>OX461811.1:56165258-58971563 GCA_949802685.1 Dicyrtomina minuta | reverse complement strand
GGAAAGACTACCACTATACCATACCACCGCTGACTAAGACCAACCACCACCACCATCACCACCACCGTATGGAATGGGATGAAGGATTCCATACGGCTCATGCATAACAAAAACAACAACAGGAGAGATACAAAACATAAATACGAGGAACAACGCTAACAAGAAGAACCAACCAAGACGAAGCACTCCAATCTCTAAGCTTCTCACACTCAATATTTTATTATCGTATCCTCAATAATTCCATCTTCTCTCTCACTATCCGACTATCCTACTTGGTCATAAGCATGGCATGGCAAGGGAAGGCAGCAATCCCATCATGACATGGTATGCTAGGCTCAAATAATACAGGCCTGAAAAAACAGCAAGAGCCAGTCGCACACACTTGAGAAACAGTCTCCGTCCTCCGTAGGAAGAGTTGCTTGGCAAAACGGGATGAGTCCGTTTTTTGAATGAGTTTTTTTTTAAAAATGAGATAACCTGGGTTAAGTGTACTATTCAACTAGATACGTTACTGTGTTGAATGGTAAAGGTCAAAGTTCAACCAAAGCATTTTTTTAAATTGCAAAAATTTCGTTTTTCGGCAAAACTTCCATTAAATAATTTTTGGCAAAATGGGATAAGTCTTCCTAAAACATGAATTTCTGATTTAAATTTGGGTTTTGAGTGCTTTCGTAGTTTGTAGAAGACGCCGTGCGTGAATTTTTTATGCAAGAAAAAGTTTAAAAGTACAAAAAAGTTTGGTTTCACTCAAAACGATTAAAATTTCATCCCACGGACTTTTGACTCCATGTTAAGTTATTGATTTTGAGACAAAACGGAAAAAGTCCACAAATTAAAATTTTTGAAATTTTTCCAAAAAATTCCAGAGTCAGTCAGTCTAGATTTATGAAACTGCTTGTACTGACGCTTCGTCAGTTGCAGTACCTGTAGAAAACAGTTGAGCTGAAAAAAATGATCCTGTCACCTTTTATTCATTATTCTTTGTTCCTGGAAAATTTACTTCGATGGACTTGACCCTTTTTGCCATAAAACTCTTCGTACATATACATACAGATCAAGATACGAGATCTGTATACAGTACGGTTACAATGTTGACTGTGTGCAGATAGAATGTAGAACATAGGAGTCGAATCGATATTAATGACTTTAAATATATACTACTAATTATACTATACGGGAAGACAAACCAGTTTAGTTTTATTCATAGACACTCGTGCACGGAGTGCGGACATTTGTCTGAATTCGTTTCTCTATCGTTGCACTACTACCCTACCAAAGCATCTGATTGTGTACAGACAGATAGAGTGTCCATGTCCACAGCCCATGGAAACACCGTACCGTGCCAGACCATATCATACCATGCCAAACTAAACTAAAGGAACAGTTTAACTAATGGCTATATTGCCTATATATATTACACAAACCCCACTAACTCCAGCAGCCCTATAGTGTATAGTTTACTGAGCAGTTTGAAGTGTATGGAAGTAGTGTTAAATGTTTAAATGTATCTCTTGTAGAATAAACAAGATAAAATAAATCTTGTGTTCATCGGATAATCTATTGAGAAGGATTGAGTGTCGGTTTCGTTTCAATTTATACACTTTGAGTCCAGGATACAGATTCGTAGTGTACGGTAACAACTCATGATGATTCATGACCATGATTTCTTCAACTATACACTACGAATCTCTATCTCCATGCCTCCGCATCCTCTCCATCTCTGCGTAGTCTCGTGCACAGTACAGAGATCCAGAGTCAGAGAGAGAGAGACAGAGACAGGTCCTTCCCTTCATCCACTTCCACACATGTACACACACTATTATTACGAAATTTCAATGGGCATTACCCTGTAGTAGTAAAGTATAATCAAATGGTATCATATTCTATACTACAAGATTAAATTCACATACAACTAATACAACCCACACACAGAGGCCAGATCAAAAACTCCCTATAGATAAAAACTATAAAACTCTATGCCTCCCCTACCTACACTACGTATTAGCACGTATCTACAATATTTTTTTTATTCTCTTGTCTTTCGTTTTGGTTTCGTCCTCCACTCGAGAATCGAAAGAGAGTACAATACTACTGTACTTCATTTACCTCCTATTCACCGTGTCCATTCTGTCGGTGTCGGTCGTCGGTTTTATAACTTGAGAAGAACAACTCTACAGTCTACAGTCTCCACTCTTCCGCCGGCCATTATTCCATTAGCATTTCATATCACATTGGCATTATACTCCGCTCCCATTGACTATTGACTCACACTTTAACTTCACACCACCACCACCACCACCACCGTCCCTTTTCTTCCATTTTTATTTATGTAACAACAACAAAAACACAAAACTTGGTTGGGAGGAAGAAGAAGAACAACAGACGAGAGAGAATTTGCATATCAGTCCATTTACATTAGCTCTATGCTCAGAGTTCTAAAAGCATCTGCACGAAATGAACTACACAATACAATTTCTAATTCAACCAGCCAACCAACACACCAAGGGTTTTTTTTTCCTCCAACAAGTTCCACACAGTCAACAGTGGTGTGTGTTTTTTGAACTTTTGCGGCTTCCATTTCATTTTCTATTTATTTAAACCTCTTTACTCCTTGCACAGCAGGTATGAATGAGATATCTTTTTAAATCCCGTCTGCCGTCTGCGAATCCAAACATCGTTACCTGTAACCTACCTACCTACCCACCTACCTATAGCAGCCACCTAGTCTATGAGTGAGATGGAAATTCGCATTATTATACAAATTTAAATTCAAATTCCCATTCAAAAATCTACGAGCAAGAAAAAAAATTTAAAATCCAGAACCAAACCCCAACTTGTGTAAAATGTATAATCATAATTGCAAATTGTAATTGATAATTCGATAGAGAGAGAGAAGAAAATTGGCAAATTGCAAAATGGGAAAAAATGCAAAGAACTAGTTGTTGAAAGAAAGGTGGATTTCTTTATATTAAGTATTTTGCAATCCAAATCAGTTGAGTGAGTGAAAGAATGAAGCCATGACAGAGCCAAAAGTCAGAGGCAAAAATTCAATGTGTAAAGAAGATGATCCACGACGAAACCTACCTTGCTTTGTTATTAAGGAAGGAAAAAAATACAAAATATAAAAACAAGCTATGGGCGATAGGTATAGAGGATAGGTAGGTAATACTCTCAAAAGTAATGTAGGTAATAAGGGAATAGGCGATGTAATCGACTAATAAGATACTTGGATACACAACAGTAGTTTTATTACATATGTATGATTCTCAATTAAATCTTCTCTGTCTCTCTCTCTCTCTCTCGCATTTTTTAAGTTCATGCAAAACATTGCAAATTGGAATGGCTTTTGAATTTGAAATCATCATTAACCATTAGCATTAACATTCGTATCAGAGCAGGAATTAAATATATAATTATAAAAAAAATAATTATTCTCAAGAACTTAAGGGGGGGGGGGGAGGGGGCTGAAGCCACACTAACTAAGCTATGTATACTTATGTAGGTAGTTCATTTTTGGCCATAAAACAAGCCGAGTTCATCTTGAGCTTGATCTTGTTCTTGTTCCTCTGTCCCTCTCATATATATGAGGAGAAGGTGTGTACTTACGAATGTTGTAATAATTATTGTATTGATAATTATACGTGTCAGTAACTGAGGATATGATAATCATCATTACTGTGTGTGAGAGATTAAAAAGTGCACGTAGAGTGCTCAATAAATGCACCGTAAGTGCAGTCCATGCAACTGCCTTCCTTCTCCTTTATCTACTTATCTACATATCTATCTCTAAAAACTTTAAGTAAGTAGTTTTCGTTCAGCAGGTTTGTTGTGGCTCTGATTCTATGATTCTTCTACATCTACAATCTACAGCTGGCTGGCTGGCTGACACTCACTCTCGAATCTCTTTAAAAAAAAGAGCTTCTTCAGTCGTTCAGTCTTTCTTTTAAACGCTTCTCTTTTTCAAATTTCAAATGGCTACCTACCTTTTACCCACCTACCTAGGCACTTGACGTTTCCTATATGTATCAGTTTAATCAGTAATTATATACCTGTAGAGAGTAGTACAGTAGGTAGGTAGATTATGTGTAGAGAAAAGTAGTCTGCAGACTCAGCTGACTAGCGAGCCTTCAAATTTATGACTATACTCCTGCCTACAATTTAATTATATAGCTAATTGTCTCTATACAGTCCACACGGTCATAATAACTGCATTCTCCCATTCTCATTTAAACCATTTTTATGTATTCATATATATTAATATATGAGGGAACAGTTACTAAGAAAAACAGAAAACCTGATAAATAGCCTTTAAGCCTCTTCAATCCTTTGTGTCTGTCTTTCTGTCTGTCTGAGCCTCCAGTAAACAGCACATATTATTAATGTGCCTATAGCCTATAGTAGGTATCATATGGTAACTGGTAACAGGATCATAACGTAACTTTTAGTGGTGATGAGCTATGTAATACTCTCTTAACTAATAAGCTGTGCAGAACAGAACAGTAGGTCTGCCGTCTGCAAGAGAGAAGCCCTCATCATTTTCACATCTTAAATTATTGAGAGAGTGAACCACAACGATTGCCACAACATCATAGTGTATAGCGACTTACTCGAGCTCAAAAGCATCTATCAGTATCTACTTAAATCGCTAACGTAAGTTTCAAGAGGCACACAGAGAGACTCACTAAGGGAGTGTGCATAAACTACGTGGTACATTTGTTTTGGGAACGGGTTCAAGCTGCCTATCCTTTTACATGATGCTTATGTACAACGTAATTTATGCACGTTCCCTAGTCAGAGTATTATTGTAATGGTCCAACTCACTCGTTTGGGAGCTTGCATAAATAACGTTATGGGTTTTAGGGGGGGTAGGGGTCAAGTTGCCCTATCCTTTTACATGTGCGTACATACCAAAAAAGGGGGGGTAGGGGTCAAAATTACGGATTTTTCCATAACGTTATTTTTGCAAGCTCCCTTTGTAGTTTTGTAGGTGTATAGTAGGTAGGTACTTTGTAGTTAGTAGTTTGCAACTAATCACACTACTCAAGTGGAAAACTGAAACTACGAAACTACGACGAGAAGTAGACACTCCATATAGGCAGGTACATGTATGATGTGGAGCAGGTATAATACAGAATCCACATCAAAGACGTCTCTTTTAAACTAATTACCATGGTCATCACCATAAAGAATCAGTTATGCACGCATCACCAAATCACCATCTTTCATTCTTATAATATAAATCCAAAATCTGAACGAACATTAAATTGAGTCCAATTTCAAAAATTGCAATATTCAAAACGTACACCAAACTCAACTTCCCTGGTTGGTTTCCTACACACGTAATAATAAAGACAGTTGTTGTTATGGGACAAGTTGTAGTTATAGTGGCAATAATAATAATAAGGAAGATATAGGTATAGGTAATTCAATGTAATGTAATTTTAACTACGAGAAATTCAGGATGACAGGAGAGCCTGCTTCTCTACTAACTAACGATGATGCTGGTACTGGTACTGGTACTGGTACTGAAGATGGTCGGGTGTTGGTGTTGGTGTTGGGCATTGGGTACGATACCTATATCTATATGTATATTATATCAAGTTTCGTCTTCGTCTTCTTCCCGTCGTCATCGTCACAACCACCATCACCACCAGACCACTACTACAATACATCTCTACAAGTCGAACCAGTCTACAATTTCAATGTTTCATATCAAGAGATTTATTACAGACAGGCAGGACAGGACAGAAGACGATATGTTATGTTATTGCCAGGTATATGCCAGACTACAGCAGCCCAGCGCCATGGCAATATCAACATCAACATCAAAGAAGATCTTCCTTTTTACAAGCTGTATCAGTAACAACATTGGATCTAAGTATCTTCTTCGTCTTCTTCGTCTCTTCCCACAGAGACAAAACAGCCCAGTCAACATCCCTGCATCCCTACTGCCTGTACTACCTACATACAGATATTATCCGTACTTTGAATTTATTACAATGCTGACGAGAAGAAAACAACACTAACAGCTTTATTTAAATTTATTAGGTATTATTATCTACGTCCGCATTATAAATATATGCATGCTATGTAGACTGAGGTTAGGTATGTGATTTGAAATCTGCAGGTATTTTGCACGTAGTACATATATAATTATTACGTAGCAGCTTCTCGAGCCACCTAGATTCAACATTGGACATTTTACAGGTAATTTTGTACAAATCTTCTTAATTTTCATATTTAATTGGAAGGAACGACCACGGCAACAGGAACAGGCGTAGGGGAAGGATGTCAGTATAAGAGATAAATAAAGCGGAAATATTTTTCCTGATGATGAGCTCTATTTCTATTTTAGCAACCAAAATCTGCAGGATCTTCTCTGAAACAACAGTCAAACCAAACTAGCAACGCCACACAAGATGAAATTCTATAGCGTTATATCAGTAACGATAAGTATCACTATCTCCTCAGAGGAGAGGAGACCAGTCCATCCGTCCATCCCGGAAATGGCCCCTTCAAGAGACAAGGTGCAGTGGCAGGATTGCAGGATAAACAAAAAATGAATGTGTAAACAAGCTTATTACTTAAATTACCGGAAGATTCACTCGTACTCAATCTCATACAAATAAAAAAAATATAGTCAAATTGAAATAATATTCCATGTGTCTGTCCTGTCATCTGTACACAGTCGTGTTTGTTTTTGTTATTGTCCTATTAATACACTGTGTATACATACTACTAGCAGATACCAACAAAAAGGGAGAGATATTTAGTACAATATAATAATATATAAGTAGTTACTTGATAAGATAACTTCTTTAAACTTCAAACGGTGCTAATTAAAATCAAGCCAGGGAGTGAGAAAGGACCACTTCCACACACACACTCCACAACTTTCCAATTACCTCATATAGTTCCCCATCCTTTATCATCTGTCCTCCTGATCATCATCGTCATCATCATCATCATCCTCCCATATCCTTATCATTATTAATACTATCCGTCTCCTATACTTCCATTACTGTCCACATCCACATCCACATTTAATGACGATCTAATTGAACAGGTACTACTCTCCACTCCTCACACATATGAGAGTTACACTATAGGAAAAGGCAGCTGGTTAGTGGATATTAATGTGACATACAAATCTGTGTCTGACTGACTGTCTGTCTGTCTGTCCGTCTCTCTAATGGTGATGGGCTGATGGGACATGTTTCTGTCCCTATCCAATCTGTCCTGTCCTGTCATTTCATTTCACTCTCTACTAACAGACACATACCCACGATATCATTTTTTTGATTTGGATTTCGACCAGTACCATATCATAGTATATATATTAGCATTAACATTAGCAAAAGTAATTCATTTACAAGTACAAAGTACATGATGGTCGAACATGCAATATCTTCTTCCCTTTTTTTTCATGTATTGTACTTATATCATGTTATAACATTATTTAGAATATTTAGAATCAACAAGTAACTATTGACCACAGGTAGGTAGATAGGTATACAGTCAGCCATATGCCTTTTGTATAAATACACAGGCTTTAACTACTTAATAATTATCTCATAATTCCATATAAATACATAGAAAAGAAAACGTGTTTTTCTTTCAAACTCGAATTCGAATACGAATTCGAATACGAATTCGAAATAAAAACAAGAAATCACATCTTCTCCCTCTCAGTAATAATGTTTAAAGAGTATGTCGCGGGATCGAGAAAGGTAGGTAGGTGCAGTAGTAGTATGTTATTATATGGATTGGTTATTGGCTTGAAGGCGTGATAAATTCAATTCTCTCAATACTTGATAATCATATGCATGGGCCGTAGTCGTAGTCGTAGATACAGGGTTTAGCCGCCAATGAAGTCCATACCATGAGTGGAAAATGGCAAAAAATATGCAATATATACTGCATATATACTGATATATCAAGAAAATCTGTAGCAACTTTGTAAATTGTATAAATTGTAAATTGTAAAAACAAAAAAAATCTTAACCTGTATTTTAATTTTTAATACCTATGTACATGACTAATACAGAGTCATTTCATTTCGTACGATTATCTCTTACTACAGAGAGATTTAAAATTTCCAATTTCTTGTTCATAGCATAATAGCCTCTCGCATCTAGCGTACCGCCGCCATCGTCATCCTCTTTGGTCATGTAAAGTGGGGGGAAAAACATGATTCATTCATGTATTCAATTCAATGGAGAGATAACCAGAGAATGAGGCCTCAGCAGAACTGAGAACTAGACATTTGAGTCTCTCTCAGATTTTTAGTGTCAAATACAAATACAACAATACAACCTAGTTAATGGTAATAGTTAAGTGCCTACATAATATAATGAATACACAATGCAATATAATGGGAAGAAATGGCAAATATGCTGTAAATTGTGGTCATGGCGTGCACTCAGAGACTCACATCATCCATTCAAAACCATTCCAATCTCAAACCTCAATTCATAATAAATATAATACATTATATGATTACACTGCACACTCCACACCCACCTACCTAACCTACCTACCTACCTACCATTCTACCATTCTTATAACATGATTATGTATATATATCTTGTTTATTCTCTCAAGATATTATTCCATTACGTCAATGTTGTTTTCGGATTCTGTTTTTCCTATATTTATGATAATAGCTGTATATAATAGTTAATACTTAATGCTATAGTACTATAGGCGAACAACAATTATGATTATATGCCTTATAGAACTTTGGTTGGTTTGGTAGGTACTACCAGTGCTCAGTGGTATAATCCTAATCGTATCCTAATCATAATATCCATACGATTATGAAAGCTGTATTTAATGTATAGCGCTCATAGCCTCAATGTAATAATACTTCGGTATTACACTATATACACCCTAGTTTGACCTGTAAAATTTACATTCAAATTAATCAAAATATCGTGCGAGTGGAGCTCTGAGTCCGTGCATCTGCATACAATTATCTCAAGAGACTCTCAAAAGACGTCAAGACTCAAAAATTGAGTGGAAAATAAAATCAAAACTAAAACACAGAGAGAGAGAGAGAGATGATCTCAACTTCTCAACTAAATTCTCAATAATATTTTCCACACAACATAATATATTGTGAATTTTCATTGAAAACACAAATGGCACGTCCTCGTCTTACTTATGTCCCAAATCTCAAACGCCTTCCTTTCCTGCCCATATGCAAAAATATACATATACCAAGTATAAACAATAAACATTCGATCACAAGGAGGACAGGGCATGGAATACGCATTTAAAGCATACGATAGGATGGCAAAAACTCTAATGGGATTATGATTGATAAGGTAAGGTTCAAAATACTGATAGACTTATTTCGTTTTGAATCTTTTTTATATATAGTTATTAGTTTAACCTTTAATGTCCGCCAAAGTTTAAAAGCTCTTGATTTTCGTAGTTTTGAGGAAAGAAAAATTTAATTTTAGCTTTTAGCTAATAAGCTTCAATATATTTAACTTGCAAATATTAGTCTGTCCACTGTACCGTGTATATAATATTCTGAGAGATTCATTACTATTCATACATTTATTTTAATGACTATATTAGCAATAGCTTTTAGCCTCTCCGCATCACATAACATCACATTTTCGAGAGAGAAAAAAAAACAAAAGTCAACGACGTCGACGTCGCGGACGTACCTCTACTTACCTACAGGCCAGAAGTAAAAGAGGCAAACATGTGATTAGCATTATACAATTTTTGATATGTACCCCTTTGGAATTTCGATTTCAATTTTGTACAGTAAAAATATAATGAGTGGTCTACAACACAATATATGTATGTTCATAAAGCTATTATTATTTACCCATTTGAATTTAAATACATTTTTAGAAACTGCGACAATGTCTATGACTGTCTGTCTACAGTCTGTAGCCATACAGCCCCAGCAGGGCCGAATAATGCGGGCAGCGCAGGCAGCAGCCCCCGCTGCTTGAATTTTCAAAAAACATGGTAATGGAACATTTTGCACTTTTCAAAAATATGTAAAAAGTATATATTTTGACTTTTTAAAAACATGCAAAATAAAATCTTTTGTACATTTCAGAAACATACAAATTACAAATTTAACACTTTTCTCAAAACAACTATGTAAATACAAAATTTTTCCCTTTTCTGAATCAAGTAAAAAGAACATTTTGCACTTTTCTAAAAACATGTAAATACAACATTTTGCTTTGCCAAAGAAAACCATCAATAAAATCAAAACAGTGGTTTTTGTATGGAATCAAATTGCTGCCTAAAATCATCTCCTTCGTCCGGCCCTGAGTCACAGACACTGTCCAGACGAGATCAAGTAGGTATCTTTATCCCTATTGGAATGTACATAAGCTGGCTAATATGTAAGTGCAAGTTACAAGTTAACAACATTTCACCAAAACCAAAAATGAAGTTGCAATCACAATATAATAATAATTACAATCGTAATTTGTAATCAGTAATTCATTAGATACGCAAAGCCATTTATTAAACTAACCCACCCTCCTGCCTGCCATGCTGTATCCCTACCTTGTATTTCGAAATATTTAACGACGATACAGATTGACTCGTGATAACAATATAATAATAATACTAAATGCCTAGTCGAGTCGACGAATGTCAACTGGTAAAATATATGCATCCCTTTTAATCTGATCTCTGTACGCAATAAATACCAAGACCAAGACCAACGGATTGTTGATGTTGATGATGTCGAGATGCCGATGCCGATGCTCTCGATGAACTTATACATATAGAGCGTAGGTGGGAATAACTGGTCTGTCAGTGGTTTCGTTCTAAATTTTAAATCTTTAAATTTTTCATTGATATTAACAAGTCACATATATAGTCGTCGCCCTCTCCAATTCATTTCCATCTATCTATATACTATCTCCCATCATAACCGCATGTACCAATACCATCCTCAGTACTTACTGTGATATTTAGTCTTTGATGATTTCTGATGGAAACACTACATGTTACGACACGACACAGAAACAACATCCCCATCCTTAAACATGAAGAAAGAAACAACATCCACATTATATAATTCCCATGTCAAGGATAACGAAATGGAATATAACGTCAAGAGCGAGACAGAACGACAAGACAGAGATATAATGTTCAAGAGGCTGACTTGAGTTACATTAGTAATTCAAGTTTCAAGTTTGCACTTTGAAATCTGAGTAATACACATGAATAACGAACGAAGCCGCAGAGGCTATATACTCACATTGCTAATTTTACTGTATGTGAATTCTAAATTGAAAACTTTTGAGGACCTTAGCTCATGTTGATGTTTAAGTAAGGTGGGTAGAGAAAGACACGATTAGATTTTACTTTCATTTTTTTTTACAATAATAATTTGCATTGATAATCTTGAATCCATAACCTACCTACTACCTACTGGTACTGGTATATACCTGGCTGACTAACTACCAAAGTGCTGACTGAAGCTGACTCATAAAACATTAATAACCCATCATCACTACTATACATAGGTAGGCAGCTATATGACTGTGTACAAAGGTAAACCTCAAGAAAAAAAGATGACTCCCTCAAAAACTCATAATAATCGTAACACAGTCATGTCATGTCATGTCATAATAACACGTCACTATGAATAAAACATAATCAATATTTTTCCATAATTAACATAATATTATTAGATTTTTTTATAATATTATTCTACACCGTAAGACCGTAACTCAACAAACGAAAACGACTCAAGAGGCAACGAACCAGGCCAAAGTCAAATTAGTCCCACAAGTATTACGACATACTATACATATACAGGTATTATAACACCATTATATATTTTATCCCTTTCCTTGTAGAGTACTTTATGTAGTTTTAAATCTGCAAATATACAAGTGATTCATACTTATATAATCCTAGAGAATAAATTTACAGCTTAAAACAAAATGGACAAACAAGTACACAGTTAATTTTATACTCTAACAACTAGGTTAGAGGCATTTTCGATTTCAATTTTTAATTTGCATATTTTTTGTGGATTATAACACCACCATATAATTGACAGGGAACAACGTGGCTTTATTTTTATTTTGCTATTTTGTTCCACGATATATTACCAGTATTATTATTAGGTTCTATGTCTCCATTCGTGCTTGAAACGAGAACGAGAACGACGGCGGCGGCTGTAAGTATAATTCAATAAATAACAAAAATACAGAGACAGAGTCACATTGACGCGTGTGCTAAGTACAGTGATGGTACTAAATAGCAGTAGGTACATAGTATAGCGTCTCCGTCGAGAGACATAAGTTGCCAAAAGTAAATGCAAAAATAATTGTGAATTGATTCATTTATGGCAGGAGCAAGAACAACAACGAGATGTTAAATGGGAAGAGGGAGCACTCTACAGATTTGCACTTGTAAATAGAATTCTGTGTATACTGTGCTTAGAGGCTAGATTGCTTCTAGATAATTCTCCTTAGCTATAATTATCTCCTATACAGACTACTATACTATCTAATTTTCCAATGGTCTTGCCAATTCAAATCCTACTTTGCCCAAGAACACACGACAAACTGCAGACTGCAGAACCAGAACCAACCCAAAACCCAACGGCTGCAAAATTCCTATAATTACATAGAGCCACTTATTTAATTCGTGCAATATGTCGGGATCTTGAGAGGATCTCCCATCCTCCAGTCACAGACACATTGCGTATAGCAGCAGAAGAGTTGATGACTATTTATATATTTGCTTATTTCTAGAGCTTTATATTAAGTAGGTAACAGATGACTTGGATTTGATACTACAGTCATCTTACGATTAGCATCCTGCGTATCATATCATTACTCCCTAAACACAACAAAGAACAAACTTCTAACGTCATACTGCCTACTTTAGGGATGGCCAGTAAATGATGTCACCCTCTTTTGGGACTCATCCACCCCACTGTCATCACTTTAAAATTAACCTGATTAGACCCACAAACCCTACCGATGGCATCATTTATGGATGATCCCTTACCAACAACCACTACTTCCACATCGTCTCCACACAAAATCGAAAACGAGCAGGAATACCGGTAGCTGCGTTGCTGATGCTAGTAAATAGTTGTATAATATCAGTATAGTTGAGTAAAATTTATCATTCTCCTCATATTCTTTCGTGTGTGTAAGAATGCAATTTGCAATATACAAAATGGTAATGGAAATAATGGAGGAACGTGGACAGGGAATCAAGCGAGATGAAGCAAGGAGCACACAGGTTCAGTCTGTCTGTATAGTAAAATATATAGTAGTAAGTACCAAACGACCAAACTATTAGTCGTGAGGAGCTTCTGTTTTCTTGGAGATTGCCCAAATTCCTCAAATATATTATGTACCTACCACCAGTAAGTATGTGCACGTTATTTTAAAGTTTATGTTGTTACTTACTATGTTGTATTATTGATAATATTCCAAAGTCTCCTATATAGTCGTGTAACCTACACTTCACACACGCACACACATACACATACATAATTACCGATTTGTATTTTACACATCGGCTTTAGAGATACGATACACCACCAGAAAATTGTGGGTTATTAAGGAATGTACGAATCTTTGTTCTTTCAACAGTCTCAACGACAACGACAGACAGACAGACGAGAGAGACGGCGATCGAGGTCTACTTGTTGTAATACTGCAAAAAATTCTTTACATCCAGGTCCATCAATGAAGAAACCCCGATCCCCGAGCCACTAACCCGAAAGAGCATATACTCGAAATCCAACTTATGTGTCAAAGAAAAAAAATACAAAAAGAAACTAAAAGACTTGCCAAAAAATACTTGTGTCAAAAATTATGAATACCTACTTTACTTGGACTGTGACTCTGACTCTGAGCTGCAGTTCCAGTTGTATTATGATTATTAATGTCAATAGCAACTTCATATCCAGCAGTGCCAGTGCAGTACCAGTAGTACCAGCAAATAGCCCGTTTTGCACCTTGAACTATGTACTGATATGATTTGACAAGTGGATTTACAGATCTCTGAACATTTCGCATACTTAAATGCATACTGGCTGTGTAGAGATATGTCATTGTGAAAAATGTGAGAGTGCGAATGAAGTTGCTGAAGACATTTTGAGAGAGCGTGTGTGTGCATAAAAATAAAACACTGTCAAGACAGATGAGAAGGACGAAAGAGCTCATCTATCTTAAATAACTCAGAGAGTCAGACAGAGAGAGAGGGAAGAGAGAGACTTCACACATCTTTCTCAGAACCAGAACTCGTAGTCAGTCTTCTTCTTCTTCGTCTTCGTTCACACAATCAGCTTTATTTTGTTTTACTTTTTATGTCACTTTTTATATACTTACGCAACTCACCATAATATATTTTTTTTTTTACTTTTTTTTTGCATTTTAGGTATTTCCTATAATAATATATTCTACCTCCTTTTTTACTCCCGTACAGATATAAAGATGAACTACATCAATATAACTCGCTCACTTGACTTTTTTAAATTTCCTTTTCTACTTTTCCACACATTTTTTTGAGAGTCGTATTATTTATTCGCCCATCCTTCCTCTTTTCTTTTTGATCCAATCCGTTTTCATTTTAAGCTTTTTTTCAACAAGCTATGCATTTATAGTGTATATAAGTATATTGGCAACCATGTCTGCTTTAACAGTGCAGTACTTCAGTGTACAAATCCACAATTCGCCAGACTTTTTTTTAACTTGCATCGCACCAAGTAAGTCAGTTCAGATATTTCAACCTTATTTCCACTCGTAATAGTAACAGTAAAAGAACAAGACAATGCACACACGATTATCTGTATAACCTATCCATCACCTCAAAATCTCAAAAAATGCATCTCTTAAAAAGGTACATATTTATTGTATATAATAATACCGCATTAGTTACTTTGGAATTTTTTATTTTAGTGCATACAGTGCATTGTACGACCTATACTACTACTGCGTATGTACACTAATTGTCCCGGTGAAATGAACAGTTTCCTCGTTTCCTGCTCCTACTACATTCTTATTTTCTTTACTATATATTTTGATAGGATTACAAAAAATAATAATAAAAGCGGTATATACCTATGTGCGGAGTGTAATACAGTGTATACTTATATGATTTATAACATTACTATATAGATATATTTTGTACAGAGTCAAGTCATATGGGAATTGAGAATGTCAGTTAGGTAAGTACATCAAAAGTGAGGGCATGGCACCGTACCGTACTGGATGTGTATATAAATACAGATATTTCTTACTTTAGCGCAAGGTACATAATAATTCATATTATTATTATGTACCTACCTCTACCTCTAGACTGACTGTGAAGACCCGGCCCTCGTAACTTTTTCTCTTGTTCATAGTTCATGACAAGAACATTGAAATAGCAGAAGAGGCAGAAGAGGAGACAACACAAGAGGCATAGGCATGGAGTCAGGATCGAGTAGAAGATTTTTCCTTGGGTCTTGTTGAATTTCGTGAGGATTAATCTCACACACACTCCAAGACAAGGCAAGACAGTCCGAGATAGAGATAAAAGATACTGTGGAAGAACAACAGTAGCGTTACCAGAACCAAAACCAGAACTCGCATTCACGACAGACAGTGCAGTATGGAATATGGGCATGACTCTCAAAGATACAAAATGTAGTCTTGAATCTTTTACTTGGAGAGAGAAGTGCAGCGCAGCACTTTATTCATAAAGATAAATAATTCAGAGTACATCTATTACTTACATTTTATAAAGTACCAAACCAACTATCCTATACTACTACCTACACTATAGCATTACAAGTATAATAAAGCTCTCAGGCTTTTTTAGTACAGTGTACAAATAGTATCAAAAATATACAAAAACATAATAATACTATGTACAGGGCTATTATGTGATTACTTTATAAAAATCGTAGCCTGGATAGAAATAGAAAGACATATAGAAACTGCAATCTTCAAGTTGCACAAAGGAATAATCAAGAATGTATTATGTATAGAATTAGAAACTAATATGTACATAATATATTCTTTTTTTTTCTTCCCTTTTTTTATGACGACTGCAATTCACAACAAAATTACAATATAATACATATACCTATCTATACATTTCTCAATTTTTATGAAAACGAAAACGAGTTAAATATTAAGCCTATATTATAGCGTCCTCCTATGCAGATAATGCAGAATGGAGTGCAGCAGTTTAATTTATAATTTATAATTATACACTGTATCTACAATCTCTGACTCACACCACACCGTCAACCGTACGACCGTCATCTACGTCTTAAAAAAATGGTGCGATGGTGATGTGATGTGAGATGGGTGATGGCTAATGGCTAATGGGGAAGGAAGCCACATAGTAAAATATATATAAATGAATGTATGAGATTACTGTAGAGAGATCGTCGTTTGAGATATGTATGTTCGTGTGGTGAAGGGATAGAATAGAATAAAAAGGTTCTCTCCCTCTGTAAATTATTATTAATATTAATCCTCGCATTTGCAAGCACTTAGTGAGTCCAAGTGGATGTAAGAATGTAGGCAGACTTTTTTTTATTTATTTACACACACACACACACCTAGTTACTTTACATGTTAGTCTCCCATAACATAACATATTACATTGAGTTTTACATCCACGTTGACTTTTAACTTTACATTTCTTTGTCAATTGCTCAATTATGGCCTATGTATTTAGTTTTCTATATTAGGTGAGGTTCAACATGGGGTGGTGGTGGTGGTGGTGGCGGTGGTGGTTACTTGTCTTTTGCCTTTCGCCTGTCTTGTCCTATCTGTCTGATACTGCTTAAGTTTGTGAATTTATAGTATGTAATTTTCTTATAATATAGATGTATATATTTAATACGAATGGAAAATATGGATTTTTTTTCATAACACCGTTCAGCAGATCATCATCATTTTTTGAGAGAAGGTTAGCAGGTATTTCAAGAGTCAAGTACCCATAATCCATATAGACAATATGGAAAAGCGTCTTTCTCGCCTTTTTTTGGGGGTTTCCGAACAAAAATTTGGGCACACTTAACACGTGTATCAGACAGAGCCAATTAAACTCACTAGTCAGAGCATTTCTGCAGCACACGCGTATAATTCCCATACCCTGCCTGTCCCTCCATTCCGTATAATTAGATAATATTATATAATAAGATATATACATTTGGTTATATAATTATGTTCTATTGCACATTTGAAATATAAATAAATAATAATTCAGAATTTATAAGAGATGGCGATGATAATTAAGGAGTGTACAAAAGTTGGAAACGATATAATAGCTTACAGCATCAGTTGTCGTTGTCCGAATCAAAAAAGAACCACCTCAGAGGTCGAGGTCAGACAATGTAAAGACACATGTGCCATGTCATAAAAGCAACGATATATTTTTCTAATATATAAATTATTTTTTATATAAGATTTATACACAGGAGACATATCCCTATCCCAGCTTAATTATATACGTTTGCATATGTTTTTTGTAATAAGGTAAGAGCTTAAATGGACGATGGGAATTTGACAAACCCATAATAATATTCTCATAATGTTAAGTTTTAAGACATTTAATCCTGGTTTCTATATTAGTAATTTGTACCTTGCCTTATTGCACTGAAAGAGACTCTGACTGACACTCTGACTGACTGCAATTCTAACTCTACATTATGATCGTGATCTTTTATTTGATTTCCGTTTTTATAATTGAATTATATGGTAACTTAATTACAGTAAAGTTAACAAGGCAAAGCTAATTACTAATTATTGTCGAATAAAATTACATCTAGTAATTATATCTTAGGCACTTACATGTATTCATTTTGTCGCTTAATTTAAATATACAAATAAAAAATGCCAAATGTAATAAGTAATTGCAGCTTGAAGGCACAATAAAATAACAATGACATCCCCTTAATTACACACGAATTAAGTACTAAAACAAGACAGTGTCAGGTAGATAAACAGGTAGGTAATCTAATTATAGTTGAGACTGACTACTGAGAGAGATGCAACGATTATTTCCCAATTTGTTTCAATGCACTACTACCACTACCGTAAATAATTAATATTTAATTCTAAGCACAATAGTAATTATTAAGAGTAATTCCTAGGACTAATTAATGCATAACGACTGAATAATATACTAAAATAATGAGAGTACTCATAATGTCATACCCCTCACTCACTCAACAGACACAAAATAAATATTGATACTGATGTTATGGAATTGACACAATTTGTCAATGTGTGTGCGAAAGATGAGATTTTCAAAAACTACACAAGGTCTTTCCACATGACATGACAATTACAAGGATGAAAGAATTTAAATCAATGTAATGTAGTGTCGCCCAATGCTTATATAACCTTATGTGCAGAATAGAAAACTGACTCTGTAATGTCACTGCCATGACACTATTATTGCCTTTACATCTATATACAAAAATACAGAGCGTCAAAGAGTGTTAGAGCTATACTGCGTGGTGCTATCACGAACAATAAATAAGTATTGCTCTCCCATAATAATACATACAGCAGAGATAAGAGATATCCGCAAAACTTAAATATAACTTTTCCTTTGGCTGGTCTTCAGAATTGCTTTTTCCAGTGTTGCTTAAATTCTAATAATATCACTCCACTCCATCCATCTTGGAAGAAGAACCGGAGAGTTTTTCGCTGACTAGAATTTTTAAAGCACCATTCAAGAATATAAATGCACAAGGAGAGAGAGCGAGAGCTTAGCTCCAATTTTCGACATATCTCTTTCTCCCGGTCGCGGTCGTACAATATTTTTCAACGAGGAATCTTAATGGGTATGGGCTTATACTCATATGCATGGATGGATATATTATCATATCATATCATATCATATCATGCATATACATATGAAGGAAAGTTTCGGTTTTCGGTTTTGATTTGATAGATGTATACCTATACATTATTATATTATGTAGAACGGAATTCTTGTTACGTCGCCATGACGGTGACGACAATTTGATGCACGCAATAAAAAAAAATCTGATAGAAGATAGGACCAAAAACCAGCTAGCTAGCTCATTGGTATTGAACTCCAAGAGCGAGATCTTCCACTACCTATATACTATTATTATACTCCAATACTTTGAAACCGAAAGACAGACAGACAAGGAGAAGAGGAGCTTTGAAGTTTTGTTGGATGTTGAAAAGAAACTGGGACTATGAAACCTGAAATCGGAATGAGGACGGAATTCGGTGTCGGTTTCGGTTTCAGATATTGGGATACGAATATAATATAGGAGTTCCATTCCTTGTAACGCTATTCCTAATCACACTAGCTCAACCTGACATCATGAATCTACAAATGAAAAAATAGGAGTGTTTATGCATGTATAAACACGTTGGTTATTGGCTTTGGTTTGAGGGTTCCAGCTTTTTACTTCGAAGCTTTTCTCTCTGCTACAAATTTTGGGAACCAAAATAGCTGCAGCAACCATGGCCATTGCCATAGACATATGAAAGCACAACAGGACCCGCTGTTGCTGTTCGTCTAAATTTTTGAAGCAGACTGTGTGCTATGTGCTACTACAATATTCCGTGTCCTACATCCACATGCATTAGTAACAACAGTTACTCTAGCAGAAGTTTCAAAGTCGAAGTCCAAGTCGAAGTCGATCCATACTACAATATCTGTACCCTGAATTGCTATTAAATATTTTCTCTACAGCTAAAAGCATTTTCTGATTTTATGAATTACAATGAATTTATGTGCATGAAATCTCTATGGATTGAATTTAATGCCAACATTTGTAGGAACATGGGTGCTGACCCAAAATTCAGGATCCACAAAAGATTTTTTGAATATTATATTTATTTAACATACTACTCCGCATGACACATTCCTTTTTTTATTACATTTTAGTCACAATTTTTGATCGAATTTATCAAAGGATTTTCCAAGCATGTAGTAGAAAACACTTTATAAATAAATATTATACATCTCTCTAAAATGTTGTCGTGTGAGGGGCTCTAAAAATTTTATTATTAACAAAAATTAGGTACTTACCGAATTGAATAAAATCCGAGACAGTCTTTTCCCGTCGAAGAGATGAGTTACAAGACTCATCGTAGAGAACGACGAGGATGTCCAGTAGCGTCTCAATGCTAAAAGCTTGATAGTGGGACCGAAGTGGCCCTTGGAGAAAGAGTGTCTCCAACTCTTTGAGCCTTTTCTCCGCATCTCCCATCCCTCCAAACAAATGACACAAATAAAGAAAATCTTAAGTTGATTTTGATGTATCTCCCGATTTCGGACTCAGAGCCCAACACACAAAAGATTTCTTGGATGACACCTCCACAACAAAAACAAAAACGGCACTTCTACAGCTTAGAAACACGCTAGAAATCGTATCATTATAGTCGAATACTTCGGAGTCGTTCTCGATCTCGTATTTTGTTTTGATTGGACCGGAACAGGAATTACTACTGAAATTGATCCTATTACTCACGCCAACAAACTCACTCATATAATTAGTATCAACAAGCTCAACAGTTTTTAGGACAGATGGCCCAATGGCCATTTCAAGCTTAGAGTTACACTTCCATCCACTAATGCATCACTACCGACGACGACCACAACCGTCCAAGTCCAGTCTTCTTGACCAAAACAATAATTACTATTATACAAACAACTATCGATCTCGCTGTAGAAGAGTACCATGACCCACTGTTGGCAATTTATTCATAAATTATTTAAATTGACTCCAATCAATACAGTACATGATTTTAAGTTTACGATTACTATAAATCAGACGGATACTGACATGTTTTTCTTGTTCGGCAATCAGCAAATTAATAGCGCCTACAAAAAGCTACCTAGAAAAACAACAACAATATAATTATTGATGGTCAGTGACAGTACAATGCACAATGTTTGCTTTTTATTTGTTTACATAGACAACACTTTGTGATTTCAGGAGTTTCTTTGGAATTGATAAAAACTAGCTTCGATAAAAATTTTTGTTTCAGTTTTAAATACGTCTGAATTATTGTGATCAATAAAATTTTCACTGTATATCAGTAATAAGGGCTACAGTTGCTAGTAAACTTAAAATTTTTTAGTGTTTCCACACAAACCATATATTTGTTTTCATATCTCAGAATTATTATCGAAGGCGGGGCTGTTCTTAAACATAATGAGGGCTTTGATTTTTGCTACTTCTAGATAATTTATTGTTAATGAAATTGTTAATGATTGACACCTCTCTACCACACCATGACTACATGATTAAATCTGATGCCTAAAGAAAACGGCACACGATCTGATATCAAGCGATTTCAGAACTAGATGCATCGAATAAACTTTAAATGATGCGTGCATTATCTTTCCTAAGTCATTAAAAAATGCCGTCCGAAGAAACTATTTACAGTTTCAGATTCAGATTTTTTAACTTACTTACTTTAACTTTTTTTTACTAAACGATACAAAATCGGCAAGGATAAAAAAATATTCATCGAATATTGAATACAAAACATTCACAACTATTTAGTGACACAAATTTAATGAACCGTGAACTGATAATACTATAAGGAAACTAGCTCGTAAGATGAATTAAGCATGAAGTAAGTAGTCAGCAATCGTCAAATTTATACAATTGTAAGGATGTCAATGGCAAAAAATGGTACTTTTCTACCTTTCGATTTCGATATTCGAATTTTCGTTTTCGTGTGTTCGTCGTTCTTGCAGCAAATCTGAAGTGACTAAATATCGCAAACCAAACCAAATAATAATAATAATTACATAAGAATGACAACAAACTCGAAGTCAACTAACTCAGTACTTTCTGACAAGATTTGAAATTTCTGAACAAATGACAAACAAAAAAACCAAAACCAAATTCGAATATTGGATTTCGGTATTTGGTATTTTACACACAACACTTACTACAATGCACACGTTTACGTTTTTTTTACTCGTCGAACCGGAGAAATATAGTAAAAGACACGCGTCTCGAGCACAAATCCCCGAATCTTTCTATCGGACCGACGAACGAACCAACGAACGAACGAAGCGTAGACGACCCGTCGGACAACTCAGCACATCCGAATAGAGTACCAAATCGACACCAAAAAATATTACAGTATACGAAAAAAAAACAAAACCACAGTTTTACAGTTCACACATTCACAGTAACAGAATCGGAATTCAGAAAGGGAAAGTTAGTCTCATTCTCATATCTGGCATCTTCTTCGTCTATTTTCGTGGTAGAATTCCGGCTACTTTTGACTTTTATACCATTTACACAACAACAACGCAACAACTATGTATATTATTTATATAGTCACCGAGACTCTCAAATGTTCCAAATAATAAATATATTATACATAAATTTTTATAATACAAAAATTCAAGAGAAGTTCAACTCAAAGTTTTACTCAAAAAATGTATATAAAGTTTCTTTTAGGTATTTTATAGTCTTGTCTTAGAGTGGAGACACACACACAGTCACACACACGAGACTCCTCTCAACAAGATGCAAAAAGAAGAAGTTGATCTCGATGTTTATGTTGAACAGAAAGGGATTGCCGATGCCGATTACAGTAGTAGTAGCAGTAGTGAGACGAGACTCCAAATACAAAACCAAGATAGACTTATTTAGAAGTAGTAGCAGAAGAAAAGGAGATGATAATTTCGAGAGACAGCGACTTCCTACGATGCAGCTGGGCAACCGGTCCACCATCCATAGTTTCTGAGAGCTGACTAAAATCCTTTTGCTCAGAGTATTATTCAATTCCCCATTTCATTTCATGTGCTTTAGGAGAGCTGCTTGGGATGTTGTTAGGAAGAGTTTGGAAAATCGAAGGAGGGCCATAATGTGCTTGGAGGGTCATCTGTAAATGACGTTAGAGCATTCTTCCTAATTTAAACAATTTTCATTCAATTTTCCATTCAAATCTGACTCTAAAAAATAATAATGTTTTGCCAAAAAAATCCCTCTCACCCTCTGGAAGTCATGACGTCATTGGTGGAGGGCCCTCTACTTGTAAAGTTGGGACTGAGAAGAGGCGGTGTGGGTTGACTCGATCTCTTCGCCGTCGTCCTGGCTTCCATCCAAAGGGGAATATTTGATGATGATGATATGATGGAGGAGGCGGCCCCACGGGGAATCTAGAGGGGACCCCATCTCATTTTTTCAGCATAGATTTCGCAGGGCTTTGGGAAAGGTGAGGCGGAACTTTCTCTGGGCTGCCAATAGGATGAGAGAAAACACGTGGATGGGCCTAAGTCACGTGAGTAAACATCAGCTGTGACGCAGTGGTCTCTTCAAGTTTCTTCTTTTCACAGGGACAAAATAAATCTACGAAACGAACAAAAGTCCAAAAATCCAAATGCAAAAGCAGTCGTCAAAATTAAAGTCAAGTCAAGAGTATAGGACGTTTAGCATCATCTCACCAACCAACTGCAAACTGCAACGTACTGAAATCTACTAAAATCTGAAATAATATATAAATTATATTCTTATTATGGGGGTAGTATAAGGGGGAATAAATTATTAAATGGGAAAAGTCAAAAGTTTGTCGACGTTTGTCAGCCTAAAAGTGTGTACTAAATTCAATGTGAAATCTTGTTGGGTGTAGAAGATATAATATGAGGAGAGCGTAGCGTACACGTAAGTACGTAGTTGTTGTCTGTACACAGCATAATATATAATTACTAATTTAATATATAAGTAAATATATAAAACTTTAAACTTGTTTCGCACTTAGAGTTTTTACAGTAGTCGGTAGTGCAGATTGCACATAGTCACTTTAGCAGGCAGGGAAGAGGTAGTTAGTGCTGGTTTTGGTGGTTGTTGTTGTTCTTGCATTGCTGAGCAGCAGAAGTTCGTCATTCGTATTCGTGGTGAAGATATCTATACAGTCAGACAGTATTATTCAGTCAGTAACGTACTATCAACTATTGGGGATTGTAAATTTGTAGTTTTGTAAGTGAAAGTGGTACAAGTTGGATTGTTGGTTTACTAACAAAAGTGACGTTGGGTTCTGTGGTCGTTGAACATCGAGAGTGGTCTTGGTTGTTCATTGTTGTGTTGTTGAGGCAGTTAAGTTTTATACCTCTGTAACCCAGCTAAAGGAAGTTGTGTGTATAAGTGTGTCGTCTGAGTGAGTTTGGTTAATTAAAAACTGACCAGGATGCCCGGATACCTTGTGGGTCAGTTGTTGGGTATTCCGTCCTACCGGGAGAAGACCACAACGCTTGTATTGTCCGCACAGGAAACGCTGTACAAAGCTATTCTTGTATTGTTAACTTTAACAGCAATTATCTGGATGTCAGTCTTTCTCTACGCCACTTTCTACTATTCTTACATGCCAGCGATTTCACATGCAAGACCTGTCCACCTCCAATTTAGGTAAGTTAAATTAAATTTAAATGGGATATTTTCCAATTTTTAATTGATTTCGAATTATTTTCCTTCTTGATTCTTGATGTTTGATTTTACTTTGTATTTTTTTTATTTTGATTGAAAGCTGTTGTAAATAATTGTGCCATTAATAATTTCAGATTTACCCACAGCTCTCCTTCGATTGAAAATAAAATTCATTTAACAAGTGTGTATTTACATATTTTTAAGATTTTTAGTGTACCCTTGTACTGTACCTGCAGCTGAAATAGTTAGTCGTAATAATTTATTATTTTCATTGTTGAATGGGCTAGGAGTGTTATTCTACAGTTGAAAATTGTTTGAAAAAAACTTTATTAGTATTATAGCTATAAATAACTGGCATTTAATGTATTTGTTGGCAATAAATAGGCTGGTAATTTTTAGCTATTTTTATTCCAAGTAAGGCATCGGTTATATTTCGTCATTAAATCACATTCAAAATCTTTCAAAAAAATTGTTTTATTCTTTTTTTAGTAGGTACATTAAAATTAATATCATGCGTTAGCTACATATCTTAATTTTGTAACGTTGTGCTAATAAGTAAGGAGCATTTCGTTTGAATCAATTATCGAAACAAAATTGATATTTTTACTAATGAATGACTATTACTATGCGCTATGTCGCCCAAAAGATTTATGGAAATCAATTAATCAAATACATTGTGTCTATAGTACTATCAAAATCTAGATCGTATGTGTTTACTCACGCGAACTCAGAATGCATACCTACGGAGATTAAAGTTCAAGGTTCATCAATGATAGGAATTTTGATTAAAAGTCCAAGTTCTGTTTTATGTAAGGAATTACTACAGTAGTGCCATTTTGTTGAAACGAATCGAAGAAGGCATGTGCCGTTTAAGTACATTTATTCTAAAAATATGCACTTTGTATGTATTTGTGTTAATGGACATGATCGATAAGATTTTCATAGATTATGTATGTGTGTTTGTACTTATCGTTATAGTACCTCACTTACTGACGTTGCAATGCATGACACATTTTGTTGTAAACATCTTCAGATTTTCTGTCATCGGCTCATGAATTCGGGTATCTCGCATTACATTATTTATTTTAGTCGGTCACAAGCTCGTTCCGTGATCGGTATAGCGGTAGTGAAGTAAATTTAGATGCCCTTGAAAATATTAGTCAGTCTTCCGTTTCTTGCTTGAACTCAGGCCTAGGACTTTGTATTGAAGTTCATTTCATTGCAATATTGAAACTATTAAATAAAATGTGTTAATAATAATATATAGGAATGTTCGGTCGGGTGATGTGATGGGTCCAAAGAACCAATGTCGTAGATAATTATTAATATGTAGAGTGATTTTCCTATTGCGCAACGTTATACCTATTGCGTATCTTGACTTGAATTGCTAAATTGCTATCTCTCTTGCGTTAGAAGCTTGCTTTTGTTCGAAACACATCACAACGGTTTTATAAGTGGGAAGAGATAACTTAATTTTTAAATTGGGTAGTGACAGAAAGAGGAGAGAGAGGTGTTGCATGGCGTATTTATATTCCTATGAAAACAGCTACCGTGAATGCATTTCTTGTACATAGTAAATACCTAGTATTAAAAAAATATTCTATAATTATCTGCCTACGATCTATTTCAGATAATTATTTGTTTTTAAACGTATGCCAGTTGGCTTATCAAAGTATAGCAAATTCTAAATTTAAAGGCGCATACATGATACAACATGCTAATAGCATTTAATGTAAGCGGACTTTCCTAGTATAAGTTTTGTTTTTGTTTTGTATTTCGTAGTCGATCCTGTGACAAGAAGATGGATGAAGGAATGTGCACATTTCCAACGGCAAACGTCACACTTACAAAAAGGCAGCAATTACTCATGGTTGGACAGCCGTATAAAATAATTTTGGAAATGGAAATGCCAGAGTCGCCCGCAAATCAGCATTTGGGAATGTTTCTTGTTTGCGCTGATTTAAAAGATAAGGAAGGAGTATACATTGAAAAATCATGCCGATCTGCAATGCTCCACTATAAATCATATTTGCATCATGCTCTGTCCACAATTTTTTTCTCTCCTTTCCTTCTGTCTGGCTCCTCTGAAGAGAAACAACATGTTCAAGTTGAATTATATGCCAACTTCGAAGAAGATCCGGTAAATTCATTAAAATAACTTTATAAATATCATTTCTGCTACATTACATTCAGCTTCTATATTTAATTGATTATGTAAAGAAGTCACATGCATAACACAATTCAAATACATATATATCTGAATCTGTTTACTGAGGATCTTGGTGCTATTTTCTAATTTTTGTGTAGCATCGACCCGTGACAAATGCCTTCGTGCAAATCCAAAGTCAACATGTGGAGATTTATAGGACACATTTAAAGATTCATGCACACTTCACCGGATTGAGATATGTGATGTTCCACTGGCCAGTAGTTTCCGCGGTCATTGGAATTACAACTAATTTATTTTTCTTGGCTGTCGTCGCTTTCTTGTCTTGGTTCAAATTTTTTACACCAAGGCAAGTTTCTTACCCAGCTAGCTATGATGCAAATCAAGCTAAAACCTTGGAAGAACGTAGAGCGTTGGCCAAGCAGCGTTTAATGAAAGAAAGTAAGAATCCCAAATTATTTATTATATACAGAAACGTAGTAAGTATAGCCACCCACTCCCGGGTCCGTTGAGTTGCGTGTCTAATTATTGGTATTTAGCTAATTGGTTCATGATTCTCTGTTATTATCTGTTGATTAAAGGAGGGAAACTAATGAATCAACGGGTCGTAGTTCCTGGTACATCTCAAGCCAACCCTGCTCCCGCTACAAATAAAGAAGACTTGGACACTGCTCCAGAAAAGCCTGAGTTTGTCAAACCTAAAGTTACCACAACAGCACCGGCTTCTGCTCCTGTCACAAAGATTTTAGAGGAGCGTAAACGAAGTTCCTCAAACGGAAGTGATTCTGATAGTGTAATTCACAAGGACGAGACAGAAAAGCTTGAAGAGCCGCTTAAAATGGGAAACAGAAGTTCTTCCGAAGAGTTTGTGGTTGTTCCTGATGTGAATGATCCTTTGATGCATATAACTCGTAGTACGTTGTCTACTCCGGACAATAGTAGTATCTCACAAAAAGCGGATATGGAAAAGGAGAGCGAGGACGACGTGGAAGAAGAACTGAACAAGGATAATGATAATAATGAAGAGGATAAAGAGAACAAGCCTAAAGTTGATGATGGCACGGATAAGGTTGGAAGTGGAAGTGAAGCGGATACGGAGTCAATGCTACGACATAGAGGTTCCCAGTCAAAAAAACTTGAATAGTTATTATCTCTACTTTTTTGTTTGGTGGCTCTATTCGTACGAGCTTCGGATTGCATAAAAGTAATAAGTACCATCTTCAACTTATCATTAGTTTTTGTGTGACTTTAAGGTTCGTATTTATAATAATAATAATTATAGTACATGTTGTACTTTGTACTCGACAACTACTTAATTACCGATAGAGCTATTTTATATTTGTATTTTTAATTAACCTTTAGTCGCACCCGATATTCGTCTTTGTGTATCGTATCACTTAGTGCAGAGACTTCACGTATAAATATGCGTATTTAATGCACAAACAGACAAGGTAAAACGTAACTCAGTTTCTTCTTTCGCTCTCTTTGCTGTTCAGGATCGTACACGGTGTTATTATAATGTACTATAAACCGAAACTCAAACAAGCATTTACTTATTAATTAAACCAAAGCAATATTATATTTAATAGGAGTATCGCTGCTCGGATGAATATAAGGATTGCACGAATCAGAATTAATTTGTATTTTGATTTTTCAGCTATTTTATTTTCTGTCTTCAGCAAGCTATTTTTGCCATGAATTAATTGTTTTTTTGTCAAATCAATGTCATCAAATGTAAAATACTTACCTATTTCCATATCTTTATAATATTATTGCATTTTATAGGAAAAACGTCATTCGCGAACGTGATTAAGCAACTACTTCTGTGACATTGAATCTACGGATTTTGATTTTGATAGACCAGTCTGTCATTACAAACTGGTGTAATTATAATTCATGCCAAATACATTCAATACAAGCACAAGACAAAATTGACTCTTGTTATATTATTATGTTATGTATATTTTTTCATTCTCTCATTACATTCAATGCATATTATATTATATATATATGAATTCTATAATTCTAGTTATAATTTTACAGAACACCGTATATTCACTGTTATGTTGTTTCTAACTTTAAGCAATTATATTTAGGTATGCGCTTATGCATTGTGAGTGAGTTTATTTTTGAAAACTTTAGATATTACAGCTAGGTACCTATGTGTGATCATAAACATGTTTAAAACGTGTATTATTGCTCACCATCATATCAGTGATTAAATCAGAGACGTTTATGTTTGTAGAAGTTGTGTTAGTGGTAGGTAGGCTACTCACTTTTATATTCTGTTATAATGATTAATAATAGAATCATGATGTTTTTTTATCACTACATGTAAAATTTATTCACTCCTGTACTGTGAGCAACTGTAGGATCATTCAGTTTATATTATTGCTTGCAAAAATTTCCGTAGAACGCTCGCGTGCCTCAGTTACTAACTATGCAGCATTGCCTCTTATCGTAAGATTAAGATAGAGTTCGTGACAAGTTACAATTCTACATTGTTAAATTACTGTGCGGGCACTACTGTAAGTAAATGAATGTGTTTTATTGTATTGTATTGTGGTGAAAATATACGTGATGGATTGTGTAATGTCGGTAACGCTTAAGACGAAATCGAACTTTTTGGTTATAATTCTTGCTTCTTTCTATTCCTAATATTTTATAATTTATTTGGTTGTGAAGCACGAGCTTTATTCACAATTTAATGATGTTCGAATATTATTATATTGTTGTTGTTGTTGTCGTCGTCGTTGTCCAAAGGGATTTTGGTTTCTATCTTCTGAGAATTTACGTCAATGCCACAGCATTACTAGTCAGTGACGTAGATTCTCTGTGGGAAGTAAATTCGTCATTCGTCATGTTTATCAATAATTATTGGAATTGGATGTAAACACATAAAAATAGTACTGGATTTAATGAAATTCTTGAATTGATTAATTTTTAATATATTACCTATGATTATTATTGTTAATATTGTTATAATATGTGTTTTGTAATAATAACTACTATTTAAATTCTGGAAACCGTTGCAGATCGTTAGTAAAGTAATACGTAGAAATCTATAAACTACTATGAGGTAATTATGATGACTTTAATTTTGATTTATTATCTCACTTGAGGGTAAAAGAGTAAAAGCGAAATTGTTTTGTTAGGACTTAATATTCAGTGTTAATGATGGGAATGAAATTGTTTGAATTTGTCTGCAATATTAATTCTCTCAAGGAACTAATGAAGGATATTTATTAAGTTTAGCTTTGAAATTCTTAAATATGTATTGCGCTATGAAATTTATCTACGGCCATTCTTTCGATTTTGTTTTCGAATAACGTACACAGCGAAATTATTTAACTTATCCTACAATATTACATTATATTCTTTATATTTAACAATCGCCAACAATATTGTGCTACGCTTCTGTGGAATGTTAGTTAAAGCGATAAAAATAATGATCGTTGAACTGAGGTAAAAAAACATGAAAAACGTTTCATGGAAATAAATGGACAGCTCGTAAGTGACAAGTTTGTAAAATGCTTTTGAAATCTACTATGCAGTAAAAATAAAAATATCCACGACTTGGATTTCATGCCAATTCGGTAAAAAGTGCTAGTTCATTTCATTTTTGCAAAATGTAGTGTGTATAATATCATAAGCATGTGTAAACACCAACTAATTATTTATTTGTCTCTTGCATACTATTAGACCTATAGTAGATAGACGGATAGACCTATTATGTACTGGATAATAGCAGCCGCTATTCAAAGTTATGGCGGCATAGCAATGGCACATTGTTCGCTTTCCATTTGCCATTCCACTCCATTATTGTTCTAAAATTCAGTTTTACAAACACTGTTTCTCTCTACTACTAACCGCTAAATTTTATTGGCAATAATCCTTAAAAATAATTATTCTAAGCTCAAATTTAGTCTTAGCATCGAGTCTATAATAAATTATTATTGATTTTTGTACTTTGAAATTTAATAAAATTTTGGTAAACGGTGGGTGTAAGAAACGTTAAACATCTACCATCTATAAACAAAAACGTTAGCGTTTGCAAGCTTAGAATGAAATGTTTATTTGTAATAATTTGTGGCTGCAACTTTTTAAGAAGATTTACATTTAAAATCTTTTACTAAATCGTATGTGAAAAACCAAAATGACCTATATCCAACTTAGCTAAAAATAAAATCTACTATCTACAAAAATATTGAAAAATCCCCATCTTGAAACCATTTAAATACAACATTTTACACACATTTTAAAAAAAACTAAAAAACGAATTTTACCATTTTTAAAAGCATGTAGTTCTAAACAGAACATATCGAACTTTTGAAAAACATGTTAATGGAGCATTTTGCAATTTTTAAAAACATGTCAAAATAGAAAATTCTGTACTTTTCGAAAACAATTCAATAAAAAATATTGCTATCTGCTTTGAGAAACAAGTACATAGAACATTTTGCACCTTTCTAACAACACGCCATTAACAGTTTACCCATCTTTCTCATTTAGTGTGGTTATGATATACCTCATTTTGATTCTAGCTTAAATTGGATTAGGATCATTTTGCTTCTTCACTGACGATATTATGTTGTTACATGTATAACACATAACTATGCACCAGAAGATTACACGAATAGTGTTACAACATTTTTTTAACCTGTTGCTGATAATGATTGCAGTTCGGTCACTTCGGTTTTTTTACTTGGATTTTATTCAACCCAGCACTGCCCAGCAGTGTTTTCCATTTTTAAGTATTTCCTAAAATATCGTAATCTTTTATGAGCAGAGATTGTAAGAAAAAATAATAGGGTACACAAAATGAAAAAACTTCAGGCAACAAAGAGTAGGGCGAGCCGGATCCGTGAATTGACGCTCAAAATGACCAAGTCCCAAATGATAAAACAATATGGTACACCTGTGAAAGGCCCCATACCACAATTACAGCAGCCCCCGGACCAGGACGATACAAAAAATCCTACTCATAAAGGAGCCCCAGGGCCAACCCCATTTCAAAATGTATGGAATGAGTACGTTCACAGGGTTAAAGTTCACGAGCTACTTCGATGTCTCGAGGCGGAGCAAAAGAAACTACGCGTTCTTCGGGAAACTTTGGAGTTAAAAGAAATGACTACAGAGACGGAGGAAATGAAAGCAGATTTACGAGAAAAGAAAATTGTCTTTCAAAAACCTCTTGAACAAGAGGAGAAAGAGGTTAAATTCATTGCAGATGAAATTCGACGAAATAAAGAAGAACCGGATTATGTGTCTAAATCTGTTATACGACTTTTTGATAATAATCATAATATTACTGATGAACAACTTGAAAGGATTTTATTCCTGTGTAAGGTTTGTCTGAAATACTATAATACATCTACAAAATACAAGATGTATAATAAATATTGATGAATGGTTTAGTATATGGGAAGAATAATCGACACTTATGATAACCAATAGCGTTTTGCTATTGTTAAGAAGGAATAAAACGGTGAAAAATTTGTTCAAGATAATTTATTGTTAACTAATTATTAACAACCATTTTAAAATTCCCGGTGACTGTTACTATTCATGATAGGACGAACAAGAGCGGAAGAAACTGAGAGAAGCTTTTGTGGAGAAAAGAAATTGTGCCAAGTATTTACAGAACGCAACTGAGGTTAATAAAAACTTAAACAAATAATTATGTGAATTTGTCTGGCGTACCATAAAATCTAACAGTCTGCCTCAATCAACAAAGGACACTTATTTTTTATCATCCATCATTTAAAGCGTGACCTATGACTTTCTAATTAATTTCATCATATGTTTACTGTTCTATAGGACCGTCGAATGCTTTACAATTTCCTGAACAGGTTTTTTTTCCATTTCCGCTTTTTTTATAGTTCCTTTTATCTGTCGTCCAATTATTTTATTTATGGTAGAATCAGACACTTGATTTTTTTAAATTTTAGCTTTAATTAGAATTTATTCATTTATTGGAGTTTTTACGGTTTTTTTGTAGTCATCCCATGCAGATGTATATGCTGATAATTATATTCACGAGTACAATCGTTCTATTTCTTGAGTGCTTTGAGACAATCTACAATATGTACTGTAAGTAGGTTGAATTTGTCATCACATATTCTACAAATAGACTACATATTACAACTGAACTAAAAGGATAAGATTTTAGAAATAGAATTGAAGTTTGTAGGTACTAACCTTTATGTAGTTTCCTTTAATGTAATACCATAAACTAAATTCTAATAATAAATTATGGCTTTGAATATTTTAAAACTTGTCCAGCCTTTAGCTTGATCGTGCTCGACTCATTGATCATGGGAATTTTTATTGTGGAAGCTGGATTAAAGATTTACATTTACAAAGATGACTACTTTCGAAATCCAGCCAACTGTTTGGACTTGATGATCATCTTAACTCATTTTGTGGAAGTTATAGTAGATCTCGTGACCCAGACATTAGCTGTGAGTACGGACATTAGTGCTACGTTAGTTTTCAAGTTTTTAAAATCGCTCCGCTCTCTTCGGGTACTTCGTGCCATTAAATTTTTACCGAATCTTCAAGTTATCATTACGACCATTATACAGTCTCTCATCTCTATCAGCTCCATTGCAGCGCTTATGCTTTTGTTTATCTGTACGTTTATTTAAGATTCTAATTCGATTATAGCTATCGTTTTTAATTTTCTTAAATCTTATCGGTATTAACTTATAACTATATTGGACTGGTTAAGGCTGGCTATACTATGTAAAATTTAATGTACAGTATTGCAAATATATACTTTGTGTTTTATAGTTGTCTTTGGCGTGGCTGGCAGAGAATTATTTCGAGAAGGAGATGAAAAGAGATTTGGAAATTTCTTGAAAACTTGTCTCACTCTATTTCAATTGCTCACGTTGGATGATTGGGGTGACATTCTAGAAGACAATGGATATGACAAGGCCATGTTCATGTATTTGTTTCTGTACATTGTCTGCCAATATTTTGTCTTTCTCAAGTAATTCTCAACCAAGATTTCCTTATTTGAAAATAGCAATATACATAGTACTTAATTAACAGCATTATCAGTATAATTTACACACACTAAAGCTGGAGATTGATTTTGCTTGTAGTTTGTTCGTGGCAGTACTGGTAGATAATTTTCAACTGTCCATTGAAGCTGCTATCATTGCTGCAGACGATCATGGAGAAGAGCAGAAATGGAAAGACAGACTAATTGAATTGAATGGGCAGGAAGACCCAAGTTCTGCTTGTAAGTTTCTGATTATTTTGAAAAGTTTTACATATTTAAAATACTATGTATAATACTCCTATAGTAAAATGGACAAATGGAAACTTAATTTCCTTCAGCACTCCATTCAAGACATCAGGAACCAGTTCATGAATTACCCATTGAAAAGTATATGCGAGTGGACAAGGATTCTGTGTATGTTATATCTGTACTCTCAATTCAAGCAATTTTAAATAATTTGTGGGATTCTTAAATTGAACAAAATAACTAGAAACATCGTATATTTTTGGAAATATAACGTATAGGTACAATAAATAATTGTATAATAATTTAATATGATTCATTATTAACAATAACAATACTTTAAATCTAAAACATTTAACAAAAGAGAGGCGAAGCTTCTTGCTGAAAATTTGAAAAAGTTGGCAGCTCTGGATTTTCAGTATTTTATGTGGAACCGGAGAATGCGACTCACAAGCCTTGTTTTAGAATCAGCTACTGGAGATAAGGTACACACCAAAAAGCCAAAAATTATTTCTATAAAAAAACTAAAAATTATATTTAACTAAATTGAAATAAATGTTTCCAGAATATATGTTTTGAATCTATGGTGTGTATGTGTATGTGATGTGTTTTCCTTTATCGTGTGTGAAGAACCAAAATGACCCATATCCAATTTAAGCTAGAAACAAAATGACCTATGTCATAAAAACAAAATGAGAAACATGCGCCAAATGTTAATTAGGAGTTTTTGAAAGGTGTAAAATGTTCTATATTCACATGTTTTTGAAAAGTGCAAAATGTTCTATTTACATGTTTTTGAAAAGCGTAAAATGTTCTATTTACACGTTTTTGAAAAGCGTAAAATGTTCTATTTACATGATTTTGAAAAGTTTAAAATGTTCTATTTAAATACTTTCAAGACATGTTTCAATATTTTTGTAGATAGAGGATATTGTTTTTAGCTAAAAATGAATTTTGGTTCTTCACACACGATATGCAATGGCTTGGCTGTTACATAAATATCTGTATTTATATATGTATTATATTAGGTTATTCAAAATTAGCAATCTTATGATATTACGATGTCGACTACATAATTCAGATAGAATGATTTTGTAGGTGACTATCGGGCAACGTGAAACAGAAATTTCTCCCACAGATATTCTGGAGCCTCCTCCTCAAAAATTGGATGGAGTTGCATTGACCCCAAGACGTGTCCCTAAAAAGGTGGATAATATGGCGGAGTCAAACTTTCAACTGAAGGCGAAGGAGCATAAAAAGAAACATCGGAAACATGCTCGTCCTGGGGAAAAGGATGGGAAGTCGGATGGGAATGCTCCTCAGATCATCTTAACCAAGAAAGTAAGTAAAAGTGATGCAAAGAAGCCACAGGCTCAGAGGAGAAAATTCTCTATTGGTGAACACGATCATCATATCCAAGTCGAGGAGAAAATACCTCGACATTTTCAGAATGATAAGGGGAGGAAAGTCAGTCTTCCGGCTCCAACAAACGAAGCCAATAATCCTGGCAACGTGAAAAAATCCATTCTCAAAGACAAAGACACTGCCAAGGAGAAAGATAAAAAACGAATTAGTTTTGTTGGAAAGGTTACAGGTGACAAAGACAACGAAGCACCCAAGGGTAAAAATGTGATTAAAAAATAGGTTTTGCTTTATTTACGACAAACCTATGCTGTGGCTGGGTAGGTAAATAAATCATGATTATAAAATTGGTCAACAGGTCTTCAGATCTGTAAGAATTTATTAAATAAGCTGTGTTCTAAATACTAATAAGAACTACTACTGCACGTATCCGTAGAGTATCTCTGATATTTTTCTCAAAGTTTGTTTTTATATATATATAAAGTATAAAGCAAAGTAAAATACAACTCTACAGTGCCGTATATACAAACTTTATTCAGTCACTGTTGTACAACTACAATAGCCTTACGACTCAGTATACAATACACAACATTTCATATTATTAATATGTGATTAACAAAAATATTATTATTTATCACTAATAATTATTTATATGATGATTATAAATCTGGATGGATCCTCTAAGAGCATATAATCCAATTTCTTCCAATAATTTTGAAGGTAAATTAAACTTAGATCGAAATTCTTGAAAAAATTTTGACAGTGATCCTCTTGCCCCAATATAAAGGCCAATTACTACAATATTCTTCAATCGATACTTTTCTTTAAAATAGGAAACACACGGCTCATAAATCTCTCTTTTTTCAGTGTCAACTAACAATGACTGTTCTGTACTATCACCATATTCAAACCTTACAGTAGGATCCAAAATATATCCTTGTCTTGTTTTTTCGTTGTATATAATTATATCAACTCGCCTGTTAGAACCCTGCTCTGCAACACATTGTACTTCCTGAAATACCTTCCATCCCTTTTCAATCAGACCTTTTGCCAACATCTCACGTATTCCATTATGTCTTTGATTACGAATCAGTTCTCCCCGGGAACAGAAGCCTAGAACATGTCCAAGTGATTCTTTCTCAGCACACTACTAACGCTTCAATAAAAAATAAATGCACTGCCATATATTTAGCTAAAATCCTTTTGTATTAATTTATTCAATTCCAACAATAATGCAATGCAATGGTAAGAAAATTGTCACAACAAAATGTTATCTCCTCACGCATCTGTAAATTGGAAATAATTGGATAGGATTTTATTACTCGTAATAAGTAATTACATCATAGCTTATAGGCAACCGGCTGCACACAGTGTATAGGCATAATAATAATCTTTTGAATGTTGAGAAATTAAATTAAATAAAGCGCGTTTATTTAGAATGTACCCACCTGCTGGCGGAACCTAAGTAAGTATACTTAAGGTAAATGTAAATAACTTACAAAATAATAAATTAAAAAACTGTGAAGAATAGAGAAATCGATAAAATCATAATGTATGTGTTTAAATATACAATCAAAAGTTAAAATATCACATGGCTCCGTGCTGCAAGCTACAACAGGTACATGGATTACTCAGATTATTATTATCTAGATGGGAATGAGTACCCCACTTTTTATTAACTGAGTTTGTCACTCTCTAGTTGTCGTCTTTCCGCTGGTAAACGGCACGCAAATGGGAGGTAAGCTGAGGAACTTTTTCCGTAGCCATAAATATTTCCTGAGTTAACTCGCCAGTAGTTGAGTCCAAAATGAATTTCCGTTCCAACTGTGTGTACAAAAGGATAGAAGTATTAAATACAACAAAACATAAATTTAAGGAAGCTTGCAATCAATTACTCGAATAAACTATACTTTATTTAATTTGAACGGTGCTACTAACGTCAGTAACGTGTATTCCAGGATCAGGTTTAGCAGAATCGGGTGACATTCGTGCAATGTTGCTTGTCGGAGTCTTCAGAACAATTTTGTGATTTTCAGCCACACCTTCCTCTACTGTAGATAAACCTAGAAAAAAATTACAAACAAAAAATGAATGCACCATCAGGCTTTTTTTAAAGTTTAAGTGAATCTTGGTTTGTTAGCAGTACTTAGTACATAGTGGCACAGTAAATGACTAACCGAAATTATGCGCAACCATGAAAGAAAGTTCATTTTCTCCTCGAACACGAAGAAAGCCAGTTTCTTGATGCATCGGATTTCCTGATTGAGGATGACGAGATGTTCCAGTGTATTTGAGCAATGGTTGAGCTCCAACTTGGCTGAACTCTATTGTCTCAATGTATTGGAATGGTTTGATTGACGGGTATTCTCCAGCTGCACTCGAGCTTTGCCAAGTTCCAATGATCCATGAAATTGGATTAAGGCGCTGAGACAATATTGCTTCTCCAGACATCGTGTATCGTCCTTTAGTCAAGTTAATAGCTCTTCTTTCTGCTGAAGTAAACAAAAATACAATAGAGTACAAATTACACATGAAGCTGAATTCACTACCTCATGCTTCACGCCAAATTGAAATTAAATCCCGTGTTTCATATTTTGACAAAAATTGTTAAATGAATTTAGGATGTGTACTACAATAAAATTATGTGTATCGAAATTGTAAAATTTATGCGGATGGTACATTGAAAATATATCCATCGTGAAGGAATACATACGCGTCATAGATCATGAAAATTAACCTCATTAAGTTTTAAAAATAATTGTAATTAATATAGGAGCGAGAATTTATTTTATGACTATTTCATTTTTAACTCGTGTAACAGATTCGATTAAATAATAAATAATGGCAATGTAGCACAGCTTAAAGATACACATAAAATACATTATGCATAAATAGAGTACTGAAACAATAGAATTATTAAAGAATAACAAAACTATAATATAAAAAAAAATAATATATTACTGACTGAGCAAGCTTTAAGTGAAGTTAATTATGAATCTGACACACGGTGACAAGATGGAAAATAATGCTATTGTTGGTTCACTGAAGGTCCAACGAATTTCTTGAACGTCAAATCTTCAAAGTAATAATGTTCAAAATAGAAGGACGCAAATATTATATTGGAACGCCCACGGAAAGCTGGTTTACTGGTTTTACACTGATACTGATGAATGAATGCTCAACAAATGATTGTGAAGTGAATTTGAAAGACGTATCTTAACTATTGGAGCACAGCACAGGGTAGAAAATGAATTGTTTCATTTACTGAGCAGTAGCACTGAAGTACTGAACTGATGTGATGTTGGCAGTTGCCGTTAACGACACTTACAGCAGGTAATTAAACAAATTAAGGTACTTATATGGACACGCAAACGTCGAACAGCGAAAGTAAGTAAAATCGCAGGATACTTGCGACGGCCAAAATAGTAAAAGAGGTGAATCTCGATGCTTCAGTCACGACTAAACAGATTTTAAAAAAAAATATATTAAAATTCACAGTGAGACTCTTTCCTTTAGTTTCTTATGACAGAATTAGACCACTACTACAGAAAAAATTACCATAATGTGTAAAATTTAAATAATGAAATCAAATTGCCAACCTTCGTAACTTTGCAAATTCGAGAGTATAAATATTCCATACACGATCAGAATTCTCGGCTGAGCATTTGTATAAGACCAGATTAAGGGAACCAGCTCGAAAAGTACAGCATATCGGCATAAACACAGCCCTTTCCACAAAGTCCACAACGAGAAGCACTTGGGTGGTTCCCTTCGGAAAAGCTTAAAACTCATCCAAGACAATAGCAACACACTCCCATCAAATGTAATTGTACTCAGAGCGGTCCGAAGTAGAACACGATAAAAATTTACTTCCAATTCATAGAAATCAGCATAATTTGTTTTATACTCCATTCCCTTCTGAAAGCACCAAAAACTGTATGACTCGCAAAAAAGGAAGACAACTCCGAGTTTCCAGAAATTCTAAATATATAAAAAATAATGTAAAATTTCAAACCGCATATACATATTCCAATCCATGTAGCACAAAGTAAATTGAAATGACTTACTTCAAAACAAGTGTTGAGAAGTATATGTCTGTAGGCTTTTTTGTTCTGAAGTATAATATTGATCGATAAAAGCGTTGCATCAAATTCACAGTAGGAGTCAATTACCTCGCTGCAGTTTGTCTGAAAATATATGGTAGGTACTAGAAATTAGAAACATTGGACTACTGCACAGACCGAACATTATGCACATTACACAAGCTTGAAAGCATTATATAAGAACCAATTTATAAATACAAAAAGTTACTTACACATTTTAGTAATTTGATTAAGTTTCCTTCTGCATAAGTTTTGTAAACTTGTGGTTCCTCATTTCCACAGTGAATACAGTAGTATGGCAATGGGGCCATCATGTTCTTTTACAACATCCAAATCCAAAATTCAAATGTAGAATGTTTAATAATAAGCCGGTAACATTACTTACATGTATTATGTAATTTACTTAATGACATTTATAATATTGCTTTTCTGCAACGATAATAAATACCTTAAACCCAGCAAATGACTATAATGATTAACGCCCTGACCTAGTGTCCCGTTAAAATGCAAGTTATACTATATTTCGCATATAACTATATTTCGCTTTGTAAAAGTTGTGCACTCTTTTGGTTTGTTTTTTGTAATTAACATGTGATTTAGATGACCACGATTGTGCTTTGATCGGCTTTGCAATATGCAATGTTTAATACCTACTAGTACGCATTTTTGTGTGCAGCATTATATTTTATGCTGTCATCTTGACCACATAAAAGTTATTTTTTACTTTAAAATTATATTTTCCTTAAATTAATTTCCAAATGCCGAATATTAAAAAAATGTTTGTAGGTTACCTGTTTTGGCGTGTTTCTTTCGTCTGATCTACAGTCAATTAAATATCTTTTAAACTGTCAAAATAATTCTATTTGCATATTTTGCTCAGGTTTCTGCAAGAAATGTTTAATAAGGCAGCTACCGTTGACCGTGAGGCAGACGTTAATTATGTTTTCCTTTAAAACCTTTTTCTGCTTTCCAGTTCAGGTAGCAGTTAGCACTAATAATAATTAAGTCTATTAATTTATTGCCTTACTAGTTAGTACGAAATGAACTATCAACTTTGAGCTATGAAGGCCGAAGGATTATAAGGATGAAATATGAAGCAGAATAAAAAAATCACATCTCAATCTCATGTGATAGAATGTAATATGAGACAGTTCTCGTGAATTTTTTTAAATTGATACAACGTGCGGGGTTTAGACCACCGCACCGTTTCGTAAATGACGCCATGCCTAAGGAAGGGTTTGGTTTTATTTTAATTTTTAACTTTATTTCTGACAACCCCTTTTGACTTATGTTACGAATTATTATGTATCAAAACTAATACGAGGAGGGGTTTTTATTATTTCGGCAAAAATAAAATGAAACGGATGAAAATTGTCACAGGAACATAGCTTCACTGCAATAATTTGTATATTTATTTAAATGTAAGTAAATTATATATTAAATAAAAATGACCGTTAATTGTTTATTGTCAAGTGTTTGTCGACCCAAGTTTATGTGTGTATTCATCTCATAAGTACATTAATATTCGCCTGTCAATATTCACTGTGTAATAATCCTTTGTGAAACCTATATGCTACATATATGGCTATGAGAGCTGTCATAAAATCTGTTGTAAATTTTTTAGTCGTTTTGGTGTAACGTGAGTTGAAGTGCTCTTCCAATTTGAGTAGTGATTAATTTTATATTTTGTTTAACAATGAGTCAAATGCAACCCGCTGATTCCCCGATCCCAGGCAGCAAAAGTACATTCAGGGGCGACACAGCGAAAACTGAAAATCAGCCATTGAACAGTGATGGCACGGAAGCAGATAATTTTGTACGAAATTTAATTCAGTTTTTAAACATGAAAATTTTATTTACTTATATACTAGTTATAAATTGTTTATAACAGGCTATGGCGGCGGCGCGATTCTGCGTCGAACTTCAAATGCGTATTTATATTTATGTCCGTTTTGATTTTTGTAGGACTACTTAAACAATTTTGATGGGTACAATTTAAAAAATGATCCCCGGTACTTGGCTCTTTGTCGAAATCGATCTAAATGCATCACATATCAATCCTTTCCTAAAAATCCATTCCCATCTAAGGAGGTTTGGTTCTAAGTTTTTAAAAACTATTCTCACTTTTATAATATGCATTTAGGTTATCCGGATAAGTACAATTTATTAATTTTCCTCAATTTGCGACATTTATTTATGTGGATTCTAACCATTTAATTGTAATCATAATAGTAATTAAATTTTTTTTATCATTGCATAATTATTGCATTGAAGGAAACAATCCAAAAACAGCTTTCTGAGCTCCTTGAGTACGACTTTGAACGTCGCCTACCTCTGCGTGCAACTCATAGTTTTGAAAACCTTGCAAGGGTAAATATTGTTTACAAATTAATTACATGAATGCGTAGTGTAGTAAATCAAATTTGTAACCAGTTGTACATATTATACAGATGACAATAATTACAGTAAGATGTAAGTAGTTAATTAAGTAATTGTATTGCATTGTTGCCTGCATTTTTTCTAGGGATTTTCCAGTTCTTTATGAACTCATCAGTTTGACAGCAATGCAAAATTTTTAGTAGGGGGATGCAGTGGGTGTAATGCTACCGGAGACCGGAGATCCCAAGCGTTACCTGTAAAATAATGGATCTGGAATACATTTTATTCACGTTATTATAATACATAATTATTATATATCATGCCTGGATGATGACGTGATAGTAGTAGATATATATAATATACCCTGCTGTGCATACAAATTTTCGATTAAAAATTAATAAGAATTAAAAAACGAATTAATATTATCGTTAATACAACTTTATTAATATCTCTAAATATTTTGTACACACGTGGATTATACAGCTTACATTTTCTTATTTCGGATTACTATTGAAGTTTTAACAACAATTTTATAGAATGTAGCTTATGTGTATAGTTATATATAGCTCTGTCTTAATGGTTATGATTTTAAAATTATCTTTTTTCATTTCTAAAGTTGAACTTGAACACCATTTCATTCATAATATCATTACTTTGCACTCACTCGTACAACTGGCAACATATATTTACGCCTTGGATTATGGGATTATTCAGAATTCACTGGTAAACACAACATATTATATATCTACAAGTTTTATTTCTTAATATGCAATATTAGAATATCTACTTTCCTAGGGTTGTTTCTACGGTTTAAAAATTATTCAATTTAATTACTATTAATTTATATACATTTTTTTCTTTCATTTGCATAGTTCCACACAAAATATAATGTTTAGTTTTATTTTGAATTTATAGTAGTATATAAGGGATTTACATAATATCATTACATTACTCTTCAGATATAGTTTAGTATACATAGGAGATGCAGAGATAGTATATACGCTTTAAGAAAAATATAGGACACAATCATCAAAATCTAAACAATATAGCATTATAAACAAAACCGGTGCGTGATCATTGATTAAGTAATATGACGTATCATAGTAGTATTAAAATGTTTACAGTTTTAAGCTGAAAGGATAAAATCAAAATTTATTTTTATAGAAAATGTATTGATTGCCAATAATAATAAAATTGATGTGATAATGTTTTACAAGGAAGGCATAAAAACAACTAAAATCTTCCAAACACTGTCACTCACATCACTGCGCTGGTAGCAATCATTTATCAGTTAAAATCATAAGCTACTAGCCCCTTGTCTGACTAGTTCTATGTTACGTCTACATCCATTCATTATTTAGGTAGTTGTAATATTGACAATGAGAAAACTAAAACATATCAATGGTAATCACTGATAATTTTACTACTTCATTTTACTGTATTACTAGCTCTAGCATATTTTACAATAATGGTTTAATTTGAGAAATCCTCTTGTGAACACATAAAAAATAGTATTTACTTACTCACGACTCAAACACAATGCATTACTTTACTTGGCTATTATAGTGAACAGTATAACTATTTATATAGTTTGGCCTAGTTTACTTTCTTATTATTAAATATGTAATAATTACATGACAAAATTCAAACTCAAAAAGAAACACGATTGCTACCCATTAAAATTAAAATCTCTGAGCTCTATGAAATGTATTATATGTACATTTGAAATTTTAAAATTGTTTTCGGTCCCAACAACCATTTAAAAGTACACCGATGGTACTTTATCTCCACCAACCAGTAACAAACTAAGCTTGCGTAATTACTACAAGGCAATAAAACCATAATAGCTAATTTGTAGATTTTTACAGAAACCGAAATCTGACTCTGTGCATTTCCCGACCTTCACTTCAAATAGCTACACTGAATAAAATAAAAACGATAACATTGATCGACGGAATTAAAACTGAAATATGAATTCCTGAGGTACAACAAACCCAGACAATCTAAGCCCACAAATACCAACTTAGCACAAACCGTTTTTTACACAACTCGAAATAAAGAATGCAACAAAATCAACTAATCAAGTCCGTAGAAGTTTTCCAATCCACGCAACTCTACATATGTCTTCATTTTCCTCATTCGCCAGTACTGGCGCGCAGGGGAAAGACATATTCAAAAATTTAGTAAATTGGTCTATTTCATTAACTTGAACCAAAGGGATCATCAGAACCGTCAGTTTCCAGAGCTGTGAGGAGTTCCGCTCCAGTAAGAAGACAAGAGTTTTCACATAGTGGAGCATTCACTTCACAGTCATGTCTCGTAAGCTCATTCAGCGACGGTAGTGAAAGTGACAGCTCTGCCCCATCCCCAGCGAGCAGATAACCATGATTGTCTCTCTAAAATTATAATAATTAGAATATATATAATTTAGCGCTATACCGCATTGTTATTTTACACATTAGATTAGCAGTAGTTGTACTGAAATGACAATAATAAACTTAGCAATTACCTTCCGGTTACAAGAGAATATAGATTTTCGTTGCTGCTGCTGCTGTTGAACTAAATTAAGAGGGCTACTCTTCTGCATTCTCATCAATCCGATTAAACTTCTTTCTTCCTTTTGCAATTCCTGGCTGGGTGGCTCATCACTACACTGTGTTTTGGAGTTTTGTAGCAAATCTAATATTTCGTTTACTTTTCCTTTTTCACCATTTTTAAGTAATTTTTGTAAGCAAGACTTGAGACGGAGTCCAAGAATGGAATTTTCATTTTCAATTTCTGGCATGGAACCCACTGGTAGTGGCACAGTGCTGGCATTTCCCGTAAAAATCTGCTGGGGAGACAAATTACTCTGACACTGATTCGACGTTGCAGTGGTCTTTATAACTCCGGACATGTTTACGTTTACTCCCGCTCCACCCACAGCGCCAGCAAACCCAAAGATTACGCTGGATCGGTCTAATGGGGACGGGACAGGTGAAAGCATGGCTGCTTCGGATAGTTTGGGTTGCTTTGCAACAGTCGGTCCGCTGGAAGGACTTCGAACCATATAATTTTGGCAATCTGTTTTATTTTCCATGCATAGTGATTTATCAGGCGAGTTTTGTACAATGACTGAATTCCAATTCCAATTTGAATCACCACCCCCTTGAGTAAAAAATATAAGATTTGAATTAAAATAAAACAGGTATAAACTATGATTTATAACAAAGCCTTTAACAGTATTATACTAGTTACCTCCTTTCAGGTTTCCATCATAAACTTCAGACGATTTTGATAAGGCAGCCATCTGGTTGGGAGAAATATTTGGCTTGGAATCCATCACAACATAATCACAATGTTTGCCACTTAAACTAGTGTTCCCTTGGTCACTCTCCAGGAAATATGGAACACTACCTGTGTCTTTTTCTATGATTTTATCACTTATTGGAGACGTAGTGCCGCTGCTACAAATATAAAAACCAACAAAAGCAATATGTAAAAAAGATATCTCAGATTTGGATTATTATAGCATAAGCAAAATCATAACATAAATTAGCTCCCATAAATTCCGAATTCCAGCTAGTACTATATAAATCTGGAGCTGAGTTTAAGTTATGTATACTTACGAATTTGATTCTACCGGCCACAAAAATTCGTTTAAGTTTGATTCCGAAACTAATGGATATTTTCTTCCACTGTCGGATGATGTCATGAAAGTCTGACCATTGAAGTCTGCCGAATTCCCCAAACAGCTCAACCCTGTCATCCCAGACACACCGGCAGGAAACGTTTTACCCCCTGATGTATCATTTTGAGGCTCAACAACATTCAGCAAGGTATCCATTCCCATGCGAGAATAAGAATTTTCCTCATCTAAATTCATGCAAATCAGCCCAGGTAAAGGTGAGCATGTTTCTGCATCATAGCCAATCGTACTGCAGGGGGAAGCTTGCGCTTCAAACATGGAGCTATCACCATCACAATTATTCCGTCTGGGATGATAGGACGCGGGTGACATTTGAAATGGGGATAATAAAGATGATCTGGAACCAGGCGATGAGACCATATGAGGATCTGAGTTCAGAAACAGGGGCGAACCAGGAACGATAGAGTTGGATGGCTCCGCACTCCTTAAATGTTCATCCTCTCCATGGAAATCAGTGACTGAGGGTGGGTTAGAAAAATTAGATATTCTCGAAGGGGAGTTCTCTAGTTCAGGTAAATCATCAAAGTTCACTTCAATGTGTTGACCATCAAAAGTAAATGGGACATTAGACTGTTGTAATTTCTTCAGGAGGTCGTCCAAAACAGGGATTGGATTATTCAATGGCACGCAAGCGTCACCCGCTATTGGCGCAAGATGCGTCAAATCTTCCGGCTCTCCCTTGTTCCCTAGAATCCAAGCAGTTAATAGTACATTAATTTTAATTTTACTAAATTACTTTAATTATCTGTACTAATTGTGTATTCATTAAAAATCTATTTGTATTTATATCAGCATTTCCCCCCCCCCCCTCCTATCGATCAACTTTCATATCAACAACGACTCGATTAACCTTCATAAAAGTTAACTTACCAATCAAAGAATTATCGCAGGGCATAAGGAAACCAGAGTCCATGTCTTCTGTCCGTGGTGCAATAACTGTCTTCGTACTCGTAATGGGCTCATTCCCGGGTATAATTTCCGGTACAATATTCTCCTTCTCACATGTTTTATCCGAATCATTGATAATCTCTTCCGATTTGGTGAGCACAAATGGTGGGTTTTTGAAATCTGGCATAACCAAATTGAATGGTTTGCAAATAGGACGTTCTCGTTGCATGGATGACACAATTTCATCCTCATTCTCGATTCCACTGTAATTAGTTGGAAACAAAAAACTCATTATATTATATTAAAACAACACTCGAAGTCGACATGCATAATAATATCCGGATTCATGCGGCTTCCGCCAGAAAACACCAGAACGCCGAGGGTTTTTGCCAGTAATTACAGTGTAACATGCAATTGCGGTAATGTTATGACTGTGCGATAAAGAAACTACGTATTACTTCATGCTGTTCGTTGCTTACCTAGTTACAAAATTGAGACAGACGATAGAATTAGGTTTGGATCCGCTACTGGATTGAATCAGAGTGGCTTGAGTAATTACCCAAGCCCATCCACCATGCTTAGCAACAAAACGATATCTTTCCGTCACGCTCTGTCCTTTTACGAACACTATATCATCGAAAAAACAGAGGCAAAGAACAAATCGGTAATTACTAATACTTCGCAAACACAAAGCTACGACTTTTATCACGACCATTAATATATAAATCGTATTTTTGTAGTACAAAATACTTAGTAAATAAATAACGCTAAGCTAAGTCCTGTCATCTTTAAATTCCCAGGTCGTGTGTAATAAATATATACGTAATTACTTATTTCGTCACATTTTCAACTTACGAGATTTAAAAGCTTTTGCCAGACCTGGACCATCGGCGGCATGATGAAATTCGAAGATGGAATTCCCTATCAAATCCTCTGGCTTGTATCCCAAAAACGACCCAATGCTAAACACGATTAATAAAGAACACTTATTTAGTGCATCATTTTAATTACTACATGTCTAGTATTGTCTAGCGGTTGTATATGCATAATATAGAAGCCATTAATCAATAAATTGTATCATTAACAATGCTGCTTTAAGCACTGGTTTTTGATATTGGGACTAGTAAGAACAAATTATAGGTATTACCTGTCATCCACAAATTCACACTTCATATCTGGGCTATGCTTGGTCAAAAATGTTTGTTTGTTTAAGGGAATATCGACATCTGACGGGTGAAACAATGGTTCTCCCACACCAATAAACCATTGTGTCGCGGGATCGTTTCCATTTTCGGTAAATATACGTCCTTTGAAATCAATTACCTACAGTACAAAAAAAGATAAATGTAATCTTCTAGATAACCACGAAAATGTATAGGTTATATAAAAAACACACGGCAATGAAATAGTAAATTGAAATCGAAATGAATTCGAATACTAACAAACGTATACATTGCATTGTACTGATTGTACAAGTACCTATATAGGTACTGGTATGAAATATATAAACGTATTCAAACGTATCACTCTAACGTTAATTTCATACAATATATAAAAAAGCTGCTACATCAATCCAATAATCCAATCCCCATGATGCTAAATAAACACTTTTGTACTTACTTTGTAGCTGGCGGCTCTTAAGTGGACATTTCGTCCACGTGCTGTAATGGTACATTTCATTCGAAAGCAGCTTGATCGGCTAACTTCTTCTTCCTCATCTTCTTTTTTATTGACTGACAACAATTCTTTGAGGTCACCATGATCACATGGGTGACTGAAGTCATAAATACTTTGTCCCATGACTTCCACCTGTAATTTAAATAAGTATGCTCTTTACAATTAAGCTGCGAATATTTAAGTCAATAAAAATGTTTACATTTTGGAAGTAATAATGCAATTTATTGTAACAATAATAAATTGCACATGTTCAAATGTTAAATTCTGTTTTTTTTATAATCCAGTTTTAATAATCCAGAAAACTTCATAATTAGCGGGCAAAATCAATACTTAAAGTAATTAGATCAAAATAGACTAAGCCCACATCCACGAGCTGCGAGCTCGTGAAGAACATCCAATAATTACATACATATGTGAATTACTGAGCTAGTGCAAAGTCGCTCTAATCCACTGCTACACTTTTGAAAATGCACCAGAATGATGAAACAATCAGCACCTAAAAACTAATATTATTTGATGTTCACTATTTTCATGAGATACCTACTTAACAAAACGCCCAGCCATAGTTATGAAAGCTCCTGGTTTGCATATATACTACTTTCTATGCATCATTTGTTTACGCATAACTTAAGTTTATGTGCAACACACACCGTGAATTGCATTGTAATAATATAATGCTTCATATGCAATGATGAGTCAAGTTATTTAAAATATACAAACACACTCCAACTATTCTGGACTTTGAAATTTAAATCAAAAAAATATTTAAAGATAATAAGATTTTCCCTGCCATTTTAGGTGTTCAAAAGCTGTGTTTGATCTACCGAATTAATAAGCTACCTGCATTTTATTTTTATTGCTGTTATGTATTTATTCACAATAAAGATATTACTGTATAGGTTAATAGCTATTTAAATTTTTGCTATCGTTGGTAAACTACAAACACTTGGCGACCAAAAATGAATGACTGCAGTGCATACCTATTTATTTGGTAACAATTAACATAATAAATTACATAAAGTGACAGGCGCAGGTATAGAATAATTAGAGATTCATAATTGTACGTACACTATTTGCAAGTGCGTTTCGCAATTTCGCATAAACAAAAACTGAGCTTCCTGTTTCTGTTCATTATTTTAAAAGCGAGAAGAAATGACATTTATTACTTCATAACGACAGCAGAATGTGTATAGGTAAGGCGCAAGACGAGAGCTAACAATTAGGAATGAGTAAAGAGTAAATGTCTCGTCAATTTTGAAAGCGAATAATAATATACGAATACTATGTAGTACAAGCTAAGGGTATGCTTTGTCTACTGTTTGCGAGTCCCAACTGGGATTTCACGCTGTATAGGATTTCTCACCTATTTTACTTTTTAAAAAAAAAGACTACTAAAAATAAAGGAAGACTACAAGGAATCGACCCCGATTAATCTGATTGCCGGTCAGAAACGGAGCCACTCAGCCAGCCTGCCTTCCATTGCTGGAAGACAATTTTAGTAGCCTGTAATTTTGAAAGCCAATAATGGTGGCGCGAGTTTATTTTGTATCAGTGTATAGGTAAGGTGCAAGACGAGAGCTAACAATTAGGAATGAGTAAAGAGTAAATGTCTCGTCAACAGCAGAATGTACCTACCTACGCATGGTAAAAGTTCCCTATAAATTTCTTATAGCATAAGTCGAAAACTATTAGTTCCGTCAGACATAGAAGAGTTATTGATGAAAATACAAACCTGAGTAATCCCCAGATGGGGAGTGATACTCTCGGACACATAGATAATGTCTCCGTCTGTAGATAAGACGAGTAAGAAGCCTCCCATAGCGTTGTTCATGAGGGAGTCCACTTCAGACTCTAGGTCTTCCACCCTACCCTCACTTTTACTTGATCCTCGCCCACAGTCGGAAAACACTGTCAATGTCAAAGACACAAAACAAACAAACAAGTTAAATTTAATCAAAAATCAGTAAAATCACACAAGCACACACAGCAGAGATAGAGAAAACAACTCTAAAATCGAAAATCTCCCCAAGACACTGCTACTGTCCTTCTACAATCTACAAATATAATGTCACTAATCTACAAAAACATTAAAACATTATTCGTAGAAGTATTTAGCAGAAACAGCACAATGACCTTACAAACTAGTAGTAATTACACAGTAAATTGATGATAAATCAATGTTGTTTTCTATAAACCTAACAAATCACAATTCATAATTTAGTGCGCAGATTTGTCCTGCATTTTTGGTTCTGCTTTCCAACTCTATTATAAATATTAATTTTAGACTAAATGAAACTTCAAAACAAGAGATAGGCAAAGAAAACTAATTAAATTTAAATTTTACGTTATGTAGTGTAATGATTTTATTCTCAAATCTAACAGCGACGAACACTGATTTCCACACACAGAAATTAATACTAAACTAAACCCTTAAACCAGTTAATTAAACTAAAAATAAAATAAAAATGTTGCCTTAATATTGATCCATCTCTTACCTTTATCCATCATATGCTGTAATTTCAAGTCACTCAAGCTTAATCGCATCACGGATGCCTTGTCCAGGGCATTGCGAGTGCTTTCTGGCAAAGGAAGAAATTCGGCTAGCTCGGTAAAAATTTCGGATTCTTGACTTCGTCTGCATCGTGCCGCGACTTTGGACCGCTCTCGTCGCTTCTCGGAATTTCTTCCCGGTCCACTGCAAAGTAATTAAAGCATATTTTGTATTAATAAACATGGTAATCCTTTCCATTAGTTTACAAATTACATACTAATAATCCTTATTAATTCTGAGTAACTATTAACATGATCTACACATTTTCTACTATCTAATTATATGTATTTGCTACGAGGCACTGCTACCAAATTTTATGGTCACTAATGTGTATGCGCAGTTGTTGCTTCTAATTAAGTCACTCACTCGGGTTAAATATTTAAATTCGTTCATACCAGCGCCAGACTGCATAAATGTGGCTTATGAATCCAAATATTTGCAAATACTTTAAATAGGTACCAATAATTACAGTAAAACAGTGTGTTACTTAAAAATAATTACTTTTGTATCCCGCTACATTGTAACGAGATTGGTGTGGTGTAGCTGAACATGGTCTCCATTTCACATGGGAGTACGCATATGCTTAATAACGAATTGGAATTTATGTATAGCAGAAATTAACACTATATAAACCAAAACTTCAAACTGATGTACAGAAAACAGAGCGTAATAAAAGTAATTTTAACAATAAATATCTCAAAAAATCATCTTTTCCAGGAAAAGAAAAAATGTGATGAAGGGGCTAAAATAATGCCCAGTTTCACTGCCCTCGAACACTTTGTCTTCCTCGACAGTACAATTAATTAAGGACACTTAATTTCCTACTGATGTTGGCTTTCCCGACGTCAATAAGCACCTGTCATGTCATGATGGTAATGGTGTGGCGTGGTGGGAGTGTGAGAGGATATTAAGTACATTATACTTTTAGTAATTGTGGAATGGTATGTCAGAGAAAAGTGAATCTAAATCATCACAGTCATGTCCGTCCGTAATGTCCGTCTCGTATCTGTCGTAGAGTACAGGTGAATGGTTAGTCTACATTAATTTACCATGAACTCCAAAAACATATTTTTAAGTGATAAGAGGCCTCCGTAATTTCCCAAGTACATAATTACTACACATCTATACCCTCCTCCCGACTTTACCGTCACTTTTCAGAGAAAAACATACCTACACACACGCGGATTTTTATAATAATTATCCCCTCACTAAATCTAAGTAAATGCTTACTACCACAACCTCACTCCATCTCATTATGTATAATATTAACAAGCACAAAATTCCTAAGCGATACTTTACACGAACAAAATATTTTAATCTTAATGGGGCTGTGCTTTATGGCAGATCTGGGACTCCATTAGAGCTTCAATCAAAGAGCAGATAAAAAAAGACTCTAAGGATTGTTAAAACAGAGTGTATAGATATTACCTATGTGTTCTATTTCTAAACATTTCAACATAGTATCGTATGTACGCACATGCAATTTATAGTTAAGTAATTATAGCTTGTATTGAGATAATGAATGACACAGGATTTTCGTCATTATTCCTAGGATAACGATAATTTTTGAAATCCAATCCAAAAACCAACTTATTTAGCTAAGTTACTGATTCTTCGTTTTAATTTTTAGCTCACTTACCATTAGTATTAATTACACTAAAGTATTTTACCATGACGCTTAACAATAACTGACATGCGACTGCTCTGGCGGCCCAGAACAATAAAAATACACGCATCTAAAACATTAATTTACTTTACAATATTAGCATGAATCATCATTAATATTACTAATTACAACTACTAGGGTAGGCCCGTTCAAAATTTCCTGAGAATATGGGAACTTTGGGAGGGAGGGAGGGAGGGAGGGAGGAAGGGAAGTTTGAGGGAATTGAAATTTATAAAATTATTTTAATACTGTAAACGTTTAACATGCAAATCTAATGCATAGATTATATGCGTGAATTTCTCAATATATAAAGACGACTTTATGCAAGCAAATAAAATTGACAAGCTCCTTCACTAATAAGGTTATACGGAACAGCGCAACAGATTCAGCATACGACAACGATCAAAATTTGTGTATATCTAGGTTATGTTCTTTATAACAGTTATGGATAAATTAAAATTGTAATATCATGTACATTATTTAGATAAATAAATATAATTTATTGCAAAGATTCATGATACATTATTATATTTTTGCTCTTTGCTTTTTACAGTACAATATTATAAACTCTTATCTTCTATAAATTATAAGTTCTAATAAAAGTTTATACTAATAGTCCTCTCAATTTTCTGACTGTATGCCGCGACTCTCTATAACCCCTTAAATTAAATAATTATACACTAAACGAAGCAAGCTAATTTCAAAGCATAATATACATGGTAGTAAGTAAACAACAATTTACTACTGAAGCTGAAGTATGCTCTACATAGGGACACTACAGGGCCTCGGGAAAACGTGGCTATAGGGCCTCTCAAAGCGTCAATATCAAAATGGAGGCAACCGCCATGCCACTTTGAAAAAACGTTGTATGCTCTACTAGCATTAAACATAATCGGACACTCCAATCAAAAGGCCTCTGCTTGGATTTTGGATCTTAATTGGGTGCTTGGAAGTTAAATGTGCATGTGATGCTCTATAAAATATGGGTTCACTATCAAACTATCTACATCAATAAATACACTGTATAATTTATCTGTACAAAAATATGCAAAACTAAAGGACTTAAAAGAACTATGAGATTCTGAGATAAGTGTCAAGAGAATCAAGTGTCAACGTCTGCGCTAGTAATGCGGTTCAAAATCACGGCAGGCCCAGCTCATTAAATCAATTGATAAGTTAATTAAAATTTTAAGTTCAAATAAATAAATGATTTTATCAGCATCAGCAGCAGTTTTGACTATCATTAAACCCTCAAGAATTATTTGCGTGGCTCCCTAACTGACCAAATTATGATAATACTAAAAATGATAGGGTTTATCCTTATCATTATTAAAACATTAAAGTTTTTAGATATGATGGAGAGTGTAAAGTGATAGTAATGAGCTGATGGACGCGGAATCTAAATCTATGATACTGGTTCATAATAGTTAAGTATTTAAGCTGGAGGCTGGAGAGATAAATTTACTATTAGCGTAGGTATGTACATACTATAAAGCTACTATATACTGATGATAATATCATGATTTTCCCTTCCATATATTCCGAGAATATAAAAATTCTTTTTCCAGTATAAACTAGTTATCTAATATATATATACAGGCTCATTATTGTAATTTTTAAGGATGAGAAAATCCGATACAAGAAAAAGAAAAGGTGTTGTAGGGAAGTACATACTCAAGACATTTAATATTGCTACGCAGTCATTAGTTTTGGTCTTGGTATTTACTGGCACTGATATTGACAATATTAAGATAAACAGATTTACAATACAGATACTTATTAAATCAGTGGTCAACTGGACTGGACCTCAAGTAAGTCACGGGATGTGATGAGCAAAAAATGCATTTTGTATTACGCTTTAAGATGCAACATGTGCAACTTTAATGCAGCAATGTTATCGCAATAAATCGCTGGTCCTTGTCATCAGCATCAGCATTCTTGCGATTTATCATACAAATTAGTGTATACAAAACATCGTTCAAGGTGATACTGTGTGTGATGCTAATAATAAGCTGCTAACAAAATAATGTTTGAAAATTACTAATGATGGTTTCCAGTTTAAATAATTCGCATTTTTTTAAGCTAAATTTATCGTAAGTTTCTCGAATTAAATACATAAAAAACTAACATGGCTTTAAAATGGAAAAACAAGTTTTCATTTGTGTACATAGTCCTGGGAAAACGATACAAAATACTTCTACAAAAGAAATAATTGTAATTGTTTTAACTACGATTAACGCATAAAGCATTAAAAAATTTCTGTGGGAAAATTTCCCTACAACGCAGCATCCTGAAATGTAATTATAATTTATATCCTGTCAACTTGACACCTTTTGCACAGTTCAGAAATTACGAATTTCTGGTACTGCTTCTTCAACACTTGGCTGAATCTAAAATATATGTACAAAAGGTTCTTATCATCCACCTCTATTTTCACCTTTATCTCTAGTTCAAAAATCATATAATATTTCTCTCAGCTAATATTGATATTAATTTTGCTATTAGCAATAAGTAAAAGCAGATATGTAATCAATTAGTTCACCTTCATTTTCAGTGGGAGCCCATTCAAGATAAGTGAGTGAAAAGAATAAACCACTTGAACGGAATAATAGACATGATGCATTCAAATAACTGTAAGATCGAACAATAATTTTATGTGGATTTGCCGCAATTTCTAAAACTGTCTAAAACGCCAGAAGTCCAGCTGCAAATCAGAGAAGCTATGGCCCAATGGCATTATCAAATACTCAACGTTGCTGACAATAGGATGATTTAATTTAAGATGTCTGTCTAGTCCAGTACATATATTAAAACCCTACTTAACCGCGGATACAAAAAATTTCTGGGGAGGGGCAGGGCACTGTAATTTTTAAAGAAGTATATTGGGATTTTTAAGTGGTCCCTCTGAAAATATGTATCAACTTGAGACCAGATATGAAACAATTTTTTTTACGAGTTGTTAGTGTATGCTGATGTTATTGGTGGAATATTTTAAAATTTACGTTGCCCGTTTGCCGCCAATCATTTTTTGAACGAAATAATTTAACATTGCGTAGACGGGTCAACATGTCATTTGCATATAAAAAGTACTACGCCAATTTTTAATGAAATTTCAAAAAGCGATATCTACAATGTAGTAAAAAATATGCTCTTTCACGTGGCCTTACGAGTATTTTGAAAAAAATAAAATTTTGATTTTTTAAGGTCACCACAAATGTTGGAATTATATATGTAAAAATGGTAATTTTTGTTTTCGCTACCATCTTTACATATATAATTCCAACATTTGTGGTGACCTTAAAAAATCAAAATTTTATTTTTTTCAAAATTATCGTAAGGCCACGTGAAAGAGCATATTTTTTACTACATTGTAGATATCGCTTTTTGAAATTTCATTAAAAATTGGCGTAGTACTTTTTATATGCAAATGACATGTTGACCCGTCTACGCAATGTTAAATTATTTCGTTCAAAAAATGATTGGCGGCAACAGGCAACGTAAATTTTAAAATATTCCACCAATACACTAACAACTCGTAAAAAAAAATTGTTTCATATCTGGTCTCAAGTTGATATTTTCAGAGGGACCACCTAAAAATCCCAATATACTTCCTCAAAAATTACAGTGAGGGGCGGTGTGGGGGAGGGCTAGCAAAGCGAAGCAGCAACCTTGAAAATTGTCCATGAAAATCTTGCCGTGGTAACAGTTGTTTTGGGATGGAGGGCTAACCTTAACCCCCCCCCCCCATGGATCCGCGGCTGCCGGCCCCTCTATGAAAATTTTCTGGATCCGTCTCTGCACTCAATTAGTACCAGAGAGGTACGCTTGACGCTTCATTCTCTATATTGTATATTATCGCAGTAAGCAAATTAAATTTGATAGGAAACACAAAGGGTATGTAAATCTCTCCGCTTAAAATGTATCTATCTGCTAGATACATATTAACTTACATACTTAAAAGAGGACATGACACTAATTCCAATTTAAACGGAGCAACAAAACTAAGTACAAACAAATATGTAACTTGAGGACTGAGATTGAGATAGAACGTTACATACAACTAAAAATATACAGAACGGCATGAATTCAATGCGCTAGAATCTAGAAAGCACTCCTCTATGTAAATGACCCTGCCACGTGTCGGTATGAAGGTATTAACTTGAGCGCAGAAAATGCAAGAAGAAAACACTGCGATTACAATACAAGTATGCATGTGAAGAACGATTGCCTGCCTATATCCTATATAGATAATTCAATCTATATCCTGACTATACGGAACAACTTAGTACTGTACTGTGTACGCATTATGAATAGGTAGATGTATACCAAAGCAAGCATTACGCATATTATCACATTTCCGTTTTGCCACTTCTAAAAAAATTATACGATATTCATGTATGTAGATTTAAGTCGAATAAAAGCCTCAATTTAATTGCGTAAACTAACTGATGAATACCTACCAATGAGAGCCCTAGCATGCAGCTTCTTTAAAGACGAATAGAGGAACGATATAAAGTGAACTTAACCTGACTAGTGAGATTGAATCGCCACGAAAAGAAATTCAAAAGCACGAGGCATGTACATGTTCCATTTCTACGCAACCACGCTCCATGTTGGCCGATTAAATCCGAACATATAACAAAATTGAATTTACATAAGAAAATTATAAAATCCATGCTAAACAGGCTAAACTATGCCATCATTACATACAGTAAACTTTATCTTTGCCGCTATTACTACATTACTACTCGCCCCACACCCACATACGCAAACTGCGCAACACATCACTAATAATAATTTGACAATAAATTGCTTATGGTCCAGAAAAAAAAATATAGCAATCTGTTCTCTGGCTTCCTCACGATAAAGACTGTGACGCTCTCCCAAACAACAACAAAATCTTCACCTTGATTTCCTTCTCATAGCTAACTACTTATTGCGTAATAAACGCACCACAACAACAACAACAACAAAAATAGCAGGAGCAACAACGCAATTCCGAGTTTTCCCCAGGCTTCTGGATAGAATCTGGATCTGGACCTGGACATTTTGTGTTTACGGTGGTGTAGGCCACGCCAGATTTTACCCATGCTTCGTATATATGTACACTGTACTTTGTACTACCTATAAATATCCTATTTATTTTTATTCTACGGAATTTGCTAAGAGCCAGGGACGCTAACTAGTTAGAATTCTGATACACGAGTAACCTTATTTTTCAGTCGATAAACAGAAACTCTACGAACTCGCGGCAGTTCAGAGAGATCAGTTCCTATACCGCTACTGAAGAAGCAAAATTTCCAATCTCCAGTTCACACTAAAAGCAAACTTGCAGATCTCTATTTCTTAACGCATTTAATTGTGTATAATTCTTTTCCCGCAAAATAAGCACGTAGGTATTTTTTATGGCTTATTGTGCTGAAAAATCAAATTATTCACTATTTAAGTCAAAAAATGGAGAATAGAATGGTAATTTCACTTTTAGTAAGAATTGGAGATTGGCAATTTTGCTTCTTCAGTAACGATATGTTTCTGTATTTGACAGGTAATTGGTAATTATATGATTAGCAATGGCTTTTATGAGAGAATAGAATGTTTACAAGCATATTGTGTAGTTTCTAGAAAAGTATTTTGTACTACATGTTTATACAATATCTCAAGACCTACTACATTCGTTTGTTATACTCCACAATGTTCATTTTCACAAAGTAGGAATTAGCAAGAAATACCTATTTACTATATCATAACTAACTCTACTATCATTACTTTTACTTTAACTATATCCTTACATACATACATAAGTACCTTCATAAAGTTAGATATGACGCTTCATTTTAGTTAGTACTGAGTTTGCCAATGAAACCAATTATTATAATAATATTGTTTGGAATAGAATACACCAGTACTAGGCACTATGGAACTCTAAACGAAGCATAAAATTGACACTGTCTTAGGACGTGGGCAGTGGACATGTACGTAGATAGCAGTGTTAATTTTCGGTAAACATTCAAAAGTGATAAGTTACTATCAACGCAGTCACAGTAAACAACTTCCTTATGACTGTCATTTATGGAGTAATAATAACTAAATGGTATTAGGAGCTACATATACACATAGTTAACATAACTAAAACTTTAGTGGTAGTTGTTGTGGTTAGCATAGCTGTCAAATATCAAAATGTTGATTGATTGGGTGAACGGACGAATAGTAGGTCGGTCGAACTGTCGAAACGCTGAACATTTAAATGGAAATCGATCTTGCTGATACAGCAAATACTAAAACTAGAAAGGCACATCTGAAACAGTCAATAATAGCAGCAGCAGTACTGTCACTCTATCAATTTTGATTTTGATCTTAATACTTGGATGATCCATTACCATTAACATTACCGTATGTCACATTCAGAATGCAATTTTGACGTCATGTGTACAGTAATTATTTATATACCTACGTACATGGAATCACATTGATGTGATATCTTTAAAATTATTTTGTTGATGACTACAATGATAAATTTGCAAGTCCATCAGGAAGGATAATGTATTGAGGGGAGCGGACATTATTGTATCCGTTATCTGTTATTTAATCAAAATCCAAGGGTTCTTTAATTACCATAGCCATACCTATCCATACAGTCTACGAGTCTAAGAGATTATACTTTTAATTTTCTATCAAAAGGTTCAATAGGGCTACAGTACAGCTTTCAGTAGTTGTTTCGGTTTGTATTAGCTTGATCTAGTTATTACACACTAAGTTACATGTGATTATTATAATCTGATGTGGGCATGACAACGTCAACTGACGTAGGTCATACTCTTAATCGCGTAATAATAATTAAAAAATAATAAATAATTAAAGGCTGTTAAAAACGAATGACAGTATGATAAAATAATCTTATATGGAATTTTTTTTTTGCTATCAAATACCATTAGTAGTCCAAGTTTCCAGTGGCCTTCATTTGATTTTTAGATTATAAATAAAACTGACATACCTAGTACGTAATATGTTTGTAATTATACACATCATACATCAAAACATTATTATTATTATTATTATTGCATCATACATTTTGAACTCTCTTCTAGATACGTTTGATGTTACAAAATATGAATGTAGATTTTTTAAAAACATGTAGGTAGTTGGAACACTTTGCACGAACAAAGTGGCTTTTCCCAACACAATGATATATCATTAAAACAAACTACCCACTTTTACTAAAACATTTCCGACTAGAAAAATGTATTTACCTCCAAGAAACTTTATATAGTTCCACGCATTATAGTTACAAATTGCTCCTTTCAAAAAATACCTAGTACTAGTATGGAAGTAATACTACCACTTTCAAATCTGAACTGACACCCGATCTGGCTATAAAAATTATTTATACAAACAAACGTAGTTATTTCAGAATCTTGTCTTGTATAGGGCGCCACGTAACCTTTGCTCCCTATACTTAATACAGCCTAGAAGGATAGAATGACTCTCGCTGATTAAATCACATTGCAGCTCTAATTACATTTTCTACGAAATTAAATAATTAGAAAAATATTCTTATTTTCGAAAAAAAAAGCCAGCCAGCCAGAGTCAGATTCATAATTCACGTAGCCTATTTTTGTGTGAAATTGAAGCTCTGTACATAAATCGGGTCAGGGGGAGTAGAAGAACAGCAATTGAAAACATCCATTTGAACTGATGAGTTAATAACACCACTATTATGTTTCCCTTCCCTACTGCCTTATTTTTCAAAATATTCTATGCATACAAAAAAGCATACCTGCTTATTTCTGACCCGACTATAGTCCAATGCATTTTTATTTTATTTCATGCACGTGCTAAGTGGAAATAAAATAGGTAAGAGTAAAGTAATAAGCCGAGAACTGGTTTAATTTTGATTTCAAACTCTGCTTTTATAATATTCATTCACGATGCAAGTGATTGCATCTTATATAATTGCATTCCTCTATCCTGGGACCTGCAGTGTAGCTAATAGACCAGTGACAACCAGGACAAACAGAACATATTTTTTCTTTCGTATTAGTAGAAAGTAGAAGCTAGCAACTTCATAACATATTTTTATTACACTTTGAATCGTTTAACCAAATAATATGAAATACCGTCAACCATGTAATTATTTATAATGCATTTTGTTTCATTACCCGCTCACACCGGCTGCCATGATTTCAAACTGGAAAAACGGAATCCTGACTTATTTTCGTATGTATTGCATACACAAGAAACAAATGGGAAAAACTGTGTGATTCCGGGTAACACTGTCCTCACAGACAACAAGCCAATAACAGCTTTGTTTGTCTCACTCACGCCCTTCAGTCAAGTTGAATGTCGGACCGAAGTGGGTGTTGAAAGCCTAATTTTTTAAATCTCCCTTGACGTTGTGCTTTTGACTTTGACAGTAACTTTGTACAGGCTGCCAATTCTACTTTAAAGATTATACTGCTCGTGGTTTTTAAAGTGAAAAGTAAAGTACTGTTATGCTCTGTGGTGCACAAAGAATTTTGTTTAGAGATGGTTCACAAATGATGTCATCTAAGTTGTCACTCTTTTTGAACCTACCTACCGTCATTACTTCAATATTACTTAAACGGCTATCTGTAACATGGCATGTCATCAATGTCAATACCTGACTAGATCTACTGACCCTACCGATGGCATGGACGATACCTAATCACTTTACTTGTTTTTAAATAAGCGCATACAACTCACTATCAGTACAACATAGCTAAGGTGAGTATTAATACGGTTAGGCACATGCAATCGTGAAAAAGTTTTTGAAACCAGGAATGGGCTACAAGAAAAAGCTACCACTAAAAATGAAGAGTTTTTTGGCAAAACGGGATAAGTCCATCAAAGCAAATTTTACAGGAACAACGAAAAATGAATAAATGGTGACAAGTTGAGTTTTTCCAACTCAATTTTTTTCTACAGGTACTGCACCTGACGAAGCGTAATTATTATTATTACAAGTAGTTTCATAATCCTAGACGGACTTTGGAATTTTTCAGAAAATTTTCAAAAATTTTATTTTGTGGACTTATCCCGTTTTGCCAAAAAATCAATAACTTAACATGGGGTAAAAAGTCCGTGACATGAAATTTTAATCATTTTGAATGAAATTTCTTTCTTTACATAAAAACATTAACGTACGGCATTTGTCTTCTACAAACTACTCAAAAACTCAAAAACCAAATTTAAATCAGAAATGAGTGTTTTAGGTGGATTTATCCCATTTTGCCAAAAATAATTTAATGGACTTATCCTGTTTTGCCAAAAATAATTTAATGGACTTATCCTGTTTTGCCAAAAATAATTTAATGGACTTATCCTGTTTTGCCAAAAAACGAAATTTGAGCCATTTTTAAAAATTACTTTGGTTGAACTTTGAACTATACCATTTAACACAGTAACGTATCTAGTCGAATAGAACAAATAACACAAATAATCTCATTTTTGAAAAAAATGGACTTATCCCGTTGTGCAAAAAAACTCTTCAAATATGTCATAACAAAAAAATCAAGATGTAAAGAAATTGGCAATATTTTTAAACAAAACATATAGGTGTTGGTATCATCGCTACTACCAATAATATACATAACTTATCCTACATCGTACAACAATTAAGTAAACATTTGCACAGTGAGAAATAAATGGCTGACGGCGACGAGTAGGTAACTATCTAATCAAAAGTATTTCGTAAATGATGGCGGTCAGACCTCAGCTTTTGTAAAAAGGTCATATAAATGAAAATCTTTGTTTAAATAACTCGACGAGTTCATCAGGAAATCTGGTTAATTCCAGTTCTAACTCCAGTCTTATGTGCCCACAAAAAAAATCGAAGATATAAATTTTTTTCTAATATGTACGTTCAAGTCGACAATCAAATAAGCTACTTCGAAGTCGAATAACGTGGAACAAGTCAGAGGATAAAATTAATGATCTCGTTTACCGAAGCAAATAAAAACCCGGAATTATTTTTCAAAATTATTTGAAAAATAGAAACAAGTTACGAATGATAGCCTTTTACAATGCTAGAATAAGACCTCGAATTCACTAGAAAAGTTAACAACTGTAAGACTTAAGGTTCTCGCTTTCATTTTTAAAAATTGTCAATTATGTGAAAGCGAGATCCTTGAGGCAAACAATTGTTAACTTTTTTAGTGAAATCAAGGTCTATTGGTGCTGATGGGTAATTCCAGTATGCATTATGCTCCATTGTTAATGGAAGCTATTTTTCATGTATAAGAATAAGAATGAGGCGTTTAGGATAAAAATCTCTTAAGAAAGGGTGACATTGACGGTTGACAGTGTTCACTGATCGTTTGGAAACTAGAAAAAAGTAAATGCTTCAATACATACGTATTGTTTTTACTATTATTATTATTGCACTTCGACTACTCATAAATTGGGAGTAACAACAAAATTACCGCCCATGTATCTGTCATGTGTAATGCGAGACAAAGGAATATTGCGAATCAGCATGCGCTATATTATGTCAAATGCGTATACGTTGTGAATTTTGTTGAATAGAAATTCATTTACTTAAATATATACACAGTAGTTACAGCTGATTATTAATGAAGCTATGATTTATGCAGGGTTCCAGAGACAGCCATAGCGCCATAGTCACGCGAAAGTTTACATATTTATGTCTTTTACTGGAAAAATTTGCACGATCCGAGTTCATGCTCGATGTCAACGCTCCGATTCTACCTATACAACTCTTCAACTAATAATTATTATTAGCACCTTCTTATTTAGAGCTGATTTTAAGCGATGGCGCCTAGCATAAGTAAATTACTTACGTTCTTTGACAGATTATAATTCACAATCTCGATGCACAACGTACAATACATACTTATCTGTATTTACTCTCTTTCTAATCAATATGAGCTGTGCCAAACACATAATTAGCAATTATAAATAGAACCACACAGGTTCACATCACGTGGTATCCAGAATCAGAATGATCGTAAACAGTATATACACATCTCACTAGTCAGTAGAAACGTGAAACAGACCTCATTAGAATTTAGAATATGACCATCAGCTCTTCCTTTCTTCAAAGGTACCCAACAGTAGATGAAATAAAATATTGCCCAGCAGAATGACACATTATTTAGGCAGGTTTGTTTACGTTAGCATCATCGCTACTGATTACTGAAGCTACAAATACTAATAAAATCTATTTCATTCTGAATTGAAAACTAAAACCACAAGGAAATGGCATAATTACAATTTCAATTTGTGATAGTGTGTCATTCTAGTTTCGGATTGCCTATAGTGTATATTAATGATGAAAAGTGAACTTTTAAAAATACTAGAAATTACCTTTATCACCTATTACATTTCTTTGAACAAAATCATGCAGTCTACTTTTACTATGTCAGTTTTTGTCAGTTGGCAGTTTCATAAGAAAACAATAGCTAAGCCCTACTACAGGCGGTAAATTACGTTATGGAATGTTAAATAAAGCTGAATACTAGAATATATTATATGCAATTAGAGTAATTTGATATTAGAGTCTTTCTTATTACCCAGTATCTATAGCCTAGTTTTATTTTAGGCAGACGAAAACAAGTGTAATACGATCTATAATTACTACAGAACTATAGTAGTGCAACCTAAATATACATTCCAGTAATTACACCCTGGCGTAGTTTTGAATTTATTTGATGGAGAACTGAATATTTAGTATACGGACTGACTGACAGATTTATTTCACTACAACATGCTTGACAACCTGGTTATGATATTTTGATAATAAAAATATTTCTGTCTTGCCCTCAAGTCTTTGTCATGTTTGTTTTATCCCTATTATGTATTACTCTTAACTCTTAAGTCCTCTCGTTTCTTTATTGCTTCACTGTCGTGACCATGCAGTCATGCTATTGGCTACTTCATCTTCATCTCCTAATAATCAGCATGAGCTAATGAGTTGGGAATGCGTGATGTTTAACAGAAAGACCATAAAGTAGGTTCCTACAGACACACACACACAAGAAGATCCTCAAGACGCACACCGCTGAGAAAAACAAAATCAATAATGCTTTAGAGATAATATATTATTATATAGAAGAAATGATTTGAAGGTCCAAACCAAACAAGATTGATCTTCTACACACACACAAAACAACCAAACCAATGCAATGACGAAATACTGCTCCAGATTCTGATAACACTTGAGGAAGAAAGAACACACTGACTTTAAATACCCTATTCTAAAGGTGATAAGTACAGAATGACAGAATCTCTAATCCAATTCGTAGCACGTACTTACGTATCCAACTCAATATTGATTATCACTATTACGGCCAACTAAACAGACAAAGCATGTTACATGCCTAGGTATTGCATTATATTAAATTGGTAGGCATTTAAAAAATAAAAACTGGTTTAAACTAACTTTAGGAATGGAACTGTGCACTACCTTTCACCAGATTGAATACTTGAGACTATTGGGAGATACCGACCTTTCTTAAATAAAAACTATAAATCATAAATACAGAGTGACGAACTGTTGATATTTATCAACAAAAAGATCTGCATTACTAACATCTATATGCATTAATATAATGTGGATGAAAGTTTTAAAAAATGGTAGTCAATGATAGTTACTCCGAATGTCTTATAAGCTTTTAAAGAAGAAATCGAAATTACCTCTTTGTTTTAGGGGCTGGAGCTGGGGTCGGCGGTTGGTCGGTTTTTTCCATATTGTTTGAAACTGTTAAATTCGTTCTTGTACTTCAAAAGGTATATACGACAAATATCACGAGTCGATAGGAGTTGATACTTGATTTTGACAACGTCGATGCAAGTTGAAATTTTAATTGGGACAAATCTCCAAAATGGTGGCGGAAGATTCAATTTCAATGTCAAGATTCAAAAGATAAAAAAAGTCTGGATAGCAACTTGTTGTCTTGATTTTTTAAGTTAATTTTAACAATCAATTTGTTAATGTTGATCGCCAAGTTCAAAGAAATAGAATAATGGCGATTACTGGAACGTTCCGAAATAATTGCAGAACAAGAAAACTACCTTATCAGAGCTGGGTCTGTAAAGTTAAAAAAAAACATAGTAGTATCTATTATACAAGGATTTATTTGTAATTATTGCGCAACTAACCAAGCCATTATAATGTATATAAATACACAATTATAACAGAATTAGAATATCAGCTATCATTTACTTAAACTACTTGAGAGTATGCCTCCATGAAAGTGGGTGGGTGCAGGGTATCAAGTACGGCACATGGCATACGAGAATAATAGAGATTAACTAACTAGTGAGTGCACTAAAGTCACATGACTCATAATTAATTTATTATTACTATTAATAGCGCTTGAAAGGTTCCATACACAAAAGCGAATTAGTTGACGACGCGATGCTATACATTTAATATTAAATGTACTTAACCTGATTTAATTCAATCATTTAATTATACCACCGCCTTAACAGAACGGTTTTGTAAAACCACCTGAAATTTTACATTCTATAAATCCCAACTGTAAATGATAATAATAATACATATGTGTATGCATGATATCGCTTCTTCTGTAACTCATTATTTCCAAAGGGAATTATGCTTTGTTTGCTTTTTTCCCTGCTTAAGTGGACTACACAGAGATAAATTAAAGCTCCTTGAAAGTAAAAGCATAACGTCGACCATCGATATAATATACATATAATAAATAGATGTAACCTTTGCAATTTTGCAAATATATACACGTGCATTTACGTAGTTTATCACCGCATCAAAACAATAACAATCATTACGGAATCCGTATAAAACCGTTTTACGTACGAGAAATTCCATTGTTTAGTATTTAAATACAGGAGCCAAGAATGTGACTGCAACTGATGCATGCATGCTGCCCATTATTTTTGAATTGAAAGTTAAATAATGAATACAATAAAATTGGGATTTTAAATCACAACAGTTATATTATATGATATACTAAAATTCTCTAAATAAAATTTCAATTTCACCAATCGGAGAGCTTAAAAGCTTGCTCCAGTCTCACTCCCTTGCTATTGGAACAAGGGCAAAGACCAAATGACCAAATACTGCACTACACTACACTACAATACACACGAATTAAAATAAATACACCTACATTAACGTTAATGAGCTATGAAAAAGAATAATACAAATGAGATTAAAGATACACGTCACCAGAGCTTAAACTCAACTAATGTCGTAATCACGCTACTTCTGTATAATGTAAAATTATTAAAACGCATTAGGCGCGCTGCGTACATACATGCATGCGAACAAACTACAAAAAGTGAAAAGTAAGAAAGATGAAAATTTTTTATAAAAGAGTTTCAAATAAGAAATAGGGATTGCATTACACCCTCCATAGAAAGGAAATTTGACATTTTGAAATTTTGAATTTTGAAAGCTGTTGATAGATGATACAAATTTTCATCGTTCACCTTTAAGCAGTTTCTTTACATATAGGCATAGGCATATAAATTAATTATTCATAATAGTAATAATGACTTACACTTGTGAAAAGGAAGTTACCTACTTAGGTATGTGGTACCGTTGACTGTTGACCGCTGTGACTTCGTTATTAATTAGTTGTAAATAGTATGTAATGAATGTTGCAATCACAAAATTACACGTCACTTTGAATCACAAATACATACACCGTCTCAGTTCAATATAATCAATAATGTTATTATGATTTTGAAAAAAGATAATTCATAACAGTTATAACAATTGAGTCAATTTGTAGAAAAATGTTAAATAATCAGTTAAAGTACAACAGCATGTCGTAATAATTTGAGAGCAAGATGAGCTCCGTACTCTTTCAACATTTTCTTGCGCATTTTATTCCAACGCACTGTCAACTGTTTACTGGTCTGTCTGTTGATCACTAATTATCGACTTTTATTAAGGTGACTATGAATCAATATTGTAGTTGCAGCGAATTAATTAAAAATGGATTTCCTTTGAACAAAATGTACTTTCTAGTATTCATCGCTCTTACTCTTAACTCCAAATTTTTCTAAACAACTCTTCCTATATGTCCTCCAACGACAAAAAATATTCCAACTGAATTGTTTTATTTGCTCTTGAACACTGAAGCTCAATGATGACCAAGATTGAAGATGAAGTTCAAGCCTTTGGCTAATGCTAATAAGAATCAGCTTTAATCAGCAGCTTTATGGGGAATACGGAATGTTTTGCTTTTTTTTTTACTTCGTCAAACACCCAGAAGCGACCCTTCCATCCAACCAGATCATGAGACACCCTCACGACACAATAACAGAAGCAACGGCGAAAGATACAAGATAGTAGATAGCAAAATTAAGATTCGAGTATTTCTTTAGCCTTTTTTAAGACAATTCCAACCAAACCACCACCAGCGTTAACTTTGGCATCTGTTTCTTCGATATATTAATGTCTAAGTTAATTACACTGTTTTGAATGTAGCTTATGAAGATATGCTGTGGCGATGAGTGACGAGAATTTTTATTGCATGCTGTTGTTTGTAGTTTTGTAGTGATAGTTTGATAGTAGATAGTACTTTATAGGTGTAGAGATAAGCAGTAGTAATCTATTCAATATTGGTATTGAATTTGAATATGCAAATTATATAATACATTTTTGTCCCTGCCATGTTCTGTGTATTAATATTGCGTTTATTTTGATTGTCTCCTTTCCGAATAGTTTCTGACTGACTGATATTGCGATACCGATTTACCGATACCGATACCGATGGGATAAAGGAACCTTTAAGTTCGGAATTCTGAAGTAATTATAAGTTTGTGAAATATTTCTTTCTTTTTTTTTGTTTTGAAAGTTGAGAGTTGGATTTGGATGTCAGCTATGGGACAAATGGGGGTTTATTACGATTACGAGCTGGCACTCTGGCACTGGACGTGGACATTCTCTGATTCTCTGTTACTTAAAATATTATTTGGAAACCTGCCCAGCAAGTTTAGGGGATTTACTTTATTATGAGGACGTTATTTTAGTTTAGGAATCGAAATCACCATTGAAGTGTATGATTTGTTTATCTGGTGAGACTGAGAGACTGAGGGCTGAGTGAGGGAGAATGTTTATAGGGTATATACCTAAAAGTAGGTTATACTTTACATTTGTACATACATACCAAAGATATAACCTATAAAGGACCTTGTTCTTTGAGAGACTTCTCCGTACTTCGCACTTTGCCCATTTTCCAATTTATTTCCTAGTCAAATGTTCCAAATCCAAACAACATCTCCCGTACTTTTAACTATACGAATGATTTCTAGATGGCACTTTCAAGACTTTTTAAAATCTTTTACAAACTTCACAATAATTCCTGTCAGTAATTTTCCTGGTTGCAGTATTTTTAGTACTGTTTTCCAAAATATAATTAATTTAGCCTGTGCTTCGAAGCATTGTATTAATTAATTAAGTATTTCAGCCTTATTCCTTTATGTATTTATTAAATCTTAGAAATGATACAATTTCTACAGTTTTGGAAAATGGGATAAGTCCACCTGAAGTAAAACATATTATGCGCTTTCCTGATTTAAAGGCTTTTGAGTGTTGTCGTAGTTTGTAGAAGACAACTCCCGTTCGTTTTGTAACCAAATGGGGTTGGTTAGCTCTTCACGATCAACTCGACTACAGATTTTAGTAATATGCTTAGTTAATAATTATAATATGAATCTATGATAGGTAACGGTACTTTGTATTTGAATGTGATCTGCATCTTGTTAGCATTTGACTGTTTCACGTGGTGAATATTTAAGGAACCAGGTCTATGGTTACAGTTTTATGCAAGAAAAGTGTAAAAGTTTTAAAAAAGTTTGGTTTCACCTAATACGATTAAAATGTTACCTCACACATTTTTTATTCCATGTTAAGTTATTGATTTTGAGGCAAATCGGGGCAAGTTCACAAACTCCATTTTTTGAAATTTTTTTACAAAATTCAAGTGAGTCAGTCTGGATTTACGATACGATGCTACTATGTAGTAATAAGGTAGCAAATTGTTCGAATGTCGGATAGCAAACTTATAACCATCTGTTCAACACAACCTAGAACCTACCGTTATGCCTCTCTAACTTATCGTTAGGGAAGAAGAATTAGTTTTGGTTTAGCAAAATATCCAAATAAGTTAAATTAAAAAAATAAGAACGCAAAAATAATTTAAAATAGGTAAACTCGGGTTGTCGGGTTACCTTCACGTGACAGCTACCCTTTTTGTTTATAGTTTATACTTACATGTGTACATAATTTGCAATGATATTAAAACTTTGAAACACTTGATCCCTTTCAACAGAAGTCTCTTAAAAATACATCGATAAATAAATTAAATTAGCTATGATACATGCTACACCTAAGTATATATGTACATGGAAATATTATCTGTGCAGAATAGTAGCAATATAGCTAGTGGACAAATGTATGCCAATATGCATTGCTCTTAAACGGCTCGGAAATGGTTTGTTTGAGTCTTCAGTTCAGTTTTTCGTTGCCTCTTGTAAGATGAAATATAATATAATTATTGATTTATTGGGTCGATTTAACCGAAGCTCATACAACCAGACTCAACGAGTCACTGTGGGTGAGGAAATAGGAGGCTACCGCGTTAGATCGTCTCGGTCTTTGTACCCTTTCACCTATCCCCATCCCCTCCTCCACAGTAAAGGAGTCCCATTCCCTAGGCCCATACAGTAAGTAGTAGTCACTAAGGAGCACCGAAGGAGATGTGGCTTCAATCAACCATCCAGTGACGTTTACCGTACAACACCGAGCCGTAAACGATAAGCAGTGGCCGAGGATTGAAGCCGGGTCTGAGACTGTAAATTTCGTTACAGTCTGCAGTCCTAACCGCTCACTCAAGCACGCCTGCTTCTCTTGTAATAAAGATGAAGCAATCCTCAATGCATTTTACTTACATAAGTATAGCATAATCTTTGTACATACGAAGTCCTTCATGTCCTCTTTAGTTTCAAATTCTAACCTATGGAGGCCTACGAAGAAATTAGTCATCACTTCAATAAGTTACACATGCATTAGCCTATGCTACCTCTGTCAAAATCATTTCACTCTTTCTTACGATTACGTAATATTAATTAACAGTTAATATTTAATTAGCAGCTTAAAAAAAGTATCTAACTGTTCGGTGGCAGTTTGGCAATTGGCAGTTTTGACATTTTTATTTATATTAGGTCATATTAGTACATACTACTGTTGTACAAGTTCAGTGTAATGAATGAATTTATTAAACCGTTTTTAACTTATTCTATATGTTGAAGGCCGGATCTTCATAACAACTAAAGTTTTAAAAAGTGGGTGTCTTTTATTGTTCACATGTTAAGCTAATTATTTTTTATTTAATGAGAATCTGCAAGGGGTTCCAAGGTTGAAGAAATTCTATCCTATTTGGCTGGCTGTCATATAGTACCTGGTCATAGTACGCCTGGTTAGCAATTAAATGCGTTTTGTAACTTATGATTATTACTAGTCCATGACGCGCCACAATTGATCACAGGGCATTTAAATGGTTTTCGGCATTAAGGATGTCACGTGAATTATCCTTACGGACCTATCCAACCCACCTGTCATCACATAAACATAAGGTAAACTGCTTAGGTGCTTGGGATAATTGATGTCACGTTAATTTTGCTTTAGGAGCCACCCACCCATCTGCGATCATACTAACGTTAGTTAAACGGCTATCATTTATGCAATGGGTAAAGTACTGGCAAAAGGGGTGGGTAAGTTGGTTCTTAGATTTTAGAAAAATTGCTTTCATTATGTCTGACTTTATTCATCCTTGTCTGGCATTGTTTAAATGCCAGCGGAAAATTACAAGGGCATTTTTTTATGTTTCTTTTGTATCAGCAAAACTCGTATCTAGCCCACTAGTACCGGTGGTCTTCTCACCAAGCGTACTAGTATCCGCACAACTCGTACATATCCAACTCGAACTTGTGCTGCTGTTACCCAGCCAAATTGTGCCCGCACTATTCGTACCCTGCCAACTTTTATCACCAAAACTCGTACCTAGCCCACTCAAGCTGGTGCTATTCCTTCCAATTCTACTCGTTTTCCGCCCGTTTGCATATACCAGCAAAGCTTATACCTAGCCAACGTTTACTGGCGCTAACTGCGATTGTTTTAGATTTGCCTTCCTACAAATACATTGCTTTCCAGTGACCAAACCATTCACTGTAAGCTCAGCATCTACTTCGGCCCCACGGTGGAAAAATCCGGCGCCATTGTTAACAGACTTAACTGTTAACTGCGCTAACAGTAAATCGGTAATAACTAACTGGCTTGTCGGTTTGCATGGCAATAGATGCATGGTAAACTCAACGATTTTACTCGGTTAACCCCAAACCGATTTGCCTATTACTAATGTTAACCTAGTAATCGATATGGATGTCGCAGTAACAAAGTAATTTATTAGAATCTAATACCAACGCATTTAACTATTTTTCTTAGCGTATAGTTTCACCTGAGCTGAAGTGAAGCTATCAACCTAAATATTTATCTTCGCTTCGACCTTTACCATAATCTTAAGTGTATCTACAGTACATATGCGTCTAATTTCAATTAAATTCAACTCAACTACTGCAAATATTAACACATTTTCAGGCTATATATTCAAGGGGTATGAATCTTGCCATTAACGAGCGTGGCTGCAATACTTGAACAAATTCAATAATAATTACATCTATTTTAATCATTAAACCTATATAACAGGTAGCAAAAAGGCATTTGAATCATCCGACCCAACTGGAGGCTTTATTTTGTGCGTTTTTATGATTTTAATATTTAACAACTTTATATTGGAAAACACTACTAATTCGACATGATACTTTTTTTCGATTATAGATGGTTATAGACGGAAGACGATAGAGTTACAATAATAATACGTTTATTATCTGCCTGCAGCTTATGCTGGAGTCACCAATGATGTAGACATTGAATTGCAACTGTTTCTGTTGCTAAATGTCGTAATTACATAACTACTAGATATAACTAATCGTAAGTCATTTCAATTTTGCAACAGCCAGTCAATGTTGTTTTCGTGTATGATTAAAAATGCTTGCCTTATCATTAACATCAATAAATTATATTATATTCCAAAAACTTATAGCATTACACCCAATGAAAACTATGGCCAACTTTGGAAAGGCTTGCGATGACGACACACGCCGTATGACATACTAGTTAACTTAATGTCTTAGGATAATAGTTAAGCAGATTTGTAAAGAACAGGGCAAGAGTTAACAGAGTTAACGGTCAAGGACACGGGATATGAGGTTACGATTGATAGAAAATAACCGTATTGACATTTAAAATTTTTAAGTATTAAAGCACTAAACACAACAATTCAACTAAGTCAAAGTTCAAATTAATTTTGCAGTAACTTAGCAATAATACAATCAACAACGGTGCACGTAAGTACCAATTAAAGCTTACACTTAAAAATGCAATACAAAGTTATTAAATACAACAATTTTACAAGGTAATACGAAGATTTAGTTACGCTTAATATTACTATGATTGGCGGTATAGGCAACGCAATTAAATAACTAATATCCAAAACTAATTACCATGATTACCACCCGAAATAGTAGGACGATTCCACGAACGTAATCAAACAAAATAAAACTTAATTATATACCTTCCAACTAAAAACTAACTTTAATGTATATAAGTTAGGTGTTCAAATGCGATATGATGAGTACTATCTGTAGTGTATACAAAAGAACGGGGAACAGGTACAAGCATGCAACTCCTCAAATACATTTACGATTTACCACTGCTTACGTACTGTGCAGATACATTTTTAAATATTTGACTTAGCTGTGCACCTCTAAAACATTTAACTTACTTTCTGGAATCAAAATCCATCCTCACAAATTCTAGTTATACTAACTGGAATAATTATAAAACATACTTTTAATTAATTATGCCATACAGGAAGCGATAAAAGCGAGTAGTATTAAGTATAAAGTTATATAATTAATAATTATTATACACATTAAATTATATTCAGTAGTTGTAAAGCCAAAAATCATCGGTATAAAGGTGATGTACGTATTACAAGCTCCACAATCCTTTCCTTCATAAAACAATAAGGTAAAGTGGATAAATAAGTCGCACATAGACAAATTATGCAGAAAACTATAGAATAATAGAATCACTCTAGAATTAGGTACTTCATTAGGATGGAAGTGGAAATGCACAAGCATACACGTACAATGGAAGTGTACAACACGTCATCTTAACCAGACTTCTATCTTGAATTCAAAAGATTGGACAAAATTACTCTTTAAGGGCAAGGGATCGGTATTCTTTGATACTGATATACATGAGTTTTATGTGATTATTCGTAATTCTCAAAGGTCAGTACTCTCCGTCTTTGCCTTTGGTGGAGGCGGTGGCTGAGGTCTCGGCGGTCTGTAAGGTGCTCTTGGTGACTGCGGTGGTACTGTTTTACTGACACCTGACAACCAAAAAACACGTTCTTCAAATAAAGACTACATAAAAATTAGATGAGACTCTTTCATCTTATTTTACTTATTTTACTTAAAGTAGAAGAAAAAGAAAAACGAAGAAATTACCATTTTTATGGTTGGCTGTAGACCCTCCATCAGAATCGCCAGCATCGCCATCGTCCACTGGTATAGGTATGGTGAGCCCAAGAGCTGAAATTTGCGCAGGAGTTGTGACTTCAGGTGCAATATTCGGATGGTCCACGGTAGTTCCGGTAGAACTGGCAATAGCATTGGCACTACTTCCACCGACAGCATTTACGTGGGATCGTTTAGCTAGATCTCTCGGTTTCGCCATCAAGGTTGGCCTCCCCTTGGCTGCAGGTGCATCCTTCTCCTTTTCTTTCCCGATACTTACATTCTGAAGTAATAGACTAGATCTGGGAGCTGGAACTGGTCTTCCATTGTCAACTGATGGGGCGGAAGTGGAAACAGTGGCACTTACATCACACTCTTCACCGCTCGCATTACCACGCAGCTTCTCTTGTGAATTAGAAACGCTACTACCAGTGCTAGTTTCGCTCACTCGCCGAACTTCCGTTTCAATTTTCTCGAAACCAATGTCTACTCCCGATATGATTTCAGGCCCAGCATGGCTGCTGCCACTACAAGTAATCTGTCCAGGAACGCTATCAGGCAACTTTGGTGCGGACGGGCCATCAGCACTTTCATTAGATCGGTTGTTTATTGTTCCAGCTTGATGTGGAATTGTAACCGCTGGTGGTAGCACATTATTACTTTTTGAATTAATATCAATTTGATTTTGTGTGGTTGTTGTTGTTGTTGTTGTGGAGCTTGTAACCGACGTTGTATTAGGAACGGTAGGAATCGCATAAAAATTACTTGGCGGACGAGGAGCTCGTTGATTTTTATATGAATTTTCGGTATGAAAATGCCTTGGAAGACTGTGACTGTATTGCAATGAAGAATTACTTTGGTTAGGATTTACATTGTGACCAGGACTACCCGCCACGGAGTTTTCTGTGGTGTTACTACTGTTAAAGGATGATTTATGCCTAAGGGTCGAACACTGGATTTGCGACGGAGGTTTAACCCCGTCACCAATTGTCGGCTTGGACTCAGCATCGTGTGAAAGTTGGATTTGGGCAAATTGTGGCTGGGGTGGTTTCGGAGGAACAATCTTCATAACACCCACGGCAGAAGGTGGAGGATCAATACTTGGAGCACTCCCTCCAGCAACACTACCGGACGACCCTAGATGCCTCCTGTTGCTCATCTGATTCGGACTCGGTGGTATCCACATTGTTTCCCGTTTAGCACTAGACAACCGCTTTGAGGCTGCGTCACTAGCACTGCCTTCCTTCACCATTAGAGAAGATTTTGATGAAATCGTATCTACAACCGACTTGCTTGGTGGTGAAGCTGAGTTAGTTGATTTAACCAAGTTTGGTGGAACAGGAGCGGGTTTATTTTTCTTTCTTAGGACTGGTTTAGGACTTCCTTGAGGTGGGCTGCTATTTTGGTCTTCCAAGCTACTACTGGACTGCGATCTTTTGGCATATGCTAAACCATCAGCGGAATCAACATTAGCGTGATTACTAACAGGATACTCCAAAGCTCCATTAACCCCACCAGCATGCAGCTCAGAATCGGTCGGTCGTGTGCACGTCACGAAATAGTCGACATCTGTAAGAGACAAATTCACAAATTTTTTAAGTTTGCTATAGTTTGGAGGATGGCTTGATTGGAACGTGCAGAGGAAACGTACATTATTTGTATTTCATTTTCAAAGCAAAACTGCCTACCCTCTGGGAAAAAATAGTCCGCGTTGGTCACCAATTGATCCACTAGAGATGTGTACAGGTGAGTCATGGTCATATTCATCCCCATAGGGTTGTTCTCTCCGACAGGGTCATCCAGATTACTCGGCATCCATAACAGGTTCGGGCCAATCACAATCGCAATATTGGCTGGTGTCATTTTATTGACACCTTGATGTTTACTTAACTCGAATAGAAACTTGATTAAATATCGAAGATTGTCAAAATTAGTTTTAGGTAACTTATCAACAACAGCTTTTAATAATAAAAGCTTCTGCTTAGCATTCGAAGTTTGAATTGCGGCCATCCATTCTTCATACAACTCAAAGGTTAAAAGTGGCGCAGGTAATTCTCGTAAGTAACATTTAAGTGCATTTCCTATCACATGTGGATCACTAAATTCAGTTATAAGACCGTTCAAATGCATGTATCCCGCATCGAAGGCTCCTTTTAATCTCTTGACTTTGGAAGCGCCTAAATGAAAAATTTTCGTGTACATTCATTACCAAGCTCGAATAATTTGACTCCAGAAAAATAGGTCACTTGAGACAACATGAATAAAATTGAATCAAATATACAACACTTACTGCCAGCTATACGAAAGAGTCCTTCTTCTTCCAGCCCAGTAACCATCAGACCGCAAACACATAATTCCAGTGTGTAGGCTATGGTCCGATTGGTAGCATGGAGATGTTCATCCAGGTCAACACCAAACACAGGTTTGTTGTACGAGTTCGCTAGGATCGACTCAACATTTGGCAACAGGTCATTGACCACAGAAAATACCGTATGATGGTAGTCCCGCTGGTACTGAAGAAAGCTTACAATGTACTTGGAAATTTCAGTCTCACGTGCTATAAGTTGATACATCTCAGCAGCTAAATTATCCTATTTAAAAAGAATAGCAAAGCCTGCTCAAGAACCGGGTCAAGTATTTATGTTTATTACAACTATTTCATGCCTTTTACTAATGATTACAAGAATAAAATGACAAACATGAAAATGACAATAAATATCTTACCCGACACTGCTCCACTCTTTGCTGAGTTTCTTCTAAATCATCCTTGATATAATCAATTTTTCCTGTTGCAGACATGGAGTGACGACTAGCTTGGCTCAACTTTGCCCTTGCTGTGTCCATATCACTCGTTAACTTGCTCAATGTTCTCTTAATCTTTTCAATTTTTGGTAGATCCTGCTCCACTAGTTTGTGCAAGGGGCCGAGAATAGATCCTTCAACTAGTAACTCATAGTTAACGATCTCGTTCCCGACCTTTATCTCGATTTCTCCTGCTTCCGTTAGCACTCCCCTGGTGATAAGCAACAATTAATTTTTTTCAAATTAGATTTATCTGCTTGTGTAGTAGGATCTAGTTTCCAAATCTTTTCACACAGCACAATAGAAGTTGGAGCAGTTCAATTTGTGAAATGCAATCATAACTTTATTCATCTTTAATACAAAATTCGGAACGCCTTTAAAAAAAAGTGGTTACCCTAAGACGGATCTTGACTCAGGGCTGCCTAATTCCTTTCCATGCTTCATCATGTTATATCCAAGAACAACTTCAGGCACTTTGTTCTGTAAAATAATAAGCATTCGTTATTGAGACAGTTTTATATTCCACGAGAAAACGGCTATCACTGAGAGTTGCAAGTATAAAGAGTGACAAACATGAATTAAACAAAACTAACGATTCGCTTGTCCAAGGGTTGTCCATCTTTGCTCGGGAGCTGAAGACAGGCACTAACCTTCTTAGCTGTGCTCTCACATGTTTGTTTGATAAGCTCTATTTTTCTTTCTGCATCTTGCAAATCCTCCGATAGAACCTCTGTTCTGTCAGCTCTAATAAATACAAATATTAATTTGGTAATAAAAATAATGTTACGTATAATTAAACTTATACTTTTGAAATTTATTTCTTCATTATTTTTATTTATTTATGTGAAACCTACTTAGATACATCCTGCTTGCTACAAAAAACGAATACACCAAATAATACAAAATAGTTCAAAATATGTGCCAACACGCTACGCTGTTACTTTATATCAAAATTGAAAATGATGGAAAACTACCTTGACAGAGCCTTGTCAGCAAAATGCTTAATTTTATTAAATTGCTTCATATTTTAGCTGACTATGTCCAACGAGATTACTTGAGGTTAAACATCAACTAAAATCTACAAAAATGTACAGGATATACGCACGACAGGAGCACATGGAGAGCTCGTATTTTATATTTCACTGTCCACTTTCAAACTAGCTTAATCGAAACAACAATCAACAATGTAAATACATCACTAATGAAAAATAATCACATGAAACACTGAATGTGTCATAGGCAGAGTGTCAAGCGTGGAACTCAAAGGTACAACAATGAAGATGATGTGGATATATCTATATCTGAACTTTTTTTTAAACTTCAAAATCACGAATCACTCTACAAATTAATAAAAACCCTTGCTTGACCGAATTATGAATCCAAAATGCACAATGATTACCATTCGCACTTTAATGTTGCACAGATCGAGTTCTTTGTATATAGGGTTAACAAAATATTCGGGTACAGCTAGATGAGATGTGTTGAATAGCTTTTTCTACAAAATGTGCCGCTCACAATTGTGCATTTCGAATTTTCGAATAATTAAATTAGTTGAAATTCCAAAATGACCGTGAACAGTTAATATCACTAGAATCTCTCGAACTGCTCCGTTCTTTTATCTGTGGCACTTTACAGGTTTTAATTTGAACAACACTAAAGTGTTATAGTGATAGAATTTGGAAGCACTAACAATTTTTGACACGAGATACCTCTTGATTTTGTATCTAATATTTAAAAAGGTTCCAACTAAGCCCAAAATCTACTGAAAAACCAATAGTAAACAGTGTAGTAATAATAAATAACTGTTTCCCGGGAGGAATCTTTTAAACGATTTGAGACTTCGTCTCGTTTGTTTGGAACAGACACATATAACACTACTTTCCTTATTTGGCTTCTCTGGATTTGGTTGATCCGCTGCCTGTGCGTGCTTGTCAACAGCAGTGATGGGACCCCTGCCTTATTTTTGATAGCGATAGGAGTAGGACAGGGCCACACTATTGACAATTTTTGAAAATTTTGTATAGCGATAGGCCTAGCGATAGTTCTTGGTGGCCAGATTTCTTTTAGGGCAGGGATAGCGATAGTTCCGTGAAATGGGTTTTTAGGGTAGGGCAGGGGGTGACAGTACCCCTATTCTATGCTATAACATTGGGGGCGTGGCAGGGGTAAATAGGGCTGCTATCGCCGTTTTGGAACTATTTTTGGATGGGGATAGGGATAGCGATAGTTCCAGCAGATCAGTGAAGAATTAAGTAGGGCAGGGTAGGGCTAGAAAAAAGTTTCGCGGAAATAGGGCAGAGTACGGCAGGGAAAGTTTAAACTCCAAACTCCCATCACTGGTCAACAGTCATTCAAATTCACATGCGAGCACACTTACTTGTTCTTCAAAAAAAGTTTCTGTAAATACAAGACATGTATTGCTTAGATCATGCTTTTGAAAAGATTGAAACACATTTATTACTGCCACATTTCAACTTCTAAAACAACCGAAAACCACTTCGAGGAAAAATATAGATACCGACACAAAAGTGGAAGGGCCCATTACACTAGTCAGTAGTGATCTAACTGGAAAATAATAATAACTAGAAATAATTGCATGTCCGTATGATTAAACAAGCATTGGAAAAATAGATCCGACTTGCCAACTTGCCATACAGAAGATCATGGTCAATGGTGGCTAGCTAATATCACGGTATTACAAGAAGCATTATAACCCTTCTCCTCTAGCAACTTCAAATAAGATACATTTTTAGTTTCCGTTTCCGTGATACATATTTGCCACGGAAATAATACAACTGCAATGATAAAAACACAACTAACCTGTAAAAATGATTGAGATGTATTCATTGTATTCTGCTTTTAGCACCAATTCCAACAAAATAATTACTCTTTCGGTCCTTCACAATATTAATAGCCAGTAGCTAGTTTAGCGGTCTCTGCACTGGATTTTTCATCGGTAGCGTAATCTAACCACTTAAATGCAAAAGCCTCTCCTAAACATGAGAAACACAAATACTCACATTGTATTATACATATTATGTAGTTGGTAGTACATGAACATGAACATTATTAACTTAGCATATAATTACCGTAAAATTCTTGCATGTTGCAAGTTCAAAATTGACTCTTAATCGTATAAGTAACTTGGAGGAAAAGCGTAGGATAATTTAGTCACGCCTCACTTCATCGTTGCTATTTTGCTATTGCGGTAAGCTTTTTGTGGTAGTTAAAGTTAAGTCACTTTCCGAGAATTTTATTGTCTAACTTCTCTCTCAAACTCTCAACTAGTCTGTGACTTAAAAATATCTTCATTCAGCTCGTCATATCCGTTATTAGAATATTGATTGACTCCAATAAACAATAAATCGAATAAAATAGTAGCTGTTGTGTAACGAGTGCAACTAACAACCTAATATGGTTCTCACAAAGAACAGTTGGTAAAGCTTCGTACGTCGTACCCTTCAAGGTACAAACTTAACCACTTTCACTTTATTTCTACGTTGAACTACACACTGCAATGTGAAGGTGTGGTAAGAAATATGGTTATCTCCTGTCCTCCCGTCATTATCTATTTGCTGGATGTGTCATCTCAGGTGTCTACCCACTTCGATAAAAAATTATGTCATTCGGTTGCGACTTTTATTTTGTTATGCTACCCAAAAAAAATTTCCTTTAAATGTATCATTTCAACGTAATTCTTCATCCTTAATTATTTTTAGTTAATTTTAGAACCAGTTCATAGTTTCATATTCAGCCAGGACTGTACCAGGAAATTTGAATTTCCCTCCTATGTACCAGGAAGTTGTACCCGTAACTTACACCAGGAACACGTACCAGTTTGTCGTATCAGTACAATGTTCCTGTTTTTGGTATTTACATAGTAACAGCCGTAACAGGTACCAGTTTAGCATATTGGGTACTGACAGTATTTGGTCCCTTTAATCCTGACCCCACCTTACTCGGTCCCAAATCCTTGAGCCCCTGTAATTATTCAGTCCCCATTATTCCCCTCCCCCCCATATTGTTATATATTTTGTGCGCCTGTTTGTTCCAATGAAGTAACAGGTAATTATTTGAGTGCAGTCAAAATCCGGCAAACTCGCACTGAACTCAATGAGAGCTGAATGATGTTGAGTTCGATCTGTTCACTCCATGAATGGGTCCAGTTTAAATCGTGTAGAGCCGCATCCCCAGTAGTAGTGCGTTGTATCTGTTGAACAAACCGGGAGCTTGGGAAAAGTAAATAAGTCAACACACACCCTTTAAATGTCCCAATCATTTACCCAGAATTTCCTCCCAGCTGCAACTACCAGCACTACTATAGGAGTTCGTACTTTCGTGTTTTTTTGAGCTTTGCAGACCCATAGTATCTTTTTTTTATTCTTCGATTTCAATAAAACTTGTTTTATATCTGTCGATTCGTCGGGTATGCACACTGTAGCTGGGGTTGTAAATCCCGGTGCACCTTAACGCCAACCCAACCTTGACATTCCTCGGTGTGAATAAGAGGAAGAGGCTTGCTATTGCCAATTCGATTTGAAGAAGTTGGTAGGAGGTAGGAAAGGCGGTATAGCTGCCAATTAGGGTGAGATAAGAAGTTCCAGGGTAAGCAGAGATGATTCGAGGTGAATGATGACAACCGGGGTAGGTAGACCGGGCATAAACCGAAGGCCCGGGGTAAGTGCAACAGTTGACTAATAATAACAATAATAAACTATTTTAACGATGCCATGTTATCAAGGTACGCTCATGAATATTGTTCATGCATTTTATTTCTACTATAGACATGGGTAGCAAATCTCCTAGGTTTGGGCGTGGATAGCAAATGTCGTAGGTTATGGGTAGCAATTGTCCGGGTAGAAAATTTCCGGGTAGCAATTGTCAGTTTACAAAATCCCTGTCTGTCCCTACATAGTTTGGATATACCTATAGCTCCTCCATGCTTTTGCTCCAAGACCAAGACTACTGTTTTCCCATATGTAATTAGAGTAAAATAGAAAAGGTGGACACGACTGTCAAACTGTCAACTTCGTTTGAAATAAATCGAGTAAAATTTTGAACACGAAATAATGAAACACCATGAGACTACACAATGTATTATTAGTATTACACCTTGTTCCCATATCACAACTCAATGACCACATACACTACCCTACATCACATAACTCACTATAGAATACTCTATTCTAAAGATTTTCCTGTTGTAAATATACTAATTACTCTACTATTATCATTATTTATTACTTAGTACTGCTTGAAATGAAACATACAATGTAAACTTAATACTACTTAACATTATAATGACAATTATTTTTTAGAAATGCAGCTTTTAACACTTTTTCGTTGCAGAACAACTAAGCAAGACACACACAAGAAACGTTTTACCGACAAGATATTATTAATTACCAGAGATATTTTGATCAATTTGTACATAACCATACCTTGTAAAAACTTAACAATGTTGTATGCGCTAACGCCAAATCGACTTAATGAATAAATTATTATTATTATTATTATTATTATTATTATTATTATTATTATTATTATTATTATTATTACTACCATCACGTGAGTGAGAAGCCCAAACCTGAAACCAAAAAATACTGATGCTATAGCTGCACGCTGAACTGATAGAGGGTCGTGCCTTAGAGAAGCAAAACCTACCATCTTCCTCCCAATCCTCCCCATGTATTTTTCTAAATCACAACACAAAGCAAAAATGCCGAAGGAGTGATTCTCCCTAATTACTAATTACACGTTTCTTATTTTGATTCATAAAATTTTCAAAGCTTGTAATTACCTATGATATCAAATGTCTTACAGACGAAAAACATGAAAAAGTCACTAATAGTGCGTAGTGCGTGGTGCTTTTCACATGCCTTCCATTTAGATTTTTAACACGTGTGTTAGTTGTAAGATTTTTGAAAAAGCCGGATTTTATGCAGATTGACGATTATATGGGGATTTTATTAAGTTTCATACAATAATTAAATAATTGTTGTCCTATATTTAATTTCTACTGAACGTATACACACAGTATAATTAACAATGCTTATGAACGGTGTTCTGCAGTGTTTTTACGCTAATGCAAAAATCTAGTTCGTTCGCAGTAATAAGTTTCTACATTTTTATAACTTTTATAAATCCAAGCAGCCAAAATGCAGATCAACCGACACCGACACCGGTCGTATCATTACCGCAAGACGGTCACTCGACAGGAAATCTTGGAATCTTCAAAAAACTCAACGTACCTCTAATAAAGTAGATCCTACACATGGAAGCAGAAGCCAACTGCAAAAAAAAATGTGTATGTATAATATGCAGAACGATAAAAAGTGGAAGGAAAAAGTAAAAGTGGAATTTGAATTTATTGCGAGGTGTATATCTCCCGTGAAGGGATGGTGACTATATACCTATAGATACGCCTAGTTTATTTCATACTTCCAGTTCCAATTGCAAACTTAAAACAGGTGACGTGGAGCGTATAGACAGTAGACAGGAGGGAGACTCTAGTTGTGACTGTGCAAGGAAGAAGTGATAGTTGATACTCAAAGGGATTCACGCTCTCGTGGACATCAGGGCAGGGAATGAGGGAGTGAGTTTATAAAAAACTGAGTTGCTATACTATATATATACCGGTCACCGGTGCTGGTACTGGTGCTGGTACTGGTGCCGGTGCTGATGCCGGGGCCGGTACCGGTACCGGTAAATTACATTAGAGGATTAAACAGCTGACGTTTAAAAGCCAGGCTAGAGCCCAGACACCTCGTTTGCATTACATATTCATTCTAGAGGGCCATGTCTATGAGTGTGTATTAAATTCGAAACAAATGTATCTACCTTGACCTTACGCCTACTTTCCTACTTGGTACAGTTGGTACCGGTACGTAGCCCCAAATCGTGAAGATACAAATCCGGATCGTTCCAAAAATGCCTAAAAGGAAATTCGGGACTTTTCAAAAATGTATAAAAGCAAAATCGTATCATTCAAAAATGTCTATGTAAAGGCAAAACAGTATCTTTCCAAAAATGTTTAAAAGCAAAACCGCATCTTTCCAAAAATGTTTGAAAGTACAACCTTGTCTTTCAAAAATCCATCTAAATATGCTTCAATCCTGAAATAGCTCGGCTGCAAATTGACCCCTTTATCTACAGTTACCCGCCAAAATTCAAAAAATTCCATTGTTTGTAAAACATTTTGTCACCCTGCCCTGTAGTTTCTACAATTTTCAACCGGTTTCCAAAAAATTGAAGCTTTATGATCTCCAAATCAGTACCTAAAACGTAATTTTTGGGTTTTTGAAAATTCAAAAACTCGCACCAAAGCCGTAAGTAAAAGCTTACCCTATTGGCGTATAAGCCTATACACTCCTTATGAGAATTCTAAGAAAAGATACAGTTTGACTTTTAGGCATTTTAGGAATATACGCATTTGCTTCTTCACCGACACGGACACGGACGATACCGTCTGTGAAGAACCAAAATAACCCATGGATATCCAATTTAAGTTACAATCAATATGAGCTATGTAAAAACAAAATGAAAAACATGCGTAAAATGTTAATTAGGAGTTTTTGAAAAACGTAAAATGCTCTATTTTCATGATTTTCAACAATGTAAATTGTCCTATTTACATGTTTTTGAAAACGTGCAAAATGTTCTTATTCCATGTTTTTGAAAAGCTGCAAAATTTTCAAATTCTATGTTTTTGAAAAGGTGCAAAATGTTTTAATTCCATATTTTTGAAAACTGCAAAATGTTCTATTTAAATGCTCTTTAGACGTTTGAATATTTGTGTAGATAGCTGATATTGATTTTAGCTACAAATGGACATGGGTCATTTTGTTTCTTCACAGACGATTTGTTGGTCTGTAGCAACTTGCATTGCCCTGCCCTATACCCTGCTGTGTGCATTAGCATTAACATTACGAGTAAAAAAGAGAAGCCGAAAGCAATAAACTACGAGAGGGAAGCTTTTAGAGTGTAAAAGCCGGGTAATACTTGGCAAAAAAAATAGAGGACGAGAGGGAAAGAGAGACAGGGCTCCAAATCCGAATCCGAGGAGTATCACTATCAATATACTATACGTAACATTGAATGTAGAGCCCGGTAGGGTAAAACGAGAAGAACCCTTATGAGATTTACCCGGGTATTTCCTTCTTCGTCTTCCCTCACAGAGCAGACACACACATGGGCCATACTCACTTTTCCACTCAATTTTATATTGCCGAATTGCCGATTGCCACAACACGCTCCTCCAGCACTCCAGCCTCATCCCGATCCCGACCCAATGATCGCTACGCCTTTCTATGTACATTGGTAGGTTTAACGCTACGATCTAAAAGCAGAGTTGATAAATCTGATCTGTGTACAACAAAGGATCAACGTCAAAGAACCCCTTTTATATAAATTCTATAGTGTCTACAGTCTACACAGATCACTAATTACAGGAGGAAAATTTAGCATTTATACAAAAAAGTTTTTAAAAAATCTAAAAAATATTTTAGTTTAATGAATGATACTAATCAGACAACAACGAGTGACAACGGAATCAAGTCATTTGCAATAGTTTTAAATCATCTGACGAAAAATTCATTTTCGGAGTTGATGGTAAAAAATATTCGGGGTGTTTTATAAGTAGGTAATCATGTGCGGGGTGAGCCTATACAGTTCTGGTACACTTATTTGAATGTTTGAATTAATTCCAATTTGTATCAGTTGCTTTAAATATTTTAGTCTGTTAGAATTAAAATGTCTACAATTCAGGAAAATAAAGTAGTACACTGGTCTATTTGAAACAGTTCTATATGGCAGTACACGGCGCGGGCTTAGAATAGTGCACGGGCCCGAGGGTTTGGAATTGGAATAGTATAGCTATTTACGCAATGATTAGACTGGTGACAAGGGTGACATAGGGTCCTAAAAATAGGAATATTTTGATGACATCATTTGTTGGCAATCCCTAACCTGCTTGTGGTGTGGTGCAAACTACAATTCCAATCCTCTCAGACCGATTTGTTAATATAGACCTGCACTATTATAGTAAATACGGTAGGTGCAGGGAATTCGGAAACTGTTTTCGCGAAGGGGGGTGGGCAAGTATTAGCGTTAATTTTTACCCAGGGGAAACAGGCCTACGCTTTAAAATGTGGCATCCCTGCCCACTTAGAAAAAAACAAGACACCCCACGCTATTTACGAATTGCTGAAGAGTGTAACAAGGGTGCGGGTGGGTCCAAAATTTTGGTAAATTTCGATGGCGCCATTTGTGTCAACCTTCTGTCATTCAGTGTTTTTAAATGACAGTGGAAAAATACGTGGTTATCTAAATGGACTATGTACTTCGGGATGTTACTCGAATGATGTCAATCAAATTATCTAGTGCTGGTAGTTGCACCTGGGAGAAAATACTGGGTAAGTGGTTGGGACATTTAAAGGGTGTGTGTGACTTGCACTTTTCACAAGCTCCCGGTTTGTTCAACCGATACAACTCACTACTACTGGGGCTGCGGCTCTACACCATGTCTGTAACTAAACATCTGAGAACCAAAGCATTCACGTTAAATTAAAACATGTAATTAATCATTAAAATATACGCACTACAAAAATACTTTATGAAATTGTAAATTGTAGTGCGTTGCGATAATTTAATTTGTGAGGAGGTTGGGGGTGTGGAGTTATTTCTGAGTTTTTCAAGAACATTAGTTCCTCCTGCTCTGAACGAAAACAACTCTACCCGGGTTTTTACCGGGGTTTAGTTATTTATGGGTTTCCGTGTTTTAGACCTTGATTTCACTAGCGACTTTAACAACTGTTAGTTAACAATTGCTAAGTTATCAATGGTTAACTTTTCGATTTCACGAGTAGTTACCAATAATTGTTAAACTATCAATGGTTAATGCGATTTCACTACATAAATTAACAATTGTTAGCCGTAGTGCCCGCTAAATTTCAAAATTTTGAAGTTTAACAAATTGTTTTAGTTTTTAGTACTAAGTTTTAGGTTAGTACGATTTAATAAAACAAAAGTTATCAATTGTTAGCGCTAATTCTCGATTTTAACAATTGATAAAAATTAATCATCATTGTTAAGAGGTTAACAATTTCGCTAGTGAAATCCAGGTCTGTCTGACAGTGACAGTGGACAGTTGGCCAGTGGCAATTTTTTGTGTATGGTAAAGGTAGAAGTAGAAACTTAGAAATAGAAACCAAAACCAAAACTATCTTATTCAAACTTTTGCCGCTTGGTAAAACACCAATTGCAACTGTCGGCATGGTATAGGCTGGTATAGGTTTTGATTTCGAGTAGAATATACAATGAAGTTGCAGTTCTTGGCTTAACGGAATAGTCCGTAAATGATGTCATATTTAGGGTGGGTGGATCTAAAGAAGTATTGATGATAATAAATTATGCCATGCTAAAGTTAGCTGTTCACGTAACATTAAAAAAGTGGTGACTAATGGGTGGGTGGGTCAAAAAGGAGATAATTTCGGTGACATCATTTAAGGACCATCCGTAACTACCACTCGTCTGTGTCCTGTCTCTGCACAGATAAATGTATACTGTCTTTTCGTATAATATTATGACATAAGCTACAATACATACATACATTCAGTCCAGTCCAGTCATCCAGCCTCCGTCATTCCATTTCCATTGGATGTCCACTACTGTCTTCTGGGGCCGGACAGAAATGACGCCACTTCAATTTACCAAATTTTTAGATCCTCCCACCCACCTTTCCACCCTCTTAAAAATTGCGTTTATTATTGACTATCTGTAACATTGGGTTTGATCTTTTTCCAATTGCCCCACCCTCAATGTGGGTGGAGTCATTTTTGTCAAACCCCTCTTTACAAAAGAGTTAGCTCCTCGAAGGAAGATATTTTTAAGTCACAGGTCACAGACTACAGACTACTAGTTGAGAGAGGAGTTAAACAATAAAATTCTCGGAAAGTGACTTAACTACCGCAAAAAGCTTATTACCGCAACTGCAACGATTAAGTGAGGTGTGACTAAAATATCCTACGCTTTACCTCCAAGTTACTTAAACGATTATTAATTTGTTTGATAAGACTATTAAGAGTCGATTGTGAACTTGCAATTTTACGGTAATTGTAATTATATGCTAAGTGAATAGTGTTAGTGTTCGTGTTCACGTACTACATATAATGCAATGTGAGTATTTGTGTTTTTTATATGTAGGGGAGGCTTGCATTTAAGTGGTTTGATTTTTGATTACGCTACCGATGAAAAATCCAGTGCAGAGGCAGCTAACTAGCTACTGTGTATTAATCCAGAATAGAATAGTCTTATGAATTATGAAGGACAGAGAGAGTAATTATTTTGTTGAAATTGGTGCTAAAGTAGCTAAAGGCAGAATACATTAAATACATGACAATCATTTTTACAGGTTATTTGTGTTTTTATCATTGCACATTCAACATTCAACATTGCAGTTGTATTATTTCTGTTGCAAATATGTATCACGGAAACGGAAACTAAAAATGTATCTTATTTGAAATTTTTGTCACTTGTTTGTGATATTAACTGTTCACGGTCTTGTTGGAATTTCAACTAATGTAATTATTCGAAATGCACAGGTGACAGGAGCGGTACACTTTGTAGGAAAAGCTATTCAACGCATCTTATCTAGCTGTACCCGAATATTATGTTAACCCTATACAAAGAACTGGATCTGTGCAACATTAAAGTGCGAATGGTAATCATTGTGTATTTTGGTATAATAATCAGTCAACCAAGGGTTTTTATTAATTTGTAGAGTGATTCGTGATTTTAAAGTTAAAAAAAAAGTTGAGATATACACATCACCGTCATTGTTGTACCTTCGAGTTCCGCGCTTGACACTCTGCCTTTGACACATTCAGTGTTTCATGTGATTATTTCTCATTAGTGATGTATTTACATTGTTGATTGTTGTTTCGATTAAGCTGGTTTGAACGTGGACAGTGAAATATAAAATAGGAGCTCTCCATGTGCTCCTGTCGTGCGTATATCCTGTACATGTTTGTAGATTTTAGTTGATGTTTAACCTCAAGTAATCTCGTTGGAAATTGTCGTCTAAAATATGAAGCAATTTAATAAAATTAAGCATTTTGCTGACAAGGCTCTGTCAAGGTAGTTTACCATCATTTTCAATTTTGAAATAAAGTAACAGCGTAACGTGTTGGCACATATTTTGAAATATTTCGTCTTATATTTTGTCTATTTTGGTATATTCGTTTTTTGTAGCAAGCAGGATGTATCTAAGTAGGTTTCACATATAAAAATATATAAAGGATGAAGAAATACATTTTAAAATTATAATAGTTTAATTATATGTAACATTAGCGAATTATTATTTGTATTTACTAGACCTGACAGAACAGAGGTTCTATCGGAAGATTTGCAAGATGCAGAAAGAAAAATAGAGCTTATCAAACAAACATGTGAGAGCACAGCTAAGAAGGTTAGTGCCTGTCTTCAGCACCCGAGCAAAGATGGACAACCCTTGGACAAGCGAATCGTGAGTTTTGTTTAATTCATGATTGTCACTCTTTATACTTGCAACTTCAAGTGATATTGGAATCTAAAACTGTCTCAATAACGAATGATTTTTATTTTACAGAACAAGGTGCCTGAGGTTGTTCTTGGATATAACATGATGAAGCATGGAAAGGAATTAGGCAGCCCTGAGTCAAGATCCGTCTTAGGGTAACCTATTTTTTTAAAAGCGTTCCGAATTTTAAATTAAAGTTAAAGATAAAGAAATTTATTAATTTATGATTGCATTTCATAAAATTGAGCTGCTCCAACTTCTATTGTGCTATGTGAAATGATTTGGAAACTAGATCCTACTACACAAGCAGAGAAATCTAATTTGAAAAAAATTAATTGTTGCTTATCACCAGGGGAGTGCTAACGGAAGCAGGAGAAATCGAGATAAAGGTCGGGAACGAGATCGTTAACTATGAGTTACTAGTTGAAGGATCTATTCTCGGCCCCTTGCACAAACTAGTGGAGCAGGATCTACCAAAAATTGAAAAGATTAAGAGAACATTGAGCAAGTTAACGAGTGATATGGACACAGCAAGGGCAAAGTTGAGCCAAGCTAGTCGTCACTCCATGTCTGCAACAGGAAAAATTGATTATATCAAGGATGATTTAGAAGAAACTCAGCAAAGAGTGGAGCAGTGTCGGGTAAGATATTTATTGTCATTTTCATGTTTGTCATTTTATTCTTGTAATCATTAGTAAAAGGCATGAAATAGTTGTAATAAACATAAATACTTGACCCGGTTCTTGAGCAGGCTTTGCTATTCTTTTTAAATAGGATAATTTAGCTGCTGAGATGTATCAACTTATAGCACGTGAGACTGAAATTTCCAAGTACATTGTAAGCTTTCTTCAGTACCAGCGGGACTACCATCATACGGTATTTTCTGTGGTCAATGACCTGTTGCCAAATGTTGAGTCGATCCTAGCGAACTCGTACAACAAACCTGTGTTTGGTGTTGACCTGGATGAACATCTCCATGCTACCAATCGGACCATAGCCTACACACTGGAATTATGTGTTTGCGGTCTGATGGTTACTGGGCTGGAAGAAGAAGGACTCTTTCGTATAGCTGGCAGTAAGTTTTGTATATTTGATTCAATTTTATTCATGTTGTCTCAAGTGTCCTATTTTTCTGGAGTCAAATTATTCGAGCTTGGTAATGAATGTACACGAAATTTTTTCATTTAGGCGCTTCCAAAGTCAAGAGATTAAAAGGAGCCTTCGATGCGGGATACATGCATTTGAACGGTCTTATAACTGAATTTAGTGATCCACATGTGATAGGAAATGCACTTAAATGTTACTTACGAGAATTACCTGCGCCACTTTTAACCTTTGAGTTGTATGAAGAATGGATGGCCGCAATTCAAACTTCGAATGCTAAGCAGAAGCTTTTATTATTAAAAGCTGTTGTTGATAAGTTACCTAAAACTAATTTTGACAATCTTCGATATTTAATCAAGTTTCTATTCGAGTTAAGTAAACATCAAGGTGTCAATAAAATGACACCAGCCAATATTGCGATTGTGATTGGCCCGAACCTGTTATGGATGCCGAGTAATCTGGATGACCCTGTCGGAGAGAACAACCCTATGGGGATGAATATGACCATGACTCACCTGTACACATCTCTAGTGGATCAATTGGTGACCAACGCGGACTATTTTTTCCCAGAGGGTAGGCAGTTTTGCTTTGCAAATGAAATACAAATAATGTACGTTTCCTCTGCACGTTCCAATCAAGCCATCCTCCAAACTATAGCAAACTTAAAAAATTTGTGAATTTGTCTCTTACAGATGTCGACTATTTCGTGACGTGCACACGACCGACCGATTCTGATCTGCATGCTGGTGGGGTTAATGGAGCTTTGGAGTATCCTGTTAGTAATCACGCTAATGTTGATTCAGCTGATGGTTTAGCATATGCGAAAAGATCGCAGTCCAGTAGTAGCTTGGAAGACCAAAATAGCAGCCCACCTCAAGGAAGTCCTAAACCAGTCCTAAGAAAGAAAAATAAACCCGCTCCTGTTCCACCAAACTTGGTTAAATCAACTAACTCAGCTTCACCACCAAGCAAGTCGGTTGTAGAGACGATTTCATCAAAACCTTCTCTAATGGTGAATGAAGGCAGTGCTAGTGACGCAGCCTCAAAGCGGTTGTCTAGTGCTAAACGGGAAACAATGTGGATTCCACCGAGTCCGAATCAGATGACCAACAGGAGGCATCTAGGGTCGTCCGGTAGTGTTGCTGGAGGGAGTGCTCCAAGTATTGATCCTCCACCTTCTGCCGTGGGTGTTATGAAGATTGTTCCTCCGAAACCACCCCAGCCACAATTTGCCCAAATCCAACTTTCACACGATGCTGAGTCCAAGCCGACAATTGGTGACGGGGTTAAACCTCCGTCGCAAATCCAGTGTTCGACCCTTAGGCATAAATCATCCTTTAACAGTAGTAACACCACAGAAAACTCCGTGGCGGGTAGTCCTGGTCACAATGTAAATCCTAACCAAAGTAATTCTTCATTGCAATACAGTCACAGTCTTCCAAGGCATTTTCATACCGAAAATTCATATAAAAATCAACGAGCTCCTCGTCCGCCAAGTAATTTTTATGCGATTCCTACCGTTCCTAATACAACGTCGGTTACAAGCTCCACAACAACAACAACAACAACCACACAAAATCAAATTGATATTAATTCAAAAAGTAATAATGTGCTACCACCAGCGGTTACAATTCCACATCAAGCTGGAACAATAAACAACCGATCTAATGAAAGTGCTGATGGCCCGTCCGCACCAAAGTTGCCTGATAGCGTTCCTGGACAGATTACTTGTAGTGGCAGCAGCCAAGCTGGGCCTGAAATCATATCGGGAGTAGACATTGGTTTCGAGAAAATTGAAACGGAAGTTCGGCGAGTGAGTGAAACTAGCACTGGTAGTAGCGTTTCTAATTCACAAGAGAAGCTGCGTGGTAATGCGAGCGGTGAAGAGTGTGATGTAAGTGCCACTATTTCTACTTCCGCCCCATCAGTTGACAATGGAAGACCAGTTCCAGCTCCCAGATCTAGTCTATTACTTCAGAATGTAAGTATCGGGAAAGAAAAGGAGAAGGATGCACCTGCAGCCAAGGGGAGGCCAACCTTGATGGCGAAACCGAGAGATCTAGCCAAACGATCCCACGTAAATGCTGTCGGTGGAAGTAGTGCCAATGCTATTGCCAGTTCTACCGGAACAACCGTGGACCATCCGAATATTGCACCTGAAGTCACAACTCCTGCGCAAATTTCAGCTCTTGGGCTCACCATACCTATACCAGTGGACGTTGGCGATGCTGGCGATTCTGATCTGACAGCCAACCATAAAAATGGTAATTTCTGCGTTTTTCTTTCTCTTCTACTTTAAGTAAAATAAGTAAACGATGAAAGGGTCTCATCTAATTTTTATGTAGTCTTTGTTTGAAGAATGTGTTTTTTGGTTGTCAGGTGGCAGTAAAACAGTACCACCGCAGTCACCAAGAGCACCTTACAGACCGCCGAGACCTCAGCCACCGCCTCCACCAAAGGCAAAGGCGGAGAGTACTGACCTTTGAGAATTACGAATAATTACATTAAACTCATGTATATCACTGATATAATATCAGTATCAAAGAATACCGATCCCGTGCCCTTAAAGTGTAATTTTGTCCAATCTTTCTTTTATCGATAGAAGTCTGGTTAAGATGACGTGTTGTACACTTCCATTGTACGTGTATGCTTGTGCATTTCCACTTCCATCCTAATGAAGTACCTAATTCTAGAGTGATTCTATTATTCTATAGTTTTCTGCATAATTTGTCTATGTGCGACTTATTTATCCACTTTACCTTATTGTTTTATGAAGGAAAGGATTGTGGAGCTTGTAATACGTACATCACCTTTATACCGATGATTTTTGGCTTTACAACTACTGAATATAATGTGTATAATTATATAACTTTATACTTACTACTACTCGCTTTTATCGTTTCCTGTATGGCATGGTATTAATTAATTAATTAAAAGTACGTTTTATAAATTATTCCAGTTATTACTACTAGAATTTTTGAGGATGGATTTTGATTCCAGAAAGTAAGTATGAAAATGACTTGTAATTTGTTGTTTTATACATATAATTTCGATTCGAATAACAAGAGGGTTGCAGAAAAATTAACGAAATCATGAATTTTTGTAACCATTCGGCTGAAATGGCATTAATGGCATACTAAATGGTTAAGTTGAAAGCACATTATTATGTGATAATCATATTACAGTAATATGTAATACACACCACAATAATTCTGACATTATTATTCTCTCAAGTTATTGGCTTAGAAAACAACCATCAATAAATTGCACGAATTAGTCCCATAAACATGTTCTTTATTGATTTGATCCTAAAGTATGAGAAAGGTCTACAACGGAAAGTCAGGAGTTATATAATCATTGTTAGAATTAAATTTAAAAATTTTACCATTTTTGACATTCAGTACCCAAAATACCAGCCAAAATTAACTTACCTACTTAAATGGCAATTGAGCCAGCCCGACAAAACCACTTCGTAATCGTAATCCTATACAATTTTCCGTATACTGTTTTCATTTTCGAAAGAAACGCTTGATTTAAAGTTCTTTCTTAAAATAAATAATTAAAATAATATTTCCAGTTTTAACCCATTTAACTGTATCAATCTTTCCACCTACAAATATAATTTCTGTAACCATCACTTCTTAACACATGAAGATGAGAGAGCTCATCAGAATTTAAACGACGACGATGAAACTGAGCCGGAGACTGACTGAGGAGGACAGCAATAACAGCTATATCGATGTGGCCGAGCAACAACAACCCAATAAAAGTAGAATAAAAGAAGAAGCTGATCGCTTACCAGTTTCCTGGTTTCATAATAAAATTAAATACAATACAAGAAAATTATTCTGCACTAAAAATCACGTATTCAGAGCAATTCGCGTTTTGAAACCTTGTAGTTAGAACATTTTGCACTTTTTAAAATCAATTAGTTAGAACAATTTACATTCAGAAACATATAGTTATAACAGTTAGCGACTAAAATCATGTGTTTAGAATATTTTACACTTTTTAAAATCATGTAGTTAGAGCAATTAGCGTTACATAATACATTTTAACATTTAAAGGAAGCAGAAAATAACAAGGGATAGAAGAAAAAATGCGGTCTTTTGAAAATTTGCTCGTGACAGATTGACAGATTGGTTGACAGAAAAAGTTGACCTTCGTTCACCTATAGGGGTGAAAGCCCAGTTAATTCTGAGTATACTTATTAATATTCATAATATGCTAGTATTTTAAGCCATCTATATTAACTATTCGAACAAACATTTTCGGCGCTCAAAAGGTGTTTTCGGTTGTTCCGTATTAATAAACTTTCTGTATTTTTTCACAACATGGACATACCCCACTTTCGTTATACGCATTGAAATATTCCTTAATGTGCAGCGCTGCCTAGAAACGATTACAATATCTCAGACTTTAGAAATCCGTCGCAACCGTAATTCTTGTTTTGAAAAAATTTCCGGAACAGTTCCAAAAAGAGTGCTTTTTCTATACGTAACAAGTGCTACTTACTTTTTGGAATTTGAACAATAATTAAACTGACATCCGGCTCCGGCTGGTACGCTGAAGTAAGGTGTGTGTCTCCGTTTACCCCATGTTAAATTTGTAAATTCAATAACTTCTCAGTGCCAAAACTGCGGCTCAAATTCAATAGTTTTTTGTCAACTGCATTTTTAGATCATTAGATTATCGAAAAAAATTAGTACTTAACTCTGGGTCATCTTCGCAAATTTTAAAAAGGACCCTAAATAATCATAATATTGGAATTTATAATTAATGTGCAGTTATACCAGTAACATGTACCAGGAACACGTACCAGTACAATGCACAAGTTTGTCGTGTCAGTACCATGTACCAGTTTGTTGTATTCGTAACAGCCGTAACAGGTACCAGTTTAGCGTATGGATGGGCACTGGGTATTTGGTCCCTTTAATCTTGACCCTACCTTACTGGGTCCCAAATCCTTGAGCCCCTGTAATTATTCAGTCCCCATTATCCCCCCCCCCCCATATTATTATATATTTTGTGCGCCTATTGTTCCAATGAAGTAACAGCTAATTATTTGAGTGCAGTCGAAATTCGGCAAACTCGCACTGAACTCAATCAGAGTTGAATGCAGTTGTGAGTTCGATCTCTGCTGGATCTCTGCAGTTCACTCCATGAATGCGTACAGATAGGGTGTAGAGCCGCAGTCCCAGTAGTAGTGCGTTGTATCTGTTGAACAAACCGGGAGCTTGTGAAAAGTGCAACTTACACACACACCCTTTAAATGTCCCAATCACATTTACGACTTTTATGTAAACGGTACTCACTTCGGGCTAGTTTGTTTGCAGAACGTGTTTGGAATTGGGGTATGTTGAAGCGTATCTGAAGAAAATTCTGGTTTCGGGTCAGTTTAAAAAATTAATTTGTAAGGGTGATTTGCACATTGACACGATGACCGCTGTCCAAATTGGGTCGAATTTCCTTTGCCTTCGGATCTCATGCAGTCTCTCTTAAAATAGAAAAGCTAAACATGTAGGTAAAGGACACATTTCAATTTTTGTATATGCGAACCTCTTCCAGTCATTGACACAGGACTATAGCACCCTAAACTCATGAAAAACTATATTACTCTCCTCTTCATATAATACAGTTGAAGAAAAAATAGAAATATAAAAGGTTAAACATTATACTGTCAACGTTTCTGAGCCGTTTAGGAGCAATGCATATATTCGCACACATTTGTACATAGATGTTTTTTCAAAGTGGGAAGGGATGCCACATTTTAAAGCGCAGGCCTGCCATCATTGTTAATTTTAAATTATCCTATTATATATAGATATTAAATATTAATATATAAATTTAATATAATTATATAAATATTAAATATCGTTATATGTAATAGATAGTGGTTTACTCATAATGGTGGGGAACACCTTTTGCTCCAATTCATGTGAAGGTATAAAATACGCCTTAGCTTACCGATCTGTAACATGGATGTCGCTGTATCCTGGAATAGTTTTTGAAATCATGTAAACTTGACGTCTTCAATTATTATTTCCAAAATTTACCTGTAGGTACTTCAAGTCTGCCATTTCAATGCATTGACAAAATTACATTGCAATGTACAGTTTTCTTTTTTTACATTTTTTTCAATGCGTACAGAGTGCAAAGGTCAATGGGACTTCCAATTTTTTTCATTTTCCAGAATTCGGCCCAAGGTTGTTTTTCCCTTTCTTTCCTCAAACTACTTTTACGACAAAGAAAACTGTTTTGAAATCAATGAACTAAAATGGAGAGATCTGTTAGTCTTACTGTTTTTCACTTTCGTGCCCTGTCTGTCGGTGTCGTGATTTCAATCGTGCAATTTAATATAATTTTTAATTTTGTGACACGTTTTCGTATATAGATCGATTTCCGCGTATATAATGACATTGCGGACAGCAGACAGGTACTTTAGAAGTGCATCATGTAATATATATATATATATATCGTCAGTGAAGAACCAAAATAACCCATATCTATTTGTAGCTAAAAACAATATCCACTATCTACAAAAATATTGAAATATGTCTTGAAAGCATTTAAATAGAATATTTTGCGCTTTTCAAAAACATGTAAATAGAACATTTTACACTTTTCAAAAAAATGTATATAGAACATTTTGAACTTTTCAAAAACGTGTAATTAGAACATTTTGCACCTTTTCGAAAAACATGTAAATAGAACATTTTGCACTTTTCAAAAACATGTAAATAGAACATTTTGAACTTTTCAAAAACGTGTAATTAGAACATTTTGCACCTTTTCGAAAAACATGTAAATAGAACATTTTACACTTTTCAAAAAACGTGTAGATAGAACATTTTACACTTTTCAAAAACGTGTAATTAGAATTTTGCACCTTTTCGAAAAACATGTAAATAGAACATTTTACGCTTTTTAAAAAACGTGTAAATAGAACATTTTACACTTTTTAAAAACATGTAAAATAAAATATTTTGACTTTTCAAAAACATGCAAATAGAACATTTCGCACCTTTTCAAAAACCCATAATTAACACCTTACGCATATTTCTCATTTTTTTTTATGACATAGCTCATTTTGATTCGAGCATAAATTGGAAATGGGTCATTTTGGTTCTTCACAGACGATATATTATGTAATATAAAATTTTGAGAAGAATGTAATATATATTATAAATTTCGGAAATGCCAATACGGAATACGGATATGTCATGCTACGCACAGCACAGCACAGCACACTTTGAGGTCAACTAAAAAGTTTGGGTTGGAAAACGGGGAACTTAGCACACGGGTTACGTGAGGGGAGAAAACTTTGAATTAATGCGTTGGTTTGGTTCACAGGACGTACCCTCCCTGTCGTCTACTACTACTTACATTTAAGAAACTTTTCCAATTTTCTCCAATCATATTCATATTTTCCTGGAGCTATATACATTTTACACAGTTCTCTCTCTTTCTCTTGTTACAGGACTCAAACTTAATTGTCCATATAAGGAAGTAGAAGTTGCAATCCCTACCGCCGCTTCAGCTCACCACATAACCAAACGTGCTACGCTCTACACTACCATAACTACCAGAGCTATACATAGAAGAAAAAAAAACTTTAAAAAACTAACTAAGAAACTACGAACGAAGCACTGAATAGTAGAAAGGGAGACAGAATAATTTTAATGATTATTCCACATGAACAAATGTGCGAATCACGCTGTTTTACATCCAGCAACCTGTAGTTTTAATTAACTGACGCGCGGCACAAGAATTCCAAGTAGTAGAACAAGTCATAGGAAATTCATATAGATGTATTCATTATTTCATTAAATCAATAATCACTTTAATTTTTACACGTTCACCTGTTTTCTTTTCCATCATCCATTTTTTTGCCTTTTGATTAATGAAAGGTTAATTTTTGACTTGAGATTTTACAGCATTTTTCACACATTATATTACTCTACAGCTTTTAACTTTACTTTCTAGAAATTTCTAAAATAGGTAATTAATTTCACTATTTTTGCATGGCTTGACCTAATTTTTACTATTACGTCGTTGTTTTTTTTAAATTTTCAATGCTGAGTTTCCTTTATGTTAAATCCTTAATGCTCAAAATAACTGTACAACAGGGCCGGACGAAGGAATTGCTTTTAGGCAGCAATTTGTTTTCATACAAAAACCACCATTTCGATTTTACTTTACTTACGATCTTACTTACGATTAGACCGGTTTTCTTTGATAAAGCAAAATGTTGCATTTACAAACATGTTTTAGAAAAGTGAACTATGTTTCAATTTACATGATTCAGGAAAGTGCTCAAGGTTCTATTACTATTTCCATGTTTTGAGAAAAGTGGAAAATGTTTTATTTCCATGTTTTTGAAAAGTCAAAATATTTTATTTTACATATTTTTGAAAAGTGCAAAATGTTCCATTTACTTGATTCAGAAAAGTACAAAATGTTCTATTTACATGTTTTGAGAAAAGTGCAAAATGATTTATTTCCATGTTTTTGAAATGTACAAAAAAAAAATTTGTTTTGCATGTTTTTGAAAAGTCAAAATATCCTTTTTACATCGTTTTGAAAACTGCAAAATGTTCCATTTACATGTTTTGAGAAAATTCAGGCAGCGGGGGCTGCCTGCGCTGTTCGCATTATCCGGCCCCGGCCCTGCTGTACAATTTACTTACGCACTTATGTCACTTACTAATCAAATCATTACAGCATAATACAAAAAGTTACAGGCTTGTTTGATTTTACTGATAGTTGCAAGTGTATACAGGCACAGGCATTTTACGGGCTGCGACTGAAGTTTAAAAAAAGGTACAGGATCGATATTGTATATCTATATAATTATATAATGCTTCTATGTGCTTTAACTTTCTACACTGAAAATAAAGTAAAAGTCAACTTTTAAAATCACCGACCGTGAAGTAAATCTCTGCACTACTCCCAATTTTTAATTTGATCTTTTAGTTTTATTAATATATCCATATAAGACTATTTAATGCTGCCGCTGAAAGGTAAAAGGGAAAGTCTCGTGAAGAGATAAGTTAATTATGTATATAAGAACCTATATAAATACACAGTTAGTAGTATAAAAAAAATTGTGACTTGAATTTTTGCACCAAACTACGTAAGTGTATACAGTGTTAAACCGTTTTGTACCGAATACTGAAGATACTATGTACATAAGTAAGTGGATCCATAAATCCTATTAAAAAATTACGTGATAGCTTTTAAGGAAGAGTAGAAGAGGAGGACACACTGTTCCCAGTGTTCACTTCCGTTCCACCAAACCAGAACCAGAACCATACCAGACCAGACAAGACTTTTACTTTTCTCAAGCATTGTGAAATGCAATACATGGAAATACAAATGCTTTGAAGCATACAGCATCATCAACTATCTAGCAATCTACTTTTACACTCGACAGTATACAAGACAAACAGGATGGAAAAAAGTTTATTAGGGAATACCCTCGGAGTGCTCCCACAGTATCAATATCAATGTCACAGTGGCAGTGCGGGTTCGACGAGTTCTCCTGATACAAATGCAGTCAGTGTCTCGGTAGTTATGCAGTTAGTTCCGTTGTACACAGATATTAAATAGATGAGATAATGTGATGCAGGATGTTGTGAATGTTGGGGAAACTCTACAAGAACTCTTCGGCAAAGCTCCAGTTCCAGTTCCAGTTCCAGTTCCAGATCCAGTTCCAGACCCCAGACGAAAGCCTAGAAGTATAAAAACTGCAGTCATGAGTTTCCCTCGCCATCATCCACATTCAACGTCGTCGTCGTCCTCGTCGTCGTCCTCGTCGTCGTCAACCGTGTTCATTTCATTATTCTCCATTCCCACTTTCCCCAGCTCTTCATTTCTATTCGGATTGCCAAAAACTCGAGCTGGATGCTTGATGCTCTGGCCATCCCATTGACATTGCCACTGCCATTGCACTGTCATTAACCACTCGGCTTTTTAGGGTTGGGGGTTCCGTTTGGCTTTGGATCCTGCTGAATTTGTATATCTGTATCACTCGCTTGCTCTCTCCTCTCCCTCTCTCTCACTATTTCCATGGAACTGTGTACAGTGTCCTGTCCGGAATCAAATCAACTTTCGAATCTAATGTAATCTAGTGGTAGCTATGTATGTCCTGGGTCTGGGTATTGGCAAAAGAATTGGTGACGACTGCGAGACGAGACCGAGCAGGGCCGGATAATGTGGTCAGCGCAGGCAGCCCCGCTGCTTGAATTGTCAAAAAAACATGTCAATGGAACATTTTGCAGTTTTCAAAAATATGTAAAAATAATATTTCGACTTTTTAAAAACATGCAAAATAAATTATTTTATACATTTCAAAAACATGGAAATAATACATTTTCCACTTTTCTCAAAACATGTCAATTGAACATTTTGCACCTTTCTGAATCAAGTAAATCGAACATTTTGCACTTTTCTGAAACATGTAAATACAACATTTTGCTTTACCAAAGAAAACCATCAATAAAATCAAAATGGTGGTTTTTGTATGGAAACAAATTGCTGCCTAAAAGCAATTCCTTCCTCCGGCCCTGAGACCGAGACCGAGACTCCGGCCCTGACTGTGTATTGAGCAGCGGATCTGGATCCCTGGATTATTTTGTATGTACTGCTTTACTATCCGCATCGATGAAGTACATCCAAATCCAGATCCAGAACCAGATAGATATAGGTATATTATATAGGCTCCACGCGTGCATCTCCTCTTCCATTAAATCCAAACAAAGCTTGAGGAAAACAGCATTACTTGCTAACGTGAATCTTTTATGCATCGAAAACCGAAACCGTTGAGTTGACGTTAGGCTACAGGGAAAAAGGAAAAACTAAACTAAAGCAATTCATTCAATGATGTTCTTATAGTCCGTACTATATGGTAATGGTAATGCTAATGTGTATATCAACTCGGTACTATACTAAACTAATGGTACTCAAGGTGTATGGTAAAGTTGCATATAGGATATTCCAGCTTGTAAAGAACTGTAACGGGAACGACTTTTTCACCGATATCAACATCAACTAAACAAGATCCGAATACAAAGCGAAAAGGATGGATATGGAAGAATAATTACTTTCCTCTCTTTCCATTTTTTTTCATCAAGCGTCACCCCTCGCCGTTGCGTTGCGTTGTTTTAATCTCAAGTTTAAGTTCCTTGGAGGAATAGAGATGTTGTAATGCAACATCTGCAGAAACTTCATGAATGAATTTTGAGATCAATTCTGTAATCGTACATACATACAGAATATGTTCACATTGGGGACCCCGTTTTAATTTCACATAGTCCATATGAGTTTTTCTCCATTCCCTATGCTGCTTATTCTCACATCTAAAGTTGAAGGATCTAATTCAGATTTCCGAGTTTAACTTGCCAAATCTTCTTATGTGATCTAGAAATTGATAACAAAATTGAGGAATTCAAAACGAGTAATTATTATAGCAAGGTTTTGATTTGGTAGTAATATTTATATGGTTATTTTAAGTAGTCAGTAGTACTTACGAAACGTATCGTCTGTAAAGAACCAAAATAACCCATTTCCATTTTTAGCTAAAAACAATATCAACTATCTACAAAAATATTCAAATATGTTTTGAGAGCATTTAAATAACAGAACATTGAGCACTTTTCAAAAATATGTAAATAGAACATTTTTCACCTTTTCAAAAACATGAGATTAGAACATTTTGTACCTTTTCAAAAACATGAAATTAGAACATTTTGCACCTTTTCAAAAACATGGAATTAGAACATTTTGCACCTTTTCAAAAACATGGAATTAGAACATTTTGCACCTTTTCAAAAACATGGAATTAGAACATTTTGCACCTTTTCAAAAACATGGAATTAGAACATTTTGCACCTTTTCAAAAACATGGAATTAGAGCATTTTTGCCCCTTTTCAAAAACATGGAATTAGAACATTTTGCACCTTTTCAAAAACATGTTAATATGACATTTAACTTTGTGGAACAAAACATGAAAATAGAACATTTTACGCTTTTCAAAAACTCCTAATTAATATTTTTACACATATTTCTCATTTTGATTACAGCTTAAATTGGATATGGGTCATTTTGGTTCTTCGCAGACGGTATTTGATCCAATATAGGAAACAGTACTAACTATACATCAGATAAATCAGAATATAACAACGGCAAATATTGGTTCTAGCAGTCGTCAGTCTCGTCAGTTGCAGTATCCTCGAGTACTAACTGGAGAATAGGACTGATGATATGGGAAAACCCTACTGATTTACCATGACACGATTCCAAATCCAAAACTCTCTCTCGAATTATATTCTTTAAAACTCCGACCAGGACCAGACCATCCGTCGCATCGCTCGTCTATATAATATCAAGTAGCCTCAGCCATCATCATCATCATCTTCGAGCCGAAACCGAACGAAGCAGGGGATGCAGTGTATCACATTATGAGATCACCCGTCCGGACCATGTCCACGTCCATATGCCATCTTCCACAAAAACTCAATTGGTTTTTCCTCCCTTATTTCCTCTCCTCGTCCACTATTCACAATGTTTATTGTTACAACTAACAACCTCAACTTCAACTTGCTTTAGTTCAGTTTCACTTTACTTAACGATTACACGAACAACTCTCTCACTGCACTGCCTACTGCTTCCCTAGCTTAGATTTTTGGGGGCCTATAATAGTGTACTACCACACACCATTATCAGCACACTCTGGCTCTGGCTTCATAGAAGTAGCGGATTATATTTACATAATAAAGTTTCTACACGAAAAGAAGCACGTATTTTTTTTTGTCCTTTTTTATAACCAAGGGTTTATTATAGGGTATATTTATTATCAAGGCATAAGGGAACTGGCAACTATAGAGAAAACCCTTGTCTATTCGTTCAAGTTGAACTACCAAAACTGAATTTTATACAAATGCGAAGCTTGATGAATTACTTGTATACTGTACTTACTCTATACTGTGAAGTAGTAGCAGAGATTTTAGAAAAGTATCCAGAATAAAATCACCACGTTGCATATATATATATATATCGTGTGTGAAGAACCAAAATGGCCCATATCCAAAATTTAAACTAGAATCAAAACGAGCTATGTCATAAAAACAAAATGAGAAACATGCGTAAAATGTTAATTAGGGGGTTTTGAAAAGCGTAAAATGTTCTATTTACATGTTTTTGAAAATTTTAATATGTTCTATTTCCATGTTTTTGAAAAGGTGCAAAATGTTTTATTTACATGTTTTTGAAAAGTGTAAAATGTTCTAATTCCATGTTTTCGAAAATTTTAAAATGTTCTATTTACATGTTTTTGAAAAGTGTAAAATGTTCTATTTACATGTTTTTGGAAAAGTTTAAAATGTTCTATTTACATATTTTTGAAAAGTGCAAAATATTTCATTTAAATGCTTTCAAGCCATGTTTTAATATTTGTGTAGATAGTTGATATTGATTTTAGCTAAAAATGGATATGGGTCGCTTTGGTTCTTCAGAGACGATATGTATAAAAAATTTAGGAATTGGCTATACATGTATCTGGATATGAGCATATCCTGAAAAACTCTTTCAAAACTGTTGCTGCTATGCTGCTGGCTGTGTTGTTTCTTGATGTGGAATATGGAACAGTTTGAGTTGATCAGATAATATTATGCGAGAGAGGTGGTGGTATGTATATACTTTACTTCCAAGTTAAAAGTTGTCTTCAGTTCTGTCTTCAGATTCTTCATCTATATAGAGGTACCCTCATATTTTTAAGAAGCACAGATGCTAAACTTAAAACGGCCTTCCTGTGTAGCACTGCCAACGCCAAGCCACTGTGAAAAGTGGGAAGTGGAGAGATAGAGAAACAAAGCCGAGCTGAAAAAGACGGCAGAAAGAAGGATGAGAAATAACATGAAACTTCCTTTTCTCATCTTTTCTCAGGATCGTCAAAAAAAACGTGGAATCTGAATACCACAGACTACGCAGACAGCCGAAACTCAGTATATTATTATGAGCTGGCTGTCTCTGCGTATACGAAATACGAAACAAAATATTTTACTATGACTTCTGCTTTTTAAATGGCTATAGCATGTAAAAAGTCAGGCCAAATACTAATACATGATATGAATAAAATTCTGAAAGGAAACTTGTCACTTTTAGTCAGTTTTATTCCTAACTGGTAGTAATACCTACATAGCTATAGAGATTAGAGATCTTTTACTTAGATATTATGACAATACAGAATTCAAACTCTGGAAAGTCCAATTTGAATCCATGAATAAAGTCAATGCTAAAATTAAAATAATTTATTGTACGTTACAGCCTTGTTGAATACCACTATAAAGTGTCTTCTGTCTGGCATTTATTGTATACAAAATATGTGGGTTTTTTTCACAGATTTATGTTACAATTTTTGGAATTTCGACAGATGTCTTGAATCAATCTGAAATTATGGTAAATATTTAGTTTTAATACTGTATGACATCGACATAGTGTGTCATGTCGTAGGGGTCGCACAAAAACGGTGCCACCCAAGTTGAGGGAGGATCACTGGACACCCCATGTTAAAGATAGCAATTTAAGCAATGCTGAAGAGGGTGACACTGTGGGTGGGTGGATCTGTAAATTTGGATGGCGTCATGTTTGCCCGGCCCCAAAGTAAAATTGTCTTAGAATTATTTTAACTTCCAAATTTCAAATGGAACGCGCGCTTTCAAGCTTGTAAGGTTTGAAATTTGTCATTCAAATTCAAAGGCACACACAAAAGCTATAGTTTGGCGTTTAGCAGTTTTAGCCCTAGCTTTTAATTAAAATAGGGTTTCGGTCGAATACTTGTGTTACTGCCTAGTTTTATTAGATCGTCAAACGATACCCTGTATATTTTTATACCACTTTATATTATATCTTTTTACACTCGTTATACTACATGTAAGTACTATGTATCATAATATTTCAAAATTCAATACAAACGCTCTGACGTAGTCTTTCAGTCTTTCATTTCAGCTTCAGTTTTTTGATTATGCATCACAGTCACAGTGCTGTATTCTAGATTTTGAATGTGCACGTATAATACTGAAACTGAACGGTTGACGGTGATGGTGACAGTCGTTTTGCTGGTCTGTTTTTGGTATGGCGGTCGTGGTGATACGTGTTTCAGTATTCAGGGTAATGGAGAATTTGCCCCTAAAAAGTGAAGCGTTTCATATTATTATGTATATGTTTTTGTCACAATCCATATAGTGGTACAAATGCATTGTGAACTTTCAGACTTCTAGATAAAATGAAAGTTGATGGGAGAGACTGCAATATCTTTATAGGACACAAGAAGAAAACGAAGGTAAGTTACACAAGTTTTATGTCCCGTGCTTTTACTAGGAAATTAATGTTATGTTTCTTATTTTGGATTAGAAAATGACGTCGTTGTCGTTTTACTTCTCATCCTGCTCATTTTTTCGATCTGAGGTATTCACTTGTTCCCTTCTTCTCTCATCTTTAGTTCCCCCCTCATCTCAGCTCATCTCAACTCGTTTCTCATCCTGACTAGTGTGCCGTCTGTTCTGACTGCTTCTTTCTCTCTCCGAAACTGACTAGTGAGCCAGTGTCAACAATATATACATTGTATGTGTTTTTAAGAAATGGAGGACGAGGATTAGGATACTATAAATATTCAACATTCAATGAGATAACAGAAACCATTTAAGATTTTAAAATAGGCACATACCTACAAAGAATATTCAGCAAATACAAATGCGCGTACACAATGTATGAAATATGAGTATTGACAAAAAAATAGGTTTTCCTTTAAAAATGTAATCAAATATTCATTTTTGCTGGGTTTAGCACTTTAAGTAGATGAAAAATATGAATTTGTTTTCCCTTTTCAACTTTCACATTAAATCAATAACTTTACCTACACTGATAGCTACACACCGAGTTAATACTACACTACTGAATCGTGGACTGCCAGAAAGTTCACAATGTTTCACCCTCCTTTGCTTTGTATTATATTTCATGTTCAATTTGTTCATCATTCATGGTTTTGAGTTATTGTGAAATGTATGTAAAAAACTGTAATTCAAAATCCAAGACTAAAAGGCCCAGAGCAAATAATGTCAAAGGGGCATAAATACAGATATCCACATCGGATGAATCAGAATTTAAAATTTGTTCTAGATGTAGATCATCACTCTTATTTTCCATTAGTAATTCGATCTCCGTTTGTTTACATACTAACTAAAACTAAAAACTTGCACGTAAAATTTTATAAATGTATCAACTGTTGACTGTATGTGTAATAATAATACTTGAATTTTAAGCGCACTATTTGAAACTTATGATAAGTCATTAAATCTAATCTGAGCTATATTTTGCCGATTTTTCATTTAATGGTATTTACGATAGTATTTAAGGTATGGACGACTTTTAACAGATTTTGGATTCTCCGTCAGAGTCATACATTTCTGCAGTGAAGCACGTTTTGATTTAAAAGTTGGGATCACTAATGCACTTACAGTTAAAGGTTGCTGAAATTGAAAGGTAAGAATTAATATAGTATTAAACATACTCTGTAGAGTTTTCTCTGTAGACTATATCTCCCCTAGTCCCTAGTAATAGTACCTTCTACAGATCAATAGATGTTATATTATATGCATAATTTAATATTGTGACGGCGACACATTTCAATTCCAGGCAAAGAACAAGCTAAACTCCATTACCCCAGGCCCAGGACAGGACCGACCGTCGCTAGAGATCAGCTGCAGTACCGAAGATTTTACATTCAATTTCATTTCTGCCGATATTGCCTTGAGTCACTTTTGTGAGTGACGTGCACAGTACAGAGATATTGAAAGATAAAATTTTTGGGCGACTGTGAGGTATATATAGAGTATACATCTTTGCCAGCATATTATTTGTATGTATTGATAACATTGTATAGATATATATAAGGGACTTAGGTACGTCCAAATTCAAAGACTACAAAACTACAAAACAATTCAATTACATCAGTTTCAGTTTTAAGCCTCCGCCGTGTATAAGGACAGCCGACAGGCCACTCGATCGTTACAACTTACATCATCAATTTCTGCTAGCATAAAGATAGTCAAATTTTGGATTTTGTGTTAAAGTTGGATATCAGATAAATTGATACTAAATTTCTACATGGAAATATTCATATCGATTTAATGTTGTTTGAGATTCAGACCAAAAGTAGATCAAGCACAACTTTATGCATGTATATAAATGGACACGGAAACAAAACTATCCCAAGGACAACAAATTCTACTTCAGCAGCATCCATTAACTTCCGTACAGTTCAGTTCATGTCAGTTTACTATTGAAGAAATTTATTGATGATCCTCAATTTTTACGTTGTCATCAAACAAAAGGGCTTCAAAGTTGTAAATAGTTAGCGTTGCATGAATAGCATATAGGGACATATCATTTTTTTTTGACTTTGTATCTTTTAGACAGAATGTTTGGATTAATCTTCTAATAAAAAATTGTATCAGTATCGTTTTCTTGTTGAATCAGGATAAACTTTTGAACTGGATATAGGTCCATGTAAGGTTAGTTCTCGTCATGCCCCGTGGGCTTTATGCTCAACGAATAAAAATATGTAGGTATCTAGGTAGGTACCTACTTATGTTTAAAGATAAATAGTTTCTGAGAAAAGTTACTTATGTACTTTAACATAGATAAGTTACAAGTTTGCTTTTTACGTACATTCTTGTTATATTTTTAGATTATTTAAAGATATAGAATTTTATTATAATAGAATGCACTTTAGATTGACTTTGAAAAATCAAAAACTTCTAAACTTTGAAACTTATTCCGCTCGTTCACTTAATAAAAGAGGAAACATCTTTCGTAAACAACGTCAACTTCCTACAACTAGAGGATTATACGAGTCTTCGTTTTAGTTCGTTCCTTCACTATGTATATATTACACTTTTATTCCTTTTTTCAGGGAAGAGCATCATGCTTCGGAATATCAAATGCAGAGATGATAATCTTCATACAGAACTTCCACCACCTGATCTCAGCTCAGCACATTGGATCCTTCAAGATCTGCTCAGAAGAGCCGAGGAGAGCGAGAATCTAGTTGCGGAAATATAGTCCAACCAACACCAACCAACTCAGCGCTAGGCAATTAGTAGATTGCATAATTGATGAAAACCAGAAACGGTTCCTTTGCATGCAAAATGCATATTGGTATATTTGTCGTGTGTCGTGGGAGATGCAAAATGTAGTACGTATTATTACCTATAACTAAACTATGTTTCCCAAGAAATTAAAATACTGGCTAATTACAAATTCGGACGTCATTTGAAAACAAAGTAAAATGTTCTATCTGTAGATGTAGATTTAACAAAAAACTGTATAAATGTAATTTCTTTATAGTTTTTGGATAGTATAATAGCAAAACTGCTGAAATGTAAAAATCGTAGATGTGTTCCTTTGCATCTTCAGCGGCGACGGGCGATCCATACCTAGGTAATTACTTACGATTAGATAGACAGTCGAGATAGATAGAGAGAGAGAGAAAGAGAGCGAGTACTGCACCGTGTGCGTGTAAGCAAGAACAGATGTATTTATTTACACTGAGCATGCATGCCTTATATAGAGGTATTAAATAGTTTGTCCATTCTGTATCTTTATTATATATCTAGTTTCAGCTATGAATCCCGACTGACGTTGAAGGATGAAACAGACTTTATTCCGATTCATCCGAACCCGAAGTAACCCAAGTAAGGTACGTGTCCTCATATTACGTGGGATGAGACTCTGTCCTTGCTTCACTCTGACGATGACGATGCCAGAACTACGAATTGTGAATGTGAATACTTCAAGGGGAAATGGTGAGAAGTCTGAGCATAGTGAGTGCTGACGTCGACGTCGTTTTCTTTGTCGTTTAAGAAAGCTCAAAAACTATACTTACGTAGATGAGTACATATAGGTATATAGTACCTTCCTTTGGATTTAGTCTGTTTTTAGTTTTTTAGCAAAGAAATTCCAGCTCCAGCATCGGTCTTAACGATCCTCTATTTCGTCTTACAATCCGTCTCATCTCAAAAGCGTCATTCATATTCTACCTTGTAAATGAATACAATTGAAGTAGTCAAGTACAAATTGCTTCCAACCCACAAACAAAAGACCCTCACAAGAACTCTACTTACAGTCTACAGTTCTACAGCACAGGAAATACCTTCAACAGTTTACTCGTATCGTCGTATCGTACACATCGTACTCCATTGTGAAACAGTCCTGGAAGCGATCTCAAAATCCAGAATTCCAGAATGAGGTTAAAATTAATTTAGCCATACCACACCAACAGAAGGAGTTTCACCATTGTATTTACCTCAAAGTAAGTTAGCATACAAGCTCATATATTGCTACATATTATATATTATACTTTATTCATTGCAAAATTGCAAATATTTTCGCTACATTACTCACAAATCAAATAACTAGAGTTGAAGTAGTATTGCATATAAATCGCAAAATTAAAGTCGGGCATGTCTAGAACGCATTCATGTTCTGAATAAGTAGTATCTCGGTACATTTAATTACATCCATATATTAAAACTAATAATTAAAGTAAGTACTTACCTCCAGTAAGTTGCTTACCAGCCGTCAAGTCAACATTTAATTTAAATTTAATCTCTTCCAAAGTTTAATTAATTTTAATCTATACAGATATTTTCAACTCTCACTCATCTTTCGGGTTATTATGGCTAATTCAAATTGGTTACATCCCTATGTATAATATTACCTGTACCAATCAATATTGCAATTAAATGAATTTCAGAAGCACTAAAGGCGATATTGAGAAAAGTCTGGATTTTGTAATTGGAGCGAGTATAGTACCAACTTAACTACAGCCTTACTGGTACCGTCACCCTTGTTATGGTCGTTGGAATTTCTGACTGAGTTGTCACCCGAGTTGTGTGGGATATTGACAGAGTTTACAATATAGGCGGGTAAGTAGTTGGGTAAGTTATGGGTGATCACTTTATAGTTATTTTAATGCTCAGGTTCAATCAAGTTGAATGTTGGCTCCATAGTAAACTCAGCATTATTGCCTCATTGTAAATTGGATTCTATTTTGGACAAGGTTATACTACTTCTCCATAAAAATTCTCTATGACGCTGCTCCTCGTTCTCCCTCGTTTCAATTTATGTTCCAGGCCGATGTGGACTATGGAACTATGGACTGGTGGGATGAAGACTATGAACACGACTCCTTGTTGACGACGCGGATTGGAATCCAACATTCTAAACTAACAACTAAAAGACTAAAATATATCAGACAAATGACGGGGGACGACGTTGACAGTGACGACGCGGTGGTACAGGAAATAGTGCAGAAGCTATATGTTGCTAACTGGAGAGACGCCGGAGAATGGTCGTATATTCGTCATTCGTATCTTGAGTCGTAAGAAAAATAAAGGACGCTCGCTCGTATTATTCATCGACATCGTATAATGTCTACAGCAAAATGGCTATGAAATGAGACACACAATCAAACAGTGACAGTTGCATAGTACATATTACACAGTGCATTGGCGTCCAGGGGATTTAAATTGAAGTAAAAGAGATGAAGAAGATATTGAAATGTATGCTCCCTGGACCTGGCCCTGCTGTCGCCGAAAGAAAGACCAAAAAATGAAGGAAAGATGTCTATAAAGATGCTCCAACTACCTCTAAATTTTACCTTACCTCTAAACCATATTATGTAAATTAAATACGAATGCGAGGAACGCAAGAGAGGAAAAGCAATCCCAAAAAACCCAGCAACGCTCTTCATTTTACACCATTCACAAAACTACATAATATAATATGCGACTGCATCATAAAAAGATTTAGTACGTTCGCGTTCTTTTGGGCAGCATTAAGGAGATGCATTGATGCATTATATACCCTGGAGATGCCTACCTATCTTACCTAATTTTCAAATGTGTACCTTCCTATACCTATAGTATACAGCAAGTTTAAGCTTTATATTTTCCTGCGTTTCATTGAACCCATTCATGGGGCACTCTATATGATATACCTATACGCTGTACCAGTACCATGCTTTTAAGGTAATAAATTCATTATATCATATTTACTTATTTTGAAAAGGGTTAAAGACTATATATGTATAGTTTTCGCCTCACATATTATTAGCATTAAGTATCACACAGTGTGTAGCAAATAAAAAACTTTCGGTTTTTTCCTGCATGGTGTTTTCATACACTTGGAGAAACCTCTATATATTTCATATGTTGTGAAAGGACAGGAAATAATTATCTTACTTTAAATACAACTTTAAAAAACTTGAATAATAATTATATCTAAACAGACGTTTTTAAAATAGTACATGAGATCTTTTTATTTTTACAGTTGGGTAATGTATGAATTTTTCAATTTACATTTCTGGTTTAGAAACTTACAGCAAAATGGCGATATGAGTATAGTGTATCTGCAAGAGAAATCAAAACTCCTCATGTAAGCACATAATATAGGTTTAGAAAAGTTTAGTTTCCTTATTTTACCAAAAATATTCTAAAAATCACTGAGTGCATTTTCATATTTTCAAATTTGAAGTTACATACAAACTACACATTATTTAAAGGAAAAAACGAATATGTACAACTATTTACACAAAAAATCTGCGCACGAATGTGGTAGTTTTTTGCCTTTATTGACTCCACCAGCCAATTACCTAATACTGAAACTTATAACAATTTCTCGAATATGCTGTCTGACTACTTACATTTACATAGTACGTGTAGCCATATTCTTTAGTCCATAATATCGTCTGTGAAAAACCAAAATGACCCATATCCAATTTAAACTAGAATCAAAATGAGCTATGTCATAAAAACAAAATGAGAAACATCCGTAAAATGTTAATTCAGAGTTTTTGAAAACCGCAAAATGTTTGATTTACATGTTTTTGAAACGTGTGAAATGTTCTATTTACATGTTTTTTTTAAGTGCAGAATGTACTATTTACATGTTTTTGAAAAGTGTAAAATGTTCTATTATCATATTTTTGAAAAGTGCAAAATATTCTATGTAAATGCTTTCAAGACATGTTTCAATACTTTTGTAGATAGTGGATATTGTTTTTAGCTACAAATGGATATGGGTCATATTGGTTCTTCCCAGACGATGTGCTTTACTAGTTGCTACTTACTTCTGCTGCCTAACTAGTAAGTACTATCAGACTTCCGTGGGTCATCCAAGTCGTAAAACGTAGTGGTTTATTGTAGTGAAATTGTTAATTGCAAAATACGCTTAAGCTTTTTTGAATCATGTTTGCAATATCTGTCGGCTTGGGCTTCTTCATGACCCGCACCGGCACCGGCACCGGATTGAATCGAGTATGGAATTTGGATTTAGATTTTTGATATCGTAACAACAACATTATGTAGGTAGATAGAACGTTTCCGTCCCCTCAGTATTTAGCTACATGGGCATCTTAAAAGACATCAAAACTCTCAGACATTCGTCTAGCCCTATAATAACCCAAGCAGAACCAGAAGGCTTCAATATGTACTTACATACTACTCAGTCTACGAGATGACATAACAGAATTACAGTGGAGATTAGAGAAACATGGACATAAAAAGGAAGGCGGTAGGCTCGTTAGATGTTTTAGAAATACCAGAAGCTTCAAAGTCCACTTCTACTTGTCTATTTTACAAGCCCACATACGTTGGCATCATGTCTATATAGATTGTAAGGTAGGAAGTATATTATCTAAATCTGTTAGTTTTTTGGCTTTCAAATCGGCTACCTTACTTACATGTAGTAAGTAGATGAAGGGAAATACACAGCACACTATAGAGATTTATAATGCCGTTCTTGCTTTTTTTTCCTTCGTATTTTCTCTAAGACTGTAGATTGTAGATACATCTAATATCATGCACATGGAGTTCTTTACTTGAACTTGATGAAAACTTAAGAGTTTTATGCGACTACTTTTAGGTTGTGAGATGAGAGACGGATGAGCCTTGAATTTACGATTACGCGATTATGTGATTATACGACTCTACATAGTCTCTCTCTCTTCTCCGAGCTGGAAGTTTTTGTGAAGAATGAAGAATGAACAGTGAACCACGACAACGACAACGACAGCCAAGAAGCTCACCAGTTAGTTACCAGATTCAGATTAATTTAACTTGAGCCGTAAACCGGTTCACATTCAAAATCCAATCCACACGGTACACAGTACACGGCGTACAGACATTTATATATCTATAGTACAATGCAATGCTTATATCATTATTCTCAAAGTTTATAGTCTTCCCAAATCTACACGAAATACTCAATGAAAATCCACAGACAAATGTAATTGTTATTTTGTTATTTCAAGTCATCTCACTTTCCCTTTCCCTCCTTCCCATTATTTCAGACGAAGCAATTTACATTTTCTTGAAACAACTTGGAAACCTTTTTCTATATAGGTACCTATGCAAAAACTTACATATTATATTCTCGCCTAAAATTTTCCACTACGTTATACATTGGAAAATACGGAATTGTTACTAACTGCAATAACTAATGCAAATATTGAAATATTGTGTATCATTATTTTTATCTTATTTGTATAATACTGTATTTAAAATCGCGTTTAAATGCAGATTCAGATAGTGTCGTAGTATATCGTGGGTTTCTTTTAATTTATGTGTATCCCGATCATGGTCCTGTGTGAGTCCTGGTAGGTGGATTCTGCCTGCGACAGCGACAGGATATTAATGGTTGGTTTGGTTTGGGGAAATAAAATATAAATGTGCCATCTTAATGTAATAAAGTTGCAAATTCAAAAATGTATTAGTGTAATTAAGTTTATTATTATTAGTAAGTGGTTGAATATTCTCACCATATTTCCATTAGGGTCTTTTAGGGTGGAAATTCAACTTGTGAAAACCAAATCAAAATAATATGGAAGTTTTTGCTTTGCCATGTTGTTGCATGTTACGTTGGCTGAATGCATGCGGCCCGGGTGTACAGCTTTATTATGTAGCTATTAAGTAGAAACTTGTAGTCAACAGCACAGTTAGTCAGTCAGATTCAACGTGGCTCTTTTGGTCTTTTAATTTGGTCGGAGTCGGAGCCCTGATGAAAGATTATCTCATCAGTAATCTGCGTCGAGTTTGTCTCACTATTCATATTCTGACAGATATTCGCTATTTAATTTAGTTTCCGTTTCTGCATAATGTTAGGAGACGCAAGATATATACATATATCAGTAAGGTTCAGGATATTATGCATAATAAGACAGCTCTACATATATATAGCGTGTGCACCATGGCATGGATAGTTTAAGAGTTGGCATAAATCATGTCTTACTTCTGCTGGAGTTGGATGGAGCTGGCTTTGGGATTATGATTACCTATATTAAACAGACAATTATGAATTATGGTGTCTTGGCCTGGTCCTGGCTGTGTTTCTAGTACTGCCACTGCTACTGCACTTTTTGGCGTTTTTGGGCCTGTACTCACGTCAGTACTGGCACTGCCATAGGATATATTATGCATGTGACTCCGAATCTTCTTGAGTCCTGTGAATCTATCTTCATCTTCCCGTCTTAACTTCCTTTACATTCAAATTCAAAGTCAAAATCCACCTACAGATGTTATTTGTGGAACTGGCATTGGCGTTGGCAGACGATGTGGAGGAGAGTGAGAGTTTTAGAACTTCTGTATTCAAACTTCAAACTGCAGACTTGTCACATTTAAGATGTGCTGGACTACAGGAATTTTTATAAAGTTCATATACTTATCACACACTTTTAATCTACACCTTTAAGACATACCTTGACATATTATGAACTTATTTCGGTAGCCGTATTATTATTAGTAATTTGTTATTACTCATGGCCAGATAATGCGGCCAGCACAGGCAGCCCCCGCTGCTTGAATTTTCAAAAAACATGTAAATGGAACATTTTGCAGTTTTCAAAAATATGTAAAAAGAAAGTTTTGACTTTTCAAAAACATGCAAATAAAACATTTTCCACTTTTCTCAAAACATGTAAATAGAACATTTTGGAATTTTCTGAATCAAGTAAAAAGAACATTTGGCACTTTTCTAAAGCGTGTAAATACAAAATTTTGCTTTAGCAAAGAAAACCATCAATAAAATCAAAATGGTGGTTTTTGCATGTAAACAAATTAAAAGCAATTGCTTCGTCCGGCCCTGTTATTAGTTGACCGGGGCCAGGGGTCAGGGGAGCAGGGGAGCCATAGCCGCAGTCGGGCAGTCCAGTTGAGTCAGTTGAGTGCGAGTGTTGAGTCCAGTCCACAGTCCACGTATTTTCAAAATTAACCACTTTAGTATTTTTAAATAAATTCGCCAAACCTATTATATATGATCACATGAAAAAAGTTAAACATATTTAAAATGTGTGCATTACAAAAGATTAGTTCTATTAAGTTCAGTAGGTACCAATAATAATTTTTTTTTAAATATTTTTTGCATTTTAGAAAATTTCTTACTGTTCCCACCCCACAGCGCATCCAGTGCAGTGCAGTGTCTTTGAAAAAATTGTATATAATGCAGATTTTTTCTGTTGCAAAGTATAAGACATTTGCAAATGAGGTACCTGGGCCTGTGTCATAATATCTTGAATCTAGAGACTACTGCGTGGTTTGCATTTTTTCAAAAATCTAGATAATTTTTTGCGCTCCTTATGTTGTGTGTAAGCAGTTTCTTGAAGGCTTGAAAGGATTCTGTGTACCGGCCGTGTGCCCAGGACATAATAATAATATGTTTTATCCTCCCCGCAAGTTTATAGAGAATTTAATTTATTCCTTGTTCATGTCGTTGTTGGTTACGTTTTACGTTGGGAGCTAAGGGTAAGAATTTCCTGAATTTCTACTTCCGTGCTACATATAGACTACCAAAATATGTACTCATATATATTACTCACATTTTAAGAGCTGCACTATTAATACCCACGATAGTGCTTAATCTGGATCCAAAATTCTGAAATTCTGTATTCAACTTGGGTGCCTAGAGCAGCATACATAATATATTATAGAATAGTGCATAATTGCTACGTTGCGAATGAACTCCGACTCCACGATTACGATTACTTAACCAAAGTTCCGGTTTATGGATAAAATTACGATTAGGATTACGTGTGTACGACTGGGAGTATAAAGCTACAACACCCTCACTCTGACTGACTGACTTCTGACTACAACTCCAATTATACTACCTACCATCCTACCTTTTGCACACACAACATACTGCCCAGGCTCACTTTTTACGACAAAGTAATAACTATACTCAGGCGCGGATCCAGGGGGTGGGCACGAAGGCAGTTGCCCACCCCAAAATGAATTTTTTAAAATAAGCTAACATAGGGGCATTTAAACCAAGATGGAACATTTATGTATCGACGTGAGTAAAGGACCAAAATAATGTTTCATATCCGTTTTAAGCTACAAATAAAAACGCTAAACATTTTACTCCTTTCAAAAGCATGTACTTAAATAGAAAATTTTACACTTTTCAAAAACATGTAAATAAAACATTTTACAATTTTCAAAAACAAATAAATAGATCATTTTGCACTATTCAGAAAACACGTAAACAGGACATTTTACACTTTTCAAAAACAAGTAAATAGAAAATGTTACACTTTTCAAAAACATGTAAATAGAAAATTTTGCACTATTCAGAAAACACGTAAACAGGACATTTTACAATTTTCAAAAACATGCAAATAGAACATGTTGCACTTTGCAAAAACTCGTATTTAAAATTTTGCACTTCTATAATAATGTGATTTTTTGGAATTTTAATTCTAGCTTTTGGAAATGGGCCATTATTTCGATTTTTCACTAGCGGTGTGTAATGCTCCCCCCCCCCCAGAGAATGTATCTAGATCCGCCCCTTACTAAACTATACGGGTTCCAAGTTGTAAGCACCTATAGTTTGTTTGGTGTCCTTTGGTTGGCGTTTCTTCATCTGCGGTTTTGGTCGTATGGTGCTATAGTTCTGTTTTTGCACTATATAGTATATAGAATAGAATAAGAGTGCAAATTAATAGACAGAAATTAATGTCGATTTAAAATCCAGATTGGAGCTTGATTAGAAATTATGACCCACGCAGCTGTACATACAGATGGGTAATTAATTTCCACGACTTCCACATTCTACCATAGTGCCAGTCAGAAGACTCATCATAATTTTGGGGAAGCGCCGCCGTGCTCATATTTTTGTACAGAGAAAAAACAGGCTTTGGATTTGGATTTAAGAACATTAAGAAACAGGTTGTTTTTCTGGTGGAGCTACACAGAATGTATAAATATCTGCCCAGAATAAAAGCTCACCTTAACAGGTTACCTGTATACATACAGTGGAACACACACTAATTTTATAAAATCTTTATGAGCATCTTTCTTTAATTCTCAGGATTTAAACTGTCTGTATAATCTATGTATTATTGCACGCGGATTAATAATTTGGTGTACGTTTTGCCTTTTGATTTTATGAGTTTTACCATGTACATTAATTACTATGGGCAGTAAAATATTTTTGAGATTTTTAACTTTTTTTGTAAATCCTGTAATTAGTGATCTGTGTAGATATTGTATAGAATTTATATAAAAGGGGTTCTTTGACGTTGATCCTTTGTTGTACACAGATCAGATTGATCAACTCTGCTTTTAGCTCGTAGCGCTAACCTACCGATGTACATACAAAGGCGTAGCGATCATTGGGTCGGGATCGGGATGAGGCTGGAGGAGCGTGTCGTGGCAATTGGCAATATAAAATTGAGTGGAAAAGTGAGTATGGCCCATGTGTGTGTGTCTGCTCTGTGAGGGAAGACGAAGAAGGAAATACCCGGGTAAATCTCATAAGGGTTCTTCTCGTTTTACCCTACCGGGCTCTACATTCAATGTTACGTATAGTATATTGATAGTGATACTCCTCGGATTCGGATTTGGATCCCTGTCTCTCTTTCCCTCTCTCGTCCTTTATTTTTTTTTGCCAAGTATTACCGGGCTTTTACACTCTAAAGCTACGCTCTCGTAGTTTATTGCTTTCGGCTTCGCTTTTCCTCTCCGTAATGCTAATGCTAATGCACACGGCAGGGTATAGGGCAGGGCAATGCAAGTTGCTACAGACCAATATATCGTCCGTGTCCGTGTCGGTGAAGAAGCAAATACGGATCTTCCCAAAAATGTGTAAAACCAAAACTGTATCTTTTCTAAGAGTTCTTATACGGAATGTATAGTGTTTTGACTTTTTAGGGATTTTTGAAAAGAAATGGTTTTGTTTTTAGACATTTTTGAAAGATCCGATTTTGCTTTTAGACATTTTAAAAGGATACGATTTTGCTTTTAGACATTTTTGAAGGTTGCGGTTTTGCCTGTAGATATTTTTGGGAGATACGGTTTTGCTTTTAAAAATTTTTGAAAGATGCTGTTTTGCTTTTATACATTTTTGAAAAGATGCGTTTTTGCTTTTAGACATTTTTGGAAAGAAATGATTTTGCTTTTAGACATATTTGAAAGAAACGGTTTTGCTTTTAGAGATTTTTGGCGGTTTTGCTTTTAGGCATTTTTGAAGGATAAAGGATACGGTTTCGCTTTTAGATATTTTTGAAAGATACAATTTTGCATTTAGAAATTTTTGAAAAATACTGTTTTGCTTATAGAAACATTTGAAAGATGCGGCTTTACTTTTAGAGATTTTTGGAGAGAAACGGTTTTGGTTTTAGACACTTTTGGAAAGATGTGGGGTTTCGCTTGTAGACATTTTTGAAAGATACGGTTTTGCTTTTACACACTTTTGAAAGATACGGTTTCCCTTTTAGACAATTTTGGAAAGTCCCGGATTTCCTTTTAGACATTTTTGAAAAGATGCGGATTTGCTTCCTCACCGACGATTTGGGGCTACGTACCGGCACCAAGTAGGAAAGTAGGCGTAAGTAAGGTAGATACATTTCTTTTGAATTTAATACACACTCATAGACATGGCTCTCTCGAATGAATATGTAATGCAAACGAGGTGTCTGGGCTCTAGCCTGGCTTTTAAACGTCAGCTGTATAATCCTCTAATGTAATTTACCGGTACCGGTACCGGCCCCGGCATCAGCACCGGCACCAGTACCAGTACCAGCACCGGTGACCGGTATATTTATAGTATAGCGACTCAGTTTTTTATAAACTCACTCCCTCACTCACTGCCCTGATGTCCACGAGAGCGTGAATCCGTTTGAGTATCACTTCTTCCTCGCACAGTCACAACTAGAGTCTCCCTCCTGTCTACTGTCTATACGCTCCACGTCACCTGTTTTAAGTTTGCAATTGGAACTGGAAGTATAAAATAAACTAGGCGTATCTATAGGTATATAGTCATCATCCCTTCACGGGAGATATACACCTCGCAATAAATTCAAATTCCACTTTTACTTTTTCCTTCCATTTTTTATCTTTCTGCATATTATACTTCTATACATTTTTTTTCAGTTGGCTTCGGCTTTCATGTGTAGGATCTACTTTATTAGAGGTATGTACCTACGCTGAGTTTTTTGAAGATTCCAAGATTTCCTGTCGTGTGACCGTCTTGAGGTAATGATACGACCGGTGTTGGTTTCGGTGTCAGTGTCGGTCCGTCTGCATTTTCGCTGCTTGGATTTATAAAAGTTATAAAAATGTAGGAACTTACTGGGAACTAGATTTTTGCATTAGCGTAAAAATACTGCAGAATACCGTCAACCGTGCATAATCATTGTTAATTATATTTTGCGTCTAATTTATATTCTGCAGAAACTGCATATAGAAGGACAACAATTATTTAATTTTTGTACAAAACTTAATAAAATCCCATAAAATCCAGCTTTTTCAAAAATCTTACAACCAACACACGTGTTAAAAATCTAAATGGAAGGCATATGAAAAGCACCACGTTCTACGCACTATTAGTGACTTTTTCTTGTTTTCCGTCTGTAAGACATTTGATATCATAGGTAATTACAAGCTTTGAAAATTTTCTGAATCAAAATAAGAAACGTGTAATTAGTAATTAGGGAGAATCACTCCTATGGCAGTTTTGCTTTGTGTTGTGATTTAGAAAAATGCAAGGGGAGGATTGGGAGGAAGATAGTAGGTTTTGCTTCTCTAAGGCACGACCCTCTATCTCTATCAGCGCAGCTATGGCTATAGCATCGGTATAGGAGCTGTAATTAAGCCTCAATATCCTACAACATGTATAGACATTTCCTTGCTGCGTTTAATTATATTTATGAAGAAACTTCTTCCTAGCAGTTCCAGCCCCAGCCCCATCCCAAAAAGGACTACGACGACGACGAAGCGGGGTTAGAGTTGTTGGAAATTTTGGAAATTTGAAAAAGCTGGAAAAGCGGAGCGTGTAGAAAGAAAGAAGGAAAGAATGATTAATTATAAAGCTCTATTTTCTGGCAGTATTTAAAACGTGAACGTGTTTTTTGGGCGTAAATGTCTAATAAAGCTCTACTGCCTACTGAGCTGCTCTGAAACGTAGAAGCTACTATGCACTACACTGCGAATGCCAATACAAAAATGCCCATGCTAAAGCATACTGTAGGAAATTGGAGAAGCTTTAACACTACTTGTACTACACCATCACAAAAATACAAAACAGAGCAGGAGAAAAGGGGTCGTCCTTAAATGATGTCATCGAAATGCTTCAATTTTTACGACGATTTTCTTTTGATTTGTAATCAGCTTATAAGCATTGCGCAAATGGCTATCTTTAACATGGAATGTCATCAATAACCAAGGATACCCATTGGTCCTACCGATGACGTCATTGTTGGACGACCCCAAAGTGAGATGAGAGCATAGCTGGGCATTTGATTTGCACTCGCACTCCACTCGTACGAGTGCAGGTCAAATCTTGTGCACTCTAACTCCACTCGCTTGAGTGCATCCAAAATATTTTGCACTCGAAATCCACTCAAGCTAATGACTCGTTATGAGTGCAATATTTTCTGCACTCCACTCTTTGAGTGCAACTCTTTTGAGACATTCACATACAAAAATACATCCTTGATGTGGCGCGAAGCTTAAAAATCGCTGCACTCTGAGTGCAGTCAAGGTGCACTCCGCTCCGCTCCTTTGAGTGCAATTTAAATTCCTTGCACTCGCACTCCGCTCACAGAGTGGAGCGGAGCGGAGTGCAGTTTTAGAGCGGAGTGCTGCACTCCACTCACTGAGTGCGCCCAGCTATGGATGAGAGGCATAAGGCAAAAGGAGCTTATTAAAACTTGTGTAGCAAAAAGGATGTCTCTCTCAATCTTTGTCTTCAGCTTCGGTTTGGGCTCCTCACTCACGTGATGTGATGGTAATAATAATAATAATAATAATAATATATGTGTAGTCTCATGGTGTTTCATTATTTCGTGTTCAAAATTTTACTCGACTTATTTCAAACGAAGTTGACAGTCGTGTCCGCCTTTTCTATTTTACTCAAATTACATGGAAAAACAGTAGTGGAGCAGAAACATCAACGAGCTATAGCTATAGATGTACGGACAGACAGGGACTTGGACTTTTCAAAAAATGGAAATGCAACAGTCAAAGAAATATTATAGGAGATATAAGAAGAAAATTACTATTGCATAATATTTAGTAGGTACATTGTAATTTTGTACTTTAGAATAATACTGTGGAAGTATAGGAGAAGCCAGCAGCAGCATTGTTGCAACTTACACGGATGTACCTATCGTGAGGGAAGAATCAAAATGATCTATTTCCATTTTTAACTAAAAACACAGTGCACTATCTACAAAAACAGTAAGATCATGATCCTTGAAGCATGTAAATTGAAGATTTTGCACTTTTCAAATCGTGTAAATGGAATATGTAGTGAACTCAACTTGACCCTATGACTGACCCTGACTACTGGCACTCCTAGTATGTAGTAATGACAAATGACATGGCGGCCATAGTATGATCCGATGATTGCAGGCTCTATATTTTAATAAATTATTCTTACGGAATATGAGAATCAAAAACAATTACCAATACTGAATAATGAGAACACGAACTCCCACACTTGACAATTATAATATCTGGTATTTATTTTAAATCCAAATGCGAAATCAATAATTGAACTTGAAAATTGAAATGGAAATGGAAATGGAATACTGAACACAATAATAATGTTGATTGAATCACGGACGGAGAGAGACTGGCGAGGCCCGGTTCACTACCTGTTGAACTCAAAATCACACACACATACACAACACATAATACCTATAACTGAAACGGCGTCATTATGTACTTATAGGACTATAATTTAAAAATATAACTATTGGCGACAGCCAAAAAGGGACGGTGTTGTCGGTTTGTAGTCTGCATCTGCGTTCCTTTTCCGGCGATGATATTCTTTAGCCTTCAACTGCTTCTGGGTTTTAGCTGGAGGAGAATCCGTATGTCTGGGATTGTCGCGTTTAGTAACAGTGGCCGTGCTTCGCATCAAGCCTGTCTCCTTCCTTGTAAATCGCTCCATCTATAATACAGAATTAATTTCACCATTGATTATTATTCATTTCCAAGTTAAATTTTTGATTGCTTCTCATACATTAAGGTGATGCTACTGATGTGATCAGTATTGAACTTAAGATTATATGATTGATTACTAATTATATATAGTATAGATTATGCTATATACTAAGTTATCGAGGTCGTAATCCTGCTAATTTTCGATAATCTACATGTTTCTTTGGCCTCAGAAAAGTTGGTTTTAACTTTTTAGGCTGATCTAAGGTTTGCGTGGCAACCTTAATCTTTTCTAGCTCCTGAGTAGTTCGTTTCCTTTCATGATATGGCTTTAAGTCATAAACATGCCATTTTCCTGCTGGTTTGCCGTCGCTGTTAGTCAATGTATATGTGTTTGGAGTAATTTGCTCCTTTACAGTAAAAGGGCCAATGAAATTAAGTGCTAATTTCTTAGTGACCCCGTCATCTGTTGAAGAGATAATATGGTTTCGTCTAAGTACTGACGCTCCTGGTTGGAAAACTACATATCTATGACTTCGATCATAGGCTATTTTGGCTTCCTGTTGGGAGAGACGTTGGTTTTCTCTGACTATGTTAAAAATCTGTTGCATGTCCTCTCGTTGAGCCATGGCATCGCCAATTTGCTCGTCAGAGAGTTCAGGTGTGGAGTTTGGTTCTAAGGCTCGATCAAAAGGAAGGCAAATCTCCCTTGAAAGGTTCAGGAATCCTGCAGTGAAACCTGTCGTTCGCTTGATGATAGTTCTCATAGCTAATGCTAGCTTTAGAAGATCCTTAGACCACCCCTTATGATTTTTATTTACAAATTTCCGTAGCATAGTTTTAATGTCTCGATTTGCTCGTTCAGCTTGATTAGCATTCGGTCGGTAATAAGAAGTGTAATGGTGCTGAATGCCCCAAGTTTTACACATTTTATCCATTACTCGTCCAATGAACTGAGTCCCACAGTCAGTGATGATCTTCTTTGGCGTTCCAAAACGACAAAAGACTTCATTTTCCAGCTTCTCTACGCAGATTTTTGCGGTAGCTCGGCGGAGAGGAAAAAGTTCTACCCATTTGCTAAGCTGATCGATTACTACCAAAATGAATTGGTATGCTTGTCCAGATCCACTTGCTGGCAGTGGACCCACGAGATCAACGTAAAGTCTAGCGAATACGTTGTCATCGTACGAAGTTTCCTGTAGTAAGCCTGCCGGCTTCTGATTGTCATAGTTAGACTTCTGACAAACATCACACGTTCTCACGTACTCTTTAATTTCCGTGTTCATGTTATTCCAGTACACTCGTCGTTTAATACGATTTTGGGTAGCTTTGATACCCATGTGACCAGAAATAGCTTTATCATGGAAATATGATAAAACTCGATACTTCAACTTTTCCGGAATGATTGGTACCTCCAGATACCTTCCTACTGAATTTCCAGATGATGATTGAGCTTTTGATCGCTGGGGATCTTCTTCTTCACTTTCTGCAGTTATTTGTCGCGAGGGACCTGCTTTTGCTTTGTTCTTTGATCGCTGGGGATCTTTTTCTTTCCTTTCTGCAGTTATATGTCGCGAGGGACCTGCCTTTAATTTGCATGCTGAGCTTTCAAATCCTGGTATCCGCCGATACAAAATTCCTTCGTGCACAACGTACATGCTCGAACTTTCTTGCCGCTCCTGCTCACACAAATTAATTAATGCTCTTAACTCCTTGTCATTGCATTGCTCTTGTTTTAATTCCTCCTTAGAAATTAATTCATCCATCATCATAATGGTAGGAAATCCGGTATCTTCCAATCTTCCAAACTCTCCCGCGTACTCTCCTTCTGTACTCTTATCTGGATTTCTGGAGAATATATCGGCTAGTAGATTTGTTTTGCCCGGTATGTGTACAATTGTTAAATCCTAATCCTGAAGTTCCATAAGCCATCTTCCTACCTTCTTGGAAGTGCTTTTCTTGGCATGCATATACATGAGTGCCTTGTTGTCAGTTTCCACTGTGAGTGTCTTTGGTAGAATCTCTCGGAATTTATTGAGGCCCCACACTATAGCTAGTGCTTCTTTTTCGAGGATCTGCAATTTCTGCTGTCCTTCGTTGAGCAATTTGCTGGCACAAGAGACCACTCTTTCAGTATCTCCGATCTTTTGAACAAGTATGGCGCCTAAACCCAGATCACATGCGTCTGTCCGTAGAATAATTGGCAGCTTATAGTCAATTCCTATTAGCATCAATTCTGAAGCCATTTCTTGTTTGACTACTTCGAAAGCATTTTGATGATTTGGTGTCCAAATAAATAGCTGATCCTTTTTCAGCAGTTTATATAGAGGTGCACAGAGAACTGAGAAGTGTTTTACAAACGAAGCGTACCATCCAGTGAGTCCCAAAAAGCTTCTAAGACTGTTGATGTCACGCGGTATTGGGAAGTTAACAATGGCTTGGACTTTGTCAGGGTTCTTCATAAGTCCATCAGAAGTAACTATGTGTCCCAGGAATTTAACCTCTTGTTTGTAAAATGCGGACTTTTCCAGGTTGATGGAAAGGTTAAGCTTCTTCAGTCTAGCAAAGACTAGGTCTAAGTGCTTTTCGTGTTCCTCTATAGAATCACTGAATATGATGAAATCATCAAAGTACACAAACAGAAATATGTACATGTAATCGCTAAAGGCCGTGTTCATAGCCATTTGGAACGTTTGCGGCGCGGTACATAATCCAAAACTCATGCGTAGGAACTCGAAATGTCCCATTGGCGTGCTATATGCAGTCATTTCTATACAATCCTCTCTCATTGGGATTTGGAAGTACCCAGACCTGAGATCTATTGTAGAAAAATACTTCATCCTTGGAATCAACTTCAGGATAATCCAGATTTTTGGTAATGGCGCCGCGAAGCGCTTTGTTACCAAATTAAGTGGTCGATAGTCTACGACCATTTTAAACTTGTTGTTTGGTTTCGGTACCGACAGTGCACAACAGTTAAACGGTGAAGTGGATGGCCGCACAATCCCTTGATCTAAAAGTTCTTAGTTCATCTCTCTCAGGATTTTTGCTTTATCTGGCGGATAAAAGCGAGGTTTCTCATTTACAATTACGTCCTTCGTTAGTTCGATCTTGTGAACTGTGTAAGTTGTACAACCATACGTTCCATCTGTTCTTGCAACTGTCGGGTACTTCTTGAACAGTTTATCTACTCGCCTTTTTATATCTTCCTCCATTGATAGTACTCTTGGTTTCCAATGAAGTCTATACTTCATTCCTCTTGCTTTCATTGGAAACTTCTTCGTTGGGTTGTCCGAATAATAGAATTCATTGTCTTTGAGGTTGGGAATGATACCGGTGCGTCGCATCACGTCATTTCCAACTATACACGTATATGGAAGTTTCTCCATAACTTGGAAGTCATGTTTGATTTCTCTATCTCCAAGTTGTAGCAGTATATTTGCTGATCCAATCGCTCTTATGATGCCCGAGCTAGCACACATAAGAGGTGCCCCAACTACTCGAGTGTAGTGGTTTTGTAACTTTTTGGTTAGAGCTTCGGTAATTAGAGATCAGTCAGCGCCGGTGTCAAGTACAGCGTCATACAGAACTTTGTTAGTTGATAAATTTATTATGGGTAGTCCAGTTGTATCCGGTTTAAGTACAGGGAGAAGGTATTCGTAAAAATTGTCTACCTCCTCCCGTCTTAGTTTAAAGACGCTCCTGGATCGTCTTCATAGGAGGACGTACAGTCATCGCCATGGTGTCCGCTTCCCTCGCAGACTTCACAGGTTGCTGGCATCTCGTTACCATCATCAGCCATGATCATGGCTATAGTTCCACCGTTTGGACAGTTGCTAGCATAATGTCCTCGACCATTGCATTTGAAGCAATTGACATTAGCTCTGGAGCCTCCAGACTTGGCATTTCCACGTGGGCTGCCGGAGTATATTGCAACCCCTCTGCCCCTTTGAGCTGAGCCTTGGCTGCCTTGGTTTTGAGCCTGGTTTCCAGCTGGTTTGCCTAACGGGATCATATTACTTCCAGTGGATGGAGTGTTATTTGATGCATTTGAGTTATTTCCTGTGTTCCACGGCCTGTATCCACCTTGCTGTTGGTTACCTCCGTTACCGCGATAATTATTGGATCTCCCACGGTAGTTGTTAAATCTACCAAAGCGTCTGTTGTTCCCTCTAAAATTCCCTCTGTTTTGATTGGACGAGTTATTGTTGGTCTGCTTACCGTCATCTTTAGATGGTTGATTCTTTTGGTAACGCTGCTCTGCTTTGAAATCCTCGTGTATCTGAGGAGCGGAAGAGTCCCAATATTTAACAAATCTTAATTACCGAGATCTGGAGGAGATCACAACACAGCAGTTTGACCATTATATGGAACAACTGTTCAATCTTCAGCCATATCAGCAACTCTTTATGGAAAGGTTGCCATAAATCAGAACGAAATCCCAACAAGTTTCGCATTTGGATTTAAAATAAATACCAGATATTATAATTGTCAAGTGTGGGAGTTCGTGTTCTCATTATTCAGTATTGGTAATTGTTTTTGATTCTCATATTCCGTAAGAATAATTTATTAAAATATAGAGCCTGCAATCATCGGATCATACTATGGCCGCCATGTCATTTGTCATTACTACATAATACTTCCGATCTCCTGGGATTGTCAAAATTTTCTCAGGAGGAGACAATGATCTCATCCAGCTCAGGTTGGATTTTGGAATTATTCCTATTGGTTACGTAGATGTCGCAACCGCATTTCAGAAGTGGAAGAACCAACCGAATCCCCCCAGCTTAGTTCACATGTGTACTTATTTTGACATGACTCCACCGATGAAGCAGCTCCAACTCTCGGACTACAGAAGACCTGAGCTAGACCCAAACCAAATATTATATTCCTCACAAGATGCTACCGTCACCTACAAAGTGTGGCAGAAACTGAAGCTCCAGGTCTGCAATGAGTTCATGGAAGATCAAAGTAAGATCAAGGTTAGGGATCTTTTTACAACCTTTGAAGACAGAAACTGGAAAACCAACCGTTTATTGAAGTTCCATCAACCCATCCCACGCATATATCCAGACATAGAGGCCGAAGTCCTAAAGGTTCACAATAATGCAAAGATCCCAATTAACAACTGTTATTCGGAATTTATTAAAACTATTTTCGAGTGGATCGAAGCAACAGCCCGGCAGGATGATATGCCACATAGGAGAGTCTGGGACATGAAAGAGTTTGAACAACGGTTCTTAACATCCAAGTACGAATGTTCGATCTCTCATGTGCAGGAATTCCTCAATTCCATCTTTGTAAGTAAGAAATTCGTCTCAAGGGAGTCCAAGGAAAACTTGTTGGAGAAACTTCGGAGTTGGGAAGAGAAGCACCAAGGATACTTGACGGCGAAGCCGATTCTTCAGCAACCGGAGCCTTTCGCTAACTTCCAATTCACAAGGCGTGTTCGACTACCACCTTCGGATAAACAAGGAACAGCTCAGCCTCTACAGATCACAATTACTGAGCAAACATCTGAGAAAGCCCCCAAACGAAAGGCACCACCACCGCCTATGATTCGGAACTCACCCCCGTTTCCTGGTTTAGCTCGAGCTGTTCAGTTCGCTAAGGACCCAGAACCTGAACCCGAACCAGAATGGATCTGGAATAATGATTCCGACGGTTCAGAAGATGGACTCGAACTTTTAGCTCCAGCCGATGACTTTGGGCTTCCAGAACCCACAGAAGCAGAAGTCATGACTGCGGTTGAAACCACCCTGCCAAATCTACAAGTCACGACCTCTTTCGCAGACCGAGCGGCTCAGCTCGATGCACAATGTGATCCCGCTGAAGATGAACTAATGGATTTGGTAATCACGAGTTTTCATGACGAACCCACACCGGCCGCAGATAAAACTCAGGTTGAAGATTCCTCTCCAGGCACCATTCCCTTTATAAACAACACCAAAATCATAGACTATCAGCACGGGAATTGGTCTAATAGCTCACAAACCATCAAAGCTGAGAAAAAGGACGTTGCAATACAAGCCACGTTGATTCCAGCTCCACCGCTGACGCTGTTTTCTCCAGTCCACATCAGACCGGCTTCGGAATTCATTCCGGGCTATTATGCGAGACAAAGAGCTGAGAAGGAGGGACAGGAGCGGAAAAACTTTAATAATGAACATCGCAAACGCTCGAGCCAGCCTAAGAAGAAGCCTCATAAATATGCAACACCAGCGACCGAGCCAGTTCCAAAAGGGGGGGAGAAGGCATCAACATCAACAGCAACAACAGCCAGTTCGTCATCATCATCATCAGCAGCAGCAGCATCAGCTCAAAACCCCCATAGGCGCTCCTTTTAAGGGTAGGAGGGTTGAAGGGATCACTAGCACCGGCCACTACAACATCAACAGTACTATGACCATGACCAGGACCAGCACCAGCCTCACCAACACAACCACCAACTACGCACCAGTACCACTACCACTACCTAAACTCAGAGAAGGAGCAGAGTCAGCTGACCGTCCCTTTTTGGCTGTCACCAATAGTTATATTTTTAAATTATAGTCCTATAAGTACATAATGACGCCGTTTCAGTTATAGGTATTATGTGTTGTGTATGTGTGTGTGATTTTGAGTTCAACAGGTAGTGAACCGGGCCTCGCCAGTCTCTCTCCGTCCGTGATTCAATCAACATTATTATTGTGTTCAGTATTCCATTTCCATTTCCATTTCAATTTTCAAGTTCAATTATTGATTTCGCATTTGGATTTAAAATAAATACCAGATATTATAATTGTCAAGTGTGGGAGTTCGTGTTCTCATTATTCAGTATTGGTAATTGTTTTTGATTCTCATATTCCGTAAGAATAATTTATTAAAATATAGAGCCTGCAATCATCGGATCATACTATGGCCGCCATGTCATTTGTCATTACTACATACTAGGAGTGCCAGTAGTCAGGGTCAGTCATAGGGTCAAGTTGAGTTCACTACAAATAGTTTGCACTTTTAAAAAACATGTAAATAGAATTTTTTGCACTTTTAAAAAACATGTAAATAGAACATTTTACAATTTAAAAAAAACATGTAAATAGAACATTTTACAATTTTAAAAAAACATGTAAATAGAACATTTTGCACTTTCCAAAATCATGAAGATAGAACATTTTACACTTTTCAAAAACATTTTAATAGAAAATTTTACACTTTTAAAAATCATGTAAATATGATATTTTGCTCTTTTCAAAATACATGTAAATAGAAAAATTTACCCATTGCAAAAACTCGTATTTAACATTTTACGCATTTATCTCAAATAGTACTTTGTAACAAAGCTCATTTTGATTATAGCCCAAAATGGAAATGACCCATTTTGATTCTTCACAGAGAATTATTAGAATTATTATACAGAATCTCTCTATAGGTACAAATAAGTGCTAAGATCTACACACAGATCTTAGAAGTATTTAAGATAACAAGAGAGACGAATGAACGGAAACCTCAAAGCTGAAGAAAACCCCAAAAGAAACTTCCAAGTGAAATAGGAAGACGAGAACGAGAGCTGAAACGCCTGAAACAGTGAGAGGGAAGAATAAGTGTGGAAGAAATAGGAATTAAAAATGACACAGAAGGAGTTTACGAATTTCCAAAATGTCCATGTCCGTGTGGACATCTGACGTCTGACTGACAGCTTATTTCGTGTGACTTGCGAGAATGGAACAGATGAGTCTATATCTCCATCTCTATAATCCTAAATTTCAAGCATTGAATATATCAGTAGTGTTCGAGACTTGCATATTATTATTACATAGGTACATCGTACATCCTCATCTTCTACATACTCGTCTTCGCCTCCGTGTAATACGAGTCCGTGCCATCCATCTTATTACGATTGGCTTTTACCGTGACTGTCGGTTTCGGTTTCGGTTGTGGCAGTACGTCAGCGACAACGGTATAACGGGTGGTTTCTTGTAAAGCTTTTGAAAATGTGTCTTATGTCAAGGCATCGACTTCGACTTGAGATTTTTCAGCGGCTTTATCGGCATATTTCGTTTTGTTGAAAAGTCGAAAAGAAAATTTAATGCAGTTTTATTATCATTTATTAGCATCTTTGGAGGATGATGGAAGATGTATTATTGAAATAGTGACTTGGAATTAATTAGATACCCCTAACTATTACCGTTCGAATGGTATATCATTTATGTGTAAGTTCATTCAGTGTCCGGTCGAAATTTTGATTTTAAAATTTGGCGGCAAAATCAAAAATTCAAATTCTGCTTATTTTCCTACAAAAATTGATCACAAATAATTTCTGGTAGTTTGTGCTTTGTGCTGCTAACAGGGTCATGCAGATTGCTTATTAATAAAGTGAAAAAAAGAAGAATTCAAAATATCAAACTTTAGATTTGGCGCGAAATTCAAATTGCCTAATGTACCTAACTGTTAAGACTTAAGACTGTCCTTAAATAAAGGATTTAGCCCATGTTTTTGAAATCTATAATTTAATAATCATAATGTATTTTTTGAAGCCAATTTGGCGTCAGCCTATACAAAAAATATCTACCATTTTCAGAGGCGGCAAATTTAAAAAACGTTTTTTAAAAGAAGGAACTAAAACAATTTCACGATCATTTTCAACACTGCATCGATTTCGAGATAGCATGATAAATAGCTTCTTTTGAATTTTCAATATAAAAATATGCAAATACACATATAGAAATCCCGGCTCCGGCTTCAAGAAAAACAACATTATAGTAAAGGTAAATAATAGAAAAATTAAATATATTGTGTCAACTGAATTTTTTCACTTGGTAAATCAGTCTTAGAACGAAAAACAGTGGGGCATAAAGCTTACAGTGTACAATCTGCCTTATTGATATTGATAGTAGTGAGGCTGGGAACACTTACTTAACTATTGATGAAATTGATGTTGGTAATTATCGTATTTGTCATGGAGTCATGCCTCCTGTTCCATTTTTATTTTCAGAAGTGACAGAAGATTGATTTAGCAATTCAATTTCAATAACGCTTCGCCTATAGAAATGTGAATGTATAATTTTGAAGTGAGCGTCAGTAGTCGCAGGAATAGGAACGAAAACGACACATGGTCAATGTATATTCTGTCGTCTGTATGGTATGGATCTGTCCATTCCATTTAATAGTATTTTCATATTCTATTGTGCATTTTCTATATGGTATACTATACAGCCTTCATTCTTTAGACTGGGACCCTTTTGAGTTTTGAATAGTTTTATTAGTAATTCAGGCTCGGATGCTCGGAAGTTCGGATGATCACAATCCGTATTTGAATCGGGGTAGTGGCTAAGTGCGAAGGGGACTGACGATGAGATGCATGGATGTCAATGTGATGTGATGTGAATTTTTTGTTCTGTGATGAGCCTTTGCGTTTGTTGTTTAAATTTCGGGTCGGGGCCCTCAGGGTCCTCGCTGTATATCAGTATACTTATATATTTTTTAGTAAAAATACTTCTGAGAAGATTGAAAGAGCGAGAGCGTGTATAGCGTGTATAGCGTGGATGACGCAGCCGTTAAGTACATGGGCTCGGACATGATGTCTCTCGGCTCCCTCGCCCTCGTTAAATCCCCACTTCCACGAGCCGTCGGCTTGGATTAATAATATTCATATTCGTCTTATGGATTTAGTACTTTTATGATAGAGGTCCATGCTTTTTTATTGTTCGTATTTTAGAGAAATTGCTTTCTGAGATGCAAAGTATTTTATGTGCAATTAACATTAGTTCCAAAATAAATTGGACCTTTTTTTAATTGGGGCATTGCGAAAATTGAAAAATGCTCGAGTTGCAAGGTTTTGAAAGGTGGGAAATAATTTAATTGCATGTTTTTTAAAACTTCAGAATTGTTTTACTTGCAAGTTTCTGAAAGGTGCAAAATGTTGGAATTGCAAAATTTTAAAATGTGCAATATGTTTTCGAAAAGTGGAAATTGTTCAATTTACAAGTTTTTGAAAAGCGGAAAGTGTTCTAATTTCGTGTTTTTCAAAGGTGCAAAATGTTTTAATTTCACGTTTTTAAAAAGTGGAAAATTGTCTAAATTGCATGTTTTTTAAATGTGTGAACAAAACTTATTTGTATGTTTTTTAAATTTTGTAATTTTTTTAATTTTGGTTTTAAAAAGTGCAAAATAATTATTACTTCATGTTTTTTAAAATCGAAAAATGTTCAAATTTCAAGTTTCAAAAAGTGCAAAATATTTTAATTTCATGTTTGTTTTCTAAAATTGCAAAATGTTCGAATTTCACTGTTGAAAAACGTTCTAATTGATTTACTGCATATGTACAAAGATATCACAAAAGATTTCTATTAGTTTTCTTTTAAAATTCTGTAATTTTACTATTTTTGAAAGTCCTTTAAAAGTTGTTCCAACCTAGGTATATGTAACAGTGTGTTAAATAGACACGTGTAATATATTAAAACTCCTGCCTTTTAGATCCGTGTACTATTTTACAGGCCCGTGTGCTAGTACAGACCTGTGTATTACTACAGGAGCTACGGCATATTAATAATGTTTGGTCATTACGCAGTCTAATTACATATTCGCTATACTTGTTGTTTGAGCTGGCTGGAAAAAAATATGTAGATTGATTGTAGAGATTGAATATTTGAACCCTGAAGCAAACAGCGAAATGGGCTCAAATCTGTATCATCACAATAAATTACTTTTTAATGGATATCAAAATAATTGATTTGAATAATGAAATCTCTCCATCATATTTTTATGTAGAATATTATAGAAATGATCATAAAAATCAACTATAATCAAGAATCAAATCAAGATTCAGAATAAGAATAAGATTAAGCAGAAAAAAAAATGAAAATCAACCTTGGGAAGCCATTCAACTTTGACTCGACGAGTGTTTCGACTTTTTAATGGTAAAATGAGTTTTTTCAAAGCTATACACAGATATTATATACATTTCAAATTTTATTTTGTATTCTTGTTTCTCTGGGCTGACTTAGAGAGGTAGAGGTAACGTATAAGGGATCGTCCATAAATGATGTCATCGGCTTTGGTAGGACCGGTGGGTCTAGTTAGGTCTTGATGACACGCCATGTTAAAGATTGACGTTTACGCAATGTTAAAGCGACGACATGGGGGTACGTAGATACGTTCTAAAATAAAGATAATTTGGATGAAATCTTTTATAGACGATCCCTAAGTTGTATGATGATGGCTAATGGTCATTCTGGTCCTGGTCACTATATACTACTCGCAGTCTTCACTTCAGATTTCAGATTTTTGACTTGAGAGATGAGCAGATCAGATTATGCATGCATTCCTCGTTCCTTTCGTTTATTATTATATAGCGTATATCCAGCATCCCTTTTTTAATAGAACATCCCTCAGTTTATGTTTTATACTTTCTCAATTATTCTGATTTTTGGCACAACAATTTCTTTTTTTGGTATATTTTATTTAGCCTACTGGTTTTTGAGTTGTTTTTGATTTAAATTTTAACTCGCAGACTTGGACTTTAAATTTGACTTGGACTTGGGCCTTTTGGGTTTTGATGTGAACAATTTTATAACTCGGTATACTTATATCGTGAGTGAAGAATCAAAATGGCTCATATTTTATTTTTTAGCTGGGATTAAAATGAGCTAAGTCGAGAAAATATTAAATGAGATAGATGCATAAAACGTTAATTTGGAGGTTTTGAAAGTGTAAAATGTTCTATTTTCATGGTTTTTGAAAAGTGCATAATGTTCTATTTACATGTTTTTTAAAAATTGCAAAATATTCTATATACATGTTTTTGAAAAGTGCAAAATGTTCTATGTGAATGTTTTTTAACCGTGCAAATTGTTCTATTTACATGTTTCTGAAAAGTGTAAATAATTTTATTAGCTTGATTTTTGAAAAATGGCGAAATTTTCTATTTACGTTTTTTAAGTTCAAAATGCTCCATTTAGATATTTTTGAAAAGTTAAAAATGTTCTATTTACATACTTTTTTAAAAGTGCAAAGTGTTCTATTTACAAATTTTTGAAACTTGGAAAATATCATAGCCTTTATAGTCTTTAGGAACAGCACATTTTTATAATTCTTTTGTAAATACCGCATTTTGGTTTTAGCTAAAAATGAAAATGAATCGTTTTGATTCTTCACTGGTGATATGTAACAATTTAGCATACATAGCATAGCAGCCCATCAGAAGAGATTTAGCTTAATTTGGCAGTGGCAGTGATGTGAGAAAATCATGTTAAAAGGCTTTTTTGCACATCCCAAAAAGTTGAATCAAAATTCAAAATCAAAATTAAGGACGAGACAAGTTTGAGGGGGAAAGAATATAAGAAGCAGATGATGAGAACCAGTCCAGTACCAGACCAGTATGTACGTGTATAGGAAATAAATTTATACATGTAGTTACTACCTATATAGACTATAGCCTACGTATATACTATATAGACCACATGTAGGAAAGCCAGAATGCAATATAAAAAGACCGGCACCGGCAGGCAGGCAGGCAGGCCATAACCTGACAACAGATTATTATTCACGCGTAAATAATAACTTGCATAAAATTTTAATCGGATTAATTATAATTCCGTTTACTTATACACGAGGAGGACTCGTGCAGTCACCTCCGCTCCGTCCGTCTCCATATATGTACAACCACGCACGGCCGTCGCAATCATGAAAATACTCTACGCAGACTTACATAGGTACCTACATATTATACATCATAGCCTGGCAGATGGTGGGCATTCAAACTTGGAATCTCTGAATTAAAATAGAAATACCCAAAAGCCAGGGGCTGCAGGTAAACGGAATTGTTTAAATAAAATGACTGACTATGATTTAAGGGCATTTAAACAAATCACTTGACATATCTGTAGCTCAAAATTCATACAAAAGTTGTAAGTTTCTTTGATCTTGTTTTGGATTTGGAAGTGCGTATGATTTTGTAGAACTTTTTAAACTTTTTTGAAAGCATTAATTTGTCAAACTGAAGAATTTCGTAATTTTCTTAAAAAATAAAAGGGTTGCACCGTTACCGTTGCATTGCTCATCTTACACTATTTTTAGTAAACATTAAATTATTAACACAAAAAAGTATTTTTATTTTTGTGCGTGTGTTAAACTGCATAAGTTTATACAATTTAGAAAGATTCTCAAATATTTAGAATATTTTGCAATTTTCAAAAACATGTAAATGGAACATTTTGCAATTTTCAAAAGCATGTAAATGGAGCATTTTGGGATTTTCAAAAACTTGTAAATAGAACATTCTGCACATTTATAAAGCATGTCAATAGAATATTTTGTACTTTTCAAAAACATGTAAATAGAACATTTTGCGCTTTTTCAAATCATGTAAATAGAACATTTTGCACTTTTCAAAAACATGTAAATAGAACATTTTGCACTTTTCAAAAACATGCAAATAGAACATTGTGCACTTTTCAAAAAACGTGTAATTAGAACCTTTTGCACTTTTACAAAATGTGTAAATGAAACACGTCATCTTCATCTTCATCATCGTCGTTTCGATTTTTCCTTTTGTTGTCCTTAGGAATATGGAGGATGGAGTGAAACGGGGTCGTCCATAAATGACGTAATCATCCAAATATCCCGATTTCTAAGACCGTATGGCACCCTGTCACCAGCATATAACTATTACGCAAATAATGGTTATCTTTAGCATGAAATGCCATCAATATCCAACAAGTAGACCTATTCACCCTACCCGTGACGTCATTTATGAACGATCCCAAACGGAAAAGAGCTCTTCAGGATTCCATCTCATGCATGATCTCATTTCCAGCCGTCCCCATCACACATCACTCATCACACATCACACCCTTCAATTCAATATTTCAAATTTCAAAAGTTAGTCAAGTGAAAATGAGTATAGACTGCAGCCATTCTTTGCTTGGCGTCGTTTTCTGCATCTACTATTTTTTAACTTGATTTTCCTTTGTCTATAGCATCCTTTTTTCCCCTATTAAAACAATTATTATTTTAATTAAAGCCAAATCGTGCCTCTGAATTTTCAAATTTTCCTTTTCGTACACAGGATGGTAGTTAATGTGCGAATGGTAATCCAATGGATTTGCATGATTGAGCGCTTCGCAGCGTATGAAAGGTATTACAATGTAATGTATTTACAGAGCAGAATGTGTCTGCTTAGTATGCAATGTACACAACGATTATCCGTATAATAGATATGTAACACTTCGTCCCTGGTCCTGGTCCCTGCGTGACAAGGGGGCCGTAGTAAGGGTCGCAAAAATTTGGATTTCATGATGACATCATTTATGGACGACCCAAACATATGTAGGCAGACAGGTACACAACCAGTATAGGACGGTACTTAAAAATTAATTCTTACATTCATCGTACACAGCTGATAACTTAATTTGTAGATTTTACGATTTGTACTTTTGTATAGGCAGATAGGAAATAATGTTTTTCTAGTGGGGATTGTGGGGAATTATGGATTGGTTGCGATGGTGTAGTGGTGTCGTGGTCGTGGTGAAAGTTTGTTTTTGTTTTCCTACTGTATTTTTGCATGGTGAGATGATGGGGACGGGGACGGTGGCGGTGATGACATTGCTTCATGTTACATTCAAAATTCTGTCGATGTCGTATTCTTTGTCACAGCCAAGTCAAGTGTGTAGATTGTGAAGAGCTTCGTTTTCGTTTTCGTTGTTGTTACTACGTAGTCTGTCACGTCAATCATGTCCGAAACCATAGAACACGTTCACAACCGTCCAGAATTATCTTTTCATAAATTTATTACCAAAGTCAAAACCCATAATAAGACTCGAACTACCAATACATTTTCAAGGTGCAGAACTACGAGACAGAGAAAGGATGACAGACGGCAGCCGGCAGACTATGTAACATATTTACATTGCAATTAGACACTTTTTTTTACGTTAGTTTGGGCATATGGGATCGTCCATAAATGATGTCATCATCTAGGTGGGTGGGTCTTAAATGCCTATTCATTTAAGGAAATGCTAAAACATTGGAATTTTATTGTTAGAGTGGGTGGGTGAACCACAAAAAACATGTCATCCTTGACGTTATTTATGGACGGTCCCTTATCCCCGATTGTTGAATATTTCACTAATTTCTAAAAACAATGCTTTGTGCTACTTCCAAGAATATCTGTCTCTACGTTTTTCTTAGGATATCTGATCATAGATTCATACTCATCTGCCTAGGTACCTACCTTACTAAATTACTAACCTTACGCTCCCATACTCCAACGCGACAAGAGCAAGAACAGCGAAGCACACGAGTAATATTATTATAGCAAATTAAAATGGAAATCTCCAATATTGTTTACGAATATTTCAAAGCATCATCAATTTAAATTACAGTTCTTTGACTATACTATTAACTGATAACTATTTACCAAGTCCTTGAGACTTGAGATGTACCCATGCATACCCATGCACTTTTTAAATTACTTTTCATGCTCATCCCTTTGTTTTGGAAACTTGCACAAAATACAACCACATTTACACAATCTGCTGTCTCTCTCGTGTTTGTTTCCACAGATAATTCAGCTTTTACAACATATACATGAAGAGTTTTTTGCAAAAACTGGATAAGATCATTAAATGATTATTTGCAAAATGGGATAAGTCCACCTAAAACGTGTATATGGGATTTAAATTCCATTTTCCAGTGTTTTCGTAGTTTGTAGAAGACAATTGCCGCCCGTAAATTTTTTATGCAAGAAAAAGTTTAAAAGTACAAAAAAGTTTGGTTTCACTCGTTACGATTAAAATTTCATCCCACGGACTTTTTCCTCCACGTTAAGTTATTGATTTTGAGGGAAAACGGAAAAAGTTCACAAATTAAAATTTTGCAAAATTTTCTAAAAAATTCTAGAGTCAGTCCAGATTTATGAAACTGTTTGTAATAACGCTTCGTCAGTTGCAGTACCTGTAGAAAAAATTGAGTTGCAAAAAAAAAATCCTGTTACTTTTTACTCGTTATTCGTTGTTCCAGTAAAATTTGCTTATATGAACTTGACCCGTTTTGGCAAAAATCTCTTCACATAATGCCCTCAGTTCTAAAGTTCTGAGCCTTTTTCGTCTTGTTCGTGCATGTTGACGATGTGTGAAGCGATTTGTAGTATTTACACTGTGAGATCTGCTCCGTAATACATCGTCCGTAGTTGGTCCTTTGTAGCTACATATATCTGCTCATTGTCAGAGTGGAAATGAAAAATGAAACTGCCTACTTACAAATTCAAATATCTGCATTCCGTATATCATGTGTTATGGAGCGTGTAGCAGTAAGGAGCTGTGTGGAAGTTCACCAAAAAAACAAAAAAAAACATTGAAGCAATAAGGAAAGGGCCGAGACCGAGATGGAGATGGAAGAAGTAGCATCTCACAATTCTAACATAATGATAAGGTACATGGACAGAAAACAGAAAAGAGGAGACAGGGAAACGCACCTGACTTTCCATTAGCATTTTCTACACACACACACACACACACACACACACACACACACACACACACACACACATCTTTTCCATTCTTTGATTATTGCTCGCACAGCTGGGAGACTGGGAATGGGACTGGGATGTTGTTTTTATTGTAAATTTTACAGAAGCGTCATTCATGGAATTGTTTTTCCTCCGGGGCAAACTTCCTCGATTATCAAAATCACAAGAAGATGTGTGATGTGTAATAGGTTGAGTTGAATTTCAAATTTTACATTTCATTCAAGTGAGTGTCAGATATAGCAGTAATAACAGAGTATATAGCTCCATATCGTTTGTGAAGAACCAAAATGACCCTTTTTCCAATTTAAGCTACAATCAAAATGAGCTATGTCATAAAAAAAAATGAGAAACATGCGTAAAATGTTCATTGCAAGTTTTTGAAAAGTGTAAAATGTTCTAATTACATGTTTTTAAAAGTGTAAAACGTTCTATTTACATGTTTTTGAAAAGTGCAAAATGTTCTATATTTAAACGTTTTTTAAATATGTTTAAGGTTGTATTTACATGTTTTTGAAAATTCCAGAATGCTCTATTTACATGTTTTTGAAAAGTGTAAAATGTTCTATTTAATTGTTTTTGAAAATTCCAGAATGTTCTATTGACATCTTTTTGAAAAGTGCAAAATAGTCTATTTAAATGCTTTCAAGACATATTTCAATATTTGTGTAGATAGTTGATATTGTTTTTAGCTAAAAATGGATATGGGCCATTTTGGTTCTTCACAGAAGATATAGTACTCACTATAACATCATGCTATATAGTATACTGTGGCTTCAATCGCCATCACCATCGCCATAAGGTGATCATAGGAGACTCGATCACAAAAGTATTGACTCGAAGGTTCAATTAACCAAATTGCATGTAATGTAATGCAAAATAAAAATTATTCTCGGTGTTATTAAGCGCTTATATTGCCTTGGGCCATAGTATTATGCTGCCGTATTATATGGTAGCCAGCCTAATAAAATCAACTTCTGTTGTGTACTCGGAAGCTAATCCTAAGTTTGTAAATATAAGGCTCTATTAGCATGTGTTAAATATAGTGCAGATTTTAATCAGCATACTTATTACTATAGCGTCATATGTGAGCTTCCCATATTGCAAAGGTCATCCCTCCTACGGAAAAGAAGGTATCGTCTGTGACGAACCAAAATGACCCATATCCATTTTTAGTTTCAAACAAAATGCATTATCTACAGAAAAAATTAAAGTAACATGTTCATGAAACCATGTAAATAGAACATTTTGCATTTTTCAAAAAGCATGTAAATATAATATTTTTCACTTTTAAAAAACATGTAAATAGGACATTTTACACTTTTAAAAACACTTAAGTAGAACATTTTGACAGTTTAAAAAATATGTAAATAGGACATTTCGCACTTTTAAAAAACACATTGTAAATAGAACATTTTGACCTGTTAAAAACGTGTAAATAAGACACTGCAATTTAAAAAAAACTTGAATAGAACATTTTCACCTTTCAAAAAACATGTAAATAGGACATTTTAAACTTTTAAAAAACACTTAAATTGTACATTTTGCACTTTTAAAAAATATGTAAATAGGACATTGTTACGTTTTTAAAAACATGTAAATAGGACAATTTGCTCATTTTAGAAACTCGTGATTAGCATTGTAAGCATGTATCTTATTTACTGTATTTTTTGTTGACATATACCTCATTTTGATTCTAGCGAAAATTGGAAATGGTTCATTTTGGTTCTTCACAGAGTACTGAAAGCTAAAACATCATCGAAAATAAAATAAATACCACTAAACTAACAATCGCAACAATTGGTACATCAACCACTGCGGTTAAAAAACAGAGATGTTTTGCTGTATAAGAAACCCAACGCAACCTTTGAAAGGACAGAAGAACGTCACTGGTACTGGTGACTGCTGACTGGCTATTGTACTGCTTCGATAACAATATTGTGAAAGCAAAAAAATTAGAAAATAAATACATTATACGAATTACGACTAGGATAGAATTACGACTACGACAAATCAAATCCACATTCAATCAAGCCAGTAGTTAGTATTTCATAATGCGTGGAAGAATATTTACGGCTACGGTAATACGGTATACAATACTTGCAAAACATTATACGTAACCTTCAAAATCCCTAGAATATGCCTAACTCCGTATCTGCGTATATAACGTTTGTAAGCCCATTCCCAATCCATAACTAACATTAAATCAAAGACAATAAACAATCCTCCAGTTTCCAGTTCCCGTAATTCTTTACCGTCCATTCCACGTCAACATTTCCACTCACTACACAGCTACTCATGCCGTCTAATATATCGTCATTGAAGAACCAAAATGACCCATATCCATTTGTAGCTAAAAATAATATCCACTATCTACAAAAATATTCAAACATGTCTTGAAAGCATTTAAATAGAACATTTTACACTTTTCAAAAACATGGAATTAGAACATTTTGCACCTTTTCAAAAACATGGAATTAGAACATTTTGCACTGTTGAAAACATTAAAATAAAGCATTTTTTACGTTTTTCAAAAACTCCTAATTAACATTTGACGCATTTTTCTCATTTTGTTTTTATGACATAGCTCATTTCGATTGTTGCTTAAATTGGATTTAGGTCATTTTGGTTCTTCACAGACGATATAGTATTTAGTTACCTTACTTTACACAAGACTCCATACAAACATCAAACAGGGCATGAAGAAAACTACAGAAAAAAAAATAAGGAAATTTTTGTAGCTTTGCTACTATACTACGAAGACGAAGACGAAGACGACCTATAATGTACAAACATCAAACAACTGATAATTGCAAGAAAACAAATCAAACAAATTCCAACATATATAATATACTGTATTAGCTAGGTGCGTATCCAGGGGGTGAGCCATTTTAACATAGGCTAACATAGGGGAATTTAAACCAAGATGGCCGGCTTATATCGTCAGTGAAGAATCAAAGTGGTCCATTTTATTTTTATACATTTTTAGCTATAGAAAAAAATGAACTGTCTACAAAAAATCAAAATATTGTGATCTTAAAAGCTTGCAAATATAATATTTTGCTCGCTTCAAAATCATGTAAATGGGGCATTTTGCACTTTTTAAAAATACATTAATATAAAATTTTGCTCTTTAAAAAACATTTTATGTAAATAGAATATTTTGCACTTTTTTAAAATGTGCAAACAAGACATTATGCACTTTTCAAAAAATATGTAAATATAGCATTTTGCACTTTCTAAAAAGATGTAAATAGAGCATTCTGCACTTTTACAAAACATGCAATCAGAACATTTTGCACCTTTAAAAAATTTGTAAACAGAGCATTTTGTGCTTTTTAATAAAAACATGCAAACAGAACATTTTGCACCTTTAAAAAATGTGTAACCAGATTATTTTGCACTTTTCAAAAAACTCGTAAACAGAACATTTTGTACTTTTTAAAAACATGTATATAGAATATTTTGCACGTTTCAAGAAACTCGTAAGTTAACATTTTGGGCATCTATCTCATGTATTTTATTTGACATAGCTCATTTTAGTTCTAGAATTTGGAAATATGCAATTTTGATTCTTTCCTCAGGATATAATGTATTACCCACCCCAGAAAATATTTCTAGGTCCGCCCCTGGCCCTGGTCCTGGTATTGGTATTAGTGATATATTTCTTTCGTTATTATTTATTATTGTCCTGATTCGAATTCCCTCAAATTTCCCATATGGCTTCATTTATTTCTCATTACAGTTGTCATCTCTTGTAATAATAATTCTCTCACAATTTCCGTTGGAATTCTCTCTTCTTCTTGGCCAACGAACGAACGAACGAGATCTCTATACTCTATAGCTTCTTCAGCTTCCCAGTTTAGTTACATTATTATAATAACAAATAACATATACCATATAGTATTAAATAGGCGGTATACCCATGCTTTCATTCCTTACTGCCCCATATGTGACTGTGACTGCTTGACTAATTTTTCTTCCAGAATTTTCCCGCCGCTACTGTTGATACTTTCAAAAATTCATTTGAAATTCGAAATTTTTAAAAAATACTGTGTTTTGGATTGCTTTCTATCTCTGCCTGTCTAAAGATTTTTTTCGGCCATTTTGGAGCGTAATTTAAAAATAAATCATTAATCAATTTGTGAAATATTATGTTTTGCTCCAATTCCGATCCGCTGTATGTTTCCTATCGTGCGGTTTTCGATTTCAGCTCCGACGGTTTCGCTTTCGTAACAAAGTACAACAACTTATTTTGGGCCCATCTGTAAATATGTAGGTAACCTACGTCTTGAAGTTGAAGCTATATTATGTATCCGGATCGCTATACTTTATTTTGTAAGAAAGATGTGACGTGTGTAGATGTATTTTTTTCCCTTCTCCTATTTTTTGTTTGTTTGTTTCGATTTTCGACAGCAGTGGAAAAAAACTATAGCGTGGGCAAATGGTTGTTTTTCTTCACATTATCTGTAAATCAATTTAGTCTCTCTAAACGGAAACGTGAACTGTGAGAGACGAAGACGAAGATATGCTTACTAGTTGGGGAGACTATTGGTATATATGAGTAAAATAGGAACATGAGTGCCAAGTGCCAAGGCGAAGGGCTTAGAAAGCTTGTTTTCTCAACTACTGATAAAGTCTCTTTTCTGTATGTTTTGTGTATATTTGTATATTTCCAGTGTTTGAGGATCCAGTAGCTCAGCCACAGAGAAAATATATCAGTAAATGGATTTGGATTTAGTCTCTACTCTGTATGTGTATCTATATAAATGGTTGTTGGCATTGAGTTGGGACGTTGGGATGAATCTGCAAGAGAAAAGAAACGAAGGAAATGCTCAGATGCTCTTCTCTTGTCATGCAATGTTCTGTTCTCAACCAGGAGCGGATCCAGAGCAGGGGGACGGAAACAGGGCAGTTGGCCAGTCCAAAATGATTTTTAACATAGGCTAACATAGGGGCATTTAAGCTATCATATCATCAGATAGGAATCAAAATGATATATATTCAGTTTTTAGCTATGGAAACAAAATTTGCTATCAAGAGAAATATTAGCATCTTCTTCAAAGCATGTAGGAAAATAGAACTTTTTGCAATTTTCAAAAACATGTAAATAGAACGTGCTACACTTTCCAAAAACATGCAAGTAGAACTTTAAACTTTTCAAAACCAAATGCAAATAAAGCTGCACTTTTCGAAAACATAGACCATTTTGAACTTTTACAAAACTTCTAGATAGAACGTGTTGCACTTTTCAAAAGCATGCAAATAGACAATTTTGTACTTTTCAAAAACATGGAAATTCAACATTTTGCAACTTTCAAAAACATGCAACTAGAATATTTTGCACTGTTCGAAATACAAGTAAAAAGAACATTTTGCACCTTTCAAAAACGTGTAACTTGAATATTTTGCACTTTTCGAAATACAAGTAAAGAGAACATTTTGCACGTTTCAAAAGCATCTAAATAGAACATTTTGCACTTTTCAAAAAACTCGTAATTTTATTATCATTTTGCGCATCTTTCTCGTGTAGTTTTTTTAATGTAGCTAATTTTAATTCTAGCTGAAATTGAAAATTGACCATTTTTATTTTTCACTCACGATATATATTGCCCAGTCCAGAAAATATTTCTAAATCCGCCACTGTATCTTAACTCACATTCAGCTCTGCATGCTCTCTTTCTTTTTTCAAAGTTCGATATTCCATGTCGCTATTATGTGTGTAGGGAATCAATACAAACGGCAAACTCAGAATCAATACGGCAGCAGATAGGATACAAAACAGCCAGTGGGAGAGAGAAAGGGGAAAAAGTTCTATCTTATATATTCCCTGTTCATTTTCTCACCAGTCGCACAGTCGTCCGTCGGCATTTGGACCGGGACCGGGACCAGCACCGACACCGGTACCGGCACCATTTTCGCCTTCGTGTTTTCACTTCTCTCTCTCTCTCTCTCTTTTCTCTCAATATTTCCATTAGGAATGGGAAGAGAACTGCATCTCTATCTTGAGCACGTCATCACCATCCTCAAAGAAGGAAACGACCCAACGACGACGCTCTTCCATCTTCATCTCATCTAATCGCAAAGTCTTAAACTACTTCCACTTCCCTTCCAATTCCACCTCCGCTCTTTTCAAATTGACCATTTTGATCTTCATTGATTAGGTGCCAAAGTCATTTCGGGGAAGCATTACATATTACACTGTCTATATCCCCTACAGCTATTATGCACTACACATTTATTTATAGTACGAGGCTCTATATCATCATCAGTAGCCTATCTATAGTCTATATAGGTATGCTGCATGCCATAACAACGCCAACGCAAACGCTCAACTTTTCTCTCTGGGCCATTATTATTTTCATTTTTGCAATGAGTAAAAAATCAAGATAAAAAATCAAGAACAAAATAAAATGGGGGTGATAATGTTTATGTTACGGCTGCGGGTCACGTTTACATTACATTTTTCAGGTTTCGAGAAAACTAATATGAAAAGGAAACGGGTCAAAAACGTCAACTTTACATTAATCCTCAGTTTACTACAATATACAGATACGTACCTACTACTTATAAGCTGAAATGGCCAATGGTTTTTTAATGACCGTATTGGCCAACCACTCGCCACTGCACTGCACTGCCAACTGGCACTAGAAATAATATATCGTGAGGGAAGAGTCAAAACTGCCCATTTCCAATTTAAGCTGGGATTAAAATAAGCTATGTGAAAAAATACATTAAATGAGATAGATGCGTAAAATGTTGAATATGTGTTTTAGCTTAGCAAATTGCTCTACTTGTATGCATTTTAAATGTGGCAAAATGTTATATTTATGTATTTTTGAAAATTGCAAAATGCTCTACATGCATGTTTTTTAAAGAGCGAAATGTTCTGCTTACATGTTTTTGAAAATTTTAAAATGTTTTATTTGCATGTTTTTGAGAAGTGCAAAATGTTTTATTTGCATATTTTAGAAAATTGTAAAGTGTTCTATTTGCATGATTTTAAAAAGTTCAAAATGTTTTTATTTGTATGTTTTTGAGAATTGCAAAATGCATTTATTTGCATGTTTTTGAAAAAGTGCAAAACGTTTTATTTGCATGTTTTTGAGAATTGCAAAATGCATTTATTCGCATGTTTTTGAAAAAGTGCAAAATGTTTTATTTGCATATTTTTGAAAATTGTAAAATGTTCTATTTGCATGATTTTAAAAAGTTCAAAATGTTTTTATTTGTATGTTTTTGAGAAGTGCAAAATGTTCTACTTACATGTTTTTTAAAATTGCAAAATTCTCTAGCTACATGTTTTTGAAATGTACCAAATCTTCTATTAAATTCATTTATTTAATTTTAAGTTTTTCAAGTTTTCAACGGCAATATGCACCGTACGTATGAAAAATGATTGATATTGATGTTAAGAAAACAGAAAGAAGCCAAAAAACTGTGTGGTACTGAATTCACATATTTTTATTGATATATAATCCCATTATTTCAATCCGCTTATTTTTTTGCACATTGTATCGGTAGGTAGATAATTATATATAATTAATATACATTTTTTGTCTCACTTTTCATTCATATGTATTTCATTTTTTCAAACCTTTATAATATCTGCACACATCTGTATATTTGTCTCATTTTATTTTTTACAATATTAAGTTACTATATAGATATATGTAATTATACACTTGGAGTACAATCATATCATTATCCTTGGAAAAAATTTAAAACTCTATATGTATATCCATTTAAATTGTCTATTATATATATATTTTGTGGACTTGTCCATTAAATCAATCCAAAGCTATACATAATACGCGTGCCTATACAGAGCTAAAAAGTGGCGCAAGTTATTTTTAAAGGGTATATAGTCATAATAATTATTTAGGTAGATATCTGTAATTAATTACGACTTATTTTTATTTTATAAGGTGCTTTATTTTTAATTACAATTTTATTATTATTATTTTACACGATTAATTTTTACGAATTACAAAAAATGATGACGATCTTGTCGGTCGATTGATACAATAAAAAAAATCACACGATAAAGATGACGAATGACGATGCGTCGGGTTTTAAAAATCGATTTCGATTCCTAACGAAGAATTTAAGAATTTCTTTACAAATTACTATCTTAAATATTAGCGGGGATATAGGTACTATATACACGCGACCATTCATATCTTTTGGAATTTTGTTGTCAGAAAATAACTGTAGGAAGGAAGTAGCATACAATTATGTATATAGTGTTTGCAATAATTGATTTTTATAGAAATATTTTTTTTGCGTAAGTAGTATAGTAAGTATATAGCATATTTTGTCTAATAATTACATACATATATAGTTTGTGTTATTCGATCGCTGCGAACGGTAACGGTAACGGTTGACGACGGTGACGGTGACGTTGACGTTGACGGTGAACAGGGGATTTTAATTTTTTAAAAATTAAATCTCGAATTTATCGCATATCCATCTATCTGCTGAATTTGTTCCGGTTCCGGTCCGAGTGTCCGAAGCACGATTCGGACTTTGTTGTATTATTTACATTTAATTTTCTACATATTTGTTTTTAAAATTAACATCTTTGTAAACTATCCTAGGTACACACGATTTTTGTTTCCTACACAAAATTTATTACAGTTCAAATATTTTTTTTTCATTTGCATAAAATATTACATTTAAAAAATGTGTGTATTTATTTTTACTTATCTGTTTTCAGTCCATCGCATCATTTAAAACGAAAATCAAAATGACAAAATATTTTAAATTACTTTAAAAAAGATACAGAATCTACAATATTTAATACATCTTTCATACATATCGGTAGTCGGGAAAATCGGAGAAAAAAACGAGCTATGAATTGTCTTCGTTTTAAAATATGTCTTGCAATTAATTAATGTAATTCCTTATTTTTTACAAACTAAAATACTTCCTGCTGGTTGCTGTGTGAGACTGTGAGAGACAAAACAAAAAACAAATTGAGACACAGGTTAATTAAAAAATATTACAATTAAACTAAATATTATGTCGATATAGACTCTGAAGCAATATATAACATGTATTTTCAGTACAAATTCAAATTCATACATATTAAACTATATGGATTTAAAATTACAACGTCACTTTATTGATTAATTAATGAGACTTTTTTTAAAAATTGTATAGTGCCTATACAAATAATAATGAAGATAAATCACCGTTTAGTATATAGGTACCTATAGGTAGGTATAGGTATAGTTGAGTACAATATAAAGGGAAGTGCATATAGATATATATAAATTAAAATTCTAAATTATTACATCATATTTACTAAACGTGTCTTCAACATAATGTCAATGTAAATACAAATTACTAAATTAAAGTTATAGAATCAAAATCGTTAAATGTAAGTAAAATTATTAAACACAGTCTTCTAATAAACAAAAACGTGACAAAAAAAAAACAAATCATGTATTAACAACAAGGCAAAAATCACTGGAGCTTATCGTACATTATATATTATTATTATGAAAATGTAATCAACCATCTTTCATATATAATATTTCTTATCTTTACCATTTACCACATACATACCTATGCAAGTCTATATATAAAAAAAACACAAAATGGACAATTTATTAAAACGAAAAACGTGTAAGGTAAATGTAAAATAATTAATCAAATTACGTCTAGTTTACAAAGTACTAGAAATAATAACAACAAAAAAATGAACAAGTAAACAGCAGTCTGTTGTGTTGTGGGTATTGTGAACGAACCATGTAAAATGATAAAAATTACAAAAAAATTAAAGTACCTGGCGACAAATTAAAAATCAAACTAACATAACATATAACAAGAACAAAAAAAAATCTCTTAGGAAAAAACAGTAGTGTGTAAGATATGGATTATGGATGCATATTAAACCGGCACCCGTACCGATATCGGTATCGGTATCGGTACCGGCACCCACTGGTAATGGTATTGGTATTGGCATGGGCCTATAGCTAATTTATGCAAAACGAATTACAAGAAACAGTAGGTATATATTCGGAGTGACGCAGTACGTAATGTATTCAGAAAATGGAAAACATGTGGCAATCTACCTGTAGTAATTACACACTGAAGAAGACATGGAAAATGTTAATCTCTGCGCTCTGATGAATTTCTATTTGACATGGGGAACTCAATACATATTACAATAAAAACTTTCAACTTTTTCAAATAGTATGTAAAAAGCAAAAGAAAAAAAATCGATTTTCTATACTAAATATAATATGGGGAAATTACAAAAAATTCTAGAATTCAATTAAAAAACTCTGATTAAGAAAGCACAGACAGAAAATATAAATCAAAACGAGTAGGTAGTTTCACCTCTTATCATTAGTTAAAAATCTGAATAGAAAATGAAAATTGGAGAAGGGGGAAAGGGAAAAGGCGAGGGTTGCTATTCTCATATCGTTTTCTTTCCATATTATGCACATGGGGAGATGGTACTGACTGGCTAATGGAAGATGTAAATTGTAAATTGTAACTTGGTAAATTGATTGATGGCCGAGGTACAGCTTTTTAAGTGCGAACTAAACTCCTGCGACCACCAGCTACATATACCTATACTATATAGCAATAAAGCTTACATTATAGAAACTGGTCCTGGTTCTGGTCCTACATAGTATTGCTCTCCCCAATAAAATGGAATGAAGGAGGGAATTAAAAAACATAAAACATAAATCTAAACTTTTTTAAATATAAAGATTAAAAGCAGAAGGCTCGAAACTCGTCTCCTACTACTACCGATTCCGACATAAGAAAAATCTCCTTGGTACATAGGCTTCTCCAAATCCAAACAACAACTCCTTACAAACGAATGTAGGTACCTACATACAGTATACATGCAGACTTTTCTTCCCGTCTTCAGTTTCCGTCTTTACATTCTATACTATGAAAAGTGTTTTGAAAAGGAGCAGGAGCAGCAGTAAAGCCCTCGTGTAGTTATTTGCCTTTGATAGAAGAAGTGATATATCTGCAGCTGTAGCCGTTTGCCGGTCCCGTTGCCGTAGCCTTTACTACGTAACTACAAGTCTTTTCGAGAAAAGCGAAACTTGAATTATATTGCAGAGCAGTCGACGTGGACGTCCACATTAGAATATCTTCCCTTCTATCAGTATGTAACTCCTCTCGTTTTCGGCAGTAGTTGTTCCGGCTCCGACACCGGCACTTCCACTTGTATTATTATGTAGTGTGTGCAGCATGTATTAGCATTAACTAGTCAAAGTATGCAGAATGCTCAGTACATACTTGCATAGAAAATTCGACACTGTAAAATGCATTATTACAACGGAGCACAGTACACAACAAAACAGAAGAGAAGAGAAGACTTCGAATGTTTATTATGTATATAGGTATAACCCTATAAGTTTCCCGTCCCTACGCCTGCCTATATACATCTGTGAACATTGTGAATTCTAATAGACTCAACTTATCCTCCTTTTTCAAGCGATAAATTCTCCGGGTGTGACTACATTCCCTATAGGTCCCGGAGAGCATAAAACATTTCGGGCCTTTTAGCATAAATGCGTCGCTCTCCGTCTGTACAGGTTTTCTAATGGAATTAAACCGAGAGCATAGTGAACAAGACATGCAATGCCTCTCCCTGTAGTCAGTCAGACCAGACCACTTCTCAACAAAATAGGTAGGTAAGTAAACTCAATATGTACTAACATAGGTTGATAGGAGCCTTCAAAAAACCAAACTCTCATCTTCCCGTCCCCGTGTACTACTACTACCTTCACAAGATTCGCCGTCTGCCCCGGCCTGATATCTCTCAGCGATTAAACTCAATGTCTTCAATGCCTCCAACTCTCCTTCTGCCGGTGCCGGTACCGGTTCAAGACTTCAAGAGCAGCCCCGGCCCGGCAATGAAAACGAGAACGACCCAAAAACATTGCCTATACACATGTACCTACCTACCTCCATGACTGAGCAAATCTGTACACAAAAAAAAGAAGCAAGAAGTGAAAGGTTCGGGTGCGGGATAAAAGCGTAAAATTCTTTCTATCCCATCTCTCTTCTCTGAGTACCAACCAACCAAGTACGAAAAACGAATAGAGGACTGAATAACAAAAAAAAGGAGCTTCATCGTCTTTTTTTTACAGAATTTTCTCACCCCGTTGACAAAAGGGACCAGGACCAGTCCCAGTATAGTACCAACACCAACACCAGTACCAGCCAAGTAAGTAATAAGTAATGCAATGAAGAGAGATGCAACTTAATACATTGAACGCTCTCCTTTCCTTACGACACAGTTCCAAAAGAGTCAGCGACTCTCACTCAGCTACACACATTTCCATGTCATCGCTCATCTGCCTCCTTGGCTTCGGCTTCGAATTCGAATTCCACTTCCACATACAGAAAAACCTATTACAAGTCTTTCATTGCCTTTCAGGCTTTTTTTCTCTCCTTTTTTTGGGAGTGTTATTGGGAGCTTGGGCAAAGGGAAAATTGTGAGGCTCTGTAACTTTCATTCTATACCATAACCATAGAATTGCATTCCCTCTCGTTCCCTTCTTTCGCTTTGGCTAAGCTAAAAGATGAACATTCGGCATTCGGTGGACGTCCAACTTCAAGTTGAACCAAGTCGATTTTCAAGCCCAAGCCAACAACATTTGGGTTTGGGAGATGAAGACGAAGAAGACGGAGACGGAGACGGAGACGGAGACGGAGGAGAGAAGAAAGCCCATGAAAAAAAAGGGATTTAACATAAAAGATAAGGAAAGGAAAACGAAGGGCAATTTTTTCTAGGTTGTCTCAGTGAAGTAATAGCATGGCTTCCGTTGTCGTTCTCGTTCTCCTTGTCGTTGTCCGTGTCCTTCTTTGTATATTGTACACTTTTAGAGAGAACGAGAACATAGAGAGAGATGTCCTGAGGAAGGCTCAAACGAGAGGCTGCCAGTCCCAGTGCCAGCACTAATATATATATATAACTTTATCCCCACCAAAAAACATAAGTGTCTCAAGGATATGAATATTGAATGGAGAAAATCCATTCAAAAGTATTAAACCTCCAAAGGAAATTGTTCAACTTAAAAGCAGAGAGACAGACGACAGACTCTTGAAAACTTCCTATTCCCATACGTATCCCGATCCCGATCCGATGGAATGATGGGAACTGCAATGCATGCAATCTGCAATTCCCTTCCAAGAAAAGCGGAACAGTGAACAGGCAGGAGCAACCAAGGCATTGACGGAATGCTCTCTCTGCCACAGTATATAATATACTTTGTGTAGACAGTTAGACAGTCCAACTCAATGTGAATGCAGATCTGTAGATGTACCTAATTCTGATCTGAAAAGAATTTTGGTCTCTTCCACTACTCCTTCGTCTTCGTCTCCCTTCTCCTCAATGCCTGTCACAAACTATGGCAATCGGAATCCCAAATCGGATTGAACTCAAATTATTATACAGATAAATACTTTTCCTTCTAAATTCCTCCAGCTATACGCATACCTACAGAATAACAATGCATTATTTTTTCTTTTCTTAGAAGTTGCCTAACTCAACTCACGGAAGAGATAGGGAAGGGGAACGAATTTAAATTTAATACACAAATTTGGGGCACTGCTTTATACTTACGTTAGTTCATAAAATTTTGACAACTCTTTCAATTTCATATTATTCAACAAAAGATAATATAGATCAGGCCACTGGACTGTACAGCACTGCACTGACTCCATATTTATTCATGCACACAGATTAATATTTATTTTTTTATTTATTATCTGTAATACGCTACAAAATACAATTTTATTGGCTATGGGACATTTGGCGGAGGGGGGAGGGGAGGGGGAATTCAAATCCAAAGCTTCACGAGCAGAGCACACACATTACGTAGGTACATTATGTTTTTGACACATATTTTCCAATTTTTTATTCTGAATAGGAAGGTACTTTTGTTGGGCCTTTTTTGTTAGTAGTATTTGTTCTTGTGCATTTAGGCTGTAAATTTATAAACTAGCGAGAGATCAAAATCAAAATCGAGACCGAGACCAATACCGATACCGAGCGAGAGCCTGTGATATATAGATATTAAAATATATTATATAATGGTAATATAATATAGTTGATAGATAAAACAAAATTCAGAACGTTCATATTTTTTTTTCATGAAAAAGAGGGCAGTAAATCCTTAGTTCGTATTGTTACTCACACACAGACACGTAGCTATACATAATCAAAAAAGATGAAAGCCTTATAAAATCGTATGATGTATTATTTTAATATATAAACCTATATATCCTCTTGCCTCTCATCTCTCCACACACTCCATTTTTTTCCATATAATACTTAACCCTATAGTAGTAGTAGTAGTAGTAGTAGTAGTAGTAGTAGTAGTAATTTAGCAATATAGCAGTGGTTATAATTTAGTACAGCTAAAAAGTAATACAATATTAGACTATATAATATTATCAGTATAGACTCTCTCTCTCACACACATAATTCACCAGGATTGCTACACATAGTGAATATCTGTAAAAGAGTCCGCGGTCATCTGTATCATCATCATCATCATCATCAGTCTTGTGATAGATGCACGCATCCATAATTTTTTCTGTTTTCTTTTTAACTTTATTATTCACAATTTACATGCAATTTATATTAGAATTCTACAGTCCATTAATTTTTTTTAAACTTTGTTATCAGAAAGAAAAAAAACTCCCTCACTGTGTATCCGACGCTCTAACAGTCAAGTAATATAAAATGTTTCTGAAGAATCAAAATGACTCATATACATTGTTATAGCTAAAACCAAAATGCACTACCTGTCAAAACATTATTACAATATCATAATCATGAAAAGCATGTAAACAGAAGATTTTACACTTTTCAAAAACATGTAAATAGAACATTTTATACTTTTTAAAAACATGTAAATAGAATATTTTGCACGTTTCAAAAACATGTAAAATAAATTAATTTCCACGTTTCCAAAACATGTAAGTAGAATATTTTACACTTTTCAAAAACATGTAAATAGAATGTTTTACACCTTTCAAAAACATGTAAATAGAACATTTTCCATATTTTTCAAAAACTCATATTTAACCATTGTAATTATAAATCGCTTATAGTGTTTTACGGACTTAGCCCATTTGAATTCTAGCTCAAATTGAAAATGGGTCATTTTGATTCTTCACAGAGGATAAGTATATAAAATAGTATATTAGCCATTCAGAAAGATTTACTTCACATGATATTAGATCCGTATCTATCTCTGTATTTTTTTTCTCGCCTGTATATTCAAATTGTACAGTACCCCAACATATCACCGTATTCGTATTCGCACATTTTTACACTATTACTATATTACTGATATAGTGCATAAGCAGTATCTTAATTGTAAATTGTAATATTACATTTGGTTTCTCCCAGTCCATTTGACTCTTATCATGCATAATGTATAAAGTTGAAGTTCTCAAACTTTAACATCAAGAGAGAAGACTGAAGGATAGATGGATGGATGGATGCGGGCGGGCATATGAAATTGTATTGTATTTCTAAATTTCTATATACTTGCCTGTCACCGCCTCCATCATTACATTACATTACCCTCCACTACATATAGCACATAGTACATAATTGCATATTCATACATTTTTATATAGCATACTATAAAAGAGAGTCGTCAGTGTGATGTGAAATGAGTTCAGTTCTCTGTGTGGATTTAAATAATAAAATAAATAATAATAATTTATATCTCATATATAGCTACGTGGTTGATAGTAGTAGTGTAGTTAGTAGTTAGTCAGCACATAATATTTAAAATATAAAACATACGGATACGGATGTAGATGTCACTTTGACTTCACGGTAGTTTGATACTAAAAAGTCTGAAAAATTTAACTCGGTGTGAGTATGTAAGTATAGTGGATAATAATAAATGCAAAAATTTAATGTGATTATTATTATAGTGAATGGAAAAATGAATATAGTAGTAATAATAATAATAAAAAAAAAACTCGTAATTCATAATCACAATAATTCTTCTCTATATGCCAAGGTAGATATATATTTAAATACATTCTCCACTCTCAAAAAAACACACTCTGCTGCTACACAGTCAGTTCACAAAAGTGGATGCGCTGCGTTGAAGTTGATCGAAGACTGATAATAATGTAGGTAATGTCGTTGTTGATCTCATATAGTGATAATGTAACACCCACCCACACAATAACCTACACACCAACCTAATGCATAATATAACACCATCATCATCATAATATTATAAGCGGAGAGAACATAGAGATCCATAGATGATGGTCATACACTGTTCAGCTATAGTAAAAAAGATAACAGACAAAATATTTTTTTCAGGCCCTCGTTCAAAGCACACATAAGTAGAAATGTATTTAAATGGGGGATGGGAACTTGGATATAATTTACTATCCTACATAAATACAGATACAAGAAAGGCGGTGGAACACTGCAATAAACGACCGCGAAAATATCCAACTCCAACACGTGTACATACTTAATGACTTCAAAATTCGATTTCCGATAAAAAGCTTTACTTAAAAAAGTAAGTTAAAGCAAAGTTAAATTTATGAATAGTGGATCATATCATATTATAATGTATAAAAAAAATTAGAACAACCCAAAACAAAATCCAAACCAAGTTTTACAAATATTTTACATCACTCTCTAGAACTGCGAAATCAAATAAAAATTTAAAAGCAACTTTTGTATATTACATTTTTAGTTCTTAGAATTTGCCAATGACTGGCTTTGGAAAGAAAAACGAAAAAATGATGATGATATATTTTACATTATAGCGTAAAAGGGAGCTATACATTACATATTACGACACTGTACAGAGCTCAGAGATGGAAACACAATAGGATCATTAGACACTGTGAATAAATGAGTGAACAAAGACCATCAACTCACTACACTACATCCCATATTTAGTCGTGTATACACATCCGTCAGTGGACCTACTCTATACAGATAGTTACTATTTATTTTGTATTATGTAGGAACGTACTGAAAGACGGAGAACACAAATTTTGGGAGTTGAGAGCGAAGCAGCAGCAGAGAGTGTGTGGAGCGTGTAACGCGAACATGTCAAGGAAGTATCCTGGGACTCTCTCCGGTCGATTTCCACTATGGAAGGGGAATCACGTTGTTAGCTAACGCTTCAAAGAATCCAATGATGTTGTGAATTATATAGAAATGTGGAGATAGCTAATACACATACAGAGTACATAGAATACAGCCCTTTGCCTTTTGTGTACACTGTGCACCACTACAACTACCACTCTGGTGGCCTTACATACATATTTAAATATACCTCCTATACATATACCGAAACTCTGTCCGTAGGTTTCTGTTTCTAGGTATTGTTATTAGTGGTCGTGGTCGCTGGGTGTTTGTGCGTACAAATAGCAATATATTTCCTAGTTCTACTCCCAAACTCCCACTTGTACATAGTATATAGCAGAATACGAATACTTTTATAGTATTTTAGGTGAGTGACGACTGACGACTGACGATACACGAGATAGATACGATTCCGATCCGATTTTGATAGTAAAAGGTAAAATAATAGAGTAGAGAGGTAGATAGATGATTCTCAAAATTCAAGACCAATATCTATGTACAGACCATCTGTATTCTGTATATAACATAAATTCTCACCTAACGTAAACTAAAGTAATAATAATAACGAGTATCTATTTACATATATCCATTGCTCATATAATAACAGTATAATTATAATGCGAATGCTACACACAGTCTAGAAGTGCAATGTTTTTTGTTTGTGTAAAAATGTGAGTATAGGAATAACCATAATAATAATAATTAATTAGAACGAAAATAAAACTAGGTAGGTAAGTTAAAATTACAACTTAATAATATTAAATAAATCAATATATTATGAAAAATCGCATAAACAGTATTAGTAAATTAGTACAGTAGAATTAATTAAACAAACCCATAATATGTAGATAATCATAACTCCAAATCCAAATATGAAGTTAAATCTGAGGAGGATATATATATATAGTGACATACCAGTACACATTTTTCATTATCTTTTCCCTGTCCTGTGGTAAAACTACATTAAATAAGTCTATATATATATATGTGTGAATATAATATGATGAATTAATATTAATATTGAAGAATTCAAAAGTAGTCAACAGTCATCAGCAATTAATTAAATTGATTATTATTAGAAAATATGGACTGACGGAGGAGGAGTAGTAGTAGTAGTAAAATCAGTGTCAAACTTGGAACCATCTCCCGAGTGAGGAAGTATTTGCATCCACGACCAAGCCAGAGCCAAGTCCACTACCAAACCACTTCCGGTACGTTGAGTCCAAGTCCAAGTGTGATGCGCTGAGGGAGGAGGAAGACTCTGTGGACATACTATTACTGAGGAGTCCATCATGTTGCATCGTGAGCATGTTCATATTCATGCTAATCGTCGGATTCAGAGTATTCATACCATAATTGAAAAGAGATCCGGAGGAATTACTCGTATTACCACTACTACTTAAATTATTATTGGTATTATTGTTACTACTACTATACAGTCCATGATGTCCAACACCACCACCACCATGTTGTTGTCCATGATGACTACTACCGTGATGTCCACTCAATTTACTACTCACACTCGTATTGGAATTATTCGCACCCAGCGGATGTTGAAGATATTGTTGTTGTTGAGATGACATCATAATATTTTGCTGATTTTGGTTCTGATTTTGATTCCCGTGCTGATTTTGATTCTGATTCTGATGATTACTATTATTAGAGGAAGAGAGGGAGCTTGACTTGGATTTTGAATGACTTGAGGTGGTGGAGGCGGTGGAGGAGGAGAGGCCCGAATTCTTTCGGGAGGAGGAGGAGGAGGAGGAACTCGTCGTTGTGGGACAGCAACAGCAGTAACAACCTACAGAGTCAAAATCAAGAAAAAAAAATATTATTAGAAACTTGCTGCGGGAAAATTAAATTTTTTTACATTCTAAATAACCATGTATTTATAACAGAGCTCTCTTTTTTTTCGCGTCTCTTCTTTCAACCAATATTGGAGTATGGACTAAACTAACTAAATTGTAAGCATGTGTTTTATTTAAAATAATAATTTGGTAACCTACACAATGATGCATCATTCCAATGCACGCTAGCTTGCCTCTCACTCAAAATTTTTGAGAGCTTTGCTTTGAAAGCATCCGGCTGAAATATCTGTTCCGTCTAACAACACAAATGCTGTATAGAAGAGAACAAGACACACACACAAGGCTCATTTCACGCCATGCAAGCATGGGTGGAATTATTGCACATTCACTTCACAAGCATGAAGCATTCATAGAACAGAACAGACAAGAGAAGAGAGCACCATACCTGACGACGACTAGATTACAGTCTTTGTCTGACTATATAGGCATTGCGGCTATGTACATACACGTAGGGAAGTGAGCGTACAACGAACGCACACACTAGCAGAGTCTCTCACATTATATTTATTAACATGAACATGAAGATCTATGGGACTGTGAGGCGAAGCTCAAGCGAGTACAATAACACACACACATAATTCTCTTTTTACTCCTACGTACAACGTACCTACCTACCTACCTACATAGTACATAGGTAGGTAAGCACGGTGACGGTAACTACTGCAATGCCTTGGCGTTCGCAAAAAACAGAGCATATACATACCTCATACTATGTACCTAAGCCTACCCGTAAGACAATACTACATTTTGCACTACATTTTGGGTCTAGATTCCATATTCTACACAGCACAAAAATTCTGCCAAAGAATAATATCTGTAGCCTGTAGAGCTTCAAATAATTATATCTGCATTCTACATCTATGCATATACCATACTTATATATCCGTCTTCCCTATTGTTGCTAATGCACTCACTATTGCAATTTACTTTTCTTGCCAGTGCCAGCCAGTAGTCAGTCAGTCGGAGTCTTCTTCCCATTTCCCATACACACTATAAGTCTCTCAAATTCAAAAATTCAAACCTAAGCTGAAGCTGAGACAGCGACAGCAGCAGAGTACATCCCTGGATTTTGGATGCCAAAGGAGCAGAGAGTACAATGCAATGTGGAATGGATGAGAATAAGAAAGAACACACACTACTACAATGAAGGAAGGGGGGAAAAAATATTTTCATGCGAGAAAGTTCGTTTTGGTTTTGGTCTTGGTTCTGGGATCACGGTGACGGGGACGGTGACGGTCTCAAATAATGTGAAATGGGAAGTTGGGAAAAAGAGAGAGAACGTGGAGGAGATGCGCTACTCCTCTCCAAAATTCTCTGTAAAAGTATAGAGTCTCTACACAGAGGAGCATTAGAGGCTCTTTGGTTTTTTGAGTTGGATCCATTAAAGGCAGGAGCCTCGCTTCTCTGCCTGCCTGCCTCCCTCAGCCTTCAGCTCATTTCATAGCTTCCTCCTCTCAGTCCATGTTCATGTTCAATGCTCGTAGATGAGAGATGAAATGAAATGAAAAGAAGACGAAGAAGAACATTTGAGATTAGAATGAAAAAAGCCTCGGCTATGGAGTGACTATGACTCTGAGCACAAGAACACACACACACACACAGAGCAACTTACATGCCATTTTAAGTAAGAGCCAAGGAAGTAAAGGAAGCTCTTTTTCTTTCTTTACAACATCCATTTTCCATATATGTACATACACACGGAGATTTAAAAAACTGCTTAACTATACACGAACCTACTATGTAGACTGTATCATATTAGTAGCAATATAACGAGATCACTATATCATCTGTGAAGAACCAAAATGACCCATATCCATTTTTATCTAAAAACAATATCCAATATCTTCAAAAATATTGAAATATGTCTCGAGAACATTTAAATAGAACATTTTGCACTTTTCAAAAATATGTAAATACAACATTTTACACTTTTCAACAGCAGATTAGAACATTTTGCAATTTTTCAAAAACATGGAATTAAAACATTTTGCATCTTTTCAAAAACATGGAATTAGAACATTTTGCACCTTTTCAAAAACATACAATTAAAACATTTTGCGTTTTTCAAAAACTTCTAAATCAACATTTTGCACATGTTTCTCAATTTGTTTTTATGACATAGCTCATTTTGATTCCAGCTTAGATTGGATATGGGTCATTTTGGTTCTTCACAGACGATATGAACCTTCCTGTATGCTATTTTCTCATATGTAACTCACGGCCTTCTAGTTCTAGTACCCACTGTGTCCTACATCCAGAATCCAGAGTGCACAGAGTTCCCCACCCCGACTCAACATAGGATACCAACTACCAACTTGAAGAAAATTGAGAAGAACATGGGATTTTTATATTGGCACATTTTTGCCATTTACTTTCATCTCATACAGAGAGTCCCTCCTCCTCCGCTTCCTGCTGCGGGGATACAGGCAGGGAGGCAGAAGAGCATTCAAGACGAGACGAAACGAACCCAAAGAAAGCCAAAAGAACCAACCAAGAGAACGCCACACGGCACGGTAATAGCAATAGCAGAGAATGAAATCATCTTCTTCACAACAACAACAAAACAGTCAAGGCAAAAAGAAGAACTTACACACATTATTATTATCGAAAAATACATCAGATACGAGTTAAATTACAACGAAATTGAGGAAAATGACGAGAGGAGAGGACCTACGCAGTGCTCTTCCAGCCGACAGCTTTGCCATGGCGATATGAGAGGATACTATCAGTAAGAATGGGAGAGCCAGGCAGGCAGGCAGTCGTCAATCAATCTAAACTAAAATACTAATAATATAATGTAATGTCCATTAAGATATGGATGAAGCTATTCTTTTCATTTGTGAGGACCTCCTGGTTGTCATCCCTCATATAGCTGGCTCCTATTTCTACTTTTCTATACTCAACGTGTGTGCATTTAAGTATAATTATATTGCAGTGCCTACCTACAGTTTAGTGTTCACCCCAGTTCCCAGTCATAGTCGTAGTCGTCATTTTGTCATTATGATGATCGTCATCATACTGTATGCATTACGTACAGACGTGGACATAATTCCTCATTTATACTGAATTTCTACAATGCCCTCTAATATTACGAGTGCCTTTCCTTAGATATATATATTGGATATCACTCATCCAATCTTTGACAAGGTATATACTAAATTACTATATAAACATACCTAGTAGAACTTGGTCTTCGCTTTGTATTATGTCTCACCGTATGAGTCCAATAAATGAAACCCTATACTATTCTCCTACTCTGCTCAACTTCATAAATTCAGTTCAGAATCATCAAGGACCGAGAACTGAGAAGAAACCAGGGAGGAATCTCCACACGCAGGTTACTGTTATATATTGATACGGCTACAGTTGCTATATAGGTTCGCCGTTCCCGTTCCCACTACGATTTTAACTTGGGTTTTGTGGAACAGTTTCTCCCTATAGGAACTAACAACAGAAGAGACAGAAATTGTCGTCTTTTCCTATATATTTTGCAAGGTGGCTGTTTCAAGTTACTCAAACAGATGATATGAGCTCCAGGTTCCTCCAGCAGAGTTCCAGAGTTTCGAGTTCGACTTCAACTCTGCTTTAGTGGTTACAGTTTACAGTCATTGGATTCCTCTGTACGTGCTTTTACATACTGCAGCAGTAGTATAGTCATATCAGTTTGAGTGTCAGTATACCTATATACTACAGCTCCTCTGCTAACGATATATCCTTTGGAAAGAAAAGCCGTCACCCTAATGAATCGACAACTCGATCTCATGATAAAGAAGACAAAGCATCTATTCCTCCCCATCGGAGTTCTCCGTTTCCTCAATCCTCGCCTCTGTACTGTCTCTCTCCTCCTCGCTCGCTCAAAAACTTTTCCCTTTCCCAAAGCCAAAGCCAACTGAACCAAACCGTTCTTGGTCTCGGTCCCGGTCCCATTCCCATTCTAGTCGTCTGTCTGTATGTATGTACCCACTTTTACTCCACATTCTTTTCTGCTACAGTAGCTCCAGCTCCAAAGTTCGCTCTCTAAGAGTAATACATACAGCACTGTGATATTATAGGAAAGGAAAAGCGCGTGAGGCTCGTCCAAAATGCGAAAACTCCGACGGACCGGAGACCAAGTCGGAGCCGAAACCGATGTCGAAGGAACCGCCTTTAGCTGTAAGAGTAAGTGCGGGTATAACTTGAGGATAGATGAGCCATTATACTTATAAATGACTCAGATTTCCACCAGCTCCCAATATCTGTCCACCGCCATCACCATCATCCCCATATCAGTAGTAGAAAGAACTCTTCACATCAAAGCAAAGGGAAGAGTTACATTTTTTCCACCGATACCGATACCGACCCCGGTAATAACGGTAACGGTAACGCACGGAGAAGACAACGGACGGATACGACTTGGAGTTGGACTTTGAGTTGGACAGACAGAGAATCTTAGTAGTAAGTCTCTTCAGTAATGAATTGATGGGTCCTGCTTGCTCCGCACTAAACATACCATTCCGATCTTCGCCAATGATTTGGCACACGTTTCCCGTTCAAGATAAGAATGCTGTATGAGAGCTAAAGGTGAGCTCAGATTGTCTAGGCTCCAAGACGTACAAGAAGAAGAAGAAGACGAAGACGACGAAAATGACGAGAGGGGAGCTCAAAAAACTTTGTAAGCTCTATAACTTTTAGCAGAGCGGTGGCTCTGAAATGGAACTAGATCAATACCAAAATACCAATACGACTCTGCCAACCTGAACCTGAGATACTGACTTCTGATATCGATATCCCTCGTGGAATTACTATATGGGCATAGGTAGGTAAGTTATTACTATATAAAGCTAATTAAGCTCTACTGATATATGGTCTGGTCCTGGTCCTGGTCTATGTATAAGGCAACTACGACTCAGTATATATCTACAGCTCAGAACTCAGAAACAGGATTCATTTGATTATGATTGTGAATTGTGACTATGACTGAGTAAGATGCATTCATTTTCATTGATTCACAACATCACAATTCACGCCTTCATCATAATATATCCACGTAGTGTGTCAGTATATAGCTAAATAGCTATGCATCCCATTTTATATGATTACAGTCCCAATCGCAATGCTCATCAATCCCATTCCAATTTCCAACACTAACACTGACTTCTTCTCTACTTCTCTCACACTCCATTCTATTGCTGTAGGTACGCAGTTCATTCCACCAATTCTACTACTACTACTACTACGGCTACGGCTACGGCTATGACCATGCCTGCTGCCTATACCCTCATGATTTTCGACCAGCCCTTTCCTTTTGTTCCAAGTAAACCCCCTCACGACTAAAGATGATATATTTTACTCTTGAGTTGATATGAGATCTAGACAGGCTAAAAGCCTCTCTCTCCTTTCTGAGTTTCTGACATCTCCACAGTCTACGTATACACAGAGTCAGGTCCTTGTCACCGTCACCGGCTTCGTCAAGTCAGCAGATGGTGGTGGCTCTCAAATTTCCAATTCGAATTCGAACCTCAAGCTTAAGAAGAAGAAGAAGAAGAAGACGAAGACGAGCGTCAAGAAAGAAAAGGAGGTGGAGTGGAATAGAATAGAATAAGAAGAGATAGAAAATATCCCGTACTAAATCTGGATCATATAAATGTCACCGTCACCGGTCATCAGACGAGAGACCAAACCCGGCCATCGACCAATCGGCAGTCCATTGAATTGAATTGTAAGATCGTCGTCGTCGGTCGTCAGGAGCATAGCCAAAGTCCATGTCACAATCTCAAAAAAAGACCCAATAGCCAAGAAAACCAAAGGAAACCAAGACGAACCAACCGATCCATGGCCATTAGATGTCTATGTGGAAGAAGAACGAAAGGAAGGCATCATGAAATTGCCGAAATCTTTTCTCTTCTACTTCTCCTCCTTTGTCACGCCTCACCTCCATTTCCCAATATATTCTGTCCTCTTCAGTCCTTCACATATAGCTCACATAGACATAGAGCCTATCCTTTCCCTTCTGTCTCTGGGTTTTTAGTAGTTGGTTTTCCTTACTACATACATCTCGTTGTTCGGTTCGTCCTGGTTCTGGTCTCTATATAGTATGTGATGTGATGTCTCTCCAATTTACTATTACCACATACCTACCTACGTTTACGTCCCTAATATCTAAAACCTACCTACCTACCTACCTAGGTAAGTACATAATAAAGAATAAAGATTTTTACTTCACTTTACTTTATGGTATGTACAACGGAACGGCTGGGAACTCTACAATCTACAAAGAAGGTAGAAAACTAACAAGTGCTCTCGAGTCTTGAGCAACTTTGGCAAAGCTTGATGAACAAACATAGCAGTCTCTCCGAACTATTCATCTTCCTTCATCTTGATGGCTTCATACATGTGCGGGGCTATAGCTACATTTACTCCTGTAGTATAGTACAGGTTAAAGTATATAGCAACGCCGCTTTTATTTTTATGCCCACTCATAAAATAGCCTTACGATTAGTTGTGTGTGTGTGAGTTGTGAGGTTCACTATTGGAACTCTTATCACATTGGTTTCGTTCAAATTCAAATTCAAAAATCCTTGATGTCCTTCCAATTATTGCTTTTACTAGTTTCAACCTACTATATAGTATTATTATTACTATGAATATAATGCGCCTATATAGGCACGACATACGCTTTTGCACTAAAGTCTTTGATACAAATGACGAGCTCAGTCTAGCATTCACAATTGAAGACATTCAATGCTCAATAATTCTGAGAGATGGGGACGGGGCCAAGGCAGGATTTATTGGGATGTTTCTTGGTATATATGGTTTCGGTTCTACTTTCTAGATTTGATATACCTATATCCCGATAGGTAATAGAATCACTCTCCTAAAATCCTAACACATGACACATACAAAACACAGGGTATAGGAGTGGACCTTCATCATACGATAATATTACAAAAACCTTATTGTTTGCGTGTACATTTCTGTTGTGAGTTTCTGGTTCAGAAATTCTGGGGGAAAACGAACCATTTCGGATTATTAAGGCCATGAGAGGTCAATAGGAAAACTATCTTGTGTGTAAATGTCCCGATACATATTCTTATTATTTTCGTAGTAGGTTCTTTGCTCATTACAGAGTAGACCCTACAGGGTATTTTCATACTGCAATATGTATTGCATTTACATTTTTGGTTCGTCTCCATTCAGACACTGGAATCTTATCCTGCATACTGACTAGTGAGACCGCCGGACCGAGATGCAAAAAGGTTGCAAGGCTCAAGAAAGATGAAATTACCTATACCATAAACCATGTGTAAAAGTGAGAATGACATTATAAATCGCGGTGCAATTCTCCCTATATAAGACTATTATGCACGAGTATAATCGTTTCTACATCGTACATATCCCCGCTTTGTAAATTCAGCATTCAACTTCTTCTCACAAGACGATTCAAGACAACTATCTGAGGACGAGCAAGAAAGGAGAACGACGACTACAAACAATAGAGAGAATGGGCAATATTACAGTCATGCAGAAAACCATTCTGAATCCTCATGTGGATGGACCTTCCTTCCACTAATTCTATATAGGTAGACCTAAAGACCAAGAGGTACAGACTATATACATCCATCTATTACGTCTACCACAGGCCTAAATCCATACCACCATATACATAATGAAATGGTAGAAACCTTCTCAAACTAGAAGTTTTGAAAGGCACAAATGGAGGACTCACCAGTGCGCGGTGATCCCATCAATTTCCACCCTCACAAAGAAATACTACGTAACTACAGAGCAGAGACCAAAGGGAAAAAAGGGAAGACTACTCACCTTTACCCACCACCACCAAGTCCCTTCTATTAGATAGAGCAAAACCAAAGCAAACGAGATCAGAGTGCTACACACACACATATTTTAAGAGTGTATAATATAGGAACGGAAACCCAGGCAAGACCAGGACCAGCCCAAGAAGTAAACTTCCATATAATTCAACAAGAATGTTCACCTTTTCAAAGGAAGGAAACTGATAGGTTTCACTGTACACACACACTGCACATGTATCCCTTCAATCCCATCCTTCTCAACAACAAAAAAAGTAAAAGAAACCAAGGCATGGCATTGCATTGCATTATTGCAAATGCAATTCCAATCCTCCCGTCCAAATACAAAGTCTGCCCTGTTTCTCTATGCCAAAGCCAAAGCCAAACAAAAAAAATGAGACTTGAGTTCGCAGCAATCCAATATCCCAATCATGACAAGACTACGATACGACTCTACTCAAACTGACACTGATACTTTACTCTCTACTGAGTTGACTGGTCCTGGTCCTAGTCGTAAACACTAATACAAAATCGGCAGAGTATGTGGAATGGCTTAGAAATTTCAACTCAAGAAGAAAAGTCCTATGTATATAAGTCGTAGTCGTAGGCAGGTTGCATTTTTGTATATAAAGAAGAAACAGCCAGCAGCTTTCAATTTCAGTTTTCAAAGAACCTCCAAAAGTCCAACTCAACTCAACTTATTTCCCTTCCTTCATTCTCGCAACAAGATAAACCTAACCTCCCAATAATTCTCAATGACCGTCAATAAATAAAAGTATTCAAAATTGAACTATTCAAGAAACCTACATACTAAAGGACCAGGACCAGCTCACATCATCCTTATCCCAACCGATTCCTTACAATAATATACTTGTGTACTAAATATGTATGACAACTGTCTCCTCCTCCTCCTATTTCCAATCCCATATAATATGCTAAACTTGAAAGTTGAAAGGAAAATCAAGTGCCGACAGTGACATATTATAATGGAGGAGACTCCAATTCCATTCCATACAGTTATGTGGGTGCTTGCTTGTGAATGTTGTGAATAACTACCAAGCAAGAAGAGAGAGAGGACTCCTCTACAAAATCCCATGTTTCAATGTCAGTCATTCAGGAACAAATAATGACGAATAGCTTACACATACATTTACCCTCGCTCCCTCTTAGTTCTGCACTGACTAGAATTAGAATTAAAAAACATTGTTTCCCATAGGGCCCAACATAGCAGCAAGAATTCTGAATCTACAACACAGAGGGAATCTATAGCTTAAGTGCCATAGTCCACACACACATAGGCATTAGTTCCATTTGTAAGCAATTATTCTCAAGTTTGAATTTTGAGTCTTGAGAGAAAAATATGTGGACTAGAAGACTTTTCAGTATTATGCCCCAGCACATTTATTTAACATGAGGCAAAAAGGACAAAACCTTAAGCCCGTCATTTCGAGTGCACATGTCATGGCATGACCCATCATCCTTCCATGGTTAAATCCTCATCCTTTTCGTTTCGTTAGTCTTTTGAGCGTCAATCTAGTTCATCGTGGTGTAGCTCTGGCTCTGATGGGAAGACTGTCAATGTCTACATATTATATGTCTACTATTACTATTAAGGGTGGCCGGTCACCATGGTCATAATGCCACATACAAAACTTCATATATGACATGAAGAAAGGACCCAAGCAGTGGACCTGAACCTGTCAAAGCAGGACGTATCGTATCGTATCGTCTCCTAATTCCTAAGACTTCTTATATTCTCCTCATTACTAAATAGACACCATACTACGGTACATATAGCAAAAATTCTCCTATCTCCGCCAACAAGTATCTATTTCATATGGACGTCGTCGCGGACGTGGAAAATGAAAACTGTGGTTGTGGTTTTAAGTCTCTCTTTCGTCAGTCCCATATAACTAACCAGAACTAGACAAGAAGAGAGGTCGGACAGACAACGACGACAGCATCATATCCCAATGTAGTTGGTACCTACTTAGGTATAGGTACTTGTAAGAACCGTTCTATCTCTTGTACAATATTACATTCTTTTGAGAACCACCATAGCACCAAGCAAGGAGCAACCAGCATGCTCGACATATCTGAGAGCAATTTGAATTTGAATTTGAGACGAAGTGGAAATGATGGTTCACTGGATTTACACTCAATGCTCCTGCTCCTCCAAAACTCCAAAACCATTCACATTTTACATTTCACATTCATCCAATAATGCACTATGGGACATGGGATAAGTTCGGGCTGTTTATGGGTCTACACACACACACACACAGCTTTCAGAAAAGAAGTAGAAGTAGAAAAAAAAAGAAAATAGAGGAAGAAAGCAGGCGACAAACCTTCAGAATTTTGAATCTAAAATCCACCAACCAACCAACACCAACACCAACCAGCCCATGGATACGGAATTCATGCCATTCCATACCATACCCTCACCGTACCGTGTTCGCATGTTCACTCCAAAAAAAACATGCATTTTATTACACGTATATATCTATACCTCTTTACTCTTTACACACTCACTCCGTATTATAGCTGAGGAAAAAATGGAAAGACTCAAAGGATATATCACGTCAGAGCAGCATTAGCACAGCATGGACTATATGGAGTGCGGATGGGAGGGAGTGGGAACGCGAACTTAACTACGAAAGTTTAGAGAACCATCTGGTTCTAGATGAATGGCTACCTTCACTACTGTTGTAGTTCTTAGGAGTACGTACGTATATGTGCACTAACTGTTTCTATATATTATGTATGTAATGCAACAGTTCTACACACATATGGGCTCACTAGTTCTAGCCCACATTAAATTTCTACAGAAACACAGAATGAGGGAGATATCGAAAAAATCGAATAAATTCACACTATTACAGTTGACTGTATGCAGTATGCAGCAAAAAATAATATGTACCTACACACCTTCAAATACAATACAGTGAGTACAATGCAATAGACTGAATCAAGCCAAAAACCAAAGAAAAAAAAACGTTCCGTCTTTCGTCTTTTACGTTAATACTCTCTTCTTTTTAAGATATTTTCTCTCCTCTAGAATATATTATTATACGAAATATATAGCTTATATATCTATATCCGAACGAAACCCATCACAAGGCATAAGGCAGAAAGAAGGTAGGTAACTAACTAACGATAAGAGAGAAGAACCACAAACCGACTCGGAATTCGAATTCAACTTTTTACAGCATTTTTGAGCCTTTGAATTTCCATCTCTGAAACATAGCGCCGAAGAACAGAAAATTCTTGTGTGAAATTCGTTCAAATATCCTCCATTAAGAGAAATCCATGGAGAATTAAAGAAGAGAAGAACCCAACCCATCATGCAGCGAGCTTCATACAGTACACTGCCACCATAGCAAAATAAAGTTCAGCGGGAATGACACGCAGTTGTTTAAGGCAAAGGACGAGCACCAAAAACCAAAACCAAATCAAACCAAACCAACCATGATAAGTATAGAGAGACTAACTTGAATATCTGTACTTCATACAAACAGATACATAGGCAACAAGAGCATCTTGATATTTCTAGAAATACTAAACTATACGTTAAAGATGGTAACAATCAACGAATCAACTGAGTCAGCTCACATATGGGCCAAGAAACTCAAGCCTCAAGATCAGAACAACAACGAGACGAATCCCTAATAATATCAGTAAAAAGAAAGGACAGGAATACATACTTGCGGGATATGTATTCTATATCCACGTAATAATAATGTAATCATCATCAAGTATGAATGAAGGTAGTAGTAAAAATGCTACAGATGTACAATCAGACTCTATGTAGGCACATATTTACCATTACAATATATTATGCATGAAAAAAGATCTAGAGAAAAATGTAAATCCAAAACATTCCCATTAAGTCCTTGTACCTCGTATTCGTATCTTCTACAAAATGTACTACTACACAAGATATCGGCACTCAGTGAGTCAGTGGCAGCAGTACATCACATCATCATAATAATTTATTTGTACCATGCTTTGGAGCTTTAGCTACTGCCAACCAGCAGTACCAGTACCAGCCATGCTCATCCAAAGCATCCGTAGCAAGTGTACAAGAAAGAAACATGTGGCCATGTCCTCACTAGTCAGTCTGTGTGTGTGTGTGTGTGTGTGAACAGAAGAAGAGAAGAGAACAGAGCTGAACCGCAAGTGTTTTTCAAAACAAGGAGCTCTTGGAGAGAGAGAAGAAAAAAAATTGTCAAGAAAATATATAGGATGAAACATGAGCTTATGATGAGGTACTTATCTCTGTACTTCCAAGATCTGTGGTTCCTCTCTTCGTCTCTTGAACACACGCATAAATTTTCTTTTCATTCCATTCCATTGCTCACATACTACATGCTACATACTACGCTACATAAAGAATAGAGCCTATACATGCCTTATTAGAGACTCGCAGAGTGCAGTGCAGTCGTGCAGTCATAATCCATGTGTATTGCACATCTCTACTTCGACTTCTCTCCTTTGCACCGTCTGCACAGATGTCCATACAATAATACAGCCCTCACATATCTCCATCCAAATCCAAAATGTACGTAAGGTAATACAATGTTCACGTACAAAAACATGTACAAATGAAGCTCATCTCATCTCATCTCATTGCATCTGCCTCCTGAATCTGCCACACGGCTTTTTTTTTCAAAATTCAAATTTAAACGCATGTAAAGCTAAAGTCAAAAATCCAATCCAAAAAAGATAGAAAGGACCAAGACCAAAGACTGACGTTGGCGTAGGCACAAAGCACAAAGGGATTCAGAACTTGTTAGATATTATATGTCTGTAAGAAATCCACCGTCTGTACCATTTTACTATCAGTATATTTGTCTATTCGAATTGGAATTGGAATTCTTGAGTCTCGGTCTCGAGTCTTTGACTATTGATAATAATAACAGTCAGCCGTCAAGGAAGAAATGCCTTGAGAGCACACAGTGAGAGAGATGAAATTACGTCTACATGTATGTTATAGAGTTAGAGAGCGACAGACAGACAGTGAGTTACTGAGTGACTTGCACCTAGCTACATACATTTCACATGATTAGTTCTTAGCTCAAATTATTGAATGTCCTCATCTTCAATGCCTTTCTTGAATCTTGATAATAATATTCTATTGCAGCAATGTACCTCCACTGCATATATGTATCTACTTGCATAATAATTGTAATTGCACCTTATGTCTATTGTGTATAGTTTACGCTCGTACCAAAAATCATTCCTTATACAATTAGGCTTATCGTTATGAGAGTCCATGCAGAGCCAGAGAGACCAACCACCATAGAGATATGACTATTTTTGCTATTATGCCAAAATGGTTATGTGGTGATGGTGGTATGGTGCCCGTCCAATTTTGCATAGCCTTTTCCCATATATATCACCAGTCAGTATTCAAATAATGTTTTACTAATTTTACGCTTTTCTGCAGTGTACTGCGCACTAATATTCATTCAGTGTATTTTCTCGCTGTTTCTCTATTATTTCTTCCTAATAAGACGCTATATATATATACGTAAGACCTCGTTTCGTCTCGCGTCTTCCTAACGACAAGTTAACTTCATTGCCCATTGCTAATAAGTTTTCTAAAGCCCATTTAACCATAGCATAGCCCTGGCCGTCGTCATCGTCGTTCATCGTTATGAGATATAGCCATAATATTATAGTGAGATCAGAAGAGCCAGAGAGTCATCCAACCAACAATTCCCCTTCTATCAAATTTCACAGAATTATATGATCATTATCCTCATCATGAGCAGTGTTTTCGTTATTAGGAGACAAATCATCATGAAAGTGGAGGCACTCATGCAGGTAGGGAAGGCCTCTGCTCATTCCATGTATGACATAAGCATTAGCTTTAACTAACTACCAGCACCACTATAGTAAAACTAACTAAGAATTTGAACAATATTATTTTGTATTGTAACAACACTACAGAATATAATAAGAGATGATAATTATTTCATAGACTACAGATGCGACAGACAGCAGTGTAGTGTGCAGAGATACAGCACACTTTTATCATGGAAAACATCCAAATTATAATATAGGTCGACTCGAGGTACAGAATACTGAAAGACGCACGAGGACAATCCTCTCTTCTCTATAATATATCCTTCTAAAAGAAGAAAAGACACGAACAAAAACTATAGACAAAAAAAAGCTTCAAATGCTGATACTATATGATAATGTCACAATCCCAATAATAAAAATATCTCCATATTATCCTCCATCTCTGCGTTCTGTTCTGTGATGTCTTACAAATCCGCTTATTTTATTTTATTGAGTCTCACTCTTTTATTATTGTGAGTCATAAACTATCTAGGTATATTGCTCATTACAATATTCACATACAGCGATACAGCCATTTTTATTTCGCATTTCGTAGGTAGTTCCTACCTACCTGGGTAAATTAAATAATACTAATAATACTACCATTATCATCCTGAATGCGATCACCATGATAATATCTAGTCAGGCTAACAAACCAAAAAAAACACGTAGTAGACATACAGTTCTCAGTTCATTATTATTTAACACAGGAAAATTATGAGCATTTTCCATATACTACACATCACAGCACAGCCAATCACAGGTACCTGTCTCTGTCTCTCTGGCCTGCAAATATCACTACACGCTAATTATCATTATTAAAGTTTCCACATGTCACAATTTTAAACTACACAGAACGCAGCAGAAACCAACGAATTCACAACGTGACAAAATTATTTAAGAATCCCAATCCAAAATTCACATACTTTTTTTTCCGTCGACGTCGAGAATAAAATTACAAAATACACATTCTGTCAACGTCAAACAAAGGATAAAAAAAGTACAGACAACAGAGAGTAACATACCCATCTTGCTACAAAAAGTAAAGTAAAGTATCTATGTATACAGAGGCATGCTACTAAAAAAAGCTTTCACGTCCTTGCGATCAGATACTTAGGAGTTAGCATTAAAGTTTTGACTATGCTAGTATCCCTGTCATTTGTACACCTTCCTCCCAAGAAGAAATATACTTTTACTTGGCTATTGGCATGGAACAGAGTCTGTCCTCAACCCACCTGCTAAGCTCCTGGACAATGACAATTGCATTCAATTCTGTTCTGTGAGTTCAATAGAAATCGGTTTATTAGACTGTTGCTGGTTCAAGGTTCAATATGTATACCAGTATAATATGCCCACTGCAAGGTGTTCTGCTGTATGTTTCGAGAAAAATACGAGTACGAGAGGCTTATTAGGTAACAGTAGTGCTGTAGTACGCTCATCATTTCCCAAGTAATAATACCCACGAATACGAGTTCCAGCAGCACACCAACACCAACCAAGATAGTTTATTATGGACAGATGCAGCTGTCCAAAAACTCGTGTTTTAACGTACCACTGCCACTATGTATTTACTGTATAGAAAAAAATTCGACCAACTTTTTGCTGCTCTACATCCCTCCAAGGTATTTCCTGCACGGGAAACTACACATAGAATTTTTTTTTTAAGGATTTCGATTATAATGTTGCGATATTGTAAAATATCAAATTGGAATTGGAGTAGGTAGGTACCTTTTACACCCACAACATTGGACTATCTCTAGCCTCTAGGGCACACACACACATACATACAAAATAATGATTATTTCGTGTATAATTATCTCTACATATCCCTATACTGTAGTCTCTATGCTATCTCTACACACACATTTTAAAATTTTTAATACACCACATTGCGTTTTGAGCTCTCCCGTTCCGTTCTTATGCTCTTTTCGTTGATGTTGCTGTTGTTATTGTTCCCGTGTGGTGCGGTCAACAATAAAAAGAAGATATAAATCTAGAAAAAAAGAGCAATAATAACAAGGAGGGAGAGGACGAATCAAAAAATGCAAAAGTCTGATTCCATCTTCTTATGCAATGGACTTGGAATGGTCATATAGTACAATTACAGATGGCTATGGAAACGTCAAAGGATAATAATCCTCTTCTGCCTTACTGCCTATAACTGCCTACCTACCTACCTCTTCACCCATTGCATGATGATGTCGCTTTAATACAATGTGTGTGTGTACTAATAGGCAGAGGCACATTACATTTCTATTCTATTTTGTATATTATTTGTATGTATCTAACCTGCTTCCATACATACAAATAATACCAAGTTCATTGTTGATAATGCTGATGTTGTTAGTGGATGTTCAGTCAGTTCAAAAACTTCAAATATCTGCTGCCTCCCTATGTATCTACCTTACATATAGGTAATATGTAGCAACGATGCGTGCAGATAACTCTTTTGATTACAAGCAGCGAATTCTGTCCCGCCTTTTCCCCAAATAAATACATACATGGAAGAAAGAAATTGAAGGCCCTTTAAAAAAAATTATTTTTTGAGGCGATTGTGACTAGAGCATAATTCTATCTGAAAATCCAGTTTAAATCATACACGCTTACGTAATACTGCCAACTATGTAGATTTGATATATTACTAAATTTACTTACCACAATACAATAGGTTCCCTAGCCTAGCCTAGCGTAAAGCTCTTGCCCATAATTATTAAAAGATATAGTATAAGAACATAATACAATGCACATGTCTATCATACATACAAAAAAAATAAACATACAAAGTATTCAAAGGAAAAAAAATATTCAAGACCTTGTTTATATATATACTATACATATATATAGTACCTTAATTTAACGTCGTTGTTTTTATGTCTCATGCCTCTCTGCTTTACCACCACCATCACAACTAAAGACACGACACCCTTCAAGCCCTTTTTACATGGACTCATGAAAATGACACGTTAATGAAAATTATCTTACAGCCATACGCTACACAACAAGCCATAATATTTAACAATAACAATTGCACATAGCAGAGCTATACAGCAGAGTTTATATTACGTTAACGTTTGGGCTTTTGAATTTTTGATAGTCACAGACCCAGGACCAGAACCAGAACCAGCAGAACGGCAGAACCGCAGCAGTCCTAAGTTCTCGTTCTCAGCTATCACACACATTTGAATTCTAATTCTATAATAATTCATTATCATCATAAACATTAAAACATTTTTATATTTTTAAACTCTCTCATAGCCTCATCTACTCTCCGTATCAGGAGTTGGAGTCACAACACAGCACGTCAGCAGCACCCACAAGAACCTTATGTTAGATAATCACACTACACCCATATATATATATAAATATGTTTCGCCGTTTCGCACATTAATCTGTAATCTCGCTGTATATAATATATTATAAACTATTGCAGAGCCATAACTGACTAGTGAGACGATGTGAGAGAGGCAGAAAAAAAATCTTTAAAATTCCATTCCAAGATTTGAATTGGAATCGAACCAACGCAACCAACCAACCAAGCTCACACGTCTATATACATTATGAAATATTTCCTAGTGTTGTTATGACTCAAATTAAAATCCTCCATTAAAAAATGAGCTTTCACTGTCATAAATAATAATAATCAATGTGGACGGGGATGCGAAGCGGAGAGCCTTCTAAAAGTGGAGCTTCGCATAGCACTTTACTGTAATATAATATGCTGTCCAAGTGCAACCTATCTATCTATGTAGAGGCCTGTGAAAACTGTGGATGATGCACTGCACTCACTCGCATTGAATTCTTCAAGCCTCCAGTCTTTCCTTTTCCCTTTCGTCATGTCATACAAATAATAAGACATTGTCTATTTTTTCCTCAAGGTTCTAATTATACTTTTTTTTCTCATATGCCAGCATCTTCACTAGCTCCATAGCTTCAGCTTATCACATCACATTAGTGTGAATCTTTCTCTGTTCCTTAAAAATTTGAGAAATCCACCGACGTTGACTTTGAGTTCTTTCTCAGTCAGCCCTGTCCTGACGTCCCGAGTACTGAGGAGTACTTTGAGAGCCTACGTCAAGAATCAGGAATAATAATGGTATAAGAAAGGATACCTGCTCTCTTCTAACTTCTAAGAGAGTCCCTACGACGAGATGAGAACACATTTCTATACTGATAACGATAAAATACACGAAAAAGATATACTATAGGGTAGAATAGCGTATAGGAAGCATAAGGCCAGGCACTGCACTGGCACTAGGGTCTCACCACTGCAATGGTTAGTAGCGGTCCTGAGGTACTATGCTATATTATACACTCTGGCCCTGTGTTAGTTTTGAAGTCAAAGTGAGATGATATTCATGACTTGTCTCATTCCATTCCATTAAATGCCACGAATACAACAATACAAAAGCTCGGTTTTAAAAGTACTATGTATCATCAGTCAAAGCCAAAAGCCTGGGCCAGGCCTCCTTGTACTGCACTGCATTTCAAAATTTCAATCCAGTCGAATAACATACGGAAAACTAAAAGGCACGCACTCACTCAATGCCCCAGCCCCATAGCCATAGCCTGAAAAGTCTGAGCAGAGAGAGTATCCGCATCATCATCATCATCATCGTCATTATCATGTGGATTCTGGCTGGATGTGAAGATCTTTTTCAATCTCGAGCCCAAACCCAAGCTTTTAAAGCTCAAGTCATAAGAGATGAACTAAAACCCAGTTGAGGAAGAAGACCACTGTGCTATATAAGCACCATCCCTGCCCCTGCCCTACCAAATAGAAAAGATTCCTACCAAAAAAACTAAGACGAAGACGAAGACGATGAAGAAGAAGACGAAGACGAAGAAGAAGGTCCAACAATAGTAATGGTAAAGAATGAAAATCATGAACACTTTTCACTCTCTCAGACATTCATCCTTTTCAGTTCAAGCGGAGCCTCCATGGAGACCCTAGGGGTACACTTTAAATACTGACTTGGATAGTTTCTTATTCTTACTACCTAGGCGCATCATCATAATATTATGGCCATTGAATATCTTCCAAGCATCTCTCGTCTCAGGCCGAACCAAGAGCCAAACCAAACCATACAAGTCCAGCCAAGCCAGCCAGCGAGCACTGTACACAGAGTACAGATACTCACGATGAGATTCAATTCAATTCTCTCCGTGTGTGTGTAGATATAGATACGAGGACCGACGAGCGCGGACCCAAACGAAATTCTCAATTTCAATTCAACCAAGCCGATGCGGGATGTGATGCGATGGGATGCGATGCAATGTCGAGTCGATGTGGTGGTGCTTGGTTACTTTCTACCGACGGACGGATACGAGAATTTGAATCCAAAATTTAAATTCATATGTGCGGAGGGAACTACACTACAGGGACGGTCGGTCTCCGCCAGGCCAGACTCAGACTACAATAGTACAATGCAAGGCACAGAAATTGAAAATGTAATTCCCTTCTTCACATTCTCCATCTTAATCTTAAGATATATATCTGTATGTGTAGTCTGTAGAAGAAGAAGAAGAACAACAGCAGCAGCAGCAATAACCAGATAGGGATAGGAACTGTCTTCCTAGGCATCCACACTCTGTGAACTGTGTGTGAAAAACCCAAGAAGGAACCATGTACATATAGGCAGGAAGAATTTAAATACATACATTATTAAGGAAATAGAGGGACGATGAAGATTTTAGAAGCCGCCAAAGCTAAAACTAAAAACATTGAACTAAAACTAAACCATCAACAACATCAACCTATGTACCTAATTACCTATTGGCTAGGCTCAAGGTATATAAAGTAAAGGCTCTAACAGAGCTTTACCTTGATAATTCATTATGTACACATTACATGGGAGGGAGATAGAACCGTATCAGTGGATCAAATCAACTCACTCACCTCAAAATAACATTACTCTGTGTGTCTATATATAAGTACATCCCTACGTACCATATATATATGAGACCTAGTCGAAGTCCGTCGATTTTGGTTAAGTTTGGCTCTGGTCTCTGGTTTTTGTTTTTCTTTCTGGTTCTGTACTATTAGTGACTGGTGAAGTAATGGGATTTCGTTGCACCCTCGCCTCCTTCAAGTATCGTAAAAAGAAAAATCGAGAAATCTCAGAGCTACAGCCTCCAAGCAATTGCTCAGTAGACAAGAAAAGGATTTTGAAAAAATTTTCACCGCTCCTTCTCTCTGTCTCTCTCTCGCTCTCTCATCTCATCTATTCTATCTCTTCGATTTCCATTATATTACACATACCTATATAGATAGATATAGCTACTCCACCATAATAGTCTACAGAAATGCAATGGTTGTATCTGTATTCTGTATTCCTTGTGCATTGTAAATTGTAAATGTAATTGTGTGTCCCTTCAATTTCCACTACATTACCTTCAGTATACCTTTTACCTTTTTTTAACACATTTATATTCCATGCCTATTTACTCCACCACAAGACAGAGAGAAGCCTTGTATTGTGTGGAGTACGTAGACGTACTACGTACAACGTATTACGTGGTTCTTATTATACACTGAATGTGAGTACATCCAATAATGTTGACTGCTGACTCTCTGTAGTTTGTACAGATAAGTCAACCAAAAAGCTAAACTAATCTTGAACACGACACATGATGTAGTAGTAGTCTAGTAGTAGTAGGAGTAGGAGAGCAAAGCAAAGCAAATGGACCTACGACGTGAATCCGAGTACACATTATGTATACCTTCATTACTTCATTCCTTCCTCCTATTTCAAAATTTTCTATGCTCTCAGCAGTGAGCAGCATTAGCTTTCTTGAGAGAGCGTCTTCGTCTTCTTCTTCTTCGTCTATCTTGTCAGATACGGATCTCTTGAAACTTTAAACAGTTCCTGTCTACTTGAGGCAGCAACAGAGCAAGAACTTGAGTCAACAATTTACAGTACAGAAAAATCTTGCGAGATCCTTAAAAACTACCTACCTACCTACCTACACCTACATACATATGTACTGCGTACTTGAGGATTCACTGACTAATCGTAGGTTTTGAATTTACAAGAAATACGTAGGTACCTACATTACATATGTAGAATCGCACATACACACACATGAACAATCAAGTAAACTTTTAGGACTAGAGCTGCATACCCCCTACCTACATAACCTTTCCAGGGTCAGAATCTAGAAGATACTTTAATAATGGTAAAAATCCCTTGACTTTCTTCCATGTATTTTAACAACCTTGGGCCTGGGTCTTCAAGTACCAAGTATGTATTTGACACACAACGTCTGTAAAATTGTAGCTATAAAATGGAGACAAAGGTCACCCCTATAATTATATATAGAGTATAGTGACATTACTGCTCTCCCTTTACTTTACTTAACATGCCTACGCAATAATATCTCCTGGAGTACACAAAAGCGTATTGATTGTTTTTGTTTACCAAAGAATTTCATAAGGATACTCCAGCAGTAACCACAACCACAGATATCTATCTATCCATCCAGAGTCTACGATTAAGAAACAATTCCAATTTTCTAAATCTGGAAATATTTGTAACTCAACATTACAACATAACAACAATAGACAAGAAACTGACATGATAATGTCAATACTTACGGTGATGGAAGTAGCAACAAAGGTATATCAAAGGTATAATTACATATATGAAATAGCAATAGCATATAGGCTATAGGTAAGCTATACATATTATTGTATTAAATGCCCAAGTGTTCTCAAGATTATCTGCTTTTGTCCAAGTATATGTACGTACAACAACCTTTTGACTTTGTTGTTTTAAAAGGACCACAGAATTTTAAACTTTCCTCCTCACACACTAGACGAAGAGACAGGAACAAAGGATTTGAAAGAACTTGGGCCCGCTTCCTCAAATCCTCGAAATCCAAAATGTAAGAAGATACTGAGGACTGAGATACTGTACATAGAGGGTACCTCTCTTTCTTCTTCTTCTTCGTCCCAAATTCTGAAATACTCAACTTTTTGGAAAAAAATCCCTCGCTCTCTTTCTTGCGCTATCTGCCCCGTGCACTCTTATACAGCTAAGCTACAAATCTACGTCTACTACGAGAGCCTAGCTGTTTCTTCTCTGTAGATTGTAGAAATTTGTAGACCACGAGTAATTATCAGCTCGAACCTAACCCCTTCTTCCCTCCGTTCTTCCTTTTGTGAGAGAGCGAAGTTTAATGTAAAAGCATAATTTTCTAAACTTCCTCTTATTCTCTATACCTTTCTTTTACGCTTCACATTAAAAGTTGAGTTTTGTGAGTTTCCGTGTGCTTCGGCCAGATATACTCTCCCAGCCAAATAGGAAACCAAACCGAGGGAAGCATATTATATAGAGTCGACTTGGAGTTGGACTGAACCCATGTAAATAAATTAGCTCCACTATTGCCTTTGTTTATGTTCTATAGCTCTCGGTTCGGTCGTCGGTACAGTTGAAACCTAAGCTAAAGCTGCTGCAGCCGAAGCCGAAGCCGTGCCATGGCTACGAAGCCTAAGTAAATGTAAATGGTAAATGGAAAGGTAAGCTAGTGAGTTGTAAATAATATAAATGAATGTGATATTTCTTGAGAGCGGAACAAAACCAAGACTCTGATTGTGAGTCCCAGTCCCAGACCCAGTCCCAGTGCATCTACCTACTTGTACACACTACTGCAAATACGCATAAGTACATTAGTTATGGAAAGGACTATGAGGTGTAGGCTCTACAATGTATAAAATGTATAATAAAATCCATAGAGGCAGAGAGGAACGACGACGGAGAGAAAAATGTCTCACTTCCATTGAGTCTGTCTTCATCTGCATGAAAGAAAGGAATGGAGGCGGAACGGTTCCTTTTCTCTACATACTTGACTCTCGTATTCCAACATAAATAAGTTTCGTCGCCAAATATCATCAAGAAGCCAGCATGGATTTCCACCTAATTGTTTTTACGGCCCCAGAGCTCTACTTTAGACTACAACAACAAACTACCGAACAACTTATACGACGACTCCAACACTAACTTATTACTGCCTATATGCAGTCTGCATGCAACAGAGTAGCAAACTTTAACTTCATCAGTCTGCTCCCATCTAAGGTAGGTAGGTACATACACAACAGCCCTTGTTTATTACACTGTACAATCAGAATCAGACCCAGAGCTATTTCATAGTCATAGTCATACGGCCATATAGTTTAAAAGCTGATCTGATACGAGACAGGAGCAAAGCCAAACAGGGCCGGATAATTTGGCCAGCACAGGTAGCCCTCGCTGCTTGAATTTTCAAAAAACATGTTAAATGGAGTATTTTGCACTTTTCAAAAATATGTAAAAAGAATATTGAGACTTTTTAAAAACATGCAAAATAAATATTTTTGTACATTTCAAAAAGATGGAAATAAAACATTTCCACTTTTCTCAAAACATCCAAATTGAACATTTTGCACTTTTCTGAATCAAGTAAATTGAAAATTTTGAACTTTTCTGAATCCAGTAAAAAGAACATTTTCCAATTTTCTCAAAACATGTAAATAGAACATTTTACACTTTTCTGAATCAAATAAGTCGAATATTTTTCACTTTTCTAAAACATATAAATACAACATTTTTCTTTACAAAGAAAACCATCAATAAAATCAAAAATAGTGGTTTTTGTATGGAAACAAATTCCTGCCTAAAACGAATTCCTTCGTCCGGCCCTGAAGCCAAATAAAAAGCAACAGAAACTCTGTATGCCGTATTGTCTATAATTACATAGGTATATAGACATAATTCACTGCCTTAGCATTATTACAGCTATATCCATATGCTGTCAACTTCACAAGACTCAAGACTTTTTGAAACTATGTGTATAATGTACATCTTTGCCTCAAAAAATCTGCATTTTTCTCCCTGAAAAAAAAGTACACTCACGAAAAAAAAGTCCACTAAAATTCTAGCACCCAACACCACAACACTAAAAACATTACAAAAATAGGGGAAGGTGCACGTACATAGGTTCCTCAGTCCTTAGTAGTCAGTAGGTACATGGTCATTTTATCCACCAAAGTTTATTTTCTATATATCAACTATTTCATTCTCTATATAGGTAAATTCATATATTCATTCCTTTTCGTAATTCGTACCCATGCACAACAACAATCTCATCTCATCAGTGAAGGAAAAAAAACTAAATAATATCTACCTATATACACTGTCATTGCACTCATTCACTCGTTCGTATCAGATATACCTACCTACCTTGCCTTTCTTTTGTAATACAATTTTATCTCGAGCATTTATTTGGATATACACACACACACAACACAGAGGATAAAAACAAATCTTGGTTTTCTATGCTTTTATTTCTCTCTCCTTTTTTTTATCATTCCCCTTTAATTCTGATACTAACCCAAGACCATGCAGAATTTAAATTAGAACATAATATAATAAGAAAAAAGAACTAGCTCAGCATCAGCATCAGGAGTCTCTTTGTATTGTTTTCGTGTATACATATGGCTAAATGCAAAATAAACAGAAAAGTTTTATAATATATAGCATAGCAGAGAATATTATTTTAGAGAGCTACATAATATTATATTATGTAGTACAGTAGATATTTCACTGATTTTCCCTTTGGTTATGTATGGTGCTCACAGTCTTTCATCCTACATATTATGATGCTAAAATTGTATTTAATTTTAACAGTTTAAGTCCTTTACATTTTATGTGTCTAGAGTCTACCTGCTTTAAAGGAATTTTAAATGTCGTCTCGTCTGGTTCTGGTAGTAGCAGTAGTCTGGTTTATAGTCCTTTCTAGATTATTCTGATTCTGTATGTATTTTTACATTTTTACAGAGGCCATAAAACTGCAGTGTACACATGAACTGTCTACTTGTATGTAGAAAAAAGTAACAACTCAACACTCTTTTAGTCGACACATCAGGAATAATATCTACAGATTTCTCTGTATGCATGGTATATTCCTATATATTTAAAATGATTACACAAGATTTTTTATTCATTTTATTTATACTAATCAAAGAAACTATCTACCTACATTTATGAAAAATTAAATGAATTGTATTATATGAATTTGACCAAAATTTTATAGTGATGTATTACTTTTTAATTTTAAAAAAATGAGCTCAATGCCTGGAATTTACACAGTTACAATTTTCAACACCTAAGCCTTTAATGGGATGTGCCTGTGCCCTGTGCTGTGCTGTAACACACAGTATGTACGTAATATAAATGTGCTTACGAATGAATTAAAGTATGAAGTTTAATGTTGTAAACTTAAAAAAAATATGAAATAACTGCTGACGCAACAACATGCACTAGCTGGACATTTGAGAATTTGATTATTGGATTGGATTACTATCAATCATTTTAACCTCAATTTAATATCAAATATCCGTCAATAGGTCTCTCTACTACACAATATTTTTGATGCTTATTAAAAAAAACACACACGCAAACTACAAACCATTATTGAGCTACCTACCTACAGATATACAGATTATTTAATTGGAACCATAACATGCATGGCTACTGTACTCACTCAGTAGGACATATTCGTCATCCAATTTCAACAACTTGAATGAAACTATTCCAATAACTAAACATTCACTACTGTCTCTGGCATTAATTTCATGTACAAAATAAAAAAAGAGATGTATTAAGTTATATATGATAATGACATGCAAACCAGAAACCAGAGCATATTCTAAATTTAAATAACATGATGATTATATATTATTACTCGACTGATTCTAATTTGGAATTGATTTGAGCTTTCTAGTATGTCTTCTTTAATGTCATTCTGGGCCTTGGCCTGGCGCTTTAGGCTCAATTCTAACTCTTCCATACTGCTTCAAATTTTCCCATCACCATTACAGAGCATCATACTATATGATTAGTGCACTTCTTGTTTTCTTCATAATATGTTTTGAGCGCATTTTATTCAACATAATAAATCCTTGTGTATCATTTCCATTTCCACCCATATCCCCGTGTTCTCATATGACAGTGACAGTCTGGTCTGACTGAGGAACAGGAACGAAATCCATTACTATCATTACACTACTGCATCTCGCCTATGTAGTGTATAGTCTGCACGCTGTTCACTGTAATAGGGACATAGAACGAAACGAAGGCTCTCGCCCCCGTTTTTTGGATTTGGAGAGTTTCATGTCCAAGTCCAAGTCAATCTGCCTACTTGTCTTGAGCAGCAAGAAAATCTCGTCGTCCTAAAATCCTAATCTGCACCAAGTATACATAAGTATACGGTACGAACGCGACTATAGACGATACTTGGGCTCGTATACGTAATAACGCTAAGCTAAACCATAGCAACTTAACCTCAGAAAACTCTCTTGGTAACTTCGTATATTTCAGTTCTAATTTCCAATTTCTCTACCAGCCACCATACCATACCAGTGCAGTCAGTAGTGTAATGTACAGATATCAGTATCAGTACTGTAAAGGATCTCCTCCAATGTTCAGAATGTTCTCCTACTGTCTACTCGCCTCCAACAAATTGTACAGAACAAATGTGTATTCTCTGTTTCATTTTCTTCCACAATAATCAAATCCACATCCACATCCATCGTCCTCTCAAGTCTCAGGAACATCAAACACCATGATCATGATCAGCCAGCGGAGAAGTTTGAGGTAAAAAAAAATCTTATATTTATTTCCCAATGGCCCCGTGAAGGTAATGATGAAGATACAGGGGGATATGAGAAACACACTCACTATTCACTATACAGTCAGCCAAAAGAAGAGAGAGAAAAAACCCTCGTTTAGTTTCCTCTCACATTCTGCCATGTACATTCTACACAGAACAGAGCCCAGTTGGGCCCAGCATCTATTAAATTTTTTCTCATGGATGTCATCTAAATACTTGTGTGTGTGTGTGTCTCATCCTTTTTGATACGGTGCTGTACATACAGAACAGAAGAGACCTACGAACTGCTGTGCTTTTTTTCTACTACTTGTGTATTCTAATTCTATATGGGCCCTGGCCAGGCCCTTCCCAGCTCAGTCATGCCATGCCATGTACGTACATGATTCTTGAACTGAACTGAAGCCTGAAACGGGGAATGAACTGAATGGAAATCAATAGACTCTAAGCATAGCACGTACCTATCTATATGTATGTACAGTGTAGTGTGATTTTATTTCAGTTTGGGCTTTTCTGCCTCCCAAACTCCCAATGAACCAACTGGAAGTAATGGAATCTACATGCAACCACCAACCATATAGCCTATAACAAAATAGTTTACTGTACACACACGCCGTTTCTGTTCTGGATTTTATGAGCATTTAGTTTCTTTCTGTGTGTATAATTACGACCAGAGAAAGACAAGAAATGAAAGGAAATATATAATGAATTCCAGTTGATGACGATAAACTATAAAAACAAATATATAAATCTACTAAAACTAAACTATACTATGTACATATATTGCCTTTCAACTACACATACATAACAAGCAAAAGTAATAGCAATAGCAATCATCATGAGTCACTCAAACTTATCATGAAAGTGGATAAATCAAGACATAAAAATGAAAACGGTCATTCCAATTCCCTTCTCTATTATTTCTTAGTCAGAGAGTCTCTTGTATATATACCTGTAGGTATATACAAGTAAAATTCTCAAAACCAAATAAACAGTGGTAATCACAATAATACCTAAAAATGAACTTAATCCACTTGTGTGAGGTACACGTACCTACGTGTAGCTTTTCCAAAAAATTGTAGCTTTCCACCACAAACAAAATACAAATATAAAAGACAAACAAAATATAATTAGAATCTCAAACTCGGAAAAGAACTTTACCTAATTATTTTTTTATTTATCGTACACACTAATTATCATTTTAATATTTTAATGCTTATTGCACTTTTCTTTATTTTTTCAAAAACTTTATTAGATATTATTACGGACATGTGAAAAAGTTTAACTACTACCTAGGTGGTATCTGCACACGGTTTTTCCCTGCCTTATCCTTTAAGATTGATACCCTAGGCCCTAGAGGTAGTAGGTAGATTTTACCTACTCTATTAAATTTCTTATAGTATGGTATATTAGGTATATACAGCCACTTAGCATAGTCATGACCATATCCATGACCATACAGCCATTTCAAAAAAAAACATATAGTGTGTTTTTGTGTAGCTTGAATTTTAATCATTTCAATTTATGGCAGACCCACCAAACCTATAGGCTACCTACCTAGTTAGGTATGCACCATTCTGGTTTCAAATTGTAAATCCATACAATTGAGGGGCAGCAAAGGAAAAGAAGGGAAAATGGTCCGGGTGTCCTCATGTCATGTCCCATCATACCTATAACCCTTATACCCTATTCTTGCCTCACAAAAAGAAAGAAATACAGAAACATACATAGGCAGGGGACGAAGAGGACAGTAGCTTCGTTTTTCGAGACTCGAATCTTAAATTACAAAAATATAAATTCATATTTCCCCATTCTATCAATAAATTGTGTGCGGATGCAATCCCTCATTATTACATCTTGCCCTGGCCCTACCATCCCTCCCTGTATTATTCCCGTGGTCATCTTAAATCGTGTTTTCGTGAGAGGATCAAATATACACACACATGTCCCTTCACCACAGTGCAATCTAATGCTGCTCCCATCCCACTGAACACACTACTATATGAACATTGACATTGCCAAAACCGGTTTGTTACTCAAGCCGGGCTGACAATGAGATGGGATGTTGAATTTAGATTTGGATTTTGGATACACACGGACAGACACGCAGTCATAGAGCTTCCCACTTCCACTTTCCACATCCACATCCACTCCTATCCTACCCATGTAGGTGTACATACGTCCTTACAAAAATTCACAATTTTCCTCTACCTACTGTGTGTACATACATATTTTATAAATGTATTATGAAAATTCTTTAGGCTGGAACTGATTCTTTGGGGATGATGATATTATGATGGGGGGATGACTATGTTTTCACAAAAGGGATCATATTGCCATTCTTCTTTTAGTACTTCCCTTCGCTCATAGAATACTTAATAGAAACACATATACACATACAAGACGGCTTAGCATACTACAGAGACTTTGTGCAATACAGAATCTCCATAGAGACCATTCGTCGAAGTCGAAGCCGAAGCCCTCAAAAGTCTGAGTCTTCGCATATCTGTTTCTCACAATTTCTTGCAATTAGTACATCAAACCACTCAAAGGAGCAAAAACCTATAGGCATTTTCAGTTGTGTATAGCTATGCTCATCACATCTCCCTCTGAATTTTATTACTGTTTCAGATTCAAATTCAAACTGGAGAGACTCTGTCTCCCAATCCTGATCACTGTATGTCCAAGAAGTGTCTCATTATTGGATGACACGGAACAGTTAGATTGTGTTGGATGAGCTGGTTTTGGTTTTTCGATATGGTCTTACAGTTTTCGTGGAATTCGTGTCACATCCCAAACGGTGGCTGGGCTCGAGCGACTATCTCACCATGTGATATGACATGATGACGACGATGACGACGACGACGAAGGACCATACCAAGAGGACTGACGACGATAAGTGAGAAAGAAACCAGCCTGAGAGCTTTCCATACATAACAGAGAGGCAGTCGAATAAGTCTCATCTGTAATCTGTACATATTCCTTATACACACATACTCTGTCTGTAGTAGCTTATTCAGCACACATATCTCCTATCTCTGAACACAAAAAGCGTAGATGGAAGTATGGAAGGAAGATCCCACTCTTATATCCGCTCGTCGCTCCGTGTTGGTCCTTTTCATTTCGTATTTTAGTTAGCAGAGCTCTTCTCTGCCTGCCTCGACTCGACATGCACTCACATCACACTCACTCAGTCAGACTCTGCAGCAGAGTCTACAGAAATTTTTCTCTCAATTTCTTTACTTACTCCACGGTTGTATGTGTGAGAAAGAGAGAGACATGACAAAATAGAGAGTTGAAACGCAGTCGAGTTTGTTGGCGTTGGAGTTTTTGGAGCTGCCTCTAGCATTCCATTCCGAGCTGTAAATCTTACTTGGATCAAAGGGGAAGTAAAACCGAGCTGGTTTTCTCTCTCTCGTCTTTCCTAAATTCTATATCACATCATCAGATCCTACAGTCCTAAGCCAGAGCCGGTGCCGGTGCCGGTACCGGTACCGGTGTCGGCCTTTATTTCCCTTCCTACGCTATGTACGTAGTCGCTACTAACATCCATAATACATATCACATCTGTGGACGAGTCCTACTACAGAGCTAACTTTAATTTGTTACGAAGAAAAAAAAATTGAAAACTAAAAATTATTATCCTACTACAGATAGTAGTACGTAGCGTGCGTACAGATACTTGGCTCGGATGGTATGGTATGGTATGTGAAAAACGTCAAAATGTAAACCACGTTTGATTTCCTGACCATGTGTCTCGACTACTACTTACTACGGTCTCTATGGCCTGTCTTGCATTACTCCCATTCGCCCCGTCCATCCATAAGCCCTCTCACAACATGGAAGCCAAAAAGCAAAAGCCATGAACATGAGTGAAACTACCTCTATATAGCAATACCAATAACAAACCCTTTCATTCTCTCTTCAAACTTAAACTCAACGAATTCACTATATACCCTCCCACTTACACGAGCCATGCACATCCACATCCCATCCCATCCCATCGTCGTCGTCGAGAATTCAATATATTTTTGGAGTCATACAGTCGCTATTCGAAGATACGGACACGGACTTTACGGACCGACGGAGGACGGACCCTAGACCAAAATATAGCCCATACAGCTCATACAAATACAACAAGGGAGCACGAAGAGCCCCACCGATGCTATGCCGATACCGATACCGTTACCGTTACCGGAGCTGAGGCTGGAGCCGGAGCCGGTAGCAAACGGGGAAGGAAATGGTTTTCCCAATATCAATGCCACCACCACCACCAATGAAATTCATACTGTCTATAAAGCACTAGCATTATAGATCTCGTCTCTGAGTGAGAGAGAGAGAACATGAACGTGAATGTGCGGGGGCTTGAAATATCCTATATAGAATCCCACTCACTCACAGTGGGACTGGGAACACTCCTATATAGATAGATCCCTCTCTGCCTCTACGATGAAACGTCAATGTTAACGTCAATATATAGGCCCATAGGTCCCAAAATTGTGCTCAACATCGACATCCACTTGGACGGATATTCGCATTCACAAAGAAGAAGCCAAAGCTACCTACGTATGGCAATGTAAAAGAGCAGAGGAAGGAAAATGAACAGGAAAAAGGAACGTAAGGTATCTCTATCTCAAATGTCTATTTTCTATGCCATGAAATTTCCAAGAAAGTTCTGTATATGTATAAACATACCTACTGTAATACTGTGCTACTCTGTAGCATATCTGACACACGAAAAGGAACAGGGACTTCACCAGAGCAGTTCAGCAGTGGCAGTGGCAGTATGGAGAGAGACACACCAGAACCAGAGCATATAATATATGTAGGAAATGGAAAAGGGAAAAAGGGAGCAAAAAGAAATAAGATTGATCATTGAACACTCCATGGTTTTCATGAAGTCCCTTATTCTCTCTCCATGCCATGGCCATGGCTCCTAAAACTTTGTGCTGCTCACAACTTTTCATCTCATCTCTATGTATACACTCAAAAAATAAATTCAGCGATGACGACCAGTCAGTACTTCCAATCAGTATACATCTATAAGTATATACCGCTCGTGTAGCTGACTAGTGAGACTCACAGACACTCACATTACTGCGAATGCCGGGACCGGCACCGGCACTGGCACCGGTCCGGGTTTGATGTTCATAGCTTATTTGGATTCGTTTCGTTCAGTTTGAGTCTTTGAGAGTTGAGTCAGAAGGACAAAGTAAACTATAGCACACAAGGCACCACATGTCAAGTGAAATGAAATACATTTGACGAATAACATGGGCCTGTAGTAGGTAGTTCTAGTTCTTCTCTATCTACTACTACTACACCATCCACCCCAGTGGAAGTATTGAATTCGTTTTCGTTCCTTCGTCAAGAATACCGAAATTTCTGAATTGAGCTGGGAATTCTTCAGATCAGGCTTCATCAGAACACTACATTGAATTATAATGCATTACAACAACCAAAATCCTGAGCCAACAGCCAACAGCCAACGGAGAGAGAGTCTATAACTGGGGCTGAGTAGATAGGTACATACTACACTTCATATTACATTATACAGTTGGTTTTCACAGGGAGAGAGGGGAAAGAGCTCTACGCTTCACGACTACCTAGTAGTACACTATAGATAGGTACTACCTACCCACTTTACTTTATGCAATCGTCCCAAACTCCATTACACACAGAGACTCATTTATATTTACCAACCACCGACGAATCCAGCCAGCTCTACAACTTTGGCGTACATTTGGATTTTATTAAGTATGCCACGAGTAAGTCTGCTATATATGTACCTACCTAGTATGTACCTTGTATCGTCCAAAATCTCAAATCTCTCCTCCAACTCCAACACTCTACCCGTATTAGTTTAGTTCTATGAACTTCGTATGTATGTGTGTGTGGACTCTGTCTGCCCTGATATTATTATGCCTCTTCATAACTCAACATTCTACAAGGAGAAAATTTTGAACTCAGTCAGTCCTCGTCAGTCAGTGAGAGGCACATAAATATATGCACATGGATAGATACATCATAGATTTGCCCATAAACTGCTCATGGGTTCTCCTTCTCATAAGACTCTGACCCAAGAAAGGAATATTTAGGAATAGTATAGTATGCCTCAGTTATATTAGAACGAACGAGATAGGAAAATGAAACCAAAGTTGGTGAGAGAGAGAGAGCCATGTCATGCCAATAATATTCCTTTCCTTATGGTCAAAAAACCTTCACAATTCAAAACCATAGAAAGGGCAACCAAACTCAAACTTCTCCACTCTGTCTGTATGTAGTAGAAAATGCTTTGGCTTTCCCATTCCTATGGCTACGGCTATTACTGCTACTACTACTTCTACTATATAATCCCACACACAGAGTCTTATTACGTTGAATTCAGGCAGGCAACATTTTGAAAATACATACCTATATAATTATAGTAAGGCTATGGGAGCTACATAGAACCAACTCTGGTTGCTTTGCTGGTCTGCCTGGCCTGCCTGGGTCTTGGTGATTCTCACACTGCAGACTTGAGACTAAAACTACCAAAACTACACTGAGAAACCTCCTCTAGATGTATGTGCCTACAGTATAATTACGTATCTGCAGACGAGCCAGCTTAACACAGAAGGACAGAGTTTGAATTGCTATTGCAACTACTACCAACCAAGACTAAAGGCTTCCAGCCCAACTATAACCATGAGCCATCTCCATGGAATACATATTTATACATGTAGGTATGCACATTGAATTTCATTAGATTACTCTCCTTCCCCATGATGCCTTCATACCCGTGTGCGGCCGTCGCGTCGTGCCGTGTGCCTCAAGAAGAAAACTGTGAGCCAAAGCTCCCAACTCAACAGCCAGCCATAGGAGAGAGGCCTATGCAGTGCGTTCTCGTTCTCATTCCATGGATAGATCTTCAACATTCAACAACATTTGAGCCAAGAACTGGGAAAGAAAACTCCAACTCGAAACTCCAAGCCATCATCATTACCAACCATGCGAATGACTCTCGCATGTTCAGAACGACGAGCGTGGATGGGAGAAGACCAAGAAGGACCAAGTCTCATATTATTCTCTATAGCCTCTTCCCTTCCCTACTACTACTTCCATTCTCCTCATGGTTCTTCCTAATGTCATCCCATGTACGTCGGGAAAAGCATTGAAATGGAAGTTGAATTTGGATTTCCTTCTTTTAGTTCAACTTCCATAGAACCAGGGCCACAGGACCAGGACCAGAACCAGGACCAGTGTCTTCGTATTTCCTATAGCACTCCCATCCCCATGACACAGACACACGGAGGAGAGACAGAGAAGAGCAGAGCATCATAGGTTGTAGATTGTAGACATTCAAGTCAAGGTAAAGTTTCACTCACACTATAGCACAGTATAGCTACATATCCGCAATCATACATATAGGCAGAGCCGAAGAAGCCCTCCTATTGCATGTCATAAACTGAGCGGAGTATTGGCTCCGAGCGTGTGGACACCCATGGGAAGATATGGAATTGGAAGAGATGAGCTTTACTTTAGGTTTAGGAAAACAAGAGACGACAGGCAGGCAGGCAGGGCAGAGTTTGAGAGGAAAAAGGAGCTAGCGTCAGGGATTCCATATCCTCCTGCTCTCATAATATCCAGCCATATATAGCCCAACTCCAACTCTCCCATCCAGATCCTCCGATCCAGATCCATAGATCCAGCCCAAGGATTCGCATTCGCATCCAATCCCATCCCGTACCATACCACAGACCGACAGAACGAAGGAAAACCAGTTGGGCAAAATCTACAGAGCCAAAAAGTGCTAGACAGACAGAGAGAAGAGACCCAAGTTTCGCTAGAAGTACCTACAAGTACAAGTACATGTAGAAGAGACACAGAACAGAGAAGAGTGAGGAACGGGAACGGTGTGATACATGTACATCTATAGATGTTATACTCAGACTGTACGTGTGTGTGAGAGAGAGAGAAAGGACCAAGTAGCATAAAGGGAAGTTGCATTTGGCTTTGGGTGTTGGCCATTCATCAATCTTGAATGGTGTAACAGACGTAGATAAGCACTTATTGCCGGCTTCTAGTGCCCCTATAGGACCTACTAGGACTACGACTCCCAAAAACACACACACACACACACCACTAAAATGTCTCGTCTCTTCCCTTCAAACATCCGACCATAACCATATAACATAGAACCAAACATCTATATAGCGACTACAGCTACAGCTAAAACTCCACTCTCCTCCATGCCCCATGTACTCTTCTACGACTTCCCAATCCAAAATGTCCAATGTAGTAGTGAGTTCGTAGTATTCTAGAATAGAAATAGTGCCTCTAGGACTAGGAAATTCTAAATTCTCCAATCATGTACTAAAACTCTCTCACATACAGGCAGGGAGACGCACAGAAAAATAACTATAACAACTGTGCGAGTGTGAAACAGAAGAGCGCAAAAAAGAAACTAAAAGAGACTAAGTAGAAAAGGGGGAAAAAATTCATCAAAAGCTCTCTTACAGTGTATTTATCAGCCTACTTTTTTTTTCCCTTCGCATTTTCTGACCACATTCTCTGTGAACATTGACACTGCTCCGGACTCCATAAGTATGGAGGTACATACTAAGAATACTAACAGAGATGAGACAGATACTGCCGACTCAAAAGAATAAGAAGCATCTTCATCATCCTATATGACATTCTCTCTTACATACTCAAATCAAATCCTATGTCGACAGACTCTCCCTGGTTCTGGTTCTGGTTGACTATTTGAACTGCCCCATGAAATTCCTATATATATATATGATCATATAACTCACGACCAGAATGAAGTAATAATCTAAACAGTTGTGGGCTTGTGGGTAATCCTCACGACATGTTCTCAATATATATCATAATTCACAATAATAATAATTATATCACCGCCTGCACCACTCGGACTCTGTCCACGTCTTCGTCCTCTGCGTAGTACTACTGATATTCCCACTCTTACAACAAGAAAAATGTCAACGCAATGTTTGCCGTTTATTAGGTATATATAGGTATAGGCATAGGCTACGTCGCAACTCTCCATATGTACAAACATCAATATCTTGTGATGTTTATTTACTATTGACTATTGACTTGACTCGACTCGTCCTTCGCCCCACATCCACATCCCATCCCAATCGTATACCAGTACCAGTACCAGTCAAGTACCAAACTCGAACTCGAATTTGAATTGGAATCATCATAATTATTATTATCAAAATCAAACAACATGGCTCAAAGACTCAAAGTCAGTCCTCACTAGTACTAGTATGTGGCACAAGAAAATACTGGGTTTTTTGCCTTTGGTTTCCCGTCCTCCGTCCTCACATATTATGCCATGCCAGAGTAATCATAACATATTATATGCAACTTCCACTTGGATGACTACTACTATGAGGGCATATTATAATTATATATATCTGATATAATCTACCTACCTACTACTAGCGAATGACAACGACAACGACAATGACGAAAACGAGCTCAACGACAACGACGAGAGCTAAATCTCACAGTTGACACTCACAAAAAAAACTAAAGTATAATGACAGGGAGAGATAGAGAGAGAGAGAGAGGAAAAAACACTCATGGTGAAACACCTCTAAATCTAAATGTATTTACATTTAATGGGAGAGAATGTTAAATGTTAAAACACCTGGAAAATCTAGAGAGAGAGAACACGTTTGCTTTTGCTGCCCAGAACTTTTTTTTGCCTAATGTATTTTGCCATTGCGATTTGAGTGTGTGTGTGTATCTCCCTAGGTATAAATCGTACCAGTACCAGCGCTATGCTACAATTCAATGGAGATGAGGGTTAAAAGTTATATATATGATAATAATGTAAATAGATATAGGAAAGGATGTAGTACATATGACATATGTTGTACAGATAGCACTTCCAATCCTTTGGATTATTACCTCCGCTACAATCACAATCTACTATCTACAACACACACACACACACACACACACACACACAGCCTGCAGAGTTTTAGTGAGGACGAGTGGAGAACATCGTGGGACGACAAGTTATGACGCTTCGTTTGGGTAAGTTAAGTATGTGGACCTATAAAGTCAAAGTTGACTTTGACTATATACACGCCTATAAGCTAAATAGTACTTACTTACATACACACACACACTCCGCGTTAGTTCTCTCAGATCTTATTGTATTTCGTATGTATATAACAACGTTAACATTATATTAGAGGCGTTTACTTGATAAGAGGTTCAGATATATTTTGTTTGACTACGATTCTCCTATCCCACAAAATGTACCTACTACGTGTGTTATAGCAGCCCCAGTCAGTCGTTGTTCGAATTCGAATTCGTACGTATTATCAGCGTTGACGTTGTTAATACGTGGGTCCTCGCTCTGGGAGCGTAGACCTTTTCACGATGATAATAGCTGAGCAAATATGAGGGCGACAGGGAGAGAGAGAGAGATGGTAAAAATCCATCCAGAACTGAGAACTGTGAGAAGGAGAGTGAGTCAAGGTGTAAATATATAAGGATAACAACAAACAAGTAGAAGGTTTTTCCTTTAGTTTTAAGTCCTATGATTAGTTAGTAGTCTTCAAGGAGTAAGTTTTAGTTCTACGACTACGACAAACATTCCAAATACATTGTCCAGCTTCAACGTCGTTCAAGCTTATGGCATGGCATGCTCATAGCCATTTCCTCAACTCACACAGCTGAAGAGAGAGAGTCAGAGAAAAGTTTCTTTTTAACTTTACTCAAAACCTTGTGTATATAGAAGCATAGCACTCATTTTTCTCACTTTTCTTCGCTTTTTTTCCCCTCCTATATCCAGTTTCAGTTTCAGTTCCATCCCCGCAGTAGTTGTGACGTTGTTGTCAGAGGAGAGTTCCTCCAGACATTGTACCTAACACTCCTGTAATATAACTGTATAACAACTCTACGTCGTCGTCCTGTCAGTTTCTCTGATGGGATGTATATAGTTTCAAGGTTGTATTTGTACACCTAGTATAGTGTGTATGAACCTACTCTACTAGATCCTACAATCCTACATGCGTCTTTCTATTTTCTCCATGTAATATACCTAGACCCTAGTATGGATCTGACGTCCCCGTATCTTCCTTGTGTGCTGCCGACTTTCATTTCGTATGCAGTGTAGGTTTAAAGGTAGTAGGTAGAGATACTGTGGTTCTGGTTCTGGCTCTGGTCCTGGTTCCAAAGTTTCCACAGTGCTTTAAGGTTATACAAATACCCTCCTGTACCCAAGCTAACCCCATGCATAATAATAACGAATGCCGGGGATCGGGATGGTAGTCATCGCTCGAGCAGATTTCCTCTAATAAATACATGGACGGAGCCGGAGCAGCTAAGAAATAGCTAAAGGTAAAGAATAGAATCCATGGTTTAAGGAGGTAAGGACGAGGCAGTAACCAGACCAGGTACTGTAGGGGCAACCGAGAGTGAGGTCTAGCAAGGATAAAGCTGTCGTTCATTTGCATGCAAAATTTATCCTTGCCAGACCTCACTCTCGGTTGCCCCTACAGTAGGTACATGCTCTTATATAGTGAGGAAATTTGAAAGCTCCATGTGAGCTTCATAATAATATCGGAATTGAAGCTCGAAGCCAGGAACTACGAGCAACGAACGAGCCAGCCAGGGTTAAAAAGCATTTCACATCTCACATTATCGGGGATTGGGAAACCAAGAGGAAAGGATGAAGCAAAAGCAAGCCGATAGAATAAGGCTAAGAAATGTATCCGTGAGATGCAAGCAAAGAAGCACTGACTAACACTAACAACATTCATCATCCCTCCCTATATACATAGAAATGTACATACTGCAATAAATTTGAGCTGGGCTATATAGCTATGGAAGTTAGGTGTGCTCGCATATATGCTGGGTTTATATAATTACGAGGACGTGGACGGGTACGGGTACGGGAAAGACATTGGTTTTGATCTCTGGTTACGGGATCCCTGAGCCAGTGTCAAACTAAGGGATATCAGTCCAGTGGATTATAGACGCACATATGCATATGATGAATGAATAATATTTGAGCGGAATAAATCCTGGGCAGTGGGAAGAGATAAAAAAGAGAGCTCTCGTACTGGTGGTGGATGAAAGATACATATATTTAAGATAGAGCATGGTTTGGATTTACCTGTGGTAGGGAGTTCCTGTGATAGGATGGATCGCCGCGGATGACCTGAGAAGGGAGCCATTGGAGGGCTCACGTCCGAGTCATTCTCGGAACAAACACCGCTGTCAGAGCCGGATCCTTTGTCTACAGGGACTGGACACTCCTTGGGAAATCTGGCGGACTGGGCCATGTAGAGACTTTGTGAGGTGGTCGTCGGATTTGAGGTTCGATAATTATTTGGGAATGTGGAGCCGTAGTTGAGTCCAAGTCCAGTCATGTGACTACCATTACTACTAATGCTGCTGTTGTTGTTGATGTTGTTGTTGTTGGTGTTGGGGATGTTACCATAGCTATTCGTATTACTGAGCCCATGACTCGCCTTGTTGCTACCACCACCACCACTATTACTGTAGTTATTTCCAAAGAAGGTGGAGAGCTGGATGCTATTGTGGTACGAAGGGTTTAGTAATGAATTTGATGCCGAAGGTGTTATGGCTAGATTGAGAGGCTCCATGGGTTGTTGAGGTGGATTGTGGAGGTTGCTTTGATGTTGTTGCTGTTGTTGCTGCTGCTGATGCTGTTGTTGTTGTAGATTCTGATGTTGCTGTTGATTCATCATACGAAGTCTTTTGTTACTCACAGTCCCACTCTGACTTATCGTTGAGCCAACTACTCCACCAAAATTGAGGCCTGGAGCAGCGTTCGACGACGTCGTCGTCATCATCGGCGTGGAGGAGGTTGCTACAGTCGGAGCAAAGCTAGAGCCGACGACGGAACCATGAACATTAGCACTCAAATTGTGATTACCACTCATACTCAGAGCATTGTGACTGCTCTGTGTACTGCTCTGTGTCATCCCATTCCCGTAGTTGTTGCTGTAGCTCAGTCGTTCTCGTTCTCGTTCTCGCTCAGTCGGATGAATCCCGACTTTTTTCATGGCACTGCTCACACGATTGTTCAGGGAGGAGGTTAAGGAGGCGGAGGAAGCGCTCATCCCCCCCACACCACCATTCCCACTAGAATAATCCTCATATTTCCCATATGGACAATTCAAATTTAAAGAGCCACGAACTGGTTGCTGATCACTACTCGCCATGGCTACACTACGAGATCGGGTGATTGAGCCGGACATGGAGGAGCCATGCCGGAGACTCTTGATATGATTACTTGTGAGATGATTCTGATTGTTATGATGTCCCACGAGGGACGACGTGGAGACGGTTCCACGGTTTGAGTTGGAGTTTGCAGAGTTGAGGTAGTAGAGGGTGGGGTTCAGGTCATGTCGACTACCTCGGGAGGGCATTGGAACATTTTTATGACTTGCGGGGGAGGAGCTGGACGTGTGAGAGGAGGAGGAGGATGGCTGACTCACTTTGGAGCGGAAGTAGGCTGATGGATGGATGATCAATAGCGGAGCACTCCCGGGCGGAGGGGCCACTTCCTTTGGTAACTCATATTCCACACTCACGTCCACCGTGAGTGGACGGTAGTAGTCGACCGGCTTGGACATTCCCGACTGATTGTTGTATCGCAACATTTTCACTCTTTTTAATTAATATATATATAAATACACACGATTTCTTTTTGGGATTTTGGATGTTGTTGGATGTTTTCGGAGGGGCTACGTCGAAACTTTTTTAATCGTTACACTCACACAGGGAAACTGAAGAAACTAATTTCGTGTTATATATTATTTTTTGAGATCGCTGTTATATATATAGGAAGTTGGTGTTGGTATATACTGGTTACTAGTAGTGTTGGTGTTAGTGGGTAGAAACCAGAAAATAAATTGCAAGTTAAACTTGTTTTCCACGCTAAGGATACTTAGTTACGCTTTTAGCATGATAGTGTGACCAGGTCTACTTCCATATACACAATCTTTCAAGCTTCAGCTCCTATTTGATTTTGTGTATCTTGAGCCGTATCTGTAACACGTTGAGAGTTGAGTCCGGAGAGTGATAAACCAGACAGAACTTATTTCCTCACCACCACCACGATACGATACTACTACTACAACACAAGAAAGAGACTTTGGCCTTTATTCTAATAACTCCATCAGCTTGTGACTTGTGAATCAACATGTGACCACGGATCTACCCACATCACACATGTGCAGCGTATTGTATAGAGCCAGACGAATAATTACATACACATCTTCTATTATTTTTCAGATCATTACTATCACTGCTGCCTTTGGAAGGAACAATGAATTCACGTCAGCTCTATAAAAGTCAGTGGCTATAATATAATGTATTGTAGTTTGGAGTTGAATTCAGTATTGGATGCTTGAACGCAGAATGCTGACCCCGTTCACGTCCACTCGCAATCGCCTTCGCGTTCGCAAACCTTCTTCTCTCTCTCTCTCTCTCTCTCTCAATTTTTTGTTTTTGCTTATTACACTTAGCAGGTTTCCTTTGGTATTGATGTTGCTGTTATTTTGTTACACCACTGTTACTGCCACTGCTTCTGGCCAACTTCACTTCCAGTAGTCTTGCAATACAAAATACAATGCTGGCTTATGATGACGATGATGATGATGATGATTAACCGCACGTTTTCGACAGTAAACAAGAAAATACCTTCCAAGTTGGAACGACTCAGCCACGTTATAATTTATAATTCAAATCCAAGCATGCCAACAACGGGGAAAACACATGTGTCATTCCTTCCTTGAAATTTGACTCGTAATCGTAACACTTTTACACGTAAGTCCCGTCAGAACAATTACTGTCACAGAAAGCACGGAAAAATTTCAAATTTTGATCACTATTTTTTGGAGCACAAATATCCAAATGTATTACGACCTGAAAATAGATAAAAGAGATTCAATTAAATTTTTGAAAAACCCAAAATAGGTAAGATACCTTATGTATAATAATTATACTAAAATAATATCGAAGTTTTTTTGTATGCTGCTGATTGCTGATGTCAATTTACTTGGGCATTCTTTCCCTAAGGTATAAACAAACTGTTATCGTTATTTATAGCAATCATATATAATATGCCTTTTATAGAAGCTTACAAATACTCACAATTTATCTCCGTTTTTTATGAAGACAACTGTTTTAAACGGAAAACGGAGTAAAATGTGTAGGGATATAGAAAAGGTAAATTGGTGGTGGAAGAATAATTTCAATCGTCACTCAGAGAGACTCAGAGCCCATTTCACGACTAAAGCACTTAGACATATGTGAAGTCATTGTCACTCCTCTACCCCATCCGCTACACGCTATGTAGATGCCCTAGAAATTGCATCTCTCTTCGTCACTTTATCATCCTCTAATCATGCATTCGCTCTTCGCTCCCAGAAGAACCGAAATTTCCTTCGTGACGAGAATTACTATATATGCTTTTTTCCTTTAGTCAGTCAGCCACGTTATATTACATTTCGACTATATAGCTATATAGCAACTCTACATTTTTTAGCCAACTCGTCTTTTTAAGAGAATTTCCTTTCTTCTGAGTCAGCCGAGCAGGGGAAGATTTGCACTCCACTATACACTATAGAGACTCTCTCGAACATAGCGTCGCGTCCTTCCCTTCTTTTTCTTTTTTCTGTTGCTTTTGTTAAACAGCGTTTGAGACTCTTTCTCATTGAAAATTGAAACGCAAGAAGGTTTTAAATTTATAAATTTCAAAAAAATAAATTATTCCACTCAACAGAATAAATTCCTACACCCAAATCCAAACTCTTAATACAGGAGAAGACTACAATAGAATCTTTAACCTCAAGCTTCAACATTCAAGGAAAATGTCTGCAGCAATAATAATACTAAAATTTTAATATTATGATGTGGTAGTAAGGCCCTCGAAAACTTCTCATTTTCCACCGCAATTAATCATGTTTCGTCAAACAATACAAAGGCCTAATAGCTAACGATAAGTAGTGACTTTTTTGAATGAATAGTGGAGCAAGCTCTGCGACTCAAAATCATTTTGACCACCACAAAAATAATGATATCAACCATTAACATTAACCACATATTTCACATTTGAGAGTATACGTGGCAATAATAATTCTATATAGTACTTCACCTTTCTTTGTTTCGTCAAGTCAAACGTGTGTAGGTAGAGGTAGACAATAAAAGTACTTTCCGTTTCAGTTTCGAAATTGAACTAGTTTAGCTATATACAGTTCTAATTTGAACAACTATCTAAATCCAAATTCAACATTATAGCTCTTCGATTCTTTAATAAAGTGAAATAAAATAAATATTGCCGTTTACTACTATATATTATACACTCCCCTTGTTCCTTTCGTTAAAATTGAATTCGCTACGGGGAGACATATATATAGAAGAGAGGAAAGATATTTACTATTTACCGAAACAAAGACAATGTTCCTCAGATAAGATAGGAGGGGACTCAATAGTACACTATGAACTATGACGAACTTGTTCAAGACAAAACGTAGGGAGACCAGGACTCGAATACGACCGCACGTACTCACTATTAATGACTTAGATACTTATTTAAAACTATCAATATCAATGTACTATTGTTATCTGGGTGTATTGTACAAAACAGACAATGCATGGCAATAGGGTGCTTGGAATTATGGTTGATTTTGAATTTTATGGAATTGGAATTTTCTCATGTTTCAAATTCAAATTGTAGCCTACCATCATCATCAACTATCAAAAACAAACGATAGGAATAGCGACAGAAAACTAGGGATGATTATAAACAACTTTGAATAGTGATAATATCCAATATTTAAACCAAAAAATATACCAACACTTTTAGTCTAATTCCAAAATACTAATGATGAATTTAACTGTACTGTGACTATTAGGTACTAATAAAATCCCAATTCTATCTTTGAAACGAAGGAAAACAACTATTTGCTATTCACCAAGACTTCTACTGTCTACATGTAATAATAACACACGAGCTTTAAATTCTGAATCTAATAACGAACGCAACACATCCTTTACTATTATTACCATGAGCTCAATTTTGTTTTTTTTGTAGACTCGATTGAATTTTTTGTTAGGATTGTATTTGTAGTTCTGTCGTGCACTCAACCACTGATACTGCTGTACTATTAGACAATTTCCAGCATGCACCAAACCGATGAATTATTAATGCCGGATTTCCTTTACAAGTACAATATAGTACTATTACCCTTACTATACAACCAACTTTTTCACTGAGCAACACAAGGAGGTAAAAAAAAGAAGAAAAAAAAGTCAATTCACAATTGTCAAGAAAACGATGTCTACTGTTCATTGTTCAAACTCATACTGACTGAAGATTAAGAGTATTAACAGATAATTCACATACACAGCACAATACAGCTCGGCTCAGTCAGTCTTAAACTTAAACCAAGCCAATGACACTTACTATTGTTTTGTTTTCTTCAACAAGACTCTCTATTTCGGTTGTCGAATATCCCTTTTTTTCTAACCAAAACCAACCACAAACAAACTTTAAACTTTTAAGTAAGTTTGAAATTACAACAGTCTAGCTATACGCATTTACACTTGTGATGTGTTTGCTAAATTGACGTCCACTGATAAATGACAAATAGAAACTTATAAGTTTTCTTCGTTCCTTTGTTACTATCCTTAAGTTATAAGTTGTCCCTTTAACTTTTTTTTTGTTTTGCTTTTTTTATAGTTTTTGTTTTCCTGTATATTTACCATTGGTCTAGAATCTAGAAGAGACTGGTCTGGTCGTCTGGTTCTGGTATAACTGGTGACTGGTGGTTTAGCCGTCGTCGTCGGCTTTAGTAAAAAGATGTTCAAGAATCCAGTCCAAATCAGAACGCGAGCGTAAGGTATTCAATTCTGTATAGGATTGACAAGAAAATAGATGACATTTAAAACTAACTATAGTACACGTAACTTAAGTTAGGTAAGGTACGTTGTACATAATATACAAAAAATAGAAGAATACAAGAATTATTATGCTACGTAATCGGGTTTGTAGCATTCGAATTCAACTTCAACATTAATAGTAATAAATGCCTTTGTTTTCCTTTCAACTACCTATATAATTACATAGAGCATACTATATGCATATGAACAACACATCGCACAAGATACACCGAATAATATAATTCCAAATTTACTGGATTTCAATAATAATTCTCAAACATCAAACATACAATCAACTATAATTGATAAATCATATACTTTAAACGCAAACAAGAAAAACGGAATAGGATATATAACCGCTCCCTGCTCCCTACGCCATACGTAATTTAGATGTGTTTGACCAATTAGCCGTAATATTTTAAGCGCAAGTGGCAAGGTATATACCAAACTAAATTGCAATTTGTGTAGATTAGCCCTAAATATTTGCCCGTGTATTACACAATCCCTTCAAGCATAAAATGAATTATTTCATATTTTCTAAGGATTGGGAATTTTCAAATTTTCGAGATTATAGCTTCCGCTCACACTACTGTTGACTGTCAACTGGTATCATTTATATTATATATTAATTAAGTTTGACGACGTTTCGTCCTTCCCATTTGCGAACTTCAAACTTACAGTGCATGGTTGGTGTTGTAGAAAGAAGTAGAACAATAGAACCACTAAATTCAACTATTCGCAGAAAGATTTTCGCACTTTTAGTATTATTTCGGTAATTATTTTAGTTTGCTAGTCACAGTCACTTTATTCTAGCGGTGAAGGAAGCTTATCCCGATTCCCAATATCCCAGTACTGGTTTCAAATTCCAAAAAAGAAAAACACAACAACGAAACGAGTGTAGTAATCAATACAAGTCGGAGAAAGAATGAAAATAAATTCAAACAACACTTTTCAACTTTTATTCGTTTTTCTTTTCACTTTTTCATAGAGAATTTTTCGGAAAATGTGAATGCACTCACTGAAGTACTCCTCGGCTCTGTATTTTGGTAAAATGTAGACGTAGTTAGTTTCGGATGTCAGTCGGAACATTCAGCAGTATTTTTTGAGTAAAATACAATAATAATATATTATACCATGAGAATGAATTTCTTCTAAAGCCGGGATTTTCACAATAATATTATTTTTCTCGCTGGCTCTTCAGAGGAGTTGCAGACGGGGAGCCAGCCAGCGTGTGTCTGTCGAGAAATACATGCGAGTTGAATCGGTTATCGAAGCGAAGGGAAGGCAGACGACGACTGACTCTGACTGTGAGAGGGAGAAGCATGAGAAAAGCCCAGGAAGAAGGTTCCCTTTATTTTCAAACACAACAGGGGAACCAGCAACGAGAGATCTCAGCTGTGATGTATGTGCAGCAGTGCTTACCCTATAGAAAATGTCTAAGGGGTTGTCTGCCAATGACGTGTGTCGTCTAAAGGGGGTTTCATATCTCCCCTCCCCACCTGATTTACACCTATTTATTACACTTAATAAAATTAAAATAGTGGGTGTTACTTAGGTTTCAATCCTAAATTGACGTCACTTATGGACGGCCCCAAGCATATCTATACCGAACATTATGTATTATATAAGGTTCAGTCCTGAGCAGTCTGAGCACTGAATACGAATACTTTACTTTGTAATAGTTCGTTCATCGTTTTTCTGTGCGTCTTGAGTCGAGATCGAGATCCTAAAACTCTTAAAGTCTAAACCAGACAAACTTCTACATGTACAATCTTCTATCTACATCCTACATCTAATGCTACAGTTAAGTTGTATTGGAGCATTTAGTATTAAAGTGGCTGTGGCAAAATATCAATATAATATAGTGTAAAAAGCATAGCCAGTGCTGTATATGGTAAGTTCAGTCTTGTTTTATTTAGTTTTACTTTGACTCTACTTTTCCTAGTTAAATCCAAAGCTTTGTAAAAATATTTTGTGTCGCTTCCTTTTGAATGTTTTCAAATTTCAAATCGTCGTATAGCCGAATGGTTTTCGTTTTTGGTCTTTATCCTGTACAGGTATGTGTCTGCGTGGTGAAGTTAGTTTACTTAAATTCAATGTGGATATGGAAAATATTCATTCCTATATATGTATGTAGAAGGGCTACTAGAATGTGAAGGCTAGCGTTAGAGCTGCCGGGTTTCTTAAGCAAAGTGCGCCCTTTTTACCATAGACTAAAATAAAAGTATGAACGAAAAAAAACAAAATCTAGAATATTTTGCTAGTATTGCAGCAACCTACAATGACTAGAGGCAAAAGTATTCTAGAATTCTAGACAGATTAAATAGAAATAGAAAAATGTCATGTCAATAATGTTTCGATTTGTTCGAGTGGCAAAACTACATTTTAGGTATTGGTATTTTCAATGTACTTACCTACGAGGGCAGACACTGAAGTCGAAGTCGAAGTGTAGAAATATTATGTAGAATTTTCCTTTTCCATACTATGTCATGGGCTCGAATTCGGAATTCGGAGTAAAACTAACAAGGTAATTACCTACTAGCTTTTGAAGGAGCAAAATGGGTAAGAAAGAATGTTGGAATTGGAACTGTCTTGACAACATCCGTTGCTCTGTAATAACTAGCTTAAGGTTAGACTAGTTAGATACCTTTATGTACGAACATGTTGCACCAGTTTTTGCTGAAAATGTTTGCCTACTACGTAATACTGGAGTTACCTATATACTTTCTTTTTTCTTATTAGACAGTACAAATAGTCGAAAAAGTAGAATTCATTTCTTTAAAATATGGAAATTCTACTTTTTGTTGTTTTGGGAAAATCTTGTGATTTTCTGATATTTTTACTTGCTCCATTTGAATTGATGATTTCAGGGCAATGTAGATACTTGAATATGCATTTACATAACAGCATGTTTGATTTCTGATGACTAGGCTTCCGACTGTTGCTGAACCAAAATATGTGCAGAAATATCACTAGACTTTGGATATACTTTCATAGTCAATTTTGAGCTTGGATATTTTTCAAATGGATAATGAAAAATGGCCAAATCATAATTTCAACTAATATTCTTTGAAACCAATTTGTTGTAATTACTAGTTACTAACTACAAGATTTTCCAACCTACGTTTTGACTGAAATTACGTACGTTCCTTTATCCTTTATATCGTGGATACCCTGTGATTTTCTTAAGACATCGCGTAAATATCAATATGTAAATATACTTAAGTACCATGTACAATAAATATAAATTTTCCAAGAATATAAATGAAGAAAACAACCAGTTTAGGTTTAAATATTTATTCTAAAATAAACTTTGCAATAGACACACGCAGAATTGACTATTGTGCACTAGAATAATTTAAGGTACAAGTACCTACGATTTAAAAGCTATATGGTTCTGAACGTGCGATGCGATGTATTCGAATATTGATTGATAGGAATACTTACAAACGGGTCTGAACTGCGGAATTAAATACTTTGAATTGTACGAATACCATCCAAATTTTGAAAAAATTGAACTAATATAAGAGTTTACATAGAATTTATTCAGAAGCAATTCAATCGTCTTTGAAATGACATTCGGATTCCTGCTCAACTTTTATCTCCATGTAAATTGCGTATATAGAATTTTATCAGTAATAGTCAACACATTATTTTGGCTGCTCAAGAAATCAATACTGACTAGTGACTAGTGAGTGAAAAAAATACTACAAATTATTGCATATGAAATTATCCCCTAATCGATGTGTCCATTTAATATGCGTATATAGGTATTCGGAGACACTACTATAAGCCATTAAATATGCACAGCACTACTGTGCTTACCACCATACTTAAGTGATAAGTAAATTGGAAGTGGAAATGGAAGTATGGAGTATGGAGAGGTTATTTACGTATATTTATGTATTTAGACGAAAGCTATAAAATTCAATACTCAATAGTTAATACACTGATAGTAATCTACAGTTCATACATTCATACATTACTCTCTCATTTAATAGCCCTAAGCCTGGATCTGGAATAACAAGCACTGGGTCTAATTGTAAATTCTAATTGTGGCATTAACGTTTTGGAGGACCATAGTACCAGGACCACGACCAGTCCCAGTGACATTTACCAGTGCCAGTTGACGTGTCCATCGTCCAAGTCGCCAGTAGTGACACATGGTACATGTAACTCTATACTTGTCATGGAATGACCATTCCTAGTTTATTTTGACAGCCTTGTGGACCACAAATGAAGGGGTGTCACTGCTACATTTAACTCTCTTGATCGTGCCTTTATTTAAACAACAAGTAATAAGGAAAAAGGATGCATTATATATTATGTGCAATTCCCTCATTGTTTCCTATACTTTGCCTATATACTCCATATCTATATCCATTTTTACTACTAGCTAAATTGCATTCTCTGCAGCGTCAACCACTTAAGTGAAATGGTAATGTAATGGGCCATCGTACAAGAACTGCTACTGGAACTGCTACTGGAACTGATAGGTATTACTATTGGCGCAATACTAGACCCTATTGACGAATTTGGGCATAGATTCTTAATTCTTTTGGAGAAATAGTGAAAAATTTACCTGTATATCCATTGCTAGATTATGGAGTATATAGGAGCAAATCCATATTTCCTATACCTATAATAATGTACCTACTTCAGGTGTACCTTCAAATTGCCTATTTTGCTTTCCTTTTGACATTATGCACGATCCCTGTAGCCTTTTATTAAGAACTGAATTGGATTTGGGAACCATTATGCTTTGTTGTCAATGTGATATTGACCAATTCTATTCAGGATTCAGAAAACTTTTAGTAGTGCTCCCAAAGAGCAGTGTCCCATAGTCCCATATAGTACAGAGCCAATGTCATATATATAGGGGATAATCTCCAAAGCATTTATTAGTTTAGTGTGTTAAAGGTACTTGAATTTATTTAACAAAGGTACCCATTTACTATATATGTAATTATAGGTACTGTTGGTACTGTTCAGAATATTCGTAAGGTATATAGTCCTTTCTGCAGAACTAGTATATTGTAAATAAATGCCGTGGATTGAAGGTATAGATTTTGTGGTGGAACTCACTCACAGTATAGTAGTCACGGTCTGAGTGAGTCAGCCACCGCTCCGTCTATAAAATAACCCGGACTTTTTAGGTTTTCCGTGTCTATATTTATTATTATGCTCTAGTATATGGGAGGCCGAGGAAGCCAAATTTTACAACGTACTGTCAACGCGTCAGTTTCTCATCCACTCATCAAAAATAAAAATCAAGTTACCTCAGCGATGTGGGCTTTTTACAAACAATAGTATTGAATTGTCTCAAAACCAATTTTTAACATGGTACCACTTATAGAGGTACCTAGACCTATACCTATGTATATACTTTTACAAAAACAAACCGTGGATGGAGTCGCAGACTTTAATAATATCGTATGTGAAGAACCAAAATGACCCATATCCATCTGTAGCTGAAAACAATATTCGCTATCTACAAAAATATTGAAACATTTCTTGAAAGCATTTAAATAGAATATTTTACACTTTTCAAAAACATGTAAATGGAACATTTTACACTTTTCAAAAAACATGTAAATAGAAAATTTTGACCTTTTCAAAAATATGTAAATAGAACATTTTACACTTTTCAAAAAACATGTAAATAGAACATTTTACACTTTTCAAAAAACATGTAAAACCAACGTTTTACACTTTTCAAAAAACATGTAAATAGAACATTCTACACTTTTCAAAAAACATGTAAAACCAACGTTTTACGCATGTTTATCATTCTGTTTTTATGGCATAGCTCATTTTGATTGAAGGCTAAATTGGATATGGGCCATTATGATTCTTCACAGACGATATGTTGATTTTGATTAAAATTATTCCCGGGAATCTCATTGTTTAATTTGTGTGTGGATTTACCAGGAAATGTCAGGATATAAAAGAAGTACTTTCATCGCCTCATGCCGGTTGCTTGTTAGCAACTTTGAATTTACTTACGACTGAATTCGAAAGCGTCTATAACCATATGCACCTGTCTTTTAGTTGTAGTGCTATAGACTGCAGTATATAGCAACCAAAAATATAATAAGCAAATAATCATATAAAATCTAAAAGTCTAAAACTATGTAGCCGTCGTGATCCACTGTATGTCAGTATCAATACCAACCCCGACCATACCATTTAACCATGTGTGAGAACTAAAACCAAACCATTGTACAAGACCCAAGTAGGACCATAGAACCAGTTCCGGAAAGACCATCATAAGACCTGCAGACACAAGAACGAAGCCCAAAAAATATTCCTGCAAGCATTAAATTATAAACATAGGGAAGTTTGAAGAGAAGGAAACATGTCCTTTAAATATGTCAACTCAAGTATGACGACGACGACCCAACTTTGTCATTCCATTGCACTCTATGCTACAGCATATTATCTGACTAACTGACTGACTCTGACTCAGGACGGGAGTCACAATCACAATCACAAGAAGACAAGCACGACAACAACGACAAGAAATGAAGGAAGAAAGAAAAAAGAGAAGAGCATTGGATCGGATGCCTGGATTCTTGAACAACTCGAGCTTCACGGTTCTAACTACATAAGTACATCTGCCTGTGTAAAGCGTATAAACGTAAACTCACTGTCAACTGTGTAAGTAGAGGGACGCATAATATTCTGATAACAGATTTTATGACTGGGCTTGCAGTACAATAGTTGCCAGAGTTTTAGATACACATTTTTAGGATTTAAGAGAACATTGGAGGCGGATCTAGAAATATTTTGTGAGGTGGGCAATACGTAATATTGTGAGTGAAGAATCTAAATGGCTCATTTTGAATTTAGATTTAAAATGAGCTTTGTCAAAAAACAACAAAATGAGATTGATGCGCAAAATGTTAATTACGAGGTTTTTCAACAGTGCTAAATATTCTATTTACATGTTTTCGAAAAGTGTAAAATGTTCTATTTACACGTTTTTGAAAAGTGTAAAATGTTCTATTTACACGTTTTTTAATAGTGCAAAATATTCTATTTACATGTTTTCAAAAAGTACAAAATGTTCTATTTACACGTTTTTTAATAGTGCAAAATATTCTATTTACATGTTTTCAAAAAGTACAAAATGTTCTATTTACACACTTTATAGGATCATGATACATTATTTTTTGTTTATAAGTAAACAGCTAATTTTGTTTCTCGCTAAAAATGGAAATGAAGCCTATGTTAAAAACCTCAGTTAAAGGGGTGGGCAACTGCCATCTTGCCCACCCCCTGGACCCGCGTCTGGAGAACATCCCCATGTTATCGCGGCTATAATAGTACCTATAGCTGCCTATGTCATATGTGCATAAATAAAAATAAAATATTAATAAATGACGCACGACATCAATGCAATGCAATGGACGGAACCATTTCAAAAGAAAAATAACAAGAGCCAAAAACTAAAACCAAGCTCAACCTCCCTCCCTCCCTTCCTTTCACTCCAACTGCTTGTTCCAAGCCCCATTTCAATTTCAAATTTAAAATTCAAAATTTCCAAAGGTAGACACAATAAGAAAGGGAAAAAATAAGAAACCCTCCCTCCTCGTATAGATTTCTAATTTCTACACAAATTGAACCCTATCATGCTCATGTTGGATTCTTTTCTTTAAATTTGAATTTACATGGTTGGTTTGATGGTTATATGCTACACAGTATTACGGGTTAATGGAAAGGACATCGTGGATTGCAGTGCAGTGGCACATAGACAAAAACAACAAAATGACGATAATACAAATAAAATTCGTTTGGTCACATTGTTAAATGCTTCTTCCTGGAATTCTTGACGATGTCTTCGCTGAGCCGCGCGTATATCTGTATGTAGTCACATAAAATTATGTGGCAAGAGGAATTCAAATTCAAATTCAAAAGGAAGACATACATTAGTAAAGAGATAGTCAAATTGTCAAATATGAAATCACATTCATATAGCTGCACATGGATAGACAAGACAAAAGCTTATAGCATTCCACAATTATTTTATGATGGAGTGATTTAGTGCTTCTATCCTGACATTGAGGCATGAGGATCCTTCCACATTAATTTAACAGTAATACAGTTGCCAATGCAATGAAATAGCATCCGCCTTTACGTGTAACGTACATGTATCTATACGACTATATTATGGCCTACAGCTACACATTTAAAAATGCAAGCTACACATCTTCTTATTGTTAACGGCTATTCTTCCTTCTGTTTTTTTTTCACTTCTGAATCTGAATGGATTGAATTCAGTCAAATTGTTTTGCATATTAAACGCACGAGAAGGCTTGAGGTTCACATACTTACATACCTTTAACACCCTTTCTTTCATAATCTTAACACATATAAGATTTTGCCCTTGCGTATAGTGGTCTCATGCCTGACACTTTTACTATGGTTAGGTTTGCATTATGCTATTAGCGTTGGCTTGTTGTTGACTGTTGGCTCCGTAATCACGATCACGATCTTCCTTCCCCGCGCCCATGAGTGTGTTTTTCCAGACAATTAGGTGTCTCCGCAGATTCCATATATTTTGCTTCACTGCACTGTCCATGTTGTACTTATGCGTATTTAATTTGTAAGATTTTTTTGTTTACAAGCAACAAATAAAACCACGGAACTATAAGCTTTAAAAATCGTGATTGAAGATTCAAAATGACCCATATCCACTTTTATAGCTGAAAATAAAATACGCTATCTACACAAAAAATTATAATGTGATGATCCTAAAGCGCGTAAAGGGAACATTGTGCCCTTTTTAAAACCATGTAAGTAGAATATTTTGCACTTTCCAAAAACATGAAAATAGAATATTTTGCACTGTCCAAAAACATGAAAATAGAATATTTTGCACTTTCCAAAAGCATGTAAATAGAATATTTTGCACTGTCCAAAAACATGAAAATAGAATATTTTTCACTTTTCAAAAAGATGTACACAGAATATTTCGCACTTTTTAAAATCACGCAAATAAAACATTTTGCACCTTTTAAAAAACTCTTAATAATTAACATTTCAAGCATAATTCTCATTTAGCGTTTTTTATTCCTGAAATTATTGCTCATTTTGATTCGAGCTTAAATTGGATATAGGCCATTTTGATTCTTCACTCACCAAGCTTCATTCAAGTTTATTTTTATTTTTATTAATTTTCATGGCTAAAAGGTTGGCGGCAATGATCTGTATTTAGAAATTGAGAATTTGCAGTGTGTATAATGACTGATTCACTGATACAGATATTTGTCGATACCGTGCCGATATGGATGTACTGATACTGGTGTTATTGATTCATTGATTGAAAATTCCCTGTGGTAGCATCAGCGTATAAATATTTATAGCATGATTGAATTGGAAAGTATCTACTTCAATATATCACATACATACTAATAAACTTGACTTGTTTTTTGTGTGATATGGTCCTGCAATTCTAGGCCTTTAGACCTCATGCTATTTATTAGTTGGCCTTCTATGCATATATCTCATCTCGTTTTTGTTATTTTCGACATTTGACATTCCATATTCTGAATTTTGTATTTTCTTTTAAATTTTCCATTAGATATTCCTCTTTGTATAGTATTTCTTATTTTTTTGATTGCCAGTTTAAATCTGCATTTTTGATGAATGCAAATATGACACATTTTAGAAGGCCAGTATCAGTGCCTGCATATTACTCTGTGAGAGAGCATATGTAGCTAAAATATTGATTTATATTATGTATATCTGTGGAATTTATTCATTCAAATAACTCAATGCTAAATCGTATTTTGACATATTTTGCATAAAATGCTGCAATTTTAATGTGTGAAATATCAAAATAAAAATGAAGCTTATATAGTTAGCTCTGATAAAACACCGCTGTTATTAATAGACACACCACCGCACTGGTGACTTTTTTTCACTGGAGGTATTTTATTTTATTTGTGGGACAATGCATTTTTCTTGATGTAATTACCGGTCCCGGTCCCGGTCCCGGTCGCGATAAATCCTTCCATTATTATTATGACTTCTGATCCTCACTCAGTCAGTGTATTTTATCTATGCAAGTCTAGAATTCTATACTAGAGGCTTAATGTGGATGAGAAATTTAAAGAAGTAAGCGGATATAATATTGTATGTAAAATTACCACATGTGCATGTGTAGGTATGCATTTTTTTGCTCGCGAACTTGGCATTAAGTAAGCATTGCAATGGCATAGGGGATATACATATATAGCTTGTGAAGAATCAAAATGACCCACATCCATTTTTAACTAAATTCGAAATGTACTATCTACAAACAATATATGAATATCGGAATATCGTGTAATCCTTAAAGGTTAAGGCATGTAAATAGAACATTTTGCACTTTTCAAAAACGTGTAATTAGAGCATGTTGCACTTTTCAAAAACGCGTAATTAGAAAATTTGACACTTTTCAAAAACGTGTAAGTCGGACATTTTAAACTTTTCAAAAACGTGTAATTAGAACATTTTGCACTTTTCAAAAACATGTAAATGCAAGAGATTGCACTTTTTAAAAACTCATAATTAGTAAGTAAGTAGCTCATTTTGATTGTAGCTTAAATTGGATATGGGTCATTTTGGTTCTTCACAGACGATATATTACCTTTATCTACTACGTTTATATATATCTATGTACAATTGCATTTATGATTTTACTTTGCTTCCCATTATGCACGTAGCTTACAGTATACGTATGTGTAATGCCGCAGGACATGCTTAAATCAAATTTTCAAACTCCTCTCACCCGAAACCGTCTAGTCTACTGGAAAGTCTGGAACTGGATCTGGAGCTGGAACTGTTGCTGGACAGAATTGACTGAACAACCATAAAAGTGATTTTCATGCCTGGACTGGACGGGGATTTAGTTTGAGTTACTATATAGAACTTTCCCATTTATACTGTCTGTCTTCCCATAGTTTAGATAGTAGTGCGACAACGGCGATCGTTTATACGTATGTAAATATGCAAATATAGTACAACGATTTTAGAGGATTGTAAATTGACAGACAGGTAGAAGAATTTTTGGAGTTTTAAGCAGAACAATGCAAAGTCAACACATACTTTTATTTGTAATACACATTCAACATTGCCGACTGCCCACTTCTAAATTACTCTAATGCTCTCCCTTCACTCCCTTCAAATGATTTGAGAAGAATAATATGGTAATGACGTTCTTGCTAACTGGCCTGGCTCTAAAAACATTACACATATTTGTACATACTATATACCACCTACCCAACATACTCAAATATTAGATGCGCTATACTCATAACAGCAACTATAAAATTGCATATCGTGAGTAAAGAATCAAAATGACATATATTCAATTTAATCTGGAATTAAAATCAGGTATGTCATAAATAAACTATATCAGATGGTTGCTTAAAATTTTCTATTTACACGTGTTTGAAAACGTGCAATGTGGTTCCATTTACATGTTTTTAAAAAGTGCAATATGTTCCATTTACACGTTTTTAAAAAGTGCAATATGTTCTATTTACATGCTTTTAAAAGGTGCAAATTGTTCTATTTACATGTTTTTAAAAGGTTCAATATGTTCTATTTACATGTTTTTAAAAAGTGCAATATGTTCCATTTACATGTTTTAAAAAAATGAAATATGTTCTATTTACATGTTTGTAAAAAGTGCAAACCTTCGTATTTACATGCTTTTGAAATTTTACAAAAAGTTCTGTTTACATGCATGTTTTTAACAAGTGCAAAATGTTGTATTTATATTTTTTTGAAATGTGCAAATTGTTCTATTTACATGCTTTTAGGATCTTGATGCATTTTTTGTGCATATAGTGCATTCCATTTTGAGCAAAAACTGCGGATATATGACATTTTGATTCTTCACTCACGTTATAAAATACCTTACAATATGAAAGGGATTACCCAAGTCTTCCCCTTGTTTTTGTTTACTTTACATTTTATACACACCCATCGGTCTTTACAATGAAAGGATTCCACTCATAATATGATATCAATATAAATAGGTGAAACCCTTACTCTTGCTCAAGTAATTTGGCTTTGACTTGGATAAATTTCTTATACTTCTTTTGAAACCGTGGGATTTCAGTATACAGCATACCTGTCTGTCAGTCAGTTGTAATACACAGAGTAAAAGAAGGAAGCAAATCTGTATTGTATCAAACTATGGAGAAGGCCGGAATGAATGTGTGGGTAATATCAGTAGAAAATTGTCTGGTCTTACAGACAGAAACTTCTACGGAGTACAGCCAACAGTGCTTTGATGAGTGAACTGAACAAGAAACACGGGCACTTTTAGCCTCATAATCATTATTGTTCCATGACCATTTTAGGCCTCTCTTTCAGCATTCTGCCTGTTCTTGTTGTACTTGAAAAAAGTGATGGCACACACACAGATATTTATGAAAAGAGAGAAGTCAAGATGAGGATGACGATGCGATACAGGATACGATATGAAATAGATAGACGGAATACTAAAATACTAAAAAATACGACAATGAAAATGAAAAGGGCGAGAGATACTTGAGGAGAGACTTGAGACTTGGCTGTGCTACATAATAATATGCCATCGCTCTAACATCTAACATCTAAAGCATCATAAACATCAAACCGGACCCAAGCATCACACTGTGTTAACTGCAATATCATTTAGTAAAAATTGTTGACCACGAGCTTTTTATTATCTTCCACGACCTTTTAACTCCTGGACGAGAGTTGGCATCATAAATGAAGACGATTACTCCGTGGATCCTACGTCTCGTCCTCAGTATGTACATACATAAAAGATCAAGAGACACAGGGGATGCTACACATACGAGGTACATTATGTAGGCAGGCATTAGCTTATAGGGAGTATAGGGGGTATGGCTACATCCTAATTGTCTGTATACCTGTACCACTCCGCGCTGCGCTGGATACTGGATGTAAACGCACAATAATAATAACAGTTAATGGCCATGGCCATAGTAATTATATGCACGAGTATATACTACATTTCTTTTGAATTACAAGAATACGAAGGTGAAGGGAAATAAAAGGGAAATCTTTTTCTTATGGAGCTTTTCTTAACTTTTAAAGCATATGGATGGGGCTGTGTAAGAAAGGACGCTACGTGGTATTTATACGGAGCAATATTAGTGGGATCGTCCATAACTGACGTCATGGATGACATGATGTTTTTATGAGATACCCACCAACGCTAGCAATATCTGTAGAATGACAATTTTTTAAACATTTCTTTAAAGTTTAAATGGAGAACATTTTTGGACTCACCCACTCATACGATGACGTCATTTATGGACGTCCCTAATGGGAAACATTTTTTAGTATTTCCTTGGAATAAGCAGCCTTTACATTACTCTCGACTCTTGGGACTTGGGACGAGCAGTTAAACTAAAGCTAAACTTAAAGAAACCAAACATTTGCTTAGGGGTCGGCCATAAATGATTTCATCCAGAAATCCCGATTTCTAGGACCCTGTCACCTGCAATTTTTCCTACCTATCTACATAATTTAGCAACCTTTGGCAATTCTCAACTGAATTAGACATGCGATATGTCATTTTGAAGCTCGTAAAAAATAAAAAATATAAAATTCTTTGAAAATTTAAAATTATTTAATTTACTATTTGTTTTAATTATAATTAACTTTAAATCTGCAATATTAAATTAAAGCTTTGATAATTTGCGCGTCAATCATAATACATATTATTCTACTCTTAATTGCCGTCATTTTGATCTATCACTTGTCCATAGTTGCAGAGAGTTACCGGTCGAAATTTGACATTTTAGGTTTGGCGGGAAATTTAAATTTTCATTATTCCCTTATTCCTACCTATCTACATGATTTGATTGACTTTTGAGTTACTCAACAGAATAACATATACAATACATCATTTTAAAAACTAAAACATTCCTTTAAAATTGAAAATTAGTACATCTATTTTTTTAATTGCAATTAAATTTAAATTTGCAATTTTTAAATTAAACTTTAAAAATTTTGCGTCAATGTTAACTAACGCTATGTTACCTGAATTTAAAGTATTTTTGTATGAATTTTACGCGGGAAAAATTTATATAAGATTTAATGACACACTAAATCAAACTGCTTAATATTGCTGTTAAGGCTACCTATCTACATAATTTAGCAACCTTTGGCAATTCTTAACCGAATTAGACATGCGATATGTCATTTTGAAGCTCTTTTAAAATAAAAAATATGAAAATATCCCCTTATTTCTACATGTCTACATAATTTCTATCATTTTTGCATTTCTCAATGACATTTGACATGCAATATATGATTTTGAAGCTCTTAAAAACAAAGAATTTATTTAAATTGAAATTTATTACATTTAATTTTTTTTTTATAATTAACTTTTAAATAGCAATTTTTTAATACCGATTTTAGCATTAAAGAGTAATACCCCATATTACTGTTAGGGCTACCAAAAAACAAGGGCTTTAGCCCTTGTTTTTTGGTTTTTGAAATACTTTGCTTTCATTTGCTATGTACTAATACATATGAAAACCTTTTTTTCAAAAAACGCTTTAACTACTGGACTTAAACCGTTTTGCTAGCAAACTCCTAATACATAAGACCATTATTACTAACCGCATGAGTGGTGGCCTTCTAAATCGGCACGTTTTCATATTTAAATTGTAATCAGTATTAACTAAAGTATTAGCTACAATTATAATAATTTGGTTTGGTATGCAGCTACATAGTTGAAATACCGTCTGCATTAACTTGGAAATGGAAAATCTGTAATTAGTATTCAGCAGTTATCTGTATTTCCCACAAACAGATAGAGACATATTTAATATTTGTAATTCATTACTACGTCTATACTGAGCAAACAAGGGAATATATAAGTACCTACAATTAAATTAAATATTATCAAATCTGCTATGTGGGATTTATATGGGATTTGTATGGAAATGTGGGAAGTCTGGGAATTCACAAACAATGCATAAAATTTTTCAACTTGTATCAGCAGAAATATCAGTTTACTAGTATCAGTATAGAAGTTATAGAAGTATCCATTCTTGTCAATCGTATCTCTCGAATGTAAAGGGATATGTGAATAAAGGATCGTCCCACAGAAATACAGCACAAGGTTGATTACCATAGGAATTCATGGAACTTCAAAAAGTATCAAAAGCTTTCCACTATACGTCCCTACAATTTAAGTACGAATTTAAACTCAATTTACAATACAATTTATATAACAAAATGTCAATACTAATGATTGAACTATTCCGTTGATAGAAATGCAAACTGATTGTGACATTATTAGGAATTGTAATTTGTTCTATGGAAATATTTCAAAATTACTTTTGCATAGGGGAATTATTTGGATTTCCTTCAGTAAATAATATGCATAAATATTTGATGAACTTTACTATTACTATTAGTAAGCAACTACAAAGTCACCCTGCAAAACTGAAAAGTGGAATATTACATAGTGTATTAGGGATGGTCCATAAATGATGTCACCCAAATTATCCCTTTTTTATCCACCCATTAAGTTAATAACATTACATAAACGGCTATCTTTAACATTGACCCACTAGATCCATTAATCCTACCGCGATGACATCATTTATGGATGATCCCTTATTATTTGCTCGCATATTATTTTGATGTTCAACAGTATCTGAATCTGTATCTTGACACCGGAGCGGCGCGGCGGCAGGCAGAGCAATAATCTGTCTATAGACAATAGATTTTTATTTGTAGTTTCAATATTTGAATTGAATTCGATGGGTAAACAAGTTGAAAAATATTTTGTCAAATAAATTGAAATTTTAAACAGATGTCCTTTTGCACCGTCGATCCGCATCGTATACAGTCAATAAGGCACAAGCAGATGTACTTAATCAAGAACTTTTTTGTTCAGATTTTGATTTGGCAATTCTGACATGGATTTTTTTTTTAAATACGAAAAAAAAATTTGTTTTTGAAATTTAGCGATTGCCGATGCCGATGTCGATGCCGATGCCGATGCCGATTGATCTAATAAATCCAAACAAAAATATCATGCTCATATTTGAGGGGGCAGTTAGTTACACAACGTAAGACTCAGGGCAGAGAGCAAACAATTTTTTCAATTTTTGTATAGGGATATGGTATAGGCATAGGGCTTTTACTTTTTGTTCAATTATTATCAATTTTATCTAAGCCATACGACACCAACACCATACCCGAAGGTGCATTATCCTTTCTGCCGTCCAATTTAATCAAGTCATCGGCCCGGTCGCGTCGCGTTGTCGCCGTTGTCGTTGTCGTTGTCGTTGTCGTTGTCAGTGACAGTTTCATTGTCGCTTCAAAATTATTATTATCTGTCATACCAACATAAAGAGGAGTCAGCTTCTACAATCATATCCATACAAACACTCCATTTCATATACTTTGTCAGTTCAATCTGTTTGAAGCTTTAGAATGTTCGCTGCAGATATGTATGGGTAAATAAAAATTAAAAAGCTATATTGAGTATACACTGTAATTACTAGTGAGTCTTTGATCCAGATGTTCATTGATAATTAACCATAATAAAGTCACAGAGCGACTGCAGTTCATCTTGTGTATCAGTTAATCTTGAAATCAAGTAATCAAGAGACGAGCCTTGTGAATATTTCCATTTCATAGGATAGTATACTTATATAGTCGTTCTCGTTGCCGGTACCGGTGCCGGTTGCCGCTCTCTCGAAGAGAAGAAGAGAGGACAGAAGACAGTAATTAGAGTAACGACGGCGTCACATCACACAGCAAACCCAATCCCACACGTATTTTATTTCCACAAGTAAACAAGTGGATAAGTATGTGTGGCTGAATCAGCCACAAAGTGCACGTGGAAATGGCAAATAAATAAAAGGTTTCCACACTGACTGTGTGTTATAAGTGTGTAACGGCTGTGAAGACTAAAAATGACCCATATGCATTTGTTTTAGCTAAATGCAAAATATTGAAATAATCTCCAAGAGTGCTCATAGAACATTTCGAAATTTGCACCTATAGCAAAGAAAGCAAGTAAATAGAACATACATATATCGTACGATAACGTGTAAATGGAACAATTTGCAATTTCGAAAACATGCAAATGGAATATTTTGCACTTTCCGAAAACGCCTAAATGGAACATTTTGCACATATTAAAAATATGAAAATGGAATATTTTGTAATTTTTGAAAAATATTTAAATAGAACATTTTGCACTTTTCAAAAACATGAAAATGGAAAATTTTGTACTTTTCAAAAAATATTTAAATAAAACATTTTGCAATTTTCAAAAACATGAAAATGGAAAATTTTGTACTTTTCAAAAAATATTTAAATAGAACAATTTGCACATTTCAAAAGCGTGTAAGTAGAATATTATGTATTTTTCGAAAACACGTAAACAGAACATTTTGCACTTTTTGGAAAACAATAAGATGGAGCATTTAGCACTTTTTAAAAACTCGTAATAAATTAACATGTTAAGCATATTTCTCATTTAGTGTTTTTTTTTGACATAGCTCATTTTAATTTTAGCTTAAATTAGAATTGGGCCATTTTGATTCTTCATAGGCGATATTATTATGTACGGCAATGTCTAACCTGCACCATTTGCCTCTTGCTGCCTTTATAACGTAAGCATGGCAACATAATGTGAGTAATGTAGTTTTAATGTTGACAATTAAGTGTCCTCCTCGTGCGCCCTTTGGCTCAAGTTCATTCGTTCATTCCAATAATAACATGTGAGCAATCATTTATATAAGAGAATAAAATATCGATATCCTTTTAAATTTAAAATAATTCAAATATGTATGTTACTGACGGCTCATTTATTATATCATGCTTTTGCAAGTTTCGAAACTGCAAAAACAAACGAAGTTAACTGTATTTAAAATGTATAAAAATACTGCATGGCGTCACAGGTTAGGTTTTCAAAATGTTCTACCATGTGTAATAATATCCTGTTTTGAAAATTAGAATTAATTTGTAGTATTACAAGTTTTAAAATTGTGCAAAAATTTTTAATTAGTAGTTTGAAAATCATGTAAAAAATGTGTAATTAGCTATTTTCAAAATGTTCATTAATTTGTAAGTGCAGGTTTAAAAAATGTGCAAAAATGTATAATTAATAGTTTTAAAATCGTTCGAAATATTAAGAAACAGTATTTAAAATCTATGTGAGCATATTAGATATGCCACATTTTTAAAACTTTCATATTGAAAAAATAACTTTATAATCTATAGTAAATTATCCTGCCAATTTAATTTTGTGATTGTTCGCAACCGCACATATATGAATTATTTGAAAAAATGGAGATATTACTTTAAGCAGTTTGAGCGACATATTAATTATGCATAATATGTAACAGCAAAACTGTATCTACTAGAATCAATCAAATCAATCAATACCAAGCCCTAACCACTATACACACACTATTTTTCAGTCTATACAGTTTATTGTACTTGAAATTCTAATAAAGGCACGTTCCCGCTCTTCCACCTTTTATTACATTGCATTGTGCAGAAAAATAGAAGCGGATACAGCATATCACTATTATCACAGCTTTAAACTACTGGCGTGAGAGTCACCTTGGTTAAAGGTTTCTATTTGTGCATAATGTAGTATGTATTAAGGTAGCACTCATACTTCTATGCCCCGTGAGTCGTATAACTCATAAGTTCAGTTCACTCAAACTAAAACAGGACATGAAAGAACTTGGGTGATGTGCTACGACAAAATTATTTGGCATATCTGCAAACGTATCAAACATCAAAGCAATATCGTCAGTGAAGAACCAAAATGACCCCATATCCAATTTAAACTACAATCAAAATGAGTTATGTCAAAAAAACAAAATGAGAAACATGCGTCAAATGTTAATTAGGAGTTTTTTAAAAGTGCAAAATGTTCTATTTACATGTTTTTGAAAAGTGCAAAATTTTCCATTTACATGTTTTTGAAAGGTGCAAAATGTTCTATTTGTATGTTTTTGAAAAGTACAGAATGTTCTATTTACGTGTTTTTTAAAAGTGTAAAATGTTCTATTTGCATAGTTTTTAAAAGTGTAAAATGTTCTATTTACATAGTTTTTAAAATTGCAAAATATTCTATGTAAATGCTTTCAACATGTTTCAATATTTTTGTAGATAGTGGATATTGTTTTTAGCTTAAATTGGATATGAGTCATTCTGGTTCTTCACAGACGATATGCCATGCAACGTGACGTCATTTCTGTAGTTTGCTTCGAGCTTCGAGCAAGTAACCAAGACTAAATTTTCTAAAATACAGAGAAAAAAAATAACTATAGTTGTTCGATTAAATACAAATAAAATGTACAAACAGTACACACACAAAAATGAGCAAAACAACAACCCATAACCTGTAGAGCTGTGACAGAGGATGTTCATTGATGATATAAAATTAAGTTGAATATAGTTTTAAAAAATACGTATCTTGAAAGGCAACATTCTTCTAAGGGGTCTCCTATGTGTAAATGCAGCAATTATGTGTGTGTTTAGTACACTAGAAATGTTTTTAGATATATATACACGTGACTGACGTACGTAGTTATGTATGCTCTTAGTTATTTGCCACATAAAATAGGACACACGGACACGGGGCAAATACACGTGAATGGGAATTAGCCAGATGTCAGTTTTTGCACTCACTGTCAACTGTCACTGTCATTCTCAGTTGTTGTTCTCTCGCTCTTGCATCATATCCTGTCTACATTCTAATGTAATTTACTCAACCAATTCAAAATGTACTGATTATCATACCTAATATTTCTACGGATAAACTATATGTTTATTCCCTGCTTATTTTTGCGATACCCCATTTATTAATTACTAATAATTAATTAGCACTCATCAATAAAGTGTATTTCTTTGCATAATTAAAAGATATTCCTGTATTAAATTCCATAATAGCGCAAATCCTTGAATAAAATTTCTATTATCTGCTTGCATTTTTCTAACATCAAATTTTTCGGCCATAATACTTTCTTAGTGTCTACAACTATTCAATAGCATACCTAATGTTATTCTATTGACACTCAAATCTCACCCAGTTCAATAGCACTAGAAGTTTTGCGTTGTTTTCAGTAAATTCAGATATCTACGTATATATCCTTTGTCTTTACTACTATACATACTGCTTCTGAAAATAGAATAAGAAAATGAAACAAAGCACCGTCACCAAGACATAAATCACCCGAGAGAAGAGATTGCGACAGAGAATTCTGAGAACTGAGAATAATATGGAAGGATTGTATTCCTGTAGTATTCCAATGCAAACAGCATAAGTAAACTACCTACTATCAGTATATCTGTAGTGAGAATTGATATTTGTAACTCATTATTTAAATTGACGGATCCCAACACAATCATAATACAACAGAAAAGCGTTGACGATGCTAATAAACAAAGGACGATAATTATTTATAAATAGAATAGGATAGACTATCAACTATCTACGGGCCTGGGAGTTGGGAGGTCGAAATCTCCCTGGTAGACGGGTCTACTATTCTAGGAAATACGGTAAGTTGAACTGCCTTTAGATTGAGTGGGATAATTTCAATTATTGGAAAAGTGAATCATGTTAAATAGAAGCTTTTAACACTGCAAAACTATTATAGACATTTTTGCAATATCGTCAATAAAGAACCAAATGACCCATTTCCAATTTATGCTAGAATTAAAATGAGCTATGTCAAAAAAAGACAGTAAATAAGATTCATGCTTACAATGCTAATCTCGAATTTTTAAAATGAGCAAATCGTTCTATTTATGTTTTTGAAAAGCGTAAAAGGTCCTATCTACATATTTTTTAAAAGTGTAAAATGTCCTATGCACATATTTTTAAAAAGTGTAAAATGTCCTATTTACATATTTTTAAAAAGTGTAAAATGTCCTATGCACATATTTTTAAAAAGTGTAAAATCTCCTATGCACATATTTTTTAAAAGTGTAAAATGTCCTATTTACATATTTTTTAAAAGTGTAAAATGTCCTATTTACATATTTTTGAAAAGGACAAAATGTTCAATTTACCTATTTTTGAAAAATGCACAAGAGTCTATTTACGTCCTTCCATGAAAATGTTATTTTAATTGTTCAGTAGATAGTGCTTTTTGTTTGAAACTAAAAATGGATATGGGTCATTTTGGTTCTTCACCGACGATATGCATATCCATAAAACTAGATGTTACTATAAAAAGTTCAAAAATCTCTCAATTTATTTTCGTTTGAAATTGTCAACTTCAAGTATATAGCACTACACATATTCCGTTACCGTCTATCCAAAAAGCGCCTCGTGTCGTACAGTATAATCTGCAATAAAGAAAGTTGTCCGGCAATTTGCAGTTTGTCGTCCAGCGATTTCCAGTTCAAAGTGTATAATCTCTATTCTAATTACAGTCGCTTCCAAGAAGTGTAAATAGTAACAGTATAAATAACTAATGTTCTTTCTCAATAAGTGTAGGTAAATTGGTAAATATAACTCTAGCATATTCCTATTGCGTAAATTTCAAGATGTATCTACCTACCAATAATCTACCTACCTACGTATTTATAAAATAACTTGTTTTGATCTTGTTTTGCAAAGACTATACTGTGGTCTCTTTGGAAATGTGTACTTTGAATATTTTGTAAGTTTACACGATTCATAAATTGGATGCGTTCAAGCAAGGCTATTGTTACTAATTGTAAGTCCTACGTCCCACACTCCTACAGCATACGGACGAATAAAGTATAATGTTCCAGTCTCCGTCTCCGTCTCCAGTCAATGTCATATAACGAACAACTTTTATTATTGAATGGTTCTCGTCTCCTCGTTCGTCCTGCGTATGTCTAATTCTAAATAAGCATTTTATTCGGTTGGATTTTTTTTGTTCCTGTTTTTGTTTTCAGTCCCAGCTTTTGGCTTCGGCTATAACTATATAGTCGACGTCAACTTTTATTTAGAGACGTCATATGTATTAATGTATGAAAAGCATGAAATAATAAAAATGAATTATGACTATATGTACGAAATAGACGGGAGGAGAAACAAAGATATTTTCGTTCACGTATTCAGCATTCGTATATTGTACATTTCCCCCTTCATTCATTCATTTAGTTAGTGAGGCATTCAGTCTTAGTCAGTCATTGGCTTCGGTCTCGGTCTTGGTGTCGGTCTCGGTCTCGGTCTGGGTCTCGGCTTGGATGTGTATTTTAGATAGGGATTTTTTCATGAGTCAACAACACTATAACTGAGCAGTATTTTAGAAAATAATCGAAAATTCAAGTATAAAACTTTAACATCGTGTCTGTCATTTCCATCCTTTCTTTCCTACATAATTATAGGTACTATTTGTATTCAGTTTTTTTTGTATTCGTCATATTGTTAATTATTATGAATATTACCGATGCTGATGCCGATGCCGATGCCGAATAGCTCCCTACCAGCACCAGCCGTCTACCTGACTGGGCTGTGGTAGTAATGGCAATGCTAATAATTCTAATCAACATCATCAGAGACAATTGACAAGACGTCATTCCTATTTCATTTCCTATATACGCTAACTTTTTACACAGTGTCCATATTGACAGCCGTCTACCAACTATGTGTCATACGTACCACCGGCACCAATATATTTTGCTTCAGCTTTTGGAATGGCATTTAAACCTTCGCTTATGTTAGCATTAGCATTTAGCATGTATTCTGTACAGTGCAAATACACAATCAAAATAGTACAAGAAACTCGTGAGTATAGCACAGCCAAGCCAGTATAAGGGATGTTCCATAAATGATGTCGTTGTCTCCCAAATTATCAATATTTTCGGACCCCCCTGTTATTTGCGTAAAGGGCTATTTTTAACATGGGATGTCCAGGGCCGGAGAATGCGGCCAGCGCAGGCAGCCCACGCTGCTTGAATTTTGAATAAAACATGTAAATAGAACATTTTGCAGTTTTAAAAAATATGTAAAAAGTATATTGAGACTTTTCAAAAACATGCAAATAAATTTTTTTGTACATTTCAAAAACATGGAAAAAAAACATTTTTCACTTTTCTAAAACATGTAAATACAAAATTTTGCTTTACCAAAGAAAATCATCAATAAAATCAAAATGGCGGTTTGTTTGTATGGAAAAAAATTGCTGCCTAAAAACAATTCCTTCGTCCGGCCCTGGAGATGTCATGCCGACTAAACCCCCTGGCCCTACTGATGACATCATTTATGGACGATTCCTAACCAACTAAAACCGAAACCAATAAACCCCATACTAGATAAGGGTACAGAATATTGGTATTGTTTTTCCTACCTATCTACATTGTTTATATACTTTCTGCCTAGATAGATAGCCTATAGCCCCGTACATTTAATGACTGATATAATAAACGTGTTTTGCACAAACAGAACTTTGTTTGGCGGCATCGGTTCTATCGACATCGACATTGCATCGTCCTTTGTGTTCTTCAATGTCCTGTGACTGTGACAGCCTACAGTATAACTATAGTGGTTATATGAAGGGAACGGATACGGAAATCAATGGTTCTAAAGACAAGGCAAAAGGCAAAAGCAGTGAATGGGATGGGAAGGTAATAATTATAATTTAATACGAATCAATACAAATATAAATGGATGGATTATATGATTAGTAATTCATTTGCGATTTCCGACTCATCTTCAGTTAGAATTTCCCCACAATGGCAATTTCCACGCAGAGTTCCACGCAGGTAAATCGTGATCATGAATTATGGTGAATAGGCGATGGGATGTGATGCGAGAAGAATTCAAAACTCAATAATCCATTTGTTTCAATTTCAAAATTTGGAACTCAAAACAGCATGACCAAAACAATAACCAAAACGGCTCGCTCACCAACACACCACGAAGTCGAACGATGATAGAATTCAAATTCAAAGCGGCGGCGTTCTTTATAAATTGTAGATTTAAAATTTTCTTATCATAATTCCCCATTCAATAATATTTTGGACATATTGCTTTGAATTTAGCTTTTGAAATAGCTAGAAGCTTAGGCATTCATTAGGAACTATGTACATAAGGAAAGCTAGGTACTATACGTACTATGTATAATTTAATTGTAGAATTTAAAATTATAACTATATTCGTATGAGATATTGAATATTTTGCAAATTTCAAAAACGTGTAAATTGAGCATTTTGCACATTTAGAAAAATCATGTAAGTAGGATATTTTGCACATTTTAAAAGCATTTAAATAGAGTATTTTGCACATTTAAAAAACATGTAAATGGAACATTTCTCAATTTTCAAAAACATGTACATGGATCATTTTGCACATTTCAAAAGCATGTAAATGGAACATTTTGCACATTTAAAAAACATGTTAATGGAACATTTTTCAATTTTCAAAAACATGTAAATGGAACATTTTTCAATTTTCAAAAACATGAAAATAGAACATTTTTCAATTTTCAAAAAGATGTTTTGTGACATAGCTCATTTTAATTCTAGCTTAAATCCTATTTGAACCATCTTGATTCTACACTTGTATGTAGTGGTACAGTACAGTAAAGCCCTGTGTAAATTTCAAGCTCGAGCTCCCATATATTTATTTATATTGTTTTATTTGAGTAATAATCATTTAATCGCATAATCATAAACAAAAATCTCGTGAGTGAGTGAAAATGCGTACAATAGTCCATACAATGTCAAGTACCTACCTACAATTACAATTACAATCACATTCCCATTCAATTGACTTTACTGATAGAAATGGATGTAAATAATCGCACTGGCCTGGCACTACTTGCAGGCAATTTTTCGTATTTTTACATAGTAACAAATATTAGGTACCTTTAGAAATCCAAGACCAAATTGAAACTTGGATAGTTAGGTCTGCATAAAAATTTACTTGTTAGTTGAGTGAGATCTTAAGCTTCGGTCGGAGCAGTGTGTGACGCTATGTTTTGGCTTTGGACTGGGATGGGGGAGAGATAGTGCGGTAATAAAAATAAACGTCAATGTGTAATAAATTGTTTACCATCTTTTATTACTGTGTGCTTCATGATTATATTTATGATTACATAATGACTCAATGTGTTTGTTAGTGTAGGGCTTGGTATGGACATGGACATGGAAAAAGTGTAAGTTGTGTGTACATATAGGTGTGGGCGTTCCACTCATTCTGACTGACTTTTTGTTGATTTTCTTTTACTTCTTTTCAGATGGGCAGATGTAGAATGTAGAATGGAGGCAAGGAGCGGGATGGATATAGTTAAGGATATACTGTAAATGTCTTATACATGCATAGTAAGGTACCTACCAATATAGCAACGTCCCCACGTGTTCTATCACTCAGTCAATCTCAAATGTAATCTATAAAGACGGAAAGCTTCTTGTAGTTTCACTAATACCAATTCATACAAATTCAGATTTTCATGAAACTACGAAATAATCCTGACAAAAAAATAAAAAGCTTGAAATAAAAGAAAATTCTTAATTTCCGTATTAACAAAGAGGAAATTATACACTAATTAAGGGTAATTTTTAAAAAGCTCAAGTATTGTAAATGGCGGTTTCTGGAAAGCACTAAACGTCCCTTAACTTTTACTATTGCAAAAGAGCAAATTGATTTAAAAAGTCAGGGCCAGACGAAGGAATTGCTTTTAGGCAGGAATTTGTTTCCATACAAAAACCACCATTTTGATTTTATTGTTTTATTGATGGTTTTCTTTTTTCTTCGATAAAGCAAAATGTTGTATTTACGTGTTTTAGAAAAGTGCAAAATGTTTGATTTACTTGATTCAGAAAAGTGCTCAATGTTCTATTTACATGTTTTGAGAAAAGTGTTAAATATTTTATTTCCATGTTTTTGAAATGTACAAAAAAATTTATTTGCATGTCTTTCAAAAGTGAAAATATTCATTTTACATATTTTTTAAAATTGCAAAGTGTTCCATTTACATGTTTTTTGAAAATTCAAGCAGTGGAGGCTGCCTGCGCTGGCCGCATTATCCGGCCCTGTAAAAGTTGTACCTACTTAAGACTTAAACAATACACTATACATTGCATTGATTTGAAAAATTAAGTAGCCAAGTAGACACAATGACTATACCAAAGACGCACATAATTTGTAAACGATCCCTTACAGACTCCAGTTCAGATGTCCAGTGTGCTGACAGACTGTGTGACTGGGCAGATAAATGTCTGTGGGGATAAGGTATATTTTATACAGTTTAGTTCGGTTTCGGAATTTCGGACTCAGTTACCTAATACAATTTCCGAGTTTTCCTCTATAAGCCTTGTCCCTGTGTGTCTTGGTTGGTGATGTCTGTATGTTGGCGACTTGGTATTATTAGTCTCCGTCGACTTTGTTCATCATCTCCGTCTCGGTCTCCGTCTCGGTCTCCGTCTCGGTCTCCGTCTCGGTGGGTGAGGGATGGGAGTACGGAGTGAGACGTTCTTGGACGGAGGGGGAGGAGGAGGAGGCGGCGGAGGGAACTCGCGGTGCGAGGATGATGGAGAAGAAAAGGAAATAGGAGAGAAGTGAAAGGTTTGGGAGACAGAGATTGAGCGTCGGAGAAGATGATGATGAAGGACCCCGCGTGCCCGCGTCCAAGTCTCCGAGAGAGCAAGACTCTATGGAACGAGAGACGAGAGAAACGACTTCCAACGGGAACTGCATATAGACTCTAGAACTCGAGACGGATATTATTCAGTCAGAACCGTGAACACTTTTCCCGGCCAATAGACACACACACCACACACACACTAACAACATTAAAGCTACACTATTACGCAGGAGCGGATCCAGGGGATGGGCAACAGGGAAGGCACCCATCCCAAAATGAATTTTTTAGTATAGCCTAGCATAGGGGTATTTAAATCATGATGGCACGCTTATACTGTAAGAAACATAAAAATATTATGATCTTAAAAATATGTAAATAGAACATTTTGCACCTTTCAAAAACATGTTCCTAAATAGGATATTTTGCACATTTCAAAAGCATGCAAATAGAATATTTTGCACATTTAAGAAACATGTAAATGGTGAATTTTGCACATTTCAAAAAGCATGTAAATAGGACATTTTACAAATTTCAAAAGCATGTATATAGAATATTTTGCACATTTCAAAAGCATGTAAATAGAATATTCTGCACATTTCAAAAGCATGTAAACAGAATATTTTGCACATTTCAAAAGCATGTAAATTTAGAATTTTGCACATTTAGAAAAATCATGTAAATTGTACATTTTGCATATTTAAAAAACAAGTAAATGCGGAGCATTTTGCACATTTCAAAAAAACATGTACATAGAAGAATTTGCACGTTTCAAAAATTTCTTTTGTGCCATAGCTCATTTTAATTCTAGCTTAAATCAGATTTGAGCCATTTTGATTCTTCACTCACGATCACATTATACATGGCCCACTCCAGAAAATATGTCTAGATCCGCCACTGCCCTTACACCGAGACAGAAGAGAGTTAGTGCTGAAGCAAAGCCATAGCTTACAAAATAGAACCGAGCCAACACCATTGCAACTCATCGTCTGTAAAACTTCTCCTTCACATACATACTGATGGGCATAGCACAGTACAGATTTCTCCATAAATTCTCCCTATATCTATGTATCTATGTTACTTCATTGCTAACATGTTGGTAAGAACGAGGGACCGATTACTATTACACAGTCGACGAGAGTTTTCACACATAAAGTACAGCGAGCACATCTTTACTTTGTCTGTTCGTGGCAGCCGATGTGGATGAGTCCCATCTCCCATCCCGTAGCTTTGCGCCTCTAGATACATTATTACGTATCTACATCAATCTTCCTCCTTTCGTACCTACCTACCTACGTACCTTTCCCTTCACTACCTTTCCAAGGCTTCAAACGGAACAGGACCAGTACCCAGGACCAGAATTAGAGATAACCCACGCTTTACAACACTGAGCATTCCGCCGCTTTACAATCTGTAGAAGTATGTTAAAGAAGCCTTCTGTCTGTGTGACTTCAATGTTCCTCTGTTGTTGTAATATGTTCCTTCAGGTTATGTAAAATCCAAAGATCCGAATATCGTTCTCGTTCTCGTTCCCGTCCTTATGTCTTTCCTTGAGGTAATTAGGCAGTGTATTTTCCATTCGGCTCTAAGCCAGCAGTCATCCGAGTTTGAATTTGAATTTGAAGGCTTTTATGTTTATCCTGACTTAGCCTATCCTTTCCTATTGCATCTACTTAGGTATGTAAATAAACCTGTATGTATAAGCATGCAGTATTACCAGTAGTTTACGTTATTATGGTACAAGTTAGAAATTTAATTTTTCCTCCACTACTACAGACATTAGGCTGAACCCTTTACATTCATTTCGCATTGTGTATGTATTTGTCTGGCTATAATAATACAGAGATAAAATTATTTTCCTTATCAAAGTGTGTACTTGTACTTGTGGCTGGGGCTGGTAGTGGAGATTGTGGACTGAACTGAATGTGAGTTTCTTTATATAAGTATTAGGTACGTGGGGATCGTTCATAAATGACGTCACGGGAAGGGTCAATGGGTCTACTTGGTATGACATCCCATGTTAAAGACAGGGCCGGATAATGCGGCCAGCGCAGGTAGCCCCTGCTGCCTGAGTTTTCAAAAAACATGTAAATGGAGCATTTTGAATTTTTCAAAAATAAAAATAAAAAAAATTGTACATTTCAAAAACATGTAAATACAACATTTTGTACATTTTTTAAAAACATGCACATAAAACATTTAACACTTTTTAAAAAGCGTAAATACAGCATTTTGCATTTTTCAGAATCAAGTAAATAAAACATTTTTCACTTTTCTAAAACATGCAAATACAACATTTTTCACTTTTCTAAAAAATGCAAATACAACATTTTGCTTTACCAAAGAAAACCATCAATAAAATCGAAATGGTGGTATTTGTAGGTATTTCTGCCTATATGCAATTCCTTCGTCCGGCACTGGTTAAAGATAGCCGTTTACGCAATGGTTAAGCTAATGACAGGATTCTATGTAGACTTGGGGATATTTCAATGACATCATTTGTGGACCATCCCTAAGTATATGCATATGCTACTAATTTAAAACCTGAAGAAGAGCCTTATTGGTGCTATGCGGCTTGTTGATGATGATGATGAGTCCCGTCTGTTATGGCTTGTAGTTTCTGTGTAGATAGGAGCAGAGTCTCATCGTCAATGTCATCGTCATCTCCATCCTGATTGCCAGCCATTTCATTGTGACTGCCGCTGCTGTGTATGCCTCTATTGGAATCTGTACCGGTGGCGAGCTGGGGATGACGATGACGACGACGGAGGAGCGGATGCGATGGTGCTGTAAGAGTGAATTTGACGATTATGTTTACGACCGACGACGACCAGTACCAGTACCAGCACCACGGCTACTGCCACACTACACAGCTTTTAACTTAAGTCTTGTCGAGTCATTGCTTCATCTTTTTCTTAAGTAGACGTCGTGAGATGTACGTTCCAAGTTTTCCTTATTCTTTCCCCATCATTAGTAGTTTAGTAGTAAAAGTAGGTAGCTTGTGGGCTGTGACTGTCAGGGCCGGACGAAGGAATCGCTTTTAGGCAGCAGTTTGTTTACATGGCATGGTTTTCATTGTTAAACCAAAATGTTGTATTTACATGCTTTTGAAATGTTTTAAATGTTCAATTTAATTGATTCTGAAAAGTGCAAAATATTCTATTTACATACGTGGAAAAAAGTAAAAAATGTTCTATTTACATATTTGGAAAACAGTGTAAAATTTTCTATCTACATGTTTTTGAAAAGTGCAAAATGTTCTATTTACATGTTTTCGAAAAGTGTAAAATGTTCTATTTACATGTTTTCGAAAAGTGTAAAATGTTCTATTTACATGTTTTCGAAAAGTGTAAAATGTTCTATTTACATGTTTTTGAAAAGTGTAAAATGTTCTATTTACATGTTTTTGAAAAGTGTAAAATGTTCTATTTACATGTTTTTGAAAAGTGTAAAATGTTCAATTAACATGTTTTTAAAAAGTGTAAAATGTTCTATTTACATGTTTTCGAAAAGTGTAAAATGTTCTATTTACATGTTTTTGAAAAGTGTAAAACGTTCTATTTACATGTTTTCGAAAAGCGTAAAATGTTCTATTTACATGTTTTCGAAAAGTGTAAAATGTTCTATTTACATGTTTTCGAAAAGTGTAAAATGTTCTATTTACATGTTTTCGAAAAGTGTAAAATGTTCTATTTACATGTTTTCGAAAAGTGTAAAATGTTCTATTTACATGTTTTCGAAAAGTGTAAAATGTTCTATTTACATGTTTTCGAAAAGTGTAAAATGTTCTATTTACATGTTTTTGAAAAGTGTAAAATGTTCTATTTACATGTTTTTGAAAAGTGTAAAATGTTCAATTAACATGTTTTTAAAAAGTGTAAAATGTTCTATTTACATGTTTTCGAAAAGTGTAAAATGTTCTATTTACATGTTTTTGAAAAGTGTAAAATGTTCTATTTACATGTTTTCGAAAAGCGTAAAATGTTCTATTTACATGTTTTCGAAAAGTGTAAAATGTTCTATTTACATGTTTTCGAAAAGTGTAAAATGTTCTATTTACATGGTTTCGAAAAGTGTAAAATGTTCTATTTACATGTTTTCGAAAAGTGTAAAATGTTCTATTTACATGTTTTCGAAAAGTGTAAAATGTTCTATTTACATGTTTTTGAAAAGTGTAAAATGTTCTATTTACATGTTTTTGAAAAGTGTAAAATGTTCTATTTACATGTTTTTGAAAAGTGTAAAATGTTCAATTAACATGTTTTTGAAAAGTGTAAAATGTTCTATTTGCATGTTTTCGAAAAGTGTAAAATGTTCAATTAACATGTTTTTGAAAAGTGTAAAATGTTCTATTTACATGTTTTCGAAAAGTGTAAAATGTTCTATTTACATGTTTTTGAAAAGTGTAAAATGTTCTATTGACATGTTTTTTTGAAACTTCAGGAAGCGAGGGCTGCCTTTGCTGGCCTTATTATCCGGCCCTAGTGACTGTGTAGTGGTTGGTTGTGGTCGAGAAGCTATTATATGTTGTACTGTGTAGATATGAGTTTGATTATGCTTGAGACTCAGCCATACATGGAGGAATACAGATGACTTTTCTTTGTGCATGGGAGATAGTAGTTAGTAGTTTGTAGTTATTAGATACCCGTATCCGCCAGCATCCTTCTGCCTGTGAAGAGTACACCAGATCTCCGCAGATATCTCTCTCCTTCAAAAAATTCCCGAGTGCTCCGTCTTGGAAATTCTGGCTTCCTTCTCGCCATATTTCATTGCGGATTTCTGGTTATTAACTGGTATGTATATCATTTGTCAGATATTTTATAGTAGCTTTAGTTCTACTAATTATAACCCACCTGCCTCCCTTAAAATATTGCGTAGATAGGACGTGCACTCCAGATAGTACAAAGGTGAAAAGGTGCAAAACGTGCTATCAACTATTCAAGCATTTTTATATAGACAATATTCTATGCTGTGCTCCAATCTAAATCTAATCCTACAATAATTGTAAATAAAAAGTGAAAATCTCATCCACATAGGCATTATCACATGTTTGTACTTACGAGAAGAGAAAGACAGACAGCATTGTAATTATTTCAAAAATTGAATAAAAACAAAAAAATATTGCAACGTACAGATACTCGTATTCTGCAGTATTCTGTACTCAAGTTAATGCCATTTATTTGGCACTAAAAAGAGTTAAAATTACACTATAAAAATACCACACGTAAAATATGACTGTAATGAGACTCTGACGATGAGAGAGACGCCATGTGACCTTTTACCAATGGAGTTTAATTGGCTACCTCTAAAACCATTTTTCATCCTAAAATGTAGAGAATTATTTCAAATGTAAAATTCGCTATACAAAATATAAAAACTGCACTTGCACTGGTCTATGGTCTGGTAAGCATTCTCATACCAACCCATGTTATGATTTTCCTTATTTTCGAATGCTAATAAGTAGTTTAAAAAAAGTTAACGAAGAAATTAAATATGATATCCTCTCTAAAATGCGCGACGAAAGACTGAGTGAGATGAGATCAAGAAACAGCTCAAAAGTTGCAAGAATAATTTAAATTTAAGGAAGCACAAGGCGTTTGGGTTTATTAGCAGAACTGTAGAAATATTTTAGCAGAAATACAAATTTAATGTTCACAGCAAAATTCTAATACGAAATCTTTAAAACTTTTAAAAATTATTTTTTGTTTCTACGTTAATCTAATGTTAAAGAGGCATATCGTCCGTGAAGAACCAAAATGACCCATATCCAATTTAAGCTGCAATCAAAATGAGCTAGGTATGTCATAAAAACAAAATGAGAAATATGCGTAAAATGTTAATTAGGAGTTTTTGAAAAACGTAAAATGTCCTATTTTCACGTTTTTGAAAAGGTGCAAAATGTTCCAATTCCACATTTTTGAAAAGGTGCAAAATGTTCCAATTCCACATTTTTGAAAAGGTGCAAAATGTTCTAATTTCATGTTTTTGAAAAAGTGCAAAATGTTCTAATTCCATATTTTTTAAAAGGTGCAAAATGTTCTAATTTCATGTTTTTGAAAAGGTGCAAAATGTTCTAATTGCATGTTTTTGAAAAGGTGCAAAAGGTTCTAATTCATTGTTTTTGAAAAGTTGCAAAATGTTCTAATTTCATGTTTTTGAAAAGGTGCAAAATGTTCCAATTCCATGTTTTTGAAAAGGTGCAAAATGTTCTAATTCCATGTTTTTGAAAAACCATAAAATGTTGTATTGACATTTTTGTGCAAAATATTCTATCTAAATGTTCTCAAGACATGTTTGAATATTTTTGTAGATAGTTGGCATTGCTTTTAGCTGAAAATGGATATAGATCATTGTAGTTCTTCACAGACGATATAGTACAAATAAACGGAAAGGTTCACATGAGGAAGGCAAGGCGGTTTAATTCACTGTAAAATTACATTACAAGTTACAATGCTTTACTTAACGACAACAAAATAAAAATACAAACTTATAGAACACACACACACGGTCATAATTTTAACATGCTATATTACAACTCCTGTAAAAATCCTTACTACACACAGTAAAATGGAATAATGCTGCTGGGTCTCATTCGTATGATAAATTACAGTTGTTCACTTTAAAAAAAAATTGGAAAAAATCCTTTATGCTTTAACATTATATTGACTCCGTGTGTATGATTAAGTATTTATCATTAATGTAAAAATCCATTTCATGAGTGTAGAAAAATTGAGAGAGCACAATTCTTGAGCTGAACACTAAATACTAAATACACTCTGCACTAAACTTGTTAATATCCTCTCCTATTATTTTCCCACTAAGCTATCAACGCGAGGTCCCAGTCCGAGTCCGAGCACTGTCAGCAGTAGTTCTACGTAATACGTAAACGTAGCGCTATGTAATAGTACCTCCTTACAATAAATGTAGGCAAATGTAATGCAGTAGCGTAGCAGTCAGTTGAGGAGCTTCTTGTTTCTAGCTTAACTACACCAACTACCACATGTTTCACTCTTTCCAAGTCGAAGTCGAAGCTGCAGCTTCTCTTTTTTTAAAGATTTTTTTTCGTCCTTCTCAATTTGGAATTTGGAAGTGGTAAGCAGTTGAGTGTTGGATGTGGAACTGGTATGTTCACTCGAGTGAATGCTCCTCTTTTTATTCCATTATTTGAATCAGTACATTTAATTTACCCCCCACAAAAAAAATTATTTTATCCAAGCCTCGTCATTTTACATAATATCGACGTTGAAGAACCAAAATGATCCATATCCAATGTACATATACTAGGATTAAAATGAGCTATGTCAAAAATGACAGTTAAATAAGATACTTGCTTACAATGCTAATCACGAGTTTGTAAAACGCGCAAATTGTCCTACTTATTTGTTTTTTGAAAGTGTCAAATGTTCTATTTACATGTTTTTGAAAAGTGCAATATATTCTATTTACATGTTTTTGAAAGGTGCAAAATATTCTATTTACATGTTTTTGAAAGTGTAATATATTCTATTTACATGTTTTTGAAAAGTGCAAAATGTTCTATTTACATGTTTTTGAAAAATGCAAAATGTTTTATTTACATGTTTTTAAAAAATGCAGAAGGTTCTATTTACATGCTTTCATGAAGATGTAATTTTAATTCTTTGTTTAGATGATTAAACTAAAAATGGATATGGGTCATTTTGGTTCTTCACAGACGATATGTTCATATGGCATTACCTGTGTCTGTATCCCGTATCCCTTATCCCGTTGTCTTAATAAAGTCAAAGTGGATTTTTAAAATTATATACCTTAAGCCTTAATACCATCTGCCCCATAGCTCAGCCAAATCCAAAGCTTTGTATTGTACTTGTTTTCATTGTTGTAGATTCTAGTAGCTTCAGTACCATTATGTGAAGTAATATCAAAAACAAAAATCGAAATCAAAATCAGAATCAGAATCAGACAAGCTCAATATAATAGTAATGGTGGGGCTGATACTGATTGCTGTGGGTGATAAAGACAGACTGATAGTAATAGTAGTAGCACATAGTTGTATTAAGGAGTAAAGGAGTAGAGATAATTGTAATCAGGGAGTCAAATGGCAGAAAGAAAAAGAGGTAAATTCGTAAAATTGAATGAGATAAGAGACGAGAGATAATCTGAGATAATAAAAGCTCCACAACTATCAAGCGCGGGCCTAAGGGGTGGGAAACATAGGCAGGGCCCCACCCCAAAATGGTTTTTATAACATTGGCTAACATATGGGCATTTAAATCCAGATGGCCGGCTTATATCGTGAGTGAAGAATCAAAATGATGTATATACATTTTTAGCTAGAATATTAAATCACTATCTACAAAAAAATATTTAAATATCATGAAACTAAAAGCATCTAAATAGAACAATTTGCGCGTTTCAAAAATATATCAATGTAAAATATTGCACATGTAAATGTAACATTTTGCAAATTTAAAAAACATGTAAATAGAACGTTTTGTAGTTTTTGAAAACGTGTAAATAGAGCATTTTGAACTTTTAAAAAGCATGTATACAGAACATTTTGCACTTTTCAAAAACTTGTAAATGTAACAATTTGTACTTTTCAAAAAAATTCAAATACAACTTTTTGCACTTTTTTAAAACTCGTATTTAACATTTTGCCCATCTAATTCCATGTAGATTTTTTACATGGCTCATTATAATTCTAGCTTAAATTTAAAATGGTCCATTTTAAACCTTCACTCGCGATATTATTGCCCACCCCAGTAAATATTTCTAAATCCGCCCCTGCCTACTATACAGTAGAGACTATAGGTACCTACATAACATGTACATTGTACATAATAACTCTTCACCTGAGAAGGCACAGCTAATTTATTAGTACATAGATAAAATATAGGGCTGTACAAAAATGACTGCTGCACCAGTCCCACTAAAATTCTTTATTGGAACAATAACAGAAAGAACAACTTCACTTAAGATTAAGATTTAGTTGAGCATATGTCAATCTATTAAATTGTTTGAATTAAAGAATTTAAAAAAAAATGTATATTATGATCACAATAATAATAAAATCACTTCCCAAAATCCAAACCAAAGCTGTGGCTTGCAGTGTCCCTATATTATCGTGGCTACGGGCTATGGGACTACCAATGATGGGGTATATGACTGTCCATTAGAGTTGTAATATAAGTAATACGCTATAAAGTTCTGTAGCCTGGCTACGTATTAGACATTAGGAACGTTATAACAGACAGAGTTCAGTCGTAATCAGAGCAAACAAAACAAAGGCAAAGACGTATTATATATTTTATAATGTACAAGATATACAAAAAGTTACTTTCTTATTTCCATTTTTACCATTATTTAATTGAGCAAGTGCAGGGGATTTTTATTTTTTTGCAGACGTATTATCCTCTATAATATTCATATTATCAACTTAAATCAGCAACCACTGTACCCTTACCAGTACCAGTACCAGCGTGCATTGTATTATTTTCTGCATAGTAAAAATGCATAAAATAAAATACACCTATCAGTGTATGATTATATGTAGTAAATACGTGCATAATATAATTACAACAATTATTTTATATTTTTGTCGTTTTCGTTTAAGTTTTTCTTTTTATCTCCTTCATTATACATTGTGTGTCTTTCACATTATTTTACACTTTACAATGCTCAGCACAAAAACTGGAAGTAGTATTTGTTCATTCTTACAAGTATATCTGTAGCCCTTCGGTATAGATAGCATAGACAATTCGTATATCGTCTATGAAGAACCAAAATGAGCCATATCCGTTTTTAGCTAAAAACAATATCAACTATCTACAAAAATATTCAAATATGTCTTGAGAGCATTTAATTAGAACGTTTTGCACTTTGGGATTAGAACATTTTGCACCTTTTCGAAAACATGGAATTAGAACATTTTGCACTTTTTTGAAAACATGGAATTAGAGCATTTTGCACCGTTTCAAAAACATTCAATTAGAACATTTTGTGCCTTTTCGAAAGCATGGAATTAGAACATTTTAGACCTTTTAAAAAACATGTAAAAAGGGCATTTTACATTGTTGAAAAACATGAAAATAGAACATTTTACGTTTTTCAAAAACTCCCAATTAACATTTGACGCATTTTTCACATTTTGTTTTTAGGACACACCTAGCTCATTTTAATTGTAGCTTAAATTGGATATGGGTCATTTTGGTTCTTCACAGACGATATTAGTATGTTATCAGCAGAGATATAAAATACACGCTACACAACTAATGACTAATGTATGTATAAGCGTGTGCTCTTCAATACCCCGTCTTATTTTCTCGGCCCCTCAACATTCAACATTTCTGCAGATATTTCCCACTGATACTCGTCACTTAATGTCGTATAGCCGTAGTCGTAACTCGTAGTGATATTAAATCCTCATCCTATAATAATATAGACACAGGAACAGGACGTGGCTATACTTGGCTCTGGCTCGCCATTGTATTATAGTGTGTTGGTAAATTATACAGAAAAGGGAAATAATTTTATTCTAATATCTCTATTTAAATATTTGGATTTTAGACAAAGTGAAATTTTCATTGTTATTTGTAAATTGTAATCTTTATGTTTTTTGTGCAGAATGCACACAATTTATTATATTTATAAGAAAAATGTATATGCTTTCTTTACATGAAGATATATAGTGGACGGGTAATTTTTAATGTAATACTATGTCATTACACGCTTTAATTTAATTATATTAATCATCAAAATTATCAGCACCACATTCCCAACTCCAACTCAGCACTCATTCAAAATATTGAGACAAGATTCTTTCAACTTCCACAAACTAAAAATTATCAACGATCGTATAGCGTAGCGTAATCCTAATCGCACGCCGTGTCCGACTGCACTCCTGCTGTCTTTGTCTTTCCGTCACTGTTTTCACTTTTGCTTTTTGCTTTTTGGAATTTAATTCAAAATCTATAGTTGCAAATTACATAACATTATTGCTTTAAATTAATCGTAAGCTAGAAAAACATTTTTGTCTGTAAATATTTTGGCCAATAGCCAACAGCTGGTAGCCGATAGCCGGTAGCCTGAAGCGGAGACCAATTGAAGCAAATAATTGGGAAAAACGAAAAAGCCACCAGGCCAGACCATTAGACCACATACTTCAGGGATTTTCCACAAATGACGTTATAGAAAATTCCCCAGTTTTAGGAACCCTTGACCCCCACCGTCATCAGCTTAACCGGAGCGTAAACGGCTATCTTTAACATGCAATGTTACCAGTACCAGTAGCCAAGTAGACCCATTGACCCTTCCTATGACGTCATTTAGTGACGAAGCAATTACTTTTAGGCAGCAATTTGTTTCCATACAAAAAACCACCATTTTGATTTTATTGAAGGGTTTCTTTGGTAAACCAAAATGTTGTATTTACATGTTTTAGAAAAGTGCAAAATGTTCTATTAATTGATTCTAAAAAAAGCAAAATGTTCTATTTACATGTTTTGAGAAAAAAGTAAAATGTTTTATTTCTATGTTTTTGAAATGTACAAAATGCTTTTTTTGCATGTTTTTGAACAGTCAAAATGTTCTATATTTACATGTTTTTGAAAATTTAGACAGCGGGTGCTGCCCGTGCTGGCCTCATTAGCCGGCCCTGACGTCATTTAAGGACGACTCCTAATGGAATTAATAAAAATAAAAAACTCCAACATTTTTAGTGCTATATCTGCAGTCTGCAGAACAATCGGATCCGGAATAAATGTGAATATTATTGTATGTACATAAAACAGAATATTGACTGACATCAGCATGGACATTAAGGGAACCATAAAAAATTGTGTTTCTATATTATACACAATAGTGCATGCATTAATATTAATAAAGCCTTTAATGGCTATACCTTTCCATGTATATACCTATGTAGCTATTTTATATTCTTTTGCTTTTATGACAAAACATTCAACTCGAAATCAGCGCAGTACACAAAGTATCTAGGAATTGAGCTAAAAATCCAGCTCTCAGGTCAATTCTATTCACTATTCAGTCCTTTTCGTAGACTGTAGACGTAGACGTCGATGTTGACGTCCTGGGCTACATGTGTCTGTTATTAGTAAAAGTCTGTATCGAGCACTTCGTACAGGATTCGTCGTAGCCAGGGTCTGGGCTCCGGCTCCGGCCCCGGCTCCGATAACAAAGACTCTCCCCATCTCCATCTCCATCCCCATCCAAATCCCATAGCACTAATAACAATGTTTCCTTTCATCTCTAGGGACTCCGCTGATCAACTGACTGTGAATTTGAATTCAAATTTCACATTGTGACTCCTGTATACCATACACATAGATTATGATTGAAAAAAATTGAGTCAAAGTAAATTGATAGGCTGCAGAAAGCAGTAGAGTGCGGACCAGGGACGGAAGCCGAAACCAAAGCGTACAATGCGTGAGCATAAAATACAGTAGAAGAATAATGTAGAAAGTCGAGACCATACCACACATGCATAATGCATAGTGTTATATATTAATAATAACAAAAATACTAATCGTCTGTGAAGAACCAAAATGATCCATATCCAATTTAAGCTAGAATCAATATGAGCTGTCTTTAAAACAAAACAAGAAACATCTGTCAAATGTTAATCACAAGTTTTTTAAAAGTGCAAAAAGTTCTTTTTACATGTTATTGAAAAGGTGCAAAATGTTCTAATTCCATGTTTTTTGAAAAGGTGCAAAATGTTCTAATTCCATGTTATCGAATAGGTGCAAAATGTTCTAATTCCATGTTATCGAATAGGTGCAAAATGTTCTAATTCCATGTTTTTTGAAAAGGTGCAAAATGTTCTAATTCCATGTTTTTGAATACGTGCAAAATGTCTAATTCCATGTTTTTGAAAATGTGCAAAAATGTCTAATTCCATTATTTTGAAAAGGTGCAAAATGTTGTGTTTACTTATTTTTGAAAAGTGCAATATATTCTATTTAAATACTCTCAAGACATATTTGAATATTTTTGTAGATAGTTGATATTGTTTTTAGCTTAAACTGGATATGGGTCATTTTTGTTCTTCACAGAAGTAATGTCATACTCACACATGATCCAAGTCGAAGCTTGGATACTATGGAGTCTCAACGTCGACGTCGACATCGACATGCGGAGATAAGGAAAAACGAGACTGGGGAAAAAATTGATAGCATTTGTTTGTTTGTGTGTAATTGTGAGGATGAGATGAGGATTGAGGATGCGGAGAGGAGAGGACTGCTGGTGATGACATTCGAGCAGGCTTTACTTCCATCTTCCACACATGCAGATGATCCACCAGATCCAGATCCAAATCTCACAGCAGACCAAAATCCAGATTCTGTGCAAGTCTCTGTTCTTGCTCTTGTTCATGTGGCACCGGCCTTCTACGAACGACGAACCTGATCCAGTTTTAAGAAAAGGCTCGTCCAACACGAATCTATTCCTCTTCTCCCCCCACGTTTCTCCCTCGACGTTTCTCCCTCAACGTTTCTCCCCGACTCATTTCTCCTTCGTTCCGTTTCTCCCCCTACCTACTTCTCCTTTGTAATGTTTCTCCCCAGCCACATTTCTCCTCCGACCCACTTCTCCTCATTTTATTTCTCCTCTGGTGCCATTCTCCCCCAAAGTTCTCCTCCATTTTCGTTCCGGCTTCGACTTAAAAGAAAGTCAAGTTTACTGCTTCTGTTCACCGATTAGTGTTGGATTGAAAAAATATTAAGGCAGATACTTTATCTACTCGAATTGTTTGGCTTGAAGCCTCCTTTAGAATATTTAAAAAATATTGCATACCTAATGAGAGTCAAGTAATACTCCTAGTTTTGTCTTACCAACGGCTTTTATTTTTAAATAGACATGTTATAACTCACAAATAATTATTAAAAATAAAAAAATACCTTAATATACTGAAGGCTTAGCGCTATACTAAAAAAACGAGGATTAGATAAGACAAAAAAGAAGGTATGGGTTAGGTACCTATTTACCATATTTTACTAGTTTATGTAATTTTCTTTTATTAAAAGTTTTGATTTACCATATGGTTTACTCATAGTTTATTTAGATGTTACATTGAGTAATTTGAGTATTTTAAATGCTATAGTATATCAAATGCATATCTGATTGTATTTTGAGTAAACTAATTTAGGACATAATTAGATGACAGTTTTGCTAGTTACTTACTAGTAGAATTTACTATTATTTGTTTATATTCCTGTTTTACCAGATAATTTCAGCCCTAAATAAAGTGAGCTAAATGTGTAATGCCTTTGTTGTTGCGTACTACTGGCTTTTATTTTTAAGGTTTCTACACCTTGCAGTCACATAAAGCTCATTCTCAATGCGTCTAATGTTCTTTATACTACATAGGTACATAAAATGTCATTCCATTTTTTGCTTGTACTTATTTGCTTTAACCACAATTCGAGTAGATAACGTATCTGCCTTAATATTTTTTCAATCCAACACTAATCGGTGAACGGAAGCAGTAAACTTGACTTTCTTTTAAGTCGAAGCCGGAACGAAAATGGAGGAGAACTTTGGGGGAGAATGGCACCAGAGGAGAAATAAAATGAGGAGAAGTGGGTCGGAGGAGAAATGTGGCTGGGGAGAAACATTACAAAGGAGAAGTAGGTAGGGGGAGAAACGGAACGGAGGAGAAATGAGTCGGGGAGAAACGTTGAGGGAGAAACGTCGAGGGAGAAACGTGGGGGGAGAAGAGGATGGATACCGTCCAACACCAAGATGAGGACCACCACCAATGCAACGTGCATAAAATACAGCTCACACTCATACTCATCGTCAGGCTTGCCTCCTTTTATACCAGTGATAAGTTATACTATACGTAGTTGTTCTCAAGCTACTAACATTGCTGTCAGCCGGATCCGGATCTAAATCATGTCTACATGTGAGTATCAGCCCATGAGTAAAAGACTGTTCACTCGGAGTCGGCATCGGTATCCAGATCAGTAGCAGATGGCAGATAGCCCCTTTTGCATCTTCTGTAATATATTCCCATAAAAGTGAGAATGAAGCTTTCAAAAAACAGTCACAAATAATACACATTTAAACTTCATTAAAAAGTACACGGATACTGCACATGTAAAAGTATTCAAATTCAGTTTCCACGTCGCACAAAACATGTCACAAATACATACAAAATAGTCTTTACAAAAGGTTTTATTGCATTTTACATGTAAATTATGCGAGGTATTTAAATTTGCATTCGCAATCAAAAAAAGACGCGTTAAAAATTTCTACTTACGTCCGGCGTCCTACGTTATAAATACCTCAATTTTTGAATCAGGGCCGGACGAAGGAATTGCTTTTAGGCACATACAAAAACCACTATTTTGATTTTATTGATGGTTTCCTTGGGTAAAGCAAAATGCTGTAATTACATGCTTTAGAAAAGTGCAAAATGTTCCATTTACTTGATTCAGAAAATTGCTCAATGTTCTATTTACATGTTTTGAGAAAAGTGGAAAAAGTTTTATTTCCATGTTTTTGAAATGTACAAAAAAACTTATTTTGCATGTTTTTAAAAAGTCAAAATATTCTTTTTACATATTTTTGAAAAGTGCCAAATGTTCCATTTACATGTTTTTTTGAAAATTCAAGGAGCGGGGGCTGCATTATCCGGCCCTGTTTTGAACGAGTGTTTGAACTAATCTCTCACATTGGACATATCAACAAAATTCGGCACAATATTAAAGTCCGCGTACCTAACTAAAAAATGCCCGCGTGCTATTTTAGCAAATGTGGTGGTGGTAATCAAATAAACCAGTAGAAATATGACAGTAAAGGAAAAACAACACAGTCATATAGTATATCTTTAGTTCTATCCTTTCCAGCTTCAGTTTCCAGATTCCAGCTCCAGCTCCAGCTCCAGTTCCCGTGTCTGCTTCCTCCCTCCCTGCCTGTCTTTGTATTTACCAAACTAATCAAACAAAAATTGCATTGGGCCAGAGAAGGAGAGGAAGTCAAAGGCAGACGAGGGGAATTTACCTCCGCCTGAGATCCAAGTCCAAAAATCCAACTTGCTTCAATAACTTGTACCAATCGCAATACTTTGTGTGTAATGCTCATTGCTTCAGTTTCAGTTTTCAGTTGTAATGCAGTACAGACAATTTAGAAAATTTACGGAATCACACCATCATCTCTACTATATGTACATCTGCAGTATCTGCAGTCGGCAGTCTGCACTACATCACACAAAATACTCGTACGGTATGAAACGATGAAACTATGAAACTATGGATGTACCTAAAATCGTTTAATTAACGCCATGATGAGCATTTTCCTCCCGGCGGCGGCCGCGGCCGAGATGAGCCAACTTACATGGAAACGGACGACTATTGAAGAATGGACATGGACCTTCCTGACATCCTCCGATGAAATGAATTAAAATGAAAATGAATGTTTCGTGCATGAGAGATGCATTGAGAATTTGAATGATCGTCAAGTGTTCATGTTTCATGCCCGGCTCCGGCTTCGGGTATGAAATACTATCGCACTATATTATGTAGGTACCTACCAACTCCTTCAATCACAATAGGCTATCAAACGTGTAGAATTCTAATGTAGCCAAGGGCAACGGCAACGGCAACCACCACCGCTCGCCGCTCGCTCAGTGACAATGACAATGCAATGGGCCCTGCAACGCAAACGGTGTGGCATGCTATGTACGTCGACGTCGTGTTGGTGGTGATCTATGCATCTCCGCTCTTTGCTCTCTCATTCCAATTTCCATCTCGATTAATTGTATGTAATCATCAACATGCATTCGTACACGTAGGATAGCAGACGCTGTGCTGGGCTTGGGCTTTGGTCTGCCTTCCAAATCCAAATCCAAATCCAAACGCACACACACTCTCTACTCTATAGTCTCTATTGTATTCCACTATTCCATTTTATTAAACGCATATCAGTCATGTCATATATGAGTCTGCCTATAATATATGAGGTACAGAACGCCAACGCGAATCGTGGAGGAGATGCGTTTTCATTCTCTGGTCAGACCTGCATTTGTCACGAGGTTTAACTCACTAGCATGTGTTTCCGAATTAATTTTTACGCAGCCCCTCTGCTCCATACTACTTTCTCCATATGCCCCTTCCCTATATACTAACTAAGCTGTATCAGTAAGGCTCTGGCAACATATGATGAGCTGTTTGGCAAAACGGGTCAAGTCAATTGTTTTAATATGAGATTTTTTGCATTATGTGCAATATTCAACTAGATACGTTACTGTGTTGAAAGGTAAATGTCAAAGTTCATCTAATACAATTTTTAAAAATAGCCAAAATTTCGTATTTTGCCAAAACGGTATAAAATGATTTTTGGCAAAATGGGATAAGTCCACGTTAAACATGCATTTCTGATTCAATGTGGTTTTCCAGTATTTTCGTAGTTTGTAGAAGACAATTCCCGTGCGTAAATTTTCTTATGCAAGAAAAAGTTTAAAAGTTAAAAAATGTTTGGCTTCACTCAAAACGATTAAAATTTCATCCCACGGACTTTTGACTCCATGTTAAGTTTTCGATTTTGAGGCAAAAACGGGAAAAGTCCACAAATTAAAATTTTGCAAAATTTTCTAAAAATTCCAGAGTCAGACCAGATTTATGAAACTGCTTGAAATAACGCTTCGTCAGTTGTAGTACCTGTAGAAAAAATTGACTTGCAAAAAATAATTCTGTCACCTTTTATTCATTATTGGTCCTTTCTGTAAAAGCATGATGGACTTGACCTGTTTTGCCAAAGAACTCTTCATATGAATATCTGGACTCCATACTGCTTAGCTGCTCAAACTAAAGTAAGTGAACTGAAACTGACGATGAGCATGAGAAAAATGGGATGATTTTCATTACATCCGCTCAATCATAAAACGACACAGATACTCCAGCCGTTGCCGATACCGATACCGATGCCAATCGAAGCCGAAGCTGGCTCATTTTATACACAAAGTAGAATGTTCCATATTGGCATATGCAGCTCCATGTAAACAGCTTTCGCATCAATAGAATTAAATTGGAATATGTGCATCACTCACTCTCGATTTATCCAGCCATTGAATTTTGAATTGGCAAGTGATCATGATTCAGTTGTCCAGCACCGGATCAGGATCAAGTTCGATCTCTCCAACGCATCATCATCCAGAGACGGACATGGACACGGAGCCGGATCCGGAGAGACTTTCTGTGTTACAGATGTTGCTGAATTGAATAGTGACTATACACAATACATCTTGATTCTTGATTCTTGATAGTAGTCCCTGTTCCTTTTTGTAATTCGTAGTCGAAATCGTAATCATAATAATGTACGTACGTAATTATACGGTTTTAAGGCTATATAGTCGAAACCCTCTCCCTCATCTTTTGTACATATTCGTTTTAGCTTTTTTCCTGGCTAGCGTGCCTAACATATGAAGCACGGAGAGAGCATTAGCATGGACATTAGCATTATTTATTGTGTAATATAAAATCTGTTTCATACTTGATTATCACATTGTAGCCTCCAGCCGTTGCGTTCCGTTCCGAGCTGGATCTGGAGCTGGATCTAAAATCTGGATACCGGGGCCGTAGCCCTGTGCTGTTGTGCCTGGCTTTGTTTTATCTGTAGCCCCAGTTCTTGAATAATTCAGTTAAATGCAATGTACCTACCTAATAACAATAACAAAATGTTCCCTCCGCTCAATTCCTCACATGCAGCACACAATAATATTTTCATTCTTAAATTTAAATCCAAGACGTAGTAGAATGCAAATACAAAAAATCTAAGCGTATTATACATACATTTTTATATGGATGTTTTTGTTTTTATTTTTTCCTCATTTTTTTGTGCTGTAAGTTTGAAGAACTAAATACCAACTTTGAACTCTTCAGACTCGATTAGATACTAGCATGAGGAATCTACGTATAAGTTATATGTGGAGTGAGCAGCTATATGGACTATATGGACAAAAACGAAAACTTCTATACTACTGACTACTGGTCTCCTAATTACATGATGAAAGACTCGAGTGTGTGTATTTATCAAACACATTATGAAGACCTATATAAGCCAGAACAAGAAATCCAGCTGAATCAAAATTATTACAACTCTCTATGTAATTCTCAGGGCCGGAGCCGGATAATGCGGCCAGCGCATGCAGTCCCCGCTGCTTGAAATTTCTCAAAAAATGTAAATGGAACATTTTGCACTTTTCAAAAATATGTAAACAGAATATTTTGACTTTTTAAAAACATGCAAAATAAATTTGTTTGTACATTTCAAAAACATGGAAATAAAACATTTTCACTTTTCTCAAAACGTGTAAATAACACATTTTGCACTTTTCTGAATCAAGTAAAAAGAACATTTTGCACTTTTCTAAAACTTGTAAATACAATATTTTGCTTTACCAAAGAAAACCATTAATAAAATCAAAATGGTAGTTTTTGTATGGAAACAAATTCCTGCCTAAAAGAAATTCCTTCGTCCGGCTCCGGCCCTGGTAATTCTACTACTCTGTGCCTACAGCCTGCCAGCCATTTGGTAAAGTAAAAGTTTAAAAGTATCCATACTATTTATGTAATTTGCCCGTCACTTATAATCTTATGACTTATGATATGACTTGTGTGATTATGACACATTGCGTATAGTACTACAAAATTACCAACTTTAAAAAGTTAAAGTGAAGGAACTATCCACACCACACGAGCTGCTTTTGCTTTGGTACCTACTACTGTAGCTGGAACGAATTTAGACAGAGTCAAAGTTTGAATTCCAAGTTAAAGTGCTCCAGGGATATGTCGAAAGTAGAAATAGAGAAACAAATAAATGATGGGGAATATTATGTGCGTTCTTCTCGGTCATTACTCTAATGTTAATGTTCAAAAGTCTGACTGCCCACTGACTGTCACTGCATACTGCGTATGTACCTACCATATGGCTGTAATTATTTGGATATAGTCCACCCTTAATATTAGAATACGTAAAAGCATATCGTCTGTGAAGAACCAAAATGACCCATATCCAATTTACGCTAGAATTAAAATGAGCTACTTAATAAAAATCACTAAATTAACTGGATACTTAAAATGTGAAGTATGAGGTTTTAAGAAGTGCAATCTGTTGCATTTACACATTTTTGAAAAGTGTCAAATGTTCTATTTAAACATTTTTGAAAAGTATAAAATGTTCTAATTTCACGTTTTTAAAAAGTGTAAAATGTTCTAATTTTGTTTTATGTTTTTGAAAAGTACAGAATGTTCTAATTCCACCTTTTTGAAAAGGTGCAAAATGTTCTAATTCCACCTTTTTGAAAAGGTGCAAAATGTTCTAATTCCACCTTTTTGAAAAGGTGCAAAATGTTCTTATTCCACCTTTTTGAAAAGGTGCAAAATGTTCTTATTCCATGTGTTTGAAAAGGTGCAAAATGTTCTAATTCCACCTTTTTGAAAAGGTGCAAAATGTTCTAATTCCACCTTTTTGAAAAGGTGCAAAATGTTCTAATTCCACCTTTTTGAAAAGGTGCAAAATGTTCTTATTCCACCTTTTTGAAAAGGTGCAAAATGTTCTTATTCCATGTGTTTGAAAAGTGTAAAATGTTCTATTCACACACTTTTGAAAAGTGTCAAATGTTCTAAATTACACGTTTGTGAAAAGTTTAAAATGTTCTAATTACACGTTTTTGAAAAGTGTCAAATTTTCTAATTACACGTTTTTGAAAAGTATAAAATTTTCTATTTACATACCTTAAGGATTACACGATATTCACATATATTGTTTGTAGAAAGTTTTCGTATTTAGTTAAAAATGGATACGGGTCATTTTGATTCTTCACAGGCGATATACTCTGGGTTGTTCGTAGGTACAGATATAGTGCTGATTACGGTATATTATGATATGGTTGCTGTGTAGAAACTGATATAGGCATATAGTTTCGTGTTGGTACATGAAGTTAAATATAAATCCAGTATCCAGTCCCAGTCCCAGTCCCAATCCAGCAGATCATTATTGTACACAGTTGGTCATTGTAATTGTAATGGTAGTGGAGTGATATTGACCACTAAATTCGAGCATTCGATTTGGATTTCGACAGAAAATGTAAAGGTCGTTCTCGTTCTGTACAGTTAGATTACAGAAAAGTGTGGATAGTTTTCAGCCTCAGTACATACATAGGTTTTATATCTGGAAAAGCTGCTGGACGCATGTGAAGAGTAAAAATGTATTTAACGTATCATTTATTTTCGATTTCAACTTTCAACGTCAAAGTAATCCACAACCCACAGCCCACAGGATTCCTTTATAACTGTCACCGAGAACGAGAACATAGTTCAGTCCTTTTTTCTGACTTATGACTAACCAAATAGAATGTATTTCAAAACTCGAGGTTAACTGGCTCGGCTACTGCGTCGACTGACCGCAGATTTAATTTCTCTATTTTGGGGTTTGAAATAAACCTACTACCGGCATCGATAGCATCGATATTTAAACATCTGCCTATAGGCTTATCATATATACTGTATTTATACAAAAATACTATTTATATTACATCAGTCAGTTGGTAAAATTCTTGAAGGAAAATGCACACAAAAAAGGAGGAAAAATGCAAAGGGTCAAAGTCAAACAAGTCAAAATGTGAAGAAAATTTCTGCCAACTTTTTTGAGCAATCTTTCGCAATTCTGAGCACAAAAAAACATAATACGACATACATACACCATTAAAAAAGTTAAAAGGGATATTTAAAATATATGATTTTAAATTGATTATGGCAATTAATTGATTTCTCATTCAAGATGACGCCATATGAAAAGCATATACTATTTTAAATTTTAGCTGCTATAGGATATTTAAAATGTGCAGGACAAAAATGTATGAAGAGTTGTTTAGCAAAACGGGTCAAGTGCATTAAATGATTTTTTCAAAATGAGATAATTCCAAGTTAAAAATGCATTTCTGATTTAAATTTGGTTTTCCACTGTTTTCGTAGTTTGTAGAAGACAATTCCCATGCATAAATTTTGTATGCAAGAAAAAGTTAAAAAGTTAAAAAAGTTTGGTTTAATTAAAATTGATTAAAATTTCATCCCACAGACTTTCTCCTCCACGTTAAGTTATTGATTTTGAGGTAAAACGGGAGAAGTCCACAAATTAAAATTTGGCAAATTTTTCTAAAACATTCCAGAGTCAGTCCAGATTTATGAAACTGCTTGTAATAACGCTTCGTCAGTTGCAGTACCTGTAGAAAAAATTGAGTTGCAAAAAATAATCACGTCACCTTTTATTCATTATTCGTTGTTTCTGTAAAATTTGCATTGATAGACTTGACCCGTTTTGCCAAAATACTCTTCATATGTTTTTGTAATGTAAATGAGAAGTAGGGGCACGATGATGCATAATATAGCTTACTTCGTAGTTGGTATTGGTAATGATCTGAGAACGGCAGCAAGTGATAATGAGGGCAATATAAGCAAGGACGCTGAGTCATGCCATTATTTGCTCACAGTAATAAATGGCAATGTCAGTGTCAATGCCTGCAAACTGCATCGCACATGTCATCGATTTCGTACGTTGCAATAATTGCCTGTTGCATTCGTATTGGCACAGGCTTATTCTAGATATTGCAAACTTACAATGTATAGAAGTCAGCTTAAGTTCAATGTGACTCTATCCAACACTCAGCTGTGCTGTGTGGAAGTAGAAACTTTGAATATTTTATTTTACCTTGAGGGAACGGAGCGGATCCGAAGCTCAAAATCTCATAGAAGTAGAAGATTTCGTTTATGTGCTAATGATTTATGTCAGAATATTTATATTGCTTCTATAAGTATATAGGTATGTCATGAATAAATACACTATGACTTGAAATGAAAAAGGAGGTTCTTTTCAGATATATATATGGTTAGAGGAAGAACTTTTAATTACTTTTATAACCTCTTCAAAATGATATTAATTACGTACAAAGTTTTATATTACATAATATATTCACGGACGGAGACGAGTGAGGAAAAGAAACACAAAGAACGAGAAGAGGTAGGTAAGTATCTGTTAATTGCGTGTAATTACCGGTGAGAGTGGAAGTATCTACTAGTTTCCCACGGCAATGTCCGATGGTATTCCAAGACCTTAGTGTCTTTGGCAGCACGGCAATCAATCCTAGTTCTTTAATCGAGCGTTATGACTTCAATCCCTAATCTTCCGTCTAATTAACTAACTCCGGGTCAAACGAAAATGACCGGTTAACTTTATTGAGTCTTTTGAAAAGAGAAAAGCTAAACTGTAAATTCAAGTCGTAGATCTAATGACTTTTTAGAGAATGTTCACTATATACTCCGCTGTGAAAAACTGACTCGTCGCTAACTTCTCTTTTCCACTTCTTCTAGTTTCAAAGGTAAAGAAGAGAATTTTCAAGTCCAGGCTAAGAGAGCTAAAAGCGGAATCAATGACTGTTCAGTAGCTCGAGTGAATTGAGAATGTCCGTATACTTCAACAGCTAAAGACTGAATGCCTGACTTGCTACTGTTATTGCTTTGAGTTCAACTTCTTTCAACTGACTAAGTATGTATCTTCAAAGGATTCCCATTGTTCCAAGCTATGGTCAATTGGAATACTTCTACTGTCTGTACTAACTATGTATCCCATCGCTGAAAGCGGTGGCATTGGAATGTTCTTTTGTCTAACTACCTGTGTGCTACTTTTTCTCGCTCGCCTGTCTGACTATGCCATAGCCTTTGTGCTATGGGATGGGCGGGATTTCTATTTATAGAGTATTTATAATAGAAATGGACAGAGGTGGAGTTCCGTCTCCACAAAAACCCTCCACACGCCTATCAGCCGAGACCCATCGGCGGTCTAGGTTAGCGTGCGGGAAGTGTGCGAGAAAGGAGTCTAGTTACATGAGTTATTTTCATTCAAACGCTATCCGTTCCAGGATGTACATTACGTGTCTAGCATACGTCTCGTCTACCGTGTACAGAGTTTGTTGTACTTAATATCTAAGTTTGACAGACATTCATAATAATATGGTATTTTGTCCACATGGACACATTCCAATTCCAGTCTCATTGAGAAAAGATGTACTAATTACGTAACAATCAATATTTCAAAAACATGGTAAGTCTTGACTAAAATGCATAGTATTTTGAATTATATTTGTATTCATCCACCATTCAGTGATGGTGGGATGGTGGGTATATGTTGGTAAATGTACCTATATAGGTACTTGGTGTGGTCTCAAAAAATAAATTACGATGGTGATTTATGAATCACCTGAGTGCTCAAAAGGTAAAAAATGAAATCAAGATTAAATGTGAATATCTACAGGTTGTGCAACAGTTTTTAGTGTTTTTAAAGTTTTAGTATTGTTTTTGGTGTCCGGAAAAATTGAATATTTACGATTGGACTTTTGTAAAAGATTGAGAAAGTTCAAAAAAATTCTATTTTTATAAATTACATAACTGATGGTCCAGGCCAACTAAAAATTTCTGATGCTTCAAGTTTCTGAAAAATCCTTCATGTGAAAAAAAAAATTCATCTGTGTCTTCAAATAAAATATTATTGTGTTCACACCGTTTGTCGAGAAAATTAAGTTTCCAAAGAATTGGAGGTTCTGCCTCCACACTAATTTTTGACTTAAGTTAAAAATTAATCTATGGATCCTAATTGAGACTCTGAAATGGAGGATAAATCAAATTCGTGAACAGAAACTATTACTGCGTCCAACATATTTACAGGATGTGGGGAGTAAATACATGTTTGTATTTTTACATTTCATTTTAGTTAAAAACTAGCGATGGATATCAACAGCAGAAATATTTATAAATGTCGAGGAAATTCATGCATGTCCATAGATATCATCAGCTCAAATATTCACCATTATGATTGTAGGAAATATAGATAAATATTAACAATTCTGAAGTCTGTCGATGGATATTAACAGCTCCAATATTTATAAATATAGGTATAAACAAATCATCAATGAATCAACATCAACATATAAACATCAACATATAAACATCAATATATAAACATCAACATATACATATATTTATAATGTAATATTCCGTGACGAGGCTAGTTGAAGGTGAAGGACTCTTCTTCAGAATCCTCGGTGGTGGGAGGGTCTTGGTGGGCTAGATAAGTAGAATTTCGAGTGTCGATGTAACTGCAGTCTCCATCACTGGTGTCAGAGCTGGGAGGGGATTTGATGATTCTGTCGCGAGGGAGTTGGTCGGTGAAGTCCTTGGAGGATTGTGTCGGTGGAATTGTGGGTTCGTCGGGACTTGGGCGGTAACGTGGGTCGAAGATCATTTGTTCCGCACGCCATCGTGCCAAGCGCATCTCGTGGTGAGTATCGCGACGTCTCCGAAGTTGTTCCAAAAGGTTACTCGCGGATCTCTCTCGGGTAGGAATCTTGGGAATGTGTTTTGGTGAAGGGCTCCGGTATTGGCGATTCCTTCGCTCTTCGATCACATCTCGCAGTTGGGTGGTGGATAAGCTACCACGATGGTAATCGAAATTGTGGTGGGTGTAAGGGGGATGGAGGGTACATGGAGTATCGTCACGGGAACGTTTACGTGGATTTTTCTGAAGGGATTCAGGAGTAAGGATAGGAGGAATGGTGGTGGTGTGTGGAGTAGATTCCAATTCTGAGTTTGAAAGTGGAGTCTCCGGTCTATTTTCTTCCTCAGTGTCTATCCCCTTCTCTGGTGTTGGAATAGTCTGACCATGGCAACGGCGAAGGTCAAAAATCAGGTCGTCTTGTTGCCGCTGAATTTGTAGGATCTCCAAATGATCCTCGCGAATCGCTCTTTCTTCCATTAGTGGTGGCATATCGCTCTCAGAATCACTCTCCAGTAATAGTGCTGCTGGAGTCCAGTTCTCTCGTCCTTGGACAACTGTGTGAGGCGGAAATCTTTCGATCCACTTTCCCAGGCGTTGCTGTATTCCCAGTATTTCATCTTGCGATGCTGGAGCAAACCCACGGACGTTTAGCGTCGGATCCGGCCTCCTCTCACGTTCTGATGGTGCTCGTGACGGAGTAGTTGTCTCGTCAAAATGTGTGTGCGCTGTTTCGAAAGGGTCCTCCGAGTCCTCTGACTGTATCATGTTAACGTCGGGGGCTGGAGGATCTTTGTCGTCATTATCAGTAGTGTCATCGTCGGTGGTCATATCTGGAGGATCCATTTCGTCATCTTCATCATCTTCCTCCTCTTCGGCTTGTTCAGCCTCCATAGGAGAATGAATAGGATCGTCCATATAGTAATCTGATGGGTCATAAGGTTGATAGTCATCTGGCTCGAGGAGATCTATAGGTTCGTCATCCTCGCTGTCTGTGTCTACTTGGATGGGTAGTTGGGGTGCAATCTCTATTGATGGTGGGAGAGTTGGTTCCTCCGGAATGTCTCTGGCGTGGTCTCCGTCCATGGTGGTAAGTCTAATCATAGTAAAGGAACAAAAACACCTTTTTCCAAGTTATTGTACTTTAACCGTACCAATGCAGTGGTAGGTCTCTCGATGGTGGTATCTAAAAGTGCTTAAGATTAAGTATGGTCCCAGGTCTTTAATTGACCTGGTATTTCTATCCCATGGATATAATCCATGGAAAAAAAATTATTTCCCTACCTAACCTTAGCTTTATTATTAGTAGGTGCTCCTTTCCTCCCTTGAGGTGGAGTTATAGTCTTACGAATTTCATGTTCAATTATCCGAATCTTTGCCAATGAAAAATAATGGTGTCGAGAACATGCAAAAACCGAGTTTGTGTTTTTCATTCATTATGAGTTTTAATGATAATTATTATTAAAGAAATCCCAAAAGAATAATTTGGTATAATATGTATAATGGAATGAAAAAGGGTTAATGATGCTCAAGAAATCAATAATTCAATTGTGCATAAAGGAAGGAAATCAAAACTTAAAATTTACGTAGTGTCTAAAATTATTAAATATAGAGTTAAAAATCGAAAATTTTCCTTGCAGAAAGTTGCTGAAGGAACTTAAAATTATCTACACATTCATTATGCCATATATCCATATCCAGAGTAGTGAAAGAATTAAACAGTCTAATAGCCGTGGCCATGGAAATCTTGGAAGTGGGGACAGGCATAGGTTGGGTGGTGTCCGCCGCAGAAGAAACAACGCTGAGCTAATTCCATGATTCGGGCAAATTTTGCGTAGCTAATCCTACGATGAGGGCATCGTTGCCAGTAGTGTCGAATATTCCCTTGTTGGTGTCTACGTCGGCAGAGTTCGCAGTCCCATGGTGTTCCAACAAAGTGGTTCTCAACTTCCGGTAAAGGAGGAAATGGTTGGACTTGAGGAATGGGAATATGGACTATCTGTGGTTGCTGGATCGGTGCGCCGAAGAGTGGAATGAGTTGAGGAAGTCCTGGGGCTTGGTAGAAGTATCCATTCGGAACAGCAGCCGGTTGTGGAATATTGTTCTGAGGTTGCTGTTGTTGTGGGGCTGGTGGATCTGGAGCATTTCTAGCTTGGTGGCGCGGTGGCGCATCTGATCGGGATTTTGAAGAAGCTCGGTATCCGTCGTGATGTTTTGAAGAGTCTCTGGATCGGGAGGATTTTCGAGGAGGGGTTGGAGATCGCGACCGACGATGTTGAGGTGGTGCTTGAGTTCTCCATGGGCGGCCTCTGGGCCATGAGTATCCTCGAATGTCGTCTATTGGTTGATCTTTTGAACGACTGTCAGGTTGTCGATTCTTGGAAAAATTGGAGCTTGGTGGTTGAGCTCGGGGTCTCCATTGCTGGGGAATCTGTCTCGGTCCGAAACGGGTTGGCTGGCGGAAAGTGGCCTGTGGAGTCGGAGGAGTGTTTCTCGGTGGGGCCGGGGCCCGTGGTTGGTTACTGTATCTGTCATGACGATCCAATGGTCGCGGTAATCTTAGTGTGTGCTGTGGTGATGGTCTCGGAGCCGAACTTTGTTGAGATGTTGGAGTGGCTTTAATAGGAGCTCGAGGTTTCGGTGTATAAATAGCATACCGAGGAGCTGTAGTGCCTAAGTCCGGGAGGAGATCAACAGTGGGAGCATTCGCATCTGGTGCTGGTGGTGTCGGTGATGGTGCTCGTTGAACTGGAGCCGGAGCTTGTTCCGTCTGAGTTGGAGCCGGAGCTGGAGTGATTGTGTCCAGGGGCTGAGCTGTATTCGGGCTAACTTGAATGGTGGGAGGAACTCTAGCGGGTCCTCTTCCTCTCATTGTAAATCTCGGGAGGCCGACAGCAATGCGTGGTGGAGCTGGGCCCAATAATAAATTTCCCGTAGGTTGATTTGGAGGACTAACAATACCATTAATTCTTGGTGGTGTCGATGATGGAGTGCTGGAAGTTAATCTCCAGCGCTGTAGTTGTTGTTCTATCTCAGCAGATCTGCGATTGGCTTCGTCTTGTTGTTGTTGAAGTTGCCTGATCTCGTCTGGGATGGGCTCCAGCTGTTGTGAAGTCCCTGGCTGAGGTTCTGGAATTTTCGGAGGAGATCCGCTTCGCTGTTTCTTTCGGACATTTTCAGATTTGAAATCTGCAGTGCTCGTGGAGCGTTTGATATTCTGAGCAGGAAGTCCTTCCAAAGGTTCAAACGTCTCGTGGTCGTAAGGAACTGGGTCTTCAATGTCCGCATTGTCGAACTGTTCATCTTCGGAATCGTTATCTAAGGCGACGGCCTGATTGATGATTGGAGATCTTGGAGGGTTTCGAGCTGGTATCGGAATTTGTTGGATGAATGGTTGGCGACGTGGGGAAGCTGGTGGAGTATTCTGCATAATCGGGCGTGGATCTACAGGCTGAGGAACCATGTGTGTGAAAGTTCCGTCGGGTTGTCTTGCCTGGATGTCATTGGGATGTGGAGTACTGTCGCTGGTCATTCGCATGACATACCGGTGTGCTTCGGGTTGTCCGGGGATCCTATTTCGCAATTGATGTAGCATAACTCTGCGGGACCGATCTTGGTTGTAGACATATTTGTGGTCCCAATCTTCATCATCTGATTCAATACCGGCGTTGGCAAATTCATTTTCTGGATCTAGTTGTCCTTCGGGAATTCGCGGTGGTCCATGAGGTAATTTATTAGGATTCGGATTAGGTGAAGGATTGGCCATTTTTCGAAGATGTCTAAGCTTTACCCGAAAAAGAAAGAAAATTTCCATCACTACTTAAGTAGGTGATGGGATAGTGCTTTTCCCATAATTGAAAACTATTCTATCTAAAATTTGAAATTCTTAAATAAAATAGTGTGCATGCAGAAATTGTTCGTGCATTCTAATTAGAGTCCTCAGAATCAGAGTCTGAGGTATCAGATTCGGAAGAAGAATAAGAGACTGGTTTCTGGTATTGACATGCCATCATTTGCCCTATGTTTCCCATGGCCTTAACTAATTCAGCCATGGCATCCGTAGGTTTTACGTGACATCTTTTTAACTTTGCGATTTTCTTTTTCTTTCGTTTCTTATGTACTGAGCCTACCTCTTTGCGCTTTCGTGTCTTTGGGACCTCAACATCGGAAGGATCCCACGGTATGACTACTTTTCTCGGTCTTGATGACCTTCGTAAGTCGTGATTTTCATTTATTGACTCTGACTTTTTAGTATTTAATATGACCTTACTATTATTTCCCTTTGCAGGAGTTATCGTGACATTATTTTCAATGACCGCTGTGGACTCTATGGTTGGGGCTGTGGGAGTTTCAAGTATATTTTCTTCCAAGAATTCAAGATCGCTTTCAGCTGGATCAATTTGTTGAGTTTCAGTGATTGATTCTTTTGGTGCTGTGTCGATTTCGATTTCTTCGAGTACTTGTGTTTCATCATCTCTATTGACCATCTTAATTATTTTCTTATTAGGGAGTTCAGTGATAATTAATTTGGTCTGTATTTTGGTCTGAGGGGCGGATGTTTCATTCCGCTCTCCATTCCAACTTTTTGGTGCTACAGGAATTTCGATTGGGTTGTCTCGTTTGTTGTGGGAAATATCACCTAATTCGGAGCATCCTTTCCTAACATTGACGTGACAACTATAAATTGAGTGATTTGAAGTGTCTATAGAATCTGCTCTATAAGTTGGAGCTTCAGTTGGTTGTGCTACATTAGAAATTTGAGACATAGGAATATCTTTAGAAGGGTTTCGAAAAGAATTGAAATACTGTTTAGTTTTCTGAAAATCAAAATCTGAATACCGTTTGCCCGTAGTGATATCAATACCCTGAATTAAATTCCAATCGTCCTTGTGAATAAAAGAACCATCTGAACCTAAGTGGTTCATATTATGACTATTACAACGGGATTCTCTAGCAAACGGATCATCAACGATAGTGGTAGTCATGCGTGCAGGATACCTATCTACCGTTTCTACATCAAAATATCTTCTAGCTGTAGGAGAATTCTCGGAATTAATTTTATTTGAAATTGGGATATTATTGGGTTCCGCCGGCGTGGGAAATTGTTCCGCGACCGACGGTATTAGTGGTAGTATTAACTCTACAGGTAGGTCAGAATTAGTGTCTATAATATTTTCTACTGGTACTTCGGAATTTCCCAGAGGTGCGTCAAACTCTGGTACGGTAGTAATGGCGTGATTTGAAAAATTATTTGTGAGTTGTTTATAATTATTCGAAGTAGGGTTTCGCTGAATAGTTCGATTACGGAGTTTTAACTCGTTATTTAGATCGAATAAATATTCTTGATTAAAAATTCCGCGGGGGATTACGTTGATTTGTGCCGCGGTATCCCCATCGAAATCTTTAAGTTCTGGGTCTGCCCATGGTTCGGTGTAAAATGCCGCATCATCAGGAGTATAAGTAAAACTATTTAACCAATTTTGATCACCTAATGCAGGTTCCATCTTATTATTAAGGGAAGGAATGTCGTCTAATAGGTAAGGTTTTAGGTTGTGCCCATGCACAATCTCAAGAACAGTTTCATCAATATACTTAGAAAGGTCAGTATTTCTATCACAAAGGAGATACATATGTTGGTTGGTTGCTGTACTATATACCTTATATGGGCCTGTATACTTAACTGTAAATTTTGCTGCTGTGCCTGGTGCTTTGTAATAATTTTTCTTAAGTACTAAATCACCTTCTTTATATAGAACTGTTGGGTGAGTCTTATCAAAAGCCATTTTGCGTTTCAACTGATTATGACATGAATTTTCGTGCGCCAAAATACGAGCCTTATGTAATTCATGCATCCTAACCTGCTTCATTTCTGGGTCATTTGGATCAATATCGTCGTCGAGAGGTTTGCCAGTTATGTAACAAAAGTGAAGACTTCTACCGAACATAAGAAAATAAGGACTATAGCCTGTACTAACGTGCTTGACAGCGTTGTATTCGTTCTCTATATGTGGTAACATGGTATCCCATTCAACATTATTATTATCATATTTTAACTTTTTCATAATGCTGCCGAATGTTGAATTAACTCTCTCTACGTAGGCGTTACTACTAGGATGGTGTGGAGAACTATGGATGGAGATCACGTTATGCCGGTTGCACATCTCATTAAACTTATGACCTGTGAATGCTGGACCATTATCAGATACGATACCCTTAATTTTATGTTTCGCAATTAGTGGTTCTAATACCTTTACCGTTTCAGCCACAGTTGTGCCTGTAGTTGGGATAAGATGCAGGAAGCGGGTGCATTGGTCTATCACGGCCAAGATATAAGTCTTATTGTTAGAAGTAGTATTCAGTGGACCAAGGTAGTCCACTGAAACTTTAGCATAAGGAGTGGTAGGAGTAATCATTGCATGCATAGGGCCTGATTTTTTTACGCGAGGGACATTAAATCTCTGGCAAGTGTCACATGCACGACATGCCTTGGTCACGTTGTCCCACATCTGTAAGAACCAATATTTATCCACCATAGAATAATAGATTTTCCTAAAACCAAAATGTGACTTGTTGTGCAGTTCACGTGCTATGCGCTTTCCTTCAGTTACTGGTAGAACATTTACCCACAATGGTCCCAAAGGCTCATAGTTGACATGCTGAAGAATACCGTCTGTGTTGAGGCGGAAATCATTGCGAAATTTATTTTTACCTCGACAATTATTTTCCTCATCTACCTGCAGTGACTTAATTATCTCAGCTAAATCTTTATCTTGTGCCTGCATACCCTGTAAATTAATTATAGATTTATCCGTGTCCGCGCAATGTACTATATATTCCTCGTCCTCAGGTTGCCTAGGATGTTCAGTCTCCGCCGTCATGCCTCTAAGAATGGCTACAGGGAGATTATCCGCTCGTGGAGGGCGACTCAAACAGTCAGCCATAGCATTAGATTTTCCTGGTACATACATAATCTTAAGGCGGTATGAACTCAATTTGAGACTCCATCGCACTAATTTTCCGGTGACCTGAGGTGTTCGAAGGATATTGACTAGCGCTTGGTGATCAGTGTAAACTAAGACTTCCCTTCCAAATAATAAGTTATGAAATTTTTGAAAGGCATGAATTATAGCATAACACTCTTTCTCCGTGACTGTCCACTTGCTCTCAGTATGTGATAGTGTATGAGAGTCAAAACCCAGGGGTTGTCGATCTTTGTGATTCCCATTAGTAATTACCTGGATAAGGGCAGCAGCGACTTCATAATCGCTGGCGTCAGCCCATAATTCCAAAGTGGCAGTGGGATCCGGGAATGCTAATGCTGGAGCGGTACATATGGCTGTTTTCATCTCTCTCACCGCTCTTTGACATGCGGCGTTAAAAACAAAAACTGCGTCTTTCTTTAATAAATCATATAGTGGCCTAGCAAATTTGGAATAGCCGAAAATTAATCTCCTAAAGAAACCGCTTAACCCTAGCCATCGACGTACGTCGGTGGTATCCTGAGGATCTGGAAAATTCATCAATACATTAGTGCGATCGGGATCTATTTCGATGCCCTGACTGGTGACCTTATGACCTAAGAAAGCGATTTTCGGGTGACCTAGATAACATTTCCTGGGTAGCAATCTTACATTAGCTTGTATACATAACCATAGGATTTTCTCAAAACGTTCCATCAATTGAGTGAAGTCTTTACCACCGAAACAATTGTCTTCAGAGTAATTATTAAAAAATGAATTTTTATACGGAGACCATATAATATCTAATGTTTTCTGTAAGATTGCACTCGAATTGACGAAACCGAAAGGAGTTCGAGTGGGACGAAACTGACCGTCTGACGTCATAAATGCAAGTATGTCTCTGCTGTCACTATCTAATTCTATTTGTTGGTAAGGATCACGGAGACCTAAATTACAAAAATACTTGGAGTTTGAAAGAGATTTGAAAGCAGTATGTAAAGGTGGGATAGGCATAGGTTCAGGTTTCACTTTTAAATTAATTTTTCTGTAGTCTACAGTGGGTTTCCAGGTATTCCGGGAGGATAACATTTGTACCTGGGATACATATTGGCTATGTGAATTCTGTAATAGACCTAGTTCTCTCTGTTTGTCAGTGTATTTCCGAGTAATCTCCTGCAATTCTAAACTCACGGCTCGGGGACTTACAATTTGAGCTGACTTATCCAATAATTCCACTGTGGCCTGTAATGTCTTACCAGTCCTAGGATCACGCATCGGCTCCAGAAAGTCGTTGTCGGTCCAACCAAAAGCTTTGTAGTATTTACTTAAAAGTTCCCTAACCTTAATCTTTTGAGGTCCTGTAAGACCTTTGAAAATCTTGAATTGAGAAAATTCGTCATCAGTTAATGGTTGACTACCTTCTACATTTTCTGGTACCGGTGCAGTGTCAACTGCATCATTATAGTCTTGGTCATTAACATGCATAGTGGGGGAATTGTCTTTAACTATCCTAGTTGCTCGGAGATAGTCCGTTGGCATTGTTTCGTAATTAGAAAGGGTCGGTTGTGGTGGTAAAATTACGTCGCCTGACTGCTGAGAATTTGCAACATGCAATACGCCTTTACCCTTTATGACTCTGACCGTGTCTTGCAATACCATGAGACCCATTGTCTCAAATAAATTATAATTAGGGTAGATAGCTATTTGACCTGAATATTCGGGGTCCTCTGTGTAAAAGGGAACCTCCGTTGCCGCGTCATCCTTAATGAGGGAGGGCCGAACAGTAAACAGTCGTAACTTGTACTGCTTGTAGTACTCGACAGCTCGGCTGGATGCTTCGCTAGATTGAACTGATCGAACCTCCTCCAATAATGATGAAGTTGTACTGTGGACTCGTCTGATAGTGGTAGTACCTATAGACTCAATGTCGTCGATTGTGACCTCATTTTGACTAATGTCAACATTACCTTCAACCTGTAAATCGTCGTCTTCCTGTATCCCATCCAATACCTTGGTTAAATCATCCTTACGTAGAGGATTGCATGCAGTGACCATACTAAGTTGAAGTGCCTTTTGTTTCCTTAAATATGCAGATTGTAACTTCATGCGTCTAAGTGCACCTTTACTTGGAAAAGCTTTTAATCTGCATAATCGTTCTGCGTCTGACCTCATGGATTTATGAGTCCTTTCTTGAGCTGGTCTAAAAATAATGGTACCTAAGCCGCACTCGATGTTTACATTATAAGTTTTAAGTAAATCACAACCAAATACGATAGGATCCTGAGCTTTTTCGACCACAAAAAATCCCCATTGAATCCATTCCTTGTACTCATTCACGAAAAATTGTAAGTAAATAATCTTATCGATAGTATGTGCGTTATTATCGTCTATGGATAAATATACAGTGAGTGGTTTGCACCTTTTTATTTGCTTTTCTATTTTTAGATCCTTCAAAGTTTTCAAACTGACTGTACAAACTGTGGCTCCTGTGTCCACGAGAACTTCCAAAATATTTATATTATGTACATTAGTTCGGAACTTCATTTCACGTTTGATTTCCGTGGTCTCATTACTGAATTTCCGTGCATAATGTATCTCATTTTCAGAAGGAAAATCAAAAAGGATACCCATGGGTTTCTCGAAATCGAAATCGTCAAGCTCCTGCCCTACTTGAAGTAGTGGATGACCTGGTTTATGACCCAAAACGTCAGTCACTTTGTTCTGCCTAGTTCCCAGGCTTCGCAAAGCGGCATCGGCCTTTGCTATAGTTTTATACACTCGTGCCGGTTTAGGTGACTTAAAATAGACTTTTGTATATTTAATGGAAACAGATTTAAAAGAATGCTCTGATGCAGGAGGCTCGGGTCTGGATATATTAAATATATCCACCCCTTCTAGTTTAAATTACCATTTCCCTGTGCTGCCTGTCCTACCTGGGGTGCATCTTGCTGCCTTGGTTGCCTTGGTTGTCTAAGTGGGATTGGAATTCCCTGAGCTCGATACAATTCGTGACAAGTGCGGAAATTATGTGTCATTCTCCCGCATTGCCAACATGCTGACCTAGCTCCTTCTGCAGCTACACAATATGCACGACGGCGCTCGTTATAATAAGGAAATTTCACCACCGCGGGGTCATCATTGGCCCCGCGTGGGACATTAGGATCAGGAGGAGCTTCATAGGGAGCTCCATTAACAGGATTCGGAGGGTATCTATGAGCTATTTGATTAACAGGGGCACCTTGGGCAGCCTGGACTATGGGTTCGCGCTGAGGTTCTACCCTAATCCCAGCATTTTGTTTATGCTGGTATGGCGTATGGGCATGGAGTGCTCGCGCGTATGTACGTCCTTCGACTTTCGGACCGGAGTATGTGACTTGTTCAGCATGAACGGGATCTAACCAATCATTAATAACGCCCGTACTGATGGCTTTGTCCAGTGTAGTTCGAAAATGGTCAATGGTTGTACACCCGATCATGTTGCTACGCATTCTTTTAGGTAAACCCTTCAACAACCCAATTAACAAATCATTTGCACTCATATTATAGTCGATGCGTCTTAATACACTAAGCCTAGCTGAAATATATTCTGAGCTACCCATAATTTTATTATACGCTGTTTTAGGTAAATCTGCCTTGGCTTTGTTTACTAAGGATTCATTATCGAATCTGACTGCTAACGCTGTCTCGAGCTTTTTCCATAGCTCCCTATTATGACCTGGGGTCTGTCGTTTAACTGCAGGTTTCCATGAAGATCTTTCTGATCTCCACCATTCCATGGCCTGACCGTCCAGTACGCGATCGAGAGCGTCAAATTTGTCATAATCAGTCATGTCGAGATATACTGCGTCCTCGTTAAATCTGCCTAAAAATGCGGCTACCTCACTGTCTCCAGTATACTTGGTCCAGTCCTTAATTATCTCGTTATTACGTATAGTGCGAGTTAATTCTGCTTCCTTACTAGTAGGTCTTGGTGGAGCGAAAACTTCCCTAAGTGCAGCTATATCCTCGGCTGATCTACCTAGGAGACTTCTGCTAGATGCAAATGCACTCTGTTCAGGAGCTCTAGTCAAATTAGGGAGAGGATTAGTCTTTTGGGAATCGAAGGGATTTGGAGGTAATTTGGCTGAAGGTTGGGTCTTATTAAAATAAATTCGAGGTTGAGGAGCTGAGGAAACTGAAGCTGGAGGATTTCCTTGAGACTGGCTACTCTCGGCACTAGGGCCTCTAGCTATCCTGTCTAACGCTTCTTTACTCTGAAGGTCCTTTAGCTTTTGCTCATAAATACGCTTGTCTTCGGCCTGTGCCGCGGTACGCCTAGCTATGTATGCGTCTCTTTCCCTCTGTTCCTCCTGAGTCAAATCGTCGTCGTCAGATTCTAATAAGTCCACATTCATGGGTGCATCTAAACCAAATAATTCCTGCTCTTCCCTATTTAGATTTGCCATTATTCAAAAATTAGTGAACAAGAAATGTAATTTTCCACAAAACTGGAGGTGCTGCCTCCACACTAATTTTTGACTTTTGACTTCGTTAAAAGTTAAAAATAATTAAAATGAGCTTTTGTCACTCTATAAAATATTAAAATATGCGATATTTTTATGTCAACGATTAAAATTTCTCAAGCTGACGATATTCTTAAATAGGTAAAACAATGGCTTTCAAATGTGGTAATGATGAGCAAGAATTACGGGCTTATAATTAGGTACTTAACTATGTCGATAATATTACCTAAAAGAATGACAATGGCTCGTACCGGTACGTGGTTTATCCACAGATTTTCACACAGTTGAAGAATAATGGAAAAGATTAATAACAAAAATATAATTTGAAGCATTTAATACAAAATTAAAAATTGGGAGAGATCACGTAAGAGCTGAACAAGTATGATTAGTTCTACGATTGGTAAATCAATGCGTCGTAATTCCAAGCGAGCGATAATAATTATAAAAATTAGAAAGGTTAGAATTCCAACTATCATAAGTATATACCTACTTTGGGTGGGGTGGTTTTTACTCTTGGCAAGTGAGTTACGGGTCCCTTTCTCACAACTGTCACCAATCACGTTTCACAATTCACGATTTAAATGTGTATATACCCATGAAAAGTCAGTCAATACCGTTTGATGTGATCCTCCGATGCAAAGATGCCAAATAACAGGAAAACAGAAAATAGAAAAGATTTTGCTATTCTGTCTCTCTCTGGTCTCTCGTGAATTTTTACACGTTCAAAGTTGTCAAAATATTAACAAAATATAGTCTATATTAATAAAATTAACGTAGAATAATACTGTAAAACAAAAATAAAAATTTTCAAAATTTTTCGAAATTTCGAAATTCTGGGTCAAAATTTTTCAAATTTTCACAAAAATAGGGACAAAAACGAAAATTCTACCCCGCACCTATGATTTTTGAGGGAACGGAGCGGATCCGAAGCTCAAAATCTCATAGAAGTAGAAGATTTCGTTTATGTGCTAATGATTTATGTCAGAATATTTATATTGCTTCTATAAGTATATAGGTATGTCATGAATAAATACACTATGACTTGAAATGAAAAAGGAGGTTCTTTTCAGATATATATATGGTTAGAGGAAGAACTTTTAATTACTTTTATAACCTCTTCAAAATGATATTAATTACGTACAAAGTTTTATATTACATAATATATTCACGGACGGAGACGAGTGAGGAAAAGAAACACAAAGAACGAGAAGAGGTAGGTAAGTATCTGTTAATTGCGTGTAATTACCGGTGAGAGTGGAAGTATCTACTAGTTTCCCACGGCAATGTCCGATGGTATTCCAAGACCTTAGTGTCTTTGGCAGCACGGCAATCAATCCTAGTTCTTTAATCGAGCGTTATGACTTCAATCCCTAATCTTCCGTCTAATTAACTAACTCCGGGTCAAACGAAAATGACCGGTTAACTTTATTGAGTCTTTTGAAAAGAGAAAAGCTAAACTGTAAATTCAAGTCGTAGATCTAATGACTTTTTAGAGAATGTTCACTATATACTCCGCTGTGAAAAACTGACTCGTCGCTAACTTCTCTTTTCCACTTCTTCTAGTTTCAAAGGTAAAGAAGAGAATTTTCAAGTCCAGGCTAAGAGAGCTAAAAGCGGAATCAATGACTGTTCAGTAGCTCGAGTGAATTGAGAATGTCCGTATACTTCAACAGCTAAAGACTGAATGCCTGACTTGCTACTGTTATTGCTTTGAGTTCAACTTCTTTCAACTGACTAAGTATGTATCTTCAAAGGATTCCCATTGTTCCAAGCTATGGTCAATTGGAATACTTCTACTGTCTGTACTAACTATGTATCCCATCGCTGAAAGCGGTGGCATTGGAATGTTCTTTTGTCTAACTACCTGTGTGCTACTTTTTCTCGCTCGCCTGTCTGACTATGCCATAGCCTTTGTGCTATGGGATGGGCGGGATTTCTATTTATAGAGTATTTATAATAGAAATGGACAGAGGTGGAGTTCCGTCTCCACAACCTGGAACTAACATATTACATTAGCATCATTAAATAATAATAAAAAATTCAAAGCTTTAATATACATAATATTCCTTTTAGTTAAAAGCAAAGCCTAAGAGCTTTGCCAATAACAACAACAAGCAACCGCCACAACGTATCCATACAGGCACTTGGTCAGGGTTGGGCCGATTTAATTAATAAAATATACATTCAAGGACATCCAGGTATTGAATATATCTTAAGTAAGCTAAATTTTTATTTTTTGTGTTATACAAAATATTTTGGTCATTAAAAATTCAGGATTTGTAAAGTGATGCCAAACCGTTGCAAAATAGAATAATACTATATTAACACATTGTGAGTAAAGAATCAAAATGACCCATACCCGACTTAACCCACAATTGAAATGAGCTATGTTATTAAAAAGCGCTAAGTGATAGATAGAATGTAATGCGTACAAGGTTGATTCCGATTTTTTGAAAAGTGCAAATTGGCATATTTACATGTTTTTGAGAAATTCAAAATATGCTATTTACATATTTTTTAAAAGTGCAAAATATTCTATTTACATTGTTTTGAAAAGTGCAAAAATGTTCTATTTATATATTTTTGAAAAGTGCAAAATGCTCTATTTACATGTTTTTTAAATGTGCTAAATGCTCTATTTAAATGTTTTTGAAAAATGCAAAATATTCTATTTACATATTTTTGAAAAATGTAAAATGTTCTATTTACTTGTTTTTGAAAAATGCAAAATGTTTTATTGACATATTTTTAAATAGTGCAAAATGCTCAATTTACATGTTTTTCAAAAGTGCAAACTATTTTTTTTACATGTTTAGAGGACCAAGATATCAGTATTTTAAAAAATTATTTTTTGCAGATAATTTATTTTGGTTTTAGCTGAAAATGGATACCCGTCATTTTGGTTCTTCTTTGGCGATATATAACTTTGTGATTGGCACACATTGTCAATTGTAAATTAAATAAAGCATTAAAATAATTTGAATCGTTTATGTGTCCTATAATATTTTTGTCTTGCAAGTTTCTCTACAATTATCGTCATTCATTAAATTTCCTGTTGGGCACTGTTACTATTTCAGTAATTATTGGAACTGAGGGTTTGCTAAGGAAACTTTGCTTTAAAATGTCACAATATTTTGTGTTAAAATAATCCGTTTTAAAAAGTCTCAATAGTTAATATCTCTATGTCTTTAGTTAGTAATTGGGAAGGGGGGGGGGGTATTGGAGGGTAGCATTCAGAGTCCTTGATCTTTGCTATTTACTATAACTGTATATCCAAAAATTCCATTTTTACTAAATGTACTATCATTCATATTTATACCTCCATATATCCAAATTGACGGTTTTGACAGTCAGTTTGAGCCACATAATATGAATAGATGGTAGAATGAAGATTCCTCCCTGACGTTATGATTGTGAATACATGGACTGACACTACGGCTACGGCATACGAACATCCGAATACTACTACTCCCTCCGTCTCCTGTCTCACCTATTTTACTTCATTTATCAATCTCCCCTTCTCCCTTTGTCTTCATTTGCTTCTCCCATCCGCTTTCTTTGGCTTCCGACGCCGTCGCCCTTCCCATGTTACTCTAAAAGTTACCAAGACTGATTCACGGAGCTTCGGCTTTTGAAATTCTAAGCTCCTGGTTGGTTATAATTATACCGCAGATCCATATTTCCGTTGATAAAGGCTTTCCAGCCTCCAGCCAATAACGCAACGTGCGCAAATTTTGAGGTACATAAATAAACATAAGGCACAACACAAAACATAGAGCAGATTCGTTGAATTTTACAAACATCCAAAACAGTATGAGGAAAAAGAATATTTTTAAAGGTGCTTACCAAAAATAGGTAGATAATTAGAAAAATTACTTTATACAATTAAATTAAAGGGATGGCTCATAAATGATGTCACTCAAATTATCAATAGTTTAGGACCCACAATAACTCCTATATGTCATCACATTAAAATTGCGCAAAAGCGGCTATCTTTAACACACAATATCTGACTATGCACCCACTGATGTTGTCCGTGACATCATTTACGGACGATGCCTAAACTCGATTTGGCCTGCCGGTCATCTTTTCATATCGTCTTTGAAGAACCAAAATGACCCATATCCATATCTAGCCAAAAGCAATATCCACTATCTACAAAAATAATAAAATATTTTTCAAAACATGTAAATTGAACGTTTTACGTTTTTTTCAAACATGTAAATAGTACATTTTGCACTTTTCAAATACATGCAATTAAAACATTTTGCACTTTTCAAATGCATCCAATTAGCGCATTTTGCACTTTTCAAATACATCGAATTAACACTTTTTGCACTTTTCAAAAACTCGGAATTAACAATTTATGCATCTTCCTCACTTCAAATTTTTTATGACATAGCTCATTTTGATTCTAGCTTAAATTTGATATAGGTAATTTTAGTTCTTCACAAACCATTTGCTTTTTTGCTGCGAGGTATTGGTTCTTACTTCAGTAAAAATAATTTTAAAAAATGTTGTTGCATTTTATAACTAATAGATTTTCGAAATAAGCTTTCTCAGTTATAATATCTGTATTAAAGTCGATATACCTTTTTGCATTGCATTAAATTACATTAAAAAACTTCCTAATGCTCCCATATTGTTTCCTCACTGACAGTGACAACGACAACGACTAGGGATTGTATTATTTTGTGAATTGAGAAAAAGTACAATGCACTAGGTGGAACTGGAACTGGAATGGACGGGTTAGCCGGCTGAATGATGGCAATCTGCCGGGTTTATATTTTATGGGACCGGGAACACATATCTGTATTACAGAGCAAAGGAACTGAAGAGACGAGGGAGGGAGAGAGTAACATTTGTTGCGGTCCGCAACTCACATTCGCCATCCCGAAAACTCAACAAAACCAAAAAGACTCTTCTCATTTTACGACTTTCTTTTCCTCCCAAAATCCCAACTTCAAACTTGAGCTCAACTTACGATGAACGATGAGGCTGCTGTGTTCTGTGTTGTTAGTTGCAGCATCCGTATCCTGAGGATCCTACAGACCCCGGACCAGGACCAGGACCAGGACCAGGACCAGACGACTATGGAGATCCAGACCAAACATAATATCTTTCTTTGAGCCTTCAGCAGCCCTATCCTTTCCTTTCCAGTGCCTTATTCCATTCTCCTTTGTCCTCTATGCCTCTGTTGTATGTTGTGCTCAAGTTCCAATTCCAATCCCATGCAACATCAAAATCAAATTCAAAATCAACCCGTACATTACAGTTCCAGAAGTCAGTTGCATATTGCATTTCAGTCTACAAAAGCTCACGGAGCCGGAGACCGAAAGCGCGTACACACGTACAGTAGGTACACATACAAGGAGCGGAAACCGAAACCGAGTCCAGGCACAATAGAAATTGCTTGTGAACAAACCAACAAACTACGAGAACGGGAACGACAACTACAACGAACAACTACAGTGAAAACGAACGTAACTGTAATATTATATAGCTGCTTATTTGGAGACTTATTTGCTTGGGAAGACTAAGGATCCAACGACGACGACCACCAGCACCACCCGGGATGATAGCACCAAGCGCGGTGCCAGGGCGGGTATAGGACAGGACGAATGAAGCAGTGGCAAATATAGAAATATTTTCAGGGGCGGGTAACCCAAAATGGCCCAATTCCAATTTAAGCTACAATTAAAATAAACCATTTTAAAAAAATGCTAATTGAGATGAATGCGCAAAATGTTTATTAATAGTTTTTTAAAAACCACAAAATATCCTATTTACATGTTTTTAAAAATTGCAAAATGTCCCATTTACATGTTTTTAAAAATTGCAAAATGTCCCATTTACATTGTTTTTAAAAGTACAAAAGTTACACATTTTAAAAGGAGCAAAAGGTTCTATTTACATACTTCTAGGATCTTGCCATATTTAATTTTTTTATAGATAGTGAATTTCGTTTCTAGCTAAAAATGGATATGGATCATTTTGATTCTTCACTCATTATATAAGCGTGCCCATCTTGGTTTAAATCCTCTATGTTAGCCTATGTTCAAAAATGCATTTTCTGGATCCGGGCCCGCCTAAAAGACTAGGACTACGAGCCAGTGTTTAACATAGAAGAACATACGGGCATCAGGGCATTAATTCAAAATGGCCGTTCCTTTATGAAAATTGCCTGGATCCGCCACTGGATATAGAAGAGGAGCCTTTATCTATGCTGTCTCCTTTTCTTCAGTCTTCTTCTTGAGGCAGCAGTAAGTCTACACCCTCCACTTGTTCCATGTTCCTTGTTCGCCGTGTATTCGGGCTCGGTCTTCCTTCTTCATTATTTTCTCAATTCAAAGGGAGAGAGAGAGCGAGCAAGACAAGAAATATGTAAGGGAAAAGAAAAACAGCTGTGGTCATGCGATAATTCCCAGGTCCAAGTCCACGTACAGATCCTCAGTTTACACACAGACACACACACACACCCTAACACTGAGGAGGAAGAAGTAGCAGGACGAGGAAGGCAATTTAAGTTAGTGTTAGTTAGCGTGGCTGTTGTTATGGGAGATGGGATATTGAACACGGTCGTGGTTGTGTGTATGTATTTAGTTGCAGGCCGTATCATCTGCAGTAGTAGTAGTTTTGCTTTAGGAAATAATCTAAAGGGCATACACACACAATGACAGTGAGCACACAATTCAGAATTCAGCCGAAACCAAAGCCGAAGCCGATGCCGAAGTCGAAGAGGAATGACTGGGTCCGGGTGGATGGGTGAAATGGGGATTATTTACAATTCACGAATTCAGAGAGAAACAGTTGCTCACTCTGAAGAAATCAGTTCAGCATTCAAGATTTAGGATATATGTATGTGGGGGTAGGTAGCTTGGATTTTTGGATGTGAACAGAACCCGGCGACGGCTACCGGACCGACTAACCGGAGAAGAAACGGCTGTCCAAACTATACATATGGTTTAACTCTGTATGCTCTCACGTTTTGGTAGATTTTACACTACATTTGAGTCGGAAGATAAGCACCGTCCGGCGTCCTCCAAGCCTCCAGTTTCAGGTCCAGTTACTTATGTTGTAAGTTGGAGTAATCAATATTCAAGCTGGGTAAAACAAATTACTACACGGATAACAGCCGTCGTTATTGAGGAGGCGATTTTAGATCCAGATAACACATATTATGGTATCTATTAAATATTACAAATCTGTCGAGTAGATGTATGTAACTGTTTAAATTTAAATCATGTAATTCTCGTAGTTGTTAATTTTTTATAGAAGCAAGTATTTAGAGCTATTTACTATTTTTAAAACAACATTTTTTAGTCTTCAAAAAAGTAAAATACGAAGACCCAAACACCAAAAGCATGCAAATAGAACATTTTGCAATTTTTTAAAACATACGCATATAACATTTTGCACTTTTCAAAAACCTGTAAATAGAACATTTTGCACTTTTTAAAAAACATGTAAAGTGAGTATTTTGTACTTTTCAAAATTGTGTAAATAGAACATTTTGCACTTTTCTAAAATCGTGTAAATAGAAAATTTTGCAATTTTAAAAAACATGGGCATACAACATTTTGCACTTTTCAAATCATATATTGTAAATTAAATTATTTATACCTTTTAAAACTTGCTACTAGCATTTTACTCATCTAAATAATATCTCATTTTTAGTGTTTAAAAAAACAGATCGTTTTAATTCCAACTTAAATTGGATATGGACCATTTTGACCCTTGTTTCACGACAACTCATGCAACTACCTACAATTGGTAGGTAATTGCATAAAATTTCAATGCAATGCAATAAAATAAAACGCTGTAGTATTCTCGAGTCCTATATTTTCCATTAACAGCCCCACTACCAGTACCAGTATGACATCACATTATGATGTACGAGTGCATTCCTGTTTATGTAACTGACTCTTCAAGCTGCATAATGGAGAATGTTAGTGTAATAAAAGAGTGAGAATCCAGCTTATAATCGCTAGAGAAGCGCATGTTATTGCTACAGATACAGATACTTGGAGGAAGCGCTTGAGTGGGATATCCTTATTTTGATAGATTCACAGTCATAAACCAAAAAAAAAACATGTGGTAGATCTTCCCTTCTGGTCCTGGTCCTGAGTACTGGTCCTGCTCTCTGACTCGGTTCCCGTCTCCCTCTCTCATGCTGTGTGGCTACATACATGTAAATAAATACACTGTAAAGGACAGATGGATTATACTGTACATATATTATGCTGTTGTTGGGGGATCCGTAGCACTATTTTAACTGTCTGTATATTTAACTGGAACACGACTATATAGGCTACAGGCTTAGGCTTGAATTTGTCTTTGACTTAACTTGACGCGAGACTTAAATCGTGAGTCAAGCTAAAACTGCATCAAATTAGTTGCGGGGATCCTTGGGATTTTTTGATGACATTGAGAAGTTCGCTGAAAAAAAGAATGAATCATGAATGAACAATATGGATGAATGAACGAAGCTGGCACTGGAATTGGCACTGGCACTGGTACTGGCACCGGCACAGCAGGCATTACTATAGCAAGAAAAATTGATTTATTCCAAAACCCAGAATCTGCAGACTGTGCTATGTAGAGTAGACGTGCATTAATTTACATAATATTACTTTCGCTTTTGTGTTTTATTTCTTGTTGAATTATTTTTATTTCCTGAGATTTTCCAACTGTCTCTCCGATTTTATACTCAACATTCGCATTGTCACTGGAACTGAAAGATTTTTTATTTTTATTTGGCGCCTATTACTAAATTAAAAGTACAGCGCACAGCTTACGTCAAACTAATTATTAATATATACAGTTAGCAGTTAACTGCGTACTAATCGTAAGATACCTATTAGCATGCCATAAAGCATCAATTTTGATTTAAAACGCCTGATTGAAACTTTTGTTGTGCTGAATAGGATCTATGTAATTTTGGTGTTATAAGCACATATCGTGTATGAAGAACCAAAATGACCAATTTACAATTTATTTATGTTAAAATTAAAATCAGCTAAGTCAATAAAAACGACATTAAATAAGATATATGCCCACAATGCTATTCACGAGTTTCTAAAACGAGCAAATTGTTCTATTTACATGTTTTTAAAAAGGTGCCAATGTCCTACTTACATATATTTGAAAAGTTCAAAATTTTCTATTTACATACTTTAATTTCAATAGTGCAAAATATTCTATTTAAGAGTTTTTAAAAAGTGTAAAATGTCCTATTTACATGTTTTTTAAAAGTGTAAAATATCCTATTTACATGTTTCTTAAAAGTGCACAATATTCTATTTAAATGTTTTTCAAAAAATGTAAAATGTCCTATTTCCATGTTTTTTAGAAGTGCAAAATATTCTATTTACATGTTTTTTGAAAAGTGCAAAATATTCTATTTTCTTGTTTTTTGAAAAATGCACTAAACTGTCAAAATGTTCTATTTAAGTGTTTTTAAAAGTGTAAAATGTCCTATTTACATGTTTTTTAAAAGTGCAAAATATTCTATTTACATGCTTTTTGAAAAATGCAAAATGTTATATTTACATGCTTTCATGAACATGCTTTAATTTTGTCTGTAGATAGTGCATTTTGTTTGAAACTAAAAATGGATATGGGTCATTTTGGTTTGGTTGTTCACAGACGATATATCCCATAAGGTGGGCAGGTAGGCAAATTCTAAGCCCTACAAATGAGAGACGATCAATTTAATTTCAGCAGAATATAATGCACCTATGTAGTCACCCATAATTGCATCTAATATTTAATCCGTTCTAATGGCTGCACCTAATGGCTACAACAACAAACGTGACCCACTTCCATTTTCAATTGTTCCAATGCAATATAACAGAAAAAAACGGAATTTTAGACAAGCAGAAAAGATTGGAGGCGAAATAAGGAAACTTAAGGCGAAAGTGGCGGAGGTCTTTTGCTATGGGGATGATTGGGGATTGGGACGATCTATAGGGCCCTAAGCCTGACACTTGATCTGAATATTGGATACTACAAACTATACAGAGCATATAGGCTACATATCCGATCATTCGTGCAGCTGAAATACAAAGAAATGAGCTAAGGAAAATATAGTATAGTAGTGGCATCCTGGCATCTACACGTACCTAGGTACGTGATATATTTAATACTTTAAACTGTAGGCAGTAGGTTGAGGTTTGTAGGACCATCTCCATATCACCGTAGGGATTCCTATTTCTATTTCAATGTCCATGGGATAAGATGGGCTGGAGCTGGAGCTGAAGCTGGGACGGGATGGTTGAGTTGAGGATCAGTCTTGGAATTGTATTATTAGTTACACATCACTATTGATAATATATTACACTGCGACGACGACGACTGAGAGACTGACCCATGGCCCATGGAGAGCCTCTCAAACTGGAAACGGAAACCTCCACAACTAAACTCAACTTTTTAGTTGGCTGACAATGAGTGACTTGGCCGGGCCTCCTGGTCCTGGTCTTGGTCCTGGTCTTATGGCTGGAGAAAGAAAGCATAAGAAAGGAAAGAAATTGGGAGAAGGCCTACAATCGCTCGCGTCTTGGGGGATGATGATACGCTCTGATCCGGGCCTTGTTGTTCTCGTCTTATGTATAGTCTCCGGCTCCGGGCTCCAGACGCAGACGGATGGATGGACGGGCCAAGATCCAGAGAGAGAGAGAGAGAGAGAGAGAGAGAGTTCTCATTCTTCTTGATTGTGTTTCTCTTTTTCTGCTTGTGTACTGTTGACTGTTTGTCGTTTTTTTTGTATGTAGTAGTTTGTCCCAGTCCGTGCTTTGTCCGTCAATCTAAATGTGTATTTTACTTTTGTACATACGGATATATCCTCAATTCAATGTAACCTTCACCCCGAGATAAAACTTAAACCGTTCCTTTTTGCATTGTACCTCTCTACAATAACATATAATCGTATATCGCTATACTGAAGAAGCAAAATTGCCCATCTCCCATTCTTACTAATGGCAAAATTTTCGTTCTCCAAATTCTCGTTCTAAAAGCAACATTGAGATCCTGATTGAGATCCGCAATTTTGCTTTCAGTGTGAATTGGACAACGGCAATTTTGCTATTTTAGTGAGAATCGGGGATCGACAGATTTTGCTTCTTCAGTAGCGATATTGTGTTCCTTCCACTGTGTTTCCATTGTCTACAAAAAAAGTCATGAATTCTGCATACAAAAATAAAATACCATAAAAGAAAACAATTTACGAACGAGAGTACTCACTGAAAACTGAATACAATTTTTCAAAACTGAAAGTACCTACTCACTCAGTAATGTCGTAGATAATAATATTGTTAGTACTCTCCTTAAATGTTAAATAAAAATCAGACAAAAAGCGAGAAAAAAATGACTTACTAAAAAATCTCATTTTCTATTTAAAAAGATTTTCTTCATATGAAATCACGTAACATACCAGGAGGAACTCAATAATATCCAGAATCCAGAACCAGCATTAGCATCAGCCCCCGACCAAACTATACATAGCATACAAAACGAAATCAAGTGACAAGGCTATGCATACACATGGATCACATGAATAAAAATTCTGGAATAAATATTTCATAATACTGTATATAAAACAATGAAGGAGTTTTGGCTGGCGTCTGCGGCGCTCAACTGGAAATGGAACCGAGACCTATACAACCCACAAATAAAAAAAAACGGAATGTGATGTGATTTGGATTTGATGAAAGCGTCTTTCGCGCAGGAAAAATAACACTAAAATGAATTTTACAACTGTTGATTTTGATTGTAAATATAAATAGGGCTCTCGCTTTGAGAGCAAGCATGTCATGCGATGCGATGGGATTCGATCCGATGCGAGGCGATGCGATGCGATGGTAGGTAAAAGGAAGTTAGAAGAATGTCCACGTTGTGTTGTTCATGTCGATACTTTCAGAAACTTTTATTATTTTCCTCGTGTGACCGATTACAGTGACTATAGCATTTGACTTCTATAATATCCTATGGCATGGCATGTGGCATGGCTTTGAATTTAACTTTTTGACTTCAACCGTTGCCGTTGTTAAACTTGACGTCAGTTCTACAATCACAAAAAAAGCATGGACGTCCTTGAGTCCTTATATAACTATACTATATAGGAAGCTTGTTATATAGTTTTGATTCTTGGTTCATTGGCCAGATCCAAATCCAGCCCAAGATCCAGATCCAGCACGTTGCGCTATACACACAAATTATAACATTTTGGTCTTAAGTTTTACGACTATGGTTTTATCCTACAACTGATATTCCGAGTCCGAGACGGAACCTTATCTAATGAGCATATCACCACGCGTCCATTAAAGTCCATGATTACAGCCCATGTTAATCTTTATCCTACACAAAGTCACACTACTACTGACTATTGGTATATTCAACAACAAACTGAAATTACATATTATTATTTATACAAATAAAATGTGAAAATAAAATCTCACCAAAGTCCAAACAAAAATAGAGAAGTCATAATTTTTGGTTCTCACTAGTCAGACCATTTCGTCCAGAATTTAGACCTTTTATTATGCCTTTTGCCATCGCCCTTTTATCTGTAAGTAAAAGCCTGAAAATAAACAAAAAATATCTAAAATAAAAAATTTGGAAGAAAAATTCCGCTTAGTAATAACATATATAATGGCTTATAATACTTAAAAATACTTCAAAACAAAAATGTCCGCTGGTGCTATAGTCAAACATTTACGTTCGGTTTTACAGATCAAAAATGTGGCTCGTTTATCTCTTATGTTATTATTGCCTTCCATTTCCATGTTCAGCACTGTTCAATATTAATTTAGAGTCGCAATCGTCGTCCTCCTCATCATTTTTTGCTGCTTTTCCTTTCCGAAAATAAAATCCGAGACTGGAAGCAACTCTGAAAGACTGCAACATACTACACAGCTTAAATATAGCCATAGCGGCTTATTGCTTCAGGTCAATTTCAGCTTGGATTTTACACAGGGATTTTCGACGGATGGATCATACAGATTATATTGTCAGATTTCCATTTCCCAAATACTCAATGTTACAGACGAACTATGAACTGGAAAGGGTCTATCTGTCTCTGTAGCCCAAGTCTGCGATACTTTACTTTATGACGCTGTATACGATTACGATTAGGAGGATCCCACTTTCTATGTACGATGTTGGATGGCTCTCTATTCCCAAAAATAATTACTCCTTCCATGTGCCCTTTGACTTTGACCCAAACTCCCAAAAAACCCAATCCAAAAAAAATCATCGGCAACTCTACGATGTACTACTCTGGCTGGGCACAGATACACACAAAAAAACGAGTCAGAGGCAAGATCAAATATTATAGTAGGTACCTACTTAGGTAGAATTGCTGCACAATCTTAAGTGCATCTGCCTCAGATTTAACTTGAGCTTAAACTGTATTCTATCAGTAATCAGTTCTTACTAAACTTACACATCATTTTGCTCTAAACGATAAGTTAAACTATGACGTTCACTTTACATTATGTACTGCACGATGTAGCTCGTACATGTTAAATCACACAGCCGTAAAATTAAAAAAAAGAAGATACTAAACTCGTAAAGTTAAAGCCGAAGCCGAACTAGCCGAAGCCCAAAAGTAGAAAAGTACTCACTCGATGTCGATGCGATACTCGAAATTCGAACATTGGAAGTCCTATATTTTCTATTTCCATTTATTCTGAATTAAATTGGATTTTTTCGTTAAATAGTTTATTAGTCAAGAATCTGTCTGCTGTCGAAATTGCTCGGCGGGCGAAAGCTAAATGTATGGGATTATGGGAACAGGAATTGTAATACAGCCGTTTTACATTTTAAGAGATATAACACAGATCCTGTAGATTTTCATACGTACAGTACAGTACAGTAATAAACGCTAAAGTCAAGAGTCAAGGCTCAAGACAAAGGAATCTGGCCAAAGCCAAAATACCAAATACCAAGATCTATTTTTTCCAAAGTATATACCGCTTGAAACAGATGCATTTGTCTTGAAATAGGCCATAAATTAAGAGATGCAGAATAATTACATTTTCTACCTTTTGGTTTTCAGCACTTTGGGGCTGGACATAAATGGCGTCACCCATGGCCGGAAGAATAAATTGCTTTTAGGCAGGAATTTGTTTCCATACAAAAACCACTATTTTGATTATATTGATGGTTTTCTTTGGTCAAGCAAAATGTTGTATTTACATATTTTAGAAAAGTGCAAAATGTTCTTTTCACTTGATTCAGAAAAGTGCTCAATGTTCTATTTACATGTTTTGAAAAAATTGGAAAATGTTTCATCTCCATGTTTTTGAAATGTACAAAAAAACTTATTTTGCATGCTTTTCCAAAGTCAAAATATTGTTTTTATATATTTTTGAAAAGTGCAAAATGTTCCATTTAGGTACATGTTTTTTGAAAATTCAAGCAGCGGGGGCTGCCTGCGCTGCCCGCATTATCCAGACCTGGCGTCACCCAAGACCAAATGTTTAGAACTTGACACCCTCTTAAGCATTGCGTAATGTCTATCTTTAACATGGGGTGTCACGTGGTCCACCCTCAACGTGAGTGACATCATTTACGATCAACCCCTTCTACTTCTGTAGTAAATCCGCTTTCCCTTGATTTGTACGGTTGTTTTTTGTTTTTATTTGAATTTAGTGTCCTTCTAATTACTTATAATTAAGGCGCAAGGATTTCTATTCGATTTTACTAAAAAAAGTCAAACATAACGGTATCTTTTTTTGCGTTTTTTTCTGATGCACACAAAAATTGAAGGTTACAATATCTGTAATGCATTTCTGTACAGTGCATATTATGCCGTTCGTACGTATGTAGGTATTACATAATTATTCAGTAACTCTGTAATAGTGGGCTGTCACTGCGTTCTAGTAGGAAAAATGTAATAAGGGTAAGTAAGTAATAGTATAGTATAGAAATATCCTTTGTATTAAATTCATAAATATCTGTACTTACGTCTACGTAATTACAATAGCGAGCAGTTTGAAAAAGAATAGGGCTCGTCAAAAAAGTTAATTGTAAAGTACCTACTAATAATGAAAAGTAAAAGTATGAAAGAAGGGCTCGTAGCAGCCCTGCCTTGTAAGCCTGTAATGTGGCAGAGGACGAAATGGAAAGTTCATAATTCATTTGAAATGATTGTTTACCTCGATCGTAATTTATAACATGATCCATTGTTTCAGTCCCCCAGTTAATTTTAATTTTGCAGCATTCCATGTGGCTCTTCGATCTTTTCGTTACCACATTCAATGGTTTTTCCAAGTAATAATGAACAATAGGAAGCCGTGAAAAAGGAGAACCAGGGGTGCATCAGTCCAATTGCCTAATAGTAAGGCAAACATGCAGTTACATACCTAGATAGGTATTAATTATCGGCTATGGTTACTCTTTGCAGTAGGTATGCATTTACCTTTGTTAAATTTTACTATGCAAGATTACCGGAATTAGCTAGTTAATATACGTTATAAGTTATAAGGAATGCTTAGGTATGACATGCTCATGCAAATTACTGTTATTAATATATGTTCAGAAAAAGTTATTAACGCCTTTTTTGGGTCATCTTTGGTCAATTTTCGAATTTTTAAGGTGATCAAAAGTTTTCATTTTTTTTTGAAAAAGCTGGTGTAACGCAAAAACCTCCTAAGTACTTATACTTACCTTGCAACTGAAAAAACTATGTGAATGTATGCATTAGCAAAGCCTGAAGCATATCGTCTGTGAAGAAGCAAAATGATCCATATCCATTTATCCATTTGTAACTAAAAACAATATCCACTATCTACAAAAATATTAAAATACGACTTGAAATCAATTAAATAGAACATTTTGCGCTTTTCAGAAACATGTAAATAGAACATTTTGCATTTTTTGAAAACATGTAAATAGACCATTTTGCACTTTTCATAAACATGCAAATAGAAAATTTTACACTTCAAAAACATGTAAATAGAACATTTTGTACTTTTCAAAAACATGTAAATAGAACATTTTGCACTTTTCAAAAACATGTAAATAGAAAATTCTGCACTTTTGAAAAACTCTTAATTAACATTTTACGCATATTTCTCATTTTGTTTTTATGATATAGCTCGATTTGATTCTAGCTTAAATTGAATTTGGGTCATTTTAGCTCTTCACAGACGATATCATGGATTTGATACGCTATGGTAGGAGTATGCATTAAAGTCACAGTATTTACACGAAGCATTTTTATTTTAGCGTTATTCAATATCCATAGATACGTGCGTCTCTTTATAAAAACGTTCCTTTGTTCTCTTTCTTTTTCATGGTATTGGTGCATAATTGATTAAATACCGGCATAGGCCCCGGCCCCGGCCACAGCAATGATGAGCTGCACTCTCTTTCGTTGTCTCTCACCGTCATTTATCAGTATATGTCTGTCTACTTGCATGCATGTAATTCTATGCAGGTATGTACGACCATGGCTCGACTACGTCATGATAATAAGGCCCACTACTCACTCCTCACTGCTCAAAAAAATCCATTAAGAAGAGTTAACTGCATATTGCTCTTGCAACAAGAGTGGCTCATATCTATAATTTTACTTTTTTAGCTTCTCAATGAATTCTAGATTTGCATTTTTATGATTATTGCAACTTGTAGAAGATGGGGGAAAAAAATAATAGTAGACCACTCAACACTCCTATTCGAGTCTCAGCCAATTCAAAGTCAAGCAGCAGTAGTTTAAAATAAAAAATGAAGAAGAATACACGAGGTACGGAGGCACGAAGAAAACTGTAGACTGTAGAGAGTGCAGTGAGATGCTTGTTCTTGAGTATCTTGAGCCATTGGGCCATTGCCATGGCCATTAGCTTACTTTTTTTATTTAGTTACGTTTATTCCTGTGCCTGTGTCTGTCCTTTTAGTCTGTGTGGGTTTTTGTTATGCACTCGTATTTAGTATTTATAAGGGAAGGTTATAAACATGTACTACTGCAAGTCCTGCAATAAATGTTACCACATGTTTTAAAAAACAAAACTCACCATTACTTCATACATACTGAACACAACCACCACCAGGTAGGTAGGCCCATTAGCATTTGAATTGCATTGTTCAATTTGACTATGTGGAAGGGATCGTTCATAAATGATTTCATGGGTAGTGTAGGTTTGGTGACATTCCATGTTAACGATGCTCATTTACGTAATATTAAAGTGGAGACAAGGGGGTAAATAGTGGAGATAATATGGGTGACATCATTTACGGACCATCCCTAATGGGAAGGAAGCACTGTCCCGTCTTTGTGTTTGATTGCAGCTTGCAGTTTGGATCGTAGTCGTAGTTGTAATTATCAGTGTGAAGGAAGATGCACTGTGAGATAAGGTCTCACCTCTAACGTCTTACCTGTGCCCACCTTGAACTATATGGCCACCAAGCTCGGCCTTCTGCCTTGTAGATACATGCATGTTACACACCGCTCGTGAAGAAGCAAAATGACCCATATCCAATTTAAGCTAGAATCAAAATGAGCTATGTCATAAAAACAAAATGAAAAACATGCGTAAAATGTTAATTAAGAGTTTTTGAAAAGTGTGAAATGTTCTATTTATATGTTTTTGAAACGTACAAAATGTTCTATTTACATGTTTTTGACACGTACAAAATGTTCTATTTACATGTTTTTGAAACGTACAAAATGTTCTATTTACATGTTTTTGAAAATTGTGCAAAATGTTCTTTTTGCATGTTTTTGAAAAGTGTAAAATGTCTTATTTACATGCTTTCGAAAAATGAAAAATGTTCGACTTCCACTCCTTTAGAATCATGAAATTTTAATATTTGTGTAGAAATTGCACTTTGTTGTTAGATAAAAATGGATATGGGTCATTTTGTTTCTTCACAGACGATACGCTACTTTGTGTTCTTCAGTAAAGTATTCGTATTTTCTGTGAATTTATTTTTGTGAGTTGAGTAGTAAATGCAAGTAAGAACTTTTAGCATGAAAAAGGGAAGCATAATGTTATTCACTGAGCCTGCGACCGGCCGCATTAATAGCGCCGCACACATTGATCTCCATATGGCAGTTCCCTTGATTTGTTGTTTGTTTTGTGGCTATATATTAGTACAATTATATTGGTTAGATATTCAGGGTCGTGAGTGTATTGGAGCATGGAGGATGGATGCAATCCACAATTTCCACAATCCCTTTCTTCTGGCTCTGGCTCTGGCTCTGGTACTGGCAATTTGATCGCAGTTCAGTCAGGAAAGAAAAACAAGTGCAATCACATTGCACATTGGGTAATTGGGTTGCATTTTCAAGATATTTCATTTCATTGCACGTGGATGTGGATGAATGCACTGGCATTCCACTGGAAAACTATCTGTGTAGTCCCAACTCCTAACTCATAATTTATCGCTATAGAAGTAGTGTGCTCATATTCTACAATTCTACATTCCTACATTTCCTATGTCAGTATTGCATTGCATTTTAGATTGAAGTAGATAACCCCGAATGCAGATAGCAGATAGCTGTTCCTGACCTTAAGTTGTTCCCCATTGCCCTTTACTATTTATGAAGGTGCAAGATATTCTATATATATGCTACTTGCTTTCCACAGTTTCCACACAGAATTTTGTAACACACGTGCTTTTATTATCAGCGTCAGCGTCAGTACTATTATTATGTAGGTATTTAGTATAGGTATATAGGACTCGTTGTAGTTGGCGATCGTCCATAAATGATGTCACGGGTTGGGTCAATGGGTCTCCTTGGTTATAGTGATGGGATCTTATGTTAAAGGTAGCCATTTACACAATTGTTAAAGCTGATGACAGGGTCCTACAAATGTAAATATTTCGATGCCATCATTTATGGACGGTCCCTTGTAGGTATAACAGTAAGACATTATTTTGCAACCAATTTATTATAACACACCTATGCATACTGTGTTTCTACTTATATGTCGTCAATGATTTACAACTTGCACCAATCAATGTAAGTTTCTATTCGTTGAATTCGTTAATTCGATTTCGTACCATGTCCATCTGATGTCTATAATTTATTTCCCGTCGGCTTTATTATCATTAGAGTCTCTACGAATATTCTCTCAAAATCAACTATAGCATGGCTCTATGCGGCTCCGGCTCCATTCATAAATGCAGCAGTCCGGAAAGGCGCCTGGAGAATTGAATATTGAATTAATATCAACATCAACAAAATGCAGGGCCGGATAATGCGGCCAGCGCAGACAACCCCCGCTGCTTGAATTTTCAAAAAACATATGTAAATAGCACATTTTACAATTTTAAAAAGTATGTAAAAAATATTTGTGACTTTTCAAAAACATTCAAATAAATTTTTTTGTACATTTCAAAAACATGGAAATAAAACATTTTGCACTTTTATAAAACATGTAAATACAACATTTTGCACTTTTCAAAATCAAGTAAATACAACATTTTGCACTTTTCTGAATCATGTAAAAAGAACATTGTAAACGTTTCCAAAACATGTAAATACAACATTTTGCTTTACCAAGAAAACCATGAATAAAATCTAAATAGGGGTTTTTGCATGGAAACAAATTCCTGCCTAAAAGCAATTCCTTCGTCCGGCTCTGAGAAAATGAGAGCCGCAAGTCAGTGACAGAAGAGAAGGTTGTGTGGACGTAGAAGAGTCAGAAATCAGAAGTGGAATTTGGACACATTGTCCATAGCATATCAGCACAATAGTAAAGAAGCGTACGGTACCGGCACCGGTAACGGTACCGGTACCAGTACGGTGTACTACTGTCGGAAGTATCCACAGAGATAGTTTAACAATTAGGCCCACAGGTGAGTTGGCCGCGCATGCGCCCTCCATCTTAAACCAGTTAGACCTTGATTTCACTAGAAAAGCTAACCATTGTTAGCCTGAAGAAACACGATTTCAGAGTTAACCATTGTTAAATCTGAAAGCGAGTTTCTTAAGGCTAATAATGGTTAACTTTTCTAGTGAAATCAAGGTCTTACCAGTATACAAAACCAACCATTGCAGCATCTTACTATTTCGCTATCTCCTTGTTACAACAGCCGAATTTAAATCTTCGTTTGCGGGAAATTATTTAAGGTAGGATTTTTATATAATATAGACATAGATGGGCATACCTCATGAGTGATGAGCGCAACCCTCACGCTCACCCTCACCCTCATTGCCGTGAGCGCGAGTGTTGAGTGCGAGTGCAGATTTAAATTGTGTGCACTCATTTGGTGAGGGCGAGTGTTGCTGAATTCCCATCCCCCTCATGAGGGTGAGCGTGAGTGCATGAAAGTAGCACTCATCCCTTATCTTAAAGTAGCAGATGGAACTCTCCTTTATTTATATTAATTTTATAAATTCAAACAATACTGCGTCCCGATACTTTATTACACTGCTTAAATCCGCGTAGAACTGTTTGGTTGAATAAAAAATACAATTTTAAAAAATTTCAAAAAAATATGGCTTTAGACATACTTGACTACATCAAATAAAGGCGCGATGAGGGATGCCTCATGAGGGAGAGCGTGAGTGCCTTCTATTCGAAATTTGCTCTCATGAGGGTGAGTGCGAGAGGCAAATTTTAGATGACGTGAGGGTGAGCGTGACAGTGAGTGCATACTACTTCATAGGCATCCCTCATGAGGTGAGGGAGAGGGGTAAGTAAATGCCCATCTATGAATATAGAAAATGGTTTTATGAGTTGCGGGTTTTAACCAAGGAGATAGCGAAATAATAGAGATGCTGCAATGGTTGGTTTTGTATACTGGTTTAAGATGGAGGGCGCATGCGCGGCCAACTCACCTGTGGGCCTAATTGGTAAACTATCTCTGTGGATACTTCCGACAGTATTTGAACGTGATTTAATTTTGAGTGTAAAATCGCTGGCTGAATTTTCAATTGGATAAAGATGAAATCTCAACCCTTTTGGTTCCATTCCAGTAATGTGCCATAGTGTCGAGATGTAAAATTTCTAAAATTGTAACATTAAATTCCCTACTGTGTAGATAGGAGATACCTTCAGCGTCTTTTATTGGTTATGTATGCAATGCAGTTGATGCGATAGCATAGCGGCTAGCGTGCAATTTGGTGCGCAACCGAATTGCTTACTATCAAACGCTATAGGCTCCGGCTCCGGCTCTGGCTCCAGTTCTGGCCACTTAAATATCAATGTACAGAAATGCTGATTAGGATTAAGGATTTTATAAAGCACATATTACAATTTAGCACCTGATCCTCAATCATCATGTCTTATTATCTTAAATGACTAGTGTGATTGCGATTCAGATAGTGGTTAGCCGATTAGCGAGCGTTAACGTCTGGATTTAGATTGGTAAAAAATAAAGTAATTAAACCATATGGGATTACAGAACATACGAAATATATATATATTTTTTATAAAGTCTGATTACGTTCTGCAGCACATACACCAGAAGTAATTACCACAAACTGAGCGTGGGTCAACCAACTTCATAAAACAAGGGATGCCTGACCAATAACTTTGTATTTTTTTAATATTCCATGTATGCACTATGACCTTGACCTTGACTGTGAAATTGCAGTATATTAGTGCCTAGGTAGTTGGTAACATTTTTAGAAAAACAAAGAGATTAACCCCTAACATGTACGATTAGATGCTTTACATGTAAATACTTGTTGCAATTAGCTGATATTGATTGTTGATTAAATATTACTTGTTTGTTTCAATTCGTGCATGTTTTCATTATATCGTCTGTGAAGAACCAAAATGACCCATTTCCATTTTTAGCTAAAAACATTTTGTACTATCTACACAAATATTGAAACACTGTCTTGAAAGCATTTAAATAGAATATTTTGCACTTTAAAAAATATGTAAATAAGAAATTCTGGAACTTTCAAAAGCATATAAATAGAACATTTTATGCGTTTCAAAAGCATGTAAATAGAACATTTCACACTTTTCAAAAACATGCAAGTAGAACACTTTACATTTTTAAAAAACATGCAAGTAGAACATTTTACACTTTTCAAAAACTCTTATTTAACATTTTACGCATGTTTCTCATTCTGTTTTTATGACATAGCTCATTCTGATTTAAGCTTAAATTGGAAGTGTGTAATTTTGGTTCTTCACAGACGATATAGTTTCATATATGTAAATCAAACAAGGTATTTAGCTCTAAAACAAACCATTTAAGTTTTGCAAAGCAAGCTAAAAGTACTGCGAATTTGCAAATTAAATAAGTTTTTAAAGTGCTGCCTGACAAGCAGTGGCGAATTGACTGTAAGTGTCAACCATGTCCTTGGGTTGTCGTAAAGTGTCAAGTGGATTCCGAACGGTAATATTAAGCTATACACAACATACACATTAATGGAATCAAAATCAACATAACTATAGCGAAAAGTGTTGACACTGGCGGAGAACTTTTGAAGTGGGATTTAACATCTTAAAAATTGGATGTCATCAGTATAGGCAAGTAGACTCATTAGCCCTAACCCCATGACGTCATTTGTGGACGATCCCTTTTACCAAGCTCGAAGCCACATTGCTTCATCCAACTATCCAAATCCAACGAACAACAACATAGCCTCGATGCAATCAAGCAGCAGTATCTGCCCTGTAAGATAAAGGAAAGCAAGTTCCTGTCTACAGTTCTACAGATAAACTCAAAAGTTTAACTAAAGTTAAGATTCCATATAATAGTTATCAAATTTATGTTCAGGTATGTATTTTAATTCCCGAATGCAGCAGCACACAATAATATATGAAAATCAGAGTGCATATTTTTGTGCAGTGGGAATGCATGGGATGATGGATATACATAGTGTGGAAGTTGGGAGTTGGAGTGGAGGCCGTGAATTTAAACCAACTTTTACGATTTCGTCCCGTATTGCCATCGTAAAAGTCGGCGGAACTTTAGCCCTTTCTGGCACTAATTCTTGAGGAGAGAATAAATGACATGGCCATATGTATCTGTCTGTCTATCTTTAAGACAAATGTAGTACATACCCCGGCCCCGGCTCCGGCACCCTCCTCAGATAGGAATATGCATAGCAAGAAGTCCACGAATGAACTCAAAATCTAATCCAAAGCATGCCTCACTTCCCTTTTACATATTATATAGCTCTATATAAAACCAAACCATTCACCAGTACCAGTACCAGCTTTTATATATATCCGTAATATAACTCATACTTTATTATATAGGGATATACTTTTCCTCACACACACACACACACACACACTTCTGCTTTCTACTTGAGCAGGCAGGGCCGGACGAAGGTATTGCTTTTAGGCAGGAATTTGTTTCCATACAAAAACCACCATTTTGATTGTAGTGATGGTTTTCTTTTGTAAAGCAAAATGTTGTATTTACATGTTTTAGAAAAGAGCAAAATGTTCGATTTGCTTGATTCAGAAAAGTGCTCAATGTTCTATTTACATGTTTTGAGAAAAGTGGAAAATATTTTATTTACACGTTTTCAGAAAAGTGGAAAATGTTTTATTTACATGTTTTCAGAAAAGTGGAAAATGTTTTATTTCCATGTTTTTGAAATGTACAAAAAAATTTATTTTGTATGTTTTTGAAAAGTCAAAATATTCGTTTTACATATTTTTTAAAAATGCAAAATGTTCCATTTACATGGTTTTTGAAAAATCCAGTCAGCGGGAGCTACCTGGGCTGGCCGCATCATCCGGCTCCGGCCCTGTGAGCAGGACTGACTTGTACAGAAAATAGAAAGACACACGAGTTTTAGGGAGGTACCTCCTCCCTATTCCGAAGAAACCGTCCCGTTGAAATTCAAATTCAAATTCAACTAGTCACTTTTGCATACATTATGAACCGAAACCAAAAACCCAGACAGACTTGGTTGGGCTGGCTGCAACTTACCGAGTACCGACACTGTGACTACGACTACAGAAGAACATCGCTTCCGTATACAACAAGCTTATTTATTATAACATAGAGACAGTGCCCATAACCATATATCTTATAACTTAAAGTATTCATCAATTCAGGAGATACTATAAATATATGTAGGAAATAATTATACCATGGTTTTGGTGATGGTAGAGCACCGGCACCGGTCCCGGCTACACCTCTTAAATTTCTAGCCTCAGCTTAAATGGGAAATTAAAATTGCTGACATGAAAATGAAATACACGTCGTCTCGTGGACTGTGCTGTGGTGTGGCTGAAGGAACTGAAGGAAGGAGGGTTTGCATACCATTACCATTGCCACAGTTCATATCTGCAGCCGTAGCTTCATATTAGGCTGCTACATCACAGACAGTAGCCCTGAAATTACTTTGCAGCCTCAGCCAGAATCCTTAGAATAACATTTCCAAAATTACAATTCCAAAATCCAAATCCGACTGATACCACACTGAAACTAAAGTAAATAGTGAAAACTTGAAAGTAGGAAATGACCCTATCTGTATTGACATATCGTCTGTGAAGAACAAAAATGACCCATTTCCAATTTAAGCTAGAATCAAAATGAGCTATGTCAAAAAAACAAAATGAGAAACATGCGTAAAATGTTAATTCAGAGTTTTTGAAAAGCGTAAAATGTTCTACTTACATGTTTTTGAAAAGTGTAAACCGTTCTAGTTACATATTTTTGAAAAGTGTAAAATGTTCTATTTACATGTTTGTGAAAAATGTAAAATGTTCTATTTACATGTTTTTGAAAATTGCAAAATGTTTTATTTAGGTTACATGATTTTAAGACATATTATTTTTGTAGATATTGGATATTGTTTTTAGCTACAAATGGATATGGATCATTTTGGTTATTCACAGACGATATGAACCTTACTTACGTGGACAGGGCATGAAGGTGTGGAGTCCTGATAATTCTACTCAGGTATTGAACCGGCAGTAGTAGTCACGTTGTTGTGGACATAAGCTTTCGTCTCTCTGTGTACCCACATACTTGAAAATCCAAATCCACCCACAAATATAATGAAACTATATGAAAATAAGAAGAATGAAGTGACACATTGTTCCAAGTCTGTGAGAGTTTCAACCTAAAGCTCATGGCTCTCTGTGTGGCAGTGGCGTGGCAAGTATAATATAAACCCAAATAATAATAATAAAAAAAAAAAAAAAAAAAAAAAAAAAAAAAGTAAGTGTAAACTCAAGAAGAAAAGAAGAAAATGAAACTCAAACTGTGGAGAAGGATGTTAACACTACCATACCATACCATCATGTACCATAACATAACTTACCATGGCACCAGGACCAGGACCCGGTCTGGTCTCGGTCTGGCCTGGCTTCTTGTGAGAATTGTGTGTAAAGCTGTTACATAGTTACAGGTTACAGTACAGTCCCAGTCCTTGTTCCTAGTTAGTTTGACTTTGTGAGAACACAAGGGAAAAAGGAAAAGCAAAGAAATCTTAAAAAAACCAAAATATATTACTTTGCTAAAAGGAATAAAAAAGTGCCGACAGAAAAAAAAGAACAAAGTTAAACGTCAAAGTTGGGATTTGGACTTGGACGACGGCAGTTCCAGCACACACATACAATTATTTGAGTACCATACAGTATGACATTGACTATATTATTGTATGCCCTGCCACAGCTATATTTAATTATATCTCGGTATATATGCTATATACTATATGCATACATGATTATGATAATATCACATACCTATATATAAGGAGACATTGTAAATGTTTAAAGTTTAAAACTCTCCTAAAAAAAAGGAAACTTCCATTCAAGTTTACTCTCAATATTTAAAGTTTTATAAACATAGCAGAGGAGAAGAGGGCCAGTGTCAATATAGGAGGTAGGTAGTTTCATTTTCATAGCTCAGTCAGTTTGCTTTTACTTTACGTCCGCGCTACATAACATACCCAAAACAGAAAAGAATAAAAACAAAAAAAGGCAAATGGCTAAAACCGCTAACCACAAAAGGACCAAGATTAAACAAAACCAAAGAGACAAATAAAACACTACATGTCAGTCAGAGTTATTTAGTACTAGACTAGATATTTCACGTATGTATTTAAATATACGTTTTTTGCAATTCAAACAACCACCATTGATTTTCTGGTCTTCGTTTCTGTTTCCGTATTTGGTTTCAAGTAAGTTTTTGGACACACAAAACTTCAATAGCAAAGTCGAATTCAAATAATACTGAAATAATTATTATTACGGAAACATTTTTACACATTCACAAAATAACAATAACAAGAAGAAAGGAGAACGAAGAATGAACAATAACTTCCTGTGTCATTACACTATTGACTTTGACATGACTAATAAATAGCATGGGGATCAAAGCAATGAATGTCAATGCCATATTTTTATTTATTATTACTTTCACATTTCACAGTCCACGTAATATTATTATTTCCTTTGTTGGAACAATTAAATATATAATTCATATAACCATCATGAATATTAGAATACATCATTTATCATTTCATACTTGCGTAAATTATTATTGTGTTTGTGTGTCCATCAAATTGCTGTATGTATTGGAATACAAAAACATAACGTGGATCTCCTAAGCTTTGCATTACTGTTTGACTAGAAAGTTCAGCTAGTGGCAATATAATATTAGTTAGTTATAATTTTTTTTAACTATTTAAGTTTTGCATTTTTTTAAATACTTTTGTGATATTAGTTGACATTATTAATAAGTCCTTTAGATTTACTTTACTAGCTCGGTGCTTGTGTCTTATTTTTATAAAGTTGCCGTTTGATTCTAAAAACTAAAAATTGAAGAATTGCATGTTACAAGTACTGTGACTAAATTAGTTAGTGTGTTAAATATGTAAGTACATCGTGTAAAAGGAAATATATTACGTAAGTAGTTGCAATTGCAATTATTGCTTTATATGTTACATTGCATTGAGTTGAAAATTGTAATAATTATAGTAATTAGTAAAGCACAGGACTACTACTTGTCAATCATTAAACAATAAACAGTTCCTTCACGTTTCATAACTCATACTATCACTCTTACATATTATATACTAATACTAAAGAACAAAAACGAAATAACTTTATAAATAGTGTATATAAGTATATTTGCATTTTGCATTATTTTATATCTATATCTTTCTACGACTACTATCTACGTATTACTAATAGTGTGTCATTCCACAATTACATATTAAAGTAATTATACTTCAAGTACATACGAATGACACGAACGACTAATTCACTCTCAAAAACATCTCTCAAACAAACAAAATTCCAAAACTTGAACTTCAACCTTCAACTCTTTTATATATATATACTTAGAAATACACAATTCACAAAATTACAAATTAATATTATTGCAGGATTATATCATCCGAGCGAGTCGAAGTTCAATTGCATTAATTAGTTTGTAACATTACATTTGTAGCTGTATAATTAATACTAACAATTTATTATTATTACAATTATAATAATTTGTATTTGTATATATGCATACAGTATAAAAGATATGAAAGAGGAGAGAGAGATAGAAGAGAACAATTATAATTATTTTATATGAGAATAATAAAACTAATTAAATTCATCGTCATTATATAGAGATATAAAGGGAAATTACAAAAAGACCAAATGCTAAAACATTACATATAACATATAATTACAGGGTAGTTGCCTCGTCTCTGATGTATCCTGCTCTCCTACCAGAAAGGCAGAAAGTGAAGAAGAAAATTCAGAGAAATGCGGTGAAACGAAACACAGTGAACAAAAGTGACAGGGAAAAGTGGTGCATACTTTTACACACACACACACACACACACACACAAATGACACATTAATCCTTTGACTACGAATCGATACAAAATATGAGAAGCTAACAGTAACTAAATGGTTATGTGTGGCAAATTATCAATTGTAACAGTATACTATTAACAATAATTTGCAAAAGTAAAACATACGCTATAAGGTATGGCGGTTGCGATGAAATGACGATACTCCAATTCGTCTTTGGAAACTTGTGTAGTGGTGATGAAGATGATCACAGTAATTATTAGTTATTTGCAAAGTAGAGCTTCCGCTTAGCTTATCAGGAGTACCCGTTCTCGTTCGTTCATGCTGTGTCTGCACGTCATTCTTCATTATGGTACACAAAATTGTTGGAGAGAAAAACTTTTATGAATATGGCGTGGGTTGCATTTTATTTGTGTTCATTGTACTGAATAGAATAGAATAGGCGTGTTACGTCTCTCTGCCTACCTACTTTATAATGTAACTCGTGGCAGCTTTCAATGTTAATTACAACCTGAGTTGATAGCGGAGGATGTCCGAATTTGAATTATTTCTATCATTGCATTGCCTTTTTCCCCCTTTGTTTCCATCTTCATCATGTCCATGACTCGTGTTCGTGTGTCCTCTCAATGCCCCCTTGGAAATTATAGTACAACATATGAGAGGAATACGGAGTGTAACATTACGGCATTACGAGGAAAAAAAGAAGAAGAGTTGACTCAATGTTTGCATTAATATAGAAGAGAGGTATGATTATAATAATACATAGTTCATTTCATTCACAGTGTGATGGTCGTGGTTGGTGGAGAGTTTTATCCTCCAGTCCATCCGCACAAAAAGTCAAAAAAAAATAGAATAGGAGCAGAGAGGAGGTTGATGTTGATAGTTGATTAAATAATGTGCAAGTGGTGATTCAAGCCGCTTGTCTTCTTCTCTCATGCTGTGTCCTTCTCTCTTCTTTCTACCCCGTCCCTTTCATTACATTTCCCTTCCACTCCACATCTTCCCATCCCATCCCATGGTTGTGTGCGTCAAAATAAATCTGAAACACTCGAAAGCATCTCCCTTGATTGAGATTGAGATTCTTTTCTTTTCCATCCCTCAATTTTTCTTGTGTATTCTCATTTCCACAGCTGGAGCTGGTACTGGAGGTGGAGCATTTGAGTATTTAGGATTTGACTGAAGCAAGTTCATTATTAATTTATTGTTACATTTTTTATTGTATATATATATGATATCATAATTCCATTTATTAAAAAATCCATCCCGATTGTTCCTCTGACTCGGCTCGTTTCTGTCTTGCAATCTGAGATGATGTTTGATTTCACATTTCACTCAAAAAGACAAATACACAGAGGCACAGGCACAGGGAGAAGCAGACGACGCAGACACGCACTATAAATTAAATTAAACTCCACACTACTACTGCATTGACTTTTTTCCTTCGCCGCCTTCTTCCACGTTCGTCGTCGTAGTAGCCTTGGTTTTGAATTTAAAATTGTGAAACACTGACTCTTCTGTCTTGGCAAAAGGAAATTTAGGAGGAATTGTGAATCTGAATCCAAAATTTGAAATCCAATAGAGAGGGAAAGACAAAGACAAAAAAGATGGGGAAAGAGGATAAGAGGAGGAGACGCGGGAGAACAAAACTTGTCCTTCCTCATCTTGAAACTTCTTCTCTCTCTTATAGTTTTGATCGAAGTTGAAGCTGCTGTTCCTCACCCTGCTGCTGTTGCTGCTCCTGGCTTGAATTTGAATCTCCGACTTGTTCGACTTCTTCTATCTCAAAATTGGACTCGATTGAGTGTCTTTTCGTGTTCAAAACGGAGCCATCCACACGCACCAACTTTTCTGTAGGAATAAAAAAAGAGAAGAGATGAGAGAGAGAGAAAGACAACATCAATAGACATTTTAAACCTTCAAATTTACAAGAGACTTTATATATAGATACAGCTCTGTCTTATGTATAGTCTTTACATCTCACACAGCCTGTATTATTTGGTATTTTGTATTTACCACATTAACTACATACTACGTACGTACGTATTCTCCTATAAGTATCTAACGTACCTACATAGTGTTCACATTATTATAACGGAGCAAAATAGGGAGCTTTAACAGCATTTTTTTTTGCCGTCTCTTTTCTCTCTCGTGCTTGATTTTTTCCTTTCCTCACTTTTTTGCTTACATTTTATTTCTCTCACTGGAAATTCACGGATTCAGTTCGGATTCGAATTCCAAGCTTCCTCCCTCAATTTATGTAGAATATGTAACCTACAATAGACTTGGTGAGTTCCTCATCTTTCAGATTTGAGTATCTGAGGTTTCCCCTCTCTATTTCTACACACTCTCCAGATCCTAAACAATGAAAATGTGAGGCGGAGTATAGGACCATAAGCGTTTAAGCACTCTACACACTGCACAGTTTACAATCTCCAGACCAACTTTTTTTTTGGGGTATACAATCAGCAATAGAAATAGGAAAAGCAATAGGCAAATAATATAGTAATGGGAATGGCACACGAACACACACGAGCCCGCTTTATGGTTAGAGGCAGAAGAGAGTGCTTCCATAATGTGCCATGTACTCTCTAGAATTAGCAGAGCCCATCCATCCAACGATCCAACCAACCTACCAGTACCAGACCAGCTGTCTCACCATTAGATCAGCCTTGACAATAGATTTTTATTCTAGCATTTCCAGTTATCATACCCCATATTGTGTCGTCATACATTGACAAACTATAATAAATATGAAATATAAAAATTCACATCCCCACTGCAATGCTCAAAAATAAAAGCAAGCTTCTTGGTTTGGAAGTTACACAATCAAAATACACTATCTAACTAATTTAAAAAGAAGCTTTAAACATAGCATGTACCAAGCTTTCACTGTATATCGTCTATGAAGAACCAAAATGACCCATTTCCAATTTATTCTAGAATTAAAATGAGTTATGTCAACTAAATAGACAGTAAATAAGACACATGCTTTACAATGCTGATCACGAGTTTTCAAAATGAGAAAATTGTTCTATTTACATATTTTTTAAAAGGTATAAATGTTCTATTTAAGTGTTTTTTAAAAGTGTCAAATTTCCTATTTACATGTTTTTGAAAAGTGCAAAATATTCTATTTATATGTTTTTAAAAAGATCAAAATGTTCTATTTACATGCTTTCATGAAAATGATATTTAATTTTTTTCTGTAGAGAGTGCATTTTGTTTGAAACTTAAAATGGATATGGGTCATTTTGGTTCTTCACAAACGATATGCATAATTGAATTGGTTTTTAGAGCAGAATATTTTTACATGTCTTACAAAGTACGAAATAGCTTGAGAAAAACGTTTTTTAAAAGTACAAAATGAACTATTTATAGCTGCTTATAAAATTACTAATTCACTATTTATACCGTTTTTAAAAGTGCAAAATAAATTATTTATCCGTTTTCTTTTAAATTCTAAATACACTATATATTTATAGTAGTTTTTAAAAGTAAAGCATTCCTTATTTAGTATTTGTTTAGAAGAATTAACATTTAAACTGCTTACTATATAGAGAAACAAGCGTGTTACGTATTTATTTCGCGAGACTTTGAATATTCGAATACTATGGCATTTATACGTTAATTTCCTATCATGACATGACAGCGTACGGTATCGGTATCAGTCACCGATATTGAAATCGTACCTACAAAAATAAATCATTTCACACAAGCGAATTCCATTTAAATTCCACATTTAAATGTAGGAGTTTAATAAACAACATGATAGCGGCAGCAACGGAAATAACCGTCAAGGATTTTTTTCTTTTTTGTTGTTCAAAATAACATAATCAATCGCATATTCTATAAGAGCACTAACTATTATAAGCGTACTATTCAAACTCATTGTCAGACTCGCGTACTATTAACAATATGCATTTTTTTCTGCATATACACAACATGAAAATCAAAACTAAACCACCTGCTTTCAGTATCAGTATCCCAAGTACAATCCCCACAAGTAAATAAACCCATATTATAGCTCCACATGTCATACTTATATTACTGAATGTCAGAGTGCAAAATAAACAGAATTTCCTGTATTCTATTTCACAGACCATTTTTAAAATGCATGTACCTACTCATCAGCACAGATAGAAATAACGCCAGAGACAAAAAAATGTATGTGCTTGCCTATCACCAAGTACAAATATTACAGAATTACAACACACATAAAATATTTACAGCATCATTTATACATTTCCATTTTTGCAAAAATAACCATTATGAGCTGTACTCACACACAAAAATGAGCATACCTAGGTATCCACCAATGTCCGTATACATACTAGGTAACTTTACATCCCATTTACGTTCCTATTGTATAGTAGGAGTATATAGGATGCTGCTGGGACGTCAATTTTCTCACACTGCAATAAGAAGACGAACATAGGGCTTTGGAACAGTAACGACGTACAAACAAGGCAAAAGCTATTCACACATTTTTTTTAAGAAAAAAAAACAACAACTAAATGCAAAAAGAACAAACGATAAGCTACAAAACATTTTTCTTTGTCAAATCATCACCATTAACCATCTTATCACGCTCCCCTCCTTTGCATCATGTTATACTCTGCCATGCATAGGGGCTCTCTGACTCTCTGTGAACGTACTTGTATCAGTCAGAAGAAGCATACGGTTACGGTTCTACACATTTACGGATACACAAACTGCTAGAACTACATACAGAGATGTACAACAAAAATGAAAACCTCTTTCTCCACAACTCTCTACACACTGCCTTACAAATTTACAGATAGCATCACTATCTCAAGCGAAACGCTATATGCTTTCGTCCCTGCCATTGCCATGTAATATAGGTAGTAGGTTATATACTTTTTTGAGGAGTGAATTGAACACTGCACTGTATGTATATAGTGTGGCAACTGGCAACTAGAAAAAGGAAATGCAAACAAGGTATCTATCTCCATGTAATACATGCATACATAATATATAGTATCATAACTTTGAGAACACACTGCCAAAAGAATAAAAAAATTTACTAGTAACAAACCGGCAAAATAGACAAAGATGAAAGTTCACATTACCAAATTCTACATAGAGTGTAATATATGGCATCTTCATAGATTATGAGTCGAAGGGCAAAGCATCATATGATGCAAGGGGACCTTCTCTCCAAGACTGTCTTTAACAGAGCTCTCACACTCACCATACTGCCACATCTGTAAATTGTCTGTAAGCATAGCTACTATATATCAGCATACGATGCTACATACTACTGATACTCCTTTCGTTATTCCGAGCTTGCTCAAAAAGTTTGAGTGTAGACTGAGGGACTCAAGAACCTCACCAATCTTAAACAACACTTAAGCTACACAATATTTCAAAGTGTCACATAGCCCGTCTCATTGATCACATGAGTAAAGAAAACAGAGGAGAGAGAACCACTTGGACTTCTTGTAATAAGACAGACACAGAAAAGAAAACTCAATGACGTGGCAATGCAATGTAATGGCAATGCAATATACGTCCTATGGAATCCTTTTCCAACATCCAAGATTTGTTGCATGGGCATCTCCAACTCCTCCAAAAATCCAAACCCAACTATGCTCAAGGTTCCCTATCGGTAAATGCCATTCTTCACAATTCCACACACACAATCTCCTATCTACACATTACATGTGGAGACATGTAGTAGGTACTTACTCACCTAGGAGCCTAGCCATACTTTCCCTACCAGTTACTAGACAGACCATTCCACACATCTCATCAAACAAGTTGTAAAGAGATTTCTCGACAAAATATGACCAACAACATAATGGATTCAACTCAACAACATATCTCTCCCTCGAAATCCTTCTGAGTTATTGCATCCAATGTCTTTCTACTAATTCAAAATTATGTTCCTACACACATCCACAGTCAGTATAGATATCCAGTATCTCGGGCCCAGTCCCAGTCAACATGTCCTTCCTACCGCTACGCCGTCAGCCGTACTTTACTTTTGTATACTATTCAAGAGGCAACTGCGAAACTGTATGAGTTAAGTCCTGGGCCGTAGGAAATAAACTTCAAGTGTCATCGCCATCGAAGCTATATACAAAATAATGTATTGAATTTGAATATTTCTAACAACATCAACATCTTCATAAGTTTCACAACCAAAATACGGAATGTGTTCGTTTTTCCTTGCTCGCAAAAATTGTGAGCAATACCACCACCACCAGTTAATAGGAAAGTGATGGAGAATTAAGTACTAGACATTAACGAAATACTACTTACATTACAGTCAGTGTGTAAACTTTTCTTAGAAAAGTGTGTTGAAAGCGCACATAGCACATTTTCCCAACTTGATAGAAAACATTGAATTTCTGTGGAAATCTAGAAATTGTGTAAATTTTTCTCCATCCATAAAAATGTTTAGGTTGAGTTGAGACTCAACGCTTAACTATCTCATATAAATGACTATTATTATTGACAATTGACAATTTTCTGCTACTACTACAGCTACTACTACTACTACGGAAAGCTACTTTAACCATCCTTTATTGTCAAATAGTCATTAGTTAATGATCCTCATAAAAATCCAGAAATATGTTAGTAAAGACTATATAGGTAGGTACCTGTCTCCTGTCTGTATATCCATTACCTATACCACCTATCCATCATATATCTACTCACATCCTACACATTGCCTATATGATGTAGCACAGTCACATTTTCCCCGTCGTCTGCTCCCTTTTGACATGGACATTAGCAATAAATATGAAGGAATAAACTCAATAAAATAAACCGGCTCTGGCTATATTATAGTTCCCTTCCAAATTCCTGGAGAATGCTACCTGGAATGTTGAATGGTAGTAGCAGTAGCCATTCAGGAAATAGTACAATGAAATGACAGCCACAAAAAAAAATACAGAATTCCGCTAACTACACAATAGTATTGCTTATACGCTATTTAAAGACTGAATAATATGCATAAGACATTTCTTTAGTAAAACATTCAAACGTTCGCATAGTATTTTGTATTTTAAGAATCTGAAATTTATTCCAAATTTTCATTCTAATTCGGTACTTACTCAACAAACCATATTTCTGAGTAGTCTCCTGAACAAATTACTGTGTGTTCTACAGCACAATCTACATTTTCCACCAGATACTACACACATTTATTACAGATTACATAGAGAAGCCCCGTATTCCGTATGATTTTTTTTTACAAAAAAATAGGAGCTGGATATTAGGTACAACGTCCACGTTCTGGAAATGGGGAAAGAAAAGCTTAATATCTGACGCTAGTTTTCCACTATACTATTAGAGAGATACATATATCCAGCCTTGTTGTGAAAAGGAGAGAGACTAGGAGAGTCCGCGCCCGTCGTCATTCATGTTAATGTATTCTGTTCTCTCTTCACTATGTGTCTGTCTGTCTGATGTGGTCTGCCGGAGCTCATTGTTCACGAATGCGAGTTGTGATGAAGTTGATGTTGCTCTTAGAATCGCCTGGTTGTACAAAATACAATACAATGAAGCATGAATTCTATACCTATACTACACAATCGTAATCGTAATCGTCTAAAGTTCTTAAGTTCACCACTGTTTTTCACATCCCCATATTTTCAACTTGGACGATGACGACGAACGACCGACTGGGACTATATAGATTATATAGTGCCAAGTCAAGCCAATGCAATGGAACCCAAGTGGGCTCGAAACGAGCAGTTCTTCTTCTTCTTCTACTGTATGTTCCATCTCTAAATCCAAATTCAAGACTAAAAAAAAAGAAGCTTCACTTCTGAATTTTCAACAAAGAAAAACGTTCACGTTTCCAAAAGGGACTTCACATCCCACCGGCACCAAACGGAAATAGACAAGGACCAGAACCAGGACCAGGACCAAGAGACCAGGCCAACAAAGGCATACCAATATCTATAAACTATACAGCATCAGCATCTCACATATCGTCTATGTGAAGAATCAAAGTGACCCATATCCTTTTTGAACGAGAAACAATATGCAATATCTACAAACAAAAATGAAACATCATGATACCGAAAGCATGCAAATACATAGAACATTTTGCACATTTCAAAAAAATGTAAATAGTACTTTTTACACTTTTTAAAAATACGTAAATAGAATAATTTGACTTTTCAAAAACATACAAAATCAAACATTTTGTACATTTCGAAAACATGGAAATAAAATAATTAACACTTTTCAAAAAACATGTAAATAGAAAATTTTGCACATTTAAAAAGCGTGTAATGAACATTTTCCACATTTATAATATCATTTAGTGTTTTTTTTTGACATGGCTCATTTTAATTCTAGTTTTAAAAAAATGGAAATGGGTCATTTTGGTTCTTCACAGACCATATCACATCGCATTTCGTTTTCCTACTTCGCGTTCATCCTTCCTTAAATCTAGCCACAATTTTAACGACATTTTATAGTTTTAAAATTTGCCGGCTACATCTCAGAAAGTAACTACCTAGGTGTAAAATATGTGCTTAAAATTTTGAAATATATATGTAAGTGTGTGTATAATCTATTTAAAAGAAAACGGAGACAATAACAAGAGGCGCACACACTCCATGACAAAAAGACGCCGAAAGCACTATACATAATTATAATTCTTTCTAGTTTCTACAGTCTACAGCCCAGAGTCCAGAGAGTCAGTTTAATTTCCTATTTTATAAGCCTCTCCCTCCTTTTTCAAGTTCCAAAAAGCCTTTTGCTCAAGTATGTGAAAGTGGAAGGCCATGGAACAGGAACATAAGAGGGATGCATTCATGAACAAGAACAACAACAAGTGTGTAATGCATAATAATAATAGTAGATGTAAGTGTAACATTGAATGATTGCAGCCGGTAGGTATACAAAAGGAAGCTCTCAAGCAGCCTGGACTCAAACGGAAGAAAATCGGTTTACACCACCAACCACAAAAACTAACCACGACCATGGAATATGGCCACCACCTAAAACCGATAAGGAATAAAAAAAACGCACAAACTAAATTACGACTCCGACATGGACATGGCCCAGATCTGCGGTGGTGGTGGTGGAGGTACTGCACTGGAACTGAATTCTGAATGCACTGTCAATTCTCTCGTGAATTCCACTTACGTCCATTATTCATGGAGCGGTCAAAGATTCAAGAAGTACAAATAGTGCGGGGAAAGCTATGGCATGGCCTGCACAATATACATAAGTAGAGGAAAAAGACACGCAAAGTATAGTCAATCCAATTCCGAAATTCCCACAACTTCAAAAGGAGAACCTTATCCAACATGAAATTGGATTTTGAAGGGCCCAAACACAGTTCCTCCATCTTTCAAAAAATTGTATGGTAAAACATCTAAATCTAATCCAGGGATCTATGTACCTACCTACATGCGTATATAAATAAAAAACGAATAAATTACGTATGTACCTGCCTAGATACTAATTCACTTCTCGTTTAAAGTGACTACCAGAGTTCTACAAAAACATTTGGTATTATGACAAAAAATAAAAGATATGTCCAACCAAATGCAAACTCAACATTTTATCTTGGATTCTAATTTAGTATTGAGACCAACACGTAATTATTATGTGCTAAGAAAATTTCCAAATTTTAAATAGGAAATAAATGAGATATTTTGAAGGATATTTTGGGGAAAAGTTGGATATATATAGCACATTTTGCACGACAATTTTCAACTATCCTACATAGCCGTAATGGTCACAATTACGATGCAAACATTACAATAAAAAATGAAAGTATTTAGTCATTGTTAAGCATTTAGGATACAGCCCTTAAGTAGGATGAACATGACATGGGCAGGATACAGAAATTAAAGTCACTCTTCATTCTTAACACACATACAGACAAATAGAAAATAGCTGGGAAAAAATGAGAATTAATATTTTAGTCTGGTTGACGACCATTGAATTTGCTATGCTATGCAATGCACTACTACGGCTAAGGCCATGGTCATGACCATGGAGGATGCATTAAAATCAAGAGCTTGTACATATTTGAATTTTAAGACGAGAAGATGTACCAAGACAAAAATGAAAAGGACAGACAGACAACTCTCTCACCACAGAATAATAATATACGAATATAAGAATAACTGGGAAAGTTAAAAGGGAAGCTGAGAGTTGCTACTGCAGTGGAAGACGAACACATCAAGATTCAAAATCTCTTTCTCATCACACTCGAATCGAAAAGTAGCTACGAAAACGAAATATAAAGCTACGGGCGATACGAGGTGCTGCGAAGGCAATGGAAAGACATAAAGTCAAATGCTTGAAAGCCTTCAGCAGTATAGTAGCGGCTGGAACTGGAACTGGAAACCGTGAACAGTGAAGGATAGACAGTCAGACATTCATTCTATGTGACACACTTACAACCCTTTCTATAAAACTCATCTTTCTCAAATACTTTTCGACTTTTCATCTTAGCATTTCAATCTTGTCTCTCCTTCTCATCTCTCTTGTTAGGAAGGAAAATAGGAAGGACTCACAGGAAACGAGCGGAGGACGGGAAGATGCGACATAGGAAAAAGCAAGGCAGATGAAATGAGAGCGGAATATTTCTAAAATATTACATTAAATACGTACAAATACAACATTTTGATTCTCCATTCCAGAGAGGCTGTATGTATATTAATATGCAGATACCCTTTTTAGTCAAATTATTAAGGAAAGAACACACAGGTATCTACAGATATATTAGAGAGACCTGCACTTCATCCGCCCCACGCGACACATTTTTCAGAGTGCAGTCAACAGTTGAAGTGTCTCACATATATTATAATTTTACACATTGTCACTTCCGCTATGCAAAATGACGTACGTCCCATTTAATTCTCCAGGTTATACCTCACTTTGCATCGGAAACTACATTACCGAGACCCTAGGTAAGGTATAAATATATTTTCATTGTCATAGTTTAAGAGTTTAGCAGGAGATTTGGAATTTTAAAACAGAGAAGTTTATCTATAGGATTGGAATTGGAAGTTTGAAAAAGTATAAGTAGGATTCTTCCATTACTCTGTGTTATGACTGGCTCCCACTACTACACCACATTACTTTCGGTATGTGCATAATGAGAATTATTAGTATAGAAAAGCTAAAGTTGAGAACTGAAAAGTTTTCCAAAGTCTAATAAGAAAGGGAGTTGCCAGTTGCGAGCGAGTCCCATAGCTACTATAATCATACTACTTACTAACTTACTACCTGCCTGCCTGCGTACACTTTTTTTAGTGCGAGAGTGCCAGTGGGGACTTGAGAGTTGCTTAAGTAAGTTGGCTTAGGATTTTTTTCTTTTTTTACTGCACTGCACTGCTTTCCTTTGGTGAGATTCCTATAAATTGTCAGAAAAGCTGAAGTTTTTACCGTCGTTGTCGTCTCTGTCTCAAGAATATAAAATATGTACCTACTTATATGTACGTCCTGCATAATGAGCTACATATGGCTACACACTAGCGCATATACTGCCTATAATAATATGACATTTTACATATTATATAGCGATCTAACTATTCAACCCTATCCTGGCCTAGCACTCACTCGCACTCGCATATGCTATGGTCCTGGGTCTACGGCTGGCAATAGCATTCAAAAGGTAAAAGAGAATTTGGATTTTAAGATTCAAGTCAAAATGTTAATTGGAGGGTGTTGGAGGTACGGGGTCATCACCTTTCTCAGACATGTTGCATCTCTCACATTTCACCTGGAGCAGAGTTCCAATTATATTCCACTGCAACTTTGTACTCCGAAAACTCCTGCGTATACCCCCTTCCTACACAGTTCAAGCCTCACAAAAACTCACACAAACAAGGCACAAGTGAGAAGAGCAACTGTAGAACACAGACAGACAGAAACAACAATGGATTTCTGGAGTGGAGAGGTTGAAAGACACACACACACACAGATTAGGTACATTGCTAGACGTACGCATATATATAGATATAGAGGTAGACAGTAGACATGCACAAACAAAGGGAAAATAGGTAGGTAGGTAGGTAGGTATAGCTACATATGGGAAAACTTGGCATTTGTGGTTTGTCTCGAGTTCGAGCCCTTTTATACAATCCAACAAATCCAACTCGTTTTCTTTATCCATTTCGATCTTCGGATCGATCTTTTATATATATTTTTAATGCGTGCGTATGCATATGACTGACGTTTACAATGTGTCCAAGTCCTACAGTTACAGTCCCAGCTCCTCTCCTGTGTACTGTTTGTGTTTGTAGTCCGTTCTATATCATGTAGATAGGTAGGGACTGCCAGTCAGTAAATACTGCTATGCTTTTTATAAGCTATATGCCTGTACATATAGGAACGTCTTACACACGGTACATACACAAATTCTAAAAACTCTAAAATGCCAGGAAAATCAAAATCAAAATCAAAGGAAATCACGTTCAGGTTCTACACGTTAGCGTTTAAGTTCAAAATACCTTACTACATCAAAAAACTTTAAATCCAAACCACTAATACAGAACTAAGAAATGAGGGAAAGCTACAAGCCATTCGATCACGATAGTGATGTCGGCTTTGATTTTCTGATCAATTTGGAATCCGAGAAAAATTCTGTAATCTACTTCTTACGCAGATACTATACACACTGTAAATAGTGATAAGTAATAATCCAAAGGGTAATAAACTAACGATGCTAAGCTATATGTAAATACATTTTGATTTTAAAATTCTCTAGAAAAATACTCATAGCATGATTTGCATCTAGAACATTACTAATACACTGCCCCGGATGGTGATGGTGAGTAGATGAAATTGAAAGTACCTAAACGTACGTACTGATGATGACTGCGGGGGAACTCTCTGTCCATGCAGATTGTTATTAGATCGTGAAGGTGGTAGTTTCATTTATAACGTAGAGAGTTCTATTCATCATCACGCATCATGCTGTAATATCGATTCATAAAAGGTTCCTCTTATTTCCGTTCATTCATCCATATCTAGCCCTTCCCTACTCTCATCATGATCCGGAGTGGAGCAGCAGCAGCCTTCAGTCTCAGTACACTTTGTTCAATTCCGTTTCCAACTCCAATCCCAATCCTTCCTAAAATTCAACAATGTGCCTACATATATAACGGCAGCTATATAGAACGCCTCGTCTCGAGTACTCGAGTTCTACAGTTACAGTACAATAGGTACATAGAGAGAGAGAGAACTCTACCGAACCGATAAGGCCCAAGCCATACGGAGTCATACGAACACAAGGATTGGAATGGGCTCATAAAGTAGACTAGAATTACCATGTCAATACTTTTCCCCCACATTCATCTCCATGCCCTGGGTTCACTACCACCACCACCATCACTGTACTGTACTACCTATAACATTCTTTTTTTTTCACACAATATTACTACAAACTATTAATGTTTAACATTAAATCACAATGCACTTGTATTGAACTTAGGTACGTTCGTTGGCTGAATGAAAACTTTATATTATGTGTAAAGGCAAGGTAGGTAGGTAGGTAGGTACGTATAAATATGATATGCCTACATACGCTTTTTATGTAAGTCGTACGTAATCCACCTCCACGGCTCCCCGGATACATCTTCAATCTTCAGAAAGTAAACACCCATGTCAACAAAGTTACATGGTCCCTACCCTACGTTTCTGTGTATGGATGTACATACACTACCCTAAAATATCTAGAAAATAGAAGCATATAGATATGCCTGCATGTAGAGCAACCCATACAAAGACGGATATAGACAAGACAGAGACAGAAGGTATTAATCCATCATCTGTAGACTGTTCCTATTAGAGTTACCAGCAGGCAGTATGGAGTAGGGAGTTTAGGAAGGGAGGCAGTCAATCCTTCAAACTAAATTCCAAATTCCGAACCATTGATTACACAAGCCTTACCTTTTATTACACTGTATTATTATACACGTAGCGACACTCAATATGAGAGAAGAAAGGAACTACCACACCATCGTCATCGTCCCTACAGATGCAGAATATACTATCTACATTTTTAGGATGTTCATATAAAAATGCTCTCCTCAAAACATGTCTTCAAAGACGACGTTTTTAATTTGAAGAATTTTACATTCGATTTGGAATTGCCAAAAAGTTCGTAAAAAATATTAGGTTCTGCACCGGGAAAAAAAATCATTGGCAGGTAATTAAGTATGTGCTCATAAGGTGAAGGTTAAAGTTAAGGCAGTACTGGAAAATTGTGGGGAGCACTGGCAATGCATTGTGGGTAGATAGGTAGGTAGTAGTTAACCTTAATATTTAGACGATCATTTTTCATCGAAAATAGAAAATGCAGGTGTACGGGTCTGCGGTCTATAGGTTGCATCTCAAGCGCTGACTAGTGAGAGCCAACGCTAATTAGGTAGGTTACATAATACGTAACCCTTTCCGCTTCATACCTTCCAATTCCAATAAATTTACAGTCTTATTCTGTTTTGTCGGGCTTACACAGTATCTGAATTCCAGCACTTCACACTACTACACATATAATGCATTAGATAATTATTAAATGACTAATTACTTTAGAATAGAACACCAGACATCGATACCAAAGTAATACCTTCCCATTATTATCAGTTCCAATAATTTTACTGAAACCTCGAAATCGCATTTCACGTAAATTAAAATTTCATAATTAAATTTCACTTACAATAAAGTTTAACTTCAAGTTCCCCACAGATCTCAATATAACTATACCGAAACCAATCCTAAATAAATAACAAAATGTATAATTGCGAATTTCCAGTGAATTAAGCTTATTGTTTGTCTCGGGACTTAAAGGAAAAGGAACGAATCAAATTTGAATTTTGATCGCTCACGTACACCAAAGCTAAATTAATAGAAAACAGCGTCGTATTACAGATATTATGCATATAATATTTTAATAATTCACATGCATGGATGTTGTTTCTTCCCCTCAAATTTCAAGGACAAACTATGACCGCTTAATAAACACTTATGCAAAAGTACTACATATTTACAAATAAATAATATGCCGCTAATAAGCTATATGACTCAAGCGCTTAAACGTCTAGGTACTTTATAATATAAGCTTTCAACTTCAACAAAATCACCCCTGTCCAATCGTGTATACTTTAAAATATTTCAGAATGCATATTATGTATCATCTTTTCTAAACAGAAACATGTTTTTTAATTACATGTATAAAATTTAAACACCGCATTTTAGTAGACAGTGCAATTTAAGCTTGAACTCATCAAAAAGCACTAATTTCATCCGTAAATAAGGACACAGTTAAATAGATGAGTGGACTTTTAGAAAGCCAGAGAACACAACGAAACCAAAAAGTTACAACTTTGTAGGAGAGCTCACTAGTCAGTCCCATTCCCATCAATGCACACCAATTAGGTAATGTAGTTAGTTATAAGGCCAAGAGATGATAAGGAGACATAGTGAAATTTCAACAACCTTTGCCACTACTTATTTTCGACGAGTTACTTTAATGAGCTCGCATAGTCTCAAGTCGACGTTGAATTCGATTTCCAGGAATTACCACACACGTACTCTCCTCTCTCACAGTTCACACAGAACACGATACGATACGATTCTCTCGGTCCCATGTGTGATCTCAGAGACAAAACCCAATAACCCAAGACTCGCAGATGGAATAATGAAAATGGAAGCGAAATTCACGGCAATGCTTATAAAATTCAGTTAGGACTTGGGATTGGGACTGGGACAGCTACGACAATGAGATGAGATACGACGTATACGAAAATGCTTTTCCTTTTCGTCGTCCGTGGCAATCCTATATTCAAGCCGGATTTTAAAATAGTGAAATAGGAATAAAAGTGCAGCCTGCATGGAAAGTATAATATATAGGTAGAGTCTAATAACAAACATATGCATCAGGAATGTCACTTTTACAAATTACAAAAGACGACGAAAACTAACAAACCTTTTTAATGCTATAGATTCCCTTCGTACTATACATAACTTTCTATATGTATTATTATCTTGTCCACTATTTTCGCATTAGTAACGTCTTAGCGGCTTATCTGCGTGGCTTAATACTGCACACACGACCGAATTATCACATGTCCTTTGAATTACGATAGAAAGAAAAACAGAGGCAAAACATGCGGCCGACAGAACATTTGATGCCTTAAAGAAAGCTCAGTCAAGTTGCAATATGTTATTCTTTAAAATATCAAAATTTTATATTCATAAACACGTGTTTTTAAAGAATAAAAAAGAACTTTTTAAAAGCTTCCAAAACTGTAGATTGTAAACTCTTTCAAAAAGCCATACAGTTTGTAGGTATTAAGGGTCGTTAAATTTTTGTATATACCTACTGACTACTGATATACATATAACTAAAATTTTATAAAGATAGAATAGTTTGAATTTGAGAATTTGAACCTGAGACGAAGCTGCGACGAGATTATTAAACATTTCTTCTGCCCTTCTCCTTTTCGCTTACATTATCCCTAACTAAAATATACAGTAAAGTAAAGGGGGAAGATGCAAAGAAGCTCTACGCATAAATAAATCACACGGAAGGCAAAGCAATATGCAACTAAGCAAGAAAGTGCATAAGTAGTAAGTAGGGAGTCTTTTTAAACAAATCTAAACTAAAGTTAGAGCACTCAAAGACTCAAAACCATCGTCATGCCATCACTACTGATACTGATACTATGGTACAATATAGAACTGGTCCTTTGCCGGGCCGGGATGAAATAGGTTCGGTTCAAGTCTTTGTCTCATCTGACGAACGAAACTGACGATGAGGTGAAATATTACATATACGCATGCACAAAGAAATAGTCCTATCCATTCACATTATATCTTATAATATCCATCAAACTACACCATGCCATCTTATGTGACTATCTTTGTTACCAAACATTAAAAATATGATGATGATAGTAAACGTTGAACATTGGCCGGGTCGTAGCCGTAGTTAAACTTTGAAGCTGCTGCGCTTTGTATAAAATGTACAAGATTCTACATTGTGCCACCAAAAACCAGCGAAAAGTCAAAAAGATGCGAGCGAGAAAAATAAAGACACTTGTCTGATATCTGTCTACATAGCTACAGCTTCAAACTCCAAAGGAAAAACTTTGAATACTGAATAAGTACGAAATAAGCATGTACGTAATGTATTCCATGCTCCCACATCCCTAACGAACACGTTCTAGTTTTAGATATTATACTCAAACTAAAGCAAACTATACTTATGTATATATATATAAAATATTTCTGAATAATACACTGTGAGTAGGTTAAAACAAGGACAAGATACGAATAAGTCTTTGAGACTTCTCGGCTTCGGTACTTTGGTCTTGTGTATGTATTTTGTCCCCAGTACAAAACATGGACTCACATCTGAGAGTGAAACTCGAACTACATTAATTACAAGGAGAGAGAGAGAGAGAGAGAGAGAGAGAGAGACGAGACGAGAGACACGGACTATGAATTTGACTTACCAAGACGACAGAGTGTAGAAGACAGTTGTTGGTTATCTTTGACGACGATCCCAAACGACCCATCCTCCCTGAAAATCCATACAAAACACACATAAAATGAGCCCCTGTAAAATATCCCATTTAACCATTTTATTCTTCCTATTACCCTTATTTTATTTCATTCCATTCCCGGTCATTTCCACACTTGCGTATACCTATAGGTCCTTTAACTCGTCCATGAGGACCACATAATGTGTACAAGTAAAGTAAAGTGTAGAAAAGGAAAACTGTGTGGGGATAAAAGATAAAAGTTCCACGACCATCTCATCGTGAGAGAGCGAGCAGAGACAAACACAGGCACTGTCAATCTGTCTCGTTCTGTTTTCCTATATATATAGGTATAGGTACCCCTAGATATACTTATGTATTTAGTTTTCTAGGGTACTTAAGTTGCACTGGATTGGATTGTGGATTCAATTCAAGTGGAAAGGAAATTGGAAATAAAACCTTACTACACTCTCACAATATGTGACACTACGTAATTATATTCTCGGCACTGAAGCTCCAATACACATGACATGTGCAAGCTTAAAAAAATATGAAAAGTAAGGGTCAGCACCGTCTGGTGAATAAGTTGTTCATAGAAAGTATGTTTGAATGGTTTTTGCTAATTACATGCTAAAATATTTTTGAACTGTATGAATTGTAAAAGTCCAAAATATTGTAATTTTTACAAGTCATACACCGTTTCGCATATTTATTTATAAGATCCCTTACGCACGCTGATATTCTTCGACAACAGTATCATATAATTATAGACTAACAGTGTGGCTGATGTCTGTAAACCCTTGAAAATCCATACCACAGTACGCAAAATGAATCCACGATCACCAAGACCAAAATTCAAAACCAACTCTGAGGGGTAAGGGTTTTAAAACTACATAGTACAGAAACAAAATTTTTAGGGCAGACTAGAAGCACAAATATACTACTAGAATGCAAATACCTTATGAACCCTTCAAAAATACAACTTATCTGTAGCTGAGTTTTACAGATTGAAAATATTTATTATATGTACCTACTAGGTAAGTAGGTCCCGCAGTAATATTATCATAGCCCTATATATGATGTGTCATCCTGATATACTGATTGTAAATATACCCCGTGCATACACATTTTAACCCTGATATTTTATTCATACGCAAACAAATTTTTTTTCAATCTCTATAATCTCATCCAAAATATAAAGATTTAAAATAGCAATACCTGCGGTGATATACATACGTATAAGTGATTTCCAAAAATGATATATAGGAATATGGATTGTCAATGCTTGTATGTATTTACACATGGCAGCTCAGTTCTTATTCTATATGGTAGGTGTCTGTCTGGGCTTTTATCCTTACGTACATAATGTGGACTGCCTTTGTACTTTTTGAACATTTTGAACAGCTTAAAAATCTAAACTCCAAATCCAAATCCGAACGTTTCAAAAGCATGATTAATGACAGGCATCCACGTTCACATTAGCTAGCGTGTACCTAGCCCATCTGTAAATCTGTCGTTATACTTTACTTTTAGTGATGAGAAAGAGCATGGATCGTACCGTACTACCCTACGTGCACTAAATCTAAAATCGATGTTTGTAATTATTGAGAAATGAGAAACCTTTGAATGAGCGAGTTGAGCTAATTAAGATGAACTAAGTAAGTACTTCAAGATACAAGACAATCATTTGTTGTGTAGAAGAACTGAGCCCATATGGGTCTTGGTATTTGTGGGATTTTTTCCCATGCGCGCATTTTGTACAGCCGTACATTTTAACTGTGAGCTACAACTGTCAAATCCAAAACAAAAAATCTGTCAGAACAGACAGATAGACAACCCTTTACTTTCATATGTAGCCTTAGAACATCAGCAGCACCAACTTTAAGAAGACAATTGCTTTATAAATTATGTATGCATCAATTTGTTATTTCTTTCCTAAACCATTTCCAAGTAAAACGTTATATTTCAATTCAAAATAAAAACATAATATTATGTAGGTATAGATACATCCTGTGTTTTTGGAAATCCAAAAGTACCTACTACATATCTGTATAATATACACTGAAACAACCTTACTTTGAAATCAAATCAAATAGTTCCTTTCTTTCCTTTAAAAATTGCCTTTTATTTGAAAATGACTCTTCATACGTTGCGCGTTGGCTCCGGTATTCTCGTTGAGATGAACAAGACACTCAAAATCAGACTCAACTGATTTTTAAACTACAAGGTTCCTGTCAGAGTAGAAATGTCAAACATCATGCCATCCCACAACCCTACCAGCAACTAGAATACTTTATTATCTTTGGAACAAAAATAAATATTCCGACTGTCTGTGCCTTTGACTTTACCCTGAATAAAATTATCATAATTATATGATGCGCATCATAAGTAAGTGAATACGATTATTTCTTATTTCCTATAATAGAAGATATTATTCTGTAGGAAACCTATACAAATTATTATGTAAGTAGTTAGGTAGGTTAGCATACAATGCAATAAAAAAGATAGACTTATGCCCAGTTTTAGTATAGTTATTTGAGTCGGTAGATTTGAAACTGTCCATACCGACGTCGATTGTCGATAAATACTCGGTTCGGTGAGTCTCCGCTGATGTTCATGATGTAATGACATGAAAGAGGTGTAGTCAGTAACTGTGCACCTCCGCATCCCTTCTTTTACATAACACAACACTGAACATCAAAATTCCGAATTCGACCTTTCAAATTCAACCTCATCACGAGATGGAAGAATTTAACTCATAAGCAACGCTCAAAATTGCTTGTCGGACTGCATCCCATCATCTTCGTCACATAAGGCAGATAAATGCATATCTGTATGTATATGTAAGAAATAAAAGGGTAGATAAGATCCTCCGATACTGTACTAACAATAGAGGACTGCTTAAAGTTAGTATATGAATATTATTGTCGGTGAAAATAAAAATAAACTTTTCGTTTGTTTGTTAAGATACAAAATCGCTATCTAACAATACGTTTCCAAAAGTAGCTTTTTGCCTTTTCTTTGAAGTTTAAAGGCTAGCATAAGGCTATATATATCTCATCGTATCACAACATGTTGTTTTTACGCGGATATGGTTTTTCGGCACTAGTCTCTTGTGTACTTTTCTTTCATTTTCTTCTCTACCGTCCGCTAAACCATCTCAAAAACTAAATCTTCTAAAGACTCAAAACTACGGCTTTTATACAGGAATTAAATTTGCGAAGAAACTGATATTTCTATGATATCATAACTTCCAAAAATTTGGTTTCGAAGTTGTATCCGTGTACCAACAGTGACCAACACCAACCAGTACCGCACCGGCTATAGTTTTGGTCGGCTAACAATAGGTATGTGTAAGAACATATGCATGTCTCTTGGACTTGGATTTCGATTTATGTATTATGAACACAGCGTTCAGCGTAGAGTCGTATGTATTTGTTTTTGTAGCTAAACCAGTATCCGTTCCTTGAGAATTTAAAAAAGAATTTAGTGGCTTTTTAAGCGTAGGTAGAACAAAGGTAAAGTAAATAGTAAACTTCGTAAGTTTTGTGTACAGTAGGCAATAGGTAAAGGCAGAGAGGTAAAAAAAAGATAGGGTTTTAAAAATTGAAACGAGAAGAAAGGACTGGAGAGCCAAGAACAAGAATAAGAAAAAAAGGAAGAGGAAAGGAACAGATGAGATGAAGAGACAAGTAGGGGAAAAAATGAAGAAAAAATTACATATATTCAACTCACAGTTTGACTTTGGACGTGGCCAGAGACTGGACCGAAGATAAGATGGCATTGCTGAGAGACTCAAGTGAGAGAGCTCCATACTGCTTGGGTAGATGAGACGTCGTTTTCATCTTTTGATGAATAAAATCCTGACACATCTTCCCTAACTGCTTCATCCCACAAGGGTTTTCAATCGTCCGGCTGGAAACCTGAAAGTAGTGTACGTGATGGAATCGCACATTATTATCATCAAAATTTGAACATCCAACAATTCAGACCAGTACAACACCATTATTACCAGACCAAGTACAATAACTATGGGTATATGATAGAACTGAACCTTTCCTTATTACTATTCTTCTACATGCAAAAGAAACCGTGGCTAAGTGAAAGTACCGCGTTTTATCACTGTCTATTCTACAGGACGCACAGAAATACTAATTTAATAAATATATACGTATATACATACTGGCCTGGACAATCTCTGCCGTCATTACTATGTACAATGCGCTCAACATCAACAGAAATAAGGTCTGGCCCTCGTCCCGGTCCTACACTCATCAGTCATATAGAAACTATTAACTAACCAAAGCAAAGCACAGGAAACCACGAAGACGGAATACGATTCGTTTCAAACTTTCAATGCTATCTTTGCCCTAACAAAATTAGGGGACTGAAGCTATGCTCAGGTTGACGGTATATTTCGTTTTGGTTTTTGGTTTCGGAAATCACTACGGATATACTATATACTTCGGATTCTACCACTACCACCCATACATATATTGAGAGACAGGAGTGGAAGTGCTGGAGGAAAAAGCTTACTTTGTTGAATCAGCACGAGCAGAAGTAGAAATGGAACGAAGAAGAATCAAAAATCATTCTATCAATTACTACTTATATAGTTCTGTAGAATCCAGAACTCCAGACAAAGTCCGAACTATTCTTCAACTTTTCATTTTTCTCTTCCATTTCTGTCTATAAGGGCATTGCTAAATGTGAATGGTGGACTTGATGCTGGACGTAGAGTTCACTGAAACTAGATCCGTATATATATACAAGGACAAGGAATCCATTCTGATCTCAAAAAGATGATCTACACTGATTGAGATAGGTAAAAAAAACTTCTTGGAGAGAAGATGAGAACCGTAAAAGTATGACGTCTAACACAGAAGCAAACTCAGATCAAAACCAATACTAACAAAAAAAACCGACTAACTACCAACTTCACATAAGAAAGAGACAGCCATACTCATCCTAGAACTCTGTATAGGAAGGCAGTAGCACGCAGTAACTTCAGCTTCCACAGAACTCTATTCATTTCAAATTTCAAAGCACAAAGAAGAAAAATAAATTCTCTCAATTTACAGATCCTGGGAGTTGCTCCCAGTGTTTTTCGATGGACATGTATGTAATGAGGTAGATATACAGATACGAACCTACTGCATTTCTTGCTACACAGTTATCTAAGGATCGTTCATACATTATATCATTGATGGCATGCCTTTTTGCGACCCACCCACCTCGTTACAGAAACTTTTTTGAACTGCTGCAACTGGAACGCAAGTTTTGGGACCCATCGAGGTAAACGATATCACTAATGGACGATACGATACAATTCAAAATGTAATTCCGTGTCAGTCTTTTTTCACAGAGTTATTCATCTTACTATTATCCCTATTCTATTCTAAATTCCAGTACTACGCGTATAATTGCATGTAATATTGCTTAAAAAATAAGAAGTTAAACAAAGGAAATTGGGGATAGTTTAGCGATTAAGTTACGGAAGTTTCACGAGTCATGCCTTAAAATGAAAAAATAGTTGAATTTTCAGATATCAATGCTTTGCTCTTGTTCGGTATCGGAGTACAGGTGTCTGTACTATCAAAATTGGTTAGGTACAAAAATATCATTCTTACATCCAAAAGTGTTGCAGTCATCCCCCAGTATGAGATTAAATAAGGTTCAATCGCACTTTTCAAGATTTCCATGATACTGAAAGTTTCATTTCTTATTTGATCTTCTAACTCCAGCTGGGTCGAAGTAGATGTACTCAATATCGAGTCAGCCTCAATTTTCTCCATTTCTTGCAGAATACTTACTGCCCAAGTAAATTCCTTGGAAAAAAAAAGTATTTAAATATAAAAATAACATTAAGGTTCACTACATTAATTAGTACTTAGCTAATTACTTCTCACATATGCATATAACTCACTTCAACTTTACTTTTACAAACATGAGACACGATTCATTTTGTTTTATCATATCACAGTGAATTAACAATGCGTAAGTAAATATTATTGCATACTCTATACTGTTATCTACAGTATAATTATATAAAGAATAATAAGGGGGAGTTAATATTTTATGATTACATTCTGCTGTGCGTCTACCAAGCGCACCTACAAGCCTACGCCTACAACACGGTATATACAATACAACAAAACAAACAACGAGAACGAAATACAACAAATTCTTTCTCGTATCGAAGAAACCTTATTAATACTAATTGCAGTATTTCCCAAAGATTACATTATTTCATTTACGTGCACAATAACATGTGCAAAACCACATGTTAATGAAAAAAGCGATGCTAGCTTAATACTTACAGTAATGTGTCTTGGCTGTCACAATTGCGACTAACCATGCAACCTCGATACTTTATTACGGCTAACGATAAGCGCTAAGCCTACTGTCTACTCTCATTATACACGTTTTTGCGACAATAATGAGCATTCAAGTAGCTGAAGCTGAAATTGAATGTTTACTAAGGAAACATTTTTATGCAGCTTAATAGAAACAATGACAGATTAGGGTGGCTTTGGTTTTTGTTTTTATCCATCGATCACATGATTTTCTTTGCCTTAAATTGCACGATCTAACTCCACCTAGCCCTTAAAATTTCTATTATATAGATAGATAAATAGTAAAAAAAAGGCCAACAAGCAAGTAAAAATAAATATTGCAGTTATAAATACAATTTACTCACGGCCAGTTAGCTTTTAATTTGTTGGGGCATTGTGATAATCCTTTATCCGCAAACGAAATATTAGAAGTTAATAGATGCTTAAATGCCATAAAGCTGCAACTAACACCAAGAAGTGCATTTAATACCTAATACCACTATTAATGCTTAAAACGCTACGCCACGATAAGAAAAGTTAAAATTGCAAGAAAATCACGCACCATAATCAACTGTCAAAATTTGCAACTAGCACTGTCTGTACTGTTATTGTTTACAACCAAGCCCACACCCAATTTCAAATTTGCAACGATCAATCTCAAAAAACGTAAATCTATTTCAAGGACAAACCGGACGAAGAGACACTTCAGAAGGGCTTTTATAATAACTTCGTTGTAGTCCGATTACTTACATCATGCTCACTTCCACGGTGATAAGGGAAATCTTCTTGAAGCAGGCGTCGAAGGAAAACATACTCGGAGAAAAACTGAACATTCATTTCGATGGCATCTTCCTCATATCTTTGCTGAGCTTCCTCGTCTTTGGCAACTGAAAGTTCTTGTCGATCGACTCGAGGTATAGAGGAGGAAAGAACTGCTACGAGGCAACAGGGAAGAATTAAAGGTAAAAGTTGGTTGGCGTAGTGTTGGAATTGCATACTTTGAACGGCAATATTGGGATGCACAATCGGTGTCAGTACATTTTTGTCTTGACTATTAACGGTGACTAGAGACGAGTGAACACTAAGGATGAGACGAACATTATTTTCAAAACTTTCGCCTGTATTCGGCACTCCAATTCGGTTGTTCCGGCTCGCCAGAATAGTTTCTACACGAAGTAGGTACTGCATAAGTTCGTCGAATTGCAATCTATTGTGTTCTCTTGAGATCTAAATTATAGAAAAAATTACGACGTTGATGTTACCTTATATTTTACAGGAAAAAACAAGATTCAAAGTAGGTTACTTATTTTTTCCCCTGAAATACAATACCGAGGATATCATTATATCATTACCTTTGCCAGAATCACAGTTGCAATGCAAGGGAAAATTGGAACGACTAGATGCTTCTGATGCTGCAACACGGATTCAACAGCTATATCCAGAACAGTTTTGGAAAATACACTATTTTCTGCCGGGATAGAAGAGGCAAATCTTTTCTTATCGAAATACTGTCGGACGGATATCAAGTCCCCAAAATTAACGTAAATGCTGCCATATGACTGGGAGGAAAGCCAACGCAATGCTTTTATTAGACCCTGCGATAGATAAAAATGTACAATTACATAGTTTTGTAACTAATTAGCCCTCACATTAATGTTGTCTAAACGTGGCAAAATTTTTTTAGAACTTCAACTTACGTTCGTAGACTCTTTTGGCTTTGGCTGGCCCAGAAGTTCATGTGCGTACAATTTTTCTTCAAGAGTGCGATCATAACTCATACTGATTGGCAGGATTAAAATATCTGGAACTTCAGCATTCCACACCATTTCTAGCATTGCAGATAATAGACCTAAAATAATGTTAAAAGCATGTTATTTAAACATACGAAGACTAAATAAATGACTTGACAGACATTAAGCGTGTCAAACTCATCACTTTACCAATTTTGGGAGATATTGACTTTCCCGAACGACTTCTTGTTCCTTCAACAAACATTTCCACGGGATGAGCACCGGTTAGGGCACACTTTTTTACGTATTCACTAACCAAAGCCCAGTATAGGGAGTCACCACCAAATTTTCTTCTAATAAAAAAAGCTCCTGACCTGCGAAGCATTTCGCCGATGCCAACCATTCCCATGAAATCTAGGGAGTGAAAACTATATCATCATATGCAATAAATAAGCATTAAATATGTTAAATTCTAAGCTACTGAATGCATTTTTAAGGGTAAAGATGAAGCACTAACCCATTCCAGCTGCTATAACGGGAAGTGGTAAGTTGTAATGAAAAAACATATACGAAACTAGAAGGAAGTCAACGTAGCTTCGATGAGTTGGAAGTAGAATAACAGGATAGCTCAAAAATGCTTGTTTCATCTGTTAACGAAAAAACGAAAATAAGAGCAATATTCCAATATGAGAATTAAACTTTAGCAATAATTAAATGCATAAGAGGATAATAATAGCCCAAACTGCAAATACAATACACTGCTTAAGTGTACCTTTTGAATGCTTTCCGTATTAACTTGTATGCTTAAATATAGTCGCTTGCTAATTTTTGAAAGCATGACTGCAAACCAACGGACAGCATACAAACGAAAGTCATGAGCCATCTCAGTCAAAATATCTTGAGCTTCCTTTTGGACATCTTTAGCATTTTTCCCGTCCCGATCACATATCTAATTCATAAATAATATATTCATATTAGGCATATGTATATCCATATTATACTGCGAGAAAGGATCGCAGGAATAGATCTAGGTAGATGCGATTAAAGCAATTCACCTCTTTAATTGCCTTCTGAACCCTATCGCTCACAAGTACAAGTTGAATTATTTCTTTTGCATCGTTGCGTCGACCTCTCACGTAGCAAGGCGATGGTGACCAGGTTTTCGTAGCCCAGCGAAAATCATTTGATGCTCGACGTTCAGCGAGGATATCTTCGAAGAACGATTTTAATGGGCTCGGGGTTTCCATAATTCGAGCGATATTCACTTGTTTTCTTGAAAATTTAGATTTGTCACAAAACAAAATCAACTAAATTCGTTCACAGAACGTTTTAATTGTTATCAGGCATATGATTATTGCCAAAACTGCTAATTTGTGAGTCCTGCCGGTGAAGTCTACACTAACTTAACGAAAACTAGTTCCCGATAATTAGTGCATTTCACAAGGTTGAAGTTAAATACACAAATTGTCACCAATATTTTTGAAATCAACTAAAGATGAAAGCCATAGGTTTCACGAATTATTATTGATTTTTAGCTGAGATGGCTGAAAATTAAAAAAAGAATAAATTAGCTAGCTTGAGTTTAAACAAATATTGCTAATGAATGTCAAAAATGTGTTTTAATGTAGCAAAATTATTTTACAACTAGCCATCAACTCATCCAATTCCTTCTTGTTAAAAAATAAATTGTACCTGTGTGAGCAAGTAATCAGCAAGTTTGAAGTTAATTATTATTGGGTCCGCAAGTCACCCCTATCAAATATGAAACGGGACTGGGTGCGAAGATGATGTCGTCAATTGTCACATTTACAATTTAATAAAGTAATATTGAATATTTCGAAGAGTAAGATAAGTACACCCAACTCAGAAAACACAAGTGCAGTGACTAATAGCCAACAATGAGTCACATTTCATATCCGCTTGCCGGTTTAAGCTGAGAATGGCTAATACTGATTGCTGATGACTGATACTGATGAGACTAGTTCTCCATTTCCATCAACGACTAAACACTATAAAATATATAATTAAAAGCTGAAGGTTGCAGGTAGATTTTTAAGAGCTGAAAACTGGATTTATAAACAACAAAAAAATAAAATACAGTGAATTTCAAAAAACAGAGCTACCTTAGCCAGAGGTGTTATATTTGCAATTCAAAATATAAATGACATGATATGATGTAAAAAACAATTATTATTTTTTTAACTAATAGCTAATACCGGCTCGTTTTCGTTTTACTATAACCTGCTATTCCTTTTGTCATTATTTCCTGCAAAAAGTAACCTTTAACTTGTAGTTTTCACTTCCTTATTTACAACTGATTAATTTATGCGTTTGAAGAACTAGAATTCACTACTTATACAAGTTAAATTAATTTGAAATTTCATCATCTTCACTCTACCCGTCCCGAATCCGAAATTGACTCATGACTCATCAAAGGCAAGAATTTTTATCTTTTACTTTGCAATGTTAAGTTTGTATTTAGTGCCTTTGAATTCAGTGGACGAGAGGAAGAGGCGGCAGTTGGTGAAGAGCACGCAAGATCGTCTCAAAAACTTTGCCCAACCAAAATGTAAACTTTCTGGTGGCCTGACAGGGTGCGGGTGGCGCCAATAATATTGACTTTCTCAATGCGCTACTCGTACGTGCAATGTAAGTTATCAGGGATCATCCAAAAATGACGTCATCAAAAAATCCCTCTTTTTAAGATCCTATGACCCCCCTGGTATCAGTTTAACCATTGCGTTAACGGCTAACTTTAACTTGGAATGCATTGAGTCTACCCATGACGTCATTCTTGGTCGATTCCTTGCCTTATGCGTACGTGTACCTACTGCAGTACAATGTTTGTGAATTCCAAACATGTGCTTTATGACATAAATAAATATGATCCCACACACACACAATTCGTACTTCGGTGGTCAGTGGTCATTGCCCGCAGTAAAAAACCAACAAAATTAAATAATTAATAATTGAATTCGTCTACATCTACAGCATACAAGCTGATCAAAAATTATTTATTTAATTATTATAAATTATCGCAATCACAAATAATTATATTTCGAAATTCCTTTATAAATTTTTAAATGAAATCCAGGATAAATACACTACACTTTAGTTACTTTAGTTCAGAGTTGTAGAAGAAAACGTATAAATGTTTGAGTAAGTATTAAATGAAAATGAATGTACTGTACGGTACGAAGCTATTGTTGACATCTATCAACGCAGATTTATCAGAAATAAAAATGGTTAACGTACTTAAAACGTATGCGTACTTAAAAAAAATACACTACATAAAGACTTACTTACAAAACTTAGAAAGACGAAATATTGAGCTCAGTCAGTACTTAATATTTATTTTTATTATTTCTTTCGCCGACAGAAATCGATAAAACCATAATGCTTCTGGTTAAAGTTAAAATCTTAAGATAAAATATTAAATGTTTCCATACTGCAAGCTACAATAGGTACATGGATTACTCAGATGTAATGCAATTTCTTATTAATACTATTAGCTAGATGGGAATGAGTACCCCACTTTTTATTAACTGAGTTTGTCACTCTCTAGTTGTCGTCTTTCCGCTGGTAAACGGCACGCAAATGGGAGGTAAGCTGAGGAACTTTTTCCGTAGCCATAAATATTTCCTGAGTTAACTCGCCAGTAGTAGAGTCCAAAATGAATTTACGTTCCAACTGTGTACAAAGGGATAGAAGTATTAAATACACCAAGTATAAATTGAAGGAATTACTCGAATAAACTGTATTTTATGTAATTTGAATACTGCCACTAACCTCAGTAACGCGTATTCCAGGATCAGGTTTAGCAGAATCGGGTGACATTCGTGCAATGTTGCTTGTCGGAGTCTTCAAAACAATTTTGTGATTTTCAGCCACACCTTCTTCTACTGTAGATAAACCTAGAAAAAGAATTACAAAAAAAAATCAATGCATAATCAGGCTTTTTAAAGACGGAATATATTTTAAGTAAATCTTAGTTTGCTAGTAATACATAGTAGTACCAGAGTGGTATTGTGAGTGACTAACCGAAATTATGCGCAACCATGAAAGAAAGTTCATTTTCTCCTCGAACACGAAGAAAGCCAGTTTCTTGATGCATCGGATTTCCTGATTGAGGATGACGGGATGTTCCAGTGTATTTGAGCAATGGTTGAGCTCCAACTTGGCTGAACTCTATTGTCTCAATGTAGTGGAATGGATTGATTGTCGGGAATTCACCAGCTGCACTCGAGCTTTGCCAAGTTCCAACGATCCATGAAATAGGATTAAGGCGCTGAGACAATATTGCTTCTCCAGACATCGTGTATCGTCAATCGTCGTGTAGTACAGGTTACAGTTCCTCTTTCTGCTGAAGTAAACAAACATACAATAGAGTACAAATTACACATGAAGCTCAATTCAATACCTCACGCCTCACACCAAATTGAAATTAAATACCTTGTTTTACTTTTTTGCCTTATTTTGATAACAATTTAAAAATGAACTTAGGATGTACTTCAATAAAATTATGTTTATCGAAATTGTAAAATTTATGCGCATGGTACATAGAAAATATGTCCACCGTGAAGAAATACATGGAGTCATAGATTATGAACCTTATTAATTTTTAAAAATAATTGTAGTCAATACAGGAGCGAGAATTTACTTTGTGACTATTTCATTTTTAATTCGTGCAATTGATTCGATTAAATAATGAATAATGGCAATGCAATGTAGCACAGCTTAAAGATATACTTAAAACACATTATGCATAAATAGAGTACTGAAACAATAACATTATAAAAGAATACCAAAAAGGCAATATAAAAATAATATTACAGACCAAGCTTTAAGTGAAGAAGTTAATGATTGCGAATCTCACACACGAGAACAAGATAACAAGATAGAAAATTAAGCTATTGTTGCTTCACTGAAGGTCCAACGAATTTCTTGAACGCCAAATTTTCGACGTAATAAAATATTTAAGTAGAGTACAATTTAAATTGGAACTGATGTGATGTTGACCGTTATCGTTAAAGATACTTACAGCAGTTAATTAATCAGATTATATGATACTTATATGGACACGCAAACGTCAAATAGCGACAGCAAGTAAAATCGCACGATACTTGCGACGGCAAGAATAGTAAAAGCGGTGAATCTCGATGCTCCAGTCACGACTAAACAAAAATAATATATTAAAATTCACAGCGAAACTCCTTTATTTAGTTTTTTTAGACCACTACTTACTACTTATGCTACAGAACAAATTAACAATGAAATCAAATTGCGAACCTTCGTAACTTTGCAAATTCGATAGTATAAATATTCCATACACGATCAGAATTCTCGGCTGAGCATTTGTATAAGACCAGATTAAGGGAACCAACTCGAAAAGTACAGCATATCGGCATAAACACAGCCCTTTCCACAAAGTCCACAAGGAGAAGCACTTGGGTGGTTTCCTTCGGAAAAGCTTAAAACTCATCCAAGACAATAGCAACACACTCCCATCAAATGTAATTGTACTCAGGGCGGTCCGAAGTAGAACACGATAAAAATTTACTTCCAATTCATAGAAATCAGCATAATTTGTTTTGTATTCCATTCCCTTCTGAAAGCACCAAAAACTGTAAGACTCGCAAAAAAGGAAGACAACTCCGAGTTTCCAGAAATTCTAAATAGCAAAAATTACATGGGTAGGTAGATCAATTCCAAACCATGCATAGATATTGCAATTTTGTAGTAAAAAGTAAATTGAAATGTCTTACTTCAAAACAAGTGTTGAGAAGTATATGTCTGTAGGCCTTTTTGTTCTGAAGTATGATATTGATCGACACAAGCGTTGGATCAAATTCACAGTAGGAGTCAACTAACTCGCTGCAGTTTGTCTGAAAATACATGGCAATCAGAAATTAGAAACATTATACTACACAAACGACACAAAGCATATAGTAAGCACATTACTCAAGGTTGAAATCATAAAATAAGATAATGGGATACCAATTAATAAATGCAAAAAATGACTTACACATTTTAGTAATTTGATTAAGTTTCCTTCTGCGTAAGTTTTGTAAACTTGTGGTTCCTCATTTCCACAGTGAATACAGTAGTATGGCAATGGGGCCATCATGGTCTTTTACAACATCGAAAATTCAAATGTAGAATATATAATAGAAAACTGGTAACATTAGATGTTTATGTAATTACTTAATTACATTTATAATGTATAACTTAACTTTTACAGGGAGAGAGTGCCTAATTATTGTAACCGGTGGGTGTCTTATAATCGTTAAATTGTCTTAAACCGTTGAATATCTAAAACGAAAAGTGAGTCGATGTATAGCAAGGCTCCATTTTTATTTGTATATGTAAAGTTTTCAACTAATAATACGAATTTAATCAGCCGGTCACAATTAGAACACCCCACCGGCTACAAATACTCGGTCTCATCCTACATGCATTTTCTGTAGGACACTAAATACCTTAAAATCCGAAGTTGACTAATAAATGACAAAACATAACTAACATCCGGACCTACAGCTACAGCGTTTAGCCCCATTAAAATAAAGAGCAAGGTATATTATATTACGCATACAACTTAGCTACGACCTACATAATATACGCTTTATAAAAGTCAAAAGTTGTGGACCCTTTTGGTTTATTTTTTGTAATTAATATTTTATTAGGCGACCGCAATTTTATTATTGTTGATTGTGGTTTGACTTTTCACTTTTTACCCGCTTCGCAATATGAAATGCCGAATATGCATTACCGTCGGCTCGGAAGCAATATGTGTTATGTATTCTATTTTATGCTTTCATGACCATATAAAAGCCGTTTTTTTCTTATTAAATTATATTTTCCTTAATTAATTTCTAAATGCCAAATATAAAAAAATAAAAACTGTGTGTAGGTTACTGACTGTTGTAATTTGTGTACAAAGAACAATTGTTCTTTTCGTTTGTGATAGTTGATAGTGCTTTCACAATCACAACCACAAACTAGTAAATTGGGTTGTGCACAATCACAATGTTGAATGTAGAACAAACACCCAGGACGACAAACAAGAACAAACCTGTTTGTGCCAGTCGTCGGCACAGAACGTTTTGTGGACAAACACAATCTATCACAATAACAATCCTAGCTGAGAAAGTACATTGTGAACAACGTACATTGTGATTGTTTTGTTATATCAGAAATAACAATCTTCGAAGTTGTTTGTTCACAAATTACAACAGTAGTGTAGGTTACCTGGTTTGGCGTATTTCTTTCGGCTTATCAGCAGTCAATTAAATATCGTTTAAACTGTCAAAATAACTTTATTTAAACGATTATTTCCCTTAGGGTTCTACAAGAAATAATGTTTAAAAAGACAGCTACCGTGATGTAGACATATAGGCGTAAATAATGCTTTCTTTAAAATCTTTTTCTGCTTTCCGGTTCCTGTCTGTAGCCCTAATAATAAGTGATAGTGAGTCCATTAATTTATTGCCGTAGTATTTAAGTAGGTACTTACTAAATGAACTATCAACATCAACTACGAAAGATTGAAGGAGATGATGTCCGAAATACGAATGAAGAATGAAGCAGAATATTTAAAAAAAGAATAAATCACATCTCATGTGATAGAAAAGAATAAAAGAGAGATCACGCGAATTCTTTCAAACTGACACAACGTGCAGGGTTTAGACGACCGCACCGTTTCGTAAGAAATGAACTACCATTAGGTTAAATAGTAATAACCTTACTTCAAAGATTAACACTAAGCAAATATACCAACTATTCACTATTACCATATTTATTTATTACCTAATATGTATTTATAGAAATGAAACACATGCAATGTAACCCAATACTAGTCTACACTATAATGACATGATAATTTTTTGAAACGCAGCTTTTAACACTTCTCTTATCACAGATCAACAAAGCAAGACATACGCAAGAAACGTTTTACCAACAATTTATTATTAATTACCACGGATTTTTGATCAATTTTTTGATCAATTTGTAAATAACCTATTTTGTAAAAACTTAATGTTGTATGGGCTGACGCCAAATCGACTTAATGAATAAATTATTATTATTATTAAATTATTAAATAGTAATAACTAAATTAACTAGACAAGTAAGTAAGTAGTTAATTTATTATATTTATATTGTATTGTTACAATTATTGTAAGATGCCCATATTACAGAAAATACTAAAATTGCATTACAATGCTGACTAGTAAGCTAAAGATAAGAGAGCTAAAGTTTATAATTATGCTGATATAATGCTATAATTTGGAGGAGCAAAACATTTTTTTCAGGAATTATATAAAATTGACAAATGAAGCTTTCATCGTTTTCAATTTTGCATGCTACTGTAAATTTTTTATTCGTTCTTATTCGATCATTCGAACACAATCCAACAGCTTGCCTGAGCCGATTTTTTTATCCTGATATAACGTTTACTTAAGATGTGAAAACAACGTAATAATGCAAAAAACAGCTTCGAAAAATAATTTGTAATACTAATTCTAGACATTTTGAATTCAGCTCCTGTGTTTGGATTTTGATTTCTTATGTCGATGATGATGATGTTGTTGTTCTGAAACTGAATTAGAATTAGTATACCCTGCCATCGAAATAGTCTTGGACCCTGATCCGGATCCAGAACTAGACAATGAAGATTTCGAAATACTACTATTTCCTCCATAGGAATTTTTTCCATGAGAATGAGGACCAATAACAGTAGTTTGCGGTCGAACATTGGTGACAGAATTTTTCCTTGATCGACCTTGTGTTGGAGTTGAAGCCGAGGCTGGCCTGGCCGATGCTGATGATGGTGATGACATAATTGATTTTCCATTATTATTTCGGCTATCTGCAGCTTTGTTTCTCGAATCCAAAAATGCTTTATCTTGACTACGGTCCCGGTCTCGGTCTCGATCACGATCCTTATTTTCTTTGTGAGAACGGGACCGGTGACGATTATTACTTTGGTGACTTGGTTCCGCTCGAGATGACGAGTGTCGGGATGACGAGCCATGTGGGAGCTGAAGTTGTTTTTGCTGTTCGTATTGTTGAAGGGCCTGACTGTAGCCTGCTAAATGTTTGTGCTGGTTTTGGCTTTGGTTTTGGTTCGGAGGAAGTTGAGACAGTGTCGATGTCGACTGAAGCCCATGTTTGGATGAAGAGGAGGACGTGTACGGGATTAATGAATCTCTGGATTTGGAATTACTCGGCCCTGGATTTATTATTAATGATGTTTTACTCGAATTCGGTTTTTTCTGGGAGAAAGAAGAAGTATCTTTGCTTTGGTTTACATTATCAACTTTATTGTGACTCCCTTTAGACTCACTTTTCCCCCCGTTTAATTTAGACATGGACTGATCCGGGGACGGGGTCAAGCTTTTCCCACTGGCCAACCGATTGACAACGTAGGCAGCCCAGCTCAGTTGTTCGATCATGATGACAATATCGTCAAAGCTTCGACGCAGGGCTTGAACCTGCAAGAGCAAATCCGAGCGTTCCATTGATTCTAATGAAAGAAGGAATTCCTGGAGAATAGTTTCCCCGTACTCTTCAATGTGTAAAAGAACTTTAAATATATCTGCGGATCCTAGTGCGGTTGCATACAGATCTTGGAAGGCATGCATGAGGGTGACCATGACTTGCTGCATTTGTTCAACTTCGAAAACATGGCTCATCACGGAGGAACTAGCTTCCCTCCCAAATTTGTGGTACACTTCTGTAGCGGAATCCACACATGCCCGGAGTTTTATCTGTGTGTGAATGATAGAGGTCCAGCCAGGTCTTTCAACATAGCCCATTTTAAAATTGAGCAGAGCTGGGTCAGTTGGATTCCGGATTAAGTCTTCTGACATGTGGAGCCCCAGGGCAGCAGTGTAGAGCCTATGAGCTGGGGTAAAGGCTTGTCGTGTCAAGTACATAATGTACTCCCCCAGGGAGGCAATTAGCTCATAGTCTGAACCTGGATTGAAAATCTTTTTCCCTTTTGAAAGTTGCTCATCTTGGGATGCTAAACAGGATAAACCTTCTTTCACCTGGATGAGCTGTTTCAAACAACGACGGGCCGAGCCAAGGACTGTACTCAAATGGCATTTTTTATATGGAGTAGTATTGCCGCTAGGACCTTTTGTCAGGAGTAAATTACTTTTATTTTTAGAATTTGTCCCTGGAGGAGCATTATTATTGGGTAGAGTGCCTGAGACTAACGGGGGAAATGGCGAGCTGAGAGTATCACCTGGATTGAAACTACACTCCGAATTTGTTGGCGACTCATTTTCATTTTCATTCAAAATGTCAAGCGTCGTTAGTTCCTCATGAAGATGGTTAGCAAGGCCGGCCGACCGATTTAAAATGTGCTCAGATCCAGGATGAGAACGACAGAGAGTATCCGACAAAATTTTAAACGCAGAGCTATATCATATACGGATAAAAATTTAAACATTAGTTTCTAAACATATTGTGTATACATATATATACTATATAAGAGTGCAATGCCAGAAAATATCCTATTTGTTACGTTTTTGGATTGACGGAGCAAGTATACGAGAAATTTCCATTTTGATCACTTTGCTCCTCATTTTCGTTGGTGGAATCGTAGCTACTCATCTTTAAGAGCTATGCAGAATTTAGATATTTTCGAATTCTAAAAAAGGATAATATTTGTAATTATATAATTTACTATTGATTTTAATACTTTTTATTTTAAGAAATAAACAAAATCCTTCGTGCCCAAAATATGTAAATTATTAAACTGTCAAATCAGCACGAGAATTAATGTATAGAAAGGTAAATGGATTAAATTATTGACGAGGTATTTACTCCATTTAATTACTATTCTATAATATTAGATGTGCTGTAATTTATGCATGCTCAAAAAAAAAAATCAACACCAAGTCATTTAACTCAAAACTATGCACAATTTGGCACCTCATCAGATGTAAAAATTTAATGGCCCATGAGGGGATCGAACCCGCGACCTTCGCGTTATTAGCACGACGCTCTAACCAACTGAGCTAATGGGCCATGTTGAAGAAAATGAAAAATAATACAATACTTATACTGCAACTGGAAATGCATTGCAATGATAAAACACAGCAGTACGTTAATGGTGAGGAATGGTCCATCAATTATGTCCTTCAAATTATACTACTTTTATGGTACCCACCCCCATGTCACCTCTTTATTAACATTACATATTAATCGGTTCTCTTTAACATGGCATGTCAGCAATGTCCGACTAAACCCACTCACCCTGCCAATGACATTGTTTATGCACGATTTCTAGTTAAATGCTATGAAAGGCCTTCCAGGACTTTCCTACCTGCAGTACCTGCACTACATAGTAAGTACTTAAAAGGTACAAAACAAACACAAATGCACATGCACTACTATGTATGTGCAATATGATAATATTATGCGATTCTCAGTCTTTATTTTATTGTTCCTACAAATTGGATATTAGTAAAAATCCTGTCATTCCTTATCATTGATTACCTTGTGCATCTGTACTTAAATGCGTTTGTATTGCATGCACAGAAGCTACTAAAAAAGTAGCTTTTAAGTAAGTAGTTTTTTAGTACTTCATTCTTAACTCCAGCGATGACGAGCGTCAAACGTTCCAGTCGCTCAGCCGCTACGCCCGCAATAATAGCTAGACTGCATTTATGACTATGTATCTGTACTGAAAGAAATAATTTATTTCACTGATGCTTCTCTAGAGAATCTGTCACAGAAATCCCAGTACAGTCTTTACAAACTTTAAATACAAACGAATTTTAATTTTATGGTAATTTGCATTGAACGAGTTACTGATTAGGTTAGATTAATGTATGGTGCTGGTTACTGCTACTGCTGGTGCTGGACACTAAACTGCACTGATGAGATTGAATGCAGTAGTGAGTAGTGATAGATTAGTTTAGTAAAGTAATGTTAACTAGTATCATTTTCATTCAAAAATCAAATTGGAACTTGTTGTATCAATCCTTTCCTAATCCTATAATATTTATGTGGTATTTTTCGTTTTCGTAAAACTTGAGTTTTATTGTAATTTATTTTCAATTTGCATTGTTTCAAATAATAATATTGTTCGTGTCGTGTGTGCGTTTGCAATAAAAACGATAGTTTTTTATTATGAATACAATTTTTTTTTAAATGCGAAGAGTAAACGTTTCTATGCTGATGCTTAACATAAAATTCTCCAAATTTTAATGGTTTTCCTTTGTCGGAATGATTTTTCATTGTATAGCACAATGCAATGCAATGCAATTAGCAGAATGTCGTTGAGGTATAGCGTAATATTATGTATTTTCAGGCAGCTGACATGATGTGAATTTCTATAATGCAAAATAAGCCGAGTAAGTAGTCAGTATAGCCTTGTTGGGTTCAACTTCAAATCTGAATTGCCGTAATAAAGCTGCAGTGCATCCTTCTAGGCTTGTATGATGTACATAGTAATAAGTAAGTAATAGTGTAATGGGTATTATAATACTATTACATACTTAATACTTAAACGAGCGCAATATAACAATTTTGTATAAATAAGCTAAAATTTTAAAATATTATTGAGCAATAGGCGTCAGGCGTAAGCATTAGGCGGCATTATTTTATTGATAATAATCAGTAATCAGTAACCGGGTAATCTGTGATTGTAAAACAGAGTTTTATCCATTGTATCTCTATTTCTAATAATATCTTTTAGTACCGTATTTCCTGTATTAGTACAGACGGGTCTGACTAGTGAGAAGTAGAAGTTTGAATAGAACACGGGACTATGTATTTACCATACTATTATATCGCAGTACACGGGTTTGTCTGTAATTGTATACGGGTCTGGGAAATCAGAATTTGAATAGGACACAGGGTGGGTGTACTGTGTACTATTATGCAGGAAACCCGGCACCCGGTAAGTGTACTACAGTAGTTGTGGTCAACCCAATAATAAATGGTAGATGTAGTTTGATGGTGGGCGGATTGAAACACAAAAAGCTGCATTGCTGCATAGCATAGGTTTAAAATGAAAATGATGACGCATCGCATCGGTATTTTACAGGGACTGTGGTCTTAAGGACTAATCCAGGAAATATTGATTGCACTTACAACCAGGCCCATTAGCTCAGTTGGTTAGAGCGCCGTGCTAATAACGCGGAAGTCGCGGGTTCGATCCCCTCATGGGCCAGTATTTTTGCTCCGAATCCCTAAACTCCGAACTAAGGCAGGTCCGATGGATTTGTAGAGAAAAAACAGTTCCTCAGGGCTCAGGGGCATTAAATACTCGTAAATTCGGTAAATTCTCATAATCTACTTAACACGGAACAGTGGAGTAGGTGCTATGAAGTATTGAAGTGACGTATTGTCGGGATACAAAGTCGAGATACCTGGGCAAGGTGTCCAAACCCTGCCGCTTCCATTTGATTGCATGGATATGAAACTATTTGGACACCTTGCCCAGGTATCTCGACTTTGTATCCAGACAATAGAATTTAGTGTTCACAGGAAATAAAGGATTTTATCCTACAGACCCTCTTTTTTTATATAAAACTTCCCGAAACCTGACTTCCGTCACCATTTTTAGTACTCACTCGCACTCGTCACTCACTTCAGTGCTCCCAGCATATAGTTACCTCTAAACTTTAAAACTCAAGATCCGCAACTTAATACAAAAGCATGCATTCAAAACGTCAGATATCATAATAATTGCTCTATAAGAATTTTCAGCATTACCAAGTTTCTATTAATCTCTGATCATAAAGCAAATTAAAAACCTAAAATTAATATTCGGCAAAAGACGGAACTGATGGACCTACAAACTACACTCATTTCCTCACTAACTTTGGTGGTCAATGCCAAACTGGGCTGTTACTGCTGTTTGTTTTTATGTTAAGTAATTTGAAGAGCTGGAAATTATTTTTCTTAATACTTGGCTGTTTTTCCCGTTGAAGTCATTTTTATAATCAGATGTTAAAGAAATTCCTGGTGTATTCTAAATAAATTCTGAATTATAGGGCATCTAAATTAATGTTTGCTAATTTGACATTCTTTATGCTACTGCGCTTTTACTGTGCACTGTTTGAGACATAAAATGTCACGTGTAGGCTTCTTTATTTACATAAAAAATATTGGTTTAAAACGAATAGGCTAATCCAATAGGTCTTAATTGTACTGTTTTCGGGAATAGTGCACTGAAATTTTGAAATATGAATTAATTTTTATTGCTAGTGTGATACAAGCGTATAGTTTTCAACGCGTTCCGACTTAACAATAAATCAGAATAGCAATTATTATAATGCACAATTTCAGTGCACTATTCCGGAACGACTGTCTACGTCTATACATAATACATTCTGTGTTATTTATGCGATGCGTGTGCAATTTAATTTAAATATGACAAAAGAAAGAAATAAAAACCCTGATAATGCCCCGTAATAATAAAAATAGGAAGGCGAAAAATATAGGTAGGAATTAAGGATAGGCACCCCCTATTTTATATACATGTTATATCAGATTTTGGGTTGTGGGGCATTTTCCCCCAGGGGATATTTTCCCCCCAAATCGTACAGACGTACTCAAATTCTCCTTTTCCCCAATTGTTTTGTGAAGTAAAGATTACGTAAATATTTATTAATTTAAATGAAAAGCAACGGATGTAATGTCAATATTATTACAAAAATGATGTAGTCTGACCTCAACGCAAACCAATGCTTGATTAAATATCATTCTGTAATCAACACTAATTAATCATGGAAATTGATCGTGTTCAAAACGTAATGTATATAATAAAACGTGTGCTGAGCAATGTAATGAAGTAGAATAATTCAAACGAACATAAATAGTCATTAATCATGTTATGCTCTAGTCCTAGTGAACTTTCACACGCAAAAATTAATGTACCTACTGTAATATAATATTACCCATACATCCCTAAAAAATCTACAACTGTGCATGCTGACTTATTATAAAACATCAATAGTAATGAATTTTGCAATATTGACATTACTTACATTTACATTCTTTGCTTTTGATTAATAAATATTTGGGTAATCAGTACTTCACAAAAAAATGGGGAAAAGGAGAATTTGAGTATTCGTCAACATATTTCTGAGAACATCTATTAATAAAAATTTTGTATTAAGGAGCACGCTCATTTCGGTTTTTGTGATTTTGGTACGGGGAGGAAGATGTCCCTGGGGGCTGGGGGAACTGTCCTGGAGAGGATGTTCGGGGGGGAAATGTTCGTATATAGTTCAACCCTGATTTTATTTTGTTTAATAATGAAGCTGTGTTAAAAAATATAAAATTAAGTGGAGTTTATTGCAGTTGCTGGATATACGAATAATTTGTACAACTCAACATTTTTCACTATTTAACTGTTGATCACTGAAATAAATACTAACCTAATGCCAATGGATGTTAAATAGTCGGAACAGATTCTTGAAAATTATGGTGAAATTATGAGTATTTTAATAGCCGCATGGATACAAATGTGTATGCCTAGGAAGTATACTAGTATCAGTATCATGTAACTGCAAGGCAGACGAGTGTATGCATTCAGTATTCAAGATTTAAATGCAATTTAAAATATTAGAATTACGATGCAATTTACTCGAATAACTCCTTCAGTGACTTATGTTTCGCAACACAATGAAAGACTTCATGACGTCTATTATATACGCACAATATTAATTTTAAGTTTTTTTTATTACGGAAATAATGTAGAAATAAATCGAACAAAACAGAATGATCAAATTAATTCATCCTTGGTTTCTTTTTCCTAAACATGTTAGCTTTCTCAGAAGCTACGTCATCTCGTGCCCTAAAAGTCCTCTTGCCCAGTCCGCTTAGATCGCATGCAGGAGGAGAAGAGAATCCGAAGGATTTTGCAACTTCTTTAAGATTAACTTGGCTAACATCAAATATATTCTTCAAGCTATGAGAATCATACGCTCGTAAATAAGCCTTGTAAGCTTCCTTTGCAGATTGATTTAAGAAATAATTTGTCGACACTAATTTTTCCAATTGAAGCTGCACATCCGCAACTTTACTCCAATCCACTTCTATTTCATTCACAGGAACCTTTGCAGCTTTTAAATACCGAAGGAAAGGTAATTCATGTGGTGAGAGTGTGAGGAGGGCCCGTCCCGTTCCTTCAGCACCTCTTGCCGTACGACCAACTCGATGAATATATTCTCTAGGATCATCTGGAGGATCTACTTGCACAATCCAATCCACCAAAGGAATGTCCAATCTGTGGAAGAATTTACAGTTTTACGTAAAACAGCAACAGCGCTTATTTTTACATCCGAGCACTTGAGTAAATTATACTTATTGTGGTAACAACGAAAATTCTGGATGCAAAAATAACTAATTCGGTGTGATAAAACTGCAAAACTTCACTTACCCTCTTGCAGCTACGTCAGTGCAAAGCAGAATTCCAGATTCAGCTTGACAAAATTGAAAGAATGTAGCAGTTCGTTTAACTTGCTTCTGCTTACCCTGCAATTATAAATCAATATTCTAAATGTTTTTTTTTCATTTCCGGGCCATTTTTAAAAATTAACAAATAGAAAAGATCCAAGAAGAATGTAAGCATCGTAGCACTGAATTTTGAAAGTACTTACATGAATACATGATACAGGCAGATCGATGTAATTTAAGATCTCGTGATGAAATTTAACCGACAGACACGAACTGAAGAATACCATCACCTTTCGTTTTCGATTTCTTTTCAAGAACGTAAATAAGAAAAGGAATCTCTTATCTTGAGGACATACTACGTATCCTATATCAAACAAACATCATATTTACTTACATGGTTTATATAATTAATGTATAGGTATTGTTAAATATAGTTAATTACTCAAGGCATGGGCATGCCCGGCAAGAATTGAGTCGATATAGCTAAAAGTTTTCAAATTTACCTTGCTCAAGCCCCTCCACGGTAGCAGCATCCTTCGAATCATCCACACCAACGTACATTGGTTCTTTTTTAAGGGCAAGTCGAGTAAGTTCCTCCGTCTTATTCGTAGCAGTGGCACTAAAAAGCATGGTCTGCCTGCGTTCTACACAGGAAATAGCATATAAATAAAATATGTTAATGCAAAAGCAAGGACATGCAAAACCGTCACACTGATTTGAGCAACATGTAACTTGAATTATAGGAAATACAAAAAATGTTATTTTAGCTACTTACTCGGGAGTAAAGAAATAATTCTCTTGAGCTCCTCTTCAAACCCAATTTGAAGAATACGATCTGCTTCATCAATAATTAAGCACTGAAGATTTTTAGTTAGGAAGTCTTTAGTGTTCTGTAGATGATCTAAAAGCCTTCCTGGTGTAGCCACCATAATTGTAACTCCTTTAGCCAGTTTTTGCGCTTCTGCTGAGCGGTTTGCACCTCCCATTACCTGCATAGTGCATATTATATAAATCACATAATTCGTTAGTTTAATGACGAGCTCAAAAACAATCATCGGGTACGCAAATTTTTATTTTGTATTTATTTATTCATACCAAGCCACAGGTTTGAGCAGGATGCTCTTCCATTATCTCTCGCAATACACCGAAAGTTTGCATCGCCAATTCACGAGTCGGCGAGATTATAACAGCCCCGGTACCATTTCTTTGAAGCATTCTGCAAAATAAAATAAAGCAAATTGTACACTATTCTATAATAATTTAATTTTTAATTAATTAAAATCTAATAATGTTCCTGCGTACATTTGAGATTATTAAAATTCCCTATTTCAAACAGTAACTTGGTGGCGCAGAATCAAAATCAACTTATTGCCATAATTTAATATTATGTAGTACATGAATAATTTAAATAGTAGGTTAGTGCTGTTGCAGTTGTTTAGTGTAACTAACCTCAGCTTAGAACAAACAAGTTCGACGACAGGAATAAGAAATGCAAGAGTTTTTCCCGATCCTGTTTTGGCTGCACCAACCAAATCCCGTCCTTCCAGTAAATGTGGTATAGCTTTAGCTTGAATTTCTGTCATCTGAGTAAAACCTAGCTTTTCAATTGCTTGCTGAGTTGGTTCCGATAAATTCAAAGACTTGAAAGATTTATCTGCTGATACGGAGACAGAAGCTCCAACGCTCGTGCCCGGAACTGTAAATTGTAAACATGTTAAACATTAATAAATGAATAAATATGCCCTCACTAGTCACAAAGACAGAATCTCAGTACCTATATCAAAAAGCTAAACATCCAACACCAAAAGGCAATCAAACAATCAACGCATGTGGCATGTGATTAAGTCATAAGTTGTAAGTGGACACACAATCAGAAAATCAGTTAACCTCAAATACACGATTCGAAAACTCTATAAGAATAATGAAAATGAATATTACTTGATGGTAAAACCTAATTAATAGCTCATAATTCACAAATGTTGAATGTGAATTACAAATTACAAATTAGTTTGCTTCCAAATGTTAATATAAGCCCAACAACGCTGAAAGTGCCCAAAAATTTGAAATGGGCTCTTACGCTGTAGCTGTATATCATTTATTATCATAAATATAGATAGTTGATAGTAGACCCATGTCATAATTTGTAATCCTTAGATGCAAGTCTTGCATTATCCACTATAACTCAATTTAATTTATTTTACCTTACATTACAAACTAACACCTAAACACCTAATATTTTAAGCACAAAAGTTCATGACTTACGAGTAACAGCAGATTCATCTTCCTCTGGTTTCGATTTTCCTTCGCCATCATCTTCTGGGATCTCTACCTTCGCCCTTTTAGGTAACTTGAGTTTCTTAATTCGATTGGGATTAAATTTTCCTGGTTTCCCCATGATACCTCAGCTCTTAAATTAAAACTACTTGTATAACGAACTTATTATCCTGGAGATTTACGTTAAATTCAGGGAATTTTACTACAATTATTAGTATTCAATAAATTCAATTGACTGACTGTGGCTGCTGTCTGGACCAACACACGCTTTCATAACAAATGTGGAGAACACGAGGCGTGCACTAAACCTCTGGAAGAACTGAATGACGTCGTTGTTAAATAGTGCGCTCACACATTTAGTTTGACGAAAAAACCGCATGGGCTCAAGACAAATAAAAGCGGGAAAGTATATTTTGTATTTTATTTTTTGTGGAAGTCGATGGTATTGATTGCAAGCAATTTAAAGCTAAAAGGTGTACTTAAGTAAAAGTGTAAACATTTTGCCAAATTTGAAAAAAGTGTTTAAAACTCAATAAACTCACTTTGCAAAAATTACGTTTTTTCGCAAAATGCGTCGTGTGTGTTCCAAAACTTTCTTAGAGTACAATCTAACTAAAAGAATCAATACTAATACTAGATCAGTTACGCTCGGAGTAAACCAACTAAGAAGTCAACTAGATAATTCTTCAGATCCTTCCCCAGATTCTAAACAAGAAGATGGAACAGGGGAACGAGGAAGTATTAGCAAAGCTATGCACTCTTACCTGGAAAGAGCTAAAGAACACAGTAAGGAAATTTGACTGACTGAACGATTGGAGTAGAATATTGTTGTCGAGTTTGGAATTTTTAATAAGAATTTTGTAGGCCCTCGATGCTCGATTCACGATTTAAGAAGTACAAAGTACAGCTGGGGCTACATAAATGATGAATATAAAGACGTAGCAATGGTTAATAGTGATAGTGATTTGGCTGAAAGTATTTTCTGCAATTTTATGGTTTGAATAATAACATCGTTATAACATTTATTTATTTATTTACTTTCTAGATATCTTCATGAAGGAACAGCACGATGAATTCATTCTGGGCCGAAGACATTTAGCTAATATGATGGGCAAAGATCCTGAGAATTTTGGTCAAGCTGATATCAATGTAATCTACAACTTGTTTTTTAAATATTTTTAACCAAACAAAATTATATTCGTGAGTAATTAATTATGCTACAAAATTTTGGTCTTGGTATTTATTTGATTTATACTTCTAATAAGTTTGTATTTAGGTTTCAAATATTTAAAAACCTAAAAGCACTGTGTAATGTCAACAGTTTTTCCTTGTTTTTTAATTTGATAGACTCCAAATTCACTCTTTAAAAAACCGTACATTTTGATCTTATTTTAGGAAGCTATTCGTTATTTGTTCCCATCTGGATTATTCCAACTGAAAGCAAGACCTATGATGAAGACTCCGGAAGAACTTTATCCAAAACAGAAAGCGGCTCAGTTCGATTCCACTGGACGTCCTCACCATCCATTTTTTTATACGGCGAAGCCAAACTTCTTCTACCTTCTTCATGTAGTTCTTTATAATAATAATAATAAAATATGTTGAAAGAATCGTTTTTTTTATCTGTATCTGTATCAGTCTCATCTATTGGGCATAAATCATAATATAATTTTCTATTCTACTTATATTTATTGTTTGTAGGAAATTGTAAACGTCATTATGAAAATGAATACCAAAACGATCCTTATGCAAGCAGAAGCCAGTGCTGAAACTTCTAGGTATTACTATTTATTTACTAAAATTACTCTTAATATGAATTTATGTATTTGATTTGTATTTTTTCTTGTGTAGTGCTCTTTAAGGATTTTTGTTATTGTTTTAATTTCGACCAAATAAATAATGTATATATTAAATTGTAAACCAGCTTAATAAACGGTACCAAGTGGATCAGTAAAGATGAGCTGGAAGATCGGTTGCTCGAAAAATTATCAGATGTACAATATTCTGAATGGGTATCCACAATGGAAAGGATTCTTTCACATAGAAATTTCGACAAAGAGGTAGAATTTGTTAAAGCTTACCGAGTTCCTCTCTCAAATCAAAATGTAACGCAAGAATTTCCTCCTGTTTTACTGGAATCCGATGGGAGGAAAAGTGTATTTGTTCCCAGTAAGTTTCAAAAATACGGGTTTTACTTTTTGTCGCTCCTATTTTATAGCATTTAACGTGAAAAGAATGAAGCTCATGATTTTTTCACGTATTTCGTTCATTAGGGGTGGGGAAAAAAACTGCAACAGGGAATGTTACAGTCCGCCTTCCGGGAACGGGTGAAATTCGAATAAATGGGCAAGATTTAGAATTTTTCAAAACTATACAATCTAGAGAGATGGTCATTGCTCCTCTACAAAAATCTGGTATGCTAAGGTCTGTTGATGTTGAAGCTTTCATTGAAGGCGGAGGTGAAACTTCAAAAGCGGCTGGTGTTCGACATGGAATCGCAATCGGAATTGCTGCCCTAGGTTAGTAATATAGTAATAATGATTTCATGCATACTTACAGAAGCTGGATTATAATATTTTAAATTATTTAACGTTCTTTTGCAATTAGGAGCTGACGTGGAAACACTCCGACTTGCTGGATATCTAACACATGACCGTCGACGCAAAGAAAGAAAACATGCTGGTCACGTAGGTGCTCGAGCGGCTTGGACATGGAAAAAGCGATAAAGTGTTACTGTTAAATACATTTTATTGTTAAAAATATTACCATTGTAGAAACCCGAATAAGCAATTTACCATCAACTACAAAAATGTTTGGTAGACATGTTGTGAGTTTTATATTATATAATATCCTCTCTTCGGTATTGTTTTAATAAAAAAATAAATTATTGAACAACTGCGAATTCAGCATTATACATGCATACAATCTACACCTAGGTAAATAATTATTTATAATTTGATACTATGGGCTAGTAGCAAATAGAATTTTGTTATAATAATACTAACTTTAAGGATACACTTAAGTATTATTGCTTCTAGTGTTAATGTTGCTGATCAATCAGCGATATAAGTACAAAAAGTAAACCCTTAACTTCCTAAACGCTCTAAACACTTCTACTTTCCTTGCTGTTTACCCCTGACTAGTGAATACTCCGTATTTTTTTTCTGTGAGCTTTTTTCGTAGGCATTATTAGCTCGAAATCTTGCGGAAATCAAGGCATCGTACTCTTCCACCAATTTCCTCTCCTCTAATATTTTAGCCTTTAATTTTTTTTCTCGCTTCATCAATTCTGCTCGAAAATATGAATTCATATTTTCATTCACGCTGATTTGTTCTTTTAAAAGCTCTTCCACGCAATGGAATGTTCTTTCCGAAATAGGCCTAATTTTTCTTTCCTGTTCAAGATTGTTGGAGGCTAGAGCTGGTCCTGGAATATACCAGAGAGCAGGGAAACAAATTATAAATTAGGTTAAATGTTTCAAATTTTTAATTTAATTAAGACGATTTTTAAAAAGAATCGATAATCTGCCTTACTTTTTTTGTTAAAAAAACTACTTCTGACAGTTAATATTATGCATTACCATCTTCATTAAGATTCTGGTTTCCCACGAAAAGCATTGAAATTGGAATAATATCATTGCCATTCTCATCAACTTCGAAGTCCGGTTCCGGTACCAGATTTATGTCCCCACTGGCAACTGGAGAAAGAAGATTTGGCGAACCATTAACCTGCTGTAAATCTTGATTCTCAGCCAGCAAAGTTTCATAAAGTTCACGATTTTGACTAATAAAGGCCTCGACGTGCACCTGTTGAGTTTAATTAAATTGGCAAATTAATAATTATTACCATTTTGTTACTTTGGGATGCCTTCATCAGCGCGTACTGTTGTAACTTGAAAAGCATTTACACTCAAACTTCAGTAGCCACGTACTAAAATTAAAACGATTATATTAATGCTTAATTACGTCTTTTAATTTAACGCGAATGCTTCGGTTCTCAGATTTGTCTATTTTGTTCCCATTGAAATTTTGCGTTTCTGTCCGTCGCAGATGTCTCGGTTTGCTATTTGGCTTATTATCCTTCAACATTTTTTCAGTCTCACTTGCAAAATTTTCCTTCCCAGTCGCAATAAAGAAGGAGTTTGTGAGGAGTAATTTATTCGTCATGGACTCGATGTTCCCTTGAATCTCTTTATTTCCTAGTCTAAGCAATGCTGTGCGCTTGTCGATTTCTTCTTCTTCAATTTTGGCTCTATGAAGATTTCGATGAAATACCTTGTTGTTGTCCGTCATTGCTACTACCTCATTTTGAAGCATTTCTTCAAGGACCTGCAAAGGTTGGGATTCTCCTTCTACAAAATATTTAGCCCTAGCAGGTCTACTGTGATAATCTTCTAGGTTGTTTCCGGTCATAGGTTTCATCTGTCTCCAGGCGATTAGAGGAGCTAAATTCCCTGCAGTGGGCCTGAATGTTTTTTCTCTAACTGGAATTTTTTTGGAAATAGAAAAATATTTGAATGGATTATAAAGGAACGATCTTTTATAATTTTTCGCAGGAATTGAATTATAATTCAGAATTATTATCAGAAATGTGGTTAACAGCAATCAATTAATTAAGTACAATTTAATTACTAATTCTGGGAGAAACAATAGGAGTGTTGGTAAGAGTATTTCCTGAAGCCTCTACTACACAACCAGATGAGCCAAATGTTTCGGATTCGGAATAGGGGGTGACGGCAAATCTTGAGGGCGCCATGTCGTCAGGCTCGGCTCTAAGAACCTCGGAGACCATGGGCGACTGTTCCTTGCTCTCACAGTGCCCCTCCAGCTCGGAATTGCTATCCGCCAACCCATCCGCTTTCTCCAGCTGAGAAGAATCAAGCATACAACAAATTGTAAATTAAATATAAGGACCTACCTGTATTAATAATTTTCAAACGTAATGCAAATTCGGATAAATATTAATAGTAGCCAAATAAGGCAATACTCGTAATACTTTATTTCATTTAATTTCGGGTCAGCCCATGGCACAAGTATACTGAAAAGATATATTATTCTGCTTAAGAATAATGATATCAAAATCGTGAACGAAGAATCAAAATGAGCTGGAATTTAGAAGCATCTAGAAGAATCAATTTAAGCTGGAATTAAAATGGCCTATGTCAAATAAACATTAAATGAGACAGGCTTAAAATATTAATGAGTTTTTGAAAAGTGTAAAACATTTTACTTGCATGTTTTTAAAGGGCGCAAAATGTACTATTTACAAGTTTTTAAAATGTTCAAAATTTTCTATTTACATGTTTTTAAAATGTTCAAAATGTTCTATTTAAATGCTTTTAGAAAGTGAAAAATGTTCTAATTACATGCACTTTCGATTACGTTTTAATTTTTTTACAGATGAAAATTTGTTTTTAGCTAAAAATGGATATGGGTCATTTTGAGTCTTCACTGACGATATGTAATGCTGCGCGTAGTAATTATCATAACGTGAGGTAGCTCACAAATAATGTCACCCTAATTATATATATTTTAGATAATTTGGCCTGCCACCCGATATATTATGTCACTAGTATAACATTACGTAAACGGCTATCTTGAACATGGCATGTCGTCAATTCCCGACTAGAGCCACTGATCCTAGCGATGACATAATTTATGGTTTACCCTTTATGTAAAATGTACTTGATTAAGTAGTACCATAAATGGCACTGATCAATTTCTTAATTTATAAATCAACAACTCGTAAAATACTCAATTAGGTAAGTAAAGTGTGACTAAATAAAGAGCAAAATATAAAACACTATTCTATAAAAGGTGTAGTATAGCTGTATTTTCAGCTCGTATGGTACTTACAATTGTAATCGTGTCCAGCTCATGGACCTCATTCCAAGAGACAGTGATGATCCCCTCTTCAATGTTGACCTTAACGACCTCTGCCTTGTGAATTCGGTTATTGCTCCGTCGTATGTTCACCTGTTGGCCCTGGCCCAGCTTTAAACGTCTTAAGAACATCAGCTTAGAATTTTCTGATGGTTCTTCTAGTGTCGACGACAAATCGGAAATTGTATCCATTTTGACAAAAACACTTTGATGCGACTCTACTATACTGGCACTAGTATTTTATGAATTTTCTTCCTACTAACAATAAAATCAAATATTTTGGTTCATTCTGACTCAAACGGACCTTTTTTAAATAATGGCACTGAAAGCCTGGTCCAAACAGATGGAACTATAACTCCATCACTGATGGACCATCAGTGAACAGAAAATGGATGGGAAAGGCGTCATACTTTTTAAGTAAGTAACGACTGAGTTATTTTGGAGGAATTAGAATATTGGTTATATGCAAATGAAATATGTAATAAGATAATGGTCTGCTGATTTATTTTAATAATCATATATTTGCGTATATCACAATTTCAATGCACAACTTGCAAATGGTAAAATTTTGAGGTACCTACATTATACTTTGGTACATACTATTATTATTACTTGCATGCAATTAGCTTCTCCAGTAAATAGTTCAGGAAATAGTTTTTTACGCATATTTTTAATTTTTAAACCGTATTACTTACAAAGGTATATTGTCTGCGAAGAACCAAAATGACCCATATCCAATTTAAGCTAGAATCAAATCGAGCTGTGTCATAAAAACGAAATAAGAAACATGTGTAAAATGTTAATGAAGAGTTTTTGAAAAGTGCAAAATGTTCTATTTACATGTTTTTGAAAAGTGTCAAATGCTCTATTTACATGCTTTTTGAAAAGTGTCAAATGTTCTATTTACATGTTTTTTAAAAGTGGAAAATATTTAATTTAACCCATTTTCTTGCAAGCTTGGTGAAAATTCACCATCGAATTTATTTGTTGCTTAACTGCACTCAGATTATTTATTTTTATGCATAATGATAGAGGCTGTTAATGTGCTGATTACTCCTGTTTTGCGTAATTTTTAGCTCAATAAGTTTTGAGATTTTTGTCAAATTCCAAAAAATAAATGCTCGACTTGTCGTGTGAAAATTTCAAGTGCCGCCATTTTTACGCAAAATGTGAGTGTGTACGCTTCAACCAATAGGGTTTGTGTATTTGAATTGTTAAAAAAAAATTGGACGCCTAAATTCAAAATGGCGGCGCAACGCTGACTATAAACGTTAAAATGTAATTGTTTTTAAAAATTTGCTAAACTAGCAGTTGCCAAACTTTCAAATTGCACGTGCTTGTGCAGATTTGTAAGGGCTTTCAAATGAGATATCGCGCATGGATGTGCGTTCAAAACTTTGGGCGGCAGCATCAAAATAAGTTTTGATTAACAAAGCAATTTTGGGTGACATTCACGGTCCCGTAGCGCTGTGGCTATTACACACACACACAAGGTATGCACATAAGAAATGTAGCTGTTAAATGTGCCTACGTAATGGATAATTGAGCTTAGCTCTAGAGTTAGAGTGCCTGGTTTAGGAGAATCATTGATTTCAAAAAAGTGAAAAAACAACGATTATTTGCAACTAATTTTCTGTACAAAATCGCAGTTGAAACAAAAAATGTGCAGAATGGCATGATTGGGGATTTCAAGTGGTTTACAGAAAAAAATTAAAAAAAGTTAATTTCGCAAATTTTGTATACCACGTGACAGCAAGCTTTTCTATTTTAGTCGAAATTGGCAACAACGCCAACGTCAAATTGTGCGCGCTACAAAAGTTCACTAATGTGCTATATTGGATTTTTATTTTTACCAAAATAGCTAATTACAAAGTGCTGCGGGCCAAAAGTTTTAAAATAGCTTACTTATGGAAGGGTTAAATGCTTTCAAGACATGTCTCAATATTTTTGTAGATAGTGGATATTGTTTTTAGCTACAAATGGATATGGGTCATTGCCGTCATTGGTATATGGCATATGGTTCTTCACAGACGATATGTACCTAGGCATATTGGGGATGAAGCTATTTAAAATTGTGAATAAGTAATTGTTTCAACTTTATTCACCACATCTGTATCAACCCGCTTTAGCTTATTCGCCCGAATAGAGTAAAAATCACACACGCCCAGAGTTTGAGAAAGTCTCGTTCTAATTCCAGGTGGAACTTCCAGTGACACAGTGATGGTAGTTTCTTCCTGCCATATTTCTCCAGACGACTGTGTCCAGTTATACTCCGTACTCATGCTATATCCTAAATTTGCACCAAAATTCCCAGGTAGACTTGCTAGTGCTCCAGGAATTGAAAAGCCGAGATGAGCATATACTTCGTGAAGAATTGTGTTTGACTCAGACATCATATTCCAATGGGAAGCCCCTACTTTCCTCTCGTAAGTGCATTTGGTAGGGCTCACTGCTTCCAAATTATCACATTCTAATATTAAATCCCATCTGTCCCCTGGCACACAGAGTTCGGATGGGTCCGGGACAGGGCAGCAGGTCACTTGGAGGTTGTTCAAGGCAGTGTCATCCGCTATATGGAAAAAATTATGCATAAATTAGCTTCTTAATATTTTAAATAATTTACATATTATATCTTTGTAAAAAAAAGTAGTGCTAACAGTTTGGGCCTTCAACTTGAGTTCTCAGTCCACAAATGGCTAACCTAGCATCACAAGACTGAACAGGGGTCCAAGAACCCCAAGTCACACCATCCCCCTCTTTAAATTTTCCATCACAGAATAGCCTCAGATTACTCGCAGCTGTGTCATCATTGAACCAGCCAAGATCCTTTTCTGACATGAGTTGAAAGCCAGTGGCAGCCCCATTGCAAAAATAATGATTCCCATATTCCCCAGAATCTCCTACTCTACTGGTGAGCACTCCTTGTTCAGTTGCATTACTCCCAATTGAATCACAGTAGAAATTGATTCCATTCAATCCACTGTCATCCGAAAAAGCACCTTGGTAGTACTCCGTCTTCAACTGCATTCCCACGACATACTTCCCCTCTGGACAATATTCCCATTCACCCCAGTCTCCCCAGTTCGTCACAACGGGTGATCCAAGGATTGGATTTGTAACCTCGTCTGTGGATCCGGATCCGGATCCACCTGCTTCATTCTTCTTCATGTAAAATCCATTTGAAGTTGAAGCTACAATGATGACCAGTAGGATTAAGTAAATGGGAGCAGACATTTTGATAAGTGCTTCAAATCTATATAGACTTAAAACGTGATTGATTCTTGTTACTACCAATATAAACATGCGATGTTTTCTTCCAAAAACGGAGAAAGTGGAACCACTTTCTGCTCTGTGACTTGAAATGCAATAACTGATCAATGTGCAAGTAAGAATTGCCTATAAGTTTGAATTCAAAAATTTGGGGTCACGTAAATTATCAGCAAGCAAAATTTTTAATTACTAATTTAAATATATATATATATATTTTTAGTATACGGAAATTATTTTGCATTTCTGAGAAAAAACACTACTGTTTGCTCTTGACCCTTTTTAATATCAATTGATACTTGTATCCACAATGACTGAAAGGATTACATTAGCAAGTCAAATTCATATACGACACTCCCAACTCCCAAATGAGTTAATTCGCATGTCACTTAAAATGCTTAAATCAGATCAATTACGGATCATGCACGGATTGCTATTATTTAATTATCATCTGATAGAGTATTAAGCGCTCATATACACTTAATAGTTCATGTTCACAATAATATATCAGTCGATTATTTGCAGTGACCTTTTCACTTTTACTCAAGTGGCAAGCAAGCTCATCCTCGTTTCGAATAAAGAATTAACGCTTATCATAACTATGATTTTTTGACTATGATTACATATAATTATGATTAGTACGTACTAATCGTAATCATAAGTAATCATAGCCAAAAATTTAATCCAAATAAATTACAAACCATTTAAAATTGCGCAAAGGTTATTCAATGAGATTATACTGTATTGGTCCGAATAAGCGCCAGGACTCAATTAATCGCAGGGCTGTCAGCTCAAAATAATTAATTAGGGTCGGGGACTCAAATAAACGCACGGTTGTAAATAGCCCCTATGCATGGTAGAAGTATTATAGAACATAATATTTAAAATAGATGCATCAAATTTTGGTCATCGAACACAAACCAAAACCAACGTTTTGGTCACTCGAACAAATACGGTATATAGACTATATAGCAGAGGGCCTATACTTAGCATCTGCATTTTTAATCTAAACCAAGTTCCTGTTGTTGGAAATATAAAATCAACCAGATAGATTTTTTAAATAATTAGTTACTAAAGTGTATAATACTAATGCATATAATTAGATTCAGCTTTTCAGCTTTCAAAATTTTCAAAATTCTTGTGAAGCACCTGACATATCTGATACTCCTATATATATAATGCAATCTGAAATAATAAATTTAAATACTTGAAACAACGGGAACATAAATACTTATAAATTTGTGTCTCATTGAGTTTGCATGCAACACGATTGATACTTTATATAATGCTGCAAACATAATATGTAATTATTGCAGTGTCTAATTCGTAACTGTCTGTAAAAGAGTAGTTGGTGAATTATCGAATATACATACCGTGCTCACCTCCTTTTACTCTTCGTTTATACTTGTAAAATCCTTTCAACTTCACTGCCATACTGTTCCTTTTCTTGTCCACGCTCAATTTACAGGTAACAAAATGTGTAGACAAGTAGACATGCAATCCAGAGGTAAAATACAATCCTATTCATGTCCGAGTCCTATAGAGGAAACGTTCGTTGATGTTGATTGACAAACAAGACGGGCGATGCCAGAATTAAATTGCAGTATACTGATAATGATAATTCTACCTCTTTTAAGGACTGCAGATATTGCTGTAGATTGTGATCTGTAACAAACAACAATAAACAAATCCACAAATAATTATACAGCTATATCTAATAATAGTTTTTAGACTTGAATAAATATGAAAATAATGAAAGGGATCATTGAAAAGCATGGGACCAGGCATCAAGTTCAGAATAATTTTCGGTAAATGCACAGACCAAAAATATACATGCAATGAATTAAAAATAATAGGTGGAACGGATGCTCTCAAACAAACGTTAAGCTTAGTAGTTGGATCTATTTTTTGCATGTAATCTTTTGAATGAATTATTGAATTTTAAATACTTACAAGATGAGATCAAACGATAGATAACGGAAAATAAAAGTTTATAGTTGGGATAAAAGCAAAGGAAGGCGAGATTCAAACTCCATACCAGAGTTCCACTCATCGTCAGACTGAATTTTTTGTGTTTTGAGGCGTGGAAAGCATTTTTGGTAGGAAACATTCTATTCCTGTTTTTCATCGCCTGAAATACTCAGTTCTTGGTCTCTCTACACACATATATTTTCTAGTAATTAATTAGATTAAATTATGAAAAACCTACAAGTTGGGGGGAATTTTTAGATTATTTTCATTTTTTGAAACATTAAGATTATAATAGCATACACTAATAAACCGAAACAGATGGAGCAGGTAATTTTTAGTACTCAATAATTTTGTCTGGTCCGAAATGGTCTGGTCGGAAGACCCAGACCAGGCCAGCGTGGTCTGGTCTGACAAAGTACAACTTTAAACTTCCACTAAACTTAAATTTTTTACAGAAACATTTACTCCTGGCACTCTGTCTACTCTTCGTGAGTAACTTTCTTCCAGTCACGATAATTATTGTTGACGCATCCATAAAACCAATCTCAAAAATACCTCATCAGCTTTGGGAAGGAAAAAATTATCATGCTCAACAGAAAATGTTGGCTGCTCCAACATTAAAATCAACTCCGCTAAAAGCAGATGACGAAGATAGTGAAGAAAAGTGCGTTTTACGTTCATCAGTTTATATGATAATATCTATTACTTTCTAATACTATCGACTTTTACCGTTTATTAACACAAACGGATCCTACAAAAAAATCGTATTCAATGTCCAATGTCTACAACTCAGTTTTGATTTGAACTTTAAGGAATTCTGAAGAGGAGGAAGAAGAAGATGACCTAATGGCGGATCCCCCTCCAAAAAAAGACGATGGCGCTAAAGGGAATAGTAGTAGCAGCACCAGCAGTAGTAGCAACAACGGGAATAAAAAGAATCAGCCCTCGAAGAATGAAGATGACGATATAATGAAAGATCTTTTCAATCCAAATAAAACAACAAGTGGGACACCCAAACCAACTGTGGTCATCAATAACGGGGGGAAGAATAAGAAGATTGGGATCGGGGCGGTTAAGCCGGCGGATGACGGAGCTCCATCCGATGATCTGAAGGAAGTGATGGATGGCGCTATGGCCAAAGCCACATCTATCGCTACAAATATTGGAGACGCCAGTAAGTTTTTAGGGGTACTTAATTATGATTATGAGTAATATTAGTTAAATTAGATATCTTAGGATTATGCATAACGGGGGATTAATATTCTCTTACAGTAACTAATTCAAAAGTTTCTAGTTTTTCAATTTTGAAACAGTTATATGGGTCACCTACTTTAAAAATGCATAGCAAATAGCAAATAGTACAAACTTAAACTATTTCTTAAAAATCGATATGTGCTCTGTGTAAAATTAACATAGTTATAATAATTAATTTTACCATATCATTTATTTTATTTTTTTGAACAAACGCGCTATTTTAACGCGGTACTTTTCCTCAGTTAAAGCTGCATTGAATAGTGTAGCCATCGCACTCAAAAATGCCACTGAAGTCACTGAAAATTCTAATTCTAAATCAAATACGACAGCTGTTTCTTCAGCTTCTTGCCGTCCACCCAGTGAGTAATAATAATTTAAAGTTCTAGTAATTATTAAGTATAATTACTAATCCATTTTAGTTCAGTTAGTTTTGGTTATAATTGGAAAGTTATACGTGACTGTTTTGTACACTGTTAACTGCGACGGTGCATTACTGTGAACGGTGAAGGTAGAGTATAGTGTGACAAAACAAATCAGTAATCAGTTTCAACTTTTGTAATGGTCTAAAAAGTCGTTCAAAATTTCAAAACTTTTCACAGGCAAAGGTGCCATATCGACGACACCACTGAACATGAGAAGCCCGAATAGTACTCATAATATCGGTACTTTTTTATAGCTCTTAAAATTGGATCAATTTGTTTTGCGTAAATGTATCATATAGGTAATTGCATGGCATGATCCCGCAGATAGCAGTGTTGCTATATAGACGAATAATTTTGATAGATTTTTATCGCCGTGACTTGGGGGTGGAGCTCACTTGTCAGTTAACAATGCTTATGCATGACGTTTTTTGTTGGGACATTAAACATTTGGCATGTTGCATGATTCAGATAGCATCTTTTAATTTCTATTTTCGAATTTGGTTATATATGTATCTGTAGTCTGTATATAGTGAATGTAAATTTTATGAGTTGGACTCACGAAAATTACAGACGGTCAAAAATAAGTTTAGTATACATCATACCGTCTGTGAAGGACCAAAATGACCCATATCCAATTTAAACTAGAATCAAATAAATGAGCTGTGTCATAAAAACAAAATGAGAAAGATGCGCAAAATATTCTATTTAAATGCTTTTATGACATATTTCGCAATATTTGTGTAGATAGTGCGGATATTGTTTTAGCTACAAATGGAAATGGGTCACTTTGGTTCTTCGCAGACGGTACATGTAATAAGGACTTATATAATAATTACAGAAAACTGTTCCGACACGGAAGTATCCTCAGGGGCTATAAAGACGACTGCGAGTGCCTACAAGAGCGACACAGGAAGTGGACCCATTTCTGCAATAACAACAACAACCAGACGGCAGAGAAGAAGTAGTGAAGTTGCCAAGTGGCCACCTCAACTTCCCTATGCGTATGGTCCCCACGAATCTCATCTATTGTATAACTACGCCGAAGCTGCTCAAGTAACCGGAACCGGAAGTACCGGATCCAATACTGACGACGTTAAGGACATGAATAAACACACTGACTCTTCAGCTCCGAATTCGGAAGGAGGGATCATCAGTCAGGGTCAAGTTGGCTCTGAGGAAGAGTCCGGGAGTGACGAGAATACTTCCGCCGGAGCTTCAAATCCTTCGTCTGAAAGTGGAAATAATGGCACTGTTGAAACAGGTGGCTCCGGTGACGCCTCTAGTTCGGACACTGAGGGGGAGGAAGACAAAGATGCCGCATCTTTTACTCCAGAAGTTGATGCAGAAGGTACCAAAATAATAATTTATGCAAATAATATGTAATATTGAAAATTTAATCTCAATACTTTTTGACTGTAAAACCAAATATCCAAATATCCGAAAGATACGAACATTGAAACAAGTTGAGACCGGGGATATTATTAGTATTGTTTTTCATAGAGGTCACGAACCCAACTACTGGAGGCAGGGGTAGCGGATCAGGCTCTCCAAAGATGGGCAGTGGTGGAATGGATAACAGTAATAATGGCAAAACTAATATGCCAGGAGCTGGAATTGGGACACAGTCAACGACTCAGAAGAACGTTTCAGTGACTGTAACTAATCCTGCTGTAGAGTCGATTGGCATTGGATCTAGTTCCGTTTCATCCTCCTCCTCCTCCTCATCTGCATCCGGATTTCCAGCTTATCCAGTAATGAAGAAACCAGGAAGATGTCGACCCTTAACCAAAGGACTTTCTTGCATCGCCCTCGCACCAGATGCATCACAGTGTAGCACGGACAACGGTTGTCCAGGAACCAAAAAATGCTGCTACTACGGTTGTGCTCCTTACACTGGGGTCGGCATATGTGAATTTCCTGTCATGTAGGAAATCAATATGAAACTGATAACTGTACCTACCTATGTGATGATGACAATGGCAAAATAATGATGATTTATCTTCTTTAACTTCCAACTCTTCGATCTGTATTCGTGGAAAATTTTAATCTCAGTCAATCTATTATACCTATTTTATTTCGAAACTTTAATACACTAACACTGACTTATTTTAACTTGTGTGGAAGTGATCTGTAGTAGTAGTGACGCAAAACTTTGTGATGTAGTAGTAATTCTCAGATTTCTCCTTTGTTTTTCATGACTCTTCTATTTGGTTTTGTTTACTGCTTTAAATTACGTATTAGAAGTATGTATATAGTAGTGGGATTATAGATGTAGGTAGGTACTTTTATTACCTGATAGCAAGTGCAAAAAAATGAAAAATATCCAAGTTAATTATTACACCTGTGATTAATAATGTAATGAAATATTGAGGATGAGACCAAACTTTCTTTTCTTCATCTATGTAATGCATTAATTGCATCTTATAACTCTTTGTAGTAATTTCCTTATTTTATTACCTCTTAAGTTTGAAAATTGACTGTTAAAATTGCTATTTTTCTTTTTTTCTTTAGCAATTTCCTACTTAAATCTATTATACTATTTGCATGCAATAAACCTTGTTTGAAGGGAGCTCTATGCTAAACTTCAACAACTGGAAAAACAGTCTCACTTTTGATTGAAATTTTATTGAAGGCATGAAAAAAAACTGTGACTGCCTTTTAAAATACATTATTTTAGTTTGATTTGTTTTTAAATTAATATCTGCCTTCGTAGAAAAATTAAGGATAACAAGAAATTTAAATAATTTCACCACTGACACCAATTCCTGTTTATTCTTTAAATACATCATAAATGATATAATATGAAAAATTAGAATCTCATTATCCATAATGAGCATAATTTAAGTGTGATAGCGATAGCTCTAATTTTTAAACTTGAATACTTAGAAGAAATACTATATCCATTATTTTTATGGGCTATAAAATTGATTTAACAATCAGATTCATCATCGGTTTTTACTACCCATTATGTTTTCTTTTTAATGTTCTGAAAGTCTGAAAGTGTATAGTTTTAGTCGTATTTTTGAACAATGCGGGAACATTTATTTATTATGTAACTATGCATTAGTCATTTTAAATTCATGGTAATTTGGTAATGATTGCATTTTCATTTTTGAGGGATTTTACGGGTGGGGGTGTGGGTTTGGAATATGCTTTGGGACCGGAGTTCAAATGGTTTCTATATTGGTAATTATTCGTAATTCGTAATACACGTACAGTTAACAATCACATTAAACAAATAGCGTCAGACAAAACAAATCGTTAGCATTTTCATTTCGATATAAACTGATGACAGTCATAATTTGAAGTCTATTTGGAAATCTTAAGCGATACGAACACAACGTACGTCCATACTTTCACTTTCATTTTGTATAAGTAAAGCAGAGTTATTTTAAATTTTAAGTTATTTTCTTGTGTTTAAAGTTACATAGTATAATTATTCAAAAGGGAAAATTGTGCAGTTCTTTTATTTAATAAATTCCAGATGGGCACTTTACACCACAAGATTTTGACTGCGCTAATTCTGTCGCTTTCAATCATCACAGTCACACTAGGAACTGGGAAAGGTCCGGGCGGCTCCACTTGTCCAGGAACAATTTGTGCTGCGGGTCCAGCGGGACATTCTTGTGAGGCCAAATATGAAAGGAGTAACACATGCTGTCCCGTTTGGTACTGTCGAGATCACAATGGTTTTGTTACTACTCACTACGGTACGTCTAAAACTTAATGTTAATATCATTATTACAAATTATTCATGCACAGCAGCACAGCCCAATCATTATTTCGTTCAATATAATTTTGTTAACTTTTAAAGCTCAAAATAATTAGTAATAATTAACTGTGGTCATGATTTTTCAGGCGCTTCAAGTGGCTCTGGTGGAGCGGTTGTTCAGTCGGTCAGCAGTAGTTTCGGCGGAGCCCCACCAGCAAACAATTTATTAGCTGGACTTCAAAACATGTTTGCAAGTATGTTTGGATAAATCCTGGGATTACATTTGAATTAATTACAATGGAAGTATTAATCTGGACCGTCACATATACTAACCAAATGACCCTGAAAATCAAACGTGAATTCGTGACTCGTCTTTCCTCAAGTTTTTAACCAATATCCATCTAAGTATCTATCTACTCGCTAGCACCTTATTAGAATTTTTTGCCGCTTATTGTTAGCCATATTTAATATTCATCCTCTCAATATTTAAAAATATAACATTATTTATGTGACATGGATGACGCAGATCCAAACCTCAAGAAAGCTTATTATAATCGACGTCAACAATGAGAAGCAAAACATAAGCTGACAATGATTAACGTAGGTAACGTGAGCGTATAGAGTAAGCTCATGAAATTCAATTTACTTTTCCTTATTCTCTGTACTATACGGCTGGCTATACACTATAAAAATGCCATAAAAATAAAAACCGGATTTTAAATTTTATCACTGCGATGCTCATCATTTAATTGCGTATGTATCTATCCCCCTGTTAAATCCTGCTGGGCGCTGGTGATGCAATCATTAACATTACTGATTACAATATCGCCTGTGAAGAAACAAAATTACCTATATCCATTTTTAAATAAATACGAAATGTACTATCTACAAACAATATATTAATATCGTGTAATCCTGTATATATGTAAATAGAACATTTTGCACTTTTCAAAAACTTGTAATTAGAACATTTTACACTTTTCAAAAACGGGTAATTAGAACATTTGACATTTTTCAAAAAACAAGTAAATAGAACATTTTACTTTTTTCAAAAACGTGTAATTAGAACATTTTACACTTTTCAAAAAAATGTAATTAGAACATGTTACACTTTTCAAAAACGTTTAAATGCAACATTTTATACTTTTCAAAAACGTTTAAATGCAACATTTTATACTTTTCAAAAACGTTTAAATGCAACATATTGCACTTTTTAAAAACTCATAATAATTAACATTTTACGCATCTAAATCATTAAGCGTTTTTTATTAAGTAGCTCATTTTAATTCTAGCGTAAATTGGAAATGGGTCATTTTGGCTCTTCACAGACGATATAGTTGTTTTACTACGTCACCAAATACCGCTTTTTAATAGTACACCTGGCCTGGGTAACAGGTTGAGCACTGGTCTATAGTAGAGGTGTTTGAAGGTGAGTATTAAAAATATTAAAACGCACATATATATATTATATGGACACATATACATATATCTGTTCCAAAGTTTCTTCTCTGCGTTCGTTTGAGCTTTTTATTGTAGAATCATCTTGCTTAGAATTTCCAACTCATTTGGTTAGTTAGCACTCAACAACTGTATTGCTGTATAGTTTTCATGCATTCATAAATTTATTAAACTGAATCATACATTTTTATTTTTCCTGCATTACCTGTTCAAAATTGTGAAAATTTTTACGGGACGTTTGTAAATGGGCTTACAATTAACATCAGCGGCCTTGCTGGCCCTGAAAATATTTTCCGTAGTGATTTTTTCGACTATAATAATTGTTATTCCTGAAGCGAAAGCTACACCTTTACCGGCCCCGGCACCGGCTCCATCCGCTCTTAAGAATTCTTACTCTACAAAATGTGGCGGAACTTCGTGTACTCCAAATCCAGGGAATTGCCGTGCAAATTATGGAGGCGGTGATGGTTGCTGTCCTGTCTGGGAGTGTACTGGCAGAAATGGAGGCATTTATACATCGTATGGTAATTAAAAATTACCATTATGAATTGGGGTAGACATAAACAGGGCCGGATGAAGGAATTGCTTGTAGGCAGCAATTTTTATGCATACAAAAACCACCATTTTGATTTTATTAATGGTTTTCTGTTTTCTTTGCTAAAACAGAATTTTGTGTTACATGTTTTAGAAAAGAGCCAAGTGTTCATTTTACTTGATTCAGAAAATTCCAAAATGTTCTATTTACATGTTTTGAGAAAAGTGTTAAATGTTTTATTTCCTGGTTTTTGAAATGTACAAAAAATTTAATTTGAATGTTTTTTAAAAGTCAAAATATTCTTTTTACATATTTTTGGAAACTGCAAAATGTTCCATTTACATATTTTTTTTTTGAAAATTCAAGCAGCGGCTGCCTGCGCTGGTCGAATTATCCCATCCGGCCCTGTACATAAAGTACCGTGTACAAATTTATTAGGGGGTTTTGAATCATAAATTGAAAGCTTAAGATAATTGAACAATTTTTGATGCACACTTAAACAACAAATTTCATTTGTGTAATTTTCTTTTCATACATGAAGGAATGACTAGAACTTCGGATGGCTATGGACGGAGCTCCCAGTCCTCCTCTTCCAGTAGTTCCTCCAGTAGTAACAATAATGGTGGACTTATTCAAAGTCGTATTGGTGGATCCGTCTCCTCGGCAAGTTCCAACTCAAATAACCCCCCGGATGCGTTTTCTTACTCTAGCAGTGGATTTCCAGAATTAGCCGATTTGTTAAATGATGACGATTATTACTACGATGATTAATATAAATAATTTTGTATATTTATGAAAAACAAATTTGAATTTTTAGATATATACTTTTTTGTGGGCTCAGTGAATTATTTTAAAAGTGTAAATATCTACATACTTATAAGCTTTACTAGTATTACTAGTGCCCTATATATTAGTATAATTGGTGTGTAAATAGTGTGACCAAATAAATGTCATTCTTTAATGACGTAAGTGTATGTATGCATGACTGTTAATTGCTATACAACTCTCCAAATGCGATACATGTCTTCTTTTTATTTATACTACGCCTCACGCCTACACGTACCCACATTAATATTCCCTGATTTTCTGAATCCTATCCAATAAAATCCTACACTATAATTACAGAATCAACCAAAAAATATGTGCAACTGGCACTCGCCCTCCTTTCCGTTCTGCTGTTAACTGGGCATAAAGTTTCATAAAGGAGGAAATTATAAAGGATAATTACATCTTTTTGCATAACTCTGGCACATAGGGCAAGGCAGATCATATGGAGAACGAGCTGTACTTACAGAGTCTAAATTAGCCATTTGTTATCATTGCTGAAATCAAAACAGGATATCTGCATATTTCTGAATTTCTGAATATAAAGCATGTAGCGTATAAAATAATAAGCGTACATAACTGATTTGCTTTGCAATTTTAAAAATTCAGCAGAGTCTTATGCCGTAATACATATATGAACTAAGTCAATTAGAGATAACTTGTAAAAAGGCCATTCATCCGGAATGAACATTTACATGCTTTTTTAATGTAGGTAGGTATGTTTTGATTTTTGATAATTAATGTGCTTGAATTCTCTGCCAAAAGTCTATTTCAAATTTTCAAGCAGGCTGCTAAATTCTTTCAAAGCGTATCTTTCAAGCCGACATCTTTTTTACAATAAAAGGACGGCTTGTTTTGATTCTTCAACGACTGCCCCGGATATGGTAATGTTGACCAGATGGCACTGCTAAGAATAAGAAACGGACAAGATTGAAAAGAAAAAAAGAGAAATAAACGGAAGCCCGAAGCAGATGGGATGCTGATGCTACTATGGAAGTGTAGTCCTCGTACTGGTGATGAAATTCGATAAAATTTATTAATTCCGCACAGCTTTTTTAATCCCTTGTAATTCTCTTGTCTCACATACCAGTATCCGAGTGGAACTTGTGAGAATAGGAAGTCGCTGAAAAGAAAATTTGAATTCGCACTATTATCGTATGATCATATAGCTATCTTGGTCTGTTGCTCCCGAATCCATTGTGCTTCTGTTTCTTCCGCAAATAATCTGTACGTATGCCAGATGTGATGGAGCCAACGTTCTAAGTTCTACAGTCAAATAATATTCTACACTCTATACTGTAATCATCTTTGTTCTTCAGAATGAACTTCAAATCCAGCTACAGCCATGAAAGGCAACGCCATGAAGACCACAGGCTAATAATAAGAAAGTCAGTGCCAGGGCCATAAGATCACAAAAACCACGAGGATTTATAAACTTTATATAGTTTATAAAGAAAATAGTAAAATTTCATGGACATACGTGTGGCAGACTTCATCTTCATCTTGCACTTGACAACTTGACTTATGTACTGTTAAGTAGTGCCGTTTGTCAGGCCAGGCCTTCAAAAACTTTTATACGGAAAGGAAAATACTATAAGTATTACGTAATGTGTAATATTTAATTTTGTGTATATATAATGTAAGCAGAGCATAATTAATATCCAGCAAAAGTACACACGATTAAAATCGCTTTATACCAAAATACTCTCCTGCTAATATGCATCACACCATGGTTGATCTTGATGACGGGGAACCGGCCGCATACAGGAAAGAAAATACAGAGTAAAGCTACAAATTATGGTTTATGGATGGATCAGATTGAAATCATCATGTAATATATTCTTAAAACTTTTGACAGTCACACAGCTGGAAGCCTGGAAGCCGCAATCACAAAATGTCATGCCAAAGATAATGGAAACCAGAGCTAATTATGTAAGTTCCTTCATAATATTATGTAGGTATCTACATATGAAGAGTTGTTTGGAAAAACGGGTCAGTCCATTAAATGCTTTTTGGTAAAATGGGATCAGTCCACCTAAAACACGCATTTCTGATTTAAATTCCATTTTTCAGTGTATTCGTAGTTTGTAGAAGACAATTCCCGTGCGTACATTTTTTATGCAAGAAAAAGCTTAAAAGTTAGAAAAAAGTTTGGTTTCACTCAAAACAATTAAAATTTCATCTCACGGAATTTTGACTCCACGTTAAGTTATTGATTTTGAGGGAAAACGGAAAAAGTCCACAAATTAAAATTTTTGAAAATTTTCTAAATATTCCAGAGTCAGTCCAGATTCATGAAGCTGCTTGTAATAACGCTTCGTCAGTTGCAGTACCTGTAGAAAAAATTGAGTTGCAAAAAATAATCCTGCCAATTTTTATTAATTATTTATTGTTCCTGAAAAATTTGCTTCGATGGACTTGACCCGTTTTTCCAAACAATTCTTCATATTATAATTAACGTATGAATCGAATTCTTACGTTATTAGTATAATATGTCTTGCAGTGACCATACAAAAATGAATTTATTACATAAAAAAACGAAACTAATTGATTTCTTCTCTGTTTGAAAAAATTCAAGTTTAACGACCTTTTTATGTTAGCACTCCACAATCCTATACCCTTAAAATTTATTAAAGTAAATGAATGCAATGAAAGTAATTCTGTTTAAAATGAATATAATCTCAATTAGTCTCAGTTCTGAAAAACAGTGTGATTAAATATGTAACGAAAATCAATGCCTATAGATTTGGTGTTTTAAAACAGTGGAAAATATAAAAGCATAATCGACGATTACCGATTTACGCTAAGCAAGAGCCAGAAGGCAGAACCAGACTTGCCAAGGGGGCACAGCCAAATATCTCTGAGTGACTTTCACCTTGAACCTAGACCTTTTAAAACACTGAATTACTTACATGAATAGTATAAGCTACAACATGGGGTACGAGACTACGCTATTTGAATAATGTAAAAATCTTAAGTGCAGATCTATAGATTGATTTATGTGTGCAGCATGCAGCAGATAAGTAAAATACATACAGCCAAGTCAAATATGTTAGATGCCTCCAGACGTTTAATAAAGCAAATTTTGAGTAAAACTTTGCTCGCTGTTCAGAATTCTGAGAGCGAATCTACTATGCTAAAAAAATCTCATGTTTCTGTTGAAAACAAGTGTAAAAAAATTCCCAAGTTCATTTTCCAAATTGCTTCATATAAAAAATTAGACCCATAAGATATCATATATCATAATCGTATCCAAAAAAAGCCTGCAAGTTATACATGATTTAAAAACAAAAGAAGTCAGATGTTCACAACATGTTTACCAACATCATCATTTTAGCTTGCAAGTAATAATTGCATAGCCAGATAGCCTGATATTTTCTTACCTAAAAAAATGGATAAGCAAGTTTTTGAATGTTTTCGTTTCAAACTTTAAAAATGTAAATTAACTGATGCAGCTTTCAATTTCAATATTTTTGGGTCCACCCTTATAATACTGGCGTGATCCAGTTTCAGTTTTTCATGGGCTATAATTTTTACTTGCCATCCGATCTCGTCCCATTATTATTGCATTGTGTAATTCTGTTCTGTATTTAATTGATTTTGTGTTTTTTTCGCACGCTGCAATTTACAAACCAAAACCTGTTTATAAGCTACATAATATATTGTTATTGTTTTCCCTCCAGTTTCAATTCTAATTCTAGGAATTTTTTGTTACGTATAAATCGGTAGGTGTGGTGTGGGCACATAAAATAAATTATTACCGCATCTGTCATGTGTATAGACGAGGGGTAGGTTATTATTAGTAATTAATTGCTTTTATTTTTTTTATTAGTATCTGTATTAAAATATTAGATTGAGTTTTGTGTTGAGAAATATCTCGAAATAAAAATGTAATATTAATCAATTTTTTTTTTAAATTTATTTTCACAATAATTAGTTCCTCGTACGTATTACGTATAAGATACACTTGCCGAAGCCGAAGCCGAATTACCTATATATGCAAGTATAGAGAGATTCGTTCAGTCTTTCTCCTTCAAGGAAGTAAAAATAAGAAAATTCTCCGCGTGATTGTCTCAGTCTCATTGTTGTATCTATACCTCATGGCGGCCCGTATTTTTAGACTTTTGATATTATTCTTTTTTATTGTTCTCCGGCTACGACTCTGACTGACTGAAGGCATGTAGAATACCATTACAGAATTACAGATGATTTAAATTCTTGGACATAGGCCAAAACTGTTATACCATTTCTTGTGCTTGTCAGTGTCTAAATTCTAAATGTATAAGACGCCCTGTTAAAACTGACAATGAGTGTAAGTAGTAAGTAGGATAGTGTCAAGTCTGAAGAACTGACGACTGAAGACTGAAAAAGAAAAAAAAGTGAACTGACAGAATTTCAGAGGAGCAGAAAGAAACAAAAAAGTCGTCCGTCGGCAAATTTACAACCCGCATCGCCTACTTATGTATATAAAGTTAAAGACTTCAAAGTCAAACAAACGAAATGGAACTATTTAGATTCAGACTATTAATGCTTAGGGATCGTCCACAATTGATGCTATTGGACGGGTTAATGTTAATTGGTCTCCACTTGGCTGCTGATGACATACCATGCTAAATATCGCCTGTGAAGAAACAAAATGATCCATATCCATTTTTAATTGAATACTAAATGTACTATCACATCACATCTACAAACAATATATGAATATCGTGTAATCCTGAATGTATGTAATTCAAACATTTTACACTTTTCAAAAACGTGTAATTAGAACATTTTACACTTTTCAAAAACGTGTAATTAGAACATTTTACACTTTTCAAAAACGTGTAAATGACACATATTGCACTTTTTAAAAACTCATAATTAACATTTTACGCATCTAATTAATTAAGTGTTTTTTATTAAGTAGCTCATTTTAATTCTAGCGTAAATTGGATATGGGCCATTTTGGTTTTTCACAGACGATATGGCATTTACGCAGTGGTTAAGGTCATGACAGGGGGATCATAGGGTAATAAAAATGGACAGGGGATTTTTTGATTACTTCATTTGTGGACGATCCCTTATAGGTATTCCCGTACTCTAGAATCTAGCCCCTGTGCATAGCATATAGTAAAGACATTATTACATTTGTCTGTAACTCACAATCAGACGGCTAAGTTCTTCTGTTCCATTAGTTAAAATGCACTTAGGAATTTTTGTACTATTGTCGTCTGTAAAGTATATGGCGTGTAATTAGGATTACCTACCTAAGTCAACTATATGTAACGTACTTATCTCCATAATAGCTCGCAGTCTAAAGTCTAGTATTGTATTTGACTTTGTACTTATTTACACGCTATGATATTTTAGGCAAAGTGCAAAATAGAATTATTTACATTGCACAGAATAATATATTTTTCCAAAAATAGCCGAAAGTACTATGAACTATGAAAGCAAAATGTATTATGCAGCAGACAGTGACTCCTCGTGCAAAATTCAAGTTTTTTTTTTCAAGCTAATTTTTGTACAAAATAACATTAAGGAATCAGTGAGCGCTTTGCTTAGAATGCTATAATGGATAGGTACTATAATATTAGAGGGTATTATGAAAATCATTTTGTAAATAATCTTGAATAATTATTATCGAAATTATGATCGCATTTTTTAAAATTTTATTTTGCATTTCTCACATCGCCATTTTTACTCCATTAAGATGTTGATATAATTAATAACAATGTTGACTCTATCTACTTATATATAGAGCGTGAAGAGTAGTTATGTACCGTTAAGCTTCTAATAACTCCCTGGGCCCCTAATAACTTCAGCGGGTCTCTAATAAATCCCGGGATCTTTAGCATTGAATCAAATTGACAATATTTTGTGTTTTTATAGTCTGGTTCTGGTTGCTAATAACTCCCTGGTGAAAAGCAAAGCTTGACGTAACTACCGCACACCGACCGGGTAGTATTAGAAGCTTTACGGTACCTAATCTCTAAATTAAAATGTGCAGTATTATGAGGGGTTGCGAGCTCTCACAGTGAACTCCTCCTACAGTTTCACGAATTTACCCCTTATTGAGGTGTCATTAGATAGGCCTTGGTCCAGCGGATGGAATGATGGTCTTGGAAAATTTAGTGTTTTGACACTTTTTTGAATTATTCCCGTTTTAACGTTTTAGCTCTGCACCAATCACAGCCTGAAATTCGAATTTTTAAAAATTCCAGGGTCCTGATTGGTACAGAGCTAGATTATTAATTGCAAATACCTCTAACTTGAATGCCATAAAAATTTGAGAAAAAAAGTGCAAGCCGATAAAATAAATAATTGGAACTTGGCCAGAAAATTATCAATCTAATAATTTTATAATTTTATTTAATGAAAGTTTCCTATTGTATAACTTACAACTGCATCGTATCCATGTCTACTCTTTACTCTGCTTTACTGCACCTGCACTCAAGTCAAAACTAAGCTTCGTAATATTAATTCCCTAACATTAATAATTAATTTTTTTAATCTCCTAAATAAAACTCCGTATAATGATTGGTCTTGGGATGTCCCCTGTTAAAAGCCACTACACGTTGTGTGCGCTACAGTTTTCAAATATTTGCACTTTTCATGGTACCATTTGACGCGTCTGCAAACCAAGGTTTTTATAAAGTCTTTTACCTTCCAAGCCTGTGATCCAATAAAATTGTACATGCAGTAGCCGGAAGTAAAAGATTATATTGAACAGAATAGGGTGAATTTTACATCGCACAAAAGACGCACCATCAGGTTTTACTTATCACTTGCGTAAAAAAGTAAAAATGACTAATACGATTTATTTAACCCGAATTAATTTAAAGCCCTAATTCCGGGCTAACCTGAAATCAAAACTGATCCCAGATATGTCGGTGACCGTAGCGTAATCAGGTTAAGTTTCTGATCAAAACATACCTGGATCGCGCCTGTGGCAAAACCATGCCCCGGTTAAGCCTTTGGGGCCATACATGCATTACGTTTTAGGTTTCATGGGGGGAGGGGGTTCAGGCAAATGACGTTTCAAGCAATTTTTGTAATTTTAAATTTTTATTACGACGAATTAAAGCAGATACGTTATTGATAAAATGTAATATGTGGTATGTAAATATTTACTTTTCGGAAAAATGTATATATAAGCCTTTAGAAATTATAAAAAATTATTTCAACAACTATTTAAAAATTTAAACTTTTATAGTGGGGGGGGGGGGACCAAGGAATGACGGTGAAGTGACGATTGAAGAGGGAGGGGGGTTTTGTACAACAAACTGAAACGTATTATATGGATGGCCCATTTGATCAAAGCTAAGCCCGGGCAAGGTTGTGATTGAAGCTTACCCTGGGCACGTCCGTGACCATAGCGCAAAACGGGCAAATCTCTGGGAAAAATTTATCCCGAGAAAGCCTGTGAGCTCAACAAATATAATAGAATGCGACCGGTGAGGCAAATCATTAATTTTGGGCAAGTCTGTGGTAATGATTAAGCCAGCCAACGCTACGGTATAACTTATCCCGTGCAAGCCTCTGGTCGAAGTTTTTCACTATAGTGTTACCCGGGCAAGTCACTGATCAGTACGTACCCGAACAAGTCTAATTCCATACTTTAACCCAGGCAAGGCTCTGGTCAAAACCTACTCCTACCACGCTTATGGGAAAAACATAACCCTTGCAAAGTTAGAGTGAAAGCTTACCCCGAGCAAGTATATTATGGTCAACACTTGCGCGGTTCAATCCAATGGTAATAACTTAACCCAGTAGAACCTCTAATTAAAGCTTATACTGGGCATCCCAAAAGTCCATTTGGCCACAACCTTATTTACTATAACAACTAAATGTAAAAAATATGTTACATTTTTTAATCGCAACCCATCGGGTTGCTAACCTGCTAGTATTATACTAAAGAATGTTTTTTGAAGCACAATGGTTTTCCAGAATTACTAAAAGCGATAAATATAATGTTGTTTTTATTAATGCGCATTTTGGTTAGTCGATATTTTGATTATGACAACCACCTGTCACCCGTAGCCATAGCGCCGGGCATACTGAAACTTACGAGTTACGAGCATATAAGCTAAACCTGTGTACCTATTATTATTTACATATTATTGTACATACAATTTGTCCATTTTCAGTTTTTGACAATATCCTATTTATTATACTGATTATCTAATACATATCGTCAGCAAAGAATCAAAAAGGCATATTTCCAATTTAAGCTAGAATCAAAATGAGTTATGTCAAAAAAAACATCAAATGCGTTCAATGTGAATTTCGAGTTTTTTGAAAGGTGAAAAATTTTCTATGCACTTGATTTTGATGAGGGCAAAGTGTTCTATATACATGTTTTGGAAAATGGAAAAATGTTCTATTTACATTTTTTTGAAAAGTATAAAATATTCTACTTACATGTTTTCAAGATCATGATATTTTAATTTTTTTGTATAGATAGTGCATTTTGTTTTTAGCTAAAAATGAATATGGGCCATTTTTGTTCTTCGCAGACGATATAATACCTTATCTACACAGGTGTATCTACGTATGGGCATAACAGTGTTACATACAGTACGATATATAGTAATGTAAATAAGTACGATCTCCATCTCCATCTCCAATAATGTTTCACAGCATGAACACTGGCATTAATATTTCATATAAATTAATCCCATTATCATTTTTGGTTTATAAACTACAGATAAGACATAATATGACAGGAATTAAGGCGTTCTGGCTCTGGCCCGAACAGCATAGCGGATTTTACAGAGATTGCAAATAAATTACCGTATTTCCTGTAATAGTGGAACCCCGTCTACTATTTAAATTCTGACCTCACAACCCGCCTACAATTACAGGCCCGTCAACTGCCATATACTATAGTAGTGGGGTACATCGACCCGTCTGCAATGCAAACTCCGACCTCCAAGTCCAGTTCACTATTACAGGCGAGGCGATCGTTTGTTTATAGGGACGTCTACTATTACAAGCCCGCTTACTATTGCAGGAAATACGGTATATGAATGACGACTTTATATAACGTTCAAGCTTTCACAGCTTTATAAAAAATATTACAGATATACCATATATTATAGGATCTACGGTGTGGTTCATAATTTATTCTGAAATTAATTAATGGAGTCTAAATTAAAAATGTAAGTAGGCTACGCAATCAAACTTTATAAAATTGCAATTATTTTTAAATTCAATTAAACATGCCATTAACATTTCAGAGCTAAATATATTAAGTATGCTAAATTGAACTTAAAAAAAAAGGCAAAAATTTTAATAATGTGTCGATCCAGTCTTTTTCGTCGTCGATATAGTTGAATGCTATATACACAGATTTAATACTTTTCTCTTACATAATTCGATTTCGATAATTCGCTTTCGATAAGTCGCTTTCGATAAGTCGCTTCTATACCGATTATCACATCATTACTAAATTCTGTAATCAAAATTTACTGTATGAAAATACCATTAGTGTTAATAAAGCTATCAAGTGGAAATTGAGTACAGAATTACATATAAAGATACACTAATGTACTTACTAAGTACTTATGTAGCATAATAATAGAGATACAAAGGGAAATACATATGGGAATGCTAGCATTCACATACTACAACTAAAGGCACTTATAGACTTATAGAGAAAAGAACTTATAATGGCTGGCATGCAACTCATTTAATGTCTTGGGGCTTCTGCTTGACTAGATTTTTAATTAGGAATTAATTTAAATATAAATAAATTCGGTGTTATATAAACCGAACAGAAAATCATCGTTTAAGTTACAACATATCCCTATTATTTATATAGTAATTATTATTTATATCTAAGTATGCGCATAGAGGCATTAATTAATTACTTACTTGTTCCTAGAACAGGATTACAGGCATCTGTAAATGGCACTAATGTATTTGGAACCTATACATGTTTAGATCATGCTAAAATTGAAAGTGAAAGCTATGTATAATGAAGATTTAAAAATATAAAGGTTGCTATAATTATTGTTTAATTAGCAATCGGATTCGAAATTTGGATGAGATCTGATTACTGCATGTGCTAAGGGCATTAACGATCACATAAATCGTCAGTGAAGAATCAAAATATTCGATTTAAGCTGGAATTAAAATGATCTATGTCAAATAAACCATTTGTACAGATAGATGCGTAAAGTTTTTGAAAGGTTCAAAATATTTTTTTTACATGTTTTTGAAACGTGCAAAATGCTCCATTTACATGTTTTTCAAAGGTGCAAAATGGCTCATTTACATGTTTTTGAAAAGTGCACAATGCCCCATTAACATGCTTTTAAAACGTGCGAAATGTTCCATTTGCATGTTTTTAAAAATTACATAATGTAAAATGTTTTATTTACATGTTTTTGAAAAGTGTTAAATGTTGTATTTATATGTTTTGAAAAGTGTAAAATGTTCTATTTACATGTTTTTTGAATAGTGCAAAATGTCCCATTTGCATGTTTCTGAAAAGTGCAAAATGTTCCATTTACTTTTTTTTGAAAAGTGCAAACTGTTCTATTTACATGCATTTTGGATCGTTTTTTGTATTTAAATTATTTTGTAGATAGTAAAATGCATTTTTTTTTCAGCAAAAAATGAATATGGATAATTTTCATTCTTCACTGACGAAAGGATGCGTACAATGCCCTTTGATAATATTCTGATTAAGATTAATATTTAAACTAGTGCAATTAATACCTAGGAGATTAACAAACAATAGAATCATCCGACGACGAGATTCGGGAGAAAAGATGAAAATTATCCAGCAGCGGCGAGACAGAAGCAACAGCAGAGATAATTATTTACATGAATGTAGGTAGGATTGCAGCCTGTAGGTTTTTTTAGTTACAAAAATACTGCAAAGTACAAATTTGCATAGTTCAAACATGCACTTCAATATAGTTTATAGAGACAGACCTCAGTACAACACATCTAATTTCACGACTAATGCAATGTCCTATACTATTCAATGTATTTTAATTTTCTTTTTTTTTATAATTATTCAGTAGTGCTACTTATGACTTATATGCTAATGATACATATAAATATTAAATCTAGCATGTACTATAGAATGTACTGAACATTAATAATTCGAAGTTGATTTGATAATTCGAGGCACGACAAAAAGCCATCATCATATACATACTACATAATCACTGCGAAGACAGAAGGATAATTGATAATCAATTTATGTAACATCTTTCACAGCCACAGCATAGCACATTTGCACTAATTACTTATTTATATTTCACAGTATGTAGGTACTTGCAGTGCATATGTTTGATACTGTACGCATTTCCACACGAACCAACTGAATACATCCACAATCCATAGTAGCTGCACTTTGTTAAGTAGATCTTGACGTATTTAATTACATCTGCTCAAGTTGCATATCTTGCATATTGTTTAACTTTTGCACCGGGCACCGGGTAACCGAGTTAATATTATAGTATCCTGCTTTTATTGTATTGCATTATAGCACACTGACTCCAGTTCCAGTTCCAGCAATGAATTACTAAGTCCTTACACATGATTACATTATCAATTACACTTTATCACTAAATTACATTACATACGCTTTTGTTATAGCTAACGACATATTGTCCAGAAATTAGTTCTATCATCTATAAACTAATAACAATTGTGAAGTTCAGCCCAGACAGCATACTGTACATACAAGTGGGTTAATATTAAATTATGTAACTTCTATAATTAATCATAAAAAAAATCATATACAGTATAATAGCAATAATATTGTCGAGTATTTATTTGAGTTATTTATTTTTATTATTAACCTTGGATGACGTTGATTTTATTTTTCAAGTTCAATTAAACTTCACGAAAGGATTTTGGATTTAGCTGCTAATCCCTTGTTTTGATTTTGATAAAAGTGCAGTGACAGTTATGACTGACAATCTTGTCATATGCTCATTTATTGAATTTGATTTTATACTTTTGGTACATTACTGTGTTTTTAGTTTAGATTATTGTGTTTTTAGTTTAGATTATTTTGGATGACGTCCATTGAGTATATAACTGTCAACTGTACGGTTTTAACTCTACAAATAATACACAAATATTTTGTAAATGACTTTAATACGGCATATTTACTGTTTGTACTGTCACACACTACAGTTATGTAATTAATTACAAAATCACAAATAGAAGGAAATACTTGAGCCGATCATCGAGCAATTGAAGCTTTACTTACTATACGATTAGATATTATTATTATGTACAAAATTAAGTTCAAAACTACGTCACATTCCACGATTCAACGCTTGCTTCGTTCTCAAATAACATAATAATTAATGAAACTACAATGAAATAGTATTTTGTTATTTTCCTGTAATTGGTAATAAATAATAAAGAATCAACACATCAAGACCATCGACAATCCGAATCAGTGAATCAGCAATCAACAGTTTTATAAAATCAATCACGAATTTCAAATATAAGCGCTTTTTCTTCCTTGTCTAACTCACATCCACGTCATAGAAGTTATCATTATTTTTAATTTCAATTTACAATTTTTAAAGTAATTTTTTGTCATAAAGTAATAACGATTAGGTAGATATTTTGGCATTTCGTCTCAAACTTAAAAGTCTTGACTGATATTAACTTTATAGTCCACAATATTGTAGAGCATTGCAACATATGTATCTTCAGTGCATGAAGACTCAAAATGATATATATATATATATATATATAAAATAAATTTGAGGTTGCCCCGATTTAACCGCAGTTCTTACAGGGTGCCCGACCTCGAATTCACTTCTTGCACTGTGCCATCACACAGGTTTTGTCTTTCCAACATTAGTCGGGCCTACTTCTATGGCGAACTTCATTTTACATTGACGTTCAGAGCCGCCGAGCCCTTCACTGCCTTGTGGACAAGGAAAACCCAGTGGGAAAACTTGCCACCGCCACTGGTCTCGATCACCAAGACCTGAAGCGAGCATTTTCTTAAACAGCAGATTCATAGACACCAGTGCAGTGAGCACTGAGCTACGCGGGCTCGCTATATATATATAGGGAGTACCTATACTAATTCAAAAGATATGATGTGTCAAGTGAACATGGAGATTGGGATGACATAATAATATTTTGGATTACAAATATAATATAAGTATAAGTATTTGAACGTAAAGCTTGAATTTTAAAGCAAGCATGAAAGCTCAATTTTTAATCAAACTCAATCAAAAAGTGACATTCTCAACTACTAATTAAATATTTTTGTTATTGGTTCTGATCCTCTTCTTGTTGACGAGTCCAAGCAACATTATATAACGGGGTGGAAGTTAAAAATTAAAACGGAACAAATCACTTCAGCGTTAGTGTTAGGAATATTCCTCTGACACTCGAATTTTGTGTAGTTTGGAGTTATCAAGTGCAAATACAAATAAATCTACAGAAAAACACACGATCACCCGAATAACTACCAAAAATACATTACAAGGCTATTTTAAGTAGGGAAATCCAAAATTGATCCCTGTAACTACGTAGAATTTTGAGTATATATCAGTATAGATTTGTCAATGTCAAAAACTTAAGTCATATACAATCATAAAAACAATTAGTACCTGACTAGACCCACTGACATCATTTATGGACGATCCCTAGTTATATTACGGTTAGTCACATCGATAAAATACACAGGGTCTGCTAATTAAAAGCCCCCTTACTTAATGAGGCACACTTAATACGGGGGTTTGGTCTTACCCGGGTATTTATAGGATCACGTCCCATGTACCTCTATTTAGTATACTTACCTACCTAACTACCCATATGAATGAAACTAATATATGTTTAGCCTGTTTGCATCCTTTTCTAATTTATTTTAATAGCACGGGCGGTGACGAATGTATGCATCCAAACATCATGGCTACGATGGGTGTGCTTAGCTAATTACACGAATATTTACATTGCGGGATCGTAAATATAAAATGTAACACTGTGAAAATAAATCAATTACGGATGGGCACCGTTTTATGCTGTTCATGATCTACTATATTTAATGTCCCACTTCATATAGGTACTTAACTACACGTACACTCATCTCTGGCTACATAACTTACAAACACTGACACGGTATATGACAACTCTTTTCGTCGTTACATACATTTATGACATACATGTGAATATTATTATTATTATAAATTACATTAAATGATATTATTATTATTACCCGCTTTTACTGGTATGACACGAGACACCGGGAACTAAATAACTTCAATTCGGCCGCACGGTCAATGATAATTGTAACTGACCACTCCTCGTCTCCGCTACCTCCAAAACTAGGACGAGATGATCCCTTCTTTTGATGACCTTTACACTTTTTCAGCTTTGCGACCTGGTCTTTTGACTTTAAACTTGGTTGATTTTACTTTTAATTTTTAATGTGACTCTGACTTTTAGTCGGAAAAATAAAATGAAAAGAAAATGAGTTGATGGGCCTTCTTGAAGACGTAGATGGGCTGCTCTCTGTTTTGGTTCTTTTCACATAGCGCTCCAAAATCTCTCTGATGATACTTTCTGGACCTGGCTATGTTGGAGCCTCTAATTTAAGATGGCTCGTCTAATTTTCTTTCTTTCCTCCCCTTTTCCCACTTTTATCTGCCTATGTCTCGAAAAACTCCAAGCCGACTATCCTACGCGCATTACGCTTTACGCATCTCGTGACTTATTTAAGTTCCCATTCGTGTTCCGTGTATCATGTGTTGTGCGGTGGGAGTGTTTCGATGCTGCTGGCTACATTTCCTTGTTAAATCCCCCTATTGTGCGATCGCCGACCTCGGCGATACCCGGGATCAAAAGGATCCCGTGGGAAAGCAGCTTCGAAACAATACCACCGCTATGTCATAAAAGTTTTGTAAAACTATTATATTACTTAACCATAACAATAATATATTAGTATCGTCTTCAATCGTTACATCTAGATTAATAACTTTCCCATTAATCATAATGACAAGTAATAGTATCTTTTATAGCCGTTATACCTAAATTAATTATTTATGTAATATAATGTATTATGTGTATATTCTGTACCATTGATAACATAAATCATTGTTTTCAACTTATTTTAAACAGCAAAGTTTCACAAATTCATTTAAATACTTCTTAAGATAAATTGTATTTCGGAGTCTTTAAATGATTAATTCTTCTTAACCTAAATATAAATGTAAATCCCTCATACATATGATTTTATACGCAAAAATCTTCTATCTCTATTTTTCTCTCTTCAAACCTTCTTCAAAACATACTATGCTTTTAGAGAAAATGGTCATAGTATCCCTATATCGAGAGTACCCTGGTGACCACCCTCCCCTCTGGCTTTGTGATTCATCCGAATCGCGTCAAATAACAATAATTGATTCACCTTTTGGATCCAAACATTTCCGTGTTAACAACAATTCACTTGGTAAGAGTGAGTTATTGTCGACACGAAACTTTAACAAAATCAAACATAACAAATTCATTCTGTTACAGAATACATCACTCACCCATACATGTGTCAAACTCATATAACTTAATCAATCTATGTTGATACATACATATAATAACGGACGGGACAAAAATGGTTTTGAAATTATATAATGAAATACTAATTCTCATATACTGTGCATAGAATTGGTATTAACAGTGTCGAAGATATTGTATTGTAAAAGTAATTGTTTCATTATTGGTCAAGCAAACTTACAGATAGTGGAATAGGCACATAAAATAGAATGACATGTTGTTACAATTTTTTTAGATTTATGACCTTTTGATTACAGAAATTAATTTTGGTATCGGTCTTGTTTGAGCTTGAATTTGCTTCGATGATCCCTGGAGATATTCTTCGAAGATTCTTTCCGGATGAGTATTGTCGTTGTTGAAGTTGTCTTCGTCATCGCCATTTCCATTATTAGAGAAAAATAAAGGGCTGTAGACTCGTCCCATATTACTAGCAATTGTCTCAGAATCAGAACGCTCCAACCGTAGCTTTTTCGGCTTCATTTGTCCCGTCTGGCTTCCCAACGTAAACATATTTATCGGACTGGTCTCCAAACAATCGTTCCCAGAATGCTCCATAGAATTAAATGATAAGTCTGCAGTCTCTATCTCTCCGTCGCTAATGTTGTCAAATTCTAGTGCTGTTATTGTCCCTTCCTCCAACATCTCAGGAACAATTTTGATTGGAATCCTTTCAGGGCGAAGAACCGGTGATTCTCCCATCTCTTTCCACATTAATATACGAATTGGTCCCTTATTTGGTATACGCAACAATTTATTTATTTCTGGAGAACCCGAAAGATTAGAATAATCATAATCCACCTGGGATGCTGGAACAAATTGCTTGGAAGCCTGTAATAGAAATAAAAATGTCCCCGAAATTAATTATGTTCCTCGGTCGCTATCGACCCAGTGACCGAAACCACCATATATAATTATTTTAACTATGTCCTCGTTAATTTCCGTATGATATCCGCTCCATTCACTACCGTATGTATATGTTTCATAAGTACTTCATGATCATATATATCTCTCTTGGTGTAAATAATGGAACATCCTCATTTCTAGAGATATATTCTATCCCCCTACTGAATTCGATGCTCATACTCAAAAACTCCATACCACTGAAATAACTACTAATACCGCATTCTCACTGATCACGACTCCAATTTTATTATGAATGAAAATTAATTTATAAGAAATATGAAAAAAGAAATAATGTAGTCAATATTAAGCTCGTCAAATTGATATCAGGGTTTCTACTTACTCTATCGCCTTTTAGTAGTACAGAAGCGGATCAAATGATCACCCCCACAGAACCAGCAGCGTTTCGGGATCTTTTTCAATGGGTTAAATTTTTCCTGCACCTTTTTATAAGGGCAATCACGTCGAATATGTCTCAAATTTAGAGTTTTACCTCTGCGAACGCATTCGGGACATTCCCTAATGCGGTGATTCCCTTTCCACCCTAAAACTGTGGTTGCCATCATTCCATCCCCTTCTGTATTCCCACCAGGCATTTCCCAATACAATGGAGATTCCTCTATCAATCTCTCCATATTCGCAGCTCTCGTTGCAGCATCCTGAAATGCTAGCCTTGCTTTGCACATCACCGTCAACCATTCTTCTTTTCGCTTCTGCCTTTCTGCTCTCTTGTTCTCCAATGTTTTCGGAATTGAATCTTCAATTTTCGGAGGAGTAAGTGCTGCTCCGGATTCTTTCTTGAACGTCAATAGTTGTTGTTGTTGGAACTGTTCCCATTGATTTGACGGTTCATTTGTTGGTTGAATTGATGTTGGTTCCTTCTCAATGTCGTCCATGTCGACATCTTCGTAAAATACTCCTTCGACACGATGGGCCATCTATCACCATATCATTTAAGTAAACCTCCACCAATAAATGTATATTCCCCCGTATATATGTATTTATATTGAAATATACTTATATTACTAAATACTTTCTTATTCTGATATTCTGCCGATTCGCAGGGTTTCTATTAATTTTGATTTTAAACTTATTCATGCTCCCTCACTCTCCATCAACTTACTTCTAATATAATCCATAATGAATTATAGTCATTATTTTTGTGTGTCCATATAGCTATAACTGGAAGGTCGCATTCGAGTGGTATTGAATACTACGTTCCCTTCCTTAATTTTTAACCTAAGACTTTTCTTATTGCATTAACTTTATTGATTTATTTACAACTCAAAATATACATCTTATAGTTTCATCTAATTACTTGCCACCCTTGCTCTTGTTCTTGTTTTTCGCAGCTTGAAATTTTGCCCACATGTACCTACACATGTACTCCTCCCCTTCCTTCCTACTTCCGTTGTACAAGTTCCTTGCTACCTCGCTATCTGGCTGAATGTTTATTTGTATCTTCTTGGCTGTTCCCGAGGTGGATGGTTGGGGATTGACTGAGGCTATGGAATGTGCGTTGCTTTTGTCTATTGCCTTTGTTAAGTCTGAATTAACTAAATTCACCATGCCTCAAAACATCCCATGCAATGCTTCTATCCATAAAAATTTTCTACCTGGGTGAGGATCTGCTACGCTGTTTATAGAACTATCGACTGGGCATCTCTGAACTTCGGTATGACTTCTCTGATCCACGCATGCAAGCTTTGGCGTAATATCGTCAAATGTCAGTATGTATGATGTACTAATTTTATCATGATGGCTAATGACGTTGTACTGATCTATGATTTTGCCTATTACGTCATTCCAAGCTTTGGCTTGTGGTGCGGTAATGTCCTTAGGTAAAGATAAAACATTGACTTCTCTGCCGATTACCAGTTCATTGTCCTTATTCAGTTGAGCCATCTTATCTAATAACCTGCCTGACAATTGAAACATATACTCGGTGTCCTCACCTAATTGTTGACAGATTCTATGCATTTCCTCGGCTTCTTTACTTTCTGAGCTATTCGGTGCATGCGGGTTATTAATCAAATGAGATGGGTCAAAATGTTTAATAATCTCTCTGTCATCGTTGAAGATACCTGTCCTCGGTATTGAAAACATGTAAGTAAAATGTTTTTCTGTATCCTGTTGTGCATCATATGCTTTGATTATATACCCGAGACATTTCTACCATTTACCTTCAATACCTTTAATTGAACCAGCCTCAGTTTGTATTGATTTGTAATATTCCTTAGTGTTAGGGTCTATGGTCTTACTCCAAGGATTCAACACAGCGATGAATTGACTGGCTAATTGGAAGTTGACTGTGTCATGGTTAATTTTAATATGAAACATGCAGTCTAGCCTTTTGGGTTGAATTAGGAACATGGTGTTATTTTTGATAGGATCGAGGACAATTGGGGGTTGTGATACTTTGTGATATGAATGATCATGATTTGCATCGTCTATTTCATTCGTAAGGTCGATAACGCCATACTGGGTAAGTAACGCTGACTGGAATCTTTCCCATCCATTACTTATGATTTGAATCCCCTCATTTGACTCATGAATGAATTTATCCTTGAGCCTGTTGTACCATGACAAAGCAGAACCCACGAACGTGCGTTGTACCATGTCAAACTTTTCAGGCTCGGACATTTCGAAATTCACAACAGCTTTGTGGAATATTTTCAACCATGCATTCACATCGTTCATGCCTGTGAAGGAAGGGAACCGACTAACTAATTTATCCATTTTAAATTGTCTTTCAATTTGTTTAGGACTCATTATCGGTCGAATTCGTTGCACGTCAGTGGTGGTGGAGTTGTTGGATAGTGTAAACATCTCCATTGCTTGCTGTATTGTGGATTTGCATGATTCGTCATTCGTGCAAACTGCATTGGGCTTTTGGACTGGCACATCAACTTCGCTGTTGTCTAACACACCAAATCTAACATGCATAAAACCCCTATCAGAATACTTGGCACTATCTTTCATGTATCCCACAGTCATGTTCTGTATGATTGTCTTGGTCTCATCATCCCTGAATTGAATGCTTATGGTATCCATTATAATTAGGTACAATACCCCAATATGAATAAAATCCCCCTTTTCCTCCCTATGCAACAGTTCAGGTTGTGCATGAAAAACTCGAGTAGGCGGATGCTTTGGTGGTTGTGATAGAGTGCTAAAACGCTCCAAAATCTCCTCAATTTTATACGCATTTCCAATGAAATCACCATCCCCTAATTTTGAGCCCAAGTTGACTATCATACCCGTTCTCGTAGGGGTACACGAGTGCACTAATAATTGTGACTCCAAGGCATTCTTTTTCTGACGACTCATGAACAGAGCATGGCAGCGTTGTCCAGCATAAATTATGGTATAACACATCTCGGTACTGGTATACCAACCTTGGTCATTTAAGGCTTTCACAAATGGACAATTAGTAGTTCCACGAGCATCTGATGTGGGTACTATGACCACCGCTGCTCGACCCATCACATTCTGGTACCATGACTTCAATGACTTCTTAGGGTCATATGCCATGGGTTGTGATCTCACTGCCATTTTAGCTTGTTGCATTACTGTGAGGTGGTGGTCTTCCATACGGAATCGACCTGGCCTATTCAACAGCTCAAATAACGGTAAGGTGATGACATTCAAGTCAGGAAATAATATTTGGAAAGAGTCAACTAAATATAACCACCGCCGTAACTCATCTGCATTCTCGGGTTCCCAATAATCGGAAATAGCCCTTTGAACCGCTGGATCAACAACGCATTTCGATCCATAAATTTTGAGACCAGGACAGAATATAAATGGAGGACCCTGGGTACCTCTTGCAAACTGTGATTTAATCATATATGTAATAAATTTCCGCTCCTCAGCTCTCCTCAAATTTCCCTTAACTTCTTCTTCTATTTCTCTAGCATGCTCGCTCTGAGGAGACAACGGAGGTGATTTGCCTGGATTACTCAACTTCCAAGCAACTAAAGCTTCAGCTTTCGCAGCCTCTGTTGCTGCCCTATCCTCATCCCCTTGGACCTGATTCCCTATATCCATCTGCTCTCCTATCTTATCACTAATAACATCGTTCACATCCTTTGAATCCATATTGAAATCAAACTATTAAATGAAATGATTTATTGCAGAATAAATGTCGAACTCCCTTTACCTATTCAACTTTGGTGTTCTTGTTCAATTCAGTTGTTTCAGCGTCCTGAAGACACAATCCTTCCCTATACTCCTAAATAAATTGTAGTAACTAAATTGGATTATTCGTATATTATGCCCATGCAATAACAGCAATACAACTATTGACATTATCCAACCGAAGAAGAAATTGACACAGTATTGTACTTGCAAGTGAGTTTTACTGCTTTCCAATGTTCCCTGTATTGTTACCACTACTCCAAACCGTGCAAGAAACTCTCTGAACTTGGAGTCCTATTTATTAAAGTTTGTAAAAATCAGACTTGTGAATGGTGGAGATATAGACATTCAACATAAAATATTTATCATTAATTGAATATTTTTATGCTCGAAAAGAAATTGGTAAAATTGAAACTGAATTCACAACAATGTTTCACTTAAGATATACTGATTTCAATTCATAAAAAGACCAGTTCTGTACCATGCAGCAACATTCAGCAATACAAACAGCACAATCACAATTTCATTTAATAACAGGTATATGCACTCGACATTAAACTCGAGCACCTCGGCCAAAATGAAAATAGTGATTATTATTACCTTTTTCATGAGTTAATATTTCACTATATGCACTAATTATTTAACAAAAAGTGGACAAATTCATTCAGGTTTCAACCGGCAATATTTATCAAGACTCAGAAGGGTACTATAATATCACGAATATACTTAGTGAGTAATCAACGCATAAGTCAGTAACAATTCCAACTCACTCAATTACCGACACTTCGAAGTCACCAAACTCTTTCGACCTCGTTTCAACACTCACTTGTGTCCTCAATTCTAATTCAAATTCTGATATAAAGCACTGACTATTGCTTATTAAAGAAAAGAATGGAAGGCACATAAAGGTGTATTTTAATATTTCATGTAGATTACGAATTTACTTTCTTATTAAAAATCGAGGACCAGCCCAATGTCGTTATTAGCTTAATTTAAATATTTACTTCGATATGATATTATGCACCAGTAAATAATTTTCCTTCGAACTATTGGGTCAGCGTAGCTTTAGGTATGATTAACTCGCTTGGTTGTGATTGGTAGGTTCACAACACAACTAAACCACCTATGCGGCTTTACAGCCTACTAATCGTAATGAAGGAACTATCTACCTAGCTAGTAAATTCAAAATTTTTATGTAAATATTTACTAATGGTATGTACCATAAGTTTGGAATTAATCCCCCGTCGAAAATGATATGATAGCAAAAGAACTTCCTCAACAAAAAGGTCCCTTTTCTTAACCGATGCAAATTAATCCCTCGTTGAACAATCCTTCAACTTATCTCAATCTTCCTTCAATCTCCTATTGCTGCTAACTGCTTATGCCCCTTTTCAACTGCTTGCTGGATAATTTTATGCACGAACTGAAAATAAGAAGGATAAAAGAAAATTAATTTTATGCCCCATTTACTCTTATTTGAATGCATTTCCAGTTGTCAGTACCCATCAACTATTTAACTATTCAATTTTATTCTCTATTTGAACTTTTGTTCCACTATCCAGTGCCCCATGTTATTTTATAATGTATCATCATATGTATGTATATTTAACTTATGTAATTGTCACTTCTAAACTATTTCATGCTTCATAACTTCCTTACTCCTTCCCATACAAACTCCTATTCTCTCCACACAAACTTCTAAAATCAAAACTTCTCAAAAATTCTCTAAAAATCAAACTCCTAAAATTGTATCGAAATTCGAGCACCGTACAATGAAATGCATCGAGATTTCTTATCACTTTACTTAAAAACAAACTTACAAAACCTCTCTTCAACACTTCTAAAAAAATCACAAACTTCGTATCCTTCCAACTTTCCGTACTATCCTCCAAACCAAAAAAATTTTCGAAATTTCGGGCCCAAAACTTCTAAAATTTCAACTAAATGTAGAGCTACAGGGGACGAAAACCCGCACCTTTATAATACGGGGGTTTGGTCTTACCCGGGTATTTATAGGATCACGTCCCATGTACCTCTATTTAGTATACTTACCTACCTAACTACCCATATGAATGAAACTAATATATGTTTAGCCTGTTTGCATCCTTTTCTAATTTATTTTAATAGCACGGGCGGTGACGAATGTATGCATCCAAACATCATGGCTACGATGGGTGTGCTTAGCTAATTACACGAATATTTACATTGCGGGATCGTAAATATAAAATGTAACACTGTGAAAATAAATCAATTACGGATGGGCACCGTTTTATGCTGTTCATGATCTACTATATTTAATGTCCCACTTCATATAGGTACTTAACTACACGTACACTCATCTCTGGCTACATAACTTACAAACACTGACACGGTATATGACAACTCTTTTCGTCGTTACATACATTTATGACATACATGTGAATATTATTATTATTATAAATTACATTAAATGATATTATTATTATTACCCGCTTTTACTGGTATGACACGAGACACCGGGAACTAAATAACTTCAATTCGGCCGCACGGTCAATGATAATTGTAACTGACCACTCCTCGTCTCCGCTACCTCCAAAACTAGGACGAGATGATCCCTTCTTTTGATGACCTTTACACTTTTTCAGCTTTGCGACCTGGTCTTTTGACTTTAAACTTGGTTGATTTTACTTTTAATTTTTAATGTGACTCTGACTTTTAGTCGGAAAAATAAAATGAAAAGAAAATGAGTTGATGGGCCTTCTTGAAGACGTAGATGGGCTGCTCTCTGTTTTGGTTCTTTTCACATAGCGCTCCAAAATCTCTCTGATGATACTTTCTGGACCTGGCTATGTTGGAGCCTCTAATTTAAGATGGCTCGTCTAATTTTCTTTCTTTCCTCCCCTTTTCCCACTTTTATCTGCCTATGTCTCGAAAAACTCCAAGCCGACTATCCTACGCGCATTACGCTTTACGCATCTCGTGACTTATTTAAGTTCCCATTCGTGTTCCGTGTATCATGTGTTGTGCGGTGGGAGTGTTTCGATGCTGCTGGCTACATTTCCTTGTTACACTTAATGTAGCCAAAATCAATCAAGTAAACAAATCCCAAAAACTGCCAGTAGCGTACAACTATACTAATATTTAAAAGTCTCGAATAAATTAAAAAGCGGAATTTGAAATTCAAAACCCTAGACTTTCTATCCAAATTCCGAATGATAATTCCGTATAATGTAGTTGCTTCCATAAGTTCCATAGCATAGCGTATTAAAAATAAACAAGCTGAGGTCTCCGCAGATTCTACGTCTGTTGTGTAAATAAACCGAATAAATAACAGAAATTGGAGCAGACGGCAGACGGCACAAAACAGATATCAATTTTAGTAATGCCTTCAAGATAAATACCAAATACAAGAACCACATAGATTATCATAATATGCTAAACTCATGTGTGTTTCCAGTGTTGTTTGTACAGGTACCTAAGTAATTTTCTCTATAAAATCCACAAGGAAATCGAATTTAAGCGAAAGGAAAACGATTTGCATACAAAATAAAAACCTGGGTATAAAACCATGCAAGATCTCACTGAAATGCAGTATAGGGGCAGTATGTGTATAGTACATACATAGCTCTATTAAAATCATACTACTTTCATATATCATGTGTACACACTCACACTATACCTACTACCCGCACAGTGACATATTCAAATTACGTTAGCGAACCGATGCCCCGCAGTGCCTTAACCGTAACCGTAACACTTTTCTACATTGAGTAATAAACCGGCAGACCCAAACGCAAGTAATTTGAAATTTATCAATTTGTCCCTTGTTGACTTAGCTTTTACTTTTCAAATATAATTACCTATACCCACATATACGTCCTTGCCTACTTTTACTTTACTAATGGAAGGTATACGTACATCGTATGGCAACGTCCCCGAATTTCCCAGCCAATATCCATTATCCAGCAAAACAACTACTAGAAGCATGCAGGCGACATATTCTTCAATTTTCGAAACCTATAGAATGTAAAAGTGTAATGAAATCAGGTCTAATTTACAATAAGTGTGAGTTGAGTGCCTATAATCAAAATGCAATAGAACAATTTTAATTGCAGCAAAAATGCAAACATTCTTAGAACTGATTGTCCGTTCTTCTGTATTCTTATTACACTATAATATTCCCCCGTCATCACGTTGCACATTAAAATTACCTATATATGAAGAGTTGCTTGGCAAAACGGGTCAAGTCCATTTTTTTTTCAAAAATGAGATTATTTACGGTGTGAGTGTATTATTCAACTAGATATGTATGCGTTACTGTGTTGAATGGTAAAGGTCAAAGTTCAACCAAAGCAATTTTTTAGAATAGTCGAGTCAATTGATTTTTGGCAAAATGGGATAATCCCATCGAAAACATGCATTTCTGATTTAAATTTGATTTTCCAGTGTTTTCGTAGTTTCTAGAAGACAATTCCCGTGCGTAAACATTTTATGCAAGAAAAAGGTTAAAAGTACAAAAAAGTTTGGTTTCGCTCAAAACAATTAAAATTTCATCTCACGGACAATGACCCCATGTTAAGTTATTGAATTTGAGGCAAAACGGAAAAATTCCACAAATTACAATTTTGCAAAATTTTCTAAAAATTTCAGAGTGAGTCCTGATTTATGAAACTGCTTGTAATCCCGCTTCGTCAGTCGCAGTACCTGTCTGTAGAAAAAATTGAGTTGCAAAAAATAAACCTGCGACATCTTTTGTTCATTATTCGTTGTTCCTGTAAAATTTGCTTTGATGGACTTGACCCGTTTTGCCAAACAACTCTTCATATTATGTGGACAAAAGAAATAGAATTTTGTCATTGAATTGCATTGCTAACATTGACATAGGCATTGATTAAATAACTCCGTATGGAGTTTCGAGATTTTTTAATACATGTAAATTGGCACAATCACGAAACTACATTTCTCTGTTTTGTAACATTGTTAAATTCAATACATTTCGTTGCAAGATTGCAAAATTCTATATAAATATGAGTTACCATATAAAGCTTTCAAGTTTATTATATATATAGAAAAACATGCATAATATGTCCAACGTTAAAATAAAAGAATTACATAAAGAAGACTGCACCATTGTACTGATCTAGGTCCTCCATGTATGGCATAGTTGAGCTGTTACGAACATCACTGACAGAAAGACACGACGACTGTCAACTGTAGAGGATTTCGGTCACAGGAAAAAAGGAACAAAGAATGAAGAGTGCACTACCCGGAAAATGATACTGTCTCTAATGGGATGGCAGGCGGCAGGGCAGGGTGATGGTGGGAGATCAAAGGCAAAGACGATGAAGAGATTCTCTCTATCCAGTCTGCCACTCTGCCTCCTGGCAACTTCAAGACTTTAAGTTATTTAAGACTTTAAGTACGCTTCAACCTCCTGTCTCTTTCCCCTTTCTTCATTTCCTGATAATTCAATATATATCAGACCAAATGTCTTCTCTATACCACACACCCTGTAGAATATAGACCCCAACTTTTTTTGGATGGTCCATAAATAGTGTCCCCCAAATTATAACTCTTTTAGGACCCACTCGCCCCCATGTCATTACTTTAACATTGCGTACACTGCTACAGTATCTTTAACAAGGCATGACATCAGTACCTGACTAGACCCACTGCCGCTACCGATGACATCACTTATGGACGATCCCTTAGCTACTAAAACTCTGGTTCTGGTTGTGGTTCAAGACGCGTCGTTGTGGATGTCAATGTCCATGTCGAAGGTTGGAGTATCCACTACATGTTTCTTCCGTAGATGAAAAGAGAATCCTTTGAGAATTACAAGCACTGAAGTGCCTTTTACCTTTGTTGGTAGGTATATTTTTGGCAGCCTTGTTTGTAATAGGTACATATAACTGAACACTAAAAGCTAATTGCCTTTCCAAATTAAAGGTAAATAGGCAAGGTAAATTGAAAATACTTTCAGTGAAACTGTACTATACTGGCAAGGGATCGTCCATAAAGGATGTCATCGGTAGCGTCAGTGGGTCTAGTCACATGTACTGATGTCATGCCTTATTAAAGCGGGTGCTAAAAGTGGGGGCTAAAAATGCGGGTCCTAAAAGAGTTATAATTTGGGTGAGATCATGTATGGACCATCCCTGAGTAGTTAGTAAGAGGCAATGGACTTGAACCAGCACCGGCACCGGGGCATTTAATACATTTATATTTATATTTGTACCTCAAAGACGAGGGAATTACAAGGCAGGTAAATAGAATGTTGAGGTTATGAGAAAGCAATACAAGTCACACACGTTTAAACTGTACGCATTTCAGAACATAATACTGTTTACAAAATAGTTGAGGTAGGTAGGTGTAAGGTCGATCCTAGGTACTAATCTCCTATGACCTATACCTGGATTAAAAAGCGTATTACCTGTATTAATAAGAGGCTTGCTAAAGTCGGAGCCTTTCCAAAGCGTCTATCTAAACTGTGACGCAAATTCTGGACATCGAGGAAAAACGAATGAATATATTTTACACTTTCCAAACATAATATAGGAATTACGTGTAAAAGCAATTTATCAAGTCATAATGTAATTATTATAAAATCCTGCTGTATTAAAAACATATAGGTACCTGTGGGAATAGAAACTTTCCTGCAATTTGTTAAACATATCGTATGCGAAGAATCCAAATGACCCATATCCATCTTTAGCTAAAGACAAAATGCACTATCTACAAAAGAATTAAATAGCCATGGTCCTGAAAGAACACATACATAGAACATTTTGCACTTTTCAAAAAACTTGAAAATAAGACATTTTGGACTTTTCAAAACCATGTAAACAGAACATTTTGCACATTTTAAAAACATGTAAACAGAACATTTTACACTTTTTAAAAGCATGTAAATAGAGCATTTTACACTTTTCAAAAACATGTAAATAGAACATTTTACGATTTTCAAAAAACATGTAAATAGAACATTTTACACTTTTCAAAAACATCCGATAGAACATTTTGCACACTTCAAAACCATGTAATAAATATAGCATATTTTACATCTTTCAAAATCAAGTAATTCACATTTTAGACAATTATCTCATAGCTCGTTTTAACACTAGCCTAATTTGGATATGAAACATTTTGAATCTTTACATATGATATATATTATGTATGATGTATTTATGTTATTTATGATATCTGTATTTTGCTATTTCCAAAATCCTTCAAGAATACTGATATTCAAGAAAAGCTTTTCTTTTTTACATGTGTCCAGAATTGCCTCTTCCACGTTGCTATGGATACACAGTACACAACTATAAGGTACCTAAGTGCAATTTTAAGCTTCCTTAACTAATTAATTAAAAGGGCACGATGGGTAAATCCATGCACGACTGAACTGGACTATGAGCTGGGTCTCTAGCGTGTAATAACAATATGTATGCCTCATGAGACAAACTGCGTCTTCTTAAATTGTTTTTATTTTCTCCATTTCCTTCCCTGTAATTTCCTTCTCCTTGTGCTCATCCTCACAATAATATAACACCAACACCAGCCACCAGCATCAGCAGAGCGAACCAAAAACCAGAAAAGGATTGTTATTTGTTTTTCTGAACCTTGCTTTTAGCTTCCATGAATTGTGTTCTACCGTTCGTTGTACTCATGTACCTACACACTGTCCTTGAGCTCAGATTTGGAATTTTGTGGTCGTATTTATGTTTCTAATTTCCCACTCGTCCTTTTTATTATTTTATAGGAAACCCACAATCCACATCTAGCTATATACATAGCTAGATATATCTGTATATGTACTAAACTATGTGGAACTTTGGACTATGAAAATAAAATCCAGTTGACAGACATTCACGTGGGTTGGCTATGGGTTCATACATATACTCATAAATTAATAAACTATAAACTATTTTTGTACCTCTACACGACCGTGATTTTATTTGATTTTTGTAGTCAATGCCGAAGCTGAAAATCTTTACAAATCCGAATCCAAAATCAGAAATATATTTTGAATAGAAATGAATATCAAGAAAATATTTGCTGAACGTATATTATAGTAATGAAAAAAATATTCAGTGTTGGCGTCAATGGCACTTTCCTATGGCTTCACACTTCAAGTTTCCCAATCTCTTTTTTCTCAAAAAATCATCAGCATCATCAGTCTGATCCTCTGATCCTGATCCTATACTTATGTTGGTACCTTTATTCACAGATTTAAAATTGAAAAAATTCTGGATTTTCCTTCATTTCAAAAACGCTCAAATAGCATAGTGCAAATAGCATGTTAAACCAAGATGCAAAATTATAGTACATTTTACATTTTTCAATTTTTAAAAGACGGTGTTATAATATCCAGCTTTTTAGAAAATACGAAATTTTAATGTTCTGCACTTTTAAAAAAATGAAGGTAGTTATCATGTTTTGTACTTTTAAACATACATGTAAATAAACTATTTTGCTTTTTAAAAAACACGCAATTTGAATTTTGCGATTTGTATCAAGATTTTAAATAGAATAAAATCGCCTACGTTTTAAAAAGTCGTAACTACATAAACACCTTTTAAAAAGCACGCAATAAAATCAACTACTGTAACATTAAAAAAATCTCGCAACACAATATTCTGCTGCACCTGACGAACGGAAAACTAAGGACTACAGAAAAAGAATTTTACAACCAAATTAGCGAATATAATCGAGAAGTGCAGTTCTTACCACCCATTAATCGAACATTGACATTTCTATTTACAAAAATGTGCAAATATCCTTTTTTGCACCTTTCACATGGCAATGACAATGAGATGACTCACATGCATATACATGTTATTGATTTTAGATTGTATGGTATGGTCGGGATCATGGTATGGTATTTCTAATCAACGCGTTTGAAACCTGCTCAAGCTTAGAATTGCTTGTTCGAGAAGCTCTGGAACTGGCTGGAGCTGGAGCTGGAGCTGGAGAGCTGGAACTTCTTCAAAGATCACTTCCTAATAATAGGTTCCTAAATCCCTTGGCGATGATTAAATACCTACGTTAAATCCCGTATCCAGTATCTAGTAGTAATCCAGTACTTCTTCGAGAAATGATTGGTCTCTGTATCCTCTATTTCATCTGTATATAATCTGTATACTATTTGATTTTCGCCGAAATAGAAAATAATTTACTGAAGATGTACTATACAAACTAGTATACATGATGTACATGGGTAGTCTTTCGGTTTGTATCTTAATCTTCCTGTATAGAAAGTAGAATTTCTACTAAAACTTTTGGTAGATATCCTACGTTCAAATCAGATGCTATAGGCATGTACAGTAGGCTGTACTTAGGCCCATTAATAATGCGAGACCATGTCCATTGTTAATACACAGTACTCACAAGCAACACGATAGGTAAATAGTAAATACATAGAATTGATAGAATTCAATGGAGAATTGAAAGGACGACTGAAAATAGAAAACTGAAGGCCGACTACCCATTAAAGAACCAAGGCCTACTTTTGCTTTCTAAAATCTGGAGATTTTTGGAAGACATCAAAAGTTGTGCCTGGAGTCTGTACTTGAAGACTTTTACTTATATCGTTAGCAGTTCTTTAAAGCTTACATAATTCATTCCTAAATCCCGAAGATGGGCACGGAAGCATGACTGAGACTAGAGACTAGTGAGGCAGGGTAAATACAAAGAATAATCAATAATTAGCTATGTACTATGATGCATTATGTCTACGCAGCTCCATAATATATTGCATTAAGGTACATACTTAAAATATAAATAATTTCATGTAGGTACATACCAACGTACTTACAGAGTACGTAAGTACGCTGAGTGAGAGGAACTGAAAGCTTTACAAGATACAAACTACAAAGCAAATGCCGTGTCACATGATTGATTACCCACCCCTTTACATAAAGCCTCTTTTGATAATACCGAGAACCGAAAGCGGTAATGCCTCAATTTAGAATCCAGGCTTTGACGATACGATGACGATGATACATATATCTGTAGTGGTTCGGGTTTCGTTTGGCTCTCCGCTTACTATTACTATCAGCAGTCATTACCACCGGGTCGGTACCGGTACCGGTTCGGGAATTATAATAATGGTTACGATATTGGCATTGGCATTTGCTTGTACGTAGCGTAAGTACCCACATGTAGCCGTTATTTTGCTTTGGTAGTTAGATTTGATTTTGTAGATACAAGCGAAACATAACTGATTAATACTAATATATATAGTTAATTGTAAAATATCGCATCCATATGAATACGAAAAATAAGGTTGAAAGAGATTACGTCTTGTATTGTGCAAGTTTAATGAGTGTTTTGCAACATTTAACTGTGTAGGCAAAAAACAGAGCTATAGAACATTAAATAGCCGATTTTGTAATTTTCAAAAGTACGCATAAAAATATAAAATTTTCAATTTCCATTCGGTCATAGTGAAAAAAATTGATTTGCCGAAATTTTGCCGCCCTGTAGTTTCTAAATGCATAAATAGAACATTTGGTAATTTGAAATAAATGTTAGTGAAATAAAAAGTTGCCTTTGTCATAGAAATCTAACTCCCAATGTAATTATTTCCTTTGTGGAAAATACATAATTATTATCTACATTTTTAAAGACAATAAAGGTAAAATCCTAGAATTCCCTAATTACCACTGTGCAAATAGAGCACCTTGTGAAATGTGCAGATAGCACCCCTTGCACCTGTCCCAGTCTAATTATTTATACATTTTACATTATATTTCAACTTGCAATAATACTCAACGCCAGTTTTATCTTTCGTTGCCGGGGCTTCTGGTGCTGGTTCTGGTTCTATTTGCCATTGCCTTTTGCATAAATGTATAATTACATAATCATTATCATTATAATAATGAGAATAATCTAGAAAAGATGCTGACGCTCGCGGTTCGCTTAATCTTTTATCTTGATTCTCTCTTCATTTTCAGCAGTGTGCTTAGCACAATGGGGAAAATAAATGTGACTATAATATAGGTAGGTGGGTACTTATATTACTGTGCTGTACTTATACAAATAGCTGAGCCGCTTGTCATACAGTCATAAATCTAAACGATAACGATCCCGCAGTTCAGAAGCTATAACGATATAATAAGCGTTTTGGAATATTTTATATAGCTCAGTTTTAAACATATTTGATTTGGGCATAGCCAATGAGAAGAAGGTAATGGAGTAATGGTAATGAAACCTACCAAAGGGAGCAACACTGAATACATACTAATGCTAAATACACATTATTAGTTCATTATCTACCGGTATAGCAGAACCAAACTAGACCACAGCTTTTTTACTATGATTTTTAATCTTATAGGATTCAGCATTAGCAAAAATTATGAATCAGCTTTTAAACAAGTTAACTAGACTGACGATGAGTGATTCATGCGCTTAGGATCTGTCCCCTACATAGGCAGGTAGGTATAGGTAAAGTTTGTCATCCAGATAGAAGCTAATGGAAGGCGGTGGTGGGACAAAATTAACATTCTTATTACCATGATTCGTAAATCATGCCGTCGTCTCTGTGAAATTAGGAAAATCTTCATTAGAATTACTTCCTACTTGTGACTATAGTACAAAGTTCGTGGTGCTAATTCATATTGTAATTTTGTATCGCACGAGCTCATTCCAAAAATCATGTGTCATAAAAGTCATAAGTCGTAAGTAAGTTAAGCAGTCCAAGCTGGAATTTCCGCTGAAGCGCGTGTGTAGATAGATCAGAAATGCATGCCACTGCCACACTGTCCTCATGCAATATCAAATATATACTTAATTAAAACAGAGTATGACAATATAGTAAAATACATGATTATGTATAAGCAGCTAACCTACACTCATGATGCACAAATGAAAAATCATATACAAAGCATGATACACACCAAGTGACAAAAATTATTGGCAATTTCAACGACGTTATATTATAAGTACCATCTTTCATTTATTTGAACCACTTTTACTTCCCAAATACTCAAACATAAGATTTAAATTTAAAATAATATAACAATTATTATTATATCTTCCCCATTTACGGACACAATTTGTAATAAGGGTAAATAAAAATAACACTTGATTACATGAAACAATAACAAAGACGTTGTACTGAACTCAATCAATGCAATAATAATTTACAACAATGAATAGCAATTCAATGCAACAAAAATTTCAAATCCAAAATTCATTTTCAAATTATACATGTAGCTACCTACTAATACAGCAGTCATAATTATTATTGAATTCATGATAACAACAATAAAACACCATACCATAGCCTGTAAAAATAAATGTATACTGAAAATTTCACGATGAGGCCTCATTACGTAAAATTGCACAGCAATATTTTAAAATATAAGGTTTACACACACAATTTGACCAACTCCCAAAAAAATAAGAATAGAATAATTCTTAAATAATAAGATCTGCACAATACTATAACACATAATACAAATACAAGAAAACAGATTTAAAGATATTCGAATTTGGCAAAAAAATAAATCAATAGTAATAATAATTGTGTGACTAAAAGTTTTTTTTAATACAATTTAAATTAGAGATAACCGGGAAGTGGGACCTCAAAGGGTAATGGTAATAATGTAAAACACCTCATGTGTATTTTTTCACGTTGTATAATTCTGTAACCGAATTATCAGCCAAAATAATTGGAAATTTTTTAAGTAATAATTATTATAATCATGTATGTCTGAAAAAAAGTATCGAAGCAAAAATAACTTCAACGATTACACATAGCTCTCGCTTCTATAGATGTAAAATGTATGTAATATATGTACGTACACTAAAGTCTAAACCTCTAAACGTTTTCATCGAGCATTATCAAAAAAAGTAAACGTTTACTAACTTAGAAATTTACTTACTATTTTAAAGCTAAACGTATGTGTATGTTATAATATAGCTTTCGATTGCAGCGTAATATATATATATAATTAAGTATAATAATAGGTTTTTATCTGAAATATTATTTATCGACATCGTGTTTAAATTCCGAATGTAAGCCTATTAGTTAAAGGTAAGTAACAACTACGTGTTTAAGTCATTAATAAACGTGAACGTATTTAATTATTATGTAGTTACCTACGTACTACTATCACTACTAATAGTTATTATTATACACTATAGCTATACGCCAACATTGATAAAATCTGGTTTCTAGAACAATAGTATGTGCACAATTTAATAATTGGATGTGTACGTGTACAATAAAATTGTATAACATGGTTAGGTAGTAGTAGTAGTAGTAATAATAATAATAATATCTAGATTATATTTTATAATAAAGTAAATATAGTAACTTAAATACGTACATATGCAATGGTGATAAACATCAGTCTTGTCAGAAGAATGCTGTGTCCGGGTCGCATATTATCATTATCACTAAATTGATATCCAGATCTGATGTCGAATATGTTGGTTGAATGATCATGATCACAATATGATTCGTAATTTATTTTTTCGTTTAACCTGTGCTGTGACGAAGGATGGTCTTCTTCTGGATACCAACCAACGAATCGTTAAACTTCTTCCCAATTTTACAATTCCAATCTTGTGTTGATCCTCTAGAGTAGGTCTTTAGTTTATATGTTGTTTTTGCAAGAAGAAGAAGATTGTGTCAAATTGTATGATGTTTATGTTTGACTTGTATAACCAATGAAATTGTATGTCGGTAATGTTGGCGATATCCACTTTCATTTCCAAATTTCGACCAACCAAAAAACCAAATCTGTGATAAAATAAAAATAAGAGCGAAGCGACGATGATGATGATGACGACGACGACGACGACAATAAAGTTTTTACGAGGCGACCCATCCACTTTTATCCACTCTCTCTATGAAATTATTTATATATAATATGTTCACTATAATATAATATTATCTCAAAACTCCACTTCCACAAAAACTGATCTGTTACGACGTGGTCGGCTCCGGATCTTTTAAACGTAATGATCTTCGAAGTCTCGCCACCAATTTAGTATGAAATCGACCCAGATGGGACTGCGAACCGGAAGACGTTGAGGATGAGCTCGTTGATCTCGACGGTGATGACACTGAGAATTTTGGAGCTGGGGAGTTACCCGTTGGAGCTGTGCTTGGTCCAGTTGGTATCAAGCTGGAAGAGAAAATCAAAACAAAAGTCCAAAACTTAAAATTCGTACATATTATAGTCCATTCAATCAAAATAAAGCATCTAAATTCGATAACATACTGCACATTCTACTCCTTAATTCTGCTAAATTCAGCCTTTTTTTCATACTTAAGAATTACGACATGCAGATATTATTATTATTATTATTGTTACTGACTGATGCCAGTCCTCAAGCCCAGCATTATTGAAGTTACTACTTGTTTTCAAAACATCGTCTATTTACTACAGATATTTACTCCACGTATTTACAATTTCCCTCTAGACATGTTTTCATAACAGTTGGTGTTGGGATTGGTACTATTACTATTGATAATAAATATCACAACCATAGTCTGTTCCTGGTTCTCACTTCCAGTGCCAGTACCAGTACCAGTCATTAAGAGCTTCCCCGTCCTTATATTATCATTCGAATTATTAATGTTCAAACTTGAAACTAATATCATGCTCAAGTAAGTACATGTTTCCACATTTCGTAATAAAGCTCTGCTAAATACTATTGTAGTAGCATGCAAAATGCAATAACATCTCTGACTAACTATAGTTGCTTCTTGGAAATACGTAAAAGGATGTAAAATAATAACCTAGCTTGAGCCTTTCATAGGATACATATTAGTATTATTCCCAATTGCAGTAACATAATATTATTACCCAAACTAATTGACTGCTTCACAGAACATTCATCTCACAGTCGAGATCGAGATCGAAAGCTGAATATAATTACATACAAGTATCTGGACTTCTGTCATACTAGGTAGGTACTTAATATTCTGTAATAATTTCTAGTCAGATACATGCCGCAGTTCTTAGCACGTAAGCTCATAATATAAGGTAAGGTACACCTTAAACAATCATACGTGCTAAAGATCAGCAGTCTTCCAGGTCTGTTGTAATTTTTATTGCACGTGTGAACATCGAAAACGACAAGGATCCAGCGTCAACCTTATATAGTGACACCGTGACACGACAACCAACAACGTCAGCTAATGAGAAAGAAAATGTTTCCATAGTTGACAATTGGTGGAAACCCCAGTTTTAGTTTAAAAATAAAAGTAATAAATAGACCTGTCATCTGTCTAGCCCAGCGGCAGCCTTATAGCCACATCCAACCAAACCAAAAACAATACATCTTATTAATATATATGTAATTACGAGCGTAACTATGTAACATATAAAACCCGACCTATATGATAATATGACCCTGACACCTGAAATAATAGGTAAGTCAATCAGACGAGCCTTGCATAAACTTGTAAATAGACAGATAATGAAGTCGTGGATTCCCTCATTAAGAGAAACCACGAGGGTTCGAGTTCGAGGGTAGTAAGAAGATTTGTTGTTAGCTGAGTAAATATAAGTTAAAATGTAAATATCAATATTACAAATTAGTATAGTACAGGTAGTTGTTACTCATTCATAACTAATGATTATTAAATGGATAGCATTCCTACTTAATTGCAGTAGTATATACTTCAAGCTTCCATTCCACCCTAACACTAAACCCCATCTCAATCATCTCCAAGTGAAACAATAATACATTATAGGTATATAGCATAATTGCATGTGCAATTCTATAAATCATACACACGGAATTCGTAGATGCGCAGTAAAAACCTGAATAACAGGAAAACGTGCTTGTACTTTGTAATATGAGCTAAATTAACCAGAGTAATAACACCGTCGTCAACAGTCAACCGCCAGCGTGAGTCTCCTCCGTATTAATTATATCAGTCGTCTACAATTCACAATGTCAGTCAATGATCTCGTCAATGATCTCAATTTATGCATGCATACATCTACTTCAATATACTCTATAGCAAAAAACGAGTTAAGCTTTGAAGTAATTGAGGTGCCTTTATTATTATAATTACAATTATAATTTTATACAGGCGCCACTCCGTCACTCCCATAGAAGCCTCGCCGGCGACATAAAAACAAACCCACACACACGCCATTGATTATCCAGTGGAATCAATCATATGAATCATACAAAATAATATACCTACACGAAAAAAACATCCCTTGAGAGCCTACAGATAGTTTTCTCCTAATAAAAATACTTGCATATGTAACACATTTACAGTTTAACAGTTAATGAAGATTTTGCAGGATGTGTTTACGAATAATGTGCTGATTATTAGTACAGTGATAGTTTATGCAGAAATTAAGCCAGATTGCCTAAAAAAATTCGTTCAAAGTTATTGCAACTCTAAAAACTTTGTGCATAAACTGTCCTGCCAAAAGACAGAGTATGTTTTTCTATATTCTACCCGTTCAGAATGCTGACTTCGCAAGTCATAATGGTACCTTAAAACTTTAATACCTTTTTCAAAAAAATAAATCTTCCATGAATTGTGTATAGCATGTTAATCGCCTTATGTTAGTCATTCAGTGAGGTGAAATGGGAACCAAATCTTTTAATGCCCAATCGCAATCGTGGTTTGAAAATTCCGAAATAGCTTATTTGCTATAGGCATACATGAGCACTGGAAAGTTTTCCTGGAGACCGTGAAGACCATGAACACAGTGAAACGGAACAATCGAAATCGGAGTTTTCTTATGAATGAACATGAAATGAACGACAGCAACTTCCTAAACTCGGAAACAGAAAGGGATCTCAGCCAGAGGCAAAGTAGGAAGGAGGTAAGGTAGATAGTACTTCAGCTTTATTTGAGAATTTAATTTCGTTTTTTCCGTTATTCGAGTTTCGAGTTTCGAAGCCACGCTTAACAAAAGCTGGTCTATCCTATCTCTATACCTTTAGGTATATTATATATCGCCGGTGAATAAGCATTTTTGCCTAAGTCCAGTCCAGTACTAAAAGCATTACTGCCCAAGTCCATTCGTTTCTTAAAAGCACATTTGCCCAAGTCCATGCAAATCCTGTTCAAACCTGCACAGTTCGGTGGACTTGGGCAAATGTGCATTTAAGAAACGCATGGACTTGGGCAGTAATGCTTTTAGTCCTGGACTGGACTTAGGCAAAAATGCTTATTCACCGGCGATATGTATATGCTCAGCCAATGAATACAAATAAGAGCTATGAGCTCAATTTCAAAAACAGATATTGTATTCGATTTACATTTAATGCTCCATCCTCTGCCGTTACCGTTTAGAGAATCTGCTTTTTGCCAGCGCCAGCAGAGCCGGAGCCGAGTGTCATATACACAATCTTTGAGGTGCAAACTGCATCACAGCAGGCTTTATAGCTAAAAGTATGCAAAATGCATGAGTGGGTCCTCATTATATTATATAGAACTTCTCTCAATCTCAATCTCACTGACTGACTGCTCATCGTTAGTCACATCACGCCACATTCCACTGTACACCATCATCTGACTACAATCGTAGTCGCAGTCACAAGTGCAATTTGCAGTTTCTAAACAGGAGACTGTCTGCAGATTGGCAAAGTTGCAAAAGTTGCACAAATTGCGAATGAAACTATATAGAAGTCAACACCAACAGTGTAAAGGTATAACTACCTATAATAATTATGCATGCAAGTATACAGGATTCTGTTATTTTCGATGAGATTCCATCTCCTCGAACTGTCATGTAATTTACGATAACAAAGCCGCATGGTTTGGATTTGATATACATGTATGCATGGCGCCTGTCTGTCCAGCACACTGCACAGCATCCACACAAAAATTGGACGCAATAACATACTTTACTACAGACAGTAGTATGTACTTAGGTAGTAGCTATATGAGTAAATACTTTAACTTAAATGCACCAGGCAGACAGACATATGTAAGATGGGCAATTTCTCCTTGCTTTTGTTTACAAGGATGTTGCTACATAGCTGCCTACATGTGGTGTGAGGAGTGTGGAATAAATAAGATACTCATCGTTAGTTTCGTTAGTCAATATCTGTATAGTAAATAGAGAAGGTAGGCCCAGACCCTACTATCAATATCAACAAAAGAAAAAAGTAAACATGCCAAATCCCAAAAGGAAATTTGCACATGCAATTCTGCTGAGCTTAAGGAGAGATCATATCAAGTATAAAGATGCAATTTTAAACTGTAATTAGTAATTTTTGCTTACTTGTGTTGTAGACTTGCTGGGGCTAAGATAGGTGCAGAGCCCCGACCGCGTCTCATTCCGATGGGCTTGGTTCTTTGGTGCATCACATCGGCCCCACTCATCACAGTTGCAGGAGATGTGGCTAAACTAGGCCCTTCAGACCTGACACGTCTCCTCTGAGCACCTTGAGCACCCGCAATTTGTATCCCTTGACTCGTTTTTCTCCCACCGCCATGACCGTGACCATCCTGCTCCGAGGAAGCTTTTCGTTGTGCCTGCTTCCCAAACACGGCATAATTCTTCTTCGTAATGGGCATCATAAAAGCCATTTTGGGAGGTGGTGGATTATTTTAAACTTAGTTCTTGAAGGTAAACTTCTTTGGGAAAAATATTTACGAAATAATGTTCGGTTCGCCGTGTTTCCAAATTTTATTTTAGATGGACCACTTCCTCAAAATATATAACTTTGACTTTGTTTATTGACTGTGAGACTGTGACTGATCTATTACTTGTAGTCAAATGTAGTGTTGCTGTAAGCATGAAGTTGTCTTGATTGTATTTTCTTTGATTCGAATCGAAATCAGCCTAGTAGACCATGAAGCACAAGACGAATTACGGAGCTATGTCAACTTTTCAAGTTCTTAATGCCACTCCAAACTTGCAGAGAGATATACTGCTACGAAATCTTAAGGCTTCTATCGCGTTTCGTTGTCGGTAGTAACAGCGACTGGAGACGGTATATAGCAATAATTACTCCTTATAAGGAAAATATATGTATGTCGTATTGTGATGGCAAATGTAGGTATACAGTGGTGTACTGTGTAATAGAAGACTAGACTCTTGCTGGTACTGGGTTTTGTAACTGACAATGAAATACACTTCTGATCGACCCCTATTAACTCTCTTCTAAAAACGGTTATCAAACCAATCGATAGATGTGAATTGCTCCGATTAGGAATTATTATTCTTTAAGAGTAAGCAAGTACGTAAAGGTAGTACTAATAATCATTCAATGTGTTCAAGGGAAATCGCTTGTCTCGTTCTCTTTCCACGATGGATGATGACGTCGATGCGTTTTCATGTAATGCTTGAACTTGAGCTGAGGACCTGGGAAAGTAACAAAATATAAAATATTTTCCTTTAGTTTCTTCTAAAAATCGATAATTTTACCTTGGATTCGAATTGAGTGAGAGTTGAAGTTGGACCTCATATGTGCCTATGTGTGTGAATACACTTTTTTAACACTTACGCTCACAACTTCCTCATCGTCAATTCAATGAACAATAACATTTTCATTTGACGCATTACTTATACATAATGTAATAATAGAATAATCAAATATACAATTCGAACAATATAGTATCAACATTACATGTATTATGATTTACAAAATAGAGGATTTCTAGGGGTTCCCAACAATATACCTATGTAGCTGTCAATGATCAATATTTGCTTGTGTATTTGATTTGTGGTCCCATTCCCCACAGGATAAAACAGTCATAATGATTTGGCCGGATGCAGAATACAGATCGATTGACACTAGCTTGACTTGAGTCGACTAAAACCCTACATATAAATTGCACACCATTTTTATGGGTTTACTTTTGTACGTTAATGCAGATTAACATTACAAAGTAAATGTGCACTTATAATATTCACATATAAACGACAGCCCACAAGATTTATATTTCTTTTTTTTTTGTAGCAGCATTAATTTAATAGTGGATAGTGCACTAATAAAACTGAAGCATTCGAATTCGTTTGAGTAAGTTTTATCTTTTATCTTTATCTGGGCGGTCTGTGGGAAAGATAGTGTAGTGACACAATATTATACTCATATACGATTTAATTTCCGTCTACTCTTCAGTTATGCAAATAGTTGAAGTTGAAATTGAAAACTGTGGACAGCTTATTACAAACCAATGTATCTCTTAAGTAGCTTCTATGATACTCTCAAATAAAAATCAATATTTAATCTGTCTATATAATTAGCTTTGCCAATTTACAACCACTACCACAACACATTCAACTTTGAACTTTTTAACGATTCTTCTAAATTGCAATGGAATATAATATGGGATGATGGCAACTCAGCACTCACAATCAGAATAGTTTTCTTACAACTTGGCTGATGCAAGGATAAAATCTTATTTCTAATTCATACACCATATTTTATTATTTATACAACTCCAAAATGCAATCTCCTACAACTCATTCAGACATCCGCCAAGCCGCTATAATATTCGCTATATGCCGCACACTACTGCTCTCACAAGACTAAATCGAAGTGGAAATCCAAATCGATTTACCTATGTACTTATGTAGGTAGTTCAAATTAGACCGTGATATTTCTGACACGCAAAAGAAACTTTCTAAATATATGAATGTAAACAAAGAGTATAGCAGATTAGCATTGCATTATATACTTTTATTATGACTTTGAATTGTACATACAATACTATATACACCCACGTATACTTATGCTTTAGCTTATATGCATACTACTTAATCCACATTTATAAGAATTGCAAATAATCTGTCCAGAATTATAATTCCAAATAAATACCTATAATTTTAACTGCTTTTCTCAATGCGACAGCATCTTCAACAACAACAGGAAAACACATCTGTTGAATATTAATATTCAAAACTGCATATCAGTAGCTACAATAATTATACAATAGGAATAGAAGAATCTAAAAAACTGAAAGTAGAGCGCAAATAATTATTTGCACAATAATGTATAATCTATAGGAAAATAAAACAGCGGCCGCACATATTTTTATTTTTGCTGAGAACACTTTTTTCAATAACTGTCAAGTCAGCTTTTGTCTTTTCCGTTAAGTGATCCTACCTACCTACTAACTACACAAAATACAATAAAAGGAGAATTCTAAATATTTTGCTTATTATGTATTTTCACTGTTTGAGCGCATTATACGAAAAATTAAATACGTATAGATAAAATGTGAATATACCTAATATAATGAAAATAAGTTAGTTGTAATGCTCTATGGAATTCATAAAACAGCTATACAGTTATACTGCATATATATAAGTATATACTCTGTATTTTGTCTCTTGTTTTTGTTTATATGTATGTGCTAGAGCGAAATGGAAATAATAAAAAACGGTTATCCTTGATGTTGAAGACTCAAAACCTCGAAGTCAAAATCCCATTTACATAATGGGAAATGGAAATGAAATGCATGCATGCAGCTTTTTATTTTGCATTCATGAAAAAACTTTGTACTACAGTCAGAGTCAGGACTAATAAGAGAACTTTAGTAGAGAACATGTCAAAAACAGAATGAACCTATAAATATTTCGTTAAAAAATGCATGCCCCAGAATCTACGGCGAATATCATTTGAAAGAAACTACGTAAATACAAAATATTAACTGGTCACGGCCGGGGCCGGGGTTCAACGCGACGGGTCCAAAAAATGTGTACAACCAACTACTACATATGCAAAGCCTCTGTACATATTTATTTCATTGAAAATGAATACATAAGTACACACTACACACACAATAATAAAAGCTCTACTGCTGTACTATATACATACCTTTGAACACAAAATACAACGCAGACAAGCAGATGACACCGAATACAAATGACAGACTACACTAACAAAAAACTAAAATAAACAATTTGTGACTGCACAATTTAATATTGCTTGATTTTAAAATAGTATAACCTCATATTATTTTTATTGTATGATTCATAATAATACAATGATCTTTTGTCTTTTGTCCTGTCACATAATAATCTGTACAATAGAATAGGAACAAGCTAAGTAACTAGTAAGATGACTAACACTAACTGACTATAACTTGTAAGGACGTAAGGACACATTTTCTCTTTTTGGTGTTGGATTTCGATACAGTTAACTGTACTGCACTGATGGCATTAATATTGCTCCAAAAAATTTCAAAATCACAAACACTATAATATGAAAACGTAAATATAGTTAAATTCAATAAAATAAAATATTACAATTCAAGTTATACTATTTTTAAGCTTCCGCCTCTATGCTTGTTGCCACTGCAGAATATAAGTAGAGCACACAATTATATCAATAATACAAGTTAATACAAAGTGGAAAATATAGCGTTTTCAGTTAAATTATTTTGCAAAACTGACACCCTTTATTATTCTGTCAATACTTTTCTAGTTATTAGTTGTTAGCAACTATTTAATCAAGCAGAATAAAACAACTGTAAATATTCAAAAATTGAACATGTGTCTCCGCTGGGCTGTAAACTCTTTGACTATCCACTGTTGACTGTACAGTATTGATGTCAACAACTCCTAAACACATGCAACATGAATCATGAATGATAGAAATTTCTAGATCTCTCTCTCTCTCTACATTTCTTCACCTTCAAAACTTGTGACTTCGAGCAAAACCTCACTAGCCAGTCACTCGTGAATCAAGATAATAATAGATGATATCTTATTTAAGTTAGTTTAAGATAATAATTTTCTCGAAATTTCAAAATGTGTTTATCAATTAAAACGAGAACTCGCGAGCTAACTTGCTTATTGCTGATACTGCTATTCTTCAGAACAAAAATAAATACAAAAGGAAACAGCCAATAGCAATGAACTACTTTACTTACAACTTAAAAGACATGTGATATGGATCATATGGATACTTGTAGTTGCTACACACTGACAACTGACTCAAAAAAGTCCACAAATAAAAATCACTATAAACAGAGCACATTTTTAACGGCAGTGTTTTGAATTTGATACTGACAACTGAATGAAACTGAATCCTTCCTAAAAGTACTTATACTTCTAATGGTTATTATTAAAAATATGAAACTGTTACCCCCAAAAAATGTTTTGTTTACATATATATAGACTCTTCCCTTCGGCATTCGGGAACACTTTTTTACACCACGAGATATTATCGGAGCAAAAACCTCCTGTGAGCTGTAGACAGTAGACTGTAGTAAGTTTTTTATCTTTAACGAACTACGTCAACGACGAACGAACGAACAGCGAATAACGAACAAGGAATAATAAGGATAACGGCTGACTATATAAGTAACTACATAACAAGTCTTATGCCTCTATATGCAATATGTAGCACAATTTTATTAAAGTCGCCGATTCGGATTGTACGTAGTATACTGCATTCGATTTCGGTTTCGGTTTCGTCGTCGTCTCACTACTAGTAAGTTTTAGTATTGTTGACGTTTGAATTTACTTACACAGATATATAAAATTATATACGTACTTTAAATGTATACTAGGCCAACAACGGCTTCCTTCCTTTAACTTTAACATAATTATATTTTAAGAAAGTTTTGGTACAGGCAGAGGGAAGAGGGAACGAAAATGGTTAAAAAAAAAATAAACGGTACTCACCAAAAAGGACTGAGCAGTGGAGTGTAGTTTTAGCGTGTGTGGACAAAATGTTCGGTTGGAAATCGTGCTAAGTTTGAAACTGACGTGAAACTGTGCACGTCTCTAATAGTAAACCCAAAACGGAACGAGAGTAAACGAGGAGACTTGCCCACTGCGAAAAATCGATCCCCTTACCCCCAAAGCCCCAAACATCCTACGTTCCCCAGCCCCAGCAGAAGAACCCACACACACTGCACTGTCAACTCTTTTTTTCCCCATGTCAGTCAGCGTCTGTGGTAGTGGGATCGTCCGTAAATGATGTCATTGCTAGGGTGGGTGGATGCAGTCTGTTATTGATAGCAAAGATAGCTTTTAAGTAAAATGTTAAAGTTATTATATGGAGGTGGGTGGGTAAAAAAATGGGGTCATTTTGAGTTACGTCATTTACGGATAATTCTGGGGCCAAATCGTACTACATTTCATCCTGTATAGTGAGGCCTGCTAAATACTACATAATATACATATATACATTGTGACTGTGACGGTGTGACGGTATAGGTCCCATAGTCGGCATAGTCCCAACTCCCAACAGTGTCCATGTCCATTTTCCTTTTCCATTTTCCATGTCATGGGGTACTTTCTTTATAATACCTATAGAAGTCCTATGTATTATTTCCTCCCATTTGATTCCAGTCTATATTTCTGAATAAAGTTTTCAACTTTTTTTTCTTGTGCCGTTTAATAGTGTATGTGTAATGTTATCTGCGCCTCCTGCCTCCTGCTCTGCTAGTACCTTATTGTACTTTTAGTTTAAGTTAGATGTGCCTGCCGAGTCTTGTCTTTTTTCCTTTTTAGCCTGTAAAAATTCAGAGCTCGTACCGTTTTCTGTATATTTTAAGCGTGCAGTGCTCCGACCCGACTCCGTCTCGATCCGTGTCTTTCAGAAGATTCAGTCTCAATTTTCCACTCCCGTCTGTCCACAATCCCGAGTCGGACTCGCTCTCGGATTTTCAGCTCAAGTTTCGGGTTTCGGATTTGCTCCCGTTCCCCGTATTTTTTTCCACTTTACTATAGGATACTCGCTAGTCAGTACTCTCTCTCTTCATATCATCAACGTCAACATAAACAACAACGGAAAACGGAACCAACAACTTTGTGACTTAACAGGATTGGACTTACAGATATATGGACGGTGCTGGTGGCTGAAGTCGAAGTGAACAGTAGTATCAGTATCAGTACCAGACCAGGAATAATACTACTCCTACTCCTACAAAGGATGAAGGATAAGCCCGAGTTTCATTTTCAATCTGTCTCGTATTCGTCTGCCTGACTTACCTAGCCTAGCTCCGTTAATTTTCATTTTCCATTGTAATAAATCGAATTTTTCAGTCTGTTTTTGCTCTAGAGTTGGAGTCGGATAATGGGATACTTACTCATGCTACTCATGCACTGATGATTGGCGACTGGCGAAGATGATTCCTTATGAAATTGATATTGATATGCGACTGTTTATTACACATGTATTATTCCTTCCTGCTATTATATTATGTGAGTGTGGAAGCGGGGCTTAAAGTAGATGTTGAAAAGGAAAACGATTAATGGAAATGAAAACCAACCAAAACCACGCTCGACACGAGGCCGAGCCGAGGCAGCTTACACCAAGTTTCCAGAACCGAGACCCCAAACCGAAACCGATACCACCCGATACCCGAAATTCGCAAATTGAAGATACGGATAAATATATATCAAATGGATATCAAATTACTATAGTAATAGGCAGGATTAGGAGGGAAAGCAGTAGCATGGCATGCAGAAGCAATTACTGGGTCATTCCCTCCTCCGTACTCCAAATATAGTCGATAGAAATAGTAGAAAATACACAGCGGAGTTGTCAAATTCGGATTCGGTCTCGGTGTCGGTGTCGCTCTTACTTGTCTTCTTATTACACCGAATGACACTTGTCCATTCAAAACATCCAAACTGTGTCGTGCCAACGAATTTACGAATGCCAATGCGGAATAGAATAAACTACGAATGAGAGGGATGAGGAAGAAGGAGATGACGATGAGCGCATTCAATTAGAATTATATGTATGATGATGATAGCATGTCATGCCATAAAACCAGCTGTCAGCAGCTTAACTTACTTAAGTAATTCTGTATGTATGTGTGTGTAGGTGTGTACACAAATAATTTTGTTAAGGATACTTATATATGTGAATGCCTTTGCCTTTTTTTGCAAACACTATGGTACTCATACTGGCAATACTGGCATGCTGGTATGCTTCCCATTTTAATTCTTCCTGAGGGAGTTGAGCAAAGTATGTATTATAAACACACCATCGTATCAGCGTAATATAGAATCAAGAGCTTTGAGTTTAGCTTGAACTTAAACCCGTCGTCATCTGTATATAGTTTACATGGACTGTATAGTTTCCAATTTACTGTACAAACTTTGACTATATCAATGCCATAAGATTAAAATACCAGAAGAAAACCGCAATAATCTTTCCTACTTGAAATTGCAAAAGAGAAACATATAGAACCAGTTCACAAACATAAATATTGAAGTAATTGCAAGGGCGGATTACATAAGACGTAAATATTATATACTTGCATATAAAACAGAGAATACTGATTCTATTTTTAAGTATGAAATACTAATAAAAAATCGTACGTAGGTCTCCTGACTACTATATAACTTCTATACTTGACTCCAGATCCCGGCGAATGGACATATTATGGACGTAGGTATATAGTCACAATAGAGTTATTTCGGTATATACATTTTTCAAATGGGGTATTTGTATTTTAACAATACAACATAAGTATTTATGCATTTTTATTATTTGAATTTTTTCAAATATTTGCCAATACTACTTGTGGCCATTATAGAGTTTGGACTGAGGAATTGAAGAGGTTAAAAAAATAATTGAAGTAATTTTTGTACGTGTACCTGCATTTGAAAAATAAAAAGGGGCTAGTAAAAGCCCCTTAAAAGTAAATTTAAAAACTAAAATTATTTTACCTTATATGGGTATTTTATATTACAATCACAAAAAAAAGCAATTCAGAATTAAATACTATCATCAAATCCAAATCCATTGTTGAGGCTCATCCTCCTCCTGTCAAAAGTTAATTAAATCGTCGAGACTAGATTTTGAGGCATGCACTCAACATATTATGAAATAATGAAATGCAAGCGCTTGTTTTAATATAGCTAAATAAAAAGTCAATACATAACATAATATAGTGAGTGCTTCTATATAGATATACATATAAAAGCACTTGGCAGATATTTACCTAGGTTAGGTTTCGGTTGACCTTGATGTTGATCCTAGTCTTTCAATTTCAATTGTTCAATTGTACATATAATTTTATAATCTTTATGTAATAGTACCAATAGCCCGTATGTAACTTCAACGTACCTACATGAACATATAGGGACCTATATCTACATATAAAATTGCTACCATTGATAAAATGATGCTTCGTTCGTCGTCGTCGTTCGTGCAAATACATAATGCAATAAAAAATTTCATTCCACACAGTGTTTAAGCTTTGAGTGTATTTTTATCAACATAGATATGTATAGGCACTATACGTATTACGTATATTATGTGTTTATAATTTTAATTTAACTTACCATGTAAATATAATAAAAATACTGTCTGAGCCTTTACTTACATACAGCAGTGAGTTAAAGTTATAAAGTATATGGCCAACGGAATTTTGATCTGGAACCTGGAGCCTGGAGTTTATAAGAATGCAAATGCCTATGCAAAATAAAAGGACTTTTAGGCTTAGGAATTCACAACTCTTTATAGTATAGTTTAATTTAATTTAAAACAAAAGGGAAAAAGAATGTTAAAATTGAATGACAGCTGGGAATGGTATTTTAATAAAATTTCCTACACAAAAACTAAATAGAATAAACAGTTGAACTATTCTCTAAAAGAATTTTAGCCTGGAGGTAAAAGGCGTAAATTTACATAACAAGCTTGAAAATTGGAGAGATGTGATGTAAACTAAAATTTCTATAAAATACAGCCGAAGTAGATATAGGTTTCTAACATACATTTTTTAGCGTATATTAATGCCACTATATAGACATTAATTAAATCCAAACGATAATATAAGTCCACGCTTGCCACGCTACAGAGACCAGTAGTACCAGAAAAACCCAGGTTAATCAGGAACATCACCACTAAATTTATGAAAATTAAATACACACGAGTAAAGAAGCTTCATTAAAAAAACTAACTATATTCACAAAAAAATCCCGTGTACACACCGCCCATTGTATTTTTGGACCTGGTTAAAATTCATAAATTCTGATTTATGCTAATGCAAATATAATGTAGTAAAATTTTAAATAATTTTCGCGTCATCCAGCACCATAGCATCTTCATCGTCCCATGTCTCTCCCTTAGACATGACGAAGATACATTTTTAAATCTAAATAAACTTGCACTATAACTAATTACAAATTACAATTTATTACCAAAACTTATTGCGGTCTTCTACGTCTACGGCCCTAATTCCTCATCAGTTTCTCATCTGTAGTCTGTAGGTAATATGTACATATTATACGGTTGACGTTGACGTTGACACAGCTTATGAATGAAACATGAAACGTTTTGATTTCATTATAAATATCTCATTGATAGTACTGTTGAGTGTACTCAAATTTGTTGAATAATTTTGATTTTCTCACAATCTGAACGTACGTACTCATACTCTCGTCCTCATCCTTGATGAAAGTACAGCTGATATTCCAGTGAATTGGGATTTATATCGAATTCGATTTCGATTTCGATTAGCGCATTAATTTAATTATGAATTATGAGTTATAAATCGCTTACTCAGCAGATTTCAGATTCCAACTCTCGAATTCAAATTAAAAATTGTAATTTGTTGAAAGCTTTCTGCTACAGAAATTCTGTATTGGGATTCAATGATGGGAGATTACAAAAATTAAGAATACTGACAGAGCAAAAAAAAACATAGCTTCAAAATTAACCATCTGTACATTTTAACATACAGCAAACTAAAATTATGATGGTTGCATGAAAGCTGTATGTAAAATCCTATATAAAATAAAAGGCAGAGCCGTGCTAATAGCTTATGGCGCCAACATTCTTCTCTGCCTATAATTATATGTGCATCGCACTATCATATATTATGTACATGGACAGATGTAACAACCTACATTGCCTATAGGCTTCCTATATATACGATCCTATACATAAGTACAAAACGTATTTAAAGTTGAATACTTGTAGTTGGTTTTCATTAAAGTTGAATGCCAACACCAACATCACAAGACCGACAACGACAACCAAAACCTCAAGTCACGAACACTGCTCTGTGCTTTTACAATCTCACAGTTCACAATTTCACATATCTATGCTAATAGCTATATGTACTGTAGACTGTAGATATACCTTTCTAACTTTACTAACATATCCCTATATGGGACTCAATAAGGAAAACTAAAAGAAGCATAATATTCTGGTACTGGTACTGGTCATCATTATGTATGTAGATATATAAAACAGATACTTCTGTTTAATTCTAATCATCCTCACTACTGGCTGAAAACTAAAACTCTGTCCTGAGCGCTGACTATTGACTATGAGGTTTAATCTCCCAAAACTTGCTAATTTTTTTTTCAACAGCGAGCTGATAATTATTATACACTTTATCGCAATGTCGTTATCATAAATACTGTATGTGAATAGCAAAGGGAAATATCGAAATCGAAATATGGCAAACGTAAGCGAAATTTATTTTTTATTATATAGCAGGAGGAAAAAAAAGAGTCAGAGCCACAGCCTCCTGATCTCCTAATCTGGTTGGGTGCAAAAAACATCCCCTTCTCTGATTGGATGGGGAAGAAGGTGCAACTCTGTGTGTACCAATACCAACTAATATACAGCAGGCAGAGTCAGACGAAATGTGATATGAATTAAATTAAAGAATAGAATAGAACTTTGTTTTCCATATCTATTATTTTTTTAAGTTTGAAGGCGAGCCCAGTGAAACCCTTATTACAGAATACATACTTGAATACTCAGAATATACTGAGTTGACTGCTGAGCTGAAGTCATATGTCATGCCATCGCTATGAACCGTGCCCCATCATATGCCAAAGGCAAATTCAAATACTAATATATAAAAGTGTGCAAGGTCTCTCTCTCCCTCTTAGCATTATTTTTTTACTTAAAGTTTCATTCACTCAAACTCAAATGAACGATATAATGCGGTGAATAAATGGTGATAAAATTTTGTTAATACTCTTTTTCCACTGGGACTAGGAAGTGTATTTACGCATATGACACATTTTGAAACTTTAACAAAATACATGAATTTAATTTGCTTTAGTTTGAAAATAGTATTTACTATTAAAAGACAAATGTTATATCTACACAGGGCCGGATAATGCGGCCAGCGCAGGCAGCCTGAATTTTCAAAAAACATGTGCATGGAACATTTTGTCGTTTTCAAAAATATGTAAATAGAATATTTTGACTTTTCAAAAACATGCAAAATAAATTTTTTGTACATTTCAAAAACATGGAAATCAAGCGTTTTCCAATTTTCTCAAAACATGTAAATAGAACATTGAGCACTTTTCTGAATCAAGTAAAATGAAAATTTTGCGCTTTTCTAAAACATGTAAATACAGCATTTTGCTCTACCAAAGAAAACCATCAATGCAATCAAAATAGTTGTTTTTGTATGGAAACAAATTCCTGTCTAAAAGCAATTCCTTCGTCCGGCCCTGTGTACCTACACAAACTACAAGCTTGAAAGCTCACCATTCAAAGTTGGAAGTAAAGCCTAGAGGCTGGAGAGCTACATAGCACGAGTATGACTATAGGAATTTGTTTTGTGTTCGAAATAACTTAACATATTTTTACATATTTATTTTCGTCTCATCTCTGACTAGTGAGTTTTCGTACGGTGCGGAGTACGTAATATGTACGTAAATGTGAGTAGATTGACATCGAAAGACAATGAAGCACATAGGACAGAGCCTTATTTATACTACAGAAATACAGACTGTGTACCGTGCTATATACAACAGTATATAGCTCCCCTATATGGCTTCCCTTCTTTTCTTCCGAATTTTTTATGCATATGGCAATTTACATGCATTTTCGTTCCTAAGTTCTTCTTCAGCCTTCTGCACTATTCTGCACACATACCAAGATTTTATATTTACAATTTTATTTTTATGTATTTATGTATTTATGTATTTATGTACGTTGAGTGTAATCCAAATTTAAAACAAGGGCTCAAGGTAAAGTAAGTAAAGCATGCCTTATTATAGTAACATTAAAAAAGAATATAGTGTACACAAAGACGTTACTATATAGTAGAGTTGGCTGATGCTGATATAAATATTAGGCAAGTAATCAGCTTATAATACATTATTCACAAATCCGTTTATTAATTTAAGGATGGGTTGGTTCCGAGACTAAAAGTAAATTATTAAATTTTACACAGCGTATTGCGTCTGGCCTTCTTTACAAAAAAATCCGTAATAAATAAAAACACATTACATAATTAGGTAGTCCACGGCCGGCCGAAGGAATTGATTTAAGGCAGCAATTTGTTTCCATACAAAAACCATCTTTTTGATTGTATTGATGGTTTTCTTTGGTAAAGCAAAATGTTGTATTTACATGTTTTAGAAAATTGCAAAATGTTCGATTTACTTGATTCAAAAAAGTGCTCAATGTTCTATTAACATGTTTTGAGAAAAGTGTTAAATGTTTTATTTTCATGTTTTTGAAATGTACAAACATTTTAATTTGCATGTTTTTAAAAAGTCTCAATATTGTTTTTACATATTTTTGAAAACTGCAAAATGTTCCATTTACATGGTTTTTGAAAATTCAAGCAGCGGGGGCTGCCTGCGCTGGCTGCATCATCCAGCGCTGCATAGTACAAGAATACAAAATAAGATTATGTGGATACGTCCGTATCCGTATCCGTATACGTGAGCTACTAACGATAAGTACATGGAGAAAAGTTCCTATTAATACTTATGTATGTAATATCCGTCAGATTTGTACGTTTACTTTTTTTTGTGAGCCGTGACTTCGACTTCGAATTTGACTTGGGCTTCTTGAAACTTGAAAGCTCAATGCTTAAACACTATACTAGTATATGGTTAAAGTTAAAATTGAAGTTCTGGCAAAGGCAACGGCAACGTCCTCGTTTAAATTATTACTATTTACATTTACATAGTACAGACCTATATAGAACTTCTATTATTACTATTGCTACATAACACGGCATGGGTGGTTTAGTTTGGGTCTTTGGTTTGGTCGTTTCGTATTAAATTGTAATAGTGCTTGAATTTAAATGCTATGAATGTCGATGTGGATGTCGATTCCGATGTGGATTTGGATTTGGGGGTTGAGACTCCTTTCCTTCCTACGTTGTAGACTGTGGTGACTGCCGTCTGTGTCTATATCCATATTATAGCCGTAATTATTCATAGGTATATCTGTATGTAGACTATAAATCTGTCTGGGTCCTGAACCTAAAGGTATGGTGGTTATATAAGTAGCACATACATGCACTATGTAATGGGACATTTTGGCAATGGCCATGAGCCCTCAATGGGAGAGAGAGAGTTACAATGTGTAATCACGTACATACTATATAGTACGCCGTATAAACATAAACATAAACTTAGCTGGCATTGGCATAGCTGGCATACCTGGGAACTGGCAAGGCATATGGAAAACAATGATATCAGATTTTAAAGATATTACATTAGAAAATTAGACGGGAATGGGAAGTAACCTTAAACTACAACAAACTACTACGCACTTTGTAAATCTAGAATAAAAAAAGAGTAGAAATACAATTACAAATTGCTGGGATGGGATGCATATATTAAGATTACCTTTACGTACCTACTCAAGTACATGCTTCGGCTTCATTATTAACTTCCTAGTCCTATAATGTCACTGTCACTGCCGTCTGTCACAGTCTCTTCCTATATTTACGAGTACTTTGGTATGCATGTTCATTACTTCCAATTTATTGTCACATTAAAAATAGTTTTAATAAAATTCGAGTGATATACTTAGGATAGGAGGACCATGGCCGGATAATATTTAAGGCTAGCAAAAAACATGTAAATGGAACATTTTAATTTTTTAAAAAACATGCAAATATTTTTTTACACATTTCAAAAGCATGGAAATAAAACATTTTCCACTTTTTTCAAAACATGTAAATAGAATAGTTTGTACTTTTTAGAATTAGTTAAATTGAACATTTTGCACTTTTCAAAAACATGTAAATACAACATTTTGGTAAAATGAAGAAACCATTGAATAAAAACGAAATGGTGGTTTTTGAATGGAAACAAATTGCTGCCTAAAAGCAATTCCTTCGTCCGGCCCTGAGGAGGACTAAAATTGTATTGCAGATTGCAGGATATAAAAGCTCTTGTATTATAAATATCTTTTGCTTTTTAAAGATGCAAAATCTTCTATCCACATAATATATCTTTTTGGGTTAATCCGAAGCGCCCGCAAGCGACCAATTTATGTAACAAAGAAAAGCTAAACACAGCTATATAAATATAGGTAAACTTACATCATTGTGCAACTTTAAAAATGTCAGATGTAGATAGTAAATTCTGAAAGTTGATTCAATAACATCGTGAAGGTTCCTAATTTTTTAAAATTAAAATAGTTTTTTATACAATTGTAAATAGATGGGTTGAAATCTTGATATACTATGTATATTTATATAATGGCTTTTACACGTCTACTTCTACTTTTTATGCAATTATACGTCTATGGATATAGATGTAGGTAATACGTTATTCTCTCTGAGCGCAAGATGGGCAGAGAAAACTGGAAAAATCCAGTTTTTTGGAGGTACAGGTTTGGCTTTGGCTCCTATGCTTTGGCATCATAACAATAACACTTATAGGCACTTACATGCTTGTGGCTTATTATTATTATTATTATTATTTTAACGAACTGCTGTTACTGTGTACTTGTACTTATGCTCAATTTAAAAAAAAAAGAGTTCTACTGTCCTCATAAGCACACGTGTGTATGTATTAGTATGCATATGATATGAATTTATTGTACTCCGTTGTAGAATAAATGAACATCCATGGGAAGGAAACGATGACAGCTAAAAACGTGGAGATAGATTATTACAAACCCTATTAAATTTAATGGGGTTCACATTGTGTCCTCCTGTACACAAGTATGTAGAAACATTTTTGTTCAGGAAAATGAAATGGCATTTAGGAAAGGTGGGGGTGGAGCTTTGGAAATTGGATGTTGTTAAAGCTGCTCTGGAATCTGGAATTATCTATTATAATATTATACTTGTATGTATGTATGTATGTATGTAGCAGTATTGCATTTTCACCCATTGGGTATATACACTGCATTTTCTGTTAGATGGTATGATCCATTGAGCCACTCATGAGATGAGATGGTTCAGTTTGAATCTGCCTCTGTTAAGTTTAATTCTATTAGGATATAGGCTATGGAACTGCCGTACTGCGGGCGAGAGTATATTTTTGCTGGACTGCTCCAGACAGTTACCTTTTTCCCCGTTAGGGAGGATTGACCATAGAGTAGGACAAGTAGCGACAGCTTTCTCAGGGCCGCCACACCTCGAATTCGCTCTACAGTCAACCCCACTGGGGGCCGCTCTTTCAACAGAGACTTGGTGGTGATGCCTGTAGTAGTCAGTAGAGAGAAGAGCTGGTACAGATCTTGGACTTATGTGGCATGCACACAGAGTAGGGCTGATATGTATCTATCATTAAGCCAACTGCATCTCCGTCTCAGGTAGTGAATTAAGTAAAGAGGAACGCGAGTAAAGAAAACTACCACGGATAAATGTAGAGAGCACCCATTCTCCTTAAGACCTCACAGCACCCCGCTCAGCTCCCCCCCGATCTACCAAGCCCGGTCACCCATCCAACTCTCTATTCAGAGTGCCACCAGCTCCCCGGCTCAGTAGAAATCCATGCCGAAGCATGTCAGACCACCGAGCCGGGTTATAATATTATACTTTAGAAGGTCCAGGTTTTTTTTTTAACTTACGTCAATTAAGAAAAATTTAGTGATGTTGCGTAATGCATAATTGTATAAATGAACCATATATTGTGTATATATTACATAGTATCTTTATGCTTTAAGTATAGTACCCGTTTCACGTGTTTGCCATCTTTTTAGCCATGTGACCTTATATATTATATGAAATTCATTAGCTGGAAAAAATAGAAATAAATCCTAGAAAAAAGTTACGTCGTACCAAAATGATTTAAATGAAAGTAAGTTAAACAGAACCTTGTGCATTTTTCAGAAAACAGGTAAATAGAATATTTTGCACTTTTCAAAAAGCATGTACCATAGAACATTTTTGACCTTTTCAAAAATGTGTAAATAGAATATTTTGCACTTTCAAAAAGCATGTACATAGAAAATTTTGACCTTTTCAAAAATTTGTAAATAGGACATGTTACCTTTTTAAAAACATGCAAATAGAACAATTTGCTCATTTTAGAAACTCGTGATTAGAAATGTAAGCAATTAGCATGTATCTTATTTACTGTATTTTTTTTACATAGCTCATTTTAATTTTAACATAAATTGGAATTGGGTCATTTTGGTTCTTCATAAACGGTATGCTTGCTACTATTGAAATGTGTTAAGGTATAATAATTTGCCCCTTCAAATTATTTAATACGCAAACAATGTTAAATGTAACAGTCAATTTCCACTGTTTATTACCCAAGTTTTTATTTCGAGCGATTAAATTAAATTAGTTTAAATTTCATTTTACAACTTAATAATTTGGAAAATGTCGATAGTTCTATTTTAATCAAATTTTATTCCCCACAAATGGACAACATTGTTACGCTTTAATAGTTGTCCATAATAATTTAAAATAAAATTCTTATTCTTTTAATTTTCTTGTCTTGCTCATTTATGGTAAAGACTAACAACAAAATAAGGAATTGGCCTGACTTAATAAGGACCTGGAACGAACTAAATTCTCGAATTTCTACAATATAGCATGCGCCTTTAAATGGCCAATAAAATTTGCATAAACATTATTAAAGGATTAAAGGTATGATCAAGGGAAATGTGAACGGTGAGCCATTTCTATATAAGTACCTAAGTAGGTAGGTGTGTGAAATTACGCTTGCTGTTGTGATTATGATGATACGATCTAAAAGAGGACATTGTATGCTATACCAATTAAATTATAAAATGCCTAATTTAAATCTTATATTTTTCTGGACGACGAGGGGGATTTTAAACATTTGGCATTTGACAGCCAAATAGGATAGTCCAATAATTTTATTGTAAGTGGAAATTGAAGCTTTTAAGCTTTTCTTCAGTTTTTTCTATATTGCCACTTTAAATTCTGAAATCTAAATTAATCTGCCTCAAACGTAAGTGCAGTGAGTTAAATAAATATTTTGCTTAAGTTTACAATATATTGGTAATACAATAATAGACGTGTTTTCAATATTGAAGTGATACAACCAAATAAAAATAATTGATAATTTTATAAACTTTTTATTAAGTAACATTATTACATCATGAACGTTAAAGTCACGTCAAGAGTAAATTAAACTGGAATTAAAAATTAATTCAATTTTTTCAAATAAGTTTGCATGCCCAGGCCCAGAATTATTGAAAGTAAGACTTCCTTTTTCGGCGGCAGTATTCAAATTTCGAAATTAAAATTCCAAAACTTTATAATACTTTAAGTCTTTAAGTACACTTTGAGTTTATTTTTAAGTGCAGTTACTTTATATTTCCTATTTACTATTTTTACTATCAACAGTAAAAAGTAAAAACTATTTAGCGGTAATTTAGTACTAATTTATATTTGCACTCGCGAACGTGATTAAAGTCACATGTATGTAAGTCTATGATGTCTTACCATCACGAGTGTCTAGCCAAATGTTGAATGTACTGATACTTTACAGTAAACGTGACATTATTTTATCTACACTGTAAACTGTACCTAATATTAATATTTGGGTCTCAAGGAAAGTGCGGAGATTCGCACAAAAAAATTTACCTTGACACTAGTTACACTGTTTCATATTTATCCAATACTTACAACCTATCCCCTGTCGATTGATTCTATAATCGTACATAAAATTTTCCACTAAAAACTAGGTAATCTCTCTTATTTACTATTTAATATTATCAATTATTTGCAATTACTTTAATTTAATACATAGTTTATTTACTTATCCATAAGTTATACATTTATTAGCATTACATTATGACTTATGAATTATATTTGGAGCGTGGCGTGATGATTGGCGTTGCTCATCAGTCATCAGTTGGTTGGTCGTTGTAGTTGTAGTTCGTGTAAATTATTCGTTAATACGTGCACGTATGTTATTATCATTATTATATAATTTACAATTCGTTTTGTTGATATTTACACTTTTCCCAATAATAATGCATGGTGAAGGCAAATAATTAGTACGTGCCGCCGTAGTAAGAAGCGAATTTGTTGTAGGCTCAACATAAAACAGTTTGTGATGCAATACTCAATACTAATCATGTTTAACTCGTCTCAACTTTGCCCTTTTGTTTGATTTTTTTTCTCACAGTTCGAATGATAAGACTCGGTGCTCTCGGATTTATTCAAAGATTTTCTACCGCAATGACATCAAGAACGGAGAGAATGAGAGAGATTCTACAGACGTCATTGGAACCGATCCATTTAGATCTCATAAATGAGTCCCACATGCACAGTGTTCCGAAGGACTCAGAAACACATTTTAAAGTTGTAATTGTTTCTTCCCAATTCCAAGGAACGTCTCTTATCAACAGACACAGGCTGGTAAATAAAATATACGTCATTATATTATACTAAAGAAGAAATAAGGAATACTTGATATGCATCTTAATTGCATATATAATGACGCTTTAGTACTGAAACTTTTTCTGAGGGAAGGAATTGATTTAAATAATTCGTAAATGATGAAGGAGTTCTTCGATTCTTGCTCTGGCTAATCGCTGCGTGTTGTTGATTTATGATTTAAATATTTCGTTTTTATGTACATTTTCAAGGTACAAGATCGACTTAAAGACGAATTAAAAACTGGACTTCATGCTTTATCGATTGTTGCAAAAACACCAACTGAATGGGCGAAATCAAATCCAGTAGAACCAAGCCCGGCTTGTATGGGAGGGTTTGGCAAATAATGATATAGAATAATTTTATTATAACTATAAATCAAAATTAATAGTTCCTATGAATATCTATATCATCTCAGCAACTACTCCGCGATGTATCATAAAAGAACGTCGGACATCGGACATCGATATTCGCTACTTATGTCAAACAGAGTAAAATGAATTCTGTTCCTTTGATGATGGGAGATAGGATTTATGCTTAAGAAAATATTATTTAGACTAGAATAGATGCTTTAAACTTGAAACATCTTTGTGAATTAGTAATAATTAAATAAATAAATAATTGTTTAATTGTATTACACATAATTCGTTTTTAACTCCTTATAGTCATTTCTTAATAAATATGTAAAATATGTAAAAGTAAAACAAAATGAATATATTATAGACTGTGCTACAGGGCATAATATGACGTCGTTTTTTTAAAACTCATTTTTTTATTGAGTGCACGCTTAGAAAAATATAAGCAAATTAACCACATAGGTGTTAATTTGTAAATTATTTTTGTGTTACTCCAACATCGACCCCAGAAGGTGTTATACTGGTCAACCCAAATTTTAGTTAGGGATTTACACTGTAATGTGTTAGACTGAGTTTACTAGTTTCTGTGTTGCATATTTAACCAATAATGTAGTTACGGATTAAAAAAATAATGCTTATATTCAGACGCGAACCCGCGACCTTCTGTAAGGGTATCAGAAGCTTTAACCACTGACCTGAGACGACTCATTTAGTTTAGTAACACTAATTTAGCATAATATACGGTGGCGACGGTGGCGTGGTATCAATTCTTAACACGATTTTCGGTCAACTGTAACATTATTTGGTGTAGGTATATTAACACACAGCGGTGTTTCACATAGCTAACATATTTCCTCACCTTCAAAATTTTTTAAATTAACTACTAAACTACTAATCGTGTTGAAATAAACACCTAAATGTGTTAGCTCGACCTAACTAGAAGCTAGTTAAGATCTTTTCTAAACGTGTGGGTTTGGCCTCTTTGCCGGAGTTTCTATTCAGGATCGGACCGCCGGACGAAGGAATTCGGGCAGCAATTTGTTTCCATACAAAAACCACTATTTAAATTTTATTGATGGTTTTCTTTGGCAAAGTAAAATGTTGTATTTACATGTTTTAGAAAATTTTTAAATTTTCAATTTAATTGATTCTGAAAAGCGCAAAATGCTGTATTTACATTTTTTGAGAAAATTGGAAAATGTTTTAATGTAAATGTACAAAAAATTTTATTTCATGTTTTTAAAAAGTCAAAATATTCTTTTTACATATTTTTGAAAACTGCAAAATGTTTCATTTACATGTTTTTTAAAAATTTAAGCAGCGGGGGCTGCCTGCGCTCGCCGCATTATCCGGCCCTGTTTCTATTCAACTTAATTACCGTATATCCTATAATAGTACGCTCCGCGTACTATCCAAATTTGGACCTCCCAGACCCGCGTACTACTACTGACCCGCGCTTTGCCATTTAATACTGTGTTAAATAGACCCGCGTACTATTCAAACTGAGCCCTCTCAGACCCGCGTACTATTACAGACCCGCGCATTATTACAGACCCGCGAATTATTACAGGATATACGGTAGGTATATTACCTGTCTTTCCAATAAAGATACGTGTTGAGTTCCAAAGAAAAATTAACAAAAATATAATAATTATCAATTAAATTAATATTTTGTATATTTTTGAAGCACCAAACCTTCGCATGCGGAACAAGTTTGGGTGCAATTATTTACTAATATTCGACCATGTTCAATTCGAATACATTTTGTTTTGCATTTTTGAAACTGTTTGGTTCTTGACGTTCTTGCCGACTTTCGTTAGTTCAACTTTAACTTTACTTCTTTTACTAGTCAGCTAGTCACGTACCATAAGGAATCCCTTTAGTCAATTAGTTCGTTATTTCTTTGAAAATAAAAAGAAGGCGAAATGAAAACGACGAAATTAAATTAAGAATTCTGAATTAATAATTAATTAACGTAAACGATAAAAAAATAAAAACGAAATTAACGAAAACTGAATAACTGCTGAAAGTGCTGAACAGCTTGAAATGAATTAATGAAAGAAAGAAATGCTAACAAATACTTGTCTGCTCGGGATCAGAGATCCTTGGTTTCTTATGCGTAGATGGGAGGATGGGACCCAAGTCAAAAGTTCCAACTCAAAAACTAATTTGTAAAAAATCAAGCACAGTTTAGGACAACGAAGTTGTCTATGTCGTGATGTAAACAACTTCTACATCATCATAATTTATAATTTCTTATAAAAAGAGTTAGTCAGACCAGTGTACTGTGTCAGTTACTCCAAGTTAGTCAGACCAAATGTATAAGGTATCTCATTCACTGGTGCTGGTACTTGGATTTAGATACTAAAACCCTAAAAACCGCTTGAGGGAGGTAAGAAAGATAGAAGAAGGCTAACCAAGGTAAAGTAAAATATTACAAACATGTTTTTTAAAATAATGTCACCATTTTAAAATTTATTTGTTGAGTTAATTAATTTCCTGTTGAAAAATCGGGCAATACAAAAAACGCAAACTGTAGATGCCAAGTGAAACTGGAATATTCTTTTTACTAGTTTAGAAAGGCGTTGTAATAACCTTGGCTGATTCAATTCAAGAATTCAACGCACCTGTATTTTTGTTTAGATATTCTTCCATCCCCGCCGCCGCTTGCACGTAAAATTAGATTATTGTTATGATGATGGTTCAGACTTTGCGATCGTCGATCGACATTTTGGGGAACTACAAGCGGGCCGAAGACCGAAGATATGACCCAGAAGCTGCCCGAAGACCCGAAGACAGATGGGAACTACAAGCGGGCCGAAGACCGAAGATATGACCCACAAACCACCCGAAGAGCCGAAAGCCGAAGACAGATCTGCAACCTACCTGAAAAAATCTGCAACTGAGCCGAAGACCGAAGAACCTATGCAATTAAGCCAAAGCCCGAAGACTGAAGACTCTTCGGTTGGGCTGCAATCTAGCCGAAGAAAAGCAATGCAAGTTTGGCAGAAGCCCGACGTTCTTGTGCAACATGGCCGAAGAGCTTCGGCACAACCTACCCGAAAACCTTCGTCTGAAACTGCAACCCACCCGAAGACAAAAGTTTTATTAAATGGCTTAATTATTTTGTGGAATAGAAAACACGTAAGTTATTATTAAAAAATCAAGAAAATCTTCAATCCAATCGTAGTGCAGTAAATGCTTAAAGGTTTTCACAATGTTTATATTAGGAAAACCAGTTAAAAATAGATTTGAATTGTCAGCACTAATTTGTGTAGAGATGATTTTGGGGGCATGTAAACTCTTCTCGTTGTTTAACCATTTAGTCCCTATTACCTCACAGTACAAGATTCTGATCAGATGTAATAAAAAAATGACATGATTCATGCAGTCTTGCAAGATTATAAGGTCGATAGGAAGAACACTTGTTGGTGTTGCTGGAAACCCATCTACATATAACGTTGAACCGTCCCTCATGTCTAGGTTTGAGCAATGGGCAACCAAAATGAATGCCAGAACTCCAGGAGAAAAAAAGCCAAAAAATTAAATTACTCAATAGTAAGTACTGCTGAACCTTCACCGCCAAAAGATCTAGATTTCATACGAATTACTTAGTCGAGATTGTTGGTATACAACTTTTGGTACTTTTTGAATGTCAAATGTGTTTATCATTTAATTATATACAATAAATTTACGTATCGGTTTATATCTTTATATAGAAAACCGGCTAGCTCTGCGAGCGGAAGCAAATAATTGGTGGCGACAAGTTTTTGATTTATTTAGAAAACTGTATTATCTACACAATTTACGTAATTTGAATAATTGTGTCGGCTGACGTCTGCCGTTCATCCTATGCTCCTGTCCCACCCCTTTCCTCCAAAAACCGATTGATTTGCATTAAATTTTATTATGTGAATAGACTTGAGTTTTAATTATTGTATAGATAGATACAGGTTTAATATGTTTGCTAAGCAGTTCGATTGGGGGGGGGGGCTGCAGATGGACGCCCCAGGGCAGAATTATTTGAATTTTATTATTATGTAGACATACAAAACTAACATTACGTCATTACGTGCATAATCTGCGCATATAGTATAATTTCAGTGTAAGTAAATACTATCTAGCACAAGTATTTTAAATATATAAATGGAGTTAATAAGGCCGTCCTATAGCTTTAAATAATGGTATTTAGAATTCACTGTTTTTCGCAGTACACTAATGATATGTACGCACAAGTAATTTTATATGAAGCTTGTAATAACTCTGTGTTTAGTGTCTATGGTTAGCTAGAACGTTAGAAGAATGTAATTGTTAGTTAACTATGACTTTGGCGAGAATCACCAGATGACCGAGAGCTTAAGCACAAGAAAAGCAGATGTCGTCTGTGAAGAACCAAAATGACCCATATCCAATTTAAACAACATTCAAAATGAGCTAAGTACGTCAAAAGAGAAACATGCGTAAAATGTTAATTTAAGAGGTTCTGAAAAACGTAAAATGTTCTATTTTCATGTTTTCAACAATGTAAATTGTACAATTTACATATTATTGAAAAGGTGCAAAATGTTGTAATTCGATGTTTTTGAAATGTCCAAAATGCTCTATTTACATGTTTTTGAAATGTCCAAAATGCTCTATTTACATGTTTTTGAAATGTCCAAAATGCTCTATTTACATGTTTTTTAAAAGGTGGAAAATGTTGCAATTTCATGTTTTTAAAAGGTTCCCGTGCGTTTCGTCGGTATGCGTTTCGTCGGGTAGTAATTTTGACCTAAGATATTCGTCGGGTATGCGTTTCGTCGGGTAGGTTTTTGGAAATATGTGGCATTTCGTCGGGTAGGTTTTTGGAAATATGTGGCGTTTCGTCAGGTGGGTTTTTTTTTAATATGTGGCTTATACAGGGCTATATCTATTTTTTTAAAACCAACATTGGATTAATTTGTATGAACTATTATTATATATAAATTCGTTAATTGAGTAATTCAAGTCATTGGCCGCTCCCTCAGTTCGGTCATAAAAAATGTCACACTACTTAAAATTGGGGAAGCAACATGATCCACATGTTCTTTGGTGACCTTGGCTGGCTTCTGATTTTTTTTTGGATATCGGATTAACCTTGCGGGACATGTCCTAACATCTGATCGTCTACAGACATAACCGACACTACCATTAGGTTCTCGTTTACTGAAGATGTACTCAAATTTGTTGAATCCAAGAATTTCTTTTCCACGTTTAGTTCTGCCACATACAACACTTCCATCAAAATCGTCTAGTTCGTCCTTACTCTCACTGCGTATTTTTTGTCACTCTCACTCAGGTCGTAATCACTTTCACTTAATTCGTCTATTTCGCTGTCCGTGTCACGAATGTTGTCAGTATATTCTTCTTTTTCGAATTCAAAATCACTCATTTCGATTGACAAATCCATAATTTATTTTAAAAGTACAACAGCTACCACCACCGAGTACTGGTGGAACGCAAATGAAGGAGAAAATAATAAACTTTGAACAGACAGAGTATAATATATGCAATACTTACCATATTTTGCGTAAATATCACAGCCATTACTCATTTGAGCTTAACTGATTATTTCCTTAACGTTAAACCTTATTATCTTGCGTGTACCTTTCAAAAAACCTACCCGACGAAACGCATACCCGACGAATATCTTACGTCAAAATTACTACCCGACGAAACGCCACAGAATCTTTTAAAAAGTGTAAAATGTTCTATTTACGTGTTTTTTAAAATTGCAAAATATTCTATTCAATTGCTTTCAAGACATGTTTCAATATTTTTGTAGATAGTGGATATTGTTTTTAGCTAAAAATAGATATGGGTCATTTTGGGTCTTCACCGACGATATGCTGGTTGCTGCCCATGGATGCAAGTTGAGCAGTTTCAGGTCTCCCTAATGCAAATATTGTAAAAACCTTTAAACATATACTGCACAACGATTAGATTGAAGATTTTCTTGATTTTTTAATAATTACTTAAGTGTTTTCTATTTCACAAAATAATTAAGCCATGTAGTAAAACTTTTGTCTTCGGGTGGGTGGGTTGCAGTTTCAGACGAAGGCCTTCGAGTAGGTTCTGCCGAAGTTCTTCGGCCATGTTGCACAAGAACGTCGGGCTTCTGCCAAACTTGCATCGCACTTCTTCGGCTAGATTGCAGCCCAACCGAAGAGTCTTCAGTCTTCGGGCTTCGGCTTAATTGCATAGGTTCTTCGGTCTTCGGCTCAGTTGCAGATTTCTTCTTCGGGTAGGTTGCAGCAGGGGCAGACTGGCCATAAGCAATTTCGGGAAATTTCAGATGGGCCCCTAATTCCTTATACATCACGTAAATGGGAGCCTTGGGCCCCTCGGTTTAGCGTGGGTCCCCTGATCGCAAAACCTCGTCATTTAAGTTTCCCGGGCCCTCAGAAGGAACCAGTCCGCCCCTGGGTTGCAGGTCTGTCTTCGGGCAGCTTGTAGTTTCCGGCCAATTCCACTTTAGTAATTGCTGGCCAGCTTTAAGTAAGTGACGGCCATCAAAACATTCTAGAAATGGATTAAAACTGCGCCCGGCGGCCGAGGGAAAATATAACCTAACCGTTTCCAGTCATTTCTTCCTACCCCCCCCCCCCCCCCGCGCCCTCAAAAAAAAACTAATCTAACCTCAAAGATAGCAAACCACGAAGCGGTAGTAAGTAGCGTGAACATTAATAAAACGTGTAAGAACAAAACGTAGGTATTTCTTCTATTTTACCTTAAACGGCGAAGCAACTTTGCTGCTAATATCTATACTAGAAATATTATAGAAGATTGCACTTCCTCTACAACATTTTATCTTTTGGAGGGAAAATTATACACCTAATCATACACAATATTTTATTTTATAGCATTATGAATGATATTATATGTTTTATGCACACTATTATATACTTTATGTATAATATTATATATTAATACTATTTTGTACTCTTTACCAACGTTCTGGGCACATTTTTAATCCATTTCTAGAATTTTTGTTGGCCGTCACTTACTAAAGTTGGCCTGCACTTTCCGACCTGGCCAGCACTTATCAAAGAACAGCCTAATGTTTTAAAAAATTTTGAAAGATAATATTAATGTAAATTTTCACGTTTAAAAATAATTGAGCTGATGGCTTTGGTCATTCTTCATATTTTCATTTCAAACAAAATAACAATTACGTATTACGGTCATTAGTATTTAAGTATCAATGTTGTGCTCATAACCATTATCGTCTTACAAACGTAAACCACTTATACAAATCCTAATTCAATACAAAATAATTAACACACAAAATTCAATCGTCTAGAAATAATAAATATCACTGTGTTAAAATCCACAACTGAGGAAGGTGAGCCAGTTATGTTATATAATGTGTGCGTCCTTTAGCTGTATCTCATTGTTCATTGCAAATCATCATCCAATTTTAGTATTTTAGCCTTAGGCATATTCACATGTTAGTATGCTAGGCATGAGGATGTGATAAGGGTTTACCGCGGGCGAAGTAGAGGCTGAACAAGTACTATAGGTGATATAGTTTTTCTTATCATTTTTTCTGAAAAGCCTATTAGCTCAGTTTCTTGACTATAAATGTTAGCCGACCAATAAATATAATGTTATTTGTACACTGCCTCTTGTTTTTAACGTTACCTGTTAATGTAGCTTAGATTAGTTAAGTTGGTCTAATGTTAAAGTGACAGCAGGCAAATGAGTGAGTCTTTATAAAGATAATTAACGCAACATCGAATTCCATTTTAAGCGAACTTCAGTAATCATTCAAAAATTGAATATTTTATTCTTACAAGGGAATGCGACATGCTACACTCTAATTTCAACGAGACCCATTTCACAAAATCAGGCTAATTTTTAATGGCACAGATCCAAAGTAACTCTAGTGGGCGGGTGTAAGGCAGACGTCCGGCTATATTTCATCCCTATGTTTTATCCATATCTTTCATCCCCAAAAAGGGTATATAAGCCCTAGACGCCCTTGGGTCGGTGTCTAACCTTTTCGATGGATGTATGCTATCTTTAAGGGTCAAAAAGGTTTGAGTGGGTTGTGGGGATGGGAAAACCGACTGGAAAGAGTCCGTTGCAGGCTGGGGAAAAAATAACATAATTGTTTTGAGGCAGCTTAGGGAGCCTGTTTTAATGTTTCTTAAGCATTAGTAGTAATTTTTCACAATTAACTTAAACCGTCAATCGAAAGTGTTATACGCCGACCCAAGGGCGTCTAGGGCTCATATACCCTTTTTGGGGATGAAACATAGGGATAAAACAGGGATAAATCAGTTATTGCCATAGCGGCAACACTAGGATGAAACAAAGGGATGAAGCATAGCCGCACGTCTGCCTTACACCCGCCCTCTAGTGCATTTTGCGTTGTGTGTTCACAGTGACCCGCCAAATCTTTAAAAAATTCATGGAAACATTTGCCCTGTAAATTCTACAGTTCCATTCAATTTTTATAAAAATGGTTTACTTTTCAAAAACGAATTTTATGGCAAGATATTTATTTCTAGATGACAACCCTCTTTTTATTATGATTTGGCTTTGAAGGGCCCCCAGGGGCCACGTGGTTTTCATGTAAATAATTAAAAACCGAAAATCGGGTGTCTCAAAATTTTAAACTCACTACACGGATTTTTAAATTCAAATATCAGTATCTCCCGGCTGACAAAAAGGAAAATTACGAAAATTGGAATGCGTACACTAACATATATTACTTATAACTGGAATCATTAACTTTGATCATCGGGTCACTGTAGCACTGGTGGCGTTGGAGAAAACGTGTCAACCTCATTTCAACTTTTTTCCCCGATTAATTAGATAAGAAAACCACGGCTTGCCCACTAAATTCTTATGTACATGAGCAAATGTCAACCGATTAAGATGATTCCAGTCATAAGAGATTTATGTTAATGTACGAATTCCTGAATTTAAAAAACCGTCAAGTGAGTTTACAATTTTGAGACACCCGATTTTCGGTTATTAATTACATGAAAATCAGGTGACCCATGGGGGTCAACCAAAGTCAAATCATAATTAATAGTGGGTTGTCATCTAGAAATAAATATCTCGCCAGAAAATTCTTTCTTGATACGAAGTAAACCCTATAAACAGGAGAGTTTAAAATTTTGACACATACTGTACGGTGTTTCTAAAAAGATTTTTATAGGTTTCGAAAAGCTTTTAAAATTCCAATATTTAAAAAACATAAGAAATTGTGTTGCAAACGACCGCACAAATCGTCCCATTTTTAATCAATATAATTTTTTGATTTGTGTTTTGTATTAAACTATCTTTGAAGCTGCGGTTAAACGCTATTTGGGTCTGTAACGACAGACGTTCTTCCTAAACCACCCGTATAAGCATGGGGTTTTAGTATTAGCCTAACAAAGGTGGACTCCTCCCCATGCCACGGATGAGAATTTAAATAGGATATGCAACATTTTAAACTTACGTATTGGTTAAACACCGTCGCAACTCAACCAGCACTGTTTACTACTGATTTTAAACAACTACATTTAGTATGAGAATTAAAACTTCTAGCGTTTAATATGTAATATTAATCAGTGAAGAGTAAGCTAAATTTAATTAGATTTATTGGGTTCGTTCTGACATCTTTGGCACTACCACTACTAAACTTCTTCAACCCGTACTCCTTCATCCGTAACATCAATTCTGCCACTACGTGAATGAATTTTAGAAATAACTTAAGAACCGTCATCCCAAAACTTTAAATCAAAATAGTGAGATCTCCTGTAAAAATACATTTTGTCTCTTCCAGATACTATTTTATTGGCTTTTCTTACTAAACCATTACAATCACGATTGGCTTTGGGTCCTTTGAAATACAAGAAAATTTCCGTCCTTGTCAAAATTCAGTTTAGCAAATGCTTCTTGCAATTCTTCAATCTCATTAATAAAAGAACAGAAGTAAATTTGAAGCAGGCTCTGCTCTCCTTTAATCGGCTGATAGTACGGGCAACTAAATATCAAAGCACAAATTAAAGCATTAAATACTACAGCACAACAATAATTAAATTAATTTAAGAGCTTAAACGATTTAAAATGATTAAAACCAGTAATTTAATGTAGAAAGTGGCAACTTATACTTCGTTGCAACTGCTGGAAAAGCCCAAAAATCAGCTAAGCAACTGCGATGGTAAAGATGGCCACAGTTGGTTAAAAATCATTCTGGTTCGGCACCGGGATCAATGACGATTCCGTTCATTCCCCCCAAAGTTTTTCGTGACAGATCAGCTAAAATTTTAACAATCAGGGTCCCGAAAGTTAGTCTGCTGATTTTTAGAATAATTAGGCTTTTAATCTGTGCACTTTTAATTTATATGTCAGTCTTAACTCAATGAAGATTTAAAAAATGTTTCTGATTTTACCAACACATGTAGAAGTTTGGCCAGGAAAAAAGTTTCAAGTATCCACTTTAAATTTGTTTTTCAATTTTACATTGTATTATTGGTAGTTTGGTAGTATGCAAACACTTACCTTCTTGAAGTTTTCATCCCAACTTTGTATTGAGGACATTTTTCTTACAATAACAAAATCACACCAAAATAATCTAGCCTCATTTTTAAGACAATTTTCAATTTATGTATTTGTATACAATCTTAAAACTATTAAAAATTCATAAACTAAATTACGGTAAAAGTTTATTGCTATTTTTGTTCAAATTTATTAACGTTTATTATAAGAAAAACTTAAATTCATTGTCAGTCAGTTTAAAGGAGCTGGGCTTCCGGAAGGTCGTTTATTCATAAGGGATTCGGAGTTCGCTTAAACGTCAGTACACGTTGGTTTAGACTCCTGAGGAGCTCAGATAAACTCCTATAGAAGCTGATTTCAGCTTTTTGGCATAAACCTCATTTTGAGTTGGGTACTATTATTTGAACCGGACGCTATTTTGAAATGCACCATTAAACAGAGCGCATTGAATTAAACATTTTCAAAGTGCAGATTTAAAATTCAGTATGGAGGTCGCGCTTGAATCAAAAACTAAAAATCGTGATTTTCCTTTAATGCCGAATTGTGAAGATTTGTATATTGCTAAAGGCGATTTTTAATTTTGAAAATTTACAAAATTTATTATTATGGGTACAAACCTAATTGACAAATAAGAATTTGAAATCATCCGACAAATACATTTTTTAAAGGTGATTTATGCTGAAAAATCGACTTAAAAATTTAAAAAAATTTTAAATGCAATTTGAAAATTCGCAGACCGTTTTAACCTCATATGAATTTCGAGCTCAAACCAGGTCCTTAAAAAACGAACTAACGTATGCCCAAACAAGCTCCTTAGAACTGACTGACTGTAAAGGAACACTTGTTCGGTTTAGTGATACAATATTAAAACTTTGAGGGTAATATAAAAATACTCAGTAGGAAGGAGGAAGGAAAATGTCAAGAAAAATGTCCTACAACTGTTTTTGACACTTGTTGTTAATCTGTAATGACATAATACTCTACCTAAATGAAGTGTAAAATAATGATTGAGGTTATCAAAATTATTAATTTTAATTTAGAGTTTAATGAAGTTATCGAAAATACTATTTTAAATTGGAAAACAAATTCGTAACACATTATTGACCAAATTTTGATTAAATTTTTGATCGATTTAATGAATTTCATTTAACTTGTAACTGATATAACTTCTGCTTTATTCAACTTTTGTATTACTTGGTTTGCAGTGATAATATCCAACGTAAAACTGTAGCTACATGTTTAATGTTGCATAAAGTATTACGTTAGATTTGCAAGAAGTTAAATTGAATTACGCTTGATTTAGCTAAGCAAAATATAAATTAAATTTGTCATTATTTCAATCAAAACACTTTATTGTTCTTACCTCGTTATGTTACAGAACGCAAAGTTCTTTGTAATTTAGTTCGTGGGCAGTACGAATGTCAAGTATGAAGTGGCATTGGTGTCATTGGTGATACTCAAATAAATTGCTGTAAACTTTTAAGCTTTAACAGTGCCCTGGAAAAACATAAATCTTAAATCCGTAGTGCGGGCTCTACTTAAAATATACGAAATCCAAACAAACTACTTGACTTTATACTTTATTGTTGTTGTATATTGTAATAGTATCACGTTATATCTAGTGTATAGCGTGACGTAAAAAAGTACTAAAGTAATAACCACCTATCGTTACGATTTAAAAACGCTAATAAGCTAACACACTAACCAACCTCTACCGCGTTACGTATTACTTGATCGTTCCCAGTAATAAAATAAACCTCTTACTGCAAAGCAATAAACAAAAACAACATGTTAACGAAACAGCAACATAGATGTCCTTAGTTGTTACATTGAGATTCTGGTTTTAGACTATGTGCTAAGGCAAAAGAAAGTCGAGTTGCACACCAGCTTTGGTTACTAGCAGTTTAATGTTGTAAAGAATTGAAAGTTAAGCGATATTGTATAACTGTAGTTAGTTGCTAGTATGTGTCAAGGGAGATTTAAATTAATGCTTGATTAAATCATATTGTATGAAGCTATACTTGCGAGGTTTTTTAATTATATTAATTATCATTTAAGCGGTGATAAAAACAAGACTGGTAAAAATAGTTATTATAACAAAAACAACGGTGTGTGTTACAAAATTATAATATATTAATAAGAAATGTTGTCATCTTTATTATTCTTGCATTTTCAAGATATGAAATAGATTTCTACAAAAATTTTGAATTTCTATTTAAGATTTATATTAAGATTTAATTCTTTTAATTTTGTAACAGTTTATAACAATATTATTGGATAATTGGAGTCAGGGCATATCTTGGGCTCGGCAATTGCTAACAAGGTCAATCAAAGTTTAAAAATTGATTTTTATATATGTGATTATTGATCAGCTGTCTGTAAAATTTCTTCTTTTACTTCTTCACAATCGCTTGTGCAATCCCCATGCGTGTCTTCTACATAATTATACTCAGTATCAGTAAGTTCTGTTAAATCGATAATTTCGTCAGTTAGACTTGATATATCGTCTTCATCCTCCAAGGTGTGAGTGAGATCGTACAGCTCAAAATCTGATTCTACAACCCTTTGTTGTATCCCCACAAAATTATTTGCTGCATCAGCTTCAGCTATAGGATTTTGTGAGATTTTTATACATTCTACATTTTTATTTGTACTTGAAAGTGAGCTTATGCATGGGGGTGTAACACTGTTGTTCTTGTTTCTGACAGGAGACACTGTTGCACCTACACCTAGTGTTTGCTTTAATAATTCACTACCAAGTTCCTCGTAATTTTTACTAGTTTTTGTAATACTTTTATTAAAATGGTTGTCTTTACTTGTGGACCGCATATTTTGTTTAAGTAGTCGAGTGTACTTTGTACTAATTATGGGAGAAAATGGAGGTATTGGTATTACATCGTATTTATTTTCAACTTTGTAAGAAGGATTTGCTGCAAAATCTCCTGAACAGCTTACGTTTTTTTCAAGCTGACTTTGATGTATATTTAGATTAGTTGCAGTTTTAGTGTCGTCTTCACTTATGTTAAAATCTCCCCCGGCAGTTGGATATGTTGTGTAAAAGTGATCTTTTATGTCGTTGTTTATCATTAAATCGGAATTATTATGTAGCTTTGAGCATGAAGTCTTTGCAATGCATTCACAAATAATATTATTGACAGCTGCCATTCCTTCCTTATCAAAATCTTCAGCATTCCACACCTTAATAGCTTTGTAGCCATTCAAATCGCACGCTTTCTCAACTTCACACTCACAGTATAAGTCATGCCTTTGAAAATATTCAGGGATTTTTACTGTTGGCTCTTTTATCTTATTAGTGGTCCACATATGATTAAGAAAATATACCAGACTAGTTGATGGATAAATAGTTTCTTCAAATATTTTCTGTTCAGAAGTGCTTACAGGAAATTCATCAATAATGTAGCCATCAGTTGGATATGCGAGAATCATGGCGAATTTAATTAATTCTACAATTTGTTCTGTATTGAGTGGTATTATTGTTGTAAGGTTTTTGTCATTCTTGGTAATTACCCTCTTGCATATCTGTTGCGCCTTTTTTATGAGTTTTATTCGTGATTTAAATTCAAATTTGTCACTTATGACACTGTCTGAATCCTGTTCGTTTAAAATATTGTCGTTTTTGTAATTATACCATTCTTGAATTTGTTCATTCATGTTAATATACTTAAAATTTACTTGCTTTGCTAACAACTCGCAAAAGTTTTTTCTGATTTCAGCTGTAGATAGTTGTGTAAGACCCAAAATCCAAATCACAGGCAGCTGTCGTTTTATCAATTTTTGAATGTCTTCATTAATAGGATCCGAGTTAATTAAGCTCTCTTCTGTTAGTTGTTCTGGTATTGCACTATCTGTACAAACAATTTTTTCTGCAGCAGAGCTAATTGGTGATAGTACTGGGGATAAAAATTCATCTGATTCAACGTCTTCGTCTATCTCATCACTAAACGGCTGTGGAAGTCCAAATTGGGGATGCTTGTGGTCAAAGAAATTATTTGTCTCTAAAGATTTCAAGCTATTAGCACCGGTTACAATTGCGTTGGAGTACCTAAGTTTCTCTATTGAATTATTTATATTGTGATTCATATAATTCCTAATGTGCTTATACACGAGAGAGTATACAAAATGTATTGTCTCTTGATTTGCTTCCTCTGCGTTGAGAACACGTATCATTTTTGTTTCAAAGAGTCGACAAAGTTTATCCACTTCAATAAATGAGTACTGACTTCGACGCCAAACAAGTTTCGAAAAGAGTAGTTGAACACGTAATTTAATTTGTTTGTCCACATTTGATTGTTGCGGTGTAGTTGATCGATTACAACTACGCTCAATACGAAGACGAGCATTGTATTCATCAATAATACTATTTACAGCTGACTCTGTAAAGTATGTACAGACAGCGGGGGTGTAAAACATTTTCTCGAATGAGATCCCGTCTAGTTGGTTAAGGAAGACACCATCAATGATGTAACCTTTTGTAGGGTAATGCTCAATCATTGCAAATTTTAGTAGTTCCATTATTTTGGTGCGTGTTAAGGGTTGGTTTTGGTTTATATTAAATTCAATTATGTTTCCGGGCATGGCAGAGTGAATGTCATCTGAATTTCTTTGACCAATATTTTCAGTATTCAACTTGATTTCACTTTGTTGGCTAGATTGTCGTTGACGTGTTTGTCGATGGGTATTTATGTGAGAGGTATAGGCAAGTGTACTTCGATTTGGTATCATGTCATACTCGATGACCAGGTCAAGTAGGCTTGGAGAAAGCCTTGCTGGAACATTAACATGAATATTATTTGAGTTAGTTATCTGTGTGGTTGATTTTTTTGAACTTTCTTGCCTTTGTTTGTCGTGTCCAAAAAATCGTCTTTTTAATAAAATATTTTCTTTATCTTTGTCGTGGTCATAATGTTTGTCTAAATCTATTTCTTGGTCTTTAAGTGTGCTCTGTTTATGTTTTGAACCTAAATCATGAAAATCCTTTAAGTCATCCTCAGCTGAGACTGGCACACATGTTTGTTGTGAGGGGTATTGTCGAAGCATCCAATTTTTGATACACGTATCTAAGTTAATATAAAAGTAGTCAAGAGCTTCAGATAGTTCTTCGCAGAATTTTTCACGAAGTCTTTTAAGATTATTTGTTGGAAGTCCAATCATCCATATGATAGGCAGACAACGCTCTCGAATTCTCGACAATATTGGATCAAGTGATGGTTTAATACAATGTGAATGCTTTTTCTTTGTTGACATGGTTTGATTTATAGATTTTAGGACTTGTTTCTTGGAGAATTTTGGTAGCTTGAGTTTAAACTCTGAAAACAATGTATAATTTACAAAAACAACAATTTAGTCCTGTAACAAATAGCGTTCTTGAAATTAAATTATAAAACCTGCTAAGTTGTCCCTATTTAGGCGAAGAAGGATAAATATACAAACGTGCGCTGGCATTTTAGTTAAAACTTAATGAGAAAGAATATTTATGCCTGAATAGCCTCAAATTTTGTAATTTAATATTGAACACAAATCATTTGAAAAACTAGGTTTTGTTCAACACTAGTGTTTTTTATTATTGATTTGATGAGCTATTAGCTATGTTTATAATTATTCACTTATTTTTGTTTTTCGTTTACATAGTTTTTCTTTTCACTTCAGTTTTTGCGCATTGCCATTTCATGTTTCATATTTTAAGGTTTATGACTAGTTATATTGTGTAATATTGTAGTTTCATGTATTAGAGATTATTGTTATCAATATTGAAGAGCACACGGTGTCGTACATTATTGAATCTAAACGATGTATTACATTACTCTTTTTTTTCTGCAAGTCTTACAAAAATGTATAAAATAATTTAACATGTAGTCTTTATAGCTGAAATCAATTCACATTCTCAGTTCAATTTTCAATATTAGCTTTCGTTTTGGTTGTTGGTGTTGCTGAACTGTCCTGCTGATGCTAAGCCTGTTTCGACGTTAAACAAGAGCGCAGTTCCAGGTTTAGCTTGGCTTCCATCAACATCAATGTTGAGACCATTAGGGAAGGCTATTGGATTTATTTGCATTTGAATTTGAGGTCCAACGTTCTCATACTGACATTTAACCTGTTCGTTTTCTGCAGGTAGTTGAGCTTGTTGTGGTTTTGCCGTACTTGATTTGTTAACAACGTGTTCAAATTGTTCTGGATCACACATATTAGCTCGATTTGCCTCTTTAATTCGATTTATGAGGGACTCTGTGGACGATTTTTTGCTACATGGTTTACTTTCTTGTTGGCTTTGAGTGTTCTGTTTGTTTTCTTTCGTTTTGTTAGTGTCCTCGGAGTCAATTAATCTAGCATCAACTACGGGGGGCGGTGGTGGCTGAAATAGCATTTTGGCTATTTCCGAAGCAGTTCGTTTTGCATGTCTTCCATGATTGGGAATTTCGTGTGCTACCAACACATTACACGTTGGGCGGTCTGTCAATGTTTTCAAAATGAAAACAGAAATAGCAAGGCACATAAATGGAAGTCAGAAAATACAAACAAAATTAAATAATTTTTTCAAAAACACAAAATTGCGTATTATTTGTTTTTCAAAAATTAAATGATCTAAATACGGAAAGTTGACAAAAAACAATTAAATTTGAGCAGCAGTCTTGGCGCTGAGATTTTTTTTAATTTACAAATTTAACATGGGGTTACTGGAGAAACACACATACTTCAACGTACCAGTCGGACGCCAGTTTTTATTCCAATTCTGAAAAGTAGTAATTGTCACGAAGAAAAAATGCGTTTTTTGGAGCTCTTGCGGGTATTTCGTAAAGCAAAAATTACGGTTGCGACGTATTTTTTAAGTTATAGATATTTTAATTGTTTTTAAGGCAGCACTGCACATAAGGAGGGTTTCAATGCATGACAGGAGTGTACTGTTGTATTTTGTTCACAATTGTTTGTGATAATTGTGATTTTCACATCACAAAACAATCACAATTTACATTGTTAACAATTTATTTTACCAGCCTAAGATTGTGATTGTGAAAAATTGTGACTGTTAACAAAACGATGAAAAAACCTAATTTGTTGACAACGAGGTGTGGGTGGTGGGGGGAACTTTTCCAGTATTATTGGGATCGTCCACAAATGACGTCCCGCAAATTATCATTCTTTTGTTGGGATCATCCATGAATGACGTCCCGAAAATTATCATTATTTTAGTGGGATCGTCCATACATGACGTCCCGAAAATTATCATTTTTTTTATTAGGATCGTCCATAAATGACGCCCCGAAAATTATCATTATTTTATTGGGATCGTCCATAAATGACGTCCCGAAAATGATCATTGTTTTATTGGGATCGTCCATAAATGACGTGACGAAAATGATCATTGTTTTATTGGAATCGTCTATTAATGACGTCCTGAAAATGATCATTCTTTTATTGAAATCGTTCATTACTGACGTCCCGAAAATTATCATTCTTTTGTTAAGATTGTCGTTAAATTACCGCACATGAACTAAGTTTCATGCCTGTGTTTTAGACACATTGGCCCTCCTGTTTACATGTTTTATTTACGATCTTAAGTGTATAAATGACAAAAGTTAGTTTTCCGTTTTTATTTTGTGTTCTTTTAAAATTAGTCGTACTCTCTACTTTCTGTACATTTTACTACGAACTATTTTTAGTAAGACTAAAAAAACTGACTAAACTACAAAGAGCACCATGAAAATGGTATCGTCAGTGAAGAGGTGTTTGCCAATGTCCATTCGTTTCTTAAACGCGCTTTAGCCCAAGTCCATCAAAATGCATAAGTGCATTAAATTATTGGTACATGCTTACAATGTTATAACTAGAGTGAAAAATGTATTACCTGCACCAGTAAAGTGCAACATGGAATATCCACACCTTGGAAGTGCAGAATTTGATATCTATCGCATTTAATTGTAAAACAAATAACGAACTAAAATGAGGAAGTTAGAGTAATACTTTCATATTTTTATCATTTATTGATACAACATTTTAGTGTTCAAAGAAGAGTATATTTCTTATTCTAAGTTTTACTGTCCAGTAATTACACAATATGATGAGTGCATTTTATCACATTGTACACTTATATTATCATATTTTTGGTGCAATATATATTGAATTTCACTAAAAATATGATCCAGATATGATAATGTCAACAATAGCTGGTTTGCTGAAAATAAAAACAAAATGAGCTAAAATTTGATTCCATCAAACGTAGAAACTGTAGTGTTGTAGGTACTGCATTTTGAACTTTGCTGGAGCAAATATCACACTTGAAACTCTATAATTAACACTTTACACACACCAATACCTAAATTAACTTGTGCATTCTGCACTGGAGTTAAAAAAATTGTTTTCAGTGACAAATTTTTTTTAGTTGCACACTAACTTTGAGTAAACATACGTATTTTTAATTTGTGTACAACAAAAATACGAAGTAAAGCGTATAAAATAATAATAATAATAATTTATTCATTTTGTAAATCTAGCAGCAGCACATAAATCATAAAAAGCAATATATAAAATTATCCTTTACAAAATGTGCAGAGGAGTATGTGGGTCCTAAAAAAGTGATAATTTGGGGGACGTCTTTAACAGACGATCCCAACAAAAAATGAGAATTTGCGGGACGTCATTTACGGACGATCCCAATAAAAGATTGATAATTTTCGGGACGTCATTTACGGACGATCCCAATAAAAGAATGATAATTTTTGGGACGTCATTTACGGACGATCCCAATAAAAGAGTAATAATTTTCGGGACGTCATTTACGGACGATCCCAATAAAAGAATGATTATTTTCGGGACGTCATTTACGGACGATCCTAATAAAAGAATGATTATTTTCGGGACGTCATTTACGGACGATCCCAAAATCATTGAGTTCTCGTTTGTTGTTGCTTCGTTGTGATGATCTTGTGATTGTGCACAATCTCATTTTAGTAGTTTGTGATTGTGATTGTGATATCACAATCACAAGCGAAAAAACTATCGTGATTTGTGAACAAAATACAACAGTACAGGAGTGGGGTTGGTTTTGAACAAATACAGAAAGTGTACTAGAATTCCTCTAACTTTGTTTACCAAGTACTAATACATAGATGAGCTGCAGTTAAAATGTTGAGGATAAAAACTGACATCCGCCTGGTGCGCTGAAGTATGAGTGTTTATTCGTTTACTCCATGTTAAATTTGTAAATTAAAGTAATTCTGAGCGCCAAAACTGCGGCTCAAATTCTTTTGTTTTTTGTCAACGGCATTTTAGACCATGCGACTATAGAAGAAAAATAGTACTTGCAAATTTTAAAAAGGACTCTAAGTACTCATATTATTGGAATTTAAAATCAATATACGCGTGGCTTTAGAGACCCGCGTTCTATTTAAAACTCGAATAGTTGTAGAAGTAAAATATATATACAGTGTATCTCAAGTGATTGGAAGGCAAGATTTGTGTAGAGTAGAGAGACTAACACAGTCCAAAAGCGACTGCATACAAATATGCTGGGGTAAATGAAATATCACTTAATGAGGTTTAGAGTCTTAAATTATAGTTGACTGCTTATTTACCATCTTATGATCATTACCTAGCTGTTAATATGCTAGTAGTGACCATATTATGGATTCGAGGGTAAACTTTTAAAACTAACAAGAGAACCACGACAAGTGATACGCTCCGATTTTAAAACAAGTATCCACAATTGATTGACCCTCCCGAGTGTACTACAGCTGTAAAACCGTTCGGTCGCAAATTGCGCCGTTGGTCCACAGCAGCGCGCCAAAGTTTAAAAAATTCAACTTTTTAAAACTTTGCCGCCTTGCAGTTCCTACATTTGTTATCCGATTTTCGAAAATTTTGAGGTTTTGTGACCTTTAACTCATTTTCTAAAAAGCTGTTTCTGCGTTTTTGAAAATTCGAAAATTTTTATTTTTTTTGAAAAAATTGAAAAAAAATCATTTTTCTAAGGCCCCTCAAAGTACCTCATTTTTTGAAAAAAATAAAAATTTTCGAATTTTCAAAAACTCAGAAACAACTTTTTAGAAAATGGTCACAAAACCTCAAAATTTTCAAAAATCGGATAACAAATGTAGGAACTGCAAGGCGGCAAAGTTTAAAAAAGTTGAATTTTTTAAACTTTGGCGCGCTGCTGTGGACCAACGGCGCAATTTGCGACCGAACGGTTTTACAGCTGTAGTACACTCGGGAGGGTCAATCAATTGTGGATACTTGTTTTAAAATCGGAGCGTATCACTTGGCGTGGTTCCCTTGTAAGACCGTAAAGGGAATGGATGTATGTACGAACATAAACCCGCACTTCTGTTTTAAGGTGTTCTTTACGAGCTACAGATTTAAAAATTGGCCAAGGAAATGTATTTTGAAAGTGGTTTTTTTGTAGCTCGAGGGCTTAAAAATTAAAATATAAAAAACACGAAACTTGGTAACTGGCAACTACTATATTGGGCATTTTGAAGCATGACTCAAATTCAAATTTGTCTTAGAATCTGATTGGTTTTAAACGGATTGCTAAACTCAGATCTTTAAACGGTCAGATCTGAATAACTTGAATAAACGTGTAAACACAATGAACTGTGTACAATGAATTTGAATTTAAATAACCTTAATAATTAATTAGATAGGGCTAGTAAATGAGTTTAAGATTCCTAACAAAAGGTTTGTTTTAGACAACTTGAAAATCATGCTAGTTATCAAATGTTAGTAGTTTTTGATTGTGACAGAATAATCACAAACTAAAAAAAATTGTTCTTTGTGACAACACTGACCTGGTACATCGTTTAACTGGTAAATCTCTCTATGGGCTACTTTTAAAATCTCTAACTGGGTCAGTTCCTATTACTTGTGATAGACTGCATTAACTTTTATTTAGAGGTGCAAATATAATTATAATTCTTCGTTGACTCTGTCCTCATTCCAAATCCTAATGTAAGCATGGTTAAAAGGGAGTTTTGTTGAAATATAAGGTGTACGTTGTTTGACAATAGTGATAATTCATATTTTGTTTTTCACTATTATTACTTGAAAAGTTAAAAAAGAGGTTTTTGATATATATTTTGTTTGTTTACCGTAGTCTTGAGGATTTCGTATACGATTAACACAATCACATTTTCCACCAGATTCCTCCCAGATAAAACCCCTGTAGCTACCCCAAGGAGATGAACTAGGATTACGTGGGATGTGTGGAAGTAAATGACCTCTGTCATCAGCAATATACTTCGTTATACAATTACGGCGTGCACAATTTTTCCCTGGATGTTGAACTCCATACTGCCAATTACGAAGTCTTCGTGCCCCGAAAGAATCGTTAAACTTTCAGGAGACAAAATATTAATTATTTAAAGTGAGTTATACCGAATAATAGTAAATAATCAATACTCAACACCAACACTCCGAGTGACTAAGTTGATATTTTATTTATGCCTAAATAACGGGACCTGATATTGTTACCACTGTTTTTTTACCACCACGTCCAACATAAACCGTAGAACTCAATCCCTACCACCATCGCCAACAAAATAGTACAACTCAATCCACTCATTAACCAACAAAAATCTTGGAATTAAACCCCGAATACCCCCACCACCACCGCTAACAAAAACGGTTAAATGTAGAATTTAATTCCCACCACTACCATTAAAAAATTGTAATTGTAATTATATTTGAATACAAGAGTACTCGTAGTGATTCTATAGTGCTGTTTAGTGGTGGTCGTGGTGGTTTGATTTTAATTTTACAGTTTTTGTTTGCGGTGGTGGCGGAGAATGAATTCTAAAGTTTTTGTTGGCAGTGGTGGTGGCGATTGAGTTCTACGGTTTTTGTTGGCAGTGGTAGTGGTGGGGATTTAATTTTACAGTTTTTATTGACTGGGTGAGGGTGGTGGTTGTAAAAACGGCGATGAAAAAAGCAGGTCTCTAAATTACACATTTTGATTATTCAGATAATCAGATGTTGTAGTAAAATAACACGAGAAGAGTATGATTGATTTTGCACAATGTTGTCTTTTAATACGTACCTGACCTGCACTGTAATGACCAGACATAGTTCACTATTATTTTAGACCAGATTTGTTCCACAGAAAAATAGCCGACCTGAAATTATTTCAGTTATGAATATGAAAATTCTTTATTATACGAAAAAGGCAGATATTCGCTGATAATTATTTTATGGCCTTTTTGTTAATCAGACAGAAAGATAGTTTTACGAAGTGAGAAAAATGAGGAATATTAAAATTAAAATTAAATATTGCATTGATTGTTGGTGGGAGCAATTTATGCGGCGTACTGGTTTGCTTCCACATAAGGAATGATTATTGGGATACTAAATATTAGGTTTCATATCATTAATGTTTCAAAATCAGTGTGGTAGGAGGATCTAGGTAACACTTTAAAAATGTAATCCTATTTTTTTAGAATTTCCTAAAAGTTTGCGTTTTCTCTTATTCCATGGCCTTCATTTTCATTATTGCCGTCATTATTTATTGATATTTTGAACATTCTAGTAATGTAGCATGGCAACTAATTTGATATATTTTAAAATTACAGTCAATTCACGTCACTTGGCCTTCAGTTCTTTTGTCTTCATGTCAACAATATGGTTGCGAGATCTGGAGTTCAATTTTGGGGGAAGAAAAGAGTTTTTCATTCTAAATATCGTTATGTAAAACACAATGTGGGTGTTAATAAAACACCTGTATGGGTTAAAATTCCCAATGTAGCGTATATGCGAAGCATCATGTTGGCTCGTAAATTTCTCCGGCTGAAATATGCTTTGGAATCTAGAAAATGTTATGCTCGAAAGAAAGTGAATCCTGAAAAAGACACTGAAGAATTTAAAAAGAGGCTGAATGGAAAAAAACTCGGTATCAAATTTGCAGGTCGGCGTCATAGGTCAATTACTGGCACCCAGATCCAGGGTCAGAATCAGTCAAGTTACAGTAAAAATATTGTACAGGCTAAGAATGGAAGCAAAGTTATCAGTTCTGCCGAAATCACAAACCAACAAAATAATAAAAAATTAAAGTCGGAAGCCTCAGCGGAGGCCATTGAAAATTGGACGGTATGTAGTTTTGTATCGTACTCATATTAGATTCTATACCTAGCTTTGCGCTTTGCATATTCTTAGTTTTAGCTGACTGGTTTCTTTTTAATTTTGCATCAAACATAAGAGTAATAATAGTTTGTTGTAACCACAACAAATTCTGCTATCTGAGATTTTTGCAGCAAAGTATTTCACAATCAAAATTTGCCTTTGGTATATCGCAGATACAAGACATACGAACGGCGTTTCGTACTTCTGACCTAATAGAAATTTGGGCTAACTCGAAGGCTTTTGCTAAGGACGCAACTAGTAAGAGCAATTGTTTATTTAATTCAAGCCAAAGATCCAAGCTGCAACAAGCTCATTTTTAATTCCATAAACCATTATATTATATTTAATGAATGTTTCGTGGTGGTAAATTTTCTTTAGACAACGTTTCTTCTCTTCAAGTAAGCCTCATGGAAATACTGAGAATTGGGGTTTATAGACATGACTGGGCCCTTGTTTCTAAATGTGCGGAAGGCCTTGCAGATGAATCCAAGAGGAATTATCGCAGTTCGTACTGGATATTGTGGAATGTGAGAAAGGGTTGTTTCTTATTCTTAAAACAATTATCATGCATCACAGTTTGCTAATTTTTATTTATTAATTTTGTATACTGATACTTTATTTTAGGGTGGATTTCTGGCGCTCGTCAACACGTATAGAAATGATGTAAACAGAATTTTGGAGCTCGGATTGTAAGACAGTTCGTTGACAAGTTTCATTTGTTTTTGTTTCTTAAAAAATATGATTACTATTCAAGCTAGCAGTTAAAGTATCCTTTCATTGGTATATATTAAGAATTTAAAAATTTAATAATTTATATTCTATTAATTTTAAGACAAATGCGGTCCTTGCTGTGTGCGTATCCAAAACGGATGGCTATTGAAGTTGCAACCTGGCTCACTCAACATGGTCACTTCAAAAAAGGAATAGAAATAATTGAGGTGTATTGCTAAAACTGAAAACGATAATAATTATGATTACACACTGCACATTCGCGTATGCGCATTGTTTTAAACGTATTTAAATGCATTTTAACTGTATTTTAGAGCTGGCATCAACAATGGGGTCAAAAGATTATTTTTTTAACCAAATTGCATAAAGAAAATCCTAAAAGATATCAAATTGAATTACTATCGTCGTTGTTTCTTGCTGCCCGATCGTATGCAATATGGAAGAAAGATATGGATCTTTTTCATCGGGGCATATGTAAGACACATCTTCCATTAGTCATATTTACTGTCTTGGCAGTTCTAATTTTTTTTAGATAATTTCCTTATATTAAAAGTTGAATAAGTAGTGAAAAAAATTAATTTACAGGTGATGAAATGAGTGCCCGTCGATCTGGTGAAAAAGCATTAATTGAATTTCAATTAGTAGCCGAATGGGCAGAAAAGTCCTGTGCAGAAATAACAATTTTTATAGAACCTTTAATAGAACTGATGATAGAGTTTAAAACAGAGTTTGATGCTCGTAAAATATTCCTAAATTATGCTGAAAAGCACAGGCGGAATTATATTCTACAAGATTTGTACTTGAAATTTTTGGAAAAGTATTTTCCTTTTTTGGAAGAAGAAATTAACGTTTTCACAGAGGTAAATTACCTGTAAACATAGTTTTTATTGTGCATATACCTACTAGTACATGCATTGTTGAACGCAAGTAAAGTAAAATTCGCATAGCATAGCGTAATATAATATTTCAATGTTACCATTGTTATTCGGTAAATTAGACTGACAATTACAGTTTAATTGAATTGCGTGTAATTAGTATAGTATTACATTTCATGTTTTTCATTTAAATTTACAGTATCGGAAGCTGTTTGCATTTAAAAAGCGTGACTCCACAGCAGATCTGTTGAGACTGAGACATTGGAGAGATAATATTGTTTGCAATTCAAATGAAACAACTTTTAAGTCTGTTCAGATTCAAACACATAATTTATAATCTTTATACAGTTTTGACTCGATAAATAATTTCGAATATGTGCGGATTCCAATGTCAAGTTTATATTTGAAATTGTCTTTTCTCTTATTATGGATCTTAAATACCAATTCAAATGCATTACATATTTTTTTGAAAAAAGTTCCGAAGCAATCCAGTTATTACAGGGCAAAATGTCCAGACTCTATTCTGATTAAGTATGTTTATAGGTTAATCCACTTTTGTAATAAATGCTATTTTTAATACAGAAAAATTAAATAAATATTTTTAATAATTAACAATGTCAAAATCATTATTATCAATTGCTATTTCCCGTGTGCGGACAAGTCCGATGATCAAGATCTACTAATTGGTTTTCTCTCCTCCTTCATTGAGTGTTGTGATAGCGATTTATTTTATAATTGCAGGTGATTATAATATCCATACTTTTTCTAAGAAGTTCTCTGATCTGAAAGGCACAGCCGCTGAGCTGGGGCTGACTTTTGTGGATGTAGATCAACTTGGTCATAGAACCCATACATACTTAAGTGATATTAACTCATGCTCCTCCTGGCTGGATCATATTGCGTGCAGTGAACTCCTGGCTAACTCTTCGCAAGTAAGCATCATACACTACACCCCAAGTGATCACTCCTGCCTACTAGCAACCTTTGCCATCCCTGGAATAAACCCCGCCTCATCAACTACACCTGTGACTGCCTCATGTTCAAACAGCAGCTCAGGTAAACCGGCAAGTCCTACCATTAATTGGAGAAAGGCTGGCCCTGACACGCTCACGAAATATACAGAGCTCACCCGACTCCTGGCACATAGCATCAGCCCTAACTTGTGTGAAGTTGTAACCTGCCAGGAGCGGTTCTGTAAATTGTTAAGTAATCATGTATCGTCTATACACACGGCTTATGAGCATCTCACTAGTGGGCTACAAGCCATTGACTCCTACTTGGGAGCCTCTACTCGTCAGTCAGCTAAGCGGGTGCTTGGATGGTCTTCATCTATCCAAGACTCTTACAAGAAATATAAAGATTTGTACTCCGCCTGGCTTAGGGAAGGCAAAGGTCACAGTAAAACATTTCTCGCCTTGAAGCAAGCAAAAAAAGGATTTAAGCGCACTCTCCGGGAAAAACACAGGCACTTTGAAGTGGAACAAGCGGAGATTTTCGCGCTGTCTCAAAATTCAAAAGACTTTCCCAAATTCTGGCAGGAAGTCAAAAAATTGAACAAATGTAAACATTCTGGTCCCACCAACAGACTGGAAGATACGAAAGGTGAAATTGAAATAGCAGAGCTGTGGAAAAATCACTTTCAAAATCTATTCACCCCTAGTGACAATGTCCAACCTGACATCAGCTTATTTACGATGAATAAGTCCAAGGTTAGCACAGTGTTTGTTCCTTCTCAAATTCGGCTAATAATTAAACATATAAAAAATGGGAAACCCTCCGGTCACGACGGCATAAAAGTTGAGCACCTAAAATATGCACATCAAGACTTCATTGAACTTATAAGCTCTATATTTAACTCCATGGTATCTCACTCAACGATTCCCTCCTCACTAATGCTTGTGAACTTAGTGCCGATCCTGAAAAAGAAGGGTCTTGACCCGTCCAAAAAGGACAATTATCGTCCCATTGCTCTTGCCACGCTTCTGTCGAAAGTCCTGGAAAAACTAATACTGTGTCAGTATTCGAACTTTTTTGTCACGAATTCCAACCAGTTCGGCTTCAAAAAGAAGCTGGGATGTGAGCTCTGCATATTTACCTTGAAACAAATTATTAATTTCTACAAAAGAAAACACACCCCGCTGTTCATCTGCTTCCTTGACGCCTCCAAAGCCTTTGATAATGTGAATCACAGCATCCTACTTCAGAAACTATCAGCAAGAGCGTTGCCTGACTGAATAATCCAACTTATTGCTTACTGGCTCCAACACCAACTGTTCTCCATTCAATGGGGATCAACCATCAGTGCCTCATTTCCTGTGAGGAAAGGGGTAAGACAAGGAGGTATTCTTTCCCCCTACTTCTTCGCCGTTTACATGGACACTCTATGCACGGCCCTACTTAATGAATCTGCTGGCTGCAGAATTGAAGATGTTGTAGTTAACAACATCATATATGCCGATGATGTCTGTCTTCTCTCAACTACCATACAAGCCATGAATCGACTGCTTTCTGTTTGTGAAGTATTTGCTGAATCTCATAATCTGTCGTTTAATTCATCTAAAACCCACCTTCAGGCTTATCTCCCTGCCTGCCACAACCGCTGGGAACCCATGATAAAAGTCAATTTTAAAGGGGTCAACCTGGTACCGGAGACCTGTGTCAGATATTTGGGATATGAAATAGCAACTTCTCGGTACCACTGGAGTGACGTCTGCTCAGATGCGGATGAAATTAGGAAGAGAGTTAGTGACCTGTACAAGCGCGCTAACATGATTAAAGCTAGGTTCAAGCGCTGCAATTCTGAAGTCAAAAAATATCTATTCCGAACCTTCCTTTCTACTATTTATTGCTGCAGCCTCTGGGACATCAAAGGAATTGTAAAAAACTGAATCACAGTGGCCTATAATGACTCGTTCAGAATCATTTTTGGGTACAGACGGGACTGTAGTGCTTCTGATATGTTTCGCGAAAACAGGGTTGGCTCCTTAAATGAAGTCTGCAAGCTCGCTAAAGATTCCCTACTACGCAGAATTTCGACTTCAGACAACTCAATTATCTTCAATTTATATAACTCGTCCATTCTTAGTCAGTCATATCTATGTCCCCCTGCCCTAAATCTGTGGTAATGCTATGATATCTTATTGTATTAGCTTCACTATTGTTAATAATTTTAGTGTATCTTTGTCTACCTCTATTAAGATGTTTATTTCTGGTTTGGGAATAACCCCTTACTTTTTGTTACATTAGCACTATTAATTGTTGTTGCGTATATCTCTACTTTTTGTTTGTTATAAGTTATTCTGGACCTATTGTGTGTCTGTCTATAAGAAATAAATAAATAATACAAAGTAGAGAAATTTTGCCGAACCTTTTCATGACTAATTCCTTGTTTGCTTTTATTTCAGTTCATAGTTTTTTTAAATAGTTTTTAATTAATCAACAAGGCATTACCTTTTTTCTTTAATAGCATGTGTGCTGTATGAACAGACAAATGAAACAAAATACTTATTGGTCCTGTACAGTTTCTATCTCAATGCAGAAAGGTGTAAGATTGTTTTACTTTAGCTATGCACTTCCATCAATATCCAAATCAAAATAAAGGATAAGGATAATTTTGTCTGTTAGTTTTTTTTTCATATCCTAATTATTGGATTCTTTAAATAAGCAATTTTGTACTCCAAAGGATGTAGAATAGGTAATTACCTTTTGTTTCCAATCTAAACTCCTTGTAAATACGTAAATATGATCGTATGCGTTTAAAACGAGAATGAAGTTTCGCACACACACACAGATACACAAATGCACAGATTTCCTCATGAATCCTCGCTCATCGGGAAGACAGCCGTAGACATCTGACCGACGAGACGAGGATCCATCAGAAAGAGGAGATAACAGGAGTCAAGCCAACGAAGCCCTCTCATCTTCACGTCTAGCAGACTGTCTGGGAACGAAAAGAAACGCGACCCCGAGGCAAAAAGAGCTCAAGTGGCGTGGGGAGGAAAAATGGACAAGAAGGCAGACTCGCCAGTGAGGACCGAGCTAGCGAAGGACAAACTACACAATTTATTTTTCAAATATTTTTATTCTTGAATTCTTCTTGAGTTTTCATCCTGAAGATTTGGTAGAGTGGAAGGAGAAATATGGAGACACCGAAGGGATTCCGTAGATTACAAGGGGATTCTTGTCGTAAATCCTGCTGGTGCAGAATGGCATCTGAAAATAAACCCAAAACAACTTATAGCGGAAACTTTTACATTTTTCTATTTATTTTGTGCGTGTTTCCTGTATTCTTCCTTCCTCTCTGCGATTATTTTCTGAGTTTCATTTGTTAGAATTAAGTAGAGGTCAAGAGACCAAATAAGCTTATGAATTATAAATCAAATCAATATTTGTGCATCCTTACCGGAACTGGACTCAACTCATAATCTGGAACACACCTTGTACCATTTATTTGGTACACGTAAGAATGTAGTAATATATCATTGGCTGTAAAATTGTTGGACGTAAACCTGAAAACATAAAACATAAAAAGAAAAATTAATAATCGTAAATCTGTTGCCCTCAGGCTTCTGCTAATCAAGGAAATATTATCATTTCATTTCAATTTATACTTTCATTTTGATTTCTTTAAATTTAAATATAAAAATTGACTTTAAAATTACCTTCGCTCTCCGCTCGTTGTCTGCTCATTCAATTAATTGGCCAAACTTGTTGATTCTCATCCCGCATACGAATCTGAAATATAGAATAATTAAATTAAGTTAATAAAATTAACTTGATCACATTGGCATCACTAGTCGTCGGGCAGAAGTTCGAAAGAACTCCCCGTACGTAATTTAGGGATGGGAAAGCATATAAAATAAATAAAAATCCAAAAATAATTTCAAAATTGAAGGAGCGGAGGGGAGTCGAACCACTGCCCTTGCTCGTTTCGTGGGTTCGCCTTTCCTTTGTTCGTTGGCGACGGAGGCGCTCAGTGGCTGTATTTTCGTCCCAACCATGCTTCCCAACTTATAAAATAAAAGAAATAAATTACACTTAACCTAAAATATAATTAGAATAAAAATTAAAATAAAAGGAACTTACCTAATTAGTCATCTAAAATTCAGGACATGTGCCTGTGCTGGAGTTGACGGCTACCTATGGCGTGCGACCGTTGATGGCACCACACTCCTATTCGGTCGCCGTCCACCACAGGCGGCCACTCATCTCCAGTGCTGATCTAGTCAAGGACTCTCCATGTCCTTGACCTCAGCGCCACATGTCCTCCTAAAATTAAAGAAAATATCGAAGCATACATATTCTAGAGTTAACTTCATTAAAAATTGGCAAAATATAAATTCATCAAAATTTCAGTGGCTGACCGAACTTCCGAGGGCCTACAGCGGTAATGTCGACAATGGGCTGCCTCCGTTTGCCTCGTATCGTCAACAGACACCCGCCGCCCCTCGGAGGTCCGGAAGCTCAAGGCGGCGAGGTCGGGAAATGGCTTCTTTCACGCAACCCCGACCTCTGCCTCCAAGCTACAAGCCACTATAAATTCATGCAGTAAATATAACGTACAAATACTAACATGAACCTCGATAATGCATAACATTCAGCATTGAAAATTATTAAAATCAAAATTAGTGAGTGCAGGGACACTTACCGCCGCTAGCCTTCCTGGAGCTCTTGAATACATTCTTCAGCAGTTCCCTTCCCCCCCCCCCCATGGATTCACTAGCCTAACTAGTGTGGTGGATACGCCCCCGTAAATGAACAAAACTACCATCTGACCCCATCATTAAAATGCTCAGAGAATGCTTTATTTAAGTTTAAATCATAAAATTATCATCCATTCACTATAATCCGAAAACAAGTGTGAGGAGGTAAGGTAAACTCGTCCTCACGGTTTCCAGTCGCCCTTTGAGTCGGTATAGGAAATTGTAAGGTCGTTTTACGTTTAATGAAATTTCAGTGGTATCGTTTATACAGCACAACAGGGCTCCGCGCCTCCGCGTCGGCTATTTCTGTTATTAGTAAAGCGTGTTGGTATAGAGCAGATACGTGGCTTGACTTACCGTTTAAATAGTTAAACCCTAAATTCTGACGACCGACAACTTACTATTTCAAAGAGTTGTCAGCAATTTCTTTCCTTTTAGAGCATAAGATATTACTTTGCACGAAATTTGTGAGGTGATAGTGAAGTGATAAAATAAATTGAAGATTGTATTCCCTATTCCAAATATTTTGGTTATAGCAGTCACTATATTTTTACATTAAACTCTTTAGCATGATGTATCTGATTTTTGATACAGTATATTGAAGTTAATTCACTTTCTAGGGACAGGTGTGTTATTTTGTATCACTTCCAAGAGTTGATGGTTTCCAGATTTGAATATTTTGCAATTAAACTTCGTATCTTTCGGTTCTACTGTACAAAGTTATGAACTAAGCGTAGTAGCCCTTTTAAACTAATGCCATGAATTTAAAAGAAAAGCAAAAATTGCTCTTTCGAAATCTGACTCTAACCGCACCCGCACCACCCATATTACCTGTACCGTTACCTATTCTCGTTATTTATTTCTTATCATCCAAAAAGGCAAGGTTTATGCAAGTTTTCTCTCCGATCCTACTTGTGACTCTGTCTGAAGATGGATTACCAGCTACCAAATTTATTACCAGAGGGGTAAGTTTGTTTTTTGTATTATTTTCTTTTCGTTTCTTTTATTTTTAATAATTACATAAAATATGTAAATAAATACTCAGATTTTATTTTTTAAGGCCAGCTTAACACGCAGTGCTAGCACATTGGCACCTAAATTGTTTATTTATCCTGTCATCTAATTTTCTTATCTATTTTATTGCAAATTATATGAATATAAACAAAACCAATAAAAGCATTATTGTTGTGTGATTATTATTTTATTGTAGTGTCTGATATTACATTTATATTTTAATACGTAGATTTAAACTACTGTTAAGTAAATTAAGACGTAGTCCTAATAAATCGGAAATTAATTAGTTTGTTTTAAAAACGCTAAACGGAAAACGAGGACCAATATAGCGAATGATGACGGCTGGTAGTATACCTAGCTGCGTTTTGTTTGTAGTGCAAGTCAGGCGACTTAGGATCATTCAATGAAATCATGAAGTGGCAGGGGCCGAGGAAAAGGCAAATTTGTTCCACTACCTACTTTCACCTGTTTATTTCTGTGCATACTGTTTCGATGAAGACGTGTATGGACGATGCTTACTCATTTGTCATTAAAGGCAAGCAATATTGCCGCAACTAACACGAATTTTACGCAAGTACTAAAGCCCTCTCCACCCCAGGCTACGGCTATGCAGGACATGGGGGTTTATTTTGCATTCAACAAAATAAAACGATGCTGTAGGAGCGTAACAGGACAATTTTCTGGGATGCAGCGGCCTCGGCAAAATAGGAATGTGGATTATAATTTTTATGACCAACCCGATGGTTGAGATAATATTGAGGAGGAAATAATAAAAAAACCTCCATTATCTGTTATGATGGCTGCATACACTGATGGTCAAGAATCTTGAGGTCGCTAATACTGCACCTGAATCTGAGTTAAGTATTGTATTTCAGGGATTACATGATTCAACTAATATGGCTCCAAATTACTTACTACCACTACGAGACCAGATAGCTACCTCTAATTGTATACAAAATTAAGATATTAAGAAGGGAGATCAGAAACGAGTAAAGCTACAATACAGGACACCAGACAATTGTAAGCTTTTACGTTTACCAAGAGTAAATCCTAAGATTTGGTCTGCCATAACTGCTAATAATCGTCTTTTGGATAAAACATTTCAATTCGTGCTGCAGCATATTAGTCGATCCCTAATTGCCCAGGGTTAAGTGGCAAAAAATGATCTAGATTTAACCGGAAATAAGGAGACCAAGTTGCAGAAGACAAGCATCGAAAAGATTTTTCAGCCGTTATTGGACTCCCTGAGATGGACTATGACGGAAATAAATAACCGCCAGCGAGCAGGTTTAATACATTATTTAGACCCTGCGTTGGCTTCGTTGTTCTTCTAAAGTAGCCGTTAAAGAATTCTTGTTCTGTGAAAATTCCCTTCGTTCAGCTTTAAAGATTGTTAAATCAAGTAAGGCGTCGTCCATATATTGCGTATACACTTTTTTGACATTTCTGTACTCCCCCTGCCCCCTAAAAAAACAATAGTGATCAGTGCCAATACCCACCCCCTCCCATATTCGTATACAGTTTACTCACTATTGTACCATACGCAAAATAAATGTATTAAAAGATTAAAATAGCCCAAAAAATGTATAAAATTTGAAATTATCATAGATCGAGAAGTTTTTACCAAATTGAATATTAATGAGATTTATCAGATGTCCTACTTGTCAGAGACATGCGGCCCTTCCCGCTCATATTCGATATATTGTAGAAAAATTAACGCCTAACAACTTTCTTAAAGGAACTTTTCTCAAATATTTTAACTTGACCCAAAAATTTTGGGTCATAGGTCAAATATAAAATTGCATTTTACCCCACTCCCTTCCAAATAATTTTATGCCATGTAGAATTTTCTGGTGATTGACATGGTGGTCTTTGTTTTGGAAAAAAAGTAATTGTTGACTCTACTCTAGGCCAAAAGGTCAAAAATAAAAATAATTACTAATTTCTTTATAATTTTTATGATGCAGAATTTGCTGAACCGTGGTGGTTCAACTTTGAGCAAAAAACTAATTCTTGACCCTATTTTTGGTCCAAGTTTGAAATACCCTAAAATTAGAGCCACAAATTAGTTTTTTGCCAAAATTAGTATCATCACGTTAATCAGCAGCAAATTATACACCAGATATGTGAACCTAATATAAATAAATTGTGGTTTAATGTTTGACGTTTGACTCGAAATTGTGGCTTCAAGTTCTAATATTTGAGTAATGAGTAAAGTTCCTTTGCTACAGTTGTTAGGCGTTAAATTCTCGACAATTTAAGTGATTATGATAAAATATATAATTCAGTAGTAAATTAAAAATTTATATTGCACTATGTAATGAAATATATAAAATCATAAGGAGTGAAGTAAATAATAATTAACTAAGTTCTTTGGAATTTGAGTATTTTGTGTTGTTTTCGCAATCAAGTGCTCAAACCTTCCCCCCCCCCTCTGTTTTATAGTATACAAAAGTATCAGGCACTGAGACTCCCTCCCCCCCTATTTTGTATACGCAATATATAGACGACGCCTAAGAAGCCACGTTTTGTTCGTCATCATTCGTATCCGGCAGCATCTTCCGGAATGTATACCTGTCGTCAGAGTGCAGATCGGTCTTTAAACTCAATATAGGGCTCTTCTCGTCCATGGCGGGGCGGGTCCCACAAATGTCAGCAACGATCACTAAAGCGATTCATTCCACCGTCTTTGAAGTAATCAAAAATGTAAGTAGATTTGCTGGGCAAACAAACTCTTGCTATGACATGTGGTATTATATTACGGTTGATAAGAATGTACTATGGGTATTATTGCAGGGTATAAATTAGAATTTTTTGCTGTCCCTGCACAAAAATGTGAATTAAATATAAATTTAACTGACGACGACGTGATAAATATAGATAATTGTTTTTCTAGATTAATTTTAGGAGGAGCTATAGTTAAGTATTTAGATAGCCAGGGGCAGTTTATCTGTAGTGTTTTTACCGTTCCTAAAAAGTATGGTTATTGATTAATTCTTAACTTATCGTTAGAATTTTTAAACGAGATTATAACTTATGAACGTTTTAGAATGGAGGATTATCGCACAGTATGTTCTATCCTCACACGAGGCGCCTTTTTTTTAAATTAATCTGCAGGATGCCTATCATTTTATATTTATTTATCCTGACAGCCCAAAGTACTTTCGGTTTCGATAGAAGTGTTTTATATAAATACCCTTGCCTTCTTTTGGGGTTACCATCTACTGCACAAGTATTCACAAAGATTTTGTAACTGTTAATTTCAAAATTAAAATCTGATGGATTTGTCTCAGTTATTTATTTAAACGACTTATTAGCTTTAGAAGGCTTATTTAAAGGTTTATTGAGATTGAAACTGCTACAGTTAATTTAATGCAAGCGCTAGGTTTCTAATATTATTGAAAGCGTTCATACTTTGCCCAACTCAAACGTTTCTTGGCCTCAGAATGAGAAAGCTGAAAGCTTTGATTAAGTAATGATAAACTAAGAGCAGGCTTAGTCAGAATTCAAAAATTGGCAAAGTTTGTGGGTTTAATTGTGTCTGTAACACCCATAGAAATCTAGAGAACACCCGCGATAGGCACTCAGCATTGTAATGAAACTCCCATGCAAGGACGTTTTTCCAGTTAGGCCTGATACATAGGAAAAATCTTTGCGTACACTCGTGCCGTCTATACGTGTGTAGCAGCAACAGCTCCTCAGCATTACATTTGTATAGGGACTGTGCACACCAGCGCCTCTCCAGCTGTAGGGCGGAACTGCTTGCAACAGCTCGTTAGCATTTCACAACATGCAAGTTTGCACACTCATTTAGATGGCGCGGTTCTCAGCTCGTAGGCACTTTTCTGAGCTTCGTTCGTGTTCTCTAGATTTCTATGGTAACACCTGCTTTGCCTTACAGTTTAGTTTACACCCGTCAGGTAGAACTAGAGAGAACTCTTGCTTTACAAAAACATTTTAACAATTACAAAGCTTGTTTTCAATTGTCTGCAACTTCAATTAGTGAAATTAATTTGTGGATGAATAAGGTTCCTTCATCTACGATTTTAATTAGGCATGACTCAATAAACTTTTTTATTAAGACTGATGCATCTCTGTCGGGTTAGGGCTGTCATTGGTGCAATCGAGTTGCTCGTTTTGTATGAGCCTTCGTTTACTAGCAGCATTATTATCCGCGAAGCATACATACGAAAGAGATATTCGGAAGACGTTATTTCTATCTAGATTTTCATCTTGTCCATTAAATACAAGCCTTCAGTACAAGTCTTATTTACGAAAGTGGACATCTTTTTGTACGACTAGGGTATTAGAGCCTAATAAAAATATTATAAATATTATTCTCAAATTTTGGTATTCAATAAATAAAACAGGCGTAGGTTTTAGTATTTTCAATTGATTTTGTTTTACGATATCTATGTTTTTATCACGTATTAATAGTTATAAGGTTGGTAATCATCCATTTTTAGTAGATTTTCAAAAATGTTTTCACACTTTGGCCTCCAAGATTTCGATATAAAGAGGTATGGGACTCTTATCAGGTGTTAAGAGTGTTTATGCTTAGTAAGATAACACTGTTTTGTGTTTTACGGACGTGACTATTAAATTAGTGTGTGTTTTAGCCCTTGTAACTGTGCATCGCGCTCAAACTTTAGGATCTATTCTGGTTTCAGGTTTGTCATTTAAATATGATTAAGTAAGTATTTAGATCTCCCAGTTGTTGAAATCTTCCCAACCTGGTCAGCCTCAACCAAGTTGTATTGTTAAGAAGTTTAGTAATAGTAAATTTTGTGTGGTAAACGTAATAACTACTTATATTAGCCAGACGTTTGGTCATAGACAAAATGATAAACTATTTTTATCTCTGGAACCATCTTTTTGGCCAGTTAAAACACAAAAAATAATTAGATTGTTAAAAGTTGGATTAAATTAGGCTGGTGTTGATAGTAATTAATTTCAAGGCCATATTTAGCGGCATTCCACTACTTTCAAGGCTTTAAAGATGGGGGTTAATATTGATCATATATTTTCAAGGGAATGATGAAAAGATGTTTCCAATGTATTTGCAAATATTTTTATTAAAACAATATTCCTATTGCCTAAGTATGATTATGTTATTTTGTCTACTTCATAGCTAAACAATCACAGTGGGTATTATTTACCAACTTATGTTTACGGGAAATATCTGGTATATCATAGTTCATAATAATTTGTGGTAGATAAATTGTATATAAATTGCACTGGTGTTTTTTGGAAGAAGTTATATCTTTAAAAATCTACACTTTCTACAGTAAAACTAAAAAAAAGTATATTTAGTAGGTAATTAATTTTTACGAAGTTGAGAATTAACTGATAATAAAAGTAACTGAAGCTTTGAATGTAGAAGGAACAATCCATCTCTCTCTAATTTTGTTTTCCAAAGCTTCCTCGGTTTTTTCTTTTATTTGTTTAAAATACTGACAAAAATAAGAAACGTTACAGGTAATATGGGTGGTGCGGGGTCGGCTGAAGTCAGGGGACAAATGAGCGTTTTCCGTCTTTTCAAATTCATGGCCATGTTCTTCATTTGCAAGGGCTACAACGCTTGGTTCATAACTTTCTACATTCGACCTTTTAGTTTCTCTTATAATTAATAGCTCATAGTTAATGTTTAACTTGGTAAGTATGAAATAAATATTAAGTATAAGGGGTCTCGTCTTAACAGTTGCGGCATAGCGTTAGAGAAGATAGCTAGGTACTCAATTGAGCTGTTTTAAGTCAGTCTCAGTCTCGGTGTTTCCCCTCCTAACGTTCAAAATGTTTCGGCATCATTTACTAAAACAGTTATGTTGACCACATTGCGATACGGCATACGCATTATTTTACTCATGCATAATTAAGTAATGTTGTTTTTAAAAAATTAATAGCAAAAATTCCGTCATAATGTAGATTACTGATTTGGGCTGCATATAAGCAGTAGGTAGCGACTCAGAAGCACCTATATTACATTCCAATTCGTAGTTTAGTATGTATGTAAAACTCAAATGTCCGATATACCTTCACTCTCTTTTTGATCGAGCTCAAATTTTTGTTAAAGATGAGACCAGGGCAAGCAATTCTGATAAACAAAAAATATAGGAACAGTCAAAAGGTCCATTTGTCAAAGTTAAAAATGAACCACGAAAGAAGTTTCCACCACCTAATGGAAATCCAAGGTAAAACACTGAGTCCCTTTCAGGAACTTGTGTGACTGCTTGTGGTCACCAGTTTCACTTGCTCGGACCCTAGCATTGGTTAATAGGGGAAAAGCAACTCAAGTAGTCGAATTTTACTGATTTAAATTATTTTAATTATAACGTTTCTTTATGATTGTGGAGTTTAGCCATTATCGTTTTGACATTTATTCCAGCGATCGGTCCTGATTGATATATTTCCTTCTGGTCTCCTGTATCATCATATTAACAAATTGATTGAAGTATGTTCTCTCGTTGTGACTTTCTCAAGAATTGCAGTTGTTTTCCCGTATATTCCGCCGCTGCTACCAGGTCAAATCCTCCAAACTGAGTTGTGTATTTGCTCAAGTTTTGTGTTAATACGATATTGCACACCCGTGCCTCTTGTTGCGACTGTGCTATTTGGTACAGCTCTCCCGTTGTCTGGGGAAGTTTTGTGTTTTGTTCCATTTGTTCTACCATCCATTTTGAGTGTTGTGGTGGTTTATTGGGGGATGTGTCTTTTGCGGTTGTTTCTATGTGGAAAGTCGTTGTCATATTATGCTTTTTCTTCTCTATCCTTTGAAGAATTGGTTCGTCCTCCTCATCTTGAGGGACTGGAGGTGGAAGGTCCGTTAAAGTAATGAATCCATCTCGTTCACATTTTTATAATAGCTGGGGAACCTGTTTTAGGATTAGCTCCACCGCCATGTCGGTTTCATAGTACCCAAAGTATCTTTCCACTAGGAGTTTACAAAGTAACTTGGCCATGGGAGTAGGCATTTTGGACAGAAGATATTCATTTGCCCTTTTATGCTCCTGGCGTCGCTTTTCTCGGTATTGTTTCTTCCAGTGTAGATTGATCTTGTTAGTCTTGGTCACTGTTTTTTCCAATAAACCAGGTTGTGGGTTTGACTCGGAATTGTACGGTGAGAAATCACTTGTAGCTTGGGGTTCTACTGGCTTCATCATCAGGGCATTATTAGCCATTGTTGGTCCTACATTGTGTTTTTTCGGGATGCAAGGTAATAGTACTTCCCAAGTATTCCCCATTTTCTGGAGTATCACATCTTCTCGTAGATGAAGTGGTATTTGCAACCAGGTTCTATAAGCACCTTCTTCCAAACTGTAGTTTTGGGTGTTATTCTGGAGAATAGTTTCAAATCTAATTTTCTCATGTCGATCTGTTATCCTTTCTGTTATGAGTTGATGGACTCTGTTCTCTTGACTTCTATACTGTTCTTGTTCAGTAGTGTGCTTGGTTAGACCTTCATCCTCAGAATCAAACGGGGTTTCCAAATAAGTCTCATTTGTTCTTGAATAAGGCCAGTCACTAACCGGTCTTCTAAGTGACAAAGGTATAATATTATTATTATTATTATTATTATTATTATTATTGTACGGTATTGCCTTTCATCCTTACTAGGATATATCAGCACCGATATTATTGTACGGATGTATATGATTCTTGAGCACACCATAGAGGATGTGCTCATCGAATCTACAACCAGTATGTAATTATAATGTAGTCTATGGATACAGTCGTGACCCTGACGTACTCCTTACGGCGATATATTTATCCTGCATCACTGCATGTATACTGCATTTTTCCCTTGCGGAGGAAGCTGGTGGACTTAATTATCCTAATAGCCTGAGAGTGCCAGTCCCCGACTAGAAGTCATCAGCCACCATACATCCATCTGACCCCTTTACTATATGAGAGAGCGGAACGAGAGAGACCACCTGCAGGAGAATCAGCAGATCAGTCTTGAAAGTAGGAGGAAGTGTATGCTGTAGCACGTGGAGAGGCTGCAGAGTTATCTCTACTTTAAACGCACACTACCTCTGTCTCGTGCCATGAAGACAACGGATGAGCACATGTACATACCTCTCCACTTACACAACTCCCCACCCCAAACTGATCCACTCCGACTGCACCCAAGTCCTATCTCTACTTGAACCACAATCCAAGTGTGGGGCAGACTCCCCGACTTAGCAGTTCAGTAGTTAGTTAGACCACTGACCCGCCAAGCCGGGTTGACAAAGGTATAATAGCCCATGTCCTCTGTGTACCTGTGATGACTCCATACTTTTCAATATTTTTCTGAAGTAGTTTAGAGTACTGTTTTCTGTCTACAGCTCTGGATTAATCCTCAGTCTAGCTGGAGGTGGGGGGCCTTCTTCTCGTTCGGGTGAGTTATTCCTCAGATGTTCTTTTTCGAGAATAAGTGCTCCGGTGGTGCGGGCCCTCCTTAATTCTTCATTGGTATAGATGGAGTTCCTGCCTGCGGTGGGTTGTTGTTGACCTTCATCCGCATCTACAGTGTTGTTGTGTTGTTGTAAGTCTTCCTCCATGGGTGTAGGTGCTCCATGATGAGTGACTGTTGGTGGTGTGGTGGGTGCTGACTGAGCTAAGGGTGTATAGGGATTAATGGTAGTCTGAATATGCTGAGCTCTCGCTCGTCTAGATGCCAATACTGTCTCCCATTCCTGCCTAGTTACCCTAGTCCTAATCATCCCATTCGGTTGTGGCGGTAGCTCTATGGGTTCCAGATCCAAATCTGTATCTGTACTGGAGCTGTCCGACCATTCAGTTGTTGATTGATTCGGTGTCTCTACTCTGCGTCCTGGGCGGAGTAGGTATGCACGCTGTTGTTTGCTGCTTGATAGCTTTATCTCGGAGTCTGAGTCCGCTTCTGTACCGGTGGTGGTGCTATCTGTCCATTGATCCAATGGGGTTTTAGTCTCTACTCTGCGCCCCGGGCGGAGTAGGTGTGCATGGTGTTGGTTGCATTGTTGTCCAACATCGTCATGTCGGGGAGGGGGGGGGGGTGGTCCTCCTTGCGTACAGTTCTCCTCTCTTGAATCATGCTCCGAGTCCGTGGACGAGTCTTGATAAAGGGGATACACAGGGGATGTGCCATTTGATTTCTATGGTATTCTTTGGATGTGTTGACATCTGAGTAATTATTATTTACCATCCGTGGCATGGTGGAATCATTACTCTATCCACTGCTGCTATTCCGTGATGACGTTCCTAGGTGTACGTTTCCTTTCCACAGGTGGAAGTGGGTGGCTCTGTTAGCTGTCTCTATGAAGCTAATATCTTCCTGAGCTAGGTGGACAGAGGGTGGTCTATTTCCTGTTCCCTCCTGTCTGTTGGCACCTCTAGAGTGTGCGTGTTGACGCTCGAGGGTTCTTTCCCTAAGGTTGTTGTCATGTTGGGCGTTGGCTTGACAACTCACCCTAGACGAACTTCGTCCTCGCTGACGTGATGTGCCACGCCCTGACCTAGAATTCCTTCTTCCGTTGCGATCTTGCGAGCTCCGAGCGGTGGAAGATGACGTGTCTCTACAGCTCCTTGGCGGAGACACTCCGTCCAACCAAAATCTACAGTCTTCCTTTTTATGGTTGGCTTTACCACAATATGAGCAAATTATTTTTGATTTTGCTTTAGTTTTTCCTCCAGGGTGGTTCCATTTACCTGGTGGTGGGGATTTTTCGGTCCTCTGATGATTTTTCTCATCACGGTTGTCTCTACGTCCTCCTCTGTTGGATTGACGGAAACGAGAGCGTCCGCGTTTGCTCCCTCCTCTTCCTCCGAGTCTTTCGTCCTCTTGTTGGGCTCTAAAAGCTTGGAGTGGGTTGTAAACGGCGTTCCTCATCGCTCGTTTGCAGTTCTCATCTTTTGCTTTGAGCAATTGAAGTAGGTTCTCGGCGGTTTTATCTTGGGAAACCCGCCAAGTTTGTAGGAATCCTACATATTCCTCTTGATCCGTGAGCTTACTTACGGTGAGTCTGAGGAAGTTTTTGGCTTCCATTTTCCGTCCAGCTCTTTCGAAATCGTTATTGATGGCCAACAGGTCGTTAAGGTACCTCTAGCCGCCTCCCGCTTCCATGCGGAGGCCGAAGAATTTCTTTGCAAGTTGGACTCGTTCATCCTCTTTTTTGGGTTCGAACATCCTTGCGAGTTCTTCCATGAGGTCTTGGGCCTTCTCGATATGGTGTACTTTAAGTAGTACATCTCGGTGTAAACCAGAATGTATAGACAAAACGGCTGTCGAGTTGGCGGCCTCCCAATTTGCAATATCCGTAGCTTCCGCTTGTGTAGGTGGCAATGCAAATTGTGGTCGTTGGTATGATCCGTCCACTATGACTCCTAGATGAACGGTGCCTAAAGCCATTTTCATGTCGACTAGCCATCTTGAGAAGCCTGATGGTCCAGTTAATTTGTCGAAGTCAACTAATGGTCTATTAAAGGTCCTATTGCCCAACATATTGTCCTTTATATGTTTCTGGGTGGCAGCTTTTAATATATTAAGTCTAGCTTTTAATGCCGTGTTCTCTAACTGCAGGTGTACGCTTGTTTTCTGGTCGGCCAGCTGGTGTTCAGATGCCCCTAATCTGGCTTGCAGTTCCTCTATCTTACTATGATAATAGGACTTAACTTTACGTACCTCAATTGCGTAGTGTTTGTTAGCTTCAACTACCGTCTGATCTGCAGTGAGGGCAGGCTCCGTGCTGTTTCTAGTCGTCGGGCCCGACTTTACAATCTTGCCTGTAAAGATTTAGTGTACTGGGGATGACTCCGGAACTCTGGAACTCGGTGGTGGCTGTGGCTGCTCTACCTTTGGTTCTGGAGTATTCACTTCAGTCTTTGGTTTCGGACCTGCCATGGGATTATAGTTCTACACTTTGTCAGTATCACTTTTAATTTCACTTATGACCACACCCTGGAACTGTGGCAGTGATGTGGGGGAAACTAAGAATTTACTTCACAAAACCATATGGAACTTTCTACACTTGGTTTGTGGAATTAATAATACGCTGCTACGAGCTGGAAGGTTCATCAATCTACGTAGGCACTGTATTCTTCACTAAGGGTAATGTTCTACTCACTTTAGTGGTGCTTAACACGCTGGAAGCAGCAGCAGCAGCATCTCAGTCGTGGAGTCTGTGGATTGAAATTACAACTCTCTTTTACTTTCTAATTTTCACTCGCTAACTACCTATGCCTTCGTCTAACAAGATGGTTTTGATGGGATTTTACTTTTCTGCACTTTCACAATATATTTTCAAATTTTAAAGAATTTATGAAATTTTGAAAATCACGTATTTAACACTTTTTACTCTGTAAGAGACTTGCTGATAGCGTATGTTACAATTTTGTAGAATTTGAAATAATACGTTAAACCCTCTGTTAAGGGCAAGTGCTGACAACGTATTCTTTAATTAATTGAAGAAACGTAAACCCTCTTGTAAAGAGACGGGCGTGATAACGTATAAAGGTAAAGAGATTAGACATACCTATCTATCGGGCCTGTGATGTGCTGATACGGGCTGTTAGGCCAAATTAACTCAGTGGTTATGTAAGAGGGTTGAAGTTCGGTGATTTTATGAAATAATATCGTGGAGCAAGTAAATGCAAATGGAAATGATAGTAAAAGGTGATACAAATAATATAGGGATTATATGACTTGTATGTGAAGCTCTAACTGTATCCAAGACGTCTCAAGAGATAAGTTTGGCTTTTTTATGAAAGGCGGAAAATACACGTCTTTCCATAAGCAGTAATTAATTCAATCTCTCGATCCATCTCATAATTCTCATTGAATTCACCTCGGTATAACAATTGATAATTTAATAAATATATAATTTGTTGTTAGATTTCGTAATGGTCACATAGTTGTCCATTGTCAATTTAAATAGTTGATCTACTTTTAAACTCTGATTAGAATTACCCAATATATAACGCCGTAATATTCTAATAATTTACTGTAGAATTATAAGATAAACCGAATAAGTATGTGTAAAGAATTACCGATTTGATTCAGCGAAATATGTGCTCGACATGCAGTTTGTTGTGTACAAACAAAAGTGAACTAAATACTCGCATACATAAATAATACATAGGCATGCTATAAATACTTTTCATAATAAAATATACTATACATGCATAATCATTCTTTATGCTCATACAGGCATTTCTCATGCTCATAAAAATAATAATATATAATAATATATTCTTATAATTTAAACTAAAATTACGTAGATACTTAAGTATGGTGGTACGCAGTTGAAACATACTATTAGTAATACAGTGAGTATTTGGACTCATATATGTATTTTTTAATACTCTCCTTTTTTTGGTTGAAGTCGTCTTAAAAGGCGGTATACGACAAGCAAAAAACCCTCTACATCATCTAGTCGCTGTTGTTATCTAGTCGTTCTCATCAATAAACTCCACCTCCTGAAATCACAAGTGGTTGAGCCCAATGAGCCCAGTCTATGAGATGTTCGCGACGTAAAATATGAACCAAATAGCAATAGTACTGTGTATGGCCTTAAAGGCTACAAACGCAATAGTACAATACAGGGTGGCCCTTAAGTTCTGGTACATAGTATTTAGCTTATAAACTTCGCTATTTTTATTCAAATTGCACAAAATTTGAAATGTATACGCCAAAACCGATTAGGTACCTACAATATTTTTATATTTGGAATAACCCCAAGTGGGGGGGAGGGAATCGGCTAAAAAGATGCAAAGAATGAATCCTTGTGGCAAGCAGGTCTTTTTTTTTGACAGTTGGCACACGCTGTGGCCACATAATTTTTTAGGGACTTGAAATTTTTATAGCCGGTAGTTCTGACTATTGTCTCTCTTTTAACAATGTGAAATGGTCTAGCCATTTAAAGTCCTGAGACACTGGGGCCGATAACGGATAACCGATGAAGTCCAAAAATATCTCCCTGAACCAGTTTTGCACGATTGTAAGCAAACGATCTGGCCATGAGTCGTGCTACAACGTACAATGGTCTTGAAGAATAAGGTTTTGATTCAAGAAGTAAATGGTGAAATTTATGATGTCATTGGCATAATTTTTTAAATTCCCGTTAAACGCCTGAGGCGCGGAAACCAAATTTGTGCACCAATTTGGCGATGCTTCCAGGAAAACCATTACCAATGGCGGATGGTGAGCCCTAAAAATTCTTTTTATTTGCGATGTAGTGTCTGACAGTCCCGCAAATACACTCTCAAATTATAGCTGTCGTGAAGTTTCTCCATTGTAAAAATTTTTACATTCGAAAATTAAAAATTTTTAATTTTGAAGTCCGCGTACCCGAGAAAGAGGGCATGGCCTTTTTCCAGGCGCATTTAATTTTGAGATAGACTCAGTCATGGAAACTTGCAATTTTTCAAAGCCCACATCTTTAGGTTGTTTTTAAAGTTAAGTTGCATTGTTGCATCGAAAACATTCGTGACCTTAGCCAACCTGTTTCCGAAACGAGCAGGTTTTTTTCAAATCCTTCTCTTTACAGATTTTAATATATTATTCTTTTCCGTTACACCAGTCGATCTTATTGTTGACGCTATTTTACACTGAATTTATCACAATAACCAACCACTTTGCAAACAAAATATTGAAGCTAATTTTGGGGCGATAAATTTTTGAAAATTCCGGACCAACTTTTTTTTGAATTTGCATTGGTTTAATTGAGGAATAGTGCTGTTTGATTGCCTCGATATTAAAAACTAATCAACATAGAACGTTTGCAATTTTTTTACTTCATTGTAGACATTGTGTGTCTAACATACTCAAATATTTAAGAAATCCGATAAAAATTGAGACTGTGGTAAGCATTGATGTAAGTGTAACAGCACTTAAGAGCCACCCTGTACATACATACATACATACATACATACATACATAATTTAAAATAGCGTGAAAATAGTGGTAACCTTAAATAAAAAACAGGTTACGGCAGGGTAGTGCATATTTTATGCAACAATCAATATATAGGGCGATGTAAGGCAAGGCATATTTAATTTCCCAGTCCCAGTGTGTCAATAGCGGAAGGGCAGCGATTTTTCAAAGCATTTTTAAAACTGAAATAGGGCATAGATAGCGGCAAAATATGGTTGTAGGACATTTTCCCCCGGGACATAATCCCCCCCCCCGGGGATTTTCCCCCTAGGACATTATCTCCCCGGACGTTTTCCTCCCAAGCAGTAACCCCGGACGTTTTCCCCCCGTGCCCGTATTTAAGATGCTACGATGCATACTGTTATAGTATAGTGATAAATCATTAAATACTTTCCTCACGACTTATCCAATTTAATCTAAAATGTATTAAACCTTAAGCGAAATGTGCGTAGTGAAACAAAATATAAATTCAATAATGTAGAAAAAAGAAAAATACGTATATTGAAAAAAAGCACCTTAGACAATAGTAATATTCCTCAAAGTTAATTGTTACTAGCAAACTTAAAAATTTGTATAATATATAATATTATGTACTACTCTGTTTAAGTGTGTACTACACTGTTATAAGTCTACTTGTTTTTCCCTTTGTTTCATTTTTGGACTGGGGGGAAAATGTCCAGGGTTACTGCATGGGGTATAATGTCCGGGGGAATAATGTCCGGGGGGATTGTGTCTGGGGGGAAAGTGTCCGTATACCGCAAAATATGACTGAATTTCGATTTTTGAATAACTTGATGACTCAACAAAATCACTCCTTCCTCTGAGGGGAGTGAATGCACCTCCTCTTTTTACTTTCACTTTGAGTAAAATCTGAAGTCAGAGCCAGAACAGAATTATTGTAACATTGTAAGTATAATAATAATAATAATAATTTATTCATTGGGTCGATTTAACCGAAGTTCATACAACCAGACTCAACCAGTCACTGTGGGTGAGGAAATAGGAGGCTACCGCGTTAGATCGTCTCGGTCTTTGTACCCTTTCGCCTATCCCCGTCCCCTCCTCCACAGTAAAGGAGTCCCATTCCCTAGGCCCCTACAGTAAGTAGTGGTCACTAAGGAGCACCGAAGGAGATTGGGTTTCAATCAACCATCCAGTGACGTTTACCGTACAACACCGAGCCGTAAACGATTAGCAGTGGCCGAGGATTGAAGTCGGGTCTGAGACTGTAAATTTCGTTACAGTCTGCAGTCCTAACCGCTCACCCAAGCACGCCTGCTTATTGTAAGTATTGAAAACATACAGCAGCACTCCTGTAAGATGTTATCATTGTTATACGTTTCTTCACATTGAAAATCCAGTTTTGTTATTGTTAAGTCAATGTTAAAAACGTATACCAAAATAACAATTTGCAGCACTGTACAGCAGTACCTGTTGTAATTTGAGGACAAAGAACGATTGTTCTTTAGTTCTTTTCTTTTGTGATAGTGTATTAACAATAACAAGCACTAACTAGTAAAGTTGGATTATGCACAACCACAGTACTGTAAATTGTTATTATTGTTTTATTATTGTTATACGTTTGTTAACATTGAATATCTAGTTTTGTTATTGTTATTGTTAATCCAATGTTAAAAACGTATACCGAAATAACAATTTGCAGCACTGCACAACCACAATGCAATGCAGAAAAATTACCCAGGACGACAAACAAAAACAAACCTGTTTCTGTCAGTCGTCGCCACAGAACGTTTTGTGCACATCCACAATTTATCACAATCACAATCTTAGCTGCTAAAATACATTGTGAACAAAGTAAATTGTGGTTGTTTTGTTATTTGAGGAAATAACAATCTTCGAAGTTGTTTGTGAATAAATTACAACAGTACAGCAGTACAATTCACTACTGTTTCATGTCGGGGGCGGTTACAAATGGCGCCATTAATATTTTGGGGTGGGTCACATTGAAAAACATGACACCCCATGTTACAGACAGCCATTTAGGCAATGCTTAAGAGGGCGACGAGGAGGTTAGGTGGGTCCCAAAAGTTTAATTTGGGGGGCGTCATTTTTGACGGCCCCATGCCGCTATGCTAGTGTCTGTAAATTGAGAGATTGGAGATGGTAGCCCTTCAATTCAATTCGTGAGTGCGTGAGTTTTTCCTCCATTCTGGTTTTCATTTTTATCGACTAAGTATATCACATTTTCACTTAAGTATGACATTGACATTGGACGTGGTGCACGACAAGAAATTAAGCAATTGACAGTTACCTTGCTCGCAACATAGTACCACGTATTAAGTTACTAATTATACGACGGAAAGGAAACACAATTAACCTCTTGTTGCTGACCAGAACAGACATACATCATCAACCGAAATTGGTAAGTAGTAGTACCTAAATACCTACCTACACCTAATAAGTTTAGTGGATGCTTAAAAATCAAAAATGTAATGGAATTATTTTGGTGTCCAGATGTTCTATATTTATTCACCATCCGTTCCAAAATTAGTAGCAATGAGTATCAAAGGCATAAAAATGTCAAGAATGATCAGAGACTATAGATGATGATGATAGAGACCTTTTGCCTTTGGGCTTTGGCATTATAGACGTCTTATTGTACACGCTCAGGAATGTTCATATAACCGTAATGTTTGTAAAAATCAGGTTTACAGTATTCTTGTAAAAAGTAATGGAGGAGCTCGGTAAAAAGATGAAAAGGTAGTATCGAAAAATTGATTAAATATGTTTATAGAGATATTTGTATCTGTGTCACATTTACCGTTAAGTACTTCTGTTAAAAAATAACCGAGTACATTCATAAAATGCGGCTAATGCGGTGCGGTTTACAATTTTGGTAAATATTTTTCAAATTTTGAATTTCGTGTCTGAATTGCAGCCAATGAACTTTGCTGACATTAAAATCGCTCACAAAAGAAAAGAAATACCAAATACCAACCAGCGACGAAAAGTAATTGACCTACCTAAATCAATTTCATTTCATTTCATTTAATTTCAACTAACGGTTGGAGAGTGTTTGTAAGAAATAAGGAAAACAACGAGCAATAATGATAACAACAGTCAGAACAGAACTAGAAAACGCAACATTTTGAGTGGGCACAGAACAGATACGTTTAGTTTCTGGGTTTCACCTATTTTCTAATTGGGTAAATTCATAATCTATTGGAAAGCCCCAGAACAGGTTGGTAACCGAATTGATTCAAAATGAGTTATAATAATATTATGGAATAAGTGAGTGCAAGTTGGTCAGTGCAAAGTTTGGCGGTGAAAGATTCCCGAGAATTACAAATCAAATTGGCAGTATCCATGTCAACTTCAGTAAAAAGGTAAAATTAACACCATAAAATTGTAATTCCGCTATGTATTTAAGAACAAAGCGCCTATCAGAAAAAGCTTCAAATACTAAACCATAAACTATCGAGTTATGTGCATATATATTTCGGGTGGATCCTTATTTGTAAGCTCAAATACATGGCGTTTTTTACCGTTTTTTGAAATTTTGAAAAAAACTTAAAAATTTTGATATTTCCAGAAAAACTACTGGAGATCTGCTTATTGCGCTTTGATTAAAAAAATGTTTACCAAAATCCGCCCAAAAATCCTCGAGAAAATCGCGATTACCCGAAATGCCCGTATATCCATATTCGGGAATCTTTCACCGCTAAACTTTCCATAGACCAACTTCCACTCACTTATTATTATAACTCATTTTGAATCAAGTCGGTTACCAACCTGTTCTGGGCTTTCCAATAGATTATGAATTTACCCAATTGGTATAATTAAGACTCCTTATAATTTATAGTCCTTACCTATTAGCGGTTGAACTAATATTCTCTAGTACCCAAGACAAGACCCCTTATCGTCTCAACATCTATAATGACAATGACTGGTGACAAATAATTATTAGTGCGGAAAAGTTTAGTGTTAAAGTGACGAAATACAAAACTCGGATTTTACTAGTTTGCATTTATATCCCCTGATTCCTGATTAACGGAACATTGTTCTCTCTACTGAGCAGTTATTTATTTGAATTTATTTACTTGTGACTTAAGTTTTTCTATCTGCATTAAAGATTATTAAAATTATCTTTAGTAATAAACAACTATTCTTTGTTAAAATAAAGCCTTCAGTTGTCATTGGTTGTAAATGCTATTGAAATTTATTTTCATACTTAGGTTTTAATTCTTGTTATTCAATTTTACCGGCACTACTATAATAGCATAATTTAACAAAACAACTGTTAATTCCTTTTATTGTTTCCTCTATTATAATCATTAACAGGAATATTGTTAGAGCTTCAATACAAGATTCCCATTAATCAAGCTAACAAGGTTAACAATAAAGTTTGCAGATTCTAACTGTAAATGTCTAACCAATTTTTACTGTTACTAATTCTAACTGCTGTCAATATAGAGGCTCACTAACATGTCACCTTTATTAATTTTTACAGCTGACGCTGTCAAGCTCGGCATTTTTTTCTGAGCGTGTAGCGATTTTTGTTCACCGTAATTTCTATGATGACGGCATTAACAATAACTATATTATGCTTACAACTTACATAGGTAGGTATTTCATAATTTGGTCCATAGATGCGAGGAACACGAATGCAGGAGTGAAATAATTGGTAATCATGATAAATCTTGTAAGGCGTTAAGTATATGTATGTACCTATATTGATACTGCAATAATTATTATTGCCACATTAATTTCTCATTATTGTAAAGTATATTGGCTATTGTATGGAAGCTAAACTAACCTAATTTCAAATTTGCACCTACTTTGTTGCCTCAGGTTGGACGTGAGTACAACCACAAAAATGGATCTTGAGGAGTCGGGAACACAGTGCTCAAGCTCTTCTCAGCCCTTCATCAACTTGACCAATAGCGTCAAACTGAAATGGCAGAATAAGTTCGGCTCAGAATCAAACGTTGCCTGCGGGCTGGTGTCATACGAAAGACGCATTTCCATCGATCCCGGCTCGGTTGATGGTTCAGTTGAGAACTCTAATGGATTCGATAATACTATTCCACATGTGATGGAACCCTTACCAGTTGCAGTCCGCTCAGTTGATGTCATCGGCGTTCAAGTAAAAGAGCTTATTCTCATTTTTGTTTTCATTTGCGCTTTTATAAGGCAAAACTTTTTCATTAATTTAATTTTATTGCATCTCTATAGGTTGATTGTGGCTTGGACCTGACAGTTTTTCAAGTTTATGAGAATCGTGGGAGAGCAGAGAAAGAACTGTACTACATACTCCCTGTGGATGAGACCATGGGACTCTATCGCTTTGAGTTTCGGTCGTATTCTATAACAAATACTGGAGCCAGATCTCGCGATGGACAAGCGTACAAGGTATACATATTTATATTTATATTCTAGATAATTTCTTAAGTTAAGTTTAGAGTTTTATAAAAAAATATATCCGCCGACGCTTTGCGTTCATCCGCATTTTGCTAGAAAAACCATTACATACGGAGGAACATATATATAACAGAGGACCATTACATGCAGGGTACCATATGTCAGGGGACCATTACATACAGGGGACTATATGTCAGGGAAACATATGTCAGGCTACGATATGTCAGGGGAAAAATATGTCATGAGACCATTACAAACGTAGTACCATAATATGTCAGGGGGCAATTACATACGTCGTACCATAATATGTCAGGGGGCAATTACATACGTCGTACCATATGTCGGGGAACCATGTGTCAGAGGACCATTACATACGTAGTAAAATATGGCAGGGGACCATATGTCAAGGGGCATTACATACGTGCTACCATATTCCAAGAGGCAATTACACACGTGCACAACACTGTCTAACATTTTTTCGGGCATTACAAAATTTTGAAAACTTTTTTCAAAATTCTGAAAAAAATACTTACTTTTACAAAACTCAACTGATTTATATCTAGTTTTTTGTAATCGATGCGCAACACATGTTTCTAGAACATCACGTTTGAAACTTTAAAAATTTTTAAAAATTTCGAAAAATATTTTTAAAATTTAAAATAGATCTAATTGTCTAAAAAACCCAGCCGATTTTGACCAAGCTTCTTTATTTGATGCGTAACGCATGCCACTACATCATCTGTAGGAATAGTTAAATTACAAAGTTTAACTTCAAAACTATGAAAATAGTTTTGTACAAGTTACCTTTTTTTTATAGTTTGAGATGATGGTTAATTTTTTGTAATTTGACGATTCCCGCGAATGATGATGTAGAGGCATGCGTTACGCATCGAATAAAAAAAGCTAAATCAAAATTGGCTGGGTTTTAAAAAAAATTGGTCTTTGAATTTGAATTGTGTGCATAACTCATCATAGTGACCTTTGGCCTTTAAAAACTTTTAAAGTGAAGGTCTCATTACGTTAGTTTATAAACGGAAATAATCAGCATCTAAAGCTGCACTGTGCCTCATTTTGTAATTGTGTGTCAAAATAAATATCTTGACCTTTGACCTTCAAAAACTCCTAACGCAAAGGTCAAATTACGCTAATATATAAAGAGGAATGATCAGCATCAAAAACTGTATAGGTATTGTACCTAATTTTTGTAAATATGTGGCAAAATAAATATCGTGACCTTTGACCTACAAAAATCCTAAAGTGAAGGTCACATATGTTTTATGCATACGCAGAAATGATAAGCATCAAAAACTGCACATTGTACTTAAATTTAGTGTATTTTGGGTAACATTAAAATATTGGTATATGTGACGGTTTCCTGGTGAGAAATTTACGTATGTATATACGTTTTCGTCTAAAGCAAGTGCAGCGGCATATTCAAACGCATGAGAATTTTTTCCTATCCCTGGACCCACAGTGACTGAGTGACGTGTTACCATAATATGTCAGGGGGCCATTACATAATTGTGGTTGGTGTCACTGTAATGTAAAATTTTTGAACATTATGATTCATTTAAATTTTAGACCCTCATTATGAAAAGCAAAGATGATTTATCAACCTCAACGGTAGACCATCAAGCGGACTCCTTTGATTCGCGGCAAAGCAATTATTTTAAGGTAAAAAAGTAACTAGTCCAAAAGTTTAGGGTGAACCACTAACTTTTAACTTTTAATGATTTAATTCCTTAATTATTAATAATTATTTATTGCCCACGAAAATAATTGCATGCATAAAATCTAACATACAAAAAGATACCGTTACAATTACAAATAGATTTCTCTTTAATCGAGTATACCATGCGCTATATTAATTGAATGAACAATGTGACTTGAATTTTTTCAATTAAAATTTTACTGGCCACCTTGTAAAATATAAAACATGCCTACACAAATCTCTATCTAATATTAAAAATTCAATTACATGTAACAGGTGTACATTGGCGTTATTCCCCCAATGGACATTATTCAGGTCAAAGTTGGCTTTGTCCAAGAGCTACCAGCTCTACATAATTTCACCAGGAATGGAGATTTGGTTTTGCAGCTACATGTCCCTAGTATCTTTTTTCCAAATTATGGCTGCGATGTCGCGCGTGGGGAAGCGTTGAATGCTGTGGAGGAAATACCTTGGTTGTCAAATAAGAACCAATCTTACGCAGTGTAATTTAACACGAATGGTCAACACGTTGAACTTTATTTACATACGAAGATGTTATTTTTTGTTCTACCGCACATTATATTACTAGTATATATATTCACTTTACAATTTCCTTCAGGTGTGAAGATTATCCAGTTCGATTTATAATGAGAGTCTTTCAACTTTTTGCGTGTGATTTTCAACCCATCCCCCACGTTATGACGTTTGTAGTAAGAGATACTCGCGGTTTGAAAACAGCCAAAGAGAAAGACACATGGCATCCTTATCAAATTGATGGGAAGTCAAGCAAGGCTGAAATGTTACAAGGCTTTCAAATTTTATTGTCACCGACGTTTGAACTAAAGCGTGAAGCCAGACTTGTAGTTGAGGTACAGCCAGTGTATCTCTTCTCTCTGTTTATATATATATCAGCTTCTTCTGGAACTGGACTTCATCCTTCAGTCAATCTCAATCAAATCATTTTCATATTTTTATCAATGTTTACAAAAATATTCCGAATGTTAATACTTCTTAATTGAAACAACAGGGTCATAATGGTCATGTAGCTGCGGCTCTGTCGTACTGTATTAATTTGGAACCCGAGACTAACTCGGAAGTAATTTTCTTGTTGGATCAATCAGGGTCGATGATTGGAAAGTCAATGAGCTTGGCAAAGACAGTTTTAGTGGTAAGGTATAGATACAGGGGCTTCGATACACTTTCTTAAAATCGGTTTATAGGATAAGGATAAGATAGAAATTTTGTTTATCGCACAGAAAATGCTGGAAAATTTGCCGTCAGATGTTAACTTCAACGTAATCGGATTTGGCAGCAATTATGAACTTTTTTTTAAACAGTCTAAAATTGCCAACCACGACGCAATCGAACAAGCAATTAGTTTTGTTGAAAGTAAGTTCCTAGTTCATTTTTGATTTGCTTTTACAATCTGTGGTATTTATCACGGCCGAACCCTGTACCCAAATAATAATTGGAAAATACGTACTGTAAAGTTTTTAGCTCTGGTCACTCTTTTAACCTAAACCTGTTGACCTTTTGTCTTATCTAGATTCCGATGCTACCTTGGGATATAGCGACTTACCGTACGTGTTCAATAACATCGTGACTCTGTCCAATTCCAGTGTAAGAAAATCCGTGGTCCTCATAAGCGATGGTCTCGTAAGTAAAGGCATAAATGCAGTCTGTAAAATACTATTGTCGGTTTAGGATTTTGAGTTAGATGTTTATTATCAAAGGTTATAAGTTGTGCACTGTATTTGCCTTTAAATTAAGATATATTTTTCAATTTTTCCTTTACTGTAGGTGAACGATTTGAATAGTGTCCGCTCCCTGGCTCAACAGTTTCAAGACCAGTTGCGAGTATTTACAGTAATGACAGGGGATTTTCAGTACGACGGTGTTTGTAATCTGAAAGCGCTTAGTGATGCTACCAGTGGAGCGTTAGAATTAGTATTGAGCGAGCAAGACATAAACCAGTGCTTGAAGTCAATAATTCCCCACCTTACTCAACCTGCCTTTCAAAGTATGTCCCGCTTTCTGCTTCGAATTCGTCTAGAATTCTAGAATATGTCACGAGTTGCTTTAATGCTGACTTTTACAGGTCGTTATTTTTTATTTTGCTCTTTTATGTAGCTGAAAGGGTTGGTTGGGCATCAAGTATTGGCTTAGAAGAGCATTCCATTACTCCTGATTTAATGGTCAACCAAAGGAAAAATGGAATTACTTACAGTGGCATGCAAAATACATTGTATATGCACTTCGACGAATCCGAGCTAAGAACTGATGAGGAGGCTAATATTTATTCCATTAAAGCTTTGATGACTTTTAACGGGGTTAAAAGATTCAGTAAGCTAGCGGTGGAGTCCTATGAGTCACCGGTACACTGCACTGTTTTATATATGAGTTTTATTATTAAGATTGAAATTATTTCATTTAATGATACTATACAGAAGTATTTTGCTAGCATTTAATATTGAGAATTCTGCCCAACACTCAACACCTTATTGTTTAGGCAAGCTACATACACGGCACAGGTGCAACTCTTCTTTTTCACCGATTGTCTGCATTGCGATTTATACACGCAGTGAAGGAGCACACCGATGGGCAAATGTGTGGAAAATCTGGGGGCATATCGCCCTGGACTGTAGCAAAAATAAAACAAATTTCAGAGTCTTTAAGTAGGTTATATTGCATTTATATATTATATTATCTTAATTTTCAGCCTATTTACTACCCGTGGTTATGTAGCTTCGTTAACTTGCTTATTCATTTAAATTTCCTGTAGACTTGATGTCGCCATTCACTGCAATGGCTTTCTTCAAGAATACGAAGTTTGTCACTGATACATGGGCTCAAGATACTCGGTATTCTGTAAGGCTCCCTCAGGCAGAAAGTAATAATGAACCTTCAGCTCCAACATCGGATGTAAATTCTAAAGGTAAACGTAGCTCAAGAGTCACTGGAGCCATGCCTTCCATCAAAGAATTGTATACTCGAGATTATTCTATTTCATGCCTGAGAGATCTGATGATTGGACGCAATGTGTGCCTCAGTGTTTGTTTTGAGAGTCTCGATGGTTCTTATGACTTAACGAAGGAATTCAGCTCAAGCCTCAAAGTTGATTTCAAATACTTAAGTCAAGGTAGGTTTAAAAATAATATTAAATACATGTGTGTACTAAAACAGTTTAAATTAATACGTAAGCAAATTGTTTGTTTTACTGATCACTTATAATTTAAACGTTTTATGGCATTCCTCAATTTTAGCTAGACACAGATGTGTTTCGAAACACAGTTGGGCGACAATGATAGCCTTTACGATTCTTACAAATAAACTGGGAGTCTGGAATGATACTGATGAGGAAGGTATTCATGAAGCAGCAGGAAAATCATCAAAGTGGTTACAATTGCACATGACAGAATTTGAAATCAGTGCTTGTCTCTACTCTGCTTTGAAAGTTCTGTGGGCGTATTTTCAAAATGAAACCAGTTTGCAAACTGTGGAAACGGGGCGGAAGCGTCAGTCGTATGCTCGTTTTTATCGTTAATGCTAATTTACAAACGTTTTAGATGACGCCTACAGGTTCAGCATGTTTTTTAAATTTTTAAGTTAGTTATATTGTGTAGGTTTAGGAAATCGTTAAAATTAAAACGTTTTGGTGTTAAGACAAGCATGAATAGTTATTAATTAGCTCAAATTAGCTGTTATTGACATTTTTAAGTTTTAAGCAAGAGTTATAGTTTAGCTAGATATTTTTTTAAAATTAATTTTGATTTCTTTTTTACACTATGACTCCTTTCATTTTAAAGTTTCGTAAGATCAAATGCATGAGTATGATGAACTGGTCTTTATCTTGATTACGTAATTTAGGTTAGGACACGCAATCTATTTATTTTACGATTTATATACCATGCTTTTTGTTTCGTTTCCTTTGTTGTAAGAGTTATCTTTTCGGTTTTCTTCACACGTAATTTCTCGTTTTGTTTTAAGCTTATTTTTGTAATTACATGTTATTTGGTATTGGGCTTTTATAATATTATGTTAATTAATTTATTACTAATAAATATACACTATTAAATTACAATAATTGAATACTGTTAATTGAACAATTCTAGCAGAAGCAGAGCACTTGCAGTGCTTAGTTGCTTTTAGTAGTCCTACATTACCTTGTTATTTGTAAATCTTTATATTCTACTAACTATACTAGTACTAGTAGTTCGTTTAGTTAGTTTTTCAAATATTTTAGTTTCCTAACATTGATATATTGCACGATTTTCATTTTAACATTTTCGTATGTAATGCATTTTTTTATTCATTCAGTTAATGGAACAGATAATGCATAGTAATTTATTGTATTGTGTACACATTAATCGATAATAACAAATTAACTACGTTGGGAAATGGGAAACAGTTTTAAGTTTACTATCAACGAACTAACTAGCATCCTGCCTGCAAGTTTAACTCATGTCAGAAATTACTTGGCGGCATTTCGGGCCCAAAACGATGAGACAAAACCCAAACAGAAAACCACAGATGACGGAAGTGATCGTAATCAGTGATAAACCTACACATGCCCAGAGGCAAATGCATCCCACTTTTTCCGCTGAAGAGGACACACGGCAATACTGAAATTTAGCGTAATATACAGACATTTACGATCAGAAACGACATCCCTTTACGAGGTGCATAGTTATTTTCTGACAACTATTCATAATTATTGCAATTAGTTATTAATTATTAAGTTACCTGACTCAGGGCCATCCCAAGAATTAAAACTTTATCTACATTTGAAAAACTGTAGGGAAAGTGGGCGCTGGAGCAATGATCAGCTCCAGCTCTTGTATCAATTCCGAATTTTTTTATATTAATTTCAGTCTCAATAATTCCTAATGGGTCGCAAGTAAAATCGAAATGAAATCCATTGGAGTAGTAGTATTCATAGCAAGAATATTGACCTCCCCAACATTCTAATTTGTGTCTCGCATTCTCTGCATAGTTTGCGTTATCAGGGTAAATGGCTACTTTTGGAAATGTAAATTTTTGGGCTACGTTAGCATCATAGATCATCCAAAATTCGCTTCCGTTCCAAATATGTCCCAGGAAGTCTCCATTTCGATGTCTCACATGAATGTGTGCATCTGGGTCATCTTCTTTCACTTCGTAGGCTGTGACAGTTCTTTGAACGACGGATCCTTCTGTGTGACACACAATTGTGGGTAGAACCTGATCTTTTCGGTAGTAGGGTAACATTTCTTCAAAATCTACATCATCCGGGTTCATCGGCTCATTCCATCTCTGTACGATTTGAAGAATGAGCTCCCCACGAGTACTAAACATGTCAAGAATGAATTTTTTCTCCTTAAATCTTGGGTCCGCTTGGGCGACTGTGTAAATGTGAGTTCCTTCATTGTTGAGTATCTTGTAGTGGGATTTCATGGGGATAGATGTTTTAAATGGAAATGGGATCTTTTGCCGGACTATAAAAACCTTGTCTGTATTTTGTAATAGGTGTAAACCGGGAGCTGTGGCTGGGGCGGGGATAACATCCTCCACACCTTCAGAAGAAGTTTGTAGCGCGAGGTCGTGCGAGCTTCCCAACCCCAACTTCTTGCTAGGATCAAAAATGCTGTCGTCCACTCTTGCCATCGGCTGCACTACGTTTTTATTTGCAACCATTTTTACATTTAAACAAAGTTGGATTGTTTAAATACTCCTGTAAAGACGGGTTTCTATATAGGCCTTAGATTTTTATGATGAAAACAGGATTCTCTGTAATGTAATGTCTGTAGAGTCGGTATCCAAAAATCCTAACAATGCAATTCCTTATCCTTACTCCTTAACAAGAGGGTCAGTGGTCAATTCTTGTTGTTATCATTTTGCTTTCTTTACAGAGCAGACCTCCGTTAATTTTTTTTTCATAACTCAAAACTAAGCCAAAATGTTCAGAAGTTGTAATCTTGTAATCACTGAAAATAAGAACACTAAAAAAGGACCTAAATGTATTCATAGCAACATGAATGCTTAAAACAATGTTACATATTTACACATAGATACTGGATATTTACTTGGGAAAATAGTTCACTGCCCTAGGCGTATTACATAGTCAAAAGTTTTAGTACGTGCTACTTCCGCAAGCAACGCATGATTATAAATACATATCGTCTGAAGAACCAAAATGACCCATATCCAATTTTAGGTAAAATCAAAATGATCTATGTCATAAAGAAACATGCGTAAAATGCTAATTAAGAGTTTGAATAGTGTAAAATGTTCAATTTACATGTTTTTGAAAATTGTAAAATGTTCTATTTACTACATGTTTTTGAAAAATGTTAAATGTTCTATTTACATGTTTTTTTAATGCAAAATATTCTATTTACATGTTTTTTTAAATGCAAAATATTCTATTTACATGTTTTTTTTAATGCAAAATATTCTATTTACATGTTTTCAAGACATGTTTCCATATTTTTGTAGATAGTGGATATTGTTTTTAGCTACAAATGGATATGGGTCATTTTGGTTCTTCACAGACGATATGTGTGTGGGTTGAGTGAGGGACAGGAATGAGGAAAATGACTTCCCACCATATTATGTCATAGTGGGAAGTTCTACACATAATCTCACAATCGTCAGTTAAGTTCCGCTAATTAAATCAGTTTTATGTAAACGTTTAATTTTGACCGTGGCATTGGATTCGTAAAAGAAATGCAGTTTTTTTTACTTTTCATATTCAAAATGTGTCCGACACTTTTAACTTTAACACGAGAAAATAATAATTTTAAAGCAATGCACATTTATTGCAAAAATATGTTTTAATCAGAGTTTCACTGTGCGAAAAAGGCATTTAGACAAACTATCATAGAAATAATTACAAAAATTATAGCTACAGCGCAGCAAACAAAACACCAAAACTGCTTATCAAAATTATTCCAACTCCTATTCAAGGAATTATTGTTGTAAGGACTCTGTTTCTGTTTTGAGCAAGTGTGGAATCCGGAACCGGAGCCGCTCCGGCAGTACTGTAAGTACAAATACAAAATAATCACAATAAAAAAATAAAATTTCTTCCGATATAATTCAGTTCAAAATTGCAACCCTTGCCCATAACCCACCTTTACAGTTACAGTTTTAATTACGCATAATTTAGGCTTGAAAAATAAAATAGTATAATAAATTAAATTAGAATAAGAATTCACTTTTTTAAATAACGAAAAAAATTTAATTACGAGATATAAAATCATTGAAAGAATAAGAGCTTTATTGTCTACAGCCAATGTCTTTGAAAACCAGCCACCTGATCCAGTATTATATTTTACTGATCCTTCAAAATGATCTATATTTTGTAAATCATCCGCGTTTAAATTGCCATCAATCCTTCCTTCAGGTCGTGGACGGAGAGGAATTATGCCAGTGTCATGTGGTGTTCTTTCCCCGACTGAAAAATATTCATATGATGAGTAGATGAGACTTCCATGACAATCCTTCTTCATGAGTTGTTTCTTCGCCTTATGTGTATCTTCACAACATGTATTTCGACATAGGGCATCATCAGGGAAAATGAAAATTGGTTTGAAATTTGTATTGAAAATTACCCAGCATTTGTCCCCTCGACAGATATGTCCTAGCAAGTCAAGACCCATATTGTCAAAGTCAACAGAAACTTGGTCAGTGACGGAGTTTGACCGAGTTAAATTTGACTCTGTAATGTACTCAACATGAACATGGGGCTTTGGATTACTTTGATTTGGCTCCGCATCTTGGAGCATCCAGTACGTTCGGTCATTTTCAATTTCCTTACAGCAGACTGCACGGGGAAGTTGTTGATCCATTTGGAAATAAGGCATCATCTCCTCCGAGGTAAATACTTCATGTTCCGGGAATCTCTGAACAAGTTTTAATAGGGGCTCACCAGTTGTGGAAAAAACAAATAGTTCGGATTTTGTAGTACAGGAGCATGGCGATGTTTGTCCAGCACTGAAAATATGCTCACCGTCCGAGTTCATTATTTTTAAATGTGAGATGATAAAATCATCATGAGGTTGTTTTTGTGTTTTTGGCAGCTGTAGTTTCTCTCCAGTATTTACTACTACTATGTTATCAATGTGGGTTAAGGGATATAATCCAGACATTCTAGGAGGAGCAACAATCATGGGATGATAGATATTTGGAAATAACATTGTTAACAGAGTTTCGACTTTATGAAGTGCTTGGATATTTGAAGGAGCTGACGTTACTCTTTTAGGTTTCTTTGTGTTTTTTTGAGGTTTGATTAGATCGATCGACGCAACTCTTCTATTCAACATTTTATATTAATTTTGAGTTATTTCACACAAGAATCTCTCACACTTCCAAATACGAAAATATAGTACTCACATTTTTTAATTAAAATATTTTTTTTCATTAAAGAAGACTAATAATTCTGGCGTTTGCATTTCCAATAAGACAAGGCTTTATACGATGCACATGGAATTGGCGGGGGGATCTTTAGTCAGTAACCTCTGACCTCGACACACCTCTATCCCCCACGGCGAAATTATTAAAGCAGTTCGAGACTCCAGTAAGGACACAGGCACATTAGGATAATCAGTTTGTAATAAATTTTGTAAAGCTATTTTCATTTTTTTAATTAAAACTAAAAGTACAAATTAAATTGAGGACATTATAGATAGAGTCCAAGATATCAACGTTTAAAATCTTAAGATTAGCAATCCATGTTCCTCGTCGTCATGCGAATTCTGAATTATGCAATGTACTCCAACTCCAGTGACTCCAGTTTATATACTGTCGCCATTTTATGTCATTAAGGTAAAATATATTCCATTATTTATAAGGGCGCTATAAAGTTCATAATCATAGTGCACTTCTATACTACTTCCTGCACAAAATTATGATAACAATAATGTCGTAGTGTAATAAATTATCAACCCCAATCAGAAACACAAGATTCAGATCAAGTAATCAGTACACCGCACCGTAGTTTATTACGCTGACAGTTTTCGTTTCTACATCCCGATCTATGAACCAAGCTCATAAGCAGTTATTTATAGGAATACTATAAGAAAACAATTTTCGCACAAATTTATTATCTCTACAATAATTTTAAAGAGTTCACACCTCAGACTTCAGACCGTAAATTCATGGCACTTATTTATAAATGATAAATAAAACCACATTGCTTCACAGTACAATACTTACAAAGTACAAGGACCCATATGCCATGTCCAAACGAGAACGACTACAAGCCATAGGATACAACACAGAAAACTTTGGGCATTACTTACACAGAATTGACTGATTTACAAAAAGAAACTAACTGCCTATCTGTATCTACTAATACACACGTGTGATAATCGAGAAATTATTTTTTGAGTGAAAATACAGACAAACAGAGAGAAAAAACATACCTTAATTGCTAATTTACATTAAAGGCAATTCAAGTGTTCAAGACTACTTAAGATTATAATACAAATCAATATTCTTGCTAAACATCTTTGTTAAATTTATATCATATCCGTAAGTTTTGCATGGCAAAATCAATTAATCAATTGTTAGTTTAGAGTTGCTCTAAATATCGATGCGATGATATGAAATATAATAAACGGATTTACATGAGAACAAAAATAAACACTTTTGCATATAACTATATATATGTATATCTATCTATGTGCTAATAACTTCTCATGTACTACAATGCTTCTTATCTTCCTAATAACTACTTAATTTCATAAATCAGATCAACCAAACCAAAGACAACTAGGCACTCGCACTACAGCAATATAGTTCTAATATAACCTAAACAAACTTCCTGAATCACAGCAGGTATACTTAAACGCATATATTCATTACTTACTGCATGAACCACATAACTGAAAATATAGTAGATTCCATTCCATTAGATTACGTACTGTAGTGCTTATTACTCAGATTCGGATGAGGAGTCTTGAGACAGGACAAAATTAGTGAGATCCTCCGGGTCAACATCGAGGTCGTCGAGAAGACTTGCTAGCTCATCCAAATCCAAATTTCCTCTTCCTATAATAATTATTTCAAAAGGAAACAAATTCCATTTTATTTATATGTATAACAAGTAGCTAGATTGCGCAAGACGAGCTAAATATCGTCTGTGAAGAACCAAAATGACCCATATCCATTAGTAGCTAAAAACAATATCCACTATCTACAAAAATATTGAAATTTGTCTTGAAAGCATTTAAATAGTAATTTTTCAAAAATACGTAAATAGAACATTTGACAACTTTCAAAACTATGTAAATAGAACGTTTTCCACTTTTAAAAACTATGTAAATAGAACATTTTACGCTTTTTAAAACCATGTAAATAAAACATGTTACGCATTTCAAAAAAATGTAAATAGAACATTATACACTTTTCAAAAACTATTAATTAACATTTTACGCATGTTTCTCATTTTGTTATTATGACATAGCTCATTTTGATTCTAGATTAAATTGGATATGGGTCATTTTGGTTCTTCACAGACGATATTAACAAAACTTAACGTTCCACTATTTACTATACGTAGATTAAGTATATTATTAATTATAATTTATAGTTTTTACCTTTAATTGTTTTCAACAACGCCCCCATTTCCGTCATTTCAATCTCTAGTTGCTTCTTGAGGCTGAATAATAGCAGATCAGTTTCGTTCTGCATTTTAACTGCCTTATCATTTTCCCATTTGGCCCTTTTATGCTTCCGGATTGCTCTACGAACTACTTTCCGTTTTGTCTTCCAAATCTGCATACAGAGCTTATACCCGGGAATAGCAGCTTTCTCAACACTTGAAATTTCATCCACACTTCTCAATTCCTCAGGAAGGCACTGAAGAGTTAATAGTCCAGTTTCTATTGTGAGTAGATGCTTCTCAAATTCTTTGAAATGTAATAGCAGCTCATCCGCCCTGGTCTTAAGTGTTGACACCTCATCGAAACCCTCGACCAATCTTTTCTGTGCTCCTTTCTTGTAGATTTGTGTCATCCGAATTTTCTCAATCAGTCTCGTCACAGAGCGCTCGTGTGCTTCAATACTTGCTTTGGTACCCTCATCCTCGGGGGTTGAGATACTCATTGGATTGTTATTCTCATCTGAAATACCCAAGGAATTTTAATTTGTTCAGAATATGTCATAAAATGTCGGGTGCCTTTTAATAGTAAGTTTATTCAGTTTATTCATATTATCATATATCATAAGTTTTGTCCCTTTAATTAAGTACTTTTTACACTTCCTCCCATTATGAAGCCTTGGTTGGCGAATTAAAATTAATACTTACTAGTTAGTGCTTAGTATTAGTACATTTACATATACCAATACAAAATACTATTACCTTGACAGTGTTTTCCTGAACAACCCCCGCGTCTATTGTATTTATTAAGTTTTTTCCATTTGCCGACTCGGGATGACATGGTAGAAATACACGGTTCCTAATTCTTCTTATAAGAATCGGTAGTAAACAGTAATACGACAAAATTACACATCCAATTTCAAACAACAACGAAGTTTAAATGAACTCGGTAAGTGCACATAAAAAAACTGGCAGTAGAAATAAAGAGGACACCAATACGAATATGAAAATTATTTTACTCGAACTTACTATGTAACTACTTACAACATTGACTTTAATGATGACAACTACGGAGTACGGAGGTTTTACGTTGTGTTGCACCTGTCTATCGAATCTTGTACACAAAGAAAGAGGTATAAAATCAACTACGAACTGGCTGGGCACTACTGACTGGGCAGACAACAACACACGAAAACGGAGGAAAACGAAGGAAAACTGCAAGTTGTAAAAGTAATAGAAACTGAAATTAGGCGGGAAATGGAATGCTTTGAATAATGTACTTTACTTACTATTATAAACAACTAGATGAATTAATTATTTTCAGAGAACCATTTTATATATAGTTAGAACAAAGTTACGAAAATAATTAAGTTTACAATTATTCTTACAGCCTGTTTAAAATAGCTCATGACAGGCTCAGCTCAGGTACGAGAACTCGCCGCCCTTAAGTATTGGTCTCACAATAGTTACTTAATCAATAAGTAAATAAATGCCCAAAAGTCGGTATTGCATTAGAGTATTGTTCTTGGACTAAAGTATGGACAACGTAGTACAAAGTACAAGTCAAGTGCACAAGAATAAATTAATGATGCATAAGTAGGCGGGATTGAAATGAAGGACATAATTTATTTCTTCTTTGTCAAGAATGTTTTTATCAGTCCCTACAGTCCAGGTCACAAAATTCTAATGAGTCGATAGATAACAAAACCATTCATATTCATATAGTATACTTAATTATCAATAAGAAAGAAGAAAGAAACATCCACATCCACTGGCTCCCTTTTACTTCATTGTGGCATTTAACTTATTTAAACTTTGGCATTGTATCTATTCTATATGATCAAAGCCCAAATGTTACAGATTTGGTTGTTAAACATTTTCTCCCCAGTCACATTATGGGTCAATTCCCTTCCAGCAGTCTCAAAACGAAGCAACAAAAACTCTAATATGAGCGTATAAGTACATTGTAGATGTTGAAATGTCTGCTACTCCTGATTAGAGGTAAATGTTCGAGGAATCGTGTCCGGGAGGGAATCTCCGTATACCCATAATGAAATTACTTAATTAGTAGGTCCGAGTCCGAATGTATCCGTTTTCTATTTTGAAGACTAACATGGATAAGTAAAATAAGTGAATTCACTGACCTTTTATTAGTGGTCAGCGTTAGTTGCTCAGTTGCTGGCAGTATCAGTGTGTCATCATAATTTTTCATGGCAACAATCAGTTTTCAATGAAGTAAAAGGCAGCATTATAATATAGTACACAAAGAAAGATAACGCTTCACAATAATATTAGTTTAGTTGCATGGACCCACAAAAAATAGTGTTTTAAGAAACATGTACCTAAGTGTATGTTTGCATTTAAATGCATGGAGTCATCCTCTAATATTGTAAGTTACAATGTAGTAGTATTTTGTCTATATGCAGAGTTTATTTATCCTCAAATTATTTGATAAGGAAAATTAGTACATAATACCTTATCGTTAGTTTAAGAATAGAATGAAATACTCATATATATATACATAATTAATTAGGTACGTTTAGACTCAACAGTGCAGTGGTGGGAAGGAAATATACAATACACTTCTAAAATTTAAGTTCTTTTTCTCAACCTTTTATAATTATAAAAGGTCGATCGTGCACTGTTGCGCTTTTTTCTTTATATTAACATAAGAATATATAATATCATTCGTTATATTATACACTTGCCAAAATACGCACATTCTGTAAGTGAATATAATAATATTAAAATTATATTGCGTAAAAATGCATTTTAAGGGATCCAGAATCCAGAAATAATGGTATAATTTCTTATGAATATGGAATAACTGACAAATCACTGAGTGTTACTTCCAACATGGATATAATTTCCGTAAATCTTGGTCTTTGTTCAGGATTCTGATGCCAGCACTGCCCCATGAGTTCATACCTACAAGTAATGTCCAGAAAATACAAACGTATTGTTTTACGATTAATTGGGATGTCATCTTTTCAATTAATACAAAAATGCTTAATTAATTATTAAAGATTACATTCGTGACGATGCATATGGGGGCAAGAAGGGTCTCTGGCCAAGGTCTAGCCGCTTAATGAAGTCTTCACAGAAGGATGAGCCCACGTAAGGATCTTCGCCAAGGGTGAAAATTTCCCAGAGTGTCACTCCATATGTCCATATATCCGATTTAAGTGAGAATTTATTTTCCTTTAACGATTCTAAAGCCATCCACTTCCAGGGCAATGGAACCTGTGCACAAAAATGTTTTCCATGTTAAAAAATTATGTAGTTTAGATCAGCATTCGAGAATTTCTATAATTTGGAAACGTTCTATTGAGTACGTAAATTAAATACACAATAATCATCACATTAGCACATACTTTGTCTTGTAATACAAAAAATTCCGGTCCAGACTGCAACTTCCTCAGCGAGTGGAAATCGCCAAGTTTAGCGTCAAGGTGCTTCGTTAAAAACACACTTCTGGCTGCGAGTTCCCAGTGCAGTAGCTATAAAGTTTTAGTAGGTACATAGGTAAAACCAAATAAATGAAGCTTTATTTCTAATACAATGGAAAGCCCAAAACTCCAATAAGGAAATTTATTATCCATATTTATTAAGCAAATTTTGTCTTGCTCGATTTCCGTGTTACTCTTTTTAATTAATAGTCAGTATTACATTACATTACGCTGTTCGCTATTTTACCTCATTGCACAAAATGAATATGAATAATTTTATTTTTTTAATACTAAACAGGCTTTCACCCAGCTGACTTACCTGATTTGAAGAGAGGAAATCCATGCCTTTTGCAACCTGTATTGCCCATTTCAGTAAATCTATTGTACTTAAGGCACCAGACATTGTTGAAAAATTTTCATAAATGCTGTATGGATAACAATAGCATCAATTACATTAACATTTAATGTCAGATATTATAATACACAAAAACGCACATCGTCTGTGAAGAACCAAAATGACCCATATCCATTTGTAGCTAAAAGCAATTTCCATCGTCTACAAAAATATAAAATATTGAAATATGCCTTGAAAGCATTTAAATAGACCACTTTGTACTTTTCAAAAATATGTAAATAGAACATTCTTGAATTTTCAAAAACATGTAAATAGAACATTCTCCACTTTTCAAAAACGTGTAACAGAACATTTTACGCTGTTTAAAAACATAGAAATATAGCATTTTATACTTTTCAAAAACTCTTAATTAATATTTTACGCATGTTTCTCATTTTTTTTTATGACATAGCTCATTTTGATTCGAGCTTAAGTTGGATATGGGTCATTTTGGTTCTTCACAGACGGCATAGTCTCTTTAGCTCACTATACAAAGGTAATCCCTATGTAAACCATTTAAAACAGTGGTGGTTTATGATTTTTAATTAATGTTAAATGTTACCTATCATCCACTTGCTTCGGAGGCATGAATTTATTAACGAATCCAGATCGATGGCTACGTAAATACCTTTCCAATGTACCCTTCTCACAGTGCTCCACCACAATATAAAGTTCTCCTGATGAGTAAGAAATATACATAATAGGCATTTTAACGGGATGGAAATGTTAAAGCATACGACATAATATGCACTTATTTTTGCTCTTTAAAAATTTTCATTTCGAATAAAAATGTGACTAAATTTAATGTATTTATAATGAAATAAATTATTACGGTTATGTATATTTACAGTGCAAGCTCCCATCAAGCTCACAACATTTTCATGTTCTTGTAGACCGCTCAGGATTTTTAATTCCCTTACCAGAGCTTTGAAGAACTGTAATTCTCCATTCGGTTTCAGAGTTTTAATAGCTACTGGTAAATCCTTAGAAGAATTCTCACCGAGTATTTTTCCTTTGTAAAATACAGTAAAAACTCCAGTAGCAATTTCATCGTCAAAGTCTGAAAAGTTTGTAAAAAATATATGAAAATGGATACATTTTTAAACCAAGTATGAATACTACAAGTGAATAAATGGCTTTTAGAAATACGCCAATACTGATACGTAATTATGCTGGGAAAGCAATTTATATGGAGATCATTGATGGTTTTGTATTATAATATTGCTAATTTATGAATACTTAAATAATTACATACCAATTTCTAAGCTTTCCCTTGGAAATTCTAGCGCTTTGTTATATCCCGTGAGCAGCATGGAATACCTTAATTTTTCTTTGTCCTTTGTTGGAAATGAGACACGACTAGTACATGAATCTCTGCGTTCTTCCGCTGGGACTATTGTGGATTGGTCATGAGACTTTTGACAAAAATAAAGCATTTTTAAATTTTTTTCTCAAGAAGACACGACGCTTCTCAAGCCGAAGTAAAAAAAATCAATGCATGGCTATCAATTTTGAATCTTTCCTTTTATGCTTACCTTTCGCTTCCCTGCGAAAACTAATTTTTTAAACGACAGGCACATGATTATAATTGGATTTCAGAACAAAACAAATTCTATAACTCACTGAATCATCATACACTTTAAAAGATGGAATGAAAATGATGATTACTGAAGTAAATAAAATCAAATATACAGTAGCAGAAGTAAATATAAAAATGCTTTACTAAACTTTACACGGGTCCTAAAATACAAAGTCAAGTTACTATAAAATGCTATGTTGTGCCAGTAATAAACACTTTGGCCTTATAGTTACAACTGAGCAATTGATGTTAAAGTAAATTGACTATACATCGAACAGCAACAGGAAAACCACAACTTGAAACATTCTCTCATGACTAATAAAAACCAAACATTTTTTTTGTTGCTGACAAGTTCAGCAGACTATTACAACAAAGTAACGTACTGTAGAGGCAACCGAAAGTGAAGGCTAGCAAGGATAAAGCTGCCATTTGTTTGCATGCAAAATTTATCCTTGCCAGCCTTCACTTTCGGTTGCCTCTACTATACATACATAATAGTAATGAGATCTTATTCAATATTCCCATCTTCAATCGGGTTTTTTTAAACTTCCTGTTACTCATGTAGTGACTGAGCGAGCATCACTTAAAATTATAAACTTATACTACGACAAAGTTTGTCTATACGACAAAAGAAATTCATTTCACATGTATAAAAGTCAAAAAACTCAAGAGGAAATATACAAAATCCAGCACGTACTTATGTATACGTATTTTCAATTTCGTGCGTATCAAAAATAGATCACGAGCCCATCATTACCTCTTTTCAATGTCGTACAGTAATATTATAATAGTTATAAATAATAAATTATAGTAATAAATACTAAGAAATTTATAGTTATTATTAGTTAGTGATATAAGTGCCAATGCCAACAGTGTGGTTAATACTAGTCATACAGAGTCAACATATTAAAAAATAAAAACAAACAATTCATGACGTAAAATGTTTACAAAAACAAATAGACAACTATAATGTCCGTCCTTTTATCTTTACTATATTTCATCGGAGTAGAAATGCTTTCGCAAATAGTTGGCACAAAGAAGTAAATCATCCACTGCTACTTGTGATTGGGTCGAGACCTGGCTTGCTTCCGTCTTTAAATCTGAAAAGTACTTTTCAATTTCTGTAACTAGTGCAAGCAGTATGTCCCTGTCCAGTTGGATAAAATGCTTGCCTTGAAATAACATTAGCGGTCCATTTCTTAAGTCAAGCTTCCCACTCCCGTCAACTTTCAAAACATAACGCCCAAGGTCCTGCCGCACTCTGGGTAAGTTGAACTGTTTTGTTTGGAAACCCTCAACTAGAGCAGATATTTTGACAAGTGCACACATTCGAAAAATTGGACCTATTATATTAAGTTCAGATGTTGGTAGGAAAGTGCGACAAATTTTGGAAACACAGCGAGCAGCTTGTCTGTATTTCATCAGTCTTTTCGTGGTTCCCATCGAAGGATCATTTTGCAACTGTTTTTCAAGAAGTTTCAAAGTTTCCACAGAATACTCAAAAGTAATGTAGTGGCTTTCATGTAAAACTTGTTGCCGCACAATATTTTCCACAAGTAAATTCAATTCTTCCGGATCAGCCTGTCTTGTCAAGCATTCTTCCAATCCTCGGGTGATACTGTAGAGCCAATCCTGTACCACAGCATTAGTTAATTCCTCACGGTGGCACTTATAGCATTCCCAATTACTTCCGGGGTCTGTCAATTCTTTTTGTAGAAGGAACCCAGGGGTCTTTAAGTTGCTGCATTCCTTGGTGGAATGACAAGGAATTCCGGAAAAATAGGTCCCTAGTTCAGTTGGATCTTGGCAGCGTCGGCAGCTGCAATGGTATTTATAAAAGCACATAAAACGAATCTGGCGACTTCTTGTTGGCTGAAACAATGATTCCGAGTCACAGTTGATAGTAAGATGTTCATTAGCTTTCACTGGTCTCTGCAAGTAAAGGCGAAGGTTGAAACTCGCATCAGTTTCATATGCAGTATTTGCTAGACAACTGTGAAGGAAAAGACTTCCCTCCTTGTATAGGATCTTGGCTTTCCTGAAACGAAAGCTTTTATGAACGAATAATCAATAATATATCGTCTGTGAAGAACCAAAATGACCCATATCCAATTTAAGCTACAGTCAAAATCAAAATGAGCTATGTCATGAAAACAAAATGAAAAACATGTGTAAAATGTTTTAGGAGTTTTCGGAAAGTGTAAATTGTTCTATTACATGTTTTTGAAAAGTGTAAAATGTTCTATTTGCATGTTTTTGAAAAGCGTAAAATGTTCTATTTACCTACATATTTTTTAAAAGTGTAAAATATTCTAATTAAATGGTTTCAAGACACATTTCAATATTTTTGTAGATAGTACATATTGTTTTTAGCTAAACATGGAAATGGGTCATTTTGGTTCTTCAAATACGATATTGAATCTATAATTCTCAACTCTATCATTACTCAAAAACTTAGATCCAGCCTCACTAAGAGACCTATGAATAGGGCGCGCCAATCCGGAAATTCCGGATGAATCCGGAAATGCGTATGACATAATGACTTGCCACTAAAATAACTTTTATAAAGTTAGTTGAGCCAGAAAATGAAAAAAAAAATCGGAAAAATCCGGAAATTCCGGAAATTTGAAAAAAATCCGGAAAATCCGGAAATAATCAGGAATTTTGAAAAAATATTGAAATTCACAAGTTTTTAAAATATTTTACCCGTGTGAAGATCGAATTCATGTTACAATTTTAATGTTTTCATTAGTGTTATAAACTTGAGTGCACACTATGACGCTTTGGTGGACTTTGATGTTGATTTATATTCTATGGTAGTAAATAACACTACTTCTGCGTATCATCTAATGCGTTTGTAAGAAATAACCTTGAAATACAGTATTCTACTACTATCAAGTCAAGCAGTGTTTATTACTTTTTAAGATTCAAATTCCTATTGAAGAATTTTGAATCATAATCAGGCCATTCGTTTTGAACTTTTCGTCCTAAAATCCGACTAACTTTGCTAACACGAGTTCGAGATTTTCCAAATTCAGGTTAAGAGGTAAAAACAGAAAAACTGTAACTGTGGTGGTTTGGTGTTGCAGTTTTGAAGCATTGACGGTATTGTTTGCAATGCAATGATGATTTTTAGTATTAACATATTCGAAATTTAGTTTTGTCGTTTCGTATTATCAATTGTATAGTTTTTACAATGTTATTACAACAGCTTGTTATTTTTTTAAAATAAAAGTATTAAATGAATGTAGATAGGTAGGAAAAAAAACATAAAATAATATTGTTTCGCTATTAAAATCCGGAAAAAATCCGGAAATAATCAGGATTTTTTAAAAGCAAAATCAGGAAATACCCGGAAATTTGAGAAGTCAAAAGCCGGAAATTTGAAGTCAAAAATCCGGAAATTTGGCGCGGCCTGCCTATGAATAATTAAAAAATGCTTACTTCATAGGCGCATTAGTTGGCATTTGACTGTACAATAGTTTCAGTCTAAGTAAGTTCCAAGCATGAGTCAGCTCCGTGTCACTAAAATCCTTCTCTGTGAAGTGATATATTCGTCTCAACACTTCCAAAGCATAGTATCGCCCTGGAATTACATCGTAATCCTTAAGATATTTTTCCCGGGTCTGGATATTCATTAACAGTTCATAAGACTGGGGATTGCATTTCTTTTGGAGAAGAATTCGAATCATCCACAACAGCTCAAAACCAGCAGGTAGTTTCCAATGAAAAGAATTCTTAGCTACTTCAAGAATATCGCATTCTTCCTGGGTATGCGATGAAACCTGTAAGGAACGATACAATTATTATTAAAATATAAATTCCCACTGCATGAATAATTAATAGGTCTGTAGTTTTCGTGGGTAAAGTATGAAATTAACGAGAATACTACAAGCTTACCGTCTCATCACAGTTATCTCTGCAAACAGGCCAAAAGCATATCCGGCATTTCCCAAACTGTGTGCTCAGAATTGGACGACAGCAGTCAATGCAAACCATAGATTCTCCAATGACTGGGATTTGAGGTAGAACTACAAGTGGCTTATCTTCCAAAATTACTCTTCCCACTGAATCCCGTTCTAGATCGAACCTTGCTACGGGAACTAATCCGATATTACTTAATTCGATATAGGTATATGGCCTACATATTTGTTGATGATTTTCCCAATCGAACTTTTGGTGCTCTGGTGAACAGTACAACGTTTCACCACAAACACAACTATGTAAGGGATCTTCGTTACAAGAAGCATAACGACAACTTCTTTCCCTCGAATCTCCCGGAATGACCTGATATTTAAATACAAACAAACAAATAAAATCAAGAACCAAATTCTGAACAAAGAAAAGCAACATACAGCACTACTGAAACTGAAGCAATTTTAAAATCGTTTCATAACTTTAGGATGTACAGCTTAGAATCCTGAAAGATAATTGACCAACGCTCCCTGTAGTGTGTATACTTAAACAGTAAAAATAGCAACTATTTAAAAACCGTGGTGTAACATGTTTCAAAATTATGAATCAAAAATTGACTGACTGTCTCATTTTCAATAATATATTGATACAGCTAAACCAATTGAACATTGAAAGTTAAAAACAATTAGAACGAATTTGTTTTAGCGTTCCAAAAGTCAAAGGTGAGACTCACGTTTATATTAGTTTCATCAAGCTCATCATCGCCAACGCAGTCACCCTCAGTCTCAGTTCCTGACTTCGCCCCAACAACTGTCTTCGATACAATTTCAGCTCGTATATTATCTTTAAACAATTGGTTGCGGACTTGAATCCCACGTAAATATTGCCGTTGACCTACAGTATCCCAATATCCCACTGTCGTAGCAAGTTTCTCTGACATTCTTACACGCTCCAGGTGACGTCTGTCACTAATGACTAATTGCTAATTATGAATTACGTCATACGACGGTTGACATTACAATGACGGTCACCAGTCACTTCACAACTTCTCTGTCGTAACAACTAATTTATGTCTTACTGGTTAGTTCGTCGTATTAACAGGTGACAGGACATGGGAACATGGGAAGGTCTTCTTTTAGCCGTTAGCACTAACTAGTAACCATTAGCTAATAGTAAGCTTCCCACTCCCAGCAACTGGCAGTAAAATTGTCGTTTTGAATGCCATACTATGTAGCACGATGAAGTTTGTTAATCATTGCTCACTACACATTGTAATTAGTGCACTGAAATTGTGAAATATTGTTAATTTATATTGTTATTGTTTTACGTCCAAGTGTATGGTTTTCAATACGTTTTGTCTTCACAATAAATCACAATAACAATAATAAAACATTCACAATTTCATTGCACTAATTGTAATTTAAGGTGCGTATAAATGAAATAATAAAAAGCTTGTGCCACTGAATCACAACGAAGGAAAGTAATAAGAAACAGAACACACTGAATTCACTCAATTAAAAATTAAAAGTAAAACCCAAGGACAATTTTGGACTTCAACAGCAATCCAAAAATCCAGCAGGCAGAGGAAGAGCACACACAGCACACAAACTGGAATTTTTAATACGCTGAACACGCCGCCGAACTAACTAGGAGCTATCAGATTCACTGCTGCGTACATAGGATTGGTTCATAAATAATTTCACCCAAAATAGCTTTTTTTTAATACCCACTCACCACCAACTAAACTAACACCTACAACCCTACCAATGACATCATTTATGGACGATTTCTTCGTCCATGGGTTTCTATTTTTGCCAAGAATTTCATTGGTTCCCCACTTTCACTTGTACCCCAGCCAGATATTATACGCTCAAGAGCAAAGAACTGAAATACTGAAAGAATAACAAAACCGACAAGAATAAATGCCTCAAAGATTTTTTCAAGTATGGATGAAATGGAAATTGCAACGTTTTATTACAGGCCCAATTACTAAATGATTTCAAGTTAAAGTTTTAAACGTACAATATACTATATAGCTAGAGTAATGGCTATAATAAGATTTTAATACAACCAAATGTGAAGCTACAAATTAGCAGAGATGAAAATATGGCAACGGTAACACAGTAATAAATCATTTTTTCTTCGCAAAATAATTATTGCAACAAGAACTACCTATACTGTTTGAACCTGACTCGTACTTAACTTAAAATCAAGCTTCATATGTTTTACCTATAGGACGTACGATGCTTATTCGACTAAAGAATATAGAATAATACAAACTCCTAGTAGAAAAAAAATGAAAATGACTTTGGTGGTAGCAAGTAATGGCCAATAAACAATTTCATAAAAGATCAAATAATTATACAAATAAATAATCTTAACTCGATAGGAATTTCAAAATGAATTACCTAAGTCACTACAATACACAACAATAACATCATCTTCACCTAAATAATTCTTAAGATATTTTTAACAATTAAATAACCCGTGTATAATCCTAGAACCAAGTACAATCATAGATTCTTGTACAATTACATACCCGTGTACCACTAACATTTTGACCTCTCATGCCCATGTACTTACATAGGAAATAAGGTAGGTCATTAATTAAATATATGCAACGAGTGCAGACACTCGTCGGGATACGATATAAGATACGGATACGGATGCGTAGTCATTTATAACGCACCTTCATTTCTACAATTAAATGAAAAGTGGTACGATTGAACATGTTATTTTCTCTGTTCTGTGGCTGGCAATTGGCAAAGTAATAGTAATGGTAATGGTAAATGCTATGCTATGCCTGACATAATATGCTGTCATCACTGACGATGAGGTGGTCTGGTATTTCCCACTTAAGTTATTACGGCTTTACGAGCTGTCCAGCCCAATGTTAAAATGCAGTAGGTAGGTACCTAAATGAGAATGTGTTATTTGGATGTGTCATGGTACTTATTTACACATAATGTACATATATTTTAACCGTGCCTAGCTTTAATTAACTGTTACATCATTGCTTTTTCACAAGACAACCCTGAACCCTACTGCTAGGAAACCAAGATCAAGTGATCCCATTTGAGTGATTTAAAAAACAATATGCATCCCAACCACACTAATACTCGTCAATTTAATTTCTTATGAATATTTTTATACGTAACTAATATAATAAAGAGAATGATTGTTACAGCCGTACAACTATGAATACACGGTGCTAAGTGCTAAGACTTTTAATCTGCAAGGCTATGACTTCACCTGAGTTTTTCATTTGATGTTGAAGTCAAAATAAATAAAAAAAAACGTTCAGAATAATAATAAGCACCTATAAAGTGAATAGTAAAACAAACTCAAGCGTTAAAAAAACAAGCGATATTAGATGAACTAAATAGAATCATGAATAATTTAGTAATAAAAGTCAGCAGCACAACAAAGTTATAATTTTAATATTCTGAATCTTTTAATATTGCCATTAATTGTGGTTAAGTATAAAATATTGCATTAATCAAAGTGTCACAGTCACAATTAATATTCAGAATTTAAAATTTTCAAGTAGATAATTAAGTATTTTGTGGATCGTATTACAGTTGGCGTTAGCTGAGTTAAAACATGGGCAATTCCAATATATCTACTGAAGTAAGTCAAATAAAGTTTTCAAAATTAACTAGGTTGAAAAGTTTGTAAGTAGTACTAATTAAAGCACATAACAAGGTACATAAAGTAACAAGAATAAAAAATGTGGGAGCTACAACAGTTAAGTAAAATATATGTGTAGTATGTAGTCCCAAAAAACGACGAAGCAAAATCAACACTTATTTTGACTAGATAAGTTGCGTTAAAGAATAAAATATAAAAATGTCATCAGGCTCCATGATCTTTAACCTGAGAATTATTACGTTTTAGCATTAAATAGCGAATAATTTAAAGGAAATGCAATTTGTATGCGAGGTCGGAGTTGCTATGGTCTCCGATTGCAAGTCCAGTTTGATTGGCCAACTTATGGGCGTATTGGCAAGGAGCGGGTACGGCCACTGTCCCAGACCAATTGAAGTACAAGTGGCACATTTTGAACGTCAGCTTCTGCATCTTGTCCGGGTCCAGGTTGTTGGAATCATAAATCACGTTGAATGAAGTTGGACTAACAGCCCCTTGACGAGCAGTCTGTGGGATGAGGAAGAAGTCATACCTGTCATAAATAAAAAAAAACACAATCATTTAAAAACTTGAAATATTAAACAAAAACACATAATGTAATGATACCACTTTACTATTTCCAAAACTCAAATTGTTGTTATGATTTAAAATATTATTATTATTGTATTTAATACAAAAATATAAATTAATTACCGTTCTGGCAATGTGACAACTTTATCACAGACGGTTCCTGGAGGAGGATTATCAGCTTTACCTCCTCGAGCCATCCTGAACAGACGTGTGTTGATCTTCTTGGAGACGACGACGACGGTCAACTTTGGGTTGGGCAACTTTTTGTTACCATAAAGAGAGTTGATCGCGCTGAGGAGTTGGACCAGCTCAGTCCGATAAACGGTCTCCAGCTGTCCCTCACCCACCCCGTCTCTGTAGAATATTATGCGTTCCGGCAAATTATCCTCATTCGTCTCCGCATACGCCTCCAGACATTCTGTAATTATTGAGTAATAAAAATGGCACGGTTAAATTACGGATTAAATTATAATCATTACACACCAACATAAAATGTTAAAACGAAGTACCTGAAATTTAACTTTTAACATGTAAATTATTTTAAGATTAAATGAGCTCACTGATCATGTCAGTAGTAATAGTCCGGGACATCTCATCTGTTGAGCTGAAGAATGACACGGTGCTGAAGTACGTAGCATGTGTCGGACTAACAGAAGCCACCATAGCACCCACGTTTCTGGATCCCGTAAGCTTCCCACCGTGGTACACGTCGTAGCCGACAGTCATCATTTTCTGTAATAGGGACAGTATTTTAATAAACATTATTTACATTTAAAATCTCTTTGCTTTTCTTACTAAATAGAAATTCATAAATACTAGCAAAAGAACGAATATGCAATAATAAGTATTCATCAAAAAATTATGTAGATTAAAATACCTTGAGTGGAATCCTGACGGACCAAGGCTCACCACCAAGCTTGGCATTCATCTGAATAACAACTTTAGTGCAAATTGACATGAGACCCTTCTCATTCCTGAAATGTTTCGTTAGGAAGCATTGGGACGGCATGCCGATCTCGGCGCTGAGCTTTTTCTTAATGGCTCCGTATGTACTCGCGTTGTTATTGACCAGGAAAATGAACATCATTTGAAGCCCGGAATTCTGGCTTTGCTGTTGTATAGCTTGAATGTAGGTCGAGACCTTTGAGTCTCGAATTTTCATACTAAAAATCAGTGAAATCATTTGAATTATAATATTGCTATGCATAAATATTGCATAATTTGCATATTTAGGAAGTCATGGTTATAAGTTGCACGTAATTAAAAAATTAAAGATTGTAAGTTGGTCATAATAATCGACCTGGATAAATTCATTACAATGTTTTATTTATTTACTTACAGTTTTGGCTTGGAGATCATGAAGCCTAAGGGCTTAGCAACACTGATCATTTTGTTGACCACCATGTCGACATTGCTGGAGTCTCTCTCCGTCACGATGACAACCCAGTCGGACAAATTGACACTGGACAACATCTTCTGATTGCGGAAAGCCATTGTCCAGTCTGCCTTTGCTTTATCCGCAGCGAACGAAGCGCCGTTACCAAATGAGATACTCTCACTCTCCAGGACTCGGCCATCCAAAGAAACCAGATTTTCCATAAAGTCCACTCCCCATTTCTGTAGGTGCTCCATATTCTATTCACAAACAAAATTAAACGAATTCAAAATTAGTTATAGTTACAGTTACTAAGCACAAGTAGTGACTTACAAAAACTGCAAATATAGATAATATTTAAAATGCGCCTTTCAAATTACACTATAGTATTTTATACTTACCTCGGGTGTGGCTCGAAGCCTTTTGATGAATTTCTTCAACGTTGCAATTTTCCCTTCCGGCCCTTCATGAAGGTACTGAGCTAAATCTTTCATGAGACTGAAGTTACTTCGCATCCCTTCCGTGAGTCCGGTCATCTGACATAATTCCGGGACCAAGTAAACCGGCTCTGGCTTGTCCGCCTTGTTGGCTCCACGATGGAAGTCCTTTTTCTTGGCCACAGCGAGGAGGAGTGGCTGTTTCTTATTAGTTATCGTCAAGCCATATTTACTCTCGAAGTACTTCAAGTAAGTTGTCTGGACTCCTTTCATGTCAAACGTATTTTCTGGAGATAAATCCCAAGCGATGTCACTAACCCCGTAGGTTTTGTTGCTGTAGGTGGTCATGACGACAGTTCCTACTATTTCAGCGACACACGCTTGCTTCGGATCCTGCCCCGCCCGTGCCTTACTTTGAATATCCTCGATACTCTGCATGACGTTGTCCAACCGTAGAACCTTGTGGGTTGTTTCGACGCAAAGGAGCACGTTGTCCTCATGGTTTCGAATGGAGGTCGTGACTCCGGGCCATAATTTCAGACGGTGTTGTTCCAACTGAAAAATAGACCAAATCAAATACGAAAATGAAATTACTGTTAGTTAATAAAGTTAATAATAATGAATGCTCTTTAAAATGTTTCAATAAAAAGTGAACACATGTTCCAAGAAAGTGAGCAGTGGTGTATGCAAGAAATCGAACTTAAAAATAACGTAATGTAAAAATTAAATTTTTTTGTTTTAAAATGAATGCCACTTACCCGTTTTTCATCCTTGCTGTTGAAGAAGCTTCGTCCGAATTCTTCCAGCCCCATCTTAAAGAGGCATCGCCGGAGTGTCGAATTGTAGAATGCCATATTCACGCCGTCTCCAGGTTCCACGAGTGAGACAAACTTGACTGAAATCTTGTACTTTTTGGTTGGGTCTTTTTGATCCACTGAGAACAGATCCAATTTTGGGATTTCTTTCAACGTGCGGATCAAATCGCCATTATCGTAAGTATAGGCGCCCAGTACTTCTTCATGCTGCCGGAGCATAGCGCCTCTAACTCTCACGTCGTCCAGGGCGGGCTCGAAGTCTACCCGGTGAAGGTGAAGAGACCAGGCAGGAGCTTTGGTGAGCACGAAAAAATTTGCTAACATACTGATTTTCTCGCCTAGTTTCCCCTCCTTCGTAACGAAACTTTCAGGCTTAGTAACCGAGAAAACATTTCTTCCTATTGCTTGATGGCTTCCACGGGCTAAACCTCTTGTCGGACTATGTTCAGGACTTGTGGGGCTTCTTCCCCGTTTCGGAGGAAGTGATGACGTGGATGAGTCCGTATCTGTCGTACTTCGTTGTTGTTGGGATGACGATGATGATGAAACTGCGTCCGCCAAACTGAGCTGACTTATCGGAGGAGTTGGAGATCCTCCCCTCCCTGGTGACGTTGGACGGTATACCCGGCATCGCAACTTACTTCCTGCTCGGCCTCTGCCACCCTGGCCTGGTTCACTCATCTTTCTGAAAATCAAAAATCAAAAAAGAAAATTACATTAGTAATAATTTATGCACTGTCAACAATAATTCATTTTCTAGTGATAAAGAAAACTTTAAAACAGAATCAGAGTGAAATTAATAAAGTTGTAAAAATAATGCTTGCTTGAAAGAAGAAAAAAACTATTCTATAGATATTCTAATCTCAACAGACAACCAGTTTCAAAATTTGTCCGTAATTCATAAAATGAAATATAAAAAGCCGAGCAATTTTTAAAAATTTTGAAGAAAAAAAATTAGATAATACAGTGCTATTGAATTAGTTTATTACTTACCCTTCAATCCAATATTCGGTCCAGCAGGAAACTTCGAGCACTTCTTAGCCCCTTGCTGTCCACAAAGTATCGAATTTGAAACAAAAAATAACGCAGCCAACAATTATACTGACGAGATGGTTAAAATTCAACAGGCGGAAATACTGAAGAGATGTCGCGTACACTGTAGCCAGTGTAAAGCAACGGTGTAGAATCTCACGATAGGACTGTAGGCTGTAGAACTTAAGTAACACGGTGACAAAATTCGGAGCAGGCAGAGTATAAGATGTTTTCAGGAGTAATGAAAAATGCCAATTGAAATTTAACCCTTGAAGTACACCTGGTATTTATACTCTCTCCGATTTTACTATAGTCACTAGCCAACGTATATTTCAATCTTGAGGACTTAAGTGAAACAAAGGGACAAATCCAAATTAGTAAAAAAACGAAAAAGCTTAACTTCGCTTAGCTAATTAAGCTTGCTTAATTTGTAGCTGGCAGTGACTAGGTACTTCCTTGCTTCGTACTTACCAGTAAAAATTAGTAAGCATTCGTTTTGACAACGTCACGAAGATAGCACAAAAGAAGTTCACCAATTCGGCGGCTGAGCTCGTTTCTCTTTGTTTGGAACAGAAAATTCAAATCCAGCAGTATGTCGTTTATTTACATATGTTTGACTACTTGAAAAAATAGCCAAAACTGGAGCAGTCCTCCTATAGGTAGGTACTACTTTTCGTTTGGTTATCGTGGACATTTCATAGTACACATTTAAGCATAATTAGTTATGTACTCGCATATATTTGCATAGCCTAGTGCAAGAAGTCATGAACCAGTGCACAATGCCCATAAGCTGTTTCTGTAATTTTTTTACTATGCTTTTCGACATAAAATAAAGTCAAATCGTTTTATTTTTCAAATTACTTTGCATGAAATATTGACCATCGGTTTTTCAATCGCTGCTCTGGCGAAATTTTCAGTTCTACCTATCAGGTTTTCAGGTACCCATGTTCCGGTTAGTTCAGTAATCAACCATAACGGCAACGACCCACTGTCGTTTTTAAGGGCATGAAAATTCGATTGGATTTTGATGTCAGCATACGTTTGCTGTTCCCTTTTCCCTTAATATAATTTATTGTTTGGTTATTTGGTTTTGTTTTTAATTTTAATAGTATGTCTCGACTTCCAGTATAAATATTGTCTAACCTTCGAAATTTGAACGATGGTAACAATTACTTTAGATAGTGAGACATTTGAATTTATCTGTCCAATGGCTCTGATGCATAATGATGAATGACGGTAATGGTAAACTGATAATAGTTTGAATTGTGTATATTATAATTATAATATTTGATTTTCGTATATAATAAGCTACGCAATAATCGAAGTATCTTTAGACAAGGGAAGACAAGGGCCGCGTAAATTAATCTTTTTCGTCTGAAAAATGGAACAAAAACTGAAATATCAAGCATTAATGCCAATAGCATATAACTTAGAACTATGGGCGAACCTACTAGTGCTCTAAAATCGATTTTAAGGCAATAATCGGTATCGACGTTTAGTAGCCCCAACACTAAAAATTATAGCCTTACTATTTTGTTTTATATCGCATCAAACTAGACATCAATCTGAAGACGAGACAAACTCAGCCCGCAGAATTGCAGATTATTTTGATAAAATATACACAAAAATCTGATATTCTGATTTGATTTTATTGGTTGCGTTTCCAGACTTCTATATACATTGTTAAGTTGACATCAAAAAGAGTGGCTTGAGGAAAAGGAAAACGACGAGGATGAGGAATTAATTATGCCTTTGAAATTTTCTCCTTGCATATATAAACGTTGTAGGAGGTAATAATTACATGATGACAATCATTTTGAGCCTTACGTAATTTATTTATATTTACATGCACATATAAATAATGAAAAAACTAACATATCTACTAAACTTTCGACCAGAGCAGAGAAAAGCATTTCGAATTGCATTATCCCAGGCAGTAAGTACTGACTAGTTAAAAATTAAATAATCCTGCGTATTATACTGTTGCTTTAAGTCCTAAGAAAAATTATTTATAAATTATCTGAATATGAATTTGAAATTAAAGATTATACTTAGAGTTGAGACACAGCTAATCTCACTTTGCATGTTGTTATTAGTAGTAGTAGTATATACATCATTTGAGGGTATTTCTATTTACTATTTAGAACTATACCTACTTCGAGCTATTGTAACAAATAGTGGTAATTATGCACGCTTGCTTAATTTAATGGTCGATAACGACAATTCTTAGACCATTCTTGATTTTTTGTTTATTCAAACAAAACAGTATTAAAGATATATAATATATTCAAAATACATATTGAGATATTTTTATCACGAATAAATATGGATTCAAAAACGGCGTCTCCCGTATAGGTATTGAATTTTAAAGAGAGAGTGACGATACTGAGACGGTGGTAAAACAATAATTTTAACAGGCTGTTGAAGCACTTGACGTCATTTTAAATATTATATATTATTAAAGACATTAATTATAATGTTAGTTGTAGGTCAGCCACTACACTTTTCAAAGCATTTTTAGAATTTGAGTAAAAAAATTTCAAAAAACTATTATAAGATTTAATTTTTAATCAAAACATTCAAGCTGCATTAATTTCTAAACTAAATACATATTCGCAGGGTCTACTGTCTACACACAGGGTGCAGTATACGAATTTCACGAATTTGTACCTGTTTACCTGAGATCTAAATTGCGAGTGAAAATTATAGTGAGTTAATTGTATGTAATGTAAATGAGTGTAGTAATTGAAAAAAACGATGGCGTACAAAGTAACGTCATTTAAAATTTAACTATATATTTCCAAGTGGGTTTTGACTAATTACTTCAGCATTTTGTAGATCCAAATTTGAATATGTCGACTTTGAATGGAAAATGAAGTTAAAAAATCCAATGTATGAAATGAACGTTTAACAGTTTTAAACTATGATGTTGGAGTGACAGCTTTCCATGGATAGCATATTATTTAGCAAACCAGTAAATTGTTCGCTTGGTTCACATTTTAGACAGTACCTAAGCCTTTTTAACATTCAGGTATAGGTATATACATTGCAGCGCCAATTTACGTGGGACTGATAACGCATCAAACAACTTTATTTTTCTATACAACTAATTTTAAAATATAACTATGTAATTTTAATATATTTATTATCTATGAAAATCGTGAATAAAAACATTTGTGGTCTTTCAAAGGATTAAAATAACTATGAAAGCTGTCAGACACAAGGTACTGATCCGCCCAGTACTGTTGAATAAATGCGGCTGCCTTCTCCCCAATCATAATTGATGGGGCATTTGTATTTGCGTTGACGATTACAGGCATAATCGAAGCATCCGCAACACGCAAATTCCTCGTTTTCAGTACCCTGTAATACAAATGAATAAGTAGAAAATTGATTGAAAATTGATTGTCAACTTCGAAAATTATTTGAATCTTTCAAAATATCCTTCACCGATTATAAATCGTATATTTTACTTTAGCCTTGAATCTACAACTGCAGCCTTGTCTGAAGTCCCGCTACCCATTCTGCAGGTCCCCGTAGGATGCCATATCGTAACTATAAAGTTTTTTAAATAACACTCCCAGTAGTCGTCAGTTTTAATTTTAAATTGTTCACATCCCGGAACAGGGATATTTGAAAATTTAGCACCCATTTCTTGAAAAGCTTTCGAATTTTCTATCATGTTCACAACGAATTTTACACCTGGAAGTTGAGGAAATAGACACGTAAAATACAATTAATTAACTGATCATAGATGCTGTTAATTTTTTGTTACAATAATAATATTATTGTTATTATAAATTACCATTAAGTAGAATTTTCAGGTCCTTTGGATTTTCAAAATATTTTGGATCAATAATCGGGTAAGAAAAAGGATTTTCATCCTTCAGCGTGATTTCGCCTTTACTATGTGGCCGGACTAATGATACCATAATAATAAAGCTCTCCTCTCCTAAAAAGGAATCAAATGCTTTTTCCAGGAAATCTTGTTTTATATTGACTGCTCTGGACACCATTCGGCCAAACAGTTTGAACATGGATATTGAACTCAAATATATTTGTAAATCTGGCCAAGTACAACTTGTAGTGTTGTTGGGATTAAATAAATTTTCGCTGCATAGAAAGCCTTGAGCAGTCACAGCTCCTGCTGCAGTCAAAGGTCCTAAAATAAAATAAAAAATCGTAAGTAAGACTAAAGGTAAGTAAGCTTTCATAATAATATGTTTTTGAATTTTATTCCCAGAAAAATAATGAGTCACCCACCCTTTCTCTCTGCAGCAAAATCATATAAAGTTAAGGGACCAAATTCTTTGTCAGGACTATAAGCCATCCCTGACTTGTTTAAAATGAATGGCATCAATGATGACATTAAATGATCTTCCAAATTCTTACCCACAGGCAGATCAATCCTTGGTTTTATCTACATACAGTAAAAGCAAAATTTAATTCATCAGCGTATTATTAATTATATATCGAAGAGTCAAAGAACGATATCTTATTTGGGAAGGAGAAAAAAAAATAGCATTAAAATCTGAATGTAAATTCAAAATTCATAATCATTAAATTTGTTACGTGAATACCCCAACAGATTTTAGATGCTCTGCAGGACCAACTCCGGAATTCATTAAAAGTTTAGGAGAATTAACTGAGCCACCGCTAATGATAATTTCCTTGGTTGCTCTTGCGTATTTTCGAATACCGTGCCGATAGTAGTACACTCCGATGGCGTTACCGGATTTGTCAAATTTGATCTAAATTGTCAATATAAGAATCAACTAAAATTTCTAATTACAAAGTAAGTTGACCTAAATTATATTAATAACATTACGTTAGGACGTTATGTATAATTAATCACGTTAATTTTTAAAATCTCGTTCAAAAAACCATTTAATTAATTAACATCATATATCATATTCATACCTTCGTTGCTTGAGAATAGATAGAGACTTTAACTGATTTCCTCTTCAGCAGGTTACGGATAATCGCCGCGTATGTTCCCCAGCGCTCGCCGTCGCTCTGAGTCACCTCTACGGGGCCAAATCCTATTCAAATTTCGAATTCAAAATTGGTTCAAATTTTGACGCCAAAAGTATAATTAATTTTAATTGTGATCCAAACAAACTAACTAATATTAAGCCCACTTGTTTTCATTTAGTGGATAACATTATTAATTTTATGTTTACTTTATATACCTTCACGCTGCGGACCATTAGCATCGATTTCATCATAACCAAGTTCTTTCCCCGCCTCAATGAATTCTTTTCTTAATCGAGTCCAACGTAATTGCTCCACGTTCAGGAATCCATAGGGTGACTCTGAGTAGTGCTTTGCTGAATATTAAATAGCAAAAACAAATTACCCACTGTCGCTATATTTCGCCACCGTTAATGGCAATAGCGATTACTGATAATTAGGATGGGAAACCACCAATTTTTGATTTACAGTACCTACCTAATTACGTGGGCTACTTGGAAAATATAATAATATAAATAATTCTGATAAACTTACAATTTTTTCCATATTCCCCCTTGTAACTCTTGATAGACTTTTTAAAGTAGGGCAATACGTTTTCATAGCTCCACTCCTTATCATTGGTGATATTTGCCCAATTGTCGTAGTCCAGTGGGTGACCCCGGAGGTAGAACATGTAATTAAGGGTACTGGAGCCTCCCAGGACTTTTCCTCGTGACCAGAAGGATACCTATAAACAGTGAAATTAGTAGTGCTTTATTGTTATTGGTAGTTACTATTCTCTCGCTACTTTTTCGTCATGTTGATTTTATAAAATATGATGATTTTCCCCTCTGCTAATTTCTTTTAAGAATAATGTAGTTATATTATTAATAAATATTTGTTTATGGATTTATTTGTATTCCTTTTACATTATCACGCAGAGCGAAGCCAGCATGTTTCTGAGGCACAGTTCTGTACATCCAATCCCATTGGGGATGATTGAGCATGTCTGGAGCTAAAGCTGGGACATTTTGTAACATGTACGGATGACCACCTGCTTCCAGGAGTAGTACCCGATTGTTTTTTGACAGGCGGAGAGCCACTGCTGCACCTGCAGAGCCTGCTCCAACTATAAAAGTACCAAACAATTAATTAATTAATACAAACAGTGTATTAAGCATTTTAAAATAACTCAATTAAATACTATATAAGCTCCGAAATCTAGGTGATTCACATATAATAATGTGCATGAGCGAGTATCCGTAATTATGCTGAACTTTGTAATTTATTATCAAAGTAGAAATAAAAAGCTATGCTCATAACTCCGGCCATTCTTGTTCTTTGTGTACAAAACAAATAAATATACTCGTCAACCTCCCTCATCCCTCCAATCCATATATTTCTGTCTTAAATTAAATGAACGTGAGTAGCACACTTTACAGCTACTTACAAATTGATACGCTCTGCTTACAGCACGAGATAAGAAATATTAGGGATCGTCAGTAAATGTGATCGCTCAAATTGCCTCTCTTTTTGAACCTACCCACCACCATGTCATCACCTTAACAACTTCATTTAAATGCTATACCTTAAACCCGGATTAGCCCCACTAACCCTATCGATGACATCATTTATGGACGATCTCTAAGAACAACTTCAACTAGTCAGGAGAGTGAGTCACGTTGTGAGCTGAGAGGTAAGTAGTAGAAGCCACGTAGTATTTTGATGCACTTGCAAGATAGTAAAATAATTGGTTTCGGTCGGCACATGCTATTTTACCTATCAATAATTTATTATCAGTTAAGTAGCTCTAGTTACATATAAAGATGGACTTTATAGTAGAAAGTTAAACATGACATTGTCAGTGCCAGCTGCTTCACTCGATCTGTCCGACCCCGACGGACACAAGATTAACAAGATAATTATATTATAACCGCGTCCAAAAAAATAGAGCACATGACCGAGTTCAAAAACAAAAACCAATATTTACCAACAATGAAGTCAAACACGGGTGAGGACTCATTTTCCCAGTATGTCCAAAAATAATCTTGATAGTAGTCCAGAAAACCATGGAGGACAAAGAAGATGGGGGTTGTGTAAAATAGGAATGCCATTAGCAAACTTCGCCATGTCCACATGTTTGCTCTGTAGAGTATTTAATGTGCTGTGTGTGTATTATTAAAGTTTTATAGTTAAGTGAAGGTCAATTTTCTGTGCTGCTTTGTCTAAACTCTAATTCACAATATAAATTGCATTGGAGATTTTGTTGCAAACAAACTAAGCGGGCTACGAGAGACACACAACAAAGGAAAGTTTGGAAACTTAATGGAGTTTTAATAGCACTGCAATTATTTTGTAGTTATGTACTTTATACATTCATCCCAAGTCCCAAGGAAATGAATGCAACTCTCGTTCACCCAGAAAATTCTATTTCTTGTAATAATTTTGTTTTGGTGTTTGTTTACTACATGTCAACCTTTTGACTTTTGCAATGTAGACAATGTCAATGATGCGTAGAGATCTCTTTATGATGAGATGCGGTTATAAATGTCAAGTTTTATTTATATTGCTTTAACATAACATTGCCGGATGTCAATAATTATTTCTATTTTGGTCACAGTCGGCAGCCTTTTTGTAGATGAGTTTTTTTCTCACAACAACTTAAATATATACAACAGTTTTGTAAAAGTAAAGTTTAGAGTTCAATGTATTTTTAGGTAGTTTAGAAAGTTAACATTGGCATTCCATGAGTGACGAAATCATGTAAGTAGACGGAAGCACATAAGCACGTGAATGATGCACACTACACTACACTGTAAAGTTTGTCAACATTTAGTAGAATTTAATCTTCAATAATAAATATTCAATTTCTTACATGCTACTAATATTAGTCAGTCACGAGTTCACGAGTCACGTAAAACTGCAGAAATTCCGCTTTTATTGAGCAAATTCACAATCACAATATAATTATTATAATGGACTCGTCTCAGTCAGAGAATAAAATATTATAAATTGAATTTTTAAATACTTTTATTTAAGTTTGTTGTCAAATTTACATTTCCCAGGTTTTATTATCATAAATAAATAGAAACTAGAATATACAATTAATACTAAAACTTGAATACTGCTCCTCCAACTGACAATACAATTCCTCCACCAAAGTATATCCAATACATTATTATTATAACTTTTTCTTCTTAACCCTTCCCTTCCATCAAAATAGGTACTTGGATTGAAACACAGCACAGTTGAGCACCAAATATAGTTTTTACTTTATTATACATAACAAAGTTCAAGCTGGGAACGAAGTTAGAAATATTATGTATTTATTTAAGTAGTAGCTACCTATATATATATATAGAGTTCCTGTAGCTATATTCAGAGATACCTGCCGACACCAACACTGACCCAAGTTTATCGTACTACTTAGTCATTGATGCACAGACAGCTTAGCAATTTAGCTATAATTTAATATAGTACATATAATTTTTATGTATGTACGTCTACGGATTACGGATTGATATTCTATTGAATTACTGACAGTAGGAACAGCGAAGGATGAGGGATCCATTGCTACAATATGCAATAAAAGCAAAACCTGTCCGTTTTGTCTCTGTTATTAGTGACCATAAGTATACCGAGTATACACACGTAGTAGGAGTATATTATATATAAACCAAAAGGGTTTGCTTAGTTTGTTTAATAAACCCAAGCATTTATTTAATTCCTAAAAAACTTTCAGTATATCTAAGTAGTACCTAAAAGTAGTTGGAATTCGAATTCGAAGGAAAGCATTTTAAGGTAAAGGGTGTATGTAGGGGTGCAGTATATAGTAGTATACCTATATAAGAATATCATCAACAAACAGCACCAAGAACGATATAGCTATATATTGTAATTATCTGTAGTCTGTAGACTGTAGTATGTAGTCGAGAGGCAGGGGAAGGTTCAGCTCAGAAATGAACTCTCTCATCTGTCTGCGTCTCAGTCTCATATTCAGCTGGAAAACTGGAAACTGATTCTCTGATGTTGGTCTTCTTGATTCTTGAGTCTCTTCAGGTCCACCACGTCTTCTCTTCAGCTTAACAGATATGATGGTTGATGGTCACTCGAGCAAGCATACGCTAAAAGTTGGTATGAAAATGGTGTAATAAAGTGAAGCTTAGGTTATATGTATAAACCACGTATCGCGAGTGAGGAATCTAAACGAGCCATTTTAAAAAGCTGTAGAATTAAAAGGAGCTATGTCAAAAAAAAAATTAAATGAGATAGATGCGTAGAATATTAATTTTATTACGAGTTTTCGGAAAGTGCAAGATGTTCTATTTACATGTTTTTTGAAATGTACAAAATGTTCTATCTGCTCGTTTTTGATATGTGCAAAATGCCCTATATACATGTTTTCTAAAAAGTGCGAAATGTTCCATTTACATGTTTCTAAAAAGTGCGAAATGTTCCATTTACATGTTTTTGAAATGTGTAAAATGTTCTATTTAAATGTTTTTCAAAAAGTGTAAAATGTTCTATTTACATGTTTTTGAAAACTGAAAAATGGTCTGATTCAATGTTTTTTAGAACTGTGCCATTTTTATTTGTTGCAGATATTGCAGTCTGTTTTTATTAGTTAAACAATGAATATCGGTCATTTTGAGTCTTCACTGGCGATATGGTAAATCATAATGAATTAAGATGCAGCATATCTACCATGTCATTTCCACTTGAGGTTTTTTTGTATGCATTATTGTTTGATAAAGTTTCACGCTCACCTGTTTGCCTGTTTTCCCTTCAAAATTGTAGATATCATTATTATGTAGTTTTCGCCCCAACTCTGTGCCGCGTGTAGGCATTGGAAATTGGCATTTGGCGCACAAATGTTCGTGTCTATCTACGTTCAACAGTATCAACAGTCAGTATTCGTGGGCAGGTATTTATGACATAGTGCATTTTGATTTGGATTTAGTCTGCCCTTGAATTGATGAAATTGGTGGATTTGGTTTTACTTATTTAATCTCACTTAACCTTGCAAATATGTATATGGAAGTGTGCATATATAGTGCTATATAGCATGTTGCTGAATACTGTTGAACGGATATTTTTTGTTGTCTTTTATTGCACAGTTCATGTTTATGGCATTATGGAATCGTTGGGGGAAACAAAAGTACAGAGAAGCGGACAATATAATGAAGTTCATGGGTGAGGGAAGTTAAGTTTAAGTCCCTACATAATATGTCTATGGTACATACTATATGATGTTATCATTATCTGATGACTCGAGGTTCGGCTGGTTCTTAGCTTCTGGGTTTCGCTCTACCTGTCGCAGGGTTAGTAAATGATTAAATAATTATATAATCGCATATACTGTATAAGCGCTATATGTATCTATATTAGTAATAATGAATTGTCGAAAATCAACCGTAATTTAGCAGCAAAGACTATGTGCAGTTCAGATATGACTGATATACGGACATATTTGTGCGTGTGGATGTGTAACGATATTAACAATGTAATAATGTAATATAATGAGATCATTAAGCAGAACAACAATAGCGTGCGATCATCATTATATTGTATTGTATTGAAAGGCTTGAAAATTAAAACCAATATTATGCTTAATTTTAGTTTTTTAATGCTAATAGAAATTTAATAGCAAAAAGCACTCTCGGCAATATGCGTGCTATGCAAAAAAAATATTTTTATTGTAAAAAAAGCTTTACGTAGCTTTGGGAATATTCTTTATTTTTTCATTCTTTTCCCCCATTTCTCGTCAGAATTGTTTCCCATAGCTTTCTTCATACAGTCACAGTCACCGCGATTTCCGCTTCAGCTTGAGTTGTCTAAGTAAAAAGCAGTAGCAGTTGGAGAAGCTTTATAAGGTATTTCAAACAACTTAATACTGGAATGCAATGGAAAGAAATTGTGATTATTTAAAGGTCAGGCTTAATGCTATTTCTCAGTCCTCACAAGCTAAGTGGCTAAAAAAAGGTTCCAGGTTTTCAAATTCGTTGGAACCATCCGACATTGCATAGGCCCAGATTATTGGTCAAGATATTTTTATTTCTTAACCGATTTCTAAAATTATTGTTTTGTCAGATCCGCAATTAAATGTGTAGAACTAACGATCTATTTCAAAATCTGGAAAACCTAATTTAAGTAGTAATTCCAGTTGTTTAGAATGTTGAGTGGGGACATAAATGTTAGATGGCACCCTGTATTACATATGGGAATTTTATGGCTCGTCGTTGAATGTACCTCTATTTGAAGCGCACAGCACAGTGCCCCATAAGGACACATTTTTTAAGTATAAAATAAACATGAACAAATTATTTTAAATTACTACGCATAGAATTCATAACTTTAATAACTCGGGCCTGAAGTAAATTTTGACGCAACTTCCCCCGGGGGTTATTAGAAGCTTTACAGTAGATACAAGTCTCGCTCCACCAGCAAGGCAGCAAGGGTAAAATAGATGAAGATATCACATTTTAATTTTTTCCCTTAAAAAACCAAAAAATTAAAATTAAGGATGCTCTGTGGTTTGCAATTCATCTTTACGGTTTAGCGTAGTGTATTTAATGTAGAATACCAATAACTACATTGCGTGATGGTATGTGATATACTGTTTAATGTCATTGTGTCTTTGAGAATAGAGGCAAATAGTTAAGTTCGCCTATCGCCAGAATGACTTTGTCTATATTTATAAAGAATTACAATTTCCTGCAGTATGCATACAATAAATATACAGTATATACAAGGCGCGTCCTGTAACAATTGACGATAATTGTATGAGGAAAAGTAAAAATTTGTTAAATGCAGTGATTGCAGTGGTTCGGCTGTTAGCTTTAACCTAGCCCCTCATGCTCCCTGTATTTATGTAATCATTATATTTTATTGTGTCAAAGGTTACATCTTAATTAGAAGAAGTTGAAAGGGCGTGAAATTGTGGATATGCGATTATAATATTTCTCTATCTCATCCTATAGGCCCTGGCCCTCGTTTATACTTGTTAAATAGGGAATAGATTATGAACTACTTATATGGAATTATATGAATGAGATGAGATACCGCAGTTTAGGATTTAATTCAGGATCGAAATCAAAACTAAATTATTATCATCAGCAAATATAGAAAAAGTCGCCACTGAAAATTAATGATCCATTTAATGTTAATCATTACTATTCAACCATGCCCATGCCCATGCTCACGAGTTTACCGCCGTGCCATGCCGTACCACACCATACCATATGCCATGCAATGCACATTTCAGTTTCCAAGTTTAATATAATTTCACCAAAAAAAAATGAAAAATTACAAACTGCCTCTATTTCCAGTGTCCATATTTCATTAATTTCATATCGAATCGAGAGCATTAATCATTTGACTCCCGCGTGCTCCAATTTCAAATGTTGACTTTGATCTTGTTTGTATCATCTGTATCAATACGTTCTTTTCTGCTTAAGCAGTTTCTGTCTTCCGATACATGATATGTATTAATTGTACAACAAAATCCCCGTTCATATTATTAATGATATAAAACCTCTTTTTCCTGTTCTATTTGTCTTAACACTTGTCCCTAAGCCTATATAAGACAGACAGACAGATAGCAGCCCGCCCTGTAAAATATACCACGTTCCGCGTTGACGTTAACATTAACTCTAAACAAACACAGCTTTAGTAAGTGGTGTTACTATTTCTCGCTTTAAACTGGTTGTGTCAGTACAATTTGATTGAAATTAAAGTATGAGTAATTGCATTAAAGATTAAAAATTTCAAACCGGAGGGAAATCAATGAAATTTTTTAACGATAGTAAAATTCTTTCAGACTTGACTCATTTTTGAACGTGTTCAAGAGCTTTGTGGCCATTATCTTTGCGTGCACGCATGTAACGTCCTATCCATGGACGTCATTACTGTCGTAAGTTTCTTATCAAAATCAAAAGTAAAAATAGATTGTAACATTATAATGTAAGTAAATGAAAAAAATGATTTTAAACTATAGTTTTACTATTTGCACTCGAACTTCAAATAATCCCAATACAGAGCTGTGTGCGTGTATTTTATATGGATGGTTATGGTTTGATATTGTTGCCGCATAAGAACGCCCTACCGCCTACCGCAGGCAGGAGCCTCGCTTTTAGTAATTGCGTAATGCAGTTTAGCCAAAATCATCATTTTGCTTATTTTTCTATTACTTTGCATTTCTTTTATTATGTAATAATTAATTGCTCATTCGTACCGTACTTATAAACTGTATGTATAAAGCTTTGGTTTATGCACAATAAAAAATAGTTTTATTTTTTGAAGTATTTTTTAAATAAAAATAAACAATGTAATACTTTTAATAGTCGATATATTTATATGTATAGGATTCACGCCAACTCATTGGCTTTATTCTTGTACATGGGTAGTTCTGTACTTGTATATTTACTTGTGTGTAACATTATATTATGACATAATATTAAGTAATATTAGGTAAGTTTAATTAATTTAAGAAGTCATTGATCGTTAGTTCGTTCGTCGTTATAGCCGTATTATATAGATAGTGTGGGGATTGGGTATATGGGAAGGGGGATAAAGGTTGATGAAATTAAAATTAGATTGAATGTAAATGCTAATTGACTTACATCGCATCACATTATCCGTATGCCTATAATAGTATTTTAAGTAGTTCTTTCGATACAGTTTCAAAATAATTATATGGGAAATAGTGAAGAAATTAGTGGAATAAAATTAATTTTCTGATATTTTTTCGTCATGTGATAATATTTACACTGTACATGAATTGATAACGATAACGAGTACTGTTACGAAGTGACGATGACGATCGAAGGAAAGGAATAATGAATTAAATTCACATACTCCTTATATATTTTTTTTGAGTTATTGAATTCTATAGATTCTCATCTGCTGATGTTGATGCTACATCTGCAGGATTCCATTGTCCAAGCTCGATAATGAAAAGACTTTTTTGGTGACTCGTCAGTGATTTGAGAAAGCTCTGCACGGTCCGGACGAGAGATTGTGTCATGGGTTGAAGGTCCAAGTTGGACTGGAGGAAAGAAAGAAAAAAAATAATCTGTTAGTTAAGTTCGTCTTCCTTATATGTCACATTCATTATCACTAGAACAAAACTACGAGCCATAACCAAGGTTATGCTGCATCAGCTAAAAAATTATAAATGCTTTTCTATATACTTACTCGTTTAGAGACTTCTTGAAGAGCGGTCATGAATGTGATGCCATCCATGAATTCCTCATCCTCGTCCGCGGAAGTCATGAAATCCCAAACGATGGAGGCAGAGACCCGATGAAATCTCCCAGTCAGGAGGAACTGCTTCATATCCGTGAGGAGGGTCCCGTTCAATTCATTAGAAGTCTGCTTCAAGAGGAGCTCGGCCCCCTTCTCAATAAAAGACTCAAAATTCTTGATTCCGCTCTCTAAGCGCTGAACAGTGGAGTTGATGTCCGCATTCCCTAATTTATTCAGACCGTCCATATTGTACAGAACAATTCTCTCCACTATCACGATTTGAGTTCTCAGCCAGTCAGAGAATTTCCGAGGGAAGTTACTCCCGGGATTGGAGATCTCCTCCTTGAAATTTTCGAGGAAGGATAATAATTTGGCGACACTCAGACTCTCATGATTCTCTGGGGTCAGTCGGATATGTCGAAGGGCATTCTCGACGGCCTGGTGAAGGACGGGATTCGGATTTGAGAGGGTTTGGCCCAGAACTACGACGGCCTCCTTTACTTTCTCCTGCTTGATCTCACTCGGGAGGAGCTTGACGAGGGAGAGACTGGTTTTCATCTCTTGAATGGATTTCTCTAGGTTGAATTCGGTGGTCTCGGTCGCCGAGAGATGCTCGTCGTTGGAGTGGTAGGAGACTTCAATGTAGATTTCACCATCTCCAAGCGTATTTTCATTTTCTAGTGACACGGTTTCCGTTCTGGTATTCGTATTTTGTCGGGGACTGAACCGAAGTCGGGGAGAAGGGGCAGACCAACAACAACCAATATTGATTGCAAGACTGATGAGAAGGAGGGATGTCAAGTTAGTATTCATTCTGTCTGATGATTGATTTTTGTGTTTCTTCAGCAAAACTTCAGCAAAAATCACTTTTAAAAAAATCAAAACTATCAACAAAAACTAGTCGTAAGTTGAAAGTGATGGGTACGTCGTAACACTCACAGCACTACTACTTTGAATTTTTAGTAACGATTCAAACTTAAATAAAACCCTTTGGTTTGAACACTTGGTTAGTTTAGTTGTGGCTGGTATGTTACACACAAAAAAAAATCAAGAATGTGATGAGTTTTATCACGGGTTAGTCGCTTTTTTAGATGATACTGGAGTCTCAATCTCGAATGGATCGAATGGATGAGAATAAGTTATAAGAGGGGAGAAGCGAGTTAGTACTCAGTTGGCGCCACACTGGCTTTTTTATGACTCTGGCCGAGAGTCTTACAAGACACTTCTTTTATAAGGAAAGGAGCTAAAGAGGCTATTGCGTCGACGTTTTAAAATTAAATGTACGTTTTTATTTTTTTATCTATCTATATTATACACACTAATTCTTTATTCTTTGAATTAATTTGCTAATTAAAAAAGTATATATGGATTTTGCCGTTTGCCGTTTTGGACTAATCAATAATCGTGAGTGGGCTCTGTCTTCAAACCGCAAGAACTTAGCTTCAATGGGAGACAGTGTCTTGCAGCATACGAATTTCTCGAGTTTGGCGTCTTGATTGACAGGATGATAAGAACGAACGAGGATCGAATCAGGATTCAGCAGAGCTTATTTGGTTAGTTGTAATAGTAGTAGTATAGTGTTCAGAAATAGAATGCAAAGTTGATATAAAGTGTATTATTAGTATTATTTTACTAATGTGGCCCAATGTTCATTTTATTAAGGATTCTTTGCTGGCTCTGGCTCTGACTGATTGACTGACTGACTGCGACGGTATAGTTGTATGATACGAAAAAAAATCTAATTTAGCGTGTGTAAGATTTCCTGGTCACTTGATTACGTATTTACTTCTAATAGTAATAATAATTATAGTTTTACTACTTACTTAACTGGTTTGGTTTATTACACGTTATACTTTGCCTTATGATGATCCTTAATGGTTATTATACAGTAATTATTAAATATTAAATGTAATGTATTATAATTTAGGAGAGTGATGTGAACGTGCTTGAGAGTGCTTGCGTGGAGAAAGACTTTACAACTTTGTAATGATTACTCGTTGGATTTTTGCGAGAAAAATACAAAATGAGAAATGATGTAAGGCAATTAAGAAATTGGTAGTAATTCAGAAACCCGAAGAGAACTCAAGTGACGATGAGCAGGGTTAAATGTTAAATGTGAGAAAAATGTAGGACTTTGAGGCTTATATATAGGTAGGTACGTAAGTATGTGCGTATTATATGCCTTTCTTGATCTTGGTTGCCCGGCGGTCGGTGGTCGGATTACTATCCATCCTCCGTATATGTTTTCCCTTATTGTTTCATGGCCTTATGCACGTAAGCAAATAGGGGCATCCGCAGTGTCGATCCAGCTGTGTATATATTTACTCTTATCGAGCCGTGTCAAATTTATTTTTAAAAAAATCGAGCAATAATCTTTACACAAATTTTTTTGTCCACAATGCATAGTTTGTATTAGTTCTAGATCCTTCAGGTTCAGGTTTCATCTCCTTCTTTCTCGAATCTCCTCAAAATGAGTCAATACTGTGAATGATATGTCAGTCACACTTGTAAATAATCAGTCAGTTGTCATTATTTTTCATAGACGGACATACCAACTACCTATATAGTACAGATATTACGTATATACAACTTTTCAACTTCTGTTACGTACGATAGACTGGAATTTTTTTATAAAGATTTCTGTACTAGTCGAATCTCCCCGGGTATGATTTATTAAAAAGGGCAAAATGTACTATTAGCGACTTATTTTTTCAAATTTTAGATGTCATTTCTTGAATCTTACCAATGCGCAATAATGCAATGCTTCGGACTTTATGTAATAATTACCTACTCAATTCTATTCTCGAGACCTTGTAATAATTATTTTGACTCGATAAATTTTGAGGGAGGGCTCGGGAAACCATGACGTTCCTAAGGAATTTGGGCTTGGTCAAAATTAGTGGTTTTAACATGGTGTCATAACTTTCAATTACTTTTGGTTTTGGCAAATTTTCACTTTTATTTGAATATAGGAAGCTCTTTATGTATGTCCGGATGTCCCTATTTATTGACAATTACATGCATACTAAATATTTACAGCGTTTGTTATATTGCTATAGCTTATAAGGAAATATACCGCGATTAGGGATTTGGTAATCACATAATTATAAATATATTTACCCTTGAAGTATATAATGCCATTTTCACCCAAGTATTTTCCATATTACATTTTTTAAAGGCTCTTAAGTTAGAAGGTATAAGGTTATCAACGGAAAAATTTCCAGTGCCCGCTGTCTTTTGTGGTGTATATACTTATGTGTTTGGGTGGGCAAATTTATATAGCGTACGGTTGTAGAAGTAGATATAATTATTCAATGTTATGTTTACATTCTATAGGGTATATCTCTACTGACAGTGTACTGAAGGCTGAAGCAATCGCAACACTAAACTGAACTGAAAGACAGTGTATCTACTGACAATTATTTCTCAGAGCAAACTGTTCACACTAGTACGTCCGTCCGTCGCATCATCACCTTCTCCAACTTATCTACAATCTGGACAAATACCTCAACTTCACTCAGTTCAGCAGTGTCAGACATCCACTCGTCGTTCCTTGGGTGCTTCGCGTGTGGGGAAAAATTTCGAGAAAACCAGTAATGATTCTAGTCTAATCTTGAAGATTAGAGATGCTGTTAAAGTGAAACTGAACTGAGAGTCATGGGATTTGTAACAGGGTTGTAGCAATTAGCATTACATAGTTGTATTTGTAGTGTGAATGGAACATTGACATTCTCTCAACTTGCTGTAAATGATTTCTGTACATATTTGAGGAAAGATTCCATGATGATCCACGAAAACCTTAAAGAATTTTATTTTTAAAGTCCCTTCAATCTCATCTCATATGCTTTTACTGACGGTAGTCCATAGAACTTTTCCTTTTGTATTCAAAATGTCATAATTATTCTAATTCGTTAATAGGTATAATCAATGTCAGTCAGTCTGGAGTCGGCGGGCTTAAGGTAGACATACAGGACCTTAAATTCTGTGGTATAACTATTCAGATAATATTATTATGCGTAATTTATAGTTGAGTGTAATTAGCACAAATTCTGACAGTGTAATTTTTGCTTTATTTTGTAAGAGATCCTCAAGAAAGCAGCTATTACCCTAGTCCTAGTCCTCCTAGTCTTACTATTAGTCAGTCAATTTGCTAAGCAGATATTTAACGTCTCTGTATTGGTTTTCTTCAGTTTACCATATTTATCATCACTAATAAATATTGATTCCTGGGTTCGCTGAGTTCGCTCTGCATCCTGAATTAGCATTTGTTGGCATAAAATTATGCCTTACTAATAATTTAGTATTCACATTGACATTGTTGAGTTGGATGGACTGTCGGTCAGTTACAGCACAGCTCCAAAGGCGATATGATGCTGATACTCTAGGATGCTCTGTGGTGGATAGGATTTTTTGAAAGGACTACAGATTATAATAATTATTATTAAGTAGCACTGCACTAGTTTTATAAGTTACTTTAGGTACTTTACAATAACATTGCATAAACTTCAAGTTATGCTGAATACAGACATGTTATTGCTGTTGGTTTTTAGCTTTGATAATATTATGAATTACATTTAATACCCATCCATATAGATACATACACGAGTTATTTTTTGACGATAGCGTTTAGTTCAGCGACGAGCAACGTCGATAGCAGGAGAGCTTCAAAGTGTGGATGTGGTTTTTTTCTGTGCTCTGTAAATGTATATAGATATATTACCCATTATCTCTATGCCATTACTAATTAACCTTGTTGGGTGCCACCGCACTTAAACCAAAACCCCAAGCCAAACCAATCTATAATAAACATAGCATGTAATTACTCGTTAAAAAGTTTCCATTATTAGTTTGTTAGTTGCTGTTGTGCTGAATCTGCGGAAACCGCAGACTCTAAACTTGACAATGATACCAGACTAATTGTAAAAAAAAATACCGGTCCATGAAGTCGTTGCATTACAAATTATGTAAGATTAGTATTCTGCCTTTATAAAAGACATGAGGATTCGGTCTCCACGACTCCACTTCACGGTTTTGTATTTAGGAAAAACACTAAATAGTGTTTTTCCTCTGTCAAAATAATACTCACTAGTTAGACCGCAGTTGTAGATACTGCCGCATTGATGTAAGTACTAAGTACCATCATCCATCCATCAGTCTCCTCTGAGTTAAGTTTAGTAATTGAGTAAAATTCATACAAACGAAGCTTTCGAATGAAATTCACTGGGGCTATTACGTCGTAATAAAAAGCTGTGATTTACGACTCGGATAATAGTTATAATTGATAATGAATTAAGATTATGACTATGACACGATGTATAGAATGGAGTATTTGACCTTTGAGTTAGTTTCTTTCATTCAAAGGTAAAAGTTCAAATTTGTCAAAATTAATGGAGATTGAATATCTTGACGCCTTTCAATTACCCACACACGCTGTAATTATTATTATTATGATTATAATGGCTATGTTTTTGTTGTACGTAGTATAGTAGTAGTAATATAATTTATTATTACAACATTAAATCCAGAGCTCAACTCGTTCACAATCAGGCACACAATTCCGTGCAAACTTTTCATTCAGTCTTTGCATGATGATGTGATCCGCAAAGCCGAACCAAGTAGTATGTTTATGTCCACATTATTAGTCCATGTCCATGCTGATGTGAAACCAATGCGATGTTGGTATTAAAAATCTTGCATCTTTTTTTTTACACTAATCATTAGTTAAGGTTTTGCGTATAGATCTAGGGCCTAATAATAAATAAACTTACTCCTCACTCGTGACTTGATAGTACTTTGATAGAGATAGTCGAGTTGGAGTTTATTTTACTATATTATTTACAAATAAAACATGGAATATTTATTACAATATTTATTATTGTAGGCATGTCTGCGTCATTATTAAAATTTGCAGTTGGTAGCAATTATACAAAGATTAATAAGACCGTAGTCAGAAAGTCAATATAGCCTGATTCCGTTTTTGAATATGCAAAGTAATGAAAAATATGCTTGATTAAACATCAGTTGTTTTAACTGTAAGAAAGCGAGATAAAATCTAGACTCGTAAGTAGCTCCAAATATATCAGATTCCCACGACGTAATTTTGCAATAAAATATTTTTGGTTTTCGTGCGCAAATTTTTAACTATTTCCTCTTTTTTTGACACTTTTTACATATCATATCGTGATGATGATGCTGAGAGATAATAGAGCATTAAGTTGTGATAAGAAACTCTAATAATATTTTTATTAGCATATAGTTATTCCTAATGCTGAAAACTGGAACCAAGCAGTTTTCACTAAAATTCTCGAGATCGAGATCTCTCAACGCTTACATCGATATAAACTGAATTTATCACATGACTTCATATTGAATGAAATGCATAAGTACTGCTATACTTTTCAATTATACACCTTTACATAGTATATTGTATAGTAACCAGTTGCCGGAGTTGTATCAGGATATTAAGGATGAATATGTGATGTCTATGACCTCACTGCTGACCCCACAAATTGACCCTCGATCGAATCCAACGATAAATTTTCATTTTTTAATATTGTATTAATTTTCAAGATGCTCATCATATAACTACATAATAGTAGTAGTAGCACATATGGGTAATCGATACGTGCATCTCTACGTGCTTCTCTACGTGCTACTCCAGTGGTATTTTATTACAGTATTTACTATACGATATTATTAATTTACTTATAGGTACATAGTTTACTTACGTGGGTAGTGTAATAAACGTAGTGATGTGCTCACGTTGTAGTGTGCATACTGCATGGATACTATTCTTGAACTTGTCACTTGATTTCATTCCTCCATAATATGATATCGCACTAGAGATTTTATTTTTCATTCAAATTGCTAAAGGATCTTAAGGCAGTATATAGGAATATAGCACTATTTGAGTGTTACAAAAAAATTACAATCCAAGTCCCATCATCCAACTGATACAATATGCAATGAATGTTGCAAAATTCTAGAGCATAATGATTTAAATACGCTCATTTATTACATCAGAATCAGTCACATTCAGTCAGTGTCGTCGCGGTGTCGGTGTCTGAATATTTATTTACATTAATATTAAAACAAACTTTTTTGTAGGGTACCTATACATACTATGTATTACGTTACTAAAAGATTAAAACTTTATAAAGTCAAAATTCGCACATATGTACACCCATGTAGCTACAGTCCATGAGCAAAACAATGACAACTTTGTTGTCCAGTTTTTTTTGCAAGAATAATTTGTCTCTTTATACCATTCCTTGTTCTTGTATATTTTGTTATACATATGCAGTATTCCATTAGTACAAAAGCTCTATTATAATTTTTGCAAGTCTTTAAAATACCAACGTGTAAATGTGGCTTTCTCCATCCCTGTCTCTGTCTGTCTGTCTGTCTGTCTGTGATCAAGTGACTGTCATTCTCGCCCCTAGTCCACTGTTCACTACAAACGTCTTTCACCACTCAAATAAAATGGTCAAAAATTTTAATTCTTGAAAAGTAACATCTTTATTTTTTTTTGTAAAAAAAACCTCTTATTTTTATGAAATAAAATCTTTTTTATGCACTTATAGGAGATTTTTTACTATCTACATAATATATATATATATAGACTTATTCTGTTTTGCGTAATAAGATTTTTTATTTCTTGTTTGTATTTCGTGTTAATTCGTAGTTTGTGTTTCTTGCTTCTATTATGTGTAACGTTGTTGAGGGTTGATGTATATGTAAATAAACTTGTGCTTGTAGCCTGGCTATGTAAATAGTGAGCTCTTTTTTCTGACTTATTATTGTGATTGTAAGACGTTTGACGGTCTAGGAAAAAAAATCTTGAAGGGGAATAAGACCAACGCGGCGAAGACAGGAGAGACAAAATGAAAATCATGTTTGAGTGTCTTCAGATGTCATCGTGTCAGAGACATAGCAGAGTAGATGAGATTCTATAAGCCATGCTTCGTATAAGCATAATTATATTTCGTATATACTGCGTAGTGCACGTCCTTAACGCTGTGTAAATGTCAACAGCGAGCCATGTCAGAGGGAGTAAGTTGACATATTACCATCCTTATAAAAAATATCAACATGCCACGTGTCCCTGTCCTGATCTGCTATATCGTCTATATCGTCGTATATCGTCTGTGAAGAACCAAAATGACCCATATCCAATTTAAGCTAGAATCAAATCGAGCTATGTCATAAAAACAAAATGAGAAACATGCGAAAAATGTTAAGTACAAGTTTTTGAAAAACGTAAAATGTTCTATTTAAATGTTTTTGAAAAGTGTAAACTGTTCTATTTACATGTTTTTGAAAAGTTCAAAATGTTCTATTATCATGTTTTTGAAAAGTGTGAAATGTTCTATTTACATGTTTTTTAAAAGTGCAAAATGTTCTATTATCATGTTTTTAAAAAGTGTAAAATGTTCTATTATCATGTTTTTGAAAAGTGTGAAATGTTCTATTATCTTGTTTTTTAAAAGTGAAATGTTCTATTTACGTATTTTTTAAAAGTGTAAAATTTTCTATTATCATGTTTTTGAAAAGTGTAAACTGTTCTATTTACATGTTTTTTAAAAGTGCAAAATGTTCTATTATCATGTTTTGAAAAGTGTAAAATGTTCTATTATCATGTTTTTGAAAAGTGTGAAATGTTCTATTATCATGTTTTTTAAAAGTGAAATGTTCTATTTACATGTTTTTTAAAAGTGCAAAATGTTCTATTATCATGTTTTTAAAAAGTGTAAAATGTTCTATTATCATGTTTTTGAAAAGTGTGAAATGTTCTATTATCTTGTTTTTTAAAAGTGTAAACTGTTCTATTTACATGTTTTTGAAAAGTTCAAAATGTTCTATTATCATGTTTTTGAAAAGTGTGAAATGTTCTATTTACATGTTTTTTAAAAGTGCAAAATGTTCTATTATCATGTTTTTAAAAAGTGTAAAATGTTCTATTATCATGTTTTTGAAAAGTGTGAAATGTTCTATTATCATGTTTTTTAAAAGTGAAATGTTCTATTTACGTATTTTTTAAAAGTTCAAAATTTTCTATTATTATGTTTTTGAAAAGTGTAAACTGTTCTATTTACATGTTTTCGAAAAGTGCAAAATGTTCTATTATCATGTTTTGTAAAAGTGTAAACTGTTCTATTATCATGTTTTTGAAAAGTGTGAAATGTTCTATTATCATGTTTTTTAAAATTGTTAAATGTTTTATTTACATACGTACTTTTTAAAAGTGTAAAATTTTCTATTATCATGTTTTTTAAAAGTGTAAAATGTTCTATTTACGTATTTTTTAAAAGTGTAAAATGTTCTATTATCATGTTTTTGAAAAGTGTAAACTGTTCTATTTAAATGTTTTTGAAAAGTGCAAAATGCTCTATTATCATGTTTTTGAAAAGTGTAAAATTTTCTATTATCATGTGTTTGAAAAGTGTAAAATTTTCTATTATCATGTTTTTGAAAAGTGTAAACTGTTCTATTGACATGTTTTTTAAAAGTGTAAAATGTTCTATTATCATGTTTTTTAAAAGTGTAAAATGTTCTATTATCATGTTTTTTAAAAGTGTAAAATGTTCTATTTACGTATTTTTTAAAAGTGTAAAATGTTCTATTATCATGTTTTTGAAAAGTGTAAACTGTTCTATTTAAATGTTTTTGAAAAGTGCAAAATGTTCTATTAACATGTTTTTGAAAAGTGTAAAATGTTCTATTATCATGTTTTTGAAAAGTGTAAAATGTTCTATTATCATGTTTTTGAAAAGTGTAAAATGTTCTATTATCATGTTTTTTAAAAGTGTAAAATGTTCTATGTAAATGACAGTTTTGTAGATAGTGGATATTGTTTTTAGCTACAAACGGGTATGGGTCATTTTGGATATTTTGGATCTTCACCGTCGATATGCCTTTGGTACGTTGTAATAGTATTAGTAAAGATTTATCCATTGGAATCCGATTTTATTCACTTTTTATACTGGATTCTTGTTAAGTCTGGAAATAAAGCAAATCTTATTTACCTTTTCACTTACATGTTTTCTCTTTTTTTTTGTATTTATGAAAATTATGTATGTAGTATGTATCTCTTGTAGTAATGTTTTCCTCAAAGAATCTTAACGATATCTTTTGTGTGTTCAGGGCAGCTCAACATTTCCTAAAGATTTAAAGATTTACTTTGGTCTTGTTAATTTTGTTGGTAAAAAATGGGACAAAAAAGCAAGTACTCTTACGATTAGTTTCTTATGCTGTAGACTGTAGACATGGATTACAACTAGTAGGGCAGGAAATGGTGACACATTGTGCAATTAAGTCAAATAAAATATTAATAATAATTCCACAGTTTCGCAACACCATATCATCATATCACACAATCACACATATGCAGCTCGCAGCTTCTATGAATCCTCAACAAAAACTGAAGTACATAATAGTCAATAAGTCTAAAGAAAACAATTAACAAACAAGAAAGTTGACGCTATGAGGGTGACAATGATCTCATAATGTCTTAATTTGTTATTGTTGTTAAGTAGAAAGAACTGGAGTTGTGTGTTACAAAAAATGATTGGAATATAAAAATAAAAACCCTCCGAAAGGCTCATTACTGAAATTGATGACGGGCACGGCGCCGCGTCGTGTTCTTTATTTGTATTTTTTTAGTTAGTTAGGATTTGCGTAAGTAATTTTATGTAATTAGAGAGATAGGGCAAGATTTTTTGTTTTTGTGTTTTTCTTTTTTAAAGATTCATTATTATCTACTAAAGTAAAGCTTGAATGAAGGATCAGCGCGTCAGCAGATTCTCAAGACTTTTGAGTTTTAAGCGTATAAAATTAACCATATCACATTTAAAATTCACATCAGCTTCCGCTTATTATTTACATGAAAACAAGAAACAAGTTATGCTCCCAGTACTACAAAACAAAACTTTACGGACCAAAGCCAAAAACCAATATCAAATATATGCGCGGGGAAATTAAAATTACCAACCACAACATGTACCATATGTAAATAAGAACACTGCACTGATAATATGCGTGCTTGTTAAGCTTAACCAAATTACCACATGCAGAGTACTAGCAGGTTATAATTACACGCTTTATCACTGGATTCTGCAAGTATTAACGTGCATATATTTGTATTGTAATTCCATTCTTTCAGTAACTTCAAAATGAGTTATATACTTAAAAATGTGTAAATACTTTATGCTTACGACTTACGGGGAAAGTTCCATTTTTAGTATTGATAGCCACACAGATGCATAGATTCCAGGTTAGATTCAATATTTCTAATTTTAGTAAACGTTTTCTTGCCATTAGTGAGACAGTTACCTTTTTTTTAAATGCTTCATTTTGTACTGTTTGCAGTTTTCTAAAACTGAGTCTATAACAAGTTACAAAATAATATGAAGATGTCAGTTTAACCATTCAATAACTTTCTACCTGCATCGAAAATTGACATGAAAATTATATGACAATTAAATTATATATTTAATGAGGGTGACGCTTCACACGTATACAATAATTATAATATGCACGACAGTTTAAGCGGGAAAGAAAATTCATATTGATTTTTTTTTTCAAAATCGGACGAAGGTAGATACAGGGCCGGATAATGCGGCCAGCGCAGCCAGTGACTGAATTTTCAAAAAAAATGTAAATAACATATTTTGACTTTTCAAAAACATGCAATTAAATTTTTTTGCACATTTCAAAAATATGAAAATAAAATATTTAACACTTTTTAAAAACCTTGTAAATAGATCATTTTGTACTTTTCATAATCAATTAAATTTAACATTTTAAACTTTTCTAAAACATGTAAATACAACATTTTTGTTTACTAAAGAAAACCTTTAATAAAATCAAAATGGTGGTTTTTGTGTGGAAATAAATTGCTGCCTAAGAGCAATTCCTTCGTCCGGCCCTGGGTAGATAGCCCATTTTGAGCCAAGTTTATGCAAATGGCATATTATATGAGTAATTATTTATTAATTGGGGTATGTACACCCTTAACCTTTAGTACTACTACTCACTCCTTAATTATTCATCGTCTGTCAGTCCAGTTTGCGAGTCCAATTTGCCATTGGGCTGGTAGCTAGTACTGGTACTGGTACTGGTGCTCGTCTGGTCCTGGTCTGGTTACTGAGTTACAGGTTTGCAATTTAGCTTCGGTCCTTTGAATTAATCTGTCTATTCAATCATGTAGGTAGTCTAAATACTAAATATGCATGCTTTTGTACGATGCAATGTAGGCATTATGTATGCACATATATTACATATGCTATAATTATATAACTTTCTTACGTGTAATTATATTTGGATTTGGACCATGAAAGTATCAATATTCGTAATGGTTGTAGTAATAGGCCCTATGGTAGTAATTATGTGGTATGTATACGCATAGATATTGAAATTATCCCAGACTGAGATGGTCTTGGTAATTGAATGAATTATACATTGATACACTTCTCCATTATTTATCGCTATCCAACCTGGAATTAGACAATACTTAATGTGTATAATTCTCATTCAAATGCCATCAACATTACGGCTTGAAAAAGCTACATCATATCCCTCCTTCCTTTGCTTTGCATATAAATCAGTTAACTTTCTGTTTGCTACTTCTTCTTCTTCTTCATCTGCTACTGTTTTGCTCTCCCAATGCTATCAGCATAGCGACTTCAAAACTTCACCCGTGATCGTATTTATTATATTTTAATGTTCTATGTTGTAATCGGCCTTAGGAAATTTAATATATCTATATTATATGAGTCTGCTAGATACATACTAGGTGCACAACGCGAGGGAAGAATTAATATGACCCTTATCCAATTTAAGCTAGAAGTAAAGTGGCATATCTTAACAAACACCAAAGCGGATAATACAATATGAGTAAAATTTTACTTGGGAATAGTTTGAAAAGTGCAAAATTTTTTTTGAAATGTTCAAAATGTTCTTTTTACAGGGCTTGGAAAAGTGCAAAATGCTCTGTTCACATGTTTTTGAAAAATGCAAATTGTTCTATTTACATGTGTTTGGAGTGCAAAATGTTCTATGCACATATTTTTTAAAAGGAACAACATTTTCTTTTTACATGTTTTTGAAGAGTTCAAAATTAACTATTTGCATGTTTTTTAAGAGTGCAAAATGTTCTTTTTACAGGGCTTGGAAAAGTGCAAAATGCTCTGTCTACATGTTTTTGAAATGTGCAAAATGTTCTATTTACATGTGTTTGGAGTGCAAAATGTTTTATGTACATATTTTTTGAAAAGTACAAAGTATTCTTTTGTATGTTTTTGAAATTTGCAAAATTCTCTATGTACATGTTTTTGAAAAGTGCAAAATGTTCTGTTTAAAAGTTCTTGAAAATGCAAAATGTTCTCTTAGCATGTTTATTTTTGCAAAATGTTATATTTACATATTTTTTGGCATCATGATTTCTTTTTGTGGATATATAATGATATAAGTCGTTTTTTTCCTTACTGACGATATAAACGTAGCCGTCTTTCAATTCATGTGATTTTTTTAATGCATTAGAAAAATCCAACCATAAATCAAATTTATGGCGTGCAAAAACTTAAACATTTAAAAAATTTTGATTTGTTTTTGATTTAGATATTTTTTATTTGAATTATTTTATAATAAAAATGTTTCAAAATTTGCTGGGGCTAAAGTCTAAAGTGGAAAGACCGTGTCGCCTGCTTATATACAGTATAACCATAGGCATTAATAATGCTATTACAGATATGTACATATTTTAATTTGCTTCGGCTTGGTGTTCATAATTACTTAACGATCTATACAGATAAACATCTTAAATTAAAGTACTGACTGCAAAATGGTAAAATCGACCCTTGTGCTCCCAGCTGATTGAATAGTTTTCTACTGCATATAATGTCTTAGCCATGGCGGGTCATGACAAACAGTTTCTAAATGCCAAAGTTTCACGTTTAGCCATCGCACGATTTATTGAATATCGGTATTTTGCAAACAAATAATTGCGAGCTCTGTCCGCGTTAACTTAAGGTAAGAGACCCAAAATGGGATAGCTTATCCCTCTTAATTATCCGTGCTGATTAGGACTTAAGACACTAACACTAAATTTCCATTAAAATTCCAACAAGGAAAAATCCCTTGGCTCTCTCAAAGAAGATTTTGCGATAAATCTATGAACTGATTTGACATAAAGATAGGTATATGCACATACGTAATTATACTCGGACCGGACCACTGTTTTGAATCTGTCGACTGGGTATTTTGCTGATGCTGATGTTGAGGCTGATATTGGGCTGGGTATTTATTTGGTGCATTAGTCTTTAGTATTGCTATATAGCCCTATATCCCTATAGCCTATTCCTATTGTGGGTATAATATCTGACTCAAGACGGATAGGTCAGCTGTCCGCCCAGTAATTAATTTTGTAAAATTCATTTTCAACTTTCCTGATTACCCCATAATCATCACCGTATCAGGTTTAAGCATTATATTGTAGGGATAGACCAACCATTGCATTGTAGTATAGGCAATAACATACTATCATTGACATTGGCAGTGAAAGATTACGAGACAAAAAAACACACACAACGAAGGGTGGTTGAGGTTGTGGCGTTGTTGTTATCGCTCCACAATAATTGGTTGTGCATTTTTTGACTTGTACTATCTATATCTATATCATAGTCTGTGTTTGTACTGATATATCTATAGCCACAATTTCAAAGATATATCAGTATTATGTCTGTTCTCTATACTCATAATCTGATCATGTCACACTTAACTCATTTAAACTGCATCTTTTTCTCTCTGTAGAATTGCAAGTTGGAAACATGAAAGTAAAATCCTTCCATTTAGTACTTCCACAAAACCATTCCATTTTTTTTCAGTCGTAATTATTTTTCAATAACTCCCAAACTAAATAAATTGTTTCTCATTATCCGTTTCCATTAGCGGAGTGAGAGACGGATCCTCTATATTGCATCACAATAATTATTACAACACAACCCATCAGGCTCAGGCTTTTAAAGGATTCGTTTATTTATTTATTTATTTATTGGTTGGATAAGATTGCCTCTTAGGTTTTGTATTTTTTTTTAGCTTTGGCAGAAACTACCGTATTTCCTACAATAGTAGACGGGCCTGTAATAGTAGGCGGACATGGAAGGTCGGAGTTGGAGTATCAAATGGGTCTATTTAACTATCAAATGACAGTAGACGGGCCTATAAAAGTTGGCGGGTCTATTATAGGAAAAATGCGGTAGGTACTTATATACTTTACTTTTTCGATTCCCTTAATAGCGTGCAAAATGGAGTATCTGTAAAATAGTCTAACTGTAAGCGAATATGCAAGCTAATTAATTAACTCAGGCGCAAAATTTAAAAGTCGAATTTATTGATTGCTGCAGAGTTTTGCAAATGTAGATATCGTCTGTGAAAAACCAAAATGACCCATTTCCAAATTGATCTAGAATCAAAATTAGCTGTGTCATGCAAACAAAATGGGAAACATGCCTAAAATGTTAATTAGGAGTTTTTTAAAAACGTAAAATGCTCTATTTGCATGTTTTTAAAAAGTTCAAAATGTTCTATTTGCATGCTTTAAAAAATTTCAAAATGTTCTATTTGCATGTTTTAAAAAAGCAAAATGTTCCATTTAAATGCTTTCGAGATATATTTTACATATTTTTGTAAATAGTGGATATTGTTTTTAGCTAACCACTTTGGTTCTTCATAGACAATATGCCGGATTGCATGCCTATTGACTTGGAACTTTGAAAGACAAAAAAACAGTTTAGTACGAAGCAGCTCAGATAGGTACCTGCCAGAATCTTTTGAAACAAAACGAATAAATAACAAAACAATTAAAGTACCAACGTTGTAATAATCTATAGGAAGACATTTGCCTGTACGTCACACAGGAAAAATGGGATATAAAAATGCTTCAAGATTGAAATGGATGGGATGGCATATGGAGAATTAGTTGGAATTAAATTACACGCAAATACACACAAATGAGCCCGGACGTACACGTCTTTTTTTACGTTTACGTTTACGATCAGATGGTTTACGATTACGATAGAATGCACTAACGCTCAAGCTATAACGCGATATGATTATGATTATTGTGTGAAGGGGATATATGCGATCTGCGATATATTACATCCTCCATTTAGGTGCAATACCTTTTTATCTTTCACAATTACCATCACCTGGTACTGGTACTGGTACTGGTGATCACCATATGATACATATTTAAATAGTTACACGTAATTTTTCACATGGCGTAAAAGTCCAAGCCTCCAAAAGTGTTAAAAGTTCAAGTTAATTCACACAAATAATACCCCTGTGTATGCACTAAACTTTTGCTCAGTTTTAGGATAGGACACCAAGAGTGTGATTCCCAGGAATAATATAATGTGAAAGATGGTCAAGTTCAAGGCAGGCCCTATAATTTATATGGACATACTTATATCTGTCTATATGCATTTTTACAAACGCTATTAAGTTTTCCTCGTCGCTCCTTCGGTATTCATAACTACCACCATAACTATAACCATACGCCCTTAATCTTCACATCTTTACGTGGGATAAAGAGCAGGGATGGGAGATGGGACTGGAGGAGACGGATGACAAAGATATTGTTTTACATTACACTTTAATGTGTACATATTTTACACAGATATCTCCACTCACTTAGCTAAAACTAAAAAAACAGGTGTACTCTGCACAAGAGCAACAGCAACAGGAGAACTCACTGACAGGCGACAGGCCCGTATTGTACGGATGGATAGCCATAGCGTTACACACGTTAAAATACAATTTAAGGTTGGGATTGGGGCTCTAATACTTTGTAGTTTGTAGATCATGATCATTACGTATAGGGTGATAATAATGTTGAGTAATCGTGCATGGGAATCTAGTGACTGGCCAAGATGCAATTTAAACATTTCTACATATCGTCTGTGAAGAACCAAAATGACCCATATCCATTTTTAATTTTAAACGGAATGTACTATCTACAGACAAAATTAAAATAATATCCTCATGAAAGCATGTAAATAGAACCTTGTGCATTTTTCAAAAAACAAGTATGTAAATAGAATATTTTGCACTTTTCAAAAAGCATGTGAATTGAACATTTTGTTTTTTTGAAAAAATGTAAATAGAATATTTTGCACTTTTGAAAAACATGTAAATAGGACATTTTACAATTTTAAAAAACATTTAAATAGAGCATTTTACCTTTTGAAAAACATGTAAATATAGGACATTTTACAATTTAAAAAAACACTTAAATAGAACATTTTGACCTTTTCAAAAACATGTAAATGGAACATTTTACAATTTAAAAAAACATTTAAATAGAGCATTTTGATAATTTGAAAAACATGTAAATAGGACAATTTGCTCATTTTAGAAACTCATGATTAGCATTGTAAGCTTGTATCTTATTTACTGTATTTTTTGACATAGCTCATTTTAATTCTATAGCATAAATTGGAAATGGTTCATTTTGGTTCTTCATAGACGATATGTACCCATACCTATACCTATATAGAATAGGAACACGAAATTTTTTTGAACATTGAAATTTGTAACGTGCTTTAAATGCACCTATTTGCATGCATGCATATACATATACTATAGAATCTCTCATTTGTATTTGTACTAATATCAAAATAAATTTTCGCATACCTATAATAATATTATAATATCTTGCATATTTTTTGCATAATTTATAATTTAACGAGAAAAATTCCAGATGACTCAGAAAACGTAAAAAGAAAGAAACTAACTTGTTTTGTGTCAACGAACGTCTTCTCCTTTATTTTTATGGCTGGTGCTGGTACTGGTACTCGTGTTGCTGTAACGTTCCATTTATTATGCAAGTTAGTCTGGATTGTCTGCATCGTTTAATTCTGCACCTGTAATAAGTATGAGCCAGAGCCAGCCACACCAACGCAACATGCACCACCAACAGGAACAACCAAAACAAGTCAATAATTATTAAGAGTGCATAATTAGTTTCTCAATTTGAATATTTCGCACCCTCGTATTTTGTTTCTTGTTTAAAAATCTTATTATTTGCTGGAACATTTTTATTTATTATTATTATTTTTCTATAATAGCCTTTATCAGGGATTAAAATCTCTACTTTTGGTTGGTCTTCGTATATCCATACTATTATATACATATTATGCAGTATGCAATTATTATGCAATGAGACTTGGGCTGTGGTCAGATGATTGTCAGAGATCCATTCCTGCATTTTTGATTGCAATCTGCTGAAAAGAATCCCCGATTTGGATCGCATCCTCTAGGGTATGCATATGATATGGGCAGGTCCTTCCTTGCCTCTTTGGATTGGACCAGGACCATCAGGACCATAGGCAATCAAACCAATAATTTATGCACGTGTTAGTAGTGGTAGGTACTTTTTAGTACTGCATAATTCATTTGCAGTATAAAGTTTCAGACTACACAACTACACACCACACAATGAAATAAATTTTGACACGTTTGACTGTAAAATTGTAAATAATAAAAATGATTGACATATTATTCGTTTATGTCGAACAGTCAAATCCAATCAAATATGATAGAAATCAAAATTTAACCTGTTCTGACAAAATACACATACACAAACTTATTGGGATTTAAAAAAAAAAATAAAGGTGGAGAGCTGGGCTGGGATGGGATGCTGAGAACGAAAACGAGAACTAAAAAATTTGAATTTTTATTATTGATTTCATTTTCCCACAGGGAATTGCGCACATTGCATTGCATTATGTAGAGCAATAAAAACGAAAGTAAAAAAGAATTCGAAAGATCGATTTTGATTTTGAATCCAGCGTCAAATATTATGAAGACGAGTCATAGAATTTAAGTATAGGCGGATCAATATCTTTATTGAAGCTGTCTCAGATCAGAGGGTAAAATGGACGGGTACGTGTCTATAAATTAATTATAAAAATATCTGAATGGTATGAGTTATGCCGCCGTTGGGTAGCAGGTTGCCGGCCGGCAGCAAAAATATGCAGGCGTAATTATTACAGGTATGAAATTTTCTTGTACAACTTTATATATTTTCAATATTTGGATATTTGATTAGTATAAATTTATTTTTCATAGGCACGTATTACTTTGCTTGGCGCCATTTTTTTGTAATACATGTTTATAAGATAATGTAATGATAACTTTGGAATTTTGTACATATCTGCGTCTGTACTTGAAGCTCTCCTGTCTCCTATACTGCTACCCTATGACTATGCTTTGGTGACAATTTCCCCCCAGACGCTGCTGGTCACGTTTGTAGGGTTTTAATGAGACAGTAGAATGACGGGCGTTAGATTAAAGTTGAGATTACATGCCACATATAATTGCTACAGAGGTACATACTAATAGACATAAGTGGCAATAGATAGAAGCATAAAACAAGAGGAGGGGAAATCGAACAAAACTTACACAAAAATACTAGACAATTACAACCGAAATTAAATTACAGATAAAAATCTGGTTCTGGTTTTGAATTAAAATTGACTCATTAAGAATTCATGGGGGTTCTTTTTTTTCAGATAGATCACTAGTCACTAGTCAGCTGCTTCTGATATCGAGTTTCAATTTGGTTTGAGGTTTGACATTAGCTTAGACAGGCCTCAGCATTATTACCAATACCAGTACCAATACATTGACAGATAGTACAAAAATACAAGAGAGGAAGATGTGCTACAAGAAATCTAATGTCAATGTGGAAGATGCAGTGATGCAGCAAAAGAGCTTAAATTTATAATTTTATTTTTATGAGGAAAATACAGAGAGACGAAGAGAGAGACAAGAAGAAAGAGATATAAAAAAATAAAAGAGAAACATACACAATGGAAAGGACAATGCGAGAACGAGAACGACAACTAAGTACAAACAACCTACAACGGGTTTACCCGTCGTTTATTTTTGATTTTTGACATCTGTTGGTGTTGTTGGATGCACAAACATTGACCGCTTAGCGCGAATTGCTCAAGCTTTGGGAGTTGACTTGGTGTGGCTGAGGCTATCAATGTCCGAGCGTCCAAGTCAAAACTTGCTGGACATATTATTATGCAAACCAGCTGGGACGTGTGGGACATAAAAGTCTCTGCTGCTTTTCTTGAAGAACAAGGTATTAAGGTCCGGCGACAATACGACAGGAATCCAATCAGGGGGCCGTCCCTCAATAACGTGTAGGAAAAGGCAAGTTTTTTACCCCCTCCCTCCCTCCCCTAGCTTAGGCCTTTCACAATGTAGCATCAGACAAAGTTTACATAGGTCATTTGCCCCTCCCTCCCCTTAATCGAAACGTCGTTTATGGACGCCCCCAAAGTATATTGGGCAAACGAGGATCGAGGATTGAGGATGCGGATGATGGGATATAAAAGGTGCATAAGGCGTATAATCATCTGTATGCAGTAAAGAACCTTTCCTGTCACTTAACCAAGTTTTAAATTGATAGATTTACGATTACAGACCTCATCACAGCCATTTTTGTGATTTAATGGTGAACTTTTTAACTGTAGGTATTTCCCTTTTTTCTTGTCTTGTTTCTTTCGGTCGTCGTCGTCCGTCGGTCTCGGTGGAATTGGAATGTGTATAAGGAAACTTAACTATACATATGTAAAAGCAACGGCAAAAAATGACAATAATCACAGTCGTTTTCTGTTCCTTTTTTCATGAGCTGAATTGTTGGATTGCTTACACACAAGTTTTACTTAATTTAATTGCCTGAATGAGAGAAAATCACCTGCGTGTTAAATTTCATCAGTTTTGTAGTCGCTTTGTGCTAGACCTACTCGGTGATGGAGGTGCAAACACAGAGAACAATGCGATCCATATATTTGTCAGAAAGTAAGTAGCTAGCTACAGCATTATGAACGTGTGCGTGAGTATGTCATTCCGTAAATTCTGTTTTATTTATGTTTTTCAAAACATAAAGGCTATATATTGTATAAAGGCTTTTAGAAACACGAAAAATTGTAATTTACACCTCTTGAAAGCTATTAACAGGGTAATTTGTGGCTTTTTAAAATATGCAATATCGTCTGTGAAGAACCAAAATGACCTAAATTCAATTTAAGCTATAATCAAAATAAGATATGTCAAAAAATAAAATGAAAACATGCTTAAAATCTTAACCAAGATTTTTTTTAAAGTGTAAAATGTTCTATTTACATGTTTTTAGAAAGGTGTAAAATTTTCTATTTAGATGTTTCAGAAAAATGAAAAATTTTCGATGTGCATATTTTTAAAAAGTTTAAAATTTTCTGTTTACATGCTTTTGAAAAGTGGAAAATGTTCTATGTATTAACATGTCTTTGAAAAGTCTAAATTGTTTTATTTTTATAGTTTTGAAAAGTGAAAAATGTTGTATGCATTTTTTTTGAAAAGTTTAAAATGTTCTGTTCACATATTTTTAAAAAATGTAAAATTTACTATTTACATATTTTTTAAAAGTACAAAATATTCTATTTAAATGCTTTCAAGACATGTTTCAATATTGTTCTAGATAGTGGATATTGTTTTTAGCAACAAATGGATACAGGTCATTTTGGTTCTTCACAGACGATATGTAATTTAGACGTTTTTGAAGCTAACCAAATTTCAATTAAAGCTTTTTTGAAACTAATACAAAATTGACTTACATTTTTTAGATGCTGAAAAAACATAGTAGTTAGTTAAAATTGCAATTAAAATATATAGAGTTAAACATCGCTACATCCACACGTAGAACATTTTGAAGATTAATAATTTGTTAAAAATCAGCAAAAAGTCAGAACTGTGTAGTTACACAAAGTGTGGGGTAGTACTACAATACCTAATCTTTTAATAACGCCATGGATATAATTTGAACTTATTTAAACTTACCTTGCTATAGCTATATATGGCTGGCAATTAAAAAGCAAATAAAGCTGAATAAATACAAAATATTTTTTATAGCAAAGTCTTCACATTGAATACCTTAATAACCTCCTTTATAAATGGAGACATTCTTAATCTATTGCATATTGTATGCAATGGAATCCAGAAAGATAAGAATTGCGATTATGTCATGATAATTACAGATAATCCATAACTTCTTTTTTTTCGATGCCTCTCGTTTGGTACTTTGGTCGTCTTTGTTATTTCTTCTTATTTGGTTTCAGATTTCACGGGCAGGCCTTTGGGATTGCGTTACATACAATAATGTATAATGATCTGTTTCAATGGTGGACAGCCGGACTTAAAATACGAGAATGAAATTAAATGTACCTATAATAAAGTGTACGAAATGACCATGTTAAGCCTGGAGTGAAACAGGAGATTACTAAGAATTAAATAAGACACTATTTTACAGATACGACTTGTCAACAAGTTCAACTTTAAAGCTTTACTAAAAGCCAATACGACTTACGAGCTCACCTCCAAATTTTGATGCACACGTTCTAATCAAATGAGCATATAGGCTGACAGAATGAAATAAATGAAGGAGAAAATAGTATGACAACCTGCGGTCATGTTTTATCCTTTTTTTCCCCCCCTCAACTTACTTACACGTCTATTAATCTTTTCGAATTCTCTTTTAATAATCGTAAATCGTTCTGTATGTTTTTTTTATACTTGTACTTTATGCAAATAAAAAGCATTTGAGTATGAGACAATCGGTATAGTCAGTTGCTGAAGGCACAGTACCAGACTCAGACGTTGGCGTCCAAAAATTTCTGAAAAAAGTATTATCTACGTATTAAATGTGTATAAACTATTTCAACGCTTTATTATCAACATATATCGTCTGTGAAGAACCAAAATGACCCATATCCATTTTTAGCTAAGACCAATATCCACTATCTACAAAAATACTGAAATATATGTCTTGTAAGCATTTGAATAGACCATTTTGCACTGTTCAAATACTTTCAAATCGAACATTTTACAGTTTTTTAAAACGTGTAAATCGAACATTTTAGAGTTTTTTAAAACATGTATATAGAACATTTTAAATTTTTTTCAAACGTGTAAATAGAACATTTTACGTTTTTTTCAAACATGTAAACAGAATACTTTACGCTTTTGAAAAACTCTTAATTAACATTTTACGCCTGTTTCTTATTTTGTTTCTATGACATAGCTCATTTTGATTCTAGCTTAAATTATTTTTGGCTTTTAGTTAAAAAAAATTGCGGCTAAAAGCCAATAATTTAAAAAGCATGTGAAACAATCTAAATATTTTAAAACGAATTTAGAAAATTTTGCTGTAAAAAGTGACTGCGAAATTTCCCCTATGCAAAAAACATGTGCATAATCTCAACATTTTGCAGCTTAAACTATTGTAATAATTACAAATTGCAACCCATCACAAGCATTAACTTTTAGTTACACGGATCTGCTACTGCTACTTCTGATTCTGATTCTGGTATTGGATCTTCAACAGTGTTAAGCAACCTTATAAAACATCCAAGGAAACTCCAAGTAAAAAAAAGATGCTGTAAAATATGAGTGCGCTAGGAATTCTTCAACCCGGCGGCCCATTTCAATGATAATTATTCAAACGCTCTTCCAGAGAATCCTATAGAGTATACAGGATCAGGTGGATCTGATTTATCTCATCTACCTACGTTCTAATTTCTACATTCTACAAGTGCGAATTTACTCAGCTGGATTAAAACTACAGAAATGGGCTGCTTTATGTCTGACTAGGGAGGATTGTAGATTTTTGAAGCACTGTGATATCCTTCTCTGTTCTTATAAGTCACATAAAATTCTAGATATTAAAAAGAAGATTTCGATTTCAAGATCTCACGATTAATCTACTGATAAAACAAAAATATGTAGTAGTATGAACCCGTTCTAGATTATCTAGATGTGTAACATACAGATTAAGTTAATAAGGTGTCTATGTCCACATACATAATCTCAGTCTTTAATCATAATCATATTATTATTATTATTATTACGTCTTACTAAGTAAACTACATAGCTGACTGAATGGCTCTGGATCGGGATCATCGGGATCCAAACATCTGCTGGACACAAACCTTGTCTGTGTCTGTCTTTTTAAATTGTGGATTTTACCTCTGTAAATTATGGTGTGGCGTGTAGTTAATTATTATTTGATGCAAATGTTCCTCTACTTCTATATCATTATCATTTTATCAGGCACTACTGGACAGACTGATATGTACGATGAGAGGTAATTACTATTTAGTACAACTTCGTGCTCTGTGAAAAATCACCTGTCTAAAAAATAATGGAGTGGACTACTTACATAGTCAGCATTAGCTATAGGCTACGATATAACTTACCACACCACTGACTATTTCCTACTTTCAATTTCAACAATCGATATTATGATAATGTATATTATATAGTTATATGGTGCACAGTCAGTAGTCGCAGTAGTCATCATGATCTCGTTTAGAGAAACGACTTGCGAATTGAATTATTAGATAGGATTGAATTACTAATTTTAACGTGGAATATGCGGGACATGGGAGTTAAAGTTTGGAAAGTTAAACTGTAGTGACAGCGCACACCTTTATGATGTAATAATTATATATCGTAGGTCTGTGAAGAACCAAAATGACCCATATCCAATCTCAGAATCAATCAAAATGAGCTATGCCAAAAAACAAAAAGTGAGAAACATGCGTAAAATGTTAATTAGTAGTTTTTGAAAAGCGTAAAATGTCCTATTTACATGTTTTTGAAAAGGTGCAAAAATGTCTAATTCCATGTTTTCGAAAAGGTGCACAAATTTCTAATTCCATGTTTTTGAAAAGGTGTTAAATGTTGTATTTACATATTTTTGAAAAGTGCAAAATGTTCTATTTAAATGCTCTCAAGACATATTTGAATATTTGTGTGCATAGTTGATATTTGTTGTTAGCAAAAAATGGACATGGGTCATTTTGGTTCTTCACAGACGATAAGTGAACTGCTACATATGATACCCTATTCTTGAATTGATCAGGTATGATTAAAATAATAGCACAAAAAATACAGAAAACTTTGAAAGAAAAGAAAAAATCCATAATCCTCTATTATAATAAATATATATGATGTGTTATGTAAGAAGGAATTTATTATTATGTTAATTTACCTTGAATTAAGCTATTAAATGTAGAATACAACTTTATTTATTTTTTGTCAAAGTATTATGTACTTACTATTATTGCAGTCATTATAGATACGTGATTTAATTCAATATTACAAGACTGCAATTCGTATAAGAACAATGGGTCAAATGTCAAACCTATAAAAGCAGTACTGACCGTCTGTTGCCGGTGCCGGTATGTCGATCAGTAGTCATTTTTCTGCAGTACTTCAGTAGAACTCTGTGCGTCACGTCACCGCTGACAACGTGAAAAATCGGCATTAAAAAGAAATATGAAGATGGATATTGACAGTGACATTAGAGTATAAATTACGTTGACAAAGGTTAAGGTATTAAATAGGTAGGTACCTATACTCTGCTACGACCTGCATCACATTCAACATTTTACATGATAGCCATTTAATTTACTACACAAATTTAAAGCGGTGTCACTCCTGATTAATCAAATTAAATTATCCTAAACGGCTGACCAGACACCAGTACACCAGACTAGTTGGCCCAGATTGAAAAATGTGGACTTTTTGTTTCTAGGAATTAAATTGTAAAATCTAAAATATATTGTGTGACTTTTGGCTTTGAAATTTTGAAGCCTGACTGGCTTCTACTTCTGACTCATCACATCGTACGTACAGTTTTCTTCAAGTCACAAGATACGTCACTTGAACTAACTAGTAACTATACGACAAGATTGATTTACATGAGTCGTGCCTTACAGTGATTAGAATTGAGATTGAGAAGCGTGCGGTGAAGTAAATAAAATTAATTGATTGGCGTCAGAGGCGATGTAATGTAACATGGCAAGTATTGGAATTTCGAATGGAGTGTATGGACATGGAAAGTAACACTTTTAGTTTTAGTTAAAAAAAAGTCTCTCACCACAGGAATCTGGATTGGGGAAGATCTAGAAATTTAAGCGAAAACATATATAGGTACGTACTTAATAACTATCTTTGAGCTGATATAGAACTTCTTAGAACTTTAAGAATTAGATTTATGACATAAAAAGACGGTTGCGAAAGACGGAATGAAATGAAATGAGTGCAAGTAGATACTATACTACTACTTATGCAGAAATCATAGAAACATAATATCTGTATAAAATAATGAAGAAAAAATGCGTCTTTTTTTCTTCTGCATTTTGATTTTATTGCTGTAGCTAATGCTGATGCTGTAGGGAACAGTTGTTATGAATCTTGAGTTGATTTTTGATTGTGGCTGCATGGTTGGATCTGATTAAATGCGAGGAATCTGAAAAACCGGTAAGGGGATCTAATATGAATTTAGAATTCCTCTTCTGTCTCACTCCATTGGGACTTGGACGGACAGACATGTATCGTTGTGGTGGTGTAGAATTGACAGGGGCAACAAAATACCTCTGGATTTATGTACATACTTATAGTACATACTAATATTATGCAAGTATGTAATAATAAAAAAACTCGTAGCATTATTTTTGCATGTGTACATACTAACACGGTACGTATTACAGTGGTGAACAAGAGCTAACTTTTTAGTAAGTTGGTGGAGTCGGCAATAGTTGAAGACGTGTGGTTTTTATTTGGACAGGGGAGGCAGAGGGTTAGTCTTATAGTTAGTGTTAGAGATGGATGGTGAAAATTAAATTAAAATATACAAAGACCAGGTATAGCAGGACTGATATAGGTATTCTAAGCAATCTGATACTGATAGGTAATCTGCATCTCTCTATGCCTATGTAATGTACAGGTAGCATTCACCTAGGTAGGTACATAGCGTTTTTTAAAAGGTACCTCAACATTTTCCCAGTTGCTGATGATGACGATGGTGATCCTCATTAATGGTCACTGCATTAAGGATTGGAAATTTTACAAAATGTATAAAATATATAAAATTGGAAGGAGTCTATTCTAATTGTTAGTTTCATCTTGAGTTCAGTATTAATCTGATTTTCGTTGAGAACGGTCAAGTCTCTGTTTCTTTCTGTGACCAAGTCTTGTTCTTCAGGTTTTATCTCCATTTCCCAACAGATTCCAGAACTTCTTGTTCTTTGTTGAGCTTGTCGCCAACGACGAAGAGATAAAAAGACAAAAAAGTACAAATTCACATCTTACTTAAACTAGCATTTTACATTTACCAGAACAACTAAAGTGATAGCGTTATTTCAGATGTTATCAATAGCGGCATTGTTGTATTTCTTAGATTTTTGTGGAATTTCGTGTATTATACACGTAGATGAAGTCATTAGCTGAGAATATTGTATCAAAATATTTTTTTTTAAAATGCAATATTCGAAGCCGAAGCAATTTGGGATCTGAATAAAATAGCATACTAATTGATTACTTTTTTATTTAACTTTCAGTGAATCCTTCCATTATTTTGGTTGTAGTAGCTACTCTCGTGGCCGCTTCACACGCACAAGGTGAGTCCTATTTCTAATTTTCCTAAATTTCCTATTGCATAAGTAGCCTCTCGCCTTTAGTAAAATCAAAATTAATATTTTTTGTGTGATCATTCCCTATGTCCAGGATACAAGAGACTTCGTCAGGAGGACCAGTGCGCGGAGCAAGGATTTTTCCAAGATGCTAATGACTGTCAAAAATTCTACCGGTGTGCCGACTTACCCACCGAGAATGGAGGAACCCTGAGTCAAAGATACGAATTCACCTGTCCACCCGGAACCGTGTTCGACGAAAATATTTCCGTGTGTAATCATGCAAATGCTGTGGAGTCTGTGAGTCCTCAATGCGTAGCAGCTGTGGGAGAAACTTTGGCCGAGATCTACCGTCGCCCCTCCGATGGTGACGATGGTCAGTACAACAAAAACTACTACCAGAACATCCCCGCCTCACCCGTAGCTACCAAACCCAAAGCATTCAATTATAACAATAATTATAACAACAAGAACACGAACCAAGGACCTTTCATCAATGTCTACCAACCGTCTCCATACCAAGTTCAAGTTCCCCAGTACCAACAACAGGTCGTCTACCAACAACAACGACCTTTACAATACGGACGTTAAGTTGACCAGTTTTTCAGTTTTAGTTTCAGTTGAATTATGGAAGTAATAAAATATGATGATGGTCAAGGTACACATAGTAATGCAATTTCATTGTCACACCGGTTTTTCTGAAAATCTTCTATATGCTTGCGTACGACAGTATACCCAACACGTTTAAGTATAATTAAGTAACTGTTACAATGTATACTACTATATAAATGTCTGGCTACATTTTTAAGTATGGTATTAGGAATAGGACTATAGTATACTGATATAATCTTGTGTTTTCTTGCAGAAATTTAAACTTCTATTTGTGTTAATTTTATTTCATATTATTTATAATGCACTTTTGTATTTGTTTCTGACACTATCTTACATGTTTAGCTTGGGAATTGGAAATGGAATAAAATAAAACTTTCTCCGCTTTAAATCTTTACTTTTATTAAATAATTATTATATCGTTAACATTTTGCAGTAGCAGTAGAGTGCGTAAATGTGATCGGGTTCATTTTTTTTTAACTTTGAAAATCTGTAACTTTTTACCCAAGCAACGCACAATGAAGAAGAAGTTATCATTATACTTCTCTTTTAATCCTTTATGTACAAAAAAATACTCAGTGTCGAAAATTAAAAGTTGCAAGAGATACAGGTCATTGTACGAAACAATTTCGAAAAGTCTTACAACGCCCCAAGTGCCCTTAATGTGATCAGTTAGTTTAAATACATTTAAAGGTAATGAAAAAGAAGGGTCTTTAATGTGATCGGCATGAAAAAACTCAAAAAAGTGTTCAAAACTTTCATAATTTTACATAGCCAGAGTTTTTGAGGAAAAAAGCTGAAATCACTAGTGATCGTAGCTGAGACTATAAGCTGTATGAATATAAGTTGCACATATTTTTAAAGGCGGTAATATTTGAACAGCGGCCACTGATCACATTTAAGGGGTGATCACATTTACGCACCTTAGTACTATAGCTAATGCATAATATATAGTTTAATGCATTTCTTGTTAAATTATGTACACTAGTGGTAAAATATTCCAACCAGCATTTTCATTACTATCTGTAGCTACACTCCCATTCTCCTCAAAAAAATTTGTTTCCATTTTTTTAGTATAGACATTGGAGCGATAATTTCTTGATTTACCCAACGGAGTCTTTCCTTCATATTTTTCAAATTGCAAAATATTTCTTTCATGGCCAATTTCCGTGAAAATCCGCAAATTCCCATTTCCAGATTTACCTGTTGTACTACTTTGGGGTACGCTTATATCACCATAATGTTTGTCAATTTTCCAGTAGCACTGGTTAGCATTGTCAGGAGATGCAGGCTTTGTAAATACAAAATTGCTATCAACATTATTAGCACTGCCCGTGCCCGTGCCAGTTCCAGTGCTGCAGAGATTTTCTCTCCAAAATGGGTTAAAGATTGAAAATGTTCCATTTCCATTGTAAATAAGTTGCCATTTCCCTTCTTTCGCAATTCGATTTTCCAATGTAGGTTGAGTCCATAGAAAAACCGGATGTTGCCCGGCTCCGGCTCCGGACATAGAAGGGGAAAACAATGCTTTATTTCCAGATGCGTACAAGTATCCATTGTTGTTGGTAGGGCTAGAGATTTTGCTTGAGGAAATAACGACTCTTGTGGTGAATATCATGGTTTTCACGAGATTTGGGAATCTTCTTATCACAGAATAGAACAAGGCGCGGTTTGTCTTTGTCATGGTTTTCGTGCTACGGAGCCACTCGTAATCATCACGTAGAAATTGTGCGAAATCCAACATTGCTGCAGTAGATGAAGGTAAGATCAAGATTGTGGATGTACTGCTCGTGCTGGTGCTGGTAACGGATGTGGCAGGATTAGTGTCACCCGAATCGGACAGTTTATTGTCATCATTTTTAAGAAAATGGCCAAGTGAAAGATTGTAGGCTCGAATTCGAAGGTGACTATTAAGTTTCTCTATAAAGGAGGAAATAGAGGAAAACTGTAGCGCGTCAGGGGGTGTGAGGATACTGTTCAGTATTTTGGAAAATTGCATTTCAAGCACCTCTCTTGATGATAGTGCTTGGTAAGCTTTAAGTAGGTTAAGGTCATATTCATTTTCAGTTGAATTAACCCGAATTTCTAATTCCTCCCAGTCGTTGATAGCCTCTTGTATTTCCAACTTTTGGAGACGTTCAGTTATTTGAGTGGTAAGCCTGTCGATTTCGACGAGTGCTAGTGATGTGACGCAATCTTTAGAATTCTTTCAGACCGAGGGATTTAAGAATTAAGAAAAACAAAATGATTTTATTATTTTGTATCTAGTAAACACGTATGTTTTTTCAACTTCAGTTCCTTAATTAATAATTAAAGTTATACTAGTAAAATGTTTTTGACCATTTCGAAATATCGCAAACATTAGTTATACTTACAAGTTACAGCATAGAGAATTGTTCAAATTGCAGGGGTAACAGTGCCAATAAAAATAATAATAAAATTACCTTCTTCTTAAAACCAGGACTAGCAGAGCAATTTGACTCAAAAGTAGTGTACTTTGTCGGGATGTCTCCAGATGTTCCAGCATAAATGCCTATCATATTTTCTCCTGATCCCGACTCTGACAAAGAATAATGTCTGTCTGAATTATCACTAAGAATCAGTGCTAGAAATATAGATGTTGTAGCACCAATTATATTCAATACTGGAAGGGTCATCTCGGACGCTGTGTAGTAAAAAAGTGTCTCCATTATTGCGGATGTTTGAATTATGTAACAGTGACGTATTTCCAGTACTCCAAATTCCAGTGCTAGTTTAAAATTATTATATAACCATTACATGTATGTCTTTATTGCGTAATTTTAATTAATTAGTGGCTAAAATTTAACTTTAAAAAGTAGTGTAGTTAGACTAACTTTTTGATTTCCGCTTGATTTGATTTGGATACAAATATTGATTTTAGCTATACACATCGAGATCGAGATCGACGAGGTTTCTACAAGCACAGCTGTGTCAGTATCGATCATGCCGATCAGTACACTAATTTACCGTAAATTATCATTACCAAAAGGAAAATCAACAACGCAGCAGATACATTTTATTATAATTATCATATATGTATATACGCGACTACGACAGCTTACATTGTTATACTTTGGATCATGTACCTAATGAACCCCTGTGCCTACCATTGAATTATCATTCTTGTTGGCGTTGATGGAGACGGAGTTCTGTTTTGTACTTTTGACAACATAAATATTTGAAATTTGTACATGGTAAAGTTTAAAAATGGGCCTATTGCGCATTTCGCTCAGCGTCCATTAAACTTATACACGAAATAATATTATTACGAGGCAGTCGACACGCCGAAAACTTCATGACCGTGTAGCAACGTGCGCTATTGCTTATTATTTTATTATGATTTGTCATTTTGTCAATAATTTGAAGATTAGGAGCGATCAAATCACAAAATAACAATGCTGTACTCTCTTTCATTTCATTTCAGTTGTCACCTTCATCGAAACTACTGATCATTGACGTCGTATTTGTATGATGGTTACGAGCATACTGGGTGGCAAGGATTCTGGGTATACAATATATGTATATATCGATGGAAAATAACAGGAGAGAAAATGACACTCGCCATTCATACAACTATAATTATACAGCATCACGTTGCGTCACAAATTCCTTCATCTGTTCATATGGTTCGATATTCCGCTTCATTACAATTATTATTACTACTACTACTATACCACTATGAATTACAATTACGGAAAAGCTCAACGTAAATTAATCTCCATTAATTAAGTAATACCTAATCTTGACAAGATGTCATATAATATGGCCTGGTTCAAGTCGGTATTAACCGGCTTGAATGATCGTAAGTACGTGGGAACTAATGAATTAAACTTGCACTCCATTTCCTATTCTTTGTCAGCTCAAGGGCTCGATGAGAAACTGGAACTCTGCATAATATGTATGAATCGAATGATTCAGTGTCAGAGTCAGAAGAACCAGAAACCAGAGCAGGAGATGAGGAAAGATGAGCTTCAGCTACAGATGACATAGACGTTGTCACCGCCATGAAAGCTATATAAATCATTAATCGATATTGAATCCTACTATTAGTTATTTAATATTTTTTTCTTTCTAATGACTGTGTGAGTCACTTTGCTTGCACTTTATTATCGTAATTTTTTTAGGATGGTACGGAAGCTGCTCAGAAGTACAGACGTAATAGCTACGATGTTGACCGGGGATAGTAAAATATAGTATTATGATACTTAAAAACGTACTTACAACATGTGAACTTTGTGCACTATGATTACAAATACAAGATGAATTCAATCTTAAGGTTAGTTCGATTGTATCTATGACATGTTTATTATCAAGAATGAAGAATTCGTAGTTAAAGTATGTGTCAGACATATGCTACACAGCATCTACGCAGATATCGAAATTGAGGAATTTAAAATTAAAATTAAATCATTCCTCCGCTACTGGGTCACTACTAAAAATAAATTCTTTGAAATATAATATAGAAATGTTGGTAATCGCGTTTTTTAACTTTATGATTTACGTCAGCAGTGTAGATTCAAGTAATATGCGTCAGAAGAGAAGCAAACAAAGTTTATGCGATTATGTATGTACCTATATCTATCTACTAATGCATACTTTCTTATGAAGGAAAAATCTGCAGACTCCTTTGTATCCGTATGCAGTTATTGATTTAATACCACACGTCCAGTTGTCCTTACGCCGGACATACATTTATTTAATTTGTAATTATTATCTGTTGATCTTTTATTGTGTTATTCAGGTATAGTAGGTACACGTACTTAATCATTGTGACACTCGTCTGGTCTCTGGTGTCTGTCTGGTACCAAAAGCTAAATTAATGGTAAAAAAATCAACGACCGTTTCCTTCTTGTCTTATAATATGCATTAATCCTTCTGGTTCCAGGTGTAACCAAATCTGAATTAATTGCTGACGGGAGTGAAATAACGAGACACTCTCCACGATTTATTTCATTTAATTGTCGAGGCTTATGGTTGTTTTCTTGGCGGGTGGTTCCCATAATTTATGCATGTTGTCAGATAAAATTTTTTAATTCTCTTCCACAATAACAATAACAACAATGAATGTCTTCTTTTACACCTGTTGTTGCGGTAGGTTCTTAGCTTGTGATAATACATACTACATAGAGAACAGCCGAGTACCAAACCAAAACTAACAATATATGAGTTTGAGGATTTAAAATGCTAAAATAATGCTAATGTTTTAATGAAATTTCTATGTTAACTTGATTTTAATGTACACAGTCTTCTACAATATGCTTGTCGTGTGACTTCTAGATATATGACTATGTAGTCTGTAGCATTTTTTTTAACTTGATAAATAATCTTGTTTATATTTTTTTAATGGAATAGGGAATTAAGGGATTACATAAGAAATCATCCTAGTATGTACACTTTAAACTACATGGGTTAGTTCTGTAATAACTGAAGCTGTGACTGTGTCTGCGTGATGGACATATCAGTGTTACTTGCATTTAAAAAATCTTCTACTAAAGTTAATGCCCCCGGCAAAAAAAATTGTTTTTGTTGAATTTTTGATTAAAGTTCCAGAGTCCAGACTCCAGCCAGACTCCAGACTGAACGTTTGAATACCGATCCATAAAAACATTAACGTGAAAATCATCACTATAGAATTTTAATGTAATAATATAAATATACGAAACATTATAAAGCCCTATGCAATCTATCACATAGTTATATGTAATTTGTATACAATACTATATACATAGTATTATAGCGTCTTTGATCTAGTATGTATATAGGGCCATTAAAAGCGTGGCTTGTGAAGTCAAAGTCAAGAATCCCAGAGTCATAGTCCAGAGATATGGCATGGATCTCACAGACTTTGTGTCGCAACCCGACTGAAGCGACCCAAGTAAATAATTATTATTGTAAATACTGACACTTGTTCGTGTTGACTTTTTGACATCTATTGCTTTCCTTACATCCACAATTGACACTATACATATATCTCACTTCCATGAACGAAATTATCATCATCACAATAAATAATATTACAGTCTCTGTCTATAGAAACAAAAATTATCAATGTCAGTATACCAAATAAGGGTGCGCGGAAGTATGTATTCAGGACATTTTGACATTAAGCTATATCAGATACTGATAATAGATATGATTTTAAAGGTCAGCGAGTAGATAGTATAAAAGAGCCGCTGTGCTTTACATAAGCTGCCGGAAACAAGGGCCTTAAAGGAATCAAAGTAAGATCGGAAATTGCGATGTATTTTTTTCTGTCGTGTGTTCAGTGTTACTGTTGACTGTTGTGTTAACACAACTGGGTGACAAGCAAATGAAACTACAAAAAATGTGCCAACTTAAGCTTTACATAAACTACAGTTTAAACTGTCTGTAGTACGATGAGATTGTAAATAAATACAATTCCGAATTGTTCTAGTTTCACGCGGGAAACGATGTGTCACACAATTATGGAACGTTACCTGTACGTAGTTACCTTAGTTAGTGTAGACACGTACAATTCATTTGACTGAAAAGAAACCAATGGGAGATTATAGATATTTCCGCATAATTACGTATGCTTTAATATTGACGAAGCTGCATTCAAATTGGCTAGTATAAAAGAATGTACCGAACTACAAAATTAATTTTAATGAAAGGTATTCAAATCATAGAAAATATAAATTTTGTAAGCATAATATGTCCAGCGCCAGTGAGGCTCACAAAACAGGTGGCAATAAATTAGGTTTGGTACATTTGTCAAATTCTAGTAAAAATCATAACAAAAATAATGTAAGAAATATTACTGGCACGCTGGCACCTAATGAATTACGTATCGGGAAATTTTAGTAACCCGATTAATGCAAGTGCCAGAGTTTAATATGTCATATGGCTAAACAATTTAGTTAAGTACTACGGGCACAACCGATCCGATGCAGATAGTCACTTAATTACATGGGCGACTGAACACACATATTTACAATAGCTATATTTTTTAATTACTGTATATGAACGATTAGCTATAATCGTTCAGAGTTTCATTTAAAAACATTTTAATGTGGTCCAGTGGAAAATTTGATCCAATCCGGAAAAGTAATTGCGTCTCTAGAAATACAAATGCCAGGGGTCTACATGAAACACTGACAATGAGAGTTACTTAACACTATATTACGTAACAAGGTTAGCGTCAATATTGTGCGATACAATGCGATGTGACCTGATAGTTTTAGCAAAACAGCTACAATGCTTCATAGTGTATTGGACTTTAAAAATAATTGTGATCTTCTATATAGAGACGTACAGACAGTCATAGTGTTTACCGTTTAACTTTTCCGTACATATGTGATGTAAACACATCTAAGAGTTCATTGTTATTATTATTGTTATGACAGTTAAACTCCTAGATTAGTAATAAGGAATTCTATAATATCTTAAAAATGTGGGGGTAAGGAACATGTTCTTATCTAATAATTACGAAATTTGACAATCAGATGGTTTCTAAGTAGCCAATCTATTATTGTAATTTTATTACCAAACTATAGTACCTAGTACCTACTAGTATGTATGTACTTTTTTTATCGCTGGTTGTGAAATTGGAAATACGAGATCTATCGAAATTAACACGAAGCAAATTAAATTTCGAAATCTAAAGTTATTGTAGTAGATGTAGCAAAAGGAGCTGTGTTTTAAAAGGACCCAAAAAGTCTAAAAATTATACATAGGTATATCAATGAAAATACTGCCAAACTTAAATGTAAATTACACACTGCAACGTACTTGAGCTTCTTACAATTTGCATTTCGATAATTTTAGTGTTTCTTTCAAGCATCGAAATGTTTCACTTACTTTTTTTAAAAATCGTATTATAAAAGCGCTATGTCTATGTTATTTATTTAATTTTTTTATCCATATAGTATAGAGATTAAAGAAATAACTACTGAAACTAACTACCACACGGAAGGGATAAGTACAGGTACTGCCGTCTGTCCGAGCTCATTGCTGTCGTTTCTTAACGGCTTAATGTTTTCCAAACTTCAACTTCTTCGCTTTATTATATTATTATGATATTATGCTCAATATTTCAACATAAATTAGGCATATAGGTTTAAATCAGGATTTATATTTTTAATTAGGTATATTATAGGAATGACTATATTTAGCAAATCACTCAACACTATCATAAGAAACAAAATACATTTTTTATTGTACTTACAGGTAACTTATAGGTAATTGTTAACAGCAAAAGAAGCAGCAAAATTGAAGCGCTGAAACAATGTTTACAGTCAGAAATAAAAATACAAATGTATGTGCTGTAGCCTGTCTGTAATCTTAGGTAATTGTCGTAGAGTCACATTAAATTGTCCACATTTCAAGTTTACTATATTTTTATTTACCTTTTACAGTGTACTTACTGACTAAGTATTGACAACTGAAGTTTTTATTTTTTATGTTGAAATCAAACCCCGTTAATCTTCCCTCTATAATATCTTATTCACCAGTACCAGCTTTGAGTGGATTCCCTGTGGATTGTAGCCGTTAATAATATTACGTTTCAAGTCAAGGATTGCCATTGATGCTTTCTGAATTATCATAGAAGCCAAGAAGGTACTTTCAGTAGATTTTCCAGTGCTTATTTTTATTTGTGTAATTACTTTGAGAATGATAGTTGTTGAGCTGCTCATCTATTTGAAATTTATGTATATAATATGTTTCAGTTACATGTATACGTCGATATTTCTAAACTGAAGAAAACGCAGAATGCCAGATTTGAGGCATTTCCATTTTCCAGGTACATAAGTACCGATCTACTTCACTTTACCTGGTCAGTGTTAGTAAGAATTTACTAAAACTTCACTGACTGAAGTGACAGTCATATACCATCTTTAATATTTGCCGACTATTTTACTTTATTGAATTGTACTAATTTCTATAGCATAGAACTGTCGACTATAGCATTTAGGAAGTGGCTTTAAACCTTAAATGCAGATAAGAAATTAATGATGACAAAAATAGTTTGATTGGATGCCGTTTTTACAGCTACCGCCAACCAAAAATTGCATACGCTATACTCTCATAAATGTGCAAAATTTGGATAGGAAATTCAGTATGGTAATTTCTTAAAAGTCACGAATAGTTAAAATAATTTATTTAAAACTAAAAGGTATAATTATATGGTCAAAAAAGGCTCGTGTACAACCACATAACTGCGGGATAATAATCCCGTGTACTATTCTAGATTCAACCGCTCTCGCTCACTAGTCAGATCCGTGTACTATTACAGGCCCCGCGTACAATTATAGGAAATGCATTACATCGTCTGCGAAGAATCAAAATGACCCAAATCCGTTTTTAGATCAAAGCCAAATGCACTAACTACACAAAATTAACATGTCATTATCATCAAAGCTTGTATATACATACAACATTTTGTACTTTCAAAAATAAAATACTTATAGAACCTTTCGGTCTTCTTAAAAAGTTGTAAATAGATAACTTTGCACGTAAAAATGTAAATGGAGCGTTTTGCAAGTTTTAAAACCATGTAATTAGAACATTTTGCACTTTTAAAAAAGATGTAAATAGAACATTTTGCACTTTTCAAAAAGATGAAAATAGAGCGTTTTGCAAGTTCCAAAAACATGTAAATAGTATATTTTGCAAAAAAAGTTGTAAATAGAACATTTACTTACGCATATAATATATGGGTAAGTATGTTTTTCTAGCTATAGATAGATAGCTCATTTTGATTCTAGCTTAAACTGGATATGTGGGTGTATTTGATTCTTCACAGACGGTATAAATATGTATTAATGCCATTGAATTGTTGATTGTATGAATTACATTAGTGCGTGTTCAACTCCAAGAAAACAGAGTGGTTTAAATGTAGCCGTAATGTGTTTGATACTTAATTAGGTATTAAAGAAAATACTACTGCATTGATTGTCCACGCTTTTTGTGCATTATATTGATGTATCTACCTAATATATTAGTGTTATATTTTAAACCAGAGCGAAGTAGTGCCTGGCTGGTGGAGGTGGACCAACTAGGGTGACTGGTGTTGAGTGAAGTTTCTTCAAAATTTCATGATCTCGCACAAAAATTAGTATTCTTGCGAGTTATTCTACTATGATCTCGGGGATGAGGAATTTTACCTATAGCCTATATATGTTTATAGCTATAGGCTGTAGGTCTAGACATCAACACCAACTACTGAATAGCTGTATCTTTACGTGCATAATTGTTTATAATACGTACACCATAATAAATTATGCGGTTTTATTTCAAATGGAAGCAGATTAAACAAAATACGTTTAAAAAATTTTAATATGTATAGGGAGTAACTTCAAATAAGTATCACACGCGACACGCGGAGACTGGTTGCGTCCACAAAATCATCGTAAATATTTCTAACATGCATTTGACTTACTTATACTTTGATTACAAACAACTTTTATACCATAGAAAACTAACGAGGTAATACGGAAAAGCAGATACTTCTATCAATAGGAACTACATACTAAATAAATAAATCCAATTACCAAAATAAAACAAGTATCATCAAAGCAAAGCATAGTTATCAACATTTAATTCACATTCACATCTGAAAATAGATTTTGAAGCCGGAAATAGCACTGACTTACATAAGTTAACTATTATGTTGTACATTGCAAAATGAACTGATTGCAGATTATTTTGATTGACATCTATACCTATATATGTATATACAACTGAACTGCACTATACTGTCATTACGTAATGCGCCTATCTTGCAATTCAGTTGGCAAGACATAAAATTTTCATTTGCCTTTTAATCTTAAAGAAAATTGTTGGTTAAGTCTCCCAAATTATCTGTTACCTTTTGTAACATTTAATATTTTTTCCAGGATCACTAAATTAAGCGCTAGACATAGTCACAAATTAATTTAGAAAAACACTGAAACTAAAAAAAACATTAAAACTTTGAATAATTTTAGGTTCGATAGTATGGATTATGGATGCTGCTTGGAATTTGGGACTTGGCTCAGGTCCTGTTTGCGCTTGGCATCGAAAACTGTCAAACTTAATACTTCAGATTTGAGATACGATTTGTACACTAACCCTTGGACTTTTGGACCTTATCCCTATTTACAATTGAATCCAGCTAATTTTAAAACACCCGTATGTGATACTAACGAAAAGATTCAAGATTACGATACCCGTTGAGAAATTTTACAAATAAGTAAACTTCAAATTCAGCGCAACAACAACAACGCACTCGAAATTACAAACATTACTGCCAAATAATGGCTGACATCAGTTTTGACATCGTCTAATCGTAAGTTTACGTAATTTACCCTTTGCCTTTCTTAATATCACCATTGCAGGAGTTGGATACCACACTCACCGCTTCCGCATAGGAGCTACCTAACTTGATTTTGAAATAGAAAGCTTACAATTAGTCATTTCTGTGTTCATTAGCTGCAGACAGACGTATTGTGTCTATAATTAAATGGTAAATATTAATAATAGACATCTGTACTGATACGGCTGTCTTGTCAGTATCATTCATGTTTACTGATCACATGCGAAGAAATGTCATCTTCACGATGCTTAAAATAACGAGACCGGTGGTAATTAGTGTGTTACTGAAAAGCCGCGTGACGTGAGGAAATGAGCGTTAGTTAACCATACAATATTACATGCGAGTAAGATAGCATTACCACATGCATGGTGCATTAAAATAGCTGGTTATTAAGCATCGTGCTCAAGGGAGACGTAAAGTAAAAATTGTAGAACTATAAAATGCAACTTTGGTTACTGACGTGTGAATTGAACTACAATTTTATTGTTCTTTATGTATATTTCAAATTATTGATCTGTTATGAGTCCTATCATTACAGGCAGCTTCCAAAATGTGGATAAAGATAATAATGACGTTCAGTTTCCAATTGACTTACCATGATTCATCTGTTCTAACAGAAAGTACTAGAGCACCCTATATTTTTTACCATTAACTGATATAATAACTCAACCAAACGCTGACTGCACTGGACTCATTATTAACATGGTGCTATACCTATGCACGTAATCACATTTATTTCCAAATATTATCATTAAACTGAAGTAGCAGTTGCAGTTACCAACTAAATTAGACGCATTTATATTTAGGTAAAAACAAGGGCTCACGCCCTTGTTTCATGGCGGCCTTAACAGCAAAATTAGGCATTTTGAATTTGCCGCCCAATTTTGGATTCAATTTACAGGTTTTAAATTAAGGGAAGCAATAAGGCCGCACAATGTGTTGTTGGTTATGTTATTCATAATTAATTTCTGTAATGCAACCAAAAATTCAAAATTCCAATTTTTGAATTTCCCGCTTAAGTTGTAAAAATAGTGTTATATATTATTCGAACGGTAACAATTTGCCAAATGTAAATAACTTAGTGTGCACGCACGATTGTTATTAGTTTTTAAATGGTTTCGAAATAACGTAATTGCAAATTAAAAATTTTAACGGATTGTGTCGAGTGATATATCATTGGAAAGCTCTTCAAAAATAAGCAGGGACCTTTTTTTCGTTTTTTGATTGTGACCCATGCAACACATTTTTGGCGGCATTTAAAAATTAAAAGACCGTTATTTTGAAAACGTTTTGTTATAATGGAGGCCCGTTCCTAAATTTGAATTCTACTGGCGATTAGCTTTCCAATGATATATGGCTCGATGAAATCGGTCCAGTATTGCAGAATTTTCAAAATTCCGGTAAATTATGTAGAATGTAGGTAAAAAGAACATTTTTATCATTTAACAATAAACTTGCATTGAAATTTAAAACAATAGCAAAAGTAACAGAGGTAATTGTAAAGCGAAAAAACCATGTATCCAAATCCAAATAAACAACATGCAGCATACCTAAAAACAAAACACAAATGACAAGGTAAAAATTGACTGACGATAGATGTAATTATATTACAGACCCTGTGAGAAGTGATAAATTATGGTAATAATTTGAGTCTTGTGAGTATGACAAATTATGTAGCTGATTCATAACTACCTGGGCATAAGTAGATACGTATACGTCAAACTAAAACCTATTCACTTAATTAGCGTCACTTAAAAGGCAATATCAAAAGCATGCTGTGCACGTTCTAAGCAAAAACTATTAATTTGCTATAGGCCTTTAGACTTTCAAATACACTCTAATTCAAGGACCTAGGAAAATCAGGTGGATTCCGAATTTTTTACATTTCAAAAGAAATCGGAATTCTAATGAAAATTTTACAGTAAGGGATCATTCATAAATGACGATCTCATCCAAATATCTTAATTATTCCAAGACCCTATATATTATGACCCCCCTGTAGTCAGTTTATAACTATGGCGTAAATGACAACTTTAAAATGGGATTACATCAATCCCGTAGTAAACCCATTGACCCTATACACATGATTACATTTATGAACGATCCCTAAATAAAATATTTGCCCATCTTATAAGAGCTCACCCCACCCAGATAGGGTTAACACAGAAATTTTGAAAACTGCTATACAGTTGCCTAATTAGATTTTTTGATTATCGTCCTCATCAAAAAAATAAATATTGTTTTACATCTATTAGTAAGAACGCAGTATATTAACTAATAGATGTATGCTGTGTAGCGGAAATAACTTCAGCTACTTATGTAATAATAAAGATAAGCTAACAAAAGGAAGCGTGATCACATAGACTTGATTATACATTTTTTCTGCTGTGTTCGCGTTCACAGGTCGCATCTCTCTAATTGCAATTATTTGTTCGTCTATATGTATTTATTTATATAATTATATTGAAAGTTGGATATATAGTGTATTGATCCTAACAGGCTTTACATAGGCGCAGGGCACCAATAGTTGCGTATAGTTAAATAAATAGAAGCTGGCTGTGTATACTAAGAACCGGCTATCAGCATTTAATTATTTTTATTTGAACTCTGAAGATACAAAACCTCGGAATTTACCCAGACTGGGTTGCGCCATTTCACGTGCCCTTGGAGAGCATGCAGCATCTATAATAATTTATTATTATTGCCGTTCATTAGATCTAAAATTATATTTAAAAGGTCCTGAACTTAGAATGTGGGCACATCATATTGCAGTTACAGGAGAGATCTGATACGAAATACGAAAGGATACTGACAAGGGAATGACGCGACATGACCGACCCAGAATTTGGAAAGACCTATTTCAAAAAATCAGGCTACTTTTAAATGGTATTGATCCAAAGTAACTCGAGTGCATTTTGCGTCGTTTGCCTAGAATTGCGCGGCAAAGTTTAAAAAAATTCAAACTATAAAACTTTGCCGCCCTGTAACTTCTACAGTTCTTAACCGATTTTGATGAAATTTGGTTATTTATGATTGTAAGGCCTTTATCTAAAAAGAGATTTCAGGATTTTAAAAAATTCGAAAATTTTTTATTTTTTGAAAAAAATCTAGACAACTCATACTTTCGAGGCCCGGTTTTTTAAACCAATTTTTCGAAAAAAATTAAAATTTTCAAATTTTACAAAATCCTGAAATTACTTTTTAGATAAAGGCCTCAGAATCATAAAAAACCAAATTTCATCAAAAACGGTTGAGAACTGTAGAAGTTACAGAGTGGCAAAGCTTTATAATTTGAATTTTTTTAAACTTTGCAGCGCAATTCTAGGCAAACTACACAAAATACACTCGAGTTACTTTGGATCTATACTATTTAAAAGTAGCCTGATTTTTTGAAATAAGTCTCTCCAAATTCAGGGTTGGTCATGTCGCGTCATTCCCTTGTGAGATGTAAACTTATTTAACGGATTTATATAAATACACGTCCATCAATGAACTTTGAGTTATTCCTCTGCTCGTCATAGAACCTGCTGAGTCACGGATCAAAAACTCAAATTAAACAAGGTTCTAAAAATATAAAAAATGTTACGTAGGTAGGTGCCTGCCTGCATCCATTGAAATTAAAGTAACTTTGTGTAATTATGTATACAGATAACTCCACATATTATGATTTTTAAGAACCCTTATCAACCAGTGACATCCCATGCTTATGATGCAATAATGGGGAGATCCAACAATACAATATACAATAAAAAAAAGTATTTATTAGTATTTATTTGTCAAAAGTTCAAAGTAATGAAAAAGTTTGAGAGTGCGATTTGGTATTCATATTCAAAATAGTTAAAAACAGAATAACCCAAAATGTAAGTTCTTAAAAATTCTTTTGTACTTACGTGCGAAATGCATACATTTACAATACATTATAAGTAGCTACAAGTTTAATCAAAATAGCAATGGAACGGCTGTGAAAACACGTGCTACCACCACTGTTTTCTACTTTAGAACATACCTACATAAGTAATTGTATAATTTTAATGTTCAATACAGACAGATACAAAGAAGTAATTTTGCAAACCAAAAAAACATGGATAAAAAAAGGATGTTTTTCATTATTTAATAACGGATGACAAATTAATTCAAGTTTTATTTTTAATTTCATTCCACACTTCAAGAACTTTATAGGATTTAGGTAATTATTATTTTATTAACTAATCTAATGAATAAATTTAACTTAATGTCTTTTGTCAAATATCCAGTAATAATATGTCTGTTACGTCAGATTCACATAGTTTTCTAATAATATATGTATGCATAATAAATAATTGACATTAATCGAATCAGTGAATACTGATTAAATTGGGAGGTGTTATTGCTTTCTAGTACACAAAAGTAAGTTGTGCAAACTTTTTAAAAATAGTTTTAATTAACATTTTAAACATTTCAGCTTTGTTGATCATTTAGACAGATCGTGATTCAAAGCCAGATATTTTTTTTGAATGGGGAGTTCTTTTGTCCTATGGAATTAAAAATAAATTTACACGTGAGGGGGGTATGCTTCCATTTTTTAAGCTTTGACGTATGCGTTGTACTCACTAGAGAGTTGTATTTTAATGTTTTGCAAAGTATTTCAAATTAGAAAAAATAATGAATTATAAGCTGTGCTTTTGAATGGGGATCTGTTCATTTATAACATACAGTTCAACCACTTATTCGTAACATAAGGTAAAGGTAAGTAAATTAAATTTAGAACCAGTCCACCAAAGGTTATGACTAATTTAAGTGTAATAATGTACATAGTACATACGTACATGGCATGGCTAATTTAGGATTAAATAACATATTAAAGAATGTTAATATTTCGTAATAAGGATCATATATCTGTAGGACGATGGCAGCTAAAATAATTTTACTCGTAAATTTCCATAAAATATGTTTTTACACAAAAAAACAGAATAGGCTACATAGAGCGATAACAACAACATAATTATTCAGATTCTAAATTCAAAATTGAATATTATGCTAATGAGTTGTTATTTTGCTCTAATATACTTCTGCACTTGCATTATTAAGTCAGTGGAATATGATAAAAATGACACGACGACGAAGCCGCATACTGAAGAAAAGATTATAGTTGGAGAGAAAAAAACAAGTTATCAAGTCGATTAAAATTACAATCAATAAATACAACTTACAAGGAATAAATTAATGATAGTATGTGGTGAAGGCGATAAGTGTTGAGAAAGGATTTGTGTGGTTTACAATGAGCACGAGGACTTAAACAGCTTGACGGTACAGAGTACAGATGACTGTCATTGTATGGTTCCGGTTTCATTCAATTAGATCATATCACTCAGCATTTCCCATATTACTTTGGGTCGTCATCCTTAAAAATAACAAATTTTGTCTGTTTAAAATTTACTGATCATGTATTATGTAGCATATGGCATGGGGAAAGTGGGCAGTAAAATCGATGGATTCATTACGAAAATCGTCGGATTAAAAACCGACACCGACCCAGTGGAAAACTAGTCCCAAAAGATGAAACGTTAAGCTAGATTTTTACAAATTCAGTACAAAGAATAGAAGATAAGACTAATTTCACTTGTAACTTTAACCATCCTACACAATTACAAGCCTTCAAAGATTCTAAATTCTCTCAATTACAGTTAATACGAGGTATAACTTGAATGCTTTGAAATAATAGCATAGACTGAGTAATGTGTTTTAAGAATATTCATTCTCATAGGTGTAATCTATAATTAAATTCAAAATCTTGAATAATTTCCATAAATTAAGATACGCTACATCCTGGCCTCGCTCCTTTGACTGTGTGATAACGATAAAACACATACATCAGTTACAAAAAAATATCAGTAATTACTACATTAAAGTACAAAAAGCTATGTAATTGTGAGAGCATATAATATTATCTCTAATTTTACAATTACTTGTATGCACCAAATATCCTTATTATTTGTGCAATTTACCGATAGCATATAATCGCAGTTTTTACACACGTATATTTTGTTTACGAATGATAACGTTATTATTCCGAGGCCGAATTTGCATTTTCGATAGCGTTACAATACTGTAACAAGTTTGCAATGTGACTTTTATCAAATTTAATAGTGGTATATTGGCTTTCTTGTACTAATGAAAGTATAGATATAGGAAGGAAGAATACGTCTGCATCTGTAAAGTCATGTTGATTGCTCACAGTAGTGTATGACTGTATGACATCAAGTCAGAATAATAAGACTGGTAGACGATCCTTCCACAATATAGCTGATCAAGATGACACCTCCCTCCAGAATCTAGATTCTGAAATCAGTTCATTCATGAATTAATAAGATCAATAACAAGTGTATAAGAAAATGATAAGGAAATGAAAGGAAAGTAAACTTACCTATACCTACATCGATGTAAAATTTAATACTAAAATAATCACTTACGTTTCTTAAGTGGTTCCCATTATTTCTTTTTATCACTATCACATCACATCGTGTGAATGACAAAGAAAATTGACGTCATTCATTCGACATATATTAAAATCTATAAACATAAACTATACATATATGTATATAATATATTATCCTTCCCCAAAGTTTCTTTTCATTTGTATCTCTTTTGGGTTTTTTAGCATTTTAGTCTTGAGCTGTACTTAACCTCACACACCTCCACAATTCATCACTATAGTCTTGTTAGCCCATGAATAATAATGTCAATATAAAGTATAAACAAAAATGGAGGCAGATAACCTTAACAAATAATTTATGAATCACCTAATAATCACCCACTCCAACAAAATGAACAAACAGCTAGGCTCATCTCGTTAGTATCCTTTAGAAGATCAAACTTTTTTTTGACAATGCGTATAAGTATGCATTTCTGTATAATTACATAATGCATAGGAATTGCTGAAGTAATTCCTCTACTATGGTTAAAAAAACATCTTGTTTTCGATGAGGTTTTTGACGTTTTGAACTATGAAGTTTTGGAACTACCTGCTACGCTACGTGCGGAAAAACATGCGTCTGTTGAATAAATAAGTGATTTCAGATTTCAATATAATAATTCCTTCCGAATGCAGAGGAGCGAGACGTGTGTATGAAAACGTACACAAAAGTGACACAGCACAATGTGAAACCTTATTACTGAACTAATGCGTGATGGTTAGTTATATTATAGTTTGTACGTCATTTTTGTTTTTAATTAGTGATCAATTAGCACCTGCTTAGTGCAGGATTACGAAGCTCAATCAGGCTATGACATTGACACTCATAAAAACAACGCAGAAACCTAAACAAAAGCAAGTATAAATTAGTTATGTATACTTTACATATAATAATACTAGGAACTTGCACATCGACCATCAAAAGATGGCATAATAATAAACGTAGCCACGAATAATCTATAAAATCACCAACATTCAAATATTAAAAGATGACATACTTACTATTCATTGAGAGATCACTAGAATAGAATGCTGCTCTAATTTAATAAATCAAAAACAAATTACTGTCAAATTAACCATACTAAACTACCGTATTTCCTATAATAATGGACCCCGTCCACTATTCAAATTCTGACCTCACAGACAGACCCGTACACTATTACATAGGAAATACCGTATCTCTAGAATATCATAGCGTCTGTTAAGAACCAAAAGGACCCGCTAGAAGCAAACTGAGCTATGTCATAAAAAAATGAGAAACATGTGTAAAATTTTAATTAAGAGTTTTTGAAAGGTGCAAAATGATCTATTTACATACTTTTTAAAAAACTGGGAAATGTTCTATTTATATGTTTTTGAAAAGTGTGAAATGTTCTATTTACATGTTTTTGAAAAGTGTAAAACGTTCTATTTACATGTTTTTAAGCAGGCGTGCTTGGGTGAGCGGTTAGGACTGCAGACTGTAACGAAATTTACAGTCTCAGACCCGGCTTCAATCCTCGGCCACTGCTAATCGTTTACGGCTCGGTGTTGTACGGTAAACGTCACTGGATGGTTGATTGAAACCCAATCTCCTTCGGTGCTCCTTAGTGACCACTACTTACTGTAGGGGCCTAGGGAATGAGACTCCTTTACTGTGGAGGAGGGGACGGGGATAGGTGAAAGGGTACAAAGACCGAGACGATCTAACGCGGTAGCCTCCTATTTCCTCACCCACAGTGACTGGTTGAGTCTGGTTGTATGAACTTCGGTTAAATCGACCCAATGAATAAATTATTATTATTATTATTATTATTATTATTATTATTATTATTATTATTATTATTATTATTATTATTATTATTTACATGTTTTTGAAAAGTGTAAAATGTTCTACTTACATGTTTTTGAAAAGGGAAAAATGTTTTATTTACGTTTTTGAAAAGTGTGAATTGTTCTATTTACATATTTTTTAAAAGTGCAAAATATTCTATTTAAATTCTTTCGAGACACGTTTCAGTATTTTTGTAGATTGTGAATATTGTTTTTAGCTATAAATGGATATGGGTCATTTTGGTTCTTCACAGATGATATTGCCCAGCAACAGTGTACCCATCTACTTAATATCTTATTGAGCATTTTGTATAGGTAAAGTATATCGTGTCCAGCCCTGATAGGTATGCATATTTCAAATTCAGTTGCAAGCCACTGACTTTGTGTTCTGTTATTGAATCTACCGAAGTGACTCATGTTGTAGCGGAAGAAGCCATCCCTTAGTTTTGATTAACTTGCTAAATTAACATTATTGTCTATTGTATCTCACTACTTTGGCCTGTTAGGCTACATATAGAATTTATTCCACAAAAAATAATCTGTGGTCATTTTATTCTACTTAAAATTCTTTTGCTTATAGTTTTAAACTTTAAAAAACAAGAAATCTAGACACTGCGTTGTTCCATTTTGAAAATAAAGTGTAGTACCTACATAACTGGAATATTTGGCTGATGCTTTGAGTAGGTAATTGTAATTATGCATGTATATAGTAAAGTTAGATTAAAGGCCTGTTTACTATTTGCTTATATAATTTCCTAGTGGCTGTTTTTGCTTCTTCAACAATAATACTGTCTAACCATATACCTATATAGTTTACTAGTATCATTATTTCAATCTATTTTTGACCAATGATTATCCTCAAATTTTAGTGCTATGGTGTGATAATGGTAACAATTAAAAAAAATAACTTTAGTGATTTTACAGGTTTCATCTCCCTTGTTGTTAGAGTATCTGATATAAAGATAGACTCCGCACACTCTTACCCATAAGTATAGTTATACTTTAAAATATTATGTGCTCTGGATCATTCACTGTGGGAACTATTGTCAAGCAGATATACATAATCAACTTTTAAATTCTACTAGTTATATATTATTATCTTATTTATCTAACGCATCTTCCCTGTTTTGTTAGTTTTTTTGGGGAGGAATTCTTCTAGGTATTTCCCAAATATGCATCTATACAGCAATATTCACGTGTGTTGTTGTGAATTAAAATGAGTTAAAAGTTAAAATTGCCCTCAGAACAAGACAACACCAGAACCATACTTTACATTATAATTAGTTATATAAATATACTTATATAATGCTTCACTTCACACTATAACAAAAAAGAAATCTGTACTATAGCACACGTCTAGCACAAATATAATATACACTGTGTCTCTATATATATTCTGTTTGCACCTTGCTCGATTTTGGTAGATTTGACAAAATATGTTTTTTTTAGTTGAACTCACAATATTTTTGGATACGTGGATGGTATGGTGGAGATGAAGTGTGTACGCAAAAGTTAATTGTAATATATTGTAATCGGTACTCTTCCAAACTTCCAAAGGATAATCATATGATGGTTTGGAGTGAATACTAAATAATCAAGTGTGTATAAGGTGTAATAATAGTATACATTATGTAGATGATTTGGCTTTAGATGTACGAGGTGGTAGTAGCGACGAGGTGCGTGTATTTTTCTAGAGATGTGATAAGTCTGCGAGGATGAATCTGAAAGGAAAGGTAGGTAGGTAGTTAGGTAGGTATATTACAAGGAATAAATTATTATATATATACTGATGAATAAACACAAAAATTCCCAGGAGTCCATGAGCTATGGTAAAAACTTATTTAATTCAAAAGTGTAAAAGTAATAGTAATTCATAATAAGGCTATATAAGTTAAGTCATCTGGAGAAATTAGAGCCAGTTGTCAGTCTCACACTGAATTTTTCAACTAATAATAAAATTACATTCACAACAACTCACGAGTTAATCCTTATTTTTTCCCCTGTACAAAAACTATACAGACGAAGACCACAGACCATTATTTTTAACAGTAGAAATTTAAGCGCTATATATCGGCAATAATAGTATCCTTCATCTATATATTTACGCCAGCAGTTTGAAAATATTAGATCGTAAATTAAACGTACGTCACATTATTTCCTCTTCATACGTCCTCCGCGGTTTTTTTGTTCAACGACTTCTGTATCAACAGTGTTCGCATTGTATTTTTGTTATCGTACAATATATACTGAGATCGAGAGTCGAGATCCTGTCATCCTGTCAAATAGAACTATTCGATTAAAATTAGAATTCACAATTTACATTAAATACACGTCAAAACAGCTGCTCCAAGAAATATTACTATTTAGAAATTTTTGGTAGAAAACAATTTAACACCTGCTGTTAATACTATCAATGAAATATCTATCCCTTCAAATCATTTCCAGAAATTGAAATAAAAAAATAACGTAGAAGCTTCTACCATTACCCCATAAAAGTAAAGCAAATGCAAGGAAGAAATTATTTTACAAGCCTAACTGGAAGCATTCTCTGTTGTCGTTGTCGTTTAGCCAATAACAGGTGACAGTTCTGTTCTACAGTATAGTGGTTAGTACTTATAACAAAAAACGTTTTACTAGTTAAAAATTGAAGCTGCTTAGAAATTGATTAGAAATCGTACCTACGTTACACAAGTTAATAAGCAGCTCACACGGAAGGCCGACAGCATCACTACTTTTGTGAAGCATTTTTTCTTCTTTTATTCAGTGCAAAGGAAAATAAAAAATCGTAAAAATGATTAAAATCGAGATTGAGCTACCAGCCCCTATTAAGGTAACATATTATATATAAGGTTTATAAATTAATTTGTACACATTATTGCATAGGTTAAGCGAAGTGCTAATCACGAATCAGCATTATTAATAATTTTTGGAACTTACTTCGTCCAGCGGATTTTTTATTGAAAAGATAGACACTTAAAATGTTTATAATAATATGTTACTCTTTGTTCCTTCAGAAATTTGTAAATAGCGGCTACTGGGGAATGGTCCTTTGTTTGATCTCCAGCCTTCTTCTATCCTTGGGCACAATGATGGTTTCACACATGTCACATTTTCACCCCATCACAAAATCCTTCTGGAGATTTGCTGGAACTTTTATCCCGTCCATCTTTGTTGTACTTTACTACGTAATTAAAGGAGAAAATGTACATTCAACCTTCTGGCCACTGAATACGAAGAAGAGTGTCATCGTAATGGTTTCATTATTCGTAAGTGTTACACTTATATCACCAATAATATTATAATCGTAAAGGCTAGCAATGCGCTAATTTAATTAGAAGGAAATTACTGCATTTCGCTGTACAATGCTGAATGAATTTAATGACGTAAATTATTATCAATTTCTATACAGTTTAGATCATTCTTTGGATGCACCGGAGCAACGCTTCAGTACTACTCATTAAAATACATGCCCTTGGGTGACTCATCTGTCATTTGCAATGCGTATCCCATGTTTGTCGCACTCCTCGCTTGCATTTTTCTTAAGGAACGATTCGGACTCTTCCATTGTGGTGCAACTGTCATTACACTGGCTGGTATTGTGTTTATCACAAGGCCGCCTATGATCACTGGTCAAGAATTTGATACAAATCTATTGGTACATCTCCAAAAATTCAAATAATTCTAAACAAAAGCCAAATTTTTCAAAGTTTGTAAATATTTTTTTAATTATTACTGTATACATGTATCATTATATTTTTGCAGATTGGTGCAGGGCTTGCATTGGGATGCTCAGTATTCCTATCAGCAGCTATCGTAATGATTCGTCACTTAAAAGAAATTCATCATTCAGTTACTCTGATTGGCTTCGGTTTTTGGGGAACTGTGGAAAGTGCCTTGCTAGCATGGGGCTTCGGTGTCATGGAATTTCCAACGGAGCGCAACGATATTCTGATGGCAGGGGCAACCGGATTATTGTCCTGTGGCAGTCAAATGTTTCTTATTTTTGCTCTTAAATCCGATAGTTGTGGCCCGGTGGCATTAGTCAAAACGACGGATGTGGTCTATGCTTTCATTTGGCAAATATTATTTTTCAATATTATCCCAGATTATCTCAGGTAATTGAGAGTTTATTGTCCTTATAAATATTTTGTCATTCAACTTTGACCTTAATTTATCTTACTTTTGTAAATTGACGTATTGATTTTTCATATTTTTGTTTTTATTTTATACTTTCAGTATTGCTGGGGCAGGAGTTCTCATCACTGGAATCGTCCTGGTTGGATTTAGTAAATGGGTTGCAACATTAGATGAAAAACATCCGATAAGACGTAACCTTTGGTGGGTTTTGAAATAATGGTTATTTCCTACTTCACTTCTCTATAGGCATTTTTATACTTTTGTTGACCTCTAACACATAACTTATACTGACGCAATGGCGCGCCGGTCCGGTCCGGTCTGCTGTTGCAATATGAAACGAAGCTGGCGGCGTCGCCTATGGCCTCAGGTTCTCCCAGCCTTTGCCGATACAAGCCATCCGAATTTCTAAAAGGTCGTGTCAGACATCAAACATGAAGAGGCCGTTAGACAATTTTACTGTTCCTGTTTTTTTAAATAATTATCATTCATGGTTATTCATGTCATTTGATTGATGATAAATTGTACCTCGCTTCAATCTATTTTTTATTTAATTTAACTAGATACAACTTTTACCTAATTCAATTTGACCTAATATGAGAGTCAAATGAGTGTGATACCAGTTCCTTGTATGTTGTTTTAACAAGCTGTGTGTTTTTAATTATGTATGCTACGGTTTTTATGACTAATTATACTTAACTGTATTAGTGCATTTAATTTGTAATAATATTTTGATTTTGCTTGAGTGCAGAATTAGGGTGAGATTTTAGTGGAACTCTGCTAGTTCTAAATATTTTAGATGTCTAGTCTAGGCATGTTATGTAATGTCGTTGCTGTTAGCTATTTAATAATTTTATGGAGAGAGTGAAAAGAAATAACCTGTGATGTTTTTTGTACTATTTCGTCGTCCGTCGTTTTCGTTTATAACTATACTTAAGGGAGTGTGTAGGAGAATTAATTACAAATAGCAATAATACAAACCTCCTGCCGTGTTTTAGTTAATTATTTTATTTGTATTATTTAATATTATATGCTGACAGTTAAAGCTGAGTTACCGAACATTATGTTACTTTGTGAAAGGGAAAGATTATGTACATAATATTATTATATTGACAAAACCCAAATGTTGAACGTTTAAAGTTTTATGAGAGTAATAGGCGTTTGGTTTGTGACAGACAATAAAATTTAAAATATTTTAGTACGAAAATATCAAATTTTCTATTACATTGTCCTACGGCCATATCCTTTGTGGGCTACAGATTCAAAATGCGACCTGTGAATCAATTTTGCGGTCACTACACGCATAGTGCCTACAACATAATGATCTAAATGGGCTAATTGTGCAACTATCTTTTATTTTAGACTATAAACCTCATATTAAAATGTAATCCATTAATCTTACGTACTCGTTAATTAACAAGTACGTAAGATTTTTTATTGTTTTTTTAACAGTTCATAATATTGTCCGCGAGATGCTGTTACTCTGCAAGGGGTTTATATTAACAAACACATCTAATAAAAAACTGAAAAAAAAAATCTTACGGCTTCGTACTTGGTCGGCTTCGACATCGTACGGGGTTTTCATTGAAATACATACGTCGACCTAAGAATCAATTTTACGGTCACCACAGGCATGGCACTGCCAATTTGATGATCTTAAAGTGTTAATTGTGCATTTATCTTTAATTTGCGCCTATAAATCTCATATTGGAAATAAAGCCATTAAAAAATACGAATGATTTTGCATTGGATTTTCGAAAATTAGTTCACTGCTGTTCCGTAAGTGGCGGTAGTCTTGCAAGGGGTTCATTATTGTGTGTACATAGGTACTCTGTGTATTGCCATGTACTAATAGACATTGTGTGGACATTGGAGTGAATCCATAAATAATGTCATCGGCATTAACTGTGACCTGTAGAGCATAAAGAACAGACAGCCATTTCAATAGATGCTTAAGGTTAGCATCTAAAAATACAAAATAAAAATTTGGACTCTTTATTTAAATTTTTTATTTTTAAAAAGTTATGATTGAATTTAAATTTTCAATTTTAAATTATCTTAAAATTGTGAAAAAGAAATTATTTATATAGCTATCAGCCAATCGTGATGGTTTAAATTTTAAAATCATGCCGTGATTGGCTAAAACCGAAAGGTTTAAGCGTGAAAAAAGGAGTCAAAAAGTCACATTATTTAGTCGTTTAAATGCGATGCAATGGACAGTGCTAAGACTTATATCTAATCAAGGCATAATTTTAAAAACCCCATGAGGAGGACTAAGTTATTGTTTTTTTTAATACTTTTATAGTGGGATTGAACAGTAAAGTCTATATTCTGTAATACTGTACGTACATAATATATTGATATATACCCTGAGACGACACCCGTTGGGTTGCAAGCGTCATCACGTTAGACTAACATATGTATACACATACGTTTTGATTCACCCACGGGTCCAGTTGTGGCTGTTATAGCCGTGTTGGTGTAGTGTGGTAGTGTGGTCACGGTTAATTTTTAGGTTCTTATATATTTTGAAGTGCATATACATACCGTCTTACGACCACGACGGGCCTTAGCACCACTATTTACTTTGTTAAAGTAATTATTTATGGTAGTGGCTGTAATAGCCACGTTAGGCGTGGTGTGTGCATAGTTACTATGCAGGTCGAATGCAATGCCTGTGGTAAATGCTTAACCCAGCTAACATCGCAGTAAAACCTTATCCTGCCCTCCGACCAAAGTCTTCTATTGTAGCGTTACCCGGGCAAGTCACTTATTAAACTTCACCCCAAGCAAATCCTATTCCATAGTATAACCCGGGCAAGCATCTGGCCGAAACTAGCCCATAGCACGCCCATAGGAAAAACTTAACACTGCCAAAGTATAGACTGAAGGTTACCCTGGGCAAGTCGGCAAGTATCTGGTCAAAACTGACTTCCACCAACCCACTATGATAATCAATTAACCCAGTTAAAAAACTTATTAAAGCTTACACAGGTCAAGCCTCAAGTCGATTACACCACAATCACTGGACCATTTTACTGAATGTGAAATGTGACACCTAAAAGTGAAGAATAGATATTACATACCTAAAATTGATTGCAACCCATCGGGTTGCTAACCTGCTAGTTAATATTATGTCGTATTATTGCAATAAATTCGTTGTTGATCTGAACTTTTTTTCTGTGTTAAAATATTTCCACCAGTTTTTAAACTCTTAAATTTGAATTGATTTGAAAATGAAATAAATAATGTTTTATCAGTCTCTGCACCAATCAGGGTGGCTAGAAGTTTGAAAACTTGAATTCCAATATTTATTTTTATATTTGAAATTAAATTTTAAATTCAAAATAAATTGGTAAAAATAAGTGTCGCAATAAAATGTACGAGATGTCCAGTCTGTCGCTCTGGATTCTGCGAAGCTCGAAATCGACTTGCAGAAAATATCGTGGACAAGTGATCTCTCCAGTGTCGCTTCCGCTCTTTAGGATGTTCTCAAGTTCTGGGTGGAAGGCTGGACGGATGATGGCGGCGCATTTGGACCGTGAATGCGAGTTCCGGTAAATTATATTTTACAAAACGGGTATCATGGTGACTGACTGGTGCCATGGCGCTTTAAAATTATTCATTATTTATTATCATTAATCATTTGCTCAATGATGAGAAACTACCACGTCAATTCGCAACGGAGTGCAGCACAGGATTTGACATCGAAGACGACGACTTTGCTCAGTGTACTTTAAACTCTATTAAAGGAAAAGGAATAGGATAATAGTTATTTTATGATGTCAAAATAATTTATACATTTTTTGAATTCCATTACTAAATTTATTTATTTTCACGTGAAGCATTTAAAAATCATTTTAAAAAATTATATTCATATACTCATTTTAGCTGCTGTGGGAGGACCTGGACAGTCATGGGAGCCAACATGGCTACATTGCTACGGATTGGATTTTTTCTGCCATTTGGAAACCCTCGGGAATTATTGGTGGATGTACTTACGTCATTGGTCTAGCTCCAGTCAGTACTCTCGATAATTACCTTTGTGTCATCCTGGTTTGGAATAGCAGAGATAAAGTGAGTTTATTTCATTTTTTTGCAATTTTTAACCCATATCATGGTGTGTTATCTATAATTAATACAATTTAACAAACACAAGCTATAATTTCGGGATTCTCTTGCAATAAAAAACAGGAATTGCGCTTCCACGGCCCAGTTCATTCGTACAGGAAGACAGGAGAAGAAATATTAGAGTCGGGTCAGTGCATCGTCACCTCTCAAAATTCAATCCGCTCCATACTAAATCAAGGTGGGATCGACGTCGTCGTCTGTATTTTCCAAGCAAATGACCCCATAGACCAAACTCCATAGAGCAGAAACACGGGGGAGTGTTCGCATTGTATTTTTTATCGTACAATATACTGAGCTGATATCGAGAGTCGAGATCCTGTCATCCTGTCAAATAGAACTATTCGATTAAAATTAGAATTCACAATTTACATTAAATACGTCAAAATAGCTGCTCCAAGAAATATTACTATTTCGAAATTTTTGGTAGAAAACAATTTAACACCTGCTGTTAATACTATCAATGAAATATCTATCCCTTCAAATCATTTCCAGAAATATTTTGAAATAAAAAAATAACGTAGAAGCTTCTACCATTACCCCATAAAAGTAAAGCAAATGCAGAGAAGAAATTATTTTACAAGCCTAACTGGAAGCATTCTCTGTTGTCGTTTAGCCAATAACAGGTGACAGTTCTGTTCTACATTATAGTGGTTAATACTTGTAACAAAAAAGGGTTTACTAGTTAAAAATTGAAGCTGCTTGGAAATTGATTAGAAATCGTACCTACGTTACACAAGTTAATAAACAGGTGACACGGAAAAGGCCGACAGCATCACTACTGTTTGAGAAGCATTTTTTCTTCAATTTTCTTCAGTGCAAGGAAAATAAAGAATCGTAAAAATGATTAAAATCGAGATTGAGCTCCCAGCCCCTATTAAGGTAACATATTATATATAAGGTTTATAAATTAATTTGTACACATTATTGCATAGATTAAGCGAAATGCTAATAAGCATTTTTAATAATGTTTATTTTTGAAACTTACTTCGATCATCAGCCGATATTTTATTGAAAAGATGGAAACTTATTGAAATGTTTCTGTTACTCTTTGTTCCCTCAGAAATTTGTAAATAGCGGCTACTGGGGAATGGTCCTTTGTTTGATCTCCAGCCTCCTTCTATCCTTGGGCACAATGATGGTTTCACACATGTCACATTTTCACCCCATCACAAAATCCTTCCGGAGATTTGCTGGAACTTTTATCCCGTCCATCTTTGTTGTACTTTATTATGTAATTAAAGGAGAAAATGTACATTCAACCTTCTGGTCACCGAATACGAAGAAGAGTGCCATCGTAATGGTTTCATTATTCGTAAGTGTTACGCTTATATCACCAATAATATATAATAATCGTAAAGGGTAGCAGTGCGCTAATTTAATTAGAAGGAAATTACTGCATTACGCTGTACAATGCTGAATGAATTTAATGACGTAAATTATTATCAATTTCTATACAGTTTAGATCATTCTTTGGATGCAGGACGTAACCTTTGGTGGGTTTTGAAATAGTGGTTATTTCCTACTTCACTTCTCTATAGGCATTTTTATACTTTTGTTGACCTCTAAAACATGGTTCGGTTGGCAGTCGTTCCCTCGGATCTCGTACCCTCTTCATTCGTACCCTAGTTGTCGTACCCTATGTATTCGTACCCTGGCCACATTCGTACCCTAACAATTCATACCCTAATGAAAATGAATGATTTTCGTTAAGTCTACATATTAAATGCACATTTAAAATATTTGACATAATGCAATTAATGATTCTGATTAGATAAGCAATTCTAGGTAAGGGCATAATGAATAGCGTCTGCTGAATTAGGTTGATGCTTTTTGTTGCAATTTCTGAAGGATCTACGCACACCAGAGCAGAGGCTGCCGCCGGTTTATTTATGAGGGACTGCTGGCCTGCTGGCTTTTTCTAGGTCGACCGGGTCCAAGAAAGGATGTGACTGTTGGATACAAGGAAACCAGTAACCAGTCCCTGGTGTCTATAAATCGTTCAGAAATTGCAACGAGAAGCAGAAACACACTTCAGCAGACGATATTCATAATGCCCCTACCCATAAAAACTAACCTTATCAGAATCTATTAATTGAATTATGTCTAGTACTTTTTTCGATTTCAGTGTCAATAAAACTTGTACGTGAATTTAATATGTAAAAATTATTCATTTTCATTAGGGTACGAATTTTTAGGGCACAAATGTGGCCAGGGTACGAATACATAGGGTACGAATGAAGAGGGTACGAGATCCGAGGGGACGACTGCCAACCGTACCCTAAAACATAACTGACGCAATGGCGCGCCGGTCCGGTCCGGTCTGCTGCTGCAATAAGAAACGAAGCTGGCGGCATCGCCTGGTCACAGGTTCTGTCAGCCTTTGCCGATACAAGCCATCCGAATTTCTAAAAAGTCGTGTCAGACATCAACTATGAAGAGGCCGTTTGACAATTTTATTGTTCCTGTTTTTTAAAAATTATCATTCATGGTTAATATGATTGATGAAACATTGTACCTCGCTTCAATCTATTTTTTATTTAACTTAACTATATACAACTTTTACCTAAACCAATTTGACCTAATTTGAGAGTCAAATCAGTGTGATACCAGTACCAGTTCCTTGAATGTTATTTAACAAGCTGTATGTTTTTAATGATGTATGCTACGATTTTTATGACTAATTATACTTCACTGTAGTTCGTTATTTAATTTGTAATAATTTAAATATTTTGATTTTGCTTGTGTTAATAGAATTAGGGTGAGATTTTAGTGGAACGCTGCTAGTTTTAAATATTTTAGTTGATACTCTATGTCTAGTCTAGGAATATTATGTAATGTTGTTGCTGTTAGCTATTTAATACTTTTATGGAGAGTGGAGAGAGTGAAAATTAATAACCTGTGATGTTTTTTTGTACTATTCGTCGTCCGTCGTTTTCGTTTATAACTATACTTTAGGGAGTGTGTAGGACAGGACAATTAATTACAAATAGCAATATTACAAACCCCCTGCCGTGTTTTAGTTAATTATTTGTATTATTTAATATTTTATGCTGACAGTTAAAGCTGAGTTACCGAACATTATGTTACTTTGTGAAAGGGAAAGATTATGTACATAATATAATTATATTGACAAAACTCAAATATTGAACGTTTAAAGTTTTATGAGAGTAATAGGCGTTTGGTTTGTGACAGACAATAAAATTTAAAATATTTTAGTACGAAAATATTAAATTGTTTTCTATTACATTTTCATACATACTGTCATACACGGTCATATCTTTTGCAGGGTACAGATTCAAAATTCGACCTGTGAATCAATTTTACAGTCACTACACGCATAAGTAGTACCTACTACTACCTACGACATAATGATATTTATAAATGGGCTGATTGTGCAATTATCTTTAAGTTAAAACTATAAACCTCATATTGGAAAGCAATCCATTTACGAGTACGTATGATTTTTAATTGTTTTCTTTGAATAGTTCACAGTATTGCCCGCGAGATCCTGTTCCTCTGCAAAGGGTTCATTAACAAGCACATCTAATAAAAAACTGAATAATCATAATATTTAAGTAATGGGATACTTCAAGTCTGCTGCAGAAATTTTCTGGTTCAGAGCAAAAGAAAAAATTAAAATGAATGTTGGTTTTTATTTTATCATAGTTTAATTCTTATTATTGTTATAATATTATTATTAAGTACGGCAGATCACTGAATATCAATTTTAATACAATAAAGTAGTAAATTACACAGATACAGAGGGATGACTGAGTTCACTGAATTGTTGCAGCTTAACTCAGCTGGAAGTGGTATATAAATATATAATTACGTATTATTAGTTACAAATTATAAAATATTATTACTTGCAGGAATTCGTACGCTCGTGGACTATTGGTAAAGTTCAATGCGATGAGCTTATAAAGGAGTCAAAGATTTTTATAAAAATATTAAACTATGACGGCTATGGTTGGGGATGATTCTGGGATCTCTGGGTGTGACGGCGTCTTCTGGCACCATCCAAAGATCTGCTAGCACGAAGCTGAGCAGCAACTCTTGCGGACTCTCGAGTTTGTCGAGAAGGTTGAGGTCGAGCCCCTCGATTTCTTCCGCCACCCAAAAGGAGCCGAGGTATCGTATCTGGGCGTGATGTCGTGGATGCAGTTGTTTGATTAATTAGTTGAGCCCCTACAACACTTTCTGGCCTCGTACCCGCCGAGCCGGAGTCGGTACCGGTACCGGCACCGACACCTGGACCGGCTCCATTGCTGAGATTGAAGCGAGAAATATTTTCAGAAATTACCATGATATCTGCGTCTCCTCCTGCATCCATTTCCGTATCATTAGTGCTGTTTTGTTCGGATGTTTCAGATCCATACACATTGTGAAGTAATTGAAGGATTTGCAATCCAACGGAACCAATACCATTACTGGCTTCACTACTATTACCATTAAAGTCAGCTGTGGTGCTATTATTGGAATTCGACGGTGATAGAGTTGATGATGGTAGTTGGGTAAATTCCGGAACATCCAACTCATCCAATGCCCCAGTATTTGATGAGCCAGTTCCAGTATTAACGTTAGTATTTCTGCCAGTGCTAAAACCCGTTCCGACTCCAGTAGAATTTACTGTGGAACTTGTACTTATGGCCATCGTTAGATTTGAACTGGCAGTATTATTAACTGAATCCCCAGCCGCGCCACCCACTCCAACTCCAATGGCGGAGCTCAGATGATTCACATTATTATTATTATTTGCCCGTAAAATTAAAGGTGAGAAAATGGGTTGCCCAGTGTTTCTGCTTTTTGGAGTTTGATAGTCATTCGCTTGGAAAATACAGACGACGACATCGATCCCACCTTGATTTAGTATGGAGCGGATTGAATTTTGAGAGGTGACGATGCACTGACCCGACTCTAATATTTCTTCTCCTGTCTTCCTGTACGAATGAACTGGGCCGTGGAAGCGCAATTCCTGTTTCTTAATTATTAAGGGAATCCCGAAATTATAGCTTGTGTTTGTTAAATTGTATGTAAAGATAATATAACATTTGGGTTAAAAGTTACAAAAAACATAAACTCACTTTATCTCTATTCCAAACCAGGATGTCACAAAGGTAATTATCGAGAGTGCTGACTGGAGCTAGACCAATGACGTATATCCACCAATAATTCCCGAGGGTTTCCAAATGGCAGAAAAAATCCAATCCGTAGCAATGTAGCCATGTTGGCTCCCATGACTGTCCAGGCCCTCCCACAGCAGCTAAAATGAATATAATTTTTTAAAATGATTTTTAAATGCTTCATATGACAGTAAATAATTTTAGTAACGGACTGAAAAAAAATTATAAATTATTTTAATTTCATAAAATAATAATTATCTCCTATTCCTTTAGCATAGTTTAAGTACACTGCGCAAAGTCGTCGTCTTCGATGTCAAATCCTGTGCTGCACTCCGTTGCGAATTGACGTGGTAGTTTCTCATCATTGAGCAAATGATTTATGTACTGCTCATACGGTATCTTCACTTTACAGTCTCGACAAGCAATCGGTCTGCAATATAAAAATAGATAACAATATAGTGACAATATGTTTCACACAAAATTTCCGGTTTTCATAAATAATTTTAAAGCGCCATGGCACCAGTCAGTTACCATGATTTCAGTTTTGTAAAGTATTATTTACCGGAATTCGCATTCACGGTCCAAATGCGCCGCCATCATCCTTCCACCCAGAACGTGAGAACATCCTAAAGAGCGGAAGCGACACTGGAGAGAGCACTTGTCCACGATATTTTCTGCAAGTCGATTTCGAGCTTCGCAGAATCCAGAGCGACAGACTGGACATCTCGTACATTTATTGCGACACTCACTGCAAATATTATGGCCTGAAGTGCACATGACAACTGGAGGGAGTGTTATTTCGTAGCAAACGGGACATTCGAGTAATTTGCTGAGATCTTGGGATGGAATGAATGTTGATAGACGACCATCGTCCGATGTGCAGGACCCAGATGTCGAAGGTGAAAAAGGTAAAGATGCTGAAGTTGAGGACGTGACCGATGTTCTACTTGTGGTTGTCGATCCATTATTGCTACTCGCATTAACGTTATTAGTGAGATTAACATCACTAACACTGAGGCCGACACCGACTCCGACATTCGTACTTGCTACAGCAGCAACGGCTCCTGACGAGGGTGACTGCCCCAATCCCAATCTTTCATATCTGTTAACAATATCCGCTAAACCCCGTCTATAGACAAATTAACAGAGTAAGTAATTCATACATCTAACTAAGCAATTAATATTTAAGGAATAATGTAGCAAAGCGAAGACAAAAACATAGTATGTAGGAAGGAAAAACATAAATTAAACATGGAGTAAGTAACGGTGTACTTAAGTAGCTATTAAGTTCACTGATTTGTTACCCTCTGGTAGTGACAGCATCAGATTGGCCGCTGAGGCCGGGGGCATTCCTGACTCCTCTTCCTCGTCCAGGCATTTTTTGAAAGTAAATTCAGCTGCGGTATCACGAAACGAAAAATAACTATTTAAATGTTTTATATTTTTTTGGATAAATAAAAAATCAAATACAAAAATTGTTCAGAGTCTTCAGAGATTCTAGGAAAGAGTTTTTGTTATATTTGCTTATGATAAAAAATAGAATGAGGATGAGTCGAAGTCATAAATTCACACTTAAATTAGAAGTTGTTAAATTGTGTGTTACACAATGCAATGGTTATTTAAATTAATAGACTTTGTATGAGAGGTAGGTGATCCGTATTCCTTAGTTTATTTTTGATTTTGTTTGTTTTTAAGAGCACTGTGAGCAGGTTACGATGGGGGTCAAAGCTGAAATAAGACTGACAAAGACTATACCGCGAAGCGAACGCAAACTCCTACTGCGTCCGATAATATTATGTTTGTAATAAAATTTTATTAGGTAACATTAAAAAATCACTGCCAAATTCAAAGGTGTTTAGAACGAAACGGTTGTTACGTTACTATAACACCAGTAGCTACTATTTCGGTATTATTTCTTGCAATTTGCGAATTGCGAAGCTATAAAACGCATGTATTTGTTTAATTTAGGGATGTGATTCTGGACACTGGGAGGAATATGTCGTCTGTAGCATTTAGTAGGAAATTATCTGCGGGGGCTATAACGTCTGCGACACTCGCGGATGATAATGCCCCCGAGGGAATATGTCCTGGAGAAAAATGTCCAAAATAATACTACACAAATCTACGATACAGCAAGGTCATTCAGAATTCAGGATGAATACAAATTTTAAAAAGGTTAGATAATTAGTAATTAGATATAATAAGATATAATATTATTATGAGTTCATCAAGCTTAATTTCGTAAAGTGACATATGTAGGTATGTATTTCTAAAATTACATTTCAATTGGCAAGTCCCGACACAGCAGGATTGCATACTGTAGAATTTATTATTCAAACTGTAAAATAGCTTAGCTTAAAAACCAATCCCATGTTGCATGTAGTTAGTAGTTATATAATATAATGCTATATAAATATCTTTATGAGATAATTATTGGGGACCCTTACTTAGGGCAAACAGTAAACACGATCGTATCGTGTTTCAATACCATTGGACAAATAAAACTATTAAATTCTATCCCTCAGTGACATTCTGTCCCTGTCCAGTATTTGCGTAAGAATTTCGTCGTTTAAGGTGCATAATATACTATCTACTTCTACTTCTTCGCTACTATGAATCTTCAATCAACTTCTGTTTTCTTATACAACCATATATAGGGAGCAATATTCTTAATACAATTAATGGTACAAGTACAACATTAAGAACAAATGCAAGTACAGAGCATAAAATTATATCTTTATTTCATTTTGTACTTCTCGGGCCTCGGGTATGGGTAAATTATCTACATACCTATCGTCCGGATACAAATTCGTGATAGCTGCGCAAGGTGTCCAAACAGTTTCATATCCATGCAATCAAATGGGCACGGCACGGTTTGGACACCTTGCGCAGCTATCACGAATTTGTATCCAGACAATAGGTATATTACTAATTATGTAGTACATGCTCGTCACATCTATACCGTTTTTGAATTTACCTACGAATACATGTTCAGCCGTAGACAGGTGTATTCGTTAGGTAGCTACACCTTACACCGATGTAGGGTTATTTATATTATTGAGATTTTTAAAGTCCTAAAACTACAACAGCCAGATAACAGTTGTCAGTTGGAGTTGAAATTGAAAGACCGGGGATTGAAACTCGGAATAATTAAATGCAAATCCGAAAGACTGGAAAAGCCGAACGTTACGCAAAGAAAAGGATAAGACACACGACTAACAACTATAATATGGTAAGTGGCTGAAACTGGAGCAGGAACAAAAAAAACTGAACAAACAAAAAAAATATCTATTTTGCCAGTTTTGTTCTACAGTATCTACAGTATAGTTTGAGTCCGGATTCTACACGGATACAGAAATACACAGGGTGACCATTGAAAACGACAAGAAAGTGGTGAAGATGTTTAATGTAACATGATATGAAATGGGAAAGAAAGGGAAAAGGGGAGCGGACGACGGAGAATCTGTGAGAAAGGCGCAGTTCTTGAATTTCTTGACTCAAACTCATTTTGAAATCACTCACAGGCAGGGGCCTTGGATTATTAAAAACTTTTGAGACTAGAATAATTATTCTAGTTGTAATTAACCAAGAAGCAAAATTAAACTGTAATAGATAAACAATCGAATTTATTTATTTATTATTGTATAGAAAACGGTATTATTATCTTTTATTTATTTTCAAGTTTTCCGTAATGTAAATCCGCATTTTCACTGTTATTTTATAGTCGTCGTCGTCGTGCTCGTGCTACTCACAATTCAATACTCAATCAATCCCTGTGAAATAGTTGGTGTAGTCTGTGTCAAGTCCAGTGTAATATATGTGTAGTACCTATCCAGTTACATACATACTTAAGTACGTGATTGTAAAGTTTAAATTCTACAACTTTATTTTTCGAATTTCAGTTATTTTTCCTTATTGGTGTCTGGCTGGTGTCACAAACAAAAGTGAGAGATTTACTGTATTCTTCAACTCCTAGCAGAGTTCAATTTATTATATGCTGCGGTATCGCTCTCTTATAGAAGCCATAGCCATTAGTTGTTAGTTGTAAGTTTCCAATTAAAAATTGAGTGTTAAACAATAAAGCAAGAACAAACAAAGGGCAAAAAAGGAAGTTCAAAAACTATAATCAATCACGTTCAACATCAGTTCAGCAAACTCCTTAAAATCAAATTTCGGATTTCAATATATATAAGTACCTATTGTTTTATTTTCCTGGACTTCCGCTCTGTCAGATATTACACAAGTTGGGACTAAAATTGGAAAATAGTGATGATTTTCCAACCCTGTGTCGATTTCAAAGAATTCGGAGCCACACCGGTGATATAACTTTAGTATAAATTAAGAATGAAATATTTTAGTTTTGTAATTTTATACTAAACTATGGGGTCAAGTGAAGAACTGGGGACCAGCGATTTATTTCATTTGAAAGCCAGACTACAGCTTCCGTCAAGAGAAAATCTTCAGTATGTATCGAAAGTAACTGTTGGTGGTTTCAATTATTTTGCTGCATCAATAGAGCAGTAAGTTTGAAGTCAATTTTTTGTCAAATAGCATGTTGTTGGTTGTGTAATACATATGTGTAAGAAGTCATATATCACAAATAATTTTTTTCTTGTCTTTTCTAAATACTTGAATTCTGAGCATTAAAGTACAAAACTGTAGACACGAAGTGTAAGAGTAGGACAAGAAATTTAATATTGAAGATCATTTATGGATACGAATGGTTTTTGTTGATGGGTTTCTCAGTTCAGGAAGTTTACTTTTGGTGAGTGATGGTTACCCTCGTTCATCCGGATCCGGAGTACCGGATATTGGACCGGCTGAGAAGAAATGGTCTCTGCGACAAATACCATGGTTCGATGATGACAGTAGAGATATATCTGCTTTAAGTTTCTCTGGTGATGGAATACTTTATATTGGAACCCTGGATGGATATATTTATGAAATTAATGCTGTGAAAGTCATGGAAGGTGTGACTGGAATTGAAAATGAGTTGAAGATCGTATTTCATTTACATGGTTTTGAGGTACTGAAAATGATAATATGGAAATATGGGGAGAGTATCGTTATCACTACGGTTTTAATCAACAAAGCGTTTACTTAAATTTCGTGTGTGTAAATTTTCAGGTTATCCAGTTAGTTGTTTGGTATAGGGAGAACATGAAAATGATATTATGCAATGGGGACAACAGCAAACTTGCAATTGTTCATGCAAACGCTCTACCAGTTCTAGTTACTTTCCTCGCTAATATTAGTCATCTAGAAATTTTTACTAATAGTGTCGGACTTAGTTGCTTATTGGTAAGTTTTGTTCATATATCAGTTATATTATATTACACCTAAACGCATAGGTGTTTTTATCAAAATATTTGTAAATAAATTTTACTATTTTTGGCTTTTTCAGGTTTGTTTAGAAAACAGTTCAAACGTTTATTGCGTGTTAGACGATTTAGAAATACCAGTTTATGAGCCTGAAGCACCAGGGAAAAAATCTTTGTTTCGGAAAGCAAGGGATAACATTATGTCTAAATTCTCCGATGAAAAAATGAACTTTTTTAATCGGAAAGGGAGTAAAGATACCGGACATCAAAATAGTGTTCAGCGACCAAATACCGTAGTTTCTTCCACAAGCGTCCCCTCTGTTAATACTACTAGTGGTAATGTCGGTGGTACGTCAGTTGTCCCACCTAAACAGTATCCCATTTCGAACATTAAATTTTTACCAGTGGAAGAAGTTCACTGCCGTGGATTACTTCAGAAAATCTTCGGAAAGAATCAGTTTTCTCGACACGTCAATAATAAACTCGATGTAATTTATTTGTCTGTTCTCATCATATTTATATGTAAAGCTTTTTATCAGTTAACGTTAACGTGCGTTAAATTATTTGATACTTTGTAAAACTATGTTAAGTCGCTGTTCCAGATATTTGCAAAAAAATTAAAAACTTACTTTTCGTGATCTGTAGATATTTGATGGTGATTTTCGACAAACGGCAGCTGTGTACATCCCTAATCATATAAATAAGCTATACGTTATTCAACGAATATTTTTTGGAATAGATGAAGAAAATAAATGTGTGAGAATCTCTGTGGTTCATAGTGGAACTGTAAGTTTACAGCGTGATAAAAACCATAACTATGTAAGTATATGCTTAGAAAGTGTGTAACCACCGATCGATAAACAAATAATCGTTAATAATTTTGCTTATTATTCTAGTTGAAGGAATTTGCCGTGATCCCCATCACGTCTAAAGTACTCGCCATTGAACCTCTAGATGAAGATGATCCAAGTGTGGCTCCGTACTCTGTGTTCATAATTAGTCAAAACGGAATTCACGAAATCTGCCTAAAGTAAAGATATCTCTAATTTTTAACTTTAAATTCTACATGTTGCCTTGCAGGAGAAAGGAAACATTTAAAAAAAGGATAAACTAAATTTCACATCCTTGCAAATTGTATGCTAATTGTTATTATTTGTTTCCAGGAAAACACCTTTAGATACGTGCGTGGATCTGCTTTTAAAGGAGACAAATAACATAATGCTTGATGTTTTGTGCATAGCGTTAAATGTTTCCAAAGCAGACGTATGTGTTCTTGCTGGAGATACAAGAGCTGAAGAAGGAAAGTTTGCAAAAGCGATCCTCTACTACAAAATTGCAGGAGTGAGTAACATTTTAAAATTATTACGGCCACAGTGTGATGAGTTGTTTAATTTTCAATTGACAATACTGTACGTTAATACTATTACTAATTTAGTTTTACCATTTCATGTTTCGCAGCTAAACTACATGAAAATAATGGCAAAGTTCGGATCACGTGGACATATTCCAGCCATGCTGTGCTTTTATGAGTTAATGGATCAAGAGCAACGAAATAAATTGAGTGGAAATAACAATGATAGACAAACTATGGCTAACTTAGCACTTGCAGCTCGTATTGAACAATGTTTACGTCATGGTAAAAGTGTTGGAGATATTTACCGTAGTCCAAAAAATTTGCTCAAGTAAATACTAATAATAAATTTTACACGCATAATAATGATACCAAATTCGTGATTTTGTCTGTGGCACTCTACGTGAGATACAAGAACCAATATGTTTTTTATTTTACTAATTTTAGAAAAATGTTAAATCAAAATCTTCATTACTCAGCCAAACATGCTGCATTGATGTTGTGTCACGTGCAACTACTTTGGGCTCTCAAATTAGTAGGAAACGCTAGACTCTGTTATTCTTACATATTTCAAGGATTGCACGATAAACCCCTTGATATGGATGCATTCGCGAAAAAACGAGGTATCTAAACATTTTTGTGTTTTACTGAACGTGCACTTACCTACATCCCATTAGTTATGCAATAATGCAGAATTCCGTTAATTTGTTTTATTTTTACAGCTTTTTGGGAAATCATAACTTCCGACTGGCTAACGATTTATACGGCTACACCTTCAGTATTTGCCTGGTTCAGAACCGTTGTAATGAAAAATTGTCGAAACATTACCAGCAAACAATTGTTTGATCTAATAATGGTGTTAATTCCATGGAGGAGAGAGCTTCAACCAAAATTTCGTGATTCCCGGAGCCCTCATACTACCGAAATTATTGATTTCACTGTTGCAAATGTATTTTATATACTGTATTGAATATTCCTAACTACTTTATATGAAAATCAAGTAATAGTATAAATGTTTGAGGGGCTAAATTTGTTTTCTGTGTTTTTTAGGATGCTCTAAGAGTTTCAATGGATGATTACATAAGCCTTTTTATTACCTTAATTCTTGAGGCAATCCGGAGGAAAGATCTAGATAAATTTAGTTTAGCTAACTTTATCTATAAAGGTCCGCATTCAATGGAAGTAAATAATCATTCTGAGAGGACAGATAGTGATGCAAAGCAAGTGGCATTATTTAACGTTCACAATGCAAATTCAACTAAATTATTCTCAGCCTCTAGTCATCATTGTGCTTGCATTCGGAATGGTAGAGTATTTACTTGGGGTGAAAATAAATTTGGTCGTTTAGGTAAGTTGGATCTTGCTAGCGATAAGTGGGATTTAAGAAAAAATCTGATATTTTGCTTTTGCATCTAGACTTGAAAGTGCTTAAACACGATGCTTTTCGTAATTGTAATTCATATTTTCATTTAATTATTTACATGCTTAGGTCATACCGATGATCGTATTAAACTCAATGTCGAATCTCCCGTCATGGTTAATATCTGTCCTAGTCTTCGACTTTCTGTTGAGTCTATTTCGTGTGGAATTAATCACAGTATTGCTTTAACTTCTGTTGGTGTGAGTATTTACTTCCCGATTTTGAAATATTTAAAAAGTATAACCCTGTGCGTAATTCTTTACTTACCATTGTGAATGCACCGTATTTTAGACAATCTTCATCTGGGGCAGCAATACGCTAGGCCAACTTGGATTTGGAAAACATGCAATGTGGACAGCACGGCCAATTCCCTTAACGATTCAGCCAGATCTAATTATCATTCGTGTAGCTGCTGGCGGCTACCATTCTGTGGCTGTCGATCATCTAAACAGAGTTTGGACTTGGGGTTGGGGTGTCCATGGGCAGCTTGGAGACGGTGGCTTTGAAAATTCTTACGTACCGAAATTAATTAAAGTTCCGGTATATAATCAAATTTTTATTTTTATCTGTTATACAATTTTGCTAATTTTGTCTTTGATACTTGTTTTTAATCTCTAGAGCCCTATTTCGAAACAATAGTAATTTAATTTTTGATTTTATAGGAGAAAATAATTGGGGCAGCGGGGGGCCACTCTCACACAGCATTATTGTCAAAATCTGGACGGGTGTATACTTTTGGTTGTGCTCACTTCGGGCAAATTGGACAAGGCTTGCCACAGAAAAAAGTTAAAGTTCCTACATTGATTGCTAATATACCGCCAGGAGTTATATTTCGAAGTGTGGACTGTGGACTTTGTAGCACTGTGAGTTTCATTTTTCATTATACCTTACTATTATAGCTATTGAACTCGTAAAATTAAGATGGGTTTTCATTTGTTACTACTTGGTGAATGAGGCTGCAGTTAAAAATTAATTCAAGGAATCTTGCAAAATGGCTTGGTTGGTATTGTAATAAGATGCAAAAAGTAATGCATAATTCAATATAGTAATAATTTTAATTAATTTTATTCGCCTATTTTATTTATATATTACACATAAGATCAGTGTGGTACATGGTGTACGTCGTATGTCATATTCTTTCCATTCACAGAACTTCAGAACTTTTTTAAATGCTAATTCATTACAAAAATTGAGACACAAGCTTCAGTTTGAAAGAATTGAGAGTATTTCCAATGCTAAGAGTCGAAAAGTAAAATATTTTTTATTTAAATGGATCACATAACCTATAATTTAATTTGTAGACATGTACGAGTTTTCCATAGGGAAGTAAAAGTAAAGTAGATGTATATAAATAAGCTAGTAACGGTAAGACTGGAGCTGCTCTACATGAACTGGGCTTTTAGATTCTACCCTGGTCATTATTTCTGGACGAGAATGAAATGAAATTCTTTTTGGTGGTTGTGTGAGTACAAAGTTTCCCATGTTCTGTTCGTAGTGCCCACTATTTTCCTCTCCACCACTGTCATTTCCCATGGGATTATTTTCGTATGGTCGAGTATTATGCCCTCCCATACCCCCCATTTGTCCACCTATTTGTTTTCCCATTGTTCCAGTCCCCATTCTCATCCCAGGAGGAGTGTCACTGTAGCCTCGGTCAGATTCTATTTCAAATTGTTGATTTGTTTCTCCAACTAGCTGTGATTGTGCTGCGGATTCCTGCCGAATTTCTTTAAAAAGTAGAGTAGCCATCCAAACTTCATACCATTTGTAGAGGAAATAACCAATCATTGATGAGACGTAAATGAACTTATTTTGTGTGAACGCTACTTTGGGGATAAATAAGAATAAATCAATCACTATTACTACAAAGGTCGTTCCTAGCCATATTCTTAGTTGGTGGTGGATTTTCTGTAGTAAAAAAATAAAATACAAAATTTCTGTTACATTTTAAAATTTTAATTCCTAATATTTCCAATTTCATTTTTTAAAGTTAAACATTTTTGCTTTTTGTGGGAGCAATCATAATGTTGATACCCCTTTCGCTGCTACATAAAGTAAAGCTCCCAGTACAATGCTAAAAATTTCCCTCCCGATTGCCACTGTTAGCACCAAATCTTGTTTTAAGGCTAAGGAGAAAATATTTCATGAGGCTTGTTAGTTTTTTTAAATTACACAAAATTTTAACTCAGCAAAATAATTTATTCGACTACAATTAATTGAGTTACTTACGACTGTAGTCCAGAAATCTCTTAAGATCTCGCTCATTTTCCTTATCTCGGTCAATTATTGCTTGCAGAAATTCGTTGTTAGTTTTCAAGGTGACTGTGAAGTTCACAAGAATTAAGAAAATTAAGCAGGCCAAAACCTATGTATTAAAGAACGACATCATAAAATTTAAAACTATTTTCACAATTTCACCTTACGAGAACTCAAATTTATTTAATTTAAACACGTGAACTGAAAAGATGACGTTGGAAATAGCAAATATGTGGCTATGAGTAAGTCATTTTTGTAATTTGTGCAGTTTTACAAGTACACCTCTTCAATTATTATAATGCTGCCAGTATTTTTGTAGACAAGATAAAATGAAGCTTTCAGAAATTAAATGTGTCACGAAATATATTATCTTTTCTAAAACTTATTTTGATTGGACTTACAATGTCAACAATACCCCAGATTTTACACTCTGTTTGAGGCGAACTTGAACAACAGTATTTTTTGGGTTCCCTGATAACTTCTTCCTGTGGTGTCTCTTCTTGTGTCTGTGGATTCTGTCCACCTCTCGGAGCATCATTTCTATAAATTTCTGAATTATTTGTTGTCGACATAATGTCATCGTCAACGACGCCGATACTGTCACTAGCACTACTACGGCCTTTTCCAGGTTTTGGTTTTGAATTTGAATTTTGGGATGAAGGTTGACGGCTAGATTTATTTAGCGTTGACGCAGCTATAACCCTACCCATTTTTTATCTATCCTTGTTATACTGTGTGTATCCAGTATGTATAGATATTTTTTATTGCGATACAGATTTGAATCCGAGATTCTTGCGAATTATTGACTTTCTTTTTATATGTATTTTGCACACTTCTTTTTCCGTTTGCTTATCCATGAGGGAGGGACTGCGAGGAGAAATAATATGTATATACGAATGCATTGAAAGTAATTGTCGTACTGATGTGATTTATATTTCCCGATTGCATGCTGGATGTCGTAATTATTTTCTTTGCGAATGCGAAAAGTGACCAGTCTTTTGATTTTATGGTGTGGTGTAGTCTACATACGAACGTACTTCACATTACATGGGTGTACACAAACGCAAATAAGGATATTATTTCGATTTTGAGATCCGTGTTCGGTTTTTGGCTTGTTCTTTCTTCATTGGTATGTTTATTAGGAGTTTGTGAAGGAAGACCTAATCTTAAATGGTTCGTGGAAGGACGTCTGTGACGGAGATCGGAAACTCATTTAGATTGTGTGTTCTTAGAATGTGTGTGCTGCTGAGTCCGAGTGAAGATGAAATCGGTTATTTGCGTGATCCAGAAAGCTAAAAGCAAATCACCGAGGGGCTGCTGGGGTGCTGGTCATACCTAGTCACAGCATATTGGCTACTACTGATATAAGATTTGATAATGTATTCTCGCTGCTGGACATTATTATATGTACGAGTGCCGTTGTTGTTCTGTTTTGGTCTGTTGCTTTCTGGTTTCTAGAGTGAGAGGTGCAGTAAAATGCTAGGATTTGGACTTAATATTATTATAAGTGCTGAATCTGGGTCTGGTTATGGATCTCGGTTTGGAATTGAATCCAGCTGGGTCAGTAGTGCTCTTAGTCATAATCATACAATCATTTTAGTCTAGCCGAAAATGAAGTTAGGCTGCTAGGCATTGTTTAAGACAGATTAATTTGTGTCAAAACTGGTGCTCCTTGCTGGCTCAGGCATTCTTGCTTTGGTTCGACTTTGGAACCACCAAACACGCATATTTTGGATAAGATGCATGAAGTAGTATATGCGTCCAATCCTTGGGAAGTGAATAAAGATTTCTATTTTTGCCATCTATTCTGCCACACCTATACACAATTTTTTATTTATTTATAAAATTTTCGATTTTTAGTTTTACCACAACAATTGTAAAACGCTATTAAATCCTGGTACTTTTTTGTATAACGAAGTGTAGTAAAATGAAATATTTTGTGTAAACGTCATTCTGTGAAACTTCTTCGATTAATTCGTTATAACTAGTCTTTTGAAAATGGGTGGATGCTAGATGCGGAACATTTCCCCTCCAATAATAATAATAATTTACAGATCAGTTTTGTTTAAATTTATTTGCTTTGCTTTCATTTTGTAAGTACGGTCTGGGTAGTTGCATTTTTTTTAACTTAAAATAGCCTCGGTCAGTATTTTAGTTTTCCATGCTGCCCTATCCTATCGTGGACCTGATTATTCCTATGCCCTTGTTTTTTTGTATTGTACTGTACAATATTACTCATGTAATCCTACAGCTTTATGAGAGTACAACGTCTTTTTGTAGTTAGCAACAACTCTCGACACGATTATTTCTCCTTGATCCAGAACCGTTTTGACCGCGTAACGACACATACTACCTAATATGCCTTCTAGTTAGTACGTAGTAGGTGAGTTTCTCCTTCTGTTTTTATTTTATGTTGTGGATGAATTAGTGGGTCATATCTAATCTAAAGTTACCTTATGTGTTGCATAATATGTGTATATTGGTCTAGATTCTAGTCGTACCTAATTATTTAGCACATGCTGTATTCATGTATTTGCAATTTCCATATGCATACTAATTACAGGCTAAATTATATTTCGCAAGAATGAATTCATAGTTAGTTATTATTTCCGGAAGTTGTCATTTGCATGTTATGTAGAATGGTCTCTCTATTACAAAGGCTTGAGGCAAATGTTTTTATTCTTTTATTTGTATTTTTCGTTTTCTGAGTTTAATGAACTCTGTTACCACCACTTTGTGAGTCATGATAATAGTAATAGAATTTAGTGTATGTGTTAAGTGCTGTGTATGTTTTTAATTCCACTCATACTCATACCTACTTGTTATATTCCAGGCGATGGTGTCTACAAAAAATAAGCTTTACTACGCGGGATTGAACCCTGGCACATTACGAACCATTTTGTCTGGACAAAAGCGGAGGGAACAAAGAAATAATGCAATTGCAGCCGGTATTCCACAATCTGAAATTGTTTTTGAGGAAGAAAAAGATTTTTCGACTCCTGTCCTCATTGATACTTCGCATCTAGCGGGAGAAATTACAAAAGTAAGCTGTCCCAAACCCAGAGTAGAATGTAGATAAATACAATGTTTTGTGCATTCCCTTATAATGAAATTGAATTAAATGAAATATTTTTAAAATATCATCTTTTTTGCTGTGCAGGTAAATGTTGCCACTACCCATATGGGTCTTCTCACGTCCGTCGGTATGGTTTATACCTGGGGCTTGGGGAAAAGTGGTCAACTTGTACGACCTGATGATGATAGTCGAACGCTAGAGTTAATTGACACGGAAGACAAGATTTTCATTGCTTCAGATATTTGTTGTGGGGGAGACTGTACGTTTGTCATTGAAAAGGATACACATCGGTGTTATGGTTGTGGTTTCAATTCTTCTGGACAGGTACACACAAAAGATGTTTTAAATATTACTTACTTACGTTTCCGTCTCGTCGACGTCTGAACTGCATGTGGTGTATGTGAAATTTAGAGCTTAGTTCCAGTTACAGATTAACTACCTGACTACCTACTCCCCTATTCACTACTCTTTTTTTTAAACTATTGATTTTGACTCACCTTAAAGTGACTACTTAAAAGAAATTAATACTTCAAATGAATAAATAAATCATTTTTTTAATAGCTGGGGAAATTGCAAACAGATGAGGAATCTGCAGTGATGACGATAAAAACAAAAAAACGCGTTGTAAAAGTTCGTCAACCATCAAATATTTATTTTCGGCTTCGAGAAATCGTGGGTCTCCCAAAACCAATGTGGGGGGAAAGCGAAGGAACAACCGGGAACACGATTTCACCCAAGACTCTAATAGCAATCAACCAAGATCTTTTAGAATGGGTTTTAAGAGCTTACAAGCGAAATTACGATCCCAAGGTCATCACGGACACGGTGAGTGTTTCGTTATAACTTTTTAGTTTTAGCTTTAAATTCATTTCGGCCATGTAATTATATAAATAATCTAATCGTAAGTTTATAAAAGTGTTTATTATATAGTTGATTATAGAGCTGAGCATGACGTAGGTTGATAGTATAATTATTGCATACATAATTTGACAAATATATGTTATGACTTATGTCTTATGGGTATTTTTCTGATTACAGTGTTTAGAGTATGAAAATTATGCTGCAGCATCACTTCTAGAGACTATGGCGGAAAATCATGAATTTGCACTTAAACACCGTTTAGCTTTAAGTCCTGGAAATAAAGAACCCTCTTCAAATCTCATAGGAAATTATCTTAACCAGATGGAAAAATCCAATTCAGCGTCCGTTCACCAGGTATGAATGATAATTGAACTATTTTGATTTTGATACAATTAATGACTTAGTACTTCATAGCACTCGCGTTTTTAAATGTTGATGGTTGGGATACCTGTCTGTATCTGTATTTGTACTAAAATCTAAATTAGATTTTATGTGGCTGTTTTCCGCTGGCGTGTTTGCTACGTACATGGAAAATTAAAATGTGGATCAAAATTTTTAATAATTCCAGATGTACTCAGTCATGCTCTCTTATAATGATAATGACTCGTGTGATGTGACGTGATCACTAACTAATTAATACAAATGTTACAATGAGATTTAGTTTTGATTTAGTAAACAGTTAACAAAGCTAACGACTAATTTAAAAATGACACCTACTTTTAAGGCTTGCCGATTTCTCAGAATCATAATCAGCCATTGGGCACAGCATTCCCTACTAAGTTGTGACTTGGAAGAAATTTTGGATCCATTTCTGTCACAACCTCCCTGGAATGTGTACCTTAACTGTGCAGTTAAAGATATTATTTCATCAGCTGATGACAGGTGAATTGAGTGAATATGAATGTATTTTACTATACGAGTTGATTGAATTTTGCATCTGCCTTGAGACTTGACCTTGCTCTATTTTGCAAAATTTCCATTTTCATGATAAGCATATACTGGTATGCAATTAGTTGGTCTGGGGTAGTTTACTTGCGCTGTTGGGGTACATTATAGTTGTAGTCCTATATATCCTATATAGTTTTGCCTGGTATTGAAATTGCGTACATAGTATTCCTTTACATTCTATGAACCTTACCTTCTGCTAATTTTTGATTGATGTTGAGTCATTGCTTGGGGCTCTACTCTCTACATACTTTCGTGTACTCCTTTGTTCCTTTATAATAGTTGTAGTGTTCGTAGATACACCTATTTAGTTACTTATTGTAAGACTATTATATAGTGGACTTGGATTCTTGCTTCCAATTTGGAGTTTTTCCTTCGCAACTACTAAGCGGTACTTATTACTAACGGCTTTTGACTTGAGTCTTTGGATTTGAATTCTTTGTTTCTTCCTTGATTGGATTTTGAATTTCTGTAGCTTGCTGTAATTCATAAACTAAATAATTTTTTGTAGTGGTATTTAAAAACTGAAATTGTGGAATGGTGCGTTTAGTTATCCTTCAGTTTTTGTCTTGGGGCTGTATCAACTTATTGCTAATCCAGATCTTGAGTAGTGTGTACTGTGCACTGCACTGGTTTGGTTTGTGGTTATGGTTTACAAATTTTCTTAATTGCTTTCTGGTTATAGGTTTCAAATATATAATTATACATAGTTGTTGGTTGATTCAGTACCTAGTAAAGTAAAGCAAAAGCATGGTAGATTTTTCTGTGAATGCTATGAGTGCTGAAGAGCTGAACTAATTTCTTATCCTTTGAATACAAATTTGGTCGGCCATGTATTTTCCGTACTAAAAGTATCTGTAGTTTTGTTGGATGATTTAAAATGAAAAGGTTATTAAAGTCTAATTTACATTTTGCCTCAAGTGCGAAATGGATAGCGGCGAATATGACTCCACGGTTCATCCTCAGAGCAATCAGAGACAGTAAAAACGGGTCCAGTTCGATGTATGGGACTTCTAAAAGTGCTTCAAATAGCGTAGTCACGTCACCCACAACCAACTCAACAACGGTAACTTCTTCACATCCAAATCTAACTGCTGGAGCTGGAGCTGAAACTGGAACCGGTCCAGCTAATCTCGGCCACAGTCACAGTCGTCAAATGAGTCGTGGTCACGGCGGGAGTGGTGAAGAGAGCTTCAAAATAAATGGTATTCGGCAACAACTGAGCTCTTCGAGTAGTAAACATGAGGATATGATGAGCAGCGGTAGAGATAACAATAATTTAGATTTCCACCAATCTTGAAGTTTTCTCTCCCCTTGTATAATTTTAATTGGGGTAACGTCAACATACCGTAATTCAATAGTAATTAATAATTATGATAAGGTGTGATATGATGAGATATGAAATTAACTCATTATAAGGTAAAGAAATCGATAGAGCGCTTTTTTTGTATGGACATTATTTTAATTTTAATATAATATTATTTGCAATTCAAAAACAAAAACCTGAAATGTGATGAAGTATTACTTACAGAGATAGATAGATATAGTAATTGATTGTTATGTTGTAGATAACAAATTTTATAAAATTGAACAAAAAAATAGGTAAATGTCAAAACTGATAAATGAAGTTCTGAGTTAACCTACCTACCACTGTATAATTACTCACTTAAACTTAGGCAATACTGAAAAAAAGAAGATATCATTTTTGTAAAAATAGTCAAAATGTTCTTAATAATTTGTCAGGGAATACATCATATCGAATTGAATCGAATTTTTAAAATGTAGGTATGTAGACATGTAGAAATATTTACATCACAACGCAGCAACGCAATACGCAACGTTTCTAATGTAATCATTGCAAATATATATTATATTTGAAATGACTTTTGAATGAAAGACATCAGTAATCAATTCATTTACTCAAAATATTTTTATTTTTATTTTGAAAAACGTAGGGATTTATTCCACTTCAAAGTTTGTTTTAATTCCTCCTCTTAGATTTATTGATAATAAATATTCTTATTGTGTGAGTTATTTTAAAGAATTGGGATTGAATCAAAGTGTACATGTTATTATTATGTACTGATACTAATAGGTGAAACATACTAAAAGCTAGCTATTAAAAAGAAATAAGTAACAGTTATAACAAAACGAGGCAGGGTATGCGACATGCAACTCAAAATTGCAATATAATAAAATTATTATAGCAATGCATTTAACCAGCTCTATAGTATAGGAGACCAATGTCGTTTGTCGTATAATTATTCTAGAATGTTTTTGGAATTTTGGAATTTAAGGCATTTTAGAAATGTGAACTTTTGTCATTTGTAAGAGTGAATTAATTTCCTGTTCAGGGTTTATCTTGTCAAGATTAAAGGATATAATCATTTTATTTTAATTTACTTTTTAATTTCTCTACTTTATATTTTTTACATTACAGAGATATAATCAAGTTACGATCACTAATCAGTCCAACCAAAAGACATACCTAGCTATACATATATATATAATTTATATCGTCAGTGAAGACTCAAAATGACCCAAATCCATTTTTAACTTTAAAAAATGCACTATCTACAAAAACTATTTTTAAATTCCATGACCCTAAATACATGTAAAAACAGTATTTTATACTTTTCAAAAACATGTACCTACCTAAGTAATACATTTTGCACTTTTAAAAACATGCAAAATAGAACAGTTTGGACTTTTTGAAAACTCGTAAATGACATTTTATCAGGGTTATCAAGTGGTAAATACCACTGTGGTATATACCATGGTAAATACCGGTAAATACCAGGGGTGGTAAATACTGTTTATGTGAAACTTTGGCACATACTGGTATATACTGGCCTAAAGTGGTAAACTGAAAAAAATTTAAATTTCTTCTTGGCATATACTGGCATTTATACAAGCATTAGAAGAGGCAAATTTTTTAAAACATCTTGAAAAATGACAATTTTTAAAAGTAGCTACCAAATCAATCCATACAATCCATGCTATTATGGACGGACAATATGGCGAAGTTAATGAGTAAAATGTACAATAGCTCTTCATCGAATGGATCATTGAAGAGACAATTTTCTACGTCTGGTTGCGTTCAAACTTATTCAACAAATAGGCTTTACCATGATGGAATGACGAATGACGAACCTAACGTTTTGTTTCTGTGGATTTAGGTCAAATTTTAGATTAGCAGTATTTAACCACAAAAATGCACAATGATTTGCTACATCTGAGCTGAATACTGAACTCGTTTATTGTGGCGTATGCTAAGTAAAAGTATTTATGTAAAAACTACACAATTAATTTCCACCAAATAGGATATGACTTTTTGTATTAGTAAGGATTACATGTATTTAGTAGTATATGCTGTTGAGTTTTTAATAGAGCTAGAATTATATTACCACGTATTTTAAATACTTTAGGCTTCATAATCGTATATACCAGTGTTTACCACTATATACCTGTATTTACCGGTATTTACCAGTATTTACCACTGTCATGGTATTTTCTATAAAAAAGTGGCATATTGAAAACCCTGCATTTTATGCATGACATTCTATCTCATTTATTTAGTGTGCTTTTTGACATAGCTCATTTTAGTTCTAACTTAAATTCGATATGGACCATTTTGATTCTTCACTCACCATATGATAATTACCCATACAAATTTCTCCTTGATTTAAAGCATTTAACTACATTTGCGTGTTCAATCCTTGTTTGTCCTTACTCCTTCCCGTCGGATACGTCCTTGTCACCAAAACTTTAGTGATTATAGTTAAGTATCCCACCCAAATATGTAGCAGCTAAACTAGGAGAATGCATTTGAATATTAGTTTAGCAGTATTACTTTCCTAATATATACAATACCTTATGTTTACAAAAAAACACCAACGACGTTTTATTTTTTGCATGCAGATTATCATATTATATTGTCTATTCTAGTATTGTGTCATTTATTTCCGGAGTTTTGTGATGTGAGTTTTAGTTTTTAATGCCCGTAATTTTGTTTTGTACTGTATTATTTGTATTATGATTACTGCACAGTAATGCACATGCATAATATTGTAGTGCAGTAATAATTCTTATGACATTTAATGAAAATACTCACCTTACAAAAACAACTCACATTTAAATGATATTTAATTAGCAGTTTTGCTGTAACAGTAGCTGTAATTGGCAGTTAACCCTCTGCTGCAGTCATAATATAGGCTTGGCATTAATTAAACTTACTTTTGAAAACTTTTCCCACACTGAGTACCAGGTTAGGTAATGTTTTCGTGTATGTAGGCAGCTCAGTAATATTTATCATTATTACATGTGTGAAAAAATTATGTAAATACCTAGGTAGAAATGATTCGAAATATGAAAGGAAGAATGAGTTAAGAATTAATTTATCAATGATAGGTTTTAAATGAAAGGACATAACATAGGTATATTTAAATATGTGAAGCGAAGTACATACATAATATATTGTAGACATTGTAATAAATATTATTACGAAAATCCCACAAGAACGCAACAACCAACAACGATCTTAATGATGAGTACAACGTGCAATATACATATGTAATTCACATACATACGTTTGACGTTCTATAGACGTCATAGTTAATAGATACATAGATACTGCTTGTATTTAAAATTGTAAATTGTAATTTTTGTGAAGCCAGAGCTATTTTTGCTATATCTGGTCAGATTTTACAAATTTGCATAATCTATTGCATATATTATAATATGAAAGTAAATTTAATAATGATGATTATTATACGTATAATTATTATATAGATCGATTGTTTAGACTTGTATCGTAACAGTTAAAATATGATGGAAAGTAACGTGTGTATATAATACTTGCGATACTAATAATATTATGCTAGGAAATTTAAATTAGAGCTTAGAATTTGGATTCTATATAAATGAGAATGTTTTTGTACAGTTTCATTAATTACAACTGTCGTTAAGCATATTATTAGTATTAGTAATAGTTGTTGAAACGTTTTTACTACTAGCCAAAATTTAATAAAACTGAATCGACGAAGTGTAAATTACTTAATGTTAAAATTAAAAAAATAGTCAGAGAAATGATGATAATATTTTGAATTTGACACAAGGAAAAGTGAAAGCGTCACAACTTGTCTGTTAAATCTTCCCTTTCCCTCTGAATGTACGTGTACGCTTTCTCTACTATTTTACGGTATTCTATTTAATTGTATTTTTAAAAAGCGTATATAAAGGTGCGCCCTGTCGCTGTCGTCGGCAGGGAGCCTTACTTCTAGTAAGACATAATATATATATACTAATACTAACATGTAACATGGAGATCATGTTTCTATTTAATGATTTATATTCTAAACTCTCTATTTATATATAACAATGTGCTTTCGTGGAATTTGTAGTATAACAATTATATTTACTACATTGTCAAGATACGTAATTAATTAACGTCAATTACATGAATGATATAAGGTTACCCTTGTGAGAGCTATATGAGTGAGATTTAGTACTAATTTATTAGCTACGTGCTTATTTACGTAATTATACAAGTTATAATTTCAGACTAATTTTGACAATTAGGGTGCTTTGAATAATTGATACCAGTATAGTACCAATACCAGTGCAGCATACTAGCGTCTTCTTTTGTCAATTGTCTACAGGGACAGTTGGCAGTGTGTTGAGAATTGTGAAATTTTACAAGTATATAGAAGAAGCGCAAGATTTTCAATTTTATATAAAAGTTTTAGCGAATTCCAGTACACGCTAAATACTTAATTTAAATTTGTGAATTATAATATTGTAGTTGTGTAGAAGAAAAAGAATATATTTATCTCATATACATGCGTAAGATTGTGTGCGTAGTAAATGTATTTATTCAGATAATAGTGCAATTTCATTCGTTGTAGTATATTATATAAATTATTTATATGAATATTGCAAATATATGGTCCTCTGTCGTCCTTTTTTTTCGTTCTCATCCATCACTGATTGAGATCATCTAGGTCTTCTGTAATGATGATGAAGATTATAATGAAGGACGATAAGATGAATTCAAAGATTCAAACTGTAATATGTTACTCGTATGTAACTCAAACCGAACGTAATGTGCATATGTACCATTATTATACCTACAGCTACTGTACATAATAGACGTGAAGGAACTACTTACTACTACAACTATACCTGCAATGACAAATATATTATTAGGCAAAGAAAGTTTAAAACTCGAGAAAATGCAAAGGAAAGTATAGAGCAGTAACAGTGGTATCGCATAAACCAGTCGGCTATGCATAAACTTATGTAAGTAAATTATTATTTATCATGCGTAATATTATCTGTGTAGCTATTCTGAAGAAATTGCGTTTGTGTAAAATCATTTAATTCTACTATATAATATGTGAAGGTACTTCCAAGTTTTATGGAGTGAACGATGCAAAATGAATATTATAATAATTCTTATGGTTGTTAGTAAAAATAATAATTAATGCATTACCTAGTTAGTACTAACGATAGACTTAAAAATACTAAAATACAAATAAAAACACACAGACTACATACTTTATATTTATAGTCTAGCCTACATAGGTATGTAATTCTGATAGTTAATACACTGGAAATGTCTGGAACCGGAGTTTTAAATTTGCGAAACAGATATTTCGCCTTCGCCGGAAAAAAGTAATATGTGAAAGATTTTATTTTGTAAATAATTCTAATAATTTAGCATAATAATAACATATTACATTTAAAATGTAAAACCTTAGAACTATAAAGTACTGATTATACTATAATATACTATATACTACATTAATAAACTAATGATATAGCTAATATGCAGTGATGCCAGAGCTGAGGGCAGAATGTTTTTCCAATATCATTTTTAGAATTTGTCTTCATATTTATAAAACAGTGCAATACTGAAATTTTGCTAAATTTAAATGTCTAAATCTAAAGCTAGCATGGAATTAATGGGTATAGGAACGTCATTTGATTCGATTTTGGTATTAAGCGATATTAGTAATTATATACGTATGACAAAATTTCAAAAATGAAATCTAAAAGTTTACTTTTCTTTGAGGTATTCTTGTATGGAGTCACATATTAAGGAAAATGAAAAAAAAATACGAAATTACTCAAATACCTAACTATGATTAACTAAGCGAAATAACTAATACTTTTAATATAGTGTAAAAGATAAGAAAAAAATTGTTGATCAGTAATCAATGTCGGATTCGGATCACTGAGAGCCCGAGAGCATTCGATCACTGCCCCTGTTTTATTTTTCCCGGTTAAATTTGTTTGAAAAGCTTTAAATTTAAATAAGGTTTTGTGTTTTATCTATAGAATTACTGTATAATTTTGATCTTGATAATGATCCGGACCCGGTGGAAGAAATAGACACGAAACGTTCTTTTCTTCTTCTGATATAGTTCTATAGGATTGTTAGTACTAATATAATTTTTGTTAGTAAATGATTACTTACCTAAATGTAATAATAATTGTACAATTTTTAACCGACTGAGCAGATTAGTATTTATTTAGTTTATTAATTTATTACAGATTCAATGACATTTATTACAATTACAATATTGCGAGACGTCATGCTTAAAAGTACAGTACGAATACATTGTCTTATATGTCTGTTCAATTAATTAATATCGTAAATTATTACACAGGTCCATCTAATCAAATTAATGTTGCCCTCAGTTTCAGTCCAATTTTTGTGTATGGGAGTGAAACTATATTCATAAATTATTGTGACGGCATTATTGAGTATGATTACTTTATTTAAGTATATAATAATATGATGATTAAGTATGTCACACCTATAAAGATACAGCGGCAGCGACATCATTTTCTTTTCTATAATCATAGAAGAGGCCGCCGTATTGTAGGTGATGTGTGTTCTAAATCTAAATTATTATTATTATGGATTGATAATTTAATCTCGATTAGTTTAGGAGACATCTAAAGATATGCAATTATTAATTAATGAAATAATAATCTGTAAGTATACCTATACTTATATAATATATATTTGCACATCTTAATTTTAATATGGATTTTTTTTTCGAATTGAACCGATATTGATATTACGTAGCTATATAATATGCTATACAATAATATATATCTAGAGAGTAAGTATATTAATGTTTATTAAATAACTACTTAATTAAAATGAACAACCAAGAATTTAATTTCTGTCTAATTTCATTATCTCTCATAATTGCCAAAGTTAGACGCTAGTTTTATTTATACATGCCTGTGGGTGGGTGTGTATAATTTTAAATTCCATACACCTACGTATCATTCATATAATTATGGTGATATAATTATTTTTTATTATTCACGCATATCTTTACATATTGGAAAACAAATGAGATCAAAGCTCTAAATTTTGATGTTACAGGTAAACTTAACTACTTGGGTACCTACCTACGTAACGATGAAACTACAACTGCATAATATGTAATTATAATAAATTATGTACTTTTTTCTATTCAGTCCCTTAAAGACTTCCTTATTATGTCCCGAAATTCAGAACAGAACAGAACAGAACCTTTTACCCTGGTTGTGTGGTGGTTGTAGTGGCTAGGTTTGATGTACGGTGGAGAATACCATTCATCCCCACATTCGGTGACTTCTTCTCTGGAGAAAATGGCTCCTTGTTGTGATTGTTATTTTGGTTGTTATTAGTGTGTGAATTGACTAATCTGTTACTCGTTGATTTCTTCTCTAGTAGTCGCGGTATTTTTCGCTTCGTAGTTCCCATCATATTATTATTTTGTCGAGGGGACAGAGTCGGAGATGGGGACTGACCTCCTGTTAGGGAACCTGAAAAAACCGGCTTCGTCACTGAGGAAATGCCATCGTCGTTCCCGTTTCCGTTCCTGTTATTATTTGCTGAAGTATTGGGGGTGGATGTGAGAAGTTTATGAATATTATTAATGTGACTATTAATCACTCTGGCGCTCTCATTTGTGGAGCGCTCATTTAATAGTAAACTTTCAGGGCTCAAAGCTAAGCCTGATAATGTATTTACATTGATGTTCCCGCTTCCGCCTAATTTACTGTTAGTTGTAGCAGTAGTAGGACCACTAGTACCAATGCCAGCATTTGTAGTATTACAAGATGACGGTGGTTCATTACTATTGGTTGTAGTAATACCCGGTTTTGATTTTCTTTGTCCTTGACCGTGATTATTACTTAGCGATTGTTCATCTTGCTCTTGTTTCAAGTTCGAATTACTATCCAAATCACCGACGTGATTGAAGCCGACTGCAGAGTGCGTCTCTAGAACCGCTGTTGAAGCCAGGATTTTTGGATAGGCGGGGATAGCGTTTTCAGTGTCCCGGTCTCGATCAGGTGGGGAATGCTGCTGCTGATTTTGATACTGACCATCCCTGGCGTTTGGAGAGAGAGATGGGGACCGAACCGAGGGTTTTTCCTGCCTGGTCGTTTCAGTGTCTGATACTGTAGCTTGGACCGGTCCGGGTCCCGATCCAGGGATCGGTTTAGGTTTCTGGTAAGAATCACTGTCCCTTTCCCCCCGCTCTTTATCATGATGATCTACTCGGGCTAATCTTTTTTTCATGGGGTCACTTTGATTGTAGTTATTTTTGTAGTGTTGCTTCTGCTGATGGATCTCTCTTTGATTTTGGGTTTGGTGATAGTATTGTTGTTGTTGTTGTTGTTGAAGCTCTGCTAGTGTTTCGATATCATCTCGTTGACTATTATTTGTAGTATGATGAAGATATTCACCTTTGTGGTACGCACTGGTGGATGGGGTGATGGGTCTGATTAGAACTCCATTGTGTCTTTGGTGGATCGGGTTCTGATTTGGATTTTGACTCTGAGGTCTTTCGCGCCTACATTATATTTTTAATTGTATGTAGAAAATTGACTTTAAAAAACATTATTATCGATAATCTCCTATTGCTATTAATTACACTACGCTACAAATATGTTTATTTTTTTTTAAACTATTGTGTTGTGTGTCTTGGATTCTGGATAGTTTCTCTGACAGGTGGAATGTGGAAATTTGGTAATTTTGTAAATTGGAAATGGAAATCCATACTACAGAACAATAATTATGTGTAAAATGGAAGGTATAGGATTATATATATTATATAGAAACTATACAGGGTTTCGGTTCGGTTTCCGGTTCGGTTTCGTTTGTTTAAGTAGGAAAAGTGAAAATGAATAAAGTGATAAAATTATAATTTATAATAAATTACAAAAAATAAATAAAATTAGTATTGTTACGTAATGGCTGGATTTTGAGGAAGAGGAGATGGGATGCGAGGGGAAGAAGGACTGTTGTTCGGATTCGGATTCTCATTAATGAGGAGGTACTTCCTCATGAGAAGATCATCTCCCGTCATATTTCCATCGTTGAGAGACTCTTCCCATGCTTCTGCCACCTCTATTTCCGGCTCAAAGTCCGATGGGTCAATCTGTATATAGAAAATAGAGACACCAAATTTTTTTTTTTAATTTCCTGTAATTATTGTATATAGGGGGGAACTTTTCTATGTGTAATTACAGTAAATCATTAACGCTGTACATATATATAATTTTGTATATAATTACGTCGTCATCATCATCATAGTCCACTTCACCAGTTGTTGTGCTCACTCTGTCGAAGCCTTGTGTTTGAAGTATTGCGGTCACATGACTGAAATGGTGGCTCATCTCTGTGTCATCCTGTATATAAAACCGGAATGCCAAAAACAGTAATGAAAAAATGCGCACATACCAAAAATCACCATTTGAACTTTGAGGCTTGAGCTAAACTGATATTTTTAGTAGTTTAATAATGGCGGATGATTTAAATGCTAGGTAATTTTCGCCGCAGTGAAGATTCAAAATGGCACATATCCATGTTTAGCTAAAAACAAAATACACGATCTGCAAAATAATTAAAATACGACCCTACTAAACGCATGTAAATAGAAAATTTTGAACATTTCGAAAGCAAGTAAATAGAACAATTAAGACTTTTCAAAAACATGTAAATCGAACATTTAACTTTTTTCAAAAAATGTAAATAGAACATTTTTCACACTTCAAAAACATTTCAATAGAACATTTTACACTTCTATACAACTTGAATATTTTTCGCTTTTCAAAAACACATGCCTACTTAATTTTTTACGTTAATAAAATAAATTGAATTGAAATTGAATTACGCATGACATTTTACATTCTATCGCATTTACATGTGTTAGTGTTTTTTTGACATAGCTCATTTTAGTTCTAGCTTAAATAGGATATGGGCCATTTTGAGTCTTCACTGACATTCGATATAGCTCATAGCTTACAATGTGAGGACAATTAGCAAAAAGATTTTGAACTCCGAGTTGTTGTGCGGCTGCAAATATGTCCGGATTCCGAAGGAGGCTGTAGAGTGTACTAATAACGTAGGGGTAGACTTCTCTCGTGGGTTTGCTTAAGAGCATTTGCGTGACACAGCTAATGATGTCATTTGCAATGGAGGACGTCGCCTTGTTCGCCTCTTCGTGGAGACAGAGATTCATGAGGAGGGCCCAGGCGTACTCCATTAAGTAAGGGTTGTAGTACTTGACAATCGGTGTGTTCTCCTGCTCTGCCCCTCCACTCGTGCTCCCGTCCTCCGAGCGCTCAAACTCATTTTTTAAGTACATCACCAACCATGGGATGACGTTCCGCTCAATCATTGCCAGTCTCATTTGTTTCCTGTGGTCAGTCCCATTATCAATTTTCAAAATAAACAATAAAGAAAGCTCATGGAATTTTGATTTTTCAAATTCCTTATTTTCCATCTCACTATACCGGGGTTTAGCATTAATTCTGTAAAAACAACATGTGAATTTGTTGAGTAGTAATTTTACCTAAGGCTTAATTTCTGAAGTGTGGCAATGACCATTTGACAAATGTATGACTCATTCAAACCGCGAAATGTAACCAAACTTTTGACCAGGTAGTCCACACAGCACGTATTTTTCCCCATGTAAGCTCTGCCAGATTTCATTGAGGCGATGGTATTTAAAATTCGTGTAAAACACTGGTTAAAAAAAATTGCGTTAAAGAATTTCAAAGTATTCATAGTTTTGTTATACACATCATTAAACAAATCATTTAAAAAAACGATTTTTTTAAATCACCTCTTTTAAATATGTTGGATTTGGAGAGAGTAGACATTCAAATAATTTAGTACGGTAAGCATCAGTTTGAGCATGAAGTCCAAGTATGTCAGCCTCTATGAAGGAACTTAGTGCCGTTTGACGACATTTTGGCGTACTCTTTGTGAGGAGCTGCAATTTAAGGAATTAATTGGGATTGACTTTCAAATTTAAACATGGGGTATTAGTTTATTGATTGCCCGCCGAAAAATACTGCAGGAGAAGCCATTATAGTAATATATAATTATTTTAAAAGCCAAAGGCCATCGGCCAAGCGTTCCTCGTTGTGTTTTAAAATTCTTGCACTGACCCATCTCATTGACTGTAGGAGACAAAGTTTATCCCCGTTATTTGTCTCTTCACTTCGCAAAACAAATTTGATTTTATTATAGTCCAAATTATCAGGGCTCATATCGGAAATCCCAATGAAAAATAAACTAACGTCAGAGTCGATTATATTGTCAAACTGTGCACTGTGAGCCAGGCGCTTGAAGTATTCCTTGTCCGGCTGGCCCTGAAATTCAAAAATGTATTCCAATATTTCAATTCCCGGAATTATTGGTTTCATTTAAATCGTAGTGACACATCGCCTTCGTTTATAGTAAGCTATACAAATTCGTAATTGAGATTTCGTAATTCATTATTTTTGTAAACGCGACCGCCGGGACTTACAATAACTCCGTTGTTGTCAATGGGTGTGAATAATTCCGGGAATATTTCGTAGCATCTTTTCATAATGGGCTCAAGACTTAATTTTTGACCATCCACTGAAGCTTCCAAACCGATTATTAGCTCGTTGGCAATTTCTAAAAAAGAAAAAATCAAAGAAAAAATTTGAATATTTGTACCTTTTGAAACAATGGAGTGTATAACAACTATGTGCGAAATTAATTAGATGGTGAAATTGAGCAATGTAAAGATTACTTAAAAGTTTTCCGTAACTCTCCCGGGTATTCTTTAAAAGTTTCCGGGCTTGTCTGTATGTTGAGACTAGTTGGAAAAATCGGTCTCGATGGTAAATTGTTGAGAGACTATTAGTACAATTATTATTGTCTTGGTGAGATTCTTCTTTAAAATTTAATTCCTTTTCATTTGCATTGGAATTTATTACGATGGCCGCCAGTTTGGAGTGAACACCCAGATTTTGTTGGAGGAGATCAAAGTATTTTAAAAGTGTAGCTTCCAGTTGGGCTCGTAGTCTCTGGGACCAGTTCGGCTGTTTAATTTGATTAATTTCACATGAAATCGATTTCTTTATAATATACTTTTTATTCATGTAAAAGCTATTGTCTTCTCTTTGTGTATTACACGCACATTTTACTATATTGAAACTTTGTTTTCTTGGCGTCATTACGCATATCATTCAAGATGTGATTTATTTACATTGTCATTTATGGATTTTGTACCTGAAATAAATCTCGAAAAATAGGATGATTTTTGGGGTCAGCGACGTATGGCAAGGCAAATAGTGGGAGTATAGTTGCATCGTGTGACAGTTGACAAGACTGCTCCTCGAAAAATACTTTTAGATTATTCATAGCTTGAGTTTGAACTGCGTCAGGCTCTCCGTGTGCACACGGGTACAGGGCAAAATGAACGCGGAGATAGACTTCTAATTTTTTCATGTCGTCCGTCGTGACTTGGACATGACCTTGGAATGACTTCCAGAGCTGTTAATCATTCAGAGCATCGTTTAAATTATAGCTTTTGCAAACCTAGTAATTATATGCCGGTTACCGGTGCCGGTATACCGATACCGCTTCCATTGCCGATACGCCCCCAAACTACTATGCAATCGATAACGATATTTCGATAACTTTGATAATTTTAGGCAACGTAAATGTTCTAATAGTAGACCCCGCCAGCGACAACCAACTACTGTATTCAAACTCACGATCAGACGACTTACTCCCGCCTACTATAAGAGACCCACTTACTAACTTACTACACTCCTATTAGGGGCGGATCTAGAAATATTTTCTAGGGTGGGCAATAAACATCGCGAGTGATGAAGAATCAAAATGGGTCATATCCTATTTAAGCTAGAATTAAAGTATGAGCTACGTCAAATACGCTACATGAGATATATGCGTAAAATTTAAATCAAGAATGTTTTCAAAAGTGCATAATGTTGTATTTCATGTTTTTTAAAGTGCAAAATGTTGTATTTCATGTTTTTTAAAAGCGCAAAATGTTGTATTTCATGTTTTTTAAAAGTGCACAATGTTGCATTTCATGTTTTTCAAAAGTGCAAAATGTTTTAAAAGTGCAAAATGTTGTATTTAAATGTATTTCAAAAGTGCAAAATGTTGTATTTACATGTTCTGCAAAAGTGCAAACTGCTGTATTTATGTTTTTGAAAAGTGCAAAATGTTCTATTTACATGCTTTTAGGATGGTGATATTTTAATTTTTTGTAGAAATTGATTTTTTTTTTACTAAAAATGGACCTGGATAATTTTTATTCTGCACTCAGGATATAAGTGTGCCATTTTGGTTTAAATTTTAAATGCCTCCACGTTAGTCTATGTTACGAAATTCATTTTGGGGTGAGCAACAGGGCAGTTGCTGCTCTGTATCCGTGTCTGCCGCCTACTACTTATAAGAGCATGTACGGTATTTGAATAAAGGCTTTCTCATATATTACCGTATTTTGCAATTTAGACCTCCACCACGGGTCTAAAAACGCTTACAATTTTTAAAGAACGCTCAGCGGTCTATTTTAGAAAGTATACAGTACGGTATTTTGTGTACGTTTTTACATACTACAAAAATGTCTACGCAAAGAAAAAATATTTTAAACATGAACCATAACCGTAACCGTACTTTCACAAAAGTGTCCAAATGTCCCTCGTCAAAACACTTCATCAATCGCTCGCCCTCGTAGTAGCTGAAAGCAGCCTTCGTGTCATCTGTATTATTAAATGGGCCGGGGAGACAGCGTGACCGGCACTCGGATGAGAAGGTCGCAATCGTTTTCTCAAGTCCGTTTAGTTCCAAATACTAATAAAAATTTGTATTAATTTTTTGAAAAAATTTAACCCTTATAAAGTGTCGCCTTTTAAATGTACCTACCTAAGTAGAATGAGAAAATTCCTTCAAGAAGGGATTTTATTTTTTAGTATTCTGTCTTACCTCAATCACGAGACTATTAATTTCTTCGTACAGTGGGGCACTCTTACACTCTGGCAAGACCAACGCCATATTGATCTCTTGGTTGGCGTGTAATCACCTTTTTTGATGCTAATATCTTTGCCTTTCTTGGTGTAGGGTAATGGAGATTAGGTTATGCGAATTAAACCGCGAATTTTTATTCGTCATTCGTCTGGTTTCAACAATATTTAGCCGTCGACAAGTTAAATACAACGATTTTTTTATACAATTTAAAAATTACACATCCATAATTTGAAATTCTTTCACATGCCTCAACTTTTTTAGACGAGCTCAATAGGCAATAATTTCACATTTAGAATTAATTTAATTTAATTTAGTATTTTTTAACGTTAAAAATACGAGTTTCGATATTGATATCTATATTTTTATACATGTTTTTTGCTACATACATGTATACTATGTAAATTAATTAATAATTGTGTAACTTGGAATCGCTCTGTAATTTGCGTTAGTTAAGTTAAGTTAACGATAACGAACAACTAAAATTATTGTAATTTTTTCAAAAAGAAATTATTTGAATATTTTTTGCACTTTTATCCACATCGGCGTCACTCAACACTAAAGAAGTCTTCCAATCCAATAATATTTGTTTGAAAATTATAAAAATCTTTATTTTAACTTCTTTATGAATTTATTAGATTTTGCAGAAATTGACTTTCTTCTTCAAAGTTTTCCCACTTTCTTTAAAAATAAAAATCCAGAAGACTTTTAAGAATAGGATAATTTTTTGGAATGAAAGTTTTATCGTTTGTTTGTATTGGAGAATTGGAAGGTTGCCATGAGGAATGGGCGCACGGCTACGCTATGTACTTTCTCCAGAGAGTCCAGAGACTTTCTCTTCCTCTACTTCCAAACTTCCAGTTCCAGTTCCAGCCTTATGGTTAAATTGCTCTTGCTGGGGGAAAGCAAACTGAAGAGAACTGAAGGGAAGGAGACGGAGATCGTTTTCATTTGACCTCCTAAAAATATTTTAGGACACGGAAATGATTTCTCCATGCGTATGTACATACCAACACTATACCAGTGTTCGTCTCCGTTGGTATTTCGTTGTGTTTGTAGCTCTTATAGTTCGTCTCCCCGTAGTCTCCGTACAACGCTGCGTTTTCATGTCTAAAATATTCTAACTTGGAATGGCTATCTTTCATCGCTGCTCTGTAATACATATAATTACATATGTCATTCCAGTCCATTGCATTGTATTGTGTTTGTATTGCATTGCATTGTATTGTCGTTTATTTTCTTGGAAGGAATATATTGAGGTCGGATTTAGAGTCGGAGAAAGAGAAATACAGAAAGTCACAAAAATGGTACCGGTCACGGTGCGGTTGAAGCTGCCAACTGCCAGCTGCGCTGCGTGTTCAGTATACTCACAATCAGTATAGGTATGAATTTTAGATGTAAGTGTGCGAGCATAAGCATAATATAAATAATTAATCATGTATATCGCCAGTGAAGAATCAATAACACCCATATCCAATTTAAGCTTCAGTTAAATAAATGAGCCATGTTAAAAACACACTGAGATAGAATGTAGAATGTCTAAAATGTTGATTACGAGTTTTTTAAAAATTACAAATGTTATTTGCATGCTCTTTGAAAAGCGAAAAATGTTCTATTTACACGTTTTTTGAAAAGTGCAAAATATTCTATTTACGAGTTTTTTGAAAGTGCAAAATGTTTTATTTACATGCTTTTAAAAAGTGTAAAAGGTTTTACTTATGTACATGTTTTTAGAGCGCTAATATTCTAACTATTTTTGAAGAAGATAGTGCATTTTGTTTTTAGATAAAAATGGATATGGGTCAAAGCGTAAAATGTTTTATAGTAGAGTACACATATGTGTACATCATTTGCATTCTAGTGCACCCACTACTGATTAATTTTTTAAATACATTTTATAAGTAATTATAATACTAAAAGCATAATTTAAAAAATCGAATTCCGTAGATATCAAATAACTATATTCACGCGAATTGTATAACTAAAAATCTTCCGTAGCTTAGCATATATATAGCAATGGTTGTCCGTGTGTAGGCGACAAAACTGTGTTATTACAAAAGAGCTGTTTTTGGCATGGGATAAAATACTTGATAGGCTTTACAACGGAGAATTTGTTTGCGAAAAATCTTTACAATTATTGTCTTGTCTGAAAAATCACAAAATTTAGTATATCATATGTGCAAAAGCCAAAACATACGAGTCACATTTAACATTACTCAGTATTTTGGCTTAATCTAGCATTACACTATTGGTCACGGGCGGTGTATAATAATTCGGGGTCAACGTTTAATAAGGTATGAGATACAAGGGAATTTAAAATTAACTTCTTTCATGTAGAATTAGAGTGACAGTTTGACTGAGTTTTGAAAAGTTCAAATTTCTGTATTTAATTGTTTTTTAAAAGCGCAAAATGTTCTATTTACATGTTTTTTGAAAAGGGCAAAACATTCTATTTATATGCTTTTTAAAAAGTGCAAAATGTTTTATTTACATGTTTTTTAAGAGAGCAAAATATTCTATTTGCATGTTTTTAAAAGTGTAAAATTGTTTAATTCCATGTTTTTGAAAAGTGCAAAATTGTTTAATTACATGTTTTTGAAAAGTGCAAAATGTTTTATTTACATGTTTTTGAAAGTTGAAAAATATTCTTTTGACAGGCTTTTAAGATCAAGATATTTTAATTATTTTTCCAAATAGTGCATTTTGGTATCAGCTAAAAATGGAAATGGGTCATTTTGACTCTTCACTGACGATATGATTATTCCCTTTTCACTCTTCTATATCACATGCATAATGTGTAGCATATCATTCACACTGGGACCGATGGTTGGTTAAATGGTTGTGGCTAGGTTTCTATTATACTTATTGGCTCCTTTCCGCTTTGTTTATTGTAAAGTGCAAATACAGCAAATTTTATTGAGACAAAATAATATACATTTATTATGAATGCTTTTTTTGAGTGGTGTGGTTTTACATTCACTTTTTACGGCTGCAGCCAGGAAAGGAGGTTATAGACTTGATTCGGATTCTCACCTGAAAATATTTGACTCGTTGCCGGCTGTCGTAGTTAGTTTATTTCTGAGACTTTCTGTTCCGTTCTTATGTATGCACCAGGGAGGTAGGTACTTCTTGCCTGTTACACCTCACGGTCTACTTAATACTTCACTACTAGTAATAAGTGTCACTAAATTTTGCATTATGTAAGCTTGCAGCTCAGAGGTTAGGTTATGCTGCTTGGATTATTTGCTGCATAGTGTGGATCGAACTGGAATTTGGATTATATAATTTTATAGTTTTGATTGTATTAAAATGTGGGTCAATCACATTGGATTTTCTGTAAACTGTAATAAGTATTATTACCCACTATATTATCTTATCCTTTCAGAAATTTCTCAAATACCATGCAACGTACATTTCTTAAGTTCTTTCAGTTTCAGTACAATTTCAAAGCGGCAAAACATGCAATTTTTTGTCCTTTACATTATCTACTCCTACGTTTTTTAAATAAAAAAATAATGCTTTTTCTGGTTATAATTATCATTTTACATTAAATTACAAAAACGTGATCTGCTATATGGCGTGTGTGACTTACAATTAATTAGTACCTAGGTAGGTAAATATTATGTAGGTGCTATAATATATACTATTATGTTTAAAATTTGCTACCTGCTGGTTTTTAATTTCAGACAATAGCATGCTTTGCACTTTTAAAAATATAAACAAGAAATAAAAGGAACCTCATGCACTTCCAAGTCACGCTAGTGTTCAATAGGTCAAAGAAACCATATGGTTGGCGGTCGGTCGTCGGTGTTGGTATGTTGGTGTCGCTGAATTCAATTTGGCTCAGAATTGCGTGGACAGTTTGGAGTTTGGGTTCATTGACAACTTCGTGTTTGTATTTACACTTTAGGACACACATGAGGCGGAACAGTGCCTCAAATAATGATGCTTATTTTCACAGCTTTCTCATGCCTGTATATAGTACAGAACAGAGTAACAGAGGTAAAGCAATCATCTTCCCAGGTGGTTATGGCATGGCTATAAGGCCAGAGCTATATGACTATTAAGCTATTAACGAGGGTGTTCGCTCTTCCCTCAAATAAAATTACTTTATTGTGCCAAATAAAGAATTTTTATTCTTGTGGTGTAAAAGATTTTGTAATTTTGACACTTTTGGACAGTACACGGAGTTTCACGTAGAGGTCTCACATAGGCTGGCAGTCATCTCGTGTGTTGGTGATTTAGCTTTGCTACTATAGCCAAAGCCTCAGTTTTTGCAGTTTGTATTATACTGCATGCTACACCATCTCCATACATACATACGTGCCTACTTAGGTTATTAGAGCTGATATTCATGTATTTTACATATCGCCAGTGAAGAATCAAAATGACCCATATCCAATTTAGGCGCTAGAATTAGAACGAACTATGTCAAAGCATTCGCTGATGAAGGAGATGTAATAATTTAATTGTTTAAAATGTTAATGTTACGATTTTTTTAAAAGTGCAAAATGTTTTATTTTCATGTTTTTGAAAAGTGGAAAGTATTCTATTTACGTGTTTTTCAAAAGCGCAAACTGTTGTATTTCATGTTTTTCAAAAGTGCAAATTGTTGTATTTTTACGTGTTCTGAAAAAGTGCAAACTGTTGTATTTCATGTTTTTGAAAAGTGCAAAATGTTTCATTTATATGCTTTTAGGATCGTGATATTTTAATTTTTTTGCAGACGTTGAATTTTGATTCTTGCAAAAAATGGATGTGGATCATCTTGATTCTGTCCTCAGGATACAAGTGTGCCATCTTGGTTTAAATGTCCGTAAATCCGTTAGCCTATGTTAGGATCAAGATACTTTTTGGCTAATAGTGCATTTTGTTTTTAGCTGAAAAGTGAAAATGAATATGAGTCATTTTGATTCTTCACTGGCGACATGCATTAAATCTTGCAAAGTATGAGTAAATTACCTCTTAATACACACTACAATGGGACAATGGCGTCAATATTTTCGAGAGAAAATTACGAAGTAGTTGTTGGGTTGGGATTTGTGAATAAATTAGGGAATACATACTAATAAATATAGTTCTAGATCTGCTCTGTCTGTGATGTGACTAATTAGTATAGTACTACAGTATTTATCACTATTCGTCCGATATGGTCTGCATATGGCCCTGGTCCTGGTGGGTTGATGTATCTTTATTATGACTAGGAATAATTAGAATTGAGAAATAATTATGATTGTGACAAAAATCAGAATACTAATTTGGTTGTATTAATTACCACTACTGCAAGACGTATGACTTGAATGGGAATATTATTATGATTATATGATGCAATTTCAAATAATGCAAGTTTCAGATTCGCATGTAGTCTACATTCTACGTATAGATGGGTAGGTACCTAGTAGGTATATTGGTTACTTTATAACAGATGCGCATGCATTTTATATCGCAATTTCTCCTTGTATTTAATTACCCTCATTATAAATATAAGAACAACACAATAACTCCAACGTGATGATCAATAAAATGACTAAATAAATAGGGACGCACATTTATTAGGAATCATTAGTCTCTATCTATCCGTATTTTTCTATTTACATTATTTAAATGATACTGTTGTTGGCTAACCTCTGTACACATTCCACATAAAGTGCACATGACTGACATGTTCCATGTCTTAAAACTATATGACATAATAAACTACTGATAGGAGTTTGGATTGGAAACCCAAGAAATCATAAACAGTCATAAACAATATATAAATATATATAACATATTTGGTGAATAGCTTCAGTAGCTGTCGTTGGTACATAATAAAGTCGTGGTCTGGTCTAACTAAAATACTAGGTATAGGTTCAAACATAATAAATAATTACATTGGAATGTTTCGTGTGTCTCGCTCATAACACAAAAGTACAACCGCTGCACAACCATAGGACTCAAAAGAAACTAACAACAAAGTCTATTATAATGGTAACATCGACATCCACAACGATCGAACAAGAACTCGACGATACAAAAGGAAGCGTAAGAAAATGCTCAACAAAATAACTTCACAGTAATATTTAGTAGTAATAGTAATAAATAGTAATGCAATGTTGCCAAATGTAGCCTATACTTAATTTATTTACTAAATCGCTTAAGTCATTAATACTTAATAATAATCGCTATTAAATGACATTTTACCTGGCTAATGCTTAAATAAATTAACCAGTGTAGCCAGTAGATTGTTGTCGAATGTCGGCTAAAAGTACACGGCCATTATTGGCTTGCTTACCATATCAATTAGTTGGTATAGCACATATTTTAGTTCATACCCATTACAAATATAAATGCAATAATGAAATTAAAATATATATTCCAATCACAACGGGCAGCCCCGGATCCGGCACAGAGGTATATATCAGTAGTGTATGTATTGCACATACATATAGTAATAATAATATTAATTAAAGCTAAAAAACATTTTTGTCATTTGAAAGTTTTGCATTATTTTCGATATAAATTCAGACTTGAAGGATTTTTCGAATTTAGTAATTCAGATGACCAATGTCACCCGTGTCCCAGTCCAAATCTGGTGGGATTTCGGGTGAGCGATGATTCACGAGGCGATGGTGTCTTATCCCTGAGGGCTTCGGTTGTACTTTCGAGTACTTTGGGAGACCGCCTCCAGAAGTTCGATCTTTAAGAGCGCCGAGGAATTTTTCAAAACCTTGAGGAAGTACCCTTAATTGGTAGAGGAACACAATGAGAACGAAGCAAACTAGAATGAGGCTGAAGACTCCCAGTGCTATGATTCCAGCAAGCATGGCCACAGGGGAATCACAGTACATTTCATCTGGGTCTACCTCTGGGATTTGAACGCCTTTGAGGAGTTTCGGCCCATCACATCTAAAAGAAATATTCACACATGTAATACATTTTTAAAAACCTGGAGGAAAAATCAGAATTTCCCGTCCCTGATATGAATTGAAATTTAATTTATACTGTTAAACTCTTACATAAAATCAGGGTCAATCAGGACGCTCGCATTAGTTCGCTCCTGTCGGATATATTCTGCGACCCACTGCATGCTACAATCACAAAGCCAAGGGTTACCGAATAATTCCAGGGCTTCCAATAGCGGCCATTTTAGGAGTGGGTAGTCAAAATGGTTCAGATTGTTGTAGGCTAGTCGAACGTCCTTTGGATTACATTCGGATTCGTTCCTTATCGGATTTCCCTGTAGGGATACAATTTGTCATTATAATTTGGCATTTAGCACTCAAATTAAATGTAAGTATTCAACCCCAAGGAAACTAATGATGTAAATGTATTGAAATTTCATTGTTATACTACATAATATACTTAAAGTTAATTACAAATTACAATCTATAAAGTTTATGCTTTATACCCGAAAAGCTCGGGCGTCGATGGAGTTCAAGTGATAATTATTTTCACAGGATAAAATTACAAGTGACGGCAGCCCTGAGAACGCCTGAAAAATAAAATTCAAATTTTAGTATGCATGCTGTATGTCCACTTACAAGGGAATGGTTTTACATGGTACGCGCCGATTTCAAAAAGTCATATCTACAAAAATCAGGCTACTTTTAAATAGTTGGGATCCAAAGTAACTCGATTGCATTTTGCTTTGTTTGGTCACAGTAGCCCGCCAAAGTTTAAAAAAATTCAAATTTTAATATTTTGGCGCCCTGTAACTTCTACAGTTCTTATCCGATTTTGACGAAATTTGATTTTTTTGAACGTTTAGACTCTTTTCTAAAAAGTAATTTCAGGATTTTTCAAAATTCGAAAATTTTCATTTTTTCGGCAAATTTTTGAAAAAACATTGTTTTTAGGGCCTAAATTTATAGACAAAAGTAGGCCTTAAAAACAATGTTTTTTCAAAAATTTGCCGAAAAAATGAAAATTTTCGAATTTTGAAAAATCCTGAAATTACTTTTTAGAAAAGAGTCTAAACGTTCAAAAAAATCAAATTTCGTCAAAATCGGATAAGAACTGTAGAAGTTACAGGGCGCCAAAATATTAAAATTTGAATTTTTTTAAACTTTGGCGGGCTACTGTGACCAAACAAAGCAAAATGCAATCGAGTTACTTTGGATCCCAACTATTTAAAAGTAGCCTGATTTTTGTAGATATGACTTTTTGAAATCGGCGCGTACCATGTAAAACCATTTCCTTGTTAGTTTCAGTACGTTCAGTACAGCTTATTTTAATGGTAATTTAAATTGTAAGCATTTAAAATGGCACATAAAATTATAGCTAATGAATTCAACTGTTAATGGACCGATTGCAGATTAAACATACCTGGCGGAATTGCTGTGAACCAGTTTTGAAGTCAATGCAAAATCATGTAATGGTTAACTCTCCAATATAAGGTTTATAGGCGCAAATTAAAGATAACTGTACAATCAACACTTTAGGATAATGAATTTGCAAATACCATGCCTGTGCTGACCGTAAAGTTGATTCACAGGTCAAATTTTAAAAATCTCCGACGCGCCAAAAGTATTACAGTGGAAAAGATAAAAGAAGTAAGGGCATTTTTTAGTTCTTCTCCACTGTAATACTTTTGGCGCGTCGGAGATTTTTAAAATTTGACCTGTGAATCAACTTTACGGTCAGCACAGGCATGGTATTTGCAAATTTATTATTCTGAAGTGTTGATTGTACAGTTATCTTTAATTTGCGCCTATAAACCTTATATTGGAAAGCTAACCATTACAATAATTGTATGATTTTGCATTGACTTCAAAACTGGTTCACAGCAATTCCGCCAGGTATTTTTAATCTGCAATCGGTCCATTGTCTTACATATTCTTCGATTCGTTCAAGGGCTCTCCCTCTATCAATAAGGAGAGTTTTGAGCATCCCAAGCCCTTGAAAGCCACTTGGCGGGAGGACTTGAAAATAATTCCCTGACAAATCCAGTACTTCCAAAGCTGGCAAATTTGACAGTAGCCCCGTGGGTAAATAAGAAAGTAAATTATTCTGTAAAATGAGTCTTTTTAAATTCGTTGTTCCTCTCAAAGCAAATTCCGGCAGATCCGGCAAACTTCCATTCGTCAAGTCCAGCTCTTCCAAATATGTCATATTTTCTAGTAAGAATGGATAGTTTTCCATATAATTCCAAATACTAGCCAGTGGATTAAATCCAAGTCTCAAAGTTTGTAAGTACTCTAAACTTGTAAAAGTGTCATTGTCAATGTACGTTAAATTATTATGGCTCAAATCCAGATGAAGGATTTTCATGGAATTTTGAAATAAGCTCTTTGTTAAATTTGTAATCTTATTAAAGCTCAAGTCCAGGAATTCCAAGCGGGGCACATTTAAATTGTCAACATTGGAAATTCGATTATTCGACAAGTTTAACTCTGTAATGCCGGATACTTCGTTGAATGTGTTTTGGTCGATTCTCTCAAGCTCATTCCAGGATAGGTCCAGTCTTCGCACATGATTGGACACGTTTAGTTTCTGAGGCAAGGGGATTGTGGGAGAGCCGATTTTGATTGATCTTCTGGAACAGTCTGCGAGACTATCACCATTGTTGTAGAGGCAGTCACAGGCGAGTTTGACTCCTACTTCGTCATCCCCTTCTTGACAGAGGTGGCCGTAACTTCGGTTCTCGTCAAATATCGACTGTTTACTACTTTGGTTTGCCCCAGCGGTGTCTTCAGTTGACTTTTTTCGGGATGACTTTCGATCCGAGTTACCGCCCGCATTAGGCCTCGGCGGTGTAGTTCGATTTTGATTCGTTTTAGTTTTGGCTTCCGCTGTGACTTCAGGAACTTGTGTTGAAATTGACTGCAGTGTAGAATTTGTTGCTGATGGCAGTTTTGTAGAACCATCCAAGGGCCCCTGTGTGGTTGGCCATGTGTCTCCAGGTTTGGTTGATCCGCTAGCTAACGAACTGTTTTGAACAACAGCCGGTTTCGATGTTGGATTCGGTGATGATTCCAGGTCTGGTACCGGAGCCGATACCGGTGCCGGTGCCGGTGTGGAACTCTGCTCAGGTACCGATGATAAATTCCCTCCTAATAATGCCAGTGAAGGCGTGGACTGAGCAAGCGTTTTGGACGATAGTGCTAATACACAGCAGATGGTAAGAAGACGTAACATTGTGGCTTTGTTTTGTGTGTGAGAAGGCTCCATTTTTTAAACTATGTACACCTATTTTTCTTAATTCGTATTTTTTTTTCGTTTTACATTTGATCAGTATTCAGTATGTTTTAACTTTCAACCATTAACCAAAATTTAAGGAAGTTTGATTGACGTGCTTGACACTTGGGAAGCACACTTTAATTTAATGAAAGCTTTTTTAATTTTCCGCTTGGAAATGTTGTAATACTTATTTTAATTTAAAATCCGTTTTAATGTAATGTGTAACTAATTCAGCGCACTATAATTGTAGTGTAAATACCCAACTAAAATACTTGTTGGGAATTTGGAGCGAAACTGTACTGATATTGTCAGGGACTCTTCCAACAACTTTACGTGGGATATGATGAGTAGGTAAATTCTTCAAAAATTATCTGTAATTCACAGTTCACATGTATTAAACTGCTATGACGTCTCTTTGGATCACTCGATCTGGCACAACAATGGATAATGGAAATTACACGGACTGGTCCATCTCTTTGTCTTGTGAAATTGCCATACAGTCCTCTAATTACAAAACAACAAAGTACCTCTATGGTTTATGGCAGTGTTCGTATTTTATATTCACTCCTCACTGATCACAGCAGTCACACAGAGTCAACAGTTATTCGTCTTGGTGTTGCTGATGTTGAAATTACACACATGTAATATTGTTCGTTGACAGTGCCGGTGCTAATTGTAAGTGCGAGGGTTTGTGTCTGACTGGGTGAATCCGCTACATATCCTCTGATTCTTCTGTTAAATTAGATTTCGAATTCATTGCTAAATAGGTAGTACTAATTCAATCCCTGCTGCTGTCGATTGTCGATGTGGATGCAGGCAGGTCCTGTCCGTAGTGTCCGTGATGCTACTCTGGTCAACAGCCAAGTGTGACACTATACTGCACTCGTCTCTCTCCCTCTCTCTTTCTATTTTCCTCAGAAATTCACCTGTGGATTCAATTCAAGGAAAAAAAACATAAAAATAATGAAAATATCAGAAGAGATTAATTTATTGTGGGTGTAACTAGGTGTGTAGCACTAACGACATTATATAGATATGAAACATTATGTAGGTACTTTAGATCTCAACCTATAGGCAGTAGGTAGGTAAGCGAATTACTCACATTGACATTGTATATATATATTAATAGTAAAAGGGATAATTTAATTTAATAGAAATAGAAGGGCATGGACTTGTATCAGTAGGTATGTTTCACAAATTGCAATTGCTTGTAACTTGTAATTATATAGCTCTATACATCTGAGTCAGCGTTTCTGTAGAAATTTATAATGGATAAATGTACGGAGAGTGACGTTCCTTCAATTAGCACACACGTTCTGTTCAAATTGGATTCTAAATTGAAACATGGCACTGTTCGTAATATTGTAAAACTTCAAACAGAGCAATATACACTTATCCTTTTTTTCTTTTCTGTATAAAATATACACCCACATTTTTATGCTTGGACTTTGGTCACTGATTCTATGGCTCGACACGTCGTCCTTGAACAATCAAAACATGTTATCTACACGATTTAAAAAAATGAATGTCTATGTCTGTGTGCGCCCTAATTAAATGCATGCTTCAAATAATTTAAAAATTACGGGGTTTTAAAATATTGGGGAAATCCTCATTTAAATTTGGATACGTACTAAAAGCAAAATACACTATCAGTATATCAATACACATATCAGTATCATGGACACGTTATTTAAGAAAAAATCTTTTAAAAAAATGTCTAGAAAAATATTTTGAAAAAATTAGTAAATAATGCATTAATTAAATATACTGCCAAAAACCTCAAAAATCTCACAAATTAATCCTACAGATGACAGATATCCACAAAAAAAGGTTGTCAAAATAATACACAGCGGAACCCAGAGGCAGAGCTCAGGATGTAGAATGTAGATATTCCATTTTGCACCTTAAAAGACGAGGTACTAATTTTCTGATGAAATTCTTATGTCCCTTGCCCTTACCCGTATCCGTATCTGTTCTGCAGGGAGTGCTTGGTGTTAATTACTCTATATGAATACTGAAATCGTGTTGTTGCCTTCTTGAAATAAGATTCACACTGTATATACGAGTAACACTAATATCAGTATCTGATGTTTTCATCTGCGTCACCGTTTTGCAGGAGCACAAAACGTCGACTTTGACTTTCATTTGGTGACTAATAGGAATTCTATAGAAAAAAGATAATATATATTGTGTGATGATGTATAAGGGAAGGAAATCGAGGCTCAGTCATGCAGCCTCACAGCTGCTGTAGCAATTCGCACTTTTTGCAGCAACAAACAACAATATACCAGCAGCACCAGCAGTAGTCGTCCTATCTATGTCTTATTGTAGCATCCTTTTTATAAGGAAATATGGGCCTACCTCCTATATTAATATGTGAACCTATCTGTACTTTTATTATAGGTAAAAATATTATGTAGTATAGGAACTTTGTATGTATGACTCAACTTTGGACTTGGATTTGGATTAAGTTGTGAATGGCTTTTACTTGTAGTTGTAGTTGAACTGAACAACAAGGGGCAAAAAATGTTCTCAATGTGATAGAAATAAAAAAAATAGTTATTATATATTATTATGAGGTTAAAGCGTTAATCCTCTAATACTTTATGCTTCAATCAAATTTAATATAAAGAGGCTATACAATAGACAAAGTCACCGTCATACCGCCGACCTGTTTATCTTTAATGTCTGTCGCCTATTATCTGTACAAATCTACCTATACATATTATATGCATACTTTATTATGTAGCTTCCTCTAACTATAACTCTATAACTCTAACTATAATAACGTGTTACCTCGTCCTGGTCCTGGGTTCCTGGTGGCCGTTGCCGCTCCTATTAAAACTAATTTCTTTGAACCTCCACAATTCTGCAACCTCCGAGAAGAGTCCTACACCTTTTTTCTATACTGTCACACACTTGAGCTCAATAGTCATGCAGATTCTTGACTCTCTGGGCTTTGCAAAATTTCGTTTTTTATTAGTAGCTCAGTTTTCGACTTCGAATTTGGAGCACAGCGATTTTTCAATCAAATTCAAATTTCACAATTTTTGTATGTACGCCACTCTTTTATTTTTGTAATTTTGATTCTCACTGTACAGTCTCTCAGTACTGATGATACTACTGATATTTTTTTGAGTGCCGTCGCCGTGTCGAATATCCCACTCGTATCAGTATTCGTTTTGCGAATGGATAGTAATCGTTGCTACTGTTGAAGCTGTCTGTCGTCTGTGAGTTGGGCCGAGCGCTCCTTTAGCTATCATCATGCTTTGTATTAACTTGCAATTTGAATTCAGTTCAAGCTTCGTATTATTATGATTATTGCAAAGTCGACTCTCAACGTTCGGCGTTGAAGCTGTTCCGTGTGTGTGTGTGTGTGTGTGTGTGCAGATTGGAGATGGTTGTAAAAATGTAAACTGTGGTGTTGAAGTTATCGTGTGGATTGTGGATGTTGGTTTGGTGTTGGTGCACCCGGCAAATAATAATGACAATGAGGTTATCATATCTTTGAGTCTTTTAGTTGAGTCGTTGAGTGATAGATAGTTGCTCTAGTTTTATCTCTCCTCTCTCAGTTTGAGGGGAACGCTTCAATTTTAAAGCAATGTAAAATGATTTCTCCAATTATCTTCTCGCATTCGTTACTAATGGCAATGGCTAATGGTAATCGTAATCGTGGACGGGTTTTACAAAATTGCAAATATCTATAACTACCTCATACATGTGTAGCTATAGGTAGGTGTATAAATCACTCTTATAAAGCAGCGTACATTTTTATTATCGTAAGTAAGCCCTGCCTGTTGTATCCTGTATTATTACTATTATTTTTCCTGTGCTGGAACTGTACTGGTAGTGTAATCTGCTTGGATTTGACCACCTAATTTAAAATACCTACGTTTTCAATTTTATAGCTAACGATAAGCTGTGGTTTTACCTGTAGGTTACGTATTATTATATCATGCTAAAAGGGCTCTTGCCTGTTCGTGTAAAAAAACGTTGTGTAAAACGTCTGTCCGATGGTACTGGTACTGGTACCGGTGGTCAGAGTCTGTGTAATTTATGATATAACTATATAACACTTCAGACCGCATCCTTTATTGACTCTGCTTATCAGTATCAGTCTGCTGAGGATGAATACGACTGCGACTATAGCATCAGCACGAGGTACGAATATTGCGTGGTTTGGTTTTTGGTTTGGTTGAGGAAGAAGGCACGGCATATGGCTGCCGGGTGTTTTTCCCATAATTTATTTTTGCAGTATATTTTTCATTCTTTATTTTCCCATATATCATTAATAGTTGTAGTTATAGTGATGAGAGATGTGATCATGTGTGAGAAGGAAGTATATATCTTGACTTCGTATCTTCTCTGTTTCTGCTTATATATAGAACTTGTTGTATCTCGTGTTTTACGTACATTCTCACTGTTTTTTGTCTGTGTATTTGATTTTGGGTGGGAATTACATCATATATAAATACATTATTGTTCTCTGGAATATAAAAGAACTCTATGAACTCTGACTAAAACTGATAGAATATAATTTCCGTATAGTAACTGGAGACGGAGACATAGATTGCCTATAGTAGATGTCAGTGTATTTATAAGTATGGGAAACTTGCATAGGTAATTATTTATTTTATTTATTTATTTATGCTGGGTTTTATTTGCGTTCATTTTCCAATTTAAATTATACATACGCAATGACAACACAAAGTATGTTATTGCCATCGAAAACAGTACATTTAATAGACAGATTAATTTGCTTATTTTACGTCTTATACACTTTTCTAAATAATTGAATTTTTAAAGGAAAAATTAAGAAGCCCACACGCGACATATGCAAGCGCAGTGGAGTAAAGTTTTCACGAATTGATGGATTACATTAATAATAAGAATTAATCCTAGGTACAATACAGAGACATAACAAGGATTAAGTTATTCAGATTTCAATAGTCTAAGTAACGATGGTATCGTCGAGGTGCGGTACTTTTCTGTATTACATTTAATTAGCCTATAGTTATTTTTATTTCTACTTGGTCTGTCATTACAACGTTCATATGGTTTTAGCCAATCAGAGTAACGTTTTGATTTAATCATTTTTTTCCGAAGCTAAGAAGTAATTTTTGGTATCGAATTTCTATTTTGTCTGTCTTTATATCTAATACAGCTTTATCATAATTTCGGTCACTTACGTACTTACTTAAGATTATTCCTAAGCACCGCTTTTCGATTTTACAAACTTTTGAGAGTGACATTTTGTTTAAACTTTGGCTAATTGACTGTGAAGCGTATTCCAAATTGCTCCGTATATACATATTATAAATTACAGCTAATTTATCTCTATTGAATCCACAAGATTTTAATTTCCGCAATATAAAAACCTTTTTTGTGGTTTTTTCAATTACCTTACTTATGTGCTCATCCCATGACAATTTATCATTTATTAATACACCTAACAATTTTGTACTACACACAACAGGCAAATTTGTACTATTTAGTGTTAATCTTACTTGGTTGTACTTTTTATTTTTAGACTTATTGATAACCATCACATTACATTTTATTGGGTTTAATTTCATCCTAAGCTCATCTGTCCACTTATTTATGTCACTTAAATAATTTTGAACATTTGGGGCTTCATGATAATCATTTGCTTCTACAAGTGTCATATCATCTACGTAACCAACAAACAAATTCTTGTTATTAACATTAAAATTCTGATATTTTTCTTGAAAATTAATCAATACTCTATTAATTAAAGCTATAAACAATAGTGGGGCTAGTTTAGTTCCTTGCGGAGTACCATTGAAAATCTCCTTGAAACTAGACATACAGTTGCCATCTTTCACACACTGAGACCGTTTGAACAAAAATTCTGCTATCCAATTTATATCACATTGATTTACTTTTAGCTTAGTTATTTCACGAATCAAAATATTATGATCTACAAGATCAAAGGCCTTAGACAGATCTAACATTACTATAATTACATATTTATTTGCATCAAGTGATTTCTGTATAAAGTCAAACAACTTTACTAAATAGTGTGTTGTGGATGCTCCCTTGAGAGAACCAAATTGATTAATACTAATTTTATCTATAATCTGATTATAAATTTTTTCAAACATAAATTCTTCTAATATCTTTCCATACACAGTAGTTTGAGACAAAGGTCTCAGGCCTTCAATACTCAAATGATCAGATTCTTTGGGAATTGGAGTAATGTATCCTATTTTCCATGATAACGGAACAACATTATTAGCAAATGAATAATTAAAAATGTGTGTCAACTGCGGCGTGAAACAAAATCCTAGTTCCTTAATTAATTTTGACGGCAACCCACCAAGTGTATTAGCTTTACAAGCTTTCGTTTTTTCTACTTTTTTAAGTACCTGTATGTCATTGACTACCAAATAATTGTTTAAATTCTTATTGCTATTTACATTTTTAACTATTGGTTCATATATGGTATTAATCTTTGAGAAGTGATCATTGATTTGATTTAACATAAATACTTTGTCATTAGTATTGTTCATTAGGCATAGTTTAGACACTACTGATTCCTTTAATTTAGTTCTACATAATTTGGAGACAATCTTATGAAAGTCTTTACAGCTTGTGGTAGCTTGTAATTGCAATTTTTCATACCAGTTTTTCTTTGCAAGTTCAATTTTACTTTGTAACAATATTTGTAAATTCCGATTCATTGTACAATTAATTTTACATTCGATTATCTTTTTGGACAATTGCTTAATTTCTGGTGTGATCCAGCTAGGATCATTTTTTTTACATTGCTTCGTTTTAATTGGAAATGAGGTTTCGTAGGCTAATAATAACTTATTCTCTAGAAATTTTTCTTTTACATCAATATTATCAGCTTCATAAAAAGGTTTCCAATCGGTATTATTTACACATGTTATAAACTTACTCTTATTTTCATTAGTAAACTGTCTATATTGCTTACTTATCACATTACTGACATGAGCATGATACATAGATAATGGTATAAGATTTATCCCAACATGACCAGATTTCATTTCTTTTAAAGCTAACATTTTATTTGGTACATGATAGTAACTACCTATATTGGTATAAATAAGATCCAATGGGCCGTCATTATTGCTTAGTTTTGAATTAAATGTTCGAAATTTGACAATTTGTCTTAATTTAGTAACTTTTGTGAGCTTACTTCCCTTACTCCAGCGATTAAAATCGCCTAATATTATAAGTCCTGGGGATACATACTTGCTATTTACTTTCTCATAAATATCTATAACTGAATCATATAGTTCATTTTGTACCTCAATAGTAGCACTTGGCGGTAAATAGACGACAACTATCACTATTACTGATATTGCTTTAGGTAGGTAATTCGGTCGGCTAATTATACATGTGATTTCAAAATGCCTTGAGTTATTGTTAATAAAATTTTTAAATCTAGTAACATTAATATCATTTTTAACATAGATAGCAGTTCCCCCTCCTCCTTTCCCAATTCTTACAGTTTCATAGAGCTGAAAATCAACTATGTTGATATCTTTATAATAATTTCCCCATGTCTCTGTTACAGCTAATATTTCAAATTCCTTACTCAATAGTTCTATTTTATCAATTTTTCTTGATTCAACGACGTTGCATTGTTGTAATAAATTTTCGGCAGTTGATACTTTAATATTACATTAGAATTAGAATTTAGATTGTTACTGTTTTCGTTTTGACTCGTTGGTTCTAATTTGAAATTATCATACTTGAATTTTCTTGTCCCCCCTCGCTCAGTTCTTGACCTTTTCTTATATAACTGTATTCCTCTGAGTCTCAAATATTGCTTCAGTAAAAGGTGCATCCATAAAGCGTTGTTTCATTCAGTCCAATTCATTAAAAACCCAAACCAAAATCAAAGTTGTTAGAAATTTTATTTTTGGACTTTATATTGCAATTTGGGACTGTTTATTGCACTTAAATTTACAATTCTTATTTTAATTGGTGTAAATTGTCATCAAATTTAAAGTATTAATTCTTTATTTTAGAATTATACTTACGGACGTAGGGGGTACTTTGATTCCCCCCTTACTTCATTAAAATATCAGATTTAATTAGTCAACAGTAAGATCCAGATCAGAGTCCACAGTTAGATCCAGATCAGCGATAATTTGAAACACCCTGTAGGTTAGCAACGACCCAGACCCCAAAGCCACGCCGTCACCTTTTATCCCGTTCAACAGTAGGAACTTCGATAGTTGGACTGGAAACACAACTTTAAGACACCCTGTACAGTTTGCTGTAACTTCGCACTTCGAATATCTTGTATCTATGTAGCTACTATACAAATTCTATGTATACCACACCAACCTTTCAAAGTTTGATTCCTATTGATTTCTATCAGTTTCTAATTTCGATTAAATCGAATCAAAAACTTAACTACTCCAATTGAAACTGGTGTCGAAATGTAGCCTAACACTATCTCAATCTCGCAGTAGCACTTAAATGAAATGTCAATCACTTTTTACCACCCTAATTGACAATTACCCGGGACCGATGTTTTATGCCCAACCAGCCGGCTCCGTGCCGCCGTTCCTTGATTACTGTATGTTTATTACTGAATTACTTGATTACTGTATGTATTTAATTACTGTATGTTGCTACGTTCTGCCTCAATATGTTCTGGTTTATTGTATTAGGTGCGTCGTGTTCCTGGATTTAAAATGGTTGCAGACCAGAACCAGATCCAAATCCAAGTGTAATGCGTTGTATAATAATAATAATGTAATATATATATAGGATAAAATGACGTCAAGGAAATATTACACTTTGTATTTATGTAAATGTGTTACTTTTTTAGCAATTGGCAATTTTGATAACATGATAGTAGAGAATATTTTTCGTCATTTTTTGTTTGTACTTGTCTCCGTCCGTGGCTCTTTGCCTTTGTTATTTTTATTAGATTTGGACATGACCGGTACCAGTGCCAGCGAGTGACAGATAGGCGTGCAAAATCCTGCATTGATGTTTGTGAAGCATACAACATGTGATCGTCATTGTTTGCTCTCATGAATGTCGCCAGTGAAGGCTCAAAATGACCCACATCCATTTTTAGCTTGAAAAAAATGCAGTATGCACTATCTTCAAAAACAATTAAATATTGTAATCCTAAAAGCAAGAAAAAAGAAAATTTTGCACATTTCCAAAATATATGTAAATTGAACATTTTGCACTTTTCAAAAGCATGTAAATGGTACTTTTTGCACTTTTAAAAAACAAGTAAATACAGTAGAACAATTTTTAAAAACGTGCAAATAAAACATTTTGCATTTTTAAGACATGTAAATAAAACATTTTGCATTTTTTTAAGACATGTAAATAAAACATTTTGCACTTTTCAAAAACATGCAAATGGAGCATTTTGCACTTTTCAAAAACGTGTAGATAGGGCATTCTGTAATTTTCAAAAACGTGCTAATAAAACATTTTACACTTTTCAAAAACATGTAAATAGAACATTCTGTACTAACGTGCAAATAAAGCATTATACACTTTTTCAAAACATTTAGCTGGAACATTTTTCATTTTTTAAAACTTCTTGAAAAATTCGTAATTAAAATTATGTGCATCTATCTCATTCATTGTTATTTGTAACATTACTCATTTTAGTTCATGTTTAAATTGGATTTGGGTCGTTTTGATTCTTCCCTCGCAAAATTTATATTACACTGTATTTAGTTAAGTATTACTGCAGCTATATTTACATGAAAGTGAAAGAGAAAACGACAAAATATAGCATGGTCTTGGTTTCAAATGTCGAACGAAACGTAAGCCAGGATTGTAAATATTAATAAACGATGTTGATTCAAAACGACATAACTACTGGTACTGGTTCAAACTGCCCCCAACTGCCAGCAATAAGGACAATATGTAATTTAAGGCGTCAGGGAAAAAAAATACAACACGATGTATACAGCAATTTACCCTTCTTACTACTTTCAACAGCCGCTCACTTTCTGTCTTCCAAAGTTCCATCCAACAAGAAGACAATGGTGAATGGCACAATTAAAATTTATTTTAATTTATTATGAATATACTAAAAACGTATTAACGTTTCTCAAGTGAGTAAAAATCACATAAATTGAAATCCATAGCTGCTTATTATGTCGTTAGCACCCTCGCCCCCTCCATACTAACTTTCAACATAGGGTATATGTATAATAAAATATACAAGTAATAAAACTGTATTAATGCTACATCTTTATTATTATACCGCTCTTTGTTCAGAATCAGAATCACAAACCACAGGAAGGATTTCTATAATGCATTTCTTTGTGTAAGCCTCAACCAGCGATTGGTATTGGCTAATGTCTCAACTTATACGAAAATACAGATATCAGTATAGTGCTAACTGTTAACACAGGATGCAAAACAAAGGATATATAACACGGCGGCACGAAGTAGCCACGAATCGCTATATATACTGTTATAACTATATATACTAAACACCCGTAAATCATCAGTGTAGGAATATATTATACAAAAGGCACAAAAATCACTACAATACAAAACAGGTACTGTTGAAATTTGAAAAATAAAAATTCCAGCTATAGCATAATATCCTCTTGCAAACCTACTTGCTATACTCACACGAAAGAAACTAGCAAATTTAAAAAAAAAAATTATATGAATTTTTAATTTTGTTTACCTTGCTTATTTTATTTCCAAGTGATATCAGTTCCACTATAGTCAGTCGGCAAAGAGTCAAGTTGCCTATAAACCATGTCTCACTTCACTCACTCGAACTCGAACTCGAACTGCATCACTTGACTTACACTTAAAATTTGACCGATTTTGTTGTCAGATTTGCATATTGTAAAATATCACTCACTAGAACAACACTGTACACTGTGTAATAATTCTTATCAGACGAATTGCTTATTACATTTCTGTTTCTCGGATTATTGATTATATGAATTCACTTTGGACCCGGTAATATCTTCCTTAACTGATAAACATGAGTCCGTCTGTCACTGACTCAGGAAACACAGACAATAATAATACTCGGCTAAAAAATTCTTCTAACGATATTAAAGTTCCTACCTTGCTGACGAAAAACGGCCGTTTAACACAACGGCAACGGTGAACCGTCGGTGACGGTTGTGTTTGTGTGTTTGATATTAGTGTTAGTCGTTAGTAGGCGGCAATCTGTCTTCTCTTGTGGCTCTTATTATTCTGTCTGTCGTCCCTCGTTTTGGTTTCCTTTCCTTTACCTTCCTTCTTGGCGCGTCTTGGTTTATTATGAGCGTTAAAAAAACTTGAAAAGTTTGTCTGTCTGTACGTTCCATGTGCTAGGGTAACTTTTTGCTGATCACTGTATGGTGTTGATTCTTGATTCTGTTGATGTTGTATAGGGATTTGTGTGTCACACGTAAGAGGCTTACGTCCCTCACAGAGCGTGTATAACGAAATTCGTATATTCTATGTGATTTTCTGTATGTGATGTGAGTGTAGTAAGTTTTGAGTTTTGATTGAATGGGCAGTGGCAGTGGCAGTAGGTGTTTTGTTGGTGTTGGTGTTGGGAAGTTGGGGTGCAGGATTAGACACAGATGAACGGAAGACGTAAATTGAGAAGTGGAAAGGAAATACATAAATTCTTTTTTTTCTCTTGTTTCTCTGTGGTGGAAGTGGAAGTCTCTAGAACGTCAACGTAGTCGTCTGTCTAATAGTAAGCAGTAAACAACATAATTATTGCCAAGGTTTGCTCAATAGTCAGTCGTAATCTTAACATTATGAGCAGCATCGTATTATCGTATGTCGTCCAATCTTATAGAAAAGGAAGTGTATGTCTTGCCTTAATCATGCATGTAGCTTACCTGTCCACGTCCTCTGGCTAATTAGGCTCAATACACATCGTCGGCGAAGAATCAAAATGAGCTATTTCCAAAAAACAAATTAAGAGATGAGATAGATGTGCAAAATTGTGTAAAATGCTCTTATGAAAGGTTTTTGAATATTGCAAAATTTTCTAATTGCATGTTTTTTTTAAATGTGCAAACTGTTTTATTTACATGTTTTTGAAAAGTGCAAATTGCTACATTTACATGTTTTTGAAATGTGCAAAATATTCTCCTTGCATGATTTTGAAATGTGCAATATCTTTTACTTACCAAAATGTCAGTGAAAAGTGTAAAATGCGCTATTTGGTTGTTTTTAAAAAGTGTAAAATGTTCTAACTACATGTTTTTCGAAAGGCTTAAAATGTTCTATCTACATGTTTTTTGAAAGTCGTAAAATGTTCTAACTACATGTTTTTTGAAAGGCGTAAAATTTTCTAATTAAATGTGTTTGAAAAGTGTAAAATCTTCGAATCACCTAATACAAATTACGCAACCAGGTGTAAAGGATTCTTGTAATACATTCGTCACCTATTTAATGATTTCGTTTTGTTTTTATACAGTTGTTTAAGGCATTAAATAATTTTTTTTTAAATTTTTGCAAGAATGATATTGTTTTGAGATCTTATCGGTGTATAGCTCAAAGTGGATATGGGTCATTTTGAGTCTTAAATGGGGATCTGTTTATGAGTCCAATACCAATACCAACAACGATGAGGATGGGAGGCGTATGTGACGAATAGAGACATAGGCAGATTTCGAGACTTTGCACAGGGCTTTGCATTTATTTGTATTGGCTTACATACATAACGCGCAAAACCTTCACCAGAATCGTTACTTCATTAGTCAACATGAACACTGGACAGATTGTGTTTTTGAAAGAGTTGTAAGGGAAAAAACCCAGTGAATAGGAGTTTTACTCGAAAGAAAAAAATAGAATTTGAATACATAACATAGGTGGTAGTATCAATGTATAGACTATAGGTAGATTGGAGACATACATCAATGCAGTATAGATCTACGTATTATAGGCATGTTGTCTTTGTGATTGTTTTTTGCTCTAATACTTCTTGCCTCATTATGACACGGATTTATCAGTCCCATACGCTACAAATAATGTTAAAAGCTCCTCTCGGTATAAAATAGTAAAGTATCCCGCCTCCAATCTCTCCTCACAATCAGTATAGGCAATCACTATATATTATGCTTTACTTTATTTTATTTAACTACTAACAAAACAGAGTGCTGAACGTGAGAATTTTTGCTCGCAGGATTTGAACTTACCTATAGATATCGTGTGTGTAATCAAGTTACCTATACTATATAGTCGTTAATTTCCGTACCTTACGCATTCAGCATATGACATGGGCGTTCTAATATGTGTGTAACCTACTGTCAAATTATAGTATTTGCGTCGTCCCTTTTATGATCGAGTAGTAGGTTAGTACCTATACTACTTAAGACATAAATGTGGGAAAAGTGGAGCACATTGTGTCTGTTTTATAGATTCAATTTATTTTTATTACCATATTGTTTTATATCGTTCAATGGAGGGTGCAAGAAACAATATTTCACTCCTAAGTCTTTTTTCTAAGTCTTAGATTGTAATTTAATTTAGTAGAGTTAAATTGTCTTTGTTCAAAAACGTGCCTAACCTCTATCAAATATCCTATTCTCAAAACAGCGTGTAAAATAGCCGCAGGAATTTACATTTTTAAAATTTGGAATAATAAGCTTCCAAATTCTTTTAGATTATTTTTAAATTTTGATGAATTAAGTTTTACAAGATTTATAAATCGCATATTAGCCTTTAATTTTCAAAAATGTTTAAATAATTTCTGCTGTGAATTTTCAAATAATTTGAAGAGAACAAATGCACGTGGTGTGTTAATTTTGAAGACAAAAAAGGTGCAAGGACTGAATGTGCCCACCCACCCACAGGAAAATTTGGATACATTGCACGTTTTTCCCATTTTCCCGTTTGAATTTTAAATCTAAGGCTTTACATGCACTCCACGTTTTATTTCTATGTATATTCTTAAAATATGTTTAAAAATTTGTTAGCTAAAATTTTAAAATTCATATAACAATGGAGAATGCCTCCCTTGCGATTAGTATGCACATCTCAAAACAGCCCGTTTTATGACTGTGTGAGAATTTTAGAGGTGAATATCTCTTGTCTACTGTCAGCATCTGGCTCTGGACATCTTCCTTGTTCCTTCGCTTTTTTTCAATGGAATGGAAATTATTAAGACTAAGACAACCACGAAGACGAGCCAAGGTTGGATCGCTATCGTTCATTCGTAGAGTATGTATGCGACTATGTAGGCAGCAGTTTACGCTTATGACTCATACAATATGTTACAATATACAGATATATCCTATATTACCATATACCGCGGTCAAAAGTACCAGGAGTACTTTTAAGCCTGTAAGCCTGCACAAGTTTACATAATATCAGTAATATGCATGTGATGATAGTTGAGAAAATAATAATTGGTATCCTTCCAAGCTTAAAAGCTGAGCGTTTGAGGAAATATAAAATTTAAAAGCTCGCCTCCTCCTCGTTCTCCTGATAATGAAAAAATTCTGTCTGTGTAATTCTGTAATCTGTATGAATGACGTGGACCTGCAAAATAAATATTTGAAGGAATGGGAAGGTCTGGCTCTGGCTCTGGTGTAGCAATAATAATTCATAGAGTAAAATGCTGCTTGCTTTCAAAATGTGTTAACTTATATCATCTGTGAAGTATGAAAATTACCCTAATGTCCATTTTTAGCTAAAAACAGAATTCACTATCTAAAAAAATACAAAATGTCATTCCTAATTCTCAAAACAAGTGTAGAATTCATTTTGCGCTTTTTACAAACAAGTAATTAGCATACAATTTTTAAATACAAGGAAATAGAAGATTTTGCACTTTTCAAAAACATGGAAATAAAACAGTTTGGACTTTTGAAAAACGTGCATATAGAACATTTTAGACTTTTTTTAAACATGTAAATAGAACATATCACACTTTTCAAAAACATCTAAATGGAACATTTTCCACCCTTCAAAAAAGTTTTAAAAGAGTAGCTTTAAATTGTCAAAAACATGCAAATAGAGCATTTTGCACTTTTAAAAACGTGTAAATAAAACATTTTGCAATTTCTAAAAACGTGCATACAGAACATTTTAACCTTTTCAAAAACATGTAAATAGAACATTTTGAAGTTTTGATACTTTTCAATTTTAAATAAAACAGTTTATTGGGCTTTTAAAAGCATACAAATAGAATATTTTGAAATTTCCAAAAGCATTTAAATAAAGCAGTTTACACTTTTAAAAAATGAGTGATTAAAACTTTACGCATCTATCTCATTTAAGTTTTTTTGAACATATACATAGCTCATTTTAATTACAGCTTAAATTAAAAATGGGCCGTTTTGATTCTTCACAGACGGTATGTGCCTATAGGTAGGTAGGTACTTTTTATTTCACATCTCATCGTAGTGAATGCTTCTGTAGAAAAATGATGATGATTGGTTCATTCAAGTTCGAGTTCAAAGTCAAGAGTCAAATGTACGCACAATTACGTAGACTCCAGTACTTAATCGTTTTCGTTACAACTCCAGCATCCGTCCAGGTGTAACACCAACACCATCCATCTTGCACGCAGACTTTTAACATGTGTAGAAACCACAGCAGAAGCAGAATGCAAAGCAGAGTGAGTGGTTTAACTTTAAAGGGGCGGAATTCCCTCGCTCATCTGCTCTTCCTTAATGATGAGCTTCATTTAATTTGAATTTAATGGAATGATGATGTTCATGTTAAGTTGATGGGCCGTGGACTTTCAGCACAGACTGATGAGGAAAGAATCTTTGTGCGTAGCATTTTTGGTAATTAGGAAGGATCTTGCAATCGCACTTGTTCAATGTTATACATAATGTAAACAGAGGTTCCCTCAAAATTTACTGCGCAAAGCGTCTGTTACCCATCCTTCTGTGTTTTTGAATAATGTTTCTGAATTGGCAATAAATCAACGTATACCTACATACCTATGTACATCTCTCTACAGATCTAATAAAAGGTTTTTGAAAAGTACAGAATGTTCTATTTTCATGTCTTTGAAAAGTACAGAATGTTCTATTTACATGTTTTTGAAAAGTACAGAATTTTCTATCTACAAGTTTTTCAAAAGTGCAAATGCTCCATTTAAATGTATTTGAAAAGTCCAAAATATTCGATTTACATGCTTTTGAAAAGTGCAAAATGTTCTATTTACATGTTTTTGAAAAATGCAAAATGCTCTAAATTACATATTATTAAAAAGTACAATTACAATGTTTTAACTAAATGCATTTTAAAAGGTATAAAATTCTCTTTTAAGTAGCTACATGTTGAAAAGTACTAAATGTTCTAATAATAACTTTATTAGTACATGTTTTTTAAAAGTGTTATTAAATATTCCAAAATTACACAGGGTTTTCTATTCCTACTGTTTAAAAAAAGACTTTCTAATTTTTACAGTTTTGCTTGTATTTGTATGTTCCCAAAGTAGAATTTGTTGTTTAAAAAATCTCAAAAGCAGTTCTACACATATAGGAAGCTGTGCATATATGCTTAAACCTTAAAGTACGGAGCTGTTTTCCTTTATTTGATTTTGAAGTTGACGGCCCAGCCACTGCTACTGCCTCTGCCATGGTTTATAATTTCCCATTATCCTATAAATGAATCATTAGAATTACCTGTACAGTTATTTGAATTTGGTGAGTAATAAGAAATAGGAGGTAGATGAACGCATGTGGACTGTGGACGAGGTTGGGGGTGTCTCATTAGAAGAATAATGTACCTACAAACCATTATTAGTACCTCACAGATATGGTTAACACAGGAATTACAATTACAAATTGTATTATTATTACAACGGCACGTTTAACGAAAACTGAAAACGAGTGTATGTGATGTCATCACAAAGCAGTGTGCGTGAGTCAGCTGGAAAGGTTTTAAATTAATGTGTAGAGATCAAAGCGTATTTTCTAAGTTGCCGTCTGCAGTGTTTATGTTTAGGTTTAGGTGGGAGTTGGGTTTTGGGTTTGTGAGATATATTACCTATGGGATGAATTCAAGTCATGTTCTTGCATGAATCACACGCGGATAAATTTTGCATACCATGTGCAATACCAGCCATATATGTACTCAGGATTAGTTTGTAAAATACATAATATTTTATTGCCTTAAACTTAAACAACAAGAGAAATTGTGTTTGGAAATCTCAACTGTAAAGAATCAAAATGATCCATATTCATTTTTAGCAAAGAAAAAATTGCACTATCTACAAAAATATTAAAATTTCATCTTAAAAGCGTGTAAATAGAGTATTTTGCACATTTTAAAAGCATACTAATACTGTATTTTGCGCTTTTCAAAAATATGTAAATAGAACACATTACACTTTTCAAAAAACGTCTAAATAGAATATTTTGGTCTTTTCAAAAATATGTAAATGTAACATTTTGCACTTTTCAAAAACATGTAAATGGAGTTCTTTACGCTTTTCAAAAAACGTGTAAATAGAATATTTTGGACTTTTCAAAAATATGTAAATGGAACATTTTGCAGTTTTCAAAAAACATGCAAATAAAACATCTTGCTTTTCTCAAAAACAAGTAGGTAGGTAGGGGAATAGAAAATTTTGCACTGTTCAGAAAACTCGTAATTAACATTTTACGCAGTTTATCTCAATTAGTTTATTTGACATAGCCCATTTTAATTCTAGATCTTAATTGAGAATCGATAATTTTTATATTCTTCACTGACGATCCGTTTTTTTATCAAAATATCCTAAATTACAAGTTTTAATGAGGACCGAGACACCGAGACCGACACAAAAATATCTTCACTGTCAACTGCCGAGAATGGGAAGGCTGTAGATTAGATACAACCTTTTGCATACTTGAAAACTCCGAGTTGCTGTTATTGCTTCTTTAACATGTAAACGTACTCTATGTACATAATACTTCGTACATCGTACAGCAGTGAGGGACAGTCAACCTAAATAAGCGCCTTTGACCTGCCTTGCTTATGTAAATAGTGCATTATTATGTAAAATAAGTAAATACAAAAGCACGTGCTTTTCGTGTGTTTCCGATCCTTTGTTCATGTACCATTTAGTTCTCGCTTGAATTTCAATAATAAATCATTGTCTTCATCGGCGAAAAAAGCAAATCGAATCTTTCCAAAACTCATCTGTCTAAAAGCCAAACTGCATCTTGCCATTAACATTTCCTATAGGAAAGATGCGTTTTTGTTTTTAGACAGTTTTTGAAAGATGCGGATTTGCTTCTTCATTGAATATATGCTATACCATCTCCATATGTGCATCATAGTTTTTGTTTCAATTTTGTTTTTGGTCTGTGAATACACTGAATACACCTATAACTTTGTGTTTCATGGGGAGGTAATGAAAAAGAATGGGGAGAGAGATTCCAATTGCTTTGTCAGGATTTACAATTTACGAGTACACAATAATTACTATGTACTTTTAGTAAAGCACGTTGCAAAATGGGAACGGTGACGCTACAAATTGGATTTGTGGGTGAAACATAATACGTATGGTTTTTCTGTAATTTAAAATTTAATGTGTGATTGGGATGGATTCTGGATTTAGTAAAGCATGTATGTGGTCCTCCCTTAACTATACTAGTAAATATACTTAGGTATGGTCCATAAATTATGTCACCCAAATTATCATTCTTTTAAGACTCACCACTTTAATATTGCGTAAACTGCTATCTTTAATATGGCTTGTCATTAATATCCAACTAGGCATACCCACCCTACCAATGAAGTCATTTATGGACGATCTTTTATTACTTGCACATGTATAATGTAAATAAGGCTAATAAGGCTCTGCTATTGTTTGTAGTAGGAAGGAATCGTGGAATAGCCATCTACGAATTTATACGAATTTACAGTATTGATTGATCATAAAAAATAATAACATGCTAAACGCTAACCGTATTTTTAAAGTGCTGTACAATTCGAATTTGAATTCGACACTATACAGCCTATACATGTACTACCTACTGTAGTAGCTTATCACTACATGCCAAATTGTGTATATACAGTTATATAGTATATCCGAGGCACTCCTTTTTTAATTCAGAAATCTGTGCGGCTCTATAAACCGCCTATTTCCTCGCCATGTGTCATAGTTCAATAGGTAGTAAGTCAGTCACCTTTCCTAATGCCTGTAATGTACTGACTGAAGTACTAGTTTACTTGTACAGGTATTATGGGGAGATGTGTGTGTGTATAAAGCAATTTAGATCATAGCGTGATGCATGTATGAAGATGAAGATATACATACACGTAGTGCATCTAGTTTTATTTTACAAATCATGTGTTTTATTCTCTCGTTATTATTTGCCCTCAGTCCACCATTATCAGCCACAGGTTTCGTCTGCGAAGAATCAAAATGACACATTCATTTTGAGTTAAAAACACAATTTTCTAAGTACAAAATTAAAATGTGATGATCCTGAATGTATACAAATAAAACAGCTTACATTTTTCAAAAAACGTGGAAATAGCGTATTTCGCCCTTTCAAAAACATGTAAATAGAACATTTTGCACTTTTAAGAAACTCATAATTAGAACATTTTGCAATTTTCAGAAACTCGTAAATGAAACATTTTGCACTTTTCAGAAACTCGTAAATGTGTACTTGTACTTTTGAAAAACACACAATTAGAACACTTTACACCTTTTAAACACTTGTAATAAATAGATCGCTTTGCACTTTTTTAAAACATGTAAAAAGAACATTTTGCACTTTACAAAATCATGTAAATAGAACATTTTACACTTTTTAAAACACGTACCTACATAAAGAAACCAATTTGCACTCTTCAAAATCTAGGATTTAACATTGTGCGCATTTATCTCATTTAGTGTTTTTTTACAGGTAATTTTAGTTCTGGCTTAAATTGGATATGAGCCATTTTGATTCTTCACTCACAATAATATAGTCCTATAATATGTATTACTGGAATAGAATCGAAATTGAAATTACTGTACTTTATCCTTGTAACACTTTTCTCTTGTTCCCGTTATTTACTTTTAGATGTAATGAGAATATCAGTACGCTTCACTTGTGACGTTTAAAATTGACTTTGACTTGTTTTTTAAATTTGTTTTGAATGCCGTTTTGTATATTGTTGCAAAGTTGCTTGTTGCATACAAACTGTAGGAAATGCGTACGTAGTAGAAGATATTTTGCTATTCTTTTCGATAGTAAAAAATGTATTTTTCGGTGACTCATCGTCAGTGCTAGTGTATGGCTACGTGTACATATATGTACGTATTTATTTATATAATTTAGCAACCTTTTGGAATATAAAAAGACAACAATGAAGCATCATTGTAAAGCTATTGAAAGCACAAAGTATGAAATTCCTTTTTAATTGAAATTTCGTTTATTTAATTTGTTTTTCTTCGTTTGCTATTTAAAAATTTTCAAAAGCTGGTAAATCTGAACAGTACAGAAGATCACAACATGATTGTATTATGGTTACTCCCGTTCTTAATCTTGTATTACTCAGAGATACCTAATTTAATTCTCAGCTAATTTTTGATCCTTCTCTGTTTTCAGAAACAATGTCCTTTCAATTGTGAGTGCAACAGCAAGAATGGACGATGCAGAATCTCATAAACACTTTTCTCATACAAAGAAATTGGATTCGAATTTGAAAAATTCGTTACACTTTAGGACCAATCAATATCAAGAGCTAATTGGGTGAATAAATCTAAATTATACCTATACCTAATAGTTCTAAACTAAATGCCTCATCAAAGAGTCAAGCATAGATACCTATACATGTTACAATATAGTCTCCCATATTTTAAAGTTATTTTATTTTGCATATTTCATAGTTAAATATTTTTGAATTGAATATTGGTATTGGAAAATGGCTTTATCTTAATTAACTGTACAGATATTTAATTTTAATTTAAAATTACTTACACTCGAATTTGTTTTCATTTTGAACAATCCCAAAACTCGTTGTTGTTTTACTCTTGTGTTATTTTAAGTTGATTTTAATTTCGTATTGTATTTTTTTTATAGTAGATTTCATAATAAATAATAATGATAGTCAACCCCTCAAACCCGCGTACTATTACAGACCCACCGACCCACGTAGTCTTACAGGCCATTATTATAGTATTTACGGTTCTGACATGTAAATTATAAGCGTACCTGAAAATCTGAATGGCTATCTCAATCTTAAGCGGGCTTAAAATTAATTTGTATTGATTTAAAATATATTTATTTTTAAGGTTTATGACAAGGCCAAGTCCCAAATAATAAATAGGGAAGATATATTATGTATTTACATTTACCTACTTTATAAAATCAGATATTTAGTACCTGTAATTAAATGTAAGAATCCCTTTCGTTCTTAAATAGATATAATTTTGAATGCGCGGTATTGAAGTATCGCTGTAAACGAGCTGAATGAATGTATTCACATTTAGATTGGATCTTGATCTTTGAGACTATAGAAAGCCAGTCTCGTAAATTTAATTATTGTATTAGGCATGTAATTGTATAGCTTTCAGATTTCACAGTACGCGTTCGCTTATCATTCGATTTGTACTCGATTTCGATTGCTCTCCAAAGTTTGGGCGATTAATATCTTTTAATTCTATGTTTTATTTTTTGTTTTTTTTTAACCTTCGCTCCTCATTTTTAATTTGTGTGTATAGGCATTTGCTGGCAAATGTGATTGATACGAAACAAAATATATGTATATCACTGGTGAAGACTCAAAATGAGCCATATCAATTTTTATCTAAAAACAAAATGCACTATCTACTTACAAAAAAACACCATGGCTCTAAAAGCAATGTAAGTACTAAATAGAGCATTTTACACTGGTCAAAAGCATGCAAATGTACAACTTTTCACGCTTTCAAAACATGTAAATATAACATTTTACACTTTTTAAAAACTCGTAAATAGAACATTTTACACTTTTCAAAAACTCGTAAATAGAAAATTTTGCACTTTTCAAAACCAAGAAAATAGAACATAGCCCACTTTTCAAAAACATGTAAATAGAACATTTTGTACTTTTCAAAAACTCGTAATTAGGATTTTACGCATCTATGTATCACATTTAGTGTACTTTTGACTTAACTCTTTTTAATTCTAGCTTAAATTGGAGATGGGCCCTTTTGATTCTTCACGCACGATATCTATGTAAGTACTTGCTGAACGTTGAATGTATTGGCCAGTCGTACTCGTAATTTACTAATTTTTTAATAAGAATTCTGTTTTCTAACCTTAATCCAAGAATCTAAGCATTATTAATGTCTGCTATCTTTGGTACCTTCTTACCGATTGTTATCTCTTTGAATCTAACTATCATATGGTGTCTGTATCACGTATGCTTCAAGACAATAAATCATTATTATTATTATTATTATTAATTTACTATTATAGGCCCATATAGTTACCAATAATTGGGCATAATAAATAGTCGCACATGATTATTTGTAGTTTTTAGAGTCGGTCAAAATTAATGGCGATTTAAATCTTAAAACAAATAAAACATACTTCGCTAATTACATCGAATAATATATTTAACCCGTAAGTTATACGTCATAGTCTTACATGTTTGAAGCACGTAGGTAGGTACATTGCATATCTCTAGTTTACCTGATTTTGTTCGGGGTTCGGTTTTCGGCTTCTGTTTTCACCTTCTGTTGTTGGCACTAATTTATTCGAGTATCGAATGTACTATCTGTGTATTGATCTTGTTCTTGATTCGAAAATATTATGATAAAGTGATCCATGGCCCACGAAAGAATGGCCAGGAATTCAGTATTTACACACATTCTATAATAATAATAGATCTACATAGAAAATTAAATATCGCTGCAGGCAATTAATGTAATGTGAATAATGTGTCATATTAAAATAATGAAAAAAATGTACCTAATTAATAATTAAATATAAGTCATGATTCGTGATCTACATTCAGAACTCAGGGTTTCAATGACCAATGGTATAATATGGTACTTGACTCAGAGCTGTTTTTGATAATAGCTCTGTTTAAAGCCTCTGTTACCATTATTTTGTTTGTATCGCATTCGCAATAATAAATTTAAAACCTAATTGTCATCTCTCTAAAATAGTAAATATTGGTAGGTACCTATTTAAATATTTCAGTCATGTTTATCTGTATGCATACAGTGTATTCCAATGAATTTTGATTTTATGGTGCTAATAAACATTACATTTACGCTGTTCCATTAATGAATACTCATATCAAACTTATTGTTATTGTATTGTCATTCATTTAAAAATGTATTCCGATACTGATACTGATGCTACGATTTGTATTATATTTATAACGGCCAATTTATCAATATTACAATTTTTAAAATATTCAGTGATCTAAATTCATTTTTACACTTCGAGTTTTGTGGTTACTATTTGGTAAGTAGGTAGTGAGTACTAAATAAGTGCACATATGTAGTTATATAGAATTAGCATGTTTATTATCTGGGGTCACCTGAGGTCAATTGGACATGTGTTCACGAACTTATTAATTATTTCTCATCACAAACGCAGCACTTTATATTTTGCATGTCGGACTAAACACGTATGTAAATGAAACTGTATCTACCTACCTACAAAAGAAATAATTTTTTGTTAGGGGAAGTGTCAGAAATCATTTCCGCGTATGCATGCTAACTAATCAAATAATGGCAAAATTACGTTTTGGCGTTATTTTTACCTACCTATTATTTACCACCTACTTACGAACGTAAAATGATGTAATATTGATTTTTGTGTGCACTACCAACACCAACTACTCACCACTGCACTGCACTGGGAACTGACTATAGAGCTTCATATCTGGTCTGATCCCGCAATTGCTCCATTAATTCCGATTTTCCTATCCAAAGCCCTTAGCATGCACGTAGGACAGAACCGGAACCGGGAAGTGGAACAACGTATGACATGTAATCTAGCTCAAGTTTCTACTTAACTGTTTTAGTCTGTACCGACATTTCACCTGTGTTAACTTTTCCTAGCATAATTATAGGCACCCTCCTAAAGTTCAATATAATTTAAAATTAATGAATACAATAAATTGTAGGTGCTACATCATAGCTTGAGAATAGGTAAACTGCCATCAATTGTTAGATTATGCAATATGTCCCAGAAATGATCAGTATGATTTTGTTTGGGCCCAGAGATTTTTTGTTTATTTTATAACGTCATTTGATCTTTGTGTCTTGTGTACTGTGTGTACCTTGAACTTGGATTTCGATCCTTGGAAGCATAATTATTCGTCATTCGTATTTGTATTCGTCATGAGTTGTTTGTAATTTTTATACTAATCGAAATCGAATCTTGTCAAGGTTAAGGTGTCCAAAGAAATCAATGTTTCTACATCTGTCTACAGTAATAGTTTTTTGTAGCTGACGATGTCACGAGTCACCACTAAAACCACTAATAAACCACTACTAAACTAAAACTAATACAAAATACAGCTATGTATCTGTTATATATGTCTACCTAGTAGTATAGTAGTATCCAGCACCAGCATCCAGCAGAATGCTGATTTTATTCAGCAATTTTATTCTTGATCACCTTTTCATCAGGGACAGGGCAGGGACATAGACACGATGCAGTAAAAACATGCTGCAGCATGTTCCGTGGATGCTCTAAGTATTCCCATGTATTAAACCTGGTATGGAGCACTCACCCTCCATCAGCAGCCCTTGTAGCTCAGTCGGTAGAGCACGCGGCTTTTAACCGCGGGGTCCAGGGTTCGAGTCCCTGCGAGGGCGTTACTTTTTGCCCCTCTTCACCACCATTGATAAGGCCAATTACTTAATTAGTGAAGTACTTTTAAATACAAAAACATTGCAAGCTAATTAAGTAGTGCAGATATCTACACTTACTACATATTTCTTTTCATTTAAAATACACTGAAGCCTAGCTACTACAATTTATGCATATTTCTTTTCTTAATTGGTGGATGGATTTATTTAATTTCTATAGTGGTCGAAATGAAGGAAATTGAAGGAATGATTTCCAAAATCGGATAGCATAACAAATCTAATAGGAAATACGAGGAAAATGTCATAATTACTGTAATTTCTTGTTTGAATGACAGTCAAAATAAATATACTCTAGTAATTACTGGAATTTCTGCAATTTGATTTAATGATATTATAATTATTATTAAATTTCTTTCCAAGAAAACAACGTAATTTAATGTGCTGACAGGCTGCGATGACTTGGTACTCATTTAATTACTTGGGTACGGTATATATACATAAGTTGGCTGTGGCTGTGTCCACGATTTTTGCAGGATGTACATAATATTTTCACCTTGGAGCAACTAATTCGGTTCATACCGGTTGAAACATGAGGAGACTTTCTTTTCAAAATATAACAGGTAATGATGCCAGTTAAGGATAAACCAATCCTCAGAAAAACAAACAAAAACACATAACTATTAGGAAATCATTATGAATCAGTATGAAATGAAATGTAGCTAGCTGCCTAGTTGACCTAATAGTTGACCTAGTATGTAATTCATAACAATAAGAGGATATAATCTTACATGTAAATATTTAGCTTTAAAAGATTAATCGGATTTGCTATATGGTTGACAGCCTGACAGCATCTATGTATTATAGTACTTACTAACTAGTATGGCCTTCCGATTTAAATTGTATCCACTTCTTCTTTATTTTGAAATACAACTACAGGAGTATTTGTACAGAAAGTAAAAATATAAGCTTACAAAATCCCTAATAAAAGTGTGCTAATAAATAGAAATTGGATTTAAGTGGAACCGCCCAAGGACATAACAATAATTTTTAGTAATGTAAACAGGTGGATAAGTTGTTTATTTTAAATTTTTTAAACAATATTTAAATATTAATTACGCAACATATTTTATTTAATTATAATAATCATAATTATTATTGTTGTCGTACAGTTACGGTTAATGCTGAAAATATACCTTCAGCATGCATTATCATTCAGACACACAACAAGCACATGAAGTACACACAAAAGGATGTACTTACTGAATAGAAAGAAAAAATATTTGAACGAAATCCTCGCACTAGATGTAAATAGTCAGAATTAGAACAGTCGTGATTGGGTAACTTCATCAGTGTATACAAAGCATTAGGAAATCAAACCAATTAAACAATTAGGTACCTATACCTATAGTACTACAATCAAGACGTGAATTTTATTGAGTGAGAGAGTGAGGAGTGAGTAGCTCAGGCTTAGCTAAGTATAGATCTCTAATGTAATTTAACATAATATATTTAAGTAATAGAACAAACAGGACGGGACGGGGACGAAAGAAATAATCAAATTAAAATGGATGGAACTGTACGAAAGAATATTCTACTCTATACTGGTATTCTAATCTATTATAGATAGATATACATAGTAAAGGCGAGAAGACGTGGACAAATGTAATTATATTCAATATACTTTTACATTTGCTTACTTTATTATCCTAGCGTAAGTAGCTGTACGTAGTAGTTTAACAGTTCTCAAGATCAACGAAAACGAAATGCATTATTAATAAAATCACTTAACAGATATTACGTTTCATGTTCTATTTAATAGTTATAGCCTACACTTTAGCAATATAATTTGTATAATTCTTTTTTAGATTCTTCGTTGAAGAGCAAAATAATTATGAAAACATTGAGGACATTTTTAGTAGTAGAAGATGATGAAAGAAGGATTAGTTGAGTAAATAAAAATGCCCTCTTCGTAGTTAGAACAAAAATTGATATTTTGGATAATTTCTTTATGTAGCCAGAACACCTGGGCTACGTGAAGCTGATTCGGATTTCCCTGGAGTTTCATCTTCTTCCACAATCCGCTCAGGGATTTGAAAATGAATATTGTTTTTCTCCTTGAATTCGACTATTTCTTTTCCTTTCTCGATTAGTTTCCCATTCAAAGATTCTATCGTCTGGGTAAGCTACAGATAGAGGGGCAACATTTTGAGAGAAAGACAAATTTATTATCTCTTGTATGAAAGCGGCAAACATATATAGTAATAATTATTCTAATTTCATTTTAGTCACAACAACCTGAACCCTCACACTGAGGAAATGGTAATTTATAAAATCATTTAAATTACAAATAAAGATTGTATTACCTGTTCAAAATTTACTTGTAGATTTGGAAGTACTTCCTTAACCGTCCCTTCCACTAAAATCCCACCAACCATTCGGAAACATTTTCGCTCTCCATCCACGTGCTTAAGATTTTCGATTACGACCCTGTAAATTCAATATTAATTTAGTATTCAACATAGTCATTTATCAATTATTATTATCTTTCAGTTCATAATTTACAAAATCGTGGGCTTAAATCTTAAATACGAACATAAATAAGTAAGTAAATGTAAGCAATTTTATATTTGAAATATCATGATGTACAAATTCAATTACACTATGAAGTACCTAAGACCTAAGCTAGTTAAGTAGCTAGATTTTAAACGAAGGACAAAGTATACTAAGAAAACAGACAACTACATAATTTGGAAGTTCAATAAACGGAAAAATTCCACTAGTTGTGACAACAAGATAAATGATAAACATTAAAAGTATAAAGTCCAGCAATCCCGCCCCGCGTGCCGCGTGCTCTGCACGTAGTACGTACCACTTTTTCTTGTTAAATCTCTAATAAGAAAACCCACTTCCAATATATTTTAACTAACAAACAACTAACCGTTGACCGTATAACTAAAACTGTGAGCTGTCACACTGACTGTTTTTACAACTAGCTCAATCAGAGACCTCAACCTCTGTCAGCATCTCTGCCCACACAAAAAATACGGCCTTTATGTATGTACATGACGTACAATCCAGCGGAAAAGATGAAAAAAAGTAAAAACAGAGGAAAGTAATGCTTACTTATGCTCGTTGAGGTCACAGTCAAGTTCGTACAATTTAGTGGCAATGGCCCGTTGCTCATTTCGAAGGGCATTAAATCCAGCCACGGCTTCTTCCGGACTCCTCTTCACTGGTTTTACCGGAGATTTTTTGGCAGTCTCTGATTTTCCACTTGAACTCGCCATTCTTGAAATACAATTTTCTTGACTGACGACGATGAATGACGATCCTCTTCTTCCAATCAACCACCTTCAACTACACACAACTAAAACAACCTACACACAGTAAACCAAATTATTAAATTCATGTTTCTTCACTATCATCTCAGCAGACCAAACGAAAGCACACGGAATTGACTGACTGTGGAATTTTTGTTTTGAGAGCCGCTGAAGAGTTTGAATTAAACCGCTCAATTTTCCATTCGGTGGATGTGTGAAATGCTCAAAGTTCTTGTACAACTTCATTAGTGGCGCTGGAAAACCTGTTTCGCTTTTAAATGTAAGTACAATGTATTCCAGCGATTTCTTGAGTACTTGAGAATTACATGGATTTCAAATTCCAAATTTTAATTGCAAAGTCAATTAAATTAAGTATGTACGACGGGAGTAATTCAAGATTTATATCATAATCAACATCAACGTCATTTAATTCTTAACTTTCTAGTTTACGCACAACTGTAAGAATCAACAATAAAAAATAGTAACGTAATCAGAATTGTTTAAGTCTTCCGCTTTTGCTTCCTCGGTATATTAGTGACTAATCGTGAATCGCAAGTTAACGTGATAAAACGTCAACAAACTCCCACCGGGCACTGAATTTTCGATGATTTTTTTTTAATCTTCAAGCTCATATATTTCATTTTAATCAATTAAAGTTTTCTTTATCATCCTCTCTTATGTGTATTTGTTTCTGTAAGTAGTGATCAACGATAGCTGCACAGACGCAGTTGGAAACGACATTTGTCATTGTTACAAATCTGTCTCTGAGCATTGGAATTTATGAGCAAAGAAAACGTGTCATATTATGTTAATCAGTTAATGAGCATACTTAGGGGGTCCATCAATGACGTTTAATTAGGAAAAAGGAATTTGTTTATAGTTTATATTATTAAATGCAAGCTACATGAACTTACATGATCCAAATAACGGGTTTAACGTCATTTGCCCAGAAAAGGTTATGTCCCAGTATGCCCAGAACAATGGTAATCTTTTCAGGTCCAGAAATGGGCAGTCCCGTGTATGTTGCCACTGTTACGAATGGGGTCACCAAGAGAACTGAGCCAAAACTGCTCCAACTGATGCTCCCCGTCTGTTTAACAACGCAGTAGGCGACACTTGAGGAAATGAACATGGCAGAGCCGCTCTGGTTCAGAATTGTCGCAATCGGAGCCACTAAACGAACAAGGCGAGGATCAAGATTCGTAATTTCTTCCAGGCCTTTGATTGTCATTGGAAGTGTTCCCATGCTAAACAATATGATTATTATTGTTGTAAAGAAAGATTGGTGTAGAGTTCAAACATAATTTGTGTGTTGTTGTAACCTTGATGAAGTTCCAAATGCAGTAGTAATGGTATTTGGAAGTGTTCCAAAAAACTTGAAAGGTGCTTTCCTCAGAAACAGAACATAAATAAGGGGCTGAGTAAGAAATACATGAAGGAGCTGACAAGAAATGACGGCACATGTGAAGACAGTGAGTGATGACGGCAAATTAAACAGATCCTTACTTTCAAGAACACTGCCCGCAACTAAAGAGACTATGCCAATGGGCGACATCCTAATATCGAGTAGAACAAAATTCCGTTACAGAAGATACTTTTTTAAACGACACAGAACAAAATAATAAAATAAAATAGGACACCAAGAACCAAGATTTTACCACAGTGCCCATGTAGCCATTTGCAAGTGAACTTCAGATAAACTAATGACAATGTTGAGAAAATTTATGGCAGAGTCTCCTTGCCAAAGTACACACACTCCAATGAAGAGAGAAATCATGGAAATACTAACCAGATTTTCTCCTCCTATGCTCTCATGTCGAATCCCAAACTCTTTTAGCGCTTTCGGCTTTTTAGGTGGCCCATCCACTAAATTATATAAGTAGGTATTAGTATTTGGCAAATTAAATTTTGTTAAACTTTCAGGTTTTTGTTAAACACATAAAAAATATTTATTGAAATTAAAAATATAAAATTTTTAAAATGCTTACGACTTTGCCTGTAATCTTTGCAGCTATTAAACGCTGGACCAGAAGAGTTATCTGGCCTTAATAAATCTGGTTTTGTTTTTTCCTTTATAATTTTGAAATAAATTGTATAATATAGTTTGTAGTTTTATGTTTTCAATAATTTCAGTAAAGACATTTTTGAACGTATTTGTAGTGTATGTACACGCTTAGAAATGATCTTAACAAGAATTTTGTAAGGTAGGGCTAACAGGTTTAAACGTTAACTTGAACAGGTTTAGCACTAAATTTTAAAATATTTGAGAGTGGGGAAATGGTTAGTCACGTGTAACAGAACTGTTGTTACAAAACCCAACAATAAATCTGTTGAAATCTACAGTAAATCTGTGAAGCATTATGCATCACTGTATATGTATGCTAAACTAGTGGCCTATCACTAAATGTGTTGCGTCAGTCCAGTATCTAAGGCTGGAAGGTACCTATGACGAAGGTTGCGGGTTCGAATCCAAGTTTTGGTGTTATTTCTTAACTAATAAAATCATTCAACAGGATTAGCTGTTGGGTGATCTAACAGTGATTTCGGTAAGCTTATATTACAGGATTATCGGTAAAGATCTAACTGACATTCCTGTTGACCGTAGTTACCAGTTTTTACTGTGGATGTCGGAGTAACTGAAATCAGTTACAAATTAACAGTAAAGTAGTAAATTTACCGATAGTTTTCTAAGTGTGTATTTAGTATTTTTATTTTCAACATTGCATTGCATTGTTTTAAAATATATCAATTACCACGACAAGGGATGACTCTATGATATTTCTTGAGGCCGCCGCCCTATTAAAGAATGTTAACACAAAATCAAAACTATATTTTAACCAATGAATTCGACTTTTATTTTTACGTTTTTATAATGTAAACCAGAACAACAATAAAATTTATAATAATTATTATTTAACAGCAACACGAAATTTGAGGGGAGGTCGTCCATAAATGATGTTATCGAATTATCAATATTCCCATTTTTAGTACTAGGACCCTATATATATGCCCCCACCCCGTCTGTCACCAGTCACCAGTTCCAGTTCCAGCGTAACCATATTAAGTGAATGACTATATATCTTTAACATGGGATTTAATCAGAATCCTTGGAGACCCTCATTGTCCCTACACGTGATGGTGATGTCATTTATGGACGACCCCTTGAATATATAATTTCTCTGACCTAGCAAAATCCATGAAGACATCAACTCCAAGCTCACATTCCTCCTCCATAATAATCCGCTCCTCTGCGCCGCAGTCCCCAATTTCTGAGTCCCAAAATGGACAGGACATAGTATATTTGCAGAAGACCCCACTATGATTTGTATAGCCCTGAGTATCCCTTTTAAACTGACTAGACGTGCTCACAATTACTCCTAAGGTCATCCCAGTGGCAAGTGTCATCCCAATACAAGAATAGGCAAGAGCACGGAGCCCAATGTAGCGAAATAATTTGAGGTCAAGGGAACCAACCGCGCCACGATAGACGTAGCACATAGTGGGACCTTTAGGCAGCTCAGGATATTAATGAAGATTTCACCTGGGAATTTAACGTACATCACATTCCTTGGGGTCCAGAAGCAGAGCGGACGGGACACTTTGAGAACTAGACCAAGGACAAGTCCAAGGATGACCCCAGCAAAGGTCAGCTTGGTGTGAAGCCGATTTTTGTAGCGGAGTTTTTCCAAGAGGGTTCCATCTATCTGGGCCTGGGTGCTGCGGCTGCGAGCAGTGTGAGCCATCGCCGCTGGAATCTTTTTAGTTGAGCGAGAGTTGTGCTTACGAGCGAGAGCGAGATTTGTGTTTGTGTTTGTCGGTTATTTTAAAGACAACTCTTATCTCTGCGAAGGGGGTCCACTCGTCGTTTTTGTTTTGTTTCAATTTTTTAAAAATAAATTTGAATTTTGAACAGATACATTAAAAACTTGTTTTTTTTATTGAATTGAAAAACATCTTTCCCCCATTAAACCAAAAATATTCTAAAACCGGTTTTAATTTATTTATATTTGTTGATTACAGACACAAAATTTAGGTCCATTATTACTTAATTATTGTATTACTTAAAGAAATATCCTATTCTAATAAGGTATTATTTATTTGTACTGTTAACAGATACTGTAGAGTCCTTCATCGGAACCCCTATCCTTCTAATGGTTTTATCAATTCCTGCTCATTCTTATTTAGTAGTAACATCAGGCCTTAATCGATTAGCAGTGACCAAGGATCAACGCCAGGTCTGAGACTGCAAATTTCGTTGCAGTCTGCAGTCCTAAACGCTCACCCCAGCACACCTGCCTAATGTGCCTGCTTAATGTATGCAGGATGTTAGTTTTTTAACCCAATCGAAATCAGACTATTATCCATATGTGAGTATACGATCGTAGTGCTAAAACAATTATTAATTTAATATTTATCCGTTTCTGTGACATATTTAACCCGTTTTTCTAAAATAGTAACGGATTTAACTAGATACTATATTCTACTAAAATCATTTGCACATTATTTGAGAATTACATGGATTTCAAATTCCAAATTTTAATTGGAAAGTCAATTATTGCAGTCACGATTCATATCATCATCAACATCGCAATGCCGTTTAATTCTCAACTTTCTAGTTACAAAAACTATAATATAAGAATCAACAATAATAAATTGTAATAATGAAAGCAATATTTTGCAAGTCTTCCGCTTTTCCTTCCAGCCAGTGTATATTTAGTGATTAATCGTAAGTCGTAAAAGGGTACGTGATAAAACTATTAAAGCAACTCCCAAAACCGGGCACCGAATTACCGATCGTAATATAATTACAAGCATCTTCAAGCTCATAATATATTATTTTCATTTCAATCAATTAAAGTCTTCTTTATCCTCATCTCCTACGTAATTGTTTCTGAAAGTAGTGATCCACAATAGCTGCACAGAAGCAGTCGCCGATGACATTTGCCACTGTTACAAAACTGTCTCTACGTAGGAAATTATGAACAAAGAAATAATGCCATAATAATATTATGTTAATCAGCTTTAATGAGCATACTTAGGGTCTCCAATCCATGACGTTTGAGTGCGCCACACGAATAAATAGTAGCCGCCCGGAGCGCCACAGAATATCCCTTAAAAGTCTCTTATCTGCGGTTTTATTTTTCGCCCCCGGGGGACGACTTATTTGTGTGGCGCACATTACTCTTACGCTCTTCGTTGGAATTTGCAATATGACTTTGGCATGCTATGAACTTACATGATCCAAATAACAGGTTTAATGTGATTTGCCCAGAAAATGTTCTGCCCGAGCATACCCAGGATAATGGTAATCTGTCCAGGTCCAGAGACAGGGAGTCCCGTGTATGTTGCAACTGTTACGACAGGAGTCACAAAGAGAACTGAGCCAAAACTGCTCCAACTGATGCTCCCCGTCTGTTTAATAATGCAGTAGGCGACACTTGAGGCAATGAACATGGCAGTGCCGCTCTGGTTCAGAATTGTCCCAATCGGAGCCACTAAACGAACTAGGCGAGGATCAATACTCGTAATTTCTTCCAGCCCTTTGATTGTCATTGGAAGTGTTCCTATGCTAAATTATTATTTATTATTATTAGTATTATTGTGGTAAAACAAAGAGGGGTGTAAAGTTCAAACATGTAAATATATGCATGCTATATGGTTAGTTATTTTTTGTTATTACAGACAAAGCATAATATAGTCTGAAATAATCTGTGAAGAACCAAAATGACACATTTCCATTTGAGCCATTTTTAACCATAAATAAAATCCATCATCTACAAAAAATATTAAAATATCGCGATCTTGAAAGCAATTACATACGTTTTACTCCTTTCAAAAACATATTGTGTAAACAGAACAATTTGAAATTTTAAAAAATATGTAAATAGGACATTTTACGCTTTTAAAAAACGCTTAAATAGAACATTTTGACCTTTTGAAAAATATGTAAATAGGACATTTTGCACTTTTAAAAAACGCTTAAATAGAATATTTTGACCTTTTGAAAAATATGCAAATAGGAAATTTTGCATATTTCAAAAACATGTAAATAGGACATGTTATACTTTTAAAAAACACTTAAATAGAACATTTTGACCTTTTGAAAAAATATGTAAATAGGACATTTTGTACTTTTAAAAAACATGTAAATAGGACATTTTACACTTTTAAAAAACACTTAATTAGAACATTTTGACCTTTTGAAAAATATGTAAATAAGACATTTTGTACTTTTCAAAAACATGTAAATAGAGCAATTTGCTCATTTTAGAAACGCGTGATTACCATTGCCAACATGTATCTTATTTACTGTCTTTTTTTTTCAAGTTGACATAGCTCATTTTAATTCTAGCATAAATTAAAAATGGGTCATTTTGGTTCTTCATAGACGATTTGTGTTTGTGTGTGTCACCTTGACGAAGTTCCAAATGCAGTAGTAATGATAATTGGAAGTGTTCCAAAAAATTTGAAAGGTGCTTTCCTCAGAACCAGAACATAAATAAGGGGTTGAGTAAGAAACACATGAAGGAGCTGACAAAAAATGACGGCACATGTGAAGACAGTGAGTGAAGACGGCAAATGAAACAGATCCTTACTCTCAAGAACACTGCCCGCAACTAAAGAGACTATGCCAATGGGTGACATCCTGTATTAATAATGGAGTGTAGTGTGTAGATCAGAAATGAAATCAGGGAAACCAAACAAAATTGAGAGTTACTTTTACCGAAACCTTTTTAAACCACAGCACTGTACCAAACAACGACACAACAAAATAATGAAATAAAATAGCACAATACAACAAGTTGGTGTTTTACTAAGATTTTTTACCAAAGTGCCCATGTAGCCATTTTCAAATGAACTTCAGATAAACTAATGATAATGTTGAGAAATTGACGGGCAGAATCTCCTTGCCAAAGTACACACATTCCAATGAAGAGAGAAATCATGGAAATATTAACCATGTTTTCTCCTCCTATGCTCTCTTGTCGAATCCCAAACTTTTGTAGCTCTCTCGGCTTTTGAGGTGGCCCATCCACTAAATTATGTAAGTAGTTATTAGAATTTGGCAAATTAAATATTTTTCAGAAACAAGTTTTGGTTAAATGCATTTATAAAAATATTTATGGAAATTCAAAAATGTACAATTTTAAAAATGCTTACGACTTTTTATGTAATCCTTGCAGCTACTAAACGCATCAGAAAGGTTATCGCTATCTGGCCTTAATAAATCTGGTTTCGTTTTTTCCTTCATAATTTGGAAATAAATTCTATGTAGTTTTGTAGTTTTATGTCTTCAATAATTTCAGAAAAAGACATTTTGTATTTTAGTAACATGAATTTTTTACTTTGTTTTAAATTACCACGACAAGGGATGACTCTATGATATTTCGTGAGGCGGCCGATCTATTAAACGTTAACACAAAACTAATTTTTTACCAATGAATTTTACTTTTAGTTTTTTACATTTTTATAATAATTTAACTACGTAACAATTTTTGAGCTTGGGGTAGTCCATAAATGATGCCACTATTCCCATTTTTGGGGCCCTATCCCCCACTTCTAGCTTATATAACCACTGAGAGTGAATGGATATCTTTTACATGGGATTTAATCAGTATCCAACCAAAGTGACCCACGTTGACTCTATCCCCCGTGACGTCATTTGTGAGCTACCCCTATTGTTATAGTTGTATTTTTTCTCTGACCTAGCATAATCCATGAAGACATCAATTCCAAGCTCACATTCCTCCTCCGTAATAATCCGCTCCGCGCCGCAGTCCCCAATTTCCGAGTCCCAAAATGGACAGGAAATAGTTTCTTTGCAGATGACCCCACTATGATTCTCATAGCCCCGAGTATCTATTTTAAATTGACTAGACATGCTCACAATTATTCCTAAGGTTATCCCAGTGGCAAGTGTCATCCCAATATAAGAATAGGCAAGAGCACGGAGCCCAATGTAGCGAAATAATTTGAGGTCAAGGGAACCAACGGCGGCCACGATAGACGTAGCACATAGTGGGACCTTGAGGCAGCTCAGGATATTAGTAAAGATTTCACTCGGGAATTTAACGTACATCACATTCCTTGGGGTCCAGAAGCAGAGCGGACGGGACACTTTGAGAACTAGACCAAGAATAACGCCAAGGATGACCCCACCAAAGGTCAGGATGGTGTGAAGCCGATTTCTGTAGCGGAGTTTTTCCATAAGGATTGCTGCATCTGGGCCTCGGCCTGGGTGCTGCGGCGAACCATCATCGCCGCTGGAATTATTAGTTGAAATAGATGAGTGAGATTTGAGAGAGCGGGATTTGTGTCTGTCGTCAGTTTTAGACATCTCTTATCAGTCGGAACGGGGTTCATTCGTTTTTGTTTTGTTTCAAAGTTTGAAATAAATTTGCATTTTAAACAGATACATATATCGAGTTATATACCTGCTCCAAAATTTATTTAAATGATATAAAATCAATAACATGATGAAGAGATGGCAATGATGATGACATTATTATGATTTATTATTTATTGTTTTGAGCTGATGTCAATATTCATTCAATGTATAATAAATTATTTCAAAGCCTAAAACAAATATTTTAAAAATTTTCATAAAACATTGCATTGTTAGAAAAATTATACTATCGCAACGTCATTTAATTATTCTTAACGTTCTAGTTACAAAAACTATAAGAATCAACAATAATAAATATGGTAATGTAAGCATAATTTTTAAGTCTTTCGCTTTTGCTTGATTCCCGTGTATATTTAGTGATTAATCGTAAGTCATAAAAGGTAAAACGTGATAAAACTATAAGCAACTCCCAAAACTGAAACTGGGCACCGAATTTCCGATCGGAATATACACATGCTTCTTCAGGTTTATACATTTAATTTCAATCAAAAATTGAAGTATTTTTTATCCTCATCTCCCATGTAATTGTTTCTGTAAGTAGTGATCAACAATAGCTGAACAGAAGCAGTCGCCGACGACATTTGACATTGTTACAAATCTGTCTCTACGTAGGAAATTATGAACAAAGAAAAAATATTACCATATGTTAATCAGTTAATGAGCAAACTTAGGGGTCGTCCATTAATGAAGTTTAGAAAAGAGGAAATTTGCTTAACCTCCACCCTCCCTCCCCTAGTTTAGCACTTGCACAATATGTAGCTTGATACCAAGTTTACATAGGTCGTTTCCGACTCCCTCCCTCCCCATGTACAAACGTCATTGATGGACGCCTCCTTTTGTACATATAGAAACTGTATAAAAATTTAGCCAATTTTTAACCTTTACGAATAAATCGTACCCGCACGGGGCGGCACATCCCTTAAGGTATCTTGTCTGTGGTTTTCTTTTTCGCCCCCGGGGGACGATTTATTCGTTTGGCTCACATTCATGTTTGTTACGCTCTTCGTTGAGCGGTCATATTGAGCACAGAAATGAAATGCAAGCTACATGAACTTACATGATCCAAATAACGGGTTTAACGTCATTTGCCCAGAAAAGGTTATGTCCCAGTATGCCCAGAACAATGGTAATCTTTTCAGGCCCAGAAATGGGCAGTCCCGTGGATGCTGCAACTGCTACGAAAGGAGTCACGAAGAGAACTGAGCCAAAACTGCTCCAACTGATGCTCCCCGTCTCTTGAACAATGCAGTAGGCGACACTTGAGGCAATGAACATGGCAGAGCCACCCTTGTTCAAAATTGGCCCAATCGGAGCCACTAAACGAACAAGACGAGGATCAAGATTCGTAATTTCTTCCAGGCCTTTGATTGTCATCGGAAGTGTTCCAGAGCTAAATTATTATATTATTATTGTAGTAAAAAAACGAGAGAGGGAGATGGGGGGGGGGGGGTATTTATAGTTCAAACATGTAAATATGCGCGCTGTGCATATGGTTAGCTATTTAGTTTTGATTAAAGACGAAGCATATATAATCGTGGAACAAAATTTTTTGAGAGACTGCACAGTATCACAGACCGAGACGGCCCTTGTAAAAACTCCGTTGCATGGCAACGGTCCTGACTGCTAGTTATTATACATACCTATCTACTAATATTCATAATTCCAATTAGTTCTCAAAACTGGGGGTCGCTGCTTCTTCGCTGTTTCTTCACTGACGATATTATTAACTTATTTAATAAGTACATGGAATTGAGTACATTGAAGAAGCAAAATAATAATCTGTTTATGTAAGTAACCTTGATGAAGTTCCAAATGCAGTAGTAATGGTATTTGGAAGTGTTCCAAAAAATTTGAAAGGTGCTTTCCTCAGAAACAGAACATAAATAAGGGGCTGAGTAAGAAATACATGAAGGAGCTGACAAGAGATGACGGCACATGTGAAGACAGAGAGAGATGACGGCAAATGAAACAGATCCTTACTTTCAAGAATACTGCCCGCAACTAAAGAGACTATGCCAATGGGCGACATCCTAATCAAGTAGAACAAAATTCTGTCACAGATACTTTTTTAAGCTAAAACAAAAACAAAATAAAAAAATAAACAGGGCCGGATATATTATTGTGGCCAGCGCAGGCAGTACCCACTGCTTGAATTTTCAAAAAACATGTAAAGGGAACATTTTGCAGTTTTCAAAAATATGTAAAAAATAATATTTTGACTTTTCAAAAACATGCAAAATAAATTTTTTTTGTACATTTCAAAAACACGGAAATAAAAAATTTTAACACTTTTCTCAAAACCTGTAATTAGATAATTTTACACTTTTCAGAATCAAGTAAAAAGAATATTTTTCACTTTTCTAAAGAATGTAAATGCAACATTTTGCTTTAGCAAAGAAAACCATCAATAAAATCAAACTTGTGGTTTTTGTATGGAAACAAATTCCTGCCTAAGAACAATTCCTTCGTCCGGCCCTGAAAATAAATTAGCACACCAAGATTTTACCAAAGTGCCCATGTAGCCATTTTCAAATGAACTTCAGATAAACTAATGAAAATGTTAAGAAAATGACGGGCAGAATCTCCTTGCCAAAGTACACACATTCCAATGAAGAGACAAATCACCGAAATATTAACCATGTTTACTCCTCCTTTGCTCTCATGTCGAATCCCAAACTCTTTGAGAGCTCTCGGCTTTTGAGGTGGCCCATCCACTAAATTATGTAAGTAGTTATTAGAATTTAGCAAATTACATTTTTTTCGGAAACTTTCAGGTTTTGGTTAAATGCATTTATATAAATATATATATATATTGAAATTTAAAAATGTACAATTTTTAAAATGCTTACGACTTTTTATGTAATCCTTGCAGCTACTAAATGCTGGATCAGAAGAGTTATCTGGCCTTGATAAATCTGGTTTTGTTTTTTCCTTGATAATTTCGAAATAAATTGTATGTAGTTTTTAATTTTATGCCTTTATTAATTTTACAAAAAGGAATTTCTGTATTTGTAATATAAATTTAGTATTTGCACTTTTTTTCCTTTGTTTTAAAATAAAATATATTAATTACCGCGACAAGGGATGACTCTATGATATTTCGTGAGGCCGCTGCCCTATGTTAAATGTTAAAAAAACTAGTTTTACCAATCATGAATTTTATTAGGAGGTCATATTAACCCTACGCCCTACGCGTGATAAAGTTGTCATTTGTGGACGACCCCCTGTATATATAATTTCTCTGACCTAGCAAAATCCATGAAGACATCAATTCCAAGCTCGCATTCCCCCTCCGTAATAATCCGCTTCCGCTTCGCACCGCAGTCATCAATGTCCGAGTCCCAAAATGGGCAGGAAATAGTTTCTTTGCAGAAGACTCCACTATGATTTGTATAGCCCCGAGTATCCCTTTTAAACTGACTAGACATGCTCACAATTACTCCTAAGGTTATCCCAGTGGAAAGTGTCATCCCAATACAAGAATAGGCAAGAGCACGGAGCCCAATGTAGCGAAATAATTTGAGGTCAAGGGAACCAACGGCGGCCACGATAGACGTAGCACATAGTGGGACCTTTAGGCAGCTCAGGATATTAATAAAGATTTCACCCGGGAATTTAACGTACATCACATTCCTTGGGGTCCAGTAGCAGAGCGGACGGGACGCTTTGAGAACTACACCAAGAATAACTCCAAGGATGACCCCACCAAAGGTCAGGATGGTGTGAAGCCGATTTTTGTAGCGGAGTTTTTCCATGAGGGTTGCATCTGGGCCTGGATGGTGCGAACCATCACTTCTGGAAATAGATGAGCGAGTGTTGCGAGAACGGGGACGGGATTTGTGTCTGTTATCAATTTTAGACATCTCTTATCCCTGGGTAGTGGGTCCATTCGTTTTTGTTTTATTTCAAAACATTTTGAAATTTTGAATTGTGTGAGCAACAGATAAATATCGAGCTACCTGCTGCAATATATATTTAATTGATAAAATCAATACGATGAGATGATTTATTTTTTGAGGTGATAAATTGATGTGTCAATATTCAATGAATTTCATTGTATAATAAATTTTAAAGTCCAATGCAAAAATTAATGCTCTCTTGGCGGTGCGGTCGCGGCCAGTTTACTGTCTCTGTTGGTACAAATACTTAATTTTTTTATTAAATTGAAAAAAAATCTTTCCCTAAGTAAACCAAAAATTCTAAAACTTATTTTTTAATGTATGCAGGATGTTTGTTTTTTTTATCCCATCGAAATCAGACAATTAGCCATATATGAGTAGAATCGCAGTGCTAAAATAATTAATTTAATAATAATCCGTTTCTGTGACATTTAAACAATAGCAAAAAAGTTACTTAACTTATAAAATAAAGAAAGCGTGGACATAATTGAATCATAAGAGTTACATAATTAGTTTTACTATAGTACTACGTGTTATTAAGGATCGTGCCAAAGTCGGTTTCTGTATAGTACCATGCATGCCATGATTATATAATCCCAAATCAATACATTTTATGTTATGTAATATTGTAGTAAAACGGTAAACCGAGACGAATAATTTTGACGAAGAAAACGATAGCGGAAGGAATATGATAGGAAATCTAATGAGTTTTACTAACTGTCAACTGTGCCTGTGCCCCTGAGTTAATAAAAAGATAAAATACAGATGTTAAGTGCAAAATTAGCAATAACAATGAAGGACTGTTCATTCTTGAATTACAAAAGTACGATAGCAGCACGCGTCGCCAGGGTTCACCAGTCACCACGTCGCCAGCATTGATCAGTGGTGCCGGTTGTCTGTCAACGTCTGAAGTTATCTGCATCTGCACCTTTTCTTAGTATTCATAAGTTATCAATAAAATAGTAAAATATTTTAAAGGTACGGTACTCCTCCATAATGTGTAATGATGTTATTCAAGTTTAAAAGCTGTAATATAATCAACAATAAAAAAGCGGCTGACGAACTTCCTACAAACTATAATACACAAACTACTTACTAGTTAAACAATACAAAATCAATTAATCCCGGAAATTCTATATTGTAGATTTATTCTTTTTATCATAGGAAGAATGGTTACTATCCTTTTGAGCCTTTTTGATATTTTTATTATAGACCGAGACGTTACAAGTTATGATCTCGATAATAACTAATTTTGAATTTGAGCACCACTGGTCACATTTGGTATGTAGATAAAAACAGCTTGAACCTTGACTACTGCGATTGTTTGAGTTGATAGTTAATAGCTACTACATACGCCTGGAGTCCTGGAGAATAAAGTACCTACAACTACAACTACAACTGACAGTACTTAACGTGGGTGGGTAGTTAGCTCAAAAGTGTAAGTGCATTCGGAGGTATTAGATTTCAGCAGGTGGTTTTCCCAGCTTCGTCTTTCATGTCAACACGTCAATCGTCAATAGTCAATCATCATCAACTACAAAAGATACATCCACTTTATAGCATTAATAGATACAAAGTTAGTACGAACTACAAAAGGAGCAGAAACAGAAGCAGTCCCCGTCCTGACTAAACCCTTGACCTATGTACACAAGAACATAATAATCAGTGACTAGACAAACTTAAAGGTAGTTATTGGTTGTGTAGTTGGTAGTTGGTAGTGGTTTTAAGTTTTCGGTTCAGTTGTTAGTTAACAGTTTCTCGTTACTTTCTATTTGTTCACTTTTTCAAATTTCAGAATATCAAACGTACGTACCTACTCATCAATACCAGGACCAGGAGCAGCCTCCCCCATCGATCGAAAGGTGAAAGGGCAAAAAAGACAAAACCATAAAACAAATATACTCTGCTTACTTAAAATGTTGAATTGTTGAATGTCAATTATTGACTCAAGACTCAATAATAGTTGATACAGTGAATTGAACAACGTGAGGCGAATAGAAAAGGCAACCAGAACCAGGTAAATTTTTAATTGTATGTTCGTTCGTGAGTGTTCTATAAAATCTTGACAAAACATTTATTCTAACGTAAATAATTACCTACAGCATGACCATGGCCAACCAGGCCAACGTCAACACAAAAGAGAGCTCATTTGTCATAGGTATTCTAGTTTGTAAAAATAATAAAGTATTGATTGAAGACCCTCCGCTACTACAGGACTATTACATTGATGTTACCATTACATATTTTGGTGGTTTTGTTCTAGATATCCCAGTCTTCTTGAAGTGACTGACTAGTGACTAGTGAGGTTCAAAGTGTTTAATGTGTAAATTGAAAGAATATATCTTTTCGTGTGGAACCTGAACTTGACTGGAACTCGAACTGGGATATTGCCTGGAGAATGGAGAAGGAAAGGTAGCAGATCAACATCAACATTTACATGAAGTAGGAGAGAGATCCGTGTGTGTGTATGCATTTCCGACACATTATACTTTACAATTTACAACTATGGGGATTGGATTGGAGTCTGGAGGCTGAATTGAGTTCAATTGTGAGCAGTGAAAAACAATTTGTTTTGTTAGAGGTATTAGGTATAGGCTTTACACGCGCGCATTTCCTTTGTATTTTGTAACTATATAACTTTATACCTTGACGAATGAAGTGATGATGAAGCAGTGCTTTCGATGTCGATGTCGTACATAATTAAAGTAGTAACAGTTGTTGTGGGTCTTTTTCATGTCTGGTGGTCGTGGCCGGGCTGGGCTCATCCTCAGGTTTTGACTCGGATTTCCTCGCCCTTTGTGTAATTATATCTTTCAACGATTCTGTTCAGCCTCATAACAGCATAGCGTTTGCTTTTGCTTTTACTTTTACTTTCATTTCAGATTTCAGTTCAACTCTCCCGATCCTTAAACTCCTACAACAACATATAGAACCCGAACCGAAGTTGATAGCTGTTGGTACTGGTTCCGATTCAATGCTCAAACTCTACAACTATACTACTACTCCGATGTGATACTATACAATGTATCAAACCAAGCTGACTAAAATGTGGCGATAGGATGGGGTTGAGTTGGAATATGCTGCTGGGCACGGGGCTGATGCTTTCGCTGAGGGATTCTCGAATTGAAATTATCAAAATTTTGTGTATACTCTGGATTTGGAAATTGAAACGCACACGCAAGGCAAACTACAATTGAAAGGGAATCAATACACGCTCTTCTCCCAAAGACTAATGAGCTGGGAATATAATCCCAATTTGAAACAGAATGGGAGCTGAGCTCTAAAACTGAGGCACTCGCGTCGGTTCTTATCGTTAGAAGGCGTCATCGGCAATGTCGGCACACTCACTGTGAATCTGTCAATCCCGGATTTTAACTGGGTAATGATCCATACATTTATTTTCCATTAGCTTCCTCCTTTACCGTATTATGCACAGTATAACCACCTAATTTATATGCAGTGAAGCAAAAAAAGTCTGCAATAGCTCCGATTTTTTAAATCGTTTACACTACGACTACGTTATCTTATGCATATTTTTTTAGTGTCTAATCAAGGACCTTTAATTTTAAAATCTCTATTCGCAAATGTCTTTAGAATGTTGCATGGGCTACAGCCAAATCGACAAAATTAATAAATAATAATTAATTTATTATCAGATGTTACCTATAGTTTTTGAACAATTATCAAAAATGTAGACAGGCTATTTTGGTATTTGAGTCCTTAGCGACGTAGCTGTAGTAGGTATTAGGTATGTAGAGCCGTTATCGGTGTTGTTATGTAATGAAGTGTGAGGACGAGGACGGGAGGGGATGGAAATCCGGTTGACAAATTGACAAATGTAAAATAGTGTGCGGGGAATGAAGGGAGAGAGACGATAGAGACTCGGTGTTGAATATGAATGTGTCGGAGTGGAGTGGCTGGCTTTTAATGTGAGCTCAAGTTCTTTAGTCGATGTCGATGTGGATGTCAAAGTCGAAGTAGAAGCCTTGTCCTTTTTTTGGCATTGGCTCCGCTCCAACAACGGAGAGCACACAGTGACAGAGTCAACTGGGCCTCGGCTCCGGCTCCGGTTCCCAAGTGGAAAGTCAACAATCCACTCGACTGGAGACAGAGACAGAGAAGAACCACAACTTGTTCGTATATATTATATTCCTATCAAATAGACTATAGTAGTAGAACTTAAGCAGAAGAACTACCTTAAGCAAAGCTACAGAACCAGAACCAGACCAGAACCAGATTGTCGTTGTCGTTGTCATTTATTGTCCCCCTCTGTGCTCTGTCGTCTATATTTGACATGTCTGCTTCGTCCTCTCGTCCTGGTCCTGGTCCCCAGTCCTTCACTCAATGGGCTCTCATCATAATATGAGTCTCAAGTGTCCCACACTCATAACTCAATACTTGATGCTTATTCAATTCCATTCCACCATTTAACGCTCTTCTATTATAAATCTCATGCATGGACACAGGATCAAGAGAGACTCAAGATACTTTTCCCTTTATATAGGAGATCATCAACTACTTTGTAATTCGATTGTATTTGCATTGCATTGACTAAGTCTATTCCCTTCAGTATTTCAATATTTCAATTTTCTACAGTCTCTCTTCAGTACACAGTAATTATATGCAGTCAAAATTTACACTTGAAACTAAAAAAAACAAATTGCCTCCAATCTAACACAGTCAAATCAAATCACCTACAAAATAATACGAGAATACGAGGCTGTAAAGTAAGACCTTGATTTCACTAGAAAAGTTAACAATTGTTCGCGTTAAGAAATACGCTTTCAGAGTTAACCATTGTTAACTCTAAAAGCGAGTTTCTTAAGGCTAACAATTGTTAACTTTTCTAGTGAAATCAAGGTCTAACAGTAACAAGTTAATACTATAACTAATTTCAAACGCATTTTTATTTTTAACTGGAAATTAACTTTATTTTTGAATTTTTATCCTTCATCTTTCCCAGTCCCAATAGTCGATCTCGACGTCGACTTGTACTTTTATATAATATACATATCGTCTATGAAAAATCAAAATGACCCGTGTCCATTTTTAGCTAAAAACAATATCAACTATCTACAAAAATATTCATGTATGTCTTGAGAGCATTTAAATAGAAAATTTTGCACTTTTCAAAAATATGTAAATACAACATTTTGCACTTTTCAAAAATATGTAAATACAACATTTTGCACTTTTCAAAAGTATGTAAATACAACATTTTGCACTTTTCAAAAATATGTAAATACAACATTTTGCAACTTTTCAAAAACATAGATTTAGAACATTTTGCACCTTTTCAAAAACATAGATTTAGAACATTTTGCACCTTTTCAAAAACATAGATTTAGAACATTTTGCACCTTTTCAAAAACATATACATAGGACATTTTACATTGTTGAAAAACATGGAAATAGAAGATTTGACGTTTTTCAAAAACTCCTAATTAACATTTGACGCATGTTTCTCATTTTGTTTTTAGGACATAGCTAATTTTGATTGTAGCTTACATTGGATATGGGTCATTTTGGCTCTTCACAGATGATATGTGATGCGCTTGAGCCTTTGCTTTCGAAGCATCTTTAAATTTGTCGCGTCATTATATAATTATAATGTATGGCCATAGACTATAGTGACGAGCTTGAATATTTTATCCTGATTTGAGCGGTACAGTGGTAGCGGCTCACGTACCTCTTCACTATAATGCACTGATGTTATAATGGTAATGATAATGATGGAAGCCATTGCAGATTGGGGATTGCAGTGCTATTATACGATTCACGATATTTTGTATTGTATGATTGTGTTTAATGTATTGTAATTGTATTGTATGCAGGATTCTATTCGGCTGATATGGGTTGGACCCGCATTTCTATTATATACGAAGAAGAACCAAAGAAGACGACACGACGACATTGAATTCAATTAGCCTCTATTCCACATCGACATCCACATCGAGGCATTCGGCATTCAACTATTCCATTTCAACTCCATTACTCCATTGCTGGGGCTATAGTGTTGTCGAGTGTATTTAATGCAGCCAGCCCATTTTTAGCACTTTATTCAATTTCAATTTCTATACGAATCCCTCGGACCAATACCAAACCAGGACGAGGACGAGACCAAAAACGAAACGAAACGAAACCAGTCTCTGTGTCTGGTTCTGGTTCTGGTTCTGGGCTCTGAGAATAGAGGAAATGGACTTTTTGGTGTGTTGGAAATTTGGAATAGAATCGTGTATCGTATTATGTGACAAAAGAAATTACGTACAGTGCTCAAAGAATTCATACAACTGTTGTGGTCCATGCCCAAGACCGTCCATTATTATATTATTATATAATGTCATCTGGCTGAATCGCTGGAGAAGTGGAGACTGGATTGCGACTGGATATGTATATGGATCATCAGTTGGGAGCTGAGAGGGATAAGGGACAGAGCACAATTGTACAATAGTCTCATAAATGGGAGTCTCTTAGTGGCTCCGTGTTGGGCTCCTTTATTTAGTCCCCGTCGTAGTCGTAGGGGATGGCATCACAATGACATTGTCCACACGTTATTGACAACTAGACGACATCGTTATCGCTATCCTTTTCCTTACACCGTCCCCAATCCCCATCCTGCTCAAAGCATAATTTTGGTAGATACATGTTTAGATCTCGTACATTTTTTGTACCAGTACATTATACCCCTATAGAGCAGACCTGAACTTACGTTTACCTTCGGACCGCACATATCACTTTATTAACGAATAGTTAAGTCGCATTATGAATTTTGTACTTGTACGGTATACGAATTATTACAATATTGATGAATATTGAGCTAGCACCATTAATGGTGTGGAAGTCTTTGTGAAACAAGGTTGCGGATTGCTTTTAATTTTAATAATCATGATGTATGGTAATAGGTAAATATGGATACTTATGAATTATTATCATGTAATGTACAACATGGCTCTTTCTAATTCTACATAACTGTCTGTATTCTATAACATGTGTCGCAATATTATGGCATTTCCAATATTAATAAGCCCAATTTCATTATAACCGACACACACAGGTCTCCGTATCCTGTGGAGCTATACAACAACGCATGAAGAATGCAATCGGGCTTCAGTCGTTAGTACAAAAACAAAAACGAAGAATAAAATCAACTTATCGTCACCGTCCAGAAGTCCACGAGGTTTTGTACTGGTACTTGGTACTTCAGTTTCAGTAGGTAGGTTGGTATTTAGTTTTACGATCGTATGTCGTTCCGTTTAATACATATTCTCACTCATTTCATGTGGTCACTTTGTGTGACGATTGTGAATCACTAAACTGCAAATACTGCAATCTACGGCTGTGAATCAATAAACTGCAAGTACTGCAATCTAAAATTTTAATGATGCTTAAAATTATTTCGTTCTTTATACTTACCATCGGTCACCGTCACCGGCACTGGGGAAGAAACTAGCTTAAAAGTCTGGCGGAATTACGTAGGACTTGGGCTATATTGCTATTTCACAAACGAGTAAATTGCAGATCTCAAATTCTCATCAATAGCAAAATTGCCCATCTCCATTTTTTAATTTATTTAATTGTGTATAGTTTTTAGTCGGCAAAATAAGCAAGTGTAGATATTTCGTATTGCTGATTGTGCTCAAAAACAAAATTATACACAATTATAAATACATTAAAAATTGAAATCGGTAATTTTGCCTTTATGAGAACGGCAATTTTGCTATTAATGATAAGTGGAGATCGGCAATTTTGCTTCTTCTGTAGCGATAAATGTAAATTTAATTAGAGATTTAAAATGAGTTAGCTTGACCTTTTAGTTATAGCCCGGAACTGTGCTATATGGTAAATGATAATACTTTTCTGATTTTGTTAAACATCCCAAATTCAATCAATTGAGTTTCCTTGTATTTGTCTGTTCGCTCGTCCTCTTTTGACTTATTTACCTGCGTCACTGGCCACTATACCAATTTGACTGACATGACATGCAGATGTAAAACAAGATTATTTGACATTTAGATCCTGTCTCGTCTCCTTCTCGTATAATACAGTTGACAGTTTTGTTGTGAATAATAATGTGATCCATTCCACGATAGAACTATCATGTAGAAAATGGAAGGTGACTATGCTGTAATTCTGCCTTCAACAAATAGATACAGCAGTACAGGATACGAAGGATACGTAGAAATTGTGGAATCAGAAACATAGGGTACAGAGATGTATTCTTTCAAGTCAAACGGAACAATAAAATAAAAGCACCAGTAATAAAGTAGGTACCTATAGACCTATACCATATTAAATTATTTTATTTCTACTTTCAGTATGCTTCTATAGGCGAACTCACTCTGCCCGTATTATCAGTATTATGTGCCTATAGGCACATATATACATTAATTTTCACTTTCATGCCATCTCATAATATGTAACTATGTAAGTAAAAGTAAAAGAGCATTAGTAGACGGTAGTATAATGCCCAGAGAATATTTAATAAGAAATAGATAGAATGGAGTACTGGCGGTACGTAGTATGTAGATCCGTAATCTGTAGGAGGGGTAAAGAAATGGAAGAAGACGAGAGAAGAGAATACGGCGACAGGTGACAGAAAGACTTAAGGACAATAATTCGATTTTATCTCACTTCCCATCTTTCCCGTACCCGTCACTACACTTCTACAGTTACAACCAACACATTTATTTTTCTTAGGTATATTTTATTTCGAGTCACAGTCACTCACACGGCATCATACATCACACACACATATCGCACCGACCGGAGCTCTTTTTTTTGGCTTCACTTGACTTAATGCTAGAGCACTATTAGTATATAGTATATTAGTCAAGGAAAATAGGAACTTCTGATATGTCATGGGAATGAAGTTGCCTATCCTATCCTGTACTACCGTATTTGTATTATATTATTCGTTCTCTGGTTCCGTCTCCTACGAATAAGTAAATGCTATGATTGTTCAATAAAAAGAAATGCATATCGTCTATGAAGACACAAAATAACCCATGTCCAACTTAAGCTAGAAATAAAATGAGCTATGTCAAAAAACACTAAATGAGATAGATGCTTAAAAGCTTAATAATTACGAGTCTTTGAAAAGTGTAACACATTCCATTTACATAATCTTTAAATGCGAAAAATGGGCTATTTATGTACATGTTTTTGAAATGCGGAGAATGTTCTGTTTACATGATTTTGAAATGTGAAAAATATTATATTTGCATGCTTTTGAAAGATGCAAAATGTTCTATTTACATGTTTTTGAAATGTGCAAAATATTCTATTTATATGCTTTGAGATTATTATTGCAATTTGTTTGTAGATAGTGCATTTTGTATTTAGCTAAAACTAGACATGCATATTATAGCGTCTACAAAGACACAGAGGTGGTCAGATTGGTCGCTAGTTTTCTTACTAGCTTCTTTCAAAAAACGTTCAATTTAAGCAAGCTAGAAATAAAATGAGCTATGTCACTAAAACACTAAATGGGATATTATGTGCTTTTTAAAGTCTTACAAATTACAAGTTTTTGAAAAGTACAACACATTCTATTTACGTGTTTTTGAAATGCAAAAAATGGGCTATATACCTGTTTTTGAAAAGTTTAAAATGATCTATTTGCATATTTTTTCAAAGTACACAATGCTTCATTTGCATGTTTTTGAAAAGTGTCAAATATTCTGCTCACATGTTTAAAAATAAATGTAAAATGCTCCATTTACATGTTTTTGAAAAGTTTAAAACACTCTATTTATGTTTTGAGGTTATTACAATTTGTTTTTAAATAGTGCATTTTGTACTGTGCCAAAGCTGGAAATGAATGATTTTGATTCTTCACAGGCGATATGTAAAAAAAATCTAACTAATACTTAATAACTCCTTCTGGTTCTGGTGCAACTTTCCAACTTTCATCAACATAAAGGTGCTGTATGTGTGTATATGGAATAGTGCATGAATCGCTGCTGTTCTCGGTTCCCGTTAAAGTTGCAATATTATTCTGTTGACAATCCACGTTGATTAAATGAGGTGTACTAATTGCACGTTCACTAATTGGTATAAATGAGGAAGTTGTCTGGATTTGATTTTAGTCGGGCTCGAATTTTATATATATATCTACGTGGTGACGATTCCATGGCGGAGGCAATGTCAATGATAATGATAGGGACATATCTGTCCTGTCATCATCCGTCTCTGTGGGCCTATAAGATGTGATATGATTGCTTCTGATGATGTGATGTGCGTGTTCTAGTTGGTCTCCCTTTTTGGCTCCAATGCCAACGTAGTTCTTGGAGGACTTCAACTGGGCACAGAGATTGTTTAAGATAGTCCTTCTCACAATCAGTCCCATGTGCTTCCCATCATCCCCCATCCACTTCCCCCCTCCTTTATGCATAATACATATTACATACGCTTCGTATAAAATTGTGGATGTTTCTTTCTACTTTCTATTCGAACACTCACTTACATTGATAGAAGTATTTACAACTACTACAGAGCTAAGATATAGATATAAAGTTTACATTGAGATTATCTGTCTGTCCCTGTCCGTATCTCCTATATAGTATCTATCAATCTAGGTTTTTTGAGCCATGCCATGCGACGACGAGAAGGACGGGGGAAAAGGAAACAGGCATAATGACATATTTACAATGGCCAAGAACCAATAATGGGAGCTTTCAAAAACACTTTCATCAAAAATGATGACTAATGTTTTCAAAGAGACTACCCGCCCCTTTCTTTCTCCATTCTGCCCTCCCTCTCGCCACCACCGTCCTCCATCCTCACACCATCAGCAGTATCAGCCTTTCTTCCTCTACACAAACTCCCTCCCTCCACTTTTTGTTTTTCACATTTTCTATACAATTTATACCCATATAGAACTATCTCATCTTCCTATGTCTTATGCATTTACTTTGCTCCATCCATGTAAAGTAGATCCATTCATGTTTTTTCTTTTAAATTCTAACTTCTTATCATAGTGCCTCATCGGGACCGGGACCGGGCGGATTCAGAGAGATGTCACAGTAAAAAGGTGCCGGTACATAGCATACATGCATATGGTTCACTCGTCACTCTTCGTCTCCATCCCCGCTTCAACTCCATGTCTTTTGTTTTGACTCGGTTTTTCTGTTTTCTTGTTCAGTACGACTTCAATACTCCAAAGCTGACGACAGTGAAGAGTTGTCTGGCAAAACCGCGGATAAGTAATTTTTTTTCAAATGAGATGATTTGCATGACGTGGGGTATTCAACTGGATACGTTTACTGTGTTGAGTTATAAAAGTAAAAGTTCAACCAAAATAATGTTCTTAAATTGCCAAAATTTCAGTTTTGGTAAAATGGGATAAGTAGATTAAATGAGTTTTGTTAAAATGGGATTAGTAGATTAAATGAGTTTTATTAAAATGGATAAGTCCACCTAAAACATCCATTTCTGATTTAACTTTGGTTTTCCAGTGTTTTCGTAGTTTGTAGAAGACAAATTGCCTTGCGTAAATTTTCTTATGCAAGAAAAAGTTTAAAAGTAAAAAAAATGTTTGGTTTCACTTGAAACGATTAAAATTTCATCTGACGGACTTTTTTACTCCACGTTAAGTTATTGATTTCGCGGCAAAACGGAAAAAGTCCTCAAATTAAAAATTTGACAAATTTTCTAAAAATTCCAGAGTCAGTCCAGATTTATGAAATTGCTTGTAACAACGCTTCGTCAGTTACAGCACCTGTAGAAAAAAACAGAGTTAAAAAAATAATCCTGTCACCTTTTATTCATGATTCGTTGTCCCTGTAAAATTTGATTTGACGAACTTGACCCGTTTTGCCAAAAACCTCTTCAAACTGTGGTGTGTGTAATGACATCGGTAACGAATAACGATGCTGTAAAGTCGTGTGTTTTTGTATATTTCGTACACGAAACTCAAAGTCAGTCATTTCATTGTGGATGTATAATGTGACAGTAAGAAAAATAGGAAACCGAAAACGAAAGTCATCGACATTATAGATGTATATATATGTATATACACATAGGGTTTCCTACAGGATTTACGATTACGCTTACGATTAATTTAGTGTTTAGGCTTTTCATTTTCTTATACAATTCTACGAAGGAGGCAGGGGCTGGATTTGTGACTGGATGTTGATGGTGACAGTGACTCTGACTCTGACTCACTATATAGTGAATATGGAATTTGAAAGGGAAGGAGACAGACGACAATTCCGCTCGAAATGAAGACGAAAAAGACTCGAGACTCGAGAGAAACTCCTGGGTTCTTTATATCTTCTTCCCTTCGTCGACTTGGTCGTCTATTATTCCTTTTCTTCTCGAGATCTTCTTCTTCCTAGGTAATCAATTAGCTTAATGCATGTCTGAAGATTACACAACAGAAGGAGACATCCACATCCCACAACCCACCACACGTAACGTTCAACTCTTGTTCAATTTTCAAGTATGAGAATTATATAGACACGAAATAATTTGTGGTAATGATTTTTTGAAGATGAAATGGAAATTGAGGGCGGTCGGGCTTGTTGACTGTTGTTGTGTCGTTGTCGTTCTCTCCGGTCCCCGGTCTCCGTTGTTGTTTCTGTTTTCTGTCTCTCTGCCGCCATACGTCAGTCAGACCAAATCAACACGCTGCAACATTGAGAATTGACACTAATACATATCGCGTAATTATTTTGAAACTCTATTGTAAAAGTTTGGTGTATCTGTACTTACTATGTATAATACTAGATACTTTCCGTAGTAGGTACTTTATGTTCGGCATTCGAATTCGGCCTCATCGTCCCTAATTTATTTATTGTATGTCCAGGTCCAGGTTCGGCGATGCGGTGCGGTATAGTAAGTAGGATTCTTTCTTATTCTTCACTTCCTTTATAAATATCTCTGCATTTCTTGTACATGTGGTCCTCATCTTCGTCTTCAACCGACAGCAGCACAGTACAGTCCTTAAAAAAATCTGTCTCCACCACGACCGCCATAGCGGGACTCGGACAATTTTCAATTACAATTATTACAACAATGAAAGGAGATGACGGGCTTGGAGTGTTCCATATAAAATAATATACGTAGGTAGTAGTTATTTACTTTGAGTCTTGAGGTTTTCGTAGGAAAATATTTTTCCATTTTTAACCTTTTTGTCTCATTTGTTTGTAAATAAATATGCATTGTGTAGGAAGGGAAGAATGAGTAGGTGGGACCTACCTTAATGTGAAATGATTAATTCCTAGTACTGTAGTGGGTACGTAGGTAATGGGCTCAAGTTTTTTTTATAGTGTTAAATGCCTTCCCTTCTTGTAGTGGTTTCTTGGGGTGTTGTAAATTGGAACAATAATTATGGCATGGTGCTTATCTACTTACGGTAATGTCAGGGCATAGGGATTCGGGTGAATATGATTTAATTTTAAAGCTTTGATGACTTTAATGAAAGGGGTCTACGTCCGGCTGGTAGTTCCAAAATGCCTCAGGCTCAGATCTTTATTTTCAAATCACTGAGTTCTAAATATCGATTGATTCAAATATATATGCATATTATACTAATGCTTAAATCTATAATTATATTTTCTGACGTTCATCCATCCTTAATTAAAAATATCGCCAAGACTATAGCTATGTGCATAGATATGGCTGCATACTTAAATGAAAGTGAGGAATCAATTGGAATGTGTGAGTAAAAATATGTAAATCAATAAATGAAAAGATGGGCTACGAGTATGTGCTTATATGGACTAAGGCCCTATCGGACTATGAACTTTTGACGGTCAAAATCAACTAAAACCATTTGCAGGGAAGGAACATGGCTAAAATAATTGATTTATTAGGTATTTTAGTCATTAGGCCGATTTAACATTAAGTAATGCATCACGTTATATTCCACGTTCCATAATACTATTGCTCATACACTGCGTATGTATATTCTACCTTAAGTAATTTAATATTATTGAGGTAAAATATAGCCAAAGTGTTGTCCCATATTTAATATGGTTTTAGGACTGTAAGACCCAGTTTGGGCAAGTAAATGTAAGAAGTCATGGAATGATTAAGTTGGTGAAAAATAATGAAAACTTACGTTACGCCAAAATGTTAACTATTAATGTAATTCTTGGATAGACATATTCCTCCCGGACAGTTTCCTCCCCGACATATTCCCCCCGGGACATTATCCTCCCAGACGTTAGCCCCCGTGGACAATTCGTACCGAGCCCATTTTCCTAAACCGTTTTGAAATCACAGTGGTGGAAACGTGCTGAGCAAAGAATACATGAGGTAAAAAATTGGCAACTGTATTTTGCCAATTGTCTTATGGAAACTGCCTTATGGCAATTGCGTAGTGCAACTGCCATTTGACAAATGCTTTTGGACCACTGCCTTTTGACAAATGCTTTTGGACCACTGCGCTGCCTCTTGGCAACTGCCTCATCTTAACTTTCCATTGGCAACTGCCTTTTAGCAACAGCCCTTTGGCAACTCCCACTTGGCAAACTTGCTTTTGGCTGCTGCCTTATTGGAGATGCATGAAGCCTGCAACTGCCTTACTAAAGTTTGCCTTTTGACAACTGCCTTTGCACGAATGTTGTAGTTTATAGTAATATTACGTTAGGAAATTGTCCTCGGCACATGTTGGAGGAAACTGTAACATTAGCGGGGGTTAATGCCTAACAGGAAAATGTCCCAGGGGAAAATGTCCCGGGAGAAAATGTCCAACAACCCTTGGATGGTATAATTACATCAAGATTTTAAGAAGGTTTTAGCTAATGAACAGTATATTGAATAACTTTTCTTGTGTTGAGAAAAAACAATCCCTGGTCAGTCGCATATGTCAACTTCAGTCGTCTCTGTTATATGCACAATTTTTAACTCACTGGCTTTCCAAAGTGCTGAAAACAGTTTTTGTTAACTAGTGTTGTTGTCTCTCTCGAATTTTTCGGGTTTGCCCCTGTGCTAATAATATTGTTTTATATCCTTAACTGAATTAGGTCACAAAATATATATGAAAATTGGTATTACTAATTATATGTACATTGTCTGGATCAGCTTTCCTGTGTCTGTCTAAAAGAACAATAAATAATTTTAAAAAGAATTAAAATATACTTCAAAAAGATCTTCAATCATGTCAATACTAAAAAGGTACAAACCAAAAAATAAAATGGAAATGGTGGAAGTTCATAACGCAGACCATTCGGGTGCAATAGCAATACAAAGATATAGTAGAAAATCATCCACTGCCGTTTCTCAAGAAGTAATTCCCAGCTCTGCTAACAATACCATGAACACAAATTTGGAAAAAATAGAGAAGTTCCTGATTAGGCTAACTCTCAGCACAGCAATCAAAATTTACAAATTTGCAGCATTCATTAGATGTGTCCCTTTCGAGCTCATTGACAACCAAAGTTTGAGAGTTCAAATGTTCGCCCAAAAATGGAAGCGCATCCTCTGGCAAATAGCTTCCTTCCTCACTATTGGCGTGTCCATCTTCAAATGTCTCTATTTCTTGGTAGTAGTTGGGAAAATGGAATTTGGGACGGAGATGGCAATTCATATTTTTAATATCATTCTGTCTATTCTCTACGTTGTCTTCAATACGTCCTTGCTTCTCAAGCCAGAGGAGTGTGTTTTTATGCTGAATCAGCATGATTTCATATTTAGAGCGTCACCAGGTAAGTACTTCAAAAATCAGAAATTAATATAAACTAATTAAAATTCGAAATCATTTGCTAAAAAATAAATAAATCTGTACGCAATATATAAAATTATTTATTTCATGTAACATTTCACTCTGATGCTATTACATGTAGATCTCAGGATGGGGGGCAGACATTGGGCCTCCCACCCAATTGTCATGATTGCAGTTGTGTACTTTAGTCGTATGCAAATTCTGCTTGGGATTTCCTTCACTATAATGTTTGTGTGGAAGCCTCATTACTCGGCTCACCTGTACTCCGTCTTTCCCGAGAGTTGGAAGGGGGGAGGGGGGAATCATAGACTGTTCATTGTCTGCACTGCTCTGGAAATATGCTGGACAACTTCGGCACTTACAATACTCGTCCTCTTTTTCTGCTACTGGGTCGCCATTGTTTTCACAGTGAATACGGCTCTTGAGACTCTCGGGTAATTAATCAACTATATTACACATATTAATTTTAAAAGTTAAAATTAATGCAAATAAATTCGTAAATTAGAAGCTACTTTTTAACTGTATATAACTACAGAGATACGTCATTTCATTTTGTAATTAATTATTGTTTTCAGGCAAAGAATAGAGTTGACAGCAAAGGATATCCATGCGTATCTCTACATCCTTTTCATGGTGCTGTTCAATGATTTCAATGGGAGCTTCTTCACACCTGGATTCTACACCACAATCACTGCCGCCCCAATTCTTTTAATTTTCCTCACACTCACAACATTTGACTCTGTCCACATCTTCGTGTACCTCTCTTTCCCAGTCTCAGCTCTCTTCTGCATCTTTCTCATCATTTATTTTCTACCGCAACACTCAAAGATTGCAATATTATCGACAAACCTTCTCAAGGAATTGGGAAAGCGGAGGATTGTGTCAATGAACTCAAGATTTAAGGTAACGTCAAAGGTTCCAAAGTTGAGCACACTGGCTGAGCTAGAGTTCAGGTCACCTCTGGAGCGGGAGGAGTATCTTAGAAAACGAGCAGATGCATTTCGCCCGACGGGCATTCGTAATGCCTTCTTTGGACACTGCTCACTGGGAACATCTGGAACCATGATGGAGCAATTGTGCAACAATCTCCTCCTCTTACTCTCTAACTAATGTAAAAGATAGTTTTAATTCGTAGATAATTTTTTACGTGACGTATTGTCATTAGTTGTTTAGGTAAATTAGTTTCTTTATTAGCTATACCCCTTTCTTTTGTATGATACTCCATCCTGTAGAACTTTTACAACAAGCGCTGTGACAATCAAAATCAACTAAACTCTAAACTAAAATAAAGGACTGAACACATATGAATAATGTTATATGCATACTTCGGATTTACTTCGATCCTCTTTCTTGAGCAAAACCGGCCTACCTACTCTAAACTATACCTATACTTGACAACAACATTAATGTTAATAGTATTAGTATATAATGCAATATGTATATGGTTTTCATACTTTCAAAACTCTTCGTCAATATAGATAATAATATATATACGATATACATATATATACTTATACTGACTTATCCTTACTTTGACTTATTTTGGGCTATCCTCAGCGGAGGACAGTGCCACATTTATTTTTTAATAAAGTTGTCTTTCTCTACTGATATGCATGCCTATAATCAAAATATTATATACATACGCCTTACGAGTTCGTTAATTTTAATGTGTTATAAACCACAGTAGCTAATCAAATATTTAAATACATTATCACGATGGACTACATATTTCTTTATTTCCATATTCCTCCAAATGTATTAAAATTCAAGCTAATTTTAATTTTATTCGGTAAAAAATAAATGAGTTTTATTTTTTGTAAATAGCACGATGGAACATTAAGTAATGCACCACAATCCATCCTACGTTACGTTCAACGTTCCATACTATAGCTCATACACTACGTCTACGTATGTATGTATATTCAACCTTAAATAACTAAAAAATATTGAAGGATATATCGCCAATGAATCGTTTCATATTTAATTAGGTTTTAGTGCTGTATGGCCCATTTGGGGCAAGTAAATGCAGGAAGTCATGGAATCAATAGGTTGTTTACCCTTGCGTTACCAAAAAATAATGAAAACTAACGATAAGTAACAGCAGTTTTACGCCCACATGTTAAATAATAATTTAATATTTAGATGGAAATATTCCTCCCCGACATATTCCTCACGGGACATTATCCTCCTAGAGACATATTAGCCCCGTGGACAATTCGTACTGTGACCATTTTCCTAAACTGTATCAAAATCACATTGGTGAAAATGGACTGAGCAAAGGAATGAGGTAAAATACATCAAATGAACATCTCGCGAACATTGTCGTTGTAAAAGAAAAGCAGTAATTTCCGGCATTTTAATTCAAATGGACTGGATACCCACAATAATTTATTGTCGGGATACAAAAAGTCGAAATAGTGGGAAAGGTTGTCCTAACCACCGAATTAGAGTTCAGGTCACCTCCGGAGCGGGAGGAGTATCTTAGAAAACGAGCAGATGTATTTTGCTCGACGGGCGTTCGTAATTCCATCTATGGATACTGCTAACTGGGAACATCTTTAACCATGCAAGATCAGTTGTGTAACAATCTCCCCCTCTTACTCTCACTAATATAAAAGATAGTTTGAATTCGTGAGTAATTTGTAGATGACGCATTGTCATTAATTGTCTAGACAAATTAGTTTAAATATGTATCCAATTAATTTTGTATTTATAATGAAAATGTTTATTTTCAAATTTTCTGCTTGCCTGTACTTACAAGGATTTCCTTTTAAATATATAGAATTCATAATTATTAGATATGCCATTATGTGGTGGTAGTAGAGTGCGTAAATGTGATCGGGTTCATTTTTTTTCAAATTTGAAAATCTGTAACTTTTTACCCAGCCGACGCACCATGAAGAAAAAGTTATCATTATACTTCTCTTTTAATCCTTTATGTACACAAAAATACTCAGTGTCGAAAATTAAAAGTTGCAAGAGATACAGGTCATTGTACAAAAAAAACTGCGGAAAGTCTTACAAAGACCCAAGTGCCCTTAATGTGATCAATACATTTAAAGTTAATGTTAAAGTAGGGTCTTAAATGTGACAAATTCAAAAAAGTACTCAAAACTTTCATGATTTTGCATAGCCAGAGTTTTTAAGGAAAGAAGCTGAAATCAGCAGTAAAGATAGTTGAGACTATAGGTTGTATGAATATTAGTCGCACAGATTTTTAAAGGCGGTAATATTTGAACGGCGGCCACTGATCACATTTAAGGGGTGATCACATTTATGCACCTTAGTGCTAGTTAATCTATGTATAAGGTTGAAAAATTACCCATTTCATTATTAGGCTTATTATTACTATATGTACATGCCATACCTGTCAAATAAGCTTAGTCAAAAATAAATTTATGGAAAAATTGCGAAATAAAAACAAGACGCGAATTACTTAAAATGAAACCTATCTAATACTAACACCTAAATCTATATATTTTCTGACTTTCGTCCATCCTTAATGTAAATTATATAGCCAAGACTATACTGACTGGTGTAGGTACATATGGAAATCTTTAACAGAGAAGGAACATGGCTAAAATAATTGATTTAATAGGTATATGTTAGTCAGACATTTTAAACCCATTGCTGTATTGGTCCCGTCTTGAAAGTTCGTTACTGTGTTGCAAATGAGGAAACCACAATAGCTAATAAAATATTTATTTACATTAGCGAAGTTGAACATTAAGTAATGCATGTATGTATGTATGTATGTATGTTACAAGTATCGTACTTTCAGGCCAAAGCCTATAGCACACTTGGAAACAATTTACTCTACTGCTTACTCTTCAGAGATACACTATATACAGACTAGTCCAAGTGTACTCTTTGAGTATGAACATTAAGTAATGCATCACGTCATATCCCCCGTTCCATAATACTATAGCTCATACACTGCGTATGTATGTATATTCTAGACCGTAAAGTAATTACCTACATAATATTAAAGTACAAACAAGGGCTAAAGCCCTTGTTTTATGGCAGCCGCCTTAACAGCAAAATTAAGCATTTTGAATCTGCCGCCGAATTTTAGTTTCAATATAAGTTTTAAATTAAGAGAAGCAATTAAGCCGCTCAATGTGTTTTTAGTTATCGTATCGATCTTATTTATAATAATCCATATCTGTAATAAAACCAAAAATTCAAAATTCCAATTTTTGAATTTCCCGCTAAAACATTAAATATTGTGTTAACTCAAGATTTCGACCGGTCAGGCAATAAACTTACACTAAAATGATATACCATTGGAGCAGTAACGATTAGGGGAATATAAATTATTTAGTGTGGAAGCAGGATCGTTATTAGTTTTTAAATGGGTTTAAATAACATAATTGCAAATTAAAAAAAGTTAACGGATTGTGACGAGTCATATATCATTTGAAAGCTCTTTAAAAATAAGCAGACACCATTTTTTTTGTTTTTTGATTGTGACCCATACAACACATTTTTGGCGGCATTTAAAAATTGAAAGACCGTTATTTTGAAAACGTTTTGTTATAATGGAGGCCCATTCCGTTATTTGATTTCTACTAGTGATTAGCTTTCCAATGATATATCGCTTGATGAAATTGGTCCAGTATTGCAAAAGTTTTAAAATTACGGTAAATTATGTAGATAGGTAGGAATAAGTAAATAATATAGCCAATGTATTGTCCCACGCTTAACTAAGTGTTACAAAGTACTGTAAGACCCAGTTTGGGCAAGTAAATGTAAAGAAGTCATGGCATCATTAAGTTGTTGAAAAGTTATGAAACGTCAAAATGTTAAACATTGATGTAATTCTTGGATGGACATTTCCCTTCCGGACCGTTTCCGCGCTGACATATTCCCCCCGGGACATTATCCTCCCAGACTTTATCCGTTAAGTTAGGAAATTGTGCTCGGCACGTGTTGGAGGAAACTGTAAAATAAGCGGTGGCTAATGTCTGGGAGGATAATGTCCTTAAGAAGGTTTTAGCTAATGAACAGTATATTGAATAATTTTCTTGTGCTGGTAAAAAGCATTTTCTGGTCAGTCGCATGTCAATTTCAGTCATCTCTACTATACTCATAATTTTTAGCTCACAGGCTTTCCAAAGTGCTGACAACAGTGTCTATTACCTAGTGTTGTTGACTCCCTCCAATTTTTCGGGTTTGTACCTCTGCTAATAATAATATTGTTTTATATCCTCAACTGAATTAGCTCACAACGTCAACTCCAAAAAAAGTGCAAACCAAAAAATAAAATCGAAATGGAAATGGAAATGGTGGAAGTTCAAAACACTGTTATTTCTCAAGAAGTAATCCCCAGCTCTGCTAACAATAAGATAAATAAAAATGTGGAAAAAATAGAGAATTTCCTCATTAAGCTAACTCTCAGTACAGCAATCAAAATTTACAAATTTGCAGCACTCATTAAATGTGTCCCTTTCGAGCCGATTGACAACCAAAGTTTGAGAGTTGAAATGTTCCAGCAAAAATCGAGGCGCATCCTCTGGAAAATAGCTTCCTGTCTCACTATCGGCGTGTCAATCTTCAAATGTCTCTATTTCTTGGTAGTATTTGAAAAGCTGGATGTTGGGACGGAGATGGCAATTCACGTTTTTAATATACTTATGTCCATTATCTACTTCGTCTTCTATACGACCTTGCTTCTCAAGCCAGACGAGTGTGTTTTTATGCTGAATCAGCATGATTTCATATTTAGAGCGTCACAAGGTACTTCAAACATCAGGACTGATTATAAACTAATTAAAATTCGAAAACCTTGTACACAATAAATAATGCTGAAGGCATATTTAAAATTAATCATTTGTATATTTCGCTCTGATGCTATTACGTAGATCTCGGGATGGGGAGCAGACATTGGGCCTCGCACCCAATTGTTATGATCGCAGTTGTATACTTTAGTCGAATGGCTATTCTGCTTGGGAGCTCCTTTACTATAATGTTTTTGTGGAAGCCTCATTACTCAGCTCACCTGTACTCCGTCTTTCCCGAGAGTTGGAAGGGGGGAGGGGGGAATCCCGGCCTGTTCATTGTCTGCACTGCTCTGGAAATATGCTGGACAACTTGGGGACTTACAATACTCGTCCTCTTTTTCTGCTACTGGGTCGCCATTATTTTCACAGTGAATACGGCTCTTGAGACTCTCGGGTTAATTAATAATTCAGTACTTTAGCACCCGAAACTATTTAAAAATAAAAAAAAATAAAAAAATAAATTCCTAGCTGTTTCGTAGTAACTGTATAACTACAGCGATTTTGGAATAATGCAATTTATTGTTTTCAGCTACTTTTTGACTGTATATAAAGCTACAGAGATACGTCATTTCGTTTTGCAATTTGTTATTGTTTTCAGACAACGACTAGAATTGACAGCAAAGGATATCCAAGCGTATCTTTACCTCCAAATATTCATGGTACTGTTCAATGATTTCAATGGAAGCTTCTTCACACCCGGATTCTACACCACAATCACTGCCGACTCCATTCTCTTTATTTTCCTCGCAATCACATCATATGACTATGTCAACATCTTTGTGTACCTCTCTTTCCCAGTCTCAGCTATCTTCTGCATCTTCCTCATCATTTATTTTCTGCCGCAACACTCAAAGATTGCCATACTATCGACGAACCTCCTCAAGGAATTGGGAAAGCGGAGGATTGTGTCAATGAACTCAAGGTTTAAGGGAACGTCAAAGGTTCCAGTGTTGAGCCCACTGTCCGAGTTAGAGTTCAGGTCACCTCTGGAGCGGGAGGAGTATCTTAGAAAACGAGCAGGTGCATTTCGCCCGACGGGCGTTCGTAATGCCTTTTTTGGACACTGCTCACTTGGAACATCTGGAACCATGATGGATCAGCTGTGCAACAATCTCCTTCTCTTACTCTCGCTATAAAAGATAGTTTTAATTAGTAGATAATTTGTAGGTGAGGTATTGTCATTAATTGTCTAGATAAATCTAATTTATTAATTATTAATTCTTATTTTCAATCTTTCTGCTATCCTGTACTTACAAGGATTTCCTTTTAAATCTACAATTCAAATTATTAGATTTGCCATTATTGATTATGAAGCAGTTAATCTACACAATGTTGAAAAATTACCCATTTTAGTATTAGGATTTAAAATACATAATAAGTAAATATTAATAAGCAAATCTTGCGCTGTCGCAAAAATACTAAAAACTAAACCTGATGGGTTAGATATTTGCATTATTTTCCTAAAACATTAATTTACCTTAACACTTCAGTGTACTTGTCTATACCATTAGTTTTACAGAAGGGTGGGCCGAGATTATAGAGACAAAGTTCACCTTTAATTTTTAGCATGTAGAACCCAGCGATGAATAAACTTAGTATTTTCAATGTGTTCGCCGTTCAATTTGGATACAGTACGTAGTCTTTGTTTCCACGATTCGAATACTTCTCGGCACTTTTCAGAGGTGACTTTGTTCCACTCATCGTTTGATACTTTCCAAAGCCCAATGGTGGATGCCTTTCGTTTAAATAATGCTTATTTTAAGCAACCAACACCAAAAACGTCCATTGGACTTACATTAGGTGACTAAACGGGAATTTATGAATTCAGAATTAATTTTATTCTGAGTCTTTCTTCCAAGCCTATAGAATACCACTGGGTTACCCGGGCAGTATGCAAACTTGCCATGTCATGATGCACAACGACCTTGTCGGTGTCCTCTCCGTAAAGTCGTGGGACATGAACTTCTAATATAGGTTTTAAAACCTTGCCCACATAGTACTTTGAGTTTACCTTGACCTTTGGTGGGACTTTAATAAGTGGCAGCACTCCACGACCCGTCAATGCACCAACAACCATTATCTTGTCACCGAACTTTTCTTTCCTATTCACCACTGGATTAACATCTAATTCTTTGTCCTTAGTATAGGGAAATCTTCTCTCCCCATTACAGTCCTGAACGTAAAAAAATGCCTTGTCTAGAGTTACTGCAAATTTGGACTTACTACCTGCAAGAATTTCTTCGTACAGCTTCCGGGCGTTAGTTTTTCGGACTTGTTTGTTTTTATTAGACAACAGATGCACACGCGTCTTTTTTCGAATAGTTTTACTTAGATCTTCTATTATTATTCGCCTCACAGTAGTACGAGATACTCCTACTTGCTTTGCAATAGTACGTTGAGATCAGGGGTTGACATTAGAAGTCATTTGGTTAACTATTTTTATAATACCCGGATTTACAACTTCACGAGGGTACACGTTTGAGGGCCGAGAAAACCCTAAACCTGCAGCTGCTCTTCGTTTTCTAACAGAATTTACAACAAGATCAACAGTGCTAACGCAAACAGGTATTACTTCATTATTGAGCATTGCTGCTATTTTTCTACACGGGTATTTAAGTTCGGAAAGCACCCGGATGCGGGTTTCCACTTCAGAGTCTATTTTCGGGCCCATTTTAGAAGCTACCGTTACGAATTTTTGCACACGTAAGCCTAAATGCCTTGTTCATAGTATGTTAAATTGCCGCGGTTCTCATGTGAAGAATACGGTGAACATTTAGTATTTTAGTTTGTCTCTATAATCTCGGCCCACCCCTGTATTTTGGGACTTGGGGGAAAATGTCCGGGGTTACTGGATGGAGGGAAAATGTGCGGGGGGATAATGTCCGGGGGGACAATTTCCGGAGGGAAGATGTCCGGGGGGAAAATGTCCGTATACCGATGTTACATATTGTGAGGATCTCGTATCCCTATCTTACCAATGCATGACATATACATTTGCTGAGAGCTAACTACACATATATACGTATCTTATTAACGATCTAACAGCGAGCGACAGCGGCCAATATAACATAATATGTATATAGCAAACATGTATAGTTGATAGTTGAGTATAAACGTAGTATATAAATATGTTTCGGCGAAGTATTTCCGGATAAAATACGTTATGTTTTATGCTTTTTGTTTATATGTGTATTGTCACTCTGTTCTAATTCAGCATTATACATTACGTAATTAATATTTGAATATGTAAACGCAAGTCAGCTCGATTGCTATGCTAAACCAATGCTAATTACATTTACCTCTTACCTATACTTTGTGTACACTTAATCCGTTACTTGTAGTTTATACCTACTAGTAGCCTACTATGTCCAGTACTAAAACATAATTGTAAACTTACGGTAATGTACTGTAAAGTATGTGTTTCTTTTGTAGTCAATGTTCATTTGGCAAGGTGTATAAACCCGGGCCGAGGTCTTGTCTCTGATTGTCTAGTGTATTAATGTCTTGATTATTGAATTCAGATTAAATATAGAATTATACTCAAGGATTTGAGTTTTATTACTTTATTTGATATTTATTTCTAGTAATATCCCTCGTGGTATAATTGCGAGATGAAATACTTTCATATTTATTTTGTATTTAACCGGCATTTCTATTATTGGCATTTTTTGCTAATCAATGCTGAATGCAGAGGTGGAGCCAGTAGCAGACTGTATTAGAAATTAGTATAGCGACGTGGTAAATTCGTGATATTTTTCTAAACGTCAAACGTGCACTGGTGACTGGTATGATAAGTTCTCAGTTATCATTTGAGCAGTACCAAAGATATGGTTGATATTAGTTTGAAATAAATTCTTTAATAATCCAGGTAAGTATATACTGACGACGTGTACCAAATTACTTACTGAATTTACTGTAATACTTTATGAATGAGGGTATTCGTATTTATATATGTAGGTACTTACTTACATAATGCGAGTTTCACGTGGATGGATGGATGGACGGATGGTGTGAATTATTAACTAAAATACTTCTGGGCTTCTTGAATTACAGCTTGACAATAAGAGACATTGGAGATGGTGTTAGACACGGACTCTTCTCTTCCCCTCAATTTCCAACCAAAATTCATGATGGCTTCCATTCCATACCGTCGTGAGCCTTGATACAGAACTTGTCTGTGAATATTATGAATAAAATATCAAATCAGCAAACTAACAATTCACGGATACGATTGACGAGACGATACGATAGTGTATATATCGCTAACAATACGTACGTTATTTAGTATAATGTTTAATTCAGCAGGGGTAAATTCAATAACTTTCTGTTATTCTGTTTCATATTATACTCTGCTATATACTCCTATTCACGATTCGGTTTTATAAAGTTTATTTCATCATGTTACTTATATAATGATACAATATGCGGGTTCCGGATTCTTTTCTATTATGAGTCATCTGTCGGTAGTATATCCATAGGCATATACTTAATATGCTTAAAAGTTTTATTGTCAACTGTGGTTACCTTTACATTTATTCACTGATGCTGTAGTTAACAGGGTGTGTGATAGATTTAATCTTGATCCATGTCCTAATTTATTATTCAATTTTTCAGAACCTTGCCGAGTATGTAATTAAGGTGGTTCCAATTTTTGAACATGTGTAAAAAAAATAGAATGTTTTTTTAATCCTTTGACAAATCTAGATCTAGCCTGTTTTGAAGTGTTTGCTTCGATGTACATAGGTGGATAATTTTATGGCTACTGTTGGTTGCAGTTGGTTAGTTATACAATGTATTAATAAGCAAAATACATGAATGGCCCAGTTTTGTGCATTCTTTTCATAGGTTAATATTTTTTGGTCTTGAAAAGACTTGAAATGTAAGTGATGCTTACTACATATTACATTCTTATGCTGATACATGTATCTAGTATACTAATAATTAGATATTAAATATATTTACATTATATTATTGCTTGAAAAAAATAAGTAGGTAGGTCGGTATAGGTGAGTCTTTGGATATGAGTGAAATAAACTTAACAGAAAATTTATTTCTATTTACTATATTAGAAAACGTAAAATCAATAGTAATACATAGTAGCCCTAAGCTATCTATATAGGCCAGCAACTATAATCCAAGAAACTGTATACCTTCCAGACCATAGCTCTTCAAGTTCTATGTAGTACTACCTACCTACATTCTTTTGGTTGTGGATTTGGACTGGAGTTAGAATTAGAAATGTGACACTTCCCCCGTCTCACATTTCCACTTCTTGTTATTCTCCCGTATTTATTGTTAGTTATGATTACCGATACCAAAAGGCTCTCATTATTTCATTACAGATTTTCAACACAAACAAGAATATTCTATAGGATTACGAATTTACCACGACCAGTATGCTGAGCAAACCAAACCAAGGTGACAAAACTCATTGCTGGATCTATAATATGGATCGTGTTCCGCTTAATTTCTTAACTATTATTTTGCCATCGCTCTCAACAAAACCAAACCATTCGGCATTCGTTCGGCGTTATCTGATTTTAAATTTAAACCATCAACCATCGCACATCGCACCTAGCTTTAAAGGAATTTTGATATATAATGTTATTTCATTTGCTCCTGTAGTAAGCTTGATGTACAACTGCAACTGCTCTCGTTTTAACCATGCTATCTAAATTGTGATCCTTCAATTCAAAAGGGACTATTTACACACATTTTCGGATCGGATTTAATTCAGATATTCGATCTACAATCTACACGTACAGTATCGTCTGTGAAGAACCAAAATGATCCATATCCATTTTTAGCTAAAAACAATATCAGCTATCTACAAACATATTCAAATATGCCTTGTAAGCATTTAAATACAACATTATGCAAATTTCAAAAATATGTAAATACAGCAATTTACACTTTTCAAAAATATGGAAGTAAAACATTTTGCACCTTTTCAATAGCATGGAATTGGAACATTTTACACTTTTCAAAAACGTAAATATACAACATTTTGAAGTTTTTTAAAACGCTTAAATAGAACATTTTACTTTTTTTCCAAACATTTAAATAGAACATTTTGCGCTATTCAGAAAGTCTTAATTAACATAGTGTTTCTGATTGTGCTTTTATGACATGGCTCATTTTTTTTCAACCTAAATTGGATATGGGTCATTTTGGTTCTTCACAGACGATATGTTGCTTTGCATCGTCAATATTTTCTACGCTTTGCAAGACGTCACATACGTGATAAAAACTATACTTTTATGGCGGCTATATTATGGACACGGAAATGGGAAAATGGGAAAATCTAGATCAGTGTATGTCAACTGCACTGTGTGTGGATTGTGGCGTAGCTGATCGTTCCCGAATTTTTTGAACTAGCGACTATTGGGTGTAAGGCCGGGCATATATTATTCTCAATTTTCATTGTGGTAAAGGAACATAGCTATTTGTACTAATATGAATTTACTTTATATTGTATTACTACTAGGTTTGTCTGCCTTTCTTTTCTTTTGAAATGAAATATTTATCCAGCCTCTTATTACCTTTTGTTACATTTTATGATTCTATTATATTTTGTGGATTTGAATGGTCGTGTCTGTGTGCGTGTGTGGCTACAACTGAACTGGTGGACTCGACTCAAGTACTTAAGGCTTAAGGGTTCCTATGAGGTGCAAACATATAATTATTATAATGTCCTCTATTCAGTTTCGATTGGTCGCGTATTAAAGGCCAAATGTAAACTGTCGACGTCAACCATGGGCCATGGATGGACGTATTATCACAATTTCCCTTTAGTGTGGCATTACTGTATCATTACTATCATTAGCAAGTATAAACATAAATTACAATTACGGATTTGTACTAAATTGTTCACACACACTACACAGTATCAAGTAAGTACTTGCGTCATATTAAAAGCTTGTGGTTTAGTTTCGTTATCTATGGCTGTTGCTGTTCTTGCATTGAATAGGAATTTATTTTTGAGACCCTGAGCGAAGAACGAACGAAAAACAGTCAGCCGCCCTACAATTTTATTTAACATAACTGAATTTTTTCCAAATTGTACATATTTTTCCTTTCAATATTTTTTTTAGTTTGTTTTTGTGATCTGATGTTTTTGTCTCTTTCAGGTTTATTGCTTTCGTATTTTTTCTGTCGCAATGGATTTTACTCAAGCTTCGTATTTTCCTAAAATGAAACTAAGAAAATTTGAGACTTTTGATACTTTGATAGAAGGAAAATCAAACACTTAATGATAAAAAAAACCTTTTTCGATTGCACTATTAACTTTTACTGCAATTGTTTTTTTATCTACCCTTTTTACATTTAATACATATAAATTAATAATGTGAAATGTTTTTTAATTACATTGAAATTTCACAACTAAAAGCTACAATACAAAATAATTTTAATTACTTGTAATGACACATGTAAATGGACAAGGATTCTAATATAATAAGTGATGCAGCAGATGCTATGCTAATGGTCTCATCTTGGAAGTCTCAAGTATTTAACCATACAGATAATTAGTAAAGATAAATAAATATACACATAAATTAATTGTATTTTTTGTGGCCACTTGTGGAAATACTTTTAGTGACAGCCTATCTTTAGTCTACATCATAATAAGGTTCAATTTTCTATAGTAGTGTTCGTCTTCGTGACAAATCAACAATGACAAAGGAGGTGCTGGTACTGGTACTACTACTGAGAATGTGTGTGAATAAGCACGTCATTGAAATTAATTAATTACAAGATAAGTTTATGAGAATCATGAACCATGTTGTGTGCCTGTGTTATTTGCTCACTTTCCTAGTTAATCTTTAACTTTGGATAATTTCGGCAGTGAAGAATCAAAATGAGACATCTGCATTTTTAGCTAAAAATAAAAAATGTACTGTATCTAGTATCTACAAATGCTTCAAAATATCATGAACTTCAAAGTATGTAAATAGCGTCTTTTACACTTTTTGAAACATGTAAATAGAACATTTTGCACTTTTCTAAACATGAAAATAAAGCATTTCTAACGTTTCAAAAACATTTAAGTAGAACGCATTTTGTACATTTCAAAAAGACGTAAATAGAATATTTTGCACATTTCAAAAACATGTAATTAATTAGAACACTTTGTACTTTTCTAAACATGAAAATAAATCATTTTTAACTTTACGGAAACATGTAAATAGAACATTTTGCACTTTTCAAAAACATGTAACTAGAACAGTTTGTACTTTTCAAAAACATGTAACTAGAGCAGTTTGGACTTTTCAAAAACATGTAACTAGAATATTTTGCACTTTTCAAAAAACCTCCAAATAAAACATTTTGCACTTTTACAAATCTCATTACTAACATTTTACTTATCCATCTCATTTATTCCTTTTTTGGCTTACATAGCTCATTTTAATTCTACCTTTTAAATTGTACATGGCCCATTTTGATTCTTCATCCACATTATTATGTATCTTCTACATTGCATTTTTACAGGCTATACCCTTTTCCTCCCTTTTTCCTTAGGCTCGTTGCCGTTCTCGTTCTCGTAAGGAAACTATCAACGTCCACTATCTCCATGCTTAATAATTGTTGGGAATTTTTTGTAGTTGACGTTTTCGACTCGGACAATTGAGTTAAGTAAAAGGATCAAAAGCCCTGACATCACCATAATCAACATCGCTCTCATGTCGTCGTCTTCTCAAAGATACTGTTACTGTTATACACTTTTGTACAGTACCAGTGCCAGAGTCCGACCAGAGTGAATACCACTGTTGATTGTTTTGCTGATTTGGTGACGCTTTTCAGAAACTATACATACAAGTAGGTACTACAGTCCACTATGTATAATAAAAGAGGAAAATCAAAAGGAATTCAAATTCCACCTCGACCATCGTCATCGAACGAATTCTTCACAGAGTCACACACCACATTATACGTATAGTATATTATGTGAAATGTAAAGATGGATGATGATAGTATTTATTCTATAGTATATTTACAATTCATCAGTGATTCAGTAATGATGATGATCACCATCACCGTGTGTAGAAAAAATAGTGGTGTGTGTAGTGGTCTTGAGGTAGTGCTACAACTCGTATAAAAGAGCATACAGTCGAGTCTCGATCTCGAGTGAGATTAAAATCTCAAAGATTAAAAGTGTTATTTAAAAGTGAGCAAACATTTTGTCAATTGTCAAGTATATAGAAGAGTGAGGACAAGAACTGCATCTCTCTGTATCATCTCTCTGACTTCAACTACTGTGATACTCTCTGACTATTGGATCTTGTGTGAGGGGCGAGTGACGAGATGAGGGGGAGGGGCGGATGAGTGGGTAAAGTGACATGACATTATCTGTGAACAAAGCAGTTTTTCTTTTCAATTTCAATACTCAACATTCTGATGTCACATCATTTCAATTCAATTCATTTACAAGACTTGCATGTAAGCTCTCTAAGCTCTTCGTTTGTACTGGTGATGGTGGGGGATGACTGCTGGTACTGGTACTGGTCCTGGTCCTGGCACTGTTGTAGGGTGGAGAGATGAAGGGTTGACGTGGACACAATTTGATGATGTTCTCTCGCGAGGCTCTCGAGAGTGGAGTGACAAAACATGATGGTGACTTTATTTCATCCCTAAAATCCCAGTCCCAATCCCTTCCCAACTCCAAATCCAAATCCAACAAAACACATTGCAGGACTTTTGTACACTTTTGTTATTGTGCATAGGGTACACACAAGGGACAGAAAGAGAAGACAGGAGACAGAAAGGATTGTGTCAACAATAGCTTTACTTTACACATATTTCTATCTACGTCTACGAACTACGAATCCGAATTTAGCTTCCCATTTTTTTTGTATTTATTTACATTTACATTTTGATTCGTCGTTGTAATCTGTATCGGCATCGGATATAACTATAGGTAGGTACTATAGGCTCGGGCTCGGATTTTAAAATGGCCCTTATTTGAAGCATGCTATCTGATGGGTTGGATACTGTGTATGTATTTTTTAGAAGATAAGTTAGTTGTATGAGTTGTATGATCTCCATGCATACTAATAGTACTCAATTTGTCACTTGTCATTTTGTGTGGTCATCATCGTTAGGATACCACAGGAGATGAGGATCGAGGGCTAAATAAAAAGTCTCAAGCTTCGACACTTATCATCATCATCATTATCATCATCTCAAAATCGTAACTCGATGATGGCGATGCGATGGCCGATGCGATGGGATAATAAATCTTAAGACAAACACCATCAGTTTTTTTCGTGCGGGGGAACTATATGTACCTACCTACTTATTAATACATCGGTTTTGGATGTACATACAATGTATCGATGGTAAAGTAAGTGATAATTTATGTAATATGCAGGGCCGGATGCCGGATAATGCGGCGAGCGCAGGCAGCCCCCGCTGCTTGAATTTTCAAAAAACATGTAAATGGAACATTTTGCAGTTTTCGAAAATATGTAAAAAGAATATTTTAAGAGAGAAAAACTTTATTAAGTCACTGTTGCACAATTGCAATAGGTATACAGCTCAGTATACATACCATCACTTTCTTAATTGACATGAATAAATTTTTAAATAAGTAAGTTTATACAACTAAAGTTAAACATCCAAATTAAATTATTTTGTACATTTCAAAAACATGGAAATAAAACATTTTCCACTTTTCCAAAACATGTACCTAAATAGAACATTGAGCACTTTTCTGAATCAAGTAAAAAGAACATTTTGCACTTTTCTAAAACATGTAAATACAACATTTTGCTTTACCAAAGAAAACCATCAATACAATCAAAAAGATGGTTTTTGTATGGAAACAAATTGCTGCCTTAAATCAATTCCTTCGGCCGGCCGTGGACTACCTAATTATGTAATGTGTTTTTATTTATTACGGATTTTTTTGTAAAGAAGGCCAGACGCAATACGCTGTGTAAAATTTAATAATTTACTTTTAGTCTCGGAACCAACCCATCCTTAAATTAATAAACGGATTTGTGAATAATGTATTATAAGCTGATTACTTGCCTAATATTTATATCAGCATCAGCCAACTCTACTATACATATAGTAACGTCTTTGTGTACACTATATTCTTTTTTAATGTTACTATAATAAGGCATGCTTTACTTACTTTACCTTGAGCCCTTGTTTTAAAACTAAGAGCTTACAAATATACAATAAAGCTAAACAGACAGAAGATAATAATCATCTTCTCGTCATTCGTCACATAATTACAATGTAAGATTTCAAAATATTTGTGTTTTGAAATATACAATCCGATTGTATCAAATTAAGAATTATAAATAACTAATCTGTCGTCAGAATCAGATTGAAGAAACGTGAAGATTACTTTTATGTATAATACATACTTGGTAGATTACGCCTAGTGGCCTTAGGATTTTAATGTACATAGGATAGGCATATTAGGTGAATTGTAAACAAAACAACTGGTTACTAAACCTCAGTGACGTGGGTTGTGGTATTATGTGGATGCTACAATCGAAACTATTTTTTATATTACTTTGTGTAATAATACTGTCATATTAGATTCTAAAAAACAGCTCAGGACAACAGATGTCCAAGTGTCAAACTAATCGTAATTATTGTAGTTTTTGTAAGCTTGTTCAAAATGTAAGTACCTACGTTATATCTAGGCAACCTTCTTCCTTAACAGTTTTTCGAAATAGCATCTGTCATTCCCAATGTTTTCCAAAGAAACAAAGACAACGCCACATCATTTTCGCTCACAATTTATTTAATAATTAATTGTAATCTACATACCTCACTAGTCAGTAAAATAAAAGTTTATGATTTAAATTTGGTTTTCAGTGTTTTCGTAGTTTGTAGAAGACAATTCCCGTGCGTGAAGTTTATGCAAGAAAAAGTTTATAAGTTAAAAACGTTTGGCTTCACTCAAAACGATTACAATTTCATCTCACGGACTTTTTCCTCCACGTTAAGTTATTGATTTTGAGGGAAAACGGAAAAATTCCACAAATTAAAATTTTGCAAAATTTTATAAAAAATTCCAGAGTCAGTCCAGATTTTTGAAACTGCTTGTGATAACGCTTCGTCAGTTGCAGTACCTGTAGAAAAAATTGAGTTGCAAAAAACAATCCTGTTACCTTTTATTCATTATTCGTTATACCTGTAAAATTTGCTTTGATGGGCTTGTCCCGTTTTGCGTAAAAACTCTTCATATATGAACAATAATATCAAAATAAATTATTTTGTAGTACATTTTGAAATTAAAATTTTAGATCATCTCAAGTGGATTGTCGGTTGTTGTTAAACTGTCACCTGTATAACTGTATAGGTTTTCTTTTGTGTCTCTTTCTCTCCATTTCCATTACTACTACATACATACATAGCTCACTCAAAATCAAAACACTATCTGTAATCTTCAGCATCCCTCAGTGTGTAATGGTAATGGTGGTAGGTAGTAGTACATACAGATAAATTTACATTATTGTTATACTGACTTATGTACATCCCTAATAACTGATGCATGCAGCGTTTTTATACTGTAATAATATGCATATGCGCATATATTTAATACAAGTGGAAATTATTGCAATTAGTCCTCTTGTTAAGATGGTGAAGATTGCTCGAGCTGAGGGCCGGATTAAGATGCTACGAACTAACAAGAGAAGTTGTTCCATCGCATCGGAGAGAAGCTTTTGTCTGACTTTGCTCACTCACCTTATCAACATCAATAACTATTATTATTTCTATGTACACTCTTTACACTCAACCATCTACACGTCCACCTGCGTAAGTAGTGATGTTGTCACTTTAAAGATTCTTTTGTGCTTCGGATATGTATGCCTTGCTATAGATCTGTGTCTATAGTCTATATAGGTGTTATTTGTAAGTAGTACTGATACGGCTTTATACTTTACACTATATTAACTGCACTTACAGTTTTGTCACTTGTCCACCACACCACAGTGCCCGTGTACAGTTTACAATTTCGCTCGTCTCAAGAACCCCATTGCATTGGTAGTTGGTAGGTAGGTAGGTACCTTGGGATTCCGTATGTACAGCATAGTACTTATGGAGTTTGGAGCATCTTCTTTTTTTTCTTTGATTTGATGAGCCCTTTCCTGAGTCATCTAACTTAACTGTCATCGAATTACACTCTTTATCTTCAATGGGATTTCGTGCCTCCTTAGTCCACAATTATTGCTCTTATTTTGTTCGTGAGACTTGGACTTTTGTGGTGTCCAAAACTATACAACCAAATGCAGTCAATAGGCTCAAGTATCCCTGGAATTTGAATTTATATTCATTTCATATTCTATATACGCTATGTCAATTGTTAGAATAGTTTTAGATTTTTTGTATACTATATTATGAAGAGTTGCTTGGCACAATGGGACAAGTCCATTAAATGAGTTTTGGTAAAATGGGATAAGTCCACTTTAAACATGCAGCTTTGATTTAAATTCCGTTTTCGAGTGGTTTCGTAGTTTGTAGGAGACAATTACCGTGCGTAAATATTTTTATGCAAGAAAAAGTTTAAAAGTTAAAAAAGTTTGGTTTCACTCAAAACGATTAAAATTTCATCCCACGGCCTTTTTCTTCCACGTTAAGTTATTGATTTGGAGGCAAAACGGAAAAAGTCCACAAATTAAAATTTTTGAAAATTGTCTAAAAATTCCAGATTCAGTCCAGGTTTATGAAACTGTTTGTAATAACGCTTCGTCAGTTGCAGTACCTGTAGAAACAATTGAGTTGGAAAAAATAATCCTGTCGCCTTTTATTCATTATTATTCATTGTTTCTGTAAAATTTGCTTTGGTGGAGTTGTCCCGTTTTGCAAGAAAACTCTTCGTATCTACTACAGGACTCTAGGATCTATAGCTACGATCCACATATTAAAAAATAATAATGATACAGACCCGCATCTTTGTATTTCTCTAGTCATGTTAAATTGAGCTCAAATTACGACAATGATAACGAGAACGACAACGAATTTCAAATCTAAATTCACCGATTCACCTCTCACACAGCATTAAGCCAGTAGTTTACAAACAGGCCGGAGCCGGACAATAATGTACTAAAAGGGAACTAACAAGAGGACAAGGGAAATTATAATTTGATGTACTAATATTACACCTTTTTGATTGGATTCGACTAACCTATATAATAAAGCATTGCTATATATCTGTACTGCTAGTGAAATAAATAGATGTAGATGATATAGTATTGTGTATGATGACGAATTTTATTTATCCACCAGAATTATTAGTAAGCAGAGTAGCCTCTCTCGCTCTTGCTAACAGATGCGTCACGAATACTCCATTATTTTCGATTATAATGTAATTTCAAATTTTAAGCTTGTGTACACTGTACAGATGACAGATTAGTGTGGTGGTATATAACTATATATAGTGCTATATAGGGTTAGTTATACTTTTTTTATGGGCACTGGTTCTGGTTGGAATTGGAAAATATCTGAGACTGAGCATAATGATATAATAATGGTAGGTTACAGAAGCATTGTAAAATTGATAGCACGACACGACTTCGTTGTCGTTGTCATCCAATTCACACTAAACAAGAAAGTACTTGTAATATTATAGAGAATCTTTATTGCAGATCCGATGCCTGTACGATTTACATATACATATGTAGTATTACTAGTATAGTAGTAGTCAAAGTTCGACTTAAATTTCATCGGGAGACATAAGCATGAGCTCTATCGCACAGTTTACATACTGATCTCTACGGGTACTTCGCATATATTACAGCTGTAGAAGTGGTGTTGGAAGTACCAAAACAAGCACTGTATTACCACACACCATGGCTAGATTTTTAGAATTTTTTATCACTGTAAAATCTATACTGCGTAACTTCCTGCGTAAATAGTATGCATTACAGAACCTTTCACGTGAGAACTTATTGTCGGACATGATACCAGGTACTGGTATTTAATACATGTAAACTGTGTACTAAATTTTTAAAACCCCTAAAATAGGATACTTTCAAAAAGATGTATCTACATGGGATGCACTTTGGTTTTTTAAAAAGGTGTGGATTAGAAGAATTTCGGTTTTTTTGAAAGATGTAAATGAGATGCATTTGGCTTTTCAAACAGGTGTAAATTAGACGAATTTTGGTTTTTTTAAAATGTTGTAAATTGGAAAAATTTTGGTTTTTCAAAAAGATGTAAATTACACGAATTTTGTTTTTTTAGATGTAAATGAGATGCATTTGACTTTTCAAAAAGGTGTACATAAGATGCATTTTGGTTTTGTTAAAGTTTTAAATGCCGCGCCGTTTGGCTTTTCAAAAATGTGTAAATTAGACGAATTTGTTTTTTTTAAGATGTAAGTGTGAGATGTATGTTTGTTTTTCAAAACAGTGTAAATATTTTAAGACAAATTTCTGTTTTAAAAAAAGATGTAAACGTGATGCATTTGGCATTTCAAAAAGTTGTAAATAAGATGTAATTTGATTTTTTAAAAAGATAAATGTTTTCTAAATCCCAGTTTTTCAACCGTCAATAAATTGTAAATTATATATTTGACAACTTTTTAACTTTGTATCTGAAAAGATTACTGCATTTTCTCCAGGCATGCAACACAAAGACAAAGACCAGGCGGCGACAGCGACACAGACCAACCATATGCTTCTATAGGCATCCATAATCCATATAGACTCGAGTATAAATAAAACAGTAATAAAAATAAAAATGGCTGCGTTATGGACCCGGATGGGATGTGACTATTGGATGAATTGGACTCGACTATTGTGTGACTCAATTCTGTCTATGATACGATCCTATTTTTAAATATCTACTCCTACCTACTGCAGAGAGGAGAGAGCTATAGGCTACTATGACTGAATTGGATTTCTATAGGGTCTTTTGTCACGTTCCTATTCGTATTATTATCGCGGGTAGTTTGATGATATATTTAATATCTGTGGAAGGGTGTATGACAAAATACGGATACGGGGGATAATATTCCTTGCGTATACCGTCATATAGTATATAGGTATATCTTTGTCAGTATATAGGGATTTAGTGCTTATGACTGCTTAAAGTTAAGTTGAATGATTGTGAGGAGTGGTGAGAGGTGAATGGTGGGAGCTGAAGTGTACGTAATAAAATTGGAAGAGTAAACTTTTGTCATGGAAATGAATGGGGGAAATGTTGGGAAGGGAGCTGCCTCCCGCAGTCGAAGTCGAGCACACTGAACACACTGTACAGAACGGAATTATATTACCCAGTGATTTTGAAATAGAAAATCCAATAGAAACACTCCCGTAGGCCCATTAGGCCACCCTGCCCAAAACCGTCACTTTCAATACACATATTATTTCACTTTCCGAGTTTTGGACCAGAACCAGAGGAGCTTAATGCTAATGTCACTCTGTCCGTCCCCGTCGCCGTCGCTCCCTCTTAGTTCCTATGTGGAGTGTAAAGTTCTATCGATATATGGCCCTATGCTTCGTTTTCCGTTTTTTCCTTTATTAGTACTTGATATCTCAACTATATACTTTGTACATGTTGGGCTATATCTGTATATTATTGTTATATGGCTTCCTTTATATCCACGAATGATTTCGCTGTCTTACTATGGGGCATGGGGAACACAATGAGTAGTAGCCATTGACTTTCTTTTTTTAAGTTTACAAAACTGCTATACCTTTTCATTTACAATATTTGATTGTTTTGCACTTTACAATATCTGTGATTACAAAAATGGTACGTGTGCACAAATTACGCATTTGAACGCGTCTAACCAGAACCAGTGAGTCTGATGCCTCCGAAAATATTACGAAATACTTTTACTTCAATTTTTAAATAAACCTACAAAAAAATTTCAATTGAATTAGCATAAGACGTGTATAACATAATAGCGTGAGGGAAGACTCAAAATGATGTAAGTCCATCTTGAGTTAAGAACAAAAATGCAGTATCTACAAACAATGATTAAAATATCATGATTCTAAAAGCATTTAAATATAATATTTTTCCATTTTTAAAATACGTGTACATATAGAGCATTTTGTGAGTTTCTAAAACATGTACATAGAATATTTTGGAATTTTGTTAAACATGCAAATTGAACATTTTCCACTTTCAAAAGCATGCAAACAGAATATTTTGCACTTTCAAAAACTTGTAAATAGAACATTTTCCACTTTCAAAAGCATGCAAACAGAATATTTTGCACTTTCAAAAACTTGTAAATAGAACATTTCACACATTCAAAAACATGTAAATACAATATTTTGAGCTTTTTCGAAACATGTAAATAGAACATTTTGCACATTTCAAAAACATGTAAATGCAATATTTTGAGCTTTTTCGAAACTTGTAAATAGAGCATTTTGCACATTTCAAAAACATGTAAATAGAATATTTTGAGCTTTTTCGAAACTTGTAAATAGAGCAGTTTGCACATTTCAAAAACGTGTAAATAGAATATTTTGAGCTTTTTCGAAACATGTAAATGGAATATTTTGCACCTGTCAACAACACGTCGTATGTAAAACATTTTATGCAGTACTTTCTACCTCATTTAGTGCTTTTTGTGACATAACTCATTTTAATACTACGGAGCTTAAACCGGATATAACCCATTTTGATTCCTTACTCGCGTTATATAAAAATGTATTATGTGCTGGTGAAATTTCAGAAGTGGTGTAATGCTAAAAAGTCTACTGTAAGTATGTCTACAGCACTACCAGGAATTACAGATAATAGAAGTAGAGGGGAGAAGCGGTATTAAGGCCGTTTTAGGCCCTTAGGGGCCAATTAGCCCCCCCCTAATTAGCATATCCCCCCTCCCCCCCCAAAGTCAAAACTCAAAAATGGGAGCCGAGACCGAGCGCGAGTGGCAAATCGTGGTTTGACGGTATTTGGTTACGCTCAGCCAAGTTTCCATGGGCTTTGGACTCGAGTTGATGTAAACAGCAGACAGGCTGGATTCCGAGAAACAAAACATTGCAATGAAAAATAAAAGTTGAATCCAGCCGTTTGTCTGCTGTTATGATTTTTTTTCAGAGATCTCATTTATTCCACTTATTTTTTCTGGTCTATCAAACCAAAACCAACACCAGCCATGGAAGGTGAGTTTTTTTTAATTTCTTACGAATATTATTTTAGCAACTTTTACCTGTGGTATGTATTACATATTCAATGTGTGTTGTAGGGTGCATTCATTCAACTTGTGCAGAGTGTATACGGAGTGGTTGCCTGTGGGCCAAAGTGATGGAGGGGGCTAAGGAGTGTTATCCTTTGGACTCGGAGCTTCATCGAGTGTCCTGGTATGCTGGTGGAATAGAGGAGTGTGAAACGGAATCGAGAAGTGCAGGTGTGTATGCTTATGCACTTAATATGTATATATGCAGTTTATATACATTATTATGAGATGTTAATGTCATGTGTACATGTATGTATATGACATGTGTTTATATGCTACAGTGGTTCTGTATGCGGGTGCTGGTCTGACTGCTACGGTTAGGATTGCTTTTCTGGCTGTTTTTTTATACCAAAAGTGGAAAGGAAGGGTAAATCATGAGGAACTGCAAGAAGAAAATCTCGAGATGAGCGAGTTAGCACCTCCGCAGGTACACAATGATCATGAGCGTAATAATGCTATTCTAGCCGAACCCGAGTTGGAGATAATCAGAGAAATAAGAGCAAATCCCAGACTCCCATCGTTTCTAAAAAAACACAATACCCGTTCATGTTCCCGTGCAGATTTAGTTTAGTTTGCTTGCTTTAATAAAACATAATTTGATTTCAAATATTTACAATATTTATACAAATGCCAATTGCTAGCTTCTAATAAAAACTAACTTATCTCAAAACAAGCCATTTTAAATAAAATATTTTTTTAATTTATTCTACAAATTTAATAAATTATTGATTAATAGTATTATTAAATAACTCGATAGAGTTATTTATTGTGTCTCAGAGTGTGGGCAATCAGATCTTCGAAACGAACATCTGATTTCCACACTATTTTGAGTAAAGAAATAACTCTAATTTAAACATTTAGATAATGACAACTGTGGTAAATTCTAAAAATTTTAGATTTTAATAAATTATTGATTAATAGTATTATTAAATAACTCGATAGAGTTATTTAATGTGTCTCAGAGTGTGAAAATCAGATCTTCGAAACGAACATCTGATTTCCACACTATTTTGAGTAACGAAATAACTCTAATTTAAAAATTTAGATAATGGCGACTGTGGTAAATTTTAAAAATTTTAGATTTTAATAAATCATTAATTAATAGTATCATTAAATAACTTGATAGAGTTATTTAATGTGTCTCAGAAAGTGGAAATCAGATTTTCGAAACGAACATTGGATTTCCAAGCGTTATTGAACTATAAATGAACCTAACACCGGTCTTTTAACATAAGCTAGCTTTGCTTAATTTGAGATAAAAGTTTTTAATATTAAAAACTTTTATTTCAAATAACGGTTAATAAATAACTTAACAGCGGGAATATTAGATTTCCACACATGATACAGCGCGCATGCGCTAAACTTGCTACTCATAATAGGTCACGTTGTTGAAATATGTGTTCAGTCTTGAACTAGCATTCCATGCACAAGCATGGACTTGTCTAAGAAAAGAAAATATAGCAATATTTCAACGCAAGGTGAGCATAAAATCTTAACAAATATTACCCCGAAAGATTTAAAATGTGAAAATTGTGACTACTGCTGGATAAGTTGCGAACCTCCTCAAATTTGGATGTTTATTTATAAAGATAAACAATACTGTTATTTGTGCGAGTGTTTAGAGAAAGAAAAAGACATTTTTATTGTAAAAAATTGCAAAAGTGTTAAGGAAATTTCCATTGAAGCTTTAAATAATACTGATGACTGGTGTGAAATCAGAAGATCTCCTACAAAATCCAAGTGTTTCTACTGTACAGGAAATTTTAATTCTAGTGAAGAAACCACTAGAGATCGAATGAGTTTGTACGAAGGATGGCAGTGTGGTATCACATCATACGTTTATACACCATATTCAAATGTTGAGTTATGCGAACAGTGCTACCTGTACCAAGATAGTATTTGTTTTGAACAAATCGCACATCATTTATCATGAGAAAAATTGACATTCAATGCTATAACTGTGGGTTTGCATGGCTTCAAATTTCTATTTGCAGCAAAATAAAATTGTATAAATACAAACACCGTTGTTATTGTTTAAGGTGTCTCAAGTTGCAAAAGCTCCGTTCAGTTTTAAATAAAAAACTTGCGTCTGCAGACAAGACTAGCATTGCCAGCTTTTTACAAGACTCAAACTTTTCAATTCATTACCAGTCGTATAATACATTTTACTGCGAATATTGCGATTATAAACATAACAATGTTCAGTCAAGTATAAAAACCAAAATAGACGAAGTTAAACGATTTTCAGAACACTCAACAGGTATACTGTCGTTCAATTACGTATTATTACCGTGGGTGTGGCTTTGCAAGGAATGCTTTAGGAATAACGAGTTCAGACTTGCTTGCGGTGAAAAAGTTCTTGCAGTGTACACTCAAAATCTAAACCCTGACGGTTCGGAGAAAGCAAATGTTTTATACGGTGCTTGACCTTGCTGCTATTAGTAATTTCAGAAATGCTAACAATTATTGAATTTAAATATAAAGATAAGCATATCAAACAGTTAACATTTAAAACAAAAGAGGGGACTAGATACTACAAATGCATTTGTTCATATTCAAGATGGCCTGTTTTAGAATCTTGTCTGTTGCGTATACTACTTCAATTTCGCGAGAGAGCACCTAAAACTGTTTTTACTATTACAGAAGAATGTGCTAGCGTGCTACAATCTGTATGGACATGCAAGGATGTTATTTCAGTGCAGAGTGTACTTAATGAATTTTCAGATTTTCTGTTAAGCTATGGAAAAGTTTAAATGCTATTACTGCCAGTACAGCTGGATCACAGATAACGTTATAACAAACATGTACGTAAACCAAGATGCCCAAACATGCTGCTACTATTGCTACACAGAAGAAAAGCAGAAACTGGAAATAATGAAATCAGACCTCGACAAATCATGGTATAACGAAAACCAATGGTTTATGGAAGGAGTATTGCTTGAGAACTTTAATTGCTGTGGATGCCATATGCTGTCTATGAAACATATTGATTTAAATAAATTTACCGGAAAAATATATATTTATACTTTTTTACCGGTGCCTTCATATCAATTTTGTATACCGTGTAAATCCTCTAAAACATTAAATCCTAAACAATGTGTGTACATTGAATGCAAATCTAAGTATAATGAATGTAAACCTTTAAAATCTTATGACGAAGTCGACATTAAATAAAAAACAAAATTTGTTAAATTCAAATGACAATTTTATTAAGCATCAATAATTTTAAGTAAACATTTTAATAAGCATTAATAATTTTTTGCAATAAACAATTTTATCATGGGGTATAGGATACATTATTGTGCTTGTCTATCGCAAGCACACTTTCAAATATTCCATAAAGTAAACAGGTGTAAGTTTCAGTGATAGCATCAGTAAATGTAGCTTCGAATTTAACTTGTCCAAAACGCAATGGGTTAAAAGAATCCGCCTGTCCATGTGCTTGCAGTTGGAATGCAAATATTGCTAATCCGTTTTTAAAACTGTTATAATTTACAATTCCGTCTGATGGTAGACCCGTAATTTTCAAAAACTGTGAAAATGCCTCCATGTGCTGATTCTCTTTAAAGTTGCAATTGATAGATCCATAAAAAGATTCATTTTGATCAGTAGAAAGTTTTATTCTGTTTATATTAACATGATCAAAAACATAGGGAGCAGCGCTATATTTCCCGTTAATTCGCGCTGTTTTGACAAATGCCACAAGAATTGTTGAAGGTAAAGCTTCAGTAAATACGCTTTCGTTTGTTATTCCAAAACTGTTTGCTGGTACAGATATTGATTTAATATCGGTACGAAAACCTGGAAGCTCTGCAAGTTTTCCCTGGTTAAGCATGTGCCTGTATTCTTGTAAAACAGAATCTGAAGGCGATATTTGAGTAATTTTTAAATATATATCTTCAATAAATATTTCGTAGTCTGTGGTGTCAACGTTAGCATTTATAACAAATGCAGGATTTGACCTCTCCAGTTTAATAGTTACATCAAGCTCTGGTGGAAGGTAGCGATGTAAATGAGATTCACTAAAATTCAATGGACCTTCAAGCTCCAATAATTTGGACAAAGATGTGTATTCGGACATTTTTAAAGAAGTTGAGTTGGCGTTAAATGAAGTATCACCAGGGTCAGCGTTGTTGAGAAATAGGATAGGTCTGCATTCTTCGTGAGTTGTAGCAAGCTTTTCCAAAATAGACTTGTAAGGAAGCAGGTTATCGTCGTTAGAAACTAGCTTACTGCCAATGTACAATGATGAGTTGCTGAACAGTCCTCCAAGAAAATTATTAGAAGGTGCAACCTTTTCATTTGCAGTTAAAGCAGTTCCAGCTTTTTGTTTAATTTTTAATGCAGTGTAGATACGAGCACTTTTTAAATCGTAATATTTAATATTATTTGATTTTAATCTAAATTCTATCGGTACGCGTGGGTCAGAAAATGCATTAATAGGTCTATGAATTTCTTCAAGAGAAGAAGTTGAGCTCAAATCAGTTGGCTTAGCCGTAAAATGATCAAATTCTGATCGTTTTACAGCCGGAGATGAACCTATAGTTTCCATTTTAACGTCTTTTCCTCTTGACTGCTTTATTGACACTGACCTTGCGAACCGTCTTTTTAACGTTTTTAGATTTGCGCTTGACCTTGTTTAAACGCTTTTTTAACGTGTTTTGCTTGACCCCCATCGGAACGTTGTATGATTCGCTACTAGGTATTACACCTTTTCCGCTTTTACCCATTTCTTTTAAACCACACCCCTTTTCAGAACAGACAACCTCTCGCATTCCTGGATGACGTAAGTGAAGAACTAACTTAACGCTCTCGTTTCCAAATGCGTACTGCTTACTGTGAACGTTTGCTAAACGAATATATACGTTTTCTAGAAGCTTTGATGAAAGTCTTGCACAGTAACCAGAGTCAAATGTTTTAGCATTTTTACGTTACAAGGCTAAAAAGTAGTTTCATATTTATTAATAGTTTAAATTTGTCTCATTTCGTTACGATTCAGGCATTGCGTATTGTAAACAGGCAACGGAACCTTATAGCTGTTTAATTACTACTTTTGAATAATAATGTCTATTTTATTCACATTTAAATGAAGTTAGGACATTGTGCATTATAAAAATCCATGGAAATCTGACCTTCTCTCATTATCACGACTATTTTATAATAACTAAAAATGTGTCACAACTATAAATGATTTAGAACTTACATATTGTACGCCTTCTTTTAAAGCCTATTTCTGTCTAATTTTTTTAAATATTTGCTTAATTAAACATTTGTCACATTGGCGTACAGTTTAAACATTGTGTATGCCACACAATCTACAGAATTGTATCTGTGTCCAAATATTATGGCTTTTGAAAAATAATTTGGCACATCTCTAAACAATTAAGACATTGCGTATTGTACAAAATCTGCAGAACCTTATCTTATTATACTTAGTAAATCAATTTTATTTAAGTTTGAATTTGTCACATCTGTATACAAATAAGACATTGCGTGCTGTAAACAATATTCAGAAGTTTGGATTATTCTAATTATTAGTAATTTGCCACGATTAAAACATTGCATTGTACTTAATCTATAGAACTCTATCTCTGTCCTATTACTTGGGCTATTTAATAATAATCAAAAATGTTTAAATTTCTGTACAACGAAGACACTGCATTTTGTGCACATTCTCCGAGCGTCAATTTCTGTCTACCCTGAGCCTTGCGCTGCTCTGGGGCTTGCCACTGCCCTGCGACCTCCGCTGTCGTGGGTAGGGCTCTACCGCTGTCATGGTGACTGTATACTGTGTAAAATATGGGATTATGCACAAGCTATGCCGCATGAAACAAAAAAGTATTACCTTGTGGACATTTAAAAGCTATGTATGCTATGAGCATACATTAGCCTTTTGAATTAAATGCGTTAAATTTTTTTTTGTATCAATGAATAAAAATGTTTTAAAAATAAACCCAAAAACAAAAGTTTACAAATTCTAATTGTTTTACATAATATTTTGCAAGATTTAGAGAGCGGACGTAAAAGTAACAGCCTAATTTTGTGCCCTGCTCTTGGGTTTGCCATTGCATTTAGCTTTGTCGTGCACATTATGGATAAGTAAAGCCCTTGTATGAAATATAACGAGCGTAAAATATGGGAAGCTTGTTGCATGATAAAAACGTATTGGCTTTGGAACATTTAAATGGTGCTTTGCTTGCCTTTTGTATTGAATGCTTTACATATATGAAATTTTTTTGTGAGCAATGAAAAGTTTTATTCTTAAAATAAAAACATTCAGAAACATTTAAAAATGCCAATTGTTATTTTATTAGTTTTTAGTTTTTAAAATTATTTTTAATTTTTATTTTTTAAAATGTTTACAAATTATTTTTGTTACTGTTTGTTTTTAAACTTAACATTTTAAAAATGTTTACGAACTAAATAATTTCTAATAAGTGTTTACTAGCTTTTTTTATATTTACGAACAAGTTTTTCTTAACTTTGTTTTAAAAAGAAATTATGTTTTACAAACTTAATTATGCTTTTTGAATTTTAAAAACATTCAGAAACATTTAAAAATGCCAATTGTTATTATATTAGTTTTTAGTTTTAAAAATTATTTTTAATTTTTATTTTCTAAAATGTTTACAAATTATTTTTGTTACTGTTTGTTTTTAAACTTAACATTTTAAAAATGTTTACGAACTAAATAATTTCTAATAAGTGTTTACTAGCTTTTTTTATATTTACGAACAAGTTTTTCTTAACTTTGTTTAAAAAACAAATTATGTTTTACAAACTTAGTTATGCTTTTTGAATTTGTTTTATAAGTAATTATGTTTTACAAATTTATTTAATTTTTAACTTAATAATTTGTTTTACAGATAACTTGTATTCTTAAAATATTTATTATTTTTTGCAAGCTAAATTTAATTTTTTAATTATATGTAAATTATTTTCTGCAGATTAACCTATTTTAAATTAGATTACATATATTTTGTGCTATACTATACATTACTTAACTTTATAAATTATTTTTAGACGTAACGTTATTATTTATACAAAAAGTACTTTTTACATACATGTTTCTATGCCCTATATTCATCTTGTTTGTATTTGCAAATGTATTTATGTACAATTTCTAAAACTTAATAGTTTTGCTAAAACATACAATGTCCACACATTTTTATTTTTTGCCCGTACTTGTACATTAAAGTTTGTTCGCCATGTAAGGTTATTTTGCGAATATAGTCTGAATTAGGGTTTTCTGTCTATGCTTTTTATATTTTCTGGGTTGTTTAGACAAACAAAACATCCACTGTTTTCCACAAGTTTTGTTACTTTACACAAGTTTAAAATATTTGTAAACTTTTTTTACTGAATCCATACATCGTATGGTGTATTCAAGCTATTGGCAATTCTTATTTGTTTTATCTTTTCTTGTTCTTCACAATCTACACAGTACCGTTTGTTTGTATACATAATGGTATATAAACTTAATGTTTTAGAGTTTAACCAGCAAAACTAGCACGACTCACACATAAAACTTTGTAGAGTATTTATTTTGTTTTAAACACGAATCACATTTGATCCATAGTCAATTGCAATGCTTTATATTCGTCTTTTTTACAGCTGCGAATATATTCGTGAGCATTCTCTAAACATTTTGCAGAGCTTCTGCATAACATACAATATCCGCATACTTTAATTTCTGGCATGTACTTGTATATGAACACAATCTCGCCATACAGAGATACGCCGTGAACAAATTCTTCATCTGGGATTTCTGCGGATGATGCTTTGTTATACGGAACGTATTTACATGCAAAACAATCTGTTTTGTCTATCATTCTTGTAACTTTACACCAATTGTTAATATTGTCAAACTTATCAAAGTCAATCCATTCATCGTACGGTGAATTTAAGCATTCGGCCACTTTTTTATCTTTTTTCTTCTCTTGCACTTCACATCGCGCACAGTATTGTTTGTTTTTATACTCTATCGTTTGTAAACTTGATGGCATATAGTTCAACCAGCAAAACTGGCATGCATCGCACAACAAACTTTGCAGAGTATTCATTTTGTTTTTAATATGGATAACATTTATTCCATGGACATAGACAACTGCAATGCTTTATATTCATCTTCTTTGTATTCATAAATATATTCTCGAACATTTTCTAAAACATTCAAGGTTCGCCAAAACATGCAATAGTTGCATACTTTAATTTCTGGCATGTACTTGTAAATGTACACAGTTTCCCCATACAAAGATATGCTGTGGATATACTCTGCATCGGGTTCGCCTCTGACTGACGAAACATCACCAGGATCGAACTTACACACAACGAACTTACACATCAATATTTTCAAAACTTCGGGTTACTTCACACCAATTGCTAACATCATTGAAATCATCAAAGTCAATCCACTCATCGTACGGTGTATTCAAGCTAGCAAGTACTTGTTCATCTTTTTTCCTTTCTTGCACTACACTTCGCGTACAGTATTGTTTGTTTTTATACATGACAGTTAACAAACTTGACGGCGTATTGTTTATACTTTGCAAATTTGACAGCATATTGTTCAACCAGCAGAACTGGCATGTCTCACACAACACACTTTCCAGAGTTAATGTATTCATGTTTTTCGCACAACAAACTTTACAATTTGCAATCTTGAGTTAAGAACATCACAAGGTTTTCAATTTCATCGTAGTTCAATTTAATTTGCGGGCCCAACCATCCTCCGTATTTCACAGACGTTTGTTCTGAAACCGGGCAGTGCAAAACAAGCTTTAAATACGTTCTGTCATTAAAGTATGTGAGATTGAGGTTTTCAATTTTATCCACTAGTGTTTGAATGTAAACGTTGTGATCATGGACACCTCGAATGACCTCCAGTAACAGCTCGACAGCGACAAGCAAGAATTCCTTATTATAATTTATCCTTATTGAATTTTCTTTTCTTAGACAAGTCCATGCTCTCGCATGGAATGCTAGTTTACAACTGAGCAGCAAATTTAATAACGTGGTACGTTATGACCATAGGTGTTAGCGCACGCGCAACGTTAAACTATAAAGGGCACAGAATAATGTGTAGAAATCCATTTTGTACCACAAATTGAAATACCCACACTGTTATTTACAGTAAATACCTGTAAATTAATTTAAATAACGTTTTGATATAAAAGATTTTCATGATTTTTTGGAATGCGTGATTTTCAACTTGTTAATCGTAATCCCAATCTTCCAGTCCTGCAATAACTTAAACGCGCGTTATTATCAAGAAAATGATGTTATGTACTATATCATCGGTCAAGAACCAAAATTACCTATATCTATTTTTTAGCTAAAATTAATATCAGCTATCTACAAAAATATTTAAATAATATGTCTTGGGAGCATTTACAACATTTTACACTTTTTAAAAACAGAATTTGAACATTTTACACTTTCTAAAAACATGAAATTAGAACATTTTGCACCTTTTTGTAAAGATGAATATAAAGACAACTATATTCAACATAAATAAAATTGACACAACTAGGATAGCCTAATGGACTCAGTATACGATTCAAAAAATTTTTAAATCTAGATTGTGTTTTTATAAAAATGATATATGAATTAATTTTATTCCTAAACATTAGAGAACAGTTGAAAACAAATAAATGATGTTAGTAAATTTGAACTAATTTCTTTAGCACTGCTGTCACAATTTTTTCAATCAGAAAAGACGGTATTGCTTAGAATCTCATAAAATCCAAAAACAATTTAGTAATGGTTCCCCGAGCTCCTACGCTTAGTACTAGTACCTCAATTTTATCTAATCCCAGTTTCTGTTTAAAGTACGGAATGCAAGGTTCGTAGATTTCCTTCTCCCTGTTAACTGCCTCAGCTTGCTGAATATCATTTTGTTTTATACGAACAGTATGGTCCAGAATTAAGCTTTTCTTAGAAGTCTGGTTGTAAGCTACAATATCCACACGCGTGAATTATTTCCTGTGCATTTAACTTCTTGTAGAACCTTCTACCCAACTTTACACATCGCATCCGCAAGAAGACGCCTTACTGCACGGTGACGATTATTACGTATCAAGACATATTATTTTCATATTTTTGTTCCATAAAATTTTTCTGTACAGTTCTTCTTTTCTTCGTCTTCTTCTCGTTCTTGTTGGCTGTAGGTAGGTAGGTAGGTAGATAGATTCTACTCACTTCTGCAAATGTCCTGTTGTTATTACACACACACATTCACTACAGCACCATTATTTAGGCGAGAGTCAATGTCAGTCAGACAGACAGAGGCAAGTCAAACGTCAAACACTTGCATGCATCAAATATCAAACTACGAAGTGTTTCTTAATTTTTTTTTAATATTCTCGGTTCATGTACTGATACACTGAACCAAATGCTATCTACCTATGTATTTATATGTATAATATATGTAGCCTCTAAATTATATGTAAGTTCTTCCCTCGGTTATAACTGCCTCCTCTGCACAATTGGGATATCTCCTCCAAAATTGTAACCATGATACAACTTTTTGAAAGTTGATTTCTAGCTAAACGTTTTCGTTGAGCTATATAATTAGTCAGCGTATGAGTATTCAGCTGAATGGAGTGCGCCTAGAGCGTTGGAAGCTATACAGTGGTAGTGGTGGTGGTAGTAAAAGGTGTCTCGATTTGAATTCGAATTTAAATTCTGTAATGATGAGAGGAAGCAGAAAAGACAATTGACTGTTACGCTTACTGTTGTCTTAAAATTAGTTGTACGTCTCGTTGAAATTTCTCGTTTGTGAACCCTTATATGCAGCAGATACCATTGGCTTTTACATGTGTAGACAGGAGGTTGTACATGTGTAGGTACTCGGTGTCAGTAGTAGCAAGGAAGCAGGTACTTTTTTCTTAAATTTTATTCCCTTGGGAGGACCAGGACCAAGACCAAGTCCAACCAACCGTAATATTAGTCAGTGCACTGCATATACCTACAACTATTTAATAGAGACTCACAATGTGATTTTATGGAGCCACATTCTCCCTCCAAATACCAATGAGCATTAAAGGCATTAGCTAAGTACTACTGTGTCCTCACATTGGGCCGAATTGCACTGAATTGCATTGATTACTAGGTTTCGTCTCCTCTCTAACGATCCAGTGAGAAGATTACAACAAATTATGTAACCTCCCGCCACATCGTCTGTCCCGTCCGTTCTATTGTGTTCCTGGTTGCTCGTAACAATTTTTTGGATTTAAATAAAATTTACATGTAATAACACACATATGCTGGACATCGTACCATTCTTATGTTCCAAAAAGCTATGTCTGATATAAGTTACGTGCATTCTATGGGGGGATGTACTCTAGGGCCGAATAATGCTGCCAGCGCAGGCAGCCCCCCGCTGTCTGAATTCTTAAAAAGCATGTAAATGGAACATTTTACAATTTAAAAAAACAGGTAAATAGAGTTTTTTGCACATTTCGAAAATACTCAAATGAAACATTTAGCACTTTTCAAAAATCATGTAAATAAAACATTTAGCAATTTTCTCAAAACATGTAAATAGAATATTTTGCACTTTTCAGAATCAACTAAAAGAACATTTTTAACTTTTCTAAAACATGTAAATACAACATTTTAGTTTATCAAAGAAACCCTGCAATAAAATCAAAATAGCGATTTCTCTATGGAAACAAATTGCAGCCTAAAAACAAATTCTTTCGCCGGGCCCTGCAATGTATGTGATCCACAGAACTAAACAGAGAACTAACGATAACGACCTACACACATATTTGTATTTCCGCTCGGATGGAATCATCAGAAAATCAGAAGGGAGAAATAATAACAGTTAAAATCAGCCCGAATGTCGGTATCAATATTACAATGTCTTACATTTTAATCCGAATGAAAGCACATCATTATCATCAGTCAGCAGCCTTATCCATCTTCTTATCACTATTACACACAAATGAAATGAAAATGAACTTGCTTTTTTTCCTTCTTCTTCTTCTTCATCTTATTGTTGGCTTTCTACTTTTTACTACTACTAATTCCTCATGTACCTGTGAACGACACGGAAGAAAGACTTCGAAGCAGCCTTATTCAAACGAGCTCGGCAGCTTCTCGTTGACCCCTCCGAATCCACGATGCGTTGGAATTGATTACCAAGCAAATGACCCGACTTCCGAAATGTTTTTCCATAGAAACTTCTGCTATTCAGCCACCAATTTACGGATCCGCAGATCGTATCTACCGTCAATTGGTAAACAAATTAAAAATTATACTTTTTAAGTTCAAAATTATTTAATTGTAAGCTAAGTACATCTTAATGATTCATTTACTCGAAATACTTTTTAAAACGTTTTTTTAGTTTTGTTTTGCTCTAAAAAAGTTTAAATTACAAGCTATGTTTATCTTGCAAGTTTATATCCTTAAAATATTTTTTTTTTAAACTTTTTTTCAATTGGCTTGTATTGTTACTTTAATATTTTTTTAATAACAAGCTCTGTATTTTCCTCTAGTTTATATACTTCTTATTAATTTTTTAGACGTTTTTTTCTATATGACCGATTTTGTTACTTCAATGAACTTTTTGGTTCAGATTTTGTAAGCCATAAATTATAGTGCCTGCTAGTTACATTAAATACTCCAAAACAAAAAAAAATTATCAGAGTTAGTTTAAAAGATATTAAAATTAAACCGATAATACATTGTACAGCCCGGGTTTTACTGTTTGGACTGTACTCATATTTTTTATAAAATACCCTTGACTTCTTCTATTTTGAGACGAAAACCGCTTTCCTTTACGAGTTATACTTTTTACACTATGAATTTTTAAAAAAATTTGCTTTTAGGGTTCGTCTATAATAACTTCCCAAAAAATGTTTTAAAAAAAGTGACACCCACCCTATACCTTAACCAAAGCCCACCCCCACCCACCCTAGTTTTGAAAGCGTGACATTTATTATGCACGACCCCTGCATATGTTTATCAGGGCCGGCGTGACGGATTGTTCAGGTGGGCCGTTGAACCAGGGCATGGGCCCATAAGGGGCACGGCTCAGGCTGACTAACAAAATAGCAGTGTTAAAACGTATACAATTTACAAACAGTAAGAACCGTAACCAGGAGCTAGACTATGGTAGGGCTACATGCTGCGCGGGACCTGATGTTTATATAGATTTACATTATGTCTTCTAATAGCGGCCTCATGCTATAAAAATGTTTGAGTAAGCAATGATAATCGATACATGCAAATTTCACAAGGTCTAATAGTGGGAACATATTTACGTTCCTTGACAGGTCATTTTTGCCATCTGCTTGAAGTAAAGCGTGGATCCAAAGGTGAACCCAAGCCATGGTCTCGGATTTCGTTTCCAGCCAGATCTTTGGCTTCTGTTATATCAGCCCTTCAGCACTTGTACGGTGAAATGGAAGCTTACAGTTCAGGGCAGAACTAATCTGACCAGAGCAGGAGAGCTAGCGGGAAAATATATATATAAACATATATTTATATTACTAAGCAAATTTTAAAATTGTACCAATTCAATGACTCTATCCTATATAAATTTTACTTGTAAAAATTGAGAGTATATTTGACTATCAGGTGTTACTAAATTCAAATGCACTGGCTTTACCGCTCACCTGGGCTGTTGTTTTAGTTTTTGTACTTTTTTTGTCTTCTTAATAACAACGTAAGATCCACTTTGCCCTCATCTATTTGTATGCAATAAGCGGAGTGAAACTTATTTCCCTTGATTGATCTTCACATTTAATAATTCCCTTATTCTAATATGTATGCTAAATAGCTCTCCTGTTTTTTATAAACTTTTTCACACTTTGCCTCTTCATCCACTTTCCAGCGGGCTCTCACTCTCTGTGGCTCGATCTCTTTTACAAGTTGTAATAATCTTGGGCACATAAGGCTGTTAGTGTTTATTTCGCGTCTGGAACAATGGAACTGGAATTTTGAATTTAAACAGATCTGTACGTGTAGTGGGTACATATTTATTGGTGGGTTATTATAACTGCAAAGGATATAGGATATAACTACAAACATAGCCTGCCAATCATTTCACTTTTGCCGACTACTTATTTCATTCTGCGTGAACAGACTTGTTTTATGAGCACAGGTTCATTCTCTCATTAGCATTTAAGAAATGAAAAAAGTAGAACTGGAGCTATGGTATAGCTATACTGGCACTCTAATATTAAACTCTGCATATAAAAGAAGTTGTTTTGGTTTCATGAGCACACGTTCATTCTCTCATTAGCATTTAAGAAATGAAAAAAGTAGAACTGGGGATATAGCGTAGCTATACTGCAGCACTAATATTAAGCTTTGCATATAAAAAAGTTGTTTTGGTTCAATCTGCATACGCATATATTGACAGGATCTGGGCATATCTGTCATCTAGCACCAGTCCAAAAGCATCCTTTGATCAGACTCATAAAACAGCATGCAACGAGACTTGGGTATGCGTGTAAATACGGATGCATGCATATAGGTAAATAGTACTCTGCTGTAGTATGAAACAACGGATGGTATTATGCTAATATTTGAATATATAGACAAGAAGGATACCAGACTAGTGGTTAGACCCACGAATCTGGTGTCCCTCTTGACTCCGAGTCCATCCACTTTTTTATTAAGTTGTTTTGAACAGTCTGCTGTGGTAACGTGAAACTCTCACTCGCGCTCGGTCTCGGCTCCCATTTTTGAGTTTTGACTTTGGGGGGGGGGGATATGCTAATTAGGGGGGGTTAATTGGCCCCTAAGGGCCTAAAACGGCCTTAATACCGCTTCTCCCCTCTACTAATAGAGCTTGTAATTTTGTAGTAGTAGTTCAATAGCGTTGGTGAAAGTAAACAAAAGTTTTATTCTCGGGTGTAAAGACGTACTAATGCAAACTTGTTACCGGTTTCGGTCCCGGTCCCGGTCCCGGTCCTCTGTTTATAGCTGTTGTGTTCTGTTCTATGCTGAGGATGAGTTAGCAATAGTTGTTCAAACACGTAGTAGTATTGAATTATTTTCTTTATGTCCTTAAAGTACGCGTAAACCATGGGAAGAATTGGAATCCTAAATTGGAGTAATTTGAATTTCATTGATTGAATAATGCATCTGTCTGTAAATAAAGAAAATGCAGTTTAGTTAGTACGTTTATTTCAAATTCTTTAAACAAAATCATTCTGTAAATAATTTGCATTTCCATGAACTTGTTCCTATCTTTGTATAGAGGCACTTACAGTAATTTCATTCAATTGGCTTTGCTTCCATTCCTTGTCAATTGATTGTTACTCAATGTGAGTGCGTTAGCTCATAAAAATCCCACAACTATTTTGTACAAATATACAAAAAATGTTCTATGTAAACTATGGACTTTACAAAAAGCAGACACGTAATTTCGAATTCTAAACCCTGATTTCCTGTTCAGAATTTCAAAATGTTCTTATAGGCTCAACTTATATCATTGTAGAAATTAAGAGTTTGTTAGCAAATCGCGTCAAGTCCAGGTGGATAAAATGTGGACATATAACGCGTTTTGAAAAAAAACTCTTCAAATATACCAACAGGAAACAGAAGGATAGGAGAGTCAACTTGCCACTTAAAGTTAAATAAACAAAATTACATGATATTATACGTAATTTCCTTAAGCAGTGGAGTATTCAGGGCCGGATAATGTTGCCAGCACAGGCAGCCCCACTGCTTGAATTTTCAAAAAACATGTAAATTGAACATTTTTCAGTTTTCAAAACTTTTTAAAAAGAATGTTTTGACTTTTCAAAAACATGCAAATAATATTTTTTTACACATTTCAAAAACATGCAAATAAAACATTTTGCACTTCTCAACAACATGTAAATACAACATTTTGGACTTTTCTGAAACATATAAATACAACATTTTGCTTTACAAAGAAAACCATCAATAAAATCAAAACGGTGGTTTTTGTATGGAAACAAATTCCTGCCTAGAAGCAATTCCTTCGTCCGGCCTTGGGTGTATTACTGTTAGTCAGGATTCGGTGTTGTATGGCTTTTAGAATTAAAATCTTACAGATCCACCAAGTTTGTAAAAATGTCAAGTAAAATTTGAAAAAACAGCTTTTTTATTCTTTTATCCCCAATGCACAATTCCCAATCCAGTACACAACAAATCCTAATCTTAATGTATGCTAAAAGGTCTTAATGGGCTCCCTGAGTGAAGGCTTAAAAAGTTGTAAATTATTGAACGGTTACGGTTTTATGTGCAGTGGACATTTAAGGTGTCACATGGCCACTGTCAGTCTTATGTCAGTTTGGAAAAGCTTAAATGCGGTAGACGGTAATGTATGTAAATGGGTACAAAGCCCAAAAATCCAAACACAGATAAAGTCATAATGCCATAAAGCCCATAGAATTTTTAATATTTTAATGCATTCTTATGACGTCTTGCGGGAAATGTATATCTCTGTCCTCTGTACGCGGTAATAGGTCCAAATTTACCTATTTGTGTATCTACATATTATTTCCTCTTTTAATTTCCACCACAGTATTTTGTCTAATATAACCACCGGGTCTTTGGCTAATTAAATCATTAAAGTTAGGCGCAACTTTTGGGAGTACATACGGTAGTTATTGTTACTTTTACTCGAGAAGACGGGGCGGGAATACAAATATAAAAAATAACAAAAATGATGCGATGGGCAACCGGAACCGGAACTGGGCATTATTAGCATCAAGTTGGATTTGTAGTTGTACTACCTACATATAGAAATTATATTGTCAGTGAAGAGACAAAATTATATATTCATTCCCATATTCAATTAAAGCTATAATTAAAAGGAGCTATGTCGAAAACTTCTTTAAAAATGAATAAGAATATAATGCGAATATAATGTGAATACGAGTTTTTTTCAAAGGCGCAAAATATTCTAATTACATGTTTTTGAAAATTGTGCAATATATTCAATTTACATGTTTTTGAAAGGTGTAAAATTTTCTATTTACTTCTTATCTAAAAGTGTAAATTTTTCTTATTACAAGCTTTCAAAATCATGGTGTTTTAATATTTTTGTAGAAAGTGCATTTTTTTTAAAGCTAAAAATTGATTTGGGTCATTTTTTTTCTTCACAGACGATATGAAATACGGGTGGTTTTGTTGGGGGGTGAAATCTGTCATTACATAATTGATTTCCCGGACTGGAATTTATCCGCAATGGGACTTTTGATCCTCATCCAGAATTCAGGTCCATACTCCACCCACAGTTATAGACCAGCTTCAGAATCAGAATGAAAATGCCTATTTTTATAATATTTTAGACATACCTATTTATGTGCCTATCTATATAATATGGCCTCCCAGTATAGGTGTATCTACATACATAAATATATATACGTTCAAATCTTGTGGTTTCGCCCTTCCATTTAAATTGAGTCTTGAGCTGTACTCCTGTTCAATATTCCATAGTTCTAAAGTACCTACTCCGTTCTGCATTACGATTACGATGACGATTACGATTCCAGGCTTTACTTCGAATACTTTATCAGTATAGCCCTTTCTTTTCAGATTTTATAGGATATACCTATATACCATGTAATAAAGTAATAATATCCCTACCACTGCTATTGCCACTATATACTACAACTGCCTGCCTAGTGCCTAGGTGTATTCGATTCGTTATGTTGCCTCATAAGTTTATGGTTTACGGTTAAGTTTAAGTTGGATATTGAAAGGGACTGGAGAGTGGTACTGTGTGGCGATAGTGCTGGAGAAAATGTGAATAGAATATGAACGAATCACGTGTAGTATTCTCAATGGATTCAGATTACAAGTTCCTCGTCGCTCCTCTCGCCTTCATCCTTTATCCAAATCCAGACACAGACAGAAACACACTCGCTCCGGATCTGGTTCTGGATCTGGATCTGGACAGATACGACGGTGGCAGGCAGAGACAGAGACGCAGACATCAGAAGGAGGGAGTGTGAGACACGGATCAAATATTTCTGACAGCGGAATTAAATGGCATATGTAATCGTATTGAGGAGGATCCACATCTACTCACAGCAACTTACCTAGGTACCTTGCCTTTCGGTAGGTACATATACATAGCGTGAAAGAAGAATCAAAATGGGCTATATTCAATTTACGCTAGAATTAAAATGAGCTATTTCAAAAAATTGGCTAAATGAGATATTATGTAGATGCGTAAAATGCTCATTACGAGTTTTTGAAAGCTCCTAAATGTCGTATTTACTTGTTTTTGAAAGCTCCTAAATGTCGTATTTACTTGTTTTTGAAACGTGCAAATCTTCTATTTGCAAGTTTTTTGAGAAGTGCAAAATATTCTATTTGAATGTTTTTAAAAGTGTGTAAAATATTCTGTTTACATGCTTTTAAAAAGTCCAAAATCTTCCATTTACGTGTTTTTTGAAACGTGCAAACTGTTCCATTGACATCCTTTTGAAACGTGCAAAATGTTCCATTTACTTGTTTTTGAAAATTCCAAAACCTTCTATTTGCATGATTTTTAAAAATTGCAAAATATTCTATTTATATGTTTTGGAAATGTGCTAAATATTCAATTTACATCTTTTTGAAAAGTGCAAAATATGCTCTATTTACATATTTTCATGATCATCTTATTTTTCTTTTTGTAGTTATTGAATTTTGATTTTAGTTAAAAATGCACATGGCTCATTTTGATTCTTCACTCACTATATGTAACATTCATATCAGTATGGGTCACATAGGTGCTTTACAACACTGCTGGTGCTCACGATTAGTACTTCCAAATCCAAATACGAATAACTAATACTAATAACAATAATAATGCAGTCGACAATACTACCACAACCACAACCATTTTAATACCAAAGCACACCACAACAAAGCTGGCAATGCAATGGTACGGATGCGGGAATACTGCAATGTTGCTTGGCTGGTGCTGGTGCTGGTACTTATTATTATGTTGATATTAATTCATAGATGCAGATAATTCGAGTATAAACAGTAAATAATAACTGTTCTAACTAAATGCATGGGTCTTTAATACGTAGGGGATATTGTGTAGAACTGTAGAAGGGAATAGAGATTTCAAATGGAGCAACTATTTTATTTTGTTGTCGGCTATGAAGTTGTTAGCGTTGACACGTTTGCCTCACGTTCTGGATTGTAGATTGGCTACGCATAGGTGATGGTGACTGGAACTTTTGGTATAGGCTGTATAGGTACTATATATCTATAGGTAAATATTGGATCTGGTCCTGGTGCTGGTGTTTGGCTGCGGTGGTGGTGGTGGGTAGCAATGGAGTGGTGTCCGGACACCAAGTGTCAGATTAGTTGTGACAAGCTTCTTAGCTAACTAATGGACCATTTGTTTGACATTTCCTCTCTCCATGTAGTTTCTATTTTCTTCGCTTTGTCATCACGGATTTGGGCCTTCAGCCTCACTACACATATACGACATACATAGCCCAGCTCTATATATGCGTCTGCATTTCAATATCCCATATATTTTCATGCGTCAACGCCTCGCCATTATATCAATACTCAATACTCCCGTCTGTCTATACCTATGCCTATAACTATACAACCATTTATACGGTACTGGTATTGGCATTGTAGCGTCATTTATTGTTATTGCTATGCTACCAATTCCTATTGTATAGCATCTACAGTCTGCTTTCTTGTCTATCTCAGGAATTACAAGTAGGAGTAGAATCAGAATATTCATAAATTATTTAAATATCAAATTATACCCTGTGTGTATGACCTGTTGTATGTGTGACAGTATTGCTGATATAAATTGTGAAAATTAAATTTCTTGTTAAGTTATGCCGTTTGTGTGTTCAAAGAGTTTTTTGGCAAACGGGTCAAGTCCGTCAAAGCAAATTTTACAGGAACAAGGAATAATGAATAAAAGGTGACAGGATTATTTTTCCCAACTCAATTTTTTCTACAGGTACTGCAACTGACGAAGCGTTATTACAAGCAGTTTCATAAATCTGGACTCACTCCCGCATTTTTTAGAAAATTTGTAAAAATTGTAATTTGTGGACTTTTTCCGTTTTGCCTCAAAATCAGTGACTTAACGTGGAGGAAAAAGTCCATGGGATGAAACTTTAATCGTAACGAGTGAAACCAAACTTTTTTTTAGCTTTTACACTTTTTCTTGCATAAAAAATTTACGCACGGGAAATGTCTTCTACAAACTACGAAAGCACTCGAAAATCAAATTTAAATCAGAAATGTCTGTTTAACGTGGACTTATCCCATTTTGCCAAAAATCATTTGAAGGACTTGACCCGTTTTTTCAAAAAATTCTTCATATACAAGTATAGTACCAGTCCATATTAGTATTATTGTGTAATTACTAATTTTCAATTTTCGAATTCGAGTATTCGAGCTCAAAAATTCTACAACGAAATTATTCAATACAATTATGCAATCCAAGAATTCGAATGGAGGTCCGTCTCCCCATACACATAGCTGCCATTTCATATAGAAGCAAATTAAATACTAAATTGTCTCATTGTTGTATTCCTGTCATTAAAAAAGATTATGTTTATATTTGGCTGTCATTTCATCATTGCAGCATTTGCAGCTAGAAATAATTATTACACACCTAGGTATGTATATACATTATCATATATTTTTTGTCGTTAATATTAGTATTGTTCCTATTTCAAATTAAATCAGTATTACCAAACAAATCACATGCGCAGTCCATAATATAATATACCCTGGTTGAAAGTTGAAATATACAAAGCATATACTATGTATGGATAATGGATATAGGTATATCTAGCATATATCTATGACTACATTGTTGTTGTTGTTTTTACATTGATTGTCACCGCAATCATTCTACGCTGGCTCTGATCCATCGGTCGGGATAATAATGCTTGAGAAATTAATAAAGGCGCAATTTAAATCTGAAATCAGAAGATGAGGAAGATGGATAGGCGACGATTTACGACGGCGAGTAAGTGATAATGAAATGATAAATACCTACCTTACATACCTATGTACCTACCTCAGTACTGCTATAAAAAAACAGACAGACTTTAGATACAAAAATAAAAAAACTACACATTTCATCCGTATGTATAGAAGACACGTAGAAAACTCAAAATGGATGGGATAAGTGGATTGGGTTTTGGACTTGGGCTGTGGACGGGATGGGAAAAACAATAAGCGCTTTATTTTTTTTATCTTGACGTTAGCTTTGGACTGTATATACCATAGTATGCACTTGCCTATGCTATACCATAGTATCTATTAATTTTTTGGATTTTCGTTTTTGCAGTTTGGTATCTTGCCCAGAGCTCGTCATGGTAATAGGGCTGGTGATGGGAGGCTGACATGAAGTATGGAGTAATTATGTGTGTAATAGGAGATAGAGCGAGCAGTGTGATATACATAGTGGGAAGTTCATTCACTCACTTATCATCCATTCTACAGATCCCTGGCCTGCCCATTGTTCCAGCCTAGACTTATGGACACTTGCAGTTCTTTTTCTCGTTCTCGTTCTCATCATTAGCCATATTAAGAAGCTACATCTTTACTCTCCTGCCTGTCCCTTCAACTCCACGCTAACAAGACTCCAATCCGCAGAAAAAATAATATGGAGACGCAAGTCGCCGGTGCCGGTGCCGGTGCCGGTCGGGCGTCAATTCAATAACTCATCATCATTATATATCGCTCCATATCCCCTCCTCTATAGAGTCTATAGCCAAAGGCAGAGACATATCGCCACAGTGAGGAACTCAAATGACCCATATCCATTTTAAGCTAAACGTAAAAGAAATAGGAATTAAACTTGATCATGAATGAATGCAAATAGGACATTTGGCCCTTTCCAAAAACATGTAAATGAAATATTTTAAACTTAAAAAAATGTAAATAGACATTTTGCACTTTTTAAAAACATGTAAATAGAATATTTAGCACTTTTTAAAAACATGTAAATAGACATTTCGTACTTTTTAAAAGCGTCTAGATGTAACATTTGGCACTTTTTAAAAATTCGTAACTAACACTTTTCGCATCTATCCCATTCAACGCTTTTTTCACATAGCTCATTTTGATTCCAGTTTAAAATGGATATGGATAATTTTGATTCTTCACCGACGATAGACGAAAGGAGAGACGCAAAGTATCCTTAAGTCTGTGGCAGAGTTGGATTTTTGGAGTTGGAGATGCGAAGACTCTCGCTCCGCTTTACTTCTCGCCATCATTATTATTATTATCTTTATTATCATTGTTATTACGTGGGGATGGTGATGATGGTGAGAAGATTTTGATATTCTATAGGAATATAATAGGATGTCATCTTCCCTCCCATCTCGTATCTCTGCATAGGCATAAAGGCAAAGGAGCTGTGGGTTAAGACAAAGAAATGATGAGTTGCTTAAGCTTTGGATTTTCGATCCGTCTATATAGTTGTCTATATAGTGTGTGGATACCTATATGGAGGGAGTATGTACCCAAGGTATAATTATACTATATTATTATGGATTGATAACAGTCCCATTCCCATTCCGACTCAAAGACAATAAAGATGCAAAAAAACTAACAAGTCTCTTGCTAAATATGTTTTTATGTAGGTACTACATAGATACATGTGTGAGACTTTGGCTATACCGTCTGGTGCGAGTGGTCATAGTTTATATGGTGTATTACTTGGAAGAAACAAAATCAGCTTAGAGCAAAATCAACTATCTACACACAAAATAATATGGCATTGAAAGCATGTAAATGGGAGATTTTGAAATTTTCCAAAAACATGTAAATAGAACATTTGGCATCTTTTAAAAATACGTAAATGGGAGATTTTGAAATTTTCCAAAGTATGTAAGTGGGATATTTTGCACTTTTCAATAACACGTAAAATGTAATATTTTCTAAAAACATGTAAGTAGAACATTTTGCTCTTTTCAATAACACGTAAAATGGAATATTTTCTAAAAACATATGTAAGTAGGACATTTTGCAATTTTCAAAAGAGTACATATAAAATATTTTGCAATTTTCAAAAAAAAATGTAAATAAAACATTTTGCACATTCAAAAAACTCATAATAATATGAGTATTCTAAATGTATCCTATTTAGCGATTTTGCCACATAGCTCATTTAAAATCTAGCTTAAATTGGACATGGGCCATTTTGATTCTTCACACACACACACATTCTATACACTGTATTAAGACTCATCGTCAGACATTATAAAGATGTACTTAGCTTTATGCACTTAATAAAAACAAAGACAGCGCTAAGGAGGCGGAGGACACACGGTGACGAGGATTCAAATTTTCGAAAGAGACACATTCAGACGAGCTCCTTGTTATGGCTGAATAATTTGTGCAAAAAAATATTTTCATTCACATCATCAACTATCATCGCATTGCATACTATCAACTATTCTCCTGGTACTGGTACTGGTCTGGCATATGTCATAAATATGGGATACTTCCCTTCTTCAACAGATAGATACGCTGTACAAATTTTACACGTCTCGCTTTATTTATCACATGATGAGTTCTGTTTCTTGTCTCTCCTATGCCTTCTGTCGTTGTCGTTGTCGTTCTGTTCTGGGAGACAATGGAATAAAAAATTAAGTGGGAGAGCAGAAGCAGAGACACGCTACAATTTTTACCTCTACTTCTACACGTCCACAGTTCTATCATCTATCTTCATTACTTTACATCCCACAGAAAAAGAGTATTGCAATTTAACCGCTCATTTTTACAAGTCCTCATTTTCGTATTATTTATTTTTTTTACCATTATTTTCCAGTGCAATGGCATTTGCATTGTCGTCATCCTTTACCCAAATAATTATATTTAATGATGCGTATAAAAATTTAAATAGGGGACATCATTTGAATTGCTGCCCCAAGATTCTTGGGACCAGAGTATTTAACACTTAACAGATTCAGATTCTGATTGCGATTTCGATTTGTCAGTCGTTATATGTACGTTACATGTAAGCACTGGAGATAATAATGAGTAGCAGTAATTTGAATTCTGTGTGCTACTGAGTACTTGAATATGAATTGAAATTTAAAGAGGGTTTACTCCTCGTTTTCTTGGTCTTCATCTCCATCTTCACAGTAAACAGAACCAGCACCCCCACTGTAGAAAGTACTCAGTACTCAGTATGAACTCCTTCTTGTATTCTGGGCTGTGTAAAATAATCATTAGAATAATAAGAGGCTGAATTGCTGAATAATAACGACCACGATAACGAGACTATGACAAATTGTGAGGACCGAGAAGTCGAAGTCGAAGTCGACGTCGAAGCCGAAGGGTGCAGAAATACATACAGACGAGAGGGAGAAGTAGAAATTATAAATAAGTTTTGCAATTATTGTTAAAATTGTCAAATTCACATTTTCTATTGTATACAGATATGTTCTGAATTTCTGTCATATAGTTTGTAGCATTGTAGTATATGGAATTAATAGAATACCGGTACCGGCACCGGTACCGTTTAGATGCTGTTGACGGCAAGAAAAATAATCACAAAAAGAAACGACATCTCGACCTGCGTGTCTTCTTCTGTAATGACTCAAGCAATGCAATGCAATGCAATATCCAAAATTACAATTTACAATGTGCTTATAAACACTTGAATCTCAAGATTCAACTACTCGGTACTTGGGCGCTTTTTACAACTGCTTTTTTCTTTTTTTCGCAGTCTTTTCCATGTTGATTATGAGTAGTTGAAGATGTTGGTATGTCATTACACTTCGAGCTTTGATTTCCAAGTATACCTACGTTATGCGGCTACGCACTTTTCATAGTATACCGTCTACGACTATAGAGTTTGGCGTTGTACACTGTATATTGTAGAGCTACGGATAATTGTGTTGGTTGTCAAGTAGGCTGACGTTTGCTGTTAGCTTCGGTTTTTTCGTCTTTGTTTGATTAGAGAATTGCCATTGAACTATGCTTCATAAACAGTAAATTCTTTGCATTGTTCCTGTGTAGAATACTATTTACATTGTTGAATGTAGGTAAAAATCTGCGTGAAGTTTATTGAATGCATATTAAGGAATGCTGAAGCTGGCAAGCTCCTATATCGTTCGGATTTAATTCAAAAATGTAAATAATGAAAGCAAACTATTGAAATTAACTAACGATAATATTTGGAACATTTTAAAAATTCAAGATTTCTAGTTGTACTATTAGTACTGTTTTTTGGGTTACCTCTATATGTCACTTATTGTCCAAGCTAGATATGAAATTATGCATTTGGCAATTTGACTATATGATCTCCATAAGCTTACGTTAGTGAATTTGCATTCCTCACATTGAGTGTCGGCCGTTATTGTTATTATAGTCTCTCTAGGATGGAAAATTTCGATTACTGAAATATCTGTAGAGCAGCCTCAGCTCGAAAAATAATTTGAAATTTGCCTGTATAAATAGTAAATAAATCAATAAATAAATAGTGCTGGTACCTACCTACATTACACTCTTGGCCGGCTAACTGAACTACTTAATAAACAGTGTTAAATTTAAGCTGAAAAGTTTTAGTTGTAATAGTAAGCAGTGCAGTGTGTGGTGTGTATTAAATCTGTGTGTCAGTTTTAAAAAACTATGTTGCTGCAGTTCAGTTTTTCAACCAGATATTACCGCCAAAATGAGTGCTACTCAGACCAATTTTCATAACAACAATAATAATTTTAGCAATAGTAAGGCGGCTCATAATGTGACAGCTGACGACAGTGACAACCCGCCGGCATCATCAGCTATTGCTGTTGCGTCTTCAACTGGTCTAATGAATTCCCAAGCTAATCAGCCTCGGCAAAGATTTCAAGACTTATTGAGAAAACAGAAGGAGAATTTCGACATGGCATTGGCTGCGCGAGCTGCGCATTTTAAGGGTAGGCATCATATTACATGTCGTGAGGGAAGGTTCAAAATGACCCATATCCAATTTAAGCTAGAATCAAAATGAGCTAAAAAAAGAAAACACCAAATGATAAAGATGAGGGGAATGTTAATTACGAGTTTTTTAAAAGGTGCGAAATTTTTAATTTACGGTCTTTTAAAATGTGCAAAATATTCTTTTTACTTGCTTTAGAAAAGTGCAAAACGTTCCAATTACAGGCTTTTCAAAAGTGCAAAACGTTCTATTTACATGTTTCTGAAATTTACCAAATATTCTACTTACGTATTTTTTTAAATGCAAAATGTTCTATTTACTTGTTTTTTGAAAAGAGTGTAAAATGTTCCATTTAAATGCTTTAAAGATCATACGATATTTCAATATTTTTTGTAGATAGTGGATTTTATTTTCGCCTATAAAAATGGATATAAGTCGCTTTGGTTCTTCGCAGACGCTGTATTACATTTAAATACGTACGAACTATTACGAATACGAATTCGACTGCAACGCGTACGTACTGATAATTACAACCTAGTATCTGTGTAATTTATAAATTACTCGAAAATTGATACAGTAATTTTGTGAGTGGTCGAATAGTTCAAAATTAAATCAATCAAATTTGTAAATATAGTTAATAACATTTTAATTATTGCACACGTGGTTTTTAATGTTCCTATTATCATTGTGTTTATTAGACGCCAAAGCAACATTGCTTGCCGCAGAATGGAAGGAAAGGACGGATGGAATTTCTCTAGACGGGAAACTAGCTCTACTAAATACCGAATTGGAAGTTCTAAAGAACATGGAGTCGACGAAAGTGGCCCAAGTAAAAGAGGACATTCGGCGGCAACGAGAGAAGAACAGAGGACTGAAGGAGAAGCGAAATGCCCTTTATGATACCTTATTAATTAAACGGGGATTTGTTGGAAGTGTTCACGGCGAAAATACGCTACCGATAGTGTTCGACCCGCCTGAGAGCGCTGACACCACCACCACCACGTCGGTATGGGACGAGTCCGTTCAACTGTTTTCCGAGACAAAGGAGGATGCCAACAACAATAATAATCATTAAATAATTAAAATAGCCCGCCTTCCAGCACTAATAAACATTTCGCCTTCCAAATACCCGCCTTGTATTATAAACCCACCACCTCCGTTCGAATAATTAATGAAAACAATACCGCGAATTTACATAATTTTATAATATTGTTTCCAAAATATATTTTCTTTTCAACTTAAATCAACATCAAACAATAACAATAATACGTCTATCCAAACTCAAAATGCAATAGAAGTTATAAATTTTATAGCCATTTTACCTTCGTTTTCTATGTAAAAATTTAATTATGAATTACTTATGTATCTACTTATTCAAAAGGGATATAGACATTTTTGAAAAAAACATCATCTGTTTTTATTTCAAAACGCCTGGAATTTGGAAAAAGCCTAGTAAGAAATTTGGATGTCTATAATAGTTTTGAGAAGTGTATAATTCGTGTACTATTATGAAATTCAAAGGCTTTTTAAAATAGCGTGTATTACATTCTAAATGTAGTTTTATTTCTGTAATGTCATAATATCGTCTATGAAGAACCAAAATGACCTATTTCCAATTTATGCTAGAATTAAAATGAGCTTTGTCAAAAAATAAGACAGTAAATAAGATCTGCTTACAATGCTAATCACGAGTTTGTAAAATGAGCAAATTGTTCTATTTACGAGTTTTTGAAAAGGGCTAAATGGTCTTTTTACATGTTTTTTGGAAAGGACAAAATGTTCTATTTAAATGTTTTTCGAAAAGTGCAAAATATTACATTTAAATGTTTTAAAAAAGTGCAAAGTATTCTATTTAGATGTTTTTCAAAAGGTCAAAATTTCCTAATTGTTTTTTTTTCAACAGTGCAAAATATTTTATTTAAATGTTTTTCAAAAGTGCAAAATATTCTATTTAGTTGCTATTGCACAAGGTAGTATTTACATACTTTCATGAACATGTTATTTTAGTTTTGTCTGTAGATAGTGCATTTTATCTTTGACTAAAAATAGATATGGGTCATTTTGGTTCTTCGCAGACGGTATCCTGATGGTAATGTAATTTTATTATAATAATATGAATTAATGCATGCACATAGCGTAATGTTGAAAATGCGTAGCAATAATAATATATTATTATATAATTTATTAATTCAATTTATATCGTATAAATTACTACTTATTTATTAACTTATTCCAAAATTTCCAAATAGTTAAAAAAATACTTTAACTAGTAATATTTGTGTATTAAGAATTTCAAATCAAAAAACAAAGATAAAATGAGAGAAGAAAGATGGGAATTAGAATTATTAACATTTTTTGTATTACCATCATATTATATATATGAATTTAATTCTAGTTTTTTTAATACATTTTTTACGTGATATATGTGATATAGTATATGGAGTATATGGAGTTATTTAAAGCGGAAAAATTGAAATAAATCTAAATACATAATATAATATACATACAGTAGAGTGATAATACACTTATTGACTTGGTTAAATTAAATATCAGTGTGGGTATATACAACTGTATATAGCGCGGCATGATTACCGTATATAATCGCAGCATTGTAAATCATTTTCTTTCATACATGTCGCATATTAAAATACACGCAGCATATCGTCTGTGAAGAACCAAAATGATCCATATCCATATTTAGCTAAAAATAAAATCCACTATCTACAAAAATATTCAAACATGTCCTAAGAGAATTTAAATACAAAATTTTACACTTTTCATACACATGGTATTAGAACATTTTGCAATTTTTGAAAAACATGAAATTAGAAATTTTTGCACCTTTTCCAAAGCATGGAATTTTAACTTTTTGCACCTTTTCAAAATCATGGAATTAGAAAATTTAGCACCTTTTCAAAAACATGTAAATAGGACATTTTAAATTGTTGAAAACTAAGAAAATAGAACATTTTACGTTTTTCAAAAGCTCCTAATTAACATTTTACGCATTTTTTTCCTTTTCTTTTATCACATAGCTCATTGTGATTTTAGCTTAAATTAAAAATGGGTCATTTTGGTTCTTCACAGACGATATGCGATGGTCCCAATTGGTATGGCATATACTAGACCAGAGTCAGACAGTCAACAATGGTTGAATGGTGGGGGCAACCGGCAAGTTGGAAATATATGCAAATGGTTTATATGAGTAGTTATGGTGATGAACTAAAATACAAGCACAAGGATATACAGTAAAAAAAATTTGATTGTGATTTTGATTTGATATGCGTCTAATTAGAGTTTGATTAATCCCTCACAAGATGTGCCGAGTAGTGAATGAGTGTGGAATGAGTGGGGAGTTGGAGAGAGTTAATTTAATGAAAGCTGACAAGACATTTCCTGGGTTCTTGGTCCTGCTCCTGATAATGAGTCACTAGTCACTATAGTCAGCAGTTTCCTCGTAGACTTTTTTTCACTCGTTTAATAATAATAACAATAAAAATATCTCTGATTACGAGATTACCATTTTGATTTGGGTATATAATTACATCTATTAGTACGCATAGTGACATGGCCCCCCTCGTTGCGTATTATTAACTATTACAGATAACAATATTTATAAAATCATAATGGACGCTGCTTTCAGATAGAGCATGTAGATTTTACTTGTAGGAGTATTTTCACTATATTAAAGTCTGCTTAGTACGTCGACGTCAACCCAATCCAGTGTTTATTAATGAAGCGATGCATCCTTCTCAGTTGTATATGTAGTGCGAGAAATCTGTAGCTGAGCGCTGAATGTGGATCTGGAATAGCTTCGTAATTGAGTCATATTCTCTAATTCTTTTGTTACTCCATCAAAATTTAGATGGGTGATTGTGACGAATGATGAGTCTTCCGGAGATTTTTTAGGAGTATTAGGAGGAAATAAGGAGGAAGAAGACAAAAGGGTGATGAGTAAATGTAAACAGACTGTAGCTGTGGATTTTAATGACAGCTTTATAAGGCTTTGCCGTCTTCTGCTTCTGTCATCTGCAACATACTAAATACGCGCGTAACACTATGCACGTACTAATTTTATGCATTTTACAATACAAAAAACATGTGGAATATGTGAAGCTTAAACAGTAATATATACTCGTACTGAATTCAAAGCAACTGATATCTGCAGGTGCTGGTACATGCCTAATAAATTCCTTTTTCAAAAATACATAATGTTACACAGAATATTCTAATAATTACACCTTTTTTGAAATTGGTAAAATGTTCTATTTAGGTGTTTTTTAAAAAGTGCAAAATGTATTATTTACATGTTTTTGAAAGGTGCAAAATATTCTATTTACATGTTTTTGAAAAGTGCAAAATATTCTATTTACATGTTTTTGAAAAGTGCAAAATATTCTATTTACATGCTTTTAAAAAGTGTAAAATGTTGTATTTACATTTTTTTGAAAGCTGCAAAATGTTCTATTTTCGTTTTTTTGAAAAGTGCAAAATATACCATTTACATGTTTTTGAAAAGTGCAAAATGTTCTATTTGCATGTTTTTGAAAGGTGCAAAATATTCGTTTAACATGTTTTTGAAAAGTGCACAAAATTCCATTTAAGTGTTTTTTATAGGTTCAAAATATTCTATTTACATGTTTTTGAAAGGTGCAAAATGTTTTATTTACATGCTTTTAAAAAGTGTAAAATGTTGTATTTACATTTTTTTGAAAGCTGCAAAATGTTCTATTTTCGTTTTTTTGAAAAGTGCAAAATATACCATTTACATGTTTTTGAAAAGTGCAAAATGTTCTATTTGCATGTTTTTGAAAGGTGCAAAATATTCGTTTAACATGTTTTTGAAAAGTGCACAAAATTCCATTTAAGTGTTTTTTATAGGTTCAAAATGTTCCATTTACATGTTTTTGAAAGGTGCAAAATGTTTTATTTACATGTTTTTGAAAAGGTGCAAAACGTTCTAATTCCATGTATTTGAAAATGTGCAAAATATTCCATTTACATGTTTTTGAATGAAGTGCTACATGTGTGATATCAGGAAATACTAAAATGCATTTAAGATGGTTTGCCCTTCGCGCATAGTCATATAGTATATAGGCGAAGAAGTTACATAAGACATAAATAATACGGATGTGATTCGATCTGATCTGTTCACATGTATGCAGCCATCTGTGTCTTGTGTTACATAAATCTTTTTGCGGGAGCTGGAGACTTTGCAGACTGGAGACTGGAGAGATTGCCAAGTATGGGAAATGACATGAGAGATGGAGGAGGATTGAAGAATAGAATAAAATAAGCTGACAGTTGAGATGGCGATGGCGTCCGTGTGAACCGAGGAATGTGAGTGTCTGTCTCATCTGTCTCGTGTCTCTGTCTCTGAGGTGATGATGATGATGGTGATGATGTGATGTGTCCCTGCGAAGCGAAGGAAGAGAAATTTGATTTGGACCGAGTGAAGAAAAGGGAAGACGGGAAGTGTGAGAGAAATAACGGATATTGTCGGCAAGTGGGAGACGAGAAGTGATCGATACGGAGATGATAGGAGAAACCATCCGATCCGCATCCATCCAGCTCCACACTTCTACTTACATACTTATGTCCTCCATATAGACTCCATATACTTGGTACAATTTTTTGTTACATATTTTTTCTTATTTTATTATTCTCACAACGCTCTTCACTTTACTTCAATTTCTGCAGCTTCTTCCCTTTTCTCTCTCAACTTTATTATTTCTTTTCAAAAATCCATATTCTATAACACGTATTTGGTCCGTCTCCCTCTGTACGCCTTAATATTATGTAGAAAAATCGTCTCCTTACATCCGTCTCATAAACCATCTACAATCTACTATAGTTGCAATTTAAGCATTATTTTTTAAAGTGGAACAGTAGCAGCTATTGGAAGTAAACAGGGCCGGATAATGCTGCCAGCGCATAGGCCTCCACTGCACTGCCTGCATTTTAAAAAAACATTTAAACAGATACATATTTTGCATTTTTTCAAAATGTGTTAATTGAATATTTTGAATTTTCAAAAACATGCAAATTAAAATTTGTGTACGTTTCAAAAACATGGAAATTAAATATTTTCAACTTTTCTCAAAACATTTAAATAGAACATTTGGCAGTTTTCAAAAATATGTAAAAACAATATTTTGACTTTTCAAAAACATGAAAATAAAACATTTTCCACTTTTCTCAAAACCTGTAAATAGAACAATTTGTATTTTTCACAATCAAGTAAATGGAACATTTTGCACTTTTGTAAATCATGTAAATAGAACATTTTGCTTTGCCAAAGAAAACCTCCAACAAAATCAAAATGGTGGTTTTTGTATGGAAACAAATTCCTGCCTAAAAGCGATTCCTTCGTCCGGCCCTGGAAGTAAAAAGCCATCTTGAGTATAATGGTAAACTAATATGCATGCATTTAAAATAGAGAAAATTAATGAATTTAATACTGACAATGAGAGTGGAACAGGACTGATTTTATAGTACTGTGATTTCTAGGTGAATTTTTGAGGGATAAATTGCTGAAGGGCGAAGGGTATATCTGTAGAATAAATCCACATATGTTAGTTAGAATGCATGTTGTAGTGTGTAGACTGACTAGTGAGTAGAATGTGGATGCGGGATGCGGATGTGAATATATGCATATTTAATTAGATCAAGATCCTGTATGATTCTGATTTGGTCACGAGTACCGGTACCAGTACCAGCACCAGAATAATACTAATACAGCGATATGCCGAAACTGATACCGATGCCGATGCGCCACGTTTAACAATAATAACAAGAACGGTCCGGTGGAAGTCGACTGTCGACGACGACGCGATTGTGCGATGCGATAGTGAGAAGTTGGTATAATGTAATATTATGAGAAAGCTATGAGAAGGAGAGAGATAGAAGAAGGGAAAGAAGGCGACAGAGATCATGGATTGGACTGAATTGGATTGGATAGGCCTCTCATCTCCAGGGCATGTGCTTCTTCAATAATAAGGCGGAGATAATCTCTTCTCCATCCCAACCCCCCAAATAAAAAAAACAAACAAGGACGACGAGCCTTTTCATTCTTCACGCTAGAGATCGACTCCAGTTCACTAGGATGTAAGTAGGTGAGTGAGGTACAGGCAAAAAGATTCTTTCTCATCTGCACTATTCAACAAATAACAAAATACTTACCTCTCCTAACTTTACATTGTAACAATTTGTAAGGTAAAGAATTTGTAACTGGCATTAATTTAATTACAAGAGATGACAATAAAAAGTTTAAAAATTATGTGTAACTAAACATGCTTTTAAATTACGCATAGTATGCTTATTCAATTTATTTAAGATATTTTTACAATTAAAAACGAATTATTATTTTGCATGGGCTGAGGTCAAATCAACTTCATAAGATAAATTCGTATTTTTAAAATTAGTTATTGAATTTAATACTCTACTTAAAACTCTATTTTCTCAACTTTAATTTGACATTTTTACGGCGTTCTGCATTTACCGTCACTTATTATTATCTTCTTGTGCATTTAGGGGCTGTATCAAAGTATGTATACTTAGATAGCGCAGATACCGATTTTTGTTCATTGTAGATCGTGGTCGTGGATATAGTGAGCGCAAGGAACATTACATTTTGTAAATTTAAAAGTTTTTAGAACTAGATATGCCAGTAAAAAAACTTTTTTTTTTTGTTCAGCTAGGTACTTCATATCTGCATACATTATATTATCGTCTCTATGAAGAATCAAAACGACCCATATATCCAATTTTACCTGAAAACGAAATTAATTAAATTAATTAAAATAATTATGAATTAATTAAATTTCATGATCGAGAAACCATCTAAACAGAACATTTTGCACTTTTCAAAAACAAGCAAATAGAAAATTTTGTTCTTTTAAAAAAACATGCAAATAGAACATTTTGCAATTTTCAAAAACATCTAAATAGAACATTTTGCACTTTTTATAACATGCAAATAGAACATTTTGCAATTTTCAAAAACATCTAAATAGAACATTTTGCACTTTTTATAACATGCAAATAGAACATTTTGCAATTTTCAAAAACATCTAAATAGAACATTTTGCACTTTTCATAACATGTAAATAGAACATTTTGCACTTTTCATAACATGTAAATAGAACATTTTGTACTTTTTAAAAACATCTAAATACAACATTTTGTTCTTTTCAAAAACATCTAAATACAACATTTTACACTTTTCAAAAACATGTAAATACAACATTTTACACTTTTCAAAAACATGTAAATAGAACATTATGCACTTTTCAAAATCATACGTAACTAAAACAGTTTGCACTATTTAGAAACTTATGATTATCATTTTTCACATGTTTCTCATTTAGTATTTCATGTACTTAGCTCGTTTTAATTCTAGTAAAAATTGGATATAATGGGTCATTTTTGTTCTTCGCAGAGGAAATGCATTAAAGGCGTAATTTTCGAATTTTCCTTCAATATTTTAGTTGAAGAATAAGAAAGAATATCATCAAGGTAAAACATATTGCACTCAGTGAACAATATACACCTACACCTACCTTATTGGGACCAACACGCGTAGAAAGCAGAGAACCCGATTAATTAGGCTGATTGAAATTGAAATGATGAGTGATCAGAAAACAGAGCCAGATTCGCTTGAGAGGCCACAGGCCACCGCCACCGCTGCATTATAGTCTCACGCCGGTCACATAGAAATCAGAAATGTGATGAGCATAGCTCCGGATCCGGAATTGAGATCGAATATGAGGAGGAGGATCGGCGTCGGCGACGGCAACGGTGACGGCAACGGTGACGGACGACTGTGTGGAGAGATAACTAAAAAGAAAAAGAGGGAAATAGGGAGATCAAAGATCAATGGGATAACTTGATTTGCAAATGAACTCAAAATCAAAACTCTTTTTCTCTCTCTCTCCCACTTCCCACATCGGGACTCGTTTTCCCTTTTTTCCTTTTGCCACACGTCCTCCTCTCTCATCACCTTTCTTTGGTCTGACTCTGTTGGTCTTTTACGTTACACGTTTTGGTTAGTTTGAGTTTTCTTTTTCAATAATAATGAAATGTCTGACAAGTCTCCTCATCTGACTGACAGAGCGTTGAGTGGAGTACTGATAGAAAGAATAACGATCTCAGGATAAAACTATAAAACGACACTATATAATATTTGTAATAGTAATAGTTTAACTTGTCATATTAGTGTATAGTATGTAGACACGAAGTAAAAAGTCTGCTGGTTCTGATTCATACACCTTTACTCCAATTTACAAAGAAAGAAAACGTGCTTTTTTTCCTTTTTATAAATTTTACTATTTGCACATGCATCATGTGCGAACGAATGGAATCGAATCTGTCCTTTACGTTGTAAAACTAAAGATGAGGCAGATTTTACACTTTTCTTCAAACGACTTTTACACCAAGAAATTCTGCAAGAAGAATATTATGAAAATTACAAACAACCTTCGAGATGATAAAAGGTCTCGGTCTCTGTATAAAAATTAATCAAAAAGAACTCTGTGATTTTTTTTATAAGTTATCTCTTTGACATTTTTCTTGTATTTTTTGTGGACTTGCTTCACTTGCGACTTAAAAGACCAAGATTAGAGTCACACAAAGTACTGCTCGCAAAAATAAACACCAAAAAAATCAAAATCAAGGGCGTAAAATGCAGTTTGTGAACCATACGGTGGAATCCAAAAATAAAATTAGTGCAAATCAAAACTTTTGAAGGAATTTTTAGCATTTTTTTAGCAGCTTGCAAATATCGCGTCCATCGTTGAACAAGTTCCTATGAGCTAACTTTCTTCTTTTCCAAACTCCTGTTTAAATTCTATAATCATATGACATAAAGGTTTTTGTAGAATTTATATTCTACAGTCTACAGTGTGCTCCATTGAAATAGCCATTCATGGCACTTTTGCATTTAGCTTGGATTTGAATGGGAAAAAATCATGACTTGTTTCACTATTAGTAAATCAGCTCATCGCTAACCGTCAACCGTGTAGTACTAATAACTGATATATTAAAATGATTTTTGTCAAAATTTGAATGAAACTATGTTTAGTATTTTTAAAGAAAACGAAAATATTTAAATATTTTATTAAAAACATTTTTTAAGGTAAACTATAAAATATATGTTATGGGCAAAAATTGCTAGTAGATGCCATGTGTCCAGTGCTTGCGGCGTGGGTGCATAGCAGCGTAGCGATTTTCGGCTACGAAATTGTGCTGATGGTGATGGGTACCGTGACTCCCGCGTTTGCTCGAGTTGTCTTCCTGAGGATGATGTGGACTGAGTATAGTATGGCAAACTTCAGCCTCAAGATGATCATGGTGGTGGTGGTCATGCTCAAGATGATGATGTTCTTGGTCATGTTCATGATGGTGATGATGCTCTTGGTCATGGTGGCCATGCTCTAAATGTTGATGGAAGTCATAATGTGGGTTAAAGTCATGATTTGACCAAAATTCATGATGTGGACCAAATTCAGGATGACGGTCACGTACATGATGATGATGATGAGGATGGTGATGATGGGGATGCTCGTGCTCATGATGAGGGCCTATGCCCTCGCTTAAAGGATGTTTAATGTCATAATCCGGCGGAGAGCTTCGACGAGATGGTGGACGCCCTCCTTGTGACGAACAGTTCCCGGTGCCTAAGCCTGCATTTGTATTAGCTGCATGGACATGAACAGTAGTGCTGGCAACTTTTGCGTTCAGTCCTTGGGCGGTGCTAGCTTCCTGTAATAAATGTTCCTTACTATTGTATTTCGGTAGGTCCACCATGTCCGGACTACTCCCAAAAGACGGACCCCAAAACTCTCCCCAAATTGGTGTGTAGGATCTGTAGTCATCCGTAAAAGTTGACATAAAACAGGCCATGTTCTCGGGTTGTGGGAGACAGGGACCACATGCTTGGAGGAGAAGAGGATCTTCGAGGACAGCTTGTTGAAAATCCGGGAAAGTGATTTGTCCGTCTCGGTCTTTATCTAATTTCTTCATGGCTATCTCCACAATCTCCTTCTCGGCCTCACCGATTTCATCCGTATCCACCCCAAAACCCGGGCGGATACAGCCTTTTAAACATTGATAGAGCTCTTCACGGGCAAGGGAACGGTCCCCATTCATATCATAGATGTAGTACACAAACTCAATCATTTCGTTCACTGTCCCACGAAACATGACTGATAAGCCTCGTATCCATTCAGTCTGGTCTACCTAAAAACAACATTTAGTATCTAAGAACGTATCTCTAATGGTGTAATGGCTACGCCACATGAATAATTCGTCCCCACACGGCTCACCACAAAATGTACCTTAGGATCGTTTAGGTATGTGCGGTTATCTTTTTCGCTCCCGGGGGACGAGTTATTCGTGTGGCGCAGTTATCTGTTACGCTCTTCGTTTAAAAGTATTCACACTAATTTCGAATTCCACTAACAAACCCATCATTATCCTTATCAAAGCCATGAAACGCCAAATCCAACATAACATCGTCTGTTATATCTAATGATGTGCGAATAATTTCCCGAAACCGAAAACGATCTATTTTCCCAGCCTGAAGCATTCGTTCATAAATGTACATTAATGACTTGACCTAAAATCAATGTAAAATAGAATTACGAACACACATGGTAAATTCTTTCATGAATAAAGACAAAAAAGGATTGTTCCGCAATAGGCCTATTAGTGGCCTGAGAGCGGCATTCCAGTAATTTCATGTTACTGGATCTCCTTGAAATACAATAGCACTTTGACTGTTTGTGTTTAATCATATAGTTGGGATATTAAAGCTGTGAATTGTACCGTACCTCTTCAGTTGTAAAATGAGTTTGGTCTGACATACGCTCAGCGGCTACATGCAATCTCTGTTGAATCGTCAGATCCAAAAGACTTCTGTGCGTACCCATTGTATTAATTTTTGATTTACAAAAAAAATATTCTATTTATCCAGAATCACCACCAATAACAGGCCATAACTTTGTTTTATCTTGATCTTTTAAAAGCACTTTTACGAATTTAAATTTTACAGCGGTAATATAATGAAGCTAACAATTTCGCATTCTAGTTCGAATGTCTATTTCCAAGAAAATATCACTTTTACAATTTGTCGTTAACAAAGGTCAACACTTTAAAATAATAACATAATATTCGGGGTTCCGGTTAACTCCCGCTCTTCACAAAATATTTTGACTTATATACTAATTCTAGCGGAAAAACTAAATAATTAACTCATATCACTAATTAATTCGTGCTCATCTGACCATCACTGTATCTTCTATGCCCCCCACTGCAGTGCGATGACTCTGGTCCTAAACTTTGAAAAAAAAGTAAAAGTTTGAAAATTAAATATTCTACCCGGGCAAAATTCTGTAGCCAAAACTGAGCCCGGGCGGGCAAGTCCGTGGCCGTGTAGCTTTAATCGGGAAAACCAAACCTTTAACTTTTAGCCAATATTACAACAGTGCATTTACAGTAAGTTAGAAATTGGTTTGATATTGCAGATTAATTAATGTTTTAGTCAAAACTCATCGGGTTGCAAAACTTTTAGTACCCTGTGTTCTAGAAGTATTTTTGAGAATGTCATGCAAAAGTATTTAAGGCTGATTTTACGGATTGTGATAAAAACGACGGCGGTTTTTACCGTGGTTATCCGCTCCACCATACCATACGGCGGGTAATTTGGTAGGAATGTTTGGTATTATTTATTTACAGAAAGCACACAAGAAGTAAGAAATTGAAAACAATGTTGTTAAAAAAATCTCTGACTAAAATTTATCAAGCAGAATTTTTCATATTCATTCCTTGATGCTGACTGCCAGCGGATGTTTTCCGAGGCAACCCCTGGTGAAGTGTCTTTACGGATTGGTTTGGATGCATTAAATTACCTTGACTACTGTTTGTGACACCATTCTCACCCTCAGAATAGGGGCTCACACGTCGGCCATCTCTATCCTCACGACTCCCAGTTCTAGAAATGGTATGCTCAAAAAATGATATACTGTTTGACGGAGGTCGGCTGTTTTGATGAGCTGTAGAAGCACGACTCCAAGTATTTCCCCAGTCAGGTGTATAATTTCGGTAGTACTCCGAAACAACAGCCATGAAAGTGGCCATTGCATTTGGAGATGGGAGACAGGGACCACAGGCTTGAAGGAGGAGAGGATCTTCGTGGACAGCTTGCTGAAAGTCCGGGAAGGTAATTTGTCCATCACGATCCTTATCCAACTTCCTCATGGCGATTTCCACGATTTCCTTCTCGGCCTCTTCAATTTCGTCAGCCTCCACTGCAAATCCAGGCATGACACATCCTTTCAAACATTGGTAGAGCTCTTCTCGTGCAAGGGAGCGGTCCCCATTCATATCGTAGATGAAGTACACAAATTCAATGATTTCTTCTGGAGTTCCACGAATCATCACTGACAGCCCTTTTATCCATTCTGTTTGGTCCACCTACAGAACGTATTTTAGAATGTGTGTTGTAAAACAAGTAAAAATTTTGGTGATTCCGATTCCAAATTTATAAACGCTACTGACGAATACTTACAATCCCATCGTTATCCCTATCAAATCCATGAAACGTCAAGTCCAACATAACGTCATTAGTTATATTTAGTGTAGTACGAAGAATTTCCCTGAATCGAGCGCGATCTATTTTACCAATTTCATCCATTTGATCATAAATGTAGATGAGTGCTCTGCACTAAAAAACAAACAAAAAAATCATACGATAAATATTTTAGTTGATGGACATGTTTTTTATGATTTTGATGATAAACATTAATTTCTAATATCTGTTGAATTTTACCTCCTCGGAGTTAAAATGAGTTATATTTGAAAGTTGTGCAGCCCTTGTTGACATTAGTTGCTGACGAGCTAGCCTGGACGTTACTGCCATTTTGTGTCTTAAACACACTGATACCAAAATCCGAAATTGATTTTGCTCTACGAACTTGGCCCCGGAAAAGCAAAACCCAGGGCAATATAGTAGTTTTTAGAATCAATTCAACTTTTAATTTGTATTTGAAAGTCCTAACTGTAAACTAGGTGTAGGACTACGTAGTATTTAACCTCAACCTTATCCTTAACCTTATCCTTAACCATACAATAACAAGGTGACACAATAAACCCTACAAATTGCATGAATGTGGACAGGGTGTTGATATTTGATTCACCCATATACACCAACTTTTACCTTACACCAGAGTAACACCATCAGTCTACCATTTTTATCACTCAAAATCCATCAGTCTTCCACTTTCATCATTGCAAAACCACCAGTCTCCCACTTTTATTGTTGCAATACCATCAGTCACTCAGTTTTATCATTTCATTTATCATTATATTATAATTATGTTTAAATGTTATGTTATTTTAAATGGAATATAAATGTACCTTATTATTTTTTATTTATTTATTGCTCAAAACCAAAGGCATAAAGGTCTACGACTAGCTTACGAAAAAATAACAATTATAATTGTATTAGTAATAAAGTAGTACAAAATAATGGTGATAATGACGTAATTAAAGACGTATGACGTATACGAAAGAAGAAAACAATATAACTCGAGCGCGTCATTCCGAAATGTCTGCGAATAAACAAAATGACCCATATCCATTTTTAGCTAAAAACAGTATCTACTATCTAAAAAAATATTATAATACATCGTGAGCCTACAGGAATTAAACAGTGTAATAGTACTGCACTTTTCAAAAAATTATAGAAATAGAACATTTTGCACTTGTTAAACATATGCAAATAGAACATTTTGCACTTGTTAAACATATGCAAATAGAACATTTTGCACTTGTTAAACATGCAAATAGAACATTTTGCACTTGTTAAACATATGCAAATAGAACATTTTGCACTTTTCGAACATATGTAAATAGAACATATTGACATTTTCAAAAATATGTAAATAGAACATATTGACCTTTTCAAAAATATGTAAATAGAAAATTTTGACCTTTTCAAAAATATGTAAATAGAAATTTTTGACCTTTTCAAAAATATGTAAATAGAAAAGTTTGAGATTTTTCAACATATTTAGTAGCCACGGAGAAGATCGAGGGAGGAGGGGAAAAAACCCTTTTGAAGCCCTTCAAACTTTATTTCTTGAAATAAAATTTAAAGTGCTTCAAAAGAGTTTTTTTCCTCCTGCTCCCTCGATATTCTCCTTGGCTACTATGTAAATAGAAGGATGGGCAGGTACTAAAATTGTGGTAAGGGATCGCCCATAAATTACATCACAGGTAGGGTAAATACGTAATTATACTTGGATAACGATCATATCTCATGTTGAAGATGAAGATAGCCATTTACATAATGGTTAAGCTGCTGATAGAAAATATGAAAAAACGGAATCAAACTGTTTTGATACTTCACCCTCGATATGAAGCTTATTAGTTCGTTAAATAGCCCTACGTAAGTTATAGGTTATTATATGGCAGCTATATTCACCGCCAGCATTTCAACAATCAAAGTAGAGCTTAAATACTAGTACTGCTGCGGCCACGAGGTTTCAAAGCGCGCTGGGTTTTCATGGACTACAGAGGCGAATGAACTTTGTACTGCAGCGAACACCGAGAATTCATAATCCATCTCAGACCGGGTTACATACAGTGAACGGGTGTAAGTTGGTGGAATTTGGTGTATTTCGGTGTAAGTTGGTGTATATGGGTGAATCCAATATCAATACCCATAAACTAAGCTATTCTATCAGTAGACTACTCACTAAGAAACGAGCTGTCTAAATGAACATGATTACCACTCGTAGACTTCTACCATTGCATTGCCCAAAACGTAAAAGTAGACCAAAGTAAACAGAAAAGTTTACAAAAGATTTTTAATCTCGAAGCCTCTACTCGATTTAAATTTGTCGCTAAATTATTGAATTTTTAGCTAAATATGAGATACCCATAGAAACAAGTATACTTCCTCTACTAAATAAATTGCGCTCGCAGATTCTCAGGGTCGGACGAAGGAATAATTGGTTTTAGGCAGGAATTTGTTTCCATACAAAAACCACCATTTTGATTTTATTCATGATTTTCTTTGGTAAAGCAAAATGCTGTATTTAAATGTTTTAGAAAAGTTCAGAATGTTCTTTTTACTTGATTCAGAAAACTGTTAAAATGTTCTATTTACACGCTTTAAGAAAAGTGTTAAAATGTTCTATTTATATATTTTGAGAAAATTGGAAAATGTTTAATTTGCATGTTTTTAAAAGTCAAAATATTCTTTTCACATATTTTTGAAAACTTCAAAATGTTCCGTTTACATATTTTTTGAAAATTCAAGCAGCGGGGGCTGCATGTGCTGGCCGCATTATCCGGCCCTGCTGATTCTAATAAATTCAAATTGTGGTGTAATAACCTTAAGTAGGTCTCAAAAGTACTGATAGTCGGATCGTCGTCGTCGTTGTAGCTGCAAAGACTGCGCAAACTGTATAACCGTGTGGCAGTATAAAAAAGTGTAAAAAAATGTCTATGTGATCTCTTAGTCAAAGTAATTGGTCTGCGAGGCCCACAGTAAAGATGTTTTTGTAATGTATAAGTAGACATGCTAACCGCACCCATTTCATTTAAAATTTAAGTAATATTATATTATGCACCGTCTGCGATCTGACAAATGAAATCATCCTTCCCACCGTTTTCATCTCCATGTGGTTTGGTTGTGTGCATCTTCCCAAAAAAGTAACGCCTGCCTCATCTACCTCCTTAAAAATACTTGAGTGCGCGCTCGTCTCTTCTTTATTTCCCATCATCGCATGATGAAGAATCCCCTGACAGTCATCACAGTCAAAGCCTTTTGTATCAATCAGTGGAGTTTGGAGTGTGTATATCAGTTATCTATCAGTATTCATTCACACGCTCGTTTTCACACCCAAAAAATCAAAAGTCAACGATGATGAGAATGAATGAAAAGGAATCATCTTTACTTTTAGCTTTTATCCTGCCTGTGAGACTCGTTTTTTATTCTTCATGCCTATACTCCATATGTTATCTCTATACTATCTTACACACCTATTTAACTCGCACACTGAACTGACGCTGACGTGACTGACTGACTGGCTGGCTACATGGCTCTGCCTGAGCGAGACAAGGCGATGGAGGAACCAACCCAGAAAAATTCAAATTTGTGAATATCATGAATTCTTTTTGATTTTTTGATAGTATATAATACTAATAGAGGAGAGGTAGGCAGATGAGGGGTAGAGGTGTCTGCTCAATCTGAATGTGCGACAAGGGGAACGGAGCGCAGGGCGGAACCAGGGGGGGGGGCAAGAGGGCAGTTGCCCACCCCCAAAACGAATTCTTTAACTTAAGGGAAATTAAACAAGGATGGCCCATTAAAAAATTAAAACCTTCCAAAACATGTATATAAATGGAATATTCTGCACTCTTCAAAAACATGTAAATAGAATATTTTGCACCGTTCAAAAACATGTGAACGGAATATTTTGCACCTTTCAAAAACATGTAAATGGAATATTCCGCACTTTTCAAGGACATGTAAATAGAACATTTTGGACATTTCAAAAACATACATATACAATATCTTGCACATTTCAAAAACGTGTAAATAAAATATTTTGCACCTTTCAAAAACATGTAAATAGAATATTTTGCACCTTTCAAAGACATGTAAATAGAACATTTTACACTTTTCAAAAACATGAAAGTAGAACATTTTGGAAATTTCAAAAACATAAATATACAATATCTTGCACATTTCAAAAACATGTAAATAAAATATTTTGCACCTTTCAAAAACATGTAAATAGAATATTTTGCACCTTTCAAAGACATGTAAATAGAACATTTTACACTTTTCAAAAACATGAAAGAAGAACATTTTACACTTTTCAAAAACATGAAAGTAGAACATTTTACACTTTTCAAAAACACGAAAATGAAATATTTTGCACCTTTCAAAAAGCACTTAGATAGAACATTTTGTACTTTTCAAAAACTCGTAATAATTATCTCATTTGTTTTACTTTTGACGCAGCTCATTTTAATTCCAGCTTAAATTAGATTTATCCCCATTTTGATTCTTCGCTATCTTCACTCACAATACTAAGTGCACGTTGCCCACCCCAAAAAATATTTCTAGATCCGCCCCTGCCCCTGACGGAGCGAGTACATAGCTACACTGTATTGGACTGTATACCAGAGATTGAGAGGCAATTCAAGACAGAGAATACACCATTAAAGATAAACGATTAGTTTCTTATTACTGGTTATTGACCATTGAGTGAGTGAGCGGGCTGGAAGAGATGCGAAGATGCGGATGAGAGGAGGGAAGAGAAGGCGCATCATGAGAACAATTTGAACAATGGGATGGATGCTCAGCAGGTTTCTCTCTCCTGTCAATACTTTTATGACTACAAATTCAAATCATTATTATTCCTTAAATTATTATTACTCTCCTCTGCTCACTGCTGCTCTCCATCTCCAGCTCCACGGATCCGTCGTCCACTGAGAGTCTCGTCGAGGTGCCAATGAAGAAGATGATCATCTTTTCGAGAGCTTCAATTTACATCTCAATAATCTCACTAGAGCTCTTTTTCTTTGGCAGCTTCTCTGATCTGGTGCTGGTCTGGTGCTGATGGCTCAAAAAATTCTGTTGAATGTTGATGGTCTGCTCTGCTTCTTGGCTTCTTATTCTTATTTTATTACTCAAGCAAACGGGAAAAGATCTTCTTTTTCTTCCAACTTCCATCCTCTAGCAAGTCATTATATACCATTTACAAATTTTACAATCGCTACCATATATAATAGCAAACTGATATTCCCATGCTATATACTATAATTCCATAGGATAGGATCATCTTTTCTATTTTTTGTATATCCCAAACTACTACAGATTTAAATCCAAAGCCCAACCGCCCAACCCACACGACTCTTCTATCTCGCACACAACAATGCAAGCACGATTTCCCAAACTCAAACGAATAACTTTTCTAGTCTGTTTCTGTATAGTCTCTGTAGGACAGTCCAGTCTTGCAGTTTCCAGTCCAGTCACAAAACTCCACTCCCACCCAATTTGTTCAAATACTCTGCATTCTAAAATTCTATAACACGAATTCACAGAGATCCACGAACCACAGTGTTTAAGTACATCTTCTTGGAATTGGAAATTTTGCAAGTACAGAGTCAACCAGGGCCGGACGAAGGAATTGCTTTTAGGCAGCAATTGTTTCCATACAAAAGCCCCTATTTTGATTTTATTGAGAGTTTTCTTTGGTAAATCAAAATATTGTATTTAAATGCTTTAGAAAAGTGCAAAATGCTCTATTTACTTCATTCTGAAAAGTGCAAATTGTTCTATTTACGTGTTTTGAGAAAGGTGTTAATTGTTTTATTTGCATTTTTTTGAAAAGTAGCAAAAAATTTATTTCCATGTTTTTTAAAAGTGCAAAGTGTCGTAATTGAATTCTCTGAAAAGCCCAAAATGTTTTAGATGCATGTTTTTGAAAGATGCAAAAACTTTTATTTACATGTTTTTGAAAATTCTAAATGTTTTATTTACATATTTTTTAAAAGCTTAAAATGTTCCATATACATACATGTTTTTTGAAACTTCAGCGGGGGCTGCCTGCGCTGCGCTGCCCGTATTATCCGGCCTTGCAGTCAACAGTCGCCGTTGAAGTTTTTGCAAAAGATGCCCTTTAAATTCAAAGAAACTGAATGACAAGATTTACCTGTAATAGTAAATTGAACTATTTAAAATGAGATGATTGTAACGCATTAATTAAATATTAGGAAAAACTATTAATACAAATTAAATAATTCAAATAAGTCTGTAAAGAATTAAAGAACTAATGGTAAAATACCATTACAAAAGGTTGATAATAAATTATAAAAATTAAAAACTAAAAAGTGTGTGTGTGTATGAATTAGTGTACTAAGCAAAAAAAGATTAAACACATGATCATAATGTAGAATGTACTCAAAAGTCCTAAGTAGGAAAAGACATTGAAAAGATTTAGAAGTTTAGAAGGGGAAATTTGGTTACTGATTGAGTGAGGTATCAGTCTGTCTGCCTATATATTTCATCTGCATGTAAGTACATTGTAGTTAACTGTTTTTTGTTTCTAATACGTGTAGTTTATCCTTTGATAGATATCTTGTCTACTGCTTTTTGATCTCTAGCTCCTTAAGTATAAGACACTGAGTTGAGGGAAGGGTAAACTAAAGGTAGATGAGGTACTTATGTAGATGTAAGGTGTGAAGACGGAGACATTGATGGGTGACGGTCTTCTTACAAATACAATTAGCACGGTGAGGGGTCCATATTCTGATCCACTCGTTCACAGTACAACAGATATGAGACCTGAACGAGAAGGAAGGAGACGAGTGCGAGGAGTTTGGAGATTGGGAGAGACCAGAGACCAGAGACCAGAGGAGAGGAAGATGAAAGCATGTCTTAATTGGATCCTACTAATTGATCTTTTTCATCCCTGTATTGTTCAACAAGACACTCTTTATTCTATCATATTCATCTTCATTCTTCATGATATGCTCACTCATGAACAAGAAGTCTCCTATACTCCCAATGCCCAATATTACATTCTACCCCCGGGCATCTTTCTCTTTCTCCAATTTACAACTCACTGCTCACGAATAATACCAAATAACAAAATACAAAACCATCACTACCACAGCGGCATCACCTCAACATACCTCTACGAACTTTGAAGATGAACCTATACACAGATATTGTTACATGGAAATACATATTTCTTTAAAGATCTCTCAGCTTCAATAAATGGAAATGTAATTTAATGTAGTGCTAGCGTCTCGTAGTGTTAATGCTGACATATGTACCTATTAGGTAGGTTCCGTACCTGGACTTGGACGAATATAAGATGCACAGTTTGCGGCTTTGGGGTTTGCGGGCATGTCTACTGTTAGTAATCGGTATATTGTATAAATACGTGATTTTGGTCTATCCGTACTAATAGGCAGTTTGTATGCAGGGGCGGATCTAGAAAAAAATAATATAAGTCGGGCGTCTTATTTCAAAGGCTCTTATGTTATAACCAGGTGCAAAATATTCCATTCTTACATGGTTTTTGGAAAGCGCCAAATGTACTTTTCACATGGTTTTTGGAAAGTGCAAAATATTCTATTTACATGGTTTTTGGAAAGTGCAAAATGTTCTATTTACATGTTTTTTAAAAAGTGCAAAATGTTCTACTCACATGTTTTTGAAAATTGCAAAATATTTTATTAACGCTTTTAAAAAAGTGCAAAATGTACTATTTATAGGTATGTACATGTTTTTGAAAGGTGCAAAATATTCTATTTAAATATTTTCGAAAATTGCAAAATTTTCTATTTGCATATTTTTTGAAAAGTGCAAAATATTCAATTTACATGTTTTTGAAAAGCACAGAATGTTCTATTTGCATATTTTTTGAAAAGTGCAAAATATTCTACTATTTGCATGTTTTTGAAAAGCACAGAATGTTCTATATACATGCTTTCATGATCATGATATTTGAATGAATTTTCGTAGACAGTGAATTTTGTTTCTAACTAAAAATGGATATAGATAATTTTGATCCTTCACTGACGACATATCTTGGTTTAAATGTCTCTATAAATGTAATTAGCTGAGGTTAAAAAATTCATTTTTGTTGCCCTCCCCTGGATCCGCGCCTCTTTGTAGGTGAGTGTAGTACGTAGGTGTTGTACACGATTACGATTCCGATTACAAGTCCAAGTCCCAGTCCTATGCTCCGTGTTCTCTGTCCGTGTGGTGTGCAGTGGACGTCTTGGGTTTGTGTGTACGTGATGGAGATAATGCTGTTGGCTGTTGGTTGAAATGAAAGATTGAAAGAAGCTCATCATCACGCCTCTTTCCTTGTCCCCGTCTCACTCATGAGGAGTCAATGAGAGATAAAAGGAAAGCCCTTCTTATTAGTCCCAGTAGTCATGTTAAGTCAAGTCAAGTCAACAAAAATATCCGTCCAAAGAGAGAAGTAAAGGCCAATAACTTGCTCAGCTCAGCTCATCTTCTCTCTCTCTCATACAATACAATCTCAGAGTCAAAGATGTATATAATGCTACACAGACACAGAGTTACATACGCGGAGGCTCTCTCTCCATTTTCTCTCTTCATCAATTTGTTTTCAAAGTAACTTCTTATCTCCATTCATTCATTCATCCCTCTCCACAGAACCGCACACACTCCGCACTCGAATACAATCATTCAAATCTAATTCTCTAATCCACCCAAAATTTACAGTACTCTTTACAGCCATAGTTGGAACATTGTGTTTGACTTTAGTATGTACATATTTGTAATATCACAATAGAATAAAATGTTGTATACAATTACTTATATGCATGTTGGCGTTGGAATCGTTTTGCAAGGTGCAAAGTATCCTATCAGTCAGAATCGAGGTAGTTTTTTAAATCATGTGACAACACTTGAAAAAAAGGAAATAAACTACAGTAATAATTTATTGTAAACCTTTATGGCAGTAAAGTATTGATCCTTTTAGCTTAAAAGAGCCTGTTTCTTTAAAACTATGCAAAATTAGAACAGCTCTTTAGCATTCCTTACGCAATTAGAACAATTAGCATTTTTTGGAACTAGACGTAATTAGAAGAATTAGTATTTTTCGAAACTACGTAATTATAACAATTAGAATTTTTCGAAACGATGTAATTAGAACAATTTTAATCTTTAAAAACCAAGCAATAATTAAAGCATTTTGCAAATTTTAAAATACATTAAATTAGTAGAAAGTGCACATTGTAAAACACGCAGTAAGAATATTTTCTACTTCAAAAATCACGCAATTAAAGTATTTTGCACATCTGATTTAAAATAGTACATTTTACTTTTTTAACAGCGCAATTTAGAACAATTTTTCTTCATAAAAACTATTTGTAAGCTAACTAAAATAATTTTAAGAAACAAAACTGGCTAAAATAGAACATTTTGCACTTGATAAAGCAACACAATTAAAACACTCTGCCCTCTTAAAAATGGTTCATAATATTTGACTTAAAAACATTTAGCAAAAATTTTTAAACCACGAGAGTGCAATCATTGAAACATTTTATATCTATATAAAAATATACAATTCAAACACTTGCTTACAACAAATATCAAACTTGAGGCTTTTTGAGAAGCTTGTGCTCAAGTAAATGTAGCAAATGCTCTAAATATAAGATGTACTTTTAAAACAAAATGCATGTAATTAGTTCCATAATACAATAACCCAAGTCTTAATGTTTTGTTGATGTTTTGTTGTTCTACAAGTTAGTGGGTAGTTAATTACATACATATAATTTAGAAGGGAACACTTCCCCGATCCCTGCATGCAATGCAGATATTTGCCCTCGGCATCTTTACATACCTACGTCGTTCTTTTCTGCTTCATCTTCCCCTTTTATTTTCTACCACCACATCTCCTCAAGTTTACCTAATTAACTTGTTCGCGTTTGAAATCCTAATCAGTGTCGGAATCATATAAAAGATATGTTACTACATACGTAAATATAGCATTAACTACAAGGCGTTGAGTATAATTAATATAAAGAATCAACAACATGCTCTCTTCCTTCCTGGGTACACAAAACCTGAACTAGAATTACAGATAGAATTAGAATCATCAGAAGTTAAGTTGAACTAGAAACACGAAATCGGCAGTAGAAAAGTTGAAAAGGTGCCGAGTGCTGCTGAGCGCTAAATACACTTTAGCTGAATAGAGATGTAATTTTATGTACAGCCAACACAGTACAACATGCCACACAACACATAATTTATAAAATACGAAAACGGTTTCTGAATACGAATACATATCTGCGTGGCTCTTATTTACTTCTCTCCCCCTTTGCCTGACTAGTATGAGTATAACTATCCGCATGTAGATGTCTGTCCGTCATTCAGTATTTCAGTATATTTGTATTTTGTATACAACACGGCCTCTGACTCCGATTCTGATTTCGATGAAAGCCTCAATTATGGCTTGTGGCTATCGCTAAAATGTCAGCAAATGTTCACTGTTGGATTTCGTGCAAACAAATAAAGATTAGCGCCATCAGTACCACCAATGCCGGTGCCGGTACTGGTGCTGGTTCCGGTATCGGTACCGGTACCAGTCTTGTGTGGGGATGACTCTGGGCATGGAGACGTGAGTGCTAACTAATATACCTATAACTTCTATACGTCTATCTAAAGGCAAAGTCTATATGCTTGTGTCTGTGAGATGTTTCAGTGAAAATATGAAAAGGAGCTCAAGCTTGGAAATGTGAAGCTTCTTTGAAAGGGTCAAAGTCAAGTAATGATAATGATGATATGTATTGCCGTATTGAGTACACCCCACTGACAGTATAAGTGCACTACAACGAAAACGATCACATTTTCTGATAAAATCAAAGTAATCCGTTCAGACAGAGTTTCAGAGCTGAAAAACTTTACAGAGAAGAGAGAAAGACAGGCAGACAGACATAAAGAAAAAAAACTAACTAAAGTACCACTGGTACTGGCACTGGTATTGGTATTGCTATGCACTGTGCAGTCAGAAGTCAGAGTAAGGCCGTCAGTCTGTCAGCTGTGCTTCTACAAACTACAAAATAATATTATATGTACTACATTATACTATTTTCTGTATGGCATCGAGAAATGATGTATGATATTCTAATTCTAAGAAAATCAAAGTTGATGTGTCTATGTCTATGATGAAGTCGTCGTCGTCGTTGATGTTCAAGTTGGAAAAGAAAGAAAAAAAGACTCTTAAGAAAATAGAGCCAAATATCCTCCGGTCTCGAACCCAATCCAATTGTTATTATTTTCCCTGAACTGAAATGAGACGGAGCCATATGAAAACTGTAGAACTCTATTGAAGCTCAGACTCTCTCTCAACTTGTAAACTCGAACATGGATCAGATCAACTAACTGATCCACATTATCGACGTCGAACATAGACATTGACTTGAAATAACAACAACAAATCAGATGGATGGCAGAGTGTGGTTTGAAATTTGAAACTTTGACTTTGTAGTATAGAGTGTGACGTACGTAGGAGGATGATGATGATGAAATTAACTTGTTGGTTCTGGTTCTTCTTATTGAATTTTGTTGTAAGTCAGATTCTAAGAATAAGATAGGTAGGTAGGTGGAAGAAACGGGAGATGGAAAATATTATACTAGCAGTAGGTCCTTAGTTTTCTTAGGTCGTTTCTGCGATGCTAGGTCTCATCATTATATATCATTATTTTGTACTGGAAACTAACTGCAAATAATGTTTTTTGTATTCGTGACAGACGCGACGATGAGATTGAGTTCCTGGAAATAGAATATAGAAAAGGCCTGTGACATTATTTAAATTGAAAGGTTATGCAAGAAATAGATAAATAGGTACTACCTAAATTGTTTGCGGTATATTTTTGTTGTAGTAGCAGTAGGCATTCATTAAACTTGTGGTTAGATAAGTACATGGCCGACATGTACCTCCTTTCTTTTAATTAAGTACATACATGTTGTGACTTACTACACTAAAGATGTTATGACTTATGGCTGTGCCGTGACGTACGTACGCTTCTTGTACTGTATGTAGGTCTTATCTTGGTCTTGTTGGTGTTATAAAACAGGGGCTACGAAAAAAGGGTGTCAACTTTGCATGACTTTGCAGACGACGACTGCTTCTTACGTCCTGCAGAGCTCCAGTCTCGGTCTCGGTCTTGCGTTCTTGTTAGTTATTAGTTAGGCTTTGGCACTACTATGGTTGTTTGGGATCTGTCGTCACACTACTTAAATGATCACGATTAGTTCTTACTACTTAGTCTTGTAGCAGTAGTTGTAGCAGTAGCAAATACATAGCGGTAAGCTGAGAAACCCCATCCAACAACATTATTTCAAGCCACATTTTCCGTCGTCTGTTTCGGTTCCATGAAATTTCCCATCTGTTTCACGTCCTCTGATACAGGGGCCAAATGTAGGTACGTGTAGTATTTTGTAAGTAGATTTCTATCTCTATCTATTACATTAGAGACGAGATGATGATGACATAAGACGCTCGACCTCGGCTCACTCACTCAGCTTCCTTTCGTCTCGGCACTTCGTCAAATCTTTAAGTCTTTCCCCGCATGTAGCACCATCCCAGAAGCCTACCGTTAGCTATTGTAAATTGTAATGCAAGTACCTAATATCTACGTAGGTACTTAACATTAGGGGTGACTTCAATCATAGCGTGCAATATCGAATTAGAACTCTCCTATATAATGGATTCCACGATTTCACTATGGAAAGGAGCAATAGTATTATTGCTGTAGTAGCATTTTCAGACTGCTGTTAACAAACACTACAGTATATTATGAACCAGAATATTGCCATCGAATGCCAATCTGTAAGAAGCGCCTTTTTCGTCAACCATCTACTACATCAGAAGGTACGTAGGTATTTAGAAAAACCATTAATAGAAACGTTGAAACTGAATCACTTTTCCGATCTGATTTCTACAAAGGCTGCAAAGTATAGCTGAAGTTGAAACTTTAAACCATAAGAATTATGTACGAATACACTGTTGCAAAGTGATCTAAATCTGATCTAAATCTTGAGTATTTTAAACTTATCCCTTCCAGAAATATCCACTACGGAGCACACTCTTTCAAACTGAGATACACCACTAACTTAAATTCGTTAAAATTAATGGTAAGTATATATTCATGGGGTTAGCCAGCACTCACAAATATTTTAACAAAATAAAATACTGTGTGCCTGAGAGATGCATTGTTCACAATTTTAACCATACTCAGGATTAGGATACTTTTGCAGTAAATTTTAATTGCACTTTTACATAGTTAATAATTAGTTCATTATGGGCAAGAATATCATAACTATTTTGCACGACACGCTCCAGTCCCAGTCAATAAATTTAGACGCGAGCATCATCGTCAGTTAATCTTCTTTGAACAGCTTCTGTTCTCCCGAGCAACTATTGAAATAGACGATGCAATCAATTCATCCTTATTAGAGGCGATGCTGCTTGAACTCTGATCATAATATAACGAATTAGGTGAAGAATTCTGTATTGGAGATTTATTGCTGGTTAGACTGTTTTGTTCGTGCGTATTAGCATTTGAGGAGACGTCGTTTTCATGTTCTTCTTCAATTTTGAGTCCAATCGTACAGTTTGACAGATGTGAAGCAAATGAAAACGCCAGGAGGTAAGAACCAACCATGAAGATTAATCCCGCAAATACAGTTGGAGGGTAACCGCAGTTAGAGAATATGCCAGTGATGCAGTGTAGGACCACAAGAGCAAACTGTAACTAAATAATTTACAAAATAACATTTAAAGTTCTTGTTTTCGTTGACATAGGTAAGCACTATTCATTAAAATTAGCATCATTTTAAGTATTACAGCTTACGATGGTGCAGGAAGTAATAAATGACTTGGCGCTCGGAATAGATATAAAATTACACAGCCCGTTTCCGTTACCCCCATCATCAGCATTATTACCAGAACTAGCACTTCTACTAAAATTGATCCCTGATGCACAAAAGTAAAGATACATGATAACATGTGAAGAGCAATTGATGCAACTTAGCATTGCGGATGATCCACCGGGTAGATATTTGACAGCAGCCCATGCAATCAAAAGCATCGTCGAGTGATGATAAACTTGTGGATTAACTTGATAACTTCTCACTTTGGCATTTCCACTCACTCGCAATACTGAAAATACGATGTCATGGAGTTCCAATATTTTCGTTAAGAAGTACCACCAGAGTAATGAAGCTAAATTTTTCTCGTACTTTACATTAGCGTCACCAGCATCGGCATCGGGTACGGATTTTATTTTATTTGTCGTCGTCGTCGTTCCCCATATAATATAATTCCACTTGCTCGTGATTCGATTTTGATTCAATTTGAGCATTGAGTTCACTAGCGCTGGCTGACATGTAATACTATATTTAGCTTTTACCATGTTCCAAAGAAGCAGAGTCGCTAATATTAAATTAAATGTCACTAACAAAACATTGTGAATGCTCATCCATACATTTAGATTTGGTCTGAACTTTTTACGAGCAGCCCATGGAAGAAGGAAAAAGGATGAGATGTAGTAAATTACCAGAATTAATCCGATGTGAATGGGGGAAGTTTGATTCACAAGGAACCATTCTGCAACCTCTGGGTTGGTTCCAGTGTTTAATTTATCCAGGTAATAAATAGCCATTTTTGACTGATAGCCACCGGTAATCACTTCAATCGCTTGTAACGTACGACGAGATGCCCATCAAATTTATGACTTTTAGAACGAATAATAAAAAAGGTTGTTAATTAGGTAATTATGGTACTTACTATAGCTTGGTGCTTAACTTACTTGCCGTTAACATTACGATTCCGAATACTATTAACTTTAATATTTAACAAAATAATATATAATTCTGCTACAGCTACGGCTACGGCTACGGCTACGGCTAAAAAACAATTTACAAAACAAAAGTTCACAAGTCCCGCTTCGCCTACAGCCATCAAAATCAGTTTAGCATGCAACAATGAACCCCTTGCAAGACTACCGCCACTTACGGAACAGCAGTGAACTAATTTTCGAAAATCCAATGCAAAATCATACGTATTTTTTAATGGCTTTATTTCCAATATGAGATTTATAGGCGCAAATTAAAGATAAATGCACAATTAACACTTTAAGATCATCAAATTGGCAGTGCCATGCCTGTGGTGACCGTAAAATTGATTCTCAGGTCGACGTATGTATTTCAATGAAAACCCCGTACGATGTCGAAGCCGACCAAGTACGAAGCCGTACGGGGTTTTCATTGAAATACATACGTCGACCTGAGAATCAATTTTACGGTCACCACAAGCATGGCACTGCCAATTTGATGATCTTAAAGTGTTAATTGTGCATTTATCTTTAATTTGCGCCTATAAATCTCATATTGGAAATAAAGCCATTAAAAAATACGTATGATTTTGCATTGGATTTTCAAAAATTAGTTCACTGCCGTTCCGTAAGTGGCGGTAGTCTTGCAAGGGGTTCATACACCAGGGCCGGGGCCGGACGAAGAAATTACTTTTAGGGAGCAATTTGTTTCCATACAAAATCCAACATTTTGGTTTTATTGAAAGTTTTAATTGGTAAATCAAAATGTTGTATTTACATGCTTTAGAAAAATTTAAAATGTTCTATATCCTTGATTCTGAAAAGTGTCAAATGCTCTATTTACATGTTTTGAGAAAAGTGGAAAATGTTTTATTTGCATGTTTTTGAAAAGTCGAAAATTTTTTATTTGCATGTTTTTGAAAAGTCGAAAATTTTTTATTTGCATGTTTTTGCAATGTACAAAATTTTTTACATAGCAGTACTGCGCGTAAATGTGATCAGTTCAAATATTACCGCCTTTAAAAATCTGTCCAACTAATAATCAAACAGCATACATATTTTTGAAAACTGCAAATGTTCCATTTATATGTTTTTTTGAAAATTAAAGCAGGCCATTCAAGCGGCCTTTGCTAGCCGCATTATCCGGCCCCGTTTAACCATAGGCATAAAAATTACATTTCTAAAAAAACCAAGAATCTAGCTTAATAAATTAACATTAACAAATGTAATAAATTAACTGAAAGTATTAATTCAAAAATCAATACATATTAAATAAGTTTAAATTCGGTGTACAATCTATAGATATATTATTATGGATAAATGGATGCGTGATTTAGCTTCCCCCAAATTACAATATTATATTTCCACAAGATTTACGATTCTACAGTTCCATGTAGCCTCAGTTTTAATGTCGTTCAACGTTCATCGTTCCCAAAAACATGGTGTTAAAATCCCATTGAGGCTCTTTGATGAGAAGTTGAAGAATGAAAATAGGGAGAACCCCATGGGGAGACAGCGACAGCACTGATTTCGATTCCGCAATTCCAAATTCGGAGAAACCAAAAAGAGAAAGTGAAAAAGGGCTTTTCTATGAATAAAATGCTAAATATCCGTATAACATGTGGCTGGTGTTGGGCTCCGCTTCGGCCTTGTTAATAATATGCACTTTACAACTTTATGTACGAACATACCTCAACCCTTCCCGCATATCTTTTCCCCTAGAGAGATCACGTACCTATACCCATACGCGTACACTGTAAAATTCCATGGAGAAAAAATAGTAATCGTATATGGTAGCATAGTGGTCGTGGTCGTGGCATTATGGGCTGAAATTATTGATGTGTTAAAGTTAAAGTTTGAATTGTGACTAACTATATGTACACCCAGGCTCAGGCCCAGGCCCGAGACTTTCCTCCTTCTTTCTTCATAGTTTCTTTTCCTTATTGGCGTGGCATGGTTGGTGGTGGCTTTGAAAGAAGACGACCGAGTGAGAGAAAGAAAGAGTCGTTGATTGCGATCCATGCATGATCTGCGATTCATCAAAGTTCAAAAGAAGAAGAAAACGAAGACGACGACGAAAAAACTCCAATTGGAATCTGCTGATCCTGGATTCTCCGTGTGTTAAATAAAAGCCGAGTCTAAAAATCATGGCGCAAAAGGCAAAAGGAATTTAAGCGTAAATGAGAATTTTTTTTTCTTTTAAAGGAGGAGAGGAAAAGTCAAAACCTTAAAAATAAAAAGAGGATACATGTAGGCATATAGGAATCCGAAACTACACTGACTTCTTTTTATCATTTGTAAATTTTTACAGATATGCTATAGATGCCTATTGAATCTCATAAAGAATTTAACTACTGTCCTTCCTCTTCCTCAATCCATGTCGTTATCCCCATCGTGAGCCTTTATATATACAGTAGTAAATATCAGTGTAGTATATGTACAGAATCCCCTACCGCATAAATATCAAGACCAAAATTGACTCTCGTCTTCGACTATATTATATCAGTACATGTAGTTAGGTAGCAGGTTTATATGGGAAATGGGAATTTATTTTAGAAGGTGCATGGTCTTCCCTCGAGTCAGGATGTCAGGATGTGGATGTATAAAATAGAGGAGAGAGGAAGTAGCGAAGCAATTCATTTGACAATTCAACGCGTATTCATAGTCTCTTCTGTGACTCTCTACTGGAATCAAATCGAATGACACGAACAGTTTACTCTGAAACGGCCAATTTCCTATTCAACCTTCTAATATAATTCTCGCCTTTTCCCTTTTCCTCCTTCCTCGATCCTCAGTCGATGAAATCTAGAAATACGACACACGTATTATGTACATACTTATCCTTGTAGTTGTAGTTTGTATGGTCTCTCGTGTCTGCTATTTTGAATTAACCTCAGAGCCAGGATATACATATAGCATATATCCCGAGATACAGTATCAAATCCACAGATCTTCCCATATTAATACACATCTCCTTCGTTCACGTTTATACACTCTATTATTATATGAAGTTCACTCATCTACAGATACTTCCATAAATTTTTAATTATTTCCCAGTCAATGCAACATAGCGCAATTTTTAAAATGTAAAAAAGTAATCAAGTATTTTTGAATTTTGTTTTTGCTTTCAACTATAACATTGTAGTCGTAGTGGTTTTAAAGAATGCGTATAGAATATAATATGAATGAGCTATATTTCGGAGGAAAATACGATATACATACCGCTATTAGTATTAATTTTCTAAAATTCTACATCAGAAAATTCCAAAAATACACTAAAGAGTTTTACCGCTTCGCTTGCAGTTAATGCTCTACAACAAAATGTTTTATTTGCATGCTTTTTTGAACAGTGGTAAATAATCAATTAACATGTGTTTAAAAAATGCAAAATGTTCTATTTACGTGTTTTTTAAATGTGCAAAATGTTCAATTTGAATGTTTTAAAAAAGTAAAAATATTCTATAAACATGTTTTCTGAAATGTACAAAATATTCTATTTACATGTTTTTGAAAAGTGCAAAATATTCTATTTACATGTTTTTGAAAAGTACGAAATTTTCTATTTACATGCTTTTTAAAGAAGTGCAAAATATTCCATTTTCATGTTTTTTAAAATGCAAATTATTCTATTTACACGCTTTTGAAAGTGCAAAACATTCTATTTACATACTTTCAAGCTCGTGATATTTTAATTTGTGAATAAGAATTCTTAATAATCTGAACAGAGTGCAAATAAACCCGCAGTAATAATGTTGTATGCTAGATGTGCATATACTCGGCAGTAATTAGTGTGAAGCTTGTGTTTGGTTGACTAACCATAAGTCAAGAGCTAATGATTTAGTTAGGAGTCAAAAAGAGGGTGGAATGCATTCATTTCAACGCTAGCCAATAAGGTACATACATAGCATGTAAAAATATATAGCTCTCGGCAGTAGTCGTCGTCGTCGTCGTCAGTAATGTTCACTCATCATCGCCGGCCAAAGAAAACTCAATAAGCTAAAAGCTTTAAATCTGTAAAATAGACATCACACACAAGATATGTACACAACTGCCTCTCAATTCTCAACTTCTTCCTTAACTACTGATAGGTCCATGTTGTTATCTCACTCACTGAAATGTGCTCAAGAATCATAGGAATCAGATTCAGAGAATGATAGGTGTTATGATGGAAGAAGTGGCGATAAGAGATTTCCAAGTGGGAATCATGGGAAGATTAGACAAAAACGATATGTAATTAATTTTCCCTTGAATACCTTCAGCATGAGACCCTAATTATATGTACCTATACAAATATTCCTAAAGGAGCTATATCAGTCATAATTGCATTTTTAAGCTACCTCAGATTTATTGAAGGTATTCGCCATCGCCCATCACCATCACATGTGCCGCTACGGCGTAAAATCCAGCGATATAAAAACTATATATACTAACTTATATTCCTATTAGTATAAGCCATTCAAATTCATAGACCTCTTTTTTCCTATCCCTACCTCATCTAATTGTATTCCTGTATTTTTTGCCTAATTCACACAGCACAGGTATTAGATGCACGATAATAGTAACAATATGATCCTGTGTATGTATTTCATTACAAATTATAATTACGCGCGATAAGGGATCGTCCACCAATAACGTCATCAAACAATCGTTTTCCCCATTTTAAGACCCTATGTCATATCAGCCATTGCGTAAATGGCTATCTTTAACATGGGATCCGGATGCCATCAGCAGCATAGGGCCGGATAATGCGGCCAACGCAGGCAGCCCCCGCTGCTTAAATTTTCAAAAAACATGTAAATGGAACATTTGGCAGTTTAAAAAAATGTGTAAATAAAAATTTTTGTACGTTTCAAAAACATGGAAATAAAACATTTTGCACTTTTCTCAAAACATGTAAATAGAACATTTTGCACTTTTCAAAAATACGTAAAAAAATTATTTTAACTTTCCAAAAACATGAAAATAAGTTTTTTGTATATTTCAAAAACATGGAAATAAAACATTTTCCACTTTTCTCAAAACATATAAATAGAACATTGAGCACTTTTCTGAATCAAGTAAAATGAACATTTTGCACTTTTCTAAACCATGCAAATACAACCTTTTACTTTACCAAAGAAAACTATATACTATAATTAAAATTAAAATGCTGATTTTTGTATGGAAGCAAATTGCTACCTAAAAGCAATTTCTTCGTCCGGCCATGACCGTACCGATGACGCTATTTGTAGACCACCCCTAAGGAGTGAAGTATGAAATATGAAACACATCTAAACATATGGAATAAGTATTACTGTCACTGTATCGTGGTTGTGGCTGTGGTAAATAGCCAAAAACTTCAAAAAAAAACTTAGATATGCTGCTTACTACATAGTTACTAATAAATAGGTATACATATATATGATATATCAGTGCGTTGTCGCTGTCTTTTTTTGTTGAGATTGAGACAGGTAGACGGAGAGAGGAGAGACAGCTCTACTCTACATTCAAAATTCCTTCATATTATACATTTGATATGAAACAATCAGAATTAGATTTCGTCCCTTTGCATCGCATAGTACAGAACAGAAATGCATAGCCACAGATGACAGGACAGGCTGACAGGTAGGAAAATGTTTTTTTTTAGATTTATAATTAAGCTATTGCGGATATGCTTGGCTGATTTAATTTTTACACACCTCCAGACAAAAAATTCAAATTCATTCCAAACAAAAATACGGAGTCAGAGCCTCGGCCTCACTACACAAAAATGCCAACTGCCAAATGCTACAAAATACGAATAGATATAGAATAAAATGCTATGCTAAAGAGTCCAGGTACATACGAGTGTTTTTTTATGGGCATAATGCGTACTACACTACAATTTTGGATCGGCTACATTCTAAAGGCATTTTAGCAATACTGCATCGCTTGCCTATAAAGGCACACATAATGCGACCAGCGCAGGAAGCGGCCCCAGCTGCTTGAATTTTCTCAAAACATGTAAATGGAACATTTTGCAGTTTTCAAAAATATGTGAAAAGAGTATTTTGGCTTTTCAAAAACATGCAAATAAAGTATTTTACACTTTTCAAAAAGATGCAAATAAAAAATTTTGTACATTTCAAAAACATGCAAATAAAACATTTTCCACTTTTCTCAAAACATGTAAAACGAACATTTTGCACTTTTCTAAAAGATGCAAATACAACATTTTGCTTTACAAAAGAAAATAATCAAAATGGTATAGATTTTGTATGGAAACAACTTGCTGCCTAAAAGCAATAATTCTTTCTTCCGGCCCTAAAAGAACATACCTAATAAAGAGCACAGAATAATGTAGCTTCGCTATGGCTAATCAGATTAGTTTAGTTGTAACCGTAGTAATTATACTAGACATGTGTGTGTACATTTGAATTTTTTAAGCGTGTGGGGCTGTAGCATAGCATTTGTCATATAGCACCGTACCGTGTAACTCCATCTCGATCCACGATCTATGTCTGTTTCTGTTGGACTGTGAAAGACTGAGACTTCTGGAGATTTGAATTTGGACGTTGTACTGCAGTGAAGATGTTGCTTGAAAAAGTAAAAACTTCTGCCGGCTTCGGCTTCGGCTTCGACTTGGGATATTTGACTGGATTTCCCCCTTCGTCTTCTTCATCTTCCTTATGCAGCAATTACATCCTACATGGAGGGTGAACATGCAAGAGAGTTATTTATCATTCGGTAGTACATCTCACTAGTCAGTCGTCGTCGTCAGTCCGTCATCCGTGCGCATAGTGCCTACTGATATAGTCACTGAACTCGTCCTGAGGTACTATATGCAGGATATATGGTGATATATCTGCCCTTGGTTTAGGTTTAGGATTTCAAGTTTGTAGTTAGAAAAACGGAAAGGGAGGGAATTTAAATGAAGAGATGATCATGATGATGAGGTGAGGGACTCGTAATCGTAAAGACAAGTGAGAGAAGCCCAGGCTAATTGAGTCAGTGGCTCTTTTGAGGTATTACAAAAGAGGAACAACTTAATCTCACCAACAACACGCATAGATTACACACCTTCTCACCATCCCTAATCACCACCTCAAATTACTACACAGTACATCATCCAACCTCCATACACTCCATGTATTACACCATCTAAAAAATTATTTGAAATTCATATTATATTGTCTGTGAAGAACCAAAATGACCCATTTCCAATTTAAGCTACAATAATCAAAATGAGTTATGTCATAAAATAAGAAAGTAAATATGATACATGCTTACAATGCTAATCACGAGTTTCTAAAATGAGCAAATTGTTCTATTTACATCTTTTTAAAAAGGTAACAATGTCATATTTATATGTTTTTTGAAAGGTCAAAATGTTCTATTTAAGTGTTTTTTAAAAGAGCAAAATGTCATATTTACATGTTTTTGAAGTGCAAAATATTCTATTTACATGTTTTTTGAAAAGTGTAAAATATTCTATTTACATGTTTTTTGAAAAGTGCAAAATGTCCTACTAACATGTTTTTGAAAAGTGCAAAATGTCCTATTTACATATTTTTGAAAAGTGCGAAATATTCTATTTACATGTTTTTTGAAAAGTGCACAAGATTCTACTTGCATGCTTTCACGGACATGTTATTATTTTAATTGTTTCTGTACTGTAGGTAGTCCATTTTGTTTTTGACTCAAAATGGATGTGGGTTATTTCGGTTCTTCACAGACTATATAGTATATAGATATAGTCACTTATACTTGGTTCTCAAATTTTTAGCATTGGACTTGCACTTGGAATTAAGTATACATACAGATTGACAATAAGTTTTTGTGCAGACTAGAACATAATTCTGTAGTATGCCTATATGCCTATATGTCGTGTACAAATCTGTCTAATTTTTTACAATAAAATTATTTTAATCGCAACAAAATTATGTGCACTTTCCTCATGATGTTGGCCACATATAATTATGACGTTGATAATGACTGTAAGTGGTTTGGTAGTATTGGTAGTGGCAAGGCGATGCGGCGATGGCAATGAAAGCAACTGCAAGGTATGAATGCATTTATCAAGGTCTGATGGCTGGCTGATTTTATTTGATATCCACTCTTTCTCCCCCGTATCTCAGCCACACATCTCTCTAATGTCTACAGTGTCTAATGCACTACTCCAGTCTAATTTTTTGAGTATTTAATCATGTGAGCATCTTGCATAGGGAAAAAAGTGTCTGCAGTCGTAATGGTTCTCATTCTCATAGGGGTAATTGAGATGTACTGTTTCAATTTGTTTCATATAAGGGAATATAGGTGTATTATATTTAAAGCAATCTATTTAAGGTAGCTACTGTGTATAATATCCGCTGGTTCCTATATCCTAGAAGATCTGGAATCTGGGAGTGTGAAGGTTTCGAATCGAAGCAAAGTTGACTTTTGTATAGTTACTATATTAATATCCCATTCTGACATTTCAAGTGAGTCGACATACGGACAATAACTGACTGACGGACGGACTGAAGATGATTTATTCCGATAATATAAATTACAATGCTATAATGTAGAGTTATTTGGTTTTGATCTGTGGACAAAAGAAATAAAGTTTTTGTTTTTTTTATCATTTGTATTTATGGCTCATCATCAAAAATATCAAATAATAATGTTTGTTATTTTTTTATCTCTCACACTCGTTTGAATGTCTTGATCATGTCTTATGAATAGATAACTAAAACCAACATTGTAGGAAGAAATAATAATGAAAGATTTGAAGAGTTTTTTGGCAAAACTGGTCAAGTCCATCAAAGCAAATTTTACAGGAAGAATGAATAGTGAATAAAAGGTGACAGGATTATTTTTTGCAACTCAATTTGTTTACAGGTACTGCAACTGACGAAGCGCCATTACAATCAGTTTCATAAATCTGGACTGACTCTGGAATTTTTATAAAATTTTCAAAAATTGTAATTTGTGGACTTTTTTCGTTTTGCCTCAACATCAATAACTTAACGTGGAGGAAAAAGTCCGTGGGATGAAATTTTAATCGTTTTGAGTGAAACCAAAATTTTTTTAAACTTTTAAACTTTTTCTTGCATAAACAAATTTACGAATGGCAATTGTCTTCTACAAACTACCAAAACACTGGATAGCCAAAAAATCAGAAATGTATCTTTTAGGTGGACTTATCCCGTTTTGCCAAACCATTCTTCATTCATTATGCTATGCTGGGGATTGGATTTCTGTGTCGGGATTTGAAATTTGGATGGTTATGGTTAGCCTATTGAAGTGTAAGAGAAGAAGCTATCATCCTTTCATTCAGTCAGACGTACAACTTACAACAACTTTGTAACATCCACAATTACAATGTCATTATTACTGAGAGAGAGAGATGATGAGACATGCTATGGACCAAAGCCACGGGTGTACATACAGGGACAGAGAGTGCGGAGGAAAGGCAGGCAGGTAATGTAGTATAGTAATGTGGACGTGGACAGAAACATTGACAGTCATCATGTCAGAAGTCAGAGTGTGTGAGTGTGGAGCTTAGAAAGCCCATTTAAAGTGAGTGGGAGGAGGAACTTGTTCTTTTTCTTTACTTTTTTAAAAATCTTTTATCTATGCTATTGTGTCTTTCAGTTTTAGTTTCAGCCTCCAGCTCAAATCTATCTACTCAGTTTTATATAAACGCGGTACCCGTGCTGGTCCTGGTGCTGGTCCTGGTCCGGGTATTACAGTGGGAATTTTAATCACTGTATTTAATCCTAATCGTAAACGCAATCAAACTCCTTGAAGCTTTGACGGTAGTGTATAGAATTCTTGTATAAAATGGACTGAAATGATTTATAACATAGCCATTCTTTTCTTGTTCCTTTTTGCCTTGTTTAAAATTTAAACATACGCACAAAGCCCCCATTGTTTTTTTGCATGTCGCATTAGTAGCCATAATACTTAAAAGATTTGAAATTAGCATATTTAAATTTTCTGCTAAATCCAAAAGTTCACAGTTCAAATTGCTGCACTGGTAGCTCACTGCATAAAATGTATGCATCAAATCATCGCTTAATTAATAACAGTAGAATCTTATTATTCAAAAATGGTAGCTGCATGTATAATGTACATGCATATACATAGACAAAACCTGAATAAATGCGTAAAATGTTAATTAGGAGTTTTTGAAAAATGGAAAATATCCTATTTACCTATTTTTTAAAAGTGTAAAATATTTTATTCGGATGTTTTTTAAAAGTGCAAAATATTTTATTCGGATGTTTTTTAAAAGTGCAAAATATTTTATTTGGATGTTTTTTAAAAGTCCAAAATGTTTCAGATGCATCTTTTTGGAAAGTCCAAAATTTTCTATTTACATGATTTTGAAAAGTGTGAAAATTTGTATGTGCATGTTTTTGAAAAGTGTAAAATTTACAGCCGTTTAGGATCGTGACATTTCACTGTTCTCGTAGATAGTGCATTTTGTTATTAGCTAAAAATAGATATTGTTTATTTTGATTTTTCGCTGGTGGTCATAATGTTCGGGCTCTATGTAATCGGGGAATTACAATGTAGATATAATATTTTGCACCTGTGGCTCTGGTCCTGGAGCCTGAGGAAGCTACATATCGCTTTCTGTTAGAATATAGTCAAATGTTAATTAGTCTCTCAAGTGTAAAATGAGTGAGAAATAATTCAAGGAAAGTTTATCATACGACTCACTCACTAAAGTCAGCGTCAAAGTCAGATGACGTGTTTGTATATTCGTATAGACATATAGCAGTCTACAGTATATCATATCTGTCTTGAAATGGAACTTTTGGAAGGTGTGATGATGATGATCAAGATGATATGATAAGTTAGACGGGACTTTTTGGAAGATGAGCGTGAAAAATAAAAGTGTAGATTTGACATGACGATAGGATTCAATTAGGCTTTCTATCATCTCATTACAGGTACTCTACTTTACACTATATCAACTTTACTATACTGCTCAGACAGGCCCAGACCCAGACCCAGCAGTCCATCATATTATGTAATCCGCATATTAGAAATTACAAGGTGCACCTGCACTACATACACAATTCTCACCATGCAGAATGGTCTGCTGTAGTCAGTAGTCAGTAATTCAAAGCCGAAGCCGAAGCCGGGAAGATAGATTGTCTAAGATATTTGGATCGGCGGAAAGGCGCCATGGAAAGATGAAAAATCTAAATCCAAAAGTCAAAATGTAACTTCCATTTGTCTGTCTCTCCGAAAGCAAAAGTACATATCTGAATCAGTACACATAGACATAATGACATAATATATTGCTACAGTATACAGTACAAAGTACAAAGTGAGGTATATAGGCATTAGGCTATATGCATATAGCATCCATCCGCATTATCTTTCTTAGTTTTGACCGGTAAATTACACGATGTCATAGCCCAAGGTGAGAAACTACCTTAAGTAGCTTCCTCCAACACCAACACTCTGCGGGTCCAGCTTCTTCAAGAAACTTAAATAGGAAAATACATCTTTGTAATAATTATATATCACTGGCGCTATCACTATCACTACATATAGAGGATATTTAGCTTGTGTGCTGAGTACATTATATAATCTTTTATCTGATATGCAATCGGGACCGTGTGTAGCCATGGCCATATAACGATTCCACTTTAATTCTACACTTGAGGAAAACTAATCGCAGTAGTCGTATAGTTCGTAGTCGAATTAGAAATCGTAATCGGAATCGTAATCGCATCGTAAGTAAGTAAGTAAGACGAGCACTAGTACTAATGTGTCTGACTACTACAACATGAGTTCCGTCTTGGGTAACTGGTCCACTCTCCTCTCCTGTACTTTTACCAAGATCAACGACTATATCATTATCTGTATTATGAGTACTTTAATACATATTTAATCACCATTCTAGGAATCGCTTAATTTCAACTTTTAGCTTTCACGCTTTGTCAGTCACTTCTACGCCAAGTTACGTCACCGTCATCGTCCATCGTCCACAGCTGCCTTGGTCCTTGGTAGTACCTAGGTTTCATATGGACTGGACAATTACTGGTACTCGTATTACACACAGTGTAAAATTGTGCTAGCTTTAATACATATGTATTTATTAGTTTTTTCCTTCCTTTTGTTTTTATATGCAACACTTCAACTTTTTAAATTCACAATTTTACAACAAGAAAAATTACTTTTAGAAGGCTATTAATTACAATGACAACGACAGTCCATAATACATTTCCAAGGGCGAAGACTATATAGGCCTATATGTACTACTATACACGTGGTATATACGTACTTCGTAGTGCTATAGACAGTAGACGGATAGTAGGCAGTAGGTTTATTAATTGAGATGAGATATGAGATCGTCTGCATTTCGCTATTATCATTACGACTAATTATTTGTAATCTAGTTCTCCTACTGATATGGCCGGCCTTGATCTTTCGTCTTATCATAATTATAATTTTATCTTTTTATCCTGATGATCCGTTCACATTATAAAAAATCGAGCCAGACACATATCACAGATCGCATCATTACACCGCAAAAAAATCTGCATCTCACAGTTTGCAAGACCTGGGCCGGCCTGGTCAAAAAGTGCTATTTACATACAAGATAAAACTGCTGAATAATTTTGATTAAAAGAGTTGAAGGTTGTCCATATAAAAGATGCGTGCGCACTAAAACTGAAGGGAAAATGTATGAAAAAAATATACAATATACAAAAATACGGTGCCGGCATCGGTTAATCGGTCAAGATTTTTAAGGGCTAAAAATTTAAATTAATGCAGGAAGTATAACAATTACTATTATGCATATAGGTAAGACGTACTTATTACTTACTAATGCAGCTAACTTGTGGTCTGCTGGATGACTAATGAACTAATGAAGATAATGAAGAAAGCCGGACTACAAAACATAAGTACCTAAAAGTGTCTGTGGCAGATTACACATTAAAAGAACGCGGGAGAGAAAGGGAGGAGATATTGAGAAATCGTAGGCGTCTGTAAGGTCAGGTCAAGACATGGTTCATCATGGTCTCATCATCTGTAAATATGAAGATCAAGTGTGATGTTATAAGAAATTAAAATGAGGCTCTATATGATAATACGACTTCATATCGCGACGGGACCGGCTGGTTATGGTACAAAAGGCTGAGCGCTGACCAAAATCCAAAGTCCTATGCAGCAGATCTCCCTTCTCCGTCTCCGTCCTCAGTTGAACAATCAGCGATCAAAAATCTAATCCACAACTACCTAATTGTCTAATCTTGAGGATAAAAGTTCAAATTTTATGTCTATCTATGGTGTTGAGCTTATTAGCCATCCCATCTATCATACTGCTCATCTCATCAACATCAACTCATTATTACCAGCACCAGCACCATAGTTATTACACATAATATTTAGAACATTGTACACTTCTTTCAGATACAGACAGCAGTCTAATAGGAATTGAACAGTGTGACTACCACCACTGTGATGCCGGTCTGCCTCTCCTTGGACACTTTGTATACTTAATATATCACCCTCCCATCTAAATTATTGAGTCAAACATGAAAGAAAGGGAGATTAGTACAGATTCTGATGAATTACTTTGCACCTCATGAACCTCGAGGACTCGAGGATCACACAGCAGACTCATCAAATATTCATATATCCGCATCTGCATCCTCATCTGCAAGCAACAAAATATTCTATCTATATTTTACATACATTTTCTTGTGTAACGCCATATTAAAATCATAAGCTTGCACTTTTAGACGAGCTATCTGTATGTTTGATGAGAGATCTAAATTACCTAATCTCGTAGGTGAGGCCGAGGTGTAAAATATTATAAGGGATTTAAACGTAGGTACATCCCCTTATAAATTGAACCAGTAACTTTGTAAACATGTAGAGGAAGGAAATGGGCCTCTTTTTGTATACTGTGCATCTGTATCCGTTTCGCTTTTCGTTCATCCTTCATGTTAAAAAACGTGAAGAGATATATGCAAAAGCTCAGGTACAGACCGAAGATGCGGCTGTTGGCTGTTGATGACTGGGACCCTATGCATGAATGGTTTTTGGTGGAGAGACTTTTGTGAGAATTGTTGTGTTCCAAGTTTCTGACTGACTAGTGAGGTATATATGGCGTTGATGTTGATTGTTGGTGTTGGGCTTGAGCTTGATGATGGGATGTGGCGACGATCTGGAACAATATTTAACGGGCTCCCTTCTGCCACTCTAAATTAATCTTTTCAATGTTTTGGCTCTCTGCTGTGTAATAGACAGCTTAATGATAGACTCCAAGGTGAAAAATACCTGGTCATTATACAGATTATCTCAAGTGGCAACTTACGATTATGATTAGGCACCAAGTCTGAGAGCTTCTATATTCAGTACTTTATAGGGAGACGTCCCTAGTTATAATATTACTTATATTACAGATTATTCAAAAGTTTTCTTACAGAACACAATATGCATTACTGGTAGGTACATGTACATGCAACATGCGGCGTCTTCATCCCCTTCTTCTTCGTCTTCTTTAATCCCTTCTTTCCTTCTTGGTAATGAACAAAAATGCTACACTGATCTATCTGTACCCTCTTTTCACAGGTGCTATGGCTTATTGTATTTTCATACATGTCTACTTTTTTTTAGTATTTGTTATGATTCGTTTTCCTATACTTTTATCATCAACTTATCACTGTTATATTGTTATTGCTATTATATTATTCTTTACATCCTTTCAGCCTTTCCTACGTACAACGTAGAGGCATAATCACGTGGATCATGTTATTACCAATTTAGCCATCCACCATTACATACTTATTATTAGGATGATATATGCAATGAAATTAGATGCCGATGCCGATACAAGCAACTATGAACTAACCAAAGTTTCGTGGAAACTAAGAAACTGCTCTACAAAAATGTAGAATTAAATATAAATTACTGATTTAATTAACAGGTTTACAGTTCAAACCGTAGTTCCAATCCCATTTTGAACAATGTAGAAATTGAGAACACGTCATTTTTATTTTTTTACGTGCTAAATTCACTTTGTTATATTATAGTTTATAAGACACTTTCTAACCACACCATTATTAAGAAGTGTACACTGAAAATTACCGATATTTCTTATTTCTTGCAACTTTTACATTTTTGAAAGGCGCGCCTTCAACTAAAATTGTAATTTCTATGTTAAAACATTCTTTCGCTAAGTACCCACAAATAATGCTACTACCTTACTATGCTAGTACCTTTTAACCGATTACGATTCCGATTTTCCGATACCGATGCTAATGCTGACCGATGCCGATGCGATATATCAAATTAGTTGAAATGTAATGTGCTAACGAGAAGTTAAACACTTGTGATTATTCACGAGTAAATTCTACTAGCGTCAATTTCTGCCTAAAATTAATTCCTTCGTCCGGCCCTGTTTATTCTGTATAGGTAAAATACTCAAAATCGAATAATGAAATATATTGACGCCCGGACGAAGGAATTAATTTTAGGCAGCAATAGCAATTCGTTTCATAGAAAATCCATCATTTTGATTTTAATGATGTTTTTTTTGTTAAACCAAAATGATGTATTTACAATTTACATGTTTTAGAAATGTTTAAAATGCTCAATTTAATTGGTTCTTAAAAATGCAAAATATTCTATTTACTTATTATGAAAAAAGTCAAATATATTTTATGTTCATGTTTTTGAAATGTTCAAAATCATTTATGAGCATGTTTTTGAACAGTCAAAATGTTTTATTTACATGTTTTTGAAAGTTCAAAATGTTCCATTTACTTACATACTGTTTGAAAATTCAGGCAGCGAGGGCTGCCTTTGCTGTCCTTATTATCTGGCCCTATTAAAGGTCTCAATCTCATGATCCAGATGAAGATTTTCGATTAAATTACAGGGATGATATACGAAGTTGCGGTGCGTTTTTTAACTTTGAAGGTGCGGTGCACACACAAAGTGTAGACTAATTAATTTGTAAACATTTATGCCTTTCACTTAGGATCAGGATTTAGCTTTTGAATTCCATGTAGGTAAATACCTATTGGTATGTAAATAAATGAGATTTGTAATTTTGCTTATTTACCGTACGTAAGTAGCGTATTATTTATTATTGTTGGCATATTACTAGATATGCATGAGTCGACTAATTAAAAAGTCTCAGGATTAATTAGCATCTAGCTTTTTTATGCATATCGTTTATTTTATATTACCATAGTGTCAGAAAAATTAGCTTGCGTATAATATGCGTTGCACCTTTGTAAATCTTCTGCAAAACCACTCCCGCATCAACAACTAACTAGTAAGCACTACAGACTACATGCAGTATCATTAAAATTACTTAGAAAATTTGCCAAGCAAGTAGATAGCGCTTTTCCCCCATTAAAATATATACATGATAGTTAAACCAGAGAGAGAGAGTTTAGGCATCTAAAAATTATGGCTATAAGCTTTAGGCTGGGTCAATATGGAATTCGAGCGATTAGCTAAAGAATCAATGTGATGAAAATTGAAATAGAAACAACAACAACAACAACATCAACAAAGATGGGAAAATCACAAAAGGCTCATTGCTTCTGGCTGCAGGCTGCACAGAGATGTTGTAGCGTTTGTATAGAAAAGAAATGAAGGGGAATGGACTAATGGACTGATTGAGTTTTGATGATCAGCCATCATCAGCAGACGGACCGAGACCGAGACCGAAGCTATTGCCAATTGAGTATGTATTATATTTTGCAGGTATACATATTATTATTATTGATTAAATTGGTAAAGGATGAACATTCGATAGAATACTGCGCCACCGTCTGACGTCCATTCAGTCCATTCATGCAGTTTTCAATGATCAGCTTCATCTTAAAGTCTCTTACGAGAGTGGAGTACATGGAAGTGGTGGAAGAGTCAATTTATTCATCGAAAAGCTTAAACAATAAATGTTTATCAATGAGAAATGTGTACACAGGACGGAGACGGAGGTGGAGTGAAACATAAACATATCAAACGAAAATGAATGACAACAACAAAAAACTAGCAGGGTCTGTAATACTGTAAACAGCTATCTATTTACTACCCTTCATCGCATCCCTTCATCCAATTTCCAATCAAATATATATGCATAATAAAATTTAATATTCTTACAGTTAATATCATCCATCATCCTACTATAACTACTAATATGGAAAATCAAAATATCCTTCACAACACTGAAGAACCTCAAAGTATAATATGCTTATGACTATATAAAGGAAAATAAGGACAAGTACCTATCTAAATTTCCTCTTATTGAGCTCTTATGATAAATTTAAACCTCTAGAAATATGTAGCTATTTAATTGTATGTTTGGATTTTTATTTCAATTGGAAATATAATATTATGAGTCAGTCAGTATACCTTACCTCTCTACGGGACGAACGATACGTGATAGCATACCATGCAATATGCAATCATATAGTAATAATATTATTATAGTGGACGATACACATTACGATGATTGCACACATCAACATCGACGAATTCGAATTTAAAATTCAAACTTGAAACCGTCTATATAGCAGTAGTATATAGTAGATACGATGTGATGATGATCTTAAAATGACGCTGCAATTTTTATTCAATTTCTTGACTATGCCCGTTTGCTCACTTATTAAAAGTTGACGTTTGGTTCTTCTCTGGTCTGGTTCTGGTATGTAATACAATGTAAGCAAATATGCCCATTGGTTCTGTTATAAGGTTTGATTTAAATTTGAGTCTGAGTTTCTGAGTTGCTGTGTGTAGTGGAATAGAAATCAAATAAATTAATAATTCATATTGACTGACTGTGAGAAAGGGAATTGAAAACAAGTCGTCATCTTTCATATTATGTTGGGTTGGAGTCATGATCAGGACTATATTGCCTAACTATGGTACCTATATGCTTTGCTATAGGGCTTCATTCTCAATTATTCAAAACTTGTGATTTTTTTAATAAGTAGGTACCTATATTAAATATACTTGCAACTTTACAGCAGAACGGGCACGCTGTGCTCCCTGTCGCTGCTGTATGCTTATACCATTGGAAATCAAAATATAAATAGGTATAATGGTAAACAAAAAAATCACAGTTATATCACTATGTAAAATATTTCAATACAGTATGTCATGTCTACGAAATCGTATCGTAATCGTACCACAGCGTGCACACACAGGTTAATCAGCATAAACTATTTAGACACTAATAACTGTCTCACGACAACGATATTCAATAAAATGTACCTACCTACATAATTAGAGTGAATTGAAAGGAATTAGCAACTGTACATTGCATTGTACTAACTGGTAAAAGCAGTTTCAGTAATTAATACTTACTCAACTGTGAACTGTGACTGATCTGCGATTAATTATCTGTATTTGAAGTCTTGACATTCACAATTCGCACTATTCGCAGTGAAGACTTAATACCTTACAATTTTGGAGTATTTGATTTTTTTAAAACCTTATTAAATTGCGGAATAACGGAAATAATTCCCCTTGCTTTACTGTGTGAAATTAATGTCAATGTCCAATGTGGATTATACAGTGGAGAGTGGAGAGTGGATTTAAAATACATGCAAAATGCGGTCCCTTGCGGTAGAATAATGCACAGGGTACAGATGCAGTGAAAAGGAAAAAGCAGGACTTCCGTCGTCTCAAACAAATTTTATGTATAATTTGGGATTGTCCGTAAATGATGTCATGGGTAGGGCCAGGGCAGTGTGTCTAGTCAGGTACTGGTGACAATCCAAGAAAAAGATAGCCGATCACGTAATATTGAAGCGATGCCATGGCGGTCCTAAAAGAGTGGAAATTTGGATGACGTTATTTATGGACCATTCCTTCAAATATGATTTCTTTCTACCCTTTTATTGAGAAGAATTATTCGGAGCCCTGGTGATTGGTACTGGTAACCGTCAACCGTGGTGCCCTTGGAGGACCAAACCGATTCAAGACACAGTAAAACTAGAATAAACTTTTTAAAAACTTATTAATAATAAACATAGACATTATACAAATTGCATGACGTCTTCTTGGATAAAAATTAGAGTGACAAAGTCCAGCGGGTTTTCCGGTTTACTGTGGACTGGGGCGGAGAAAGAACTAGCTACCTGATTGTTGACTGTGGGTACTGATTTTCACTGTGTGAGACTCGGATAATTATAGGAACCTTACCTGCGATTTGACGTTATGTGGCTCTCTGTGAAAACAGACAAATAAAAATCTGAGGGAGTCTGGCAATTATGGGTAACACGTCTGACAAAGTGCTGAATTACCTAAAGGATTGTGCGTACAAATGCAAGCCATGAGAGACTATACCTGCAAATCGTTCTTATTCAGGTAATCAAAGTTAAATTATTATTGTTATGGCACTTTTAATACGTAAGTATGTACTCATGCTAACGGAGGATTTTGGTCGCATGCTGATTTTGAATGGTTCGAAAGTAAGTTCAGTTGATGTGGTACCTAACTTATTTAAACGGGGTTGAATGTTAAAATTGTGCATTGGCTGATCGCAAACTTTGTGCCATCAAATCAACTATATGTACTAACTAATCGTAATAAAGTACACTATTATTATTGCAATTGGTGCTGCTACGAGTCTGTCAATTCGATTAGACACTCAGCATTCAACATTGAGTTTCCAATTGCCAATGGACGTATCGATAGTAATAGCAGTAGCGATACAACTATTGAAGCCTGACGGTACTTCACAACTTCACACGTGAGATTAAACCATGTCATCATGAGAGTATTTAATGGATGATAATAATAATCGTATTCGTATTATTTCGTATCGTAACTATCAACTATAATTTTATTGCAGCGCAAATTAAGTTCGAATAAAATAGAGCAACAGAATGACAGAATGACATCAAATCAACGAAAGAAATATGTGCTTAAACACGAAATACATATTACAAGTTAAGGATGCAATGAATGTAAAAAGTACTCACCGAAACCGATGCCGATTACTGCGCGGATCTATTATTCCAAACATATCTAAATCCAACCGATGCATCGGTGATGAAGACTTGTGCTGTGCTGCTCCATTCTGTTCCTGTTGTAGTGCTCGAGCTATATGTTTCTATTTGAATGAAGCGAGTCATTGAATTCTTTAATATAATAGAGTTTGAATGACGGACGAAGTAGAGATAATAATGGGAATGAGTGAGCCCCACTGCTGTTTTCATTGACAGACAAAAAGTCCCCGGCAGACAATGAGGCAATAGGTGTGTAATAAATGGTGTGAAAACCAACGAATATCTTAATTGCAGGTGACCAACAGTCCATATATCATTTCAAGTTTTTTTTTATGACCGGCCCATATTCACAATTCAAGTACATACCAAGTCGTTCGTATCCTATTTTTTTTCTGCTCATAATATTAGATGAGAGTACTTCACCCCATCAAACAAATGATGACATATCTCAGGTGAGTTTTTCCCCCTCTCTTTTTATATCGTGTAGTTTATCCCTCTCATATTTATGTTTTCTTTATGTAATCAAGCAGGTAGGCACATACATTTCCTGGATCTGACCATTGGCAGAGAATTCTTATACCAGAATATGCGCATTTTATATGCTTATAGTTAGTTTTTATTATTAATCGAGTACCTATGCACCCACATCGTTATACTTTCAGGCATTTAGTCTTACTTATCGTTAGTCATTATCATTATCATTGTTGTTGTACGCGAGAAATTATACAGTTACGGTGGAATTATTCGTGTAATTTAATTGTAGTGAGAGGTAATGATAATTCTTTTTTGAGTTTTCAATACGTATGTTATCTGGCAGTTGAGAAAAATGAAATTAATATGTAAAAGAGTTGATGTATTTTTCGTTCTTCGAACAGTGCTACACATACTCTATTTATTCAGACACTGTTTCACACCACATCACGATCATTTCACTTCCATCGACATGACCTGCGCTCGGTCATATAATAGTATATTTATATCATTGAATTTTTTGTATTTTTTTACAGGTATTTGATGTGGGATCTTTCTTAAGGATCTACCTACAATCTATACTATAACTATACGTTTGCTGATTCATGCTTAGGCATTCCAACATCAACCATTGGAATCCCAACTTCTCCAATTGATCATTATATTATAAATTTCAGGACGACGATGACTTGATAAGTTGATAGTTGATGTTCACAAGAGGAGGCTTTCTCATTCATTCATTCATTGTTTTCTCTTGAACACCTTTGGACATCTTGGATCACTCTTCTCCTTCTACTTCTACTTCGTCTTGTCAGTGTGCAACTTATACAATGTTCACAGCTCACACATAGTCAACACACCTTCATCCATATCCATCCAATCCAACCACTTGAGAGTCTCACAGCCACATATTTTCATCTCTGTACACAGTGCATCGCGGAGTGGAGTATGTAGCTTTATTTATTTTTATTTTATGATCCTTTATTATTATGAGTTCCATCTTAAGTAGGTAGCTATAGTAAATTCAAAAACGAATTTCCTTTTGGTATCCTTTTACAACCATATCTGATGTCATTAGTTTTTTAAAACACAACTATTATGGCTTATGAGTTATATTTATGGGTTAATAAAATATGCTCCATTTATTTGTATATTTTAGGTGCCATAATACCAACCACAACAACGCTCTCCCTGCCCCTTTCTGCAACATCAAGTCAGCAGCCGATTTACCCCATTACATTGTACTGCTGCATTATCCACAGTTTTCATCTGAAAATGGAAACAGTGGAAGAACGGTAACTGAGGAGAATATTGTTAAGGAGCATCCGTCAAATCAGATCGTGTTCGAATCAAGGTGGAACAATCCGAAATAAATTGATCTACATTACATTCTATTTGTATCGTGTTCAAAGATGCATGAGTAATTTTTTGAATGTAAAAATAACACAATGATCTTCCACTTGAAAGTTGAAACACTATCTGTATCTCTCCTGTGCTGTATGCATTGCTTTTGTGATGTTTGAATTCTAATCTTAAGTTTGAATACTATAGCGTAGGTAATCTCCTTCTAAATATATTCGTGTATGCCTTTCCTATACTTCCCTCTTTCTCCTTCTTTAGTAAGACTATGGCGTAATATGCATATAGGGAAATGTTTAGAAAAGTCTTTATATTTTTTGTTTGAAAAAGTGTGTAGGATGTTGGTTGCAAGTTGGTCTTGGTCTTGGTCGAGGTGGTTTGGTTTGGTTGTTGGTTATAGTTTGATGATGATGATGAGATCTAAAATATTGTTGAGGAAGAATGGTTGAGTTCTCTCTGACTAGTTCGTTGAGTAAGTTGAGATGCTTTCGAGATGAGAATAGAATATCTGTAGTATAGTATAGAGAAAGGAGACTATACAGAACTAGAATAGGAAAAAGATAAATGTTGAATGGGGTGAATTGTGTGTCGGAGTCATGTTATGAGCCCGCCTGCTGCTTCCAACCATCCACAGCGTAACAAAACGCTCTTTTCTGCTTGTCAGCCGCTAACTTGACTATCTTTTTTCGCCTGCCGACCATCAGCCACTCCGCTTTATATTTCTCTTTTCTTTTTCTTTCCAATATCATAATAATTATCCTCACATATCCCACCCTTCTATCACTATCTCTCTATACCTTCTATTTTCTATTCAATTTACTTTACATTACAATTACGTAACAATACTGTGGTCCTGGTCTTATAACTCGTGCTATCTCATACACAAATTATTAAACTATCAGTATTCAACCTAAATGTAAATACCCCATCCGAAACATACTGCGTATCATTTTATATACTGTTAACTAACCCTAAATTTAAACTATTATATTTTTATTTATACTTTTAGCCGATTCGTAAGATGCCGATGCCGAAGAAAAGGTGACTCAAGATCTTGAAGATCCTGCAACTGCCTACTATAAGTAGTCGGGCAGAAAATTTTTAGGACGAAACTGGGTTAAGTTCTTTTTTGTACAATCAATACACATAGGTACCTATGCACTAATAATAGCTGGTACTGGTATACGGTATACCTTTAGGTAATTAAAATAATGCAAACAGATCCAGAGACAGTATAATGAGGAGTTTGGCAAGTTTGAAAAATTCAGTAGCATTGTGTTTGGATGAGGATGACATGTGTGTGAGATAATATTATAGAAATTACATGTGTCGTTGATAGTTGATAGTACTATGTAACTTTTAATACTTTAAGTGTACGTACGGTTAGAGGAAGACAAGCTAAGGTACATGATAGGGAAGTGTGAACGAGTGCGAATCCTGACACTCTCGAAAATTGATGGTTGCTCATTAGGTTTGGAGTTTGGAGGAGAGAGACTGATACATAAACAGAAAATAAGTATCCATTATGTTGTTTGATACTGTAGGATGTCTGTTCGATTGAAGACACTACACGGCTCGGATACGAAGATTGTATGCTTCTGACTTGATGTGGTTGTTGGTCATTATTGTATCAGTTTTCTATCTGTCCAATTAGTGACAAGATAATTCCAAGAGTGAGCACAATGAGCCATACAATGCGAGTGGCAGAGTACACAAGAAGACATGTTCATATATGAGTTCATACTGTATATACAGAGCAGCATGGGAAGGGAAATATATGGGAATATTATGATGAGGCTTTATGGCACTTCCACTGTTCCTCTTGTTCGAGAGTATCTTCATCTGTAGTTTTCATTGTGTTGTGTGCTATTGAGCGTATTCACACATCACCTGGCTCAGCTCTCCAATTAACTTTTCCTGGCACAAAAGACGGGCAGCGGGGTGTCACATTCTCATTTCCTCCCTCCTTCAATTTATCTATCTATCTATTACTTTTTATAACAAACCTAAGCCAAATAACTAACGATCGACGCAAGGCAAGGCGAGAGGAAAGCGAATATCAGTAATACCGCGCGTCTCACATTATATCTTTTATGTACATAGACATATAATGAGTTCCCCGCCTTGGTACCGGTACTTGCTACGTCAATATCTGTATAATATAGATGTAGCAGCACAGCACGATGGATGAGCTATCAGTAATGTGTACAGAGATCTCTGAAGTGGGCAGTCAATGTCGATGTGGATGTCGGCAGTTGACACATTCTCGTGTGTACACCAACCAAGTAGTAGTGTAAAGTACACAATAGAAATTGAAGGAAAACAGCTCCCTTCCATTCCTTTCTTAAATACCAACTAGCAATAGCAATAAATACAAGTTCTAATTTCTAATATCTCACCAACAGAACAGAAGAGGCTTTAATTTTCAATCACACGCAAGCATTATACTATCTCTCTGTCTACAGGTACGTCCCTAAGCATATCGTCTGTGAAGAACCAAAATGACCCACATCCAATTTAAGCTACAATCAAACTGAGCTATGTCATAAAAACAAAATGAAAAACATGCGTAAAATGTTAATTAAGAGTTTTTGAAAAGTGTAAAATGTTAATTAAGAGTTTTTGAAAAGTGTAAAATATTCAATTTACATATTTATAAAAAGAGGAAAATGTTCTATTTACATATTTTTGAAAAGGGCAAAATATTCTATTTAAATGCTTTCGAGACATGTTTCAATTTGTAGATAGTGGATATTGTTTTTAGCTACAAATGAATATGGGTCATTTTGGTTCTTCACAGACGATATGGATGATGTATATAATATTTTTTTAATACCCATAACAACTGTATACTGAATGAAGTCGCATTCCTTTAACAGCAGCGTACTGATATATTGTGATAATTCTTGCTTTCACGGCTCCAGTGTGATGACTTAAATGCAGACACTAACCAGGAAGTATGTATAATTATGCGTGTATATTCTTGTGTAGGTACACGACTATATAGTTTGACTTTGGGCATAGGGTATAGGCTCTCTATCTAATAATAAAAGCATAAGTAAGTGAGGAGTGAAGAATAATCATGTAATGAAATCCGTAAATAAATACTTAATCATATTGGGAGTGCACAATAGGGACAAACCAATGACCAATTCAATAACCAGTAATGCAATAAAACCACCAACCAAAATCAAACTATTTCGAGTTGGACTCCAATCTTATTAGATACTACTGTGTTGTAGTATAGGTGCGTGCATATGATTATGTTATGTAGATACCACTGATAGTAGATATAACATGTCCCATCTCCCCAGCAGTCCCCAACACCAGCAACCAACACGGCATAAGTAGTGGTGGAGAGTAATAAGCAGTTGTATAAATAGTGTCAAGTTACGACAAATAAAATGCTACATCATTCTTCCTCGCTCTTCATCAAAGTCAGTAAGTAACAACTTGAAACTTCAAACATTCAATAGAATCACAATCGCGTAACACAACGTAGGCAAATACAATAGAAATTGAATATAAAAGTTCCAAAAAATATGTATACGTAGGACCGTACCTAGGTGTATATGTACATAATTATGTGTTCGACAGATTACAGAAATACAGACTCACATTCTACACCCGTACATTAATTGTAAATATGCTTGTCATATTCCTTCCTGAGTGAGTAGAGCTCCAACTGCAAATATTACAATAATCGTATTACAACCTATAGTACACCTACCTACCTACCTAAGGTTACATATATGTACGGGTCCGCAGATAGCTATCAACTGTTTACTAATGCATTACAATTAAGAGTATCTGTAGGTGCATCATACGCTAAAATAGAATGTAGATTTTAGATACATGCTACAGGCTGAGGCGTAGGTATTGTTACATTATATGCTGTATAGTTGATGTTTAGGAAATATATATAATTTAAACGAAGATGGATAGAAAATTGATGGGGACTTGCTGTCTGTTCTTTTTCTAATTAATTATTGTTGAGGGCTACGCGTGCGTGTGGAGTGCAGTACGACGTAACTTTGAAACATTATTAATTCTTGTGACTTGTACCTACTACTATGGTATTGCATATTGTAGAGTAGTTGCGAGCATTCATTAATTTATGGTTTCACTTCGTCTAAGTTTAAATGGAAAAAATTATGCAGTATTAAAAGTCGTATCAAGTTTTATGGTAAAAGTCGTTACTTATTTTATACTTTTTTATTCCGTCGTTTGTTTTCTCTTAATTGTAAAACAATAGTTGTTCAGCACATCTGTAATACTTTTAAGGCACCGCACATCGAAATGCAGGAGCTTAATGGGAATTACTACTGCAGAACAAAGTGCGCAATTAAGGCACTAGTATAGCACTAAACTACCTCTATGATGAGGCAACTACGTATAATTAGTCAAAAATTATGGTTTTTAGTACGTTAATTTAATAGCAAAGTACTCGCGCCTTTTGTGTAGAAATGTTGTTTATAAGTTGCGTATGCCATTCCTCAAAATACTGACTGTTACTGTATGTAATATTATTATGTGAGGTAAACTGCTTCAGTGCTCAGTATAGTAGGTGTGACTTCGTTTAGGATATAATTACTATTTTTTTTACTTACAAGGATGGGGTGATATAACTACTCAGTCAACAAGTATAATATACTCTAGATACCAAAATTTTTATGATTATTGTTAGATTGTTTTGACTTTTTTGACAAAAAAGGTTGTCACCAGGTTAATTCTACGCATAAAAACACGTCTATAAACAAACTTATTGTATATTGCAGTTCGTATGCGCTATTCTTTACTGCCATAAAAGTACATTGTAATAGAATGTAGGCATCAGTTTTGTAACGCTACGTTTGTAAACACTTCGCTAATGTTTACAAATGTGAAGTCTGAGTGTTGACAAACATGTATGTAAACACTTGAGTGTACACTTGTCTACACCGTTCACATAGCATTGCCAATTGCCACCTACTACCTACTAGCATCAGATGCACACTTGGAAAATATCTCAGTGTAAATAGTGGATCTGGATACGGACACAACACAAAAAACTCTACCGAATTTTGATGAAGCTATGCAAACTGTATTTCATAATAGTTGTAACCGATTAAATCTGTAAATTTTTATTTATTAATCAACAGAAAGCGTTTTATAGGATTATCAGTTGCGTGACCCAATTGGTATTTAGGTAAACTTATTGATTTCACCCAGTATTGCTAATGAGATTTTTTACTTGTTTTTCTATCAGTGGTGGAGCAAATTTCAATCTATTAAAAATTAAAAATGACATTCCAGTATTTTTCTTTAAAATTCTTTTCTAATTAATTATTGTTGAGGGCTACGCGTGCGTGTGGAGTGCAGTACGACGTAACTTTGAAACGTTATTAATTCTTGTGACTTGTACCTAGGTACTACTATGGTATTACATAATATAGTTGCGAGCATTCATTAATTTATGGTTTCACTTCGTCAAAGTTTAAGTGGAAAATTTATCTATTGCAGATTGTTACTGTGCCTATGTCGTGTGTCGAAGTAAAAGTCCGAGTCCGAAGTTTGCGGCGCTTTAAGTTTTACGAAGCATTATTTTTGAATTATTTTGATTGTGAATGGAATCGCAATGGACTCAACAAGAAAGTATAGACTACAGGATATTAAATGATTCGGATTCGGATTGATCGCATGGACCTGCTTGTGGCGAACATCTGTCAAAATTGAAAATCAAAATCGACTTTTTTGATGCAGATAAATAAAATTGAAATATAAGTCCGAGTTGAGATGGAGAATGGAGAATTGAATATGGAAGAGTTGACCGCCGTCCGCGCCTCCTTCCACATAAAGGCATTGACATCAACAGAAACAGCGAACATAATAGAAACATCATAATCCCATTTGTCAATAAAAAAAGTAATGACAAAAAGGAGAGGATTTCCTTTGGATTTACGATTAGATGAAGGATGGAGACGTGCGTTTGAGAAGTGGAGGTCCAGTATATGAATGCTATGCTGTCATGGCTTCGCTATTGCGGTATATAATGTCATAATGTTGGTGGATTTGAGGTTGCGGAGATATGAGATGAGAGACAAGGCGGGATGGGATTGGGATATTGGGATGGGATGGGATGACAACCCAGGGGCAGACTGGAACAATATCCTGTTTGATGTCCATATATGCCCACATAGTATGAGAATGGGAAATATGGGAATGGATGATAGACACGAAGTGAATGAAGAACCTGTGTCCTGCAGTGTCCTAATACTCTCGCCTTCCGACTCCGATTTCTCACCCTCACGCTCGTCTTCTTCAACCTTCGGTTCTATTCATTTCAGTCCTCATTAATCTCTGATTCACTCACACAGTCGAACAAATAAAGAACCAAGTGGTAAGTGCCTACTACTACTACAACTACGCTATTCGAATTCCTACTTTACTTTTAATACGCATCTTTGTTGGGGTTGTCTAAATCAGTTATCAGCTATCGTTGTACTGTATAGGCTGTAGATGGAAAATACCTACCTATGCTATCTCTGTAATATCTCCATTTTCCTTCAGATATGAAACTTAATTTACAATTAGTATAGTTTTCCTGTGCTTTCAAAATGGTCACAAAATGATTTTCTTTTGTAAATTAAAATAAATGATTGTTTTACATTTTTTACACACTATTTTTTTCAGAATTTTTAAAAATTTCGAAGAGCTTACTTACTTGCACTACTATTTTTGGTATTGAGTAATGATCAATAAAATTGCACAGCAACGAATGCTAGGTACTAGGTATGGATTAAAACTGCAGTCTTCAGATGAGATCCAAGTCGAAAATTAAATTAATGCTGTTCTCTGTAATGCGTCTCACCATAATATATCTTTCTGTCCCTATCCGTACCGCACCGCTTTCCTTGTTTTCTTGAGGGAGAATACATAAATGCTGAACAATTGAAAGATCATTAATCAATAAAGATTCATGTAACAACTTTGTTGGAAATTTTTTAGGTTTTTGACCGACGGCCAAAAAATAAAAATGATTCAAAAGCTGAAGCTCGCGTTATGAATGACTATGATATATGTCTACCTGTAAGTAGCCTTCGCTCTAAATACTTGTATTTACCAACTAAAACTACATACATACTGATAAAACACGTAATTTTCGTCCAAGTCCGAAGCACATTGTGCATGCTTCCAGTATAGTTCACATTTTACCGTAGCAGTTGTAGCCCAGTGGATCTAATCAATACGTTTCTACAAAAATAATTATTGTTGCTAGTTGCTACCACAAATTTTAGTACTGTTTTATTTTTTGTTCTAATCTTGCCTATCTAAAACAGCATTGCATTGCATACCTTATATAGCAATACATCTTTAAGGTTAAAGGCATCTATCCCTATAGGCTTATAGGTATTCTAAAGTCATAGCCATGAGAATAGAGAGATAAAGAGAAGTTCAAGATTCAAGAGGTTCTCAGTTGAAAGGATAATGTTTGCAGATCTGGCGAAGAGGGTTCAAGAAAAACATTGACTAGGGGGAATAAAAGATACATAAATAACCTTCTGCTAGATACACCTTTTACCCCAACATAGTCACAATGCGGTGTATTCTCTGAGTAAATATCAAAACATAGAGAAGTGACAACCTTATAAAGGGGCCAGGATGAAGCGAGAACCGAAACGTGCATACTAATGATATCTACATAACATGCATATAGAACGTAGTGTAGTATCTAGTGACCTATGCACTGAACCTACGCATTCAAATTGAGCTGTACTGTATTTGCATTGGAGTTGAAATTGGAGGGTAGAGAGATGTGGATGTGTAGCTGGTTTAGTGGCAGAGAGGTTGTCGTTGTCGGGCGGGTAGTCTCGTCGTCGTCGGCCTCGTTCTCGGGTTGCCCGTGTGTTGACATTAGTAATTTGGACGCTCCACTCTGAGTCATAATGCTCTAATGTGTGCTAATGTAGTGGCGGAATTAAACGGACCCCTTTTTGCCTCATCCTAATATAATCTAGTGTAATGTAATGAAGCAGACTTGAGGACAGGTTTCCCGTTCCATCTCCATCCAGAGTTGCTCCAATTGGAAATGGAAAACCGAAAACCCTGTTGAAATATCTCGGCTGCTCTCCGTTGCCGTTGCCGTCGCCGTCTCCGCTTTATCCTCCTATTTTGTATATTTCACAGAGACTTATGTACTATACAGCTATAGCTATATCCTACACTATATACTCCGCTGTACTGTACCACATATTAAATTTACGCATAAATTGCTGGAAACTACTGATAAACGAGAGAGAGAGAGTAAAAACTAGTGAACGTGAATGGATAATGCCCGCCTCGTTGACGTTGTCAGTAGTAGGTTAATAGTAGTCTTCCCGTTTGTAGATCTTAAAACAGTATCGAACGGATATCCAATGTAATTGATCGGTTACATAAGAGACTGTGAACTTACAAAAATACTGTATATATAAATAGGGTATACCCATCCCGTGTAAAATTCTAGTATGGTAGTAAACGAGACGATAGAGAATTTAAATAGACTATAGTAAAGGAAGGGTAAATGGAAAGACTGTGAACTTACAAAAATACTGTATATATAAATGGGGTATACCCAACCTGTGTGAAATTCTAGTATAGCATTACACGAGACGATAGAGAATTTTAATAGACTATGGTAAAGGAAGAGTAAATGGAACTGGAAATGGAACTGTAAAAGATATTTAGGTAAATAAAATCAAGGCTAGTATACGAAACGTCAATGAATTCAAATAGCCTGCCGATGAAAAATAAAAGTGAGAGGTAAAAGAAGTAAACAACAAACAGTATAAGGCTGTATACAGAGTTACTGCGATCACAAGGAAAATGAAAAACTAAACCTAGGAAACCTTGACAGGGAAATGAAAAACTGAACCTGGGAAACCCTAACAAGGGGAATGGAAAACTAAACCTCGGAAACCCCGTGATAATTGTAATATGTATACCAATTCCCCATACAGTCCAGATTAAACACCCCCCCCCCTCGTACACAACAGATTATACACCCCCCCTCCTCCCTCTACACACACACAACCCCCCCCCCCCCTACAGTATATATAAATGAGCTATACCGATCCATTTGTAAATTTTAAAAGTGGTTACTTACAATACTACACGAAATGATTATGAATTTACACACACACTTCCCAACACTGCTTTCAGATTCACATACACACTCTTGAACTTTTAACTGAGTACTAAAACAAATTTACAATTTCAACTTCATATAACTAAATAAATAACCCATGTAAAATAACATCTAACTTTAGTTATAATTTACATCACATGATAAACATAAAATACAACAGTCTAAAAATAGAAAATGGTAAGAGTATAAGAGCAGTTCTTGAAAATTATGAAGTCAGTTCAAGTTTGAGTTGAATTCAATCAACATAATACCAAACAGTACATCTGAGAAGATGCCAACGTCTTTTATTAACGCTAACGGATTTCAAGTATTCTGTATTCAAGATTTTGGTCTTGACAGGTTAAAACAGTGTTATAAATTTTTATACCCTTCCACCTTTCGTAAGCTCACGCTAAGATTCTCGAGCTTAAGCTCATCAAGAAAAATGGCGACAGAGGAAATGGTGGAAATAATTGTAGTTGGTAAGGTACAACTCGGTATGAAGAACATGTTTGAAGAAGAAAAACGACTTAAAAGTTTTCCAGGGAGATGGGCACTAAACAACCCAACACCAGAACAAATGGCAGCAGCTGGACTGTTTCATATTGGCATTCGTGATTATGTAAGTAATTTTTGAACTTTGACTGTGTTGTTTTAAATTTGGAATTTAACAGAGTATTACTTGTGTTTTATTGAAACAGGTTGGTTGTTTTTGCTGTGGTTTGGCTCTTTATGAATGGCAAGAAGATGAAGAGCCTTGGTTGGAACATTTAAAAGGAGCGCGAGGGAGATGTGACTTTATCAATTTTAAACCGACAAACAATGTGAAACTACCCTCAACAAACCTTGACCAATGGAAACATCGTGCCTTTCCGCGTTTAACATTTCACTTCAAACCAAAGGTGTACCACCTTTCAGTGCTTGCTAAAAGTAAAATTATGATGCCAGCATTTTACGGTCCAGATAATGCAATTTACGGATGTCCTGAGGAACGGAAGAAATCGTTTCTTACACACAAGTGGGATGAGGACCATGCACCAAGTATATCAACTATGGTTAACGCAGGATTTTATTGTGAACAGTCAGGACTGGCTAGGTGTTACCACTGTTCACAAGGCTTTGATAACTGGAAACCGCTCTCAAATCCTATTGAAGAACATGGATACTATTACCCCAATTGTACTCTTCATAAACTAAACTCGCATAAATCTTCAAAAGTACCATACAAAGACACTGACGAAATGACTCCAACTGAAATGAGAAATGAGCTCGAAACCTTACGGTCTAAAACATTATGTAGTATTTGCCCTCCAACTGACGACAGTGCGAATTATGCTGAGTATGTTAATGTGACATGTGGTCATCGGTTTTGCAAGGAGTGTATCCCAAGATTTACTCGTTGTCCATTGTGTAGAGAATTCATGGAATACATAGTTAAATCATTTTAAGCAATATATTGTAAAAAGATGTGTATAATTTGTAAATAAAACATTGTAATTTTTAATAAACGGATCAGTATAGTTTTGACCATGGCTGCGTTTAACGTCTCATTGTTAAGTGATGCCTCACTTTCATACTATCCAGAAAATACCATTTCAAACTTTAGAAATAATTTAGCATCACGTATTGACTTAGATACACAGTACGAAGTAGCGCTAACAACATGTTCTTACATTGGGACAAACATATTTGTAAAAAAAGGTGAAATAATAGCTACTGCATGTATTAATTTAAACAAGAACCAATACAAAGTACCTGGTACTCGATTATTATCTGACTCAGAAAATTTACCAGTTGGAATCAATAAACGCGGTGGATTCTTTAATACTGATAATATTAAAAGTGACATAACAGCACCTTACGACTTTACAACATTGAAAGATTTTGTCGAGCACCTTTTGTCGTTAACATCTAGTAAATACTATCTTAGTGATGATGGTTACGTTATGTGTGAAACTAATAAAATTGAAAATCATCACAATTACGAGATAAGTTTTACTGATAAAATTAAACAGCTTCTTGGAATTCATGAAGGATATACTGAAATATCAAAAACATTTCAAAAAATAGAAACCAATTCGACAGTTGTTCATGGGGAATTAATTTTACCCACTCCTCTTATGGCGAGTAAAAATGACCCTATGTTTAGTATGGTATTAAATAATAATATCGAGTTACATACATATACAGCTCAAGTACCTATTTACGATTTTTTAAATTTTATATGTAGCGGACTTGAATTTATTTCTCATTGTAGAATAGATTCAAACAGAGTATTACAAATAGAGCGTAATAATGAATACCTTCAGAATGTTAAATCAATGACTTTAAACGATCCGTTAGTTAATTATGCAGGGTTTGCAATGGTTGTTGGAAAACCATGCTCAGTCCGTGCGATTAACGCTAAAAGTTACATGTTTAAGGGTGAACAAATGATGGAATTCAAAGGACAAAAAATATATACAAAAGAAGACTACACAAGTTACACTAAACTTATAACCGATGTATGTAAACAGTTTGGAGCTAAGTGGCAAATCAGTAATGGTGTAATGTTTTTGACGTTTCCACCAGGTCTAGATCTGAATGAGATAGTATTAAGTACAAAAATACGAGCGTACATGGGAATTGATATTACTCGTCTAACGTTGAATCCTAGTAAATATAACGATATATTTGTTAGTGTAATAAAACGTGCAAATTCACGTCCGTACACCAGAATAGGAAAAAGTTTAATTTTTGTATACTCTGACATAGTAACAAATCAGTACGTTGGAAATGTTTTTGCTCCATTATTAAGGAGTATGCCTTTTGTTTATAATACCATTAATGTTCACGAACACGAATTCCTAAATCCAACGTATTTACCAGTTCAAAAATCAAACTTTAGTGATATTCACATGTATATAACAACTGAAGATGGCGAGCAAGTTTTATTTGAAACTGGAACGTTCAAAGCAACACTACATTTTCGTCCTGTCCTAAAATGAATATGTACGGAAAAGGTGAACCTCTTATGGTTTACAGAGGTAGTCAATACCGTCAAAAAGGTAGGGGATTGGGTAGTTTTTTTGGCTCTTTATTCCGACGATTGATACCTCTCGCAAAAGAGTACGTTCTTCCAGCTGCAAAATCCACAATGAAAAATATAGCAATTGATATATTAGATGGGGGTAGACCTGTTTCAGAAACACTCAAAGCTCGAAGTTTAGAAGGCATAAAAGCAATTGGTAGGAATTTTACTAACCAGTCGGGTTCTGGCGCTTCGAGGAAACGTAAACGTGTAAAACGTGCTAGCAAAACAAGGAAACAAAAGAAAGGTAGAGGAATTAAAAAGAAAAAATTGAAATCTAAGAAACGTAAACAAGTTACACGTAGAAAGAAATTTAAAGGTTTGTTTGATTAAACATGGCTGAACATTGTCAAAGAAGTGAGTTAGCTATATTTAAGGCAGAACCATATGATATTTCTGTCTTAAGTACACAGAAAGTAGAATTGTTTCCAGCAAATCCTTTAGCTGATGCTTCTACACCTTTAACGTTTTATTTAAAAGCAAGTGAGCTTCACTACATTAATCTAGATAAAACAAGACTCTACGTACGGGCTAAAATAGTTACTGCTGCAGGAGTAAACGTTGCAGCTACTGTAGCTGTGGCTCCAGTTAACAACATTTTACATTCAATGTTTCAAAGATGTCGAGTAATGATTAACAATACTCCGATTACATCAGTGAATGATAATTATGCTATTCGTAGTATAATTGAACGTGAACTTTTATTTTCAAAAGAATATAATAAAACACAATCAAGCTTGGCAGGTTATTATAAAGAAACAAACCCAGCAAGTGTAGTAATTACAGATGGTACAACTGATTCTTATAAAAAGCGGTTTGACATGACAAAAGGTAGCAGAGAGTTTGAAGTCATAGGAAGACCACATACAGATATTTTTGCTCAGGGTGACTACCTCCCTCCAGGTTGTGACTTAACAGTTGAATTTACTCGATCCCCTGATAATTTTTGTTTACACGCTCCAAATCCTGCCTCACCAGCATCGCCAGAAGCATATCGTCTACAGATTCTTGAAGCAAAATTAATTGTAATCCGACATAAGATTTTACCATCAATTGCGTTGAGACATTTAAAGCTATGGGAAAGCAATCATGTGGCAAACTACTATATGAACAAGGTAGATGTTAAAAGTTATTCACTACCTAATGGAACTTTAACAAACATCAATGAGAATTTAATTACTGGACAACTACCTACCCGTCTTGTTATTGGTATTGCAACTACAGCAAATACAATTGGAACTTATCAAACAAATCCATTTAATTTTACGAACCATGGATTGAGTTATATAAGCGTTTCTGTCCGTGGTGATGAAAATGAAACAAACGCACTTAATGTCGACTTTCAGGCTACAAGCCTTCGTGTAAAAGAAGCAATATTTAACCTGCATACCGCCCTGGGAATAAGTAATCAAGACTGCGGGATTGACCTAACTGAGGCAGACTATATTGCTGGTCGCACATTCTTTGCATATGATTTATCGTCTGGTACAGACGCACTTACACCACCACGGCATGGTAATATAAAGATTGAACTCAAGTTTAGAGATGCACTGACATCTCCAGTTACTGTGTATTGCTATACGGAAACACAATCAATTTTACATATTGATAAAAATAAGAACGTTTTTTGGGCGGACTACACTCAATAATGAATACATCTGAAGTTAAGAATCATCTTAGACTAATTTGCGCAAATGGGTCTAAGGCACAGTTTGATGTTTTAGCAAGTGATAAGCTCTTAACGTATCGTATTGTTAAATATCCTGTCTGCCTAGTTGTGAATACAGATCCAAGTTACAAGAACGGCCATCACTGGACGAGTATTTTTATTAAAAGCCCTAGAGATTATATAGAGTTTTATGATTCTTATGGATTAGGAATAAAATATTGGTCAAAGGACTTTGAAACATTTTTAAATAAATCTAGACATTGTATTTTGGAAAATACTGTACAACTTCAAAGTAAAAATTCAGATGTATGTGGACATTATGCTTTGTATTTTTTATACAAGAGAATGCAGGGATGTCGCCCAGAGACTATTTATTATACATTTTCTAATAAAAAATATGATGATAATGATAAGAAAGTAAAATCTTTTATAATTTCAAAAGAATATTTATTAAAACATGTCCGTTGTAATCTGTCAAATCAACAAATATGTAAACAGTTTAATAAATTACATTGATTTCCAATTTTTTAAGTTTACCATCATGTATTTATTTATTTTGTGCTTTTTTATTCCACGTCCACCTTGTCTAAGCGATCGTTTAGTTGGTGGAGATTGATTTAATGTTTGTCGAATATTTCTAGACAACATTGCCGGTAAAGGAACTTTTGTTCCTGCTTTCAAAATATCCATTACTTCTCGAACCCCCGGCATGTCTGTCCCTATAGCTGCTTTCAGATGTCGTATATCGTGCAAACTTGTAACTAGATTAGAGAAATCAGATTCTGGAATGGTTTCATCTCCAATAACTATTTCATTGTTCCTCCCGCATCTTATCCCTTCTGTACCAAGCCACCATTTGATTTTTAATGTTTTGTTTATAGGCGTTGGAGGAACATTTGATTTCAAACTTGATAATACATTTTGTGGTGTGGACAATCCATCCATATTTGCAGGTGGGGTGAAGAGATTCCGCATAGAACTACCATAGTCGACAATATCTGGAGATAAATGTTGCTGTTGAGAAGAATTAGGTCGAGCTAAAGGTGTAGACTGTGACAACACTTGTTGTTGCGGTACGATAGGTGTAATTAATGGCTGTAAAGACGATTGTGATTGTACAGCTGGTATTGGGTTAACAGGTACTGGAAATGGATCTCCAACGTTTTTAACAAGTAATGGTTTACTTTCATCGTGATGTTGCTTAGATTGAAGTTGTTTGTTGTAATACTCATACAGTATCTGTTTAAGTTCATCTGGTATTTTATGTGATTTGAGTACATCTTGCTTTTGCATTGACAAATCTTTTCCCTGATCCTCATTTTGATTCATAAGTAAGTTATACAAGGCTTCACTTATCAGTTTCATTCGTCTAGCCATTTTGTAGGAAACTGGTGATAAGCGGTAGAGCAATTGAAGCGATTAAAGGTAGTAATGCGCCACCGTTTTGCAAAAGCTTTCTCTTTTTCTTTAATGAAACTTTCTTAAGCGATAGTGTACGAAGTTGTTTTGCAAATGGTTTCAACTTGCCTACTGTCCGAGGCGAGAGCGTTACATTCTTTTTAAGTAAATTTTTAACACATTCACAAACTGCTCTTACCTCACCATTTGTCGCACTCATAACAGCATGCTTACACGCTTTGCTACTCTTACACTTTCTAAAAAAGTTTCGATTATTCACGAGGTTCTTCATTATGATTCCTTTCACGTTTGAACCAAAATTTCAAATGGTAGTATATTTTCAGATGTAAATACATTTATATCATCAGTCACACCCTCTCTTTAAATTAGAATGGATGCAAAAATAAAACGTCTGTATTTAAATCCTAGGATAAAGGGGAGTTTTTCCGGACTAGACACATTCGCTCGGGCCGGAGGAAAAAAGTATAGGAAAAAGGATATACTTAGAGCCTTGAAAACAATTCCGGGATTTGCACAAAACCGTCCAGCTCCTCATAAATTCTTACGTCGTAAAGTTATGGTTTATGGAAAAGACGATCAGTTTGTAATCGATTTAATTGACATTTCCAAGCATGCTAAACAAAATAATAACGTTCGTTTCTTATTAACAGTTATTGACGTCTTAAGTAAATATGCATGGGTTGAAGGAGTAAAGTCAAAAAATGCAAATGTAGTACTTCAAGCATTTCAGAAAATTTTGAAAAAATCAAATAGATATCCACGGTTAATACAAGCTGATAAAGGAAATGAATTTAAAGGTGTTTTTAAAACGTACTGTGAAACTAAAAGCATTAAAATATTTCATGTAGAATCCGAGTTAAAAGCGTGTGTAGTTGAACGTTTCAACAGAACTATTTTAGACAAAATTAGCAGATATTTACTACACCATCAAAACAGAAAGAGACCATATCGATTTATCCATGTGTTACAGCAGCTAGTGTCAAACTATAATCATGAAAAGCATTCAAGTATCGGTATGTGTCCGGCAGACGTTACTGAAGAAAATGCAATGGATGTATGGTTGAAACTTCATAGAAACGATTCTAAAACGCTATCTCGTTCAAAGCTTAATGTTGGAGACAAAGTACTCATAAGTATTATGAAAGATGTGTTTGAAAAGGGTTATAACATGAAATTGCATCCTGAGGTCTTTACAATTCACAGTATTTGAAACACAAGTCCACAAATGTATTACTTAAAAGATAGTAACGGTGTTTTATTAAAAGGAGGGTTTTATAATCGTGAGTTATCCCATGTTCTGTACAATAATCCGTAACTGCTAAAGCGTATAAAAGGTCATAATTTCTCTTGAGTTTTCAGTCACAATCTAACTTGAAAACTAGTATAACCATTGTAAGTCTCTCTTTCTCTTTACCAATATAACTAAATTAGTTAAGATGGCAACTGCTCTAGCTATAGTCATAATTAAGCTTGTAAATAATGTAATTCGATTGGTACAACTTTGTGTTTCAGCTCAATCTTTAGATAACACAAATAAAGATTCAACCATGGACCTTTCAATGAAATCTCAAGCTGACTCCACTGCTGTTCCTAAATCGAATGTAGCAGCTACGCAGAAGGATTTTTTGATGATCCCACCAACACCTAATTCGCCGTCAGTGGTTTGGAGACCATCAACTGAGTACGAAAATCCTGCAGAAGAACCTCGACAAGTCAAAATGTGGACTTCAGCGTTCGGTTATGGACATTTGAGACGTTTTATCAACATGACTCGAAAGGCAAACAGTGGACGTCAACTTGGGATTAATTTTGACGTTTCTCTTATCCCGGAGATAATCTACAGACTGTCTCGTGAATACGTACTAGCAAACCAGAGTTGCGCTGAGCTTTCCAACGCTATTGAAATGATCAAGGAACGCATAAATGAAAATGATCAGAGTTTTGATACTTCTGATGATCCTGACATGCCTGACCTTGAGTAAATCTCAATGGAAAACATAAACTATCATTGTATTTTACTGATTTTGTCAACAATATTGTTTTTATTATTCATGAAATGTGTTTGTAACATAAGTAACTATTGTATGACATAATAAACTCTAAGCATATAAAAAGACAATTTAGTTTTGTGAAATTATTCAGTAATCATTCTTGAGTTCTTGAAATCACTTCTCTTCTCATACTATTACTTTGAGTAAAAGCATATTCATTTATCATGGAATTCTACAAAGACAACCTTTTATATCGGGCAGAAAATATTTTTGAACCAAGTTCACCAACTACATCGTCTCCTGAGCTGATCTCTCGAGCTGTTGAGTCACCAAGCTCACCACCTGCCGAGCCAAGCCGCCCGCTGTCCGCCGAGCCGAGCTACCCGCTGTCCGCCGAGCCGAGCCGCCCGCTGTCCGCCGAGCCGAGCCGCCCGCTGTCCGCCGAGCCGAGCCACCCGCTGCCCGCCAAGCCGAGCCACCCGCTGCCCCCCAAGCCGAGCCACCCGCTGCCCGCCGAGGTGGTGGTTGTTCGTGCCAAGGTGCGGACTAGCATTGAACCGTACCCGTCAACAGAGCAAAGCTCTGTTGTCGGGTTTGGTTCTGACGTTGGATGGAGGGTGATAAATTGTAAATTGAAGGCAAATGACACAGTACTCGAAGCAGAACCAAAAGGTGAAGATAATCCAATTCTGGCTGAGGATGTTATTGTCAAATTGGAAACACCAGATACCGGTAGGGTTTAATCCTATGAGAGTTTTAAATAAACTAGAACTAGGTAATACAGATATACTGTTGAAATTGTTTCAGATTTTGTATTTGGAAATACCCCTCGTACCCACAAACACTATGCTGAGCTTATGGTTATTTTAAACCATATGGGAAACAACGGACGCTTTCTGATACAACGAAACTATAAGGACAATAACGCAATGTTTCTGGTTCGAACTCCGAGCATGGGGTACGAATACTTCAAATCTGAAAAGATAAACGGAGTTGAAAAACTGACTGTAGTTGACTCCAACGTTCTACCAGAAAAAGCTTGGAATATGATGTTGACGTCCCGAGATTACAATGCATATAAGATGATGAAGGCCAACTTGAAACGAAAAGCTACATCAGAACCGACTGATGTGAGCCCTCCAAAACGTAGATGTGAGAAACCGACCCCACCACAACCAGGTACTCTATGTGAAAGAAGCATTGCTCTTAAGGACCGTGTAGTCCTGAAATGGTTCCAGCAGTGTCCAACATGTTCAAACGATCATGTAGCAATTGTTCAGAATGGAAATTTGATCCATATTGACTACGAGGCACTCGCCAACACTGTTGACGTTATGACAAAAGCTCGCAACATTTTACACAATAATGAAAAGTAACTTTTTTCTTTTCTGCAGAGTTACCCATTGTAAAGCAAACAACACTTGCCAAACCACTCAAGACTGTACCTTCTGATCCGCCACGCTTCACTAGTGAATACTGGCAGAGCTTTTATAAAAAGCTAACTGATCCTCTTCCTAATATGTTTGTCGGAGTTAACGAGTCTTCATGTTGTTCTTTGTCTACGTTTTTTGCTGATATACAAAAACAAATGTAAAAAATGTGGTGATAGCGCTATAAAACTACACAATCAGGGAAATACTATTTTCATTAATTATGAAACCTTTGTCGAATTTGTATTGTCTGTTTTAAAAAACAGGAAAGAAATTGTAAAACATTTTAGAGTAAGTGTTAAAAAAGTTTCATTGTAATTTTATTTTTGAAATATTGTACAACCAGTATCAGCAAAAATACAATCTCTAAGTCTGTATTTATCATTTTGTGTCTGGCTCAAATCAATAAATAACCATGAGGTTTTTCAATACAATGCCGAAAGGCTTCCTCAGTAATTAAACACTTCTTATTACAGTTCATTCTCATACCAATTCGACCTATAGTTTGGGTTTCGCTTGGATTTTTAAAAATACACATGTACTTTAAATTTGTTGTTATCGTTCGCAGATTATTGTAGAAGAAGTTTTGTGTGAGAAAAATTATACTGCAATTATTGTGATGAGTTCCTCTGGTATAAAGCTCGTCCGATCCTTTTTTCGAAATTTCTTGCATGAGATCATCTAAAATATATAGGTATGGTGTGCCTAGTTCATCCCCAATAGTCTGTGGTAACCCATTGTGTAAAACAACGTTGGATGGTAAATATGCTTTTAATTTTAATCCAAGATTCTCTCCACCTCCATAACAGTAAATAACTTTCTTAACATTCGGAAAAATCAACTCGTCTCTACGCTTTATTATCTCATTAGTGAGAAAACTTTTTCCACTCTGAGTAGGACCACTTATGACTAAATTAAATGGTGCTTTTAACGTATAATCAAAGTTTGGTGCTTCCATTATGAGAGTTTAAAATCAACTGATGAACATATACACAGTTTTATTCTATTTACACATAATTTTTTATTTTTATTAAAAAACCCAAACAAAATATACATTTTTTACAAGTATAAAAGAGAAGCTAGTAATTATATATTTACTAAACTATAAATCTAAATACATAAAATTATACGAATTACTTAACTAAACCCAAATTACTTAACTAAATACATAGAATCAAATTTTGTGTTAACCTGATTTACAGTTTTTCTAATACAAGAACTCTGACATGACATATTTTTACAAGATTCAGATTTTTGTGAATTAATTACGTCTATTATTGGATGACCATATGGTACACTGTTATGTTTGTTGATTAGATACCTTTTATTATCGAATTGGTGGATTCCTTGTTTAACCGTAGTACAAGTGTATAGTTAATGTTTTAGCGAAGCAATTTTTCTTGTTTTTACACTACTTGAAATCATGTTGTCTAAAGTTAATTTATAGTCATTGAAAGTCTGATTATTTTTAACATAGTGTTTTGGAATTCCCTTACAACGTTTGTCTTCATACCCTGTACTAGTTTTGTACGCGTAGGCCTTTGCCTTTAAGAAAACAAGTTCAGACATAGGACTGCTAGCGCAACATTCCTCTTTGAACATATTAACCTTTTTCTTATTATAGTCAGACTGTAAAAACGCTAACTCTCCTACTTTGGGGAAATCAGAAAGATCAAACCACTCGTGATGGTTTGCTAGCATGTCATTATACATATTAAACTTGGGAAACTCTTCAAATTTACTAGTTAAATAAACTAAAAGACTGTAGGTATCTGTACCACAAAGTCTAACAGTATAATTCTTCACTAGATAATTGTAAAAAAATTTATACATTACTGTCTTACTCAGTTCTAAGCATGCAATCCCCATATGAATAGGCTTGTCTAAGTAAACTGTCATTCTTTTCATTTCTACTAAAACTACATCCTCATTTATTACAATGATATTAGCTAAAGTTGACTTTTTAATAAAGTTTTCATATCTATTATTTGTTCGCCAATTCCTGTAGCTTTCACTATTTGAGGTAATAACATGTATAGTCTGTCTAAGTCTTTTCTGCTCAATACTTTTTCCAAAAATAGAATTTACTAAGAGTTTCCAGAAATCCTTTTCAAACTGAGTCTTTGCATTCCTACGTCTATCAGTACAGTAATCTATGAATTTTTACAACCAATCATCCTGTTCAAACGATAAAACTCGATGTACCTTATCTAATGTCATTCCTAGTTTTAAATATTCCTGAAGAGTGCGAATATGAACAACATAATTCTTTTTAGGGTTAAGGTCTAGTACTAACTTTTCTGATTTTAAACTAGCATCATTAATACCGAGTCCAGATTGTACATGTCTTTGGAAGCATGACATTTCCTCTGGGTCTACAGCACGTTCTACCGGAGCGGGAGGAAATTCGCTTAAATAATCTTTTCTGTCATCAGGTACAGATAAATCAACTTCCAAGAAATATCCTCTATTCCCTTTAGCATCTAAATTTTTTAGTTTTTTACTATCCTGCCAATCATCTAAACCTGAATAAGTACCATCTTCCTCCTGATTACCAAGCCATTTAAAATCACGTGTTGGAAGTTTCTCCGATAGAGCTCCAGCATATAGCGCATTAGCGTCAAAATAAGCTAGATAAGAGTCAGGTTGGTCCTCATCATAGTCAGGCATATACTGATTATTACTTTTAGCGTACCGGAGAGATCCTGCCCCGCTATATCCACCTCTCAATCCTGATTCTAGAAAAAGGTGCATGTCGGCGTCTGTAATGTAATCTAATTTAACTCCCGTGTACTTTAATGCACACTGCCAGCCTACGCTTGGTAATGACACATACTTGGAAGCGTCCAACTTAAATTCATCAAGAAATATCTGTCTAAAATTCTCAAACACATCCGCTAAGATACATGTGTCCAATAAATTATAGAAATCTAAGTACTGCCCTAAATTTTGTATGTTAAAAGTATCCCACACACGTCTCACATGATCGTAATCTGCATCTGAAATATCAGTGTCAGTTAGATCTGAATGGAATTCTTCTTTTTTAGGGAAATCAGTTCTAGATAAATCCTTAAATTCTTTAATTGAATTATAAGGAAAGAAACCTTTTCCGTATAACAATTCCATGTCTTTTTCGGTAATGCCTGGATACTTTTTGGAAAATACTTCCCTAGTTGTTTTAAATTTCATAACATCATCATCTTTCAGCATAGCTGAAAGTTTGTCCAGAGACGTGTTCAAAAACCTCATAGAATCAATAAATCTAAGTTTTCCTTTATTAATGCTAATAGAAATAAACTTCTCTGATGAGAGTGGAATTACGTGTACATCCTTAATTAAATGATGGTTAAGAACACCAATCAAGGGATGCGAGTCGTACGATGTGAGGTTATGCATGATCACGGGAATAGACTTCGTATAACGGGCTTTTATATTGCAGCTATGATGAGCGTACCCCTTGAAGTCATGAGTAAAATGGTCATGGTGGGCGACCGGACGATATTTTTCCTCCTCTGTGGTTTTTGGTTTCTTTCCCTTATATTTTTTCGGATCAGGAACATAACACTTAACTCCTGGTCTCCATCTTTTAAAATCATGCATTATCTTTTTAGCCTCATCCTGCTTTCCCTGCATAATAAGAGATAATTTTGCTTGAAAGGTAATGATATCCTCAAAGAATGTTGCTATCACATTCTCACCTTCATTTTGTTGATGATATACAACTGATTCTACAACCCTACCTTTCATATCTCAGCATACATAGGAGTATCCACAGACGACATGTTTGTGAGTAAACTGTGTGCGAACACCACCAGCTTCACATTGTCGTGATCTAAAGTATCTAGAATCTGGAATCTTTTGAGTTGATGGTGCGGTATTACTCGGGTTGGGTACAAGATAGCTTTCAAAGTCAGCAAAAATTTTGTATCCCGATTCTATCATACTGCTATAGTCATTAAACTCTAAGTATGATCCTTCTCTAGGCATTATTGTTGTCTGTTTACCAAGCACACCACATCGAACTGTGTGAGCAGCTAGTTTTTGATCTGTTGGAAACGCTTGTAAACAGTGAAAGCAAAGATGTGGTGTGTTTTTACTACTACCTAACATCTGTCCAATATTTTTTACCCAAACAAAATGTTCTTTTTCCTCGTTACTAATAATTAATAAATTTATTTGTCTTTCTTTCACAACCTCTTTATTTCGACTGAGGTAAAGAGGGCTAGTACGTTTACGGATTTCCCTGTTCAGCATATCGCGCTTTTTTTTACCCTTGAAATATTCATCTCTACTTATATCAATCTTCAACGCTGTGTATAATCTACGTCTATAGTCATTTAAAGGTTCGTCCCTATCTCTAGGAAATTTTTCAAAAACTATATCCATCTGATTCTCGTCTAAGGGTTCTTTAAAAAATTTATTAACATTGACTTCATTCTCGTTATCGTAATAAAAAACATTGACAGCTATGTCCGCGTTATTTTTTTCAAATGTGGCTACTTGATTGATAGTAACTGGGAATTCTAAATTTTGAAAATTTACCTTTTGATTTGTAGCCCCTACATTCAAACTAGTTCGAAGAGTTTTCATTTCAGGCACGGCTTTAATTATTTTTCCAGTTTTTTTCTCTCTTGCTTGTGCTCTAAGAGCAGCTAAAATACTCCACTTGAAGCATGCATTTGCATCTTCATCTTTTACATTTGGTTTACCTCCTACCTTATCTAATGCTACCTGACCCTCACTATTATTCACATTAACTATACACTTGGTTTTAAAATTTCTATCTGCTAACAACCCATCCAATTCGATATAAGTCCCACCTTTAATAGGTGTATTTTTAACAATGACCACATTACATTCTAAAATCTGCTCTAAAATTAAACCTGACCCATTGTTTAAAAAGATATCTACAGTATCATTTAATTTTACTCGCATAAATCCTAACACAGCATTAATATCATTCTGACCAAACATATCCATCATCCATGATGTGATAAAAATAGGCCGTTGAAAAGCTTTATTACTACCAACTTGTCTAAATATACATGCTACATTCATTGATGTCTTTAAACATTTAAATAATGTTAAATATTTTTTATAAGTTTCAACTAATTGGTAATACATGCTAACAAATAATCCGTCGACAGATTGAAAAATGTGATTCCTTAAATCTAAATTATACGTATGAGTTGTTTTGTTAATTGCCGTAGTTGTTATAGATGGAATTGCCTGTGGAGGTGGACCAGCTACATTTCCAGATCCAATTTCACCACCCTCTTTGTTTTCAGTTATCATATCTCTATGGTGGTCGTAGAGGTGGCGTTGCATGTCTGATTTAAAGTTGAAAAACACCATACATTTATGACAGGGGTATCTACCGTCGTCATCCTGCCTGTGAACGGCATTTAAGAAATCGGCTGGTGTAGCTATAAGTAAACCAAATTAAAAAATAAAGTGAATTTTTTTTGTATTGCTTTGTGACATTGGTGATACCTCTCTGTATGTACTATTTAATACTATAGTCATGAAATATTTTAATAATAGTTTATTTTATAGTATGAATTTTTATGTTTTAATGTATAATAAAATAATTCAATGAATAAAAATATTTTTAAGAAAAAAGTATTACAATTATTTTTAAATAGAAATCACATAATAAAAATAATAAATTTAGTATTTTATTTCATTCAGTAACTAAACACATACATACATATTTATTGGTGATACACAATTTTTACAATGTTTAAAATATTTTTGATAAATCTTTAACCCAAGATTTTCTACCTTGTGGTACTGGCTCTGGTATTGGTACTGGCTCGGGTTCTGGTACTGGCTCGGGTTCTGGTACTGGTATAGATACTGTCACTGACGTGGTCTTCCTTTTCTTTTTCACATTATTAATTGCATTGTCTGGTCCACGCTTCCCCGCTCCTGAGGGTCCAGCCGTATCAAGATTTTCAAATTCTCTTCGTCTTTTCTCCATGCTCTCCTTTCTAGCGTTCCGCCTCTGCTGCTCTAGACTGAGTTTTTTAGATGTGCTTGGCATACACGCTTTACGGACAGCAGGTAGCACTATGGGATTTTCCAGGTCTAGGACTACAGCTCCAGTGTTAGTTTGCTTTAAACATTTTTGATTTGGCTTTTGAGATGGTGGAAGCATGATTTCTCCGTTTCTATTTTGTTCTAGACGCTGTTGACCTGGGGGACTTGAGAGTAACATTTCATCAAAGTCGTAGACTGACGAGTAATCCACTCCTTGTATTTCATTCATTTTGAGGTAGTTATCCATTTCGTCTAATTCCATTGGACCGACAACTTGTGCATGTTGTTCTGTAAAATCAATAAAACTATTATATTAATTTATGCCTTCATCTTATTGACCTACCTTATACCTCATATTTCCTATACTATGTACTAAATATCTTTTTCTTCAATATGCGTAAAAATTCAATTTCAAAAAAATTTGTCTTTTTGGAAAAAAAACTTTAAAAAACTTTCTAAAAATCCTATCCGAGGTACATCGAATTCCCTATTTTTTTCGGGCTGACCTTTTTTTTGATGACTACAATGTTAAATATTCAGTTTTCATCTGTCTTCAATCTGTCTTCTTTGCATTTTTGGATAGCTGAGATCATAAGGAGTTCAAAAATGTTAGTCTCGACGCTGTAGGAGCAATATTGAAGGATCTGTAGAGCTTTGAAGTTATTACATATATATATATATATACACTGTACTAACCATATATCTGCGGTGGTTTTAGTGGTGGTGGTGGCGGTGGGGGTGTCAATTCCCGTTGTGGTGGTGCTGGCGTCAACTCTCGGGGTGGTGGCGGTGGTGGAGGTAGTGGCTCCGGTGGGGCAATAATTCCTCTACCTTGTTGTATAGCTTCCCCTTCATCTAACTCCATAGCGTTTATAGCGTTCCCACCTCCATCTTCATCGTCAGTCCACACAACGTCACGCGGTGGAGAATCATTTCCAGAGTCCTCTGAGTCTTCCGATTCATCTGTAATTGAATCGGCATCACTATCGGTAGCTTCCTCCTCCCCTTCCCCCTCCTCTCCTTCCTCCTTTTCCTCCTCCCCTTCCCCCTCCTCCCCTTCCTCCTCTTCCTCCTCCCCACCCTCGTCAGTATCTTCATCCTCCCCACCCTCTGCCTCCTCCTCCCCCTCTTCCTCCTCCTCCTCACACTCATCTAGCAGCGAATCGCAGCTATCCTCCTCGTCTTCCCCCTCTTCACCCTCCTCATTGCTATCTTCGTCTTCATCACTCCCAACTCCGGATTCAGATTCAGAATCAGTAATATCAACCACAGGCGGCGCTGGTGGTGGTGGCGGAGGTGTTGGCGGTGGAGGTGGAGGTGGTGGTGGCGGTGGAGGTGGTGGTGGTGGTGGCGGTGGAGGTGGTGGTGGTAGTTCTAGGAACGCTTGAGCTGAAAGAAAAATTAAGTCTTTATTATTGTTTTGTATGTGTGGTGGAGCAGGAGGGTCAACGATAAAAAAACAACTCTTACCTTCCAACTCCTCTAAGTTGACACCATGGAAATGGTCAAATGCATCACAATGCTGAAGTTTCTGAATAAAAGACGAAAATCGACCCTCGAAACGGGAAGTGATTTGCCTTATTTGAGCAAGACCGTTGTTGACAGCTAAAGAATGCTGTCGATTGTCTCTTGCAAACGTCGATGTAAAAATGTGTTGAAATTTGGTAATAAGTTCACCAATCGCAGTATTAATAATGAATACATCTTGCTCAGTCATTCTTCGTGGACCAGCCATTTTTCAAAATTATGAAAATACTTGGAAGTGCAAGACCAAAACGAGAAATGAAAAAATTACCATCCTCGGCTTTACTTATATACGATTTTCCAGCATTTGTTGTTGTTGTTGTATTTTTGCCCCATGGTCAGTTTTTACATGTTTAAATATTTTGGTTAAGGCTGGAGACAATTTCTATTTTGTCTCAGTATTAAAAATAAAGTCAACCGTGAGACATGGCCTCGTCCACTTTATCATCCCATTGCCTAGTGTTATATTGGTGGACGTACAGTCTGTGTGTGTGTGTGTGTGTATATATATATCCCTTATACCCTTCTCCAGTTCCAAGCTGGCTCTCTATTCTGCTTTGGGATACGACTGTAGTGTGTGTGTGTGCCCTCGGCTTCAACTTCAACTCTCTAATCCGCTTTGAGGTATAGCGGTAGCTTCATTGTACGTGTGTGTACCTTACCTCCAATATCCCTCGACCTAGAATATCATTGATCAAAATATGGTTCATTGATTCGTTTTCATTGTTGTGTTTTGTTGTTGCTGTATGTATATTCTCCACAGTTCGAAGCTCTCTCTCATCTACCTTGAGGTAGCTCTATTGTGTGTGTGTGTGTGTGTGTGTGTGTGTGTACTCTTCCCATATCGACCAGTCTATTTCGTATGCTGTCCTTGCTTTTATTTACCGAAATATCTTTTATTGTTCTATACAGTCTTTCCATTTACCTTTCCTTTACTATAGTCCATTTGGCCTCCCATAATCATAGTCAATTTAAATTCTCTATCGTCTCGTGTACTACTGTACTAGAATTTCACACAGGTTGGGTATACCCCATTTATATATACAGTATTTTCGTAAGAGTTCACAGTCTTTCCATTTACCCTTCCTTTACTATAGTCTATTTAAATTCTCTATCGTCTCGTTTACTACCATACTAGAATTTTACACGGGATGGGTATACCCTATTTATATATACAGTATTTTTGTAAGTTCACAGTCTCTTATGTAACCGATCAATTACATTGGATATCCGTTCGATACTGTTTTAAGATCTACAAACGGGAAGACTACTATTAACCTACTACTGTTGTCGTTGTCATTGTCGGTGCCTGAATTGAACTCGCTAGTCAGCTCACTTCTCCACGCAGTACATAATACGTATCAACATGCCGATATCACTCTGTGTACTCCGTCGAATTCGGTTTTCGGTTCGATGCTGTATACATTTGATACGCCCTGCCCCGGTCTCGGCCTCGGCCTGCCCTCAATTGCAATGGAAATCCTAATCGTAAAGAATCTTCTGCGAGCCCCGTCGACTCGATCGGGCATCTCCATCTCCATCTCCCAAAACGTATCGTATATTTTATTCACATATATATAGGTATTTGTATTTTATAGTTAGGTTTAGTTGGTTGACATTTAAATGTGTGTATGTTTCTATGTTCCAGTGTTCAAATTTGAAATGCTCGGTTTGGTCGGTTCGGTCTTGGCCGCTGCTCTGGATACTGGATAATACGGTTCTCCTGGTTTACGTTTACGTGCAGTCGCTCACTCGTTATATATTGCATTGATGTCGCTCACTTAAGTAAGTAAACGCCGGAGCCGGGCTTATTTGATTTCCGACTCCATTCTTATTCTCGACAACCAATCTACAGATTCAAGTTTATAATTTTGGTGAAAAAGGGTTGACTTCCACGTCCTATACTGTATCTATAGGCTATAGGTAAGGTTCTACTTTCTATATATCAGTAGCAGTCAGATTCAAATATATATAAAAGATGTGTTTGATATTCTCTTCTTGTCCTATAAGGCTACCAATATATAACATGCCTCTCTTCTCTCATGTATTTATTTCAGATGGGATCCCTGTACATCATTGGAGTGGATGCGGATCTAAAGTTACGGCCGAGTTATCGCTGCCTTTAAAATTACCATTTTCACATTTTCAACCAGCTTTCAGCTCTCATCGCCTCAGACAGAAGAAAGTGAAAGAAGACGGGAGAAGGATATAGCGGATATATTCTGTTAGCCTATATGCTATGCTAGAGATGTGTGCCTTTAACTTTAACTCAATGTACCACCTACCACCATCACCATGAGAGACAGCGTACAGATGAGGATAGGCTTTTAGTTTGAATTTTGGAAATACGGATTGTGAGAGGCAAAGTGGAAGTGGGAGCCTAGTGGAATAAAGCGGAGTCAAAGTCACTCCATGTTTTCTTTAGACAGCCGTTAGTTACTTATCGTTATCCTGAGATTGGTATGTACAGACTATAATGATATTTCATATTGTGTCGTTGAGGCAGTTTTTGAGAGAATTCCAGTCTCAATTTTGAGTTCCAGCCCAGTAGTAGTGGTGCAGTGCAATGCGAGAGTTTACACGTGTAAAGGATATAGGATGAGATGAGGTAGCTGGGTGGATGCGGATGCGGATATGGAGCGTGGGTAGTTGGGTAGTAGCATAGTATAGTAGTAGATACAAGTTTATGATGATGAGGACTCTTTAACTTTGTCGGATCTTGTCATATATTTTGGAGAGAGGGCTGCTATGAGGAATAGGAAATGGGAAGTGAAGACATAAGGCTCGAGTTAGGAATACCAATGTGAATAATGTCATTGGAGCCTAGAGAGAGAAACGACCAAAATAACAGAGTCTCCAACCATGACAAGCCTCAATTTAGACTACATTTGAATTACAAAGCATCTGAATGAGCTCTCCGAACCAAAAAGCAAAAGCAAACCCGGAATATTCCACAGATCCATGTAGACTTGGGATGTACACTCTATAGTATGGAGAAAACCGGGCGCAAACCAATATCTGTAGAGGCACCTACCTACCTACTTCCACTTGGAGATCTACATAGATACTTCTCCTTATCACGTCTATATAATAGTAAGTCTACTTTGACTTTATGTTTCCTTGCCCTTACATTACTATATAGAGTTATACAGTTTACGGTTTTACAGTATTTTAGTCCACGTTCAAGTCAAGAAGCAAAATGACCCATATCAAATTTAAGCTAGAATTAATATGGGCTTTGTCAAATACTACACTGAATTAGATCGAATTTTTGCGTACAATGTTAAATACTAGTGTTTTTTAAAAGTGGGAAATATTCTATTTACTTGTTTTTGAAAGGTTCAAAATGTTTTATTTGGATGTTTTTGAAAAGTGTGAAATGTCCGATTTACATGTTTTTGAAAAGTATGAAATGTCCGATTTACATGTTATTGAAAAGTGCAAAATGCTCCATTTACATGTTATTGAAAAGTGCAAAATGCTCCATTTACAAGTTTTTTTTTTAAGTTTAAAAATGTTCCGCTTATATATTATTTACCGAAAGGAAAATAGTAATTATGAGGCTTTGAAATGAGTATAAAATCTTCAGTTTAAATGTTTTTGAAATGTGCAAACCGTTCTGTTTGCGCATACTTTTAGGATCACGATATTTGAATTTTGTTTTTAGCTAAAAATGAGAATGGGTCATTTTGAGTCTTCACTGACGTTATACAATGTATCCAATATATACTTTATACTGTGAATGTATATGACTTTCCTTGACTTGAGTTTGTTGAGTTGAGTTCTTTCGCCTTTTATCTTTATCTTGATAGTGTTGGAGGAGTCTGGTAGAATAATATATGTGGGATGGGGAGTGGTATATAGTGGCATAGTGGTAGCAATGACTCTGTCCCATCCCGTCTTTCTCTTGTCAACCTACTCAAACATTGATATTACATTATATCTATCAATTTTGTTCACAGTTTAGAGCTAGACGGGAACGGTAACGGTTCCGTATACTTTCACAAGTTTCACATAGTTTAGATCCGCCTCCTATCCTCTTTTTCTCCTTCCTTCCCTCCGCCGTCCCTTTTATTTTTAGTCGGGACGATCCAGCGTAGTTTGTAGTGGTGATGTCACATAACATGTCCACTGTCTACATTTTCGAAAACCGGAGCTCAGTCAAAGCAATGCAATGAGATATTAATAATTTAAGCTGTGAGCAATAGAAATCCAATGATTGTTTTCATATATCTTTTTTGGAAGCAGTAGCTAAATTTTGCCACAAATGCGTTGTCTCTACTTGAATAAGTTCAGGGCCGGATAATGCGGCCAGCGCAGGCAGCCTCCGCTGCTTGAATTTAAAAAAAAAACATGTAAATGGAACATTTTGGAGTTTTCAAAAATATGTAAAAAGAATATTTTGGCTTTTCAATAACATGCAAATAAAACAGTTAACACTTTTCTCAAAACAAGTAAAATAGAACATTTTGCACATTTATGAATCAAGTAAATAGAACATTTGAATGCAAATTGCTGCCTAAAAAAGCAATTCCTTCGTCCGGCCCTGGATAAGTTATGTTATAATAATGTAATGAATTATTGCGTAGTTTGATCAAAAATTAATTGTAGATTTTTAGCCCTTTCAAAATTACAGAGTAAACCAAGCAATGCAATTTTTTACGCATTTTTCAAAAATCATAACTTTTTAGTTGCAATTTACAGGGACTTTAAAAGAAAAAATTCACGTTTTCAAAAAGGGTTAAAAAAAATGGAATTTGTACTTTTATGAAAGCATAATAATTTCTTGAGAATTAAAAAAAGTATTTATTTATGTACTTAACTAATTTAAGGTACTGTGTAAAATTTTGTAGTACTTATCACTGCGATACTTCTAAACCAAAGTCGTGTTATATTTAAAAAGAAATACCTATAACGGCTACTAACTATAATATAACTATAAAGTTTTCAAAAGTTTGTAATTTTCCTTTAAAAAAGTAAAAATCCCATCGCTTTACCTTTCTACATACATAATATGAAAACAGAACCAAATTCTTCTGGGAGAATATTAGGTAAGAAGATTTCGGCTTTTTAGACCAGTTGAAGAGTGAGTAGTGAGTAGTGGTAGTCACTAGAATCCATGATATGTGTATCTTGTATATTCTTTGAAACGATATGAATTTAAATGGATCTTTATATTCATTACACATCTCTTCTTATGGAGAAAAAAGCTACAGTGCACTACGGAATGATATAATGATGGGATTGAGTGATTGAATGCAATGTTTTGAGTCGAGTTAGCGGATTCCCTCCGCGTTTACAAGAGGAGACCCAGTGAGGTTTCAATTTTCCATGTTCAAGTCCCCGTCTACAGGATTTAAGGATTTTTTTTTTATATAGCGATGTAAAATCTTGTCCGCTCCGTTGTTGTCTCATGTAAAAGTTGGAGAGAGAGTTGGATATATATTTTTGATTTTGAATTTTGATTTTATAGATCGGTCTCATGTGAATTCCATTCCAAGTAAAAAGAAGACAAGACAAGAAGACACAGCAGGGACACGCTGTTCCAAGATTCAAGTCAATGGGAACTTTGGATTTGGAACGCGCGGTCGATTATCATATCATGACGGTGTACTCTTCTGATACATCTCTATTCTCTCTACCTACAGACTATAAGGTACCTACTGTATATCCACTTGAGATTACAAAATAAAATATTATGCTCCCATTATACAGTACACATAGGAAGATCACAAAGCTATAGTTATATATTGCTATTGTACACCAAATCATATTATTTCAATTCAATTCCATCAATGCTCGAGATCCACATCGACATCGAGAGATTTTTCCTGTAGGCCGGCCTTCGGCTTCAGGGGTGAAATAACGGCAACGGGAACCCTCTCCAAAAATGCCATAGGTTTTTACTATAGGTACATACTACACATTTTTATACAGTCTAAACTGTACTACTGAGCATTATGGAGTTATATTTGATCTATATCTTTGCCTTACATGTTATTTTCAGGAGGCTACGCATCATACTTTATGAGTTCAACAAGCTCAGGACCAGGAATGATCCGCCTATATGATGACGATGACAAGAAACGAGAGATCGAGAACGACCCATGATGTGCTCGATGAAAGGTAAAGTTCAAGTTGCATGTTATTTTCTCAGTTCGAATTCAAACTTTTTTGACTATTGACATCCCTTATGAGTATCTGATAATCGTAATCGTAATGCAGTTGTACATAAATGATGTAATGCACTTGGATTTTAAATTTCAGTGATACAGTATTATAATATGCCATTATAATATCCACCAAATCATCCAAGTTCAACTCCAAAAAGAAATAAAAAGACGTTAAAAAAAGGAGAAAAAGGAGGCTCTCAAACAGTCAAACTCAAGACTTGCAGCAGGATTATTGAGATATTAAAATGTTCAGTCGTTCCCCATTTTCCCTGTTTCATTCAGCATTATTACAGAGAGAAATCCCTCTGTTCTCGTCTCTTTCTCTCTGCTCATAATTTGATCGTTTTTTATGTTTTTTACATTGGACGTGTCAAGTTCATGCTAGGAAGTGGAGACCCCCTTGATTGAGACCTGCTGAATACTGCACACAAGGGGTTGCGTTCTTGTTTGTTGGGATCTTAAGGCGATGCGATATCCCTTGTTAGTTGTTACACGTCGTGCGTCGTCCTTTAAGGATTTTAGAAGTTGGGTTGTTCGTAATTCTTAGGTATATATAAAAAGTATGTGCGTAATAATGCTGTTGTGAGTTTTAAAAAGTTTACTTGATAAACGCATGTAATTGAACTGGACTCAGTTTTCGCCTTCGCCTTTCGCTCTCTTTTCAATTTTCCAATCTTTTTCACCCCTTTGATTTTTCTCTGATCTGCCCTCTCCTCAACTTGTTTGGTTCCCTGACTTTGGCCTCACTGCTGTCTCAAAAGCCTACGCAAGTGAATTGATATATTGGAGCGGGATGACGGCGACGGTGACGGTCGTCATAAAGTATAATAATATGAGAGGCATATTAGGGATTAGGGGTTAATATAATAAAATGCCATTATGTTCAGTGTTAATGTTATATGAACTGGGGAGAGACTCTGTGAAGTGCATAGACTGCCGAGTATGAGAGAGGGATGGCTTGCTGTGATTTAGATTTTTGTAAAGGTGGACGGGTTATTTGAAGAAAAAAAAGGCGATCTATATAAATGTTGTTGACCCACTGCCGTGCGGATAGTTTGTATACTCTGGCTCTGACACTGCACTGGCCTAACCTATACTATATACCTAGTTATAATAGGGACCCCGATTATACTGAATGTAGACACTTTATTTTGATATTTTTCCATTAACATATCGCCGAATCATTTCATTGAATTGATGTTGTGTAAGCTATAATTTATATTCCATTAGCTGGAGCTGGAGTATAAACTGTCGTAAGTATATAAAAGCTAATGCATAGGTTTCCTTTGAGTTTTTTCTTTCTGTCTCTGATTTACTTTTTTTTCATACTTCATAACCATAACTGTTTTTCTCGTTTCTGTTTTTGTGTATGAAAGGAAGTGATGTTCAATATTTTCAGTTCTCTGATTTTTTTACATATAGGTATGTAACATGTAGTCGGTGTCGGTAATAACTTACAACCAGCAAGACGAATGCTCCCAAAAAATCCAAATCAACCAATGTCAATACAATACACGGAAAATGGAACGAGCAACGCGGCGTAAATATCAAATCAAATCAAACCATCCGCATCGGCATCCGTATTTATCTGATCACCAAGTGAGAGTTTTTTTTAATGAGATGTAAGTATTCTGTATTTTTGGTTTTATTATAGCTTATGGATTTTTGATATTTATTTATAACAGTGTTTGTTTTTGGTTTGTGTGAAGGCTCGTTACACGACGGGACTGACTGCGCCAGGTCAGATTTTTTAAATATTTCATATTACATTTCTATTCTCACTGACTGAGAGTGCATGCAGAGGCAATTCTTCGACTTCGTTTCTGTTTTACATTATGTTTAAATATCTGAATAGGTAATGGGATCGTAGCCGCATAATCGTAATACTACAAATAATAGTCGTGTAGTTGTAGTTACCTGTATGCTCTTGCTGTTGCTGTTGCCGTTGCCGTGGCCGTGTGGATTAGATTGGATTATTGGATTGGATTGGATGTTTTGTGGAGGAGGCTCATACGGTGTGTGCATGTGTTACTGTCAAATTATTTTCTGGTCGGGAGCCACACGCGGACACGGCAGGATGAGAAATCCCCCCCAAAAAAATCAAAATGTGATGCGATTCCTGCGTGCAATTTATGGGAGGGGTTCTCTACTTCTCTCGGCTTAATCCAACTTCACGATCCTTTTGTTTTATCTCTGTCTTGCTTTCGATCGTAGTTTCGTAGGTGTAAAGCGGGCCTCATATTTTTTATGTATATATTTGTATCGATCCTTGTATCCAAGATATATCCGTTGCATATATTATATTGGTAATATTACACTTTCGTATACAGTGCTGATATTCAAGAAAGAAGCAATTTATTATGTACTACGTTAACTTTGTGTATTATGTATATCGTCTGTGAAGAACCAAAATGTCCCATTCCCAATTTAAACTAGAATCAAAATGAGCTATGTCATAAAAACAAAATGAGAAAAATGCGTAAAATGTTAATTAGGAGTTTTTGAAAAGTGTAAAGTGTTTCATTTACATGTTTTTGAAAAGTGTAAAATATTCTATTTACATGTTTTTGAAATGTGTAAAATGTTCTATTTAAATGCTTTCACGACATATCTCAATATTTTTTAGATAGTGGATTTTGTGTTTAACTAAAAATGGATATGAGTCATTTTGGTTCTTCACAGACGACATGGCGTCTTTGTTCAGAAGTTTCGACTTGGACTTTGACACTAACTGCGCGTTGTTGTGCGTAGGCAGGAGAAAATCAACCAAAGTCGACATCGAAATCGAGTTCTGTAAAATTGTAGTTAATCAGTTTCCGTTGCTGTTAAACATGTAGGTGGTGTGGTGCTCTACACGATAAAAATCCGATATCCGATTCTGATGCGAGGATTCAAGGATATATAGTTTTTGTGTAGGGAATACATATCAGTATATTGAACCCGTTAACTTTTTTTTATGTTATCTGTAATATATGTGACTTCCTTTATATCAGTATCTTAAGTAATGTACCTATAGACATATGCTTTAAATTTCTTTTAGACTACAAGGATCAAGGATGTTCTTAAGGAAAGTTGGAGAAATCCACAGAGATGTACTACTATTAGCAGAGATGAGACAGTGTATCTCTTGTCAGTATAGCTTGTACGTATATGTATATGAGAAGGTATAGGCTTCTATTTGGAACTTGGAATTTCAACTTGAATTCATTCAACAAGGGAATCTAAAATCTAAAAGCTCACAATCAGGATCGGCGGTAGCTAGAGATCCTCTCGAGATCGAGATGGAGATCTCGATCTACTAGGAAATTTTGTGAATTCAAATATATACATATATGTACTACACAAAAAGTTAGGATTTGGAATTCGGAGTCGAGTCGCCGATTCGATTCGATTGCATAAGGGGGGATGAAGACAAAAGGATTTTCACGCTTTTACTTTAAATCCGAAAACAAAACAGTGTAAAGATATTAGCGGGTATATGGTAGTGTATATACGGTATACGGTACGAGCTTAAGTTTTAGTATGTATTGAGTATTGGCTTCGACTTCGAACGGAGTAGTTTTTTTTCTTACTCTCTGATCCACGATCCATAGTTCCGCATATATAGGTAGGATCTTCATTCCTTCAAGTTGAGATTCAACAAGAGCTGGGGATGGTATAGTGCTAAAGTTAAACAATATCGATTTTTTTTCTTTATTTTTTACTTTGTATTACACAGTATATAATTTGTGTTCGTCCCGCATCGAAAGACCGAAAGCTAAAAGACGCCTTCGCCTTCTGTCTCTTTTCATTGCCGATCACGATCAGTCTTTTGGAAGTCTTGCGTACTGCATATAGATTTGAATTGTCTTAATTTTATCAATCAAAATATAGCTTTCAAATTACATATCGTCTGTGAAGGACCAAAATGACCCATATCTAATGTAAGCTAGAATCAAAATGAGCTATATGTCATAAAAACAAAATGAGAAACATGCGTCAAATGTTTATTAAGAGTTTTTTAAAATTGTAAAATGTTCTATTTACATGTTTTTGAAAATTATAAAATGTTTATTAAGAGTTTTTAAAAATTTTTAAATGTTCTATTTACATGTTTTAGAAAAGTGTAAAATATCCTATTTACATGTTTCAGAAAAGTGTACAATTTTGTATTTACATGTTTTATAAAAGTGAAAAATGTTCTATTTACATGTTTCAGAAAAGTGTACAATTTTCTATTTACATGTTTTGGAAAAGTGAAAAATGTTCAATTTACATATTTTTTAAAAGTGCAAAATATTCTATTTAAATTGTATCAATACCTACATACTTCAATACTTTTGTAGATAGCGGTTATTGTTTTTAGCTACAAATGGATACGGGTCATTTTGGTTCTTCACAGACGATATAACCAAAATAACGTGTATTATGTAAGCAGTCTAATTGTAAGTAGTAGTTAATCATAGGTGCAGGCCCGGCGGGACGGATGGTTCAAAGTGGATCAGAAAACCAGGGCCGGGCTCTGTTAGGGGCCGGGCGCGGGCTCAATGTAAAATTTTAATAAAAATTACTGCCTATTTTTATATCTAAACATCTGGCTTTATTGAAAAACTTCTAGTAATTTCGTAATTTAAAAGATGCACAACGTGACTAGTGTTTTCTAGATTATAATTCTCAAAATTTTGCAATTTGTTTTGAAACGAAACTCAAATTTTTGGCGTTTATAAGCTTTATGCCAAGTTGTTCACTGAGAATTCGAATTTAGTGTAAAAGTTACGCCTAGCAAAACAAGGCATTAAAAAAACAAAATGGCGGCTTAAAAACTAAAAAAGAATAAGGCCCGAAAAAATCAACTTAAACCAGGGCCGGGCTACGTGTTGCGCCGGGCCTGCATAGGTGCCATTTTACTTATTTTATTTTATTTCTAGAGAAATGACTGTTGTTAATAGTTTATGTAAAAAATGTAGTTTTGCACTACTAAAATTTTAATTTCTAGCGAGCCCTTTACCATTGCAGATTACAATGCAGCGTATTTATGTTTGCTATAAATTTTATTAGAATGCGCATACTTGGGACTTGGGACAGGCAAGAGGTTAAAAGTTGTGAAGAAAAGTCAAAAGGATATGAGAGCCATATTAAAGTACAGAGAGAGAGCAGAGAGTATCTCAGTAGGATTGGGCACATGGTCAGCCAATCCAAGTTGATCTCTTCATCATAAATTCCAGCAGATATGACTTGTTCTCCATTACAATGCAAATGAGTGTGGAGTTGTTCTTGTTGTGTGCGCACTCGACGTCCACCAAACTTGAAACCTCTCATCTTTTTATCTTTGAGAGACTTTGAAAGAGCAGAATGCAATGCTCTGTCTGTCTATACTCTCCTTTAGAGATCCCTTCTATCTGTCTGCATCTGACTGCATCGCATCTGTAGTCTCTTTCTCGTGCGCTAGCCTGCCCTGGCACTCGCACTCTGTCTGACTTATTATGTAACTTGTATTTTTATGATTGTGTGTGAGTGTGTGACGGCATGGAGGCTGAATGAATGGCGTACAAAAGATATTTATGACATAGACTCGATTGTCTGCACAATTATTTATTGATATTATTTCTATCTCCACCAGCATCACCATCACTATTGCGCAAATCGATCGGATTCCCAAAGGGCTATATAGTATATCATATGCTTGTATATATATATATATTTGTATTGGCATGGTATGGCTACGGTTATGGTTATACCTACAGTATATATTTATGGCGGTAGTGGTAATTTATTGCGATTACCAAAAGGAAAAACGCACGATCACGATTACAATTGTCTCCTAATTATCTCTAGTATCACCACGTGTGACGACTTCATTCTTTCTGCATAATATTACACTATTTAATGGTTACAGATACGAAAACAAGCTGGAGGTATGAATACAGATATATCAGATGCTCTGTCAAAATTCAAATGGAATTTATTGTTAGTGAAAAAGACGCCTATGACGCTATATGCTATTTTGATACATGGTAAGTACCTACTTTAATTGTTTCGTGATTGCTCAAGACAAGAGCAAGAAACGAGACTGACAATATGAGGGGTTAATAATATATCCATTTATAATCAATTACCTTGACGCTTCAAATTCCACATTTGATTGCCGCGCCAATAATTATTATTATCGCTATCGCACTAAACTATAATTATATATACAGTAATCCGCGAGGCTTTGGTACGCTGCGTTTATTGACTGAATGAAAGCTATGTCAAGTTTTTAACCTTTATAGCAAACCTTAAACATTAATCATTATTTAAGAAGAACGAAAGCTCAAAGAAGTCTCTGATTCACATTTTTTAAGAGAGCCAATAAATACAAATACAGATAGTCAGTTAGGGAGTTTTGACGATATTTTACTTTAAATTTTTTTGGGGCTTCTACAATAATATGGAATTACTTAGATCATTTTGAATTTCTTTTTAAAAACTAGCATTAAAAACAGGACCGGACGAAGGAATTGCTTTTAGGGAGCAATTTGTTTCCATACAAAAACCACCATTTGGACTTTATTGATGGTTTTCTTTGGTAAACCAAAATGTTATTTTTACATGTTTTGAGAAAAGTGCAAAATGCTCTTTTTATTTGATTCGTAAGAAGTGCTAAGTGTTCTATTTACATGTTTTGAGAAAAGTGGAAAATGTTTTATTTTGCATGTTTTTGAAATGTACAAAAAAAATTTATTTGCATGTTTTTGAAAAGTCAAAATATTCTTTTTACATATTTTTGAAAAACTGCAAAATGTTCCATTTAATGTTTTTTTTTTAAATTCAAGCAGCGGAGGCTGCCTGCGCTGACCATATTATCCGGCCCTGATTAAAAATACTACTGCTCAATTGTGGTCTCGGAAAAGCTCTGTAAAAGCTTAGCGTGTTACTGCGCAGATGCAATGATTTTAATATCGGTTTTACAATTTATTTGCGCAATATTAAGCCAAAAAAAATTGTAAAAAAATCCGTTTGCTATTTCGATTAAAAGTTGTGAATGAGATGGACTGTAAACTGTAATCCCGATTTTCAAAATCAAATTCATAACTCTATAAAGCTTTTTTAAAAAATATATTTTTAATTTAGTGATTACTTAATAGTGCTAAATTACGTGCTCTGTCGAGTGCCTTCAAAACTACAGGTATTCACTAAAACAAATATTTATGCACTAGCAGCTCATTGTCCGTAGTCCATCCAGATGCCAGATCCCAAATTCCGAAAGTTGTTCCTACTTATTCCGCAAGATCTACATTATTTTTAAAAGAGCATAATACAATATGCAAGAAGAACAAAGCACCTACCTAAATGAAAATCACAGTAAATTAGTCTGAGTTGGGAGGATAATGGCATCAAGTGTTAAGGTAGTCAGGTAGTAGCATCTCAATAATCTAAATACAAATAGAAGAAAACAAGAATAAAAGGATACGTATACAACGTAATAAGGTGCGGGGATGAGGAGGCAAAAACTCTTTTGATTTGACTGTATAAACTTCAAATGTTCAAATAAAGTACCCTCTGAAATAGTGCCAGGCCAGACTGCCAGACAGAAGAAAATAGACGGGTGTTTTGGGGTGTCATGTCTTCCACCATTACCACTTCCATTACAAAATTACACCTTCCACCATTCATACCAACCAGTACCAGTGCCAGTCAGTCGTTGATGTTGAGTTTATTATTACACTTCAACTTCATTCTATAAGTAAATGTACCTAATACCTGTAGGTAAGTATATTAAACTGGATGTGTAGACTTTTGGAGGATCCGTCAGTTCTGTGTGTAATATCTGTAAAGAGCCAATATGCCATTACTCTGGTATTTACTATTATGATGCTTTATTATTTTGTTATTCAAGCTGCTACTTTTTGAAATCGATGATGATGACAGACAAGCAGACAGAGAGAGAGAGAGACGGACACTCACATTCTCTCAATTGTTGATTTCGAATTCGATGCGTATGGAAGCCGATGCCGATGTGAGCAAGTTCTTCGATGCAGTATTAAGGGAGCAGGCAAGTGTCAGTCAGTCAGTCAGTTCAGAGACGCTCCAAGTCTTGATCCGAAAGACAGACGAGACAAGGAACAAAGTACAACAAACATTCTTACAACTTTATTACAACAAGAAGGGAATCATCATCATAATATCACTTTGTAAGTTTTTCTTTTCTTCGATCCCTCCGCTGGATCTGGATACTAAGGATGGACTCACTAGTCACTAGTCAGTCAAAGAATGAACTGAAGCCAAAATATTTTCTTATTCTATTTCTCACACTCTATTATCTCCAGTTCCATAGCTCAATTGGCATCTCTCCTATCATGTCATTGTGTGTAGTTCTACACTATTATTATTTTTTATTCTTACTATCATTATTATCATTATTATTTCCAATGATGATTAAATAACACTTTTGAATTTGTGAGAAGCACAATAAATCTCTCAAGTTCAGACTGGTGTGTGTGTGTGTGTATGGGATATCTGATTCAATGTATAATAGTCAACAGTGTATTGTATACTCAAGAAGAAAAAAAATTCTAAAAAGTAGCTAAATCGAAATCGAAACTTGTCGATATACCTATAAACAGGAGCCTCCATACATTATGTAGGCATTTATCTCATAATAAAAAAATTTTCTATCCCTATACATAAGTTCGTAATAATCCAGCTGGAGAGGTGTAGGTACGCGTAGTTGTAATAATTGGCGTAATGAAAAAGGGGATGGGATAAAATGCGAGGGGAATCATGTAGTGTAAGAGACATCCATTAAGATATCCTCAAGAATTTCTTTTATTGACCCACAATAGATTTATGCAATAATAGTGGTTGTAACTTGTTATGTCCTCCGATACCCACTCAACTATTCATGGATCCACACATTGAAATTTGAAGTTGAATACTTTTCTCAATTGAGTATCTCTCCTATACTCCTGCTACTGGAAACTGGAACTTATCCACCTTTGATATGTACTGGCGTTTCTGTTGCTATATATGAGGAATAAGGCGTAGGTATTTGTATTAATAATATAATGCTTTCATTATTATCATGTATCTTGAGGGAAGAATCAAAATGGCCCGTATCCAATTTAAGCTAGAATTAGAATGAACTGTGTCAAAAACATGCAGATATGGGAATTTTAGTTTGTACTTAGAATGTAAATTACTTACCTACGTTGTTTTTTAAAACTACAAAGTAATCTATTAACATGTTTTTGAAAAGTTCAAAATGTTTTATGTATATGTTTTTGAAAATTGCAAAATATTGTATTTACATGTTTTTCAAAAGTGTAAAATATTCCATTTATATGTTTTTCAAAATTGCAAAATCTCCTATTTAGGTGTTTTTCAAAATTGCAAAATGTTCTATTTACATGTTTTCAAAAGTTCAAAATAGAAGTTAAAAATCGAAATGGGTCATTTGGATTCTTCAGACGACATAATATGGATTAATATTGTGTACCCATGCATGAAGTTCTATCTACCTAGCTTGCCCGTGTTTGTATGAAGATTGAAGATAGATGGAATTTGATTTCAAAAATAAACTATACTATGAATACTAAATGACGGACATAATACCAGAACCAGATGGACCCAAATACCTAGAAGCTATACCTACACCTATAAAACTTTGCTATGGTCATGGCTATATAATATAGCTATTGACTGGTGCTGGTGCTGGTTAAACTGGTTGCCAAGTGAATTATAAATGATGGCCGGTTCTGTTGAGCCATATTATATCTCCCACGTATGATTAACATGCAATGCAACCCTAAGTTAGCTCACTGTGAAACTCTTATTAGAATTATTACAACTCTGTTTGGGTGTATCAGTATTTGGGGAACGGGAAAAGTTATCCTTGTCATTATCGTTAAGGGCTTCGGCTTCTGGATGGCGAATGGCGATTGCCTTTTATTTTTTATACAAAGGAAAGCATAGTATAGCATATCTGTGGTTAAATAGATTTAGATAGATATATACACGTATCCATTATTGAATAATAAAAATATATTCAATGCACCTACCTGTGCCTGTACTCCAACAATGTTTTAAATGAGGGAGGAAGGTGGAAGTGGAGACTTGAGACTCATTGCTATATATGTCATATAGAAGCGTTAGAGCCCGACAACAACAACAGCATGGTACTGTGACTGTTGGTCGATGTCGATTTCGATTTCAATTTTTACGTGTACACAACATATCAATTGAAAATGAGCCGAGTCAAAATATTGTTTGTCATGGCCGTAAATGATATTTGACTTTGAGAACCATGTAGATAGGGAGAGATACGGGGCTGTAATTATTAAGTCAGAGTCTCATATATCTTTACATTTAATTCCGATACGTATTTTTTTTCTGGTTTTGGTTCTGGGCCTGGGTGTGTGCAGGTACTACCTGCGGACCAATGTATAAAATCTGTCAGTGTATAGGTCAGGCATCCAGGTTCCAGATCCAGAACAAAGTAACTACTATCTGTTATGTAAAAGGCACGAAATTAACTCCGAAAGATTCGTCTATATCGCGTCGTCAGATTCCAGATATCTTTTGACATACTATGCTGTGGGGATTTCAAATTTCAAAGCGTAAGAATGTTATTGTATTAATTACATTTAGATAAAGGAACATCAGTATCAGTAGTAAGGATTAAGGTCATATTGTGTTAACTAATTTAATAGAAATTAAGTTACAACTTAACATTCTTCCTTATCGCCTATCCGTATAAATCGTTTCTTGGAAAATCAAGATGTTTTCAGTCAATTTCCCCTTCATAATGAATAATGATACATCACTACTGATAAACGCAAATACAAGATTAATTAATACCGAGAAAGCCGAAAATCTTGACCTAATTTAATACATTATCGTCGCATTTCAATGCTTAGCAGTTGCAGGAAAAATACTGATTATCCCACAGGTATCCATGTATCTGTAATCTGTAGATAAGACACATGTGTAAATACTATTTAAAATTGTGATGATATGTCTACAGAAAGTTTTCATTTATTCAAATTTTAAATGGTGGCTTTCCCTCACAAGTCCATTCTCAGCTAAAAACAAAGTTGACTACCTACAAGAATAATTCAAATACACCTTAAACCTAAAATTGTGTCGAAAGAAAATTTTGCACTTTTCAAAAATATGCAAAGTAAAACATTTTGGACATTTTCAAAAACATGTAAATAGAACATTTGGCACGTTTCAAAAATATGTAAATAGAACATTTTGGACTTTTCAAAAACATGTAAATTAGAATATTTTGCAAGCGTTGAAAAACTCGTTTGTAAGCATTAATCTCATTCAGTGGTTTATAGATAAGCCATTTTGATTCTTTACTGTGCGAAATGTGTCCCTGACTGTGTATAAGTATTGTCTGGATACAAATTCGTGATAGCTGCGCAAGGTGTCCAAACCCTGCCGTGCCCATTTGATTGCATGGATATGAAACTGTTTGGACACCTTGCGCAGCTATCACGAATTTGTATCCAGACGTAATAGGTATGTGTCTTTGCCCTTTTCCTTTTTTCTATGGTGCGGGAGCACGGCAGGACGGTGATGGTTTTAACTTTTAAAATTCAAAATATGAATACTTTCCGGGACAAATGACAAGTATTTTATCGAAGCACTTAATAGCTATTACTATAACGCACTAACGTAGTATAAGTATATGGGATGATGGAATGGGACTTGGAATTTTATTCGAATAATATATGATTCTTTGTCATTTATTTCCGTGTCAACTCATCCTGTAAACAAGGACAATACACTTCTTGAGGACTTGGTCCGTCGTTTGGTTGCTCATCATGATGGTGTTGGTGATCCCTCCATTTCTATTTTCTATCCAAGAGGATCCAAGTGTGAAATAGAATTATTACATAATCAAATTACATACCGTGAGTGAAGAATCAAAATGGCCCATACACAGTGTAAGCAGCTATAATTAAAATGGCTATATGTCAAAAATTTCACTAATAAGATAGAATAGCGAGCACGCGTAGCTCAGTGCTTACTGCACTGATGTCTATGAACCTGCTGTTTAAGCAAATGCTCGCTTCAGGTCTTGGGATCGAGACCAGCGGCGGTGGCAAGTTTTCCCACTGGGTTTTCCTTGTCCACAAGGCAGTGAAGGGCTCGGCGGCTCCGAACGTCAATGTAAAATGAAGTTCGCCATAGAAGTAGGCCCGACTAATGTTGGAAAGACAAAACCTGTGTGATGGCACAGTGCAAGAAGTGAATTCGAGGTCGGGCACCCTGTAAGAACTGCGGTTAAATCGGGGCAACCTCAAATTTATTTATTTTTAATAAGATAGAATGTTAAATCTACTGCGTAAAATGTTAATCTACAAACGATTTTTGTTTTGCAAAATATTCTATTCGTGCGTTTTTAAAAATTTCAAAATATTCTATTTACCTGTTTTTGAAAATTGGAAAAATCGCATCCTTTACAAATTTTTGAAAATTTGCAAAATATTTTTATTTGCTTACCTTGAAAAAGTGCTAAATGATTTATTTACCTGTTTTTGAGAATTTTAAAATGTTCCATTTGCTTGTCTTGGAAAAGTGCGAGAAATGATTTAATTTAATCACATCTGCTTTTAGAAACAAGATATTTTTACTTAAATTTGTTTTCGTTTTTGTAGATAAAGCATTTTCTTTTTATCTGAAAAAGGATATGGGCCATTTTGAGCCTTCACTACTATACGATATCAGCATTGGTCACCTATACAGTGATGCCCCAACTCCCAACCCAGGGCTGTGCCCCATTATCATATTAGTATTCATATCACATCATAATAAAAATATCATCTCATCGAATTCCTACACCGAATGTTGCTTTCTGTTGGTGTAGTCGTAGTCATCCCTGTGCAGGTAGAGGATATAGGTATTACATATTAAAGTATTAGCATTCAACTTAATATTAGAGTTTAGCTGCATTACCTGACTCCACGACGATGCGTTGATTGCTGCTAAATAAAAGCCCATGCCAGAGTCAGAGTCAGAGCAGCAGAGTCCCCATGAAAAACCAACATTAACATTTGCCATGTAACTCGTAAACTAAATAATTCCTTCCGTTTCTGTTTATCTTAGTAATCCACACAAAAGGGGAACATTATCACCAGCGTCAATCGTCATCGCATTAAATTGATGTCAGCTCACTAGTCACTCGTCTTACTGTATGCTACGCTGTGGTGATATTTGGAATTGGAATTTCGATTCACAACTTGCAATTAGTATGGAGAGTGTGGATCATAATATGACAAAGGTAAGGGATCATCCATAAATGATGTAATTGGTTTGGTTAGGGTCAGTGGGTGAGGATGACATGCCATATGTTAAAGGTAGCCGTTTACGCTGTTTGAAAATTATGACCTATGGGGAGGTTGAGTGAGCACTATATAAAGAAAGTAAATTTGGATGTCATCATTTATGGACCATCCCCCCTATGGACGTTTCAATGATGGTTTACCTTTCCCTCTCTTGTTATAATACTCGTGATATAATTGCATTCTCCCTGTCCTCTCAAATAATAAGAATACAGATAAAAAAAGGAAATAAAAATATTGTGTAAACAGTCATATAAAAAAATATCCATCGAAATAGAAATAGAATAATGGAAAATGGAAATAAATGCTTCGACTTTTTTTCCCTATCAACATCAACATCCTTCTCATAACCATAACCTACAAAAAAATGCAAAATATAGGGAACATTATCACAGTGCATTACAAAAACATACAACTTAGGGAGCGTCCACAAATGATGTTATCATTTTTGTAGGTATAGGTAGTGGGTATGAAAATTCTGGTTTTATGCCATATGTTTAACATTGGTTACAAGACTAGGGATCTATAATCTATAGGTGGGACAGTAAATTGAGTAATAATTATGATGACATCATTTGTGAACGCTCCCTTGCTAGTTATTATTAGATGCATGAAAATGATAATCATTAAATGATGCGCAGCTTAAGCATACGGAATACGGAGCCTATAGACTGAGTATTTTTGTCACTGACTATACAGTGATGAAGGCAGACTGCATAGCATTATAAGATGGACTATAAGGAAAGGACAGGTAAAATATTGTGGATTTGAATTTGAATATTTAGGATGATGATTGTCTGTAAAAGTAGCTAGTAATCATTTTAATGATGTTTGCTTAAGGACGTATCCCTAGCACATTAAATTATCATGGCACGGTTTGTGGACACGACTCATTACCACCAATTTGGGCTTGGGCGAGACACCTTCCCATTCCTCTGCACTCGCTCCTATCAAATATTCGGATGAGTAGATAAACAGATACTGCTACGTTACAATTGGCATCAAGTCTCTACTTTATATTTCCAAGATTCGTGAAGTCTCAAAATGACCCATATCCATTTTTATTTTATTTTAAACAAAATGCGCCATCTACTCCAAATTTGAGGATGATTCTAAAAGAATTATTTAATTAGAACATTTTGTACCTTTTAAAACCATGTAAATAGAATATTTTCACGTTTAAAAAACTTGTCAATAGAACATTTTGCACTTTTAAAAAACATGTCAATAGGTAATTTTGCACTTTCCAGAAACATGTAAATAGAACATTTTGCACTTTTCAAAAACATGTAAATCGAACAATTTACACTTTTAAAAAACATGTAAATAGAGCATTTTGCACATTTAAAAAAACCTGTCAATAGAACATTTTGCACTTTTTAAAAACATGTAAATAGAACATTTTGCACATTTAAAAAAACCTGTCAATAGAACATTTTGCACTTTTTAAAAACATGTAAATAGAACATTTTGCACATTTAAAAAAACCTGTCAATAGAAAATTTTGCAATTTAAAAAAAATACTCAAATAAAGCATTTTGTACTGTGTAAGCATCATTCTCATTTAGTATAGTTTTCGACATGACTCATTTTAATTATGCTTAAATTGGACTGTTTTTGACACTTCACTGGCGATCTGTATTCTTTTAATCTGAACTACGTTCAAGAATCTCATCTCTTCTCTTATCATCTCCACCAGTACCAGTACCAGTCAGTCAGCCAGAGCCAGTCACTATAGCACTGTACAGAAAACAGTCAAAAAAATAATAATTAAACGTGCAAACAAATCCATGTACCCACACTTCACTCCTCGATCAGTATCAAGAATCAACAACATCAACCTGCTCTTCTGCCTACTAAACTCAAGCGTGTCACAAAGAATACATTATTATTATTATGGTGTGGCCAACAGCGCCAACACAGCACTTCATCCCTTCATGAAATAAATATGTGAGGAGTAAAATGGTATGGCATTTAAATCCTGAATTTTATTAATCAATATACAAAATTAATCTAATTAAATTTAAAAAAATGTGTCTTACTCTTCTACAGGTTGAATTCGGACCAATTTATAAATGTACTTTTTATAAGATTTGTCTAACCTCCATTTAAAAGTAACTTCTAAAAAATATCACAAATAATAATAGTACAGTTTCGGAGTGTAAGAAGCTGGAAGGTGGCTACGATATAATTGCAAGAAAAAGATATTAGTGTGGAGGTGGATAACGGACAGAATGGAGCTGGATCGTTTATACAGTATAATATTACGTAACCTAGGTACAATAAGTGTGTGAAGTGTCTACTGCAATGCTCTATGTGTTGATGCCGCTGATCTAAAAATGAGGATCTGTGGATAAAAGACTTGATTTACACTTGGAGGAAATTGAATGGGGGTGTTCTTTTATTGTGTCTCTGATTTGTCACTTAATCATCTGGAAAATGGGGAGCGGAGGGTGTGAGAGTCGATGGATGTCGAGTTGATTGTCCAAGGAGCAAGAACCCCAACAAAGTTACCAGAAATCGAAACTTTCTACTTATACGCACCTACCAGCCTACCAACGTCTACGTCTACGTCACCGTCCAACGGATCTAGATCACTACTCCAGTCCTACTTTTGTACATACGCAAAATCCAATCAATACACGATATACGTACATCTTACTCTTACACGCTTAACTTCTGTGTCTCATATGGAGAGCATCTAATATTGCATTATAAACATCTATGGAGAAAACACAAAAATCCTATCGAAAAATGCTTTAACTACTTTTGCTTTTTGCTGCACTGCAGTCAATGCAGTGAAAGGCAGGCGTCACCATCATGCCATCATAACATGGGAAAGCATATCGTGTGTGAAGAACCAAATGACGCATTTCAATTTTTAGGTAAAAACAATATCAACTATCTACAAAAATATTCAAATATGTCTTGAGAGCATTTAAATAGAACATTTTGCACTTTTCAAAAAGATGTAAATAGAACATTTTACACTTTTCCAAAACATGTAAATAGAATATTTTACACTTTTTCAAAAACATGTATTTAAATAGAACATTTTACACTTTTCCAAAACATGTAAATAGAACATTTTACACTTTTTCAAAAACATGTATTTAAATAGAACATTTCACACTGTTCAAAAACATGTAAATAGAACATTTTACACTTTACAAAACATGTAAATATGACATTTTACGTTTTTAAAAATCTCTTAATTAACATGTTACGTATGTTTCACATTTTGTTTTTATGACATTATAGGTCGATTTGATTCTAGCTTAAATTGGATATGGGTCATTTTGGTTCTTCACAGAATGATGGGCTAAAATCCATTGATTTGCTTTCCGCTATTTTTTCTGAATCTTGTGTCGACATCATTTATGGACGATGCCACTTTTCTAGGATTTTTAAATTGCATGATTCAAATTCAAATCCAAGATTTGTATGTATAATTAATTGCTATATAGAAAAAGTTTCATTTTTCATAAATGGGATTAATATTCCACCAAAACTCAATGCCTGTTCTGTGGATTGGCCAGACGTGGGAGATGTTGTGAATGTAGGCTGCTGCGTGAGTGAGAAAAATGAGGAAATAAATTAAAGCGGAGAGTCCCTCGACAGTCGACAGATATGCTTACAGAGAGTGACAGAGATGAACTCACAAATCTCTCACAAACACTAACATTGTGTGGACTCTGGCTAAGCCACCATCACCACCATCGTGTAAGCTTCCAATTTGAAATGTGTTCACAGAGTTGATTTCATATGATTGTGTGGGATACATAGGAGAAAAAGGAGAAGTTGATACGATTTGTATTTTCATTGAGGATCTCAAGTGAGGAGAGAGACGAGCGTCGACTTGAAATACAATGGCGAACACGATTTTTCAATTTCGTGGACAATTGACCATTGATCACTTACCTTGATCGTGTGGCTGACACCCGAATCATTATTTGAGCTTCATCCATTCTTTTCAAAAACTCGCCGTCAGAAACTTCTCCACTTTCCCTCGCCATCCAAATCCAACCAAAACCAAAGCAAAGCGAAGGCAGTATTCTCAATATCTGGAGTACAGGCTCACAACACATCACCGTCACGAAGGACGCACACACAAAATCCAACCACAATTATTACAATTTACAATCTTCTATCTATTTTGATGAATACAGAACACATGGCTTTTCTGGGTCTGGATCTGGCGCTGGTCGTCTGCTGGACTGAGCCGAATGGGCTCCGGAGTCGAACCCAATCTCGAGTAGAATGAAACTTGGCGATATGCAAGACAAGGGATCGTTCATAAAGGATGTCAGTCAAATTTTCTCTCAATTTTTGGACCCATGTCATCACCTTAACCAGGGCCGGGCCGGAAGAAGGAATTGCTTTTGCGTTTAGGCAGGAATTTGTTTCCATACAAAAACCACAATTTTAATTTTATTGATAATTTTCTTTGCTAAAGCAAAATGTTGTATTTACATATTTTAGAAAAGTTCAAAATGTTCTTTTTACTTGATTCAGAAAAGTTCAAAATGTTGTATTTACATGTTTTAGAAAAGTGCAAAATGTTCTTTTTACTTGATTCTGAAAAGTGCAAAATTATCTTTTTACTTGATTCAGAAAAGTTCAAAATGTTGTGTTTACATGTTTTGGTAAAAGTGGAAAATGTTTTATTTCCATGTTTTTGAAATGTACAAAAAAAAATTATTTTGCATGTTTTTGAAAAGTCAAAATATTTTTATTTACATATATTTGAAAACTGCTAAATGTTACATTAACATGTTTTTTTGAAAAGTGAAGCAGCGGGGCCTGCCTGTGCTGGCCGCATTATCCGGCCCTGACCTTAACCACTGCATAAATTGGCTACCTTTAACATGGGATCTTATCAAAACCGGACTATAGACCCACTGACCGTATCCATGGCATCATTTATGGACGATCCTCAAGGTAGCTGACGGACTAACTATAAGGCTAGCGGAGTGTATATAACTGGATAGCCTTCGTTGGCAAAATAACATTATTTGAATCTGGCTATATATTGACAGTGACCGTAACAGGCGACAGAGATATGACTGAGATTGTGAGATGCAGTCTTCAAATTTGATTTGGGTTTGAATTTTGAATCTACGCAGATAAAATGTCGCTTTTTCCTCGGCTTATTATTGAATCTTATGTGTAGTCGATTTCTGTGTCCAGATTTTCATCTTTAAATATAAACTCCCTCTTTTATTATGGTATGGTTGGTTTTGGTTATGTTCTAGTGGTAGGATCTGTATAACAAGAATAGTAAGTGAATTTGAAATCGATCAAAATTTCCATTTTGCACAGACACGGAATTGCATGCAGATAGCTACCTACCAGTTACCTACTTACCTTATTGCTTTCGCCATTGTTACTTGAGGGCTTATAGGGCTACATTCATATACCTATTATAGAAAAAATACAAATGTATATAAAGATAATGCAAGGCTTCCAAATTATTTTACAAATAACCATCTTTAAACTTGTTTGTATGAAATCTGTAAGTTTGTATATCATTTTATTATATCCCATGTTATATAGTGATGAAACATCCTGTCAGTGTAGCACACTATAAATAATGACGTGACAGACTTGGTTGTCAATCTCGTTCTTAGTTCTTAATACATATATGTAGTAGTTTCTTTTATACTAAAGACTGACGCGAGTCATAATTCAAAATCGAGCCTCTCGATTCTCGAACACACACGCTTCTCCTTCTCATTCACTTACTTGATTTAAGTATTAGATTTAAAGATTTGCGGACGTTGATTGGATATTGGAAACTACTACGTATAATTATGCATGCATTAATTTAATTTAATGCAAATATATATGAAGAGTTTTTTGGCAAAACGAGACAAGTCCATCAAAGCAAATTTTACAGGAACTTCGAATAATGAATAAGAGGTGACCGGATTATTTTTTACAACTCACTTTTTGTGTACAGGTACATCAACTGACGAAGCGCTATTTCAAGCAGTTCCATAAATCCAGACTGACTCTGGAATTTTTAGATTTCCAAAAATCAATAACTTAACGCGGAGGAAAAAGTCCGTGGGATGAAATTTTAATCGTAACGAGTGAAACCAAACTTTTTTGAACTTTTAAACTTTTTCTTGCATAACAAATTTACGCACGGGAATTGTCTTTTACAAACTTAGAAAACACTCGAAAACCAAATTTATATCGGGAATCCGTGTTTTAGGTGGACTTATCCCATTTTGAAAAAATCATTAATGAACCCGTTTTGCCAAAACAAGGGGGTATTTTAAAAAATCGCTTTGGTTGAACTTTGGCCCTTACTATTCAACACAGTAGCGTATCTAGTTGAATAGTACACGTAACGCAAACACTCATTCTTAAAAACAATCCACTTGACCCGTTTTGCCAAGCAACTCTTCATATATGTATTGTCAGTATATAGCTAATTGGCTCTATAGTCTACAGCCCCGCAGTCAACAAGTACAATACTACATACCATGTATTATCAGTACTAAGCATTTTTGTTATTTATTGTTCAACATACTTATTACATAAGCACCGATCCACCTTTCTTTAGACATAGCGCGCATATGTATGTACCTACCATTAATAATAGCTGACACTACTGATGTAATGTAAAAATTCAAAATTCGATTACGTAGCGCGTACACCTAATAAGTCACCTATAGGGAAGCCAAGTGTATACTTATTTTTTTAAATGCATTGGGCCCACAAGTTCAAAACGGAGTAGGAGCAGTGTTCGTGTATCGGATCATGAATTTGATAGTTGATGGCAATGGCGATGGCAGGAACTTATTACGCTTGATGCTTGGCACGTTTACGGTTACGGTTTACAAGTAGTAGAATGTTGATTTGCAAAACGTTCGACGCCGGAGCCGGAGCCGGAGCCGGATCCAAGACCGAATTTAAAGTGTATGAAGAAGGAAGACGGGAGAGAAAAAAAATGTTGAAAAAAACCAGGGGAAAGATGGGGATGAAAGGAAAGAGGCAATATACGCATGGTGTGCAGATCAAAAGAAAAAAGTGACGGAGCTGATTAAAGAACCTTCTATCGTCAATATTGAATTGTGTGAATGTGTGAATCCAGAATCAAGAGTCCCTCTCAATCTTCACCGTTTTCTCTCTCTCTCTCTCTCGCTCATTTTTCAAAAGGTGTGTGTAGCACACCACACATCCTTATAGTAGATACCTATATCATATATTTGGATAGGTAATTGTGGAGATTCTATGCTCGCTGGTATAATATGCACGTGTGTAATATGCGGCTGATGTGGATGCCGATTGAGAGAGTTTTTCTCGAGAGTCAAAGTCGAGCCACGACGACGACAACGACGACAAGTTATTTTTTTTTCAAACTTTTTTTTTAAATCAACTCAAAAAAGCCAATAAGGAAAAAGGTAATCTATTCTCACAAACTTGGATCTCCATCTTTTTCTCTCAATATTCAGCATCTTCTCGCGTCCGCATCTATATACTGTAAGCTTATAGGCTATAGAATTCCTTTCTATATTTTTATTCCTATTTTTCTATTGAAGCTATGGAGTGATATTTTACTATGTCATATTAGTGAATCGAATAAGTGTATTTATATTGTAACTAATTTTTAACAAAATATTATTTCTCTCAAGGTTTTAAAGCGTAAAGACAGAAAAAATTCCAAGTCAGGTCAAAGGTAATTAATTATAGTTTAGCATATAGCAAATCCTCATGTAAAAATACTTGATGAGTAATTAACTTACGATAAAAATGTGGAAATTGTAAATTTGTAAATTTTAATGCTAATTAAATTCTACCACCATCCCCATAATTCCCTAATAACCGACGAATTTTCGTTTCTGGTTTGTTGGTAGCTGTTATACTTATAATCACTTAATTTGTAAATTGCATTATAGTCGAGGTGATTTAATTAGGACCAAGGGGCAATTAATTTAAACCAAAATACGGCCACCGCGCGAACGGCGAAACCAAAAACCGTGAAAGATCAAATATTTAACGGTTAACGGTACTTCTGTATCTAATCCCGGTACCGGTCGTGGCCCCACATTGTAATTTGTAATTACAAAGATTTAAAACGCAATATTAAAATAAAGGAAACGGGAATATTACTATGTGGAAGCTGTGATTTGACTATAAAATCGTAATAATTACTGTTTGTCGTTTTGTTGCATAAGGGATGGTCCATAAATGATGTCACCCAAATTACCACTCTTTTATAGGATCCACACCCACACCCAGGTCATCATTTTAGCAATGCGTTAAAGCGAGTATCTTTAAAATGTGGCATGTCATCAATATCTTACTATAGACCCGTTGGCCCTACCGATACCGATGATGATGTCATTTATGGACGATCCCTCTATCTTGTGCTGTGCTGTGCAAACGCTTTAAAGACGATTTGACTTTGCCATGTTAATTTTCATAAGAAAATAGACAACAATTATAACTTTGAGTTAATTTTTGCCAGGGCCGGATAATGCGGCCAGCGCAGGCAGCCCCTGCTTCTTAAATGTTCAGAAAACATGTAAATGGAACATTTTGCAGTTTTTCAAAAATATGTAAAAAGAATATTGAGACTTTTCAAAAACATGCAAAAAAAATGTTTGTGCATTTCAAAAACATGCAAATAAATTTTTTTGCACATCTCAAAAACATGGGAATAAAGCATTTTCCGCTTTTCTCAAAACGTGTAAATAGAACATTTTTGCACTTTTCTGAATCATTTAAAACAAACATTGTAAATGCAACATTTTGCTTTAGCAAAGAAACCCATCAATAAAATCAAAATGGTGGTATTTGTATGGAAACAAATTCCTGCCTAAAAGCAAATTCCGGCCCTGATTTTTGCAATTTACTTTTGAAGTACGGACCGAATCGGCGCCTGTGGAACACATTTTAGTGAGTGAATTATTATATTTCGTGTGATTAATTCGAATAACTGCATTTTTTATTTTGAAGCTGTTGGTCCGAGACCAGGTCAGGAGATACCTATAAGGTTGCTTTCCTAGGTAAGGTATAGGTGGATAGATACTTACTGATATCAGTAGGGAGACTTAACTTAGACAGTATATCAGCTATTGTGTGTTGTGATAGAAGGACGTATCTCTATAATGTATCAGCTGAGTCCGTGTGTCCTTGTAGTTCCGTGTAGAATGTGTCTTATTTCGTATTGAGATGTGTTGTGTTTGTTGGATATTTGTGTAGTAGGGTTGATAGGCTGAGTGGTAATTTGATTAGGAGTCGATGTTTTACGTGTGAGTAGGAATAACATATGAGATGGGAGCATGTTGATTCAGACGAGGGATAAGTGGGAGAGTCAACATTTCACCAGCAACGCACACACATAAAACACAATCCCATCCCAAAAGCCTTCCTTCGCCTTCTCCTTCGTCCAAAATCCAAATGATCTCCAGCCATACCTCAAAGTACGTAACATGTAATGTAGTAGATACTGGAAAGAAGCCCATGTAAAACAACTGCTGACATTCAGAGATTCTGTCTCCTTTCCTTTTGTAAAACATAAGATGGAAGGTACAAGTACAACGTACGAGAGGAGCGTGGACGACAACGATAACGAACCAAAGGAAAACACGACGCATCTCTCTCTCGCTCTTGATCTTTATTCTGTTTTTCTATCTCACTCAATATCTCCACCACTAAAACTCATCATCCCTTGAAAATAAAAGGACAGAAGGCACCAGCTGTATACCAATACCAACGAAAAGCAGCAGTCCATGATCAGCGTAGACGTATTCAATACATAAGAAATAGATTGCTATTGCCGGTCAGTGTGGGAAAATTCCTAATTTTAAATGGGTTTCCTTTGGAATATCACTAAATATCCAACTGAAAATGACCCATATATCAAAGAAAAAGTGCAAATAGAGTATTTTCCACATTTTAAAAGCATGTAAATAGAACATTTTGCACGTTTCAAAAGCATGTAAATAGAACATTTTGCACTTTTCCAAAACACGCAAATAGTACATTTTGCACTTTAAAAAAAACATGTTATAGAATATTTTGCACATTTCAAAAATATGTTAATAGAACATTTTACGCTTTTCAAAAACATGTAAATAGAATATTTTACGCTTTTCGAAAACATGTAAATAGAATATTTTGCACCTTTCAAAAACATGTAAATAGAACATTTTACACTTTCCGAAAAACATGCAAATAAAACATTTTACACTTTCCCAAAGCATGCAAATAGAACATTTCATACCTTTTAAAAATCATGTAGATGCCTACTTTGAGTATTTTGCACTTTTCAAAAACTCTTAATTAATGCATTGAACGCATTGCATTACATTCTATACCTAAACTAGTGTGTTTATTACATAGCTTCAGTCACGATATTATTATATATTTATAGGTCGACATAATATGTCATTTTTGCAGAATTTTAGATAAATAAATCGAAATATACTTCACAATAATAAAATTCAAAGGACTCATTTGGAAAATTTACAGATTTTGGGGGTACGTAATTTTTTTGAAAGTGTCGATTTCGATAATTTCGAAGAATTTAAGTTTATCACGAAGCGAAAGTGAAAGATTTATTAATAGGATTAGTCATATATAAAATTCTTGTGTCATTCAAACTAGTAGTATCGTTAATAACACATACGGCATAAGGTGGGTGCATAGCAGGCAGTAGACGGGAGCCAGAAGGGGATGTAAATTAAACATTATTAGCGTCAGTTACGTCAGGATACACGTCTTACACATGCACAGTGTAGTGCATGGTATGATGAAACACATGCGTACAAATTTTTCTGTAAGTCTGTACCTGTACCAGCACCAGCGGATGCAGAGATACTTTTTAGGGATGTGATGAGAGATGCTGATAATATTCTTTGGTGTCCTTTGTACTACTGTCACTACAGTCAATAAGTTCAAGTCAATGTCAAAGAGATGAGAAGCCCTGCCACACACGCACTTCACAACTTAACAATTTAACAGCGCGACAGTCCACACACTTTAAATCTCTCTCCATCCCAAGAGCCGAGATCCTATAGACATATACAGAGCAGAAAATACCCAAAATAGACAATAAAATTACCTACATAAATCTATGCATATACTTACGTACATGTACCTGTATCAACTTAACTACTTGACCGAACCCCTTTCCATTTTCCACTCACTTTCTGTCTTTCACTCGTTTACACAGCAGCAGACACATAGCTGCAGGATTAACACTAAGGACTTCCACTGGGGCTCCCAGAGAGCAAACACTTTACACTCCATAAACTATGCATAGCCCCGTGCCTATACTGCCTACTACATCGGAGTCCTATATAGTCTACAGCAAAAATGATACATCATAGATACGGGCACGGTTCCATTCTTTCCCAAGCTGAAAAGTTTCTTGGCAAAACGGTTCAAGTCCATCAAAGCAAATTTAACAGGAACAACGAATAATGAATAAATGGTGACAGGATTATTTTTTCCAACTCAATTTTTTCTACAGGTACTGCAACTGACGAAGCGTTATTACAAGAAGTTTAAAAAATCTGGACTGACTCTGGAATTTTTAGAAAATTTTGCAAAATTTTAATTTGTGGACTTTTTCCGTTTTGCCTCAAAATCAATAACTTAACGCGGAGGAAAAAGTCCGTGGGATGAAATTTTAATCGTTTTGAGTGAAACCAAACTTTTTTGTACTTTACAAATTTTTCTTGCATAAAATAATTACGCATGGGAATTGTCTTCTACAAACTACGAAAACACTGGGGAACCAAATTTAAATCAGAAATAAGTGTTTAACGTGGACTTATCCCATTTTGCCTAAAATCATTTAATGGACTTATCAAGTTCAAACTTAAAATGACCCATATATCCAAAAACAAAGGACAAGATACACAGTAGCGTATCTAGTTGAGTATATAGGTTACGTAACGCAAATAATATTAATTTTGATAACCCGTTTTGCTATAAAACTCTTCATTTATTGAATGCATCAAGGTGCAGGAGGATATCTGTACGTAGCCCGTATATTCATATTCCAATTCCTATGGTGATCTACCAGTATAAAGACACGACTGTGTCAAATGCTAGTCATCCTTCTGTATTGTTAATCCTTGTCAATTGTCAAGTCATCTCATCTCATAACACAGTGTTTCTAGTGCTGTAGGATAGAGAGGTGGAGGGCCTCAGCTTTCCTGGTTGGTTCTGGTTCTGGTCTGGCTATAAACTGTGGCTAATGGATATATTAAATACATAAAGAGATCATTGAGTGAGGGAGAGAGAGAGAGATACTGCGGGTAAATTCGTGTTGGCTGGGCTTCGGAGGTTCTTGTTGGTTTAAATGGTAAATGGGGTAGGTGGTTGACATAACCCTTTTTTACGCCTCATTACTCTGCCCTTGTAGGCGATGTAGAAGTGAGCGTGGTGACAAAAGGCTCTCGAAGACAACACCTCACACTCGAATAATTCCCCATGCAGCTCCTATACATATTCCATATTCCTATTCCTGTCCTCACTCCGTCCATTATCTCCGCCATCCACTACTCCATAGTATATACTACCATATACCATATAGCGTGCACTTGGGAACTATACCGAATTTCAAGACTGCCACACAGTCTAGTTCCACGAATGAAAATAACCCTTGTACTTGTACCCTTGTTATTATTATTCCGTATTGATATGTCTCCGTCACCATTCCAATTTCCAATGCGTACACACACACTCGATTCGGTTTCGATACTTACTACTGTCACTCTGCTGGGACTACTGTAAAATGAATGGGTCGTTTAATAGAATGAGAATTACAAGTTCCTAACATGCATATGGTATTTATTGGAATTTATACCCCGGAGACTATTGGTGACATATGGAAGTCATGTATCGTGAATGAAGTACATAAATGCGGGCCATATTGAATTTAAGCTAGAATTAGAATGAGCTATGTCAAAAAATAAACTAAATGAGATAAAATTGAATGCGTAAAATGTGAATTATTACAAGTTTTTTAAAAGTGCAAAATGTTCTATTTGAATGTTTTAAAAAAAGTGGTAAAATGTTCTATTTACACGTTTTTGACAAGTGCAAAATATTCTATTTAAATTTTTTTGAAAAGCGAAAAATGTTCTATTTATGCCCATGTTTTTTAAAAGTGTGAAAAATTTCATCAACAAGTTTTTTAAAAGTGGGAAATGTGACATTTGTATGTTTAAAAAAAGTTTAAAATGTTCTATTTACATGTTTTTGAAATGTGCAAAATATTCTATTTGAATGTTTTACAAAAGTGTAAAATATTCTATTTAAATTTTTTTGAAAAGCGAAAAATGTTCTATTTATGCCCATGTTTTTTAAAAGTGTGAAAAATTTCATCAACAAGTTTTTTAAAAGTGGGAAATGTGACATTTGTATGTTTAAAAAAAGTTTAAAATGTTCTATTTACATGTTTTTGAAATGTGCAAAATATTCTATTTGAATGTTTTACAAAAGTGTAAAATATTCTATTTAAATTTTTTTGAAAAGCGAAAAATGTTCTATTTATGCCCATGTTTTTTAAAAGTGTGAAAAATTTCATCAACAAGTTTTTTAAAAGTGGGAAATGTGACATTTGTATGTTTAAAAAAAGTTTAAAATGTTCTATTTACATGTTTTTGAAATGTGCAAAATATTCTATTTGAATGTTTTACAAAAGTGTAAAATATTCTATTTAAATGGTTTTGAAAAGTGCAAAATGCTCTATTTACATGGTTTTTAAGTGAGAAATATTTCATGGACAAGTTATTGAAAAGTGGGAAATGTTCTGTTTGCACGTTTTTGAAAAGTTCAAAATTTTCTATATTTACAAGTTTTTGTAAATTGCAAAATTTTTAATGTACATATTTTGAAAAATTACTAAATGTTAAAATGTACGCGGTTTTGAAAAGTGCAAAATATCCTACTTACATATGCTTTTTAAAAACGTAATTTTTTAAAATATGCCTTCAGGATTAGAACAATATTTTTAACTTTTAAACAGTGCATCTTGTTTTTAGCTAAAAATGGAAATGGCTTATTTTGATTCTTCACTCACCATGTGTTTGAATGTAGTGCAGTGGTGCCAATGAAAATGACAGTCTATTATTCTCCGTAATAAGTATTCTAAATTATAAAAGTAACTTTCTCTGTACTTATTTCAAGGAAACGTTATACACACGCTCTTCACTCTTCACTATTCATATTCCTAGATTAGCTGTCGTATTTTTTGCCCCAAACTTTTGCATTTACAAAATATTACAAATAGGTTTTAATGCTTTAAGTACAAAAAACAAAAATGAGACATACCAACTATTAAACGCAGCGCTAAGATTCAGATACCTTATAGTTAAAGATGAATTAAATCTTACATCTACACCAGGACCACATTACCATATAGGACTAGACAAGCGAAAGAAATCCCTCAGCATAGTATTAAAATCAAAGTCCCTATACCTATGAACGAAATGCTGCTATGTGGCTGGGCTATAAGCACTGCTACGGTGTAAACAGATAAGTAGATGCGTTCCTAATTTGATAGTAGCCCCTGACACATGTCAATTGATATGACATCTTACCTACGGACACAATGTGACAGAGTGAGAACAAAATATTTAGGGTTTCATATTAGAAGCTTACACAAACTAGACAACAAAAAGAGCAATAGCTGTAGCATAGGCACAGCTCTAGAAGCTTCTATCTACATATATCGTGATTGAAGAGTCAAAATGAGCTATGTCATAAAAACAATAAATAAGAAAGATGCGTTAGATGTTAATTAAGTGATTTTGAAAAGTGTAAAATGTTCTATTTACATGTTTTTAGGAAGTGCAAAATGCTCTATTCAAACGCTTTCAAGACGTTTCAATATTTTTGTAGATAGTGGATTTTGTTTTTAACTTAAAATGGATATGGGTTATTTTGGTTCTTCACAGACGATGTATGTTTAATGTTAATGCTATGTTCATTACGCTCAAGTGGGCTTCTCTTCACCTCAGACAATAATACGCAGAAAAAACATTACCATGTGGGTACAAGACAGCTCAGGGATCGTCCTTAAATGACGGCATTGGTTTCGGTAGGGTCAGTCAGATATTGATGACATGTCCTGTTAAAGAAAATAACTTATACGTAATTTTAAAGTCATGACATGGGTGTGGGTAGGTCCTAAACGAGTGATAATTTGGGTTACGTCATTTATGGACCATCCCTCACCTTAATAAAGCAAAATTCTATGCCATCACAGTTACGAACGGAAGGTATCAGTGGAGGTAGCAGTGGCAGGGGCACAGGTTGCTCATTTTATTTTAGTTTTTACACGTGATACTTCCTATTGGGAAAAAGTTACCTACTTGGGGATCGTCCATAAATGACGTCATCAAAAAATCCCCATTTTTACAACCCTGCCATGAGCTCAACCATTGCGTAAATAACTATCTGTAGCATAAAATGTCATGATTAGCCAAAAGTGGACCTATTGACCCTACCCATGACGTCATTTGTGGACGACCCCTTAGGTAGAATGGTATACGTAAAAGACATGGACAGGTAAGTTGATGACTATTTTATTATCCAAACACTTGACAGAGCTAAAACTCAATGAAGCTCAAATATTATTTTCTATACTTTTTGTCTGCATCATTGACCATTGACAGTTTTCATTTTCAAGTTCAAACGCACAATCTACACTGACAATCTTAACGGAGTAAAAAAATAATACCTGTGTAAGAAAGAAATACAGAAGCTCGAAAAATGTGCCCACGGAAGTTCAAAAATGTTCAAAAGTATCAAATATTTTCTTCTCTCTCCTGTCTCTCTGTATCTATGACATGAGTACAAGTTGATATGGAATACGGATTGAATTCTTCACATCTCATCCACATGTTTGGTTGGCAAAGTGGAAGGAAGTCGGAGGCACAAGTGTAAGTACGTAGAGAAGTACAGAATCTATTTTCAAAATATTGTCTCACAGAGAAATACTGACCGACAGCGGCGAATCTAAAAAAATTTTCTGGGGTGGGGAATACACTGTGAGTATGAGTGAATGAGTGAAGAATCAAAACGGTTCATTTTTAATTTAAGCTAGAATTAAAATGAGCTATGTCAAAATACTATATAAGGTATAGATACGCAAAATGTTAATTAAGAGTGTTTTGAAAATTGCAAAATGTTCTACTTAAATGTTTTTTAAAAGTGTAAAATATTCTATTTACATGTTTTTCAAAAGTGCTAAATGAACTATTTTACATATTTTTGGAACGAGAAAATTTTTGTATTTACATGTTTCTGAAAGGTACAAAATGTTTTATTTTGCATATTTTTGAAAAGTGCAAAATACTCTATGTACCTACATATTTTTCAAAAGTGCAAAAAGACCTAATAGCATGTTTTGGAAAAGTGCCAAATGTTCTACTTACCTACATGTTTTTGAAAAGAGCAAAATATTCGATTTACATGCTTTTAGGATATTTTATTTTATCTTTGTAGCAGACAGTAAATTTTGTTTCTAGCTAAAAAAAAATGGAGATGGGCCATTTTGATTCTTTACTGACCATACAAGCTGGCCATCTTGGTTTAAATTCCCCCATGTTAGCATACATAAAAATTCATGTTGGTCTTGTAGCCCACCCCCCGAATAATGGCCTGAATCCGCTCCTGCTGACCCACGAGAACGAGAACGGGCACCATAACGACCGACCGACAACCGGCAAGAAATAAGAAATTTGATAGTTTTTTTTAAAACAGTGCCCCAAGTTTACAAAATACCAAAGAGCCGAAGACTGAGCCACCGAGACCGAACCTCTGCTGCATTTTAACCACTTTGAACAAAAACCAAAACATTATGACGAGGGGCGCGAGGACCCATGCAGAAGACCGAAACCGAAACCGATGCCCCGTCCACTCAACAGTGAAAAATGAAAATGAAGGAGAACGACAGAATAAATTGAGAGGATAGGAGAACGATAACGATAACTGCCATAAAGAATAAAGGGAATTGGAACTTAATACGCATCCAGTATGGACAGAGTAAATATTGTGATATACGGAAATTCTTTTAAATTATGTAATGCACTTGTGTAAACGTACGTACTTAGCTGTGTGCATTCTAATTTTAAGCTGCCTCAGTGCACTTCTTGGCCCATGCTTTGCTGTCCCTGTTATTCTGTTAACATGATAGTTTGGGAAATATTATGTAACCACAACGTCAATTAGAACCATTAATAGCACTATTATTGGAAACTGATACTACACCCTTCTCATGGGGCCCTGGCCGTGGGTACAGGTATTTTGGATTCCATTACGTAACGGAGATGCTTACAAATTAGACAAATTCACCCAAGTTCCATAGAAAGTTCAAATATCTTGAAAAAAAATCAGGAACCCAGAAGCTCCATATATTATGATTCTTGTAGATATAAGTTTCTTGAACATAATATCTGTACATACTTTAGCAAGTAGGAAGATGGATCTTGGAGATAAATTCCTTAAATCGATGTCATACGCATCTTCCTTGGGCCATGCAGGTCCTATTACACGTGGATGTATGGGACACATTACAAGTTACAGGTATTCATGTATCGATGATGTCCCTGTATTTGAAATTTGATCTATTGTTTTGTTTATTGGGATATTGGTATTTTAAACAATGGAATTAAGAAATCAAGACCAAAATGACGACCTGTCGCGGTTCACGGTTACGGTCGCCACTGTACCTGTCCGTATACTTTGGTGTACGCGTCACTTGTTTCTATTGTTGTTAGCTTATTTAAAAATATTACCATGTGATGGGATTATATAGTGATTTGTGTACTACTGAATATTTTTTAAATACATTCTTACTATTGCTACTGCATTTTTTAAAAAAGATTTCATAAGAGCATACTGTCACTAATAATATGCGCTGGCGAATAGAGGCAACATGGCACAAGTCCCACGTAATCCCACTGGATTGGTGCCATGTTGCCTCTTCACCAGCGTATGGTTTATTTTCTGCTGTTTAAAGATTGGTAATGTCAGGGGCGGACTGGGGTCCCATATAGGGCCTTGGGAAAAGGTAGTTAGTATACGGTCTCTAAATATCACGACGGCAGCCACCTTAAAAAACTTGGTATTCTGCAGCATTACACCTAATTGGACAGTCAAATTAACAGGGCCTCCAGTTGGGTGCAGAGGGAAAGGGCCCCTCCGGATTAGGCCGATTTGCCCATATTTTCAGTCTGCCACTATTTAACGAATTAGGTATTGAATTATTAGATGGAAGATGGAAGAATCCAAATGGCCTATGTATATCCCATTTAAACTAGAATTAAAATTAGCTATGAAGAAAAGTAATACATGAGATATGTAGGCAAATTATTTATCATGAGTTTTTGACAAAAGTGATATGTTCTATTTACAAGTTTTTTAAAAAGTGCAAAATATTTTATTTACATGTTTTTGAAGATTTCACAATGTTCCATTTATATGTTTTTGAAAAATTGCAAAATGTTCTGTTTATACGTTTCTGAAAAGTGCAAAATTCTTTATTTACATGTTTTTGAAAAATTGCAAAATGTTCGGTTTATACGTTTCTGAAAAGTGGAAAATTCTTTATTTAAATGTTTTTGAAAAGTGCAAAATGTTCCATTTTCATGTTTTTAAAAATTGAAAAACGTTCTATATGTATGTTTTTGAAATGTGCAAAATGTTTCATTTAGATGTGTTTTGCTACGTAAAAATTAATCCCGTATCAAATGAACAAATATTTTACCTCATCTTTTTTTGCTGTTTTGTAGAAAAGGATCCTGCAGACTGCTGGTGCTGGTTTTATACCCGTTTTTATTGTCAGTATAATCTGTGTATCGACCAGTGCTATATTGTCATTTGATAGTGTTAGTATTAGACACGCTATATGCTATTTCTGGACACTATATAAGGCCAGAGTTGTATAGTATTCGATTGTATAGTCGACCGCGTATGGCTGACAAAAAAATCCAAAATAAAATCGGAATGGAAACAGAGATTTAAATGGACAATATCAGTCTCCTTCCATCACTGTTACGCTTGTAAGTTTCTACCTTTCTACGCACTACGCACGCAGTACGCACAATGTTTCACGGCTAATAAACAAGAATAATGCTAAAAACGATAAAAATACAACAGAGCAGAGGGTTTAAGTTTGTTTAGTTTTTATTGTACACGGAGATCGAATGGCAGGGTCCGGTGGACAGTGGAGGGTGGCTCCCATTTTTAAAGAACCATAACGTATTAAAAGAAAATCTAAGCGTATACAAATTCTTGGAAAAAATCATTCAAATTGAAATCTTTCAAATTTTGAATTTAATACCAAATTGGAAGGGTTATATATTTTTTCGGCTGCAATGCTTCTGTACGTTTTCATTGTCATGCATATAATAGCAATGGAGTGATTGTTACAAATTCTGATAGATACGCGATACGCGGGCCTTTTTATCTGTGTCAATATAATAGATAGTTTGCGCAGTTCACGTAAAACGCTATACGCTATACGTAAAAATTATTTTTACGTAAGCTCCTCCCATTTTACGCAAAACTCAAGTTTTACGTAAACATTTGAAATTACGTAACGCTATATTTTACGGTAGCGTTTACGTATAGCGTAATCAAAATATCACGTTAGCGTAAAAATTTGAATTTACGCGGATTTACTGACAGCCCTGATGGCCCAGTGGTTAGCAAAGCGAAATATCCAAGGATTCTGGACATGCCTGTCCATCAAGGTCGCGGGTTCAATCCTCACTAGGGGCGAATGACTTTTATGTGAAAGTTGATCGTATACGACATGTGTGGTGAACCAACGTCCCAGATACACATCCCACGCCAACTTACACCTTATTTCGATATAATTAAAATTATTTTCAAAAAACAATTTTTTAAATCTAAGATTTTTATTCGTAATTGTCAGATGTTATCAACTGGAAATTTGTAACGTCATGGCGGAAATAGTTTACTAAACGAAATAATCGATGTAAATACATATCATTATTTTAGTATTTGTGGTGCTTGCGATAAAAACGAGAAGAAAAACAAGCGTATAATCTATTTTTGAAAATTACTGAATATAACATGTAATTTTTTTTGCGTTATATTATTGAAGTGCGCAAACTGTGCAACGTTATTTTGTCCGTAATTTTTGAATAACGTAAAAATTATATTTTGCGTTTTACGTATAGCGTGGAAGTATTTTACGTCGAACTGCGCAAACTGTCTAATATAGTTTATTTTATCAGTGCAATAATTGCCTAAACACATGACTGCGTTTAATACGTAATATCCTCTGTGAAGAATCAAAATGACCCATGTCCGATTTATAAGCTACAATTAAAACGATGTATGTCAAAATAATAGTAAACGAGGTAGATGCGTGGAATGCTAAATACGAGTTTTTGAAATGTGCAAAATTTTCTGTTGATAGGTTTTGAAAAAGCACAAAGTGTCCCATTTACATTTATTTAAAAAGTGCAAAATGTTGTATTTACATGATTTTTAAAATGTGGAAAATGTTCCATTTACATGTTTTTAAAAAGTTCAAAATGTTGTATTTGCATGATTTTTAAAATGTGCAAAATGTTCCATTTACATGTTTTTAAAAAGTGCAAAATGTTGTATTTACACGTTTCTGAAAAGTGCAAAATGTTTTATTTAGGTACATTATTTTGAATTTTGAAATGTGCAAAATGTTCCATTTACAAGTTTTTCAAAAGTCCAAAATATTCCATTTACACGTTTCTGAAAAGTGAAAATTGTTGTATTTACATGATTTTGAGAAGTGCAAAATGTTCTATCTACACGTTTTTATAATTTTGATTATTTAAAAAAAATTTGTTTGTATTAGATTTAGTGGATTTTATTTTTAGACAAAAGTGAATGTAGACCATTTTGATGCTTCGTTTACAATACATGTAATTTGATTGGTGGGTGGCAATAAAGAAGTACTGAAAAATCTAAGAAATTTAATAAAGATTTTATTTTAGAAAAAAAAAGAAGGAAAGTAAAATGTTTTGGGCATTGGATCACAGATCAGAGACTCACCTTTGAATAGGCAAATTGCACAAAGGAAATGCAGTGCTGTGTAGTATGTAGTATAGCGTTATAACGTTATAGACTGTGTGTAATGAGTAATGAGCCTTTAGTCAGTGGAGCGATGAGTGAGTGAAGAAAAAGAAAAGCCATGTTTGCTTTAGTTAGTCTCCTTCGCCTACTTTGAATTTTGAGAAATTCTTATCAAAACGATGGGTAATAAAATACTCAAGGCAAAAAGTTGCAGAAGAAGAAAGCGATGGAAAAAGAATTCACTCAGCTCTTGATTTAATGCTTGAAATCTTTGAATTATTTGGATTGGGAGTCCAATTTTGAATTTCTCATGCAAGCTCTTATATGTACGTCTAATCTGTACTAGTAAAGTATGTACCTAGGTAAAACTTTTTAAACTTAAGGACTTTATTAACTATAAGGGGTCGTCCAAAAATGATGTCATCGAAATATTTACTCTTCTAGGACCCTGTGACCCCCCGCTCATCAGCTTATTAACCATTACGTAAATGAATATCTTTAACATGGGATGTCATCAACATCCATGTAGACCCACTGACCCTACCCCTGAAATCATATATGGACGATCCCTAATGATAAATCATGTGTGCTGTTGACTGTATACAGTGTTATGGGCTAAATATGAAAGCCATCATTGAAGAAGCAATAGTAGCTAAATATTAAATTCAACAGTGTCGCTATATGAACGTGTGCTTGTTCGAAATGGTTTTGAAAATATACAACATTTTATAAAACGCGCAAAATATTTTATTTAGACGTTTTTAAAAAGTGCAAATTGTTCTATTTACATGTGTTTTAAAACGTGCAAATTGTTCTATTTACACGTGTTTTCAAAATTAAAAATAGTTCTATTTACACGTGTTTTAAAAAGTGCCAATTGTTCTATTTAAACGTTTTTAAAAAGTGCAAATTGTTCTATTTAAACGTTTTTAAAAAGTGCAAATTGTTCTATTTACATGCTTTTAAAAAGTGCAAATTGTTCTATTTACATGCTTTTAAAAAGTGCAAAATGTCCTATTTGCATTGTTTTAAGACGTGTAAAATTTTGTATTTACGTCCTAATCATACAATTTTTGAAAATTTCTTTTACGGTGTGACAAATTATAAAACGCATTTCCTGTTTTTCTAAGTTGAAATGTATTCCTTCAAAAATATTTAAAAACTATCTAAAATCTATATTTGTGTTAAGTCATGCATACTTTATTATATACTTTTATTAAAATGTTTTTAAAATTATGGTCAAGATTATTCTAACGCAACGGACTCAATTTTAAAACAGCGTACAAGCGCATAAAATTATTCAAATATATATTGAATCTTCAATAACAGGCCCGCAAGACCTGGACCGGGAAGAAAGGTTGAGGGCCATGGATAGTTTTGTCTCTTTGGATTTGAATTGGACTCCGCGTGCGTCTTGAAGTTTCATGGTAATTCAATGGTAATTGTGATGTTATGTAATACGAAGAGAAAAATGTGTTTAGCAGGTAGTCTTCTATACTTATTACACTATATATAGGCAAATGTATTTAGGTGTATCTGCGTGAATAGCGTATGTTACGATTACGATATTATGGTTGATTTCCTTGTATATCTTGAGGGTTGGTTGGTGGTTGGTCTAACTCGAGTCTTATGTATCGTTTGTAGCTCATGCCTTTTTAATGCTCCTGTTGTTGTTGTTGTGGATACAATTTCACGGGAGTTTCCCACAACAACAAAACGCAAATCATGTCGGCTTTCATCCCCCTCGCTGTCCATTCCGCTTGTCTGCAGTAATTTTATTCCTACATTTATCAACGTATTCTGTCTATACAAAAAACCGAGACCGAGACCGACCCGTTGCCTATGGTTTATGTATAGGTAGAATTCTGTATCGAATTACTACTCTTCCTACAGTATTTGCTGCTGTCTTTATTTAGCCCCTTTATGCTTTTTTAACTTTCAAATTTTGAAATTCTGTGATTCTGTCGCCTTTGTAACATCTACAGTTCCATTCTGATTCTGATGAAATTTGATGCTTTATAATTTTTAGACTGTGGCCACTGTGCTGTGGTCGAAAAACTAATTTCTCGGGATTTTGTCAAATTCAAAAACTTTAAATTTTGTTGTTAAAAAACTTTTAAAAAACTACATATTTTTGAAGCACAATATTGTATACCAATTTTTCAACCAAAGTTTTGAACAAACAAAAATTTTCAAACGAAAAGAATTAAACTTTTCCTAGTATAGTATAGGCTACATGCCAATGGGCGGTTTTTAATTTATTTCCTCTTACTGCCGATTAGTTTATAAATACTTAACCTCTAATTGTTAATCTAGTACCGCCGATTGTTAATCCATCACCGCCGGTTGTTAATCAAGTACCGCCGATTGTTAATCCAGTACCGCCCATTGTTAATCAAGTACCGCCGATTTTTAATGCAGCACTGCTAATTGTTTATCCTGTACCGCCAATTAGATTTATGAGACTGCTGATTGGTTATACCCATTGAAGTATAGTTTGTGCTGACCACTTTAGTTTTAGTCCGCCCCTTAGCAAAGCCGATGCATACATGGGCGGAATTATTAAAAAATAAGTGGCATAGGACCCAGTTGACAGTTTGACAGAAACAGCTGTTGTTACTAGTCATGTAGTATATCTATTGGAGTCATGTAATTAATTGTTTTTGCTACTAACACAAATTTTATGTTGATGTATGTTGATCTGATCTGCTGTTGTGAGTAGTACTGACTGGCGTGGTAAAATAATAGAAGTTGTAAATCTGCGTCTGTCACTAGCGGTTTCTGTGTCTGAGGTGATGTATTGCAATAATGAATTGCCAATTGTAATGAAGAAACATTTTGCATGATATAGATAAGGAGGATATAAGGAAAAGCGTCTTGAAGTGTCCAAGTGTGCGTAGATATGGCTGCTATGAGCGTGAAGCATCTACTTAATATCCTCTGGGAAGAATCAAAATGACCGTATAAATTCTCAGTTAAAACTAAACTGTACTATCTACATACAAAAATATTAAAATGTCATTATCTTGAAAGCTTATGTAAATAGAACGTTTTGTACTTGCAAAAAGCATGTCAATGGAACATTTTACACTTTCCAAAAACATGTAAAAAGGATGTTTTAACAATTTCTAAATCATGCAGATAGAACATTTTGCACTTTTTAAAACATTTAAATAGAATACTTTATATTTTGAAAAAAATTGAAATGCAACATTTTGAACGTTTCAAAAAACACGTAAAACGAATATTTTGCACTTTTGAAAAACATGTAAATAAAAAATTTTGCACTTTTGAAAAACATGTAAATAAAAAATTTTGCACTTTTGAAAAAAATGCAAATAAAAAAACAAAAACATGTAAATGGAACATTTTACACTTTTCCAAAACATGTAAAAAGAACATTTTGTACGTTTCCAAAAACATGTAAATGGAATATTTTAGACTTTTAAAAAACACTTAAATAGAACATTTTGTACTTTTCAAAAACATGTAAATGGAACATTTTGCACTTTTAAAAAACATTTAAATAAAACATTTTTTACTTTTGAAAAACATGCAAATACAACATTTTGACTTTTCAAAAACCTGCAAATTAACTAATTCGCACTTTTCAAAAACCCGTAATTAAAATTGTATCTATCTCTTCAGTAGTTTTTGGCACAGCTCATTTTAACTCTAGCTTACCTAATTTGCATATAGGCTGTTTTGATCCTTCACTCACGCTGTATATTATTTGATTCATATATTCCAAAAGTCCTACCTACATATATCCCTACACCTAAAGTCGAGGCACACCTTTTAATCGATAATCAAGTTTGAGCCAGCTCCAAATTAGATATCAGAATCGATAATTCTCATTGGAATGTCAGTCAGTCAGTGTGAACAATCTCATTTCATCAACGATAGCGCTACATTACATCCACCAGCACCAAAACCAACTGCCAACTGCCACTGCTACATTACACTTATAGAATTTCCCTTTCCTATTCATAGCTGTTTAGTTTGTCTATTTTTCCGTGTGGACACGTTAGTCAAGTCGATGCAATTATCTGGATAAAGAACTTATTATTATCTCTGGTGGCATACTAATGATCTGAGCATACTTGTACATTTAGCATTCCCTCAATAATTTGTCATTGTCTTAAGGACGCGCGCACGACAGGACAGAGAGCCTCACATATTTACAGTGGATGCTCATAACCTGCAGCATAATTACCACACGAATAACGAATTTACAGATACATACTATGTACAACAACACGACTATTTATCTAAACGGCTCGATGAGGAAAATCAATAAAATTTAATGTCTTTTTAAATTGGAATTTCAAATTCAATTTTAAATTATATTCTGTGGTGTATAATAGGGCTTATATGTATCATATATCATTATAAGTATTCCAACCATAAAGCACTCGCAAGGCAACGAAGTGTATTAGTGTATGTATTAATAACAAAATTCCATATCGTCTGTGAAGAACCAAAATGGCCCATATCCAATTTAAGCTACAATCAAAATGAGATATGTCATAAAAAGAAAATGAGAAACATGCGTCAAATAATGTTAATTAAGAGTTTTTGAAAAGTGTAAAATGTTCTATTTACATGTTTTTTAAAAGTGCGAAATATTCTATTTACATGCTGTTGAAAAGTGTAAAATGTTCTATTTACATGCTTTTGAAAAGTGTAAAATGTTCTATTTACATGTTTTTGAAAAGTGTAAAATGTTCTATTTACATGTTTTTGAAAAGTGTAAAATGTTTTATTTACGTATTTTTTAAAAGTGCTCAATATTCTATTTAAATGCTCTCAAGACATGTTTCAATATTTGTGAAGATAGTGGATATTGTTTTTAGCTCAAATGGATATGGGTCATTTTGGTTCTTCACCGACAATATACATAGTACCGTATCGGTATGTAATCGCAACCATTTAAATGGACAGCATAGGCATAGGCCATATGTTATTAAACCTCTACGTTTAGTAAGTAAAGTAATTGGAAAAAGTTGTGCTGATTTCATCTTTAGTGACTGTGCTGTACTGTGACAGAGTTGGAGATAATAAATCTAAATCCCAATCTACTAGTAGACTCTATCTAGCTATTTATCTCTGCACCATGCCTGCAGCCTGTATGTATGTGTGAGTACTGAGTACTAAATATAAATATAAATAAATAAGAATTACGAAACACGTTTAACTTTCAAGTTGTCTTTAAATGATAAATTCAGATTGAGACTGTCACGGCCATTGTATATTTGTATCCAATAGAATTATTTATATCATTATTCATTATAGCTCCTAATAATTCTTGATTTTCACTGGCGTCCCGGTGTCTACTGTCTACATTTAGCTATTTACTAGTTACTTTGAAATACATAATAATATGCTAAAAGTTGTATATCTTCCAAGATAAGTACACTTAAAGCATTGAAAAAGCAATACAAAAAACATAGTAACAGATTGTGTTGCACTTTTTAAAAAAGCATGTACATAGAACATTTTGTATTTTTTAAAAAATATGTAAATACAACATTTTACACTTTTAAAAAACATGTAAATAAAACATTTTGCACTTGTCAAAAACATGTAAATAAAAAATTTTGCACACGACATTTAAATGTTGGTTTGATTTTCTATGATTTTCAGACGCTGTCTGTCTAATATATTATTGCATTGCGACTGCATGAAGAAGAAGATTGCCAAAAATTGAGTAAAATAATATTTCAAAAAATACGGGGGTTTTAAAAAAACTAATGAGAAACGTTTTTATTTTTTGAGCTTAATGTTTACAAATTTGCCTAAATAATTAGTATTAATTTGCGTTGAGTTATTTACAGTATACAATTATTAGTATTTTAAAAATCGTAGTAGGTTTAATTCTGATTCTGAGAAAAAAAGGTCCAAAGGTTTTTAGATGTCATTACTCAATTACTGTTAGAGTAATTGTGATTTTCTGTGGATGCTTTTGCATGTGTATACTTGATAAAAGTGAGAAAGGTGGTCTTGACAGAATACTACACACAACAAACTAATCGGTAGCCAGACATCTGTACTCTGCTCCTGCACTTTCTGCTCTGGATGATGTTTGTCTTGGAATTAAGTCTCATTGTATTCGTTTGTGAGGAGAAGGCTCTGAGGGGAACTGTGTAACTTTGGGACTGAAGAGCGACTGTCACTCAAAAAAGCCACTTCCCTCACACTTCTCATTATCACTTTTCCTTGAAACAAGCAACTTGTCAATTTTGGACATTGAAGCGACGGCTCAGAACCAACTTCGCCTTACTACCCAACTTTCAAACACCATTACCAGTACCAGTACCTCAGTCCACTAAGGCATACAAGTATATAATAGCTGGGTATATAGTGAGGCACTATAGCTATATATAGGCACTATACTACAACCAACTTCCCATTTATTATCACGCATTCTTAATAATGGCTATACTTAATTTCGTTAATATTTTTATTGCTTCTACGTGTACGATCAGCTTCAGCTAGAAGAGATTATGTACATTGGTCTGGGTTCAGGTTCGAATTCGAATTCAGATTGGCTTATTAGTAGTATATCGTCTATCAAGAATCAAAATCGTCCATATCCATTTTTAGTTAAAGATAAAATGCACTATCTGCCTACGAAAATATTCAAATATCGGGATGTCGGGAAAGTATTTATCTAGAATATTTTGACCTTTCAAAAATTTGTAAATAGAATATTTTACTTTTTTTAAAAACATGCAAGTAGAGCATTTTGCACTTTTAAAAAACATGTAAATAGAATATTTTGCACTTTTTAAAAACATGTTATATAATAGAATATTTTGCACTTTTCCCAAACATGTAAACAGAATATTTTGCCCTTTTTCAAAGCATGTTAATAGAATATTTTGCACTTTTCCCAAACATGTAAACAGAATATTTTGCCCTTTTTCAAAGCATGTTAATAGAATATTTTGCACTTTTCCCAAACATGTAAATAGAAAATTTAACAAACTTTTGAAAAACAAGTAAACACAGTATTTTGCACTCTTCATAAACATGTAAATAGAACGTTTCGTACACTTCAAAAACAGGTGAATAATCTCTATAGAGCGTGTTGTACTTTTTAGAAGCATACAAAAATAGAGCGCTTGAATCATTGTAAAAACATTTAAATAAAACATTTTGTAATTTAAAAAATCATCTAAATAAACAAATTTGCATTTTTCAAAAATACATGTAAATAGAACATTTTTTACTCGTTTATACAAACTTGGACTAATTAATATTTTAAACATGTGTATTAAACTTTTAGTGTGTTTAGCTATATGTACAGCTCACCTTTTAGAATTGTGTATTTTTAATGTTATTAGAATTACTCCTATTTACCATTTTACCAGTATGTACAATTTTAGTTAACTTCTGTCCAAGTTTCCCTATACTACCATATAGCAGCGCCCTTTTCCTGCACGAATAAATTTCATTACGGAAATCGTGCATAAATTACGTGGTATAAAAATCGGAAATTTTGAACCCCTACCTCCCATGTTGTATGCTATTTACGTCCATGTAAAATGATAGGCAGATTGAACTCCCACACCCCATAGACGTTTTAAACGTACCACGTAATTTATGCACGCTCCCTTGAGAGCTGAATGGCAGTGGCACAGGTGCACACTTCATCATCTCTTTTGAGTTGTCTTCTCCCTCTTCAAGTTCCTTTTCTTCGTGTCGTTCATTGAACAAAATGAAACGAAGATATTGAAAATGAATTAACTATTAGAACACATTTAAGACACTCGTGGTTGGTTGACGTGGTTGTGTTGTGTTGTGTCTGGGATAATGATTCCATGCTAATGTGTATGTTACCGGTATGCAGGTATTTTGACTGATGGATTTAAATTTAGATTTTTATTGTGTACCGGTTGTATATAGTTGTTGTGACGACTCCTACTTATCGTTTGAAAGGCTTAGAAACTGTCAAATTTTCTTCATTCATTAAATTTGTAGTCGTGTATCTGTAGTACTACTGGGCAATGAGGCTTGTGGACAGTTTGTACAGAACCACCATCACCATCGCCTCTTTTTTGAGACAGGTATTAAACAAAGGTTATCACACTTGACGTAAATAAATCTACAAACATAATATCGTGAGTGAAGAATCAAAACGCCTCATATCCAATTTAGCCCACAATTAAAATGAACTTATCGTAAGCCAAATTACACTTAACACTAAATGAGACGGATGAGTAAGATATTAGTGACGAGGTTGTAATAAATGGCATTAATTTTATGTCCATGTTTTTTTAAAGTGGCAAATTGTTCTATTTAAGTGTTTTTTTAAAGGGGCAAATTGTTCTATTTAAGTGTTTTTGAATAGTGTGAAATGTTCTATTTACATGTTTTTGAATAGTGTGAAATGTTCTATTTAAGCGTTTTAAAAGTGCGAAATATTCTATTTGAATGTTTTTGAAAAGTGCAAAATGTTCTATTTACATGTTTTTGAAAAGTACGAAATATTCTATTTACATGTTTTAAAAAGTGAGAAATATTCTATTTACATGTTTTTGAATTGTACAAAAAAAATGTATTTACATGTTTTTGAAAATTGCAAAATGTTCTACTTGCACGTAAATATTGTGCTATTTTTACATTCTTTCAAAATCATGAGTTTTTTTGCAGATAGTGCATATTGTTTTCAGCTAAAAATGGAAATGTGTCATTTTGATTCTTCACACCTGATATGATACATTGGATAAAATACTGGTAGATAGTGATAGCAATGCAATTACAGTATCTCATTATGAAGCAATATATGTTTTTTATTTTCTAATTTCTGTATCTTTGAACTTTATACAAAAACAGGACCAATAATTATGCACAGTAATTACAGTGTATGTACACCACGCAAAAAATACTTAATAGTCACCGTAAAAGTGGCCACTTCGTAAATCATTCCAAAAGTTTGCACTGTTTAGAAAAGACAAAACTGTATGTTTTCATTGTCTTTACAAGCATAAGCACATTTTGAATAGATCTCTCTGAAATAAATTCAAGTGGTCTGATAATTCCATGTGAAATGCTCATGCCCATAAACCTGCATAGTACAATATAGAAAAGAAAGCCTCTTCATATTATTTTCTCCTTTATTTTTATCTCAAGTCTCCTTCTCCCTCCCTCCTAAAAAGAGCAATTCCCTCTTCGCTTTTGTTTCTTTACATTTGTCCTACACAGGCACTAATGTAGAATGAGAAAACTTGGAATTAAGAATTCTTAGCTCCTGTCAACACCTGTCGTGTCTCACTATAAGTCTCTGTCAAAGTGAAAAATCCAAAATGTCTTCTCCGCACTCCTCACTTTCTACCAGGTATATTTTATGGGTATTAGTACTGCAGACTGCAGTGACATTAATATTGCAGTTAGTATAGCGCATAAAAGGTGCATCTGTCGTATTTACAAGTGACTCATTACCTGTACTTGTATCGTTAGTTGCGTGTGGGCATGTATAGCCTACCGTATGTCTTCTAATACTACGCGGGTCTCTAATAGAATACACTTTTCCAAAATGTGTAAATACAACATTTTGGACATTTCCAAAAACATGTACATAAAATATTTTGCAAATTTCCAAAAACAATTTAATAGAACATTTTGAACTTTTCAAAAACATACAAATAGAATATTTTGCCCTTTTCAAAAGCATGTTAATAGAACATTTTGCACTTTTTTAAAAAACACGAAACTAAAATATTTGGCACTTTTCAAAAACATGCAAATAAAACATTTTGCACTTTTCAAAACATACAAATAAAACATTTTGCACTTTTCAAAAACATGCAAATAAAACATTTTGCACTTTTCAAAAACATGCAAATAAAATATTTTACACAATTCAAAAACTCGTAATTAAAATTTTACGCGTATTTATCTGACTGTGCATTTTGTGACATAGCCGATTTTAACTCTAGCTTTTTGATATGGGCCGTTTTGATCCTTCCCTAGCGATATTTTATACAAGTAATTAAAACGTTATTTTTTTAGAGTAAATTAATTTAATGTTTTAATTATTTAGACTTTAATTAAATTATTTATGACACGGCAGTCTATTACATTTTAAATGTGCTTCCAATTCATCTGCTCAGATTGAGGTACAAAGGAGATTTCTAATGCATATTTTATGGCCGTGCAAATGCTCTGTTATTTCGAATTTACAGATATAGTTATACACAGTTGAAACCAACGAAACGAGGTACGGCTATAGGGACAGGGACATCTCATTTAGCTGTGGAACCGGAGTCGGATCCAGATCCGGTGCCGGTACCGGTCCCGGTTCGAGGACTAAATAGGGAACTGTAAAGTAGACAGTAGAGTGGATCGTCGGGATCGGAATCGGAATGTCACGTCTCATAGTTTCAAGTGGCCCCTTCACAAACTCGTGAAAACAATGTTAGACACGAAGCGACGACCTCTTTACTTTTCATATGCTGCATGAACACTTGTGTCTGTAGATGCCTGGTAAAGGCTATTTTTAACCCTTCGCCTTCGCCTTCTTACACCGTATCTCCACAGAGAATACACTGCTATTTATGCAGCCTTCTTCATACATCCATAATTACTATGTATGTAGCTACATGTACAGCACTACTCAGGGAATTGACAATTGAAAACAACATAAGTACAGAAGGAAACTTTGACTTTACACATCCAAACATATGCTATTCAATTTATAATTTCAATACAAAAATAAACTTAACATAGTTTACCCCCGTCCAACACGCAGAGAGATAAGCACTTGAGATTCTGACGATGAGTATAGTAGCGACCTAGCGACGCTTTAGAATAAACCATTATTCTGTATATGAAGAATTCTTTGGCAAAACGGGTCAAGTCCATCAATGCAAATTTTACAGGAAGGACGAATAATGAATAAAAGGTGACGGGATTATTTTTTCCAACTCAACTTTTTCTACAGGTACTGCAACTGACGAAGCGCCATTACAAGCAGTTTAATAAATCTGGACTGACTCTGGAATTTTTAGAAAATTTTTCAAAATTTTAATTTGTCGACTTTTTCCGTTTTGCCTCAAACTCAAAAACTTAAGGTGGAGGAAAAAGTCCGTGGGGTGAAATTTTAATCGTAACGAGTGAAACCAAACTTTTTTGTACTTTTTACCTTTTTCTTGCATAAAAAATTAACACACGCAATTTTATTGTGTTCTACAAACTACGAAAACACTCAGAAACCAAGAGCCAGATAATGTGGCGAGCGCAGGCAGCTCCCGCTGCTTGAATTTTCAAAAAAACATGTAATTGGAACATTTTGCAATTTTCAAAAATGTGTAAAAAGAATATTTTGACTTTTCAAAAACATGGAAATAATTTTTTTCATACATTTCAAAAACATGGAAATAAAACATTTTCCACTTTTCTCAAAACATGTAAATCGAACATTTTGCACTTTTCAAAAACATGTAAATACAACATTTTGCTTTACGAAAGAAACCCATCAATAAAATCTAAATGGTGGTTTTTGCATGGAAACAAATTGCTCCCTAAAACTAATTCCTTCGTCTGGCCCTGCAGAAACCAAATTTAGAAACAAAAATCAGAAATGCATGTTTAAAGTGGACTTATCCCATTTTGCTAAATTTCATTTAATGTATTGACACTTAATGTCAAAGTTTGACCTGCTGACCCTCTGCCCTGTGTTTAATGTAGCGTGGAAATAAAGTAAAATAATTACAAAATACTATAATAATAATCCCATGCAGTGACATATGCCAGCCTATAAACCTTTAGAGATAAATAAGCAAGAGGTGAGCAGCATTAATATGGATTGAGTAGTACGTATCAGTAGGCTTATAATTATACACTGGGTTAAACGCACCTTTATGTAGACTGGCAGTTGAGCCCCTGACCACAGCAAATCGTAATACAGTCCGGTCCCCACCACAGAAGAGGCTACGTAGGAGCGTAGTAGTGGAGAGAATGGAATGTGATATGGACTGACATAAAGACGGATTATGGACTGAACATGACAGGTCTAAAGAGGCAGGAGACAAACACTGAGCACTAAGGAGTGTGAACAAATCTGTGTATAGAGACGATGAGAGAAGGTAGTGAGAACTCTATAATGATAAGTAATCAAAAAAATTTAATCCCTTCTTATGTTGTGGATAGTCCCCATCCCGAACTACAATGTTAAATTGAGCTTCAGTCCAACAGTCCGCCTCGAGCCAGGCTTTAAATGCCAAGAATATACAGTATATAGTGCGCAGAGTATAGCTGCCTATATACATATAGTGGGGGGCTTTCATATTGGAATTAGAATTATGGATAAAATTATTAGGGAAAGGATATCATAATACTGTAGTATCAGAATCACGAGTACTTACGAGAAATCCCTTCATACTTTTGATACAAACTCACTTTATTCTACTACTATTATATGTCCCAGGATTCTCCATTATTATTACTAGGGGGTCGTCCATAATTGATGCCATTATCGGTATAGGGTTAGTGGGCCTAGTCAGCCAGGGCCTGATAATGGGGCCAGCGCAGGCAGCCCCCGCTGCTTGAATTAAGAAAAAACATGTAAGTAAATGGAAAATTTTGCAGTTTTCAAAAATACGTAAAAAGAATATTTTGACTTTTCAAACACATGCAAATCGAACATTTTGTACTTTTCAAAAACGTGCAAAATAAATTTTTTTGTACATTTCAAAAGCATGCAAATAAAACTATTTGTACATTTCAACAACATGCAAATAAAACATTTTCCACTTTTCTCAAAACATGTAAATAGAACCTTGAGCACTTTTCTAAATAAATTAAAAAGAACATTTTAAACTTTTCTAACAACGTGTAAATACAACATTTTGCGTTGAGCAAAGAAAATCATCAATAAAACCAAAACTGTGGTTTTTGTATGAAAACAAATTCCTGCCTAAAAGCCATTCCTTCGCCCGGCCCTTTCGTCAGCTAATAATGCCATGCCATAATACCTAAAAGAATAGTCGAAAAAACCTAACGTTAGGGGTGGGTGGCTAATAGCTATAATCTGGGTGACATCACGTATGGACCCTCCCAAGGTACTTTTATTATGATTAGTACTGTATTATCCAGCCCCAGTTCCAGTTCCAGTTTCAAGCCAATTTCAAGTTCATTTCGTATAGTTGGACCTCCACTCATCGTCAAAGTGACTCAAAGACTCAGGATTTAGGAACTATTGACGATATCTATTAAATAGCTTAGCTTCTGCCTCAGGTTTAGTTAAGTGCTAACGATAAGTACGAGTCCCTATACATTTATTGGGCCTATTCGTTTACCCAGCCAACTTATTTATCAGGGATCATAGACTCAACGTCTCAACTCAATATGTTTAGTGTGTGTCCACCAGAAGTGACAATCAACCGCCTGTCATTCCGATACCTATTTTTATTTTTCAAAACATAGAACATTAAAATGTGAATTGTAGCTATCAGTACCTCTAACAAAATACAAATCACCTGGCATTTTTCTTTCAATTTCTTAGGTTCAGAACTAATAGCGAGCGTGTATTAGACATTAGAAGGTATGTGATATGCTAAGTGCCTAATATGTACGCTAAGGCTGAAAAGCTATAGAAATCATGGGATATTATAGTGTTCAGAAATATGAATAATTCCATCCAAGAAACTCACTCATCGTCACAACTTATTTTGTCAAATACACGAAAAGAAAGGAATGGGAAGAAAAGAAAAGAATAACGACGCTGTGAATGAGATCCATTATCCATTTACATTATTATGTGGCTAAGGTGTGAAGGCTCAAATTAATTCCGTTGATACCTTTTAATACATGGATATTTTATGCCTCTGTTTGTGCACACACGTCCTCAACTAAAACTTGTTTCTGCTGACCTGGTACTGGTCCTTGTCCATTGTGATAGTGATAGCGTCTTGGATTCCCTTGACTAATCGTAGTCGCTAATATGCATTCGTACGTAGGTTGGCCATGTGCATGGAATTTTGAGGGGGTCCATTCATAAAATTGTAAATCCTCGTTTTGATTTCTAATAAATAAGAGCAGCAAGGTCAGTCCATTCGTCCAGTCCAGTGGCAGACGAAACGTCGCCGTTGACTTATTCGTATTTCATTGATTTCATTTTTATTTTGAAATAAAACCACACATTTGGTCCACACATATCTTCTAAACTCTGATTTTGTAGACCCAGATCTGACAATAAGCAACCGAGATTTCAAACTAGATGTAGATATGCGAATTCTGCATGCTTGGTTTAGTCATGTAACACCTATGAGCCGATTCCATATGCCCGTTTTCAATTTTAACAAAATCAACAAAGTTTTGAAACTTCGAAATTATAAAACTAATTTTTCTTATATATAGCATTTAACATGAAGATTTTTTTTAAAACGCGTAAGCGCAAGCGTTTTACCGGTTATTCGTTGTCGTTAGCGTACAATAAAAAAATGTATTGCCTAAGTAGATGCTGAAATAGCTCAGTATCCGTAACCATAGTCCTGAGAATGCATGTTATATTGATGGCATATTTAAAATTCCTTCAATTGATTTAAATAAAATTCCAAGAAAAAAGAAGAAAGAAAATATTAATTCAAATCCTACGGCTTTCAATTTTATTGTTAGTACAAACGGCAAAAATACAGCTACAAATAAAATGAAATAGAAAGCTTACTACCACATTAGATAGATGCACCGTAGGAAATTTAGTGGGGTGCATTACGTAGAAACTTACGAGAAGATTAGTCAAGTTCTTGGTGAGATTGTGGTGTTGGACTCCGTTTTCCGATTCTACAGATAAATTGGTAATGGAAATGGGAAGGAAATGTTTCCTTCGTTCGTATTTCTAAATTCTACAGAAATCCCGTCAAAAATGCAGATTTTGTATTCAAAGCCTCCGTCTCGGCTGAGCCGTATAGTGCTTCCCATTTCCCATATTTCGAATTCAAATTCAAAGCAAATCCATACAGCACTCTCTCACCCCTGTATCTATATAAGCAGCTATCTACACCTATATGCTATATGCCTAACATACAGGAAAAAATCCAGCACTGTTAAATATGTGGTGATGTCTGGCCCTATCCCTATGGTTTTTGCGTTTGGCTAATGCTATATACAGTAGAGTATAGGTAGTAGTAGTAAGTAAGTTGATCTGAATTCCAAATCTGATTGTAACAACAATGGACTGGACGATGGATTTTGGTCTCCCAAAAATGGATTAGCACTGGGTCCATTACAGTTTCACACAGTCCCATACTGTATAGCCACATTTAATTCTCCAGCTCATAATAATATTCACCAAAATAATAGAGACGTGTCCGAGTGGCCCAGCTCCAATGTGCAATGAAATGACAGGCAATCCCTTCCCTTACGATTAGTCTGCAGTACAATAAAAGGCATAGGGAAATAGAGAGGATATATCCACAGTTTACAAATTGAAATTACAACACCTTTTGCCTTCTAACACTACACTACATGCATTGAGAGTATTAGCATTAGGAAATGCACTATGGTAAAAGGCCTAGGGAAAATGAGATGGTTTATGCATTGTTGATAGTGTGACAAAAATCCGTTTTCCATCAGCAACCGAATTTTCATTACACACTGCATTACTCTACTACTTACAGTGTACACTCTATATAATTATGTCACTTTGGCAGTTTCCTATAGAGTGTATGTAGCACCGTGTATAGGCACTGATGATATTTGATTATACGGATGAGGGATAAAGGAGGTGCGTTCCCTCGGACGGAGTTACTTCTGTTCTTTGGCTGAGCTCCTCGGAGGGGATTTGGATGGGAAAAGCATTAAGTAAACGACCACTTTAGCCACTGTTCCAACGTAGCCTTCCGTTCATAATCTCTTCTTCGCCTCCTAAATACCAGGCCAGGCACCAAAACCAGAACCGAAGACCCATAGCAGAGTAGAACTGGGAACCGTGTGTCTGACTGTATTGAGTTTTGGTTCTGTTCTGAGCTAACAACCTATATATGTATGTACATAGGTAGGTAAGTAGGCTCTGCTATATGGGAACGCTTAAGCATGTATCTGAATCTGTAGAGGAGTCTGTCCGTATAGCCTCAAATTAAATATGCACTTATCCATGTACTTAGCAAACCTCAGAGTTTTATTATGTGTAGCTTTTATCACTGTCTATCTCTGAATATATCTGGATCTGGAGTATCCATCTAATGCCAGGAGCGGATCTGTATATATTTCTGGGATGGGCAATACACATTGCAATAGTCCATTTCCAAAAGTTAGAATTAAAATGCCAAAAACCAACATGAGATAAATGTAAAGAATGTTAATTTATGAGTGTAATTTAAAAATGTAACGTGTTGTATTTGCATGTTTTTTAAAAGTGTAAAATATTTTATTTGCATGTTTTTTAAATGTAGACATTGTTTTATGTTGTATGTTTTTGACAAGCACAAAATATTCTATTTGCATGTTTTTTAAATGTAGACATTTTTTTATTTTGTATGTTTTTGAAAAGTGCAAAATATTTTATTTGCATGTTTTTTGAATGTAGAAATTTTTTATTTTGCATGTTTTTGAAAAGTAAAAAATATTCTATTTGCATGTTTTTGAAAGGTACAAAATGCTCTGTTTTGCATGTTTCTTAAAATGTTAATAAAATGACGAGTTTTAAAAAAGTACAAAATGTTCTATTTACATGGTTTTTAAACAGCGCAAAATACCCTATATTTACATGCTTTTGAGAAGTGTAAAATGTTCTATTTACATGTTGTCAGGACAGTCATCATATTTTAATAACGTATAGTATACAATTAAATTTATTTCTATAGCTAAAAATCTACATGAATCATTTTAATTCTTTACTAACGATATAAGTGTGCCATCTTGGCTGCAATGCCCCTATGCTAGCCTACGCTAAAAAATTCATTTTGGGGTGAAGCAACTCCCCTCTCCCCCACCCCCTCATTCCGCGTCTGAAGCCTACTATAGCAGAAAGAAGTAGGGATGGCGATGGCATATGATAGGAAATTAATAGGAAAAGTTTGTGAGCCTTGTGGTCGGTCGATGTAGTCCTAGACATCGCATCCGCAGCGTGGTATGGTAGAGATTCGCTTCCTTCGAATTCGAATCCAAAAGGGAAGAGATACAGATGCCCAAAATACTGTACTTAAGTCGAAAGTACTGCGGACTGCGGACAAGGCAGAGGAGTCAGTGTGTAGTAAGTTAAGTTAAGCCACAATGTAAACCCAAACCCCAACCAAACCAAACCAAACCAATGGCCAGGGCCAGGACTATATCTGTAGGAGAGGTGTTCAAAATCTGACTCAAATCCAAGGCTCAATACCTACGTACCTGACCGCATGTTTTCCTTCTTGCCTCGCTCTCGCTCTCGGTCTCTCGGTGTGGGTCTCGGTCCTAAACGGATAAATTGAATTGAAACGGAAAATCACTTTTCTCGCACTCTCTCCCATTTATCCCTATTATGTAGTTCGCACCTTCCTTCTTCACCAGATCCAGATCCAGATCCAAGTCCAACACCAAAAGTACCAAGTGCACACGAACCAAGTTGGTATGGCCATAAGAAAATCATGTAAGTACATACTGACATAGAATACTATACTGGGAAGAATGGAGCAGATTACCGGGAGATGCCCATTATGCATTTGTCACCGAGGGTTTTAAGCTCGCACTCACGTACTAAATCCAAATCTGAAAATCTGAACATTTATATTAATACAGTGCAGTCGTAGTAGTGGTAGTGGAGTGAAAAATATGAGAGTAGAGTAGAGAGTAGATCACTATCATCAAGTCCATAGGTTATTATGTAGTAGATTAGTGTATTAGTCCGAGTCCCATTATACAATAATAACAGTCACAGCCACAGCCATGGACACGGACGATGAGAGCCCTCACACAATAGAGGAAAAAATACAATGAGATATTATGTGTGCATATCTGTATATTTTGTATATTTTTGTGTGGCTGTCTCCATATGTTTCAACAACTTTTACTCGAGGCATTTAAATGGCACCGGCAACGGAACCGGCACCGGGTCATTCATTACATGCTACAAGAAGTATGCTGAGTGAGTTGGATTGTCCAACTGGAAAGCAACCCTGACTGTCAAACTGATTCTGAACAAATACATATTATTACCATAGCATTGTATTAATTAGCAATACCAGTAGCCGTCTGTCTTCTGGATTCTTTTCTCAGTATTTGATTTCTCAGTGATGTAATATTAAATTAACTTTTTTGAATATCTTGTGGTAAATGCAATACATATTTACTAATTTATTAAGTGTAAGATAGTGACCAAATTAAACTAGCACATTTAGTCATATAGTTATAGTTATAGCAGAAAGTTAAGCGTTTTAGATGTAATTAGTTAGTTAGTGGATTCTTTTTTGCACCGTTTCAAACAATTTGACGGGAAGTTCTAAGTAGAGTTTGGAAAAATGTACCACTGCAATCAGTGCATTTTACCTTAACTTTAAAAAAATGTGTAAGTAAAGACAGTTCATCGTTTCAAAAATAGGCAATTAAAAGATTTCACACTTTTTTAAAACATGTAACATTTGAATTTTTTATACAGTTTTAGAAGATTAGAATTTAAAAAAGAAAATAAACTTTTCAAAAACGCGTAAATTAGACGACTTTACACTTTTTTTAAACGTCTAATATTTTAGTTCTATGTAGTTTTAGAACATTGGAATTTAAAAAAAAACAATGTTTTCAAAAACGCGTAGTTAGAAGATTTTACACTTTTTTAAAACGTCTAATATTTGATTTTTACACAGTTTCAAAAACCTAGAATTCAAATATTTCACAGTTTTAAAAACTTGAAAATTATAAACATTACAGCCTTTTTAAAAATGTGTCATTCCCTTTTACCAGTCACTATGTTGTAAGAGTGACTGGGAAGCTAGAACCATCATAAGCATAAGAATTATTACGTATAAAAGCAATGAAAAATTATATAGCCACAACTAGTACACCCAAAAACAGCGGCTGTTATAGTTATATAGATGTATAGGCCTGTAAAAGCATTTATGCACCTAGATGACATACTACATGATAGAGCACAGGGTATAAAATGAACTCACATTTTGAAAAACAAAGGAGCGTATAGCAGGGACATGGAAATTGTTGGTTGGTTGGTTGTTTCGATGTTAGATTCCCTGGATTACTCACATCACATCACAGATATTCATGTAGTCGTCGTAACAAAAAGGAGAGTGCGAGTGCATTAGTCGATGTCGATTTCCACCAAGATAACATTGGAGCCATTCCCAGAGCCAACGCCATCATATCATCATCCCCATCCCATCGCATCGCATCGCCATCAGCAGCTCAGTAGGATGGAGTCCAGGTTGAGTGGAAGCAAAGTTTGAAAGCTGTACTACGTAAATCCTAAACTGGAGGATTTATTTTATTTTTATTTCCTTCTTGGATTTGTTAGATTTTTCAAACTTTAAAAAATGTTGAGCTTGAGTCGTCAGAATTAATGTTTCATGTTCCTTCAGTTTTTATCGTTCTTCGAAATTCGACATTCGTAACTACTCTTTTACATTCTTGGAATTATTACTACTACTACTACTATTACTAAGCTTTCTACGCTCGCTTTTTTTGAACTATGTAATAAAGGAAGTGATAGTGGGAGTTAAAATAAATCATGAATATTATTTTTTTATTGATTTTTTTCGTATCCTTTTTAAAATCATACCACACACACAGAGACATACAGTTGAGAGTACGAGTACAGTGAATCGTACGTAGTCGGTCGTAAGTATGTTGTAAATTCATCGTAATCGTAATTTTTATAAATAATTAACTATGTACAGTAATGATGTGTAGTCACTATACACTATTATAACGCTAACGTTCAGTTATTTTTAATCATAATCGTAATCGTAATTTTATTATTTTAATTTTTTCTATAATATTTTTCAGCTTGACGCTTAAATATGAGTTAAATCAGTTGTTTGATATTTAATTTAATTGTAAAGATGATAATGCTACAAGTAGATATGTAGTACTCGAACTCGAAGTTGTACTTGTAATCTATTCCATATGCAATTTGTTTTTTGTATTTTTTATGTGTGTACGGTATACAATAAAGCTTAGGATTTTAGTCATAATTCGACTTTAACCTACAGACGCACTTAGAATTAGTGCAGATGCAATGTCAATGTACAGTAATATGTAATCAGTAGAATTTATAGTATAATAAATATTTAAATTGTTTAGATATTACAGAAATTACTTAGGAGCTATGCACATTTACAATTTAAATTCACATCATATATTTAGCTATAATGTATAGTATACTACAGGTATAATATATTTTAAAACCTTCACGTCTTGGCGCGACTTTCTGGCTGTATAGTTATACTTTAAATCTTAATCATTACTAATCATAAGTGTAGACAGTTGCAGTATAATATCAATATCAACAAACAGTAGGTTCCCTTTGAAAATTGCAGACGTACTTAATTAGTTTCTATAGCATATACACGAGTAATAGTACATTTAGTCAGTTAAATTGTAAATAATTATATATCCCATATTACAGATATACTGTATAGCCAAATACTACTGATAAACAGAATTTTTATCCGGATTCAAACTAATTAACTCACTAACCTAAAATTTAAGTATAAAAGTTAGCGGGTAAAAAGCGGATTTTAAAATTTGAAATTTCGGTTTTACTAAACGTATAAGTACATCTCGCCGTGGATTATAATATTTTGTTATATATTGCACTAGTGCTGGCGTAGGTAACGACTTTCCATTTCGAAAGTCTATAGGTCAAAGGATTTAATAGTGAATTTAATTTTAAAATACCTACTTTAATACAGTGACAGTTAACTAAAAATTTTGTTATTTGTTAAGAATCAAATAGGTCAGTACTCAAACTAAAGATGCATGACAATGACAGCTGACAAAACTATAGCACGTGTGATATTTTGATTTTTCTTTGTCAAATATTTCAAAACAAACATTTTGGTAATTAAATTTTAGATTTAAATTGACCTAGATTTAACTTAACGCTATACTGATATAGAAGAGGATGTTTACATTATTTTATATACTACCAACTGTATAATATACTAAATATAAATAATTAAGTTAAATATTGTTGATTATATACCTAGTTGGAGTCATCACGAGGAGCTGGGTCTGTCTGGAGAGTGTTGTTTAAGGAAGGGTCGATGGAGCTCGAGAGGCATGTTGAAAAGTCCCGCTTTCCCAGCATTCCCCGTCATCTGCATGGCGGCGGAGAAGCCATGGAGGGAGGCGAGAGTGGGGAAGATGGAGGAGGGGGAAATGGCATGATGAGGGATGTGGTGTGGGGGGAGAGCCGGGATGGCCGTCATATGAGCCGGCGTGGGGGTGAGGGCGGAGGAGGACATGGGGGGGAGATTGAGATTGAGGGGGAGGGAGGAGACGGGGATGGGGATGGTGGGGGTGAAAGCGGGGAGGGAGGAGAGGGTCGTGAATGCATGGAGAGCGGGGTGATGTTGGTGGGGATGATGGTGATGATGGGGATGGTAATGACTTGAGGGGGAGAGGGATGACTGGGAAGATGTATTTGGTGGCGGTGGACTATTCGTACCGAGACTTAATTCCGAGTCTGAGGTGTCACTGGGGGCGGGGGAGCGCGGCGGGGAGCTCACGTCTTGACCATCATCCGTATCCGTCGACTCGGGTCTCTTCCCACCCAAACCCATGTGATGTTGTAATCTCCTGTCAAACACAAACCACAAAAAAAACCATTAGCCATGTCATTTATGAGAGGTATCAAATTAATGACGTGTGCCCTTTCCTCTCCATTAGTCACTATTAATTATTAAAAGGGACTTAAATGGGAAGTTCGAGTCAATTAATATTTCATTTAGGAGGCCATATTTCACATAACTACCACTATACCACTAAAATTACACCACTATACACACACAAATACACTCAAAACATTATATCGTCTGTGAAGAACCAAAATGACCCATATCCATTTTTAGCTAAAAGCAATATCCACTAGCTACAAAAATATTTAAACATAATGTCTTGAAAGCGTTTAAATAGAATATTTTGCACTTTTCAAAATTATGTAAAAAGAACATTTTACACTTTTCAAAAATATGGAATTAGAAAATTTTGCACCGTTTCAAAAACATGGAATTAGAAAATTTTGCACCTTTTCAAAAACATGTAAATAGGACATTTTACATTGTTTAAAAACATGAAAATATAACATTTTAAGTTTTTCAAAAACACCTAACTAACATTTTACACGCATGTTTCTCATTTTGTTTTTATGACATAGCTCATTTTGATTCTAGCTCAAATTGGATATGGGTAATTTTTGTTCTTCATAGACGATATTTTAGACTGTCAGATTACCTACCTACATCTATTAAATTCGAAAGGGTTAATGTAGAATTTTGAATTTTTTTTAAAATCCAATATACCACCTGTTCTTCCAACTTTCCGCCGTCAGATTAAATTAATACAGTTTTTAGAATTTACATTTTGAAAACAGTATAAAAGCTGCTATGATTCACATTCTCAAAAAATTAGCTGAATTCTCTGCTACCGACACTGACAAAAGCTCTGAAAAATTGTGGATATTCGGTTTCGTATTTTCACTTTTATTTCCGGGATTCATAGCGTACACAGCGTACAACATACCTTGAACAACATAATATACTTAGCATAGACAAATGCGCCCGCACTGCAAATAATATCAGTAGCAGTACCTACATGATAAATAATAGTACAATGCTGTACCATTATAGAAATAAGAATATAAAGGCGCAATATAGACTATCCGCAAGGATATGCCAAAGGCAAAGTTGGAGATATGTACGTAAATGTGCCATACAAACCCGTATATTGGAAGTTCTGTTGTGTAGGTGAATAATGGAGAAGTGTATTAAAGTATCACATAATAAATAATACAGATGATGTTGAATGTTGATGTTGACGGTGACGGTGACGGTGAGAGTGCAGTTGGCTGAGCAGAAGTTGATAAGTCTCTGACGTTATTATAGGAAATAGGAAGCATACAGCAGAGACCCAAACCGACACCGAAACCGAGCATTGAGACAGACAGACGGAGCGGAGATGTGATGTGTGAGTGACAAGAAGAATAACAAAAGACGTGGCCGATTTAACATATTGAAAGTGGGTCCTTCCAAATTCCCAAGTAGTATATAGTATATTATGGTATAGGTAGTTAGTTGTCGTATTTAGGTTCTCCATGTCATTCGATACGAGTCTTTTTCAAGTCTGAAAAAGTAGTAGTCAACACGCTGCCTGTTCTATACAAAATAGAACTATGAACACTACGAGTTTAGTACGTATGACGTACGGAAGACCTCTGGATCTATAATATAATAATATGTACTGAGCTGGAGAGAGGATGAGGGTAGGAGTTTAAAAGCCGAGAGAGAAAAGACAGGATATTCTATTTGTTCGCCCAAAGAATTAAAGCCAGCCAACAGGCTGGGGCACATTCCCTTCCATTTATTTTGTCATCATTTTATGGATCTGAGCCATGCCATCAGTTCAGTGCAGTGCTCTGAAGCCATCGCCATATAATAACAAGACATATGTAGGTAGGTACATGTTATAAGGTACGCACAAACAATGCCCGACGACAGAACAAGGCAGCCATTAATATTCTTATTATATCAATGCTTTACAAACACAGCATCCGTAGTAGTAATTATAATGGCAAGTGACCGATACTGTTGACTGTGGTGGATTGGTAGCAGGGCCCGGCCGGTGAAGACTTTAAGATACAATATTAGTAATACCATAATGAATAAATTTAATTTTAAAACGTACCTAGGTACTTGCAAAGTATACAGGGAGGCTATATACATATTATTATTATCTACATACATACACCTTGTAAAATAAATTGCACGATTTATTACTTTTTCACGAGTTTTTGAATTAGAATTAGAGCAGTTTATTTTGTGTAATAACTTTCAAAATCACGTTGTTGTAACAGTAACAGAGTGAAAGCATGAAGACTCAAAATGGACCATATTCAATTTAAGCTAGAATTAAAACGTCCTATGTCAAAAAAGAAAAAGAACACTAAATGAGATAGACGCGTAGTAAAATTTTAACAATTACGAGTACGAGATTTTAAAAAGTGCAAAACGTTTCATTTGCATGTTTTTGAAAAGCTCGTTTATTTCGGCGTTGTTGAAAAGCGCAAAATATTCTATATTTACATGTTTTAAAAAAATGCAAAATGTCCTGTTTACATGTTTTTGAAAAGTGCAAAATATTCTTTTTACATGTTTTTAAAAATTTTAAAATCTTCACCTTAATTAAATGCTAGCAAATTATAAAAATCATGTAAGCATAAATCTTTAAAAATAAAAAATAGATATCACATTTTGCAGCAGGGACATATTATATCTCGACATTCAACATTAAAAAGTTAAAATAAAAATCAACATGGACAATTTTTAGCAAAGAATTAAATCTGATAAAATCCAAAGTTCGTTTCCTATACTAAGGGACCCACATAAACGAAACCACTGCACTGCAGTAATTATTATTATTGTGATTGCCATTGTCACTCTAATTTCTAATGACTGACAGCCTCCTATTTACATCGTGTAACCTCCTGCAATGAGTAAGTAGGTAGTTTACATTTTATAAAGTCAGAGATATACACGGTTAAATTTACAAATTCAAACCAAATTTAAACACATCACTCTTTCTAATGATTACTTTGCCGCCTCTCCGATCCAATGCAATGTCATTCCTTCCTTCCTTCTACTCAGATACACGTAGGTAGACAACAGACCCAGACACGAAAAATATGGAGCGTGAAGTATCCCATATCACAAGTCACCAAAATACAGCTAATTTCCTTCTCGTGAACCAACGAAAACGACCAACACATTGTCTATAATATAAACGCGGTATACCTATATAACCATAACTTATAATTGCTTAGGTATATAGGGAAAAGCATTAGGTTCTAGCTGCTATACACAAAAAAATAAAGCTATTTAGAATTCAAATTTACAATTCAGTAGAAAAAAAACCATGTGTGTGTAAAGGACGCTTTCTCATTTCCTGTCGCCACATTTTAAAATGATGTCCTTACAAAAATCTTATTGCAAAAAAACTTGCCATTTCATGTGATTTTTTATTTTTCCTTTTTACTCTGTACTCCTCATTCCAATTCTAATTACGATGCTACTAGTGTTGACGCGTTTATTAAGCCAAAGATAATATGCCTACTTGTCCACCCGTCCCGTCCACACTATGACTATACTGGCTCACGCTGACAGTGACAACTTTATCACTGTCATTTACCTTTAGGGACGATACACGTAATGTGTCAAAACTGACCACGAAATAATACAGTGGACAATTATACTGTTAAATGGGAATTACGATTCCCATTTCCCTGACAGCTTCGTCGGAGCTAGCATTTTACAATTTAACAGATTTACACAAAATTACATTGTAATTACTGTAGGCAGTGGACTGCTGATGCAGATAGCCTTCAGATTAATACAGATATTCAACATCACAAATCCCAACAAGGAAAACGGCCAAATTACACTTATGACTTATACACTAGTCAATCATTTTACTAACTAAGTAAGTCGCCCAATTTCGAAACAATTTAAATCAAAATAAAAACCAAAACATTTTTTTTCAAACTGGTAATACAGGGGAATAAATTAGCATTTCACGCGTTTTGTCTTTGAGACTGATTTGTTAATGCTCAAAGTTACAGTTAATTGAGGTAGTAGTATTACCGACACCGATGCTTTTAAAGTTTTCCTTATAAAATTCTAACAAATGACTCGTAACTCGCTTAAGTACCTGAACATACGGAGTACTTTTGCTTGATAGTTACTGATAATCTAGTGGTCTAAATGGACGTATTAATGGGAGGCGGCAGAGCCACATATTAAAAAAATAAAGACGAACGAACAAGAAGGACGGACGGTGATGGGACAGACAGAAACAGGGGGAAAAAAAGGAGAGGATATCGTCACTGGCACTGGCACCGGCACCGGCACCAGCTCAGCACCGGCACCGGTGTTTCTGTTTACCGAAACGGAAGCTTGTCTTGTCTCCTGACATCAAGTGCTTTTCTATTATCCCATCTCACACATTTATAAACATGTAATAATACGGATAATGCACACACATTACTTGATACATACCCGCTACCAGTCAAGCTTTTTTTCCCTAACCCGCCACAGCCCACAACTCCCAATGGCAGTTTCATTAGAGAAATACGTTGGACTAAAATACACACAATTCATCCCCACAATATGAGCCCAGGTATATCTATACCATAAATAGTATATAGCTATGCCACACATAGTACCGGTACATAGAATGCCATTGTCTATTGTTATAAAGCATTGTCTACCTCTTCAACTTTTATCCCTCGCCCTCGCGCTTCTTGAATGAATTGAACAATATGCTGCTGCTGCCCTTCTGGGCTTTATCGTTCTTAAGCATACACAGATATCACACACGCTATCATACTCAATTTGTCTACCTTCTTTTACGTAATAATAATGAAGGGAAAGAAACATGCGTGGAGGTATATCACGATTATGTCATTATCCGTCCGTATTCCTAATGTAATTCACTCTTATTTTTGAGTTGAAATGGTCACGATTGTGTGATGATTAACGATAAGATGCTGTCCCGCCATTTTTCCCATCTCAAATTCTGGCTTGGTTAAGACACACACTGGTAGCCGCAGGAGGGAAGACAAATTTTAATTTCCCCCCCAATTTTTAAAAACTGGGACATTTGAATTTCCCGCCAAATTATGTAATATATCCAATTTCGACCAGTAACTCTCAGCAACTATGTACAAGTTCGTTATTAAGTATAACTAGCAGCAGATACTTTTAGTGAGTTACCATGCTACCGTTTTATAGATTTGGCGGGAAATTCAAATATTTTTCAAAAATATCAGGACACAAATTCAAATTCTCAAATACTGTTACTACACGTGACTGATAAAATAGTTTTAATTACTTTTTAACTGCGTCAGCCTATACCTTACAGATTGGATACTGTGATTACTGATTATTGGTGATATCGCGGTTTTACAATGTCAATCGAAGACAAAGTATTTTACTGTACAATGAAAATGACACGGGAGTAGAGAGGATATCAGTAGGATACGTTCCACAATTACAATTACAGCAGAACATAAACAGAGAAAGATTTAGAACAGATGGTATTTTGTTTGTACGGTTGACATTTGAGACAAATACAAAATCCATACGATAAAATATGAAACCAGTGAAACCACATTTTTGAATTGTATCTCAATACCAAACCGATTCGAATCTCGTCATAGTAGTTTCCTTCATATTCATATCACAAACTATTCAAATCAAAACTGAAGCTGATGATCGACATAGAAATGGAAACCCACAAGAATGTGTTCAATTGTAATCGGAATCCCGTAAAGGCTCCAACCACATAATATTTTGACCGCCTATACTATATACCTAATTTAAAATCTCCATCCAACATACCATAGGTATTAACCCACAATCTATAGTTGTCGATTATACAGATATACTGTAGTGGGCACGTAGGGTACATACGCTTATATACAGGTAATTAAACATACAAAAACTTGTCTAAAAATCCCACAATTCTTTTAACTACCTGTAGTAGTACATAAGCATAGGGATTTCTTACGGGCCAAAAACACAATAATAAAAGTGTATTATTTTAATCATTAATTTAGATTGTATCCACGTCCTTTTTAACGAAACTCAAACAAAGTAATAACTTTTACAGGAAATTCAACATAGCAAATAGCAGGAGTAGTAACTGAGTAGTAGTACAAAAAATTCTTGTGATTCCTGTAATGAAATTATTGCCATACTAATTCACCTTATAGTTTTTTTCAGGACCATTTCCATATGCATAATTCCCCATATCTTGAGTCATGATTGATCGTATACCATTAGAATTTCAATTTATCTTACACACACGAGATCCGAAACCAAAGCCAAAGCCAAATTCAACGCAACGCCTTTAACATTGAAAATGGAAAAGAAACACACTATATAGGCAGGTTATATTAGAAAGAATCTAATATACTGACTAATACACTGAAAGATATGAATCAGCTATTATTTTCACTGAACATTATTATTCACACGCGAATAAAGTTGCTCCTGGCCGCAGTGGCTATATAATGTTGATATTATGTACTATAATAAATATGTTGAAATCTTGTGAGGGAAACACACAAGGCTCTCGTATCGTATCTGATCTCATCAAGATTTTTCCTTATTTCATTTTCATTTCACTCTATCTCCCTTCACTCCAGGCCCATGTTATGTTACATTCGATTTCGAATACAGCCAACAGCGCAGGAGGACAATCTAATAACAAAATAGAAATAAATGACATGGACATGGTGAAGCTTTTACACATAGGGTAAGTGAGCAGAGCAGTCAAACAACATCAAAAATGAAGGCAAGACTCGACATGGAAATCGAGACAAGGGAAGCATTAATAATGGACTGGTCAGTTCAGTGGTTTGGCTTCTATCTCATTATATACATAGCTACCTACAGACTATACAAAGTAAATCTATCTAAAATCTAAAAGCCAGTTTTTTAGTGGCTCCGTCAACGACTCAATCTTTCATTGCCGGGCCGGTCCGAAAAAGAAATGGAAGAACCACAACCTATACTGTATAGACTGCTCACAGTCCGCGGTTAATATCTTGACAAACTTAAATCGTAATGAGTATTTAAATCTTCTTGACTAATACTAATGGAGAGACTTATTTACATACGTATCTGGATCTGCCCTTCTCCCAGTCACTGACAACTGACAACAATGCTCTCAATCGAGGCTCAATGGACTACTACTATTACTACTACTGCTCAAGTAGGTACCTATTTTGCCTATTTACATTATTACTGCTTGATCTGAATTCTAATTCTAAAGAACTCGTACAAAAGATACGGACGGATTCCAATTCGATACACGGATATAAATAACACAGATATTAACCTGTAAGTAAGATATTATACCTATATAATTCTAAAGGAATAATACTAGATCACGAGATCTACAGATCAAACAAGAGTTGATATGAATTAAAACTGGTTACAGTTATGCAGTTCCCAGTTGTTGTCATATTTGTATAGGTAGGTATATCAGTAGTATGTGGTTGGTATTAGATTGATAACTTGTACTATAAACGAACTAGAGCTAAAGAATATACAATACACTTAAAATTTATCCGAGCTGAGCTTGCTTGGCCACATGACGTGATACTGACACATATGAGAATAATAAGGAATACATAATATCATGAGGGAATTAAAATTAAAGCTTTTGTTTGCCGTGTGAATGCTATTATTTCATTATTTGTACGCTAGTCAGGGCTAAACCGATTATTAGAAGCTTTTAAATCTACTTCTATGTGTACTTGGTTCTGTAATTCCATGACGAATGTATAAAATACATTACACTGAAAAACTGAAAACATTAGACATAGGGCCAAACTCTAATAGTCCCTGACTGAAAACTCCATGTGAATGGAAAAGGCAACCAAGTTTAAATGTAATATATTATGATCTCCATAAAATCTTGCGTCGTTTTCATTCTTCATTAAATCCTATAGATTACAGCCTATTACAACGTTATCCTCAGAGGCCTCTGTCCAGTTACTTAAACTAGATTCTAATAGACATCTCATTACTCTAATTTGTTCAAGGAAAAAAATAATCAGGACTTATTACAATATTACTAAATTACTATTAGATGGTTGTAAATTGCAAATTCCTTGATAACTAAATTTTCACTTGATAATTTTTGCTGAATAAACTTTATAATCATTATCATCTTTTGTACGTTTTGTATTATCTTACAGTACAGTATGTCTTAAAGTTTTAAAGATTCTTCTTGTCGTTGAAATACAATGAATTCCTGGAAATGCTACATATTAACGTAACTTGATCAACCCGTGTCTACATTCTACATCGGAACATCTCCACATCGCCTTCAAAACTTTACTTGTATTCGAGTCTGATGTGTGTATATTGAATTAAGTCTATTGCCTATTCTATTGTACAGAAAAATAGATTGAACAAGGGGATCATCAAATCAAAAAAAGTTGAGCTTCACAGATAATATGTAGGACGAGCAGAATTGGAGAATCCGGGAGAAGAGAATCCCCATAGCAGAAAAGTAAAAAGTGTAGAAGATCCGTCGAAGCATATATATGAGATGGGATCGTATAATCGTGCCGACTACCGATACCGACACCGAACCGACCGCCCGGCCCCATAACGACAACCAACCAAATTTTCAACCCTATTACTATCATATACTGTGCCCAATCCAGTATACTTTTCTAATCATGAGCTGATCAACTCATCGTCTCCTTATATAGAAGCTCCATCGCGAGAAAAGTATCCAATCCAATCCTATCCCTACAGACGATACATACGTACAAAGTTACACACACACGTATTTTATCGGGGACATTGTAATCAAATCAGTTCATGGCAATATGACAAAGTATAACAAGGAACAAATTGGATAACTTTAAATCAATGGATCATCCATCAGCACCAATTCACACACAAATACAAAAATATATACACACACAATACATAAGTAATGTAGTGTGTGCCTGTATTATTAGTATTAGTAGCATCTCCGTTACTGTGACTTACTGTAAAACTGCGTGTATGTCAATCGGTCCAACACGGCTCGTCTATTTCTATATTCCTAATTCGAAATCTGCTGTTTATACCTAAATATACCGAATATATTTGCTGGATGTGTGGGTATATAAGCCTCTACAAACAACTGTAGCTATATATCCTGCACAAAAGAAGACACAAAAAATATTTCCAGATTAGTAGATGTTTCAGATCAGATGTGTTAAACTACATAGTCAAATAGTAAGTACAAAACTAGGTTGCATAACGCATTAAGCGAAGCATACTACATACCAGTTAGTCCAATTCCTAGCTCACGAAATACATACCTACGGCCATGGGAAGGCAAATCTCCAAAAAACATTGACAAAGTCTGATGCTGACTCTGAATTGCGCTGAGTTAACGCAAACAGTGAAATACGTACCGAAAAAAGAGGAGAGAAGACAAATAACAGACAAATTGAATTAAAAGATGTGAAAGAAAGGAAATTCGAATTGGAATCCGAGGATACGAAGTTACGGAGATGAGATTCTTTTGGTCAATTGCTTCATTTGATGAGATCAACTTAATCGATCATGACATGCTCTCCTTCTCAAAAACTCAAAACTCACACAAAAACTTACAGTCAACGAGTCAACAACATAGTCTCGGGAAATCGGGGGAAGGGGGTTGTAGGACATTTTCCCCCCGGACACTTTCCCCCCGGACATTTTCCCCCGCGGACATTATCCCCCGGTAATTTCAGTAACCCCGGACTTTTTCCCCCCGTACCCTTATGTAAGATGCGAAGATGCATATTGTTATACTACAAAGTGATAATTCGCTAAATGGTATACTCATAAATCCAATTCAATCTAAAAATTAAACCTTAAGCGAGATCTGCGTAGTGAAACATAAAATAAAAATTTAAACCCCTCGAAAAGGATATTGAAAAAAAATCAACTTAGATCACAATAATATTCTTTAAAGTTAGTAGTTACTAGCGTACTCAAAAATTTATAAAATATATGTACTACACTGTTTCTCTAATGTGCCTAAAAATTCTGTACATCTGTATGCTGACGTCGTAACAAATGCTTAGTTACAAGGTCGAAGGTAATAAGACAGGGAAAAACTATTTAGGTCATTAATAATGGTAAGGTGCCACTACCTCTGAACATAAAATCTTGCTCGGGTATTATAAAATTATTCAAACAAATTGAATTAGAAGCAAAAATTGATAAGCAAATCTTGAAGTGTCGTTAAAATTTTTGTTTTCACCTTTGCCAGTTTTAATGATTTATAATTCCATGTTAGCTTTAATAAATAGGAAACTCACAAAACAGAATGCTGCAATCGACTTTCATGAGAGTCAAACTGCTCTGACCTCTTGAAATAGACAGGTAAAATGAAATAGTAACCGAAATATATTAGTGTACACTAATTTACTTGCTGATCCAATGCATAGATAATATGGTAAATTAAAGTATGCAAAATGTTGCATAAGTTTTTTAGACTGTGGAACATATATTGTTAAATATTAATGACGACGCTAATTATGAGAAAATGCATCAACGCTTAGATGCGCTTAGATTACTATAAATATTAACTATATTTTCCCAAAACATTTACCTTAACGCGTAAAAGTACTTGTCAATACCATTAGTTTCATTTTGGGACCGGGGGGAAAATGTCCGGGGTTACTGCATGGGGGGAAAATGTCCGGGGGAATAATGTCCGGGGGGATAATGTCCGGGGGGATAATGTCCGGGGGGAAAATGTCCAGGGGGAAAATGTCCGTATACCGGGGAAGGGATCCTTCTACTTTTCTATAGAAATATAATATGTAACTTCTACTATCAGTACCACACCGATGTTGAATGTGCATCATCTATAAAGCTTCTAATTCCAAGTATCAACTATATATCGCACAATCACAACTGACGACAATACTGTTCCATCCAAGGATCCGGAAAACTTAAAAAATCTTAAGTCACCAAGTCGAAGTAATAGAAATACTTTTCAACTTTTGAAATAAATAAAAAGAAATCCGATAATGAGTTTCTATCAGATTTCATTTTCATTTCTTTATGTTTTCTTGACTAGGAATTAAAGAATATCAACTTTTAGATTCCTGAATCGCTAACTAGTAAGATCCAAAGCGCGAAGCGAAAGCAAAGGCCGAAACATCTTGTTGAAAAAAACAGCGTAAAGCCGTAAAACAATATTATAGCCACTGAGGAAAACTGAAAAAGGCGCCAAATTAACAATTTAAAAACGCCAAACTTTTTAATGATTACCACGTATGCTGAAAAATGCAGGAAAACTGAAAGTGCATACTAAATTCCAAATTACGAATTACGAAACGAATCGGCAGGTTTAATCAGGTAATTAAGATAATCTAAATAGCATTAGTACTCTCCAAATTTGTAGCAACTTTTTGAAAGAACATAATAAAGACACTGAAAACCTGTCCAGAAACACAGTATTGTCATCATACTAATTTATGATTTGAAATTTATGAATGAACAAAAAGAAATATACAAATTCAAAATACAATTTCAAAATAATCATTCAGCCTCCAGTGTAGGTCGTATAGGTAATAAAGCTCCGCTTTTATGTCCATATTACATGACATGTTGTTAGTAAAGTATTTCTCTCTCTCTCTGGTGTTTTGTTAGTTTAATACCACGAGAAAATAAGGGGGGAAATGCATTAAATTCTGGGACTGAGAAGTTGCGAGGCCGGGGACATATCGTGTCATAGTTGGATTCTACAGCCATGGTCCCATGAAAGAACAAGGATGATGCGATGATACGAAGCCGAGAGAGTTTGATTCCAAATAATATGATACGAATCTAGTTTCTATTTTGTGTCTCTCTGTGTCACTTGACACTCGCCGACGTCTCCCATCTTTCAACGGGGACTAATCAGACGGGAACTCAACTGGAAAATATTCATCTTACCCATTTATTTATTACCCCTACTCGACCTCTATCCAAATCCAAGAATCTATATCTATATAAAATTTAACATACTACCTATACATATATTTTTTCCAGGTAGCCATTTGATCTCCCTTCAATTTCATAGTATATCTACTCAATAGTCAGGGCCAGGGTACACTGCAGACTGCAGTGTTAGGTTTCATTATTATTTGTAACCCTTACCAGTACCAGTTACCAACAGGACTGTAAAATGCACACATTATAATATATTTAATGCATTACTAATACTCGTCAGCATCCCCCTCCCATCTTCGATATGCACTACACTATATAAGATTTAAAAAGGACGGAAGATGCGAAGCCAAATCCCGAGACCAAGATGCTCCTTTTTCCTGCTTCTTCTTCTTCTATAATTTCTCATAAAAAGTGTTCAACTCAAAGTACTGAAAAAGCAGAGGATGAAATGAAATGAGATGAGTTCATGTCTCAAAGTTAATGTGCATTATACAGATATGTAATATGCATGCTTATTCTACTCAAGCCGAAACCGAAACCGAAACCGAGAGCCGCATATAATACAGAAAATGGAAAATATGTATATGTATAAAATGTAAATGCGGCAAAGGCAAAGTTTCAAAAAGAAGGAATAACATGTTTAAGAAGACAGAAGACAAGAAAAAATGATTCAGCTCGGATCGAATTAATTTTTCATCATCATCATCATCATCATCAAGAGCATCATGTGTCACATTACACCCGACAGTTTCCTTCCATACAACAACACAGTACACACTCAACCATAATAATACATACAGATATATAGGCTCTTTTAATGCGCTACTCAATAGTAGTAGTATATCTGTAACGCACACGTTGGTACATTACTATACATTACATAATCCTACTTGTTAACGTTCAGCGGACGTAACTTGAAACACCTATCTGCGTACATTATAAAACAGTGGAGGTAATTTTTAATACGATCCAACTCCGTTTTTTTTTCTCTCGATGAATTCTCTCGAGATTTTCAAAGGTGTTGAAGAGAAGTTGAAGAAAACGCTTCTGCCCTAGAAGACAGAAGCAGCAGACAAAATCCACGTTTAAAAAAGAACTTCTATATATCACCTGGCCAGAACAACGCCAACAACATCAACATCCCCATCCAAGAACCGAAACCATCCTATCCTACCCAACGCCAACCACACACACAACCACAACTGAACCGAGCAGACAAGGATTATTAATGGGAAAGATGAGGCTCATTTCTCATCCTCACCACATTACATCAAATAAACTTGGTTCGTCGTCGTCGTAGACGAGAGTTTCGTATTGTTAGAAGATCGAATCCACTCTTCTGTAATCTGTTACTCTATCTATCCACTCGGCGGACCGGAGAAAAATCAAAATGAACTGAGCCAAGAAACTGCCACAGATCAGAGCGTAGTTTTCTTTCTGTGATTCTTGAGGAAAATAAATTTATTTCATTCCATTTCATTCTCACACATCACGCAATCATTTCACACCTTGTCCCCCACACAAAAGTTCCATGGTAATAAATGAACAAATTGCAGAGCATACAGTCAGTAGTCGGTAGTGAGTAATTAGGTACATGCCACCACCAGGACCAGTACATCATCAGTAAATGGAACGGATCTGCTCGACCATATCCCACACACTAAACTGTGTCTTTAATATACAGACTGCATTCCTGAACAGAATCAGCAGAATCCGAAGCCGAACCGCAAAGTATACATAGGTAATTTATGAAGCCGACGTAACTTATTAAAGCACAATCAAATAAAATGTGAAAATGTGGGGGATTTCACGCTTTTTTATACTGCATAGTGTAACTATTAGTTAGGTAGGTAGGTACTTTAGCTAAAGACTAAATTACTACTATCACAACATACTACAGGTCCAGATTGCAGAGATCGCCATTCCCTTTTGTAATTTGTACTCTAACTCTAATATCCCGGACCCGGATGGTTACAGTATTAAAAAAATTGAAATTATCTGCTGAAATAACAGACACAAGGATTACTGAGTGGTCACAGGGCCGTACGAAGGGATTGCTTTTAGGTAGGAGTTCAGCAATTGGTAAATCAAAATGTTGTATTTACTTGTTTTAGAAAATTGCAAAATGTTCTATTTACTTAATTCTGAATAGTGAAGATTGTTATATTTACCTACCTACATGTTTTTGAAAAGTGCAAAATGTTTTATTTACATGTTTTTGAAAAGTGGTAAATATTTTATTTAAGTGGTTTTGAAATGTGTAAAAAAAAATGTATTTGTATGTTTTTGAAAAGTCAAAATGTTTTATTTACATATTTTTAAACAGTGCAAAATGTTGCATTTACATGCTTTTTGAAAATTCAGGCAGCGGGAACTGCCTGCGTTGGCCGCATTCTCATTCTCCGGCTCTGGTCAGCGGTCATTCATTCCATAATTATTCTGATTCTGTAAGTATTTGTCCTGCTTTATTTTCAATGGTCAAAAAAATATACCTACAAAGCTGTATTAAAATCGAAAACTATTATGTCGTCGATTTTCAACTCGGAATTTTGTTCTAGGTTATTTGAACAGTTTTACTGGAATTATTAGAATAATAAAGTGATACAAGATACTACATTTACAATTAAACATCTGCTCTCTGTCCTATATATGCCCTGCCCTTCTTGTCTTTCGTCTGTCGGACAATGCAATGGATGTGTACATTATTAAAATGTGCATTGATCCCGAGATGAGAAGATATCTGTAACAGGGGAATTGTACGAGAGCCAGGACCAGGACCTGGACCTGTGCCCGTCTGTAATAAAGCAAAAACAGAAGACTGGAATCCATAGAAAGAGAGATGCGTATTCAATTCTCTTTAGTTGGAGAACCGTAGAACTGCTCTCTGTTCTATGTTCTAGGTGTACACAAAGTAATTCGGGATCTTTTCATCTCATCCGAATCGCATGTGTGGATCATCCCCATATGATTTCTTGATATGTGATCATAGAGGCTTATTATTACCAATCCCAATTGCACCAGGACCAGCTACGGATCCCCAGATATATACGCTCAAAACGAAAACGAAAACGAATCTAACGGGGAAACAGAGATCATCACAGAGCAGAGCCTCGTTTGTTGTCCGCCCTTTGAACTGACGAACTGAGGACTAAACCATAGTGTAGATTTCCTCCTTTTTTTCTGTTGGTATTATTACCCGCTAAATAAATGATGGGCTCATTCTAATTCTATGCCCATGGAGGCCGGTGAGGCAGGTGCGGATTCAAGGGGTGGGCAGCAGGGCAGTTAGAATGTAAATAGAATATCTTGCACTTTTCAAAAATGTGTAGTTAGAACATTTAGTACTTTTCAAAAACATGTAAATGGAATCTTATGCACCTTTGAAAAACACGCAAATAGAATATTTTACACTTTTCAAAAAACATGTAAAAAGAACATTTTGCACTTTTCAAAACGTGTAATTAGAAAATTTTGCACTTTTCAAAAACATGCAAATAAAATATTTTACACTTTTAAAAAACATGTAAATAGAATGTTTTACATTTTTCAAAAAACTCGTTATTAAAATTGTACACATCTATCTTATGTACTGTATACTTTATTTGGCATATATCACATTTAAGTTCTAGCTTAAATTGGAAATGGGCCATTTGGATTCACCACTGCACTGGCAATATACATATTGCCCATCCCAAAAAACTTCTTTAGATCCTCCCCTGAGTTAGTATAGACACTATATGAATTATTACCTACTTGCACTTTAAATATTACATATTTTTGTCAGAATTTAGTGAATGACCCTGGACACATCTATTAAACTCGCTCCGGCTAAGGCTACCTTACATATTATGTGGCAGTAATTATAAATGTACATTTAGGGCACAATACAGAGCAGATCAGAGAACGGATCTTTACTTTTTCTATGGACAAAGTCGATGCCGATGCCGATGACAAGCTTTGGAAAGAAGCGAAGAACCAAGCCAACAACCAACCAGATGGGTTATAACTGCCACTATAATATGCTGGCTACTATGGGCACTGACACTGGTATACATATATCCATGGAACTATACACCTAGTCTATATAGTTTCCAGAGCGTGTCATACGCATCCATATAAAATGATATAAAAAGGGAGCCTCTCTGTGAGTAAATTGAACCCTGACGAGGACGACCCGACCCGGTCATTTATTCCGGCATTGCATTACAGCCAGTGTCACATTTCCACTTTTTGTCTAACAAACTACAAACTAGTGCCTAATACCAGTAATTTCTCTACTCTCCGACAAAAGACACGGCCCGGTTTCCATTTCACTCTTTTTTCAACCTCCATCGCATCTCTCTCCTTTTTAAATCTACACTCACTCGTGTGTTCCTCGTCAATCCCGCACCGCCTGTCCTCATCCTCATCTCTTCCTATATACTTCAGTTTTAACAATCTAACAATGAGCTCCTATATCACTATTTCCCTCTCCTTAAAATCATCTCTCACGGTTTTTTTCCCTTTTTTTCTTCTACGCTCTATTCTCTTACCATTAATAGAAAACTATAATAAACTATAATACAGAACGGGAACTAGGTGAGTGCATATCAGACACAAGGGAAAAATCGACAAGGAAGGATGGGAACTTTGTTTTAGGGATCTTCCACAAATGACGTCATCCGTAGGGTCAATGGGTCCACTTGGCCACTGATGAAATCCCGTATTAAAGATAGCCATTTACGCAATTGTTATAAGCTGATTTAAAAGGGGTCACACAGGGCCGGAAGAAGGAATTGGTTTTAGGGAGCAATATGTTTCCATACAAACACCACTATTTTGATTTTATTGATGGTTTTCTTTGGTAAAGCAAAATGTTGTATTTGCATGTTTTTGAAAAGTGAAAAATGTTCTTTTTACTTGATTCAGAAAAGTGCAAAATTTTCTATTTACATGTTTTGAGAAAAGTGGAAAACGTTTTATTTCCATGTTTTTGAAATATACAAAAAACCTTATTTGCCGGTTTTTGAAAAGTGTAAAATATTTTATTTCCATGTTTTTGAAAATTCAAAATATTGTATTTACATGTTTTTAAAAAATTCAGGGAGCGGGGGCTGCCAGCGCTAGCCTCATTATCCGGCCCTGGGGTCACATCGGTTTCTAAAAATGCGGATTTTTCCATGACGTAATTTGTGGACGATCCCTTATAAATGACTGTAAATACCGTGTAGACTGTTTGTTTTCAAAGGAAGGCTAATTTTTGCCTAATAATAAATTACATAAGAAAATACTTTTAGTAGAATTAAATGCATTATTAATTACACACCACATTATTAGGGATGGAACAAGTCATTCTACTGATAGTTTTCTATAGTTCTACTTCTACTGCGACAAAGAACCCTCAACCCCACAATTATGTCTTCATTCTAATTCCTAATTCTATACTACGAAAATGATCCCGTGTAGAATCGTACTCTTCAAAGCGTTGCGTTACGGTGACTGTCTAAACAAATACTAATCGGTGAAAATGCACATATGAAGGCTAAGGGAAGGGGTACGTTCGAGCGAGTTTCTCTCTGTTGGAAAATTTCTTTTTATTTTCAAATTTAAAATACCTCTATGTATACTCACTCGGAATATTAATTACTGGAATTGAAGAATTCCATTCCACATCATCATCATCGTCATCATCATTATCCATTTGAATGAATGAAAATTGAATCAAATTTCTCTATATGCGTCGTCGTTGCCTTTGTTGTAAAATGCAAAATGAAAATGGGGGCTGGACAGACTCCGAGACCGAGACAGACTCAAGGAATAAGGGGCTACTGATATAAAAAGGCTGTGTTAAATACATACTCAAGATAGTATTTTTTGAATTTAAATTTTTCTAGAAGGTCCCGGCAATAGCGTATTACAGGGATAGTCCATAAATGATGTCATGGGGAGGCTCAATGGGTCTCCTTGGATACTGATGACACCATAATATATATTAAAGATAGCCATTTACACAATGGCCAGCGCCGGATGATGCGGCCAGCGCAGGCAGCCCCCGCTGTTTGAATTTTCAAAAAACATGCAAATGGAACATTTTGGAGTTTTCAAAAATATGTAAAAAGAATACTTTGACTTTTCAAAAACATGAAAAATAAATATTTTTGTACAGTTCAAAAATATGGAAACAAAACATTTACCACTTTTCAAAAAACATGTGAATAGAACATTTTGCACTTTTCAGAATCAAGTAAAAAAGAACATTTTGCACTTTTCTAAAACATGTAAATACAACATTTTGCACTTTTCTAAAACATGTAAATACAACATTTTGCACTTTTCTAAAACATGTAAATACAACATTTTGCTTTACCAAAGAAAACCAGCAATAAAATCCAAAACCAAAATGGTGGTTTTTGTATGAAAAAAATTCCTGCCTAAAAGAAATTCCTTCGTCCGGCCCTGACAATGGCTATAAAAGCTGATGAAAGGGGTCTCATCGATTCCTACACATCATTTATGGACTACCCCTTCTGCATCTCGTTAGTCATGAACAAGTAAAGGCGTCCACATCTCCCATTTGAAATTTGAATGCAGAAACTGAAAGGGGATAATAATTTGGATTCCAGCAGCGATAGTGATACGGTGTACTCAAAGCATATAATTTTATTTTACACTTGAATTACTAAGACTTGTCGGGGCCGGAGCCGGAGCCGGAAATGAATCACCATGTGCACTGTAGGCATAATAATGTACTGCTAATGGAGGCGCATTATCTATAGATATTTGGACACCATGATGGGCATTTCAGTATGTGCCTTTTACACGCTTTAATCCCATCATAAATTCCATGAAATCTCATAACTAATATCAGTCGAAAATGCTCAAGCAGAATTCTCAATACTGAATATATGGACCCTCAAAAATATCAGTAATTATAGACACAGATACTTTATTGCAAAAGCCCCAGTTGAATTTTGAATTCGACATCAAATTATTACAAGGCATGTGAACGAAAACGAAAACGATGAAATTCATGAGGACAAATTGCTTTTTGTACAAATACCTATACAGACGCAGTCAGAGTTCAGTATAGTACAGCATATGGGTATAGGGAACTCAATATTGCAGCACGATTACGATTACGAATACGATTACGCATACGATTACGCAGTGTATTGTATTGTGTGATGGTCTCACAAAAGAACAAGGTATCTCTATACATGAGGGCAGACACGAATAAAATTGAGTCGTTGAATACCTTATGGAGTTGGACTACGTTGTCTGGACAAAAAACGCGAGACTCCCTACTGTGCCTGTGCCTGTGACTGTTTGGCTGCCATTTTGTTCTCTCAGGATATATACTGTATTATACAGGTATTCTGATACTGATAGTACATTATATGCTAAATAGTCTAATAGTCCGTAGGCCGTAGGCTTGGAACTTGGGAAATATCTGCCGTAGAACGTAGGACGTAGGTGGTTTTATGTAACTACTAATATAACTCCTGCCATGTCAATGGCTCGGATGGTAATGTGGTAGTTATACGGTTTTAATTATAACTATATTAACCATAAGCCCCTTAAGAACTTAAGAAAAAAAGGTGCTTTAGTCATAAATTATAGCTGAGAAAATCCAGCTATCTGTTCCAACAATTTATGGCTCAATCTTCCCTATGACATTATCTTTAATTTATCATCCGTCTCAATCTCAGCTCAGCACTTCCTGTCTCTATTTCTTTTAGTTTCAATGGAAAATTACATACCATGTGGAAAATGAAACTATCGTCAGTATATAGGTATAGGGAAATTATTTATGAATGATCCTTCACATTTCTTCCTGTGCCGAAATGCCCAACAAAAACATTGGAGATTTACAACTTATTGTATAAAATAACCTTGTGAAAGAATATAACTTACGATGCTTTACAGATAGAGGTGCTTTGTGTACTTCAAAATTATTCAAAATAATACTATTTTATCTTTTAGACCATGAACGTGAACGTAATACAATTTTGCAAGATCAGTATTCAGTATGTGGAAGGAAACTGTAGCCGATTCAATCGACAATAAATTACTATCTAATTATCTTTATGCAAAAAGAAATATTGGTAGGGGACGGGGGATATAATGTAAAGATGACATTCTAATTTCTAAATTAATGCAGGTGCAAATTACTTTTGTACATTTAAAAATTACACTCAAGAAAGTGGACATTACAGGGTGGACTTTGGACATGGAAATTATGGGCAATTATGAAAGCATTTTTTATATGTAATAAAATAATTGATCCGCATACATTAAATTATGGGGTGTATGCAAGGTTCTTCTTACATTACTTAAGTAGGGGATTGGGACTCGCGCTTTGGCTGTACGCTTATGTTTAATAGTGCAAAGCGCGTCCTCCTTCGTCGTCTCAATTGCCTATACAACAAGTCGTAGTATATTTTTTTTCTTTACAAATTTTTAATACAAATTATACGTAAAACCATTTTAGAAATAAAAAAATGTCCGTCTGCCAAAGATCCCTATAGCCCGAGTTTAAGTAATAAAAGGGCTGATAACTTTTGCAGTATGTCTTACATATAGAATGTGAAATTAATTATTGTAAATTGGAATAGTACAAAATATTGTAGAATTTTCGCAACCCTGAGCCCTGGATATAATTATACACTCTCAATTTTGCAATAGGGAAAATACGTAATAATTATAATCTTTACTTTTCTACAATAATGAAGGATACGGTCTACGTAAAAGATGAAAAACATACAAATGGCTATAATAGCTATATTATACAAATGTATAGTATGTAGTATAACTGTATATGAATATGTAGGAAAGAACGATACAGGAATATGGAATTATAAATAATTACAGCAAAATAAATGCTATGCTATGCTATGCTCCCACTCGATCTCACATTATAGTCACTATACTCTGCAGGAACTAACCTTGAATCTTTTCGTCGACTAATTGTACTCTCGAATTTATGCGCTGACAGTCAATTGATTTTTTGTCATTCATATTGCACTCGGACAACTACTGACATTCGCTCCTTTCGTTTCGCCCCTCGACAACTACACTGTGTAACTTTAAGATGGAAGCAACATTAATTTGGGTTTTATGATCGCCACTGTATGTTATACTGTACGAATTTTTTTATAATCGTCGTCATCTAATATAATTCATGATAATTTCTATGTTTATTCTGCAAGTTTTACACTGGGATACATTTTTATAACCATAATTCTGCCAACTGTCCACTACTGTCTGCCTTCTGTTTTCAAAACCTTTCCTATAGCAGAATTAATTCATTCAGCGACAGTACTTCATTATCGCTATCGCTACACTTACTTATAGCTATGTATATACATATGCTGATTAATATTTTGAATTCAAACCTGGCTATAAGTTTCATATATATTTCTGAGTTGGGTAGTTCAGTCTCGGTCGACATCGATCTACAGCTTTGTTAATACACTACCATACTACCATCAATATCAAACTCCAAAAAAATAGAGTATGCCAAAGCATACAAAGATATCATGGACATGGTGGTAGTGGTGTTAAAGAACTAATACCCATGTGGATATACCCCCTGAATACTGAATACCAGTTGCAGTCCCAGGGACAGGGCCAGTAAATAATACAAGGAAAAAATTACAAAGTTTTGAGGATTATTAAAGTGAGTTGAGCCAAAGTGGAGCTCATATCTGAAAGGTTAGGTTTTTAGATGATGATCCTTCATTTTTAGTTTTCGTTTGTAGGCAGTGGCAGTCTAGGCTCATAATCCCTAGCGCTACTTCACAAAAAAGGAAATAATATTATCAAGTATATAAGTAGGAAATAGGTAGGTACGTAAAAAGAGGCTTTTTGTACACACAGCCCAGTGTTTTGTGATATCTTGATATTGTATGATATGATATGGTGGCGGTTATGAAAGAGCGTGTTTACAGTTTGTGTAATAATGATACCTATTATGAGATGATGATAACCATAACCGAAAATTTGGCCTATTGAAAAAAACGCACATAAAGCCATAAAGGGAGCGGGTAGTTCTTGAGAGCGGCCGTCAAAAACATATAATAGCAACAGCAAAGCAACGGCAAGTTGCTGCGAAGCAAGCTCTTAAAAGTTTTGGAAGTTTAGAGTTTTGAAGCTTAAAGGTATATTATTATAGTTTTTACATAGATTGATAATATGTCTACTGATATTATTGTCCATTTTTAACACTTTACAAAACGTAACACATTCTATACATTATACACAGTACATAATGAAGAAAATGAGGATGGGGATACGGATAAGAGCGGTAGCTTATTACTTATTAGTATTAAATAGGTAGGTACCTTATACCTCAAAGAATATAGGTTTATCAGAAGGCGAAGGTATAGATACTTCTTTTCCTTGTAGGCTTAGTCTATTCAGAACTCAGTCACAGTCGAGTAAACAAAAACAAGTATTGTACACAAGTGTTGTACCGTAATAGCAAAATAGTAACATATGACCATATATCATTTTGATCCACCAAAAAACTTTGACTGCCGACAACGTACCAACAACGTCCACGACATTAAGCTTTTTCTTATTTCAGTCTTACAGAGGAGCCTCCTCCTTTTCTAATTCCAACTAAAAAGCTTCCTTATTTCCTGGCATTAATACATCTCAATTCAATCTTAAGGAAAGGATCTGTCTGATCCCGAGTTGTTGCGGCACAGACACTGCCTTATTGGTATATCGGTGCTCTTTTTTTCAGCAGTCAATATAGACCCACAGTACCAACACCGACACCGAAACCGATAGAGTATTAAATTTTACGAAGAGATACCCTGTGTTTTAAGTCGCATTTACACTGAGGCGTGTGATCTAAATCCAACTAGCGTCTTTTACTTAACATAATATATAGGCCTATCTAAGGTACTTCAGTAATAGTATATTACTTACATTTTTGTAGGTGTCTAGGTGTACAGTATTCTATTCAATAATTTATTTTACACACCGACACAGACCGACGATAAGTAAGATCTGTTTCCGCTCCTTTTTCGATTTCGATTTTCTTCGACTCTTTTTCCTCGTAGTTGACTGACTCACATGCACACACACTTCATGAACTTCATGAACTGAGCTTATAAAGGAATAGGAAATGATAAGTCTTTTTTTTTCTTCGAGATCGAAATGGAGCGGAGGTCCAATTGAGACTCACAAGGAAAAGTTTAGTAGATATCGTACATTGTGAATACTTTGGTGGAGTTTGGAAAGAGTGAAGCATCTAACTAGTAAGTATTTTATTTTTGGTGCGAGAAAAAGAGCTTCTGTTGAGCTTGAGCTCAGGATCATGTTCATCACGATTGAGTATTATGTCGGATTTGCTCCGAAACTTCATCCATGTCGACCAATCTCCAGGATCCAGGACTCCAGGAAAGGGAAGAACCGACTTTACGGAACTCAATGTATGTATAGTACCCGGCGTGGGTAGTGATCAACTCACAAGTAAAGCCCTTAAAGCCTGGTGTAACAAGCATCTCATCAACAACGTTATTAGTACCAGCAGCAGTGTTGTAGCAGTACTGGCACTGGTACTGGTACCGGTACCGATGCCAGAAAAGTAGAGAAGCAGATCATATAGAAATGATCTCAAAGTATCATGCGGACTCAAGAAGATCTTATACCTTTAAATGAAAAGACAAAATTGTAAAATACGAAAACTAGCAACTTCTTTCTCATTTCGGTCCGGTAGTAAAGCTTTTACGGCCGATCAATAATTTTATTCTTTTTTGAGTAGTAGTAAAATGCATACGACAATTTGATCGAGCAACAAAAATGACACCGATGCAACTGCAATCCAAAGCATAGTAATATGTAAAACCCCTGGGTTCATTACTACGCTTAAAGATGTGTAAATAGTAAATATTGATCTGTTCTGTTACCCTGTTGTTCAGTTGTTATAACCTTATCAGTCTGTATGAAGAATTTTCGATGTCACTGGTACTGGTGACTGTAACGAAAGGACCGGAGGCTGTTATACAGTTACAGAGTTACGTTTACACAATAAAATATTCAAGTAAATACAAGGAAAAATATCTATAGCTCGTGCTGACATATTTTGTTGCTGACTGGTACTGGTTGGTTTGGTTTGGTTTCTAGTACGGGTAACGGGTCCGATGTCGGATTGAGATGAAATAAAAAAAGATCGAAATGAAATGAGATGAAAATATTTGTATGATGATTTCCTTTGTTTCCTCAACCTCTGTTTAGCGCTTTGGGGTCTTTTTGATCATTCTTATCTAGTCACTGAATCTTTTTTCAATCTCACTCGATCAGATTACGATTTACTTGAAAAGAACACAACACGGGGACCCTATGTTTCTCTATTTTGTTTTCTATTTTCCATAAATCCACTCATCCATACATACACGAATAAAAGCATATTATGTTGTATGTAGTTTATCAGTTATACATACTAAGATACCCAAAACGAGTAGTCCGTAGTCAGTAGTAGTAAATTATATATGGCAGATACCTATCCTCCATCAAGATACATTATCCAGCAAAAGCAAATACAGCACAGTGTCATACTAATTCACTATCATAATCCGGACCGTCTACAGATGCTTACTTTGTACTTATTTTACTTCCTGGATCAACAATTGGATGATGACATGATCAACTGACTAGTAGTAAGTTTGATTTGCTCAAAATTTTATGACAATCTTCAATCTTCTATAACAGATATTTGCATTTTATAACAGCAATTTCAGACCAGCACCAGGATTATTTCGAGTGAAAATACCAAGCACAGAGTTCACCCCCTCCTCTAGTGTAGTAGTTCTTGCACTTGATACCTTTAAAGCACCCTTATATCTTATTCTATGAAAACTGACATCAAGAGACAAGAAGAACTATATTGACTATTGACACACACGACATGTTGTTGGTGATCTCTAGAGTATTTGAAGCTTGAGCAAGTTACTTAATCATTTATTATTCACCATTCACAAGATAAATTTCAATGTCAACTTAAAGAGCTTTGCTCCTTGGTGACAAAAATACGACGGCTGACGTGACGGGGCTACCGTCTCCGTTTTTAGCTCGATGGAATTGAAACCGGGTCACATTCAAAAGTGGCAAATAGATCAATTTAAATAAGGGTTGAAATTGAAGACTGACTGGCTGACAAAGTATGAATCGACGGGATGGCTCAGAATGTAAATAACATTAAAAATTTAAATAAACGTGGAAGTTCTACATACTTAATGCGTTTGTAATGCATTTTCTGTTTTCTGCATGTATGATAGCTGCCAGAACAACTACGAAACACTACAAAGAAAATCTCAATGAAACTCGATCAGCAGCTGATTCAATTTAAATAATTGAGAGGGAACATACGAATTGAAAATTGAATCCGAATACCCGAATTTTCCGTACCCTTATAAATTATTACTGCTTTGTGACTTTATTACAATCTTAATTTGAATGCAATTTCTGATGAACGTGAAATACCAAATACCTATATACTACATGTTTGCAACTTCTTTTAGGCAAATCTCTGTTTATCAGTTTAAAGTGACAGTAAAATTACATTATATATATATATATAGGGGTAATGATAGTTTAGTAATTCTTACCGATTTTTAGCAGCAGCAGCTCGATCCCTTTGTCTTCGATTTTTGAACCAATTCCCAACTTGTGTTGGTGTGAGCCCGGTGGCTTGAGCCAGCTCCCGTTTCTTGGTAGGATTTGGATAGGGATCTTGAAGGTACCATTCCCGGAGGAGGGATCTTGTTCGTTCCTTAAAACAGTGGGTCTTTTGTTCTCCATCCCAGATTGTCCGTGGTAATGGAAACTTCTTCCTCACCCGATATTTATCGACGGGACCTAAGGGTCGTCCACGAAGTTTCTCTGCCTCCTGATAGTGTGCCTCCAACCACATTGCTTGAAGTTTGGCATGAGAGTCTTTGGTAAATTTATGTGTTTCAAGAATATGATAAAGTTCACGGAAATTCCCAGAGTGAAATGCAACAATGGCACGTGCACGGAGGACTGACTCACTTTTACTCAATTCCCCAATGTTTGGATGAGCCACGGGGAGGGACCATAAAAATCTAGCAAGTCTCTCAATGTCACCACTCTCCTCCAGTGTCTCACAAACTGCCGCAACTTGGGTCACTGAGAAATTTAATGTAGGGAAGGCAGCGGCTGCTGACAACATTTGTTGATGATGATTTGGTAAAATCGGTGTTGGAGCTGCCATTCCTGGAGGGAGATTCCCACCACCTCCATTTCCATTTGTTACTTGAGTTCCACCACCACCCCCACCACCATTAGCTGCGGCAGGATTAACGGCATTAAATGGATTCGGTTGTAAGTTGCCTAATCCAAGGGCCATTCTTAAAGCTTGTGGTATTATGATTGACTTATTATTGGGATGATGGTGATGATGATTATTATGATTGTTATAGTGTTGTTGGAGATGGTTCTCAAGTTTCTGTTGATGAGCCTCAATATCACGGAGGAGGAGTGGATGGAAAAATGAGCGTGGGAGATTTGCAAAATTGTGAACTTCGTTCTCGTTACGAATGTGCGGAGGTGTCTGATGACCTCCAATTTCTAGAGGGACACATTCATAAATTCGAATTTTTAATAATATTACTTTTATTTGCTCAAGTATTTCACTATTCTTATTAGCAGAGGAAATTACCACTAAGGTAAAGAATACAATTAATTGACGACTAAAACTGCTATGAAAAAAACTAATATTTAATTTTAATTTCTATTGATTTAACTTTTTCGTCTCTAATTGCTTTTAAAATTGGTTTTTGGTAAACTCCTTAAATATATTAACACCGAAATAAGAAATAAATCAACTTACCACTGCTGGGTGACTGACATGGACTGTCAGTTTCCGATTGAGATCTGGATGAAGTTGTAGTTTGACGATCTTCTATGTCAACCTTGAGCTTGTCGACGCCAGGCTTTTTGGCCGCCGATTCGCTCACTTTGTGTTCAGGAGCCAGCGTAATACCGGTTTTTAACAACCGTGTACTACACTTTTTTCTACTTCTCCGATTAATTATTATAACTTATGCGGTACTTGAACGCACTAGCAGAAATCCATGTTCAATGAAATAATGTCAAAAATTGCACAAAATGTTGCTATATTAAAAGCATTTCAGAATTCCAGAGCAGAATACTTAAAAATTTTGAAAACGTCTTATATAGATTCTCCTTATTATTTCTTTAGTGTGTTCATCTTGTAAAAATTGAATTTTACAAATATTGATAATTGTTTGTAGTCACAAAAAAAGCTTGAATAATGTTTTGTAAAACCACTTCAAAATGTTTCAAAAACTTTTTCGTAATTTTTCGAAATTACAATCCAAAAATTCAGTAGTACTAAGGATCTTCACAATATATAAATTTAAATCCACTGATTGTACTCGATTAATTTCAAAGTCCACCAATCTAGTTTAATATTCGAATATTTTACTTTCACAAAAACAATGAAGTAATTCAATTAAAATTTTGAATTCCAACTCAGGTTCCAACACTATCTCAAAAAGTCACAAATATTTTAAGTGAAAAACAGTAAAATTCGTAATTCAATTTTGAATCTTTCTTCTTGGGTAGAAAAGTAATAATTGGGTAGATATTTTTCTTGTAATCCTTTTCAAAGATCCAAGTCACATCCGAAAATTCAACAGTAAAAAAATCGAATTTTCAAATTTTGAAATAAAAACTGTCAGAGTGCCGATTTTTTGAAAATTGTTGAAAACTAACTTTGTGTGAACAGGGCAAATTGAAACAGTGCTATGGTTGTTCCGTCCGTGGTAGTTGGATGTATATGTGTGTGTGGGCTTCGTAGTCCGAGAGGGGTTGTATATAGTTGTAGTAGGTTATATATTGAGAGGACTATCAGTGATGTATTGTATAGCGATCCGGGAGTGATAGTCTATGAATACCGGGTGTTCCACTCGGGTGTCGTCGACTGTCGATGTCGATGTGGACTGGTGTGAGACGAGACAGACTCAACTGTAGTCTCACTCAACAACTGTGGACGAGGTTAAAAAAGCGAGTCAGTAAAGGAAGGAAATTGTAGTTGGTACTTGTAGTTGGAGCAATAAGAATGAAATACATGATGATATTAGAGGAGAGAGAGAGTGTCTGTAGGAGATAGTTGCTCTTGTTTGGTTGAGCCGGGGAGTATGGAGTATGGCAAGTGGTGTGGTAGAGGTTGGGCTGGGGTAGTTCTCCTACTTCTTCTTCGTACACAGTCGAAAAAAATAAAATCCCAAATCCTCAACAGCAGTGTTCGAGGATCCTCTCTGTTCATGTTCACTAGGAGCTATTAGGTTTGGTTGGCGTTGGATAGGAATATCGCTTATAAGATTGGTTGTCTGGGTGGAGTTGGGGCTGAGACATGATAGCCGTCTCGTTGGCCACCTAATCAAGGCTATCGGCGCACCGGAGCCGTTGATATCCTCAGTGAACAGGAGAATTTTTGGAGGAGAGAGTTACAGCGAGAGAGAGAGAGAGAGAAAGAAAGAGGGGAAGCAACCCACAGAACAGAGTCAGTCTCTGTATCATCTCCTATCTCTCTCACTTCGAAACATAGCCCATAGTTAGTCCTCGGCTTCCTTGTGTATGTACGGATATCTCCTCATCCTTTTCCTATATAACTCCGACGAATACGATCAAGTTTTGTGAGAGAAGATTGAAGGAGCGATGTTTGGTACACTGTTTCCTAACCCCCTTGAACCAGGTCCGCCCCGATGCCCGTCATCCCCATGGTAACCCTGGGGAAGTCCAATGAGCGGAGGGAGTCCTTTGAATTGGTTCTGGGGGCTGAGTCTAACTTTGGGGACGTTCCCTTCAACAACTACCTCAACTACTCAGAGAACAGAAGTTCGCAGATGCACGATGTGGAATACTGTTCAAGAACCAAAACCAAAAATTCACTCGCTCTACACTGCTACGGCTCAGCTACGGCTTCCCAGTATCTCTCTCAGTCTCAGTCACTCTCACATTATTGTCACATAATGCACGGAGCCACTCTCATCTGACTGAGCAAGCAAAAAAGGAAAACAAACGAGGAGATACTGCGGAGATAGTCTCACTCCTGGCTTCTACCACAGATCAGCAGATGAAGATCCAGTCATGGAATCTTACACTCCATGCCCCATCCTTACCACTACCACTCCTATTGTAACAAGTCTAATTATGTAATGTGGAAAGTTCGGTGTTATTCAATTTATAGACAAATTACTTAGTTCTCTCTTCCCATTTGTCTTCTTTTTTTTGTACAATTTAAACTAATTATTTGGAAGCGGAAAAAATTATGGAGGTGTCTCAAAAACGTATGATGTAAAATACAACACTGTTTTTTAAGTTACCTAGATGCGAATTATTAAAAAAGGCATATGCTTCCGAATACCAGGCTTCCTTTTTACAGGTACCCACTATTTTTCTCACAGTCTTCATCTGCCTCAGCCTGAGCAATTATTCCAAGTTGGAATTCGATTTCGATTTCGACTTCGATTATTCACGTGTTTTCTACTGTGATTTTGCTTATTTGATTAATACAGAAAATACGATTACCTATGTAGTACGCTCATTAAAAGGCATTTCCAGCCGAGTTTTACCTAATTAATCGGGGAAAATTCACGTCGGCTTGTATAATTTTTTGTGATTTCCCGTCTAATGTCTTATCATGCGGTTTTAGTTTGGAAGAAAATTGAGCCAGTTTTAATCAGTTTTTTCGAAAATTAGTAAAGTGTAAATTCGTTAGCATTAATTCATTGGTTCTGGTTAATTGTATTTTTCTTCTTCAACAGTGCAGCGGTGCGGCATTTTTACTTCAGTGTGTCTGCAGAAGTTTGATGAATATAATTTGTTTTGTAGTTATTACATTATTAAATATTAGGGGAAACCGATAGAGACCGAGACCGCAATAACAGCATCACTAAATGAAAAAACATTCAGTATTGGGGACGGGGAATTGAATCTTGAGCCGGAGGATTGAGAAGGAATTTATGAATTCACCACAAATATCATTATAGCTATAGGTAACAAATAAATTCGTGTGTATATATAAATTCCCTATGTCATGTCATATGTAGCAAAAAAGGACATTCCATATTACATATAAGGGGGACCTCCAACTTTGACATCTTACACAGGAATAAGATGAAACCAGAAACTACCCACCTTTGGTTTTGGTTTGGTTTGGTAGTTTTTGGTCGTCTTGGTTTTGGTTTGGCTTACACATGGGATGTACTGTGCAGTTGTCCCATTTCGTTTTCGATTTCCATCTATTTATTCTACAACTAAATACAACGACCGACATATTAGTATTGTCATATCTTTACTCTTATTACTGCGTGGGTCTCCTTGTTTTCGTATTGAAATAATTTCCATTGCTTCGGTCGGTCGGCAGCTCAGGTCTTCGTTTTCACTTTGTATTTCGTACACATGTTCGCTCGTATATATTTTCCTATTCATTGGGATTGTCCGGCGGTGGCGGTGGTTTGATTTGGTTTGTTATTGTTTACCTGTACAGAATGATAAAGATAATTTCATCTCCATCTCCATCTCTTCATCCGTCAAGATTCTAGAATCTAAAGGTGCAATATGTCTATTATTTTACAAAAAATACTGATTGCCTCTAGCAATGATATTACAAAGTATCTTTTGTACTAGCGTAGCACACAAAAAAGGATTAGAAATATTACTAAACAGCATCATCAAAAATACAAAATCAAATCAACAATCAAAGGGATTGCCTACTACTTATGCCTTATGCTACATAAGAAAAAATATTTTAGTCTGCCACGCTATATAAAAGCAGGAAAATATGAGACAGAATTTAAGCGCTTATATAGAGCGTATCCATAAATTCTATTGTTAAAAAATGTTGGTTCTTTTTTATAGGTATATCTGTAAAATTCGTGTGTCTTCGTGTACCTGGCTGCTGGCTTGGATAAATGGACCATGGGTAATGGGATGGGAAGATGGTGGAATTAAAGATGAAATGGTCCAGTCAATCCAATGTATGGAGCAAAAACAAAAAGTCAAGACAACAAACTGCACAGCACAGCAGCAGAGAAAATATAGAGAATCCACATCGATAATAATTATTGATCTCCTGCCATCGCATCACTCGCAATCCTCCACGATTTCCTACTTAATGTTCATCGTTATGTCGTCCGCATGCATTCTTTCTACCGATGTCCCGAAGCCGATGCCGATACCGCTGTTGCTGTTATGGTCGATTGTTCCATGGAAAAAATACAAAGATTCCTGATTGGCCCTGAATTCCCTGTACTTACCTATATATGGAATAATAACTATACACAATAACACAGTGAAGACAGAATAATATATCACAGTGAGTGCGATGCGTTCGTTCAAAGTTTTTTGGGAGTGGGATGCGGCGGGCAGAAAATCAAATCAGACGAAGGGGAAAAAAAGGAGAAAAATGCACATTACTTATGTACAGTATATGTAACACTGCTGTGGCTGGTTCTCGTTCGAATTCTGATCTGGTATGTGGCATACCAATACTGCCGCAGATCGAGATCGAAGTAACATCTGTAAAAGAATAATAACTGTCCATTTCCATATACTGTCCGTGAAAAAAGCAAGAAACCCAATTGACGTTAATAATTAACAAAGCCACACACTCAAACCGTATACTGAATTACTATACTAATATTACATAGATACCACTAATACTAATAATGCATCATATCGTTAATCGTTATTGAACTTGAAAATTGTAAGTGCAAAATACTGAATTTATCCAATCATTGGAAATTTGCATAGTATTTAAAAAGAAGAAATGTCGATTTTATTCATCGTCATTCGTCAGATTTATCAGTAATAAACTTGGCAAGTCCGAAACATCCATGTTTCATTTTCGTGTTGGAATTCCAATGGTGAATGAATGTCTATAACTGGAATTTAAAAAATGTGTTGTTCGGTATGTTCCTTTTTTTGTATATTATGTAGACTGAAAAGTGATGGGAAGAATTAAGAAGGAAATGAGCCCGGCCGGAATTGAACATCATTCGTTGCACAAGAAAACTACCTACCTACATAATATACTCAAGAATAGTGGGATATAAAAAGAAAAACTTTCGTGTTGATGATGTATCTATATTATATGGAATTTGGAATATCGCATCGCATCGGTGTGTGGGTATTTTACATAACGGATAGTGTATGGGAATTCAATCCAAAATCCAATGGAATGACACGAGGTATGTACATCAAAGGCAAGGGTTAAAATATACATGTATCCTACTTGCAATCTATGACGTGTTGACAGGCAGGGAAAGGGAAACGGTACCGGTACGGGCACCGGCACCGGGGCCGGGACCGGGAAGGAAAAGATGGCTTATTCAGTGAAATAATTTAGAAAATTGGGAAGTATGTGACTATCTTTTTCGAGGAGTTTCTCTCTCCTCTGTGTGTCTGCCGTCGATCTCCTTCCTTTTTTTTCCTTTTGCTTTTGATCAGTATTTGGAAAATAGAGGCTCAAGAAAAGCGGAACCAAACCAGGAGCCCGGAACCAGGAGAAAGGAAAACTCTTGAGTGAGTGAGAGAGAGAGAGAAATCTATTCAATTCTTCTTCATTTCCCAATGGACTCCGTCTTCAACTTTCGAGTGGGAATCAAGACGCATCACAATCATCATGAGGATCATGTGCCATGTCATCCCAAAGTATAAAGTAAAAGTCAGCGGAGCCTGGAACTGGAAGACGACTCAAGACGTGTAGGAAAAATGGAAGGAAACAAAATACAATGGGAAATAATCCTGGAGGAGGATGTCGATGTCGACGTTGAGGATGGCAACACTCCCGCTGCTACTCATGCTATGTTGATATACATGTTTGTAAAAGGATGCGCTCTCATCGTCATTGTCATTGTCATGTAATATCCACGAACATACATCTCATCATCTCATACATATGGAAAAGATACGGACTCAAATTCAGAATTCAAAGATTTGTGTTGGAAAATTCAGGGATCGGGATCAGCAGGCCCATGACATGACTCACTGGATCTGGAACTGGAACTGGATATTTGAAAAATACTGAACCTGAAATATGAATCTGAAATCCCTTCGAAAAAAAACAGACAGCCTTTTCACTTATCCTCACTATCAACTTTCTTTCTGACTGTTTTCTCTTCAAATTCTATGTGGAAGTTGTGTTGACTTGACTGCCTAAGAAATCTCTATAGACTATACAGGCATTCGAATCGAGGAATTTATTCGTATTTAAATTGACGACTGTTTCTTCCTGAAATTGTGAATTTCATAATAATTCATTGTGAATTATACACAGTCAAAATTTGAAACTCAGATTATGCAATGGTTTGGAATGCGAAAATCATTTTTTGCGGAGTATAAAAATTCAAAGTATTTACTTATGTCGCATTTTTTATGTTGAATTTTTTACATTCCATTTCATTGTACTTTACGTATGTAGTTGATACTTGTTTCTGAAATATCCCATTGACATAAATTTTTAAAGGCCTTTGTATATTTTATAGATTATTTGAGTGAGTTGCATTTTGGAGTGCATAAAGAAAACATAGGGAATTAAATAGGGAAAACTGGAAACTGGAATTCTTCGGTGTTGAGTTATTGAGTGGGTATGTGGAGAATTGGAGAGGCATTTAACTTGGTTATTTTCTTTATTTGCTTTGAGGGGAGGAAGTTGACGTCCAGGAGCAACGACAACGAGACAGCATATAGAGATGCAAAAAAGTGCACCAAAATATACATTATGTACGTACATAAATACTACAGCTTCTATTCTATTCTATGCAGATCCAATGTCGCCTACGCTTTCTATGCAAAACAGCTCAAACCGATCTATAAAGAATTGAATGAAATCCGATTGAAAATCATTCCCAAAATCGATTCAAAATTCCCATGTAAAATTAATTTTAATTTCTTTAATAATACGCGCAGTGTCCGAATTCCAAATATTATAAGTTCACTATATATTATTATGAAACACTAAGACTTGTCATTAATATTTGTCTTTTGATTTATTTAATTAAAAAATTTGGACGAGGAACATTGCCGGCAATATTGCCAGTCATAATTTGAACGGTGAAAATTTTCCATCCTCAATCCTGCGAAGGTTGTTTATCTAATTTAATCTGGAATTAAAATGAGCAGTGTAAAAAAATACTAATTGTAAGTTTAGATATATGCATAAAATCTGAATTACGAGCTTTTTAAAGCTGAAAAATGCTCTATTTATATGCTTTTTGAAAAGTGTAAAATGTTTTATTCATGTATTTCAAAAATTTAAAAATGTTCTATTTTTGCTTGTGTTTTAAAAGTGTAAATTGTATTATTTACATGTTTTTTTAAAGGCGTGCAAAATGTTCCATTTGCGTTTTTGAAAAGCGCAAAATGTTTCACACGTTTTTGGAAAGTGCAAATTGCTACATTTGCGTGTTTTTGAAGAGTCCATCCACCGCGTAGCACAGATTTAAAATTTTCAAAAGTTTTTGATAAAAATTTGTGTCGTTCATATGCGCGTTTGTTTACATTTAAGCAGTGCGTCTTAATTAAATAGATGAATAATTTTCATTAATTACAGATAATTTAAACTATCTCCACATGTAATATTCTGTACTTAGCTTGTTGGTCGTAATATAATTTTAATAGACAGGAAATGAGTGTGTTTCTGTTTCTGCTACAAACAAAATATCTGAAAATGTAGTAATGCCTATACTTATAACAACATAACAAAAAAATATTCAGAGCATTATTAGTGCCTATATGTAAAAAGCCAGCGCAGCAGGAGGAACTCAGTAAAATTAAGTGCGGGTTCAAGTGTCCATAAAAGGCAATAGACTAATAGTGAGAGAGATAGGCGTGAATGGAGTTATTTTTACTATGAATTACTGCGGTGATATATGTAGGTAGTATATGAAATATGAAGCATGTTATGCGTCTTATACTTTTTAAAATTTTCACTTGTTTAAAATATACCTAAGCTATTTAATCAAAATCAAGGCTCCTACATATTTTCCTATACTGCGATATTTCCTTTTATAGGTTCAAATGAATAAAATGAAAATGAAGAATTGAAGACTTGTTCAGCTCAGTCACTGGGAGTCAATCTTCAAACTGGATCTGGATCTCTCCTCATTTACCATGATTAATTAGTGGAGGAAATAATGGTGAGGCTCTCTGGATTCTGGATATTTGGATTTGGAGAGACGCTCTCATCGTCAGTGAGAATGAAAGGAAGTGGGAAAGGATATAGGCATAGCTGGTGGTGGTATACTGTTATAGGGAAGCTGCTGTGATACGGGATGAAAGATACACTGGAACTGGAGAGCGTGGAGATCTGGAGAATGGAGGCGACTGAGGGGAAATGATTGGGGTCGTGACTTATCGACATGATGAGGTCGACGAGACACGCGAATAAATGTTAGCACACTTAATGAGTGTTCAAGTGCCTCTTGATGTCGACGTGGACGACTCCCGCAGTCGGACGCGTCTCACTTCTAATGACAATCGAGTCATCGGGTCCAACATACTTAGGGTGCGGGTGCCGGGATCTTCCTGTCACCACCACAAAACTCCATTCATGTCCCATATATCCAATCATTCATCCGTCGTCCCCACTCAAGTCCTAGCGCTGCCCGGATCCGAATCCGAAACCTAAACCGAATTCAGTCCAACTACATATATATGGCTCACACAGCACCCTGTGCATATAAAGAGTGAAGAATCAAAATGGTCCATCTACAATTTTAGATGGAATTAAAATGAGCTATCCCAAAAAAACACTAAATGAGAGAGATGCATAAAATCTTAATTAAGAATTTTTCAGGAGTACAAAATGCTCTATTTACATGTTTTTGAAGCGTGCAAAATGTTCTATTTACATGTTTTTGAAAAGTGTAAAATGTTCTGTTTGAATGTTTTTGAAAAGCGTAAAATATATTTAAATTATTTTTAAAAGTGCAAAGTATGTTTTTTGAAAAGTGTAAAATTTTCAATTTACATGTTTTTGAAATGTGCAAAATCTTCAAAATTCATGCTTTTACGACAATAATAGTTTAATATTTTTGTCGATAGTGCATTTTGTTTTTGCTGAAAATGGATATGGGTCATTTCGATTCTTCACAGACGAACAATTATATTAGTACCAGATTAAAATATCTCTAAAATGCACCGAAATACATTTTTCATTACCAATACATACATAATTTTTAGTTTTTTACAAAGTTTTTACAAAGAAAATGAACGCCATTTTTTGAATTCCACTATATGGTTATCTTTATCAGTATACGTGACATTTATATCACGGTGAACTATGCTGCTGCGGTCGATGTCTAAAGTTTAATAGTGGAAAGTGGAAGTGGCTCGTTACAAAACAAATGAATCGCATTCCATTGTCAATATGTAGGAATTTGTAGGAATCCAATTGACTTCCCTCCCGCAGTAAAATCGGCGACGCGTGGCTGATGAGGTTTGTAGCCTTTGGATTATTGGAATTATGGAATGCTTATAACAAACTGCTAAGTTACATACTGCGTCTGGCTCCAGAATTTTTAGTCGAATATAAAACACTACCATTTATGTGAGTACTTACTTATGTGTTTCTTAAGATTACGATTATTATGATAAATTAGCATATTATGCGTTTGCCGTTTAATTACGTGGAGTGTGGAGCTACACGCAGTCCCTTTATAAGGACTTGCTGATGCGCTATATGCGACGGCATCTTGTTCCTTCCTTGTTACCTTATGTAGGCAGATAATTATTAACTTGTGTGTCTGAACGTGAACTTTTATCCCATTTATTTTTTTAATTTATTTAGGAAGACGTGTAGAACATAGCGATGCAGGACGCGGTCACGGTTATGTAAATTAACTTCCTATAGATATTACAATTATATGGACATAGCTATGGGTTGAAGGATACCTTTTTTATATGTGGGCAAAATACGTGGAACAAATTGACGCATTATACTTTAATTTGTCTCGTGTCGATTCCCGATGTCGACGTCTGTCTGATGTCTCGGCAGAAAACAATCATGATTTTGATAACTATAAAGTCACTGTAGCTTTGAAGAATGTAGAATGGGGCCCTTTAATTTTTTAAATAGGTAGGTACTTTTCTTCACGATTTTACACTAATAATCGGAGTGTCTACGTAGGTATGTAATCTATGTGTGACAGCATACATACAGATAAAAGTAGGTCAGTTGTTGCAGTATTTGAATTTCAAGTTTGAAGGTGCTTGGCTTAATATTCTCAGAATTTTGGATTAATTGGCGAGACAAAAACAAAAGCCTGTAGCTGTATCGGTATCTGGTGGTTGGTATTGGTTTGGAGTAGAGTGTAAACGAAAAATGGATGTTTCGCGCAGGGATCTTCCGTGGGGTCCAGAGTTTCCTTTTTGACTCGAAGATATTTGACTGGTGGGCTGAAACTGATACCCCTTGTAGACACGGGGTGTATCCTTTTAATCCTTTAAATCCTCTAATTCTAATACTGGGAGTCACCTTACTACTTGTTAGAGAACTTGGGACCAGGACCGTAGACCAACCCCGTGCTGAGGTGTATAGCCGGCGACATAAAGAAACTCTTCGGTGTACTTACTTATCTATACTTGCGCTTATGTCTGACGCTGACTCACCAATTCGTAATTCCATTTCCCAGTTTTAGGGGATGATAGGCGACTGCTTAAATATCATCTTGTCTATTTATTTACATATTTATTTTTGCCGTGTATTATTGACAGTAGTGTCAGGATAGCAAGTATCTGGAAGAAGTAGCCTGGATAAAAAAACATCATTAAGTATGTATCTAACACATCCCTACTACACTTCGGAATATTTTAATTTTTAATGTGGTGGAAGGTAATTTTTAAAAAGAATATTATACATTTCAATGCGATGTAGCAAAGATTTGACTTGAAGCACAGTAGGATCATCTACCGTTTTAAATCGAAGGTTGGTGCAGTGAGGAAAATTCATGTCTGGAGGCGACTCAAGTTGGAGCCCAGCAGAGAACGCAGTCTCCCCACAAATGTGGGATGAGACTAGGTACTGAAACTGAATACGCTTCGAGGAAAACAGCATTAACAAATTGCCAGTGCCAGACGCCAGACTTACATGCAAAAGCACTTATATATTTAATTGAAAATAAAAATTCTACGAAAATTGTGATGTATTTTAAAAATATTTTCACTTATATTGAATACATATATTGATTTCAGAAATCCGTCAGGTTTCAGTAAATTGTAAGTTACTTCGATAATTATTTACGAACATTTTTTAGTAAAAACCTGCTAAACATTTCCATTTCCAAGTGCCTTATAATAATGGTCATAATATAATTTGTAAAACAAAGGTAAAATTTTAGCTACATTTACAGACATTGTTTGCTTGTGAGCGCAATAAGATTAACGTAGAATCAATATTCAGTAAGTATAGCTATACAGAAATCGAAAAATAGTAATGAGCGACCAAGGTCGACACAAATGGATAAAATAATTGTAACATTTAAAATTTACATTATGTACAGATATTTATGAATAAAAAATATAAGAGTCAAGTCATAAAAACTGGATGTGAGCTTATTTTTTTCGGGATGCTTACACCACGTGAGACGACATCCAGTGAACTGGACCACACCTATACGTTTAGAAAAAAACAACTGAAATTTTAAGATTGCATGCATTTAAATGTAGCAGGCCTATCTATATCTACAGCCTACGAGCACTGCTATAGTAATGTCTATAAGCACCAACAAACAGGTATTTTTAATTTGTATAGAGAATGTTCTATATAACAATGTTAATTGTGCTGTACTCGATCGAAGTGGTACATAATAAAAATAAAATTATTTTCTCCTCGAAAGCATTACTTGATTTCCATAATTTGCTGTTGAGCTAACAAGTGTTTTCCCCGCTCCAAAAACTTTCTTGATAATAGACTGATCGCATTTAAGATCACGGGGCGGAACTAGAATTTCTGGAGCTACAATATTCAGATAAAAATAATGACATGAATAAATATATGAATTTATCGTACACGTAATACACTGTATCAGTTTGTATGATAAATTTTAAATGGAGCTGGCTGCTTGCTTACACTTGAGGAAATCCAAAATGAGTGAGTTGACATAACTTGGCATTTCTTGCGGTAAGAAATGACCACCTCCTTCCACGATTTTCAAAGTGAAGTTGTCAACATACTCGGAAGATTTGCAAATCATTTCCAGACTTGTGTAAGGGTCAGAATTACCCATAATAAAAAGGGTGGGCACTGGTGATTTACGCATCGGTTTTGTACCATTTATTTGGAGGCTCATGAGCGTTCTGTAGTAATTGATTGGACCTATCCAGTCCTCTGTAATATAAATACAAAACCTTATGTAAATAGGTAGTAATACAATATTTATAAACAGTCTATGTTCAAAAAATGGATGTCCAATGTGTAAATGGTGGATGGTGGTTACCTTTTCTACTAAACGTGTACTTGAAAGCTTCGATATCCTGCTCAGTCAAATTACCTCGTTTGTTGTTAAACATTCTTGAAAATATCGTATTGAAAATAATCAAGTCTTGCTTCATTACTTCCTTTACCGGGAAATAGGGCAGCTGACAGAAGTAATGCCACCTGTTCAAAATTTAAATAGGTTCCAAGTACATTATAAATTATATTAGTTCAAATTTATTATATACTGTAATTTTAAATACACATACTATTGTTAATATTTTGGTATACCCTGTATGAGGTACTCTATTAAGGTTCATTTCTGTGAGGAAAGACAATGGATGTGGACTACTAATTGGAATGAAGTTTTCAACCAAATCCGGATACTGATTCAGAAAATGCCAGCCAAGTAGGCCTCCGTGTCCATGAGTTACTAGAGTGCATTTTTGTCTCCCTGAAATTAGCACAGAAATACGGACACGGAAGGCAATTAATCATTGTTTTTTTGTGGGTTAAAATCTTAAAATAATGACATGATCCATTATTTTTAATGTAAATTTAAATTTAACTGCTACATAATTTACCAATGGCGCTAAGGAAGTCGTACAGCTCTTGCACTAAAACTTCAATGCGATACTCACTACGAGATGTGGGTTTGTCAGAATCTCCATATCCTTTCATATCCATTGCTACCACCCAATAATATTCTGAAAGTCGCTGTAATTGAAATCTCCAGGAGTACCAAAATTCCGGATATCCATGGATGAGAAGGACGAGACGGTTATTTCTATCCCCCTTCTCCACATAGTGGAACTTTGAATGCTAGAAGGGCATAACGAATAATAATAAATATTATATACATATAAGAGAATAATAAATCCAGTCATCTCTTAGTCTCTATAGGCATCCCCGTTCAGAAAAACGTATTTTTTTTCTACTGAAATTAATCCGGTAATTTATATCAAAACGAAGCCATCAATCACACAAAATAATTCGACTTGTATTACTCCATATACTATCGTACTTAAATTAGTTTAAACTAATCTTCATCTGCTGAACTAATATCTCCTAAAAAGTTCTTTTCTTATCCGATTTGACTTGACAGTTGACGTCACACTTCATTGGTTTGCATTTTAGACTGTGTAGTTGATAACCATCTTCAGTCTACTAACACACTTTATATTTTTCGTGTAGCTCAACATCTCAATTGCATAAGAAGATGTCGAAATCCACAGCATCTTTGAGACATGATCAAGTTCAAGGCCTCCAAAAACCATTTCTTACGTTTTCTAATAAGAAATTGCATAATGAATCGAAACCTGATAACTTATTCAAGTATTTAAAACCACCACTCATACATAACAACCCCCAACTTCCTATCTATAGCTTTTTGAATGTTTTATAACTGCTACTTCGTACATAATTACATACATTGGTGCTGCTGCAGCCTTATAATTGCCCCCGTTTATTATCTGCTGAAACCTGCTATTTAGGAGTAACTATGTAAAATTATATTTTATGTTGTAAGTTGTGATTTAGAACTGTATCCCTGTCCTATACCTATACCGATACCGATCCGCCACCGCCACATTTCAGTTGACAGTTGATCATTTGACAGACTTGCATGGCTACATACATACGAAGAGATTGCTACGAATGCTACCCATCACTTTTAATTACGTTATAAAGTCTGAGACAAAAATGTCTGTCAACAAAAACCATTTAGAACTGTCTTTGAAGAAATGTGTGTGGAGCTGGCGACGGCGAGCAAGCGGTTCTACAGATGTTAGTCATATGCCTCTCATCAGTGATCCCTATTTCCGGATTTAGTGTGCAAGGCATGATTTTGATAAGGAATACGACAATAAGGGACAACTGACTGAACTTCTGAACATTGAACCAACATTATTTCTGGTAGTGATCGTAAACATAAAGATGAAGTCATTAAAAGCACATTATGCACTCTCGGAAGTTATAGTCGTAACAAATTGTTATCAGTTAGTAGACAAAGTTAATTAGATAGAGACGGCATATCATCGCGTTTGGCGTCTGGGCACCAACAAGAATTTAATTGTCTCATGTACTTGGCATGGAATAAAAGACTGACATAATTAACATTCACTTTACATGGTACATATAATTTAATGATGAATAAAGACAGTTATTACTATCATCATTATTATTAACCCATGTAGAACTGGTAATATAATGAAATGTTTGTCACTTACTAACAATTTAGCGTACTGATGCTGTCCAAAATATTCATCGGTGAGACAAGGCGGCGGCACACTCAAAGTATTCGGTTGATCGTAGTATTTGGGATGCACAATTAAATAGTACAAATGTAATGCGATATATTTAATACTGTAGATTATCACAAAAAAATAAAATTTAACTAAATTCGATAAGTAAGACATCATTTTCGTGAGGATGCTGTCTTGAGGGTGCGGCATTTAAATAAATTTGTCGTCTCAACTGTTGACCGTTTACTGTGTCTGAAGTAAAACTTTAGTTAACAGAGCAGTTAAAAACACGAGAAGTATGAGATAAAAAGTCACGATGCAACCGGATGTCTAATAAGCAATATTCTTGATATATCTTCAACACCCTTGCAATAAATACTTCATCGCCTTCATACAATCAAACTGATAATTAATGTGGTATTCGGTGTCGGTCATCAGTATCGGCAGTAAAACAAGTTAAATTCCTCTTTCAATTCAAACAAATCAGTATAATTTCACAGTTTACATAACACAAAAGTAACAAGAATTAGGGGACTTTCGTTGTTAGTAATTAACTAATCCGTTTCCCAGTTGACAGTCCAAGCTAAGCAGTCAAGTTGTAATCGGGATTGGATATGGATAACCAATTAACTTTCAACAGCTGACTGTTAACGAACAACTTTTTTGACTGTCCTTAAAACCTGGATGCTGGAACAGGATGTCGAATGTCGAACAAAAAAATATTACAAGGAGCTGCTGATGAAGCTGATGACGATTTTCTGTTTCATAGTTCTATCATTTGAGTCACTGTCAAACTACAAATGGTTTAAAATTGAAGCAGTAAGCCAAGTAACCTAATTAATAAACCACACAATATAATTATCTCTGTATTATTATTCACGATTAGTGTGTAAGATTTGTAAACAGTTTACAACAGCCTGATCAGCGTGTAAGTTTATACTAAAATTCCATAATAATATATGATCTTATACAACTGTTTGTAAAGTTTTAGAATTTTGAGTCACTGTCATTAGTCCTTCTTAATAGGAAAGTAAATACAGATGAGTTCATATTATTTATTCAGGATTCAGGAGATATTATACGTATTTTGGAGAAAAACCTTCAACATTGCTTCGATATCGTTTTCACTAGTACTTAAGTACTTAAATTCACGACCTCGGAACACAATATGAATACAAACAGGTTACGATGCAAGTAGTACTAACGAGTTAAATTTAGATAAATAGGACTATATAGCAAAAACACAGCTAATTCATTACATTCAACATTTAGTGACATAATATTCAAAAATATTCAAAACGCTGAGAAAACAGAGGCAAATTAAAAACAAATAAATATCACAAGCTTGCTCAATTTGAAAAGTCGAATGAGATGATACTGGCACCTGGAGCGTGTTGTAAATTGTAAATGGAACAAGATGGAGCAACCGGAACTATTCACTTACTAGTTTTTAATTAATTAATTAATTCCCAGCTACAACTTTAAAAATTATAAATCGTATTATTGCTGTCTGCTTACTACAACGTATGATGAAATATTTAAATGTTGGAAATTGGAATCTCTCGTCGTCTGTGACTGTGATGATGGCGTGTTTTAACTAATCAGCATCATGCGTGGATTTTATTTATAGGAGAGTGTAAAGGTCGTCTAAGCTGAATAATATGGACTTGAACCATTGCATTGCGTATCTCCTACTGTACAAATTTGCATATACATTAATAATTAATGTTGTGTATATTATGTACATTGGGCCGGTTGGGCACTATCGAGAGCCTTTAAAAGTTATCTGTACAAAATACAGTGACATCGCATCGTCAACAGCTGAAGCTTGAGCAGTCATATAGTGACGCTGATGACACTCGCATAATGATTTCCAAGTTGAAATTAGTTTCAAGCTTTAAAATATAAATCTACAGTGAAGACTCAAAACAGCCCATTTTCACTTTAAGTTTAAAAAAAATGTACTAAGCTAGAAACACGCTTAGAATAATTTAAACGCATATACCACCTAACTGTTAATTTGTAACTAATTTTTCTGTTACTCCTCCCACATCATCAGTACATTCAGTGAACGTTGATATACAGGAATTTCGGTTATGGATCTACCTACACCCAAATCACAGTTAGATGGCGTAACTGGTAATCCTGTTAAACGCTTTTGTTAATTGAAAAATAATTACAGAAGGTTGGGTTTGAACCCTCGACCGCCGGCACAGGTGATGGCCTCTTTAAACGCCAGAATGATATACCAAATTTGATTCTGCATGCAAATACAGTCAAGTGGTGCAAACGCTTTAACTGAGTTTCTGTATATTTTACTGATTTTGCTGCTAGCTGTTTCTAACACAGTGATGTTACATGTAAGTATAGCTAACTGAATTTTCTACTCTCCAAAGTTTCAAAATTTACAGATAAATATGTTAAACTCAAATCTTTAAACCGCTGTTAACGTCATCTTACAAGATTGCATTTTGCGTTTTTCAAAGACATGTAAATAGAGTATTTTGCACATTTCAAAAACATGTAAATAGAAAATTTTGCACCTTTCAAAAATGTACAAATACAATACTTTGCGCACTTGGAAAACATGTAATTAACTTTTTACGCATTTATCTCATTTAGTGTTTGACATAGCTCAATTTAACAGTACCTTAAATATGAAACGGCTGGTATTAATTCTTCACTGGCGATATGAATATTGTAATCAGGTACACGTTGGTTATCTTCCCAAGTCCCAGGTCCAGAGACTATCTTTATCAGACATTAAATTTAAATCACATCAGCAGTATTTTTATTTACTCAGCGAGTCATGTATTCACGTAGTGACTACGACTCGAAAATACGTTATCAATATCACACACTGCATATGTCGAGGACGTAGACTGACACTGAGGGGTCAAGTTACCATATATTGCTATAATTTCTAATGCAGTCCTAGACTGCCTAATTAAATATGTACCTATACGTTAATAATTAATTATCAGTTATATGCATAATAAATGTGGAAGGAGTTTTGACTCTGACAATGTATACTACCAAATTCCAAACCCCAATGTAATTGACATAAATTTTCTCACTTTCTATTTTCAATGCTTTTCTGAAATTTGAACTGCCCAGTCACCAGTATGGACCCTTTTAAGATCTCTTTTAAGACTTCACCGAAATAATTAATTATCAGTTTATCAATACTAAAATGGAATTTAACAGGAGGAATATACAATGTCCAATTCAAGCTAGAATTAAAATGCAAGATGTTTCCTGTAATTGTAAACATACATGCGCCTGTAATAGTACACGGGCCTAACAGGTAAGGGTTTAAATAGTACACGGGTCTATTTAACACACTATATTATGCACGCATGTGCAATACACGGGTCTGTAATAGTATACGGGCCTGGAAGGTCCGAATTTGAATAGTACACTTTACTGTTATGTACAGGAAATATGGTATGTCAAAAAAACACTTGAGATTTAATTAATTAATTGCATTCAAATGAGATAGATGCATAAAACATTATTTACGAGTTTTTGAAAAGTACAACGCATGGACTATTAACACGCTTTAAAAAATTCCAAAATGTTTTATTTACATGTTTTTTAAAAGTATATACACATCGCGGTTGAAGGACCAAATCCGAAAGCAAATCCGCTTCCTTCCACTTTACCTTAAAAACAAAAATCCGTGTCCTTCCACTTTTAATTTAAATAATCGTTTTATCTCAACAACTCCTAATAACATGGTTATGAAAAGTGCTAAATGTTTTAATATTATGTGTTTTGAAAATTTTAAAATGTTCTAATTGCAAAATATTACAAAGTGTAAAATGTTCTAACTACCTATAATATTCAAATGCACGTAAATAGAACACTTTGCGCTTTTCAAAATGATGTAGTTACCATAGTTTTCAACTTAAAACTATGCAGATTGAACAATTTGCACTTTTTAAAAGCATGTAGTTAGATTAGTTTGCGTTTTAAAATGATGTAGTTAGAATAATTCGCAACTAAAATAATGTATTTAGTGGATTTTTCATTTCTAATCATGAAGTTAGAGCAATTTGAGTTTTAAAATCTTGCAGTTATAACTATTTGCAGTATTTAAAGCCATATAGTTAGAACGTTTTGTGTTTTAAAGTATAAAATTAGAGAAATTTGAACTTTTGATAACCACGGTATTATGAACTGGTGAGCTAAAACGCTTATTTAAATCAAAATTGGAAGGACACGGATTTGCTTTTAAGGTAAAATAGAAGGAAGCGGATTTGCTTTCAGCGAAACGTGGAAGGAAACGGATTTGACCCTTCAATCGCAAAATATGTTCTATATTTACATTCTTTTTAAAAGTGCAAAATATTCTATTTACACGTTTTTAACTTAAATAATTTAGTAGAAGTTACATTTTGATTTCTGTTAAAAATGGATGAATGGGTCATTTTCATTCTTCCCTCACAATATGACTCATTATACAATAATTATTAACTCGTTACGGATCGCACTAAAAACTGGAATGTAAAACACGTGTTGTTGTTGTTATTATTTTTGTATTATATACGTCATCATTGATCCCCCACGTAAAGCAAACAGTAGCAAAACTTTGGAAATTTTTGAAATGGGATGAAGTAGGGTAAACAATATAGTCACATAGCGATAGCAATAAAATAAAACAATAACAATCAAACGTTGTGCACATATTATTAGTTCTTGGGATAAGTCATGCGGTCGCCTCGTATCTACAATGGTAATATCTTCCAATGTAAATGCACAAAATAGATTTTTAAAAATTACATTGGGCACAGAGCAGGAATTAACATCTTTGGTTTTTTGAGACTCGTGATTTTAAAAAATCCCATGTTAATTGTCATAGAAAAAATTGGAAATTGTGGAATCCGGTAACACTACTACTACTGCATAATTTACACAGATTTTTTAGCTTGAAATCAAAGTGGGGCTTCACTGTCTACCGTGTTAAAGTCATGTATAAAATTATGCCGTAATAAAAACTGCATTTTGTGGTGTATATAATATGTAGGATATGCAGAACAGAACGTAATAACGATATGTAGCTTTACCTGCACATTATTAGGAATCGTCCATAAATGATGTCACGGATAGGGTCAATGGGTCTACTTGGGACGACGTCCCATTTTAAAGATAGCTATTTACGCAATAGTTAAGCTGATGACAGAGGGTCCTGGTCCTAGAAATGTAAATATTTCGATGACATAATTTATGGACGATCCCTTATTAAAATTTTGGTCAGCACGACTTTAAGCTCCAAATCCAAGTCCAAACTTTAAAAGCGAAAATGAAAATACGAATATATCTCATCATAAACCGTATTTCCCAAATATTGCAGATTGCAGTGCAATTTACCAGGATATAAAGAACAGTCATGGTGCTAAGTGCAAAATTTGTCTGTATTTATAGCTCAATTATGTTGTGAAGACATTGCAATTTTTCAATAGTAATATATGTGTATCAGTCCACATATTTATAAATTACTCACGAATATCTGTAAAAAAAGACGAAAGAATGACACGCCAATATTTGATATTGTAATTTATTTTGGTTTGGACTGTCAATGAAATAAATGAAAACGAAAACGAGATGATGTAACAACATCGATGCTGTAAGTCAGAATCAGAACTGACATTGTGAGATATTTTTTCACAATTTATAAGACAAATATACATATAGTAATTCTCTAACTTCAGCGTACAGGTATACGCTATTTACGCTAGTATATGAAGTAAACTCGCGCTTACATATTATATTGGAGAGACGACCGAGGCCGAATGTAGTAACTACAGCAAGTATAATAAGTTTGCATGCAGAATGAACTGGAAGGCGTCCTTGCTGACCAATCACTGTCAGTCCGAACTACAGTACGCCTCTCTGTGGTTGCGTGTGGCATCGTATTTATCGTGAGGGAAGGACCAAAATCATCAATCTCAAATCGAGTAATATGCTAGAATTAAAATGAGCTATGTTAGAAAAACACTAAATGCGATTGATGCTTAAAATATGTTAAGTGCGATGTTTTAAAAATTGCAAAATTTTCTAGTTACATGTTTCTAAAAAGTGTAAAAAGTTTTACTTTTACGAATTTTTGAAAAGTCCTAAACATTATTTTTACCTGTTTTTTAAGAGTGCAAAATGTTTTATTTCATCTTTTTTTTAAAGGTGCAAAATATCCTATTTACATGCTTTTTTAAAGGTCCAAAATGTTTTATTTAAATGTTTTGGAAGAGTGCAAAATGTTCTATTTACATGTTTTTAAAAGATGCACAATGTTTTATTTACATGCTTTTTAAAAGTGCAAAATTTCTTATTTAATTATTTTTGAAGTTTGCAAAATGTTCTACTTTCATACTTTCATCCTTTCTGAAAGGTGCAAAATATTCTATTCCCATTTGTTTAAAATTGAAATGTGCAATAGGCAAGAGAGAAAGTAAAAGCTTTTATTTACACTGGTACACAATTGTACTTGCCTGAAAGACACAGTAACATATATACATTGTTTCACAAAAACGATTTACAAAGTAACGATGAAGTCATACTGACGAAGGATAAGAATAATTAAGCTGGAACTATAGAATATAAATGATTATGTGCAATCCTGTTAGAACCACGAACAGCCGCTACAATCACTGTTTAACCATGGAATAGGACAATAGAAAACTCTTTCTAAACTGCTCAAAGAACTCCGTAATTGTTCCCCTTGCACCAACAAAAAGCCCAATAACTTCCATTTTCTCCAATCCATACTGTTTCATAAAATATGGAATACATTGGTTATATATCGCTTGCTTCTCCAAATCCAAATTCTACTTTCTACTTAAACGCATTTATGGTGATAATACTGTGATTCCTGCAATAGTAAACGGGCCTGTAATAGTAGACGGGTCTGGAAGTCAGAATTTAAATAGTGGACGGGTTTCACTATATTACAGGAAATACGGTAATTTACACTGTTTTGTAGATAATTAATTTTGTCTTTAGCGAAAAATAGAGATGGTTCATTTTGAGTCTTCGTCTTCACTGCCAATATACTCGGAATGTGGAGTAATACAGATCTCAAATCATTTTCATCATTTCCCGTTCAATTTTTTTCTGGTAACTCACAATCAGTATTCAGTATAAAATTATTATGCATAGATACCGATACCAATGCAATGCCACAACAACTGACAGACAGGCAACAACTTAAGCAGTACAAAGTTGGTATACTTTGCTACATCTACTGATACTACCGTGATAAAAGCGAAACTCCATTATATAGGAGCCGTTACCGTTGTTGATGTTGTTAAGTTGTTGGTACATGAAATCATGAAGTAGCTCACTTTTATTCTCTGCATCGGTCATCATCTCTACCTGCATCAAGAATCAAAGGAGTCTCGTCTCCTTCATCTACATAAAGATACCCACAGATTACAAAGAGATACATCTGCACGGATCACAGAGATCGTGCTTCCCATATGTACGCCATTCATTTCAATTGCATGCCCTGTAAAGCATAGGCATTGTCAAAAGTCAAAAATCCGTCAAAATCAAAGAGGCATATATCTCACTCTCTCACCCCATATAAAATTTACGAAATCCAAACCCGAACGCTAAATCACTGATATCGCCTGAGAAGAATCAAAATGAACCATTTCCATTTTTAACTAAATACGAATTGTACTATCTTACAAACAATTAATGAATGAATATCGTGGAATCCTTAAGGCATGTAAACAGTACATTTGGAACTTTTCAAAAACGTGTATTTAGAACATTTGAAACTTTTTTGAAACGTGTAATTAGAACATTTGACACTTTTCAACAACGTGTAATTAGAACATTTGACACTTTTTTAAAACATGTAATTAGAACATTTGACACTTTTCAAAAACGTGTAAATACAACATATTGCACTTTTTAAAAACTCATAATTAACATTTTATGCATCCAATTAAATTAGTAAGTTTTATTATGTAGCTCATTTTGATTCTAGCATAAATTGGATATGGATCATGTTGGTTCTTCACTCGCGATATAGTTATATTATTAATACACAACAGGGGAGCGTCCATAAAATACGTGTTTCAACAATTTCGGAAAATTTGAACCCCTATAATACCTCCTTCCCCATTTTTTAGTATGTATTATATAAATGTATAGACACCATGACCCCATCCGCCCCCCCCCCCTAAAACAACTTACTACGTAATTTATGCATGTACCCTACCCAAAATAACCTATTGTTATTTATATTACACGTATAGTTGTTATATCCGCGTCCTGCGTTTATTGCGTTTTATGGTCAGCGAATTAATACGGATTGCGGTTACGGAATTGAATGCATACAATGTACTACGTCATCATAAATGATGTCATCAAAATTTTTACATTTCTAGGGCACCCTGTCATCAGCGCAATCATTGAGTAAAGGGCTATATTTAACATGAGATGTTATCAGTATCCACGCAGACCCATTGACCCTACCTATGACATCATGTATGGACAACCCCCTGTATATTGCTGTCGGGCTGATGAACTCTTGACTTGACTCACAATACTTTGTTACGTTTTTATTGAAATCGAATCTTTTCTTTGAATTTTTATTGAGTCTTTCAATACGTATATCATATCTAATCTGTCATCTGTACAACCAACAAATATATATAGATATGAGATATTGCATTTTTCTTATGATAAATTAACGTTAGATTGGTTGCATCATCATTATTTAGCTCTCTCAAGATTTAGGTTTTTGAATTTTGCGTAATTTCGTAATTTTGACTTCGACTTTAGCTTCGTGTTGATTTGCTAAACTAAAATGTTGACCCATTGATTTTTATTATCAGAACATCTCACAGATCTTTGACTTTTCCGCATCACGTCAGCAGAATATACGAATTTGCACAGAGGAAGGTGTAGGTACTCAGAAATAATGAAATAGCAATGAGGGCAACAATCTATTTACCTACGCATCAACTATGTAATCTAAACATTGTTGCATCAGTAATAGATTGTAATTGCACGTAATTCCTGGTTGAATTCCTTTTCGCTTGTCCACAGTCTACAGTCTACAGCAGTGTCAACATCCTTTTCTGACCAGGTGGGCTGCATCATTTTCCAATATCCTCTAATGCTATTTGCATGATCTTTGTCTCTGCTATTTACTAAACAAATCAATCCTAATCGTGACTTATTAATTATTTTTATTTTTGTATGTTATATTATGTTTTGCATGATTTGCATTGTGAGTATAAAATCAGAGAAATATGCATGTATAGTCAAGTATTTATATTAACTTATCGTGAAGGAAGAATCACAAGGGTCTATATCCAATTTAAGCTAGAGTCAAAATAAGTTATATATGTTAAATAAACTACATGAGACAGACAGGTTCAATGCTGCGAAGCGGAAAATATTCTATTTGCATGTTTTTGAAAAGTGTAAAATTTTACAATGGCAGTACGCGGGACGTACTACTATACTATACAAGGCATATGGTAATTATCTATTTACAAAAATTCACCCAAGACAAATTCATACACTCAAAAATATACAATAAGCTATTGTAATTAAGTACACCCTTTTAAATACATGCGATGTGGGTGCGAATTGACTAACTATATAGTAATTACAAAACAGAAAAAAAATAGCCGGGAAAAAGCTGTTTGCGAGATCAACAAAATACATAGCAGCCTTATATTTCAAAATAACCGTAAGAACGAAAAACATCAGTTAAAAGACTAGCAAAATCTTTGTTCGTCACTGAGTCATCCAGGCTGGTTCCCTCTCCACCCGAACATATTTCTCGATCTCTTCTAAACAATAAATCCTGTCATCTAAAAAAACATAAAATGGAAAGAAAAACTGTATGCTAAAAAAAGTAGCTTAAAAAATACTTTAGTATTTAATGTTAAAAAAAATCAAAAAGTAATCATAAAGGGCATAGCCAATAAATCCTAAAAGTAAAATTTTCACTTACCAGTCTGAATTCTACCCAGGCAGTCCTTGTAGCCAATTTCCACTTGGAGTTGAGGTAGGTACGAAAAGCCGTACATCTGCGTCACCCGTGTGAAGAGTAATCGAGCCGTTGGTCGGTTGTACACAAGATTGAAACTCATTCTTAATTTGTGTAAATCTGCAAAATAAAATAATTATTTAAGAAAATACTGCTTAAATTTAATCGATTAAAATCAAGGCAATAATAAACCGGTACCGGTGGTAGACTATAGAATGCAAAAATTTAAACACTGACGACAACTATAGGTTAAAAAAATTGTGAATAGCATATTACTCTTTAAATTAGACAGCGGTACAAAAATCCGGAAGCACTCAATCACTGGCTGTGACACTTGAGGCAGGCGCCTCAATCTTTCGAGTACCGCCTCCGGGATCCCTGTCAGGATCTCGTCGAAAACAGGGAAGGAAGATGAGCTAAATCCATTCAAATTTTCGCTTCGACATCCCTTATGAACGCCATCAAACCGGATCGTCAATTCCTTTACGAGAGCCCACTCCGAAAATAGTGACGAGGCAATTTGGCCAAATTCATCCGCTGACCAAACGGTCATATCTAGAATGGTCACATTGGGGAAGATAGTGTGTAAATTTTGGAGCATGCTTCTGGGCAGTTGTCTTCCAACTTTGAGGGTCCGAACGCTCGGCAAAACTGCTGCAGCAGATCTGCTGCTACTAATCGCCGAGTGTCCCTTCCCTAGAAGAATTTGTGGACATTCAAAACTTTCGATTGCTAATTTATTCAACAGCCAATCCCCTTCAACAATGTTCTTCGAAACCCCAGTAGCAGTACCAATACCAGTGCCAGACCCAGCATCTTTCAAGATTTCAACAGGATCTTCAAGAGCAGGATCTTTTTTAGCGTCGATCTCTGTACACGAATGAAAATAGTCCAATTTAACCTCAAACTTCTTCAAATTCGGTGCAAAACTGTTCAGGTTCACCGATGCTGGGAGAAATCGTCCAGAGGTACAGTCTTCTAACTTGACGAAAATTGGTACATCTCCGTCCAGGGTCAAGGACTCCAACGCTGTGAATTTTGGTGGAAAACTGAGCCCCTCTTGAGGATTTTTCGTGCACTGAGACTGGATTTCGAGGATTTTTAAGGATGACGAGCTGCTGTTGAGGATTTGAGATAGGGCCTCGTTCCATTCTTGTTGACGAATATTGTTGCAACAATCCCGATATTCTGGATCTGCTGAATCTGCTGGATCTGGATAGTCCTCAAATTTTGTGCGGAATATTTTGATGGATTCTAATCGAGGGGCTAGTGCAGCAACCTTCTTGAGCTGAGTCACGTCATACTTCGTGAGAGGCCCGTAGTTGACAAAGTCGAAAGAGAGAGACTTGATACACTCCATTTTGTACATGGATTCGCCGGCGGACGGCGACGAGTCCAATAGCGAGTCGACCAGATGAAATGGAAAATTGTAGATACTGGTACTGGTTGTTAGATCCAGCAAAGATTGAAATATTGGAGCGATGCAGAGTTCGACTGTGTCCTCAGCCAACTGTGTTGAGGGTTCGAGGAAAGATCCGGGCTTGATACAAATGTGCGAGACTGAAGTTTCTATCATTTGATCGTAGTAGCGGTTATAGGTGTTTACGGGTCCTTCACAGTGAATGCCTGAGAGGTCAGCAGAAGAATTCGGACCAGGATGCCAGTCAGTGTGAAAGTATATCCTTTTGATGATCTGTAATATTCAAAATTCATTGAGTGATCAGTTTTGTCTACAGGTACTGCAACTGATGAAGCGGGATTAGAAGCAGTTTCATAAATCTGGACTGACTCTGGAATTTTTTAGAAAATTTTGCAAAATTTTAATTTGTGGACTTTTCCCGTATTGCCTCAAAATCAATAACCTAACGTGGGGGAAAAAGTCCGTGGGGTGAAATTTTAATCGTTTTGAGTGAAACCAAACTTGTTTGTACGTTTAAACTTTTTTTTGCATAAAACATTTACGCACGGCAATTGTCTTCTACAAACTACGAAAACACTGGAAAACCAAAGTTAAATCAGAAATGCACGTTTTAGGTGGACTTATCCCATTTTGCCAAAAATCATTTAATGGACTTAACCCGTTTTCCCCAAAACTGAAATTTTGGCAATTTAAAAAAATTGCTTTGGTTGAACTTTGACCCTTACATTCAATAACAGTAGCGTATCTAGTTTAATAACAACATTTAATTCAAAAAATCTGATTAAAAAAAATGGACTTGACCGGTTTTACCAAACAACTCTTCATTTTATAATATGACGAAATATAAAACTGAACTTACAATTTCGTTTTCAAAGTCTTGGACAGAGGAGGGTGAGCGAGAGCGTGACCTGGTCCTGAGTTGAAAGTCATCTGGAAATGTTGGCCGCTGAATCGGAAAGACCAGCCGTTGAAGCGGTTGCTTTAAATCCGGGTTGTCAACAAAACTAGTCCTTTTCGCCATTGGGTCTTCCCTGCGCGGGTTGAGTTCCGTATTTTCCACAAGCTGTCGAGGTTTATTAAGCAAGTAGTTTGATTTTATTTCTTGTAAAACGTTGTTCTTCCATGGAGGGATGATGCTTTCTTCCACCGTAAGTGCATTGATCCGATTGGTACTATCAACTCCTGTGTTTTCGCAGGATCCAAAACCTCCTGTTGCATTCTGCTGCTGCGGGTGTGGAAAGTTCTCAAAATTTTGGTCTGACCCACCGGCACCGGCACCGGGGCCCGCAAAGGGTATGATAGTGAGCGGGCTCTGGTTCGGGTTGTAATTTGACCAAACAGTTCCAATTCCTGTGAAGAAATCTAAACCACCGGGAGTTTGCCAAGTGCTGTAACCCTTTAACATCAAATTCAATAAACAATGTAATTTTAAGAACTTATTTTTAGCTCAAGCCCCTCACACAATGGTATGGTATGCATATTAAAACTTATATTGGATTCGCGATCATAATTTAGCAGCCAAGTTATGCTATTAATGCAAGTCACATTTTTGTATTTTTAAAAAGTTCAAAATGATTATTTATTTGCACGTTTTTGAAAAGCGCAAAATGATTTATTTGCATGTTTTTGAAAAGCGCTAAAGTGGTTTATTTCCATGTTTTTGAAAAGCGCAAAATGTTCTATTGACATGCTTTTAGAAAAGTGCAAAATATTTTTTTGACACTTTTTTTTAGAATCAATATATTTAATTTACTACCAACCTATTAAAAAGAAATAAACACTTGAACTATACTGAGGGGTCGTCCCTCAATGACGTTTCGGGAAAAATTTTTATTTCGCCCTTTCCCTACCCTAGCTTACTTAGGGCTTCTACAATTTAGCGTCGTATATGAATTTTGCATAGGTCATTTCCCCCTCCCACCCCTAAAATAAATGTCCCCTTACCTATACAACTACATGACTCTAACAGGCAGAGTACTGAAAATGTCTACTAAAGCCATATGGAATTCTCGGGCAAGGCGTAAATGGGTAACAAAAGACTCGGGGCATAAGCAAAGGCTTTGGGTAGCAAAATCAAAAGCACTAATAAATAATGTGAAGCATATAATTAAGTAAATTCTGAAATTTTGAAATAAATTAAAATCTTTTCTTACGTTCCACATTTTGACGTTTTTTTAAAGCTCTGCCAGAAAACCTCGAGTGAGTCGAGTCGTCCTCCTTCACAGCCTTTTACGCAGATTTAAAGTGAACACGTATGAAACACAAGAAGTCAGCAGTCCTGCCATCCAGCAATAATTAACTTGGGACAAGTATCCTTTACCAACAATCAATCAATTACTTGGACTATATGATTGTTCTAAATTCTATCGGAACTTTTTAGAATTTTAGAACAAGATCTGACCTAAGCTCAAAAGCCTGCTGTCAGCTTCAGAAGCACAGCTAAATCAACAATGTGGAAAATCGTGGATTTATGACGAATTTATACCCGCAACTGACGACACAAAAGCCTGAAAAATTGTAGTTAATTATCATCAAGCCTAAGCAAAGGCGAACAGCCAATAACAGAAGTCACCCGAAATGAAATCTCTAATGTTACCATATGGACGAGAATAACGAAAAAAACGTTTTTGCCCTGGCCTCTTGGCAAGTTCCAGGTGGTTCATAGGCTTTACTATAGGTAGGTACTGCACTTACGACGTTACAAAACGTTGACTTCTTAGTAAGGGTACTGCCAATAATCAAGTACTACCTAAGGGATTATCCATAAATGATGTCATGAGCAGGGTGAATGGGTTTACTCGGGTATTGATGACATAACATGCTAAAGATAGCCGTTTACGTAATTTTAAAATGATGGCATGGGGATCCTAAAATAGAGATAATTTGTGTGATATCATTTATGGACTATCCCTTAACTAAGGCCTCCTAACAGTTTCGTCGTTTTTCTACATCAGTTTTGTAGTATTTAAAATAACAAAGTACCTATAAGTAAGCGCCTATTGTAATTATTACTTTAAGGAACAAAAAAGCCATAGCCAAACAGCATGTTAAAATTGCTGGAATTGGGGAAGGGAAAAATTAATGTAAGGGTTCGTCCATAAATTACGTCATGGAAATATACAAAGTATTAGGCACTTAATTATAACCCCTCTGTTATCAGCTTAACTACGGAGTAAATAAGAATTTCTTTAACATATGAGATGTCATCAATAACCAATTACACCCACTGACCCTACAGATGACATCATTTATGGATGACCCCTAATTGCCCAGCACTAAAAATATTTCCTGCAACATTTGACCAGTAAAGATGAGTCAAAAGGGCCATCTCCATTTTTTCAGCTACTGTCGAAATCAAACTGAGCTATATAAAAAAAACTATACATAAATGAGATATAAGTGCGTGAAATATTAATTTAATACGAGGTTTTGAAAAGTGTAAAATATTTTATTTGCATGTTTTTGGAAATTACAAAATGTTTTATTTGCATGTTTTTGAAAATTACAAAATTTTTTATTTGCATGTTTTTGAAAATTACAAAATGTTTTATTTGCATGGTTTTGAAAATTACAAAATGTTTTATTTGCATGTTTTTGAAAATTACAAAATGTTCCATTAACATGTTTTTCAAAATTACAAAATGTTCCATTAACATGTTTTTGAAAAGTGTAAAATGTTTCTTTTTCCATGTTTTTGAAGAGTGTAAAATGTTCTATTTACACTAATAATGATTTTGAATCTTGAATAATGTTTTCATTTTTGTAGATAGTGTAATTTGATTGTAGATACAAATTAATGTCGATGAGTCATTTTGATTTTTCAGTGACAGTTCATCTCCTGACTGCATATTGCATAATTCCAGTCTAATTACATTCTTAATTACATGCAATAGATTTTATTACTTAAGCTTTATATAATTATACAACTAAATATTTACTAGTAGGTTTTAAAACTAGATTTTTAGAAGTAAATGAATTATTGGAATGTAGCGGAAACTTTTCAATCGTAGCTCAAATTTTGAAGATATTCGAAAATATAATTTTTTAGCTTTGGGATTTAACATGGAAATGAAACACATGTAACATTCAAAATGATTTATTTTTTAAGGGCACGCTTCCTAAATGCGAGCAATACACAAAAAATCAAATAATCAAATATTTGACAGTCTTTCTTACTGTAAGAAAGACTGTCAAATAAATTGGTGAAAAAGTAAAGACATTTTTATTACAAAGTCAAAATAGAAAATACCGGATTTTTATTTTTTTCAAGAGATTTAATTTAAAGTAATGTATTGCATGCCTTCGTGTGATTTCGGTTGTAGGACAGGTTCCTCCTGGACATTTTCCTCCCGGACATCTTCCTCCCGGACATTTTCCTCCCGGGCTTTTTCCTCCCACACACACACGGAGGACCTTTTCCTCCCAGCATCGAAATTCATATGATCACAATAAGCAAGTGCTTCTTTGCAGATAATGCATGAATTTGTAGAAATTCTCGAAAGTATGCGAAATTCGTATTTTAAGTACTAAAATCGATCGTTTCCCCATTTTTTATGAAATTATGATTATCTAAATATTTATTAATCGAGTGTAAGGAACGTAATATAAGCATCATTGCACAAATTATGCCAACAGATTAACTGAATCCAAACAATGTTAAATACAACACCAGTCTAGTACCTGCAATAAATAATACTAAAAAAAATTCGTTTTTCACAATAAATAGGAAAAAAGGGTGCTACGTAGTAATAAAGTAAAATAAATCAAACTAATATGTTAGAGTTAACGTTTCCGTGCAGAAATGTACGTACTATACTATTTGTCATATATCACTAAAAATGTCCAACTGTGGACGCTTTCAAAAAAATACTTAAATATAAGTCCTAAATATAAGGTATATAAAACTGCTGGCAATATTAACTCTTTTCACTCAATTCAAGCATATGATAACGGAGGAAAATAAACAATGCGTTATAAGGAAATATAATATAAGGTAGAATTATTCTAGGTAAAAATTAATATCATACAGTTGTGAAGTACAGTCGTATAACTAAAAATTAAATCTTATGGTGTGACTTTCGAGAATTTATACAAATGCATGAATTATCTGGAAAGAAGTACTCGTTTATTGTGGTTATATGAATTTCGATGCTGGGAGGAAAATGTCCTCCGTATGTGTTTGGGAGGAAGAAGTCCGGGAGGAAAAAGTCCGGGAGGAAAATGTCCGGGAGGAAGATGTCCATTAGGAAAGTGTCCGTATACCGTGATTTCATCGAGGATTTCAAAGAGATGCCGCATTATGCATTTATCCCAGGTAGAAATAAAAATAATTGGCAATGTCATAATAACATTATCACAATAACTGTATAATTGTCCCTTGTAATTATTACTCATAGAAAATATTATAGGCATTTCAAAATTAATTAATTCTGTAAAGGTACAGAATGAAATTCTTAAGCAGGCAGCTAATTCACTTATTAGGTTACAAAACGAGAACGTCAACCATAGACAGTGCCAGTGCAGTGCCAGTAACGCACAGAATTGCTTATTAGAACATCACTGTGTATTTCCTTGTAACTGGTCAATGCAGTATACATATATACATACAAGAAGGCACAGGGTGCCCATAAGACAATACGAAATACCTCTCTTGCTAATTAATTACGTACACGTTTATTCTGCAGAGGAAAATTAGGAATTCGTGTCTTTTTTTTAACTTGCTTACTTACATCGTGCTTCCTTTAATTTCTTTGTCTTATTTTTAAAACAGCATATACCATACAGCCTAATAATAAGGAGCAAGGAATGGTCCATAAATGATGTCACGCAAAGTGTTGCTCTTTTACGACCCAGCCATACCCCGCTGTCATCACTTCAAAATTGCTTAAATGGCTATGCTTGACATGGCATGACACCAATACCAATACCATTACTAGCCCTGCCAATGACGTCATTTATGGACGATCCCCAAAGACAGCGGATAGACACACAGGTGGCACAGTCATCGGTCAACAGTTGAAACATAACGCATGATTGTTTTGTATAAAATTAATTGAGTACATGATTTACCTGCAGTTTATTTTCATGATATTTGAGCAGCATACAGAATATTGTGAAATGCTAAAATCCTCTTAATTTTATAATTCATTCTTTAATTAGTGGTAACTACTTTATTAGGGATCGTCCATACATGATGTCACCGTCATCGGTAGGGTGAGTGGATCTAACCGGGTATTGATTACATGCTATGTTTAAGACAGCCGTTTACGTAATGTTCAAGCGATGAAATTTGGGTAGGTGGGTGTGAGTCCTAAAACAGTGATAGTTTCGTTACATAATTTATCGACGATCCCATGAATGACAAAGGTATCTTTTGGCGTGTAGAGATATAGCTATAAAATAAATGCAAAGGCCAATAGCAATTGAAACTGTAACTAATAAAATACTCATAGCAAAAAGTAATAATTTATTGTTAATTGTAATTAAGGCATTTGACCAAATAACCTACACTTCTAGTTCCTATTAATCAAATTACAGCCTCTTGAGATTGCAGTTTCGCTTTCTTTCTTAGCACATTTAAATAATTGATAGGTCGCAATTAAATGAACTAATTAAGCACTTATCGCTCCTATTATTCCGTTATTTCTGTTAAGTACTTTATTATATACTAGAAGTAAGGCCCACCTGCCTACGGCAGGCCCCCCCGAGGGGTGGGAGCAGAATGCAAAAAGAACTGAGGCACATGTAAAAGTCGCTTTATTCATAAATCAGGTAGGACGCAATAGAGATCGACATAACAAAATTATGTGTATAGCACAGTCGCGCGGGGGCGATGACAGGAGAAGACGATGAAAGCGGCGACAGGTTTTTAAGGGTAGTACTACCGACTAGCATCTCATAAATTTGATTCCAGTAAATAAAATAAAAGTTTGATTCTACAGTAAACTCACCCACCTACTCTTATCCTGCACTTTATTTATCATAAGGATAGGGTGTAATTTCTCAATCCTAACAAGGTGCCGGTTATTCCTTCCCCGTTATACTCACAGCCAAGCAAGTTCCCTGTTCACCCCCCCCCCCCCCATTTTTCAAGCAAAGAAAACCACCTAAGCTTTCTCATTTCGAAGATTTCAGAGGCTGTGGCGAGTGACTGTGGATATTTTATCTCTGAACTAGGGATTTTGAAGGTGTCGGAGACTTTGTGTTACCTCGTGGAAGTGTGGGAACTGAAATAAAACCAAATACAATTACCCTCCACCAGTCAAGTTGCCTATAAAAATCCAACTCTTTCCTCCATCTCTCTTAGCCTCAACCTCCCGGATCTCTGCCGTGAAAAGCAAAGTAAAACGAAAGTTTTGAAAATTGCAAGATAAGGCCGACCTGTGACGAAGACGACAAATATTGCCTACAGAATACACCTACATAGATTAAGCCAATTTGCACACCCCCTACCTCCCTGTCCATATATGAATGCCGAAAGCTTCAAATCCCCTGGGCAGGGGGCAGGGTGGCAGTGGTGCTGCTAAATATGATAAGGATTTGGTGCTGATCTCTGCAATTTTGCAATTTTTGGTCGAAGTCATGAGTTCATCTTGTTTTTACCAGTTTCGTATTCTTCTTCGCACCATGACGACATGGTGTCTGTTGAGCGAGGAGGAGTCATGTAAGGAGTACAGCAGCTTGAATAGCAACCACAGTTTTAGTTAGTGAATATTTGAAATATCAACAACAAATATTCTTATATGCCTAGTGATCCCAATATGTCCAGTCCCAGTAGTGTAAACGTGATGTTAAATCAAAATCAAACCAACCACTTACCGACCAGCAAATAATAAGTATTTTTTGTGAAAATGAAAATAAAAGTTTTATTATCCTTCACCTACTTCTATTCCTGTCCGTTATTTACTATAGGGATAGGACCGTAATATTAAAACATTTCTAGGTGTCTGGGCGTTCGTTTTCCTAGTAATTCGTTGTTGTTCCCCCCATCATTAAAAACGAAAATTCATTACTCTTTACATTCAGTGCCCTCTGAAGATTTTAGCGAATCAGCGCGACTATGGCTACTTCATCTTCTGGACCGCGGATTTTAAAGCTCTTGGAAAATTCATCTCTCACGGTGGCAGTTACGCGACGAAAAACAGACCTCTATGCTAAGGGGTTCTCTGCCGTTGTCTGCATTTACCGACCCGAAAACCGCCCGACAAGAACCTCCGGCCATCCCTTTAATTCAAGCAATCCTGCCCTCACCCCTCATTGCAAGTTGTTTCCTCCAACTACTCCAGCCTAGACCTTCTAATCACTGCGCTTTGGGGAGAAAATTTTTAAAATAAAGCTCGAAAACTTGTGCCCAACAAGATTTCGGACGCCCCCGACTGCCGACGGTTCGCCAGCCAATGCAGTTGCGTGACATGGCCCGAATGCAGCTAGCCATTAGCTAGCCATCCCGAAGGAAATCTGTGGCAATTGTTTTGGGGCAACGACACAGCGGCAATCGCCCTTTAAGCATCATTTTTGACTGATTTTAGGAAGTGTGGATAAGGGAATCTCGTGCAGTTGTGCTTCAAAACAACTGCTATATGTCACATCTCTGGAGTTAGTTGCTTGTTAGCAACACCCTTGCCGGAATCTCTTTGCGGCATAAGCGTTGTGGCAAGTAACCCGTGGCATCCGCCTTGTGGCAGTTGGCTTGTGGCAACTGGCTTGTGTAAACTGTCTAAAGGCAAACGCGTTATGATAACTAAGTTTATTTTTTACGACTAAACTGAGGCAATTGTCTAGCGCAACCTGCTTTATTGCAACTGTGTAATTGCAAACGCTTTGTAGCAACTGCATTCCAGCAACTGTTTGGCAGGTTTTGCCTTGTGGCAGCTGCCCTGAAGCACTAGGTTTAGAGCATGGGGGTGAAAGTTTTGTGATGCTTGCCTCGAAGCTACTGGCTTGTATAAAACTGCTTAGTGGGCAACTGCTTTGCAGTAACTGCTTTCTAGACACTGCTTTATGGCAACTGCCTTGAGCAGCTGGCCACCAGCAACCACCTCATAGAAACTCTGGCAATTGTTTTGGGGCAACGACTTTAATGCCATTATGTAGTGTTAAATGCCTAGCGGTAATTGCCTAGTAGGCCCTATTCTAGTATATTCTAGGAAGGTGGATGGGTGTTGTGCAATTGTGTTTTCACATGTCATGTCAATTCTATAGAGGTAACTGCTTTTTGGCAACTTTCTAACCGCAATCTCTTTGCGGCAAGTGACCTATGGCATCTGCCTTGTGGCAACTACCTCGCGGGCGGTTAGCTATGGAAACTGGCTTGTGTCATGTGTAGATTGTCTAAAGACAAACGCTTTATGATAACTGCGTTTTGGGCAACTCCGCTTTGGAAATTCTGTACGGTAACAACCCTGTAGTACACGGATTTGGGTCATTTCCTTGTTTCAACTGCTCAGTTGAACTTCTTAGGCAGAGGTGCCATCTGGAAGTTGCCATCTAGCACATGTCACTGGCGTCAGCCATTGGACATTAGCCACCAAGAAGATGCGTTCAGGCAGTTCCTTATAAGGGTTTACCACAAAGCAGTTGCCATCATACACTTGCTATCAGATTGTTGCCCTCAGTTAGTTGCTGTGAGGCAGTTCCCAACAGGTATTTGCAACTTGGCGGTTGTGGCAAGGCATTTGGCACCAGGTAGTTACTATTTAGCAGCTCCTCTTAGAATTTTGCTACCTGGCTGTTGTAACCAGATGGTTTCCACTCCACTATGTAGTTGCTATTAGGGTGTTGTCTTCACGCAGTATCATTATCGTAAATCTTCAGTACAGTCAGGCCTTTGGTGGGTAGCGCCCAAACATGGGGTTGGCAACATTCAGAATATTCAGATGGGCTGAATATTGGACAGGTCTGCAATAGTAGTAGTCCGTTATATAGTTGAACACGGATGTTTAAGTATTGTTGTTATAGTGCACAATTACAGACCCGCATACTATCCAAATTTTGACCTTCAAGGCCCGTGTACAAATACAAGTCCATATAATATTACAGGCCCGTGGTCTAATATAGGAAATACGCTACTTTGTGCGTTAAAACGTTTAAAATCTGCATGGCCAAGATGAGCCCGCTTTTTCCTTATTTTGTTGAGTTTTTTTTCTCTTAGGTTTAACGTTTCCCGTCCTCGTCGGAAATCTGTCATACACGTCCTATATAGACGTGTAAAGTATCAAAATTTGCATAATTGTTTTGTCTATCTTTTAGCAATTGAGTTTTGACTGTGTTTACACCGCGAGTCTTTGTTTTTGCCCCCGCCGTTCTCCCTTCTTTTTTCACATTTTGCCTTTGAAGCGCTTCGCACTGGGGCGTCTATGGACAAAATTTTTTAAAGTTTCTCGCCTTATATGAACTCCTTAGTTCATTCTGCTTCTGTTGGTACCTTTCACTCTTTCGTGCGTTAAGCCGTTCAAAAGGAGTAGCGGGAGGAGCGGCCCCCTGTTTTTCCTTGTTTTTCAATTTTGTGTTTTGGAGATCTCCGTTTTTTGGGCTTTGCGTCCTCATATCTCCAAATGTAAGCATTTGTTCGTACTCCTCGCGTTATTCTGCGTCTAATGGTACCACTCGCGTCTTTCTACGTTTCGTGGTTTGGAAGCTATGTCCATTTGGTTTCCAAAACAGGTTGATTATGTTATAGATTATATATAAGGACAAAAAGCATTAGTTAAATCACCTCCTGTATGAGTATTCATAATGGTTAATGACACCCGTAAAATATGGAAGTAGGTCTTGATATTAATTACAAATTCTTGAAAAAATCTCATAAACCTCGACTTAATCAATTTGATTTGACGAATCACTGGATTTGAGCTATTGCGCAATTATATTACATATCGTCTGTGTGAAGCATCAAAATGACAAATTTCCATTTTTAGCTAAAAACAATATCAACTATCTACAAAACAATTCATGAGCCTGAAAGCATATTGTGTAAATAGGACACTTTGCACTTTGCACTTTTCAAAAACATGTAAATAGAATAATGTGCATTTTGCATTAGCTTGTAAATTGAACATTTTGCACCTTTAGAAAGCATTTAAATAAAATATTTTACATTTTTTTAAAACATGTAAGTAGAATATTTTGCACTTTTAAAAACATGTAAATATAATATTTTGCACTTTTAAAAACATGTAAATAGAATAATTTGCAATTTTAAAAACATGTAAATAAAATATTTTGCAATTTTAAAAACATGTAAATAGAATAATTTGCATTTTGCATTAGCTTGTAAATTGAACATTTTGCACCTTTAGAAAGCATTTAAATAGAATATTTTACATTTTTTTTAAACATTTAGATAGAAAATTTTGCACTTTTTAAAAACATGGAAATAAAACATTTTGCACCTTAAGAAAACATATTAATAGAATATTTTACACTTTTCAAAAACATGTAAATAGAACATTTTACTCTTTTCAAAAACACATAAATAAAACATTTCGCGCTTTTTAAAAAATTGATAACTACCATTTTACGCACCTTTCTCATAGACTGTTTTATTGACATAGCTCATTCTAATTCTAGTTTTTAAATTGGCTATATGAGCCATTTTGATTCTTCACTCACGATATATACTTCGGGCATTGAGCCTATAGTCAATTACAAGCTAATTTTTTCCACGCGTTTCATTCAATCAAAAGCACATGTAAATATTCTATAACATTTGCCTTTGCGTTTTTACAATGACATTACAGATATTTGCTTTCGCTCCCCACATTCTGTATTCGACAATTTTGTGCTTTATATGTTTGGAGAATTCAGATAAAACACTTTGTTATTACACTTTCAATGATAAAATAATCCGGCCGAGTCATCAAGAAATAATTATTTTTTTTTGTATTAAAATCTATAAAGATCCTTAATCCAGAATTCAGTTCAGATGCACGATTATTCTATATAGTTCTGTTGAAATGTTTTCACGTTATGGTTTTAAATTGATTACGAGTAAAGTACAAAGATATAGTGGATGCGTAGGGTGAAATTTGAGTTATCACAAAACATATGAAAAACATTAAGTAGAGATAACAATAAAATTATACGCTCTGAGTGGACTGTAAAGGTAAACAGTGCAGTGCATCAAGGCGAGATTTAACGAGGATGCATTCCCATATTTAAATAGTCACAATACTATACACACCAAATTCAAATTAAATTCAAATCCAAGGCCACCAATTTGGTGGTAATTCTATTGTTTTCTTTTTCTTATAGGTACTTGAACTCTGACCAAGTTTGTGCATGTTTTCAGTTCGTTTTCGTTAAGTAGACGACGACACAGAGATAAAGCAGAGACAATAATAATGCGAGGTGTTTTCGTCTTTCTTTCGTGCGTAATAAGACATTTTACGTGCTCCATTATCACGCTTGCCTGTTGTTTCTGTTTCTATAGATACTCACACCCTTATTACAGCAGCTCTTTCTGCACACAAAATTCAAATAAGTTACAAGTTACAAAATCGTGTGTATTCTAGGTGTCAAATATGGCCATATTCAAACATCTATAACTACATTCACATAAATTATAAACAGATTTAGCAGATATTCCTTTCCGTTTTCATGGTTGTTAAAGTAAATTCGAACAGTGCTGTAGTGCAGAAAAAAGCTAACAATAATTAGTCCCTCCACAAATATCCTCATATATATTTGTAAATGCTTTAAATATGTTAAAAACATTATTGTATTTATGAAAAACAATATTCAAATAGAAAATTTTGCATTTTTCAAAAACATGTAAATATAATATTTTGAAATTTTTATAAACATGTAAATAGAACAATTTACACTTTTCAAAAACATACAAATAGACCATTGTAAATTTTTTTGAAACGTGTAAATAGAATATTTTGTACTTTTCAAAAATCATGCAAATAGAATATTTTGTACTTTTCAAAAATCATGCAAATAGAATATTTTGTACTTTTCAAAAATCATGCAAATAGAATATTTTGTACTTTTTAAAAACATGCAAATAGACCATTGTACATTTTTTTAAACGTGTAAATAAAACATTTAGCACTTTTCAAAAATCATGCAAATAGAATATTTTGTACTTTTGTTGAACATTAAAAACTGTCCTTTTTCTTTTACATAAAAATATCTCAAAAAAGTTTAAAAACAAGCTCATTATCATTAAATATCTGCTGTAATATATTATACAAACTATTTAAAACGTGATGTTCAGATTTTCAGACAGATTATTAAAAAGTTCATTAAAATTTTAACTGTATTTCAATTTTTATTTTTTTCACTCAAATATCAAAAAAGAATATAAAAATTTGATAATGCTCGTATCGTAAAGGTATTTTGAAATTTTGACAAAAGACATATAGCTACATAATAGCATGGAACGATATATTAAAATAAAAACATGACGCTAAAGTTGTAATAATGTATGAAATGGGAGTCATATAATTTGATGGGAACTATATAACCTACTGAAATTATTGAAATTGAAGGAGCTCAGAATTGAAATTGAAGCATGCCCCTCATCATAAAAAAAACACGAATAAAAATATTCCAAATTCAATCATTCCACTTCTAAATCACAGCTCATGTTTGTTGGTTCTCTTTATGGCTGAGTTATGGTGTAATAAATATGGTATTGTGTGTAGTAGTAAAGTAGTAGGCTGTATAGCAACAATAATAATAAATGGTGTGACACTATATAACTAGTATAGCTACAATATACAATGGAAAATACAGATATATGGGTTCGAATTTTGACATATGATTATTAAGTATTATTTAACTCCATAATCAAGTCAAATAGAAATGAAACTCGAAACGAGTCACACACGACTCCAATTTACAACCAAAATTCATTCGCATAGAGACGAAAAGACGAAAACTAAAACCATAATCATCCTCCTGCGGACGCGTAAGGGTCCTTCAGTCCTCTTTTTTGATTTCTTGATTAACTCTCAGCGTCAACTCCGCCCCCAATTATCTCTGGGATCACAGGATTCAAGATGCAGCGTTGCTTCACTTTGTTTCGTCGTCGCAATCGTAATCGTCATCGTCACCCCTCGGTTATTATTGCTATTGTTATTAAATTGCTACTCTTCTGCATTAGGAATTAGGACCAGAATCATAGCGCCATAAGCGACCAGCACCAGCAACCATCACCATACCTGTCACCATTAAGAAATTAAGATCAATGTTAGAGCCCTTCGTTCATTAAAATAGAGGTACATATTTGAAGTGAAGAGTCAAAATGAGCCATTTTCACTTTTTGGGTAAAAAACAAAATTTACAAAAATTAAAATATGGGCCTCCTGCATGTGAGTAAAACTTCAAAAAAAGCATGTAAATAAAGTAATTTACATTTTGAATTTTATAAATAGAAGATTTTGAATTTTTAGAAAACATGTAAATGGAACATTTTGCACTTTTCAAAAAGCATGCAAATAGAATATTTTGCACTTTTCAAAAAGAATGCAAATATAATATTTTGCAGCTTTAAAAAACATGAAATGAAACATTTTGCACCTTTCAAAAACATGTATATAGAATATTTTGAACTTTTCATAAACATGTAAATATAGAAAATTTTGCACTTTTCAAAAAGCATGTAAATATAACATTTTGAACTTTTTAAAAAACATGTACATAAAACAGTTTGCACTTTTCTGAATCAAGTAAATAGAACATTTTGCACTTTTCTAAAACATGTAAATAGAAGATTTTGCACTTTTCTAAAACTCGTAACAAACATTTATTTTGTTGCATTGCCATTCGCCATCGTAATTTATTTATTTGACATAATTTGATAACTTTAATTCTACCTTATATTGAAAATGGTCCATTTTGATTCTTCACTAACGATACACACCATTTTTTGTTCTTACCGTTTGAAAGGCAGACTCCATCCACACTTGTGTGTAAATTTAGCAAAGACAAAAAAATATGCTCACCACCAGCACCTGACTGAGGCCTGAGAGAATCTAAAACTTGATTTGGATTTCAAAATGTGCGAGTAGTGCCCATGTCCCATGTCAATTTCGAAAATATGGAGGTAGATCCATGTACATAATGAAAATAATCCATTATAGAGCATACATTTCCATTGCATATATACATACATGCAGATTACTATGCACACAAAATGCACTTTATTACCTTTTTACTCTGTGAAGCTTGCAGCACTTTCTTCCACATACATTATGCTAATCTGAATAATCTCTGAAAATTGCATCTCCTTTTCGTCAACAGTTGGACATTTCACGGTTGAAACTGAAAGGGAAACCAAAGAACGATCGAGAATGTCAAGATTCATAATTATGAATTAATTATACAGCATATTTAATGGTGCTACATTACATTGGTACATGTACATGTAATCGAATTATTGTTGGACCATGACAAGTTTTCTTACCCCATCGATGACATGATTTATGGAATACCCCTAATGTAAACAAACTACAGAAAAAGGAGCCGGGACCCGATTTACTACCATCGGTTATTTTTTTAAGGTAACAATATACTAATTTCCGTAAACGCTTTTAAATTCCCTAGGAACTATATAGGAAGTTGCCTATGTTAGTTATAGAAGGTAAGGGAGGCAATTCTTAAAGCATTTTTTTGTGAGCGTCTTTTTCTTTTCCACTGGTTTCAAGATGAGCGCTAAAAAAATTCTTGCCGCAGACAATATTTTTGTGGTCCGTGGGAGACGCACGTGCCAATTTTATGTGATCACTGCGACTATTTCATCACCACACAGAATATGTAGACAGACCCAAACGCCAAAACCAAACGCAAAGCTGTGTTATAATGCATTCCTATAGGATTCGTTTACAATGACAAGATGGTGAAATTTAAAATTAAATTTATTTTTATAGTGATTTATTTCTATATCCTTCCCCTTCCTCACTCGCTCACTCCCTCACGAGAACGAGGAATCTCAAGCAGTCTCGAATATGAAAGCTTGAGTAAATATGAGGGATGGTCCATAAATGACGTCGTACAAATTACCATTCTTTTATAGGACCGCCCCATTCCAATGCCATCATTTTAAAGTTATGTATAAACGGCTTTCTTGAGCGTAGATTACCATCACCTGACTACAACCGCAACCCCGAGCCCTACCCATGACATCATTTATGGACAAACCCAAACAACAACTTCCAATACAGCTAACTGCCAATACCGACTCAATTAAAGTCTGTTTTTGCAGAGCCTTACTACTGATATCAGTATACGCGGTTTTACTGTTTTCGTTTTCATTTTCGACACGCTTCGTTTAAAAATCTAAAAACTCTAAACCTGAATTTCCAAATACCAATGACGCCGCAAAAGAGCAACGGCACCGTCATCGGCACCCATAATAATGAATTACTGAGATACAGTAAAAAATGTTATGTGCTTTACCAAATATGCAAAAGTGCAGGAACAATGTGACAATGAAATGATTTTCATTTCATGGGCCAGTGAATTTGTTTTTTGATATAAATCTTGTTCCTCTTCAACTGTATATACATAATATAGAAAACTGTGGAATTCTGAATAACTTTCTTACCACTATATAATAATATGTGATGATTTGAAATTTTCGAAAATAAAATTTATATCTAGAATGAAGCCTAAAAATGGCCCATATATATTTTTAGCTAAAATTAAAAAAAAAATTAAATATGTATATTAGTTCTAAAAACTTGTAAATAGAAAATTTGTTCAAAAACATGTAAATGGAACATTATGAACCCTTCAAAACGTCTTAATAGAACAATTTGCACTGTTCAAAAACATGTTAATAAGCAGTTTGCACCTTTGTAAAAGCATGTAAATAACACAGTTCACACTTTTCAAAAACTCGCAATGTTCGTTCTCTTATGGTTCGTTTTTTGACATATACCATTTTAATTCTAGCATAAATTGGACATGGGTACTTTGGATTCTTCACTCGTAATATTTATATTGAACTGTACCGTTGCTATCATTTATTTTTGTGCATAAGAAAAGAAAATTATACTTGTGCTACAATTAACAATGTATATCTGCCTATAGTTATATAATGCCACGATATATAGAGCTATCTATATCTATATACCCTGCACTAACTGAACTGAATGCAGTTTTGCATTTTTAATTTCTTTATGGATCCAACTGAAGTAAAAGCTGCGATCGCTCACGATCACAATATTAATGCATTTAGCAATGGCAATAAGTCTGTCTGTGTGGCTTGATTTCGATTTTGATAAAGTCGACGGCGACTGCAACGGCAACGGCAACGGCTGAAGGGTAGTTAAAAAAACTGAAAAAAAAGAAGATAATACTCTGAGTTATTGTGTCATATGGATGGATTTCTTTAAAGATTTTATTGTCTACTACTATTCACCTCAACATCAATCCACATTCATGTAATTACACTGAGAAAATCCAAGAGCTGGTGTTCACGCCAGTTGCACTCTTTTACAGTGTATCGTGTGATTAATGACGAATTAATTAATTAATTAATGCACTTTTTTATTTGTCAAGGGAATTTCTGTAATTTACACAGTTTAAAGCTCATCCTCAGAGGTTTCTGCTTTGCATTTCTCCTATTCTGCTGCTCGTATTATTTTTCATTTAGGGATCGTCCACAAATAACGTCATCAAAAAATCCCCATTTTTAAGATCCCCCTGTCATCAGAATAACCATGGAGTAAATGGCTATTTTTAATATAGGATGTCATCAGTGGCCAGGGCCAAGTAGGCCCATTGACCCTACCGATGATGTCATTTGTGGAAGACCCCTTAAATATTTCATTGTGGAAAAAGTGTAACATCATATACTATAAATAAATATAACTATAATGTTTAGAAAATAGAAACCAACACCTACACCAACCAACAGGATTTCTTGTCAACGTCAACGTGAAAAGGCAAAGGGTGCAATAATTGCAGTGGAAAATTATATAGTGCGCAATAATAATAATAATATTATTGTTATTCTTAACCTCGGTTTCATTCCTTTGAGAGGACTGTTTTCTTATGCTTTCAAAAATCAAAGGAATTTCTCATTCACCGCAAACAGCAAAGATGAACGATTTTCCCATATTTATGACCGGCAGGGTTATTCCGTCTTGTTCTTTTACTTGAAATACTTCTATATGACACTTTTTATATCTGATTTGCGTTTTTGCATTCAATAAAATTCACCATTCACAGTAATCACGACCATATATCGCTCTTGTACATTACATTTCTGCAGAAACAAAAATAGAACACAAATTGAATAAAAAATGAAAGTGATGTTTTTTTTAAAACTTGCCTTATATTATAAGGGATAGCCCATAAATGAAGTCTTCGGGAGGGTATCTGGGTATTGAGGAGATGCCACGTTAGAGATAGCCGTTTACGCAATGATCCTAAAAGAGTAATAACTTGGGTGACATCATTTGGGAACCATCCCTTATAATAAATCCAAAAATTCAAATTCAAATTCAAAACTTTATCTAGGTAGGTAAGTACAATTTGCTGGAAAGCCTAAACACAAAGAAAAATGTTAAATAACTCATCGAACTTTTTATTGTAACAAAATATTTTATTTATTTCTGAAATATATCGTGGGGGAAGAATCAAAATGGCCCATTTCCAATTAGAATGTAACACGTAAAAGGTTAATTAAGAGTTTTTGAAAAGTTTAAAACGTTTTATCTAGGTGTTTTTGAAGTGTGCAAAATTGTTCAATTTAAGTGTTTTTAAAAAGTGTAAAATGTTTTATCTAGGGGTTTTTGAAGTGTGCAAAATTTTTTTATTCAAGTTTTTTTAAAAAGTGTAAAATGTTTTATTTGAGTGCTTTTGAAAAAAGTAAAATGTCCTATTTGCTTGTTTTCTAAGAGTGTAAATAGTTTTATTTGCATGTTTTTGAAAGATGCAAAATATTCTTTTGGCATGTTTTTAGAGGACCAAAATATTTTAATATTTTGTAGAAAATGCATTTTGTTCTTGTCGTTATAACATAAATGGAGATGGAACATTTTGAGCCTTCACTGTCTACACGTAATTTTGTATTTATAAATTTTCGTAATAATTTTAAAACGACAGTATATCGCATTCATTACGCAGGTGCTTATTGGTGGTCAATCGCAATTTTCTAATTTAAAGTCACGATAAAATATTTTGCTCGCTTAAAGAGCAACCTTGACCTTTCGGGTTTCTGTCCTCAAGAAATAAAAACCAAAAGTATAAGAAAATTAATGTTACTGTGCACTTAACCGGTGACGGTAATATGACTAACTTAACTATATAGGGACCTACCTACGTCAACAAATTGCAAAATGAGGTGTCAAAATCTGCTATATAATCCAAATAGCATATAGCATTTTACAAAAAATTTACATTTTTATACATTTAGACTGTCATATAAGTATCAAAAATAAATTAAAATCCATAATAATAATCTTATACTGGAAAATGAAAGCTACGCTGCATGATGACAGGCAAGAATTATCCTATGTAAAATGGTGCACCCTCTGCCTCTGACTCTGTAGCTTCAACGACCGTAACCGCGTAACCGTAACCGTAAACTATAATCTGCATGTGCAAAATAAATATACCTACCTACACAATGTATAGATGCACATTATTTTGCTCGGTAATTCTGTGGTGTGAAGCGCTGTTTCGATTCAAAGTATTTATGGCTGAGGATGGGACGATCATATCGTCGCATCATTCGTGGCTGCGTGAATTATTGTGAATCTGCACTTTTGAGTCGCGATTACTATAAACCATATATCGTGAATGAAGAATCAAAACTAGCCATTTCCAATTTTAGCTAAATAAAAAAATCACTGTTTAGAAAAATATACAAATATCATGCTCTTGAAAGCATGTAAATAGAACAATTTACACTTTTCAAAAACATGAAAACATAGCATTTTGCACTTTTCAAAATTTTTTTAAAAATATGCTAATAGAGCATTTTGACTTATTCATAAGCAAGTAAATAGGACAATCCACAATTTTTTAAAACCTGTTCATAGCACATTTTGAACTTTTTTAAAACATGCTAATAGAGAATTTTGACTTATTTAAAAGCAAGTAAATAGGAAAATCCACAATTTTTTAAAACCTGTTCATAGCACATTTTGCATTTTTTGGAAACAGATAAATAGAACATTTTGAACTTTTTAGAAACAACTAAATAGAGCAATTTACAATTTTCAAAAACATTAAAATAGAACATTTTGCATTTTTATAAAACATGCAACTAAAGAGAAAATTTTGAATTCTTTAGAAACACGTTATAATAGAACATTTTGCATTTTTTTAAAAACAAGTGCCCACATAGAACCTTTTACGCTTTTTAAAACCTTATAATAAAACTAACATTTTACACATATATTTCATGTACCGTCTTTTTTTGTTTTTGGCATATCTCACTTTGATTCTTCACTCAGGATATTAAATATGAAGCATTCAGTCCACTCCTCGCATCAGATGGTAACTGTTTTTATGTTGGCAGCTATGTAATTTCTTTTCTTCTTAAGTTCAGTTGTTCAGTAGTACACCTTCTGGATGTACCTATGTACGTATCCTCCCATAAACGTAATCATGACAATCATTTTTTTAATGATTCAAAAAGTGACAGCGGCTGTCGTTAAGGTGCACATTCAATTTATAATGAGGCTGGATGTTCACACGACGCTTGTCTGTCAGCCCTGTCTATGTTTCTGTCTTCACTTTCAGTCTTGAGGCTCGATCTCTTCTGCTGGCTTTATTATGGACAGCAGATTACGATTCGTGGTTTACAGTCACAGTCTCTCGCTTTTATGTCTTACGTAGAACGTATTTAAGTATCGGTATCGGTATCGGCAGCGGTAGGTACATCAGATCAGTACAACTTTGTAATGTTTCCAAATTGCTCAAGTTTAAGCATCATGCCACTGCCAAATGTAATAAGAATTTGACATTCAAAATCCAAGCAAGTATTTACTTACATAGAAAGGTACCTACCCACCTAAATAATATGATGATAAAATATCAATTTAAAAACTAGTGAAAAAGCTGTAAATTCAAATTCATAAGGAAAATCAAGGTTATCACAGGTTATCGCATATCATATCTTTATACGGATTATGGATTACGGTTTATTACGGTTACGGTTACGATTACGGCTTGGCTGATCTCCAATAAATATTTTATCCGTCTATGCGTCTTGTAAATTTTGACATTTTGAATATTTTGATGCATGAGGGAGTGTCGGAGAGCATCAAAGACTTGAAATAGCTTCAGCCGTGTCCAAGGTACAAGCGTAGAAAGTAAACGTAGCAAGACGATACTTAAGTAAACAAAATAGTATTAGCATAGCAATCTATGATATGGTGTAAGTGAAGAATCAAAATTGCCCACATTAATTATTTACGCTAGAATTATCAGTAAAATGAGCCACGTCAAATAAAGACTGAATTACATAGATATGGGTTATTACAATTTTTGGAAAAGTTCAAAATGTTAAATTTACATGTTTTTGAAATATGCAAAATATTCTATTTATGTACCTGTTTTTGGAAAGTTCCAAATATTCTATTTTCATGTTTTTTAAATGTGCAAAATGTTCTATTTACATGTTTTTGAAAATTCCAAAATATTCTATTTACATGTTTTTCCAAAAGCCCAAAATATTCTATTTACATGTTTTCCAAAAGCGCAAAATATTTTATTTACATGTTTTTGAAAAGTGCCAATTGTTATATTCGCATGCTTTCAGAATCTTGCCATTTAAATGTTTGTACTTAGATAGCCCACTTTGTTTCCATCAAAAAATGGAAATTGGCCATTTTGATTCTTCACTGGTTTAAAAAAGCAAAAAGGGGAAAGAAAACCATCTTAAAAAATCTACAATGAAGGATTCTTTGAGAAGTGCTCCCTGGTTTTTAAGTTTTTGGTAAACTAAGTTACCATTATTGTTAGAAAAATTTAAATTTCAAGCACTATTCCTTCCGTGCAAATATTTAGGCAGGGCTCATAATTCTAGTAATAAAATAAAGTCAAAACACGAGCGCAAATTAAATTAAAATAAAACAAATAAAACCATTTCTTAACTATTCTTACCTTTTTGATCAGTCAGAAGCCAAGACCAAGAGGCAGACCAGCATCAGTATCAGCACCTTGTGCTGGTCTATCATCGAGCATGTGTGAAGGCAATTTATAATAATTATAATAAATTCCCATTATTTAGAGCAAACTTGAGCCAAGGTGTGAAACGCAGGCTGGACGCGGCACGCATGCTCTTAAATTAAAAAGTGATGGTGAAGGTAGTGGCCTAAATTAAATTAATACATTACCATTGTAATTTTAATTACGCCTATATAACTATATAACTATATAGTGCTACATTGCTATAATGATAATGAATAATATTATTATGATATTAGTATATAACTATTTTATTATTTTGATTCTTACGCTTCGTAAGTAACTTAACATTGTTTCAAACATTAAGATTATCCCACCTGTTCTCTTGGATTTCTTTTTCTTTAGTACACGATCATAGCAACATACTTAATGCGTTCTTCATAGTGCTGGTGCTGGTACTGGTGCTGGGTTAAAAAGTATTACGTGTGTAATGTAGATAGTAATATGGTCGCTGGTAGGTACTTCTTGACTCTGGTTCTTGTACTACAGGCATTTTTCCCCTATATCAGTACACACATTATTTACGCACAGCTAAATAATTTCATTAATTTCTATTCAAAATTAAATTAAAATTGAAAGTTTAAGAAAAAAGCCATGTATTACTTACTCATGAATCCTGAGCATGTCATATAATATGTCATGTCATGCATTACACGAACGCTGTTAACTCGTTGGCATCTGTTTTTGTTATCTCTAAATTGCTCTCATTTCATAATGTTGATCACGGCTTATTGACATCCTGTCGAGGACAAATCTGTAACATTTTTAACGAAACATTTTGTATACGAAAAAAAACATTTTTAACGAAACATTTTGTAGACGAAAAAAACATTTTAGCGAAATATTCAGCCGACAAAACAAAATGTTTTAACGAAATATTCATCCAACGAAAAAAGTATTTTAACAAAGATTCAGTAGACGAAAAAAAGCATCTTAACGAGAGAACCAGCAGACGAAAAAAGGGTTTTTACTGAAGATTCAGTAGACGAAAAAAAGCATTTTAGCGAAATATTGAGTAGACGAAAAAAATATTTTAACGAAAGACTCATTTGACGAAAAAAGCAGCAGATCTGGATCACCATTCCCGATTTTATAAATAAATTTTAAAATGTCAAATGTTTTTAAAGAAGAAGCAATTAAATTAATACAGTAACTTCTAACCTGCTTTTTATGAGCTAAATGGACCGATTACTGATTGGAATTGGGCCCAAGTATGATGTAAGTTTTAAACTGTTCATATAGCTGTTAGCTATCCTCATCTGCCTGCCTTTCTGAATATTTTTTGCATTATTTTTATATAGGATCTCTAAATTAAACTGTCAACTGCCAGTAATTACAACAAAAACAAAACAAAAGCTTCAAGACGACAGGCACTAGAGGAAAATATTACGATTAAATTTTAAAATGTAGTGCAGTTTGTAGCTTTGAAGTTTTGAAGTGTGTAAACAATTTATACCTGAATTAATGTGGAGTATCATGTGAGAGTCTATAGCTTCATATAGGCATCCAGGTACTTTCATCAGTCATTAATCATAATTTTAGACACAAAAAAATCAGGCTTGCAATCAGGCTACGTTCAAAGTTGGATAATAGAACCTGAAATAATTTCTGACGATGCAATATATATAGACATATACCATCTCCCATGCTGGGAGGCTGGGATTACAGATTGTACAGTATTATTGCATATAGCCAGATTAATTTGTGGCTCCAATTATGATTCCCTATCGCTATATATAATTAACCCTACACATATATCCATATAGCATATGGTACAGATTGACTGAAAAAGGAGCGAGTCAATGTGCATCATAATATTATGGAGATGGACTAATCGTATACGAAAGTATATTATGTACATAAATGGCATTAACTATCAACAGGCTTATAATGGCTATCACTAATTTAGTTACCTGTGATATAGCTAATCCGTTATCCCTATTGTTGTACGTTGGTCTTGGGCACTATATACTTCACCGATGCGGATTACGTTCTTAAGCTGAAAAAGAAAAAAAAATGTTGAAAGTTATCAAGTTAAAGTTCCTCTTAAGATCTCAATAATCCACTATCAAAACATCAACATCAATAACAACGTTATGCACAATCAGTATCACACTCACTACATACTACATAGTACACCAGTCAGATTTGGATTGGAATTCACGATGCCGCAGACGTAGGCCCAAACGCACAGACTTTGTTTTTATCAGCTTTGCATAGGGCATAGCATAGGGTATACTATATCTACATAATAGGGCATATAATCTCGATAGTGAAGAATCAAAAGGGTTCATATCCAATTCAAGCTAGGGTTAAACTTACTAGTTAGCTATGCCAAAAAAAAACACTGAATGAGATAAATTCCCAACATTTTAATTAGGAGTTTATGAAAAGTGCAAAGTTTTCTAGTTACATGTTTTTGAAAACTATAAAATATTCTAATTACATGTTTTTGAAAACTCCAAAATGTTCTATTTACATGTTTTTGAAAACTCCAAAATGTTCTATAATTACATGTTTTTGAAATGTGAAAAATGTTCTATTTACATGTTTTTGAAAACTCCAAAATGTTCTATTTAGATGTTTTTGAAATGTGCAAAATGTTCGATTTACATGTTTTTAAACGTAAAAAATATTTTAGGATAGTGACATGTTAATTTTTTGTATAGATAACGCATTTTGGTTTCAGGTAAAAATGTATATAGAACATTTTGAGTGTTCGCCGATGTTATATCACGGTGACGGGGCCTTGCTTATATAATTATTATAAAGAAGATACGTTTATTTCTTGCATGGATCTTGGCTTTTGGGCCTACTCTTGTTTTCTTTTAGATAGGTAATTTGAATGACTTCTTTGTCCTTTGCTTTGGGCCTTTGGATGGACTATCCACCAGTTTGCGCCTGTAAACTGAAATGAAACAATAATATTATAACATTTATAAACATTAGCGATAATAAGTACCTAACTAAATATCTTGGTAACTCAAAAATCTCAATAACTTGATAAATAAGTTACTGAGGTGCTGGTACTGGTAACTGGTACTACACAGTCAGTATTTCGCGGACATTTGTTGGGTTTGGGTGCGAGGAAAACTATATTGCGCACTATAATTAAGAATTTAGGACTGAGCATTAGCTAATAATCTAAAATTTAACCTGTAACATTCTTAAATCATGACATCAAAGCCTAATCAAGCATTACCATTCGGTCACGTAGCTCACTCTCCTTTATTTATTTTTGCTTTTATTGTATTTCCTTTATTTTGCGTTTCATTTATTTAGTGACTTTATCTTGGAAGTACATCTTAAATCTTAATTTGAGCTTGTTACAAATTAGGATTACGAATTACTATCAACTAATATAGGAATAAATTATTACACGATAATTTTGAATTTGCAAATTACTACTCTATCCCGCGCAATTACAATTACATCCTAAGGGGATTTTGGGATTTTTCCCTGATTGCCGATGCCGGTTCTTGATTGCAGTATACAGTTGACAGTATACATGGAAAACGAACGAAGGGGCGAAAAATATGTTTGCCATGTTACTTGTGACTTGTCTCATGGCAAGACATTATCTAATTATAAATTGTAGTCTAACAATTATGGTATACACTTTCAACTTTTTACATTTTACACACAATTAGTATTAAATTATAACTATTTTTTTCATTACTAGCAACCAGCACTGTTGCTGTAGCCTTGTAAAACAATTCGCATTTGTAGGTAATTTTGCAGTTTAGCATTCGTGGCTGCTGGCACTGCACTGCACACTGCACTGCGACTGCATTCAGCATTATTGGTCTGAATCTGACCCCAGAAAATCAGAAACCATAAAAACTGACAATTTTACAATTTACAACAATGAAGATCCACTTATCCAACAAAACAAATGCAACGATCGAATCTCCTGAATGAGTAATGTAGCAAATGATATTCATGTATGGTCCAGTATGCATATTCAAAATACAATTTCAAATTTCAACTAATGACTTAATAATTGGAGCTTTTTTAAGAATTTTTAATTTCTATTTGACTTTAAATACCCCGCAACCAGGAAAACTAAGGGATCATACATAACTGATATCACGAGTAGGGTCAGTGGGTCAGCTATAGGATATTTATAACATCCCATGTTATAGATATATCCATCTACGCAATGGTTAAGCTGATGACAGGGGGGTCATAGGGTCGTACCAATGGAGATATTTCGAAGACATCATTTACGCACAACCCCTAACATGTAAAACTTAAAACTGGTAGAAAATTGTGAAAATCATAAAATCACTGAAAACTGAAAATGTCAAATGCCAAATGCGGACAGTCACAGGATTTGAATTTGGGGAAGGTAGGCGGCAAAAATTGCAACTGATAGAATTTTAAATAAAATTTTTATTTTTACAATATTATCTGATATTATGAATGATTAACGATTGCAACAAGGAATCGTCTACAATTAATGTCCTGAAAAAAATTAAATTTTTATGATAAATACATCCATCCTCGCAATAGGACGACAACTTTATTAGCATTGTCTTTTAATGGAGATGTTTTTAGATGTTAAGTATTACATATTTCCATTTTCCATCAGTACCTAATAAAATGCCGAGAATATGACTTACTAAAAAAATAAAAATAATTTAGTAATTTTCCTAAATTGCTTTTAAATTACATGGCTGATTTCAAAATACGTAATAAATTAAATAATAATAAATTCTCTCCACAATATATTATTCAACAGGTGACTAATTAGATTGATGACGGCCTGTGATTGTGATGAAATAACAGATGACTTTTGCTTTCTCCTCTGGACGCCTCTGGTTGTAGATCAAGTTGTAAGGTGCATAAAGTAAAAATAAAATTACGAGGGATTTCAAAAAGTGCATTCTATTTCTATTATTACTGTAGTATTATTATTGCAATTTGGAACAAAAGGTGAGTGGAGGTGGGATGGGATGATCGAGTGTGAGATCCAGAACATGAATTACTCCCAACGTCCCAACACCGTAAGACACTACACTTCATTTACAATCTACACTAATTGTAAGCCCATCATGTCATTAAATCCAAATCCAACGTCGGACACTTCTTCCATCATACCGCTCAGCTAATGAGGCTTTTTTACACACTGTCAGTCACATCTACGTAGATTAGGTGCATCAACATCAGGACTCAGGACGCATTCAGACGTGTTTTTATTTTACTGATTTTTTTTTACACTTGATATTCCTATGCGCATGATATGGCAGGCTTATGAATTCATTAAGATGCTGGCTGTGCATACACGCACATACATTTCGTTTGAAATAACTAAATATAATATTTCTAATCAAAACCTTAACCAAACCACTGACCCCAACAACCCCTGATCATCTGACAATCTGACCTGACCTCAACCACGTCCACATAATTATATAGATACATATGCAGATAGAAGCTCTACACAATTTTACATTAACTACGAATTACTGCAATTAATTACTGCGGAATCGATGCCGATCTAGAAATCAAAACCAAACTTTTATTTTTATTTAAAAAAATAGACAACAAATATATATGTAGCCTATTGCCATTTGCGTTTACCTTCCTCTATATTCCTACGTCCTAATTAATATCAGTAGCATTTTTTGCGGTTGTCCTTGCCTTGATTGTCATTAATTCACTTGTACGTCAGTTTTTGTCGAGATTGATTCCAATATTGCATTAGATTTGATTAGGTTTTTGAATTTCCTATAGGGGCCATGTTTACGCTTGTATATAATTTCAGTTAATTCAAAATGACACTGTTGAGAAACTTATGGTATTTAACATAGCGACTCGTATTTAAAAAACGAAAGAAAGCCCATACGTGCTTTTTTAAAAATCTCCATGTTAAATGCCATAAGATAAAATTGGTGTTATAAATTCGAGGTTTCAAACTTTCTGAATTGTTTTAAAATTGAAAACGGGCATATCGTCTGTGAAGAGTCAAAATGACCCATATATAGTGGTAGCTAAAAACAATATCCTCTATCTGCAAAAATATTGAAACATGTCTTGAAATCATTTAAATAGAATATTTTGCACTTTTAAAAAATATGTAAATAGACCATTTCACACTTTTCAAAAACATGTAAATAGAACATTTTACGCTTTTCAAAAACATGTAAATAGAACATTTTTTTACACCTTTCAAAAACATGTAAATAGGGCATTTTGCACTTTTTGAAAACCCTTAATTAACATTTTACGCATGTTTCTCATTTTGTTTTTATGACATAGCTCATTTTGGTTCTTCACAGACGATATGCAATGGGTTCATAGGTGTTACAAGATACAAGACTAAAGCAAGCATGCATAATTCGAATATCTACATCTTGTTTCAAAATTAAAAAATCACGTCATGCCGGTGCTGGTACCAGTGCCGGTTTGCTGCCGGTTGCTCATTAGTATTAGTAGTAGAAGATCTCTTGCGATAGAAACTGGCATATTTCAGTGTATCTAATAAGCACCTATAGCATACACTGCATATACATAAATGAATACTACTGTATACATCTTAGTCTTATAATTTTTGAGAGAATTAAAACTTAATTATTATATCTAGACAAAATATTCTTAAATAAGTATATTCACTAACTGTTTGAATTTGAAGCAAAAGGAAACACGCCAACTTAAGGGAGGTTAGTATTTCCCTATTTCCTACCACATTCTTATTTATTTCAACCCTATAAATTCAGATTGTAATTTGTAATTAGTCAAAAAGGCAAAACTGCTCTGTAGTTGGAATTCACCTCTTCTGCATTTTGCATTTATGTGCATGGAAATATGTATATGGGCATGGGTAAAACAATTAAAAAGTTGGCGTAGGTAATTGCTCGTCGTCTCTAGGGTAGTAATCATCTATCAGATTGTACACAAAGATAAATCTGAGATACGCATCCGTATATATTTGTATCCGTCCATCCGTTTATCTCAATCTCCTGCGCTGATAATTATGTGAATGTTGTTTTTGTTTTTGTAGATATTATTGAGATAGTGGTAATCATATGGTGGCTAAATGGCGCTGAATGGCTCACTGAACAGAGACATTGTTCCTGTGATTAAGTAAAGAAAATATTGAGTGAAGCAAAAGCAACTAACGCTGCTAGGCCAACGCTGCTGGTAGCTACAGTAGTAGAAATAATTCTTGCTTTCTTCCTACAATTAAAGCACCTCCAAGGGGTCGTCCATAAATGATGTCTTTGAAAAATCCTCATTTCTGACCCCCTGTCAGCAGCTTAACCATTGCGTGAATGTGCTATCTTTAACATGCGATGTCATCACTATCCAAGTAGATCCATTGACCCTGCCCCTGACGTCATTAGTGGACGATCCCCAACTCCTCCAAGGAGCTGACCAACGTCTTGTCGTCGTCGTGACCGCAACTGCAGAGCTGCAGTAATTATATGTAATTTATTGTGTTCACATTGTTACGAGGCAGACTTGGTCACTTGGCCACTTTATGCACACAGAATAATGTAGTGGCAATTATTTTTATAAGGTATAGCACTGCCCCTTCTTCCTTCCGCTTAAAAACTCTTTCCGTCCGTCAGTAGTTATTTTTCTTCTTCAGAGGGCTGCTTTGCTCTACCGATAACGATACGATACGATGCCAGCTACGCATAATAATGGAGCGATGCAAAATGGATTATCTATGGATCTAACCGTACAGTAGATATTCTATTTAGTCTTGGTTTTGGAGGAATCTCTTTCATTTCATAACACTGACAATGATATTTTTTAAAAATAACAAATTAATATTAAAGTAATTATTTTGTATTTGTATTTGTATTTGTATGTCTTTATTCAGTTGTCATATAGGTAATTCATCAAATTTAATTAATGGTATCAGATACCGGACAACAAGCTACAGTGTAAAGAATGAAAGTTAACACGTTATATTACAATAGTAGTTTTCAATTATAAATTAATTGTGGTGAATTATACAGTAGTAACAAAAAAAATAGATGTAATTATTATAGACATTTACATTCTGGAATCAATTATCCAGTTACATAGCCTTATGTTAACTAATTATGTTAATGTTAATGTTAATGTTAATTATGTTCTGTTCTACGTTTTTTTTAAAGTTGAAAAAATTTCGATTTGATGTTTTTTAAAGTTGCAAAATGTTCTATTTACTGTTTTTTTAAAGTTGCAAAACGTTCTATTTCCTGTTTTTTTAGAGTTGCAAAATGTTCTATTTTATGTTTTTTTTTAAGTTTCAAATTGTTCTTTTTTAAGTTTTTTAAAGTTGTAAAACGTTCTATTTGCTGTTTCTTTGAAGTTGCAAAATGTTCTAATTTATGTTTTTTAAACGATGCTTTTTAAAAGATTTTGTTGTTTTTAAAAGATTTGCTGTTTTTTAAACGATGCTTTTTAAAAGATTTTGTTGTTTTTAAAAGATTTGCTGTTTTTTGTAAAGTTGCAAAATGTTCTATTTGATGTTTTTTTAAGTTTCAAAATGTTCTATTACATGTTTTTCTTAAAGATTCAAAATGTTCAATTTGATGTTTTTTTTTAATTTGCAAAATATTCTATTAATGTTTTTTAGAATGAAAAATGTTGTTTTTGGAAAGATGGAAAATGTTTTATTTATTCCTTTTTTAAAGGTGCAAATGGTTCTATTTATGTTTTTAAAGATCTAAAATGTTCTACTTGCGAACACTTAAATTTGAAAAATGTCAAATATTGTTTTTTAAATCAAGTTTTAAGTCGCTTGGTTTTTGAATGATTTGTTTAAATACAAATAAAAGTGTCAAATGGAAAACGTGTTATTAATTTAAAAAAAAAAGATAGTTTTTTCTAGTACATTTTTCAATTTATTTACGTGCCCCTTCTCTCATGTTACTGTTTCTCACTCAATCTAAACCAAAGCTGACTAACAAGAAATTTTATTAATCAATTCATTTTGAAAAACCTTCAAAATATGTACCTGCCTTTTAAATACACTTTTACACACACCGCACCGTCAGATTCTAAACAATTATGAGACTTTTTACATTGTTTCAGTTCCAGAATTTAGCAGAACTTTAGCCACTACTGTATTATTACAGCAATTTTAATTACTAGTTAAAAAATAAAAATAAAACAATAAGGTGTAGTAACAATAATCTACCCGTCTATCCATTGACAGTCAAGTACATAATTTATAATTGCTGTCCCTTGGCACCCTAATAGCAAAGAACACATGGCTTTGTCCGCTTTGTTAGTATAATACTATAATAGACAATTAAAAAATGATTAATACAAATATACCACTATATTTATTTCAATTTAATTCTCACGACATCATCAGTACAAAACTCTCAATCATACGCTATTCTAATTCTAATTCCCTATTATTCCTTGATTGTAATTATTACTCACTGACATGTGAGCCCCGCATTATGAAAAACTAACTTTCGGATTTTAAGTCAATTGTGTGATTGTCAACTTTTTAAATAAAATTATTACATTCTATGCAAATAATCTTTTAATATGCAAATTTTCCATATTTTATGCATTGCTCACAATCAACGTCAACAATCGCCGGCACTTTTACTCACACTCCCACAAGCAACTTGTTTATAGGATGGTTCGTTAAAGGAGACAATTATAATTTAAAAATGAATAAGTTCATAAATAATGAAATGACAGTAAAAAATGACAGGGACTTACAATAGAAAATTTAATGCAAAAAAAACATTTAGAGAGCAGCTGATTTTTAACTGATCTTATAATCAAATTAATGCTGACAGTTTGCAGCAATACAGCAACTGTATTACAAACTTTCGATTGTCGATAACTTCGAAGATATTGTGCAAGTTTAAACCTTAACCTGTCATCTGTCATAAGTCTCTGTACTGAGCTGACTGTTACTATTGGCAACTGGCAAATCTCTCAAATCTCAAAATGACCTCCAAGATATGACATATAAAACCACACGATAATCCAAGCCCATGTCCAAAGTTCTGTCAATTTCAATCTTTAAAGAGCACACACAATAAAACCATTGATTTCTGTCAATTTTTGAGCCTTTTATATTGCAATCGATCCACAGGTATGACCACAACTGTACTGTACTGTCTGTACTGTGCACACAAATTACCAGGGATCGTCCACAAATATGACGTCATCACAAAATCTCTATTTTTATGGGGCCCTATGCCCCCCTTTCATCAGCTTAATCATTGCACAAAACGGCTATATCGTCTGTGAAGAACCAAAATGACCCATATCGAATTTAAGCCATCAAAATGAGCTATGTAATAAAAACAAAATGAGAAACCTGCGTAAAGTGTTAATTATAGGAGTTTTTGAAAAACGTAAGATGTTCTATTTACATGTTTTTGAAAGGTGCAAAATGTTCTAATTCCATGTTTTCGACAAAGTGCAAAATGTTTTAATTCCATGTTTTCGAAAAGGTGCAAAATGTTCTAATTCCATGTTTTTGAAAAGGTGCAAAATTTTCTAATTCCATGTTTTTGAAAAGGTGCAAAAATGTCTAATTCCATGTATTCGAAAAGTGTAAAATGTTCTATTTGAATGCTCTCAAGACATATTTGAATATATTTCTGTAGATAGTGGATATTGTTTTAGCAAATTTCAGCTACAAATGGATATGGGTCATTTTGGTTCTTCACAGACGATATCTTTAATATGGAATGTTACAAGGAGCCAAGCTGACCAATAGACCCTACAAATGACATAATTTATGGACGATCCCTTATATATCTACATCGCAGACAGATTAACACATTTTTTTTTAAATTAAAGAAAGCCCTATTTTGTCAAAAACCTTGAATGAAAAATAGTGTAAATAAAACAAATTCAATTAAAAAAAAATCGTAAGTAAATACGCGTTTTTTTATTTTACAAGAGCTTCAAAACGATGTATGTACAAACAAGCGTCTTCCCGCCTTTAAAATTGCAAAGGGTTGCTGGGTAAATTATTTGTAGAAAAAATAAAAATCAAATGGCAATAATTCACAATTAGAGAAACACTCTTTGGGAGGTCAGATGCCAGTCTTATAATTTCCATAAAATACCGACAACTTCCACACAATAGATCCACACAAAAGGGAAGACTGAAAACAAGTTTTGCATTATAAACTTGTGTGATTATTTTTAAGAGGCGATTGTTACACTGTAAAGCTGCTACTATACCGAGACCGACTACCGAGAGTGACTGTATAATTGTGAAATAACAATAGGCGTCATAATAGTTACTTAATTCACTTACAATATAGTCAATGGTCGAACAAGCTATTTAATCCGAAGGGAAGGAACTTCAGAGCCGGATAATGCGGCCACTGCAGGCAGCCCCTGCTGCTTCAACTTTCAAAACACATGTAAATAGAAAATTTTGCATTTTTCAAAAATGTGTAAAAAGAATGTTTTGACTTTTCAAAAATATGTAAAAAGAATATTGAGACTTTTCAAAAACATGCAAAATACATTTTTTTCGAAGTTTCAAAAACATGGAAATAAAACATTTTCCACTTTTCTAAAACATGTAAATAAATCATTGAGCACTTTTCTGAATCAAGTAAATCGAACATTTTGCACTTTTCTAAAACATGTAAATACAACATTTTGCTTTACCAAAGAAAACTATCAATAAAATCAAAGTGGTGGGTTTTGTATGGAAACAAATTCCTGCCTAAAAGCAATTTCTTCGTCCGGCCCTGAGGAACTTGGGTAGACAGCTTTAAAAAAAACGGAAAATAAAAATATGTACCTGCCTACGTCCATTATAAAGGATGTGGTATTACATACATAATAATTAAATATTGAATAACCATAATATACACTGCATTGAATTGAATTGCATCCTAATATAATCTGCCATATAGACACAATGTTAAATAAGCCCCCTTTGTTTTACTGTGTAGTATATAATTAACACATATAGCTATACTCTACTTCCATTTCCATAGTGGCTATACATAGTAATTAAGAGATGCTACTGCCACAGAAGCCAGAAGCCAGAAACCAACCAGTCTTAAAGTTAGTCTCGTTTCAATTTCCATTTCACCGCAAACATTTTGTATATCGTCGCCTATGTAAACAGCTCTGCCTTTATTCTTCTTCTAATTACAATTTTTACTACGTCTATAATTATGCATGATGATGATGCTCTCGATCTCCATCTTATTCTCCTTCTCATTCTCAACACATTATAATCGCATAATCGCTCGTCATTATTTAACAATACGCGTCAAAGACAATGCGCTATACAGCTACCTATATGGAATATAGGAGATGCTCTATATAGTGCATCGGTCCGCTTGAAGTCTGAAGTTGAAAGCATGTGAAAAATCTCATCTTTTTTGCACTGTTTTGAGCGACAACGTATTTAGCATGTGTTTAAGTACGTAGAATAGATTCTATTGTTATTATTGTTTCCGTATTTTTTTTGTAAATGACGCAATGGAAAAACATGGGGAGTGCATTTAGCTGCTCGTAAATGCAAGAGGCTATGATATAGACCATAGGAATTATATGCATGTTAATTATATATGCAAAAGCGTCTGCTGTAGAATTCTTTGTTTCACGGAAACAAAAATGAGAACAAGGAATTCGAATTCGAATTCGACTCTCGATCTCGATACCTGCTGTGTCTGCGCAGTCTTACGTAGGTACTTCTACGGCACGGTAACGGTAACGGTAACGGAATTAACATAAATGAGCTAAAAACGATTTTAAAAAATATTGCTTTATTAGTTGTACTGCAAACGCCTTAGTAACATGAAATAGCTTGTAGCTTGAGACTCATGGCAGTGTAAATGAATTACGCTAATTAATTACACGGCATTTAAGGTGATAAATTAACACCTTTAAGTTCCATTTTCCATTCGAAATCGCGACACATGTACCTACCTAATATATATCGTACTGGTGCACAAATTAACCTGAATTTTATTTTATTAGGAGTAGGAGATATACTGCATGTAGTAGCTGCAGTCGCTATGGTTACCTTCCTATTTAATAATACCAAGTTATATGTATGTACATATTGAAATATACCATCTGAGAAAAAGGAAAATGACTTTAAGAATGAATTTAAGCTAGAATTAAAATGAGCTTTGTCAAAAAAGCACACAATGATATAGATGAGTAAAATGTTTTATTTAGGTACATGTTTTCCGAAAATGCAAAATGTTCTGTTTACAAATTTTAAAAGGTGCAAAATGTTTTATTTACATGTTTTCGAAAAGTGTAAAATGTAATATTTATACATTTTTGAAAAGGGTAAAATGTTCTATTTACACATTTTTGAAAAGTGTAAAATGTTCTATTTACACATTTTTGAAAAGTGTAAAATGTTCTATTTACATGTTTTCGAAAAGTGTAAAATGTTCTATTTACATGTTTTCGAAAAGTGTAAAATGTTCTATTTACATGTTTTTGAAAAGTGTGAAATGTTCTATTTACATGTTTTCGAAAAGTGTAAAATGTTCTATTTACATGTTTTCGAAAAGTGTAAAATGTTCTATTTACACATTTTTGAAAAGTGTAAAATGTTCTATTTACATGTTTTCGAAAAGTGTAAAATTTTCTATTTACATGTTTTCGAAAAGTGTAAAATGTTCTATTTACATGTTTTTGAAAAGTGTGAAATGTTCTATTTACATGTTTTCGAAAAGTGTAAAATGTTCTATTTACATGTTTTTGAAAAGTGTAAAATGTTCTATTTACATGTTTTTGAAAAGTGCAAAATGTTTTATGTACATGTTTTTGAAAAGTGTAAAATGTTCTGTTCACATGTTTTTGAAAAGTGTAAAATGTAATATACACATGTTTGAAAAATTTTAAATATTCTGCTTACACGTTTTTAAAAAGTGCAAAACGTTCTGTTTACTAATTTAAAAAAAATCAAAATGTTTTACTTACGCTTTTCAAAAAGTGTACAGTCACCTACATCCATTCGGGCAATGATATTTTATTGTTTTGTGTAGATTGTAGACAGTGCATTTTATTTTAGCTAAAAATAGATACGGGTCACTTTGATTCTTCACAGGTACCGTCTATCTTGTAGTAGTACGCGCCGCTTAGTACTCAAATTTGGACCTCTAACAATAAGACCCGCTTACTATTACAGACCCGCGCATTATTACAGGATATATGCTACATTTAGACACGTACGCGTTCAATTTCGCTCTAAATTAAAATTGGTTGAAGCGGGAAAAAGTCAGGAATGCAGCACATTTAAAAATTATTTTTCACTGCTAAATTAAGCAGTACAGGAGGTAGACGTGGGCCAATGAGTGTTGTTGCTAACCATATACTATACTTTTATTACAATTAATTATTGAAATTTATTAAGGTAAAAATGAATGTCTCATTAGACTAATAGACCCATACAGCAGGGAACTGTGAGATTGTGAGTGTGAGAAAAAGATGGATGTCCGATTATGATTGGGATACATATGTATTGATGTGTTGATTGACGAGATAGGAATTAGTTTTTTTACTTTTTGTAGGATAATTACAATCACAATAACATCCAGAGCTATGCACTGTGGTTGCACAGGATTATGATAGGAAATATATTAGACTTTAATTCTGCACAAACTCACCTCTTGAAACCATTTACATCTCTATACTGTCAATCTGCCTGCTGTGCTGTGAGCTGTAATTCAGTGATGTGATCTCAGCCATTAACATTTCAATGAACCCAATTTTTTTTCTTTTTTCCCTGCGAAGTGACAGACATTTTTGTAAAAAAACAACAAACAACAACAAAAGCAAACATGTCCTGAGTGAAGAATCAAAATGGCCTACATGCAATTTAAGTTCGAATTAAAATGAGCTGTATGCCAATGTAATACTAAAAAGAAGATATATACGAAAAATGTGTTAATTAATTCTTTTTTGAAATTTGCAAACGCCTTATTTACGTGTTTTTGAAAAAGTGCAAAATGTTCTAATTACATGTTTAAAAAAGTGCAAAATATTCAAACTACGTGTTTTTAAAAAGTGCATTATGTTCTATTTACATACATGTTTTTTGAAAGGAACAAACTGTTCTGTTTGACTTGATTTTGAAAAGCGCAAAATTTTACATTTGCATGTTTTCAAAAACGTGCAAAATGTTCTACTCACATAATTTTGAAATGTGCAAACTGTCCTATTTACATGCTTCTAAAAATTGCAAAATGTTCCAATTCCATGATTTAAAAAAGTGCAAAATGTTCCAATTACATGTTTTAAAAAGGGCACAATTTTCCAATTACTTGTTTTTAAATAGTGCAAAAGATTCCATCGATATATTTCTAAAATGTGCAAAATATTCTATTTGCATGTTACTAAAAATTGCAAAATGTTCCAATTACATGTTTTAAAAAAGAGCACAATTTTCCAATTCCATGTTTTTAAAAAGTGCAAAATGTTCTAATCACATGTTTTAAAAAGTGCAAAATATTCCATCGACATATTTCTAAAATGTGCAAAATATTCTATTTACATTACATTCTTAGAAGATCCTGATATTTTTCGTGTGAATTTTAGTGCATTTTAGTTTTAGCTAGAAACGAATTTGAACTATTTTGCCTCTTCACTCACAATATAAGCCCACGTACCTGTGTATCTGTAGTCTATGTACAAGTACCGTGGATTGTCGCTCTTGATTGCTGATGCGTCTGTGGATACGATTACGATACGAATACGACAGTGAAGATCACAGTATCACAGTGGATTTGTCATAATAAACACAACCATATATCAGTAGTAGCAATGCAAACAAATAATTAAAAAGGAAATCACATCCCAGATATAACTATACACTACAACTACTACTGTACACACTCATATTAGTGCACAGATGATAATGAGATAAAATACGGAGATACAAGCAGAGAAAAAGAAAAAATCACATCAGAATAAAAGTAAATAATTACCGCAGTTTAAATTTCTACACTTTATTCCACGCATCAACAGATTGGCTGGGAGCTGGGACTTCGACAGCACTAACGTTAATTTAAAGATATCACTGCAGTATATTTATATAGACATATTTATGCGATTGCTTTACTTTATCTCGCTTTAATAATTTGGCTGAATTCGGATTGCGCGGGAATAAAATAAATAATGACATCCCCATAATCAGATTCAAAAAATACTGCGTAATTACACTAAGCGCACATTGATATGCAAGTAGATAGGAGATCCGATTCTGCGATTCTGACAGAGTTATAAATTGCAATTACCCATACAACTTACAGCTGTTGTACTAAAGCTAATATCTATACCCTTAGACCTACACGTATAATGCCATATAGTCGGCCAATCTTAGAATCTGTTTTTATATAGTTATAGTAATAAAAATAAACTTATAGTAGTTACATGCAAAAATAACATAATTAGGGCCATTAGGTTAGGGATTTCTTATATGTGAAGAAAAGCTCTTTACCAAATCCTCTGCGTGAAGAATCAAAATCGCCTATATATTCAATTAAAGTTAGAATTGTCAAATGAGCTATTTCATAAAACTCTGAGATAAACCGGTAAAATGTTAAATACACGAGTTTTTAAATGCGCAAAATGTTCTTGTATGTTTGTATGTTATTGAAATGTACAAAATTTTCTATTTACATGATTTTTGAAACGTGCAAATTGTTATTTTTAAGTTTTTGAAAAGGTTAAAATGCTCCATTTACATGCTTTGGAAAAATTCAAAATATTTTATTTGCATACTTTTTCAAAATGTGCAAAATGCTCCATTTACATGTTTTTGAAAAGTGCAAAATTTTCTATTTACATGTTTTTGAAAAGTGCAAAATGTTCTAATTACATGATTTTTGAAAACTACAAAACATTCTATTTACATGTTTTTTAAGAATCGTAAAATGTTCTAGTTACATGTTTTTAGAAAGTGCAAAATTTTCTATTTACATGATTTTTGAAAAGTGCAAAATATTCTATTTACACGCTTTAAGGGCGATAATATTTTTTTATAGATTTTTTTTTGAAGCTAAAAATGGACATGATCCATTTTGATTCTTCACTCTCGATATTATGTGTTGTTATAATACTGAAATTTAAATATGGTAAAGGTTCATCCGTGGATCCCATGAGATGAGCCTAATACATGTAGATTATGTAGATTGTATAGGCAAATTAAATGCGAGATATGAAATATATGAAATTCGTATTACGTGTAGATATCATAGCTGGGTTGGTCTTGGTCTTGGTCCATACTATGCTCTATATATTGCACTACTCAAATATATGGGCAATTGCATTATACTACCGCAGTATAGTGTATAGGTGTAGATTGCTGGTCTTTAGCCGTAAAGGTGAATGTAAGCAATGCAACGTACTGCAATGTAATGTGAACGGGGCCCGTGTGCGTGGGACAATTTCATCGCTCCATCCTTTTCTGAAAATCATAAAACTTGAAATATGAAACTGACTCCAAGCGAAAACGAAAACGAAAACGAATCGTGGACTGAAAATCCAAAAAACAAAAAAATGATTCACATTTCTATAATTTTAAATAACACGGACAAAGTGTGTGAAAATGCGGCGTGGAATTGACAGCTCAACAATACTGCGGCATAACATATTCTAAGCGCATCTCTCGCCCTAAGCGCCTATAACGTATAAGACCCTTACATATGCGTCAGTTCAGTATATTTAATGGTGTGTGCTTTACTGTTGTTGTTGTTATTATTATTGTTAGTGCACTTTGCTCTGCTGGTGGCTGGTACAGTGCACATTATACACAGGGATCGTCCATAAAAGATGTCATGAGTAGTGTCAATGGGTCTAAGACAAATAACATCCCACGTTAAAGACATAGCCAGTTACGTAATGGTTAAGGGGGGATCATAGGGTCCTAAATATGGTGATTTTTTTGACGACGTTACTTGTGGACGATCCCTGATCTGCTTGCCTGTAGATACAATTTAAAAAATATTTTAGTAGGGAGTTAACTACTGTATTCTAGAACGATTTATTTCTTCCTAAGTGAAGGCAGTATAGTTGCAGTATGGGACAACATGCTTAATGACACAGTAAAATCTGTATGAAGACTGCAGAATGAAGAACGAGGATGCAATATAATGCATTTTTTATAAATAAATTAGTAAGTTATTATGATTGAAATTCAAAAATGTCAAATGCAGGTCAAAATAAGAAATAAAAGTCCAAAAGAAATATTACTATACAGTAATTTACTTGCACTATTTTACTTTATTACTGACGGGTTATTAGGGTTATTTTCGCAGGTTTTAAGGCTCGTGGGAAGTCTCCACATCATTTAGTCGTAGTGAATGTAATAATAATAATAATAATAATAGTTTGTTGTCCTAAAGCATTCATGATACAGACACCATTTGAGAGTTAGATTCAAAGAGATAACAATCGGTAGGAAAGTAACAAAGATAGCAGACATAGAGTAAGTATTGACTTAATATTAGTAAATTAAAAAAAAAATTCAAATGATTATTATTGAGGTTGGAAGTTTTCTAACAGTTTGTCATGAACAAGATTTAGCTTAGAAATTACAGAAGGTTTAAGTAAGTTGAGTTCACGAATTATTTGAGGTATTACAGAGTTAAAATATCGTTTCCGTTTACAAAGAACAGTTCGAAAAGAATTAAGAGATCTAGTACTATTGATTGCTTTAATATTAGGGTTCACTATTTCTAATTTGAAGATGTCATAAAACTAGTTTAAACAAGTTATTACGCAATTAGTTTCGGGCAAAATTACTATCATTATCAAATGGCCAATAAGTGCATAACTGGAAATTAATTTCATAGAACATTAAATCCATATTGTTATGAATACTTAAAGTACTATAAATACTTAATCAAGAAATTACACTAAATTACCGGTACCGGTTAATGGAATTGCCTATGATTCTATTTGCATGGTTTTTAATATTGCAAAACGTTCTATTGACATGCTTTTGGAAAGTGAGTCTACAGTACGATATTTGTATGTTTTTTAAAATAGACAAATGTTCTATTTGTGTGTTTTTGAAAAGTGCAAAATGTTCCATTTTCATGTTTTTGAAAAGAGTAAAATATTCTATTTACATGTTTTTAAAAAGTGCAAAATGTTCTATTTACATGTTTCTAAAAAGTGCAAAATGTTCTATTTACATGTTTTTAAAAAGTGCAGAATGTTCTAATTCTATGTTATAAAAAAATGTAAAATGTTCTATTTACATGTTTTTTAAAAGTGTAAAATATTCTATTTACGTGTTTTTGAAAATTTCAGAATGTTTTAATTCCATGTTTTTAAAAAGTGTAAAATGTTCTATTTACATGTTTTTTTAGTGATAAAATTTAAAATATCATTAGAAAAATTGTTGGTCTATGAAATACCAGTCCCAGGCATATAGCACTTCCTGCAAAATGAAGTATTATTTTAATAAGGATTTTAAAATTCAATATTTTCCCTCCAAAATCATAATGGACTTTTAACATACATATAACGCTTTGGCGCCCATCTGTTTCCGTTTTAAAAAAACTCAAAAAGAGCTGAAGTAGGTGTCTCGTTTTGTTCTCGTAATCTTGAATCATTTAAAAAATATACAAATCAATCGTCGCTATAACACAGTAATAAATTAATACAGTAATTATGTGGGAGTAGTTTTAAAAGTTAAACCATAAGCAGCATAGGAGATGAAAGGGAAAACATGCAGAAAATGGAATTATAAAACCAAATACCAATAAGATACGCTGACGCTGACACGCTGCACTATGCCTTATTAAATCGTACTACAATATTGCACTGCACTGTATTACAGGCAGGCGTGTAAAACTATTAAAACAATACACATAGGTATAGGTATCAAACCATCCACGCTCAATAGTATGTTATCATATCAAAGGCAAACGGCAACGCCATAATGGCAACGGCAACGGTAGGTCTCTTCGTTCGTTGACAGTACTGCACATTACAAAGCAGAATGAAAATGAATGTGAAATGCGAGCACGTAACTTTTTTAAAGGGGAATCTGCTCGCGTATAAAAAGAAATAAAGGGCACTGTGGGGAAGTCAGTCGAGATTAGGACGAGCAAGACAGCAGACGGGAGAAGTGTGCTTACGGTTTACGGTTACGGTTACGGTATAGCAGTCACATTTATATAACACCAACAATTTGGATTTACAACATTTGTAGAGATTACTACGCTGTGTCAAATTATAACGAAAATTACGAATATTGCAAAATATTACAAATTCGCAAAATTCTGAACTTTCTTTCAAAAAATGAAACTGTCTTAAACACTGCAGCAAGTAGCTAGTATAATGTAAGGCAACAGTAAACAACAGTGAAAGCAAATCCTACAAACTTTACAGTGAAGTGCTTACAGAAAAATTCAAAAATCCAGCATTAAAAGAGTTTAAATTTAAATACGCATTATTTTAATTTAAAGCTATTAATTGCTGCTTAAGTCACCTGCCAAAGTACTGCGTAAACCCTGCACAAAAATCCTTGAAAAAAATTAAATTAAAGTGTCGTCTAAAATTAACTCATGGAGCCGGACGCAAAGAAGAACTTTCGGAGGAGGAACATGACGTATACGGAAACGGTGGAAAGGGTAAGTTACAGTTTTTTAAAGGAATGCAATAAGGTATTATTTTAGTAAGAAAAAATCAAAGCATCAGATAGAGCAATTTGCTACTTAATTTTTGGTACGAATTGTAATACAGGTAAATCTTGAAAGTGAAAAAACAAACCATTTAATGAGTAGGTGTAGGTACTGAGATATCGTACAAATTTCCCCGTAATTTCTGAGAGAAAATTATGAGCAACTTTTATAAAGAGCGGAAACATATTTTAATATTTGCTAATTAGAATTTTGCATGCTAACGTCTGCGGACGGTATCACGTACGGGTGTAATGTCCATCTTCGACAGCTGAATGAATTCTTGTCGTGTAGTGTTATTAAGACTATATCTATAGCAATGAACGCCTTTTAAATGGTCATTTTGTACAGGTGTCTTATATTGTCGGTGAAGAATCAAAATGAGCCATTCGAATTTTTGGGTAGAAAAATTCATCATCAAAATTGAAAGCATGTAAATAGAAAATTTTACACTTTTCAAAAATTTGTATGTGATTATTGGAAAATTTTGAATTTTTCAAAAAACATGCAAATTGTACATTTTTACATTTTGCAATTTTCAAAATATTACAAATAAAATACTTTGACACTTTAAAATTTGTAAATGGAACATTTAGCAGTTTATAGGAACACATATAAATAGAACATTTTGCACTCTAAAGAAACACGGAAATAGAACATTTTGCAAATTTCAAAAAACACGCAAATTGCACATTTTCACTTTTCAAATTATTGTAAATTAAAAGTTTTTGACACTTTTCATAAAATTTACAAATGAAACATTTTGCACTTTACAAAAACACTTGAATAGAACATTTCCAACATTTCAAAAAACACGAAAATTCTACATTTTAGACTTTTCAAATTATTACAAATAAAATTATTTTGCACTTTTGATAAATTGTGTAACTGGAACATTTTGCACTTTATACAAACACTTAAATAGTACATTTTGCACCTTCTAAAAAACTGTAAATAAAATATTTTGCACCTTTTTAAAAACTCGTAATATTAACATTGCACTCATCTATCTCAATCTTTTAAAAAATTGTAATTCTGGCTTAAATAGGATGAATAGACAGTTTTGCTTCTTCCCTCCCAATAGGTTGGTTTGGATTTCGTGGTCAGCAGGGTTTTTGATAGGACGTAATTAGGCGTGTAAAAAATCTGTGGGCATTTAAACAGAACAGAATTTAAACAGAAACTGTATCGCAGCATCGGCATCGGCATCGGTCACGAATGTCTAGACATATAAGTTTCGAGCTATATAGTCTATATAGCGAATAGTATAATGAACTATATGAATATTTGATTTTTTCACCCAACCATCACTGACTGACCACATAAACACTTACTCACTTGAACAAAAAAGTAAATTGTTTGGTTTTCCTTTTACAAAAAATAGTGAAAAAAAACTTCACGCTTTATAATAATAGTTATTATTAAATTAATGACTCCCTTATCTCCTTTGACTTAAATGACGAAGAGGAGATAGCTCATTTTGACCGCAACAAAGTTTCACTCATTTTACACCAACCAAAAAACGAAAGAAAATTCAAATTGATCCCTTTAAGTCTATGGTCAATTTTAATTCCCCGTGACCATGACTACATGTGACTTACAACTACGCACATGATGATACACCATTACCACAGTGCAGTTTAAATACGCATTTAAAAAACTCTGCAACATTTAAAAATTTGAATCTAGACAAATACGAGGGCCATTTTTTTGACAGTGCTTTAACATAGCGCTTTCGTTTTCAATTCGTTCGTCGTAATTCTGATCTGACTGAAATCCACATCGTAATCGTAATCGTAGCTTTTTTTTACAGATAATTGAAAGTGAAACTGACAAACGTCTTAATTGAGAATTCTTGCTAATATTTCTAAGCGTGTAGTATGTGGCATACTGATTTGAATTTTAGTTGGATAGTAAATAAAAAAATTAAAATTGAATGTCAATAGAACCTTTTGCACATTACGGAGAAATTTAAATACAACATTTTGATCTTTTTTAAACATGTAAACGGAGCATTTTGCACTTTTCAAAAACACGTAATTGGAATTTTTTGCATTTTTCAAAAACGTGTAACTAGAACATTTTGCAATTTTCAAAAACATGTAAATGAAACATTTTGCACTTTTTAAAAACATGTAAATGGCACATTTTGCACTTTTTAAAAACATGTAAATGGAACATTTTGCAATTTTTAAAAACATGTAAATGGAACATTTTACACTTTTCAAAAACATGTAAGTAGAACATTTTACACTTTTTAAAAAACATGTAAATACAACGTTTTGAACTTTTCAAAAACATGTAAATGAAACATTTTGCACTTTTTAAAAACATGCAACTAGGATATTTTGCACTTTTCAAAAAACATGTAAATAGAACATTTTGCACTTTTCAAAAACAAGTAAACAGAATAGACTGCAATTTGCGAAAGTCCGTAAATAGAACATTTTGATTTTTTTTAAACTGTTTTTAGAAATAGTTGATTTTAATTCACACATTAAACATATGCCCTTTTGCCTCATCACTCGCACCATGTTATTTTCGTAATTTTAATTCCAAGCCCATTAATTATGTAGGCACACAGTTAGTACAATTTTTGTTTTGTAACTAAAATCGTCAGTTTTGTATTATCGTAATTCATCAAAACTCCTGTGCAACATCTGAACATGAAATGAATAATTACCACAACTGTCTTGTTACTGTTAATGTTGTCAGCCGTATTGTAATTGCAGCAGGATGAAAGAATAACAAAGAAAGCCCAAAAGAAAAAGCTAAAAAAGAATGGAAAAGAAACCAAAAATTCCTTTTTTATTCGTTTTTGTGAGAAAATTGGAAGAGAATTAGGAGATAAACTTTACCTTAGTCTTGACGTCTTGAATATAAATTATTAGTACATCACATTGTAAGTGTAGTAGTCGTAATTTACACCGAAAGCCGTTACCTATAGCAGCATACGCATACATATTACAATCCCATTCCCATTGACATTGCGAAGGGCAGTGTAGCTAAATAGTAAATACGTGTGACCTGCACATTACTACACATGCAGAATCCGCAGAGATTAACAGATAAGCGAACAATTAATTCATTTTTATGGTGTGAGTCTCTTGTAATTAATCCGCCGTAAGGTCCACAGTCCACCGTTATAGAAACGTACAACATAATTATGAAAATATAATGCGGGAAAAAACTAAAAAAAATGAAACTTATTGCACTACAGCCACAGGCTTACACGCTCACACTACTGTGTAGTTAGTGTTAGATCCTCCTCAAATTTGAATTAAGAAACTTAAACTTTTTACACGCTCATAATTTACGCACTCATGTTTGCAGTCAACAGTCAGCAGTACTTTCAATTTCAATATTTTTAATTTATATTCCCATACAGTGCAATATCTCACGTTGCTTGCGCTAGGCGACCATTGCACTGTCAACTGTGGCAACGACCTATGAGGTAAAAGGTCAAAACACTTTTGGAATTTTGCAGAGTGAAAAACAACGAAGGAAATTTAATACATTTAAGTATTTCTTTTCGTGCTATGTAAATTATGTAATATTGAAGTGAAGAAGCAAAACTGGCAATTTCAAAAAGCAGGATTCTAAAATATGTGAAAATATAAGGCTAGATAAGATTGATGTGTAGGATGTTAATTTTACGAGTTTTGGGAAAGGGTAGAATTTTTTATTTGTATGTTTTTTGAAAGTGTAAAATATTTTATTTGAGTGTTTTCGAAAAGTGCAAAATGTTGTATTTACATGTTTTTGAAAATGAGAGAAATGCGTAAAATGCTTATGAGTTTTTAAAATTGCAAAATGTTGTAATTACATGTTTTTGAAAATGAGAGAAATGCGTAAAATGTTTATGAGTTTTTAAAATTGCAAAATGTTGTATTTACATGTTTTTGGTAATGAGACAAATGCGTAAAATGTTTATGAGTTTTTAAAATTGCAAAATGTTGTACTTGCATGCTCTTAAAAAGTGCAAAATGTTTTATTTGCAAGTTTCTGAAAAGTGCAAAATGTCTTATTTACATGCTTTAGAAAAGTGCAAAATGTTTTATTTACATGTATTTTGAAACGTGCAAAATGCTCTATTTACATTTTTTTGAAGAGTGCAAAATGTTCTATTTACACACTTTTTGAAAGGTGCAAAATTTGCTATTTACCCGTTTTTTGAAAAGTGCAAAATATTTGAATTAGATGATGTAGAAAAGTGCAAAATATTTTGTGTACATGCTTTTAAAACGTGCATAATCTTTTATTTACACATTTCAAAAAATGTTCAACCCTCCATTTACATGTTTTTGAAAATTGCAAAATATTCTATTCACATGCGTTCAGGATAAGGGTATATATTTGTTTATGTAAATAGCGTATTTTATTTGTAGCTAAAATTTGACATTTTTTTAAACATATGATTTATTATTTCCACATAGTCCGCGTACTAATTTTGAAATAGTATTTATTACCTGTTTATATTTTTACCCAGGACCAAGATTGCCATACAAAATGCAGGAGGGGCTATACAACCATCTCCATCTGCTACCTCCTATTAATAGCACTCATCTCCTCTAGTCCCAATCACCAATCTGCCAATGCGCAAGAGATAATTGTGGGGAAGCCGTTCCCATCCTTACAACAGAAATCTCTAGCACCTTCACCGTCGCCATCGTCCTCGCCCGTCTCGTCGTCGTCTTCAGCTGTTGTCACAGGGAGCCCTCGTCCGAGGCAAATCGCCGGAAATGAATGGACGCCCCTTCCCAACCCCGACATCAAAACCGAAAAGGGAACCGAAACCGGAACTGAAATCGACCCGCCAAAAAATTCAAAAAATGTTTTAAAAGCAACAATTGATGAGAGTTCTGAGCCTCAACCCTCTGCATCTGCACCTCAAGCGGAGCTAAATCGAAGGATTGGAGAAGTTGCTGAGACTACAGCGGCCACGGCCATTGAAACCGCCATTGTTGCGAGTAACAGTAGCAAAAATAATAATAGTGACAGCAACAATGACTTGACATCCTCAGCAACGCATTACGTCGGGAGGCAGCTGACTGACCCGGGATTTTTTTCTGTAAGTATATTCGTACGCACAATTTTAAATATAGACTTAATAATAATGTATGAGATCATTGCATTGATATTTAAGGAGATATTTTCATTTTAATGAAAAGCAGATATGTATTTTTGCATCGTTCAAAAATATTCAGAAATAAAATATATCACATGTTGTAAATGTGCAAATATGCCAATTTACATCGTTTGAATCTACAGATTCGAATATAAAACATTTCTGTTTTGGGAATAAGCAGATATGCTATTTTACACTGCTCAAAAATATTCAATTAAAAAATATTTCGCTTCCGAAAAATGTACAGATATGTCATTTTACACCGCTCAAAAATGTTCAAATATAAAATATTTTTGTTTTAGAAATACGCAGATACGTCATTTTGTAATGCTAACAAATATTCCAATATACAATATATAACTTGTTTTTAATGTGCAAATATGCCGTTTTGCCTCCGTTCAAAAATATCCCGATACATAAAATATTTTGGTTTCAAAAACCGTACCGATATGTATATCATTTTGTACTGCTAAAAAATATTCAAATATAAAATAATTCTGTTTTAGAAACAAGCAGATATGCATTTTTGCATCGTTCAAAAATATTCATTTATAAAATATATCACATGTTCTAAATGTGCAAATATGCCATTTTTCCCCATTTAAAAAATACCCCAACACAATATATTTAATTTTTTTTAAATGTACAGATATGTAATTTTGCACGGTTCAAAAATATCCCAATATAAAATAATTCACTTTAAAAAAACATACCGATACGTCATTTTGTATCGCTCAAATATATTCAAATAAACAAAAAATCGTAACTTGTTTTAAAAGCTCATAGATATATGCCATTTTGCATGATTTAAAAATACCATTTTTTGAATTAGACAGAGCCATTTAATATGAGCTCCTTACCGATACACTGATGAATAACCTTCAATTGAAGCTGCCTAATCTCTAAATTATAATTTGCAAACAACTAATGGCCCTTGTATTTAATACAATATATTTTCTCAAATTTAAAAAATATCTGTCAATATTTCTTTCACTTTTTTCACCTGTAGGACAACCGGCCCAGCACCAACGTCGTAAATTACCAGAATCCCAGCTCAAAGAACTACGCATTTGCCTACGGCGCGGACGACTTCGCCCATCAAGAACGCCGGGACGGGAAAGTGACCATTGGAGAGTACACAGTCGCACTACCGGACGGAAGAACACAAGTGAGTCTCATACATCCTACATTATACACATTTAATAATTAACTCCTTTTAATTTTTTTCTGCAATAATTCCAATGCAATTACCAAGAACCAAATGTAGGTATTACAGCATCCTACTTTATTACTAAACAATCCAGTTTAATTTCCATTAGCAAACTGTATATCTCTGTCACTAATGCTACGGCAACGGCAACGGCTAAACCTTAGCTTAAGAAAATGTTGTACAATAAATTCCAATTCAACTGATAACGAGAACGAGAGGAGAGTGCGTGTGAAAATTCTGAATTCCAACACACACACACACACACATTTTTACAAATACTCCATACTGCGTTTCAGTCAGACAAAAACAAACTGATTACAATACAATTTAAAATGACACAATCTCATAATCTCAGGTATTTTAGAACAACATTTTGTAAATGGAATAAAACTCCCACGCACTTCCAACATAGAACAAAAGGATATTACGATTATTTCCCAACTGGATTTATAACGTTATGAATGGTCATTGTTGTCCTGATGCAAAAAATGACATGTCACTTAAACATTGAGTCATATGATCGAATTAGATTATTTAATGAAATATTTAAATGACGTCGTCCACAAATGACGTCATCAAAAAGTTTGCATTTTTATTTCCCCCTGCTATCGGCTTAATCATTGCGTAAATGGCTATCTTTAACATAGAATGTTACCCGGAGCCAAGTTGACCCTACCGATAACGTCATTTGTGGACGACCCCTTATCAAAATTAAAGCGCGCTTCTACTGTCCTACTAGAATTCTTTTATAATTGATTGCCCCATTTCCTATATACGCTTGTCGAACCTGTCAAATTCGTTTTGGTCAATAGCTCAATAATCCAAGCAGCTCAGGATCAGCTGACTAGTGAGTCGTGTCGTTGAGTGGTTTGATTTGGTTTGATTTTTGATTTGGTTTATTAAGTAACGCGTGAGGGTGATCGAGATGGATTTTGGAATGGTGAGAAAAAAGGGAAAGTTTCATAAGTTGTCAGCTGTTGTTGTAAATTGTAAAAACCAGTTTTAATTCCATTTTTTTGACACAAACAAATATCAAGAGAAAAAAACAAAAACAATGTTTCACAGACATGTTATGTGACTGTCTGCAGGCTTTCTATAGGAATTCTACTAATTCGTATTCAATCTCCTGCCTTCTTCTGCGCTTCTGTTATAATTCTTATAATTACGTGTTTGGACTGACTGAGTGAGAGGTTGTATCTATTGTTTTTAGTATTTTGTTTTTTCCTGCTGTTTCCTTCTTCAGAGATTATGACCACTGACCGAAAAATAAAAACAATATTAATTATTATGAAATAGTATCACACATTTTTTTAAAAAGAATTTAAACTCTCTCCATTCACAACTCATTAGCGTGTAATTTCTTAGGCTATTGGAGTCTTCTCGGCTTTTAGTAAAAGTTTTGTTGTAGCTTTTAGCGTGAAATACAAGTAAATTAAAACATACGTATGTATGTGTGCAGTATTTCCTGTAATAGTTTAATTACGACCGTGTACTATTTAAATGCAGGTTTAACAGACCCGTGCACCCTTATTGTCCCGTACACTATTGTAGGTCCGTGTACTACTATAGTAAAAATATCTATAAGGTACACCGTTTTAAACGGAGTTGCGTATCGGTTGCCTTGATAATTCAGTATATTTAAAGAGAGCGCTATTTGGGATAAAGAAAGTTTTGGTTTCGAATATGCACGTAGCATATTTAATTTAGCAAACATGCTGAAAGTGAAAAATCAAAATAACTTATATCCATTTTTTACTAAAAATTAAATGCACTATTTATAAAAACAATTAAAATATCGAGATCATAAAACCGTGTGAATAATTTTCACATTTCAAAAACACGTAAGTATACGGTATCTCCAAGTTTTACAAAAAAATATGCAAATAGAACATTTTGAAATTTTGAAAACATCCAAATAAAACATTTTGCACTTTTTAAAAACATGCAAATAGAACATTTTCTACATTTCAAAAACATGTAAATACAACATTTTTCCAATTTCAAAAACCATGAAAACAGAACATTTCACAATTAAAAAAACACGAAAATAGAACATTTTGCAATTTTCAAAAACTCGTAACTAACATTTTTCACATCTATACCTATGTAGTAAATTTGACATAATTAGCTCATTTTAATTCGAGATTAAATTGGATATGGCAAATTTTGATACTTCACTCAAAATGTCGTTATATTGTATAATTTGTTTTAAATGAGGTAGGTAGGTACATGTAATGTAAAAAATTAACCTTATAGTTTCTCTTGCATACTTTCAAACATTTCCGTTTTCACCCTCGCATACTAAAGTATGCGTAAAACCATAGTAAAAAAGGATTATTATTTAAACCAAATATTCATTCGTAAAAAATACTAAAAGGCTATAAATTAATTTTGAAAATACTGAAACACCAACAGGTGGTCCGGTACACTTCAGACGCGAAAGCGGGGTTCAAAGCGGACGTTTCCTACGACGGAGAGCCAAACAGTCAACCGGGTCCAGGAGGAAAGGAACCTTCGTACGAAGCAGCCCCTCAGCAACAACAGTACTTCGTGTCCTCCACCCACCCAAAAACCAGTGGGAGCAGCGTCAAGTATTCCAATCAACAACCATTAGGTCCTTCAACCGCTCCTCAATACGAATACATTGGACCCAGCCCAGCGCCGGCTTACAGACAATCACGGATTAAATTACACGGACACGGAGGAGGTGGAGGGGGACCTTCACCCTCCCCCCAGTCTTACAGTCCATCCCAGTCCCCGATATTTTTATCCTACCCCCTCAAAGCACAACGCCCGAGCGTCTCTCCATCTCTTCTCTACAGCAAAAACCAAAATTCCATCTCAATCCCAAATCCAAGTGCCAATCCGAATCCGAACGTGGACGTCCGTATCATCGACCACCACCATTACATCGATCAGCACGGAAATGCGCTCACGCCCTCCGCAGGACCGCCCTCCCCAACTCCGCCTTCTTCTATTTACGAGTCTGACCCCAACTATCGTTATTCATCACCGGGAGGTCAAAGACCCGGCCCCGGTCCAAGTCACTCCCCCTACATTCTTCAGTCCAGCCCCAGCGTCGAAACGATAAATCGCGGCACGCCCGTCTCATTCTATCCATCCGCCGCCCCGCCCCCACAATCACACTCCCCCTCCCCATCCCCAAACTCCCTCTACTACGAATCAGCCAGCCCCAGTGGAATTGGTCCAGGAGGACCCACGAAAATCACAACAATCCTTCAACGAGCCAATACAAAACTAATTAGTCATCACAATCACAGCCCACACTACGGAAGCGCCCCCTCTGGAGCCCCGCCCCAAGAGATCCCCTCCCCCTACAAGCAAATCCCACACGGCTACAGAGCTGGGCCAGGGCCAGAGTCAGCGGAAGAATTTGAGCCGGAATATATTACACACTCTCACTACAGTCACAGCGGCGGCGGCGGCGGTAGCAGCAAGACGGGCGGAAAACCGAAAAGAATTCTAATTCACGGACCCGGAGGCTCCCCACACCCGTACGGCGCCGACTCGTCCAATTCAAATATTCGATTCAAACAAGCCAAGCCAGACGCGCCACTCCTCTCTCACACATACAGTCACGGTCACAGTAGTGGCAATCACCACGACTTCAGCGTCGGCAACAGCAACAGTAGAAGTAGCAGCAGTGGAAGCGGTCGTTCTGGGAAAAATCATGGAAAACCCAAAAGTAATTTGGTCCCTATCGAATTTTTCAAAGCGGGACCCGCTACGAAACCCCCAGTCCCGGCCTCGGCTCATGCCTACAATTATGGTGGGAGGGGCATCCCACTTCTGGAGGAGCAGTCAATCAGTCAAAAACAAGTCTACAGTCCGAATACGATCACCAGCCATTTCCCGTCCACCTACTCCCCACCCCTCATTGGACAGGGGCAGGAGCTCCAGCCACAGACTTATTTCCAGGCCGAAGATGCACTCAGTCCAAGTCAAGCGCAACAACAACAACAACTGGAGGAACAGCAGCAGCAGCAGCAACACCAACACCAGCTGAAGCAGTCAATCAAATACTCACCGCTCCACCCACAGGGCGGAGCTGTAAGCTCCTCCTCCTCCGAAGAACAGCAGTTCCACCAGGAGCAACAGGTGATTCGCTACGTGCCAAATCCTCAAGAGCAGCAGCAGTACATTTCAGATCCACAATCGGATCAACAGCAGCAAGCAATTGACGTGAACATTGCCCCGGTCAAGTCCTCAGTCGCCTCCTACACCATCGGCCATTTGGGAGTGACCCCCAAGGCAAGTCTCCTCTACAGTTCAACTGACCCGGGGATCCCCGTAGGACGGGCAGTTCACCCGTCAGTCGGTGGCTTAGTGTACCTGGAGGATCCAAATCATATTCAACATAGTCAACATAGTAGTAGTAGTAGTAGCAGTAGTAGTGGTGGTCGTAGTAAATATAATATCCCTATCATTGGACCCCCATCCTCCTACCCGGGTTCTTCAGGCTCGGACGAATTACCCGATGCGGGACCCACCACGCGCCCCACAGCCAAAGAACAGAGGAAAGGCGTGAAGGAAGCCATCTCCCGCCTCCCCTTCATCCCGCCCTTCCCGCCCAAGACCCAGACTTACAAAGTCGGAGCTCCGGATTTCGGGGATAGCGTCAGCTACTCGAGCAAACCGACATCCGAAGAAATTACGTCAGATGGTCAGGGCCACTATGGGGATAGGGATATCAGTAGTCATAATGGGGATCCAACACGCTATCAGCACGTTCAGGATTTACCGTCAAATACACTGTCGTCCCATCATGACGGCTCACTAAGGAAGTACTACGTTCAGAAAATTGATAATTCACCTAGTTATGTGGATAGTGCTTAGCTTATATAGTGTAGAGGAGGTAATTATGTAAGTAATATTAGCATATCGTCAGGAAAGAATCAAAATGGGCCATATCCACCTTTAAATAAAATTATAGCTTTTTTAAACAGTGCAAACTATTATGCGAATGTTTTTTTCAAAAGTCTAAAATGTTCTATTTACCTAAATTTTTTTTAAAATGTTCAAAATGTTATATTTGCAAGTTTTTAAAAAGAGCAAACAGTTCCATTTACAAGTTTTTTAAAAGGGCAAAATGATCTATTTGCATGTTTTTAAAATGTGCAAAGTGTTTTATTAGCGCATGTTTTACAAAAGTGTAAAAGGCTCTATTCACATGCATTCAAAATCAAGAAATTTGAATTTGTTCATGCAGATCATTTGCTTGTTTAATTTGCTTTTCAAAAACATGTATATAGAATATATTGCAATTTTCAAAAACTCGTAACTAACATTTTACGCATCTCTAGCGTGTATATAGTTTATTTGACACACACGTTATTATAATTCTAGCTAAAAATGTATTTGTGTCATTTTGATTCTTCACAGGCGATATGCATTATTATAGGTTATTATTATTAGGTATGTTTAAAGTGTATAACCTAAGATTAAATAGTGTTTATTTTTTATACCGTGACCTTGTACTTACGAGATTATGAATGCTATACTTACAGACTTACAGATGTATTGTGCTATTCAAAGCAATTTTGACAGTTTGCATTCGCAAGAGATATTTTTACAACTACTGATATTACTACTGATAAGATGTACCATGTCGATATATATGTACCATATGCATGTGAATATTATTTTTATATTTTTTTATTTTTGTAAATTTTTTATATACTTTTTTTTTTACTTACTTTTAATTAACTGCTGCTGGTATTTGAAATACTGTCGTGATACGCTAGATTGCAGATTGAATTTGATTGTCGTATAACATACATAGGGACTTTTACTTGTAATAATTGCACTCGTTACCTATAACATGGAATTACTGGCCAATTTGCTGCAAGTCAAGTTTCATTATTTTCGAAAATTCAAATAAATCAAAAGTTCTTTATTAATTCCGATCGATGCAAGTAGTAGAATGTTGAGCACGTAAAGTTACACCAGAAAATTTAGTGGATATTTTGACATGCTAAGTTTTGCTACAAACAAAGGTAAAGTCAACGTACTGCGATGTAATTACCTATGTATTTCGAATTTGATTTTCGATTAATTCTACGAATAAACTGTGTACAACTTGTTTTCACTTACTAAAACTTGTGGTTAAATTGAGGCGCGTCATGCCACAACTTTGTTATACTACGAAAGCTCTTGTGAATCGTGCAATTACAATAATTATTTTGAATGAATAAATTGTTTTTCTTTACATTTTGTGTTTTTTTAGCTCATTTCTTTCGTTAGTTGTGTCACATCTTAAGTAAGTTTTGATTATCCCAATTTCAGAAGACTTTTTGCAAAGTTTATGTTCCATTATTTCTTAATGCATTTCCCTGAAATTGACGAGTAAGTAATTAGCATTGCGTGTCCCGGGTTGATTTTTCTCAGCATCAGTCATCATAAGTAAGAAAAGAATGAGCTCCAGGCAATTGTAGCATATCCTGAGTGAAGAATCAAAAGGGTTCATATCCTGTTTTAGCTAGAATTAAAATGAGATATGTAAAAAAAAAACTAAATAGGAGGAGTTAAATGTTAATTAATAGTTTTTACACAGTGCAAAATGATCTATTTGCATGCTTTTAAAAAGTGTAAAATGTTCTATTTAAATGTATTTGAAAAGTGCACAATTTTCCATTTGCATGTTTTTGAAAATTGCAAAATATCCTATTTACATGTTTTTAAAAAGTGCAAAATGTCCTACTTGCGTTTTTAAAAAGTGCAAAATGTCCTATTTACATGTTTTTTACAAGTGCAAAATTTCCTATTTACATGTTTTTAAAAAGTGCAAAATGTCCTATTTACATGTTTTTAAAAAGTGCAAAATGTCCTATTTACATGTTTTTAAAAAGTGCAAAATGTCCTACTTACGTGTTTTTAAAAAGTGCAAAATGTCCTATTTACATGTTTTTAAAAAGTGCAAAATGTCCTATTTACATATTTTTGAAAAGTGCAAAATGTGTTATTTACATGCTTTCAGGATCACATTTAAATTTTGTCTTGTAGATAATTCATTTTGTTTTCTACATGTGGATATGGCTCATATGGATTCTTCACAGATAATATGCAAACGTTTGCTACGTGCTAATAATTATTACGGAAGTTACTGTTTACTTAAAACTAATCGTAATTCGCAGTCATCTTTTGCAGCAAAACAGCATCGAATATACTTACGATTAGAACCTAGAAGTGCCGCTCATCAATTCAATTACACAAAAACGTTTTCTTTAAAAAGACGAGAGCAGGGATTTTAAATCCATTTCCTAAATGGTTGCTTGCAGCATGGATCTGATCCAAACTAAAACAAAATTCAAAAAATAACACACAGTTTTCGTCCAATTTTTCAATTGCAGTATATGACTATCTGTCAAAGATATCCAAACAAGTCGCCTAGCCTTGCCTAGCCTTTTTTTTTCCAAAATACTTGGAGCCTACCTTAGCCTAACCTTTTTTTAACAAAGTACTTGATGCCTACCTTAGCCTAGCCTTTTTTTAGCAAAATTTTTGGAGCCCACCTTAGCCTAGCCTTTTTTTAGCAAACTTTTTGGAGCCTACCTTAGCCTAGCCTTTTTTTAGCAAACTTTTTGGAGCCCACCTTAGCCTAGCCTTTTTTTAGCAAACTTTTTGAAGCCTACCTTAGCCTAGCCTTTTTTTAGCAAACTTTTTGAGCCTACCTTAGCCTAGCCTTTTTAAGCAAATTATTTGGAGCCTACCTTAGTCTACCTATTTAATTTTTATTACCAGCCCTGCCTTAGCCTACATTTTTTTCACATTTTGCCTGAGCCTATAAAAGCCTTTTTCATTGGACACTCTCCATTGAGGCATTGCACTTTGCCACTTCCTTTTCCATCGTCTTCAACAATTTTAAAGTGAGTAGTCAATTCTTGAGGTATAATTATTTTGTTGAGTGCCATAGTGCCATTGGAGCAGGTAGTGCTCAACTTTGTTTTAATTTAACTTACTTAGCTAAAATACTTAACTAGTATTGTAATCAGTTTGTGTAGCAAAGCACTGAAGCAACTGAAACTAAAAATCGTCACATCGTACTTAACTAATTAATTGTTTTAATGTGCTCTCCGTAGTCTGTAGTCATGCGTTACTTGCAGACTGATAAATACAGCAAAGAATGAACACACACTAATTCAACAAGCATATACGTTCACATTGTAATTTTTGTCGTTTCAGTTAATGAGAATTAAACTTTGCGCGTTACCAAAACCTCACAATGCTTCAACCAACCAGCATGAAGGTTTAAGCACTACCAGTTTTACTACTATTTACTAGTAATAGTATGGATTATATGTATATAATATGTGTAGATATGCAGCACTTTAGACGACTTTAATACTTTCATTTGGCTCTATGGTGCCTGATGTTACATATTCATGTCCCTAAAAATTAAAAAAAAGGCTCAGAATCAGCCTTCCTTAAAGGCTGCCTTGGAGCAGACGCCTTGCCTAGCCTAGCCTCTTTTTTTGTTAAAAATGTCAATCCTGCCTAGCCTAGCCTTTTTTGTTGTTAAAATTATCAACCTTGCCTAGCCTAGCCTTTTTTGTTGTTAAAAATATCAACCCTGCCTAGCCTAGCCTTTTTTTTGCTGAAATAGTCGAGCCTGCCTAGCCTTATGCCTTTTTAAGGGCCTTTTTAAAGGCAAGGCGGCGATCATTGCTATCTGTATTTAAAAAGAGAGATGGCATTATTTTTTCTTTTTGTCATGCTGCTGTCTACGATAAATTTCTCAATTTCCCAACCAACTTTTAGCACGATACGTAAGGTTTAAGTAGTATTATATATGTATATGTGTATATGAAACTTCCAGTAGTTTAGGATTTTTCTTTGATTAATTTGTTTAAATGTGAATAAATCATTACTTTTATTGGTATTAGGATTTGCCATTTAAATTCTAAAAATTATAACTAATATTAGTGCTCAAATTTGACGGGGTTGTAATTTAATTTTGAAACATTTCTATTATTATTATCTTTATTTTTTAATTAGCCCAAAATTGGTGATCAAATATAGAGACAAATTAGTTTAGTTTAAAAATTAAATTTTCAGTGTTTGTAGAATAGAGCTTAATTAAATGTCTACTATTTTTTAAATAGTTAGAACCCGCCACAAAGCGGCGGGTGATAGGTAGTATTTTCTAATTGGACCACCCTCTGTCTGTTTGAAAATAGATTGGTCCTGCGGCGTCACAAAAATGATGAACGACATGATTAAAAATTATTTTCCAAAATGTGAAATAATTCTACTGCAAGACGAATACTTTACCTCCTCGATGAACAAATGGATCGTCGACTTTGAGTTCCCATACTACAGTATGTCCCTAAACGACAAACCGTATCCAGGACTCCTCAAGGGCAAGAAGCGAACCAAAACATCCGGATTTCTCTGTACCACACTCGTTGTGACCTGTCGCACCTTTGAATCCTGTCAAAATGCCAACAACTCCAAGTTGTTCCAAACGTTGCTGGATCACGGGATCATACTCAAGCAACGACGGGCTATCCTGTACATCAATGAGCTGGGAATAATTCGTAAGCAACATCAGCATCTCCTTCGGGCCGGCGCCGGCGCCGACGCCGACCCGAAGGAGATGCTGACCTTATAACTAATTTTGGCTAATTTTTTGTTAAAGTTATATTAACACATGCAAATTATTATTTTAAACTTTTTAAATGTAACTCACCGTGTTATAGGAGATGGAAATCAAAATCACGAAAACATGCCGAGTAATAACTTCCATTCCGTAGACGATGAGAAAGAATTGCACGCGAGCGATGATATTACGCAGACGTCAAAGGTGATCCATCAGGATCGAGGGCATACTGCTATTATTATGAAACAAGCAACGGAACTTTTAGGTAGTCTCCGGAGTCACATCACAGTCGTTTTGGATGCCAATCAACAACACCGAAAAAAACTCTCCCCAGCTTCTCTATTTTCTTGTGGAGTTCAACGAACTCTAAGTTTTTTTGAGGTGTGGGGAAGTCACTACTAAAAATTATAAAACAAAACGACGATTAAAAAATTACAAAATCACTTTAAAATTTGTACAGACCATCACTTTCTCACCCAATTGGCTTCCTGGTGGAACACCGATTCTTCGAAATACTTGGAACTCAAATTCCAGCTTTCGTCACTTTCAATTCTCGAAGGGAACAAATCAAAAGCCGGAGACTGAAATTTTGTTGAACCTTTCAAACTTACGATCCGGTGGCACGGCCAGATTTTGTGTCACGAGCGGCCGGATTCTACCCTACATTGAAGTCAAAAATGGAAGTTTCAGAGGATTCGATGCTGAAATTATGATGGTGTCCTCCAACTAATTATTTAAAAATAAATACTATACATTATTAAATGAATTTTAAGTTACCTAACAGCTTATTGGCTCTTCATATATACAGGTATTTCAGCGTAAATTTAATTTAAATCTGGAAGTTTTTACCGCCCCTGATAAAGAGTACGGTCGTAAGGACAGCTGTGGTCATTGGTCTGGAACAATTGGTCATGTAATTAGAAAAGAGGCGGATTTCGGCACCGGTCAAATTACTTTCACGAGGGATAGATTTGCAACGGTAGTTTAAAAAATACTTACCACTGCGTATCTAAGAAGGGCGTAACAGATAGCTGCGCCACACGAATAACTCGTCCCCCGGGGCGAAAATAAAACTGAAGATAAGAGACTTTAAGGAAAATTTTGTGATGAACCGTGTGGGGACAAATTATTCGTGTGGAGCAGCTACCAGTTACGCTCTTCGTCTCGGTCACTGGGACCCAACTTCGACTTCACCCAAGTTTTATATTCAATTTCAAACTTAAGGGTCTGAAATTCTCTCCCGTCGTCACAACTTCGAACGGGGCTGCAGTTTGTCCACTTCCAAGAATTCTACCACGCTACCAAATCCTGAACTACCCATTCCAAGAAACTGTTTGGATCTGCTTGATTGCCACCTTCCTAATTTCAATTGGAATGATACAGATTTTACAGACGCTTGCCAACAAGTTGAAAGTCCCTATATCAAATTCTCGGTCAGAGCCAGACAGTACGGCTACCAGCAAAAAACGAATAAACAAATTCAATCCAACAACTGAATTAAACAGTAAATTTGTGGGGACACTAAGGAGATGCGGAGTTTTAAAAAGCACTAATTCCGGCATTAAAATACCCTGGATTCAGACATTCGGCTCCGTTTTTATGAAAAGTACAAATTTAGAGCGCATGCCTCGCAACTGGGCCACAATCCTCATTTTCTCCTTCTGGCTACTGGCCACCTACGTGACTGCAGTGGTCTACATCACAATTCTAATAAGCGCCCTGTCATTCCCACCGAGAGAGTCTGTCGTCCGGTCGCCAGCAGATATTCTAAATAAGAAAGACACATGGGCCTTGTCCCCTTTGGTCCGTCAGGTGAGTGGTTTATAATTAATTAATTATTTATCAGTTCTTCTGGTAGCTCAGCAGGTTATTTTCAGTTGAAGAGTTTTTTGGCAAAATGGGACAAGTCCACCTAAAACTTGCATTTCTGATTTTTTGGTTTTCCAGTGTTTTCGTAGTTTGTAGAATAAGACAATTGCCGTGCGTAAATTTTTTAATGCAAGAAACTTTTTCTAAAAAAACTGCTTGTAATAACGCTTCATCAGTTGCAGTACCTGTTGAAAAAAATTGGTTGCAAAAAAATAATCCTATGGCACCGTTTATTTATTGTACGTTGTTCCTGTAAAAATTGCTTTAATGGACTTGACCCATTTTGCCAAAAAGTCCTTCATTTTATTATAATTATGTAGGCAATCCAAGACTCGACCATTGACTCGGAAGTTCGTCTACTCAACGAGGCTGAAGATGTGGCTAATCTTTCAAAGCGAGCGTCAGAGATTTTTCGATATGCAAACCAGACTGGGAACTGTGTCGTGGCCGAGAGGCTTCGATCAAAAGTTTTTATTGGTCAAAATCTGACGATTAGAAAGAAAAATCATCCTTTCCCCCTTTTCTACGTCTCGGAAGACTCCTTCTTCCTTGGCGCAATGGGTTGGGCGATGCGGGAGGATTTGGATTTCCTCATTGAGAGTTACTTTGATCGAATGTTCCTGGACATTTCTAGCTACGGACTCCACTTGAAAGTACTTCGGGATCTGCATCCAGTGGGCTACGACGATTCAATTGACGTCCCAGAAGCTCACGATTACATTCCCCTGGATTTCGAATCTACACAAGTTGTATTTCTTACCTTACTCTGCGGATTGTCACTCAGTTTGTTTGTGTTCCTGTCTGAGATCATTTTGTGGAAGGCACTTGATTTCATCTCACGGATACACGTTCAAATTAGATACAGTCCACCAGCAGCAGATCCAGAAAATGGTCGTGAATCTTTATTAGAGTACGATTTCGTGTGGTAGCTTCTACATATAGAGTCAAAAACACGTATAGGATAGTTTAACTGGAGCTGGGGAATTCCTTGCGTGTAATTTTAAATGATTTTTCTGATGTATGTATACTGACGGTTTAGATTATGTGTGTTAGCCTAAATAAAAATATAAAGTAAAAATGTGTTTAGCATCTTTCAAGATTACCAAGAAAATTTTCTTCTGCTAATGGCAGGAGAAAATAATTTTCATACACTTGGGATTTGTAAATTTTATTTAATGCGCGGGTCCGTAATAGTACGCGGTCTAACTTAGTGGCTCTTAACTGTGGCCAACCCATATTCCATTATGGACATTTTAATGTAGAGATAAAAAAATCTACTGCCTCTAAGCTTTTCCTATGTCCCCATGATGGATGCCACATGCCACAAAGAATATCAGAACCCTGAAAGCCTTATTAAATACCATTTGATGGAACATTCAGGGGAACGGCCTTTCCCATGCACACGTGAAAACTGTACTAAAGCATTTGAAGCTAAACAAGACCTTGATCTTGATCGCCATATTCGCCATACATCCTTGAAACATGCAGATGAACTTCCAGTCCTATGTCCACGGAAAGGATGTTCAAGAGGATTCAATTCTACAGGTTTAGAATATGTATCGCATCTTTCCGGATGTTGTAATCCAAATCGCAAGAAACCACCTCAAACACCCGTAGCCAATTCCACATCGTAGGAAAATATTCCTTTAAGACCGCAGCGTCTTGAGTCGAGCACATTATAAAATAAAGAAGTTTTCACTGACTGAAAGGACTACTTTTTTTAACCTCTCCAAAAATTAATTAGGTACGTATAATAAATTAGTGTTAGGCTACGCGTGGGAGGCGGTAAGGCACTTCCTCATGCTCCTACCGGTTCTTTGATTTTGACGTTCTTGTTCCTATAGTGTGTATTTTAGTGTTCAGTGTTCAGTCTCAGTTCATTTATGCTTTCCCTTGTAATAAACTTAAAATTCTGTATAATAAACTTGAAATTAAGTGATAAAAAAATAAAAATGTATTGCTTAGGAACTCTGTTGAACATGATACATTCTTGTTATACTACTTACTCATTAATACGTGATTGTTATTGTTTGTATGGTAATGAATGACGTGCGTATGAACTTCATTAGTAAAAGACAATAAAAGTAAGAGCTGTTACAGTAAACGTGTTAAGATTACGCTGTGAATTTAATTAATTGCATTTGCATTTTGCATTGTACATATATGTATATTATTATTGATCGACAAGTGCACGGGGAAACGGCTGTAAGGTAAGGTACTAAATTTAAAATATTGTCTAAAATATCGTTAATAATAAACGCGGATTGTAAAAAATTGGTTACGCCACTGTTCGTAGTTTCTCCATTCGTAGTGTGTTGTTTCGTCGATCTGCGTTTGTAGTCTGTAGTTTCGTTGTCAAGCTGCATTCGTAGTTGGCATTATTCGTTGTTAATTTTTTTTTGCTGCGATACTCTCTTGTCAGTAATTAACATATAACCTGATTACTTATTGCTTGTTCATGAAATTGCTACCCAGGAATGTTAATATTTTAATTTTTTTAAATCATACTACTTTTCATCTTTAACGATTTCTAACATATTCTTTATTAACCAACGGCCCTTCTAAGGGCCACCACTGTCTCCAAAGAGCAAAACAATAAGTTACAACGAATAATGCCAACTACGAATGCAGCTTGACAACGAAACTACAGACTACAAAACGAGTGCTACCAAACAACACACTACGAATGAAGAAACTACGAACAATGGTATATCCAAAAAATTAGGTTTATCATGAATGTTGAAATATAGTCCAGCTTAAACCTAGACGTATACATTTTTATCATAAACGTCGAATTCGTGTAAACTAATAAACGTTTTATTTTGCCCGAACGTTTTAACTCTATTTCAACTGAAACTAAACCCTATTTCCACTATATTTAGACAATCTATAAACGTTTGCATTTCAACATATTGTACACGTTTACTTAGCTTGCATATGGGAATGTCGGTATTTTTGATTCCCGGAAATCAAGGTCAAGGCTCCAGAAATCAAGTTGAATGGCTCTCTGAAAATGAAAGTACAATTAAGGCCAGGGCCAGGAAACTCTCGCTTTCACAGGAATGAAGTGCCGATATAGACAGAATTTCTTGCGTGGAATTTTAAATGTAGCCTTGAACAAAATAATTATAAAGTCATTTACAACTTTAAAGCAGTAAACTGTGGGACCACCACATAGTGAGTTTTTCTCATTAGGGCAAAATCCGACTTTCAAAACTCTTACTTTTTAATTTTGTAAATTGAACTTTGCTTTATTGCGTAGCTTGTAGCCGTTTTTCAGAAATCTGATTGAACTGTAACCGTATCAAATTAAATACGAAAGCTGGCATGTCAGTTAAAAGAGCAATGTTAGTAAGTGGCCAATTTTAAATTTCTCATAACTAGCAAGATTGCTGAGGATTGCATTAGCGGTTAGCGCTAAAATATAGCTCCGAGTCTTACAAGGTAGGGTCAACACATGTGCGCCGACTTTTAACTTAAGTTTGTGCGCATTAGACGTGTCTATGGCAACTAGTAAACGTGTGCTAAACCATTTTTTTCACATGTCCAAAATTCGCCCACAGTAGCCCGCCAAAGCTTAAAAAAATTGAATTTTTGGTTTTTTTCAACCCAGTAGCTCCTACAATTTCCATCCGATTTTCAAAAAATTTGAAGTTTTGTGATCTCTGACACATTGCCTAGAAAGTAATTTCTCGGTTTTTGAAAATTCGAAAATTTTAATTTTTTTCAAAAAATGAGGCTGATATAAAGGCCTCTGAAAAATGGTTTTTACAATAATTTTTTGAAAAAAATTAAAATTTTCGAATTTTCAAAAACCGAGAAATTACTTTCTAGGCAATGTGTTAGAGATCACAAAACTTCAAATTTTTTGAAAATCGGATTGAAATTGTAGGAGCTACTGGGTTGCAAAAAACCAAAAATTCAATTTTTTTAAGCTTTGGCGGGCTACTGTGGGCGAATTTTGGACCTGTGAAAAAAATGGTTTAGCACACGTTTACTAGTTGCCATAGACACGTATAACGCGCACAAACTTAAGTTAAAAGTCGGCGCACATGTGTTGGCCCTTCCTTGTTAGCTACAGTTCAAAAAAAAATTACGTGCAGAGGGGTGCAGAAACTATATTAAACTTAATTTTTAAACTTAATTGTCATAACTCACAAGGAACAACCCCTAGGCTGTCTTCAGAGTAGATTCAGGAAGGGACAGAGATGCAAAAACAGTTGGGTAACGAAATTGCATGAAATGTATAAATTTTGAAGGTAATGCTTAAAGTAACATATAACTGTGTTTGTTTTGGGGGAAAACTCCCGGGTATACTAGTTAATGGGCAAACGGGCGTTTTCGGGGATTCGTCCTTTACTTAGTGGTTTATCACCCGAATTTGATACAAATTTTTTTAATGGATGTACAACACTTGTCTCTACAACATCAGTTTCGGGCATTTAAAAAATTTGAAAACTGTTTTCAAAATTTTGAAAACAATGCTTACTTTTACAAACCTCCACCGATTTGGATCTTGTTTTTTTTAGTCGATGCGCAACACATGTACGTACAACATTACGTCTGGAAATTTCAAAATTTTGAAACATTTCGAAAAATGTTTTGAAAAGTTTAAAATAGACCCAATATTTTTAAAAACCCTCGCTTATGATATCATTTATGAACGACCCCTACTATATGACCCCTGCTCAGTGAGACCACTGACAGTAACTTTTACTTACTACTTACCTATTTGCAAATTATTAGCTATTGATATCTAGTTGTTTAAATGTGTGCATAACTCATGGTGACCCTTGACCTTTAAGTAACCCGAATGTGAAGGCCACATTACCATAATTCATGAATACAAATAATTGGCAACTAAAACTGCACACTGTCACTAATTTTTGTAAATGTGTGCCACATTGAATATCTTGACCTTTTACCTGCAAAAAATACTAAAGCGAAGGTCACATTATGTTTAAATATAAATAGTAATGATCGTTATCCAAAACTGTATATTGTTCCTAATTTTTGCGAATGTGTGCCAAATTAAATATCGTGACCTTTGACCTACAAAACATCCTGCAGTGAAGGTCACATTATGTTTAAATATAAACAGAAATGATCGTCATCAAAAACTGTATATTGTACCCAATTTTTTCGAATATGTGCCACAATAAATATCTTGACCTTTGACCTACAATAAATCCTAAAGTTGAGGTCACATATTTTTTACGCTTATGCAGAAATGATTAGCATCAAAAACTGTGTAATGTACATAATTTTTGTAAATATTTGCCAAAATAAATATCGTGACCTTTGACCTACAAAATATCCTAAAGTGAAGGTCCCCTACCTTTTATGCATACGCAGAAATAATCAGCATCAAAAACTGTACGTTGCACTTAAATTTTGTTTATTTTGGGTAACATTAAAATATTGGTATATTTGACGGTTTCCTGGTGAGAAATTTACGTATGTACATAAATTCTCGTCTAAAGCAAGTGCAGCGGCACATGAGAAAAACTCACCGTGCGTGGTCCCACAGTGGCAGTTTCCTGTTTCCCCCAAGCCCCAACCCTTGTGCAAGCAGTAACTACGTGCGTGTTTTCCCATTTTTAAAGAGCATATTAGATGCACTTACCTAGCGAAGAAGCTGCGGTAATCCTACTCAGTTTCCTGGAGACAAATTCGGATTGACACAGAATTAATCACTGCCTTTTCATGTCACCTCACACAAAACCAGGAAAACACCTGCTACACATCGCTCAACAAATCACTTCTTCCTAATTTACATATCGTAGAAATGGTCACCTGCCTCGTTTTGTATGCGAATTGAAAACTCTGAATTTGTAATGCAAATTAAATCTCAATTTAAAATCATGTGGTATCCCTGCCTCCAGCTCTAATCAAAACATTGAATGGGTAGATGCCGGAACCGGAAGTAATGGCACAATAACAGTGTACTTATTACACTACGGAAACGTGTGTAGGGTTAGTTTTCTTACATCTCATTCACAGTACTGCACTGTTGGACTCCACGTCTAAAACTGGGAAAGCGAGGGTGACACTTTCTAATTTTGGCATTTTTGTGTAGAATGTCATTGGCATTTCAAAAATGTCCCAATTTCCTTGGTGTTCGTCTGCCTTTTATTTTATTTCACTGATGTTAGTAGTATCCACGGAAGCTGCTCCTACCATGTCAGCAAGAGGTAATTACGTTCAAGTTTCAAAATTTCCATAATAATTTGTTTTAAAAGAACCCGCCATAACCATCAATAACAACTGTTTGATATTTATATTGACAGGATGGAAAAATTCACTCAAGAGAATTTTAAATGACATACTTACTGATTATTTCCCACCCTGCGACATCATTCTGATGCAGGACCCCTTCTTTACGCTAAATATGAATAACTGGGTAGCAACCATCAAATTCCCGTACTACTCCATCACTCTGGATGGGCGGCCATTTCCGGACTACACAGCATATCGGAAAATCACCAAGACGACAGGATTCCTCTGTTCCACAATTATCGCACTTTGTGAAACATTTGAGAGCTGCAGGCACAATGACTCTTCAACATTGTTTAAGATGCTCTCTGCGAATGGCATTCTCCTCAAGGAGCGACGAGCCATCCTGTACATCGATAAGTATTCGGACAAAGGTAACAACATCAGACTTTTTTTTAACTTTTACTAAAAATATGTTGGTACAGAAGTTTTTTATATGTCGTAATCTCGTAATTTATTACTATAAGCAGACGACGTACCGTACAGCCTCTCCAACTCAACTGATAAATGGACAATTACACATGAAAATCCAATGGGTCAAGAATACAGCTTGTCCGTGATGACGAAAGCAAAGCACATTCTGTCCGAGTTGAACTGCCACATCACAATCATTCGCGATATCACCCGAAATTTACTACGAAAGAAAAAGAGGCACACATCTTTGAGTTTGAGGAACACACCAGCAGGGAATCTAGACGCCAATGGAACGCAATTTGGGAACAATTTTATATTCGAAGTAATGCGTTGGTTGGGTGCTGGCTTTAATTTTAATGGAAGAGATCGTCCGTAAATGATGTTATTGGTAGGGGCAGTGTGGGCGTATTCGGGTATTGATGACGTGCCATGTTAAATATAGCCCCTTATGCAATGATTAAGCTGACGACATAAAAAATTCTAAAAATTTTTAGCATTTCCGTGACATTATTTACGGACGGCCCCCAACACGTAATACACTGTTTGTAAAAGGTACGTGCAATGCATTAGTCTGTGTTTAATTAATGCATTGTGGCAAAAATTAATTCCATGTAGACACTAACATTTTCACCGAATTGGATTCCTGGAGGTACACCTCTCGTTCCAAATCTGTGGTCCACGAAACGCGGATTCACCTTAGCACATCCGCCCATACTGAAATTGAGCGATATTAAGCCGGGTGCTGCTGTAAAATTTTGCCTTCCAAGTAAACATCTCTTGCCCTTCATTGATGTGGCAAGTAATGGGAGCACCATTGGATTCGATGCAGAAATCATAAATGTCCGTTGACTCCTGAAATTATTCCCTATATTTTTATAAATTTTTTTAGACTATTCTGTAAATGAGCGACCCGGAATGGCGGAATAATAATTTTGTAATTATTGCAGGTATTTCGTCGGCATGTGAAAATAATTCCTGAATTTTTCGAAGCCCCAGACAAAACGTACAGTACGAAGGATGAAGATGGAAATTGGTCTGGGACGATTGGGCTTGTGGTTCGAAAAGAGGCTGATATTGGATTGGGACAAGTTACCTTCACGCACGACAAAATCCTCTCAGTGAGTGAATAATTTAAGTTCTAATGATACCATAATAATAATTTATTTTTATTAAGTTTAATTCAATAACGTTTTCGATAATATGTACCTGTTCGAATCCTTGTATCTATTTTCTTACAATTTGTAATAAAGGGCCTCAAGTTTTCACCGGTAGTCACCACTTTGAATGCCGTCGCTGTGTGTCCTGTACCCCGGTTCCTGCCGCGACACCAAATATTTGCATATCCATTTGAAACTACCACTTGGATATACGTTCTAGTTTCCTTCGTCCTGTCAGTGGTGGTGTTAGAAGTTTTGCAACGAGTTGCCATCCGTCTCATGCCCATGCAGATTCTCGTATCCAGCTCTCACTGTGGAAAAAAGAGATCAAAATTCGAAAACATCTGTCAGTCAAAACTACCCTGGATCCAGTCAATGGGCCCAATATTTCAAAAAAGCGTCACAGTGAACACGTTGCCACGCCGATGGGCAATTCTGGGTTTATTTTCGATTTGGCTTTTGTCCACCTTCATCACTGCAATTACGTATGTTACACTCCTGATCGGTGCTTTGACCGTTCCACCAAGAGAACCCTATGTCAATTCACCTGCTAACCTCGTCAACAGCAAAAAAGAGTGGGCTGTTTCGACTTTGATCGAAGAGGTCAGTTTTATACAATTTTGTCTGGCATAAAAAGTCATTTTGGTAAATACGCAGGTGATTTGTCTTATAAGCTTCCTTAAATATGAAATGTTTTGTACTGGTAACTTGCAGGCACTCGAGCACTCGACTGTACCATCAGAGATAAGGTTGCTACAAGGGGCCAAGTCAATAACAGATTTACCAGCATATAAATACTTACCTGCTGACATACGAGGTCGTGACAGGACATTATTTTCTATTTTCCATCTTGCTGAGCAGAATTAAATAATATATTCTATATTTCGAATACTTTTATCTTGATTGCATTTTTACTGGTTAATTCCAATTTCAATCCTTGGTTATAGATTACTACTATGTAAACACGACGGGGAATTGTGCCGTGACGGAGGAGCACCGATCAAGATTTTACATAGGATCCGAGTTTAGTGCCCAGGGAACCCACAATAAGCGAAAGATTTTGTACGTGTCCAAAGGATCTCTTTTCATTAGTGCGTCGGGCTGGGCTTTGCGAGATGATATGGATTTCATACTTGAGTCCTATTTCGATAAAATATTTTTAGAAGTCACCTGTTTCGGATTCCAAGACAAGATGATGCACGGATGGTTCCCAGAACATCAAAAAGTTGACAATTCCGTTGAACCCATGAGTATAGAAACTGCCTATATTGTATTTGCATTTGGAGGTTTCGGATTGTTAGGAAGTTTGGTGGTATTTTGGTGTGAGTTAGTTGTGCATAGATTCCTTGCAGGGTTAGATCCTGTAAAATCTCGCTTACCACAGCGTGGTTTAAGTAAGGAAACAGAATTATATCCTTTTATTTGGTAGTAGAGCTGACGAGTCCTCAAGTCCTGATCTGATAGGTCCTGGAAATAAAATTCAATATAATATAACTACCTAAAAACAAGGGCTAAAGCCCTTGTTTAATGGCAGCCTTAACAGTAACGTTAGGCAGTTCTTGCCGGAAAATCTTAACAGCCAATTTAGTCTTTAAATAGGTAGGACTTAAGGGGAGGTAGCCGTGAAAGAGTAAGTAGTGGCAATTTGAATGCGGACTTGTAAATGTTAATAAAAAACGTTTCAGGCGAAAATGCGTCTAGGGGATTTTCAGTTTTTGAAAAGTACATTTTTTTAAATTTCCCGCCAAATCTTAAAACCAAAATTTCGACCCGTTAGTCAGTGGGAGTACACATGAGTGATACACCATTGAAATCGGAATGAATAGGCGAACCTATTTAATTTGTAGTTCCAGCTCAGATGATGATTAATGATTAATTTTTAATTGTAATTAAAAAACTGAAATAATTTTTTTTCAAAATTGAGTGATGGTAATGTATGATATATCATTTTAAAGCCCTTAAAAATTAAGAAAACGGGTATTTTGTTTTAGGCTTCCGACGAATACAAAAATATTTAGGCGGAATTTTTGAAAAAATTAACGGTTTTTTGAAAAAAATGGTAAAAATTTGTGAGTAAAATCGTGCAGAGTCCGTTATTTGGATTCTACTCGTCGTTACCTTTCGAATGGTATCTAACAATTCGAAATGGGTCAAATATTTTGATATCGTGAAAAATCCGGTAAATTATGTAGATAGGTAGGAATAATACGTTGGGCACTATACTTTAAGTTTAGCACTATAGCTACACTAACAAAATATACTATAACTAAATTTAAACATAGGAACTAATCATTCATGCAAATACAATGTGAACATGTTTTATTATTAGTATCTACATAATAAGTAATTAATATACTGCGAATATATCATTTATAATCAATACATTATTATTCATTCACAAAAAAATTCTTTAATTAAATGTATTCCTATTATTAAGGATTGTACAGATTGAGGATCGTTCGTATTTCAATTAAGTAATTTGATCATAATAAAAGAAGGTCCTCTATTATCCCTACACTGACTACTGACGTACGCCTTTAATGAAAGCATGCACTTTACCAGGTATTTTACTTGAATCAATTTTCAAGGGCAAACTTTTTGAAAACATTAAAACACTCAATCATTACAAAACTCATTTATTCAGTTTAAAAATAGAATTAAATTAATTTTCCCCTCTACATTTTTGTAGGTCTTCAGAAATTGTAGTTGTTGTTGATTCAGTTGGAAATTGCATCGTGCCAGGCGTCAGGGTTATGCCTACCAAATTCCGTGGCTAAAGTTTTGCGGTTACTGAGGAAAATCATCCTCATCAGACTCTTAGGACTCTTACTGACACAAGCGAAGCTTTTTTTCTCTAAAATATGTAGGTGGAGATTTGCAGCCTTCTAATCTAATGCATTCACTTTGAGTATAGGTACTTTTTGAATGGAATCTCAAATGTTCCGGGATCCATCAGAATTTTAAATTGAAAATTGAAAGCAATTTAAATCAGTATCAGTGGCTTCTTTCTAATTACACATGCACCAAAAGCCACAGTTTTCATGATTTGGAATTGTCCATAAATGATGCCGTCGGTAGGGTCAGTGTGTGTAGTCAGATAATGACGACATGCCATGTTAAAGATAGCCGTTTACGCAATGTTAAAAAGATGCCACAGGGGCGGGTGGGCCCTGAAAGAGGTAGAGTTTTGGTGACATCATTTACGGGACATTCCTTACCGGTTATTCTAACTGGCTGACGAGTCCGAAGAATGAGGTTTTCCACTGGATGCCTTTGGTCCGCGGAACGGAACATGCAGAATCATTCAATAAAATATTAACTAGTAAAACGACTACAAGAAAGGGGCCGTCCAAAAATGATTTAGTAAAAATATTCCCTATTTTAAGACCCTCTGTTATCAGTTTACCTAACGATGACGTACAAGGCTATCTTTAGCATGGAATGCCATAAAGTACTTACTTAGGCAAGTAGACCAACTGATCCTACCAATGACGTCGTTTTTGGATGACCCCTTATTTACGTAAATTTATCAACTAGCCTTGAAAATCAAAAGTTTAATAAATTGTATGTCAACTGGTAAAACAGAAAATCTATAAATGCAACGCAATGCATGTTACATACATCGTTACACGGTGAAAATACTTTTACCTTTTCAACGCTAATTAGATCTGCATTTTTTATTTGTGGTATCTGTGAAATCTGTGTAAAATAAATATAAGTATCAGCCGCCTGCCTGTGGAAAGCAAAAGAGGCATATTAACTTTGAGTCATGATTTGTATTTAATGCATGTCATAGTTCGGGCACAAACTCAAGTGGATTTTATGCCTAAAACAGGCAGCAAAATCAAGGAGAAACTGCATTCAGTATTCCATTACTAGACACACCAGGTTCATTTTAACATGTCCAAGTTTTCCCGTTTGCCTGCTGCCCTTCTTTTAGCTGCAGCAACGCTGGGGATATCTACAATAGCCGCTCCAAGTTTAACTAAAATAAGTAAGTAATTATTCCAGAAAACAATAATTGCACTCAAAGTAGTGTTGATTTTCTACAACGGATCCCAGTTTTTCGTACAGCCGTTAGGAAGCTAAAAACAAATGACAATAATCCAAAATAATAATAATATTGTAACGGCATTAAAAAGTTTCATAATGAACCACTATACTCATTACATGTTACATTCATTACATTTTTTAGGATGGCGATATACAGTGGAGACCATTCTGAATGGTTTACTCACCAATTATTTCCCAACATGCGACATCATCTTAATGCAGGACACCTTCTTCTCCAAAAATATGAATTTCTGGGTACGCAACATACCGTTTCCATACTACTCCATCACGCTTGATGGGAAGCGATTCCCGGACTACACAACATGGCAAAAAATAACCAAGACGACCGGATTTCCATGCTCTACAATTGTCGCAGTTTGTGCTACATTTGAGACTTGCAGAAACAAGGACTCGCCAACACTGTTTAAGATGCTCTCTGCGAATGGTATTCTACTCAAGGAACGACGGGCCATCCTGTACATCGATAAGTATTCGGACAAAGGTAACAATATCAGACCTTTTTAACTGTTACTTTTTATGATTAAACTTCCTACAAACACAATATATAACGAGTTCACCGAGAACTCGTTATATATCAAGTTAGTCAGTATTTTGTATTTTATAATTTATTATTGAACAGATGACGTACCGTACAGCCTTTCGAACTCGCCTGATAAATGGGCAATTACGCATGAACACCATGATGGACAGGATTACAGTTTGACCGTCCTCAAAAAAGCCAAGTACATCCTGTATGAGCTTCAGAGCCACATAACAATTATACGAGATGTGACCCAAAATTTACAAGAGAGAAGCATGCGACACTCTTTAAGACGCACAAAAAAACATTTAGAATATGATCCGGATAATTTAGATAATGACATTCTTTACGAAGTAAAACAATGGTTTAGCTTAATTCTAATTTTTCAAGTAAATCTGATGCATATCTGATTTCTTGATTAATAATAATCATGCCACATGCACATTCTGAACTTGTAATACACCGTATTCTGAAAATATTCTGAAACATTTTCCATAACAGACGTTAACATTTTCTCCAAACTGGATCCCTGGAGGAACACCTCTGATTCCAAACCTATGGTCGAAGAATCGAGGCTTCAGCTTACCACATCTTCCCACTCTCAAACTGACCAATATGAAACCTGGTGGCGTTGTGAAATTTTGCTTGTCGAGTAAAAGTCTCTTACCATTCATTGACGTGGCAAAAGATGGAAGTATAGCAGGGTTCGATGCCGAAATTATACATGTCAGCTGATATTCTTTAATTATCTTTTAAAATTTAATTTAATTTATATTAATTTAGAACATAATTTTGTTTTTAATCTGCACCTGCACCAAGTTGATGCAACCCATTGCATTGTTGTGTCAATAACAGATCGGATTGAAAATAATACTGAATTGAGTTACTGTGTATGAAATTGTATTATTGTTACTGCAGTTGTTTCGTCGGCATTTAAAGATAAAAGCTGAATTTTACGAGCCCAGGGACAGAGCTTACGGTATAAAGGATAAAAATGGAAATTGGTCTGGAGCCATTGGATTTGTTGTTCGAAAAGAGGCTGATATTGGATTGGGGCAAGTGACCTTTACGCACGACAAAAAGGAGTCTGTAAGTACTTAAATAACACATCGTCGATAAAGAACCAAAGTGACCCATATCCATTTTTAGCTAAAACCAATACGCACTATCTACAAAAATATAGTAAAATATGTCTTGATAGCATTTAAATTTAACATTTTCCACTTTTCAAAAATATACAGATATAACATTTTGGACTTTTAAAAAACATGCAAATAGAACATTTTGCACTTTCCAAAAACATGCAAATAAAACATTTTGCACTTCCCAAAAACATGCAAATAGAACATTTTGCACTTTCCAAAAACATGCAAATAAAACGTTTTGCACTTTTTAAAAACATGCAAATAGAACATTTTATGCATGTTTCGCATTTTGTATATATGACATATACATCGATTTGATTCTAGCTTAAATTGGATACGAGTCATTTTGGTTCTTCACAGATGATACTCTGTGTGATCCAATAATGAATCACTATCTAACTAGTAAGTTAGGAGAAGTAGCTGCAGCGGCTCCAAAAATGTTTTGATGTATTTTCTGTATAAACTTCGTCATTGCAATTGGAAATGTTTCGCAATTTTGCACCTCATTACGTCTTTTTATTCATAAATTCGAAGGGACTGAAGTTTTCACCGTTAGTAGCCACTTTGGAAGCCGTCGCCGTGTGTCCTACACCCAGATTGCTGCCGCGCTATCAAATATTGGCATATCCATTTGATAATTCAACTTGGGCGTATCTTGTAGTCTCCTTCATGTCTTCGATAGTGATTATAGAAGTTTTGCAGAGAGTTGCAATCCGTCTCATGCCGATGCAGATCGTGTCCAAATCATCATGTGAGGGGAAGGCGCTGTCAAAGATGGGAAACGTCTGGCAGTCGAAACTTCCCTGGATTCAGTCCATAGGCCCGATATTCCAGAGGAGTATTCTGGTGAATCTGTTACCTCGCCGATGGGCAATTCTTGGTCTATTTTCTATTTGGCTCCTCTTCACTTTCATCACTGTTGCTGCGTATGTTACCTTACTGATCGGAGCTTTGTCTGTTCCACCAAGGGAACCGTATGTCCATTCACCTGCTGACCTCGTCAACACCAAATCGGAATGGGCTGTTTCTTCTTTAGTCGAAGAGGTCACAGTTCAACAATGGAATTTTGAATAAATATGTTTGTTGCCTTAATTTCGCAGTATCTTGGAGTACTTGAAGTTAGTAAGCTTTTAAAATATCATCCAATTATGTGAGTGTTTATTTAATTTGTGATTCAGGCGATTGAATACTCAACCGTTTCTTCGGAAATCAAGTTGCTGAAAGGAGCCAAGCCAATATCGGATTTACCAGAATATAAGGATTTACCTGCTGACATACAAGGTTGGGACAAGAAATGACTCCTCGTAATTTTAGTCTACGTTACTAAATTGAATTAATTACTCTATGCGGCGATAATTTGATAATAATTGTGGACAGTATCATGTAACATATTATGTTGAAATTCTTTACAGTTTACAGCTATGTGAATGCTACGGGAAATTGTGGGGTGACCGAGGAATACCGATCAAGATTTTACATTGGATCAGAGTTTAATGTCATCAAAAATAATCATAACCAACAACTAATGTACATTTCAGAAGGATCTTTTTTCATCAGTGCGACAGGCTGGGTGATGCGAGAGGATATGGATTTTACCCTTGAAATGTATTTTGACAACATATTTTTAGACGTCGTCTGCTACGGACTACACGACAAAATAATTGATGATTTACTTCCGGAACAACTCAAAATTCAAAATCCCATTGAACCCTTGAATTTAGAAACTGTTCAGGTTGTGTTCGTTTTCGGATTTTTTGGATTGTTGGCAAGTTGTTTGGTATTTGTGGTTGAAGTAATTGTGGTTAGATTCCGTGCTGGAGTTTCAGTTGTAAGATTTCGCTTCTTACAACGGGATTTAGACACGGAACTATTTCCTTTTACTCAGTAGTCGGTACTCGCTCGGCAGTGAACATAAATAATGTCGTATATATTTATCAGTATATATTTATAGTATCATTGTACTAGCCCAAAACTAAACGTAGTATGTGTGTGTAGCAAGGTATGCCTACTTATATACTTAATGTATCTATTACGTTTTTCGCTGATGAATTAACTACAAACAAAGTCATATCAGAACTAACAAGAAAAATGATGCTTCTCTCAACCTAACGTAGTTTGTAGTTCTGCATTAACGTAGAATATACCTACTTCAATTTCGATATATTTGTTGGAGTACTTTTTTCCAGAAATTAAATGCTTTTACTAAATCTATTTCCTGAAATTAATTGTAACTATGTGTAACTATATTATACCATATAGCCCATTTCATGTCTTATTGTAAAGTTGCATTCTTTTCATGTATGGTGCAATCAAAATAAAAATTCAATTAAACATGGATTGAAGTTGGTTTGCAAACACATGCACTGAGTCACTAAAAACAGTACGGTAGAAATACATATTATTACTAGCACCGTACTTGTCAGTAGCAATTATTATGCATCTGATACTGAAACAGTTCTTCGAAACTCATCTGACCTCATTCCTCCAACCACATCATTTGCATACTAATTCGAACTAGCTGTATTCTGAGTGAAAAAGATGAATTTTTAAAAGCTATAGAATTTGCGTATGTATGTAATGTTTTGGTAGCTATTAGTATAGATGAGCTTCTATTCTTCTATAAATTGGCCCACGGAGACCACAAACTACATTTTAATTTCCAATCCATTTTCAATGGGTATTTCTTCGGGCTGCCGAAACCGAGGATTTGTGGTGTTTGATTGCTGCTTTTCATTTTAAATCGTCTGGTCACACAACTGAGAAATTTAAAATTCTATTAAATTAAATCGTAGCAACGGTTTTTCTAATTTAATATGCAAAGCGAAAGGGTGTAAGCTTAAAATGAAATGGAAAATGGGACTCGAGTTCCGTACAGTCTGCGGTATAATTCATGCTAATTGGAATCAGAATACAAATGATATCGTTATGTTAAAAAAACTTCCCAATTAAGTAAGTCCTTCGTCCTGTCCTGCTGTCCTGCATGCAAACGAATTCGCTTGTACGAATTACGGAATACTGGAAAGTTATGAGTTTTAGTCTCTTTTTAATCTTCAAAGGTAGCCTAGCTAATCACACAGTAGTGTAATAATTATTTCGAAACTTATCTTGAAAATGAGGGCATTTTCAGCAATTTTAGTGATTTCCTTAATTTTAGTGCAATCAACACAGGCAGCTCCAGCTTTTAGTACAAGACGTAAATGGAGCTTCTCAATACATATGAATTTATTCTTAATAAATATCCTGTTACTCGGAATCATGATTTTGGGGGATATTTTAACAAACTACGTTTTATTTAATTGTATTACAGGATGGAACAATTCGCTGGTGAAAATTCTGAATGATATCCTAACTAATTATTTCCCAGCGTGTGACCTCATTTTAATGCAGGACACTTTCTTCTCGGAAAATATGAATGCTTGGGTAGCAGGCATACAATTTCCCTACTACTCCATCACTCTGGATGGGAAGCGATTCCCGGACTACACAACATGGCAGAAAATAACAAAGACGACCGGGTTCCTATGCTCTACCATTGTGGCCATTTGTACTACATTTGAGACTTGCAGAAATTCGGACTCTCCAACACTGTTTAAGATGCTCTCTGCGAATGGCATTCTACTCAAGGAACGAAGGGCCATACTCTACATTGACAAATTTCCGGATGAAGGTAACTCAAATTAGTAACTACAATTAATTAATAATGATACTAACTAATCTAATAATTTAAAATTCAACTAACAATATAAAAAATAACGACTCAGAAATGTATGCATTGCAAAAACAGATATGCCGTACACCTTTTCCAACTTTTCTGATAAATGGACGGTGACCTATGAAAATCCAATCGGACAAGAATATAAGCTACCGGTCCTGAACAAAGCAAAGCACGTTCTGAATGAGCTAAAGAGCCACATTACAATTATTCGGGACGTGACAGGGCAGGTGCACGGGGGAATGATGCGGCGTTCTTCGCCAAATAAATATGCAAATACGCAACAAGTTCTTAATTCCAACTCGAGCAGTGATCTTATTTATGAAGTAAGTTATACCGCACTAAAAGTAATATAACACTATGCTAAAAGCGCATACACAGAATTTTATGGTTTTTACTACCTGAATTCAAGTAAGTTGATTAGGGGCTCAATTAACACGCTATACAAAAAATATTTTAATTAACTTACAAAATTACACCTATTTAAAATATTCCAGACTTTAACATTTTCTCCAAATTGGCTCCCTGGAGGTACGCCCCTCATTCCGAATCTGTGGTCGAAAAAGCGAGGGTTCAATCTCCCGTTTTTGCCAACGCTCAGTGTGTCTCAAATAAAACCTGAGAGTGTTGTCACGTTTTGTGTGGCCAGTAAGCATCTCCTTCCATTTATTAATGTGGCCGAGAATGGAACAATTGATGGGCTGGGTGCAACGATCATTAAAGTGAGACATTTATCGTCACGTTCTTATGAATGAGCTATGACCGAACTACTAAGTCTAATTATATGTGTACTTTGAAAATTTGAAAACTATTAATTTTTGCCACAGGTATTTAGTAGGCATTTGAAAATCAAACCGGAATTCTTCGAACCGAAAGAGAGATATTACAGCAGATGGGCGCCACACGGAAATTGGTCTGGAAGTATTGGCTTTGTTCTTCGAAAAGAAGCGGACATTGGATTGGGACATGTCATTTTTTCCCACAATATAATTGATGCTGTAATAAGACAGGAGTGTATAATTATTTTTTTATATAGGTAAGTACTTTGCTATAGCATGTAAATCCATTGTTTTGACATTGGGTTTTAAAAGGGTCTCAAGATGTCCCCGTTAGTGGTAACTCTGAATGCAGTCGCTGTATGTCCAATACCACAACTACTGCCACGCTACCAAATATTATCATACCCATTTGAAACCACCACTTGGATATACCTTTTAATTTCCTTCGTCCTGTCAGTGGTGATTATAGAAGTTTTGCAAAGAGTTGCCATCCGTCTTATGCCGATGCAGATTCTCTTGTCCAACTCGTGCCGTGGTGCCCGTGGTCAAAAGGGTCCAAGGTTTGAAAGCGTCTGCCAGTCAAAACTATCCTGGATTCAGTCAGTAGGCCCAATATTTCTCAGAAGCGTCGCTGTGAATCCTTTGCCCCGTCGATGGGCAATTCTGGGTTTATTTTCTGTTTGGCTTTTGTTCACTTTCATCACTGCTGCTACGTATGTTACTCTACTCATCGGTGCTTTGTCCGTTCCGCCGAGAGAACCTTACGTCCGGTCACCGGCTGACCTTGTCCGCACCAAGAAAGAGTGGGCTGTTTCCTCTGTGGTCAGTCTGGTCAGTGGGGAAAATGTTGAGTTCATAAAAAGGAATAATAATGCAGATAATAAATTATGTTAATGCATTCTAATTTTTTTGTATAAAAGGTACTCGAGAATTCCACTATACCGACCGAAATCAAACTGGCAAAGGGAGCAACGTCACTAGCGGACTTACCAGCGTATCAAAATTTGGCAGCTGATATACAAGGTTTCGATTTCGACAAGACATTACCACAATTTCAAATATCGTCCGTAAGGAACTACATTGACCCATATCCATTTGTAGCTAAAAACAGTATCCACTATCCACAAAAATATTGAAAGCATTTAAATAAACCATTTTGCAATTTTCAAAAACGTAAAAATGGAACATTTTGGACTTTTAAAAAAGATATGTGGAACATTTTGCGCTTTTGAAAAACATGTAAATGGAATATTTTGCACTTTTCAAAAACATGTAAATAGAACATTTTGCACTTTTTAAAAAACATGCACATAGAAAATTTTACATCTTTTAAAAACACGTAAACAGAATATTATACACTTTTCAAAAATTTCTAATTAATATTTGACGCATGTCTTTCATTTTGTTTTTATGACATAGCTCATTTTAATTCTAGCGTAAAATGGATATGGGCCATTTTGATTCTTCACAGACAACATGCAGTTTAAGTTTCATTTTTTAGTGATACTTTATTACTATTTAGAGTAACTGAATTTTGTATAAGCTATGTATTTGTTATTGCAATGGTGGTTTTTCCAGTGTTCAACTATGTAAACGACACCGGAAATTGTGGAGTGAGTGAAGAATATCGAACCAAATTTTATATTCCCAGAAAATATTTTGTCGTCAAAAACAAGCAAAAGCGACAACTCATGTACGTGTCCAAAGGTTCCTTTTTCATTGGGGCAACTGGCTGGGTGCTTCGAGACGATACGGATTTCACTCTGGAAACATATTTCGACAAGATATTTTTGGACATGAGCTGCTACGGACTCCATGTGAAGATCATGCAAGACTGGGCTCCAAAAGGAGGAGATGAGGATGATTATGATGAGCCAATCCAAGCCCTGAATTTTGAGACAGTCCAAATTGTGTTTGTATTCGGAGTTGTGGGGCTCCTGGGAAGTTTTCTTGTTTTTTTGTCCGAGCTACTTGTACACAGGATTCATTCTGGTTTAACTGCTGCCCGGTCTCGTTTATTGCTCCAGCAGCAGCAGCTTCTTATTGAGAAGGAGAAAAAAGAAAATGAACTATTTCCATTTACTTGGTAGTCTATTATGTATTGGTATCAATTTGAAAGTAAAATTGCAAATTTAAATGCGTAATTGAAATTAATTCCAAGTTTATGAGGTTTAATTAATGGAAATGGAAGTAGACAATAGACACCTAAATATTAATAATAATTCTTTATTATTAAATTAATTAACATTTTACATGTTGTGTAGTAAATAGATGTATTATGACTAATTACTATCAGTTTTTTTTTACATCAGAATCAGAAATATTACAGAAACATTTTAAATTACTCGCAGTGTAGAAGCACAGCATGATAACACAGATTACGATTTAATTACAGTGCAGTATTATTACAGTGACAGAATTAGTATATAGTACTTAACCCTATGCTTAATGATGTTCGATGCGAAAGAATTAACTAATTTTATTTTGCTACTGAGGTGGCAATAATAACAACAGACGCAGGAAGAACAAACACGGTCAAAAAAAAAGCCTCTGTTTAAACATATTTAAAATTATGCAATTACAATTACACACATAATAATTATAGTTAGTAATATGCCATACACACAGTATTGACAGTATTGTTTCAAAATAAGAATTAACTCTATAAAATAAAATAAATTACAGTAAATGTTGTACAGCATAGGTTATAAATTATAAGGTGGCTATATATTATGAGACATGAGACTCGACAAGTCTTTTTTAATCCTTCGGTCACAATCACGTATTCATTACAAAATTACCGTTACAAATAGCTCAAAATAATTTTCAAGAATTTATTTAGAAAAAGGAAACATTTTTTTGTTTTCGATTCGGATTCTTCTAACATTCAAAATATTCACCGAGTAATTTAAGTAAAAATCAATATTCTTTATCCAACGACTATACAATAATAGGAAATTAAAAAAAAAATAACTAATTAAAAACACAAATATTTTAAGTGCAATATTCAGCAACAGTAAATTCAAATTAAATGTAAATTAATATAATACACGACATGTACTTAACTACATTCTTGAAGTCCAACAGTGTGTACAACTAGAACAGTACCGATAATTAATGAGAATAAATTTTTCAGTGCAATATATTTACAAAAAAGTGTGTTCTAATGCACAAATAAAATTTCGAAGCTGAGAAATCATGCAATAATAGTTACAAAAAAAATGTAACCGATAATAACAATATTAGTGTTACCCCAGCTAGTGTAACAATAAGTAATGAGTTTTTGCACCACTCATCACAATTAATGCTCTAAACTACTTAACAATAAGTGGGTAGTATGGAATGGAACGCAGTATCAATAATAAAGACAGCAAAGGCCAAGACAAAGAAATTACATATACATCAGAATTAATAAGGTGCGAGTTAATAATCCTCTACTTTTAGCTAAAAAATATAGTGAGGATTCCGACTCCAGTTTACAACAGTTTTTTTTACGATTCCATCGAATTAATTGTATGGCATTCTGATTTCTGATATATACTTCAATCTTCGATACAAAACCAAACTAAACTAAGCATTCGAATTTATTCTTAAGATGGAACTCATTCGTGCACTGCGGAGTGCTCCTTTAGATTTACGTACTGAGGGAACCGGTCTCCACAAATCTTACAGACGTAGCGGCAGTCATTCGAATTCGAATTGCTATGTCTCCGCGAAGGATTTGGATTCGGATTCTGATTCATAATACCGGAGCGTTGTGTAAATGATTTCAAATCCTTCTCTTCCTGCCGTTCTTGTAAGTGGACTTGCATATGCTGGTACAGGGCGGGTCGGGAAGGGAGTCCGAGGTCACACTTCTCGCAGTGGTACTCATAGCTAGTCGTGTGGGCATAGGTCATATGAGCTTTAAGCCTTGGAGCGGAACTGAAGGTCTTTTCACAGATTTCACAGAAGTGAGCTTGTTGCTGCTGACCAAGATCAATACCGTGTAAAAAGTTGGATGAGGTCGAGGTAGACGGAGAATTTTCAGTTCTGTGGGCTTTCGACTGTGCACTAGATTCGTCCGTGTAAGTCACTTCAAGGGAATTGAGATGGGCAGGAAGGGACACTTCAGGATTTTCCTCGTCATCAATTTCCTCATCATCTACCTCACAATCGCCCTGTTCGCTGTGAAAAACTACGTGGGTGTTGTAGCTTTTAACATTTTTGTACCCTTTCCCACACACTTTGCACCTGTACGGAAAATTCCCAATTCTCCCATAATTTCTTATTCGAAAGATCCCCCGGTAGCGTCGTTTTGGGGCCGGGGCACGAGGTCTTCCTCTTCCAGGCCGACGGGGAGCGGTAGTGGAAATGGGTACGGGCGGTGGCGGATCATCCTGATCGTGACCCTCATCAGATTCTGGGTCAGACTGGGAGAGAAATAATGTTGGATGCAGCCCATCGTTCAAGAGTTCGTTTCCGAAATTACCCTCGTGATTAAGCGTCTCAATGCTAAAAACATTTTCACTTTCGGGGACCTCGATTTTTTTTGACTTTGGTTTCGTTTTTGATTTGCTCTTCACTGGTACTTTTGTTTCTGGTTCAATTTTGACTTCCAATTCGCCCGTGTGAAATTTAAGATGCTTCTCAAAACTCCTTGCTATCTTGTAACCTTTCCCACAAATGTTACATTTAAACGGGAGGCTCCGTCCATGATTACGATTCCGGATTCTTAAAATCCCACGAAATTGTCGCTTGTAGCTGGCAGCTTGCTTCTTGGAATTATTGGAGAGGATCTTGAGTCGTCTGGAGGCTAGTGCCCGGGAAGTGGAAGTATTGCGGAAGGTGGAAATTGTTGTTGTTGTTGGTAAAATTGAGTTATTTTCAACGGCAGGAGTCCAGGCCGACGAGGCGGACGAATTTGGATTCAATGAAAAAATGTCTGGATCAGTTTTAATCCTGGCTTGTCTCATTGTAGGAGGCTTAGGTTTGACTAAACTATATTCTCCAGAGTGACACTGCACATGAATTTCAAAGCTTTTCTCGTTCCTGTAACATTTCCCACAATGAGCACAACGGTAGCGAAATTTCCCCTTTCGCTCTCTTCCACTCAGTCGAAAAATCCCACGGTAGCGGTCCTTGTACTCTACGTCAAGATCATCCTGTGGATCCAAGGTCACAGCCCCAGCAGCCCCACGGTGACATTTGACATGACGAACAAAACTTTTGTAATTGCTGTAGGCCTTACCACAAAAATTACAAGTGTACGCCGAGTCTCGATATTGTCGATTTCTTCTAATTTTTAAAATTCCTCCAGGTCTGAAGTAGCTTTTACTTGTACCTTGTTGTCCTGCATGTTTAATATGATTAGGTCGCACTCTGTAATTTGAAATTTCACTCGATTCACTTGACTGTTCCGGTTGCTCAATTTTTATTACGGCTGGACTGATTTCAACACCGGGGAAATTCGTGAGATTAAATTCAGAGATCATGGATGAAGTTGAGGGCTGCTCCAGGTCCTGGTAATTATTAGTATGGATAAGATCAGTCGGATTCACTTCCACTTGGAAAGATTCTTCGAGATCGTCCTCCACAACACTCACCTCAGTGTCATAAATAGTCTGTGGCTGGATCTGGATTGTCTGTGGCATCCGCTCTGGTTCTAGTTTAAGTATCATATCATTTTTATCTAGGAGCTCCTTTTTTGAGTCTTCACGGTGACACAGCAGATGCATTTGAAAGCTCCTTTGTTTCTTGTAGCCTTTACCACATAGGCCACATTTGAAGGTGAACCTTCCATTTTGTCGATGTTTCCGGATTCTCAAAAATCCTTTAACACGTCCCCTTTGTCTTGGCTTAGCTTTAAATCTGAGGAGCTTGGATTCTTGAGGTTCTGTCTTGAAATTAGTCCTTTTATTTTCATAGCCGTTCTCGCCGTAGTCACTCTCAAAAATTGTAGTATTTGGAGGAATATTATTATTGAGCTGGTGAAACTGGTCGGAGTTTGTTTGAGATCGAGATTGAGATTGGGATCTGACTACAGAAAAAACAGATGGTTCTTCTTCAGCCCTGTCGTCGTCTTCATACTGCAGGTCAAGGAAGTCCATATTACAATTATTGTCGTCATCTTCGTTGTCATTGCCAACATCACCGTCGTCCTCGTCTTCTTCAGGGATTTCTTCTGCAGTGTACAGGTCCGACCCGGATATCGGATCTTGAGGCAGACCCAACAAACTGTCGGAATTTTCCTCTGAAACATAAGTTGTACCGCCGCCTCCGTCCTCATCCGTGTCAATCTCTGACCAACCTACAATATACAAAAAGCAAATAATTACAACCTTTTAAAATCATACACATGGAAGGAGGGACTTGCAACTTGTCTTAAATTTTAAAGATAGCTGAACTAATTATCAAAATTGCAATACAAAATCGGGTTTTCTTTTTCAGGCACAAATTTTAGCATTAGTCTATAAAATAGCTAGGTACTCAAAATTAATGTACAATAAAATTCAACTTCCAATTAGTTAGAATTATGAAATTTAGAAACATACTTTGAATTAGCGATTGCCGAATGATTTCTTTAGCTACACCTCCATCCGAGTCAGCACCAGGCTTGCTTGCCATTAGCGTGGGGTCATCCATGTCGTCATAACTCCGAATCAAATTAGTCTTCAACTCGCTCTTCAACACGTCCAAATTACTCTGAAGACTCTGAATATTATTGAGAATCTCCAGGGAGTTAAAAATGAGGCTGCTGCAGACGGAGCAATACAGTGGTGTGGGTAGTGAATGGAGGTTTAGGTCATCGTAGAATGACGAAGGGATGTCAAATATGGTGTTCAAGGCAGACACCAAAGCATTTGTAGATATTCCAGTCAACTGTTCGCCCTCACACTCTGCTGCAGTATCCTTTGCACAGATGAGACATGTCACTGTGGATGACAGTGACATCGACATCGGCGTGGACCAGGTTGTCGAATTCGAATTGCTGGGATGGTTTTTAAATCTTGATGCTGGTCCAGCTCCAGCTTGGCTCCTTTGGCTCTGGCTCTGACCATGAACACTATACGCTTGATCATACATTTTATACTTCTACTTTCCAAAAATTTACTTTCTCTTCATGTGGACTAGAGGATAAAGACTACAAAATAAATTGTTTTTATTGAAAATTGAAAATCTAATAAAACATTGATTCTTTTTTAGTCCGTCATCACTTGTCACTTATGCACTTCACGTTAGTTGTTAGTACTCATACTCCACGTAGGCTTAAATTTTGTTGCGTATTTTCAACTTTGAAACAGAGTACAAAGCCCCTTTTCCAGAAATAATTATAGTACCATCTTTCGTCATCCGTTGTCCGTAAGCACAAAAATATGAAGTAATTTAATACTCACTGGTCATTCAGTGGTAAACACTCATTACGACAAACACTATCAAAACCACATTTGACATTAAAATAGATAATTACTTACAACAAATCAGTTGACCCTACCACTTTACTTGGCATTATTGAAATTGACGAGAATTAACTGAAACACTCGACCAAGTACTTTCGTACGACTGACGATTTCTCTGTTGTACTGTAATCTGCTGTACTGAAACGTATTTTTAACACAACGTATACGTCCACTGATCAACTGAACTACTGAACTGAAACTGACTGAAATCCAAAATCCAAATCATACAAAGAATCCAAATCCAAACCCACACAACCCACAACAAAGGCTATGCCACAACCCACAAAAATTAAACTCCCTTGAGTTTTAGGTTTGCCGCTACGAAATCCCAGGAAAGGATAAGAAACAAAGTTGCTGGATCGATATTACTTTAAAGAAAAAAAATTAAGGGGCAAGGGGTATTAAGGGCCTGGGGGGAAACGTTGAACTGTGCTTGTGGAAAAAAGAAGTTTGTTGATGATTCAACTTTTAACGAATTTAAGTTGTGACATGACATGACCATAATATTGTGACGACTATACCACCTAGACCTAGACTACAGACCCAAGTTCCTGTCCAGGACCAGAGTCACCAGAGGACCACGACCGGTGCGATGCGGGCTGCGGGCTGCCGGTAATTGGTAATATAAAGGCTGCGATATTTCTTTAATATTTGACAATTTACTAACAGGCCTAGACATCGTCCCTAAATGATGTCAGCCAAATTATCATTCTTTTAGGACCCACCCACCCCCACGTCTTCGACATAACAGCTATCTTTAAATTGGCACATCATCAATACCCGAATAGCCTCAATCACCCCACCAATGACATCATTTATGGACGACTCCATACTGTGATACTGCAAGGTTAAAATGTACAGTATCAAACAAGACTAAAAATGGACCAATTTCAAATTTTTCCCGCAATTTCCCGGCGGTCGTGATTGAATGTTTCAAGTCTGTCGGTGGAGCTCATTGTCGCTTGCGAATTTGGAAAAAGAAGTTTATTGTAATTTTTAGACAAATCTTGAGAGAAGTTAACAAATTAATTATTAATTAGAAAATATCCAGCCAATACATTCAGGTAAAAATATGAATTAACATATTTCGAAGTGGTCATATCTATTTCAATTTTTGAAGGAGGGAGTAAAATCGAAATCTTAAAAATTCTTGCTGAATCATTGTGTAGCGTCGTATATTATACATGTATGTACATACGATGACATACTTGGAGCTTTTCCACTCTGTCTTCTATCCTATCACCTCTATTCTGTTTTAATATGATAGTGGTCATTTGACGTTTGGGTGTAAGACATCTAACTAAAAGGCACAACATAATTAATTTAAAATATTATAAATTATTAGCTTTTGCTTATTATTTTTATAGTTGTGGCCAAGTTTTACACGGAGTTTGAGTCTTGTGAATACTGTCAACTGTCAACAGTGACGGTTATTTAATGTAATTACTTACTTTAAGTATTTGTATTATAATTACATATGACATACATTTTATTGAGTATTAACTTTAATTTTAACAGAATCATCAGCAATGGAAGAAGTTCTTGGACCTCTGCCAGTTCAGGTAAAATATCCATGTTTCATCTATCATCCATCTTTGTAACGCCAGCCCCAGTCATAATAATTTATTATTTTTTAACAGCTTAGAATATTTGATGCATTTACAGAATTCGGTACGTAGTATAGGCATGATAATGATGATTTAATCATGTGATTGTGTACTTGTAGGAAGAAGTTTTGACCGTAGATGTCAAACCAACACTCCTCCCTTCGACTGGTACCCACGATGATTCTGATATTGATGACATGTACACCCGTTACAAGGTAAAAGATTTTTTTTTTCAAGTTAATAATTAATTACAAGCGTTCTTGGCACACAAGTTTTTTTAACGCTTTAATAACATTCAGTTTATTTTGACAAATTACATCAGGTTTTAACCGTGATTTGTGACTTGCGATCGTATTTTTGAATTACATAGTAGTAACCTTCGCACATAATAAATTCTTGTTGTTCGATTGATGATTGATTTAGAAACTCCAGCGACAGCTTGAATTTCTTGAAGTTCAAGAATCTTACATCAAGGATGAGCAAAGAAACTTAAAAAAGGAATATCTTCATGCTCAGGAGGAAGTAAAGAGAATTCAGAGTGTACCCTTAGTAATTGGTCAATTTCTTGAAGCTGTGGATCAGAATACGGGAATTGTGGGCAGTACTACTGGTAAAATTCTTGCTTATGAAATGCTAAGTTTGGCATTGCTTATTTATGGTGTTAATTTAATCATTTTTACGTTATCAAAGGTTCAAACTACTATGTTCGAATTCTGTCTACCTTGGACCGAGAGTTGCTAAGACCTTCATCATCCGTTGCTTTACATAAGCATAGTAATGCCCTTGTAGACGTATTACCTCCCGAAGCAGACTCGTCGATCTCCATGTTGCAAGCGGGTAAGATATCAATATGGGTGTTGACTTTCCACTTCTTAAAGATGCTTTCATACGATGTCAAATTTTCCATATTATAAATATCGTCTGTGAAGAACAAAAATGACCCATATCCAATTTAAGCTAGAATCAAAATGAGCTATATCATTAAAGCAAAATGAGACTGAGACGCATGCGTAAAATATTAATTCAGAGTTTTTGAAAAGTGTAAAATGTTCTGTTTTCGTGTTTTTTAAATGTGCAAAATGTTCCATTTACATGTTTTTTGAAAAGTGCAAAATGTTCTATTTTCATGTTTTTTAAAATTGCAAAATATTCTACTTAAATGCTTTCAGGACATGTTTCAATATTTTTGTAGCACAAATACCAGTAATAATGATTTGTATGGACTAAATTTATTTCTTAGACGAGAAACCTGACGTATCTTATTCCGATATTGGAGGAATGGATATGCAGAAACAAGAGATGAGAGAAGCAGTTGAGCTTCCGCTGACTCATCACGAACTCTATAAGCAAATTGGTATTGACCCACCCAGAGGTGTTCTCATGTACGGACCTCCGGGTTGTGGAAAAACTATGCTTGCTAAAGCAGTCGCCCATCACACAACCGGTTAATAAATTTTAAACTTACGAAAAAATAATTATATTTATCATTCCATCATTATTTTTCTCAGTCAATCTTTTCTTACTTATTAAGATTTGTTTCCTTTTTGTTCACAAACTAATAGCTGCATTCATCCGTGTCGTTGGTTCGGAATTCGTTCAAAAATATCTGGGAGAAGGACCACGTATGGTTCGAGATGTTTTCCGTCTCGCTAAAGAAAATTCACCTGCCATCATTTTCATTGATGAAATCGATGCTATTGCCACGAAGCGTTTTGACGCACAAACCGGTGCTGATCGGGAAGTGCAACGTATTCTTCTTGAGCTCCTTAATCAAATGGATGGTTTTGATCAAACCACTAACGTAAAAGTAAGTTTTCTGGTTTACGATTTACGATTGTGTGCGTATACCCAAGTTTCTCGTGTCTTATTGCACAGCTTCATAATGTCAGCTCATTTTAACACCGACACCGACTGGAAATATTTTTTAGGTTATTATGGCAACAAATCGAGCTGACACTTTAGATCCAGCCTTATTGAGACCCGGCCGCTTGGACCGAAAAATTGAGTTTCCTCTGCCTGATCGGCGACAGAAGCGTCTTATTTTTGCAACTATTACTGCCAAGATGAACTTGAGTGATGAGGTGGATCTTGAAGATTATGTTGCTCGTCCAGATCGTGTATCCGGTGCAGATATCAACGCCATTTGTCAAGAGGTATTACGCTAATAACAGTTCATCTTGAATTATATAATTTTACCAAATTGGAATTAAAAGTATAGTAGGTCGCTAAGTAAGCAACGACCGCAAACCGAGCGACTAAATTTTTCCCTCTGAAAAAGCAAACGTCTTTCAATATTGTAACGGATTTTTTTGTATTTTATTTTGAAATAGGCTGGAATGCACGCAGTTCGTGAAAATCGTTATATTGTCCTCCCCAAGGACTTTGAGAAGGGCTACAAGAATAACATCAAGAAGGATGAGTCTGAACATGAGTTTTACCGTTAAAAAATATGTAGCTGTACTGTGTAAAATATTGTCATGTGAAACTTTATACAAAGTATTTAGTCTGTAAGTCCAATTTTATTTCTATTTATTTGATAAAAATACATAGCAATTATTGATCTACTTTGTCATGATTATCAAAAACAAAGCAAAAAATCATTATTGGTTCTGGGCTAAGTAAAAATAAATTCCGTGTTTCTAATTTGAAAAAGTTCATTCTTTTGTAGGTTGTGTGTTACTTAATTGAATTACGTATTTATTGTTGCTGCGGTCATCTTGCAGTTTTTAATTTTAAGTGGACAAAATCACATTTATTTTTCATTTGCATTATTCCGCATTCAAGAAATTCTCGAATTTAATAATACATTAATATTTTCTTGTAAAACAATAACAGCATTACAGCATGTAACATATCGTCTGTGAAGAACCCAAATGACCCATATCCATTTTTAGTTTCAAACAAAATGCACTATTTATAGAAATAATTATAATAACATGTTCATGAAAGCATGTAAATAGAACCTTGTGCATTTTTCAAAAAATATGTAAATAGAATATTTTGAACTTTTTAAAAACATGTTAATAGAATATTTTGAACGTTTTAAAAACATGTAAACATAATATTTTGCGCTTTTTAAAAACATGTAAATAGAATATTTTGCACTTTTTAAAAACATGTAAAAAGGACATTCTTAGCTTTTTAGAAAATACCTAAATAGAACATTTTGACCTTTTCAAAAATATGTAAATAGGACATTGTTACCTTTTCAAAAAACACTTAAGTAGAACATTTTGACATTTTCAAAAAACATGTAAAGACATTTTTACACTTTTTAAAAACATGTAAATAGAAAAATTTGCTCATTTTAGAAACTAGTGATTAGCATTGTAAGTTGTAAGCATACTAAACATGTATATTATTTATTTACTCTATTTTTTTGATATAGCTCATTTTAATTCTAGCATAAATTGGTAATGGGTCCTTTTGGTTCTTCATAGACGATACATCAATTAAAATTGTGCACAATAATACGAAAATATATGATACACTTTTAAAAATTCTAAATTAATATATTTGTAACTAATTATGAAACCAGTACAGTGCATTGAAGAATACTGTCATTTTTACAGAATTAGGTGATCTATAGCTTATTTCCTTTTTTGAGATCGTTTCGGCTCTTTCTTCTGATGTGTGTAATACTTGTGAGATCTGAGCCCATTTGCTCCCACGAAAGCCTTACCGCACTCATCACACACATACGGGAAAACATTATTGTGTTTATTAATGTGATCAGTGAGCTGGAGTTTTTTCTTAAAGGATTTTTCGCACTGATCACACTGATACTTTTTTTCTCCCGTATGATTTAATTTGTGTTGATTTAATTTCCCTAAACTAGCACAACCCTTCCCACAAACTTCACAAAAATGTTTCCACTTCTCTGTGTGCGCCTTAATCTCATGATCTTTGAGCCCTGACGAAGTCCTAAAATGCTTCCCACAATAATTACATACTAAATTTTGAGGTTTCTTTTTCCTACGACTGGACTCGTGATGATACTGATGATGCTGTTGGAAGGATTTCATTGTTGGATACACTTTGCCACAATTTTCAATCTCACACTGAAAACTAAGTTCACCAGATTGGGTGATGTATGAGTTTCGGGAATACTCTTTGTTACATCGGGAGCAAGTGAATGCTAGGAGCTGACCCACCTCATCAAATGAAATCAACTTTGGCTTTTGATGAAGCATGACCTCGTGGAGGTGAAGATCTTTGGCACAGGGGAATTTGTCCTCACAGTGTTGACAGGGGAAGTCCAGCTCCCCGCGGTGTACTTTCAAATGCTCTTTCAAAAAATATTCGACTAAATAACCTTTCCCACATGTTTCACAGTTAAATGGGAATTCCGTCCGTCCACTTCGTCCCGCTTTCGTTTTTCGTATCATAATCGAAGTTCTGGAAGTTTTGCTACTTCGATTCTTTGGATCAGTCGTTTTGGGCTTGGAGCTGCAGGATCTTCGGTGATGCCAATGAAATCTTCGGAAGCTGGAAAATGTGCGGGTGCAATCAGGCTGGTCACAGTCGATTCTAAGAGTTTTTGTTGGTTTAGTAGACGAGCCAGCAGAATTACTACTGGTACTGGTATCATCAATTAAATAATGTTGTAATTTGTAGTCATTATTACAGAAATTACACTTAAAGGAGATGAGGTAACCTTCACTGTCGTATCTAGGCTCATCGCTCCCCTGACTATGAATACTATGAGCCATAAATTGGTGGAGACGCATGTAGTGGACACTTGCGAATTTTTCATTACAGTTTGGATCCGGGCAGGCCACATTAACTTCTCCCCGATGACATTTTTCGTGAATATCTAAATAGTGTTTGAGTTGGTATCCTTTCCCACATGTCTTGCACTTGAACGGGTAATGCTTCCCCTTTGGTTGTTGGGAAGTCATCATGATAAATTTATTTTGAATCCCGGTTCCGGCTGATCTACGGATCCTCAAACGTCTCTTGAGCGTCGCTGGTAAAAGTGACATCGGTGAAGATTTTATTTTTGTTATTTCTTTTCCTGGTTCTGGTTCTGGTTCCATAACTTCGGCTTTGTTGTGACATTCTTTATGAATATTAAGAAAGTGCTTCACTTGGTAGCCTTTTCCACAAATATCACAACTGTATCGAAAACTTCGACTTTCTTGCCTGCATTTTTTTATTCTTAAAGTATTGTTTAGCTTTTTTTGGATGCGTTTCGGCCGTTTTCTCTTAAGTGACGGCGACGGCTGGTGTTTGAGATCGGGCTGTTCTTCTTCTTCTTGTTCTACGTCTGATATCGGAATTGGAGAACTTGGTCCTTCTGCAATGAACAAGGATCCACCTTCGGAACCGGATAAATTACTGTCATCATTTCCGTATTCATTGTAGAGATCGACGGAATTTTCTAAGGAAGTGCTTTCTACTACAGTTTTGGAGGGTTGACGATCCCTTAAACTTCGAACATTTTCAATTTTGAAATCAGGATGTACATCGTCAGCCACGAATGTATCTCCTTCTGGTACTGATTTTGATACCTTTCGTTCCCTTTTGATTACGTGATTATTTGGTGGAATAGGAGGACCGTTGATTTTTGTATCTTCAAAATATTTTAGTGATGTTTCATTTTCCTCTTGATTTAATTTAACTTGACACTTTGTCCAGCCTAAAAGTTTTAGGAAACATAGAAACATGGTATTTAGTGAGAAATAGTACAGAATCTAATTTCATTTCGGAAATTTATTTCGATTAGTAATGTAGACTTACACTGTACAAAAGTTTTACGAATTTGTAATTTAACAGCATTTCCCGGAATGAAATTTAACTCTGATGGCTTCTTCGTGTTTCCCTCATCAATCTGTTCAGAATGTTGAGACTGATGATAACTCCGAATAAAATTCTTCTGAACTGTCCGGGTCAGCGTGTCAAGTTGACTCTGAAGACCTTCAATTTCACTCCAAATTGTCAAACATTGAGAAACAGTATCATTGCATAGGGAGCAGTACATAGGTGTGGGAACTAGCTCAATGTCAATTCCTTTGTAGATCGTTGTGGATATTTTCAAAATTTTTGATAGTTCAAATAATAAAATCTGTGAATCTAGTTGTAGCGAAGCTTGGAAATCAAAGAAATTCCTATTAGTAGTATTTCCATCAAAATTAATTATGTTGTTACATACTAAACACCTTAACACTGAACTATCTTCTTGGACAATGTCGTTGGCGTTTCCATTATTATTATTACTGTTATTAGTGCTGATACCCGGGGTCAGGGCCGGAGCTGGAGCCGGAGCCGGGGACGGGATAGGAATTAGACTACTACTAGTTTCAAAATTAAAATTATTCGCATTATGATTATTATGAATATTCTGTTTTTCAATAATTTCAACGTCACAGTTCAGAAAATTTGTAAAACACAGTTCATCTTCGTTGTCACTTGAATTGACAGAGGTCAAATCAAAAGAACCAGTGGTGTTCGCGATTGTATTAGTATTATGAGCCATTTCTTTGACAATTCTGTCGGCTATAGACGACACTATAGTCACGTTAAGTTTGAAGTTTTTGCTTAACCGAATTGAATTTATTATAACGATTTAAACTTCAGAGGACTTGACTACATGGCACGAAAACTGGAACTAATTAAATTCTTTTAAATCTGATCGATCGTAACAAATACATAAAACTGAATATCAAGCAAAAGGAAGCAAATTCACAACCTGTCGTCTCTTGGCCTTTGGCGGAGGAGAGTATCATCTCTTGTACACTAAGCTACGGTTTGTTTTTGTTGTCTTGTTTTGTAGGATAGGATAGATGATTTGCATACTGCATCAGCAGTATTAATCAGCACAGCACATGCACAATACTGCATAATGCCGATACTACTTACTGCCGAATTCAATAGTACACTCTTCTGTTAATAAATACTAGGCCAGAGATGGTATTTTCATATTATGCAGTTCAAATTCAAACAAAACCTTGTACTTATGAAAAGTTAAAAATGATCAAAATAAATATTTATTTTATCGTTAGCTGGCTTAATTGGAACTGGAACATAAAATAAATTTATTTTTGTTTTGAACTATACTGTATATAACGTATCAGTTAATTCAATAAATGCATACCTTATGCATTAATAATGCATATCATGAGTGAAGATGAAGAATCAAGATGACCCATATTTTAAAAGTTCAAAATGCTCTAATTGCATTTTTCTAAAACGTCCAAATCCAAACTGCTCTATTTACACGTTCTCGGAAGATGCAAAAATGTTATATTTATATGTTTTGAAAAGTGCCAAATATTTTATTTCCTTGTTTTTGAAAAGTGCAACATATTATATTTTTTTAAAGTTTTTGAAAAGTGTAAATCGTATTATTTACGTGTTTTGGAAAATTTCAATAAATTATTCTTTTTACATGCTTCTATGATCTTGATATTTTAAGTTTTTGTAGAAACTACATTTTGTTTTTAGCTATTAATGGGTCATTTTGAGTATTCACTGGTCATATCATATCCAATTTAATAATAATTACTTATATGACCATTAATCATTTGCTACAACTGTAAACAATGTAAAATAAACTCCCGTACAAACTACTAGTACATATTAAATTAAAATGGCACTTAATTATATTTACTTTATACATTATATAGGTACAAAATTATATGATAATTAAATAATTATATATTAGGTACTACAATTAAAATACGTAATATATGCTGCGCTGTATGGAGTCGTCCATAAATGTTGTCATCAAAAAGTTTTCATTTTTAGGACCGTACGACCCCCTGTCATCATCTTTAACATGGTGTGTCATCAGTACCCGATCGATGACATCACTGGTGAACGATCACTATTGAATCACTCATTTGCCTCAGAACCTCTCATCACACGAGTCATTTTTTAATCTTATGAGACTGCTTCTTGTGCATCCCCAAAGTATTGGAACTGTGGTAAGATCTCCCGCAAAGTTCACATATATAAGTTCGAATATTGTTATGCAAATTCATATGGGATTTGAGCTCATATGCAACTTTAAATACTCTTGGGCAGATCTCACATTTATAAGTTTTTTCTGTGGAGTGAGTGAGGAGATGTTGCTTCAGTTTTGATAAACAAGGACGTCCAAGCCCACAGATATCACAATAAAATTTAAATTCCTTCAAGTGCTTTGCCTTGATATGGTTCTTACAGGAATTCGGGTGTTTGAATACTTTCTGACAAAATTTACAGATGAGACTGTGACTTTCCCGGAATTTCTTTCGCTCTGCTTCCTTGTCCTTCCCGGCTTCGTGGTGATTCAAATGGTGGTTCCAGAACATGCCGAATCTTTTAAATTCCTGTTTACAGGTCGAGTCACCAAAGTCACAGGTGATGACCCGTTCCCCTCCCTCATTTAAATGGGAACTCGAAAAATAATTAAATTCCCTCCCATCACATTGGTCAAGGTCACATTTCATAGTGCTGGTGTCCAATTTATGATGCGTCCCATGATGTTTCCGATGACCGTTCACGGTGGTAGTCCATCGTTCGCAGCCTTCAAAGACACAGTTTAAGGACCTTATTCCGCCTGGCCTCGTCTCATATTTGATATTGTAGGTCTTCTTACAAAAGGTGCAGGTGTGACAGAAGGTGTCCGATAGGGTCTTTTCACTCTTTTCCAAAGAATGAGAGCTTAGTGTGCAATGCAATTTGAGCTCAGGGACGCTCAGAAATGCTTTCCCACATTCGGGGCAGGAGTGCTGCAATTCCCCACGATGATGTTTTTGATGGTTTTGAAAGTGGCTGAGGCGTTGATAGCCTTTATTACAGAGTCCACAGCGGTAGCGGAAGGTTCTGGAACCGGAACGTGATGGCTTCCCTTGTTTTGTCATGGAGATTAGGAGACGATCATTTCCTTCAAGTCGTCCGTCCGAGATAGTTATTTTGGGCCGGCACCCACAGTTCCGCCGATGATACCAATGGAATTCTTTGAAATCGGAAAATATTCTTTTTGCATTGCTACTGTTGCTGTAGTAGGGGATTTCGAGCCTTTCCGTTTCCTTTGATTTTAATGGGCCACCGTCACCGACATCCGCATCGGCAGCGGCATCGGCATCGGTACCGCTACCGGTATCGTGGACGAGGTAGTTCTTCCGTCTAAATTCATTGTGACAGTAGACACATTGAAAAAATTCTAAGTTCCCTTCCGGGTCATACTCTGCTTTCTCGGGCTTCCCATGAACACGGATTTGATGGATACGGGCAGTGTTGACAACAGGGAATTGAAGGTCACATTCCGGACAGGAGACTCCATGCTTTCCGTGACGCTGAATTTCGTGTAATTTCAAAGTATACTTTCTTGGAAAACCACGACTGGAACATCCAGGGACTTTGCATTGAAAAAGATTGGTATTTTTCGGCTTAGAAACTGAGGGGGTGATAATTTCTGTACAGAATGTTTTTACAATGGCTTCGTTAGGAGTTTTTCTCACTGAATTGACGTCGCCGTCGCCGTCCTGCTGTTTCTGTTCTTCGAAGCTACGCTTTTTTATGCAGGTTCGGACGTGATGGTAGCTAAATATTGAAAAATTTGAAAAGGACTTTTCACAGCCCGGTTGGTCACATTTAATTTTGAATCTGTCATTGGTATTGGTACTGGTACCGGTACTGTGGCTGTCTGGTCTTGCCCCTGACCCAACTCGAAGTCGAAAGTCGTCCCGGTGGTAGACGGTGTCACAGTATGTGCAACTGAAGGACTCCAATGATTTTTTGACAGCTGCCTTTTTAGGGGATTTTCTACCTTCTGGTTCGTGACTTTGCAACATGTGCATGTCCAGTTGGTACGCGGATAGAAAAGAGACTTCTTCTCCTTGATCTTGACAAATCTTGCAAGGGAATTGCAATCTTAATTTTCCATCATCGACGTGGTGCTTTTCATGAAGTTCAAATCTATGCTTATGATGGTAGCCCTTGCCACAAGTTTTGCAATTAAATGGGAATTCCTTCCACCGGCGCTCGGATCCTACGTGAAGAACTCCCGTGCGGTTTCTGTTCCTTTTTCTTCTGGCCAACTGTGACAATGACAATTTTAATGGGGAAGATTGGCTATTTCTACTTTTGTTTATTTTCGGATTTCTTCGAAGGCGCTTATTATTGCTGTCGTCGTCGTCTTCTATTATTACTTCTTGCGTTGGAGATTTCGGACCACTGGGAGAGTAAACGGAACCGGTGTCGGTGTCGTTTTCGGATGCATTTCCAATTTCATCGCTGTCACTGTCATACTTTAATGTTGGCTTCTGCTTTCGTGGACGCAGTGACCTTCCAGAACCTGGATTTATTCCATGTTCTGCAATGTCAGCTGCAGTATCTTGGCAGATTTGTCGACCACCTGAAATGACCGTGGCATCATCGGAGAATTCTTCCAAGTCCAATGATATACTGTTTGTTTTTCCGTCATTCGATGCATCACTGAGAGCTGCTGATGGATCAGGATGAGGACTAAGCAAACCTTGATGATTTTCCACATCATCAAAATTAACGGGAGAAGCGCATTGATAATCAGCACCGGGATCAGCAGGACTTGGACTGTTGAATGAATCATCCAAGTGAAGTAAATTTTCGGTTTCGGTTTGGTTTTCAGGAATAATCGTATCTACTTGTGAGCTCTCAAAAATGGTTTCAATTTTGACTGGTTTCATCAATTGGAAATCTGATTTTGTTTTGGAGACAGGATTTTTTGACACGTGCTTATTAGAGCTACCTAGCTTCTTGATTTTAACTTGACAAGTCGTCCAACCTGGAGGCCCAAAAAAATTCTAATAATTAATTTATTGGTTTATTATTTCACCTATATTTGTAAAATATATTATCCCCCTATATGCAGAAAATCAAATAATCAAAATGTAATCTACTTAAATAAGTTTTTTTATTTATTCTAAATTCTATAATCTACAGTAAAACCCTTATATCATGAGCGAAGAGTCAAAATTACCCATATCCCCATTGTTAGCCAAAAACAAAATGCACATGTACAAAAAAAATTAAAAAAGAATATAAATACAGAACATTTTGGACTTTTCAAAAACTTGTAACATTGAACATTTTACGCGTTTCAAAAGCATGTAAATAGGATATTCTGCACTTTTCAAAAGCATGCAAATAAAACATTTTTGGACTTTTCAAAAGCATGTACATAAAACATTTTGCACTTTTCAAAATCATGTAAATAAAACATTTTGCACTTTAAAAATCATGTAAATAAATCATTTAGACTTTTCCAAAGCAAGTGAATAGAACATTTTGTACTTTCTGAAAACTCATAATAACATTTTAAGCATCTATCTCACAAATGTATATGCTTTTATTCTTACATAATCTAACCAGCTTATTTTAATTCAATAGCTAAAAATGAAACATGGATATGGATTATTTTGAATCTTCGCTGACGATATATATAATGTCAATTGCAATGGCAGTAAATCACATTTTATAATAAGTAAATGAATAAATATATTTAATTTGTATTAGGTAGATATACGTACACTTAATTATCAGTACAGAAATAACATACATTGCACCAGTGTTTTGCGAATATGTGCATGTTGAGTTGCTTCCGGTCGACAGTAATAGCCTTCTATGACATTTTCTTTGATTTGACTCGATAGACTCTCTACGACATTCTGTAGGTGCTCAATTTCTTGCGTAGATTTTAGACAACTTGAAATAATTCCTTGGCACGGATCGCAGTACAGTAAAGTAGGCAATGTATCCACCTCCAGAATAAATCGACAGATTGCAGGAGATATTTTGAGGATTTTAAATAGTTGGAATAAAAGCGTGACCGTGGATGATTCATCCACCGAGGTCGAAGTCGAAACACCGGATCCGGATTCTATTTCTTTGGAGCATATGAGACAATAAGAGCGTGGCGATGGCGATGACTGAGACTGGTGGTGGTTTGAAATTTGCTTGTTCGCTGCAGTTGATTTTCGTGTCACTGAATTTTTTGTCGCTTCACAGTCATTAATATTCACGCGTAGTTCCACGGGGTTTTTCCTTATTTGTGTCAAAGGTTGTTCAAAGTTAAGCTCTATCATCTTAATTTTCCGTCGTTTTCTCAGAGAAGCCATCGTTGATCGTAACAAACAATCTATGAAGTACTGCACTTAGGGATGCCAGACGTCCCGATTTAGGGGGGACTGTCCCGATTTGAGCATCGATGTCCCGTGTCCCTCCTAGGCTCTAGTCGGGATGCAAATTGTCTCGATTTTGGCATGACCGCAGTTTTGCTCGTGAATAATGCAAATCTGCACTTTTCAAACAACAGTCATTCTTTAATGAACTCTATTCTTGTCTATTGCAGTTTCTTAAGATCATGCGTGTTCTATTTGCGAAAAATGAATTTTGAGCGCCATATATACAGTTCAAATTTAGTGTTTACAATCGAGGTGAGCTTTCAGTACGAGTGTTTCTTGTCGGTAGTTGAATAATTATAAATTTTAAAAATAATAACCATATTTTGAAACAATAGTGGACTGATCAGCGAAATAAACTGACAACTGAGCACTTTTAACTAGAAATGCAAGTAATAACCAACTTCTATAACAAAAACGGCATCTAATCTAAATGTATGAAGAGTTTCTGGGAAATAGGAAATTGTTACGTAAGGCACGGTCATCCAAGATATAAAAGAATAGCTGTTAAAGATTAATTTAAGCTAGAAAAATTAATTTGGCGGGGGGGGGGGGTGTATAACCTTCGGTTTTCAAGAAGTCACAATTTACGTTAATTACTACTACCCTGGGTGGGTGGGATTGATGCAGAATGGGAAAGCTGCAGCTTACTTAATGGTTGAGCGCGGGTGGTAGGATGTCGAAATTGCAAAAATTTTGATGACGTAATATAAGTCTCCTAATTTGATGTTTTTGGGGGAAATGTCCTGATTTCGAGCTTTACAAATCTGGCATCCCTAACTGCACTACAATATTATTTTGCAAAATAAATTTTGTTTATTATTTAATCCAGCATAGAATTACTAGTATTTGAAGTAATTATTTTCTAATACACACCCTTTGACCTTCAATTAACAAAAATAAATAAACATAAACCAACAACCAAATATCACATATTTATCGGAATGTGACGATTTGATGATGGATGTAATAACTAATTGGTTGTTTAATTTAAGTTAAGAAAAGAATGACGTACATTCACAAAATTTTATAATTGAAGTTTATAAAATAGCTCAGAATTAAAATTAAGGGTTTATTTCTACCTATTTTTGTTTAAATGCTTCAAAGTTAAAATCTTTCTACTTTATTTTTTAGGATAGGATCTTCAAATATTCAAAAGAATGTAGTTTTCCCGCTAATGCAAGCATGTCTTTAAAATTGTGATTTACATACCGTACGGCAAATAACGGAAAAAATTTTTACAAAATGAAAAAATTCTCACTTTCGTTTTTTCTTTGCTTTTAATATTTTTATTAATTTTTATTAACTACAGTACCTACTAAATATTATCTATGTATTTTAATAACACAGATTGTCACGAGTCTTTAATTTCCTTATATGGTACTTACCTGTAGTTATCCTTTACTTAAAAAAATTAGGCACTTTGATCCAAACTGAATACTGAATCCCAGTTGATTGATTTGGTGGACCATTATTTGCCACGCAGGTAATTTCTCTAGTACTGGTACTGGTAAATCCAGTTTTTAATTTGTCCTTAATCTTCAAGTACTTTGATTTGATCCAAGATAAGAGTGTGTCCAACTTTCCAAAATAAAATCATTCATACTGCCAAAAATTAAACATTTGTACAATACGCATCAATACAATAATGGCAGGAAGTTTTTCACCCATTTTAGAAACCAAGTTCCCTGCTCTAAGGTCAATTCTTGAGAAGCGGCTTCCGAATTCCGCTCAGGTAAATTTTTTTTTGCAATTACAATATTCCATTCTAGTTCTGAATTAAATGTTGAATATCGTCCGTGAAGAACCAAAATGGCCCATATCCATTTGTGGCTACAAACAATATCCACTATCTACCAAAAATATTGAAACATGTCTTGAAAACATTTAAATAGAATATTTTGCACTTTTCAAAAACACGTAAATAGAACATTTTACACTTTTCAAAAACATGTAAATATAGAACATTTTACACTTTTCAAAAACACGTAAATAGAACATTTGACACTTCAAAAACACGTAAATAGAAAATTTTACACTTTTCAAAAATATTTAAATAGAACATTTCACATTTTTTAAAAACTCCTAAATAACATTTTACGCATGTTTCTTATTTTGTTTTTATGACATAGCTCATTTTGATTTTGTAGCTTAATTTGGATATGGGTCATTTTGGTTCTTCACATACAATGTTCTATACACAGTCAGTGGACATTGACTAGATCTAAATGATCGGCGTTTAGATCTAATTACTTTGACGATGAACATTAAGATTTAAACGCCCAGCATATAGTTCTAATTGCTCAGCATTTAGATTTAAATATATTTCGTGCATTTAAATCTAAATGCTGATCACTTAGATCTAGTCAATGTCCACTGACTGATACACATAGACGCCATAGTGTCATAATGTACTTAAACATATTATAGTTTAAATTCGGCTACCTTCATCCTGAAATAATGTTGAAAAAAAGTCTATCTCAACTTTCCAACAGATATGGAATGTTTTTAAACTATTTGAAAATAACCGATACTCAGAAAAGGTTGAAACTAAATTCCTATCATTTAATGGAAACGTTGACGACTCTGGATTGATTGTCGCAGTGCAACACAGAAAGGTAAGTCATAAGTACATGTTTCTTTTTACAAAATATTTGGACTGTGAGACCAGAGAAAAAACAAAGGATTCTTGTCGTATGTAACAGATTCTGCTGGAAGACGACATTGCAGTGGTGCTCTCAGGTCCGACAAGCCCACAACTTCTCCCCGAATGTTTAAGCAGTGAGATCATAGCCGCCTTTGAAAAAGCCCTGGACTGGAAAATGTCAAACGTGTTCTGCGCGACGGATGACAATTTAGTGGCTCATCTCCAGCTGCTGGACATGTGTAAACGAAACGGGGTACTACTCCACAGTGACCCAAACTACATGTATTATATACCGAATGAGGATGCACTCAAATTGGATGTGGCGTACGTCAAAAAATAAAAAGTTTTTGCTGTAATATTCATATGAAGTGTTGTTTGGAAAAACGAGATAAGTCCATTTTTTTAATGAAAACAGGAACAGGTCAAAGTTCAACCAAGGCACATGTGGGTACTTCCTTAAAAGATATTATATTTTAATTTAAAATATAAATATATATATATTCGTTTTTAAATTAAAATTAGAGAAAAAGGATCCAATCAGAACGGCATCATAGTCTCGCCCCTGTCAGTAGCGGATGGGAAAACAGTGACTGACTACTGGAAATTTTCGGGACCTGGAACTTTGGAGCGGATGGTGGACGCGATAGAGAGAGACCACTGGATCTGCGGGTGTTTACGTTCTAAATGAGGGAGAGGGGCCGGGGAACAAACAACTTGCGAGTTGGGTCATTTTCTCCCAATACGGTTCAATGAACGCTCTCTTCACACATCCGGACCATCGAAGAAAGGGCTTCGCCAAATTGACGATGGAAGCCGTGTCTAAATGGGCTGCTCAGGACGGACTCGTCCCCACCGTACAAGTCCAATTAGAAAATAGTACGTCAAAGATCCTTATGGAAAAACTTGGCTTTCTTTATTCTCATCGAGTTAGTTGGATTATACATAGGCCGCAGGATCACACTTCTTTATGAGCCATGTTTTTCTTACGAACTTGAAATTTTTTTAATTCTTGGACCAACTACATACTACATACTGTTTACTGTGTGTAGCAATTACAAATTAGGAATGGGAATAATGAATAAATCTTGGATTATTAAAAAAAATACAGTGATTTTAGCATTATTTGTAATTTAACCTTAGCATCTACATCAAGATCAAAACAACAATTTTTGATCTGTATATTTCTAAACGAGGCTACACCATGATCAACGAGACCTTTTCCTACTTTTATGTTTTTACTAAAAATAAGCGTTCCAAAAATTATTTTCCTTACGCGACATTTTGTGTATCGAAAATCGAAAGGCACAACACACACACACTTTTTTTAGTACTACAATAATAAGCAGAAATAACTTTTACATACTTTTTTCTGCCTGTGTCCTGGTCAGGCCCCATTTTGAAAAGACGTTCTAAGCTTTAGCACTATACCTATACTTAATTGGAAATTCCAATTAAAATGGTCTCCGCGTGGGCCCAGAACCACAATGCTCAGGTATGCAATGTTAGCTCTATTAAAAATTCAACTTATTTTACCTGTTGTATCGCAATAATCTTCCATATCCTCTGAAAGCGCCGTCTGATTTTTGAAATGTCCACAGACAGAGGCAGTTAAAGTTAAAGTAAACTTGGATGGACTCCAGATTCCATTCTAATACATGTTGCTGGTTAATTAAGCTGGGACTTTCGACAAATATAAAGTTGGACTGGAACTGGAGTTAACTGGAGTCTTGGAAAATGCAGAATTCAGAAACACAAAAACATATTTACATTTTACAGTTTTCAGAATTTCAGAACGAACATCACAATAATGTAGCTTTAAAAAACGGCGCCGGTAAAATGTCAAATAGCGAATGTCATGCGGTTGGTCTATAGCTTGCAGAGTTAAAGTCAATGACTTCTGAGTTTGACTATGGCGTTGAAATGATTCTTGGGAATCGTTCGTAAATGATGTCATTGAAGATACTAATAGGACACCATGACCCCCATGTCATCAGCTTAACCATTGACATTTAATTGGCTGTCTGTATCATGGCATGTCATCACTTACCCGACCATGCCCACTAAACCTTTTCAATAGCGTCATTTATGGACGACCCCTTCCATTCCGCTTATAATATGACACGATTTGACACTTCTTATCGAATGTGATTTTCTTATTTGTTAGGTATGCAGAATGCATTGTGCAAAATTACATTACGGGATTTTCTTTCGTTTTCGACTTGATTATGGCTGACTAATAGTGAGTTTCAATTCTTCTTTGGCTTTAAAGTGCAAGTCGTCCTAAGTGCCAATTGAAAGTAATTATTACGATTAATAATTAATTACTTACTGGAATCTTTCTGCTGTGTGAGGCGACACGGTAAGCAGCAATTAGTAACTGTTTTAATAATTACAATTAATAATTTAATCAGTTAGGCAGTAATTATCATCTTGTTTACTCGTGCATCGGATTCTAAAACTTAAGGTGATAATTCTGGTGATATCATTTAAGAGAGAGAAAATTAATTCCCCTGATTTTTGTAGTTTAGTTCGTTGTTATCAATAAAAACGTTAATCAAGAATGGAAGGCGAAGGAATCAGAACCAGTGCAGACGGGAAGGTGCTTAGGCCCAAGCAGGTGGAATTGCAAGAGAAGCGAAATAAATTGATAGAGGTTTGTAATTTATATTTAACATTTTAACAATGTAATGAATTTGGGGTTTTTTACCCAATAACCCAGTCAGCCAGATGCCATTAATCCCACTGATTATGGAATATGAATATAAAACTAAGCTTTCAAGCTCGTAATTTTTAAATTTTCATTTTAACAGGAGCATAAACGTGAGGATGCGGAAAGAAATTTACGAAAGGATTGGTTTGTCCCAATGTTCGACAAACTACGCTCAAAAATTGACGAAATTATTGAGTTGGAAGAGGATCTGCTGTCTGTGCAGCTGTCGAGGATTGAAATAAGAAGGCGGGCTTCGCTCATGATGAAACAGAAAGCGGCGGAAGCGGACCAGGAAAACAGAGGAATTATTTTTCTTCATTCTAAACCCATGCGAGGCATTTTAAAATCCATTGAAAATTGTCCCAATACGTGGCCTAAACCGTTCTCTTCCAGTTCCACGGTCACGTTCGCGGTGGTCAGTCAATAATTAGAAAATCCAGTGAACTTCTCAATTTAGCAGTAAGACCTCCAACTCAGCAGGCGACTGGCACTGGTGAGCAGGTCGCCTATTGACCTTGACCACCAACCAGTGACAATAATATTTATGCCCCTTTCTTTATTCTATTTTCTTTGTTATATTTTAGAGTTCAATTGAAATTGATTTAATATTCAAATTAAATGCTTTTAATGGTGACAGTTTTTCGTTTTTCTTCTTATTTTGAATCCCCGTTTAAAAATGATTGTGTGTTAGATATAAACTGATTTAATTTGGAGAATAAAAATATTGTTTGTTACGCCTATGTTAATGATAGCCATTTAATTGCAATCTTTAAGCTGGTGACAGGGGTCCTGTAGGGTCCTACATAAATAGGGGGATTTGGATGACATCATTTATAGACGACCCATGCAAGGAAAAGAACTATGCTGTAATATAAACTTAATGTAGTCCTACCGTTTCCATCAGTATTATAAACTTAATACGCATGACTGTCAAAGAAAAGTTGTTTACTACGTAGTTTTTAGCGTATTATGGTGCTGCGGTAACCACGCCGTAACTTTTGTAACAGTTTAATGTGCAGTACAAGAAATACATATCTTCTGTTAAGAACCAAAATGACCCTCATGCTTTTTTAGCTAAAAACAATATCCACGATCTACAAAAATATTGAAACAAGTCTTGAAAGCATTTAAATAGAACATTTTCCACTTTTCAAAAACATTTAAATAGAACATTTTCCACTTTTCAAAAACATGTAAATAGAACATTTTACACTTTTCAAAAACATGTAAATAGAACATTTAACACTTTTAAAAAACGTTTAAATAAAAAATTGAAGGCTCTTCAAAAACTTTTAACTAACTTTTTACGCATATGTTTCCCCTATTTGTTTTTATGACATAGCTCATTTTGATTTTAGCTTAAATTGGATATGGGTCATTTTGGCTCTTCACACACGATTTGTAGATTTAACTACACAAATGCACATGCGTGAGTGACACTTGTTACCAAATATTTCCAAATCGAATTTTGGACGTTTGTGTGTCGGGCGTCTCTCGGCGGCGGCCATCTCCGCCATTTGTGCTCCGTATTTCAAGAGATAAGGACGTGCGTTGTGTTTGCTCCAGATTATTTGGGACAGTTTAGTTCGAAATTACAATTCCTCGACTTTGGTTTCTCATCAGGTTTTTGTTTGTTTATTGATTACTTCCTGGAAAACTGTTGATTCACATCCACTGATAATTATTACATCATTATTAACGTTTTTCTTTAAATTGGACAAGAACATTCTTTTTTTCCTGTTTTTAAGCTGTAAAATATTACACTTGACTGACTTGACTAACTTAGTAATAAAGTGAAGCAATGGAGGCCCAAAGATCTACAGGCCGTGCAACAGGTTAGACCGAGAGATATTTTTAAGCTTTTGAATTGAATAAATTTTTGGTCAGTATTGTCAATGCTGCATTGATAAACACAGTTTAGTAGTAGCTACTGTCAAGTTTTGATGATTTATTAGGTGGTGGCGAATTCAGCCAACAACAACCTTTGGACCCCCAGCAATCAAGCAGAATCAACATGGACAGTGACAATCGCCCTTCAGTTATACAAACCAATGTAATCCAATTTCAATTCGATCATCAGGGTTCTGAAAATCACGCCGCAAATGGTGGCCATGGAGAGTTACCGGTACCGGTATCGCTGGAAGCACCGCCCGTACAGACATCTGAATCCGTACCGTCAACATCCATGCTCCCTAGTCGTAGTAATGGGTCCAGGACGCGGAAGCAGAGACAGGTGAGCTTGCACTGTTACGGTGTTTATAATTCAGTATAGCTATTTTAATCGTAAATATCAATAAAATGGTTTCTTTTGAATTTTCTGTCCGACGGTTGCAGTTGGTTCCGGCTCACAAAAAGGACGACGCGTACTGGCAGAAGCGATCCAAGAACAATGCCTCAGTTCGTAAATGTCGAGCTGCTGCAAGATCAAAGTCAAACATGGAATTTCAAGCCCGCCTCAACAGAGCTATTCGTATGGTTCATAAAATCCGGCGTCTCATCCTTCAGCTCGAAGATGTCATGAAGAATTTGATGGAAATGAAAATGGCTTTTGAGCTGGACGGATTTCATGTTTCTTCGGCCTCCGATTCCGATTCCAATTCAAACCCCGAAACCGAAACTGAGACCGAAACCGGGTCGCAATAGCCTTGAAAGAAAATCCTTTTTTGAAGACTAAAATATGTACTATGTATTATTTAGTCTACCTTATTTGATATTTTTTAAGGAACTAATTCAAGTGGCCTAAGTACAGATACTGCACGGTGAATATACCGGTAACGTTTGAACAAATACAGACGCTCTTAAAAATAAAGACTTAATGAATTAATTTATTTAGACTTATAATTGCTATGTTAGACGCTGATTTTGCACGAGTGATAAAATTTAATGAACTGTAGAATTAAAGTTTTATACTTACAATAATTTTGCAAAATATTCGCCGTCCAGTTTGTAGGTGTGGATTTGGTTTGGTGCCAGGTACAGTACGCTGACATTTAATGTGATGTAGTTTTTTATAACTAAATTTTATACGGATTTTCAAAGACATTCAATGAACTGAATTCAAAGCGTGTAGAGTTTTTGTATGCAAAATAAGTAATAAATGAATTAAGGAAAACATTACACCAAATTGTCCGACAACGACAACAAATTACTGCCTTGATTTTTTTTTATGTATTTCATTAGTGAATACATTAATCTCGTTTAATAATTTGTTATAGCACTTGCTAATACTGCCTATTCTTAATTATAACAAAATTAGTATGTACATTATTTTAAAACTAAATCAACGTCAATGGGCACTCAATCTACGTGTTAATTAGGAATTAATGGCAACGTGAGATTTTAGCAGGGACAGTCCAGAGCACAAATAGTGTTTGGTCATTCTTAAGGGCGGATCAGTGGACGTGGAAAATACATATTTGCGTCATTTGCGATAGTCGAATAAGATCTACGTACTAGTTAGTCGCTTCCCAATATTAATGAATTTATTAAACTGCCAAATCCATTAAAGCATTGATGAGGAGGCATAAGTTGAAGCTCGCCAAAATTTCTTAATGCTTTGCTAAATACATATAATAGCACCGTTGTTTTAATAAGAGTATTACGCGTCCTTTAAATGTAGTTTTTTAGCTGTGGAAGAACTAGGGTTCGTCCATAAATGACGTCATCGGTAGGGTCAGTGTGTCTGCATAATAATGACAGACCTTCTTGAAAATAGCCGTTTAGGCTTAGGTAACGTTGAAGTGATGACTTGGGGGTGGGTGGCTCCTAAAAGATAGCTAATTTGAGAGACATCCTTCATGGACCATCCCTTATATAAAAGCGTGAATCAAGATTATAATTCCATTAGCAGTCCAACCAAATATTTTATTATTTGTCCCAATTTCATGAAAATAAATCGACACATGCTTTGAATATTTTATGAATGCGAGAAAACCCATAACCAAGTCGAAAATTTTTAACCGTAGAATTTCCACACGAAACAAAATTTTCCTACATAATCTGCGGTTCCATTGAGTTTTTTACAATATACTTTGGTGTTTTTAGCGCCTACATTGTTGCATTCATTCAGCTTACTTTCTTTGAAAAATGTACTCGGCAACTCAAAACTGGAATTATAAAGATGAACACGTAAGAACTACTGATAACGTTTTATTTTAAATTATTTATTGCGTTTCAAGGTTATAATTATTATTATATTCCTTGATATTGTATTTCACAGAAATCTTACCAATAATCGGATGGGAACAAAGGAAAATATCCAGGATGCATTTGACGACTGCCGTCAACTCCAGATTTTGAATCATTTCTTCAATCTGAGCAATTCTGGAAGCATTTTTGGGCTCAAGATTTTTTGTCTGTCCATGTCAATTTTTGGATTATTTGGGGCGATCAAATTCCATGACCAACATGTTTTCCTTGCATCTTTAAATGCTCTCATTGGTTGTGATTGCGTGGTTTTCTATTCAGTTGCCTACGAGAAAGCTTTTGAGATCCCACAACTCGTCAAGGAGTACAAGAGCGCCATTCTTGTGTCTCTCAAGATGTCAGAGAGCCTAAACCGAACCCTTTGCTGGGGAAAGCGAACCGTGGTAAAAAAAAATCGTTTCACTTTTGAAATGGAGCGTGAAATTTGGTCGATCCCTAACATTGGGATCCAAGTGGGGGGATTTAACAAGATGGAAAGGATGTCCACGCTGAATTTCTTGGATTTTGTGACACAGAATGTGGCTAGCTTGCTCATCACATTCAAATAATTTTCAATTAATTCTGTGCATCATTTGAAGTTGTTGTTAGTGACAGTAGGTGCATGAAGTCGAAGCTTAGCAAGTAGTGCGTTGCTTATCGTTAGAATAACTGAAAAAAAGCAGATCCTGTTAACAATGCTATGCAATAAATACCTAAAATTTGTACACACAATATTAATATCGCCCGTTTGTGTTGCCTTTTGGTAGCAGAGTTTCATAACAATGCATTACACGTTAAAGTTTAGTCAGTAGTATTCCAAAAAATCTTGGCAAAATAAAATTAGGTAGTTAATAAATACGCACAAAAGAGCAAATTTTCATTTGTGTTGTATACCTTATTTGCTTCATTAATTCATGCTCCAAAATTAACATTACAAATTATAGAGTACAATGCATATAAGGAATATTTCAACGAATTTCGGCAGTGGGGTATGTTTTGAGAAAATACAGAAAGTGCACTAAAATTCTTCAAATGTTTTGTGGCAAGTACTAATAACATAGATAAGCTGGAGCAAAATTTTTGGGAACAATCGAACAAACCGTTTCCACGCCACATAATTTAATGCTCAAATGCTTAGCATGAAGCAAATGGTGAAACATGTGTTTTTCATTTTAAATGGAGTATGACCGTTTTTAACACACAAGTGTAGTTATAGGTTTTTACACTCAGAATTAAATGGGCTTTCACCCTCATATGCGAACGAAGGTCAATGTTATCGAAATCGGTCGCGCGCGAATTTTCAAAAAACTACATTTAAAAAAAAATACGTTAATCTTTGCTGACCTGCCGCTCCTACAATTTATGTCCGATTTTCCAAATATTTCAAGTTTTGTGATCTCCAGAACAATATCAAAACATATATTTCTACATTTTGGAAAATTCGAAAAATTTTGAATTTCAAAATATATGGTATTTTTATCTTATATAATAGAAAGATATCCAAAATTTATATTTAGGCATAAAGTTTATCGAATTCTTATAAACGTAGAAATTACTGTTCAAAATTCTTTGTCTTTTTATGTTATAATTATATTAATATTCGGGGCGTACTATTACTTACAGGATATACGGTAAGTTATAGGAATCTGCTATTTGATGTATTATAATAAGTTGTGCTAGGGTGCAAAGGGCCAGCTGCGTATCCAGGAGGTGGGGAACAGAGTAATAGTCACCCACTTCAACAGGAATTTTTTAACATAGGCTAACATAGGGGAATTTTAACCAAGATGGCCAACTTATAACCTCCGTGAAGAATCAAAATGATCCATATCTATTTTTATAGCTAGAAACAAAATTCACTGACTAGCAGGACAATACAAGCATATAAAACCATGTAAATAGTAGAATATTTTACTCTTTTCAAAAGCGAGTAAATAGAACAATTTACACTTCTCAAACAGATGAAAATTGAATATTTTGCTCCTTTCAAAAACGTGTATATGGAATATTTTACACTTTTCAAAAACATGTAAACAAAATATTTTGAAAATTTTAAAAACATACAAGTAGAACATTTTGCGCTTTCTCGAAAACTCGATATTAACATTTGAGCATCTATATTCAGATGAAGCTTCTTTTCTGATACACATAGGTCATTTTAATTCTAGCTTAAATTCCAAATGTGCCATTTTGATTCTTCCTTCACGATATGTATTGCCCACCCCAGAAGATATTGTCAGATCCGCCCCTGCAAAGGTCACAAGTGCGAACTAAAAAACAAAGGAAAATCTTTAAAGCATAAAATGAAAAACAGAATACCTAAAGTTTGTGCACATACTATCGCGTTTGTCTTCTGTTGCCTTTTGGGGAAGACCACAGTCCCCAAAAACGGTTATACTGAGTTTATGTAAATTAAATTACTGTGAAGTGAAATAATACTATGCTTTAAATTTTTATAGTTTTTACATTAATTTTCATTTTGGTCTTTTGGTTTCGTGTAAGAAGTAATTTCTCAAAAAGTAAAATAATAGTTAAAAATAGCACAAAGCAAAAACACTTTCAAAAACTTACTAAAAAACTATAATGTAAAATCTACGTAAAATAGATAAAATGTAATTTAATTTGCGGGAATTAGCAGAGCTTCATAACAATGCATTACACGTCTCAGTTTATTCAGTAGTATTCCAAAAAGTCTTGACAAAATAAAATTAGTTAGTTCATAAATACGCACAACTCAAAGCAATCTTATTAGGATCCAGCAGAACATTCGAAAGAGACACCGTTTTTCCAGCACTCGCACTACTTCCGCCAAAATTACCGTCAGTCCCACGCTCACATGCACACAACCCATTCGTAAATTGTATATTTTTAAAATTGACACTCATGCCTCGCTTGTCTTATGTCTACAGTAATTATTATCGTACAAAATATCTAACGAAATAGAATTATTACAATTCATAAAATTTAATTCACTCACATTAGGTTATTTAGACCTCATCCCCGATATATACATTTTAGGGCATCAGTACTGCTTCACATTAAGCACACATTACAATTATTACTACAACTACACCTGTCACGTGTTAAGTCAATTGTTTGCAAACGCTAGAATAGGGCTTGGCACTGTAGATATAAAAAAAATTGCTAAGCACATCAAACCAACTATTTCTCACGTAATTACAATATCACAAGAACATAAAAAAGTGTAAATGCATAATTCAAAAACAGGTATTAAATATAAGTAATTCATAGAAATTATGCTGAAATTACTTAATCAGAATAAAAGCACATTACTTAATCGAAAAATTACAAATTAATATACAATTCTCTGAGCTTTTCGAAATAATTGTAAATAAGCAAACTTTAAAATATAAAATTTGGGAAGAATTCATACCATAAATTAACAATTGCAATATTGTTGAATATCGACCAACCACATTCGTCAAATTATCATTATTTCCGACTATAAAAATGGTTTTTCTACTTTCAATCTCGAATCAAGCTAAACAGTACTTTTGTTTCAACTATTTCACCGTACAAACGTTAGAGCTATCTGTATTTCGTATTTCCCAGTTAAATACCGTGGGCATATTGCTCGGTGACGGTGTAAGAACCCTGGTGTCGATACATGACGCAATACCACACGAGAAGTGGAGTCAAGACCAATACAACTAGAAGCCCAGTACCGCCGATTCCTATCAGCAGATTTAGGCTGTCACCAACGCTGATGGCTGGATCTTTTGGCCATTCCGATGTCGTTGAAATTGCCGGGTCAGGGTCGGTTCGCTCCGATGTAGATGAAACTGTTGTATCCGAGGTTGTTCGCTCCGATGTCGTTGAAACTGCAGAATCAGACCCTGTTCGCTCCGATGTGGATGAAATTGTTGTACCAGGGTTTGTAGGCTCTGATGTAGTTGAAATTCCCGAATCGAGGTCTGATAAGTCCGATGTCATTAAAATTTCTGAGTCAGGGTTTGTTCGCTCCGATGTCGTTGAGATTGTTGTGTCAGGGTTTGTTCGCTCCAATGTCATTGATATTCCTGAATCTTGGTGTGATCGCTCTGATGCCGTCAGAATTGTTGCATCAGGGTTTGTTCGCTCCAATGTCGTCAGAATTGCTGGATCCTGGTGTGTTTGCTCGAATGTAATGGAAATTGCTGGATCAGAATATGTTCGCTCCAATAGCGTCGGCATTGCTGAATCAGAGTAATTTCGCTCCGTTGTCGTTGAAACTGTTGAATCAGGTCCTGCTCGCTCCGATGTAGTTGAAATTGCCGAATCGGGGTCGGATAACTTTGATGTCGTTGAAATTTCTAAATCAGGGTTGGCTCGCTCCGATGTCGTTGAGGTTGTTGAATCAGGGGTTGTTTGCTTCAATGTCATTAAAATTTCAGAATCAGGGTCTGTTCGCTCCGATGTTGTTGACATTTGTGAATTACTGTCTACTCGTTCAGAGGTGGTTGGGATTGTTGACCCAGCATCTGAAGTTGGAGAGATTCAGAGAAAATGAAAAAAAATTATTTTAAAAATATTAACATAAACAACTACTACTGCATAGTTTTTGTAAGGGTACTGCGAGCGGCGAGCGGTAAATCAAGTAAACTGAAGAGACTCACCGAAAGTACATTGGTAACCCAGTGGGTACTCGGGAGTTTGGATTTGAATGTACTCGCTTATTCCCTGCATCATCTTTTTTGTAGCAGCCGAAAAGCTTCCTCCCTTTACAACACATCTTAAACATTTCATCTTGGGATGGTGGTCTTCTACTTTAAAGCTCAATTGAGATTCAACATCGTAGAGAGGACTCACATACGATGTTGTGTTTGTTACCTCTTCCACAATTTCTTGGTTGTCTCCATTATACCAGGATATCTAAAATTAATTTAAATAATTAAAATCAATTTTTAAATTCTAAAAAGTTACTGAAAAATAATCAGAATGACCCATCATCGTCATCGTCTTTAATCTGAATTAAATATTATGTATCAAATTTTACATTTTGAAACAAAAGGGATGACTTACCATCGGACTTGGTCTTCCGCTAGTTCGACAAGTTAGGACGACGAATTGACCGATGCGAGATTTCACTGGCGATGCTGGAACTACTCTTGGTTCTGTTGCATTAATGTCTACGCGTAAACGGGCAGGCCATGTATCAATTCTTACTGGAGTAAAAGTTTCCCCCTCGGGTTTGCTGAATAATAGATAACATCCAAATTCCCCTTCATCCTCAACAGTCACATTCGCAATGGTAAGAGAGTATTTTTGCGTCCCTTAAAAACAACAATAAAACATGCCATTGAAAAATAGACAGGCGTAGGTCATATCGTCTGTGAAGAACCAAAATCACCCATTTCCATTTTAAGCTAAAACCAATATGTACTATCTACAAAAAATATTGAAATTTGTCTATAGAAAGCATTTAAATAGATCAATTTGGACTTCTCAAAAATATGCAAGTAGAACATTTGGGAATTTTCAAAAACATGTATACATAGAACATTTTGTACTTTTCAAAAACATGTATATAGAACATTTTACACTTTTCAAAAACATGTATACATAGAACATTTTACACTTTTCAAAAACATGTATATAGAACATTTTACACTTTTCAAAAACATGTATATAGAACATTTTACACTTTTCAAAAACATGTAAATAGAACATTTTACACTTTACAAAAACATGTAAATAGAACATTCTGGAATTTTCAAAAACATGTAAATAGAACATTTTGGAATTTTCAAAAGTTTTTGAAAATTCCAGAATGTTCAATCACATGTTTACATGTGAATGAAATATTTTGAAGTTTTCAAAAAACAAGTGAATAATACATTTTGCATTTGTTTCACATTTTGTTTTAATGACATCGCTCATTTTGATTCTAGCTTAAATTGGAAATGGGGCATTTTGGTTCTTCACAGAGACGATATAATCGTGTACTAATTGCGATACGATGCTAGAGTGTGTAAAGAATTATTTAATTAATACTTTTTAAAGAAAAATATACGCGTTTAAGTTTACCATTTTCAGTGGGTTTCTGAGATTGCTGATATCTTGAATCTAAGCCAATAATGTCATCAATATCGGCGCGATCTTTGGTCCAGTGCACCTTTACGTTTCTTCCAGTAGCATTTAAAATAACGACACAGTCAAAGGTAGCTGCACTGTTCGCGAAGGCGACTACATCCTCTTTCGCACCCGGGAGGCCACTGAAGTAATCCTCATAGACTGGGTACGAATTCTTTGATGATGGCGATGGATGGGACACGTCACATGACAGCTGACTCAGAATCAAATAGAGTTTCCAAGTCAAACGAAGAAAGCGAAATCCTCCGTTGTTGATATTCATCTTGAACAATTTTGGGCGAGAAGTTGATCTCCTTTGAACCTCACTATTCAGTCAAATTCGCATATAATATATATATGTGTATAATACAAATGTGTACAAATATAATATGTTCTCACTAGTCAGCACTTTGCGATGTAATAATTATTATTCCACCGATTTCCACAGATGTGCAAGACACTATACGGCCGACGACCGACGATTACAATCTTACTTCTTTCAGCGCACTGAAAAAAATGAAAGGATGACAGTTCAGCTAAGGCTGGACAGAAATGGAAGCTAGAAGTAGCTAATACCTAATCTAGGATTTTCAAACGAACTACAAACGACCAACGTTTGAAGTTCGTTGTTATTCGCCTTCATTTTTTTCGAAGTTGGAAAAAAGGGAGAACGTTATTGTAGATTTAACGTGGTCAGGTTTAAGGAGTCCAAGTCTGCAGGATATTAGATGGAAGTACCTGAAGTGAAGTGACTGTATAGAAACACCTTCGGGCATTTCTGTCTCAGCCAATTACTACAAATCCATGGTTATTGTGTATTTTTAACATTTAATGTTAAAAAATAGTAACACAGAGCGACAAAACGAAAACTGGAACAACAATTGACGATTTAGGATTCCTCGCGATGCCGGCAACTAACTAGTAATTAACTAGCAACTACATACATAGTAAAGTTTCTTTCCCAAAAACGCCCAACATCTCAAACGAAAAGCTGATCTTTAAAGCGACACGTTTGACAGTTGAAATTCGATTTAGAAATAAGTATATGCTCAAATATACGAAACAGAAACGATAGGCTTAGTTTTGCAATTGCAACACATCTTTTTTGCACCAAGGACGAAGCTATTACGGAATAAAATTATTATTAAATAATACGACAATTTAAAAGCTTAAAGCTGCTCCAAGTTGTGATGTGTGCAATACTTATATAAGTTACACGCATCTGCTAACAAAAATGTTTTTAATGTTTTTTTTTAGTTTGACTGAAAACAGACTTACCCAAATAAGATATGTTGCAAATCAAAACCAAGTTTGCGAAATTTTGTGAACTGCTGTAATCCTGACAAAACAACCAACATTGTCAAACAATGACAATCGACTGGACAGATAAATAGCTATTAGCTCGAAACTCCCTCATCTAATAATGGTAATATAAAATCCCGAGTAGAATCCTATGGATTTTAGACTAAATAGTCTTTTGTTATCCCGCCCGGTTGCACTCTGCAAAGCTAGAACAGACCGAAGTTTCCCGAAATTAGAAATCATCCATGAATGATGCCATCCCAATTATCACTCTTTGCGGACCCACCCATCCCTTTGTCTTACATTAGACGGCTGTCTTTAATATGGCGTGTCACCGATACTTGGCTAGACCCACTGCACCGACCCTACACATCACATCGTTTATGGACGACCCCTTACAACTACAGACTACAGCCGCCACTGCACTGCTTTATTCACTGAATGTATTGCGTACTGCGTCTTGGAATCGTTCAAAATACGAAACAAAGAACATAACAAAAAGCAAACCAGAAACCACCGTATAATAATTAAAAGTATAGCAACAACATAGTAGTGATCGCGCTCACAGTTGTTAATTGGCAGTTGGCAGCTTTTCAATTGTCCAGTTAAGAGGAACATAGAATTTCCCGGGTTGTATATAAATACCATTGCACGCTTTCAAAATGCCATGTGCTGACTTTTATTTAATTTGAAGTGTAATCGCCCACAAAGTTAAATTATGATTTTAGATGTTAAAGAAGTAGAAGTAGAGAAATTGAATTAGATAGTTTTTATAAATTAAGAAAAACAATTAAATTTGAAGCAGCAATGTGAAGCAAGCCCAAAACGTGCATGGGTTTCATCGTGCAGAATCCTCCATACTTGATCCCAATCGGCTGACAACTCCGCACTAACCGCCTGCAATACTCTTTTTTCCTCTGCTCCAGCAATGTCCCCCCTGCCCCTGCTGCTGATGATAAGGACGATTCCAAGCCCAGGATCCACTCGACCTTCAGACGCTCCGACTTGGCAAATACATCACAAGCTATTTTTGTGGTCAAAATCTTGGCCACTTCATAGAACAGATTTGCCCAGAATACCATGAGAACGACGAGGGGCACGGAGAATCCCCATCTAATTTGCTGATATGCCACCATCCAAAAATGCATCACGTTCTTTGCCATGTGCAAAGCCAGGAATGACGCGAAGGAATTGGTGTATTTTTGTGAGAATAGGAAGAGAAGAGACTCTTGAACATGTGGACACTTTGGTATAATTTGACATCCGGGCCCTGTCCTGCATCATCTCTGTTCTCGAATTCATCCTGAATAGCATCCAAAGACTGACTGATCCCTTTGATGAGGGTGAAGTGGAAGCAGCCCATCATGAAAATGGCTGACCAGCCATAGTACATATTGACCACTTCGTTCATGAGCCCCAGGAAATACGTCAGTCCCGCCGGAATGAACTCGTTAAGCAGGGTCTTAACATGGTAGTAGGCTTAAGCTGGATTGTTTGGGATGGCCGCCATGTTTGGTTTTATCCTGCCAAGTTGGTTGAGAGGCTAGGGGACTGCAGTCTGGAGTTTGACGACTTCCAGGCTCAGGACCAGAGTTCGATATCGCCAGCTCTGGTAGGCTAGTCCTGATCGGCTCTGTAGATGTACGGGTCGGGCTGTAGATACATTGCATATAGTATCTACACTCTCGAGTCACCCACTGGTGGACAGAGAAAGAGTGGGAATGGAGAGGTGTTGGATGAGAATATGAGAATCTCTGGAAGCTCATTTCAATACTTTGAAATTTTCACTATCCTTCCCTGATCCATACCTTAACACAATACCATCGAGTAAGCAATAGTCTTTCCTATGTAGTTTGTTACCCCTTTCGATATAACCTACCGAAAAAAAGTGTAAAAAGTTGTTCCCAATAACAATTAGAAATTCTGTTGGGCTGTCTCAGCCCTTAGCTTTATTACTTCCATTGAATTTTTACTTTATTATGCATAATAGTATCACATATAATTAGCACGCGAATATTCTGAGGCTATAATTTTATGAACGAGAACTATACAGGATCAAGTCTATAATCTTACCATGTGTCAAACACTGGAAAAAACTGAATTGTAACAGAATGGCAGTTTGGAGGCAAAGAATATTTCGCGATTGTGTTATCTAAATACACTACAAAATATCTACACATAGCATTATTTATGAACGATTCGTAAGTATACTAGTTGTGTTGTGTCGTAAGAATATTAATTATAGGGGAATCAGGTTCGAATGTAATTGGTGCTTTAATTACTTTAATTTTCTGTTCTATACACAATGGCACAAGAGTAGGATATAAATTATAAATTTTTATGCCAGTCCACACTCGAATTTTTTCCGCAGACATTTTGCTCCAGTACCAGTATCACTATACCAGCCTTCGCAAGCGTAATATTTAGGTGCACCGATTTTTCGGCTTAGACAGTTTTATACGTCAAAAATAACCCAACAAAATGTCTGAATTGAAAGTCATCGAAAATGGACCAAACAACATCGCCTCAGGGAAAATCCATGGAGTTTTTATGATTCTGTCGTGGCTATCTGGCTTACTGCCCATCGCAAATCCATTCCCGCTGCTCTTCAATGATGCAGCCCTTGAGGAAATTCGGTTCGGTTGGTTTGCCCCTGCTCTGCTCCTTCCCCTGGGTTTATTCGGATACCCGGTCTTCATCTTTTGGACCACGTTGAATTCCATCTTCAGCCACCCTCTCGCTCGTCCTGCCGATGCATCACAATACATCCAACTTCATCTCAGCGTTACAGCTGGCTACACTGTAGCAATTTTGATCCGCATCTTTACCGTCATTTACTGCAAGAGAACGATGGGGCTCATTCGTCTACTTCAGATACTGCACACAAATTCCAATTCATCAACAAAATATTCTGCCACAAGGACCAAATACATTGTTTGCTTGGTGGGAGTGGGAATTATGTATCTGGCTGCCGTAGTACAAAACGGGTTGTGGACTTTGGGAACGATGAGTTCGCCAATGATTAAACTTCATCAAAAATTCCTCATCCTCTTGAACCTGTATGCGGTCACGTGTCCAGCCTACTACTCTGCAATGTTTATTTATTTCTTTGGCTTTCAACTCATCTCCGCACACGATCTGATCTACCGAAAGCTTGTCCAGACACTCAACTTATACCAGAGACGGAGGTACCTCAGCAGTGCGAGTGACCAGAGGTCACATGCACACTTTACTACTCCAACATCCAACACGAAATATAAAGATTGGGTCGCAAATGTGGCTTCTATGAAACTACATGATGAGCCAGCAGGACAAAATCCACGAGCTTTCACCAGGGTAACACACAAATTTCAAGATTTAGGCCCGAAAGTTGAAAATATTTTCGAAGATCTGGTTAAGCTGAAGAAGGCGTTCAAATTTTACTCTCAAATTGCTGGAATGTACTCCTTCATCCTTGTATTTTGCGGACTGACACTTATTCTCAAGAATACGGGGTTACTACTCATTCCAAGCAAATATACAGATGATTGGAAAATGATGGTGGAGTTCTTCTTTGGGATTTTTTTTATTTTTGTTGTTACCAGCATGGGGAATTGGATGGAGGGGCAGGTGAGATCTCTATTTTTTTTTAAATTCTGCCTAAATGTCTATTTATTCGTTAATTCGTGTTATGTCATATTAATGCGTTGATTTAGATGGAAGAGAATCGTGAGCGGGTACGAGTGGCATTGGGACAGCTGGAGAGTGGTGCTGATGAGGGTGTAAGTTATTTTTCTGTAAGATTTTCTCTAAGAATTTACAGATAATAATAGTGTTAGGTGTAAATTTTGATGTAACACATACTATTTAGGCAAGGGATAAAATATTGTGTTTTATTTTATTAAATAAATTAGCTCATTGCCCTGGGAGACTTATTCAGCAAATGGGACTGGTCACTGAATGCCGCAGGTTTATTTAAAGTCAATCGTCAGCTAGTTCCTGGTCTCATAGGGGTCATCATGACCTACACCATATTTATGTTTCAGCTCAAGATGTCAAGAGACGGTTAAGCATCCGCATCGGCATCGAATCGGCAGCGCATCGGTGTATGCTTGGAAAAATTCAGTTACTAACTATTGTCAATGTTCATAATTAGAGATGCTTATAGAATCGTGTTTAAATGATGCCATGGAAATATCAAAATTTCTATAGGATCCTATGACCCCTCTGTCCACAGTACCAGTACCAGCTTATAGCCACTGCGTAAGTTGCTGTTTTTAACATTTACATGTCAGCAGTATATCCATAATATATACATAATGACCCTACCCGTGAGGTCATTTATGCACGTTCCGTATACATAATTAAATGGCAGCCTCTTAAGCCTTGATATATATTGATATTACACGCCACTTAAAATGAAAATTATCCTACAATCACACTTCTTCAATAATGAATGTATAAAGTAAACAGAAAAGTTTACAAAAACATAGTTTTAATAAATTAATTATGCTCTCAGTTTCTTCCACAAAACATTATAAATAAAGTTTCGTTCCTATCGTACAATTTATTATGATTCAATATTGCGACAGCTTTTAGCTAACAACAGCAGGCGAGAGATTAGTGGTTTAGTGGTTCACACTATTAATTAACATAATATCGAGCATGAAACCAGCTGTAACTCCCACCCCCACTCCAATTTATGCTAAATTCAATGTACCTAAACTACTAGTTTATGAAATATAATTAATACCAATAAGCATGCTTCTTTTCTTTTCCTGTGACCAAATGCTTTAAAGGGCAATAATTAAGTTAAGTGGGTATTATACATAGGATTGACACGATACGTTTTTACTTCAGTTCGAAACTACATACCTACACAGTCACAGACGACCTATCATCAATTCTGTAAAAACAACAAGGTGTCCGTTCTACCAAAAACCAAAAAATGGAAAAACTGGAGGCCACTCAAAAGTCGGAACAAAAGCCTGGAAAAAACCTGATGCTTGGAATCTTCCTGACTTTGTCCTGGCTCTCTGGTTTATTCCCCATCCCAACCCCATTTCCATGGCCTACCCCAAAAAAACTTGAGAAAATTCGGTTCCGTTGGGTCCACCCTGCTCTGCGGGCCCCACTGGTTATCCTTGCATGCCTCGTCGTAAGACGATACGTACACTTAGGGGTCGTCCACGAAATACGTCATAAAAATTCCATTTCCAAAAACTGCAAAATGTTCTATCTACATGTTTCTCAAAAGGGCAAAATGTTCTATCTAAATTTTTCTCAAAAGGGCAAAATGTTCTATCTACATGTTTCTCAAAAGTGCAAAATGTTCTATCTACATGTTTCTCAAAAGTGTAAAATGTTCTACTTACATGTTTTTTGAAAGTGCAAAATGTTCTATTTACATGTTTATCAAATGCGCAAAATGTTCTAGAAATGGAATTTTTATAACGTCTTTTGTGGACAAACCTTAAGTGTACGTTATGAGTACAACACAGTCAGTAACATACCACCCCCACCTAATGCATAGGACAACGCTGAAGCGACTTCGACAGCAGCTATCAATTCAATGGACTTTTGCGACTGAATGACTTTAAGAATCGTATGGACTTGCGACAGAATGATTTTAGCTGTGAATTGGATGCCACATGCCACATTTCAAGTGGCATTTATTGTATCTCTACAGAATGACTCTTCACCGACGATATGACCCTCCTGTCATCAGATTACCCGTTGGGTAAATGGCGATCTTTAGCATGCGATACCTTGAATGTCCAAGTAGGCTGCTTGGCCATACCCATGACGTCATTTAAGGACGACCCTTTAATTTTTTAAAACTTTTAATAATGATTTAATGATGAATTAATTTAATCAAATTAATAAATGAGTGCATCATTCATGAGATCAGGAATTATTTCATCAATAAACCACTATTACAACTTTAAACAATTTATGGAGTCACCCATAAATGACGTCCTATGTATGGCCAAGCAGCCTACTTGGATATTGATGGTATCGCATGCTAAAAGTTCCCATTTACCTAACGGGTAATCTTAATCTGATGACAGTAGGGTCACAGGGACTTAAAATGGGGATATTTTGGTGACGTCATTTATAGATGACCTCTAATGTACTTAGTTAGTTTTGAATTAATAAAGCCTTAACTAATCACTAACATATCTCATCAGCCGTTTTTAATGAAAAATGGAGATGGTCAAAATTCATTTTAGAGCAGAATGGAGATGGTCATAATTCATTTTAGCCCCAAAGGGAGGTGGTCAAACTTCATTCTTCACTGACGATATGCTATTTTAAAGGATAAAATATTGTATTTTATTTTATTGAATAAATTAGCTCATTGCTGGGAGACTTATTCAGCAAATGGGACTGGTCACTGAATGCTGCAGGTTTATTTAAAGTCAATCGTCAGCTAATTCCTGTCTCTTTGGGGTCACCATGACCTACACCATATTTATGTTCCAGCTGAAGATGTCAAGAGACGGTTAGGCATCCGCATTGCATCGCTGTATGCTTGAGAAAATGCGGTTACTAACTATTGTAAATGTTCATATTAGAGTTGCTTATAGAATCGTCTGTAAATGGTGTCATGAAAATATCACAATTTCTATAGGATCTCATTACCCCTCTGTGAGCACAACCAGCTTATAGCCACTTTCTTAATTGATGATGAATATATTAAGGTTGGCCAATTAAATCCAAGGCGTGTGGGCAGGTTACAGGGTACTGATGCTGATAAACCATGTCCAGGCACAATGTACTTAATTCAATTAAACTGTGGTGTTGGTATTCTGGAATGAGCTTTTTATTTTAATTCTGATTGCAGTCATTGCCTCAAACTTCCGCGGACCTGTCTAATCTGGTACAAAAAGCATTTGTGGTAGGTCATGGAGTGACTCAGTTTGCAAAGGTAGCTGCAAATTTATCACTTTTAAGTATTTTAAGCTTTCCGGCTGCCTCTAGTAATAAGTTTTTTTTTCATTTCTTGGCTCTTTGTTATGTTTACTAAATTGACTTCAATTATTTAAGTTCATATAATAACCAGTGTATATACTTTTTATTAATAGCGGAATTAACAACAAAGCAAGTCTACACTACGGAATTGATTGTACCTACTACCAGTGGACAAGTGTGAAAGTTTAGATCAAGAAACAAGGGATAGAGTTTCATTTCTACTGTTAGATCTATAAGATCTATTCTTTCGAGAGCTGTACGAATTTCGATTTATGCAGACTCCCACTGTCCAACTTTTTATACAATACTGAAACTAAACAGGCTATTGGTTTTGAATGTTTTAATTTACCCAAATTGAGAGAGGACGAAATATTTTTATTTTCCCTGATGCTATTACAAATACATGAAATGAACAGATTTTTATATATGTCTTATTTGATGCGAATAAATTTCGATTATTGTATAATTCCCCTTTCAGATTGGACTGCTTGATTTTGGGGCGTCAAGGGAGTACAGTAAAGAGTTTGTTAGCAAGTACGCTGTGATATTAAAGGGTGTTGCTCAAAATGATCGTAAATTAGTATTAGAATATTCTCAGAAAATTGGATTCCTTACCGGATATGGGTCTAAGGTAAGATTACCTCGTAATATAACGTGCGAGCCAAGATAAATCTTCTACTTAAAAATACCTTAAAATGTTCAATACTACGAAATTATAAATTACTGTGTTTATAATGTTTATAGGATATGGAAAACGTGCACATTGACACAGTCATGTTACTAGAAGAGACTTTTCGCATTGGAGACGAAGCATATCGTGTGTGAAGAACCAAAATGACCCATATCCATTTTTAGCTAAAAACAATATAAACTATCTACAAAAATATTCAAATATGTCTTGAAAGCAATTAAATTGAATTGACTTTGCACTTTTCAAAAATATTTAAATAGAACATTTTGCACCTTTTCAAAACATGCAATTTAGAACATTTTGCACTTTCAAAAACAAGGAATTAGAACATTTTGCACTTTCAAAAACATGGAATTAGAACATTTTGCAATTTTCAAAAACATTTGAATAGAACATTAAAAAAAAGTAACCAGTAGAATTAAGAATCAAAATGAACAAACTTACGAGCAAACCTTTCCAATGTGTTTTCTAGTTTTTCCATGTAATATTTTTTTTTGAAAAGAGCATCGTTAAAACTAGAAATCGCTTAACAACATGCTGCGCACTCGAAAAATTTGTCGACAAAATAATTTTTTTTATAATTTCAAAAATGGTCAAAATTTCAGATTCTGATTTTTTCCATTAACGTAACTACGGAAAATTTAAGTAATCACAGGTACCTACCTGTGTAAATTATGAAATTATCAATAATTCTCAAATGTGCTCTAATGAGCTGTCGTACTTCACGTAACTCATTCAAAAGCTTTCCATAACTACAGAATGTTCTATCTGCGCCATTATAAACCCAAATAATTGAGCTTAAGCTTGCATTGTTGCATTGTTGGCTGTGCAAACTAATTCGTTATATTGCATTGGCATAATGTTTTCATTGAAAGAAATTTCACTTTTATAAATTACGGTAAGTATCAAAAGGACTCATGTTCATTTTTAGCTAAAACCAAAATCCACTATCTGCAAAACAACTAAAGTATCATGTCACTCAAAGCATGTACATGGAGCAATTTCCAATTTTTAAAAGCAGGTAGCAAGAATGTTTTGCAGCTTGGAGGAAGCATCTTTATGCTTGTATCTCTATGTTTATGACAAAATCCTTTGAAGAACAAGCAAATAGAGCATTTTGCATTCTATGTAAACTAGATATTCCAATTTCCAAAAACAATTACGTCTTGTAATAATGCGCGGGTTTTCAATAAAATGCGGGTCTAAGAGGTATGTGTTTGAATAGTATGAGAGTCTGTTAGGTCTTTGTTTGAATAGTATGCGGGCCTGTTTCACAAAATATTCAATATAAGTACGCGGACCTGCAATACTACGCGGGTACATAAAGGTGCCTTATAACAAGATAAACGGTAAATAGGGACATCTGAATTTTCCAAAAACAAGTATTAGGGACCCGCCTAATGGTGATCGGGTTCATTTTTCTTCAACTTTGAAAACCTATAACTTCTTTTGTACTCCCACCAGAGCGAATATAATTACAAGTTTTAAAACACTCGCCGCAGTTAATATGCCATGAACTGTAATATTTTATAATCCTTACTTGGAAATGTTTAATGTCACTTAGGATTGTATGCTGCAAGGTCAAAAATTCAAACAAAATGATTTAAAGGTGATCCAATATGATTTCTAGTGGTGATCATGCAAAAAACAACATTGGTATCATAGAAAATGTAAAAGCCCTTTAGATGATCACTTGGTTTCTATATGTGATCAGGTTATTTAACAATAATACCATAGAAACCTGAAATCTCACGACTTAATGGTAACACTTGCCCCCCAGAGATTTCCTTATCTCTTTTTATTGAAAATAATTCACATATAGTGTCACCAAAACTATTTGCAGGCAACTGCCTAACCTATGTATAAAGTTCAACGGAAATTCTTATTTATGATCTTTGACCGTTGAAGGTCAAGGTCACATGGATTAACTTTTAAATAATTGTTAAAAAATATAAATGAATGTTGTTATTGTTACCTAAAGGAAGTCATAGCTACGGACCTATGGTGTGTTTTAAGGATTAAGCTAGTGATCACGCATACTAAACTGATAACTAATATGACTTTAAGCTTAAAATTTTGTGCCTTTCGATTTTATTTATTTTCGGCGAATCCATAGGAGGGCCAAATCGTGTAAGAAGTTATTTTAATTGCCAATAATTCAATTTAACAGTACATGTGCACATTTTAAACCAAAATCCTAATTAACTCGGAATTTCAAAATTTGAAGTTATCTTTAAATTCTTGGTTTTAATGTTTTTAAAACGTGTGTACATGAATTTTTTTCAGCCTGAGCTATGCATAGTGATCGAAATGGTCTGGTCTGGTCTGGTCCAACCTCAACGAACCAGATCAGATGGTCAGGTCCGGCACCAGACCAGACCATTTCGGACCAGGAAATCTCCGAGAAAGAAAACCTTGGACATGTGACTTTTTTGACATTTTTTGGGCGCGGAATTTATAAAAACAAATATTGCGCAAATTAAAAAATAGTTATTAAAAATATGTGTTATTTAATAATATATAAATTACATACATAAAATTAATTGAAAAAATAGTGTAAGTGTACAAAAAAATTATCGAACTCAATGATTTTTTTCAAATGATTTTTGGCCAAGCTTGTCTTTCAACGCAAGGAACTGATCACCATTAGGGAATAATTCGTTCTGGGCGTGTCCCCGTTAAAATAGCCTTTTAAAAAATAAAAGCAAATAGAACATTTTGAAATTTTTAAAATCATGCGAATAGAAGATTTTGTAGTTTTCAAATACAAGGAAATAAAACGTTTTGAATTACAAAAACAAGTAAATCGAACTTTAAGCACCTTTAAAAAAACAGGCAAATAGAAAATTCTACACTTTTTAAAAACTTGTGAAACATTTTGCACTTTTCATTACCACGTAATGTAACTTTTTGCACATTTAAAATACACCTATTCAGAACATTTTGGACTTTTTAAAATATGTTAATAGGACATTTGACACTTTTAAAAAACATGTAAATATGACATCTTGCACTTTTGAAAAACATCTAATTAAAACATTTTGGACTTTTCAAAAATATGCAATTAGGAAATTTACACGTTTTAAAATATGTAAATGGAACATTTTGTACCTTGAAAAATCATAAGCATGTGTAATACACATGTGTAAATTGTTCTATTACCTTGCTTTTAAAAGTTCAAAACGTTCTATTTGAGTGATTTTGAAAAGTCAAAAATGTTCTATTTGCTTGTTTTTCAAAGGATTTTGTCATAAACATAGAGATACAAGCATAAAGATGCTTCCTCCAAGCTGCAAAACATTCTTGCTACCTGCTTTTAAAAATTGGAAATTGCTCCATGTACATGCTTTGAGTGACATGATACTTTAGTTGTTTTGCAGATAGTGGATTTTGGTTTTAGCTAAAAATGAACATGAGTCCTTTTGATACTTACCGTAATTTATAAAAGTGAAATTTCTTTCAATGAAAACATTATGCCAATGCAATATAACGAATTAGTTTGCACAGCCAACAATGCAACAATGCAAGCTTAAGCTCAATTATTTGGGTTTATAATGGCGCAGATAGAACATTCTGTAGTTATGGAAAGCTTTTGAATGAGTTACGTGAAGCACGACAGCTCATTAGAGCACATTTGAGAATTATTGATAATTTCATAATTTACACAGGTAGGTACCTGTGATTACTTAAATTTTCCGTAGTTACGTTAATGGAAAAAATCAGAATCTGAAATTTTGACCATTTTTGAAATTATAAAAAAAATTATTTTGTCGACAAATTTTTCGAGTGCGCAGCATGTTGTTAAGCGATTTCTAGTTTTAACGATGCTCTTTTCAAAAAAAAATATTACATGGAAAAACTAGAAAACACATTGGAAAGGTTTGCTCGTTAGTTAATTTACTCACTCATCATTCCCTAAACTGTCAAGTAACTATTTAGTGCATACACAAAAGCCATATTATTACATTGCATTATTGGGGGGACTCTGCAGCAATTATATGACATTATTCTCGACGAAGCCGTTTACTTTTACTTTACAACTATTCAAAGAAAAAGTTTTAAATCTACACACGCATCCTTAGATCACGCTTTTCGCGATATCGTTTTGGGAAATGAAAGACGTTATAGGCAATAAAATTAACTCAAAAATAATTATTTTTAGTTTTACAAAACAACAGAACTACTTACTTACTTATGTGCCAGCTCCACTACTAAGGTAGCCTTACTGTGGTAACTAACTACAGTCACGAGTTTTTGACAACCATCTCCATTACAGCACTGTTTGGTTGCTAGAGTAGTGGAGACGATGTAAAATTGTAACGTAATTGTATTTTGACTTCAGTAATGCACGTTACTGTAGTAAATAGTAGCGATGGTAGTGGAGACGGAACAATGTTATTACATTGCAAGTTTAATTATGGGTAGCCAATGCACATTCAGCTCAGTCCAGTGCCAAAAATTGTTTTCATCGCCTAACAGATTATTGTGTTCACAATATTACATAGTTAAGTAGTATTTAGCAGTTATAAATACGAAGGTAAATAATAATCATAGCCGTTATTGAAACTATAAGAACATTTACTTTAGAAAAATAAGTTGTCGAAACATTGCTTTGATGATTTCGGTAAAACAAAAACTATAAGTCGTTAAAAAATGTTGGTCACAATTAGGTCGAGTTCTAACTTTAACTGAAATGACGTTTGGAGTACTTCCAACCACGAAGAGGTTGTTCGGAAATTTAAAATTTTAGAAACATTTAATCAATGACAGAATCATAGCTACAAATAATAACAACAAAATGACACCACTTCGATACAGCCGTCATTGTCGGAACCTAAATTAAATTAATTTAATATACATAGGACAATTTGAGTGCAAAAAACGATGAGTTTTTAAATCCTATAACATAAACAAAAGTATGCTCGCATAATGACACGTTTACATCTACAATTGCATCTACAATTAAATAGTTTTTTAATGCGCATACAGTTAAAATACGAATTAACATGAATATCTGGTAATCTAATCGTAAGTATTACCAAATAAAAATATTTCTATGAAACTCGTCAAAAGGTGAAAAGGTCAACTGGCCCTTTGACATGACGCTGACATTGACTTCCTCCGCTCGTGGTAGTATTTATTTGTTACGATTGGTCCGGAACACGACCAAACTCGCACTGTGCTCGATGGTTTAGGTGTGTCTGGTGTGATAGTTTACTGTAGTAACTCTGGTTTACTAGGAAACTTTTCCTAGTCGACAGTTTTACTGCAGTAAGTGTCCTTACTACAGTCGAGTTAACTGTCGACAATGGTTCAGTGGAGATGGATTCTATGCGTTTCTATGGTACGTCAGTTAACCAGAGTTACGCTACCATAGTAGTGGAGCTGGCACATTAGTAAAATAGAAAACCTATGATTCGTACGATGCAGAAATTACAATAGCTTGAAACTATCTGCTGCGATAAAATAATTTAGCGACGACCACTAAATTTGAGGGCGACAGCATGCATGCAACCGCGACAACGTCAGCTTCAGTGTGTAAATTAGGGATCGTTCATAAATGATGTAAGCCAAATTATCCCTTTCTTACGTTTGTGCCCCCACTTCCATATCATCACTTTGTATATACGGCTGTCTTTAGCATCGGCATCGGCATTACGTACCCGACTAAATCTATACCCACTGACCATCCTGCCCATGACATCATTTATGGACGATCTCTTTAATATGTGAGAACTGACTATCTATTAATGGGAACCTACTTAAGGCATAAAATGATCCATCCGCTCGCCGCTCGTTTCATTCCATTCCATAATGTGCTGAGTAGAAACTTTTTAAGAGACGGAAAGACTCGTCATTGTATTGTAGGATTTCTAGTGGTATTCTTTAAGTAGAGACATGTCATAGGCACCCGGTCCAGTTAAATAAACTAAATACGGAATTAATACTGCCATTCAGTTTAGTAAAAAGTTGGAACGACCTACAAGGGTTGGCAAGCAGTCAAGCAAGGAGAGACGAGAGCCTGGTAGAAAAGCTGTTGAACAATGTCGTACAGCAAGGTTGAAGCAGGAGTTGGAGAGGTGGACGTGGTGACCATTACGCCTACTCCGACGTCAGGTAAAAAAATTGAATCATAGATTATATCCAAGGTGTCAATATTCTTTAAGTGTGTTAAGCATGGAAATGCCTACCTACCACAACCTATACAGTACTTACAACTTATAGGTGTACTTAGGTAGGTATTAAGTAAGTTATCACAGATTCTTGATGGTACATAATTAAGTTGTGCCACAGAGAGCCACATAATATGTTGCTTGTCATTAGTATGAGAAATGAGATGATGCTGACTAGTGAGTAATTCAATAGATTAGGTTACGTTACACCTAATAATAATTATTGGTAAATTCAATACATAGTTATTCTAAAGTATCTTAAGGTTCTAAAAGTAGATCACTTCTCACTCATCATTCATTTATCTGTCTAATTATAGGTGTACTTCCGATTTCGACCCCGACCCCAGCCGATGGGAGCAGCGAGTCTTTGAACACAATAATTGCCCCTGATGAAAAACTTGCTGGAAATACTAAAGTAGGCGGAGCAGAAGCTACAGCTGGGGAGCCAGTTCCAGTGCCGACGGCACTGGCGTTTCTCAATTACAGTAGTACAAGCGCTGAGTAAGTTTATTGTAACATTCTATTTAAATAGCGTTGTTACAATTTTTTCTATTTAGCTCTGCTATTCTATTCACACAAGAAAGATATTTGGCAATATTTATTGCAGTATTCCATATTATCATTATCGCAATATATCGTCAGTGAAGAACCAAAATGACCCATATCCATTTTTAGCTAAAAACAGTATCAACTATCTACACAAATATTCAAATATGTCTTGAGAGCATTTAAATAAAACATTTTACTGTTTTCGAAAAAAATGGAATTAGAACATTTTACACGTTTTCTAAAACATGGAATCAGAAATTGCACCCTTTCAAAAATATGTAAATAGAACATTTTACACTATTCAAAAACTCCTATTTAATATTTGAATTTGAAACATGTTTCTCATTTTGCTTTTATGACATACCTCATTTTGATTGTAGCCTCAATTGGATATGGCCTATTTTGGTTCTTCACAGACAATATGATCTATGTAGACAATAGACAACTCTTTTTCTGTGTTGTTTTTATTCTCCAAGAGACATTACACGCTACGTTAGTTAAGTCTTATAATATTGTACTTCAAGTCAATTCCACATTTTTGGTTCTGGTGCATTCAGCAAGTAAAACAGTAGTTGGTTTAAGTGCCAACAATCCTGACCTAAATTTAATCATTGTGTAATATTTTTAAGGTTGCGGAAATCCTTTCTTCACGCTAATAGTCTCTTGAAGAATTTAGGAGAAGTCCCTGCAGATTTTGCTAGTTCGAAATTCAAATTCTCAAACAGTCCATTTGTGAGGAATTTTTTGAACCCTGTAGCAGCAAAGGAGGACTTTTTAAATTGCCTCGCTGACTACCGTAAATTACTCAAAAAAAAGAAGGAAGGATATTGCAACTCCAAAGTGGAGGGGAAGTCTCAGGATGACTACGCTCAAAATCTGCCTGGAACGTCGCATCAAAATCAAAAAACTGGGGACGTTGCAAACGATGGCGCACAAAGTGTTCGTGGATGTGAATCAATGGATGTTAGTGACGTTGAGTCTATTTCAGATGACATTGTCGATAAAGATAATTTGGTATCTTTCGAGGTACTAAATCCCAGCACAGGTGGTAGTAAAGATGGTAGATATGGTTTTGATCTCCCTGGACCATCGCATCGGTCTTTCTTCATAAGAGGAAAAGAAGACAGTGTTGAACTGCTTGAGGAAGAATTCGCTACTACTAACCTTGACACAGAGATCGGGACAACTTTTCCGGGTGGCTTTATTTCCGCTAACGATATCGATCCACCCGTCGAAGAAAATGTGGAAATCGAAGACGAAAAACTTGTTTTAAAGTCGGAGTACCAAGCAGCACTTGCCACGGCTACTACAATAGAAATCTGTATTGAGCCGACTTACGCGAATGCCGAAGAATTCACGATCGATGAAGTAAACTTGGTGTCTTCTGAGGAACTGACTGCTGTCCTTCAAGATAGTAATGTGACCCCTTCGCCTTCCCCCGTCACATATCATATGGAAATGGATCCCGAAAGAGTTTTTTTAAGCTCTGAGTATGAGGCAGTGGTTGAGACGGCTTGTGAACCAAACATCTTCATTGAACTGAAAGTCGCGGATGCTGAGCAAATTGTTGATAGTAGCAACAAAACAAAGGATGCTGGAGATATTCTGACCGACGCCGATTCAGAATCCGCTGTGGAGCAAGTCGATTTGGTAGTCTCTCCGGACCCAGAAAATGTACTTACGGATAAATTTGTTACGAACGAAGTAAATGATTTTGAAGAAAATCCGAATAATCCTGCAAAAAATTATGAGGGTGGTTCAGCCAAAAATCAGTCTGAAGGATGTGAAGCCGAACCAAATAATATCGCAGCAAATGCGATGGTGGAAGAGCCAAATGTGGTACTTGATCCGATCGAGAGGATGGTCATAAAAATTGAACCTTATTCCTGGGCGATGTACAATAGTATGCCTGATTTGTAAATTCGAGTAACGGTTGAGTGCACTGGGACCTACTTATCTGCTGGTAGTTTAAACAGCATACTGACATCATTTCAACTGCGATTATTTAACTAGGACCTAAAAGTAGTAGCTATCCACACTTGATACATATTTTTGACCATTATATATACTTTTTACAATGGCTCCTAGTAATTATTTGTTGTATTTTTGTTTATAATTAGTCAGTCAATTAGACAGACAAAATTGGTTCATGATCTTTTTTATGTTATTACTTTATGAAAGAATTCAGAATAAATAGATGAATGGAATATCAGGCTCGGACTATAATTGATTTCATGTTATGTATGTTTTTGCCTTGTGCTAATAAATATTCTCAATGTATTTTGCACTTCATTAAACTTAACAAATGGGACTGGTCACTGAATGCCGCATATTTATTTAAAGTCAATCGTCAGCTAGTTCCTGGTCTCATAGGGGTCACCATGACCTACACCATATTTATGTTCCAGCTGAAGATGTCCAGAGACGGTTAGGCATCCGCATCGCATCTGCATTGCATCGTAGTATGCTTGAGAAAATTCGGTTACTAAAACTATTGTAAATGTTCATAATTAGAGATGCTTATAGAATCGTTTATAAACGATGTCATAAAAATATCACTATTTCTATTGAATCCTATGACCCCTATGTCACCAGTACCAGCACCAGTACCAACATATAGCCACTGCGTAAATTGCTGTCTTTAACATTACATGTCAGTAGTATCCATAGGCAGCAGACATAATCACCCTACGCAAGTCGTAATCGTCATTTATGCACTATCCTTATGCATGATGGTAGCCTATATAAGCCTATACTGAAACTTGGATAAAAAGTAAAAAGAGCCAAAATTACGGTTGTAGGACATTTTCCCCCCGGACACTTTCCCCCGGACATATTCCCCCCCGGACATTTTCCCCCGGTAATTTCAGTAACCCCGGGACTTTTTCCCCCCGTACCCTTATTTAAGATGCGAAGATGCATATTGTTATACTACAAAGTGATAATTCGCTAAATGGTATACTCATAAATCCAATTCAATCTAAAAATTAAACCTTAAGCGAGATCTGCGTAGTAAAACATTAAATAAAAATGTAAACCCCTCGAAAACGATATTGAAAAAAATCAACTTAAATCACAACAATATTCTTTAAAGTTAGTAGTTGCTAGCGTACTCAAAAATTTATAAAATATAATACTACACTGTTTCTCTAATGTGCCTAAAAATTCTGTACATGCGTATGCTGACGTCGTAACAAATGCTTAGTTACAAGGTCGAAGGTAATAAGACAGGGAATTAAAAACTATTTAGGTCATTAATAATGGTAAGGTGCCACAACCTCTGAACATAAAATCTTGCTCGGGTATTATAAAATTATTCAAACAAATTGAATTAGAAGTAAAAATTGATAAGTAAATCTTGCAGTGTCGTTAAAATTTTTGTTTTCACCTTTGCCAGTTTTAATTATTTATAATTCCATGTTAGCTTTAATAAATAGGAAACTCACAAAACAGAATGCTGCAATCGACTTTCATGAGAGTCAAACTGCTCTGACCTCTTGAAATAGACAGGTAAAATGAAATAGAAACCGAAATATATTAGTGTACACTAATTTACTTGCTGATCCAATGCATAGATAATATGGTAAATTAAAGTATGCAAAATGTTGCATAAGTTTTTTAGACTGTGGAACATATATTGTTAAATATTAATGACGACGCTAATTATGAGAAAATGCATCAACGCTTGGATGCGCTTAGATTACTATAAATATTAACTATATTTTCCCAAAACATTTACCTTAACGCGTAAAAGTACTTGTCTATACCATTAGTTTCATTTTGGGACCGGGGGGAAAATGTCCGGGGTTACTGCATGGGGGGAAAATGTCCGGGGGGATAATGTCCGGGGGGATAATGTCCGGGGGGGATAATGTCCGGGGGGAAAATGTCCAGGGGGAAAATGTCCGTATACCCAAAATTACCCATATCCATTTGTAGCTAAAAAAATATCAACTATCTACACAAATATTGAAATATGTCTTGAAATCATTTAAGTAAAACATTTTCCACTGTTCAAAAACATGGAATTACAACATTTTGCACCTTTTCGAAAACATGTAAATAGAACATTTTGCACTTTTCAAAAACATGTAAATAGACTATATTTTGCACTTTTCAAAAACATGCAAATGAAGCATTTTGCATTTTAAAAAAACGTGTAAATAGAACATTTTACACTTTTCAAAAACTCACTAACATTTTACGCTTGTTTCTCATTTTGTTATTCTGAAATAGCTCATTTTGATTCTACCAAAAAATGGATATGGGTCGTTTTGGTTCTTCAAATGATATATTGATATATTAACACGCCAATGCCATTTACATTCATGAAAATTATCCAACAATATAATCCTTCAATAATGAATGGATAAAATAAACTTAAAAGTTTACAAAAAAGTAGTTTTAATAAATTATGCTCATTTTATTCCACAAAACGTTTTGAAGAAAGTTTCGTTCTCCTATAGTATAATTTATTAAGATTCAATTGTGATGACACCTTTTAGCTGACAGCACGCGAACGATTAGTATTTTCTTGGTTCACACTTGACACTATAATTACCATATCGGGCATGAAATCAGTAATAAAACTTTTTATTGTCCTATGACCCGATGTTTTAATGCTCAATACTTAAGTTTCAGTACTTAAGTATTATACACACAACACAACAATTTTTTAGTTCCGTTTCTGTCCGAGACTACATACCTATACTGTCACAGACGATCGACCTATCATCAATTCTGTAAAAAACATCAAGGTTTCCGTTTCCGTTCTATCAAAACACTAAAATAAAATGGAGAAAATGACAGCATCTCAAAAGTTGGAACAAAAACCTGGAAAAAACGTAATGCTTGGAATCTTCTTGATTTTGTCCTGGCTCTCTGGTTTATTCCCCATCCCAAACCCATTTCCATGGCCTACCCCAAAAAAACTTGGGAAAATTCGGTTTCGTTGGATCCATCCTGCTCTTCTGGTCCCACTGGTTTTCCTTGCATGCCCCGTCGTCCTGTTTTGGAAGACGATGAGCTCGATCATGACCAATTATCATCCATCCGCTGCCTCAGAGTACATCCACCTTCATTTCCAGGTCACAGCTGCGTACACCGTCAACATTCTGATCCGCATCTTCGTCCTCATCTACTGCAGGGAAACGATGGAGCTGATTCGTCTCCTGCAGACGCTGAATAGGAACTCGAACTACTCAATCAGATTCTCTCGCAAGAGGATCATTCTTTTGGTGGGACAGGGATTTGCGTACCTGATGGCGATAGGGGAACAAGCTGCCTACATTGCCACAGTCTTGGACGCTCAACTCATCCAACAGGCAACATCACTCCCAGCAGACAGCCGAATTCTTCAAAAATTCGTGCTGATACTTAATCAGTACGCGATGACTGGTTCCTCACACTATTGTGCTATGTTTATTTCCTTTTTTGGCCTCCAACTAATGGTTGCACACGAGCTGGTCTATGGTGATCTTGTTGAGACGCTGGATTTAACTCAGGAGCAGAAAGATGGACCTCCCACAAACCTGGTGGCATCCACTATTAAATTGCATGATGAACAAGGGTTGAATCCCAGTTCCAGTCCCGCCTCATCATTTCCCCGGGTAACACGCAAAGTTGCAGATATAACCTCGAAAACTGACGATATGCTGGACTCACTGATTTTGCTAAAGAAGGCGTTTAAGCTGTACTCTCAAATTGCTGGGATGTACAGCTTCTTCCTTATATTTCATGGACTGGCGCTTACGCTAAGAAATACGGGATTGCTCCTCATCCCAAGCAAACATGACGAGCACTGGAAAGTAGTTATGGACTTGTTCTTTGGAATTTATTTCATTTTTCTTGTTGTTAGTAGGGGAAATTCGATGGAGGCGAAGGTATATTGTTAATATTTCGGCAAAACTAACTTAATTAATTCAGGTAATTCCCTTATTAATTCTGTTGTAACTTTTATTCATTTTTGTTTTTCTTCCAGATGGAAGAAAATCGGGATTCAATACGAGTGGCATTGGGACAACTTGAGGGGGATGTGGATAACTGTGTAAGATCGATTTATTTTAGGCCGTTTTTAAATACTGATGAAAATGTATGAAAATGGCCTGTGATTTTTAAGTACAAATTAAATTTTTTGTTTTATGCAAAATTACACAAAAATTAGTTGCTGCGCGTGGCAGACTTATTTAGCGGTTGGAAGTGGTCGTTGAATGCCGCTGGGTTGTGCACAGTGAATCATCGACTTGTCCCTGGACTCTTGGGGGTCACGATGACCTATGTCATTTTTATCTTTCAGCTGAAAATGACGGAACACGCCAAAAAAGGTGTGTGAATACCGGGCCATTTCCTGCTAAGAGGCAAACATGTAGTATGTGTACTTAAGATTTTAAGAAATAAGCACAGCACTTTTCAAAATAAAAAATGGATTATTATGATTTTTAATTTATTAATTACATCCCATATGCTAAAGATAGTCATTTACACAATGGTTAAACTGATGACAGGGAGGTCATAATATAGGATTCTAAAACTCGAGATATTTCGATTACATCATTTATGGACGAACCCTTATATTTCTAGAAATCACTTTGAACTGAACTATTTTTGATAGACACTTTAAAATTCATCTTTTCAGCGCTCCTCAAAAAAAATCCTAATTCATGCTGCTTGAAAAATATCATATCATATTCAGAAATTATAAACATTGAAAAACAATCCTAAAAAACATTTCTTTTACAGCTTGTATAATGCAATTTTGGCATCAAAATTAACACTCAACTTTCCATTAATACATTTGAGACTACAATTTAAGTGTTGGTAATAAAATTGAAACATTTAACTATATAATTTAGTGCTAAATAATGAGCAGAAATTAGAAATAATTCATACCATGAGTCAACTAAGGAATTAATTTAGTACATAATAAATTCACATCAGAAGGACTCCTGCTGTTTTACAAATTCTTGAACTTGAACTTGTAAAGCAGCCGTACATTTCATTCGTTAAACGTTGTTTCCCATCCTCCTCCTCCTCCCAGCACCAGGAACGGCAAGGTGACGTTTCATAGTTTGGATGCTTAAAGTCTTTTGGCAATGAGAGCAAATGACACGACGAACTATTAGAAATTTAGTATTAAAAAATATATAATTAATTATTAAGTACGCACTTGTAAAAAGGAACTGACAGAATCGCACATTTTCATAAATATTAATTATTCATCATACGCTATTATTTAGTGTGTCGGGAAATCATTTGCTTTAGGTAAATAATGCTTATGAATTAATACCAGCTCTCAATTCCAAGGGTGCGTGGGTGCAATGAAAACGGATATGCCTATGAATATAGGGGCCCTCACTCAAACTATTGCCACAGTACTCGCACCGAATCTTCCGACGCTGTCCATGTCCTTGACCTTGATGACCCATGTCCTGGACTTCATGACCCATGTCCTGACCTTGATGATCCATGTTCTGACCTTGATGACCTATGTCCTGGCCTTGATGACCCATGTCTTGCCCTTGATGATCCATGTCCTGCCCTTGATGATCCATGTCCTGACCTTGATGAACTGGGTCACCACGACCACCTTGGACCTCATCTACAAAACAATGTAGCAGAAGGATCAATTATTAGGATATGATCATATCATATGGACTTTTTTGTGAAACAACTTCTCATTATATTACCTGCAATAGGAATTTGTTCCTCCTGGACCCGGTCTTGGAACTGGTTTTGGTTTGGTTGCTGGTTCTGGTTCTGGTCCTGGTTCCAGTCCAAAAACCGTGCTTCCAATTCAGAAAGTCTAGTGTCGAGAAGACCACTTCGTTCCCTGTCCTTCTGCTGCTGATCAATGAGTTTCTGCTCAAGATAATTGACACGGTCCAAAATGGTATTGCAGGCTGTCACCCCACGATCTAGTTGGACTTCGAATGAGTCCATTCTTTCTTCATGAGCAGCCAACAATTTTCTGCCTTCTTCAATAGCTTCGTCCTTGGAGTAGCTGGAAGCTGGGGGGCAGTCACGAACTCTTTTATTCTCCTTCATTTCTTCCGAATTCGGTTCGGGTAAATGCAGTTTTGACTGGGCCAGACCCATAATTATTAATGTTACTTCGGATAAAGATAAATGACGGCTTCTGGATGAGTGATGGTCAGAGCAGAGCTAAATTAGTTACAGAAAATATCGCGTTCTATATGTTTTTCAAATATTCTAAATCAATTCCAAAATTCAAACTTTTAACCGTAAATGAAACTTATCGCTGGGTGAACCACGATCCCCCTGAACATATCAACTTCTTAAGTACAAAAGTATAGTGATATGTTGTAATAGAATTGTACTACGGAATTACCTGAAAACTAAAGACTTACAGAAATGGGCTTTACCTATGCAACATAATCGTAATCCTTCAATACGTTTACTTGACGCCTCACAAACTCTTCTGGACTTTAGCCTATTTTCTTGTAACTTTCAAAATTTGTTTAAAAAACAAACTTATTTTTGCCTTTTAAAGAGCGACAGTCTCAAATAATTATCCGTATACCCACTAATGCCCGGGATGCGTGTGGTTAGCAGGAGACTGTGACTCTGAGACGACACTGTGTGCTTCGGAAACGCTTCTTTCACACGTCAAAGAATGGGACAATCTCATATAAAAATTGGTAATTGGTAAAATGGGCGACAAAAAAAAAGCCAGGAATTTACGTAGCGATGCTTCTCGAGGCAAAACAGGAGAAATGTGCAGAGGACTTGCGCACAATATGGGATTTGAATGGGCTATTTTCCACCCTATGGCTAACATAGCGTTTGATTGAAACATAGTGTCTTGAATTCAACGAAAGACAGCGCGTCCGCCGTTCGACGTCGATCAGAAAAATTTCGAAAAGGGAAAAATTTTATGATTTATTTTTTATTTAGGAGGGGGAGTGGGGGGTCGGCGAAGTTGGTGTTGGTGGTGACCATATTTTTGGGCCAAAAGAGTGCCTGAGATGAAATGGATGAAACTGAAAAACATTCTTTTTCATGGAACGTCCCTATATTTTTGAATTGTTGTTATTGTCATTTAATAAGGCAGATGGACCCCGACCCCATCCTTCTTTTTAAATATCGTGTTAAATCTGATAAAATTTCTCGAGAGAACCGTTACTTATTGCGTAGAGCGCAGACTAAAATAACTGTATAAATGCCTTCTTACATATAACATTTGGACGAGTTGATGTCAAAAAATTGAAAAATTAAAATAAAATAGTAAAAGAAATGTATATAATTAATGACACGACATGCGTTTCACTTATTAAATATTAAATAATTAAAAACGTACAACGTAACTACCTAATTATATAAGTATATATCGTCTCTGAAAAATCAAAATTACCCATATCCAATTTAAATTAGAATCAAAATATGAGCTATGACATAAAAACAAAATGAGAAACATGTGTAAACTGTTATTTAGGAATTTTTGAAAGTTGCATCATGCTTTATTTACATGTTTTTGAAAAAGGCAAAATGTTTTATTTAAATGTTTTTGAAAAGTGTAAAATTTTCTATTTACATGTTTTTGAAAATGGTAAAAATGCTTTATTTATTTATTTTTGAAAAGTGCAAAATATTCTATTTAAATGCTTTCAAGACATATTTCAAAATTTTTGTAGATAGTGGATATTGTTTTTAGCTACACAAATGGATATGGGTCATTTTGGTTCTTCACGGACAATATAACATACTGTGTTGGAAATGGGTGCGAAATCTAAATCGAAAAATAATGTCAGTTATTTTAAAGTTAATTGGAAAGGAAAGGTTCAAGTTTAAAAATAGCATACAAAGTTTTCCATATATAGTTATAGTGAAATGATAATTTTCCTCAATTTGTCTTTCTCATATTGTTTCTTTGGAAAATTCTAGAATTTATTATTATTGCTATATATCGTAGGCTTTTAGGTATAGGCATAGGTAGTTCTACAATGTACTTGACCATTCGTATTTGCATATTCTTGTTATCGTAAAACCGCGTACGTGTATCTGGTTCGTAAAGCGATCGAAATTATTAAAGTTTCTTATCGCACACGGATTTAAAATCAGAGCTGAATGAATGAATGCATTGTTGACAGACATAATTTACCTAAAAATTGTCTCCCTATATTTAACTGCTGGAGGCAACGAACGACGAACAGACTGAACTTAAGCTCAGGGTTTATGATAGGCACATATTGTATCCACAAAAATGCTAAAAATACTCAAGTACAAAGAAATATACCTACTAATTCATATCACTTACTATGAAGTATTCCAGATTTCCAGAGGTTATTTCCAAAGTACCCTCTGAACTGCTCACTACGCTTCTAATATAGAAAAATAAATACCGATCAGCTAAAATCCAGCTCAGTTAGAACTAAGCGAGTGCCTCAAGTAGAAGACGAAGCAATAATATTAGACGACAAGTTTATCTTATATTTCAGGTGATTTTACACTAACATTTCATTTTCGATTCGAATATTTCCCCTTCATTTACGTATAATTTAGTTAGCGATTTTTTGGTATATAATTAATTAGCTATGTCTGTAATTTAGTTATTAATTTTTCCTACTGTATAGATTCTTAGTATATCATTTTTTTAATAATTCTTTTTCCAGATCCATATAGCATAGCGCATCAAAAATCAAAAATGGTAATTTCAAAAGTTTGCCTTGGCCTTGGTCTTCTGCTGGTTCTGGTGACGGTCACAGTCAGCATCGAAATGATTGTCTACTCAAAGCCAGACTACAAAGGGCAAAATCAGACATTTCAGGAACAAGGAATACATCTGGTGAAAGGGAAACCGGGCTCCTACCGTTGGGAAAAGAAGGGGATCCTGGGTCAGGCCTGCTGTTTAAAAACTTGTTGGAACAAGAATCGTGTGGAGCGCTTCTGTCCAGAACACAGTGAGCCGAGAATAGCGAAGCAGGACAAGTTCAACTGGGTGCTTATCTGGTGCATCGCGATGGAGCCGAGCTGCTCCGACATGCCCGAAAATATGGAGCCACTCCCCACTCCGGTGGAATTGGAGGCAGAGGTGGGGAATTTCACGGTCGACTCGGAGTCGGAGATTGAGGGCTCGGAGATTGAAGACTCGAGCATTGTTGAATCTCAAGTGGATCTGGAAGAGAATCGCCCGGGTCCTGGTGATGATTCTGGTGATGCTAAAAACGTGACCGTTTTGGTGTGAAAATTTAATTTACTTAATATTGCCTTAATACTTTAATACTTTATTTACATGTTTTTTGAAAAGTGTAAAATTTTCTAATTACATATTTTTTAAAATTGCAAAATATTCTATTTAAATGCCTTCAAGACATGTTTCAATATTTTTGTATATAGTGGATATATTGTTTTTAGCTACAAATGGATTTGGGCCTTTTTGGTTCTTCACAGACGATGCTTCCTTTTGCTGTAATATTTATTTTTTTAACTGACCAATGGCCACGGTACAATAATTTTTTACTATGTCCAGCCTTTCATTTGTTAACACTAACTTTTTCGAAACATTGCAACAAATTAAGGCGATAATACAGAATAATACTGCTACTATACTAATAATAATATTGATTTTTAATTTAACTATTTTATCAACTATATTTTACAGCAATAATTTTATTATTCGGTTATTATATTCGATCACTATTCCAGCCACAGGAAATAAAATGAAAAATAGCTTCATCTTTGTATCGATTTCGTTGTACTTTAATTTGTAGTAACAAGCCTAGTGGTGATTAGTTGATCAGTATAAACATTCAGCGGTGAATGCAGTGAACATATATCAAATTGTAGGTATAAGAGTATCACGTTTAAAACATACTATACGCCAGCAGATTGCATAGCAGAATTATATAAAATAACGTACAAAGCCAACCAACAAAATTTAATAACAATTTACAATACTTCCTTGTAGAAAACGATGTAAATCAAACCAAATTATTTGTGCACATGTGCACACCTACTGAAAAATTTTACGAACTTATTTAACGAAGCAAGCAGTCAACAGCAATCCCCTTCACTGTTCCATCTTAACTCGAACAAAAGGGAGACTTCAATCATTTTCTTCGTCGTTATTTTCATCGTCGTCATTTTCGTCATCGCCACTTCCGGTGTTGTCACTTCCGCCATCGTCATTTTCTTCATTATCCTGTCCATCACTGTCACTGTCACTATGTAACTCATTGCTACGAATTATCAGCATTTCCACAGAAGCATTGGGAAACATATCCCTGAAATTTTTAACTAGCTTTTCATCACTAGCCTGAGGAAACCTCAAGGTGACTGTCTTCACGTTGGCGACTGGTATTGGGTCCTCGTCTCTGAATATATTTGCAATAGGATGATTCTTCAGAGGAACCTCGCTTGTTATTTCCAAAGATTTTAAACTGGGAAAAATATCGCCAAGGCTCAGGCCGTCAAGCAAATTATTGACCGGTGAACTGCCAGCCTCTCCGTCATGTTTATTGTAACTAATGTCTAAATGCTTCACTTGAGGCATTTGTGGAAATTTCAAGTTATGTACTCCTCCATCCCAAACAAGTTTTTGACACGTAGCTGAGCAGGATTTTAAAATTCTCATGAGGATGACAGCCACATTGTCAGAAAATTCTTTTAAAATTTCACCATCGTCCTCCCACGCCTCCGAACAATACGTACCACCAAACTGCAGTTCACGAACCGCCAGCTTCTCGTTGGTATCTTGAAGGTGGTTTGCAAAAAGTTCGTATGACCGAATATTTTCACTACTTATAAAAACATTTAGTTCTTGAAGAAGGTGAACAAGGCTTGCGGGTTGTACAAGAACATGAGGACAGTCACAGGGTACGGCAACGTCAACTAGGTTCGGTGAACATTCCAGAATCTGTTTAATAAAAATCAGAGGCAATTCCAGAAAGGAGTCACATTTAAATATCTTCAAGTTTTTCAAAACTGGCTTTGGTTTCGAAGTAGTTTCATCGAAAAGGGATTCCTGTCGTCGTTCCCTCTGAGACATTTGTTCCTCTGTCTCTGAGATGCTGGGACGTTCAGTAGAACTTGTATCGATATCAATGGAACCCAAATACAACTCCTGGAGGTTTGGAGCTTGATTCAAAAGAAGACGTTTCAAATCTTCCATGCTTAAACCTTGATGAAATGCTATTTTCTTGATGGAGGCTCCGTGAGCATTGAAGAATGCCTGAGCTTGTTCCACATTCACATTTCTAGACCCACCTTTACCTTGACAACTTTGATCCCTTCGGAACTCAAACGAGGTGGAGGGGAATTCGGTGGAATTATTCATGAGGGTAATGAGGTCTTTCATGGAGCCACCAGCTCCACCACAATTAAAAACGAACCCTGAAACGGTCCGTGAAACGGCTCGTGAAACATACCGCTCAAAATCCGACCTAAAATAGTCCTCCAATTTGATGCTTACAATCTTCTGCAACTCTTTAGACCCGTAGGATGCCCAGCGATGGGAAACAAGGCGGCAGTTGAGCAAGGTTTGTCGGTCGCATCTCATAAATATGGATTCTAATATCTGTTAAACACAATTAAATGTTAATCATCAAACATTTCTCGACGATTCATAGCATAGCTGTAACTACTTTACCAGGTGGTTATAGCTAAATACCCTCTGGACCTCTTGCTGGGTCGGTCGAAAAGAACTAATAACAAAAATGAAATGACTGCACAAATGGTTGATTTAAATAAGCGCTACTAAAACATATTTTATATTTAATGCTAACATGTAAGTTGAAAAAACTAAATGAGCACTACTGTTATAATAATATTAAAAATACTTTGAAGCGAATATTTTGAAGGCATTGTCGTTTTATATAGTCTATTTTTTGTCTTACATGATCAATTGAAAGAGCCTTTTCTTCTGGAGAAAGAGAAGAATTTGGACTTAGCAGCACCACATTCATGTTCCCAGTTTCGACAACGTCTTCATTTTCATCACTTCCTTCACTTGCCAAGCTATCAGTAGAAGGAGATAATTTTGATCTTTTCGCTGCAACAACCTTATAGTTCTCATCCTTCGCCATGGTGGGATCGGGGACTGAATGAGAAGAAGATGGGTTTGATTTCTCCGAAGAATCCATCTCAAGGATCAAGGATAGTCGTTTGACTCCAGACTTCGGGCGTAATAATTTCGTGTTGTAGTTAAATTTTGCTGCAAAATAAGAAAATCAACATAAACGTCGTTTAATATTGATGGTGATGGTTAAAAATTTTTTATTTGACTTCATAAATAATTGTTTCAAATCTCAACTATCGCATGCCTTTCATAGCATATTAAAGTAAAATATTGCACTAATGCACACAGTGCATATACTGTATTGATTTTTACTTAATAATTACTCAACCCAATCAGATTTTACAATTGTATTCATTTATGTAATGACTCATTACTATAACGATACGGCTAAAAGAATTTCTTACAGCTTCACAGAAAAATGAAACATCAAACGACTTGTTTAGACTACCGATCTGCCGATACACTAACAAGCAATATTATCATAAGCAACATTCATTATTAATATAATTATTACCATGGTAGAGTCTAGTGTTGTAATTTGTTAACAATTGTTAAATTCCCTTATGGGATTTAACATACAACATAGGAGAACAATCTGTGATTGTGCACAATTGTTCTTCACCATTTTCCAATGTTAAATCCCATAAGAAAATCAAGAACAAACTAACATTGTGCACAAATTACAACACTAGTAGAGTCGTGACTGTGACTGTGGTTGGTGGTGGTGGTCGGGCAGTTTTCAGTTTTTCAGCAGGAAAAAGTTACCACTGATATACTTAATGACTTAGTGAAATGACTGAAGTATTAATCTTTTAAGTAATTCTTCTACTAATAATTTATTATTAGTAGAAGAATTTCTGCATTCTCGTATCGACGAATGCCCCATTCGTCGATACGAGAATGCAGAAATTCTTATCTTCTAAATTCTATACCATGACCAGGACCCTCCTTTTATTATCAGTGTTAATGTTTTATCTCTTGAAAACCGAACTATAATGACCTAGCAACCCATAGTCAAGTCAGTTACACAACTCTGCCGTAATATTGAATATGTAGTACTAGCAAGTGAAGTGTAGATCAGCCAGGAAACCTTACACCTTTAATCATTAATGTTTAACAATATAAATTATTTTCCTTAAATAGATCAATTTCTTCTGGATCTGGAACAGACTAATTATTTCTTAATGTGCAACTGAAAGATCCGCACAGCACACTCTTAACACGTCACGTCACACACGTACTTACACAATGAAAGTCAATTAACAATTAAAAAAACAGATTGAGAGAATAACAGAATTAATGTTAACTGTTTGTAGAAAATGAGGAGTGTGTAGTTAGTACTAAATAATAAATGAATAGAAACTCACATTAACAAAGAAAAATTAATCCAAATTCATGTGTGGACTTATTTAATGTCCGAAGTATCCCTCCGTTGTCTGTACCCCGTTTTCCACTTTACGAATGAACTAATACTGAAGAAAATATGCCTCACACGACTCACACCGTACGCATCTAGGAATCGTCCACAAATGGTTTCATCGAAATATCCTTCTTGTTTAGGACTGTATGACCCCCCTCATCAGCTTACTTAACTATTGTGTAACGGCAATCTGCAACAAGGGGTGTCGTCTTTATCCCAGTATAAGACCCATTGACCCTTCCCATGAAGTCATTTATGGCTGATTCCCTAGACCACGACTGCCGCTGACTGCTGACTATTGTATAGTGAGAATGGAAAGCAGACTTTAGCAGAAAATTCGACTTTAGTTTTCAAGCTTGAACTTGAGCTGAGCATGTTAGTTAATGCTGACTGACTAGTGAATGCTATTGTATTCTGTCAGCAAGGCCCTCCAACGACAATACCAAAGGTCATGGAAACATGATTTTTGGATTTTCTGAAGTAACTAGCATTTGTCTCTTAAAATTAAAGACGTGATAATTAAACTAAAATTATAATCAATTCTACAAGTTAAATGATGAAGTTAAAGAAAGCCACATACAAAGTTACCACACGATTTCTTTATTTTACTGCATCAATTCATTAAAATACAATTTTTTAAACCTAGTTTCAATGCTGCAGGTTGACTCTATACTTCTATGATATAGCATTATTTCATTATGTTTTCCACACTTCACTTGCACAGTCACACAACAGTCATATCATTTAAAAACTAGTAGTATTCACGACACAATGCTCATGGTAATTAATTCACTTCATAAACTGTAGAGTAGAGGTATAATTTATTAACCATCATATTTAAAATGTTATATTATCACTCACGCCTCCATGAAGAATGGTATCATTAAAATACAAAATTGAACACTCTGGCAGAATTAGAAACCATCTATCACGGTTGTAAAACCGTTTTCAAAATTAAATCACACAGCAGTTTTAATAGATTCGATACTTTTCTGGCTGGCATTTTCTGCTACCAAATTACATCACATGCGTTCGCTTAATTTAGCAAACTTTCTTAAAACGATGTTAATAAATCATTTTATATGACACTTTAGGCTTATTTTTTCCCAGGAGATTTGCTAGCCTTGGATTTGGTCTTTGACCTGGACATGAGGGCTTGACCAATTTTAGATGTTGCCGGGTTGTATCCTTCCCCGATCCCGGCAGTGCTTCCAAGTACAGGGCGGGAACCGGAAGTACCCGAAATAGCAGTGCTACTCTTCTTCCCAGTCACGCTCCCTTTCCTGTTAGTGCTGTGCTTATTACTTTTCTCGTCATCCTCATGGAGGTCCGGCCGCTCAAAACGTGTAATTTGACTCTTTGCCTGAGAACACAAATTTTTAAGGAATTCTTCTTCGCGACTGTGTTTCTGAACCAGGTCGTCCAGCTCCTTTTCCTGGCTTGTCTGCGTCTTCGAAATGGTGACTTCCAGATGACGGAGCTCCGCCTCCAGATGTCTCAGCTCAAGGTTTCCTTTGTCCAGATTTCCTTGGACTTTGGCCACGGTTCCGCCCAGGACAGTGCTGAGCCGCATGGCTTTCAGCTGGGAGCTCTCGATGAGGGATGACAGTGATAGGAGAATCCGATTCCATCCGTTTCGAAGATTAAGCATGAGGAGTCCAAGTTGCGGCTTGTCAATGATTTGTTGACGAAGGACCTCGTCGAATAGATCCTGGATAAGTTCGTCCAGAACGGAGGATGCAGCGTTGGCCGTCGCGGCGGACTTGGCCGTTTTGGAATGTTGCGCCAGATTTTGTGTTTCTTGGTCAAATTTTTCAAATAGTTTGAGCCTTTCAGCCGCGGGTGCGGGTTCCTTGGAGACGTAAGATTCCCATTTTACATCCCCGAAAATGAATTGGCGGGGCGGGAAGATTTTGTCCAGGAGGAGGGCAATCTCGGTTCGGGTGAAGACTGCATGGTTTGAGTAGAATTTTTTGGAAAGCTCCGTGAGGGTCATCCCTTCAAAATGGCGGGGTTGGGAGGAGCTGAATGTGGGGGGCGGATCCGGATGTTTGATGTGGAATTCGTCCAGAGGGCCAAGGTAACAGGGAGGTTCGGACTGGAGAAATAAGGGCTCCGTTGGAGCGTGTGGGGTGACCTTCAGGTTCTGGATTTCCTTTGGATTCAAATCCAAAAGATCTCCACTGACACCGACACCGACAGACGTGGACGTTGTTGAGCGGACTACAATGGGAACGGGGAAGGCAGTCTTAAAGAAAGGGGGAGGCCGGGCTTCATTTTTGCTTTGAGTTTTTTGGGAGTAATGAGATGTTGCTGTGGCTGCTGTGGAGATTGTTGCAGACATTTGTAAGGGATGAAATGAGGTCAAAAAGGAGGTTTCCCCTACCGCAGCTGACGACGACTTTATTGATGATGACATTTTTTAATCTGGGCTCTGGATTTATGGAACAGTCTTTGTCTTATTGGCTTGTATAAGAATTCGCCGCCGGATCAGCTGACGCCGAATTAGGTACTGGCTTAACTGGCTACGGCTACAGATTTCAGCTGAGCTGAATTGCTGAATGGATTTTGGAGGAATAATTTTATTATTCTGAATAATGCGATAGAAAAATAGCTGCTGCTAGCGCTAACTGCTAAACATTTTCAACCAATTTAAAACTTGTAATGAGGTTTTCTGCTTAAGGTAAATGTGATTTTACATGAATATACATAATATAATATCTGATTGCTACACCATGCCTTGTACACCGTACGACATTATGAAAGTTTTAAAATTATGATGAAATTTAAAAATAATTAACTATTTACAAATCAACAGCATGAGAGTGAAAACAAATTAAAATCCTAAACTTTTATTACTGTATCTAGATGAACCTGAAAGGCTAATTAACAATAAATTAATATAATATCGCATGCCATTAAAATTCGTGTCAATTTAAAGCTCCTGCCATGAAAAGTGTTGTATGGGTTTCACGTGAAAAGAGAAAATATCAGATTTTTCTTTTTTCAAGGGCTTTAAAATGATATATCACTCGTCCCAATCACTCCAGTATTTCAAAACCATACTAAATTACATCGTCTGTGAAGATCCAAAATGACCCATATCCAATTTCAGCTACAATCAAAATGAGCTATGTCACAAAAACAAAATAAGAAGCATGCGTAAAATGTTAAATAAAAGAGGTTTGGAAAAGCGTGAAATGTTTTATTTACATGTTTTTGAAAAGTTCAAAATGTTCTATTTACATGTTTTTGAAAATTTCAAAATGTTCTATTTACATTTTTGAAAAGCGTGAAATGTTTTATTTACATGGTTTTGAAAAGTTCAAAATTTTCTATTTATATGTTTTTGAAAAGTTCAAAATTTTCTATTTACATGTTTTTGAAAAGCGTAAAATGTTGTATTTACATATTTTTGAAAAGTGTAAAATGTTCTATTTGCTTGCTTTCAAGACATATTTGAATATTTTTTAAATAATGGATCTTCGGTTTTAGCTACAAATGGATATGGGTCATTTTGGTTCTTCAAAGACGATATGTAAACATGCATAAGTAAATATTACTTTACAAAATTTTGTGGATAGGGGCCCATGGCCCATATATGGGGCATGGGGCGTAAAATGACACGATATATATATCCCATATTACTGTTAAGGGCTGCCATTATTTATTTTGTTATTAATAATGTACCTACTTAGACTTCAGAGTTCAGACACCGTCACAGGAGTGTTTGAAATACTTGAAATAGAATTCTGATTCATTATTTTCTGACTATTTATACCTCGTCTAATAACTATGTAAGCAAAGGGTATTTAAATCCATCCATTCCAACCTACAGTACTAGTACCAGTGTGCACAAAGTGCCATCATAAAGAGAGAACAGACTGATCAGTGATCGCAGGCGTAGCCCAGACATAAAAATACGCAGATACTCACTAGTTAGAGGGTTTTGAGACTAACGAACTTTCAAGTATAAAAATAAAGGTGAGATTTTATTAGCTACAGAAAAAATGGAATATTTTTCAATACTTTAAAAAAACATGGAAATAAAACAATTTGAACTTTTGAAAAATTTATACATTAAAATTACTTGTAGTTGAATTGACTTTAATTTAATTTATAGTTCCGTGGAAAACGTGTAGCACTATCAAAAAGGAAAACTATTACGAATTTCTATCTCATCACAAAGACGAAACTTATGAAGCTGCTGACCTCGACCTCGACCTCATGGGTCACGATCACAATATGGATTTGGACGAGTGGCCTGAGCCTCAACTTGACCCGGGCAGACTACTCCTTGACTGTCTACAGAGAAGTCGACTACGGTGGAGACTACAGCACTTATACGACTCCCGGTCAGAAGAAAACCGTGTTTGACATAAAGTCCTTGCACTGGATTGAGACGGGACATAGCAATTGCTCCTTTAAACTCTGCAGTAGCGACAATCCTAGTCAAGAAATTTACGCATCCAACGGATTAGCGAAAGTCGATTTAGCACATCTTCCTACTCCCAATCCCAACGTTCACACCGCCATTATTTGGTGTCACTTGCTTTGTGGACCTCCCACCCCTGACTGTCAGTCTATTGCTGTAAATCATCCAAATCGAACTGCTTACAATGCCACGGAAGATGAAATTATTAGTGAAAACAGTAAAGGTCATGAAGAAAGTTCAAACAAAATTCTATGTGAATTTACTGCATATAGACTTTGAATTAATTTTCCAAAAAGTGGTTAGGGATCGTCCACAAATGATGTCATCAAAAACAAGGGCCCAATTTTTAGGAGCATGCGACACCATTGTCATGAGCTTAACTATTGCGTAAACCATATGGCTATCCTTAACATGGGGTGTCGTGAGTAGCCAATTAGACCAATTCACCAATTTATCCCTTACTGATAACATCATTTGTGGACGATCCCTTCAAGCAAGATGAAAACACGGTTTTAGTTTTTGCAATTTTTTTTAAAAATTAATATAACTATCGTCGCTTAGCTATATTGTAGTCTGTTTATTTAAAATAAATAAATCATATCGTCTGTGAAGAATCAAAGACCCATATCGATTTTTAGTTTCAAATAAAATGCACTATCTACAGAAAACAATTAAAATAACATTTTCATAAAAGCATGTAAATAGAACCTTGTGCATTTTTCAAATAACTAGTACATAGAACAGTTTACAATTTTAAAATAAGCTTGGGCTCAATAATTCAAGGGAATCAAATGCCGGAGAATGTTCGCCAAATATTCGTCAATGTTTTCTCACGTATTAATGAGCGTGTCCTGTGGAAATGGGAAACGGAAAAAATGAAAGGTTTGCCTCCCAAAGTCAAGGTAGGGAAATGGCTTCCACAACAGTATATTTTAAGTAAACAAAACTTTGATAAACTTCAAAACTTCTTTTCAAAATTTGAAATAATATACATTTTAAACACTGTTTCTTAGTATGGCAGTCGTGCGTCAGTAAGGTATTAAAGTGGATTTAATTACAAAATTACAATCCAGAACAAAACATTTCTTTTCTATCGTTTTAAACACGTTTGTTTTTGAATTTCCCACCAAAAAACACGGCGTACTACACAAAATTTGCATTTAAACATTTTTGCACTTTTGAAAATCATTATGTAAATGGAACATTTTGCACTGTTCAAAAACATGCAAAAATTGAATATTTTGCACTTTCAAAAAACATAATTAGAACATTTTACAATTTTCAAACCCATGTAAATAGTGGATTGTGTTTAAAAATCTCGTAATTAATAATTTTTTCATCTGTCTCACCTAGTGCTCTTTTGACATAGCTCTTTTAATTCTAAACTAAATTAGAATATGAGCCATTTTGATTTTTCACTCACGATATGCCTTTTTGTTTTCAGAATTTAAAAATGTTGCTTTAAAATCATATAATATACCAACCTAGTAATACCTAAAGATATCTGTAGATAATACATGTTTTTTTAAAATAAACTTATAAATCTCTATTATTCGCCATCTGAAAATTTTTGTAATAATTACCTATCCCCTCCTATAAAACAGGCAAACAGGTCACAAAAATGTAAAATTGTTCATTACACACGGAGGACTGTTGAGCACGCAGGAAGCCACTTATCACGATTCCGCTGCTTGGGATCCCCATTATGGGGGACCAAGATTTAAACTCTAAACAAGCAGAACAGACTGGCTACGCGTTAACCATTGAAATCCTCACAATGACTGAAGAAATTTTGGAGAATGCTATCAAGGAAATGCTGTCGAATAACAAGTATGTATCTTTATAGCGTATAATACTTTAAATCATTTTTAATGTTTATTTTAACTGGACATTGCACTCTCTATTTAGAATTCTATGTACAGTATGTAATTGTTTTAAATGTTGCGATTAACTTAATACTATACTAAATATATCGAAATAGTAAAACTTTAAATGCAATATTTTTACTGTATTACTACACTAGATACAGAGATCGTGTCAAGGAATTATCCCAGCTGTTCCGAGATCAAACTGAGACTCCACTCGAGCGAGCCGTCTTCTGGTCCGAATATGTGATGCGGCACACAACAAAGGGGCCCAACATCTTCGATCAGCAGCAAGAAAACTGAATTTCTTTCAGTATCATTCCCTCGACGTAGTTGCAGCGCTAACAGCCATCCTCATTATAGTTTTATGGATTGCCAAAATCACAGTTGTCAAGAGGAGTGCTGTCCATCTTTGGTTTTGGGAAAGGTAGCAAAAACAACGGCGGACAAACAAATACATCATTAAGACAAAATTCCGGTACCGGTGACGGTAAAAAGAAGCAATGACTAAGTACCACATCATATTACAAAACTATAAAAGTTATCTAATGGAATATCAAAGAAATGATTAACAATAAAATATTAAACGATTAAAAATATTCATGAGTACTTAACAATAATAAAGAGTTGTTTGGCAAAACGGGTCAAGTCCATTAAATGAATTTTGCAAAATTGGATAAGTCCACCAAAAACATGAATTTCTAATTTAAATTTGGTATCCAGTGTCTTCGCAGTTTGTAGAAGACAATAATTGCCGTGCGCTATTTTTTTTTAAAGTTTATACTAACTAAGTTAAGAAAGTTTGGTTTCACTCAAAACGATAAAAATTTTATCTCACGGACATTTTCCTCCACGTTAAGTTACTGATTTTGAGACAAAACGGAAAAAGTACACGAATTAAAATTTTGCAAAATTTTCTAAAAATTCCAGAGTCAGTCCAGATTTATGAAACTGCTTGAAATAACGCTTCGTCAGTTGCAGTACCTGTAGAAAAAATTGGGTTAACAAAAATAATCCTGCCACCTTTTATTCATTATTCGTTGTTCCTGTAAAATTTGCTTTGATGGACTTGACTCGTCTTGCCAAAAAACTCTTCCTTTTTATAATTACGTTTACGTAGATATTTTGGGGGGTTGAAGTTTTAGGAGTAGGCGGTTTTCTTATGGCGCTGCTGCATATGCATATTGAGTCCATTCTTCCCCACAAATGCCTTCCCACAATCCTCACAGACAAAGGGAAAATAGTTATTGTGCCGATTCATATGATCCGTGAATTGGATTTTTTTCTTGAATTCCTTTGGACACAGTTGACATTTGAACTTCTTCGCGGAATGATGCAGTTTCTGATGTTCCTTGAGCCGATTTCGGGCGTAGAAGCCCAAGCCACACATTTCACAGAAGACTTGATAGTTCTTGGTGTGGTTCGTGATCTCATGCTCCTTGACAGCGTTCAGCTGAGTATAGGACCGGTCACAGTACTGGCATTTGTAAGACTCCATCTTGAGGACCTTCGGATTTTGGAAGCATGTCTGCAGATGATGGGTACAGAATTTTCGGAAATCTATGAAGGTCTTGTCACAGCCAGGAATTTCACAGCGGAATACGAACTCAACTTCCTCACCGGAACCGGTAGTCTTGTCAGTATCCGGATCCGGTACTGGAGCATAGGAAGCCCTCAAATATTCCACGTTACAGTGTTTACAAGTGAACTCCTCACCTCTGAAAGCACGTTCACATTTTCTATTCATACGATTTAATTCATTAATTTTCGCCTCGCTTTCTGTAGAAATCAATTTCTTTGACTTTGACTTATTCAAGCACTTCTCCATATGAACACTGAGACGTTTTTCAGTCGTATAAATGGAATTACATTTACTGCACAGGAATTCAATTTCACCCCGATGACATTTTTCGTGAACTTCGAGCCAACCTTCACTTATGTAGCCCTTCCCACAAGTTTTACAGGTGAAGGGGTATTTCGTCTTTCCTCGTATCCGCTCAGGATCTTTTCTGAAAATATTTGATTGCTTATTGATTTTCCCCACTGGTGCTGTTGGTGTTGGTGGTATTTTTCTTTGCCTTTGCCTTATTATTTTTGCTGGGTCACAGTTCGACTTGGAACAGCATCTGAGGGAATGGTGGATTTTAAACGTGTTCAAATTTGAAAATTCGTTATCACAATTCGGTTGGTCGCATTGTATTTTAAAGTTCAGGGGGCGTTGAACTGCCCCGGGGACGTCACGACTATATTTCTTACCGCAGGAGCCACAGACGAAGGAAGCTAGAAAGCCTTTGGCATCGTATTTACTTTTATGACTTATGTTTAAGTGAGATGACCTGTGATGTCGACAGAGATGGACAGCTGAGGGAAATTTAGGATTATCTGGGCATTCTGAGCAGGAAAACTTGTGAGATTTTTTTGGAACGTGTTTTAAGCGATGGTGATATTTTGAGATTTTAGAGGTGAGAGGGAAACTTCTACTGCTGAGTTTTCCTGCTGGTCGCTTTTCGGATCCGGAACCCGAACCGGATCCAGACGTACGGCTATTAGTGGAAGGTAGGTTCAAATTAACAATTTTTAAATCATCCGCATAATAACCACTCACTTTGACAGTTTTTGAAGTATTTGGACTTTCGTCATCGATTTCTACTTTGATTCTTGTCGGCTTCTCAGAACACGTTCGGCCGTGATGCCAACTGAAAATGAGAAAGTTGGTAAATACTTCTGAACAGCCTCTATGGCTCTGGTTCTGGTTGCATTGTATTTTAAGCTTGTTTCTTCTTGATGGGCTGTCCACAATGCAGTACTTGCTTTTAGAAAATTTAGTCTTGCAATGAACACAGTAAAATGACTGTAGGGCTCCATTGACATCGTGTGTGTTGACAATGTCCGTCTCCGTGGCGTGGGCTTGAGCGTAATGTTTTCGAAGGCTGGACGGTTTGGCGTAAGAAAGCTTGCAGAACTTGCATTGTAAATTGTGTCTGTGGTGTGTTTTTTCAGGAGCTGCAATATTAAGAGCGGTTTCGGTTTTGGTTCCGGTTCCGGTGTCTGCAAGAAGACGCTTGGTGTAGATGTCCCCGACTTGGATGTCACTTGGAAATGGGAATGGGTCGCTCCAATACAAAGTGGCTCTGGAATTTATTAGTTGTCGCTGCCCTATTAGGGTTTTTCTTGGATTTCGAAATCTACGAATTGTAATTTGTTTTTTAATTGGTTCCGGTTCCGGTTCTGGACCAAAACCAGAACCAAGACCAGGATTTCGTTTCCGTTTCCGTGATTTGTTTTGTAGTAGCACTGAGGACAGGGATAAATCAGCGAAACCTTCAGGAGCATTGGAATCGATGGGATTTTGAAGTTCCTCGTCGTTCTTAGAAAAATCTCCATAATCAGAACCTGGGGTGTAAATAGAACCGGATTCGGAAATATTACCGTTGTCATCCGCATCATTGTCACTGTCATCACAATAAGAGGTTTTAATTAGCTGACGAGGTCGACGTGACCTTCGGGGCTGGAAAAGATCGTCCCCAGGATCAGGATTGGTGTTTTTATTATTTTGTTGTACTGCTGTCAGTTCTGTAGCACCTTGTCTGTCAGTTTTTACTATTGGCGTATGACACAACTCTCCAAATTTAAAATCCGATTTTGGCAAGGCGGGTTTTTCATAGCCTGTAATACTACTGGATAAATTTTGGATACTGCACTCATAATTATTGGTGTTCCACATAGGCGATGGACTGCTAGGTTGGGGGGAACCAGGGGCAGAACAGGGGCTACAAGGGGAAAGGGGATGTTCCCCGAATACTCCTTCCGAAAGAATATCGTCAAGGACAGGTTCATTTTCACCTGGTAGACGTGGGTAGCACGTTTTGGTTGGCTTTAAAATTCCTTTTGCTTCACTACCTGCCACCGTATTTGCTGATAGTGGTTTAATTTTGACTGTGCTTGTTGTCCAACCTGCTCAGATTGTATAAAAATCTTAGCATTGTAATTAAAGTAATATGATTAAATTAGTAGTCTAAATTAATTCAATAGAATATAAAATACAAGCACCTTACATTGAACCAGAGTTTGTCGTATCTGAGATTTGGCAAAATTAGCTGGTGACGACCCTTCCGCTTCCATGCCATTTGGATCTCCATATCCCTTCCCATGAGGACGACAATGATAGCTTTCAATGAAATTGTCTCTGATTTTCCCGGTCAGTTCTTCTAAATAATTTTGCAAGCTTTCGATCTCAGTGACAAACTCGAGACATTCCGAGATTTGACTAGTACAAAACGTGCAGTACAGTGGCGTTGGTAAATGATCTAGTTGAATTCTTTTGTAAATTGTGGGAGAAATTTTCAGTATTTTGAACAAGTCACATAGGAGTCTAACTGTGGTCAGTTCGTCGGGGTTTTCATCGGCTTCAGTGGAGCTGATTATTATTTGGGCACAAATTAAGCATCTATTAATGATGTCTGGTTCTGGTGAGGACTCCGCACTGCCACCAGTGCCACCGCCACTAATATTATTAATATCACTGTCAGTTCTTAAATCGTTTATCTTCGACTTTCCATTTTTTATAGCAGGGGGAGGGATTTGATTTTTTGCAACTGTAATCCCTTTGGAAATTGTGCACTTGTCATTGTCTTTGGAGGACTTCTTTCTCCGTCTAGCCATTTTAATAAATCAAACTCCATAAATCGGTACTTATGGTAATTAATTAACTCATAAGTACTGGACAAAATTCTGGAATGCCAAATAAACTGTAATATGAACGACAATAAATTTTATTCATTAAAAATCATTAATGTTGAATTCAATCATTAATTAGCAACAATACGCCAGTATTCAGTATTGCTTATTTCAAACAGGTTTTTAATGGTTTTCACTTATCACTTGTTAAAACTACGTTTGCACAGTCTCCAGTCAGTAATTATTAGTATAATTTATAATGGATGGCCCATTCTAGATTTAACACTTTTGACTTTTACTGAATTGACTTTTGCAGTTTATGTCATATGTGTCTGTGCTGATGCTGTGTATTAAAAAAAACTTAATATAATGATTTTTTTACAAAACTTTTACAAGTTTTGAAAATTTCCCGCTCTAAATCATTAGCAAGTATACGAAGCAAAGAAAACTGTATTTTAAGCAGTGATTTTTTGCCAGTGCCAGTGAATGAATTTGATTGGTGAATTTAATTCAAAAATTGCAGCGGGAGTTTAAACATCTTTTTTTCCAATTATTCCAATATGCCATGTTATTAAACTGTTAACTTTTAAATAATTAATAATTAAACTACCTCTGCACTGATTGCAAATTTGCAAAATATAATTTATAAAGCAGATTGCGTTAAGTAACATGTTTAAATACACTTACGTGATTAAATATGTATGTGTAGCTAGCTAATTACGTTATTATATATTGTAATATGTATTATTAATAAAAAATAATTACTTCTATACTTCTAAATAACTTCTACGTTCAACTTTTCTTGGTTGCTGCATCTATACTCTTCAATAAAACAAAATTACAACAATTAAATTAGGTCCTTTACAATGATGATAAACCGAAAGCGAATTTTGCCGTCAAGACAAGCAAAGAAAATAATGACACCGACCCAGCAGGGACCTGAACCTCTTGAAAGAAAAACAAGGGTAAAAATATTAGTAAGTGGTGACGATATTAGTGACAGTGAAAGCGAGACCGAGTCCAAGTCCGAATCCGAATCTGAAGGTAGTGGCTTCTCAGGCGAAGAAAGTGAAATTCCGAAAAATAGTGCAAACCTCAAAGAATTAACACTTGATCCTGGCGTTGTCATTAAAGAAGAACCACCCGATCCGGATCCGGACCACGAAGAAAATACCATCATAAATGGTAATGTTTAAGCTAAGTATGTTGTGTTTTCACTATTTCTAAAAATATATGCTCATGAATTAAGTCAATAATTAATCGTACCTAATTTTTTTAATTATTAAAATTGATTTATTTATTTCACTATCCTCACATTTGACATTTAGAAACTCCGAACAGTTCCAAAAATGGAGTTCCGACTGCGGGAGATGACAAAAACGCCAAGGCTGATGCACCTTTTAATTTTAAAATAATAAAATCCGAGAATTCAGCTGATTCTTCTACAACAAACAAGAAGGGCTGTGGGAATGGGGAGAAGGCTGCAACTTGGTCCACGCCAACATTTACAATTAAAGCTGTGATACACGAACTTGTCACTCAACACCCATCTAAGCAAAGGACGGCCAAAGCAAAAGTAAGAAAAAAGCAAGAGGAAAATAAACAAGACAATTCATCTCCCCCTCGTCCTCGTCCAGGAAATGCTCCTCCTTCAAAAAAATCAAAATTTCCTAAAAAATTCTTATCATGTCCCGTGTGTAAAATCCAGCTGCAACGTGGCCAGTTGAGCGGACATTTACTCACAAAGCATAAGGAAGTGGACAAGCCATTTAGTTCACTGTGACATGACATGGAAAACTATGCACGCTCTGAACAAACATCAGATTAGTCATTCGGAGGCAAAGCCATATGTCTGTCAACTCTGTGACACACGCTTCAAGAGGAACTACAGCTTACTGCATCATGAGTATCATATGCACCACACGGCTGGAAATCCGGATTCCGATGCAGATCAACAAGACAAATTTAGGGCAAGGGATTGTCTAAGTCCAAGTCGAACAAAAAGACGACTATACTCCACGGCTTTAATTCAGAAAGAGAAGGGTTACCGAATTGGACGTGAGGGCTACAGAATAGGGCCAGAGGAATTGCCCCCGTTCAAATGTCCAGAACCAAACTGTCCAGAAGAATTCCCAACCCCGTACACGCTCCAACGACACCATTCCGCGGCTCATCAGGACAGACCTTTCGTATGTCAGTACTGCGGAGGAACCTATACTACGAGCACACAGCTTAATGTACATTTAGCTGGTCATACGGTAAATCTATAATATGTAAAATGTATGTATGTATAATTTTTTTTTCGAATAATCAAAAATGTATTTCATCTAATTGAAACATTATTCAAGCTTGTTGAAAATATGTGGATTCGTATTTTTTGTTTCAATATGTTATAGACTGTGCGACCATTCGTTTGTTACCAGGTATGTTTCACTTTTGAAATTACACAATTCCTAAATAATTAATAATTAATAATTATTACTGTTCGGTAAATAAACGTCACTGTACTGTTAATGATAACTACAGTGAAGACTCAAAATGACCCATTTCCAATTTAAGTTAAAAATAAAATGCACTATCTACAAAAAAAATATCAAAATCCTTAAAACCTTGTAAATAGAACATTTTGCACAAAATACATGTATACTAATAAATGGAATATTTTGCACTTTTCACAGTAAATAAAATGTTTTGAGATTTTCAAAAAGCATTCAAATATAGCATTTTGCAGTTTCGAAAAATCTGTAAATAGAATATTTAGCAATTTTTAAAAACACGCAAATAAAGCACTTTGAAATTTTCAAGAAAATATTAGTTTAAATAGAACATTGTGTAACTTCGGAAAACGTTTAAGTAGAATATTTTGTACTTTTCGATAACATGTAAATAAAGGATTTTGCACTTTTCAAAAACATGTAAATAGAACATTTTGCACTTTTCAAAAACATGTAAATTGAACATTTTGCACTTTTCAAAAACCATGCAAATAAAACATTTTGAACTTTTCAAAAATTCCAAACTCGTAACTAATACTTTACTTATCCATCTCATTAAATGTCTTTTTTGACATAAATCATTTTAATTCTAGCTTAAATTGAATATGGGCCATTTTGATTCTTCACTCACGATATAGTGCTAGTTTCGAGTTTCGATTGTAGAGCATGCAAACTACACCCTTTAATAACAGTTAACTGGTTGTTTTTTTCTCAAGTGTGGGGCTACGTACAAGAATAGTTCCCACTTAAACCTCCATTTCCGTCGCTACCACGACCCACAAGGGCACGAAGAGTACAAAGCATACCGAAGAATGATCCAGAAACGAGCCAGGAACCAGGCGAATAAACAGAGAGAAGCGGGAGGGACAGATACATGACGTGGAAAAAGATGCTTTCTTAATTTACTTTTTAACTTTTAATAGGAGCGACATTCCATTTATTTTTTATGTTGTGTAGAGTAAAACGTACCGTCATATTTTTTCCTGCCTATTTAAAAAAATGAGACAGTTTGAATTTAGTAATAAAAAGTATATCCTCTGTGAAGAACCAAAATGACTTATTTCCATTTTTAGATAATAACAATATGTACTATCTACAAAAATATTGAAATATATCTTGAAAGCATTTAAATACATAGACCATTTTACACTTTTCAAAAATATGTAAATAGAACATTTTGCACCTTTTCGAAAACATGGAATTAGAAATTTTTGCACCTTTTCAAAAATATGTAAATAGAACATTTTGCGCTTATCAAAAATATGTAAATAGAACATTCTAAAATTTCCAAAAACATGTAAATACAATCTTTATCACATTTATAAAACGTTTAAATAGAACAATTTTGCACTTTTCAAAAACATGTGAATATAAAATTTTCAAATTTTCAAAAACATTAAAATAGAACGATTTACACTTTTCAGAAACTCCTTATTAACATTTTACGCATGTTTCTCATTTTTTTATGACATAGCTCATTTTGATAGTAGCTTAAATTGGATATGGGTCATTTTGGTTCTTCACAGATGATATTCGTTTGCTTCATCACACTGTTTACTTCATTTCTATATAACATTAAAGCAAAAATTCGCATCGTTACCGTTAAATGAATTGAAAAGACTAAACCACCTTTTAGTAGACTAAAAATATTATAGCTCATAATTTTTATTAAAATTAATTCTTTTTTTATTCGTATAATGTGTTCATAAATATTTCAATAAATATACAAATAAATACAATATCAGAATACCCAACAAAGAAAATTATTAGATATTGTCTGGCCGAATAGCATTGGCCCTGACCGTTAATCTTTGTGCAAAAATTTGTATCACATGTAATGTTAAAAGTAACGTCAAGTTCTACTGCGCATGTACAAAAGGTCCAAATCTATTCGGCCGGACATTACTTACTGTTGAGTGATTTGACTACTTTTTAGTACATAGCTAAATATTTGTTGTACAACCTATTTTAAAATCGGCATTAAGTACTACTAATCGTCTATTCTATCAGTAAAATTGAAGCGTATTTTTGTAGATTTAAAATAATCCAAGTTTATACTTACTAGTTAGTGAAAATTACGAAATTATACTTCTAATTAAACTTTCTACACTTATGTGAGGTGTAAAAAAGTTCATCATCTCATTTTCAGATGAGCTTCTGCTAGCAGTTCCTGTTGAATTAATTTTTCTGGCCAGCTCCAATTTCTTCCCGATGCGTTGTTACTTTTAGTCACTATTACTATTTTCGATTAAAATTTCATAGACGGCTTTCTGAGTTTCTGTTTCATGATTTGAGTCGTCCATTTCGTTCGAGTTGTCTTCCTCGTCAACTTCCTGGAGTGGCTGGTTTTTTTGAGATATCTTCACAGTTCTCCTACTACTATTCGTTTTAGAGGGGAATTTCCGGGCCTTTTCATGAACGGCCCAGATATGATGTCGTAAATAATTACGAGTTTTAAACGCTTTGTTACAGATGCTACACGGGAAATTATTCCCTACATTGGAATGAACAACCACTTCATGGATTTTAAGCTGAGCCCCGTTCAAGAACGCCTTCCCACAATTAGCACAGACATAGCGAAGGTCATTATTATGTCGTCGCATGTGGTAGCCGAGTCTTTTTTTAATTTTAAAGCCGAGTCCACAGATTTTACACTTGTGTGCGTAGCCCTGATGAACATTTTGTTTGTGGCTGTTGAGGTTCGTGAGGCTGGCCATCCCCTTCCCGCAAGTATCACAGCAGTACGGGTAGTCCTTGGTGTGGAGTGAAATCCGATGATTATTCAAGCTGGCTGAATTGTAAAATGTTTTGCCACAGGAATCGCACTTGTGGACCTTCTTGGGCTTGTCGGGACATGTACTCTCGTGATGTTTACAGAATGGGACGAATTCCGACATTGGATACTTTTTGTCACAGCCCCATATGTCACACTCGATGGAGACAACTGCCCCGTCACTGGTCATACAGGGGCTCTTCTTGTACTCCTTCTTGCAGTAGCTACATATGAACGAGTGGATATTTCCAAATTCATCCAAAATTCGTGTAGATTTAAATTTGAGTTGATTTTCCCGCTCATTATTTGTATGCTTCCTCTGATTATGGATTTCCAATAATTCTTCCGTACTAAATCGGACACGGCAAGGGAAGCATTCGAAATTATTGGGCTGCTGCTCCTTCGGGATGCTAGGATGGATCTTTCGAATATGGAGGTTTACACTTCTGAGAGAGACAAATTTCTGCTGGCACAAATGGCAAGGAAATTGAAGATCCCCCTTGTGTTTCTAAGAAAAATAATTGTGTAGAATAATAATTAAAAGTGGTTAGCTTTTGAAAGGAGCGGATTTATAATTTTTTAAAGAGTACTATTTTTAACGTTAGTAAGTTCCTATAGTTTCATACCTTTACATGATTTTCATAATGAAATTTGTCTTCGTAACTTTTGGAACATAGGTTACAGACATAGTTGTTTTTTTCCTTCTGTAAAACAGCAGCATTCGTTTGATTCATAGAAGCAGGCTTCTCGGTATCTGCATTCTTGTCTCGGGGCTTGTGAACCCTCGTAATGTGCAAATTGACAGACCGCTCACTCACGAAAGTTTGGAGGCATATGTGGCAGGAAAACTGGAGATCTCCCTCATGTTTCTGAAATAATGAATAAAATGTGGCAGGATTATGTTTTTGAACTCAAGTGTTTTCTACAGGTACAGCAACTGACGAAGCGTTATTTCAAGCAGTTTCATAAATCTGGACTGACTCTGGAATTTTTCAAAACTTTGCAAACATTTTAATTTGTGGACTTTTTCCGTTTTGCCTCAAAATCAATAACTTAAAATGGGGAAAAAGTCCGTGAGATGAAATTTTAATTTTTTTGAGTGAAACCAAACTTTTTTTAACTTTTAAACTTTTTCTTGCATAAAATAATTTATGCACAGCACTTATTGTCGTTTACAAACTGCGAAAACACAGGAAAACCAAATTTAAATTAGAAATGCGTGTTTTAGGTGGACTTTTCCCATTTTGCTCAAAATCATTTAATGGACTTATCCCGTTTTGCCAAAAACCAAACTGACTAATTTTAAGAAATTGCTTTGGTTGAAATTTGACCTTTACGATTCAACACAGCAACCTATCTCGTTGAATAGTACACGTAATGGAAATAGTCTCATTTAAAAAAAAATGAACTTGAACCGTTTTGCCAAACAACTGTCTCATATAGTGGAGTAAAAACATTTGTTTTTATTATTACCTTGACATGATTTTCGTAATGAAATTTGTCCTCGTATCCTTTGCCACATACTTTGCATACATAATTATTGCATTTGTTCCTCTGTGGGGTCATCTCCTCAACATCTATAGATGGATCTTTATTAGGATCACCACCACCGCTGAGACTCATATCCGCATCCGTCTCCCTCCCTTTATGAACCTTGAGGACGTGAAGTTTGACGGACCTTTCCGAAACGAACCTCTCCTGGCAGAGATCGCAAGAAAATTGGAGATCTCCCTCATGTGCTTTCATGTGGTTATTATAATAACCTACATTGTCATATCCCTTCCCACACATTTCGCACGTAAAGTTAAATATTCTTCCGGGCGTTTGCTTAGTCCTGTCAATTTTTAGGGTCCTCATAGTATTGAATGTGACCGGAGCCGGAACACATGCATCAGTGGTGTTAGCTGATGCGGTTGGAGATTTTGTGGGGACGTTTTTCTTAGTCTGCTCGTTGGTTTGTGGTGGTTTTACTGGAACTGGAATTGATGGACAGCATACAGTGCCATGGTGGAGTTGAAACTCGGCAAAGTCAGTGAAGGTCTTGTCACAGTCGTCATTATGACACGTTAAAATATCCATAAATACTGGATTTAATTCCTCGGTGGACTCGGATGGGAGTGGAACAGCAATGGCCTGGTAGCTACTTTTCAAATATTCCTTTTGGCAATGACCACATTTAAATTTTGCAAGGTTCCCAAGTTCATCGAAGAATTTTTCACTGGGAAATGAGTGGGTCAATTCATGTTGGGAGAGGGTGGGGAGCGTCGAAAAGTTTTCGTGGCAGGTGGAACATTCAAAATTGTCCTGTTTTATGGGAAAATTCTGTTTTCTTGTCCTTTCCTTCGGAGTGAAATTTGGTTTAGGTTTGGAAACGGGAGTTTTGATGTTTATTTGGATCGGTTTTCTCCTTTTTTTGGAGACCGGTTTTTTTATCGGTTCAGTGTAGTCACTATCATCCCTATCGTCGTCCCACAATTGGCTCACAGTTTGGGGAGTAAGTGGACTCGTGTCATCTCCTTCGTTCCACAGTTCGCTCACACTTTCTGGCGTGGGTGGTCTGTCTTCAACTTCACTCAGGGATTCGTACACGACTTCAACAAAACTTGATACAACATCCCTCCCAAGGCCCTGTCGGGTTGGTGGATAAATTCGTTTGGATAATCCAGGGCGAGGGCCAGCAGGAGTTCGGAGACTGTAAGGACCTGGACGGGGGGTGGATCTGGTTCTGGTGGCAGTGGCAATAGCTGTTGAGTTTGTCGCTTTTGACGCATATAAATTCAGCTGAGATTTTTGGGCTTGACTAGCCCTCACATTGACAATACAGTTAGACAAACCTGAAAAACAAACAATGAAACCTCTCACAATTAAAGGGATGATTATATCTTATATCCCTGTGTAGTATAACTAACACAAAATTGTTTATGGACTACTGGCGAAATAGAATCAATTAACAATTCATAGATGATTTACTCACACTGCGCAAATGTTTTCTGAATCTGGTATTTGACGATACGATCCCTGTCAAAGGCCAAATCCTCGCTGCTGTCATTGCCGTCCTCAGTCTTGATCATACTGACCTGGAAATATTTTAGTTATGTATAATCAATATAAATTATGTAAGTTAAATTGTGTCAGTAAAGAGTCAAAATGACCCATACCCATTTATAGCCAAGAGCAAAATGCACTATCTACAAATAAAAATTAAAATCTCATAATCCTAAAAGCATGTAAATTGAGCATTTTGTTGACTTTGAAAACATGAAAATAAAATATTTTGCAAATTTTGAAAAACATGAAAATAGAACATTTTGCACATTTTGAAAGCATATAAATAGAACATTTTGCACATTTAAAAAAACATGTTAATAGAATATTTTGCAATTTTGAAAAATATGTAAATAGAATATTTTGCAATTTTGAAAAACGTGCAAATAGTAAATTTTACACTTTTCAAAAACTCGTCATTAAAATTTTACGAATCAATCTCATTGCTCATTTAGTGTTTTTTTTTAAGAAATAGCTCATTTTAATTCGCTGGACATGGACCGCTTTGATTCTTCACTAATGATATATATATAGTATGTGCAAATACTGCGTATTGGCACTTGGCAGAATTCAAATCAACCAAATGAAGTAAATTATAAATTATAATTATCAACTCAACTAAATACCGACCTGAGGATCCTCACTACAACGGTAGCTTTTCGTCAAATAGGATTTAACTGTGTTGACTAAAGAAGCCAAGATCCGCTCTTGTTCTTCAATTTCTTTCAAGATTTTAAGGCTTTCGTACACCAAGCCTTCGCATGACGAGCAGTACAATGGGGAGGAGAGTGAGCCCACGTCAATATGACTGTAGATTGTGGACGATATTTTAAGAATTTTACATAAGGTAAATAAGAAATTAGTTGAAGGTTTCCTAATTATTGTATCAGAACCATCGTGGCTGGACTTAAAGAAGGAAGAGGTGGAAGTTCCAGAAGTTAACTCAGAACAAATTACACAGTTACTGGTCAAATATATTGGGACAAATTCTTCAAATTCGACTGTTCTTTGGGGTTCCTCGGATCCGGTCCCTGCTCCGGCCCCGATAAACTTCAACTCCACGAATTCCATTGTTGGGAACAGGGAACAGTATTTATCAAGACTGAATGATAATTTTGGCGAAAATTGTAAAATCGATCCTTTTCAACATATGTGTGTGATATGTAAATGAATTAATTCACTTGTGCTTGTAATTAATAGCTTTTAGGCTGAACTTTGAGCACTGCACTCTGCACTGCTGAACTTTGACACTGGCGACTGTGGTACTGGTAATTAAGAACCATGTTTTTAAAAGGCAATATATAATTGATAATTATTAAATGACCGAAATCCAAAAGGTAAAAGTTCAGCCACCAAGTTCCCAAATTACCATAAACACTAACTAAATATGTTCATTGCCAGTTTGCCAATTTCCTAATGCCTAATTTTAATTTTACCAAATATCGAATGTTTGAAATTCGCGCTAAAATACCACTTGTAATGTACGCGGTTTATGAGATGGTCCATAAATAATGTCATGAAAATAATAACTTTTTAAGACCCACCCACCAAAATAAAGATGCCGAGATCCACCCATTCCACTACTTAAATCATTTACGGACCATGTCTATGCTTTCATTGGGTAAATTATCGTGGTACAGGATCCTGGTACACGTGAAAGTACCAGCGAGTTGTGCCAGGTAAAGGTATCAGCAACGTGTACCAGTAACGCGTATCAGTTCAAAGTATCAGTTAAAAGTCCCAATCCCAATCACACGGACCATTTAAATGTCCCAGTCACACGTACCAGTTAAAAGTCCCAGTCACACGTACCAGTTAAAAGTCCCAGTCACACGTACCAGTTAAAAGTAAAAGTCCCAGTTACACGTACCAGTCACACGAATAAATTATATTTTCAAGTACGATGTGATGTAAATATGGTCCCAGTTGTAAGAACCAGTTCGTATTAAGTAACATTTGAATGATGCTTTTATTATGCTGCTGGAGCGTGAAGTGAGCCAATCCGCAATACCGTTAACGTTTTCTCCGGTACGAAGGGTTAAAATCGCATGTTCCACTTCATTGAAATTTATTAAAAAGTAAAAGTGTAGTGCTAATGCGCGTAAAGATGATCGGGTTTATATATTCAGAACTTTAAGTACCTATATATTTTTACTTAGCCAACGTGCACTAAAGGAGAAGCTGTCATCATACTCCTCTTTTAATACTGCATGTGCGAAAAAATACTGAGTTTCGAAAATTAGAAGTTGCAAGAGATACAGGTCATTGTACGAAAAAATCGCGGAAAGTCATACATCGACCCAAGTGCCCTTAATGTAAACAGTTACCTTAAATACATCTAAATTTAATGGAAAAGTAGAAATGTGATCGGAATAAAAAAATTTAAAAAAGCACTCAAAACTTTTATGATTTTAAATAGCCAGAGTTTTTAAGGTAAGAAGCTAAAATCGGTAGTCAAGATAGTTGAGACCATATAAGCTGTATGGATATTTATTAGTTACTTACAAGCAAACCACTTACTATGTTACCTCGGGATCTGAAAAAGCATAGCCAAAAACGTTTCCTTGGACCTCAGAATGAACGAATAGTATAATAACTCGAGTGCATTTTGTGCGGTGCTTTAGCAGCAGCCCGCCAAAGTTCAAAACAACCGAATTTTTCAAAGTTTGCCACGCTGTAGCTTCTACAGTTTTTATCTGATTTCAATGAAACTTGCAGTTTTGTGATGTTTAGACTGTTATCTAAAAAGTCGTTTCTGGAAATTTTGAAATTCGAATTTTTTTTATTTTTTCGAAAAATTAATAAAATGTCATACTTTTGAGGCCCATATTTTAATTAGGATTTTTTGATAAAAAATTAAAAATTCGAATTTCAAAATTTCCAGAAATGACTTTTTAGGTAACGGTCTGAACATCACAAAACTGCAAGTTTCATTGAAATCGGACAATAGCTGTAGAAGCTACAGCGTGGCAAACTTTGAAAAATTCGGTTTTTTTAAACTTTGGCGGGCTGCTGCTAAAGCACCGCGCAAAATGCACTCGAGTTATTGTACTATTCGTTCATTCTGAGGTCCATGGAAACGTTTTTGGCTATGCTTTTTCAGATCCCGAGGTAACATAGTAAGTGGTTTGCTTGTTAGATTTTTATAGGCCGTACTGTTTCCACGGCGGCCACTGACCACCTCTTGGGGGTGATCACCTTTACGCCCCTTAGTACTACTAAGGAAACCGCGCAATAGGTAAAGTAGTTAACTGGTTAGTACGTTATACATTTAAGTAGAAGATTGGTTAAGTCACATATTTCACTCTATTAGCTCCTAACCGAGTTGTCTTTTACAAATGTTAGCCAAGTACTCTGTAGGTGCTAGTAGATCAATCTATTATGACTTAATAGCCGGTTAACCTGCCACAGTGCGCGGAAATTGAAAAAAAACGTGTTACACCCCGCCCTGACCGCTTAAAACATGCATTGGAGTTACATTATTTAAACTTTTACGTGTTTCCTAAATCTTTTAGACTGTTTATCATCTAAGACAGCAAGTAGCACCTCAGCACGGACACGGATGACACAAGCCATTTAAATGCCCTGTTATCAATTGTGGCGCGTCATGGACTAGTAATAATCACAAGTTATAAAACGCATTTAATTTCTAACCAGACGTACTATGACCAGGTACTATTGACCGACAGCCGGCCAAATTGGATTAAACTTCTTCAACCGTAGAGCCCCTTGCAGATTCTGATTAAATAAAAAAATAGTTAGCTTAACATGTGAACAATAAAAGACACCTACTTTTTAAACTTTAGTTGTTATGAAGATCTGGCCTTCAAAATATAGAATAAGTTGAAAACGGTTTTATAAATTAATTCATTACACTGAACTGGTACAGCAGTAGCATGTACTAATATGACACGGTTTTTCCACTTTTTCCCTCCAGCAAACGCGTGTCCCCAAATCAGTAACACAGTAGTACATTTCCACCCTAATCTCGGATGAAAAAATATTATTCTCTTCGTTATGCAGTGCCGATACAGACAAAATATAAGCACAGAATAACTGAGACATTGATTTCAACGTTTCTGAGCCGTTTAAGAGCAGTGCATACATTTGCACACATCTGCACTTACTTGGGAACGATTTTGCATGTAACCCTATAGGATTTAACCGAATGTTACCAAAACGTCTTCTACTGACCCTAGAAACTTCCACTAGTATAAAGACCTGAGTGCATTTTGCGCTGTTAGCGCATAAAAGGAGCGAGCATTTTTAAAAAGTGGCCGACTTTCAAAATAGCCAAATCCCCATGGGATTTAACATGTGAAAATTAAAAAATCCAGGCCCATGTTTTGTTTTATTCATTTTTGAAAAATTCCCGAAATAAAAACAAAATACCAAAAACAGTTGGAAAAGGTTGTAATTACGAGTTTTAGGCAAAACGCATAGTATTTAACCTATATATTCTTTTAAAAACATTCTTTTAAAAATTGTTGTATAGGTTAATTGTCGTCAAAATATAATAAGTTGTTTAAGTCTTTTTCCAAGATCTCTGAAATTATATATCAATCTTTAAAATCGGACGAGTATTTTAAAAATTTTGCAGTAACCTTACTATTGGAGAAGGGCGTGTAAATGTTAAACATCTGCAAGGTGCTGCATTTGGGAACGCATTTTGTATTTTAATATAATGTATTTTCTCATTTTCTCCAACGAAATTGCAAAGCATCAAACTATGTATTATATAATTTAGTATCTTAAGAAAAGGAATAATTATATTTTAGTTTTAAGCAAGCAGAAAATGTAAATCAATTATGATTTCACGGAGGTTATTACAAGTAAATAGCTGTGGCTGCAGACGTTCTGAATCAAAAACTTGCGAAACTTCAAAATCCGAACCCAAAACAGATTTTGATTTATTGTATTAGTATTTCCGTTTCTCCAAAACTCCAATACAAGAGTCGAAAGTCGAATATTATTTTCCAATTTTGATAATGACATTTGCACTATACCACAAGTAGGTTAGGGATAGCCCACAAATTATGTTATCTAAACATGCCTATCTTTAGGACCCTATGACATATTTTCATCAGCCTAAAGCCTAATCAATGCGGAAAATGGCTATATTTAACATGGGATGTCATCAACACCCCTGCAGATCCATTGATCCAACCCATAAAGTGATTTATGGACGACCCCTTGGCAGTTTAGCTGGTAATGTTTAATTATAACCAGTTTAATGTTGCTCAGGGCTCAGACATTAATGATGGCATGACACATGCACATGCTCATTCACTCACACTATCTGCTCCCAAAATATGCATTGCTCTTAAACGGCTCAGAAGTGTTCCATTCTGATTGTGTCTGCTTTTCTGTATTTATATTTCTTTTAAATGACGCCTATAAAGAGCACTAGATGGTAGTTGACTTTCAAGCAGTGGCGTATCTGTCAAAATCTTCTGGTTGAGCTACTGCTGATTTTTAATCAAACTCAAGCTTCTGACCTTCGCGTAGAATTAGAGACCCGGGCAATGCTAAATTTGAAAACATAAGGCCTCCACAAAAATTCATCGAAAACGGCATAAATTCAGATTTGATAGGAAATGAAAGTGTTTACAAGTAGGCAATTTACCACCTACAAAAGATAATAATTATAAAGTTAATTAAATGACAATGTTCTCTGTATGAGACGCCTACCCTCCGCATACTATTTGGGACCTGCGTAGCATTAAAAGCTATGCGGTACCTCGGCATAATAATTAATAATATGTCCTGTATTGTTTACAGGGTGTACTATTCAAATCCCAAACCCTCGGGCCCGTGCACAATATTGTGCACAATTGAATATTCTAAGCCCGCGCCGTGTACTGCAGCACTGCCATATAGAACTGTTTTAAATAGACTAGTGTACTATTTTAATTCCAATCCTCTCACATGGGAACCTACCTTACTTGAAACAGTTGAAACTAGAGAATGAAACGAAACTACCCGGAACGTATACTACCCATATGAGTGACCTCTGCTCGTATAGTCGTTCGACTGCAAAATTCGTTGTTCGGCCGAAATCGCGCGCGCAAATTCAAAAATATCGATTTTTTCGAATTTCACCGCGCTCTAGCTCCCACAATTGTTGTCTAATTTTCATAATTTTTGAAACACAACATCTTTGTAAGTTTATCTAAAAAGTAATTTCAGGATTTTTGAAAATTCGAAAATTTTAATTTTTTTGAAAAAATTAAAAAAAAATGCTTATTTCTGAGGACCAGAGAATTAACTAATTTTTTCAAAAAAAGTTCAAATTGTTTTCGCGAAGGGGGGGGGGGGGCAAGTATTAGGGTTTATTTTGACCCGGAGGGGACAGGCCTGCGCTTTAAAATGTGGCGTCCCTGCCCAATTTGAAAAAACAAGACACCCCACGTTAAAGATAGCTATTTACGCATTGTTTAAGTGTAACAAGGGTACGGGTGGGTCCAAAATTTTGGTAAATTTGGTTGGCGCCATTTGTGTCAACCTTCTGTCATTCAGTGTTTTTAAACGGCAGTGTAAAAATACCAGGTTATCTAAATGGACTATGTACTTCCAGATGTTACTCAAATGATGTCAATCAAATTATCACATTTTAATAACATTTTTTAGTACCCCAACTCAATGATTTCACTTTAATATTACGTAAGTGGTACGTAATCGAACGAAAACATTTTTCCGGTTTTTATGATCCCATTGAAATTATGAAATTTGACATTGTGTGAAGTTTTTGTATATTAGTTTATTGTTGCTTTGCTTACTATATGTTCAGTTTCTTCAAAACAGTAACATCTATGCACAAATGTGTGCGAATTTGTTATGCATTGCTCCTAAACGGCTCAGAAACGTTGACAGTATACTTATTTTTTGTATTTATATTTTTGTCTTCATCTGTATTACATGAAGAGGAGAGTAATATTGTTTTTTATGAGTTCAGGGGGCTATAATGTCCTGTGTAGCCTGTGTTACTGACTGGAAGAGGTTCGTATAAAAACAAAAATTTAAGTGTGTCCTTTACCGTAATGTTTAGCTTTTCTATTTTAAGAGAGACTGCATGAGACCTGTTGGCAGAAGAAATTCAGCCCAATTTGGTCATCGGTCATCGTTTCAAAGTGCAAATCAATCACCCTTACAAATTCATTTTTTGAAACTGACCCGAAACCAGAATTTTCTTTAGATGCGCTTCAACATACTCGAATTCCAAACACGTTCTGCAACCAAACCAGCCCGAAGTTAGTAGGCGCAGTTTGCAAAAAAGCCCTAAATAGGCAATATTTGCAACTGGCCTTACCATTTGATTTTACTTTTATCTTCTAGTAAGCTCGGAGATAATTTCGGATCTGTTGCACTTTCCCGATGACTGTCCACAAAAATGGTCTAAATTTCTGCGGCTGTCTGGTCCTGGTCTCTTACACCTTCCCATTTTTGGCTTGTGTAGTCCCAGTCGGCCATTTCTGTTCATAATGAATTGATAAAGGATTCAGTGGCTCATAAGCCCGGATTCATTATGAAGTCGCGGAAGATTCGGAAACGATTCAGAATGAAATGAGCTCATCAGTATGAATATGAAATGTCCGCTTTATTAGCTTCGCATAGAACTCACTATGAATTAGAAATTAGGAATAAAAATGAACCTATTTCGAAGCCTTTATGAATGCTACCACCACCTTGCGATTCTATAATAACTATTACGACTACTACCAATTTACGCTCGAATGCTCAAATAATTTATGAATTTACTCCTCCTTACTTACTCCTAGTAGTTTTTTATTTTCCACATTAAAAATCACAATGAATAGTATGTATTGGAACTTACATGTCATTCAATAAAATTTATTTCATTCTATGTATGGATATTACGATTTTGGAAAGAAGTTCCAACTCCGAACAATATAGAACTCCATGTAACGTCCAATATTATCTCACCACTTCATGTCAATTCTCTACAAAACATGAAAATAATAATTACTAATTAATACATTAGTAATAATGCGGTATGTAGCACAGGCCAATAATAATAAAGGCTATAATTGAGTAGAAGCAAAACGTACCTTAATTGTAATTTGAAAAACACTCGCATTGCTTTCGGTGCAACTACGGGAAGCAATCGGGATGCAACAATAGGCAAGCTTATAAATGTAACTTTTGAGAGAAGAGTTTTCACATTATTATTGCTATGCATTACAGCACGTCTACTTAACATAATAAAGGGCTATTACCTTTTCAAGCTCCTCTATACTCAAGCGGTCAGGAGTAGCTCTTTCCGTGTTCCCTCCACACCCCTGGTTTTCCTTTGCTCGCCTCTTCTTTTCTTCCTACATGTACACAGAAACAAAGAGATTTTATGCATTTTATATCCGTAAATAAAATTAATATTCAAGAAAATTTGCATACAACGAAACAAAATAATATAAATCTAAGCTGTAGTAAATGCACCCAGACCAAACTAGTTCAAAATGTACTGACTGTAAAAGATTCGAAGAACATGCAAAGTTTTCACTTTCAAGCTTTAAATGCATTTTTGCCTCGATGCTGCTACAGGTAAGTGTAGCCATCACCAGTATTATTTATTTGATAGCATACAAGAACAACAACAGGTTCTGACAATAAAAACAACTATAAAATCTAATACGCCTTCTTTAATCTTATAAACTAATTAATAATATTTCATTTTTTATTGCTGCATATATTAGGTTACCTTTTATTTTGGGACATTATAACTGGGCTAATGCAAACAATTCCGAGTTTATTTCAAAACTCGAAAACAATTACTGGTAATTAAAACAATCAAATCATAGCGAGAAACTAACTAGTAGTAATAGTACTAATAATATCACATAAAAAATTAAAACCTTAGAATGTCATAGTCGAAACTATCGAATGGTTGACAATACTAAGAAGTAGATTTAAATTCAAATACAATTCTATATCAAACCGTGAATGTGAAAACGTGACTTCCGGTGATTAAAGTCAACGACAACCCCAATAACATTATCTCACATGAAATGAAGCTCAATCTGACTTAAAAATGCATCTTTCCTTCCACAAACATGCGTCACATTCACCTTCGAGTAAAAAAAATATGCGAGTATCGAATTTTAAAACTAAACAGTTTTTGTGTGCGTGACTCAAAATTAGCGTCAAAAACGTTCTACTCTTGATGATTGAGGATTTACATACATAAGTATACGCTCAAAGAGAACAGCAGTCATCGTTGGACTCTGATTCGTTTGCTTTACTTCCTTATTAATTTCCATTAGCCAGAATATATATTAAGTATAATACGTCAGGATGAAAATTCAAAACTCGATGCCCGTGCATAACACACTTTTCATGTCTACTTTGTGATTTATAAACTAATATTAGCATCCGAGCCAGTGTGTGTGTGTGTTCATCATACACAAAATCCGAACATGAGAATAAACCATATTATTCCTACCTATCTACATAATTTACGGGAATTTTGAAAATTTGGCAATACTGGACCAATTTCATCGAGCCATATATCATTGTACCTAATCATATTTCTGAACCTACGTCAATAAATGAAAGGGAAGTTATACTGTAATTACTTATCCATAGACTACATACTAATTAGATACTGGTTGTAGACGTAGATTCAATGAGTACATCCACTATGGTGTGCTCAAGAATCATATACTTCCGTACAGTAATATCCGTGCCGATACATCCTGAAACCAGACGGATGAAAGGCACTACTGTACAATACATACATACATACATACATACATACATACACATATATATTCCTGTTGAAGACTATCGGAGCAGAAAAAAACTACAAATACAAATACTTTTCATTACTTTTACTGGAAGTTGATTCGATTTCTTTGCATTTAAATACCAATTATAACGAAGAGAAACATTTTGATTAAACCAATTTGCACCCCACTTTGTACGTTGAGAATTGAGAATACAGATGTGACGAAATTTAATGTATCCCCACTATTATGAGCGTAAGTGCGAATAGAAAAGTATAATATTACATACATGTAAATACATTTTATCTATGCAGATGTTCCACATGCCAATGCCATGTAGCCTAACCATGATGATATCAGCATCCTAGAACTAGTATATAAATAGATATATAGCCTAGCTAAGCAAAAATACCGTAAAACCCCGCATAATCCCTAATGCCTAATCATCATCTCTTATCTCCTGTGATTAAGAATGAATATAAAATTATTGTGGGTGTCTTGTAATGAACTCCCTGACATTAATAATTCGAATCATACTTGCAATACAATAACTATAGCCCTAAATGCAAACATGTACACACATACTAGAGAAGTGGTCTAAATGAATTCATGTTGGTTTCTCCCGATTTAAATAATGTCTGCATTTCGAAATACTTGAAGAAATCTAACAGCTGAAGCGCCACTGTAGAGCTTGAAAACCACATTAACAATTTGGTCACCATAAACGAAATCTGAATTATTTTAGGACTTCTCAAAAACCTGCAAATCCCTAGCTGCGACAATTTACCTATTTAAGTAGATGCCACTGGTACATACCCTGAAACCCTCAACTTGGCCGGGGGGTAAAAACAAGTTGACCTACCCCTTAAGCATTAAGGGAATTCGAGGGCACCAAGGGGGTCAAAATGTATCATTGCAAAAATATTTTTCAGGGGGATCAGCTCATACAGCTGGGTGTAGGTGGTTAATTTAAGGGTCTATCTAATAAAGTGGTCAAACTGAAGTGATAGGATAATCTATGTTGTGCTAGTACATATACACGTTTGTTTTTATAGTTTTTGCACATACTTATAATTCTTGGCGTACACATTTAAGTAAATAATATCTTGGGGTAGTAAATGGTATTTTACCGTACGTATTCATAGCACAATTATTTGCTTAGGCATAATTATATACTTACCTACATTGATACAGTACGAACTTTAATATGACTGTTCCTTTTTCAAGAAAAAAAATAACAAATTATTTCTAACCAGTGCAATCCTTTTAAGTTTTACAACCGAACAAAAGCATAATATATTTAAGACACTGACAATGGTTACGGACAACAACATTGCTGGAAGAATGAAAGCGAATGCTTAAAAATAAGAAGAGAGATAATATATATAATAGATATAAACGCATGAATAGAAGGTAGGAGGTCACTCATGATGAATAGAGATTCAGGATGTGACTCTAAAAAGAAGAATAAAATTGAAACTCCACAGTCTACTCACCGGTCAATTAAACTGTATAGAAATCGTGACGCTACTAGTACAGCAATATGTCCGCTTTTAATTAAGAATTCAATCATTCAAAGTCCAAAGTTTGTGTGCATATTATCATTGAGTTTAACTAAGCACCCTGGTCTGGTTCTGTTGAAAAATGCTATACTCTAATGTTTCGTCATACGTCTCTAGCCTCTGACTAAAATTGGCTGGTACTGATCTACGTACAGATTAGACAAAAACTTACAAAAAAGGAATGACATACTCATGCACCAACTTTATATCTTCATAGTACATGAGAAAACAAATCTAATCTGGCTGAGCTGTGCTGTAGATTGTGCTTGATTAAAAAGACTAAAATTTGTTGCTTTACTTCGTAGTTTTAAACATTTAGACTGTGAAGTATTATTTACCCCTAATCACCTTCTCAAAAATGTTACATCTATTAATTCATCCTTATTAATTTATCATGGTACTTTATTACCTAATGCTTCTAGACTAAACTCTAAAGGTTATTAGAAATTACTGAATAGGCTAGAGATATTGCATTTTTGGTTGCTCAAATGATAAATTAAAGTACATAAAACTAAATATAAAAATAAAATGCACGAAAAAATTAGTATGAAGGACAAAAGCCAAAAGGTAAAGGTGTGTGTTTGTATAACGGCATCTGTAGAAATATAAGAAAACAGACACAGACGATCATCCTAATAAAAAAACCTCCATTAAAAGTAGTACTTGGTTAATATTTTGTCTGTACAAGACTAAGAATCCATTCCATACCTTTACGTACATACCCATAAGATTTGCATACATGCTAAGAAGTGCTAAAACTAAACCTTTGTATTGTATTATTGTAGTTTTGTGAATTGTCATATTGATAGAGCTCAAGCTGGCTGGCGTCTTTTAGTCAGCCAAAGTTCATGTACATACAAATACAAACACTAAAGTAACAATAGCTTTCCCCACCCAAGAGAAAAAATCAGACTGATTTAAAGTAAAATCAAATTTCCTGCAATTGTCCTAGACATCCGGCTCTAATATGGATAGGTTTTATATACAAAGCACTTTCATGTTTCTGGTTTCAGTCAGTATCAAAATGTCGCCCTACGAGTTCATCCAAGTTTTGCTTTTAATATCCATCTCCCTTCTTTCCAACGCCTCCATCTCCTCAGCCCAAAAACATAATAATTCTCATAAAAACAGTAATAATAATAATAGTTTCAAGCCGAGTAAAGATCTACATGGAATCACCAGGAATAGTTTCAACAACACCAATCCAATCTCAACCCGCTATTTCCAGCAAAACTACAACCAGTTCTACAATCCAAGTCCTAATCCGAACCCTTTTGCAAAATTTAATCATTTTTTCTACCCTTCAACTCAACATCAACAGTCGCCCCCATTCTTTGCACCAGGGAATGGGAATTATCAGAGACAAATACGAGTGCCTGGTATAATTGAAATACGCTTACAGGGTAGAGATGCTGAAATTACATGCGAATTCCAGCGATATATCATCTTGGTTCAGGTAATCCACATAATATTTTATTTAAAGTGATTCCAAAAAGTATATTGAAATAATACAAAATTTAGCAAGCCCTATCTTACCTTGATTATTTTCTTGCCCTATTAAATTTTTTTAATGTAACCCAAAAAAGACTATGTAACATTAAAATATCTGTCAAGCAGAAACGCTTTTTTCTTACAATTATACTTCAAAATAGGGTTTGAGATTTAAGGTTAATTATATTTTATTATTCATTAGGTAACAAGGTTTTATATTTTCTAAAAGATTAGCATCTTTTTTAAAGGGAAGAAACCGAGAGTGAATTTTAAGGCTTTTTAATTGTAATGTAAAATAAAATCTTGACTTTTATAATGATATGAATGCCGAGTGGTTTCGTGCGCATTTCAATAATTCTTGTCAAATTATAATTTCAGGGAATATACTGGCACCATAATATTGAGCCTTATGGCTCCTATTTCGACACTCGAAATGGATTCGCTCCACACATAACTGTTACGAACACTGATCCGTGGAAGTCCATTCTCACTATCAAGGACTACAATGAAGATGACTATGGCCCATACAAGTGCATCTCAACAGCCATTCTTCCCGATGAAGGGAGTTTTGCAAGTTTCAACTACCCCGAAGTTCGAACAAATCAGCTGGAGGAGTCTAAGAGAAAAGTTCGATTTACAAGAGAACTGAAGGAACAATCTAATTACAATGCTGCATATGATCCATTCTTCAGTAACTACCTGGGAATTAATCTTAATGGAAATGTTCATAACCCCGTCGTACCGCCTCACCATGCCTACCCACATAATCTAAATACTAATAATAATTACTATCCAGGTGGATTTAATCTCATTAATCATCACGCTCATCCAGGTCATCATCCACAGCAACACCATCAACCAAATTTGGGTTATTTTAATCCAAGTGGCTATAATTACAACAGCAATAATAATAACTGGAATGTACATGCTCCTTATTACAAGCCTTCCTACTCCGTGTCAATCATTTATCAAGAAGTTAATTTCGCTCCCATTTTACCTCCTCCTACAACCCTTTCTTCACCCGGTAAATAGTATAGCATGCCTATTTTATACAACTATTTACCTACTTCATTTTTTTTACTAGCCTTACCATTTCTTATATAAATTCTTGTGACACATAGAAAATCAAAAAATAAAGAACATATTACTATTTTGTCTCATGCCCCCACTCTGACCCTTGCATATAGATAACTTTCTTTATTATTTGATAAATTATTTACTATTACTATACCAAGAAAAACATACAACCGTTCACTTTTCACTTTGCACATCACGAAATAATGAAACTGAAACTTCACAACTAATAATACCAGTAGCTTAATAATAGCTGCGTAATTTGTACCGTGAATACAGCATCTATGATGATGATCTATTTCGGAGTGAGATGACTGTTTTAATGACAGCATCTAGTAGCATGATATGATTGAAAATAATAAATCATGCAATCATGCCTACGGCCTACGGCCTTCCTACCTATAAATGAGAATTTTCAAAGTAGCGAATTATTCAGAACTAAACAAGCGATGAATGATCCATGGGTTTCGTTAAAATTGCAAAATAATTGCTTTTTAATAAGTAAATCTATCTTCAATGCCTATCACATTACATATAACCCTTCCTTGTTCCTTTGCGGATGTTCGGTGAGCATTCAAAAACTACAGACTACAATATTGATGGTATACATATTACTTCTAACTAAATGCGAAATATACCCTAATATGTAATACAGTACCCCCTCCCGTATCCGAACCTCCCTTATCCGATACCTCCCATATCCGAATGGGTTTTTCGGTATCCGAACCCTCCCATATCCGAACAAAATTTCGGCGATGTGAACTTAAAATCCGATTGTATGAATATAATGCATTTGAACAAATTACAATTACTCTCCGTGGTTTTCGTAAACAAATTACTCTGGTCTTTTTGTGACCAGATACCCTTGGCGTATTAATTTGTCTTAATTTTAATTATACTTTCAATAATAAATTGTTCTAAACATGACTAAATTAACATTTGTGTTGCTCTAAACTATACAAATACATATATTATAAATACCTCTCATATCCGAATTTTTTCGTATCCGAATGGGGTCTGTTCCCAATTAATTCGGATACGGGAGGGTTTACTGTAAATATGAAGAAAACAATGCGAACAGCTAATGAAAATGGAATTATTGTAATTTTTAGCTTACCATGAGTTCGTCGAAAGCCTTGTCAAACATTGCGATCCATATCAAGCGGTTCACCCGGGTTGTTCGCCATGGTCGTCGCGTTTTTAAATCGATTTCCACAGTCAACAGTTAATAGTTTATTTCTTTGTAATTTCATTAACAATTAGTGCACTCTTATTCATTCCTCGGCAATCAAGTTTACAGCGTTGTAAGTGTAAGAGTCAAAACCAGATCACAACAGATGGCTACACAAACAAAAGTACAAACCGCACTGACAACTGAGACAAAATCAGCTGTTCTTTTCCTTGTGGAACAATTTTCGACACCTGGACACGCACGCAACACGCAATGAAGAACACTTCAATAATCGGTTTTTTGAAATAATATACTTAAAAGGTCCAACGAAAGATGCCTTTTGGACGTTGTTTCTTTGCAACTACAATTTAACCAAAACCAAATATTATGGACTGAGAATGGAAAAATTGGAAAAGCTGAACTTTGGAACGGATACGGATTTTGATTTTGAGCACACTAGTCAATAAATAACTAAAAAATAGTTCCACAACTTTGAGCATGTGATGTACTTACTTACATCCAACATCTGTTATGCACATATAGCAAACAACACTATAGAGACAATGCTGTGCTGAAGTTACAATTCCGTAATATTACAGGTTGCTATCTTTGGAGGTAACTTACGAAGGAAATTTTGGTTGTAAACAATTTTTAACAAAATCCCTAACGAAAATACTTGGTGTCGAATGTGGAACGTTTTAAAAATGATTCCAAGTTCCGGGTAGTAGTAGTAGTAGTAATTAGTATTGAATTGATAGCGGAAACGGGTGCGGGAAAACGGGATGGTAGATACGTAGTAGTGGATTCATGCGGGATATTCTTGGGAAAGACTTTATAATCGAGCGCTCGGTTGATCTGAGGCATACGTATTAAAGTTGAAGTCAGTATTTTTGATTTCAACTTTGTCCGTGTCGGATGAAACTGGCCAGATGATGAGAACGGATGGGTACGGAGGATGACCAATGTGATAGGGGCGCACGGATACGGACGAAATTCCGTACGGAAGAGGAAACCGTCATGCCGGATGAGCCAATGTGATATACCCTGTGAGCATAAACTCACTGTATGAAATAAACCCAATGCCCAATATACGAGACATATTTACTTCTCTCAATGTCCGATAGTTTGATACGGAAAACTTAAAAATTGAAAAAATTGAAATGGCAAAATAAAAATCCTTTTATTTAAACTCTAATTTGAAGTGGGCGAAACAGGAGAGGGAGAGAAAGTAATAATTATTACAGTTATTTAAATTGGTACTACAACCTACAATAAAGTGCTTGCTAAAGATACAGACAGTATGAAGCTCAAACAAGTCTCGCTCTGAACTCCGAGGACGACGGTTGTGTCCGTCTCTGTGTACTCGTGAGCAAATTTCAGAAAGTCTTTTTTCCATTTTGGTTTTTGACTTGAACATACCGTTCGCGAGTCTACCTAGCAGTTGTGGGTTTAGCGTGTCAGGGCTGTGTCGTTGAGGTTTCCTATCTTCACCTTGGACAACTTTTGATATTTGAGATAGCGTATATCTACATATCAAAGCTGTTTTAACATATAGTTGGAACTAACAAGTAGGAAGATTATGTAACTTCAGTAGAGAGGCGTGAAAGGCGTGAAAGTATACTAAGGAAACTGCGTAATAGGCAAATTAACTGATTAAAGTACGTTATGCATTGCAACCGAATTGTCTTTTACAAATGTTAGCCAAGTACTCTGTAGGTGCCGGAGTAGTAGAGCAATCTATTATAACATAATATATTATAATAGAATAATAGCCAGTGCACTCGCCACTACTTTTATTAACGTGTGCGGAAATACGAAAAACGCTTTTAATATTTGTAAGGAAATTCAATTTACAGCCCCGCCCTGACCGTTTCGCACATTGGGGATAAAATATTTAAACGTGAAATGTGTCCCAAATCCTTTAGAATGCCCTATCATCTAAGACAGGAAGTAGCACCTCAGCACGGATTCACGGATGACGTAAGCCATTTAAATGCCCTGTGATCAATTGTGGGGCGTCATGGACTAGTAACAACCACAAGTAAGTTACAAACGGCATTTAATTTCTAACCAGACGTATTATGACAGGTAGTATGACAGCCGTCCAAATTGGATTAAATTTCTTCAACCGTGGAATCTCTTCCAGATTCTTATTAAATAAACAAATAATTAACTTAACATGTAAATAATAAAAGACACCCACAGTTTATAACTTTAGTTGTTATTAAGATCAGGCCTTCAAAGTATAGAATAAGTTTTATGAATTAATGTATTACACTGAACTGGTACAGCAAAAGCATGTACTAATATGACGCGGGTTTTTCACTTTTTCTCTCCGGACAACGCCTCCCCCCAAATCAGTAACATAGTATATTACCACCCTAAACCGGATGAAAAAAATATTATTCTCTTTGCCAGGCTATACTAAAGACAAAATAGATGAACCACAGAAAACCTGAGACATTGTAGTTAACATTTCTGAGCCGTTTAAGAGCAGTGCATACATTCGCACACATCTGTACTTAGATGTTACTAATAATAATGTTAATAATGTTACTGATAATAATTAACTGCATCACACTGTCCACTTGTAATGTGATCACCAAAATTGGCAAAATATATTCGACGCTTGGACAGGAGAAAATAGGATTAATAAACACGAACAAAATTAATAAGAAATCAAAGTCCGTTTTGGTTTTTAAATTTTTCTGGCACTACTGTAGGTACCATAAAAGTTGAAATAACTCTCTCAGGGTTTAATTAGCGCGAACTTTGCTCCAAACCCCGAGAGAAATTAGAAACCAAAAACACAAACACACAGATGAAACCTATGTATCATAAGAAAGAGAAAACAATGGCGCAAATTTTGACAACTGACACGTTAATGTTGAACGTATATAACAGGTTTACGAGGAGGTAAAATTTTAAATGGAAGATAAAAAAACGCAAAAAATAGGATAAACGGGGGCTCATCTTGGCCATAAAACTATTCAGCGCACGGAGTACCGTATTTCATATATTAGATCACGGGCTTGACAGGTCTGCATTATTACACGAATCTGGGAGGTAAAAATTGAAATATTACACGGGTCATTAAGTATTCTTTTAAGTCATGTGCTATAACAAAAGATACTTAAAGATCCGTGTCAACTATAAACCCGTGCACTATTCAACCCACTGGTCGTAGGAACTGCAATAATGAAACTGCCTCAGGACAACAGCCTAATGGCAACTGCATAGTGATAACCATCATATTGCAACAGCGCGGTGGTAGCTATATCTAATAGCAGCTGCCTCGTGGTAACTGCCCGGTGGCAATTTCTTGGACAAAACTGCCTGGCTGCAATTTCCTGGGGGCAAATGCTTTGCCGCAACTGCCAAGTAGCAACTACCTGTTGTGGGGGGCTTGGTAGTCTCGTGTACCAATGGCTGGTAAAAGAGATAAGGAAGTCGAGGATCAAATACTCATGCTTGCATGTTGTAGTGAGATTTTCTAATAATAAGCTCTCACGGTGAGGCATCCTACTGTGTGGTCTCGTAGCTGAGGTTGGGAGTGGAGAGGGGCGGGGGAGGCGATTGGAGGGCGTGTGATCGGCAGAGTGGTGATGGGGAAATGGGGGCAGCTTTGATTGATTGATGAACAGACGTAAATTGTTGATTCTCCGGTGCCGTGTGCTTCCAGGGGTGGAGTGCCCTCTGTCACCATTCTCTCCCTTCCAAATGCAGTTCACATGCGTTCTCACTCGCCACTAAACCTGACGCTCCCCAGTATGCACGATAAAGACCCTCGTCTATATAAGAAATGGCTCATTTTTTTGGTTTGGTGAACACTATAGATATGGTATACAGCTCTGGAAGCTTAGTCTATTTTTACTGGCAATGCTCCTAGATATCTGTAAAGCCTTGCCGACCTTTAACAGTTTACATACTTATCTCGATGGCTTCGAGTTTAGATTCGAAGTGGATGATCAATTCCTAGATCTCTATCAAACTATCAATAGCGTAGTTCGGCAACAGGACTAGTATTAAGTTCTATGGTTGATATCTCAAGGACACTCTCAGCCTGTAAAACCAAAAAGTAGTGTGTATAACCTGAATGGGTTCAAACGCAATACTACAATACATACATACATACATAGTAACTATCTAACCCCGGCTTGGTGGCTTGGAGATGTAATGCATCGCCTTGTCACCAAGTCGGGGCCAGCCAGTAGTGCTCTGGATTGTGGGCAGTGGGGGGATGGGGCTTGGTGGGGCGTTGGGGGAGTTGAAAGGGGTGGGTGTGAGAGTCTAAAGTGTTTGGGTGCTGGTTGTATTTATCTGTGGTAGTTCCTACCTGAGACAGAGATACAAGTCAGCTTAGTAGTAGTTTACTACATGCCTGAACACTGTACATTCAAATGTATAGACTCAAGATTCATCTCGCAGTTCCTCTCTTCCTCGTCCACTACAGGCCGTCGCCACCTGTCCACTCTCGTTAAGAGTGACTGCTGGCGGGTTGGAGCAGAATGAATGCGGAGCAGTTGCAGTCCTGAGAACGCTGTATCTGTTCCGTTCTACTCTGTCTCATATCCTCGGTTAGCCGGAAAATACATTCATGGTACCTGGTGAAAACCAGTATAAATATATCTCTCTCCAGGAGTACGACAGTAAGTAGTCTATATCAGTATACTAGTTGAACTAGAGTTAAGAAAATATGAACCACTATACCTGGTCAAGTGTACTATACACTCGCACCTTCCTAGTGGTTCACATAGCAATGTTGTATAGAAAAACAGTAGGTTATACCCTTGAGGTTAAGAACCAAAGCTGTATAAATACACACATACATACATACATACATACATACATAGTAACTATATCTGTTGGGAACTGCGTCATAGCAATTACCTGGTGGGAACTATCTGATAGCAACTTCTTTATGGTAACTGCCTGGTGGCAATTGCCAAGTAGCTACTGCCCGTTGAAATTGCTCGGCTGGAACTGCCTAGCTGTAACTGAAAAGTAGCAGATGCATGTTGGCAATTGCCTGGCTGGAACGGCCTGTACCTAACAGCCGGTTGCAACTGCGCAGTCGCAACAGTCTGGAGAAAACTGATCCAACCCATGAAGTGATTTATGGACGACCCCTTGGCAGTTTAGCTGTTAATGCTTAATTATAACCAGTTTAATGTTGCTCAGACATGACATTTACTCATTCACTCGCATTATCGGCTCTCAAAATATGCGTTGCTCTTAAACGGCTCAGAAGTGTTCCGTTCTGATTGTGTCTGCTTTTCTGCAATGTAACTTTCTGTGAAATTCAGTGTTTTTAAACGACAAAAGGAAAAATACCATGTTGTCAAAATGGGCTATGTACTATCTGGGATGTTTCTCAAATGATGTCAATCAAATTATCACATTTTCAGGGTGACCCCACCTAATGATTTCACTTTAATATGTATTACGTAAAGGGTATATACGTACTCAGGGGTGTTCGACAAATAATGGCAGTTAAATTAGCAGTTTTACGAGCTGCCCCACTCCAAAGTTTTCCCTTTACAATTATGAAGTTATACTTTATGGTAGGGTCAAATATATTAGTGACAAGCTGAGACTGTTCACGCTTATTAGAGGGGCTAAATTTTTTGACGCTGTCCACAAATCATCAGTTGACAAGGGTTGTTTATGAAAATCAAGCGAATAGTTTAAGACTATGAAATTTCATTGTGAAATAAAATATACGAATTGAATGTTCAGTGATTTATTGTATAAAAGCGAAGGGCGAATTACAAAACTTACAATCGAAACGGTTTATAACGAATACTAGCGGTATTCATGATTCCACTTTATCAATTTTTGGCGCTAAATAGTTTCGCACTATAACGCGAAAGTCGTCTTCTAGAATTTTGAACACCCCAGCCTTTAATATGTTATAATGTTCGTGGTGGTTTTGTTGCTATTGGTAACAAATTATGCATAAATAACATTGAACCAAAAGCAATTATTATTATTGTTTTTAAATTTTGACCGTAATTCAAATTTATTTGTTTGAAACATTGAATGTAGTCAAGTTGCCGTTTCCACGGCGACAAATGATAGTCGCTATATTGCGCTATATCGCTCTTGCTTTGTGACACTATAGTGCGAAAGTGATATAACGCCAAAAATTGATAAAGTGGAATCATGAATACCGCTACTAATTAATTAATTATTTAATTTTAGAGCATAAATACGAGTTAAACTCAAAGATTTAAAATTATATGTGCTTAAAGCCATTCTCACAACCACTTCTTCAAACTACTAAAACTACTTCACAACCTTTCATAAAGGTACCAAATAAAAATCTCTTTTATCCATCTGTTACTTTAGTATTATATGTACATACTACTTCCCCTGCGTACAAATGTCACTCATTTAACACACAGCAAAAGCACACCACATTCACGCTATTTTTGGGGATTATAACCAGGTGCGGATCCACGACGGAGTGGGCAGCTACCCACCCAAACATTAATGTTTTCACATAGGCTATAACATAGAGGCAATTAAACCAAGAATTATACTAAACAAAAATTAAAACAGCATCATCCTATGAAATCATGTAAATAGAAAATTTTGCGCATTTCAAAAACACGTAAATGGAACATGTTGCACATTTCAAAAAACAAGTAAACAGAACATTTTACATTTTTCAAAAAACAAGTAAATAGAACATTTTACACTGATCAAACAACAAGTAAATAGAACAGTTTGCACATTTCAAAAACATGTAAATAGAATATTTCACACTTCTCAAAAACTCGTAAATTAACATTCTACACACCAATCTCATTTGATTTTATTTTTGGCATAGCTCATTTTAATCCAGCTTAAATTAGAATTGGACCATTTTGCTTCTTCACTTACGATATGTATATTGCCCACCCCATAAAATATTCCTAGATCCGCCCCTGATTACAATCTTACGGAATCTATATTCAACCACTGAATTTCTATTAAGTATTAAGTGCATGTGCAGTATCTATTATATAGTTCAGTATTTATAAAACTCATTGTCTACCAGTTACGCTAATTATTGAAGACGTAGTCAATTCATCAGTCCTTAAGAAATCTGTTCAAATCTGTGTTCAGAATTTCTTTTTTACAAGCATAACTTAATTTATTGCTTCGTTGTTCGTTATACCTTTCATTTCGAGAACAAAATATAAACCACATAATTATTTATAGCAAAAGTTGTATCTCGTATACTGATTCTTTTGACTATTCTCGTTGGAGGAATGTGTCAAGTTTATTTTTATTGAATAAAGTTGCCTTTCTCTCATCAATCTGATATGTTGATTCCTAAATTAGACGTTGATTTCACTACAAGAGTTAACAATTGTTAGCTTTAAGGATCTCGCTTTCAGATTTAAGTAACCATTGTTAAAGTTAGAAGCGAGAACCTTAAGGCTAACAAATATTAACTTTTCTAGTGAAATCAACGTCTTACAAATATTTTATTTTCCGTATTTTAAGTACAAATAATGTAAATTTAAATATAAGTACAACAGAGTATAGAGATTCAAGAAATACAGCGAAGATACAAAAATTAGAAAACCTGGAGCAAACGTCTCTTTATCTCCACGAATACCCGCGGAATAATCTCACAAAATGGTTACAAAATTCACAAGCAATTAAAGCCAACGTAATTACTTTAATAATATGCATTAAAAAGCTGGAAAATGGAACCCGACAAATTTTTCGTCGGTCACTTGCTCAGTAGCAGTAGAAGTAGGATTAGGATTAGGAATGTTGAGGTCAACTGCTCTTGACCGCCAGGACTGGGTCATATCTTGTGGGTTGACCTCAGCAGAACTACTCCCATCGGTATCAACCGGAAGCTCTGTTGTTATTGTTGGTACCGGTTCCGAAACCGGAACCGGTACCGGCTCCATCCCCATTTTTTGACGTCGTTTCTTTTCGATGGTCCGCCTCGCCCCTCCCTTATGTGTGGACCAAATATGCTTTCGGACGTAGTGTGGAGCTTTGAATAGCTTCCCACAGACATGACACGGGAAATTCCTGTCCGACTCCCCCAAGTGCGTGGAATCATGTAACTTCAAGCCTCTCGCCGTCAGGAATCGCTTCCCGCACTGTACACACATGTGACGGAGGTCATTATTATGTTTCCGGAGGTGGATGCTGTACATTTCTTTTTTTCGAAAAATCTTGTCGCACTTCCCACACTTAAAAGTGAGGCCAGCATGAGCCAGCTGCTTGTGTCGGTTCAACTGACCCACACTAACTTTCCCCCGGCCACATTCGTCACAGTAGTAGGGGTAGACTTTCGTGTGGATGGACACTTTATGATTGTCCACGTTGCACTGATTCCTAAAAACTTTCCCGCACACGTCACACGGGAAGAGTTTCGGCGGGAGCTGTGGTTTGGAGAGGCAGTATTTTTGATGGTGACGACTGAATGGGAGGAAGCGGTCGGCGGGGTGGGAGCTGCTGCAGCCCAGGATGTCACACCTGATGAACGAGTTCCCCTCATCATCCTGAGCGATGAGATCCTTGTGGATGTACTCCTTCTTGCAGAAGACACATTTGAAGGAGACCAGGAGACCGGATGCGGGATCGTAGTTCCGAATGCAGTTAACATGCGCTTTACTCCTATGCATCCGCATGGCCACATCGCTGGTAAATTTCTCATCACAGAGGTCACACTCCGCATTGACAGCCCCTTGATGAGCCTTCATGTGACCTTCGTAGTGTTGAAGTTTGTTGTAGGACTTTCCACAGACTAGACATTCGAATTTAAAATCCTTACCGGCAGCCCTGGCTTTCTTTGCTTTGACAAGGAGCCCATCCACCTTTGACTTTTTCGGGGCTGGTTTCTTTTTTCGCCCGTTTGCATAGCGAGGAACGTCAGAGATTAAAGCTTCGGCTGCTCTTTTACTCAGTGCTTGGGCGAAGAACTGTCTTCGGACTGCGGCGGGATCTACCGATGCCGGCACCGGTGTCAGTGTCGGTCCTACTTCCACTTCCGAATCCGGAGCCGGAGCCGGAATCGACAGGCAAGTATTGTCATGGTGCAGTTGAAATAGCCGGAAATTCGAAAATGTTTCATTACAACCTGGGATGTCACATTCGATATTGAGAAAATTTGCATCGTTAACAGTTGTTTTGGCTATGAAATCATTTCGCACATATTCCGTTTTGCAATAGCGACATTTGTACGATTCCAAAATCCCTCCTTTGATTTTGTACGAGGATGGAGATGCCAATCCTTCCACGTGTTTTTTATCTTGTTCCATGTCCAATATTTCCAACTGACTCTGTGCCATTAATTCCTCCAGCTCCAGCTCCAGATCCACATTGAGCTCATCCTTGTGCTTTTCTACTTCGTGAGTGCAGAGCTTGTTTTCATTGTAAAATAGGAGATTGCAGTGGATGCAGGTGTAGAAGGAGCTTTCGAGATGACGATTCTGGTGGATGAGTAAACTTCGGGGGAAGTTGTAGCTCGTCCCACACAGTTCACAGCTGTACTTGAGCTGGAGATTTTTATTAAGTTTTTTCTGTTGACGATACCGGCGTTGGTAGGCAGGATCACCTGTTTTCGGCCCGTCGGCTTTTGATTTCTTCACCGAATTTGGATTCGCTTTAGGACTTTTTCGATGTAGAGGGTAGTTTATTTTTTTTCGGGGCTTTTTTGGCTCGGTTTCGGTTTCGGTTCCGGTACCGGTTGACTCGATGATTTTAGTTTTGATTGTCTTCACTTTTTTTGCCCTTGTGGGTCGCTTCGATCTGGGTCTTGATATAGATACGGACCAGGCTGGAGCTGGCGATGACAGTGGCGAGTCCGGGATGTAGACAGATCCAGAATCTGAGACCGTAGCTGCATCGCTATCGCTATTGCTGTCATCATTCATGGTGATAATTTCTGCGGGAGTTTTAGTTTTTTTCCGTAAGACCCTTCCCTTTTGGGAAGGAGGGGTTGGCCGTGGTCGGAGTCGAAGTCGAAGTCGGGTACTTGTGGCACTTACAATTATTGGATCTTGCTTTAGATCTGGAACCAGCACCGGAACAGAAGAAATCGGCATAGGAACTGCAGGGACCGGCACTGGTGCCGGTTCCGGACCCGGACCTGGAGACGGTTTCGGTTCCGCTACATGTGGTTCGTCTAGATCCATGTCGGACTCTGAATTGGTATCATAGAAGGCAGATACAAAGAAGGAAGGAGAATTAACATTATCGAGGTCATTTTGAATGTCATCAATTTCGTCAATGATTGTGCTTGTGTGATTTTCCAATTTTATTTGGAGTTGATTGGTTGCGGTTACGGTTCCTAATTCAGGTTGGTTACCAGTAATGATTTGATTTGTCTTGGTTTTTTCACAGCGTGTATTATTTAGCCTAGTAGGTTTCTGAGGAACTTGGTTTTGATTTGGTGTCACGAGTGAGCCAATATTTACACTGCAGTGAGACCAGCCTGTGAAGAAAGAGAATTAAAAATTACAATTCAATTAAAATACGTGTAGCATAGCCTCCATTAGGAATAATTTCAACTGTTTTGCGACATTATTTTTAAAAACATACATTTTTTATAAAATAAAAATAAAGTGGCCACTTACATTGTGCGAAGGTTTTTCGAATTTGATTTTTTGTCAGATCTGCTGCTGTTGATTTTGCCGGTTTTGTTGAAGTTGAGGGTGAGCGTTCCTTTGAATGAAGTTGCCTCCCGTCTCTGGACAAAACGGGAGGCTCTGTTGTTGTAGTACTTGTAGAGTTATGATAACTTTCGATGAATTCATTCTTCAATGTGCTGGTTAAAGAGTTCATGGTGGACTCCAAGCAATGCATTTGGCGTAATATTTCGAGACAATTCATGACAATTCCTCGACATGCTGAGCAGTAGACGGGACAGAGTAGTGAACTCGTGTCAATTCCCTCGAAAATGGTTGGTGAAATTTTCATAATTGTAGATAAATCCAAAAGGGATTTTTCTACAGGGGATGATAATGAAAATTCATTGTTGATATTGATTATCGGTATTTTACTCTCACATTCAGTTATTTCTTTAAAACAGACAAGACAGTCATTGTAAGGACGGTCTTGAGTCCAGGCCATCACTTACAATGTAGTTCAACTCACAGGACAATTTAATAGAATTAAATAATAATTATTTTAAAGGCCTTTTCAAGATTTTTTGAAGGTCGATTTTTTTAGTATGTACTTTAATAGGAACAACATTTCTGACTGAATTCAGAATAATAAAATCGATGTATTGAAGTCATACAGATATTTGAATTTAGGAGCTTCCCGCCTTATATAAATTATAGATTATAGACCGTACAGTATTGCTCCTAGGCTTTTTCTATGCCAGTGTTTTGCCATAAAACATCAACATGAATTTGCAATTTCCAAATTGAATTGATCCATATTCATTTTTTTTAGTGAAAAACAAAATTCCTTATCTAATAGTAAGAAACTGTTAAATATCATGATCCCGAAAGCATGTAAGATGGATCAATTCGCACTTTTAAAAAACATTTAAAAAGAATATTTTACAATTTTTAAAAGCATGCAAATACATCATTTTATAATTTTGTAATACATGTAAATAGATCACTTTACACTTTTCAAAAACATGTAAATAAAACATTTTACATTTTTAAAATACATGCAAATAAAACATTTAACACATTTTTAAAACATGTTAACAAAAAATGCTTTGTGCTTTTCTAAAACATCTTAATAAAATGCTTTGCGCATGGTAAAATCGTGCAAAAATACAGAATTTTACACTTTTCAAAAACTTGCCCGTAAAAGTTTTTACACTTTTTAAAAACAAGTGATTCTAATATTTAGTATATAGAAGGAATTTAATTTATTATCATGTTTATAACTAAATAATTAATGACGCTAACAATCAACTTTACGTCAGAAATTCAAAATGAAGCATGTTAGTATAATCGAGAGTTTGAATAATAGCCGAATTGGGGTCTACTATTCGAGACAATAAGCTTCTTCTTATACTTCCTATAAGTATGTTTTTATAATTTTTAAAAGTTGTATTAAAAATATTTAACCACGAGCACGTCCACATAAAAGACAAGGTAGTTTGTTTACATAAATAGAACATAGAAGCAAGTTTGTATTTTCAGTGCGGTGTGAATAGAATCAATTTATATTTATACATTTACATTGGTAATATTCATTTTTCTAAACGATATGCGCTATCAGGTTGGCAGTGTAAATTAAGCAGTCCTCGCGACTCATAATTTATTATTAACTTAATCTAACGAGCTTTAACTTTTTTTTCAAGTTTCTTATTTAATTATTATTTTTTTTATTTTTCAGTTAACATTATATTAATATGTTTGTATTTAAAACAACAAGCACATAATATTTAAATTCGAATATTCTACAATATTTTTAAGTGCTACAGTTAACACTCCTATGCTTGCATATAACTACCTATGAATACTACCTATACATAAATAAAATAAAATAATACATCGTAGCGGCTACTAACTTACCGTGTTTCCTGTATCAACTTAAAATAATGATCAGAATTAAATGAAAATTAATTAAATGTGATGAGCAAGCTAGTCACATTCTGCGTCACAAAATCCAAGAAAATCAGCGTAGACATTCGTTCCATCTTGTTAAAGCGCCCCACTTGAATCCCAATGTTGGGAATCGAAGCAATTTCCCGCTCCATTTCAAAAGTGAAACGATCCTTTTGTACCACCACGATTCGCTTTCCCCAACGAAGTTTTCGTTGGAGGTTCTCTGACGTCTTGAGTGACACCAGGATGGCGCTTTTGTAGTCCTTGACGAGTTCTGGGATCTCAAACGCTTTTTCGTAGGCAACTGAGTAGAAAACTACGCTAGAGATCCCAAGAAGTGGATTTAGACACGCAAGAAAAAAGTATTGGTCATGGAATTTAATTGCCACAAACAATCCAAGAATTGACAGGGAAAGAAGAAAAATCTTGAGCCCAAATATGCTTCCAGAAATGCTAAGATTGAAAAATTGGTTCAAAATTTGGAGCTGGCGGCAGTCGTCAAATGCCTCCTGAATATTTTTCTTTGTTCCCATCCGATTCTTAAGATTTCTGTCAAATACAATACATATATTTAGAACTGAAAACGCATTAAATAATTTAAAATTAATTTATTTTTGTACTTACGTGTTCATCGTTTTAATCCCAGTCTTGAGTCGTTGACTACATTTTTCAAGGAAACTAAGCTGAATGAATGCATTAATAGAACAATTAAAAACACAAATGGATAATATAAGAAACTCAATAGCACCACAGATTATGTATAAAACCGATGTTTGAAGTTGAGTCGATAAAACGTAGTAAAACAATTGCGGTGTTGTTGGGTCCATTAAAATGAATGACGCAATCCCAGAATCTATTAACAATGTCACATAAGGGATAATTTGAAGAAAAAATTCTTGTCTAGAAAAATTTCGTAAATTAAAAATTGGTTCGTTTTGACTTTCAATTGTTTCCTTTCCTCCAACAATAATTCCATTCCAAACAACAATGATTTCATTTAAATGAGTTCGAAATTGTTGAGTGAAGTAAGCTGCGGAAATATAGCCAACGCAAGTCACGAAATGAAATGAAATGTGATTGAAATTCAAACTGTCAAGAGGTTTCAAAATTTGGTTAACAAATCCCCCACATTTATAAAATGTACATAGCACAAATAAGGGGATGTAAAAATTTGACATTATTAATGTCCACGATGAGGTAAACTTGCGAATTTGGCCCGTTTTATAGTTAAAATCAAATGGAACAAAGCAAAGCTTTGATATAAGTTTAAATGTTATGAAATTGGCTTTACTAAATGACGTCATGACGTAGACATTTTTATCGATTATTCGTGACTTAAATGTATGTATGTATTGAGTATTGTGTTTTGAGGCCTAGGCCTATACACACTCGGTACAATTTACTGTTACAGCTTACCACCGAGATACACTATTGCAGTGCACTCTTCGGGTTCGCTGAATGTAATTGTCTATACTATATTAAACTTACTTGGGAAGTCATACCTATTGATAAGGGTATTTGTTATTAACCGCTCTGTTAGAGGTGCGAGATTTAGCTCCAGCCAAGGAGACACTGAAAACTGTTTAAAGGCCGTGAGAATCAGAGTATCTTAATTACCAGTCCAGTACCAATAGAACAGGCAAGGAAGACTCATGTTCCCCTTCACCATTTAAGTATAGAGAATATAATCTAATGGGACGACCTCTACGTTGGCCCTGTTTTACTAGAGGGAGAATATAATACAGGGGAATCGAACCGACACACCATGACGTCGAGTATTTGAGCCAACATTTACAATATGTCATTAAGGTCCAGCTCCGTTTATAGCTACCGAGTCAGAATCGGATCGGCTACGGATAACTGTGAAACCACTCATTATCGAGCATGACCGGTCGGGCCGGCCCCCACTGTATTTTCCTTCCTCCCGTAACAGGCGGCTACATAGAGAGACAGTAGAAAATATTCTCTGCGAAGTACATGTGGATTAGGAAATCATCCCCGTCGCCGAGGTTCGATCTCCGTATCTCTGCACACTCCGTAGTGTCACGAGCCCACATGTCCTCCCTTTCGTGACTTAAATGTTTTAAATATATTTGAGTACACTTTTAAGATTTTAAATAGTTCACAATTTAAAAGAAATGTAGCAAAAATTATCGACACCGAATTTCTTCAAAAATATACACTGCAAATAAATGGAGTACAACTGAATGGAATTTTAGTAGTTTCGTCACTTTCGTCTTTCTCGTTGAACGTGAAATGACCAAAGGACTGTCAAAAATATATTCCGACTTGGGTAACTCTTTCTATGGCATTTATATATCAGCCATTGGGACACATTATGAAATATTTGAACTTTTGAATGCAGATAACTCATTTTGTTGGTGTACAATGTTGGTGTAGGGTAGGGTCGGGTATCTGTGGTAGTCCGGTAACTGTGGTAGTGGGAAACCATAAAGCAACGAACGACAGCTGCATTCCGAAGTTTATTTCAGTTCACTCAACTACTCATGGAGTACGTTCTGGCTGATGTTCCTCGCGATAGTCGAAAACTTGTAGGAGAAGAAAATTACAAAACTTACTGTGTCATTTTAACTAGTGAGGAAAGTTTATTTTCATTTTCTTCAAGTCCCTGTAATTACTGATACAAACACATTTTCACCGAAACTGATTGTGGGGAGATAGTTGGAGTTAGTCGGCATAAGTTAATCACAATTAGGATGAAATATTAATTTAACCTTTAATTTGGTGGATTTTAGAAAAATATTTAGTCATTTCAAAGTAGTGTTCTAAATGTGGTAATGTCAGGGCTTCTAACTGTGGTATTGTAAAAACCATGCAAAACTCATTAGAAATTTTGTGAAAATGAAGCAAGTGTGTTTCAAAAATATAAGTAATAATATTTCAGTTCGCATTTGTTTAGCATGCCGTAAATTGTTAAAATGGAATGAAATAAGAAAAGCCATACAACAACGTAGACCTTAACGATGCCATTTCTTCTGTGCAAAGTGGATCATTAATAACATTCATTTAATAAATTAGTATATACTTCATTAGTAGTATTAAGTACTACCCACGACGATTTTTGTGTTATTTAAACGTGATTTATAGAACCTAGAGTGTGATAGCATCTGTTCCGGCTTAATATGCTTCCTTTACATGTTAATTGATTTTTACTTATGTTTTGTGGACTGAAATTGCAATAAACTGTTGGTGTTTATAACGATGCCAAACTAATAATTAGGGTGTCCAGTCATTTAATAACTTCATAAATAGCTTCATAATATTTATTCACATTATTTTCATATCGTAAAATTTGTCAATTTTAGCGAAAATGATACTACCACAGTTAGAACCCTGTATACCACATTTACCGGACCTAGCTTTTCCCTCTCCACCAAGGTCGTATAGTTTGAACACCTGTAGTTTAAGCATGCAGCAATAGAATTCGATGAGAATTGGGCTAGGTATTCAGTAAAGTATGTGTGTCAAGTTAATAGTGCTATTGCTTTCAAAATTCTATTAATTTGGTATTACAGATTGAAAAACTGAAAGTTTTCCAAAAATCTACCACAGTTAGAGGACCTTACCCTACCTATTGAGGTATCTATGTACTTTGATTATATTATCCTTTTGCTAGTTCCAAAGGCTTTAGAACTGTATAACTTGTGTGTATACCCTTTCCTGACTCAATTAAATTAAGACAGTTATTTTTTAACGTATTAATTTAATTTTATAGTATGCAAAATACTCCTATTAATGACGAGAATGTGGGTTTAGAAAAGCAATTAAAAAAATGCCGAGCTTCAATCTATATACTTATTAGTCATTAATTTTGAAATGAGGTTGGCAGCTCAATATATAATTACAAAACAAGGGGCTTCGCCCCTTGTTTAAGGGCAGCCTTAACAGTAATATGGAGCTGTAGTATGTAGTATATAGTGTTATATGATTTTGTAATTGTTTTTCTTCTACGATTAATGTATAGTAATATTTATTTGTGCCTATTTATATTTACATAATTTAGTACGCTTTTGAAACACTATACTAGACCAATTTTATTTCTACCTATGTGTGTAGGCGGAAGGTTTAACTTTAACTAACTGTACCTACTGCATAAGAAACTGAAAAACTTTGCCGGAAAATTTAAAGCCGTACACAAATGACGCCAGCGAACTTCAACATATTTTGGGACCCACCCACCTCGCATGCGTCACCCTCTTAAGCATAACATGAAAAAAACGACAATGTGTACGATGCGATTATTTATTTCCAGCTGACCCACCCTCAAAGTGGGTGGCATTATGTATGTCTGACCCTTTATCAGCCGTATAAAATGAAAGAGTTTGAATTTCCCGCAAACCTCTTTTCGAAATTAAAAAGTCGATATTTAGCCGGGATACTCATAAAGTTTGCATACAAGTGATACATCATTAGAACGGCAATGATCAGCAGAATCTAATTATGATCGAGTTCACAGCGTGTTATTTAAACAATTTTCGAATAAAATCGAAAAAACCGATTTTTTTTCTCGAAAAATCGCTATAAAAAGTGTTGTATGGGCCAGAAGTAAATAAAAAAAATCGGATTCTTATTTTTTGAAGGGCTTCAAAATGAGCTATCACTCGACAAAATCGCTTAAGTATTTCAAAATTGCTAACAATGATGTTCCAAATTATAGGAATAGGTAGAAATAAATATTGGGAAGCGACTACCTAGTAGGTATATCTTATTTGGCCATTACAAATTCATTTCCTAGGTCCACCCATTCTTTCACAAATATAATATGTACCACTAAATACTGTATTTATCCTGGAAATCTCCCTATGCTTATAGTTCACGTTGAAATTTATACCACTATAAGCCACTAACAAACTTCAATTGGTGATGATAATTAATTGCAAATTATCTAAATGCGATGAGCAAGCTAGCCACATTCCGCGTCACAAAATCCAAAAAAATCAGTGTAGACACTCTTTCAATCTTGTTAAATCGCCCCACTTGGAATCCAATATTGGGGATCGACGCAATTTCCCGCTCCATTTCAAAATTAAAACGGTCTTTAAGTACCACGATTCGCTTTCCCCAGCGAAGGGTTCGGTTCAGGTTCTCTGACGTCTTGAGTGACATCAGAATGGCGACCTTATATTCCTTGACAAGTTCCGGGATCTCAAAAGCTTTCTCGTAGATAACTGAGTAAAAAACCACGCAAGAAAAGCCAAGGACAGCATTTACAGATGCAAGAAAAACATGTTGGTCATGGAATTTAATCGCCACAAACAATCCAATAATTGACATGGAAAGACAATTAATCTTGAACCCAAATATGTTTCCAGAATTGCTTAGATTGAAGAAATGACTTAAAATTTGAAGTTGACGACAGTCGTCAAATGCCTCTTGAATATTTTCCTTTTTCCCAAGCCGATTTTTAGGATTTCTGTCAGAAATACAAAAATGCAGTTATATGCAGAATTGAAAAATGCATTAAATAAGTTCAAATTAAATTAAACTGTATCAGTAGTACTGACGTGCTCACCGTTTTAATTCCGGTTTTGATTCGTTGACAACATTTTTCAAGGAAAGTAAGCTGAATGAATAAAATAAGGTAGCAATTAAAAAAACCAAAGAATAATTCAAAAAACTCAATGAAACCACAAATTATGTAGAAAAAGGTTGTTTGAAGCTGAGTCGGTAATGCGTAGTAAACAAGTTTTGGAGTTGTTGGGTCTATTAAAATGAACGACACAATTCCAGAAGCCATTACAAATAACACATGGGGGAAAATTTGAAGAAGTAGTTCTTGTTTAGAACAATTCCGTAAATTAAAAATTGGTTCATTTTTCTTCCCGACAATAATTCCATTTCACACAACAATGAATTCGTTTAAATGAGTCCCAAACTGATGAATGAAGTAAACTGACAAACTCCAGCCGATGCAAGTCAAGAAATGAAATGAGATGTGATTGAAATTCAAGCTGTCAAGAGGTTGCGATATTTGGTGGACAAACCTCGCACATTTATAAAATGTACATAGCGCAAAAGAGGCAAGAGGTGATGCAAAATTTTGACAGTACTAATTTCCACACTGATGTAAACCTGCGAATATGTCCCGTTTTAGAGTGAATATCAAATGGGACAATGCAAAGCTTTGATAGAAGTTTAATTGTTATGAAATTGGCTGTACTAAATGACGTAGACATTTTTATCGATTACCCGTGGCCCAATTGTTTTTATGTATTTAATACACTCTTATTTCACCGACGTCAATGTGTTTGTAGATAAATAGATAAACATTTTAAAAAATTGGCGAGCTTCAACCTGTATGCCTGGTCATTAATTTAGAAATGAGTTTGGCAGTTTCATAACATTCCATTTTTTTTGGTTGCCGGACATTTTCCCCCGGAAATTTTCCCCCCGGACACTTTCCCCCCGGAAATTGTCCCCCCCGGACATTATCCCCCGCACAATTTTCCATCCATGCAGCAACCCCGGACGTTTTCCCCCCGTACCCTTATTTAAGATGCTAAGATGCATATTGCTATACGAATAAGTGATGATTCATTGAATACTATACTCACAAATCTAATTCAATCCTAAGTTTATTAAACCTTAAGTGAGATCTGCATAGTGAAATATAAAATATAAATTCAAAAGCCTAAAAAAGGATATTTAAAAAAATAGCTTAGATCATAATAATCATGAGAAAACGAATCAACGCTTCGACGCCCTTATAGAAGACTATATTTGCATTATTTTCATTAAACATTAATTTACCTTAACTCTTCAGTGTACTTGTCTATATAATTAGTTTTATTTTAGGACTGGGGGAAAACGTCCGGGGTTACTGCATGGATGGAAAATTGTGCGGGGGGATAATTTCCGGGGGGAAAATGTCCGTATACCATTTTTTTTTTTACATCCGTCCACTCTCACAGAATTGATTCAACAACGACGACAACATTATTCTAATTCCATAAAATTCTAAGTACTAAAACAAAAATCTGACTAGTAATCCTACAAGATACTTTATTCAGCGTGTCACTTCACAATTGATAAAATTGAAGCATGTCAAGTTAAATAGCAAGTGGCTTGGGCTACAAATCCAGTACCCAAATTGTAGTTTATTACACGAAATAACATTTCTTGCCCAGCCAATCGAATAGCTACCATAGTGTAGCCTGATTTGCTATAGGCTATAGGGAAGGCTCCTAGCATTGGGCAAAGTTTGGCTACCTAAGTATATCTTTCTAGAATTCTAGAATAATGGTTTAATTCATCAAAAAGAAAAACTTTCTGGCGAAATAAAACGTTCAATTTTCGAAATTTTAGTTGGTCGTTTTCATTTTTTACTGTCCACTCCCCGACTGTTCGCAGGGTATATAAAGCCAGTGAGATTTCTTTGCTAGCTTCATTAGTGACGGAGAGAGCCAAGGAAGCGGTTGAAAATTGAAAACGTCTACCTTTGTAATTAACAATACAAGTGTGCACACGACAGGAAGTTTCTTGCTGAGCTACAGATTGTTTTAATTCTGCCTTTCTAAAAGAATTCTTCGAGCAGGATCAACGATGGATCAAAGAAGCCCAAAGCCCCTGAAGCACAAACGAACAACAGACGGGAAAAAATCGGCGGGTCATCCTTATTGGACAAGGTCAAAGGCCAAGCGGACTTCACATTGTGGTATGAATTACTCTAATTCTAATAATTAAATCAATAATTAGGAAATTAGGAAACCCGTACCATAATTGACCCTTGCATTTTCACAAGATATTCGGAATACAGTTGCATCTTATGCGATAAGTTCGTATGATTAGGTAATTAACTTTCATTTTAGCACCTCCTGCTCAGGAGCTTTGAATCTAGTTGATTCAAAGATGATGATGATTTGAATGATTTGAAAAAAAAATCGGGAAATAAAATTTGTTTCAGTGGAATGGAACACACTTTTCGGGGTTTATTTAGTTGTGTAGTAGCCACTTGACCAAGTTTTGGTATCATCTCTATAATTTTAATAAAATCTTTAAAACACGTAAAAAGGTGATGTTATATTATAACATCACCTTTTTACGTGTTTTAAAAATTTTACAAAATGTTAGTCATTTTTTTTTAAGTTGGGTTGTTTCTACCCCTTTTGAGATTGTCATTTTTCAAAACAGAAAATTTTAAATGTCCAAATTTTTAATTTGAAGATGGTGTCCTAGAAATCACAAAACTTTTAGTTTTTGAAAAATCTGTCATAACATTTTAGGAGCTATATGGGCCTATGGGGTTGCAAAGTTGCAAGTAAAATGTCAGCTTTTTCATTTTTGGCGGGTGATTGTGTGAGCGAACGGTGAAAAATGCAACTGAGCTATTTTGGATTTGCTTCCAATCACCAAATTGAGATTGCACTTATTGCAAATTGCAGCGTAAATCATTAAGGGCATTGTTTTCAAAATCCGAAGAGTACATGTTGCGTGGTTCCCGTACTGGATTGTTTTTGGCATAGTTCGTTTTAACCCAGGCATAAATCGGATATCGTCTTCGAAGAACCAAAATGACCCATTTTTAATTTATGCTAGAACTAAAATGAGCTATGTCAAAAAAATAGTAAATGAGATACATGCTTACAACGCTTGTTACGAGTTTCTTAAATGAGCAAACTGTTCTATTTACATGTCTTAAAAAAGGTAGAAATGTCATATTACATGTTTTTGAAAAGGTCAAAATGTACTATTTAGGTGATTTTTTAAAAGTGCAAAATATTCTACTTACATGTTTTCTGAAATTGCAAATGTTTCTATTTAAGTAATTTTTTAATAGTGCAAAATATTCTACTTACAAGTTTTCTGAAAGTGCAAAATATTCTACTTACCTACATGTTTTCTGAAAGTGCAAAATATTCTACTTACATGTTTTCTGAAAGTGCAAATTGTTCTATTTAAGTAATTTTTTAAAAGTGCAAAATATTCTACTTACATGTTTTCTGAAAGTGCAAAATATTCTACTTACATGTTTTCTGAAAGTGCAAAATATTCTACTTACATGTTTTCTGAAAGTGCAAAATGTTGTTTAAGTGTTTTTTAAAGTGCAAAATATTCTTATTTTTTGAAAACTGCACAACGTTCTATTTACATGCTTTCATGAACATTTTATTTTAAATTTGTCTGTAGATAGTGCATTTTGCTTGAAACTAAAAATGGATATGGGTCATTTTGGTTCTTCACAGACGATATATGGGTCATTGGGATTCTTTATTCCCGATATGATATTAATGTTACAAGTAATTATAATGAACTGCCATTTTATTATTTGTATTTATTTACTCCAAGCAGATGGAGAGAACAGCGGGTCAGAATCACCTCCTCATCAGCCACCACTCAAGAGACGAACGAGACTGGGTGCGAAACAAGCGGGTAAATCTGTGGGAATTAAAAATAATGATGCCGGGCCAATCAATTTACGCACCGTCCATGATGAATACGCTTCTGCAGAAATTGCTTTACAAAATGATCTTGTAAGTCTAATTCAAAACTGTTTCTCTATTTTCTCCCAGTAAAATCTAAAATCCAGCAGTTTCTTTTTCTTAAAGAGTCAAAAGCCTTCTTCTCATGCTTCTTTTACAATTTTCTTTCAGGTTCTTGAGTCGTTGTTGCGGTACATGAACCAGAGCGATCTCCTAAGTTGCCGCATCGTGAACAAGCAGTGGCAGTACGAAGCGACGAAGGAACTTCGAAGGCGGAAATTAGTCATCAGATTTTCGTTTGACTCCCAAGGAGACCAAGTGAGTCGGGACATGGCATTTCAGGATATTTGCAGACGTCTCAGGGAATGCAGAACCCCGTCGCTCCTCTTATATTTACAAATGCAAACAGCTCCTCTCAACGATGTGGGAACTGCGGGAGTGACAAGAATTTTCACCACCGTTGGGTATCAACTGAAATATTTGGTGCTGCATATGAATGGTTCGATGTACGGAGGCTCTTGCGGGAATTCCTCCTTGACGACTCATCTCCGAAATCTTGTCTTTCGTCAGGTTCTAAATCTGGAATTCCTGGAGATAAACTTCCCTATGAATGAGCAATGGGAGGAGGATCTGGAGACAGGAGTTAATTCATTTCACGAAATGTTGCAGCTCCCAAATTTAAAAACATTTAACGTAACAGGAATGCCACCTCCAAAATTCTTTGCGCACATCATGAATGCGGCTGTCAACTTGAGATATGTGGGAATTGTTTGGTCAACAGGGTCACCTTCACTGTCCATCCAGTTTTTTTTCGCTCTTATTTCCCTTCTTGGACGTGTCTCATCTTTGGAGGAATTTTCGTCAGCGTGCATCAAGTATTTTCTGAGAGCTGAGGGGAGGGATAAGATTCACCTTGTGAAACGTTTGAGAGTTTACCTCGATGATTCTGACGTTGAGTACGATGAACGGAGCATTGAGCTGATCCAAAATTTTCTGACAGAACACAAGGACAAGGAGAGTCTCCAACTGGAAACCTTTGAGTGTGATGCTACAATATTTTACAAAGTGACGTCCTTCACTCCAAGAATTGTGGGTGTCATCAACCAGATTTTGAAGTGCAGTGCAGGATCACTCCAGAAACTAAGAATTGAACCGGCAAAATGGTTTGTGGAGCCGCTCATCATCCCGTCTCGTTTACCGAAATTAAAAGAAATTTGCTTTGATTGCTTTCGGAGTAGTCGCGAAGGGGCTCTTCGTGGTCTTGGATTTTTTCCACCAGGATTCAACATGAACACCAGTTTCCCAAATGTTTCGACGATTGTTCTATTGAAATGCTCTGTACCCGTCTTCCGTCTCTTTGTCAGCCGCATGGAAATTGAGATGACTGATCCGGTCCCAAGTATTCAGTGGATTATTTTGATCGAGTCAGACAGGAATGACTCCAGTCTTCTTCCTCTTGCGTCTGATTTTCGACGCGTTTTTCCAAACCTTTTGTCTATTAAGTACGTTGACAAGGAAAAATACTACAAAATATAGTTTGTGTCAAGATTTGCAAGTTGGAGATTATAAGATGAAAAATAAATGAAATATCTTTGTTATCGCTCTCTCAGTCTCTGTTTTGACTGTAGGGAAGTTGAAAAATAGAAAATCGTTGCGATTAAGTATAGGTATAGGTGGTTGATTGAGAAGAATTTTTGTAATTTATTTCCTTGCCCAAGTTTATCTAGCATTGAATGGTAGTTTAGTTATTGTAATTAAAACGTATTAGACTATTAGACTTATTACAATTTACAGGAGATTTTACACGATATGAATTTGATGTAGTATAAGCTGCTGTGATTGATATGATGACATTGTTTATTACATGTGTGATTTGTTACAGAAATAATTATTGCATTTAGTTACAATATATAGGTGTTGTGAAGCCTGTAATTTCAATAGAAAATTAATCAAGGTACGCAATTTAATATCCAATAAAAACAAATTAAACTGTAGTGTGCAAAATGTTGTTTAAATTTACCTAAGCATCCAAATTCGGAATCGCTCAACCATTATCAATGTATTATGTGTAATTTATTAGTAAGATTTGTTTAACTGGGGAAATAAAGAAGAAAAGCGAAAGTTTTGTTTAAGCGACTTGTTTACCTATGTTTACCGACCACGTCATATCGCATCTCTTCATCCTTTACGACGAATCCCTTACGAGAAAAGCGCATCCTTCGCAGCCGCATACCCTACCTAGTCTCACGGTTTAGGAGTGAGAAGGAGGTTATAGTTCCTATTTTTGTTTTTATAAATAGGAGTTTTATTACAAAAAGTCTACCAAGAGCAGCACATACACATAAACAAGTAGTTTGAACATTGCCACTATTAATAAAATGACAGGATAGAAGAAAGACAGAAAATTACTTTTGTGTATACAGTTCGGTGCTAAAGCTCATAATTGCATGTAGCTATATTTAAACACTTAAATATTTGTTCATATTTTTTTTTCTAAACTCTATAAGGTTGGCAATATTAATTGAAAAGTTCTCGCAACTTATATTTGTGCTACTACTTAACTTAATAGTAACCTAAAGAGCATAAAATGAAATTATACTTACGAATTAAACTAAAATTATTTAAATGTGATAAGCAAGCTAGCCAGATTCCGTGTTACAAAATCCAAGAAAATCAGAGTCGACATCCTTTCCATCTTGTTAAATCCACCCACTTGGATTCCAATGTTTGGGATTGACGCAATCTCCCGCTCCATTTCAAAAGTGAAACGATCCCTTTGAACCACGATTTGCTTTCCCGAACGAAGTTTTCGTTGGAGGCACTCTGACGTCTTGAGTGATACCAGAATGGAGCTCTTGTACTCCTTGACGAGTTCTGGGATCTCAAACGCTTTTTCGTAGATAACTGAGTAGAAAACCACGCAATTACAACCAATGAGAGCATTTAGACACGCAAGATAAATGTGTTTGTTGTGGAATTTAATCGCAACAAACATTCCAAAAATTGACAAGGAAATAAAAAGAATCTTGAACCCAAATATGCTTCCTGCATTGCTCAGATTGAAAAAATGATTCAAAATTTGAAGCTGACGACAGTCGTCAAATGCCTCCTGAATATTTTCTTTTTTCTCCAACCGACTCTTAAGACTTCTGTGAAATACAATAACAATACATATAGTTAGAATTTTAAAACGCATTAAATAATTCAACACAAAATTAAACGTAAGTACATACAAGTTCATCGCTTTGATTCCAGCTTTAAGTCGTTTGCAACAGTTTTCAAGAAACGTAAGCTGAAAGAATAAATTAGTGTAGATATTAAAAACACCAAATAATATTGTAAAAAACTCAATGAAACCGCAGATTGTGTATGAAAGTGCTGTTTGAAATTGAGTAGGTAAAGCGTAGTAAAAAAGTTGGGTGTTGTAGGATCAACTAAAATGAATGACACGGGTCCAAAAACTAGTACAAATACTACATGAGGGAAAATTTGAAGAAGTAGTTCTTGTTTAGAAAAATTCCGTAAACTAAAAATTGGCTCAATTTCTTTTTCAATAATAATTCCATTCCACACAACAATGATTTCATTTAAATGAATTCTAAGCAGTAGAATGAAGTAAGCGGATGAAATACAGCCGACACAAGTCAAGAAATGAAACGAAATGTGATAGAAATTCAAGGTGTCAAGAGGTCGCAGAATTTGGTTAAAAAATCCTCCACATTTATAAGATGTGCACAGCACAAAACAAGTCACGCTGAAGTGCGACAACAATAATTTCCACAATGAGGTGAACTTGCAAATTTGTCCTGTTGTAGATTTAAAATCAAATGGCACAAAGCAAAGCTTTGATAGAAGTTTAATTGTTTTTAAATTGGCTTTACTAAATGACATAGCCATTTTATTAATAATTATCCGTGGTCTAAATTCAATATATTTTAATACACTTTTAAGATTTAAAATGAATTCAAAATTCAAAAGAAACATAATAAAAATTGTCTACACTGAATTTCTTCAAAAATAACCACTGCAAGTAAAGTAAATGGAGTACAACCTAATGAAATTTCAATAGTTTCGTCTTTCTCGTTGAACATTAAATGGCTGAAGGACTTTACAAAGTATAAATGACAACTTTATATAGCGCAGCTACGTTTGTTATGAGAGCTCCACGGTTAAAACTATATTCCAACTTCAGACTTGGCCAACTCTTTTTAGCATTTATAAAATATTCAAGGCATTTGTCAATTTATTTTTGAGCCATTGCATTGTGACACAACATGATGAAATATTTGGTTGAACTTTTAATGGAATTTATAGTCTTGATCAACGCTCTTACCTAAGTAAGGGATGGTCCATCAATGATGTCATTCAAGTTACCCCTCTTTAGGATCCGCCCACTCCCATATGTTATTATCATCACCTTAGCGTTATCATCAATACCCGACCAACAATGTTTACGGATGATCCCTAATTTCTTCTACTCTCAAAAATCAATACCGACGTTGAATAAATAGCTTTACTATGGTAGAACTGTCAACTGTGTAAGTGGTGGGTCAAGTATCACAACCTATGTACTGAGGTATCTACTTTCCTCGTATCCTTTTTCTGGTTCTAAAGGCTTTAGAACTGCACAACTTGTATGTGTCGTGTGTGTACTTTCCTGGCGCAATTAAGACTTGTTTTTTACCATTTTAACGTATTGAAAAGCATTTAAATTTATAGTTTGCACAAACTCTCGTTTTACCGACGTGAATGTGTTCATAGATAAATAGATAAGCATTAAAAAAATTAGCGAGCTTCAACCTATGCCTGGTCATTAATTTTGACACGAGTTTGGCAGTTTAATAAATCCATAAATATTGGGTGGGGGGGGGGGAGGCGACTAACTTGTAGGTGTATCTTGTTTTGCTATTCCAAGTTAGGCATTAAATTGCAAATCTTTTATAACAAAAACAATATTACACTGGATTTATAAAGTCATCACTAGCACAATGCCGCGCTCAATGATATGCTAATGGGTGTCTACTTATCGAGACAACACGATTCTTCTTGTACTTTTAATTTCAATTTTTATAATTTTTAAAGTTTATTACAAAAATCCAACCAGAGACATATTATTATGTCGCATAAAAAAAAGAAAAAATGTTTGCACAAAGTCACTAGTAATAATAGAACATAGAAAGAAAATTGCTTTTGTATTTACAGCGCTGCGCTGTGTAAAAATTACACGTGTGCATTTTCCATATTAAATTATTTTTCTAAACGCTATAAGGTTGGAAATAATAACTAAACCGTTTTTTATTTTACTATACATAGCTAAAACATATTTTGATTGTTTTTCAATCAATCTTTCATGTTTTTGTATTAACAATAACAAGCACTAAATAATTTTAATACTCTAAAATAACTTAAAACGCTGGCTTATAATAATCATCTGCTTGAATATGCGCTCAAACACTGCTTAAATACATCATAACAGATTTTTAAAACTTACCGTATATCCTATAATAGTATATTCCGCGTACTATTCAAATTTCCCCTGTTCTGACCCACGTATTATTATAGGATACTTACAGTATTTCTAATTGACCATCCCCATGCAAATTAAATGTTAAAATTGATGACTCATAAACACTAGTGTCTTCAATCAAGTGAAATAATACTTTGCGTTTAGTGTACTACTAAGAGAGGATTCAATTTCTCGAGAATTTTAAAACGTGACAAACAGAATTCGTAAAATACATTTTTTGTATTCTTACTACTTAAAAAATAATTATTTTCAATTAAAATTTCCTTAATTAAATCGCATAATATTTCTCTGCTTGACACTGATCGATTCTTTTAAGTCTGACTATAAGCAATGCACTACATAAAGGGTGGGCCATTTATTTCCGGGGATTCTAACAGGCTATAAAAGCCAAGTTAATTCTTCGAATATAACGACCAATATACCAAAATAAAGACAATTTTTGGGAAATTTGTTTGACACCTTATCTACTGAAATCGGCCAAAAATTGGTTGCAAAATGGCCTAACTAACAAAAATCACTGTGTTTAGATTTTTTGGTCAATCCTAAAATTATTGTTTAACAACTTTCATTTAAAATTAAAGCGTAAAGCAATGCAGAATACAAACATTGAAATTCAAATATTCCAAAAGAAAAAAACCTGGCAAACATTTAAAAATTTGAAAAATTTGAAAATTTTGAAAATTTAAAAATTTTGAAATTTTGATTTTTTGAAAATTTGAAAATTTGGATTTGAAAATTTTAAAATGTTTGCCAGGTTTTTTTTGTTGGGATATTTCAAGTTCAATGTTTCTAGTCTGCATTGTTTTACGCTTTAATTTTAAATGAAAGTTTTTAAACCATAGTTTTAGGATTGACCAAAACATCTAAAAACTGTGATTTTTGTTAGTTAGGCCATTTTGTAACTCATTCCGAACCGATTTTAATAAATGAGATTTCAAACAAATCTCCCAGAAATCGTCTTTATTTTGGTATATTGCTGGTTATATTCGAATAATAGACTTGGCTTTTATAGCCTCCTAGAATCCCCGGATATAAATGGCCCACCCTGTATTTGCAAAACTTCATATCGTGGGCGAAGTATCAAATCCGCTTCCTTCCATTTTACCCTAAAAACAAATTCGCTTCCTTCCAATTTTGATAAAAATAAGCGTTTTTGTTGACCAAATCATAATTGCATGCATATGAAAATTGAAAATTGCTCTAATTGCATCAAATCCTAAAACGCAAAACGTTCTAACTACATGGATTTTAAAACTGCAAATGGTTCTAACTACATGATTTAAAAAAATCAAAATCCACTAAATACATGATGGTAGTCACAAACTGTTCTAACGACATGATTTTAAATGCAATTTGTTCTAACTACATAGGCTTAAGTTGCAAACTAATCTAACTAGGTACATGATTTTAAAAAATACAAAATGTTATAACTACATTGTATTAAGTTGCAAACTAATCTAACTACATAATTTAAAAAAATGCAAAACATTCTAACTACGTGATTCAAGAGCGCAATTTGCTCTAACTACATGGTTTTTAAAAGTTCAAAAGGTTCTAACTACATGACTTTGAGTGGCAAACTGTTCTAACCAGATAATTTTAAATAGTACAAAATGTTTTAATTGCATCATATCCTAAAACGCAAAACGTTCTAACAACGTGGATTTTAAAACTGCTAATGGTTCTAACTACATAATTTTAAAAAAATCAAAATCCACTAAATAACAGTTACATGATGTTAGTAACAAACTGTTCTAACTGCAAGGTTTTATGTTGAAAATTAATCTAAGTACATGGTTTTAAGTTAAAAACCTATCTAACCACATAATAAGAAAATTTCAAAAAATGTCGTTAGAACCATTTGCAGTTTTTAAATCCATGTAGTTAGAACGTTTTGCGTTTTAGAATTTGATGCAATTAGAGCAATTTGCACTTTTTATATGCATGCAATAATGAATTGGTGAACAAAACGCTTATTTTTATCAAAATTGGAGGGAAGCGGATTTGATACTTCGCCCACGATATGTATGTTGTCACTCGCAACAAAAACTTAAAATGATGAAGAATTAAATGCAAACTATTTAAATGTGATAAGCAAGCCAGCAACATTTCGTGTCACAAAATCCAAGAAAATCAGCGTAGACATCCTCTCCATCTTGTTAAATCCACCCACTTGGATTCCAATGTTGGGGATGGAAGCAATTTCGCGCTCCATTTCAAAAGTGAAACGATCTCTTTGCACCACGATTTGCTTTCCCGGACGAAGTTTTCGTTGCAGGTTCTTTGACGTCTTGAGGGACACCAAAATGGAGCTCTTGTACTCCTTGACGAGTTCTGGGATCTCAAACGCTTTTTCGTAGATAACTGAGTAGAAAACCACGCAATTACAACCAATGAGAGCATTCAGAGACGCAAGATACACGTGTTCGTTATGAAATTTAATTGCAACAAACAATCCAAAAATTGACAAGGAAATAAAAAGAATCTTGAACCCAAATATGCTTCCAGAATTGCTCAGATTGAAGAAATGGTTCAAAATTTGGAGCTGACGACAGTCGTCAAATGCCTCCTGAATATTTTCTTTTTTTCCCAACCGACTCTTAAGATTTCTGTGAAATTCAATAAAAATAATTAGAACTGAAAAAAGCATTAAATAATTTAAAACCGCATTAAACAATTTAAAAACGCATTAAATAATTTAAAACGTAAGTACGTACGTGTTCATCGCTTTGATTCCAGCTTTGAGTCGTTTGCAACAGTTTTCAAGGAAGGTAAGTTGAAAGAATAAATGAATGTAGGTATTAAAAACACCAAATAATATTGTAAAAAACTCAATTAAACCGCAGATTGCGTATGAAAGTGCTGTTTGAAATTGAGTAGGTAAAGCGTAGTAAAAAAGTTGGGGTGTTGTGGGATCGATTAAAATGAATGACACAGGTCCAAAAGCTAGTACAAATACCACATGAGGGAAAATTTGAAGAAGTTGTTCTTGTTTAGAACAATTCCGTAAACTAAAAATTGGTTTAATTCCTTCCTTTCCTCCAATAATAATTCCATTCCATACAACAATGAATTCGTCTAAATGAGTCCGAAGCAGTAGAATGAAGTAAGCAGATGAAATACAGCCGACGCAAGTTAAGAAATGAAATGAAATGTGATAGAAATTCAAGCTGTCAAGAGGTTGTAGAATTTGGTTAAAAAATCCGCCACATTTATAAAATGTGCACAGCACAAAACAAGTCACGCTTAAGTACGACAATACTAATTTCCACACTGAGGTAAACTTGCGAATTTGTCCCGTTTTAGGGTTAAAATCAAATGGAGCGAAGCGAAGCTTTGATAGAAGTTTAATCGTTAAGAAATTGGCTTTACTAAAGGACGTAGCCATTTTATCGATTATCCGTGGCCTAAATTTTTTAATATATTTTAATACACTTTTAAGATTTAAAATTAATTCAAAATTCAAAAGAATCATAACACAAATTGTCTGCACTGCAAAATTTGCAATGAAGTACAACTAATGCGATTTATATGTATATTTGCACTATTTTTCTTGCTCTACAGTTTGGAATATAGTTCGACGTGGCATTAAATAGGCTTCCTAGGACTTATACTATATTCAAGGTGCTTGTCAATTAACTTTCCAGAAATTGCTTGGGATGAATAATTAAATATTTGGTTGGACTGTTAATGGAATATAAATATTGATCAACGCTGAACACACTTACAAAAAAAATGGCATATAAAGGATGTCACTCAAATTAAAACTCTTTCCCCGACCCAATACTCCCATGTCATCACTTTAACATTAACTAAACGAATATGTTTACCAAGGCCTGCCATCATTAGACCCACACTAAGCCTTCCAATGACATAATTCATGGACAACCCCTTGTTTTTTCTACTTCAAGGTGAGTGATATTTTTTCCTGAAATTAGGACGAATAATTACATATTTGGTGAGACAGATATAATTAAATTATTATTGTCTTGATCCACGATCTTACGTAAAAGATGGTCCATAAATTGTGTCACCCAAATTACTACTCTTTTAGGACATACCGATTATCATGTCATCCCTTGAACATTAGCTAAACGGTTATTTTTAACATGGCCTGTCATCATTAGACCCGCTAACCCTTTCTGCCTTTGTTCTTCTACTGCTAAAAAATAACAGGAAGTATAGTACATAGCCTTATCTAGGAAGTAGATACTGCATAATTGGTGGATCAAGTATCAAAACTCTGTATCTGAATTTATTTACGTTTACCTGATTTTCAAAAACGGCGTATCTCCAACAATTTCGTTGCAGAAATATGTCGAATGTTGGATATCTTATTCCGCTTTTGAAGTTTCTGTATTATTTTTCAGGAATTTATTGTATGTATGTATGAGAGAGTATAGGGACTTGAAGACTTTACATCCATCGTCCCACTCTTTTCAATTACTATTTGATTTGAAGCACCCGCGATATAGTTATGGAACTAAATCACATTGGGGTTCTCATCATTTTCTTAGTTACTATTTTAATTGCTAGTCGCGTGTGGCGCTGCGGACCGGGTTAAGAGGATAGATTAAACTGCATCTCTGCAACGACATTCTATTCCGGCAGAGCCGCGGATCACCGTGGAACTACAACGCAATAGCTGAGGGGTCTCAATCCTCCTCTAGAGCGAATTCAGCGTCACAGTGCACCGGCCGACCCCTGAACTATTAGAGAGAGCAGACGAGAGCGGTGAGCTGGAAGAGCAAGTAGTAAACAGTTGGTGTGGGTATAGGTATATACAAAGTGTACGTGGCTTGGCTACGGAATGTCCGTATTAAGGCATATATATCTCCGTCTCTCGCACAAGGCCACGGATAAACATACATACCACCAGTCCACTTATACCATCTCCCTACCCCAAACTGAATCTTCCTCACTTCAACCAGACCCAACTCAACTCGAATGCAATCCAAGTTTGGGGTCGACTCCCCCGACTTCGCAATCCAGCGCCCATCATACTGGACTGCCAAGCCGGGGTTTCAGGAATTTATTGTAATATTCCTTACTCTGTTATCGTTAAAGTGAGTTTAAAAAAGCTTAATGGGTTTTTTGAAAACCGCATAAAGAAGTTACCTCCAAAGTAATGCCTTTTCAAATATTTAAAGAAAAAAACCAATTTAAATTTACTTCTACGGTAAATGCCTGAGTGAAGTATTTTTCTAAACAAAATTTGTATTTATTATATTAAATTAAATTAAAACACGATTGTTAGGGTTGTATTGCATGCGAAATCTAAAAAACAAAAATATAAACTTAGGCGAACCATCAATCATTAATTCAGCTGCTCTAAAATATTTACTCAAGTTCGTTAAAAACAATTGCATAGAATAATAATTGCTTCAGAACTGTAAAAACTTGTCTGTGTCGTGTGTTTACTTTCCTGGCTCAATTAAAACAGTTATTTTTTAACGTATTGACAAGCATTTAATTTTATGAAATATAACTGCTGGTACTCCTAAGGGTAAAATTTCTATCCTGATCAATAATTATTATTATTAAACTCAATTTAACGATAAAAATGAACTACTTGCAAAACTTCATGCATCTATTGCTGCTACTAGCAACAACTTAAACGGATGAACAGAATTAAATGCGAACTATTTAAATGTAATGAGCAAGCCAGCAACATTCTGTGTCACAAAATCCAAGAAAATCAGCGTCGACATCCTTTCCATCTGGTTAAATCCACCCACTTGGATTCCAATGTTGGGAATCGAAGCAATTTTGCGCTCCATTTCGAAAGTAAAACGGTCCCTTTGCACCACGATTCTCTTTCCCCAACGAAGTTTTCGTTGCAGGCTCTCTGACGTCTTGAGTGACACCAGAATGACGCTTTTGTATTCCTTGACGAGTTCTGGGATCTCAAACGCTTTCTCGTAGACCACTGAGTAGAAAACCACACAAGAACTGCCATCGAGTCCACTGAGACACGCAAGGAAAACATGTTGGTCATGGAATTTAATCGCCACAAACAATCCAAGAATTGACAGGGAAATAAAAAGAACCTTGAACCCAAATATGCTCCCAGAATTGCTCAGATTAAAGAAATTGCTCAAAATTTGGAGCTGGCGAGAGTCGTCAATCGCATCCCGGATTTTATCTTTTTCTCCCAAGCGATTGTTAAGATTCCTGTGAAATACAAAAATACTGTTAAATGCAGAATTCAAAAACGAATTAAATAAGTTAGAACAAAATTAAGCGTTATCATTAGTGCTTACGTGTTCATGTTTTTAATTCCAGTTTTGAGTCGCTGAGTACATTTTTCAAGGAAAGTAAGCTGAATGAATACAATAAGGTAGCAATTTAAAAAGCCAAAGAATAGTGCAAAAAACTCAATAGAACCACAAATTATGTAGAAAAACGTTGTTTGAAGCTGAGTCGGTAAAGCACAGTAAAACAGTTGGGGTGTTGTGGGATCCATTAAAATGAAAGAAACAATCCCAGTAACCAATACAAATACAACATGAGGGAAAATTTGAAGAAGTAATTCTTGTTTAGAACAATTCCGTAAATTAAAAGTTGGTTCACTTTCTGGTTTATTTTTGGCCTTTCCCCCAACAATAATTCCATTCCACACAATGATGATGTCATTTAAATGAGTCCGAAACTGATGAATAAAGTAATCTGATAAACTCCAGCCGACGCAGGTCAAGAAATGAATTGAAATGTGATTGAAATTCAAACTGTCAAGAGGTTGCATTATTTGGTGGACAAAACTGACACATTTATAAAATGTACCCAGGACAAAAGAGATAATGTACAAGTTTGATAATATTAATTTCCAAACTGAGGTAAACTTGCGAATTTGCCCCGTTTCGGAGTTAAAATCAAATGGAACAATGCAAAGCTTTGATAGAAATTTAATTGTTATAACATTCGCTTTACTAACTGACGTGGCCATTTTTATCGGTTATCTGTGCCCTAATTTTTTCAATATATTTTGATACACTTTTAAGATTGAAAATAATTCAAAATTTTATTAAAAGAATTTATAACACAAATTGTCTGCACTGCAAATTAAGAACAACCTAATGCGATTCAAATAGCTTTGATATTTTTCTTACACATGAAATGTATGACCAAGCACTGGACAAAGAATAAGTGACAATGGTATTGCGTTTTTTGCTAAGTTTAGTAGCGGAGCTTTACGATTAAGAATATAGTGCGTCATGGCTATAATTAAGCTTTTTCGAACTTATAAAATATTCAAGGTGTGCCAATTTATTTTCTTGAAATTAGGGCGAATAATGAAATATTTGGTTAGACAGCTATAATTAAATTACTATTTTGATCCACGCTTTTACATAAAAGTTAGTCCATAAATGATGTCACCCAAATTACTACCCTTTGAGGACACACCGATTATCATGTCATCACTTTAACATTTTTCCTATTTTGACCCTATTTTGTCCTATAATAAGAGTTTTTCGAGCGAGAAATAATTTAAAGAATTTTGAGTTTATTAAATTGAAGTTTTAATTAGGTGATAGATAGTATCTGTTAACAACAAATTAGATTAGATGTAGAAAGTCCACCAAAACAAAAATCAAATTTTAGCATTTGGCCGCGCTGTAATTTCTACGTTTTGTTCCGATTTTGACGAAATTTGATGTTTTCTAACGTTTAGACTCTTTTCTAAAAACTGGGTTTAGGATTTTTAAAATTCAAAATTTTTCAATTTCTTGAAAAACTGTGGAGAAAACTTTATTTTTAAGGCCTAATTTCATAGGCCATTTTATTTTTTAAAAAATTAAATCTTTCGAATTTTGAAAAATCTTAAAATTACTTTTTCGACAAGAGTCTAAACTTTTAAAAAAACATCACATTTTGTCAAAATCGGATGAGAACTGTAGAAGTTATAGGGCGGCAAAATATATAAATTTGATTTTTTTTTAAACTTTGGCGGGCTACTGTGACCAAACGCCAAACAACGCAAAATGCAGTCGAGTTACATTGGATCTCCACTATTTAAATGTAGCCTGGTTTTTGTAGACATGGCTTTTTGAAATTGGCGGGTTCCACGTGAAACCATTCCCTTGTTAGAGGAAACTTTAATCGATACGGAGTCATGAAAAAAGACCGAGTGAAAATGGTCAATCAGAAAAATATCTTCTAACAAACTATACAATGGTGTTTGTCCCTCGTACTTCATCTATCTGTTACCACTAACAACAACGTTAAAATGATGAACATAATTAAATGAAAATTATTTAAATGTGATGAGCAAGCTGGCCACATTCTGTGTCACAAAATCCAAGAAAATCAGCGTAGACATCCTCTCCATGTTGTTAAATCCACCCACTTGGATTCCAATGTTAGGGATCGAAGCAATTTCGCGCTCCATTTCAGAAGTAAAACCATCTTTTTGTAACAGGACTCGCTTTCCCGAACGATGTTGTCGTTGGAGGTTCTCTGACGTCTTGAGTGACACCAGAATGACGCTTTTGTACTCCTTGACGAGTTCTGGGATCTCAAACGCTTTCTCGTAGACCACTGAGTAGAAAACTACGCAAGAACAGCCAAGGAGAGCATTCAGAGACGCGAGAAAAACGTGTTCGTCATGAAATTTAATCGCCACAAACAATCCTAGAATTGACATGGACAGAAAAATAATCTTGAACCAAAATATGCTTCCAGAATTTCCCAGATTAAAGAAATGATTCAGAACTTGGAGTTGACGACAGTCCTCATATGCCTCTTGAATATTTTCCTTTTTCCCCATCCGATTCTTAAGATTTCTATAAAATACAATTAAGTTCAAAATTGAAAAATACTTTAAATAAATTCAGAAAAGCTTAAACGTTATCATTAGTACTCACGTGTTCATCGTTTTAATTCCAGTTTTAAGTCGCCGTGTACATTTTTCAAAGAAAGTAAGCTGAATGAATGCAATAATGTAGGCAGTAAAAACGCCAAAGAATATTGTAAAAAACTCAATAAAACCACAAATTATGTAGAAAAACATTGTTTGAAGCTGAGTCGGTAAAACATAGTAAAACAGTTGTGGTGTTGTTGGGTCTATTAAAAGGAATGACACCATCCCAGTAACTATTACAAATGACACAGGAGGGAAAACTTGAATGAGTAGATCTTGTTTTGAAAAATTTCGTAAATTAATAATAGGTTCATTCCCTGTGTTATGTTTTTCCGTCCCAACTTTTCCAATAAAAATTCCATTCCACACAATAATGATGGCGTTTACATGAGCCCGAAATTGTAGAGCCAAGTAAGCTGCGAAACTACAAGAGGCGCAAACCAGTAAATGGAATGAAATGTGATAGAAATTCAAGCTGTCAAGAGGTTGAAATATTTGGTCAACTAGCCTCACACATTTATAAAATGTGCATAGCACAAAACAAGTTACGCTAAAGTATGAGCGCACTAATTTCCATACTGAGTTAAACTTGCGAATTTGTCCCGTTTCAGCGTCAAAATCAAATGGAACAAAGCAAAGCTTTGATAGAAGTTTAATTGTTACAAAATTAGCTTTACTAAATGATGTAGCCATCGGTATTGATTTTAATGATTTTCGATAAAATAATTGTTTTGCTCAGTGTATTTCGATAAAATTTCAAGATTTAAACTAATTACAAATTTTACAAGAGATGTAATACAAATTTTCTACGCTGAATTTCTTTAGAAGTATACACTGCAAATTATGTACAATTTAATGTGATTCAACTAGTTTCGATATTCTTGTTAAACATGACCAAACACTGGACAAAGAATACATTACAATAATAGCAGTTAAGTTTTGTAGGGGAGCTCTACGGCTCAGAAAAACTCACGATCAGAAGGAGTATTGAGCGACGTGGCTGTAATGCTTTCTTTCGCGCACTTAAAAAAAAATATCCAAGTTTGTATCGATTTATTTTCCAGAAATTGGAAAAAAATAAACAAAAACATTTGGCAGAACTGTTAATGGAATTATAATCTTGATCAACGTTCTTACGTAAGGGATGGTCCATAAAGGATGTCTCCCAAAGTTCCCATCTTTAAGCACCCACCAACCCCGATGTCATCAGTTGAACACTACCTAAACTACCTAAATGGAATTTCTGTGTCTGCTTTCCACTTTCCTGGCGCTATTAAGTCAGTGATATTATTTAAGGCATTGAAAAGCATTTGACTTTATAGTGTGCATATATGTAACACTCTGATTATATAACGATGGCGATGTGTTAAGAAAAGCATTACGTATCATTCCCATAAAAAATGTGGTATGGACGCCCCGCTTTTAAAATAATGTGTTTCACTTTACATAATTATGTATTTACGAGATTTTAGAATTAAAATAAAACTCATCAATAAACACTTAAATTAAATGGGTTTTGAAATCGAGTGTGGTGATATAAACAGTAGGTCATAGCCTATAGCTGCTTAAAGCTACGTGACTACGCCGGTGACGAGTGATCGAGTGTCTTGATGATATGCGACTCTTGCTCCCGTTTAACTCTACATTTAATTACATGAAAGTGAAAGTGCCTATTTAAAACTTATTTAATTAAAACCTATTTCTCTCTTTCAAAATATATAATGACGTGTTATAAATACTCTCACTGTAGAAGTACTGTGTAAGAGGAGGATCAAGTATCAAAACCATATATCTGAATTCATTTACGTGTTCCTAATTTTTAATATAGTTAATAATAGTTAAAACTCTCAGCCTCAGAAATACACATTTTTAAAAAAATTTCGAAACAAATTGAAATTTTCGAATTTTCAAAAATCCTGAAATTACTTTTTAGATAAACATACAAAGATGTTGTATTTCAAATTTTATGAAAATTGAAAAAAAACTGTGGGAGCTAGAGCGCGGTGATATTCGCAGAAATCGATATTTTTGAAATTGCTCGCGCGATTGCGGCCGAACAACAAATTTTGCAGTCGAACGAATATACAAGCAGAGGTCACTCATATGGATAGTATACGTTCCGGGTAGTTTCGCCTCATTCTGTAGTTTCAAGTAAGGAAGCTTCCCATGTGAGTAGTAAACCACGCGAGAGCAGGCAAGGAGAGAATTTACAGATGCAAGAAAAACATGTTGGTCATTGAATTTAATCGCCACAAACAATCCAAGAATTGACAAGGAAATATAAAGAATCTTGAATCCAAATATACTTCCAGCATTGCTCAGATTAAAGAAATGGATCAAAATTTGGAACTGGCGACAGTCGTCAATCGCCTCCTGGATTTTATCTTTTTCTTCCAACCGATTGTTAAGATTTCTGTTAAATACAAAACTGTTAAATTATATGCAGAATTGAAAGACGCTGTACAAATTAAAGAAATATTAAACGTTATCAATATTGCTGACGTGTTCATCGTGTCGATTCCAGTTTTGAGTCGCCGAGTGCATTTCTCAAGGAAAGTAAGCTGAATGAATGCAATAATGTAGGTATTATAAAAGCCAAAGAATATTGTAAAAATCTCAATGGAACCCAAAATAATGTAGAAAAACATTGTTTGAAGCTGAGTCGGTAAAACGTAATAAAACAGTTGAGGTGTTGTTGGATGTATTAGCATAAATGACACAGACCCAGAAACTATTACTAAACCCATATAAGGAAAAATTTGAAGAAATAGTTCTTGTTTAGAAACATTAAAAATGTAAATTAAAAATTGGTTCGTTTTGACTTTTAATATGAATTGTTTCCTTTCCTTCAATAATAATCTTATTCCACACAACAATGAATTCGTTTAAATGAGTCCGAAACTGATGAATGAAGTAATGTGATAAACTCCAGCCCACGCAAGTCAAGAAATGGAGAATGAAATGTGATTGAAATTCAAGCTGTTGAGAGGTAGCAATATTTGGTTCACAAACCCAAAATATTTATAAAATGTACATAGCCGAAAGAAGGGGGTGTAAAATTTTGACAATATTAATTTTCAAACTGAGGTGAACTTGCAAATTTGACCCGTCTTACAAGTTAGTGTTAAAATCAAATGGAACAAAGCAAAGACTAGATAGAAGTTGAACTGTTATAACATTTGCTTTACCAAATGACGTAGCCATTTTTTCGATTATCCGTGACCTAATTGTTTCAATATATTGTAATACACTTTCCAGATTGAAAATATAATTCAAATTTAATTTCAACACAAACAGTCAAAACTGAGATTTTTCGAAAAAATACACTGCAAATTAAATACAGCTTGGTAGTCGTATTCTACGGATTAAAAAGAGTGCGACAGGGTTATTATTATTATTGATTTATTTACGGCAGGCCGAGGCCCAAAATACAAAAGTACAGACACACATATTCATAATTATAGTACTGCCTAATCAGCCTTATATATAAGCTTTCTCGCACTTACAAAATATTTAAAGCATGTGTCGTTTTATTTCCCAGAAAGAGGGACGAATAATAAAATATATGATTGGACTTTTATTTGGAATTATAATCGTGATCAACGCTCTTACATAAAAATGAAAATAAATAATGTTGCCCAAATTACTACTCTTTTAGGGTCCACCTACCCCCATTTCATCACTTTAATTTTACCTAACCGGATATTTTTCAGAGAAGAGGAATGTGAAGGCTTAAGGAGAAGACGCAACTAATGCTAAATTTTCTGCCGGGGGTTTTTTTTTAAACCAATAAGCACCGAGGAGTGCAGTCGAAGTCCCAATCACCATTGAGTAGGGCAATAGGCCGCTCCCCAAATTCCGTTTACCTAATGCTAAAGTGGTCGGCAGAATATTTACCCCTTAGTTGCGTCTTCTCCTATACCTCCCATTGCTCTTCTCTGGATATTTTTAACAAGGCCTGTCATCATTAGACCCCCTAATCCTACCAATGAAATCAATTATGGACAATTTATAATTTCTCCTCCTGCTATAAACAACTAAAACAACATGTTGTTATATTGATTTTTAATAACTGGTCAATTATTATTCTTGTGTGACGATCAGGAGTTGTCTGTCAACCAACAGTCATGGAGGGCAGACACATTTAATGGCAACTAATCATCTTCTTTGTAATGAAAAAGGACAGCCTTGCTCAGGAAGTACTGTACTGAGTACTCTCTCTCTCTCTGGTGGATTACGTATCAAAACCTTATATCTAAAGTCTTTCACGTTTACCTAATTTTAAAAACGACGTATCTGTAATAACGTCGTGGCAGAAATAAGCTCAATTTTGGAAATTTATTCCGCTTTCCATTTTTCTATCCTATTTTCCGCGTATAGCTATCATTAAAGCGAATCGGAAAAGCTTTATTGTGTTTTGAAAAATGCATGAAGAAGTTATCTCCAAAGTGATGCCTTTTAAAATTTTGAAAAAAAAAATATAAGTAAACTTCAGCAATCCATGAATCCAATAAATTATGCTTATGCATTCGAGTTTGTAAAGTATATTTGTATCTACGACCAACATTCGAATGCAGATAACTCATTTTGAATATTGATGTGCCTATTGAGGTATCTACTTTCTTTGTATCCTTGCCTTGTTAGTTCCAAAGCATTTAGAACTGAAAAACTTGTGTGTCCGCTTTAAAAGCATTTAAAAAATTGTAGAGCTTCAATCTATACCTAGTCATTTATTTTTAATGAAATTGACAGTTTAATAACTTTATAAATATTTGGAAGCGACTAACTACCAACAAGGGAATGGTTTTACATGTTAACCGCCAAATTAAAAACCTGACACTCACAAAAATCAGGCTAGTTTTAAATAGAACAGTTTCAAAGTAACTCGACCGCATTTTGCGTTTTTCGGTCACAGTGGCCCGCCAAAGTTTAAAACAATTCAAATTTTGCATTTTTGTCACCCTGTAGCTATGTAGCTGTTACTTTTTTTATTCGATTCTGACGTAATTTGGTTTTTTCTCATCCTTAGACCGGTTTCTAAAACGTTATTTTAGGATTTTTAAAAATTCGAAAATTTTTGTGTTTTTGAAAAAATCGATTTCAAAAAGACAGTTTATTATTTCTTGAGAAATTTTTAAGAAAACATTATTTTTAAGGCCTCACTTTATAGACCATTTTTTTTCGAAAAAATGAAAATTTTCGAATTTTTGAAAAATCCTGAAATGACTTTGTAGAAAAGAGTCTAAACGATAGAAAAAATCAAATTTTGTCATAATCGGATGAGAACTGTAGAAGTAAAATGCCAAAATTTGAATTTTTTTAAACTTTGGCGGGCTGCTGTGACCAAACAACGCAAAATTCAATCGAGTTACTTTGGATCTCTACTATTTAAAACTAGTCTGATTTTTGTAGATATGATTTTTTGAAATTGGCGAGTACCATGTGAAAACGTTCCCTTGTAAGTGGGTATTCAAGCAAATTAGGTTGACATTGGTGATTGGTAAACACTACTCCCTTTAATAAATGAAAAACTAATTTACGGTTTAACATAGGGAGATCGCAGTTACTTATCTTGTGTCTTTTGAATTGTGACGAACATAATTCGCAAATTCCAATTGGATTCTTACGACTTTAACAACAAATATTTTCAATAACAATTTCCTTAATCGCGTTATATTTATGTGCTTGACACTGATCTATTTTTTATACCGATTTGCAATGCAATACTTGGAAAATTGCATGCATCTATTACCTTTAGCAACAACTTAAAAATATGAAGAACTAAAACTAAATGCGAACTATTTAAATGTGATGAGCAAGCTAGCCACATTCCTTGCCACAAAATCCAAGAAAATCAGCGTCGACATCCTTTCCATCTTGTTAAATCGCCCCACTTGGATTCCAATGTTGGGAATCGATGCAATTTTGCGTTCTATTTCAAAAGTAAAACGATCCCTTTGCAACACGATGATTCGCTTTCCCCAACAAATTTTTCGTTGGAGGTTCTCTGACATCTTGAGGGACACTAGAATGGCGATCTTATATTCCTTGACGAGTTCCGGGATCTCAAAAGCTTTCTCGTAAGTAACTGAGTAGAATACCACGCAAGAACATCCAAGGAGAGCATTTACAGATCCAAGAAAAACATGTTGGTCATAGAATTTAACCGCCACAAACAATCCGAGAATTGACATGGAAAGACAAAGAATTTTGAACCCAAGAATGGTTCCAGAATTGCTCAGATTAAAGAAATGATTCAAAATTTGGAGCTGGCGGCAGTCGTCAAACGCCTTGAGAATATTTTCCTTTGTTCGTATCCGATTCCTAAGATTTCTGTGAAATACAATGCATACAATTAGAGCCGGAAACTCATTAAGTAAGTTAAAATTAAGCGTTACTTACGTGTTCATCGTTTTAATTCCTGTTTTGAGTCGCGAGCTACATTTTTCAAGGAAAGTAAGCTGAATGAATGCAACAATGTAGATGTTAAAATTGTCAAATAATAATGCAAAAAACTCATTGGCACCACAAATTATGTAGAAAAGCGTTGTTTGAAGCTGAAATGTGAGTTGGTACAGTGTACTAAACAAGTTGTGGTGTTGTGGGATCCATTAACATAAATGACACAATCACAGCAGATATTACAAATGTCAGGTGAGGGAAAATTTCAGAGAATCGTTCTTGTATAGAACACTTCCGTAAACTAAAAATTGGTCCGTTCTCTTTGCCATGTTTTTCATTCACAACTTTTTCAATAATAATTCCATTCCACACAACAATAGTGTCGTTTAAATGAGTCCGGAGCTGTAGAATGAAGTAAGCTGCTAAACAATAGCCGACGCAAGTCACGAAATGAAATGAAATGTGATTGAAATTCAAACTGTCCAGAGGTTCCAATATTTGGTTCACAAACCCTACACATTTATAAAATCCACAAAGCACACAAAACGCGGGGCTAAAGTAGGACAATACCAATTTCCGCACGGAGGTAAACTTGCGAATTTGTCCAGTTTTAGGGTGAATATCAAATGGAACAATGCATAGCTTTGATAGAAGTTTAATTGTTACAAAATTTGCTTTGCTGAATGGCGTTGCCATTTCTGTAAAGTATCAGTGACTTAATTGTTTTTTCAATATATTTTAATGCACTTTCAAGATTTAAAATAATTAAAAGAATTATAGCACAAGCTGTGTGTACTGCAAATTAAGAACAATTTAATGCGATTTAAATAGCATTGATATTTTTTTACACATGAAATGTATTACCAAGCACTGGACAAAGGATATGTTACAATGTTATTGCAGTTGAGTTTAGCAGTGGAGCTCTACCGTTTAGAATAGAGTGCGACATGGCTATAAATAAGCTTTATCACACTTAAAAAATAATTCATGGTGTGCCAATTTATTTTCTTAAAATTAGGGCGAATAATAAAATATTTGGTTAGACAGCTATAATTAAATTACTATTTTGATCCACGCTCTTACATAAAAGTTGGTCCATAAATAATGTCACCCAAATTACTACCCTTTTAGGACACACCAATTATCATGTCATCACTTTAACATTAACTAAACGGATATTTTAAACAAATCCTGTCACCAAGAGACCCGCTAACCCTTTCTTTCACTGCTAAAAAACTAAAACAACATAGCATATAGCATATAGTCTTACCTAGGAAGTTGACACTGCATAAGTAGTGGATCAAGTATCAAAACCCTATATCTAAATTCATTCACGTTTACCTAATTTTTAAATCGGCGTATCTCCAACAATTTCGTTGCAGAAATATGTTAAATATTGGATATCTTATTCCAATTTTAAAGTTTCTGTATTATTTTAAATGAATTTATTTTATTACTCCTTACACAGCTATCGTTAAACTGAGTTCAAAACGCTTAAACATTTGTTTGAGAACTGCATTAAGAAGTTGTCTCTCCAAAGTAGTGTTTTTTCAAATATTTTAAGAAAATCTAATTTAAATCATTTGCTTTTAAGATACTTGCCTGAATACAGAACATTTAAATCTCTATAAACATAATTTATAATTATATAAAATTAAATTTACATACGATAATGGCTTCTATATTGCAGCAAAATCCAAAAAATGTAAATATAAATAAACTTCGGCGAACCATTAATTTAGCTGCGCTTACATTTGAGTTCGTTAAGAATATTTGCATCTACCACCAACTTTTGAATGCAGATAAGTCATTTTGAATATTGGTGTCCCTATTGAGGTAACAACTTTCCTTATATCTTTGTTAGTTTTTTTTAATAGTGTGTACTATTTTATCGACGGGGATGTGTTTAAAAAAGCATTACAAAAATTGGCGAGCTTCAAACTGTGCCTATAGTCATTAATGTTTTGATGAGGTTGGCAGTTTAATACATAGATAAATATTGGGGAGCGACTAGACTAACTATTATGTGTAATTATCTTATTTCGCCATCACAAATTTATTTCCAAGGACCACCCATTTGTTCACAAATACCGCTAAATTCTGTATTTGTACTCACCATGCTATTTATGTAGTTTTTAAATTCAATTTTATGAGTGTATTTAAATACGAGATTTTTATCGGCATTTTTACCAAAGGAAGAAACTATGCAGAAGAGCGCACTAAAACAGCTGCTATTATTGTTTCTAATTGCTACGCACACAATAATCGAATCGGTCTCGTGCAAGAGCTTCAAAAATACATCAAATTGGAAGTTTCTGGGCACTGTGCTGTGGAGAGATTAAGTGTCGTCGGAAGGGCTGTTTTGCAAACATTAAGAAAAACTACAAGTTTTATTTATTCTTTGAAAATTCCATAGGGACTACATCACTGAGAAAATTCATAAAAATGCATTTGAGTAAGTAAATGTCCACTATGGAAAGCAAAGAAACATTTATAGATGTAATATGAAAAGTTGTTTGGCAAAACGGGATAAGTCCAATTTTTTCAAAATGAGATTATTTGAGCTACGTGACCTATTTAACTAGATACGTTACTGTGTTGAATGGTAAAGGTCAAAGTTGAACTAAAGTAACATTTAAAAATAGCAAACATTTCGTTTTTCGGGAAAACGGAAAACGTCCAATTAATGATTTTTGGTAAAACGGGACAAGTCCACCTAAAACATGGATTTCTAATTTAAATTTGGATTTCGAGTGTTTTCGTAGTTTGTAGAAGACAATTGCCGTGTGCTAATTTTTTATGAAAGAAAAAGTTTAGAAGTTAAAAATAGGTTTGGTTTCACTCAAAACGAGTAAAATCATCTCACGGACTTTTGAATCCATGTTAAAAGTTATTGATTTGGAGGAAAAGCGGAAAAAGTTCACAAATTTAGAGTTTTGAAAATTCTCTAAAACATTCAAAAGTCCGTCTAGAATGATAAAACTACTTGTAATAACGCTTCGTCAGTTAAGTACAGTACCTGTAGAAAGAAATTGATTAACAAAAATAATCCTGTCACTTTATATTCACTATTCATTGTTCCTGTAAAATTTGCTTTGTTGGAATTGACCCGTTTTGCCAAAAAACTCTTCATATATAGCATACATAGTTCCCAAAGTAGAATTTGCAAAAATTTAATGATTTTACTAAAATTAAATTTTGTCCAAATAATTGGTTTTTGACGAAATGACCTTCTGCCGATAGTACTTGGGGCTCATCCCTCCGACTACGAAGCCATCGCTGTAGGGCTTGCAAAAGTCTTGACTTCAAAAGTCTTGTCAAATTCAAAACCAAGACTCTCAAAATCAAGACTAGAGCTGATCTTGAAACTTCAAGAGTCTTGAAGTCAAGATTAAAGTCTTGAAAATTCAAGACTCCCGAAATCAAGAATGTCAAAATCAAGACTTTCAAATGTCTTGAAATCAAGACTCTTGACAATTTTTTCTAAAGTCCAAAAAGTCATATTTAGAGTTAAGATGTCGACATAATTTAATTTAAAGGTGGTCTTGAAATTTCAAGACATTTCAAGACTCTTGAATGGTCTTGAAAACGGCAAAAGTCTTGGTCTTGATTGTGCAAGCCCTACATCGCCCCTGCACATTCTTACAGCCATGTTGAGGACTTTGCCTCCATTGAAAAGCTAGGCCTTTACCTTCAAGCCTTCAACGCCTGAACCAAGATGACAGCCTGTACAATAGTTACTTCGCTTGGAAGGGGACTGGTCAATTTGTGAACAGGAACTTCATGTGCAAAGTCTGTTCCTTCCTAGATTTAAAAACTGAATGTTCCGAGCTAGATGGGTGAAAAGAAATGTAAATATATATACATATAAGTTACCGAAATGTAATATGAATCATTTTTTAAATTCGATTTGTGTATCGGCAATTTTCCAAAACGCAATAAATCATTACTACTCTATTATAGGTAAACTATTGTGGTATAATATTAAAATGTATACAAATTAGTGCAAGTTTGTGCATTTACATACTATTAAAATTAACATATTTTTTAAAACTATCAACTTAAACGTTTTGATGCAAGTTAAAAAAATCAAAATATATTTATTAGCCTTGTTCTTTTAAATAGCTCTACTTCCATAGTCATCGAATTTTCATAGGAAAACATTGAAGCCAATTTCAAGATTCAAACCATATGCGTTTTGTGTTTAGGTAAAAATAGACACAGGTGATTTTTAACAGCCGATGTGTTGTGAATGACACACTATGGGTCCTGGACTCTTTATGTTCCGAGTTTCCGAGTACATCTCTCAAAGAAGTCAGCAACTGTTATCGTACTCAACTCTGACCAAACAAATGAAGTGGGAAAATATGTTTGTTCTTCGTTTCTTGTACGAGCATTAGTCGTAGAATTTGGCAGCACAGACAATCTGATGTAGTCTTTCGAAGAGACCCCTATGAATTTCTGGACTCCTTCGGGTTCGCTACACAACAGACAGCATGCTCTGAAAATTCATCCGGACACGCAAGAGACTCTCTAACATGGGGCCGTACAATATGTTTGCTGATCATAATTGCATCGAGCCGACTGAATTTTGAATGTATTATTTATCGTAGAAAAATCTTGCACTTCGCGCCCGATTTGGCGACCGTGGGCCCGAAGTAGATGCTAAGCTTAATTGACCATTGGCGTCATCAAAGGAATAAGATAATTTTAATTACGCCAGAAAATGATTAACAAAGTATAGCTGTACGGCAAAAGTTACCCCTAAAGTTGTATTACGCAACATTTTTGACCTATATTGCATGGGTTAAATAAAATCAGATCGGGTGTGCAACCTGTAGCTTGCTACAGATGAAAGGACCTACTGATGTCAACCTGGCAATGACTTGTTAAAGCCAAACTTGCCATCGCTTACTGAACTTGACCGTCACTTCCACGCCTAGCCATCAGTTATTGAAAACCCTCCTGAATGCTCGACGCCCATCACTTATCAAAGACACTCCAAAGAGCTCGCGGTCAACCTTTTATTAAAGAAAACCCCAGAGGTTCGCCATCCATTACTTATCAAAGAATCTCCACAAGCTGGCCGTCTATCAATTTTCAAAGAAACCTAAGGCTTGCGTCTATCACTTATCAAAGAACCCCAAAGGCTCCCCGTCCATCACTTATCAAAGAAACTTCCGGAGGCTGACTTAACATCACTTAATAAAGAAACCCCTGAAATTTCAACGTCCATCACTTATCAAACAAACCCGCAGAGGCTCGCCATCCATCACTTGTCAAAGAAACCCCCGAAGATTCGCCGTACATTACCTATTAAAGAATATTCAAAGAATGGCCGTCCATTAATTTTCAAAGAAACCTTCTTTGGCTCGCCGTCCATCACTTATCAACGAAACTCCAAAAGCCATTGAAAACTGTAGCTGAGATCGGTTGGGTCTGTACTATGCGATATACTTGTATTCGCCGCGCTGAACTTTAAAGTCCTGATTTTTGACATGGGTCCATTAGTTTGGTTTAGATTAGTTTCATCATTCCTACAAACGCCTAACACTAATGTTAAACATATATTTTTATCATCAATACAGAACGACGAGTAATAAAAAGGTTAATTTGTGTTAGTTTACATGTAAATTTTCATATTTGGAAATAATATGATAAATACGTAGCAGTCAAGATTTGGCAGCCAAAGCACAATTTATTTCACATTGCTATAAAATCCTGCCTATAGATCTTTGTGCCAAAAGCACATTTTGCCTCGGTTTTCATTGTTATTATTATTAACTTAATGTTTCACCTAGCTCTTTCATAATAACTAAGCGGCAATATGCTTTTGTTACATTTGGACATTTGACTAACGACGTTAACAAAGCATTAAATTAATATTAGGTGAGAATTTACTGACATACGTACATTGTGCCTGCAAGTCTCCTACCTTTCATAACCTAACTTTATTTACAATTTTGTCTAATCTCCCTAAAAGGCCGCTCCTAATTAGCGTCAAAAAAATTTTTTAAATTTTTGTACCCACCTTTTCACCTTGACATCGAGTAACGCACTGCTTAATTGTCATGGTTAATACATGGTTTAATATTTTTTAAACCTACCTGCACTTTATTCGGATGACGCTATTTAAGCCTATCCTTAGGTAGCAAATTCTTTATCTCAAAACCAAGCACAGAAATTTACGTATTTGATTTTAAGATGTCCATAAGTTTTTCAGCGTTTCATGTTTTTCATGTTTTTTAATGTTTTACAGACGTAGTATTTTTAATTTATGCTAATTGAATATTTGTTTTTTAATGTTTTCACTGGCCAATTAATGGTAACAGATTTAGAGCCAAAATAACATTTGCAAATCAAACTGAACAAATAAATGTACCACATAATTTGCAAAACCTTAGTTTCATAATCCGGCAAGCAGCGTGTGCTTCAAACCCATTTTTATTCTAATTTTATTCTAAAAACGGTAATTCATTTTGCTTTAGAATTGTTAAAGATTATTCCCAGGTTTGATGTTATACCTAAACTAGAATTACGCTACATTGTTTTGCTAGCTTAAGATACGCATTATTTTATTTTTCTGTTTGTAGTTTTAGCTAAAGATAACTCCATAGTGTCTCCACAAACCTGTGCTGTCTCCTGTGTGTTTGCTACAATTTCTCATCAATTTTTGGTTGCGGATCATGCTTTTGGTCTTATTAAGCCTCTGACTGCTGCCAAAACTCTGGATACGGGTCTGCCTGGGGTTGTGACTACTGATTCTACCATAGAATTGTCGTCGAATTTAGATCAGTCCCTGACTTTAGATCCATATAATGAAGCAAAAAAAATGGGTATTTTCAAAACTGAAATATTAATTCTAAATTACTATTCTGATTTGACATATTTATATTATTGTTTTGGGAAATTGTCGACTGCAAAGTTTCTGCATACAGTTTTAAAATTAATAATAATTAAATGAATCTGTTTTCTGTGTTGCACTCGAAACGATTGGTCGCAAAGGGCTGGATAAAGGCTCTCTTTAAAATGTATTCCAAGACCCCTGAGGACGTAAAGAGTTAGCCTCTCGTAGTAACGCGACTTAACACTGGCTAGCAGACTATGCTGTACAATCCTCACTAGACTCATCCAACTTGTCACTCTTCTAACCACTGCGTTAATGGCTATCTCCTATACAGGAGGTCATATTTTTTTTGACGCTAGCTGCCCTTGATTAAAATGACGCTATTAGAGTCCAGCACAAGTAAGCATATTTTTTATGTCAACACCAAGCCAGCAAAAGCCTCAAACATGCTCACTTAAGGATAAATCTATGATTTTCCGATTTTCAATTTTCTTCTGTTTTGTAGAGCTAAATTTTCCGACTTACTAATTCTCTGTTATATTATTGGATACAAAACTTTTTATGACATGTTTAAGGCTAGAATTACCTTCCTTAATAAACATTAATGGAGAATAATTAAGACCATTGGCATAACCCTGGCTATATAAACCAGCTTGCAGCTCATGGTTTCATTCAATCTAATTCTGAATTTTCTCTAAGAAGGTTTCATTAGAATTGTTCGCGATTATTTCCAGTTTTTTTGTTCTACAAAAACCCTTAATTAGGACGCATTGTTTTGCTAGTTCTAGATTAAGATCATTCTGCTTTCTCTTTGTGTGGTTCCAGTTAAAGATAGTAACATGGCGTCTTCACAAACACAAAATTTCTTCGATCATCAATTATTAGTTTCGGATCATGCTGCTGTTCTATTTCAGCCTGTAACTGCGGCTGAAGCTCTGGATACGGGACTGCTTGCGGTTTGGCTACAGAATTCACCATAGCATTGTCGTTAAATTCAGATCGGTCCCTAACTTCGGGTCCGAATAATGAATCATCAAATATCAGGTAATTATAAATTAAAATATGAATTCTAAATTACTATTCTAATTTGACATGTTTATATTGTTTGTTTGGAAAATAGTGGACTGCACAGTTTCTGCATACTGTTTTAAAATTAATAATTAATTAATAAATCTGTTCTTTTGTTGCAGTAAAATCGATGGACCAGTCTAAAAAGGGCTAGATTGAGGCTCTTTTTATGAAGTTTACCGAGACCCCGGAGGATCTTGAGCGAGAGGATCTCGTAGTAACATGATTTGACACTGTTGAGCAGACTGTGGTGGACAAATATGTTGCTCTGCACAACCAAATTGGAGAAGAAGCAGCAAAAATCGACAAAGTGGAGGAGCTGGCTTCGAAAAGTTTTTTCGAATTGAAGGATGCGATGGAGGCCATAGCTGGCTATAAATTTAAAATCTTGGCCTTCGAGACTCAGAAATCGACGGAAGTCCCCGTTTTGAGCAACCAGGCAGATGCGTCGCATCCTAGCACGTCGCGGGTCACACTGTATGAAATAAATGCTGATGCTGATTTGTCAAGATCTGAATAGTAGGGAGTGTTTAATGAAGTTATTTTTACAGGTTTTCTGACGCAGTGCCATTCCGCTTATGTCGTTCATACCATGCTAGTAATAAAATAAAATAAGCCCTGTGTTCTTTGTTAGTTCACTATGGTGGCGTGTACGTATAATTATATTAATTACTCCTTACTCTGTTTAACTATAGGTAATGGACTAAGATGAACTAAATTAAAAGCGAATTATTAAAGGTTGTGGCAAAACTCTAGCTATATAAACCAGCTCGCAGCTCATGTTTTAACTCAATCCTATTTTGAATTTTGTCTAAAAAGTTGACTTTTATGTCCTTGAAAATTGCTTACGATTATTGCAAGTTTTGCTGTTTTAAATTAACTAGAATGACGCCCGATCGTTTTGATAGTTCTAAATATATATCATTATTCTTCTTTTTCTGCTGGTGGTTCCAACTAAAGATAATTTCATGGTGTATTCACAAACTCTTGCTGTCCTTCTTGTGTTGGCTACAATTGCTCATCAATTTTTGGTTTCGGATCCTGCTGATGTTCTTATATTTAGCCTGTGACTGCGGCTAAAGCTCTAAATACGACTATGGGTGGGGTTATTGCTACAAAAAATTGAGATCAGTCCCTGACTTCAGAACCGAATTATAAATCATCAAATAACAGGTAATTTTAAAACTGAAATAATAATTCTGAATTACTATTTCAATTTGACATGTTCATGTTATTTGGTTAAAAAATTGTCGACTGCAAACTTCCTCCATACTGTTTTAAAATTAATAAATAATACAAAATATGTTTTGGTGTTACAGTCAAATCGATCGACCAGTCACAGAGAGCTGCTTGGAGGTGCTTTTTAAAAATTGGTCTTCCTCACGCGTAGAATTGGAGATGAAAGAGAAAGAGGGGGAGTTGCAGACTGAGAAAGAGGTGAAAGAGAAACATAATAAGATTAGGTGTGGAAAGCGACACATGTGGGAGATGGAAGATGAATTTAGTTCAGTTGTGTCTGCAACGTGACGAAAAAAGAACAAGGAATGTGTGCAGGCATTTAATCTGACTGCGTCTGCAAAGCAACAAAAGAATGGGAACAAAGAAGAAACGAAGGGAAATATAATGTTTTTGCGTCTCGAAAGCGACAGAAGAAAAATAAAATAGATAAAGAAGACTGGAAAGACGAATTTAATTCGATTGTGTCTGCAAAGTGGCAGAAAACGCAGTATGAGAAATTATCTTTGCGTTCTAGTTTTTTAAATTTTAAATCGTATGTGTTTACGTTTGAACTATTAATCTGGTTCCACTACCGGATGTCAGGTAGATGTTAGGAATTGAAATGAAGTGAAATGTTATGATTTCCAATTTGAACCTATTTACCAACACTGTTTTCATTTAACAAATAGTAAATAAACATATACTGTTAAACATTTACTGTTAAACATTGCTGAATAATTTTATTATAAAATCAAAAAACTATTATGATTACGTTAAATATCTGCATATTATTATAGGTTATTTGTAAAATTTGTAAACACGGGTGAAACCAAGAGCCCTTTTTATAAAGAATAAATTTGGAATTAAAGGATTTCTTGCTGTAAACCAGACCATAAATTCTGGCCCAGATCAGACCATGCCGAGCACTACCTGGCATTGTGTCTGGGGAAGAAAATAGTGAGGTGCTTCGAAGGTCATTTTGAAAGCACCGTTTTTTGGTAAAAGAATTCGACGAGAAGTGGGAAGTTGCTGTGGTTAAGGAAGGCGACGAGATTCCGCTTCCTGATTTTGATCCCCTTGTGTTTGAAAATCAAATGGTCAAACACAAAGGTCAAAGTGAAAAATAAACGGTATTTATAGTTGCAATTTTACTAATAATGTTATTAACTATAACCAAAAATTACTTTAGAGTTATAGTTTTTAAAACCTGGTCTCTCGCTGAATTAAAAGCAGAATTACTACTACACAAATATAATATAACATTCCTTTATCACTTAAGTAATTATGTATTTACTTTTTTATTTGTAGTTCACATTTCTCGACAAGTGGTCGCCACATTCTTAAGACTATAAACTTGCCACCAAATCAGATTTTGAATCTGCTCTCAGTCGCCCTACACTTTTAGATCACCCAGCCCGTGGAGATTTTGGGAGAATTACCAGCAACATTTATGTAGTGAGTGAGACAATATTTTGATTTTTAGATGCCGAGCATAAGCATCTATTGAATTGGTCATGTCCGTCTGTCCGTGCGTCTGTTGGCCGTACACTACAGGCCGCAGTATTGCACATATGTGCTTTAAACTACTTTTAAACGATCAAAAATGCGACTGAATAGGTCTGTATTGATTTTTAGTTGTAGTTAGGCTAACCAGTTATCCACAATAAACCGAATAATAGACCCAGATCAGAAATGTTTAAAGTGAAGAACGTAATAACGGGTACACCAAATAGCATCAATCCAAAGAAGGGACATACCGACCATTGAGGTTAGTAAGGCTAACATAAAACCGAAGCAGTAAGCGCTGGTGAAAACGGGCTAGGTTTTAAGTTTGCTGGAACTAGTGGGTCATGTGCATATGCTGCTGTTTTGAGTGGGCTTGGTTAGAATAGCGCCGGTATGACTGTTGATAGCAGGAGCGGGTGGAGTACGAGTGGTGCTGGTACAAGTTGGCTTGGTTAAATTAGGAAAGCTACAAGTTTTTAAGTAAGAGTGGTTCCGTATTGTGTGGAAGCAGTAGGAGCGATTCCGGTACGATTGGGCTGTGCAAGTGTAGCGCCAGCATGAGTTGCGCTGGTACGAATTTTGCTGATTGTTGTTAGCCTACTTGACAGTAGTTCAGAATCGAGATTTACTGATTCTTGTGGGCCTAGTAACAATTGCACAGGTAGAAGATGGCGAGGCTCGAGTGACGCTGGTACGAGAAGTGCCGGTACAAACACGATTTGTAATTAAATTTTACAATCCCCATAATAATAAAATCCAAATAACGGTGTCCGATCTCCGCTGTCCGCTGTCCGCCGTCCGCTGTCTTTTTTTAGAATACCTTCATAATTTTTAATGCATAGTAACGTGTAGATACCTTTGAATAGCTTTAAAGCAGTTCCATTGCGGAAAATTATTTAGGCAAATAATAGCAAACCCTAATTACCACAGCTATTTTTATAGGTTGCAAACCTAAACTTCAATTATTGTATAGAAGAATTAGGCTTCACCACTTCACTTACAAACAATAAATCATTCAGTAGACAATTTACTTCTACACTTTATACATTGAAGTTATGTGCTGTGGGCATTTTTTGAAAACTGTAGATTTCAACAAGCCGTATAAACTAGAAAGCTTTGATTTTTCTTGCTTTAATAGTTGTTTGTTGAAGGTTTAGTGCTGCCCTATTCTTCATTTACTGAAATTTTTCGTAAAACTAGAAAAAGTACACTATATCAGTAGAGAATAGAGAAGCCCGCAGTGCGGATGGCAAGTGACCTACCTTTAATTAATTAAAACTTCCGTATTCAAATGCCCATGGAATACCGAGAAAACTGTTATTACCCTACTACAGGAAACAAAATAACAGTTTACGATATTATAATAAATTTAATAAAATTAAAATTCATTTGAATTTAATGAAATTAAAATAATAATACAATTTACCACTGAATTGGAATATTTACTAAAATACAAAATGATATTCAAATCTGAATATTTCCTTATAATAAAATTAGAATCGAAAAATAAATACTTTCTGTGTATGAAATCAAATTAAATGAAGTTCGATAAAATCGGAATCTGAATTAAAGTATTTTCTATAAATAAAATCAGTCTGAATTTGAATAATAATTTCAATAAACTATAGCAAAATGTATATAATTGTGTCCAAGTTACGGATTCTAACAGATCAAATATTCGCCTATCCAATCTGATACTTTTCGGATCCGAAGTAAACCAGAGAAAACAACATTTATCCGTATCCGATCCGAACTACGTTGGGATCGGATAACTGCCCAACCGATCCGTCATAAAATTTATCCGTATCCGATCCGAACTACGTTGGGATCGGATAACTGCCCAACCGATCCGTCGTTAAATTTATCCGTATCCGATCCGAACTACGTTGGGATTTGGGATCGGATAACTGCCCAACCGATCCGTCATAAAATTTATCCGTATCCGATCCGAACTACGTTGGGATCGGATAACTGCCCAACCGATCCGTCATAAAATTTATCCGTATCCGATCCGATCCGATGTTCGGATATCCGACCTTATCCGACCCTATCCTTATTATATGAAGATATAAACTAAATTAATTATAAAACAAATAAATAAAGTTTAATTTTTGAAACAGTTTTCTTGACTTTGAGACGGATTTGGAAAAATTAGAAATAATGACGTAGCAAAAATTTCATTCCCCTTTCCACTATTTAGTACTTACTAACTGCAAAATGTCAATTTCGGATTTATTTCTAAGCTACATTTTTTGTCAAAAATAAATTATCCGATATAACAATGGTTGTAATAATTATTTTATCACTCGAAAATACAAAATAATATAGACTCTTTATTGTTAGCATTGCATTATTCGATTCAGAATGACTTCAAAGAAACCTGCCGCTCCGTTGCATGTAAGAAATTGAAACCAACTGTAATAAAACACGCAAACTTTCGTTGCATGAGTTCACAGCTCACAGCAAGTAAAGTAGTGAAATGTCGTTTTCTATTGTTTTTATCTTATGTGATAGCCTGACAAATAATTTTACAACGCGCTATTATTGATTTTTTGGGCTTCGGATATCCGCCGATATCCGTTTCAATATCCGTTCGGATATCTGTTTATCCGATCCGATCAACCTCCATACACGGATCGGATTGTGGGCAATCCGATCCGACCCACATCGGATACACAAGCCAACCGATCCCATCCGTTATCCGAATTATCCGATCCGAAATATCCGATCCGTTAGAACCCATAGTTAAAGTTAAAGTATCTTTAGTTTCAAGGGGTCAAGCGTTTCAAATCACTTAAGATCTGTTCTCCCAACACGGACCCCCGTGTGACTAGCTTACCCCGTACTAACACAGAGCCAAGTAAGCCTTTAGTGATATAGGTCGCCACACATGTGGAGAGCCCGGCGTTTAAGATCAACTTTCTCACAAAAGAGATCCGATGCAAGTGGGAATCGAACCCACGCCTTGTCGACAGTGATGGAGAGCCTCAGACGCTATGTCTCGCCCGGCACCACCGGACCACCAGGGCTTTCTCTAGTCCAAACAACATAACTTAAATTAAAATAATAATAAATATTCATTAAGTCGATATAACCGAAGTTCTTACAACCAGACTCAACCAGTCACTGTGGGTGAGGAAAAAGGAGGCTACCGCGTTAAATCGTCTCGGTCTTTGTACTCTTTCACCTATCCCCGTCCCCTCCGCCACAGTAAAGGAGTCTCATTCCCTAGGCCCCTACAGTAAGAAGTGGTCACTAAGAAGCACCGAAGGAGATCCGGTTTCAATCAACCATCCAGTCACGTTTACCGTACAACACCGAGCCGTAAACGATTAGCAGTGGCCGAGGATCGAAGCCAGGTCTGAGACTGTAAATTTCGTAACAGTCTGCAGTCCTAACCGCTCACCCAAGCACGCCTGCTTGCATAACTTAAATTGAAACCCTTTAAATCTTTCCTGTAAATAAAATAAAAATCTCGACATTTCTGCATAACATGTCAGTGTCAGTAGCTATTAAAGCAAAGTACGAATTACTTTTAACGCCCTCCCACGAATTCGAAAAAGGATTATTATAATGCAATCGCAATCGACGCGGACGACTCAATCGACAACATAATGGCTTAACTTACAGATAACAAAAAAGGCCTTGCTATCCAGCCATAGTTTCCAAATAACTGTTTATTGTTTCAAATGTCAAAGTATCTTACAAAGACAAGTAGTCACAAAGGGCGCACGTTCCAATCCCCATAATAATAAAATCCAAATAACGGTGTTCGATCTCCGCCGTCCGCTGTCCGCCATTATATAATTACACTGGCAATTTTACTGCAGATCTCAATAATCTAAGTAGTAATAATATACTTATGTACCTGCATAACTATAAAATTCTATGAAAAGAAATCGGATTTTGAAAGAAGGGGAGGGGGAGGGGGTGGTAGCGGATGGGCGACAGACGTCGGAGGGCAGAAATATTTAAATTACGTGAATTGTGTTGGTCATTCAGTTATTTAAATAAATCAAAAAAATAACTAACTATTTGCTTCCGTTCGCAGAACGGGCCGGTTTACTAGTATATCATGCCATTAAAACTCGTTTCAATAAAATGAAGTAAGATGCATCAACGGCAATCTTTGGCAAATATTAACATTTTTAATAAAAGTTGCAGTCATTATCAAAACAAATTAGTAAAAATAATTTTATTTTGAATGAATTTTATATTGCTTGGTTTTAAAGAACTTTGAAATAAAATGTCGAATTCCGTTGAGAAATACAAACGGTAGTTAAATTACCATATATTCTATAATAATACGCGGGTCTGTTTTAGTACGCGGGTGAGGAGAAAGGAAAAAAGCTAAATTATAAAAACAAAGGGCGAAGCCCCTTGTCCGAACACGGTGGAGAGCCGTTAAAGAACAGAAGCTGAAAAAAATTTAAAAAATAATCATCAAACAATTTTTTTACATTTCCCGCCAAATCTTAAAATCCAAATTTGAAAATGTTACTAAATGGAATTGCACATAAGTGATACACGCTTCAAACCAAAATGAATGAGCAAATCTAATGAACTAAAAGTGTGACAGCTCAGATCATGATTAATTTTTAATTGTAATTAAAATACTTAACTAATTTTTTGTCAAAGTTGACTGATGTTATTGCATTATATATCATTTTAAAGCTCTTTAAAAATTAAGAATACGGGTATTTTGTTATAGGCTTCCGACGCATACAAACAATTTTCGGCGGAATTTAAAAAAAAAGTAACGGCTTTTTTTAACAAATGGCAAACGTTTGTCGACAAACTTTTTCCTTTTGCGTTATTCGAAATCTAATCATCATTACTTTTCTAATGGTATATCGCGGTACCGGGATGCCGGGATTAGTCGGCCCCGCTAATCTCGACCCCACAGCAGTCGGCCCCGAAGTTCTTGGCCCCGAGTATTCTGGGCCCCGAAATATATTCGGCCCCGTCGTTACTGGGGCCCATTATTTATTTTACCGTCCGGCACTTGCTTTTGCATAACATACATAAAATGTAAATAGCATATCTTACTATCTATACTTTAGCTGTTACTCTTCGACAGAAGAAGTATTGATAAGATTAATTTGGTTTTTAAGGAACAGAGTGTAGGAACTTAGTGTACTTTAATAACGAATGTATTTGCAGACGTGGCAGTAAAGTCATGTCGAGTCATTCCTGTGGTTCCCTATTTAGTTCATTTCAGTTGTAACAGAGTCGGTTGCAGTGCACACTGTATTTCTTTTTAAACGTAAAATGGTCGTCCAAAGAAAGTTATCAGCCCTGCAAGTGGTAGGCGCATCGTTACCGCAACAAAACGACCAACAAAGAACCGGGTGCAACCACCGTCCCATCCAGTCATCGAACTACCAAAGCGTCCACGTGGACGGCCAAAAAAATTAATTCAAACAAAACTTGTGCTTCTACCAGTTATTGACGACCATTCTTTACCAAAGCGGCGTAAAATTAACGATTTACTCACGCAGGAATGTTAGACGTACAACGATACACGTTAAATGTACATATTTCGGTCGTTTTTTCAATATTTTTTTTTAAACTTCATTGTTTTACTGCATTACTACACCTTTAATAAATTGACGAAAGCTGATTGACAGCAAAAAATTCAATCATTGATCATTATTCATATTATTTTTTCACGGGGACCAGTAACGACGGGGCCGAATATATTTCGGGGCCCAGAAATCTCGGGGCCAAGAACTTCGGGGCCGACTGTTGTGGGGCCGAGATTAGCGGGGCCGACTAATAACCGAACCGTATATGGTTCGGTTGAAATTGGCACGTTGAAATTGGACAAATATTTCAAAAGTTTGAAAATTCCGGTAAATTATATGTAGATATAGGTTAGGAGTAGGAGCAAGGGATAAAACCCTTGTTTAATGGCAGCCCCAACAGCAAAATAGGGCGGTTTGAATTTGAAAAAGCTGCGAAAATTCATATTTATAATCAATTTCTGTAATACAACCAAAAATTCAAAATTCAAATTTTTGAATTTCCCGCCAAAACTTAAAATATTATGCTAACTCAAGATTTTGACCGGTCACTCAATAAACTTAAACTAAAATTATATATCATTGGAATGGTAACAATTGGTAATGAACATGGTGTGCAAGCACGATCGTTATTAGTTTTTAAATGGTTTCGAAAAAACATAATTGCAAATTTAAAAAAGTTAACGGATCATTTTTTAAAGCTCTTTAAAAATAAGCCGACACTATTTTTGTTGTTTTTTGATTGTGGCCCATACAACAAAAGGCGAAATTTATTTAAAAATTAAAAGACCGTTATCTTGAAAACGTTTTGTTATAATGGAGGCGCATTCCGTTACTAGCGATTACCTTTCGAATGATATATTATTTGACTCGATGAAATGAAAATTATTTGACTCGATGAAATTAGTCCAGTATTGCAAAATTTTTTAAATTCCAGTAAATTATGTAGATAGGTAGAAATAATTTTTTATTTAAATTATCTAGCTGTTTTTTGTTAAAATTTATTTGTAAATAAATTAACCTTTTTGATAATCTTGTTGTTTCCAAGGCGATGCCGCGATGGCTGGAAAAAATAATTTTCATAAACTGGGAATTTGTACATTTTATTTAGTAAGCGGGTCTGTAATAGTACACGGGTCTGAGAAATCCAAATTTCAACAGTACACGGGGCGTACTAATATAGAATATACGGTATGTATATTGGCAAGAATAGGGTATTATTGAACATTTCCTCCCAAATCTGAAATGTTCAAATTTCGGCTGTTAACTCTCTTTAACTATGACCAATAAAATGAAAATGACAGCAATGACGACAAGAATATTATTTATTAACATTGACGCGCATATATTAAAAACGTTAAATAATTTTATTTATACATTGCAAGTTTTGATCTAAAAGCATATAAGATAATTTTCAGTTTTGAATGAATAAGTGTTTTGTGTTTAAAGAGCTTTACAATCAAATGCATGTCAAATTCAGTTGTAAAATGCAAAAGTAAAGTCAATATTATGTAGATAGGTAGGAATTATATAAATTATAATATTTGAAATGCAATAACTCCCCCCACCTTTAATCATTCTTGGTGAGTTTATGCGTTCCAAAGGATAACTTACAAATAATGTACAAGACATCACTTGTGCTCAACCCCTAAGCCGTTTACATAATTTTAATTTGATATCTGGTGCGTGTGTTGGTCATATCAAGTTAACATTAAGTAAACAGCTTAGGAATTAGGCATAAATGATTTCCCGTTAATTATCATTTACATCGCACAAGCTCACCAAAAATAATTTAGTAAACGGCTTAGGGGTTAAGCAAAATTTATGTCCCGTAAGTTATATTTTGCAATGCACACACTCACCAAGATTTCAGGTGGCGGAAGGTATTTTATTTTAAATATTATATTTTATTTCTACTCATCTACATAACATCATAACAGGGATTTTGTGCGGTCTTCTAATCCGAGTTAGAAGATGGTGACAGAATATATAACAACCTGCGTGGGTACTTCGATATTTCAGGACCGGCCCTGCATGATACTTAGAATATGCACGGCTAAATGGAAGGATTTATGTAGGAAAGAATATGAGCTTAACTGCTCTGATGCTATTTTGGTGGGGAGGTTTTCAGATGCGCTTTCCCACTTAATATTGTGCTGCACTAATATGATTGCTTAATTTACCTTAAATTATTGTATGTACGAATATAACACAAGATGCAATCGTACATAACTTACAACATATAAAATATTATTTTAAGGTCTTAATTTATGTCTCGTATTTATTTGAATTATACTTTGAACCTATAATGGCACCGTGGTGCAAAACCAAAAGAAAATGAATTTAATTTACTTTTTAAACGGTTCGTGGCCAACGTAAATGAATACAACTTTTGGCAAATAAAATCAAACGGGTTTCTTTTCCCCTTTTCGAAATACTGTTTTTTGAAAAAATATGTTATTACGCCGATGAATTCAAGCCGGACGGATTGAGAATTTCTCGTGAGGATATTTTCATTTTCTGCATCGTGGTACGATGCCTAATCTGACCTTGCTACCTAAGCTGCAATTATATTTTTCCTATGGAATTGACCTCGCTACTTTAGCAGCTATATATTTTCCTCTTAAGATGACCCAGGGTCACAAGTATGTATGTCGTTCCCTATACTCTCGCTCGTAGCGATGTAACGAGCAATGTTTCAGACCCGATTCTCTAGATTTCCATCTAAATGTAGATTTACGGATTCAGGATTCAGCAGGTTTGGCTGAGTGTGCAATTCCCCCAAACATGCTCGGCAAATTTTCGATTTTTTAAGAAATCTGGGTTTTGAAATTTTCACTACTTTAAACCCATATGATGTGTCCAGAAAGTACTTTTAATGCAAACGGGGCTATCTAGTGTCATTTCTATCAATTTGAATGACATCGCATGTCATAATATATAATACATAGTTATCCTTAAAATCATGTGTAATGCACGAATTCATCCACCCGCACAACAAAAATCAGGCGCTTAGCGCCTGATTTGTCCACAGTGGGCCCAGAGTAGATGCTGAGCTTACAGCGAATTGGGTTGATCACAGGAAAAAAACGCTTGTGTAGGAAGGCCAAAATAAGAACTACGCAGGTAGCGCCAGTAGAAGTGGGCTAGGTACGAGTTTTGCTGGCAAGAATGAGCGGGGTGCAAGTAGTGCAGGTACGTGTGGCTTTATTAAAAACATTGCCGACACGAGTGGACTTTAGCATCAGTTTTGGTGAAATGAAAGGGCGGGGTGCGAGTGGTACTGGTAGCATTGCGTTCGGTAGCAGCAGCACATGTTCCAGTTAGCTGGGTGCATACGGTGCCGATACTAGGGGGTTTATAAAGAAAAGCACCAGTACAAGTGGGCTAGGCACTAGCATTGGTGAAACAAGTGGGCGGGGCACAAGTGGGCTTGGCAAAAATAGTGTCTGTATGAGTAGGCCATGTGCGGTTTTTGCTGGTACCAGTTGGCAGGAAACAAGTTATACAAGTGGGCTTAGCAAGAGCAACAAGGATTGCTACGAGCTTCACTGGTGCACGTAGACAGGGTTCGAGTAATACGGGTGTTCTCGGTACGAGCTTTGCTTATACACAAGGTCAGAATAAAAATAACGTCTGTACGAGTGGGCTTAGTATGAGTTTTGCTGGCCCCAGTTGCCAGGGTACGAATGGTGACGTCTTGATGGGCCTTCAAAAAATAGTCAAAACGTCAAATTTTCCAAGACCAGGTTATCACCCGCTTGGCCAAGGGCTATCTGATGAGACCGCAATAAGGGGTAAATTGCTAAAACTTTAGGAGAATTCTGTATAAGTTGGCTATCCCCCGTAACACTGAGCGCGTTAATACTAAGATAAAAAAATAAGATAATCACATGCAATAATGTTTACAAATTGTCAACAAATAACAATTAGGAATTTTCACCATCTAATTGATAATTTTTAAAGTTGTGTTGTCATTATTGGTTCAAAGTAACCACACTTATTATTATACAGGTACAGGTCTATAAGGAATTCTAAAAAGTGCTGTATGTAAAATCATTTAGTGTAATTGTTTGAAAACTTAAAAATCAAAATGCAAATAAAATTTTGTAAATTGTGATCACGATATTTTTGTTATTCTTCTCACGTTATTTAATTGGAGTAAGTAGTAAGTTTCATGAAACTGCTAAATCCCACAGTTAACTTTCGTCACAGTAATTAAGGTCTCTTCGGAAATACGTGCATTTGCTTCACAGAGGCCGTGCCAGAGTCCAGAGTTTTTAGACGCCCGATTTAATTTGACGCCTGAGTCCGTCAAATTCAAGCAACTAACGACCACAAAGTTTTCAATGTTATTTTTTCACCAGCGGCACATTGTAAAATCCTTCGACGCAGATTTGCCCCATTGGCAGCACCGTCACCCTGTCCATGATCTTGGCGTCACTGTCGAATTCCGGGGCTTTGCCAAACCCTTTGAACGTCCTGTCTGGACCACCGTTTTGTTAGTTGTCTGCACTGTCCTGTCATGCTGTAACTACACCAATAAACATTGCATTTGACTCCAATCCAAAACACTGTAACCGGACGTCCGTAGATTTCGAATAAATATTTTGCACCGCTATCTGATAATTTATTAAATTTTCGAAAATAATAAATTAAATTACCTACGTTAATTTAGTTTCAACATCAACACCAACCTTGCGATTGTTTGGGAATTTTAAAATGTACACAGTGAATTGACGTTGTAGTTTGTATGTGTCTCCTCGCATCTCAGAAAAAACTGCACGAATGTGTCTATTTTAACTACACCATTATATAACATACACTGACTACTGACATTGAGTAACCAAAATCTAGTAGAACTAAAACAGGTATTTTAATGAACTGCACCAGACGTTGAAGACGCAAAGGCATTTTAATTTTTACATGAGTTGCTAACGTAAACTAAATATTAATATGCGTGCTGATATTACAGTAAAAGTTTGACTCAAATATTCATTCGTTAAAGTAAAATATTTTCGTGTAGAATTTAGAATTTGAATTCCATCGCCACCAGAGTGACTCATATTACTTTTAAATTTAGTGCATGGAGTTTTAATTTGGCAATTTTATTTTCGGTTGTTTAGTACTTTAGGTATTTGATACTTGATAGTTTATAAATCTATTAACATTAATTGCAATCAGTATATAGCAGCGTAGCACTGCGAGATATAAAATTTAATAAAATAGAATGTTTCCTAATGAATGCGTGTGTGTGGTTAATGGTTTAAATATACACTTTTTTAGTAAGTTATTGTGCACTTATTTACTACTTAAGTACCAATAACTGCCCTAATCAAGCAATCTAATTTTTCTTGCACTTGCGTTGAAAACCTCCAATACGAACAATTTATTGTGAATTAAAATCTCCTGTAACTTGCATACTTATTTAGGTACTTTAAGTACAGGGGTGTTTGAGAAATTAAATCAACCAAATTAAACTGGTCATTTAAAAATTCCATTCTGGGCTGCTATGCGTACCGTACGTTAACATCTTTGAAACCAGACATGTCACAAAAATAAAACTGACTAGAAATCTACCATAAATGATGTCATTCGAAAGTGTCTGTCACTGGGAGAAGTAGGGGTATTGATGAAATAATGAGCCATTTATGCATTGTGGTTTATCAAGCTAATAACCATATTGTCCAAAAAATTAAGATTTTTTGATTACATACTAACCAATACCATTTGTGGACGACCTACTACGTGGCATTTATTTCGTCGCTTCTTTTCTTCCCTTTAAATCAAAGACGAGAGATCTGCCTAGGCAGATCTCTCGTCTTTGCCTTTAAATCAGACAAGATTGATGGATTGAGCTCAACAAAGGGAAGGAATTTTTAATTTGCGTTTAAACCTCGTTTCAACGGAAAAAGAGGGGAACGTCAGGTCAGGTGTGCAAAGAACATTGATTGGCGCGTCATTCAATTTTTGTAAAAACCAAATTGGTAAAAAGTTGAAGTAGTTACTATTTATAAATTTAACGAAATTAGCTAGTAATTGATTTTTATTAGCTTGTGATTTACAGTGATAATTAGAAAGGCAAAAAACAGACAATTTACTTGCACAAATAGTAAAATCAGCAGTCCACAGTAATAGTGGCCTCAAAGTTATCATAGTTCGTCGGTTAATTCTCCTTTTTAACTAGAGCTGGTAATTTTGATTCGCGTCGTCCCCGTTTTTGGAGACGGAATTCGAGGAGAAAAGGGAAGTTGCTGTTGCTGTGTGGCTAAGTAAGGCCACGGGATACCACTTCCCGATTTAAATCCCACTGCATTTGAACTGTTTTTAAATGTGATTAATTTAATTTAATAACAGTTTCCTCTTTATATTATTAGGTAAAATAGAACATTCAACATTACAAGAAGTTTATTAAAGTCGGTCGGAGCATTAAAATCCTGGCTCCTCGCAGACTTAAGAATGATTAGTAGTACTATATATGTACTATTATAAACAGCGGTGTATCCAGAACGTCATTGGGCTGTAGCTCCCGTTCCTCAGAAGGATACCTTTTAACATTAATTGTAAAGATACAAAAGCTTAAAAAAGATCTTAACTGCAATCTAGTAATATCAGCTAAAAGGCTTAGATGTTTACTGTAGTATAACTAGTTTATATGTAAATTTTAAAATTTTGGAAAGTAGGGAATTCAGTTTGCTGCGTGTCACATCACTATGTATTGCAAACAATCAACATCAAAATCAGTAAAATGTACACAGACGCGGTTAAAGCATTTATACCACCGATTACAAGCATCGTTTATAGTACATAATAATGATGTGTATGGTTTTTAATTTGTAGCTGACATCTCTTGACACATGCTCACTGGACATTCTAAATACATTACATTTGCCATCCAATTTTGAATTTGCTGTCAATTTGCCGACGCTATACAGTGAAAAAGGATGCAAGGAATTTGGGTACATTATTCACAACATTTTTGCAGTAAGTGAACAAACATTAATATCATTTTTTGTGGAGTTCCCTGGTGATTTGAAAAGCGTTTCAATGACTTGAAGTGAAAAAAAGGAGGAATGCAGATCGATATACTTAATGTAATTTATTGAATTATAATTTTGAAGGTTACTCCGTTTACAGTTTTGAATTAATTTTGTTGTAATTATTATTTAACCTAGTAAATCGGCATTTGTATATTTTATTCATCAGTATATAATAACGTATGTATGTGATCCATCGTTTTGTGAATTGAACGGTAAAAATAGTTATTGAAACGTAAAGCAAGTAGTGGGTTGAAGTTTGAGAAAAGAGTTCCGCATTCAAAAACTTCCCAGACAGTAATTAAATCCCTATTTGTTGGCCAAGCTCCAAATTCACTTAATATTAATCATTCTTTGAAAATTACTTTTACTAGTTATCAACCTATTATTTATTTCCGCACTGATTTATCTTTGTAGATGGGTGGACTTCCAGTTCGAGGAAATGAAGGTGCAACCAAGTGAAGAACACATTCAAGAAGTTCTAGAAGATGGCTTCTTCTAAATCCGTTTTTAAGTCATGACCTGTACTGAATTTACGGAAGCAAGGGGATTAAAAAATATTTTGACAGCAGACGAAACCATTTGGATTTACGGATTTATCGGATTGGCGCCCAGTAAAAATTAATAAATTAGAAAATATGACAGTAAAAATAAAAGCATAATCAGCTGGTACTGTAATTAGGTTTGTTGGAATTAATAATTTCGTAATTTATTCTTGTAATAAAAAAGATTGGAATTTGACACCAAGAAGCTTATTGCATTTAAAACTACAAAAAGGAAACAAGTACAAAGACTGGAGTCAATACCGAATTTCGGGACATTAATTTGACAGGAATTTTTATACTATCTTTGACTCGACACTTTTACATCGTTCAAAATCCCCCGTTTATCTGTGATGGGAGTCAAAAACTTGACTTGTATTTATTTTCCCTATCCAAATTCAGCAGCTGTTGAGATAATCCACCTTTAATCCACCATTAAATCCAGTGGTTAAATCTACCTTGAGACAGGCGAAGTTGGTGGATGGAGTAACTGTTACAGGATTGAATACTACTTAAATGTACTGAATTGCACGATTACAGTCCCGCATTATTATTATAATTGTTTCTAATTCAATTCAACACACACTTTTATTTTGATATTTCTGCAGGAAGGAGACACTAAATTTCGTTTGCAGTGGTATATCAACTAATTAGTGAAATCATATTAAAATCGAGATAATTTATTTTCACTCTGACGATGTAAGATGGAAGAATCTTTTGTACAATAAAACCTGAAAATGTATCAAATAATAAAAATTAAAACAATTAGCTATTGACAGGCAATAATCTTTAAAAACTATCATTTTTCTTAATTACAATAAGGGAATAGTCACAACCGGGCGACGCGAAACCACCCAATCTATTTTTTCTGAAAAAAGCATGTTAAAAAAAGTGGAGTAGCGCAAAATCATATTTCCGAATGGGCCTTTTGATTTCCTACCGGGATTATTGAAGACATTTACTAATGTTAATTAAATGGGCATCACATTTAAATATATTTTTAAGTGTTCAATTGTGTCTGCAGCGGCTACATTTCCCAACCGATTTTGATAAAATTTGAAGTTTGGTTGTCGGTACAGTACTTTGAAAAAAAATAATTTCTGGAATTTAATTAATTACAATTAATTACATGAATCGCAAACGGGATTGTGTGCTTATATACGTTACATAGGGAATTGGGAGTAAATCCTTTTTATTTACCTCACCAAATTTTCTGTCGCATTTAATTTCTCTTCGACATCCCACCTTCGCGTTGCCTGTCAATCCACATGTCGTTACTGTAGATGCAAAGTGGCCGTTCTCCAAAAGCAGGTAAAAGTAAAGTGGCCGTTCTCCATCCTTTACTAAACGCAAAGTGGCCGGTCTCCAATTTGATCCTGTTTGAACAAGATTGGAGACCGGCCACTTTGCGTTTAGTAAAGGATGGAGAACGGCCACTTTGCGTTTAGTAAAGGATGGAGAACGGCCACTTTACTTTTACCTGCGTTTGGAGAACGGCCACTTTGCATCTATAGTAACGAGTGTGTTTTATGCCATCTTATTTAAACAAAAAATTTTATACCATTCTTAAATATTCTTGATTAATGATCTTCCATAAATTACGTCATCGGTAGGGTGGGTATGTATTGATGGCATGTCATGTTAGATAAAGCTGTGTACGTAATGTTAACGAGATTACATGGGGAGGGGATTGTCAAAATAGTGAGATACGTTGGGTGACATAATTTATGGACCATTCCGTACAGAAATTGCTCTTAATAGTTAAAATACTTTAAATACTAAATGTACTGCCTAAAACTTTAAAATTTATTACTTTAAATTGCCTACTTACTACTACTGATAAAGCTAACTAATGAGCATCTAATTTTAGTTTGTTTTTGTCTGACTGACTACTAAAGTGAAAGTGGTGTTTGTAAATGTGACCTTGCTAATTTTGTTGTTGTTGTTGGATGTGGGTGGCTGGATGGGTGGTATTTATTATTCATTATCAGACCCATCCGATGCATTGCTATTATTTTTCCTACCTATCTACATAATTTACATGACTTTTGCATTTCTTAACGGAATTGGACATGCTACATACCATTTTGAAATATAAAAAATATGAAATCCTTTGAATATTGAAAATTATTTAATCCAATATTGTTTCTAACTATGATTAACTTTAAATGTACAATTTTAAATTACAGCTTTGATAATTCGCGCGTCAATCTCCATATAATTTTGAAGCTCTTAAAAACAAAAAATTCATATAAAATTGCAATTTATTTCATTTAATTTTTTTAAATTATAATTTACTTTAAATTTATAATTTTTTAATACTTATTCTAGTATTTGGGGATAATACTCCATATTACTGTTAAGGCTATTAATATTTTATATTTTACTATGTTGCGTATGCGCGTGTAACATAATAATTATATGTGTGTGTGTGAGCTTTTAATGCACTATTTTTTATTTTGTTTGAACTTATGATTTTATCTGTAGCGGCTGACCTTAAGAGTTAGCACAGTTCAGTGAAGACTGAACAGTGATCATTTTTTAATCTCTCCTGCAGTCATGATTATGCGATGCAAGAGTCAATTTTAGAATTTTCATTATCTTTTCGAGGCTCTACTAACTGTATCTTCATTAATACTGTTGATTGTTTATTTGTGCACAATTCAGATGAGTCATGTGTCCTTAATTATACAGGTATGCAAGTGTTCCTAATCAGGATTTCGAGAGAATAATATTATTTATATTGGGGAAGTCTTCAAGACGGAGACATAATATATGGTCTGTAACAGTATCATGTCTGCATAAAACATTGTATGTTGTTTTGTTGTTTGTGCAGCAGTGAGCAGTATATGAGAGATAAGGACCTATCACCTATGTAGAATAATATCGATAAGTGAAGAATCAAAACAACCTAATTTACAATTTAAGCTGATATCAGAATCCGTCTCCTACAGAGTCAATGCTTCCGGTTTAAGAGCACTCGTTTGGAAATGGCATGGCTCAGGATCCTGAGAAAGCTTTCCAAAGAAGCCACATGCTCCTCGTTGATATTTACTTAACATCATTTATAGTCGAGGTGGCGTCCTTCAACACTGCACTGCCGTTGCCTCAATTATCATCCCAGTTCTTCTGGACATCCTAACTATTTTCAAAAATGTGTACTATAATTTGCATTGATTTGCCGCCATATTTTGTACTTTCAATTTTATTTCATTGTCAACATTACGCTGCGGGTAGTGTGTGTCATTAAGGTTTGTGTTGTCATCGTCAACGAAATCGAAATCGAATCGAGTCACTTCGTAACATAAAAGATTTCTAGTCGAGGAAATTCAAGATCCAAATCTCCAATATCCAATCTCTCGCTTCCATCAACTGTCGCCAGTTCCTACTCATTTATGCTTCCAGATAAAACAAATTCCTACTTGTTTTGTAGAAAAGAAAGCATTATTTTTTCAGAAATTGACTTATTAGGACTTTGTTAATTTTTATGAATTTAGTGCAGTCATATAATTATAACATATTAAAAAAACACTGATTATGTTTATCGGGGGTAAATGTCCATATTCCATATATCCAATTGGGTTGTAGGACATATTCCCCCTGGACATTATCCCTCATTACCTTTTACCCCTGGACCTTTTCCCCCCAGAAATCCCCCCCCCCCAAGCAGTAACCCCGGACATTTCCCCATCAAACCCTTATTTAAGATACTGAAATACTCATTACATAAAGTTATGAATTATGAAATGATTGTTAATAATGTAACATGTCACAAATTCAAATGGAAATTATACATTTTTCAACCCTGAGCGTGGTGTGCATAGATATACATGGAAAAATCAATTATATATTATTATTATTATTATTATTATTATTATTATTATTATTATTATTATTATTATTATTATTATTATTATTATTATTATTATTATTATATGTATATATATATTAAGATATAACATTAAAGCAAAAGAGGGAACTAGTTTTATATAATACAATTTTTAAACATATTAGTTACTAGCTTACTCCAGAAACATGTACTATACTATTTTTCCAATATGACTAAAAACAGTGTAGATTAGTTATGTATGCAGCCATTATATAAAATCCTTCCTTACTAGATCGATGGGTAAGAAAACGAAAGTAAAAATGTTCACCCCTTAAATCAGTAAGTACATAGTACCTAACCTTATTACACTATCAATTGAAAAACTCAACGATATAAATAATTAAAAGCGGTACCCATCAATATTCCACCACGATAAATAAAAAAAATGTTTTGATATTATTAAGTAATTTAAAAATAGAATAATTGAAGAATGAATCAAAAATTAATAAATACTGCACTACTGTGCAATATGAAATTCTAAAAATTAAACCTGATGGTGTGACCCAAACTACGAAGGAATGTCTCGAAACTCATCGAATTTTTGCTATATTTCATGAAAATATTTTTCAGCCTTATTTGAAGCTTAACAAAGGGCTTCTGCATTCTTTTCCGTGGGTGTATTCCAGTAGCTTCCTATTTCTACGCAAACCACGCTCAGGGTTCAATTAAGTATAATTTTGATTTGTATTTGTTACATGATTTAACAACTTTATATAATTAGAATTTCAGTATCTTAAATAAGGGGCTGTGGGGAAAATGACCAGGGTTACTGCTTGGTTGGGAAATGTCCGGGGGGAGGGGAAGTTACTGGGGGGAAAGGACCGGGGGGAATATGTCCGTATACCATCCAATTGAAGTTAGAATGAAAATGAGTAATTTTTTTAAAACACAGAATGTTTAAGATGCTTGAATTATTATCTAAGAAGTTTTGAAAATTGCGAAATTGTTTATTGTTTTTTGTATGTAAAAAAAGTGAATTTACGTGTACTTTAAAACTTCGGAATATTCGATTTGAAAATTAAAAATTTTATTTACATGGTTTTACGATGATGATATTTTATAATTTTTGTAGATGGTGCATTTTCGTTTTAACTAAAATTGGATATGAACCATTAAGATGCTTCAAAACCCATGTGTTTGCTTGTATTTTTGCATGCTTAAAGTCGCTACCCCGCCAAATGCAATCGTTTACTCTGCCGGAAAAATGAAAATGATGGGCGTGCTCATCCCCGGTTTTGTGATGAACATGGCATCTAGCGCTATTCTGTTCCTTTGTACACTATCATGGGGGCTAATAATAGTCTACAACATAGGAGACTGTAAATTGGATCCTGCTCTAAAATATAGTCCACCGTAACCCCTGACCCATGGCCATGACCCTAATGACTCGTCCTTGACAGACCTATCGGTAATAATGCAGATCTTCTTTCTCTAATTTTTTTCAAATTTTTAATTTCATTATTTGAAATTGGAGTTCGAAGAGAGGGAGCAGTTGAAATAAAAATGAAGTAGAATTCGTAATTGCCAACTCCTAATATCAGAAACAAGAGCATAGCTAACATCTTCACAGCTTATCTAGCTAGTCATTTGCAATAGTTGGTGGCTTCGAAAATTAATGTCTCATATCTTGCAATTTCGTTATCACCATTCTGTTCACTGTCTTTAGACGCATTAATATTCCCACTGGTTGTATTCCGACTTTCCGGCCGTCGTCACTTTCTCTGTTTCAAAATAAAACAAAAATTCTTGCTGTAGTATAGTAATACTGTTATAGTACTAACATAATTACAAAACTAAGCGCACAATTACTAATCGTATTTTTGCGTGATAAAATAAAAATAATTGCCGCTTCTGATCTTTATCTTCTCGTCATTATCGCTTTCGTCATCTGAAGACTCGATGCCAGCCTCGTCGTTATCATCAGTACTGTCTTCATCACGATCAGAAAATTCAGTGCGATCTGAAGGATTAAAACAACAATACGCACATTATACATAAATAGTCAAAGATCTTCGCTGTTTGATACTGTAATAATTAAACGGAAAATGTTATTTTATTTCTAAACTTATGGTTATAGTTATTTCACACTCCATAATTAACAAGGAAAGATTTTTTTTAAATGGAAAGTATTACGGATACTATACGTAAATTTAGTTTATAATATTGTATTTCATTACCATCATTCAAGCCAAAGATACTTTCTGGGTCGTAGAAAATTATAAATTTTATATTATCCATTTTTGAGAACGCTTGGTCCTAAAAGAAGCGAATTCAGAAGACCAATAAAATTCCCTTCAGAAATCAGCTTTAGTTCTCGTAAATCTGTAGAATAAATAATAATATAAGTACTTTACCAAAATACAATCCTGCTAATGGAAGTTCAATATTTAAATTGGGGATGAAAGCAATGTTACGTTATTAAATGCCATATTGCAAGTATAGTGATTATAAGTGACAAAAATTCTTACATCGTGGATCAGAGATAGAGGGCCTCCTGGGTACGGATTTCAAATCCTCCGAATTATCAGATAGACATAGACGCCCTGCTGCTGATCTTCCTAGATTTTCCAACATTCGGTCAGAAATCCCTGTAAAAATGTTTTCAATAAAATGGTTTTTGTCAACGTCCTTCCCACTACTTGAATAACTTTCGATGTCATAAATGTCCATGAATTCTACAATAAGACATAGCGCCCACAAAGCACTCGACAAATTCCTCCCTCGCCGCATGTGAATTTCAAAATTCGAATATTTAAAAAAACCTATGAGAGCAATGGGGTTTTTGTAAAGGGGGATTGACCAGTCCCTTGAAGCCTGTCTTGACTTTATGATCGATTCCATTAATTTTTAAAATGTCAACTTTGGGCAAGGAGTTCCAATTTGCAGATGAGCCATCCTCCGTATCCGTATTTGACTTGAATGAAAAGAAACTCATGAGGCTGACTTTGTGAAATCTTAATTTTCTCGAATTTAAATTGAGTTTCAACAAGTTAGGAAAATAATAATTATATGTTACCTTCACGTTAATAAAAGTTTTTGTTTTTTAAGAATCTTAAGTTCAGAATGAGTTAGATATGGACTCAAAAATTCGTCCTCGATTTCAGTTTCTTCATTACCGAGATGTTCAGTTTAGGCCTCCAGGCAAGTTGAAAATGTATGAAAGGAAGCTCCTTTCGTACTGTGTCCTTAAAGGACTCAATAAGTTTATTCAGTGAAGTTACTTGCAAAGTAGGAGCGGACCAATGGCAATCTAAATTCAAAGTTACTTTTGGCAGTTTCGGTTTCGGATTAAGCGAAACTTTCTTCGGGTGTGAAGCGAAAATAGATTGCGCATTCTGAAAATTGAATACGAAACTCCGGATGAGATTCTCCTTTCCTTCTGCGAGAACCATTCGCAGCGTTTCCAGCGTCACGTTTTTAATGCAGCTTAATTTGGAGGGGGATGACAATAGAAGAAGATTGAGTTCACGTTCGTAAGATTTGTAGTTGCATTGGCAATTTTCACTGCCACGTACATAAGCCCTCAGATCAAATTGGCAAATGCTTGCAGTAGTATCAAGGTTGCTCAAGGCAGGGCCAGGAATCATACACCAGACCAGAAATAAAGTTCCCAATCTCGACAATACCATTTTTTTTTTAAATTTTTATTTAAATTTTTGTTAATACTTACTGACTCACTTAACTGTATTACGTGTTGACTACCTAATTCTATGTTGAATTTAATCATTTTTTGTTTCCTTAATAATAATAATAACTTTATGATGCACTACCAAATGTCTCTGCAAAATAAATTATTTTTTTGAAGTGTATCGTTACAAAGAGTCTGAAAAACGTAAAAAGGTCTCTGTAAAATAAATTATTTCCCGCTGGCGGTTATAATTATGTATACCTCTCCGGTTTAGATGCACCTCGCTGATCGAAAAACATTTACCCATTTTGTATTTTTCTACAGTATTTTTTTTATGAAGTCAACTTGATTAATACCCACATGTATGTATTTCCAAAATGTTCAAAAGGGCCTCTATATTTTTATCATATAAAATTGAAAAAAATTCTTTGTCACTGGTTGGAGTTGGCAGGAGAGGCGGCGTTGTTTGTTGTGTGGATTTGTGTACTGAGCGTATTCAATAAAACTGTTTTTTATCTGGAACCTAACCTGCTTCTCAAGCTCTTGGCGGCACTTTTTTGAAAAAATTACATATTACAACTTTTCGTATTTAAGTAAATACATATTAAATTATTATTTCCGTAAACCAAACATTTCGTAAATAATATCCATTGAAATTTTGTGAGAGATCGATTGTGTACAAGTAATTAGTAAAAGAGATGAATAAACGACGTCATGGGTAGGGTGCGTGGGTTGGCTTGGAAACTAATGATAACCAATTTTTAAAATTAGCATTTAAGCAATAGTTAAGCTGATGACAAAAAAATGGAGGGGGGGGGGATATGGTCCTAAAAATGGTGATTTTTTGGTAACGCCATTTGTAGACGATCTCTTCTACTTAAATAGTAATGTAATTCCCGACATTGTTTCATGATTTTAAAATATGCTAAATGCTCTTTTGTGATTTTAAAATGTGCTAAATGCATTACTTTAATGCGCAAATATGCAAATAGTTCCAATTTGCTAATTTTTAAATGGGTAAAATGTCCCAATGATTTTAAAATGTGCAAAATATTCCAGTTTCATAATTTTAAATTATGTACGATTTTTTCATTTCATAATTCTGACAGTGTGCTAGTTGTACTATTCTATTCTTTTTAAATATGCTAAATGTTCTAATTCCTTGAATTCTAAAATATTAAAACATTTCTTATTCAATTTTTAAATTATTAAAAATTTTCTAGTTTGCAAATTTTTAAAATATGACAAATGTTTCAAATTCCATGAATTTCAAATATTTTAAGCGTTATTACTCTAAGTTTTGTGCAAATGTGCAAAATCTTTATGATTTAAAAAAGTGTTTGTATGAAGTGACTGGGCCCATCATCGTTAATTTGAAAAACAGGATATGTGGTACAAAACAAAAATTTACAGAGTCAGCTTGCTTTATTTTCCATATTTCATTTCAGCCGTTTATTGGAATTACATGCAAAATGTAAACACTGACATGATTCCAATAATTATGTTAACTGTGTGTAATTATAAATTATAAGTTGAGAAAGACCAGAGTGGGGAAAGACAATAAGGGCAGCATAAAGTGCATAGAACTAAATAATAATTTTCAAGTAATTATTTAAGAACAATAAATATTACATAACAGTATAATATTGGAGGGATAACATTGTAACAAGTTCCTGCTAATAACAATATTCTCATTTTATAAATACACTAAAGAGCGAAAGCAAATGAATTTATTTACACTGGTTCTACAATAGCACTTGCCATGAGACACGTAGTAACAAACAAACATGTTGTACTTTACAATGAAATATTTGAAGCTAAATATATAATTTGTTTTACTTTAGAATGCATTATAAAAATAATTAAGTATTATTGTAGACATGATTATAAGCGATTCTATGAGATCCTCGAATGACTGCGACTATAATATCTCTAATCATCAAGGTGGGGGGGGGGGAGGGGGAGTAAAATAAACTCAATTCAAGGTTAACTGAATTTACTGAATGAATGAATTCTGCTATGGATTCTATATTAATGTATTGTGTAATTAATTTCTCTTTCTTCCCTTTAGATCCTAACAATAAATAATAATTCATTTGAAAAAATGGAAAGGTATTTGTTTTCAAAAATTTCAGCTATAGGTTTGATCACTTTGACTAGACCACTGTACTGATGCGTAAGCAAATATATGAACATGCTTTACTATTCATTTTCAGTATCCAAGTCGTTGTGCTGTAAATATCGGCGAAACTGATCATACGACTTCAAAAATTCTTCTATTTCAAAATCAGTCGTGTACTCAAAACTTTCAAGCTTTTTGTCAATCTTCATGCTGCAGTCTACGCAGAAAATTGGCAGATTTCCTTTATTCAAATTCCGCTTCTTATTGCTTCGTTTTGATAAAACATGATAAACAATTTCCTTGAAGCATTTTGAGCACACGGAGGGCTGAAAACTCGCTGAAAGCCCCGCTGGGGATTTTTTATTTTTCTGAATTCCAGTATGAGATATACGATCCGTTTGAGCTCGAATTCTTGCAATTATTCCAGCAGCATTAATTCTGTTCACAAATTTTTAAAACAGTTTAAAAAAAGTTCTTGTGCGAAGACAGAAGTTTCTCAAAAATGTGTAAAATAAATCAATTGACAAAATAAATAAAATGATTAAATATAGTAAAAATTGTTATTGCACTTACAATAGAAGCTTTTTGAATTTAATTTCCGCATTGCCAACAACATCAAGACTGCGCAACAAATTTCGGATAATATTATTCATAGGTAGTAAGGTCTGGAACTGGTCTTTTTCATCCTGTTGAGAGCGCTCCAAGAATCCTTCCAGTTGAAATTCCGTGAGCGGCGCAACATTCCACGCCGCATTAATGCAGTTAGTAGAACATTCCACCCAGTGGGGAGCTCCTACATTCACGATTACGGCATCCCCTGGAAGTTGGTCAAACTCGAAATACGGAATTCCGTATTTTACCAAATCTTCAGTTTTTGGCCACCACGGATCATTTGAAAAGTTCAAACGATTCCTGAAATATAAAAAAAAGTTTAAAATATTGGATTAATTGTTTTTTGTAGAAATTAGGGATTTTTTGCTGGAAACAATTCAAATGTAATTTTAATGGTTCAAAGTAATATAATTATTACTATGCTTGTAATAAAGAGTTTAAAAAAAATGTAGTGAATAAAGTTCGATATACATTTTAATTATTTCTTTCAGCTTGTAGAAATCTACCCGTCTTGTTCCATACCACTTGGAGATTCCCGGTCCAAAATTTATATTGACGCTAGTTGAGTTGCCATGTTCTTGGTGACCGGGAGTCCGCGATCCTGCTACTTTTATGTAAGCCTGCACTTCATTCACGCCTAGAATGGAGAGCTGCGTGTAGTGTTCGGAGATATAGCTATATCGTGAAGTAGGCTTTAACCATTCTGGGAGTTTTGCTAACTCATTTAATTGGTCAGCCCAATCCGCATCCCCGTCAAGAATGTCCAAGTTGGTCCCAAAAATTATAGTTGTGTTTCCATTTCCAACAGAATTACTGCTCTTCTAGAATAAATAAATTCGTCATGTCAATTTATTTATTTTTTGAATAAATTAAGTAATTAAATCTTAGTAAGTACTGATAAAGCATATAAGTTAAGTTGGTAAAAGCTAATTTTATTACCATGAAGTATTCTCCATATTCTGAAAGAATCATTTTGCCAGAAATACTTGTAAACTTCCAGGTCGACTGGCCTGGTTGAAAAGGTTGCTCCCTGGTTTCAATAAGTGTCGAACTACTATTTGGATTTTTCTCAGGAGTAGTGAGATTTTCTACAGAAAATTTGGTGTCATCAATTCCGGAAGAATTTATTATGTTCCTCAAAATTCCGAAGTCCTGAGTGAGGCTTTTCTGTTTGACTTCCTCGCTGAAAGCCATTTTTTGGTCCACAATTTGAATCGGCGTTAACTCAATTTTATAGCCCCGCTTCACGGAAAAATTGCTCTAGGAATACAATATCATAAATGAGTTAAAATTAAAATTAAATTAGGTGATTATTTGTAATTCAAATTAAACTAAGCAAAATAAGTATTAATTTAAATATAAAATACATGATGTTAGAATAATTGCAATATTAATAATTAATAAATAATTAGTAATCTAAGCGCTTACACAATATACGGCAAGGTTCTTAAGTCGGCTTTCCTGATCGCCACGAAGAAGTTCCGCCAATTCTGATCCGTTGGGACAAGTGTTTAAAACCGTACGGCCCGATGATTTTATCAATGCGTCAAAAAGAGCTTGCTTTTGACAAAACCTTTTAGAAGTAGGCGGCATTTCGCCATCGTCCAAATCAGTCACGTTACGCTTGTTTGAGATGGTCCTACGAGAAACACAGAATCAAATAAAAGCATTATTATAAATTAATGAACTTATTTTTGTATGGTTTTCTAAATGATGTACTTATACAAATATTAAAAGCCATATATATTTATATTTAGAATTAAAATTTACGAATTACGTACAGGATGCTCTCACTGTTAAACCTAGTCCCTAATGTTCCGGCATACATTTTTGGCAGAAAGCACTCAAGCATTTTATAAATTTCCTGGTTCGTCAACACACGGTCAGATCGACTGTAAAAACAAATACATTTTATATTAGTGTAATTGCTGCACAGCTGTAATAGCAAAAGAGCCCAGTTGCATATTGCGCTCAATATGTTTCCATTTACATTTTTAAAAACAAAATTAAAATTATTATAAAATTAATTAAACTTTCAATATTATTATTACGACTCAAAATAACGTCATATTCCATATTATGCTTGACTATTATTCTTTGTTTTAAAAAAACAATTTACCTCAGTTTAATTTCTCCAGTATCACTTGGCTCCATCATGACGAGACCAGCCACTCCAAGGAGCAAAGACGGTAAATTTGACGAATGAGAAAATCACTAAAAAACTGAATGGGGCGCAAAACCTGACTCAAATCAATATTTATAATTTCTATTTTATAAAACGATTTTGTAGTATTTTATGCTTCGTATTTTTGAATTTAGAGTGAACAGTGAAATATACGAAATAGAAAAATTGCTATCGCTATGATAGACACACTGGCAAATTATGTAAAAATGTATAATTAATTATACTCACTTCTAATTATTCACTCGCAAATGATTATATGTGACTTTCGTGAGAGCCAGGACGCAAATGAATAAAAAAGTGAATAGCAGTGCGGATTTTTTCTCCTTTTCTACCCTTAAAATAAATTTCTTAATGACAGGCATGCTCTGATTGGTTCGTTTTTTTTCTACAAATAATCTGCCCAGTGGACCTTGGACGATGACGATGTAGCCGTTAAGTTTTTGTGTCAAATTGGTTGAAAACCCAAAAGCCCTAAGGAAATTTTCAGAGCCGACACTAAAAATTCCTGCTTGCTTACATGCAATATTTTTTTTAAACTAATTTCACATTTTACGAGAGCAGTACAATATTTTCGTGTTTAATCCTGTTGGGCGTTTTTTTTCGGATTATTAGCTATTACATTGGGCAACGTGAATATTTATTTAGTAATATCGCTTACCGGATCGTCCACAAATGACGCCAATGATAGAGGTCTACTTCGCCACCGATAAAATGCTATGTTAAAGATTTTTCAATAATGCCATTTGTGGACGATCCGTTAGATTTCCTTATTCAATGGAGTCAGCTCATTAAAAAAACCGAAGGGAATAACAATAATTATACTTTTAGCCTTAGGCTTGCTGAGGGAGCGTTCACAAGCGATATCATTACATTTGGTTAATTTGATCTACCTAGCCCTCGTTACGATAGAGAAAATCGTCATTGTTTCGACACAACGGATGATATCATTTATGAACGCTCCATGAACAAATACGGCAGACTAAAATTACGTCATTTTATCTACGGAGATTTTTAATTATAAGTAGCACAGTCGGAAGATGCTTGCAGTCTCTAGCTATTTCGAAATTTTAAAGGAATCAAAAATTTTCTTAGATACTGATCAAATTTTCAAATGTTTTTGGATCGTATCGAATTAAGGACTTCAACATAAACATCTTAAATGTATTACTCATGATTAGAATCATTTACTTTAATTAATTTAATCATCGGGTGAGCCTTGCACTGGTAGCGTTGGGGACGACGGGTCAACCTGATGTCATCTCTTCCCGTTTCCCCCTATTTAATTACATAGAAAAGTCGCAACTTGCTTTACTAAATTCTTATGTACAGCCGCAAATTTTAATCGAATTTAATAAAAAGGCGTCGGGCACAAACTAATTAAATTGCCTACAAAGCAGTGCATTACTCATCTTTCAGATAATTTGGGGTCGCGAAATTCCAATTAGCGGGTTACCAAGTACAAAAGAACAGTCGTGTTTCTTAAGAGGCAAATAAAGACGTAAGAGATCGTCCAAAAATGGAGTCATTGATAGGTTTGACGGGAATACTTGGTGAGTGGTGACATTCTATGCCAGAGATTGTCATTTACGAAAAACGATGAATCTGTTGACATGGCCTTAAAAATACCTATTTTTGGATGACGTTATTTGTGGATAATCCCTAGGCAAAACAAACATCTTCAGGAGTAGTAAATTTGCACTCGCCAATAAAAAATTGCAGTGCGGAATTGTTTTATTTAATGTTTAATGTTGTATTTATTAGTACGTGTTTTCAAAAAGTCCAAAATTTTCTATTTACATGTTTTTAAAAAGTGCAAAATGTTCTATCTAAATGTTTTTAAAAATTGCAAAATGTTCTATTTTCATGTTTTTAAAAAGCGCAAAATGTTTTTTTTCTATGTTTTAAAACGTGCAAAATTTATATTTACATACTTTTAAAATTTTTAAAATGTGGTCGGTATTTACATGTTTTAAAATTGTGCAGAATGTTCTATTTACATGTTTTCAAAATGTACAACTCATGCTTCAATTTTAAAATCAGAAATTAGCATACAATTGAATTTAATTCAAAAGGCAATGTTTTTGCATTACCTCTTATCGGCTTTTTGGCAAATGATTTCAAACTTTTTAATCGTTTTTAAAAAATTACAGCACAGCGTCAGATTGGAGTATTTTTGGCTACTAATACTTCTAGTACTATGCAGTTACGGAAAAACAAATTAAAAAAATATTCACGGTCTCACATGATTATCAAAATTTGCGTTTCCTGTAAAGTTGTTCAAGATCAAGATAGACTTAACGCGTTTTGCTAGCAAAGTCCTCATATATTGACTGTGGTTTTATAAACACCAGAATTTGATGTTTTGTATACATTTTAGGATTAGTTCATTTTGCTCATGACATTTTACCAGAATTGTTTAGGGTCGTCGACTTCCAATTATTACTAAAAAAGCCAAACTATATAGCTAGTGAATACGATTTGTCCCTACTAGACGATATTTCCATTAGGCAGCGTTCACAAATGATGTCATCGCATTTGGCCAATTTTCTGACCTACCTACCCCTCGTCACCCATGTAAAGGATAGGGCAAATCGTCACTTTTCAGACCCACCTACCTACCCAACCAATGATATCATTTGTTTGTGAACGCTCTCTTAGTAGCTGAGTTATCAGTTGTTTTTCGAGTAGTTGGAGTTGTTGGCATTGTTGCAATTCTGGGGGTTGTCACAGTAGTAGCTGTCGTTGTAGGTTTTGGGTATTCAGCTACCCCATGTAATAGTAAAATAAAAAATACAGTAAAGCAATGTCAGTGCTATTTAAATTATTATTACCTCCATGGATTATTGATATAAATGGGGTTATGCAGTATTCAGTAATTTTTGCTTTTGCGTAATAACATTAATTTTCACCAGTTTTTAATATTTTTTAATTGCAACTTACCCAGCACATACTTCATTCTGAATTTTAAACCACAGCCAAAGGGCCAAAAAAGTTGTGAGTGCAATAATGTAAACTTGAATTTTTGCCATTTTGATAACAAAAAATTGAGTATCATTTTAACAAGAATTTTTTAAAAAGTTGGACTTCCTATTGGTTTTTAACACGAGAATTTCAAAAGATTCGAGGAGACGTTAGTCGGTAGTCGCAGTCGGTTGAAAGCGAAAGCCAAAATCCAAAAATGATAAAGGCTCTTTGATAATATAATAGTACGCACATTTGGTTTATTGCAATCGAAATAACATATCGTCAATGAAGAATGAAGTTTGGTCATCTCCTTTTGAAGCTAAAATGAATAATGATCATCTCCATTCTGCTCTAAAATGAATTTTGACCATCTCCATTTTTCATGAAATATGACTAATGGGATATGTTAATGATGAGTTAAGGGTTTAGTAATTCGAAACTAAGCACATTAAGGGTCACCCATAAATGAAGTCATCAAAATATCCCCATTTTAAGTCCGTATGACCTTCTGTGATCAGATTACACGTTGGGTAAATGGCTACCTTTAGCATGCGATACCATAAATATCCAAGTAGACTGCTGGGCCATACCCATTACGTCATTTCTGGGGCGACCCCTTAATTTTTTAAAAGTTGCAATAGTGGTATAATGATGAACTAATTCCTGATCTCATACATGATGAAATAATTTATTAGTTTGAATAAATTAATTCATCAATAAATCATTATTAAAAGTTTAAAAAAATTAAGGGGTCGCCCATAAATGACGTTATGGATATGGCCAAGCAGCCTACTTGGATAATGATGGTATCACATGCTAAAGATAGCCCTTTACGCAACGGGTAATCTGACGGCAGGAGGGTCATAAAATGGGAATATTTTTATGACGTCATTTATGGGTGACCCCTAATGTACTTTGTTTCGAATTCCTAAGCCCATACGTAATCATTAACATAACTCATTAGCCGTATTTCATGAAAAATGGAGATGATCAAAACCAATTTTAAATCAAAATGGAGATGATCATAATTCATTTTAGCCCCAGGAAGAGATGATCAAACTTCATTCTTCATCGACGATATCTTTATAAAAACATCTGTTCCTGTTTTGGTGGTGTATTGATTTTAACAATATAAAAGATTTCAATGACGGAAATATAAGTGACATTACAAGAACTGTTGAGAGATGGTCCACAAATACCGTAATTACAAAAGGCATAAAGGTAATAGGCAGTAATTTTAAGGTAAAAGGCAATTCCGCGGCAGTTTGGCAATAGACAGTATCGCCTAACATTGTTTAACAGCCTCGTCTTGGGGGTATAGACAGTATTGGCAGTTTAATCGATTTATGGCTATAATTTGTATTTTTCATGGTTCATATTATCATTTCTTGATTTCCTATTCATATTTAAAGTGATTTGTAAAACGATGACGTTCATTGAGACTGGGAATCATTAACGCTTTATTTCTTGTCAGTCAAGCTGAACTCCTGTCGACCGCGCCATGGCTTCACAAGTTATTCCTGGTTTAGTAAACGATTCGAAAAAATAATATCGATTGGGAGTTTATGAAATTGTTTCCAAGCACAGAAGCTCAACATTTTGTAGCAGAGAAGTGGAAAAAAAGATATACCGATAAAGTTGCATTTGGAGAGTTTACTGCTACAAGTACAGTTTATTGCTGTGTTATCAGCTGGAGCTTGATTTAGTCATTTAGTATATAGGTAGTATTAGATAGTCCATGGACTCTTTGTTGGATCTATTCAGCTAATTCGGTATTTTTGTATTAAGAAGATCTCCTTCGTCTCCCAATAATTGATGCCAATAATAAATGCTTTACGATGTCAGATCTAGACAATATCATGTCCGCTTATAGCTGGGGTGGGCCAAAAGGGGATTAGATGTATGCAGGTACTTGCGTATGTTGCAATAATATGCGGGTATTTGGTATGCTACGGCAAGTTCTCCTCTAATACCTTGAAACGATTCTACTATTCTACTGGGCTTCACAATGATTTTTTATTGGTATTGCCCTTGGCTATATACTACATAGTACATCTCAAACGTACAGATAATATGCAATTATTATGAAATCATTTTACAACTAATCAGTAGGAGCACAATGAAATTAACGATGAACAATAAAAAGTAATTCCCAAATTCATTAATAAGTTCATCAATAAATGTGTAATTGTTCCTTAATTGTATTATTCCTGAAAATCTCTTTTTCCTCAGTCAACGTACAATAAAGAAGAAGCTATCATTATACTTCTCTATTAATACTGTATGTACAAACAAATAAACTGTGTCGAAAATTAAAATTTGCTAGAGATACAGATCATTGTACGAAAAAACTGCGGAAAGTATAACAACGGCCCAAGTGACCTTAATGTGATCAATACATTTTCAATTAATAGTAAGATAGGTTCTTAAATGTGACAAATTCAAAAAAGTACTCAAAACTTTCATGATTTTACAGGAAGAGTTTTTAAGGAAAGAAGCTGAAATCAGTGGGAAAGATAGTTAAGACTATAGTCTGTTTGAATATTAATTGGACAGATTTTTAAAGGCAGTAATATTTTAAAGGTGGCAATCAAAATGATCATAGGTAATTTCTCCTACTCTATCTTCTGTCGCTTTGAAGATGGAATCGGCTTATCTTCTTCCTCCTTCTGGTCCTCATCATCTTCCTTCTCCTTCTCAGCTGCTACTGCAAGAGGATGGCCAGCGAGTTGGAACTTGTCAGCAGAAATCTCTCGCATTTGTGCTCGCGTTATTTCGACGTCTTCCTCAATCATAGTTTTGCAGCCCTTGCTAAACGGGTGATGGTTAAAGTAGTTATACTGAGCGGATTTGCTGGGGCAGAAGGCGCAATGAACTAAAATAGAAAAAATCAGCAAATTAAATTTCTTTTTAATATTTTAATTTAGTATTGCTAAACAGTATAGTAAAACGAGAGGAAGGGTAGATAATATAATTATACTTACATTTCCCGTTCACCAGTTTGAACCGACAGAGTACACGGGCCTTATTTGGTTTCTTAACCACAACGGTATGGGTGACGGAAGGCGGATATGTCCACTGCGTAGGTGAACTAGTAAATATAACTCCATTAAGAACTCCCTCCTTTTTGGATCTTGCAATATCAGCATTTAATTCATCTTGCGTGACCTGCGACGTGCTAGGTTGCGGGGAATCTGTCAGGTTGCTCGGAACGGAGACATCCGTCGATTTCTGAGTCTGGATGGCCGAGAGTTTCAAATTGAAGTCAGCAATAGCCTTCATCGCATCCTTCAATCCAGAACAATTCTCCAAAGCCAGCTCCTCAACTTTGTCAACTCTGGCTGCTTCTTTACCAATCCGGTTGTGCACAGCAACATTGTTGTCCACCACAGTCCGCTCAACAGTGCCAACTCGCGCTATCAGATCCTTAGAGGGCTGAGAATATTTGTGAAAGAGAGCCTCCATCCAGCCCTGCGTGACCGGTTCATCGCTTTGACTGCAACACAAAAACATATTTATTAATTAATTAATAATTTTAAAACAGTATGCAAAAACTGTGCAGTCGACAATTTTCCAAACAAAGAATATGAACATGTCAAATTAGAATAGTAATTTAGAATTAATATTTCAATTTATAATTACCTGATATTTAATGATTCATTATTCGGATCCGCAGTCAGAGACCGATCTGAATTTGACGACGATGCTATGGTGGATTCTGTAGCCAAAACCCCAGGCAGACCCGTATCCAGAGCTTCAGCCGCAGTAACAGGCTCAATTAGAACAGCGGCATGATCCGAAACCGAAAATTGATGAGCAACCGTAGCCAGCACAGGAGAGACAGCACGAGCTTTTGATAACGCCATAGAATTATCTGTAGCAGGAACCACAAGCAAAGAAAATAGGATGATCTGGAACTAGCAAAACGATGCGGCGTAATTTACTTTTAGTACAGCAGCAAAACTGGCAATACTTGAGAACAATTCTAAACGAAGTAGAAGTAAACCTTCTCAGAGGAAATTCAGAATTGGATTGAGTAAAAACGAGCTGCGAGCTGGTTTATATAGCCAGAGTTTTGCCAACGGCCTCAATTATTTTCCATTAATTTGTATTAGGAAAGGCATTTCTAGCCTTAAAAATTTCGTTAAAAGTTTTGTAGCCAATGATATCACAGAGAATTAGTAAGTCGGAAAATTAAGCTCTACAAAACAGAAAAAATTTGAAAATCAGGAAATTAGAGATTTATCTTTAAGTGAGCAAGTTTGAGGCTTTTTCTGGCCTGGTGTTGACATAAAAAATATGCTAAGGTGTACTGGACCCAAATAGCGTCATTTAAGTCGAGGGCAGCTGGCTGAAAAAAATGACTTCCTGTATGAGAGGTAGCCATTGGCGCAGTGGTTAAGAGGGTGGCAAGTTTAATGGGTGGGTTTTAAAATTTGGTAAATTTGAATAGCGTCGTTTATGTCCAGCCCCTGCGTAAGGCATAAAAATTGGAGACTCGTGGCTAGTTAAATAAGTAAGTCTCTTCAGTCAAAAGTCCAGGCGTAAAAATTAGTAAAAAGTTTGCAAACCAATCCGGGCTTGCCACCCACAGCCTAAGTATGAAGACAAGAAACTTTGGTTTTTCGTTAGAAAAGCTTTTTTTCAATTTCAAGGACCTGTATAGCTTGAGTAGTTCTACATACGAAGCATATATCTATTACGTCGTAGAAAAAGGGACGGAGGGGGTATAAGGTGCCTATCCTTTTACATGGGCCACAAAGGAGAGGGGGGGGGGTTCAAAATTTTGGATTTTTGAACACGTAATAGATGCATTGTTCCTGACAAACTGCCAGTGACATCTACGACACTGATAGTCTTTTATTTACTTATTCACCAATAGGAGGCCTTTATGAGCTACCGGTACAATGAAAAAGCTTGGATTATAATAACATCGAGTTTTTATGTGGCTTGCAATTTGCTTATAAATAATACCAATTATTAATTTTATTCTATTATTTTATTGTTTTATTTATGTATTAAATATATTTTCGAATTGTTTTTAATCATTATGAAGTTTCTATTCTCTTCCTTAGAATCGAGGCAATGGCTGAGAGAGATATTTCTGCGGAATGTTTGAAAGCCAAATTAAAAAAACACAAAATTCTCTATATAGAACTGTCGCAAGTTGTTAATTTATGTAGGCATTTATATAGTACTGTAAATGAAATAGTAAGCCTATTATTCGTTTTTAAAAAATTTGCCAATATTTCCTTTTGTTTCAAAACGATTATCATGTCTACGTTTGCCTCCTGAGTACTAAATTAGTTCCCAAATATAATAATAAATTACTACAGGTTTGTATAGAGAATTTTATGCTCTTCAACTTAGGTCACAACTCATTTTGCAGAAATATTGCTTTGCTTTTAAAATTGACTTTTTAAGATGCCAATTTTTAAAATTGTTATATTTTAAAAATCGTATAATAGGAGATTTATATTTCCCGTATGAGGACTCACTGAGGACCAAGCACACATCTACACATTCAACTGAATGACTATGGTTTTTTTATAGATTAATATGCTCTTTAATGAACAGTATCACACATTACAACAATATATATCGTCCAAAATTAAATAACAAGCTTCTAGGTAAGTGTGTGGGACATATAGTAAATTAGATAGTACTGATGTTATTTGTGTAGCGATTTGCAATATTTCTGCGGAATGTGCAATAGCCTAAGCTGAAGTCCATAAAATTCTGTATATAGAACTGTTTCAAAATTCAAATACCTCTTAGCATATATTTAGTTTTGGTGATGCAACTGAATTATTAAAAATTCGTGAAGAAAAAATAATAAATAGAATAAATATTTCGTGAAGCTCAAATAATTATTAGGATTTTCGATCTCTGCGTATTATATTTACTGAATTATTGTAATTTTGTTGTTTATTCTGAAAGAACACCTACTGGAGCTCCAAGGATCAATTTTAATAGTTCTGAAAATAAGGGCTGCACATGAATGCCCTTGTTTAATTGATTGATTGATTGAACTTTATTAACCTGTTATTTAGACCAATTTGGCGCATAGCCATTCTTCCATCAGTACCACAACAATATCATTCGATTTGAACAATTATCATCAAATGTTTACATACGGTAATTATCAATTAAGATTCAGTAATAAAATTCAATAGGATTTAATGGCAGCTGTAACAGTAAAATGAGGCAATTTGAATTTTCCGTCAAATCTGAAATTCCATATTTCGAATTATTTTTATGTCATTTTATTAATTAGCAATCTGGAAGCATCTGTGATAGAAGTAGAAACTACCAGAGAGCTGCAAGCTTACAAAAAGCTTAGCAAAAAGCCAGGAACAAGACGAATTTCGTAATTACCATTCACAACACAACTGGTCAGTGGCGATCAAAACTCTTATGTGAAGAAAAGACATGTATAATTAAAAATAATATTATATAAAAGGAGGAAGGGGAGAGGAGTTCGGACCAGCTTTTCATCATTCTCCTCCCACTCGTCTCTGTCAAAGAGTAAAATCGCGAAGTTCCATACCAGTCCAATCACACTGCTTTAAGACTATATAAAGAAAATGATCGAAAAAGTAAAAGCAGGCAGCAGCAGATGAATAAATTCAGCAAATATGGCTGTACGAGAACATCGGAGAAACCTAGCGGAAACGGCATTATTACGAGTCCGGACTCTTCTACTTCGAACGAGCTTTTAATGTGCAAAAATCAAGAATTTTCTAGAAGTCTTGGCGTGGAATGATCGCCGACAAAGCTTCTCGTCTTCCTGCTCAACTCCCGAACTGCTCATGTCTTGCAAAAAATGGGCACAACATTTAAAGGAAGGAGATGAACGCAATGTAGTGAGAGATGAACGAAGACACGTGTTAGGAAAATTTGAAACTCTGTTCGCTGTCCTGAGTAGCCGATTAAGCATTCTTATGAAAAAATGTAATCTTCAAGAGGTATCGGATGATCATCCTTTGGAGGAGTACCAGAATGATATATCTGAGTATTTTCATCATCAAATTAAAAAAAAAACAGAGTATCGCGGATAATTCGTTTTGTATTCTATCATGGGCACAATTTATTGTGGAGAACAACATCAATTGTGGTTGCATGAGGTTATGGGAAAAGACACTAATTTACATGGGGAAAACAATTTATGCAGCGATTTCTGACTTACAAGCCACGATTCTTAAGGCAAAGAATGATGAGAGTGAGCTTTCTCGAGTTTTTCGTTGCTGCCAATTTCAAAATCTGCTGTGAGAATGGAAGTAAGTTGGCTTATCCCAGAAGAAGTAAATGACATCTCGGACAAGTTGAGGGATGAAGTTGTCGATTTGCTGAGTTTACTCTCACGTTACTTGAAGGATCTGCTTGACGATTTTATGACGAATGTAATTGAACATGGGTAGTTTTACTCTCCATTCATTAATTAATATCTTTATCTATAATTTTATAATACAAATACTTAAATTATATAATACAAATACTTAAATTATATAATACAAATACTTAATATAATCGGTGCAGTGAAAATATTTGTTAGACAGGGTAATTTATTCAAAAACAAATTTTTCTCTTGTAATTTCCAATTTACGCCATACAACTAGGAAAATTTATTGTTCATCCATGCGTGGTTCTATCAAAAGTCCATTTGGTATAACTCAGAATCGCTGTTCCTTCCTCCGTCCCAAGTTCAATTACAAAATATAATAGGAAGAAAATATTAGTAAAGATGGGTCCATTAGAAAATTTCCCACGGATAAATCCTTTAAAACTACATAGTATTTTGAATTTTTAATTTGTTTTTTTTCACTCATGAGTACTTTTTAAAAATTGCATTCAATTGACATGTAGCTTTTTGTTTTAGTTGGCGTTGTCACGTATAGTTGCGGTCATTTTAACTGACCTCGATAGAAACTAAATATCGTCATTTTGTATTTTAATAGAAACTCCGCCAGTTCTCCCAGTCACTTAGCTGTAAACAACTCAAAGAAAATGGTAATGATTCCGGTACGAAGCTCACGAAAAATTCCAGCAGAAATTAAATCACCCAAAGTTCTATCATCGGCTGGAAGATCTAATTACGCGCGTACGGCGGAATCTGTTTGAAGATGATAAATTTTCTGCAGGTAGATAGATTATCATAGCAGATGTGTAACCTACTTTCTCGATCACCTTTTCTTCCTGCTTCTGGAAAGCCCCATGGGCCCTTATTTTCAACTCTTGGCTGAGAGCATTCCGGAGCACGCGGACACTCAATTTGGATGATTTTGATATGCGGATCATAAATACGGCTCGAATGCTGGTGGGTCAGTGGATACGCTTTCATCATCTGTTGGTAAGATTAAAATTGACTAATAACATACTGTATATAATTACTGCTAATAGTTATAGGTTTGACTGTGTATTAATATTTTCTACTGGTTTCGTTAAAATATATTTTTCAAACTTACAGACAGCAAAATTCTTGGCCTCTCAACACCATTCTACAAACCGTATAATTCTGCAAAAAGGATCAGGCTACCAGGATCCAGCTACATATCTTTGTGTGAAAATATTATTTTTATTGGAGAATCTCCAGTAATGCCTAAAGCAGGGAAGACACCACACCACATATACACACAAAACACTACCTTTTCTCTTTTTATAATTAAATCTGCCGAACCAATCACTTTAGTACTTAATATTTTATTTTATATTTAATTAATATAACCTCCAAAAATCCTAAGCATTGAAGAAAACATTAGGAAACATTAATTGTCGGTCCGCCAAGACATAGACAGACCGACGGTTTATTCAAGTTCCTCAAGTGTCAAGAGAATATCATTTGCAGGGTTTGAAATATTGAAAATTTCTTTCCATGGAGATGAATGTCCTATCCCCGTTTGAAGGCTCAAATTTTACCTTACTCCGAATACATTTTAAATCAGGGAAAGTTTTTGAAAATACAAGCCCAGGAAGGAAGAATGTATTATCTGTTTTCCACTGATAACACTGTCTTCGGGTATTGAAAGTGTAATTTTCTCTAGTTGAGACATCACTGCATGGGATTTGCAAATTTGGAATAAATCCTAAGGGATACATTTTCAGGGACTTCAAACTATGAACACTTATTTTAAATATTAAAGGTATCACATTTGCTAATATTCGAAATAATTGTCTGTAGTCGATACAAAAATCTACAGCAATTAAAGTTTCGTGAGAGATAAGCATGTTTCTCCGAATTTTTCATACATTTTTGAATTATTCGGCACTTCCGGACCCAGGTGCATTGTGATTTCCTTAATGAGATGTATAGTTTATTCAATTTTAGTAATGACTGGAAGTGTGTTGGGTCAGTTGGGTTTACTTTTAAATCACTTTCATCCCAAAATAATTCGGTTAGATTTGTAGATCCTTGAAGAATTTGCTCCAATATCGAAATAGGAATGCCAGGACTGATATTAAAATATTTTAACTTACGAAGAGGATGGCGACGGCTAAGAAAGCATTACCTACAATTAGTTACAAAAACATTCAATTTAGGACATTTGCATTGTGCCCTGACACAACAAGAAAGAAAACTGAACACATTTGAATTAATTATTATTAAACAATAATTGGTTCCAAAAATATTTTAGCGAAGCGCCGAATTTTTAAGCTTCGCAAGATTTTGCTATTCATAAAATCTGTAAATGTAAACTACTAAACGGGTAGGCTATACAGTATTCACGCTTTATGGAATAAAACACATCACTGAATAAAAATTTTCTAAATGTTTATAATGTCGAAAAAATGTAAACTACTTTGTTCTTTACTTTTATAGGCTCAGGAAACAGTTGACATAGGAAAATTTATTTTTTCCACAATTTGGAGGATTCTTGAATCCTTAATAATCGGATTATAAATGAGCACTGCATACCTAAATTGAAGAACTGTCTGGCAAATCGGGATGAGTCTATTTTTTGCGAAAATATTATTGTTTTCGTTATGTGTACGGTTCAACTAGATACGTTGAATGATTGAAATGATGAATGATAAACGTCAAAGTTCAACCACAGCGATTTTTAAAATTACAAACATTTCGTTGTTTTGCAAAACGAGAAGAGTCCATCAAGTGTTTTTTTTAGCAAAATGGGATCAATCCACAAATTAAAATTTTTGAAAATTTTATAATAAATTTCAGTGTCTGTCTAGATTCACGAAACCACTCGTGGTAACGCTTCGACAGTTACAGGACCTGTGGAAAATTTGAATTCTACAAAATAATCCTGTCACCTTTGATTCAGTATTCGTTGGTCCTGTAAAGTTTGCTTTGATGAACATATCCTGTTTAGTCAAAAAATTCTTCATACAATATAATATAAATATGTATGCAACACCTACTTAAACTTACCTATTACCTGTATACTTATTTAGCATTCGTTAAATTACCGGAACTTCTGTATTTGTTTATTTATTTTTCAGATAGTAGAACAAATTCTTCGTAACTGAAAAATACATCCTGACCTGTCGCCTCATAAACTATCTCTTACATTCAATATCAACTAAACAATTACTAAAAGCTGATGGTGGGATTCCGTTTAAGCTTGACGAACAGGCGCCTTCCTTCAAAATATGAAATTTCCTAGGATCTCAGAGCCAGAGTAAGAAAGCAAACAAGTGCCTTAAAAAACTGATCTCAACGATTTAAAATTTAATTGCATCACTAGAAAAAAACAACTTTCCATGCTGTCATTTTGGATTCTTTGGAGAGTCTCTCAATCAAGATGAACTTCAGTAAATAGTTTCTTACATTATATGGTAGCAGAAACAGAAACACTTACGTTGAAATTAAAGGATAAAGAAAACAAGGGCAGGCTCTTTCACCCCCTACTGTCAAAGACCTTAAGAAACTATTGAAAGTTCAAGCTCAGAATATTGAATTTAGCTTAAAGAATCAACTAGTTATAATACATTCTGCCCACGCAGTATTTGCACATACTATATATATCATTAGTGAAGAATCAAAGCGGGTGTTCAGGGAATTAAAATAAGCTATTTCTTTAAAAAAAACTTAAATGAGATTGATTCGTAAAATTTTAATTATGGGTTTTTAAAAAGTGTAAAATTTACTATTTGCGTGTTTTTCAAAATTGCAAAATATTCTATTTAAGTACATCTTTTTCAAAATTGCAAAATATTCTATTTACACATTTTTCAAAATGTGCAAAATGTTCTATTTAATATGCTTTCAAAATGTGCAAAATATTCTATTTTCATGCTTTCGAAATCGACAAAATGCTCAATTTACATGCTTTTAGGATTATGAGGGTTTTATTTTTATTTGTAGATTTGCTCTTGGCTATTATTGGGTATGGGTCATTTTGACTCTTTACTGACACAATTAACATGATATGGAATTTAACGTACATAACTTATGTTGCAGGTCAGTATGATCAAGACTGAGGACGGCAATGACAGCAGCGAGGATTTGGCTTTTGACAGGGATCGTATCGTCAAATACCAGATTCAAGATTCAGAAAACATTTGCGCAGTGTAAGTAAATGAATTTTTAATTGATTCTGTTTCGCCAGCAGTCGATAAACAATTTTGTGTTAGTTATACTACACAGGGATATAAGATATAATCATCTCTTTAATTGTGAGAGGTTTCATTGTTTGTTTTTCAGGTTTGTCTAACTGTACTGTCAATGTGAGGGCTAGTCAAGCCCAACAATCTCAGCTGAATTTTTATGCGACAAAAGCGAAAAAATCAACAGCTATTGCCACCGTCACCAGAACCAGTACCACCCCCGTCCAGGTCCTTAGACCTTGATTTCACTAGAAAAGTTAACAATTGTTAGCCTTAAAAAACACGCTTTCAGAGTTAACGATTGTTAAATCTGAAAGCGAGTTTCTTAAGGCTAACAATGGTTAACTTTTCTAGTGAAATCAAGGTCTTACAGTCTCCGAACTCCTGCTAGCCCTCGCCCTGGATCATCCAAACGAATTTATCCATCAACCCGAGAGGGACTTGGGAGGGATGTTGTATCAAGTTTCGTCGAAGTCGTGTACGAATCCCTGAATGATGTTGAAGACAGACCACCCACGCCAGAAAGTGTGAGCGAACTCTGGAACGAAGGAGATGACACGAGTTTAATTACTCCCCAAACTGTGAGCCAATTTATTGGACGACGATGGGGATGATAGTGACTACACTGAACCGATAAAAAAACCGGCCTCCAAAGAACGAAGAAAATCGATCCGAATAAACATCAAAACTCCCGTTTCCAAACCTAAACCAAAGTTCACTCTGAAGGAAAGGACAAGAAAACAGAATTTTCCCATAAAACAGGACGATTTCGAATGTTCCACCTGCCACGAAAACTTTTCGACGCTCCCCACCCTCTCCCAACATGAATTGACCCTCTCATTTCCCATTTAAAAATTCTTCGATGAACTTGGGAACCTTGCAAAATTTAAATGTGGTCATTGCCAAAAGGAATATTTGAAAAGTAGCTACCAGGCCATTGCTGTTCCACTTCCATCCGAGTTCACCGAGGAATTAAATCCAGTATTCATGGATATTTTAACGTGTCATAATGACGACTGTGACAAGACCTTCACTGACTTTGCCGAGTTTCAGCTCCACCATGGCACTGTATGCTGCCCTTCAATTCCAGTTCCAGTAAAACCACCACAAACCAACGAGCAGGCTAAGAAAAAGTCAGAAAAACGTCTCCACAAAATCTCTATCTGCATCAGCTAAAACTAAAACTACTAATACATGCGGAACGCATTTTTAGGGTCCTCATAGTATTGAATGTGACCGAAGCCGTTCCGGCTTCGGTCACATTCAATACTATGAGGACCCTAAAAATTGACAGGACTAAGCAAACTCCCGGAAGAATATTTAACTTTACGTGCGAAATGTGTGGGAAGGGATATGACAATGTAGGTTATTATAATAACCACATGAAAGCACATGAGGAAGATCTCCAATTTTCTTGCGATATCTGCCAGGAGAGGTTCGTTTCGGAAAGGTCCGTCAAACTTCACGTCCTCAAGATTCATAAAGGGAGGGAGACGGATGCGGATCTGAGTCTCAGCGGTGGTGGTGATCCTAATAAACATCCATCTATAGATGTTGAGGAGATGACTCCACAGAGAAACAAATGCAATAATTATGTATGCACAGTATGTGGCAAAGGATGCGAGGACAAATTTCATTACGAAAATCATGTCAAGGTAATAATTAAAAAAATGTTTTTACTCCACTATATAAGACAAGTTGTTTGCCAAAATGGGTCAAGTTCATTTTTTAAAAATGAGTTAATTTCTGTTACGTGTACTATTCAACGAGATACGTTACTGTGTTGAATCGTAAAGGTCAAATTTCAACCAAAGCAATTCCTTAAAATTAGCCAGAGTTTGGTTTTTGGCAAAACGGGATAAGTCCATTAAATAATTTTGAGCAAAATGGGAAAAGTCCACCTAAAACACTCATTTCTAATTTAAATTTGGTTTTCCAGTGTTTTCGTAGTTTGTAGAAGAAAATTGCCGTCCATAAATGTTTTTATGCAAGAAAAGTGTAAAAGTTAAAAAAAAGTTTGGTTTCACTCAAAACGATTAAAATTTCATCCCACGGACTTTTGACTCCACGTTAAGTTATTGATTTTGAGGGAAAACGGGAAAAGTCCACAAATTAAAAGTCTTGAAAATTTTCTGAAAATTCCTGAGTCAGCCCAGATTTATGAAACTGCTTGTAATAACGATTCGTCAGTTGCAGTTGTACAAAAAATTGAGTTCAAAAAAAATAATCCTGTCACATTTTATTCATTGTTTTAGAAACATGAGGGAGATCTCCAGCTTTCCTGTCACACATGCCTCCAAACCTTCGTGAGTGAGCGGTCTGTCAATCTGCACATTACGAGGGTTCACAAACCCCGAGATAAGGATGCAGCTGCCGAGAAGCCTGCTTCTGTGAATCAAATAAATAGGTGCTGTCTTACAGAAAGGAAAACATAATTATGTCTGCAACTTATGTTTTAAAAGTTACGAAGACAAATTTAATTATGAAAATCACGTAAAGGTAAAACTACAATGGAATTTACTTACGTTAAGTATTAATTTTTCAAAACTTGTAAGTCCGTTCCTTTTAAAAACGAACCATATCTAATAATTATTATTGTACACTCACCATTTTTTTGATAGAAACACAAGGGGGATCTTCAATTTCCTTGCCATTTATGCCAGCAGAAATTTGTATCTCTGAGAAGTGTGAATCTTCATGTTCGGAAGATCCATCCTGGCATTCCGAAGGAGCAGCAGCCCAATAATTTCGAATGCTTCCCTTGCCGTGTCCGATTTAGTACGGAAGAATTGTTGGAAATCCATAATCAGAGGAAGCATACAAATGAGCGGGAAAATCGTCTTTTTAAATCCACACGAATTTTGGATGAATTTGGAAATATCCACTCGTTCATATGTAGCTACTGCAAGAAGGAGTACAAGAAGAGCCCCTGTATGACCAGTAACGGGGCAGTTGTCTCCATCGAGTGTGACATATGGGGCTGTGACAAAAAGTATCCAATGTCGGAATTCATCCCATTCTGTAGACATCACGAGAGTACATGTCCCGAGAAGCCCAAGAAGGTCGACTAGTGCGATTCCTGTGACAAAACATTTTACAATTCAGCCAGAGCTTGAATAATCATCGGATTTAACTCCACGACTACGCGTACTGATGTGATACTTGCGGGAAGGGGATGGCCAGTATCACGAACCACAACAGTCACAAACAAAATTTTCATCAGGGCTACGCACACAAGTGTACAATCTGTGGATTCGGCTTCAAAATTAAAAAAAGACTCGGCTACCACATGCGGCGGCATAATAATGACCTTCGCTATGTCTGTGCTAATTGTGGGAAGGAATTCTTGAACGGGGCTCAGCTTAAAATCCATGAAGTGGTTGTTCATTCCAATGTTGGGAATAATTTCCCCTGTAGCATCTGTAACAAAGCGTGTAAAACTCGTAATTATTTGCGACATCATAATATCTGGGCCGTTCATGAAAATGCCCGAAAATTCCCCTCTAAAACAAATAGTAGTAGGAGAGCTGTGAAGATATCTCAAAAAAACCAGCCACTCCAGGAAGATGACGAGGAAGACAGCGCGAATGAAATGGACGACTCAAATCATGAAACAGAAACTCAGAAAGCCGTGTATGAAATTTTAATCGAAAATAGTAATAGTGACTAAAAGTAACAGCGCATCGGGAAGAAATTGAAGCTGGCCAGAAAAATTAATGCAACAGGAACTGCTAACGGAAGTATATCTAAAAAGGAACTGTTTTTTTACACCTCACATTTATAAGTGTAGAATGTTTAAAAGTATAATTTCGTAATGTTTACTAACTACTAAGTATAAACTTGAATTATTTTTAATCTACAAAAATACGCTTCAATTTTACTGATAGAATATTACTGAAAACTTGAGGAATGTTTTACACCACGCACATGTTAAAGGCACCCACATATACAGAATACAGATTGAATAAGTACAAAAACGATCAAGAAACTATATCAACTTTATACAATATGGTCAAGCCCTGGCACGTTTCCCCAAAATAAAATAAAAATTTCCTGATTTTGAGTTTTGAAATTTCCTGATATTTCCTGATTTTCTACTCAAAATTTCCTGCTTTTTCCTGTTTTTAAGGCTAAGTTTCCTGATTTTTCCTGATTTTTAACCCAATTTTCTTGATGTTTTCCAGATTTAAAAATAATTTTTAAATTAAAATAATTTTTTGAAAGCCCATCTTTATACTTAAATTATGTATTGTTATTGTTATTTCAAAACGCTTAAATTAAATACTTTTACGCATTTTTATTATTTTTTTAATATTTAGTAAAATTAAAAGTTAAAACATACCTAAACCACGTCATTAACTTTGAAAATTCAAATATTTCCTTGTATTTCCTGATTTTTCCTGATTTTTCAAAAATTTCCTGATTTTCCTGATTTTTCCTGATTTTTTTTTCGAAATTAGGTTCTTCAATATGCCAATATTGAATTTCTCAAGCTAGTCACAGTAAAAACGGCACTTCCTGTTTTTTCCTGAATTTTTGAAATTTTTGAAATTTTTGAAATTTTTAAAAAAAATTTGAAATTTGAAATTTTTTAATTTTAAAAATGTTTGCGAGGTTTTTTTTTGTTCGGAAATTTGAAGTCCAATGTTTCTAGTCTGTATTTTTCTACGCTTTAATTTTAAATCAAAGTTGTTAAAAAACAATTTTAGGATTGTCGAAAAAATCTAAAAACTGTGATTTTTGTTAGTTAGGCCATTTTGTAACTTATTCGTAACTGATTGAAATGAATGAGGTGTCAAACAAATCTCCCAGAAATTGTCTTTATTTTGGTATATTGTTCGTTTTATTCGAATAATAAACTTGGCTTTTATATCCTGTTAGAATCTTTCGTAATAAATGGCCCACCCTGTATTAGCATTATCATTCTAACAAGGGAATGGTTTCACATGTTACCCGTCGATTTCAAAAACTTATATCTACAAAAATCAGGCTACTTTTAAATAGTGGGGATCCAAAGTAACTCGAGTGCATTTTGCGTTTTTCGGTCACAATAGCCCGCCAAAGTTTAAGAAAATTCAAATATTAATATTTTGCCGCCCTTTAGCTTCTACAGTTCTCATCCGATTTTGATGAAATTTCGGTTTTTGTGATCCTTAGGGTTTATACTAAAAAGTTATTTTAGGATTTTGAAAAATTCAAAAATTTTAATTTTTTGAAAAAACGGTGTTAAAAAATTGGGCCTCAAATATACTCATTTCTTGGAATTTTTTCAAAAAAATGAAAATTTTCGAATTTTTCAAAATCCTGAAATTGCTTTTCAGTAAAAAGCGTAAGGATCCCAAAAAACGAAATTTCATCAAAATCGGACAAGAACTGTAAAAGTACTAGGGTCGCAAAATATCAAAATTTGAATTTTTTTAAACTTTGGCGGGCTATTGTGACCGAACAACGCAAAATGCACTCGAGTTACTTTGGATCCCCACTATTCAAAAGTAGCCTGATTTTTGTAGATATAACTTTTTGAAATCGACGGGTAACATGTGAAACCATTCCCTTGTAAGTCAAATCAGTAGCACTCCCGTCCCGGGAGTGCTACTCATCACATTTTGACCGCTTGAAAGGAATAGAATTTATCTTCTCTGAAGAAGCCATTCATAATTATGTAAACTATTACCAAGAACAACGGTACGGTCATTAGTCATCCCCGTTTAAGTCATTCCCACATAAGTCGCCCCCGTTTAAGTCACCCCCGTTCGATGGTATACGGACACTTTCCTCCCGGACATTTTCCTCCCGGACATCTTCCTCCCGGACATTTTCCTCCCGGACATTCTCCTCCCGGACTTCTTCCTCCCACACACACACGGAGGACACTTTCCTCCCAGCATCGAAATTCATATAACCACAATAAACGAGTACTTCGTTCCAGAGAATTCATGTATTTGTAGAAATTCTCGAAAGTATGCAAAATTCATATTTTAAAATATAAAATCGATCGCTTCCACATTTTGTATGAAATTATGAGTATGTAAATATTTATTAACCAAATGTAACCACTTTAATACGAACAGCATTGCACAAATAATGTCAACTGATCAACTTAAATTCTCGAAAGTATGCAAAGTTCATAATCTGAAGTTCATATTACCTAAATTAAGACTCATTTCCGTAACCAAAACTATGCATATTTCATTAATATGAATTTTTGCGTTCCTTAATTTAACGTAATACACAAGCTCAAAAGATAATCATATCATAACTCATAACTAGTATATCATATACTTGCATTGAAAGAAAATAGTTAATATTGCAAGCAGTTTTATATCCCGTATAATTAGGAATCATATTTAAGTGTTTTTTTTAAATCGTCCATAGTTGGACATTTTTAGTGACATGACAAATAGTATAGTACGTATATTTCTGCACGGAAACGTTAACTGTAACATATTATGTAGTTTGATTTATTTTACTTTATTGCTACGTGGCACTACTTTTTCCTATTTATTGTTAAAAACGAAGTTTTTCAGCATTAATTATTGCAGATACTAGACTGGTGTTGTATTTAACAATGCTTGCATTCAGTTAATCAGTTGGCACTATTTGTGCAATGATGTTCATATTACGTTCCTTATACTTGATTAATAAATATTTAGATACTCATAATTTCATACAAAATGGGGAAACTATCGATTTTAGTACTTAAAAATATGAATTTTGCATACTTTCGAGAATTTTTACAAATTCATGCATTATCTGGAACAAAGCACTTGTTTATTGTCGTCATATGAATTTCGATGCTGGGAGGAAAATGTCCTCCGTGTGTGTGTGGGAGGAAAAAGTCCGGGAGGAAGGTGTCCGGGAGGAAAATGTCCGGGAGGAAGTTGTCCGGGGGGGGGGGAATGTCCGGGAGGAAAATGTCCGTTTACCAACACACTCACAAGTGGTTAGTTTTGAAGCAATGCTTGTCAAAAGAGTGTTAATTAACTATATACCTCACTAAAAACTAATTCCAAGTTAGTGAAATGTATTAAACAAGTTACCTTCATGATAACTTTATGCACCAAAAACTGGGCATCATCCATTTGATCCTTTGAGACACCAGGGAGCTGCTTCCAGTTCTGAAACCAAGTCTCCTAATGCTTCCAACAAAAATTGCTGACCTAGACCTTGACTTTGACTTGACATAGCTAAAGATTCCAAACCTACCGACTGATGCCGCTGCCTATATGTTCTCACGAGTCAGTACGCGGCTTGAAAGGGTTGTTGAATAATCTGGGATATTAAAAATACAACAATTTTAATTCAAGAAAGAGATTCCGATTGCGGGCTCTGTAATCCTGATATCCAAAAATCCAAAGCAGAGATTAATTTTTACTTCAGCTACAAATAATGTATCTTTCTATAAGTTTAATAAGCTAGCTACGTACTAGTCATACCTTGTAGTTAAAATTAATCTTCCTAGTCGAGAGTTGGGAGTTAGCAACTATATAATATAGAAACTTATTACGATTTAATAAATATTGAAAAAGTGAAAGTGAGCCAGTGATTAGTGATACCCAGAACAGAACCAATACTTACTTGTTACCAATCAACCAGCATCCAACAGAAGCGTGTTACTTCGTATTACTTGATTGATGATATAATTAGATATAATTTAACAGTGCAACAATTTAATGTAAGTGACGATAACCTGTGTAACTTCAACTAATGGGCAAATGTGGTGGCAGGCGTGGAAAGTTCGTCTCTTATTTATTACACTGACTGATGGTAAATAAAAAAAACTATTACCAGTCTGACACCAGTCTTAAATGCATTCAGCTTTGCAATAATCACAACTTCATTGGGGAAGATGGCAGACGGCAGATTCGAGAGTTCCACGGGCCGCTTTTACGAATCCTTCATAAATGACGTCAATAATGCCATATGTGACGTTTTCCTAATAGACCCTCAAACCCTAATAATAGAATTACCTTTTTACTAATATTAAATTAACATTACTAATATCGGGCCAGAAAGCTTTGAATGTGAATGAGAATGACGCCAAAACTGACTGTGTTGCTCAGTTGCTCCAAGACTTATGGACAACTTATGATTTTCCTTATGAATTCTTGAAGGAAGTAAGTCATATTCATTTACTAAGCACAACTTTTCCTGTAAAATAACCTTCCCCCAATTCCCATGAATCAACGCCAACGTGGATAAACTGTAAGTTTTTAGACAGCTCCTGACATTTCGAGGAGAATTTTATTATTCTGGGTCTCGTGAAAAAACTAAATACCTATACTAAAAATTAGTTCGCAAAAAAGAGTTACATGACAAAAGGACCAAACATTTGGATGTTATAATTTTGGGGCATTATTGGGTAAAATAAACAATTTGCCTTGATTAATTTGTTATTGTTACAGGCTAATAAGTACTATTAACTATTATCATACCTAAAATCCAATTTTTTTATTAATAGAAATTCACAATAATAACTATATGATTAATCATAGCCTGAAACCTCGACACCTGTAATAATCGCTGACCCCCGCTCCCCCTGGGATGTTTTGTTTAGCATTACAATACAAGCATACGAAAATCGTAGACCCCTGGTCGAAAGTTTAAAAAATTTAATATATGTGGAAGGGGTACCCCCTGACCACCACCCCCCCCCCCCCCCGGGATGTTTTTGGTTTCAGGGTATGTGATCAATTATTTTAACACTACATCAAATTCATTTCATAAAAAATCCCCAACAGATTGTGTAATATAATCAGATATGTAATAATCATTATCATTTATAAGATAATTAACTTCGACAAAAAGTAAATTACCTACCAAAGTTCTTGGATTTAACATCTAAAAATCATCGATTTTTACTTTAACAATACTACAAAAACTGAGACCATTTAAAAATTGAGATCATAATTTCTGAGCTCACTCACAACAATATTATTATATATTTTCCTTCGAATAATCCCCAACTTAAGACCTTTTGTACTACTTAAGAAACTTTATATTTTGTTGCATTTGTCACTGTCAACATAGCTAATAGACACAAGATTCGGAAAAACGTCACGATAATCAGCCTCAGTCACACGCGAAGGAACAAAGTTGCCCTTTCGACCATCAATCACAGTAATGTGCCGAATACTTGGGACTGGTTCAGTCGTCTCAATCTCCGTATCCCGGATGGCAAACCCACGGAACATGATATTAGTGCATCTCAAAAGAACCAAAGTGGAAACATTTGGGAAACTCAGGCCCGGCGCGACACGTAGCCTGGCCCTGGTTCAAGTTGATTTTTTTGGGCCTTCTACTTTTTTAGTTTTTAAGCCGCCATTTTGTTTTTTTAAAAGGCCTTGCTTGGCGCTTGGCGTCATTTTTACACTCAAATCGAATCCCTAATAAAAAACGTGACACAAAGCTTATAAACGCCAAAAATTTGAGGTTTGTTTCAAACAAATTGCAAAATTTCGAGAATTATAATCTAGAGAACATTGTTCACTATGTGCAACTTTTAAATTACGAAAATACTAGAAGTTTTCAATGTAGCTAGATGTTTAGGTATAAAAATAAGCAGTGATTTTTATTAAAATTTTACATTGAGCCCGCGCCCGGCCCCTAACAGAGCAAGGCCCTGGTTTTGTGATCCACTTTGAACCATCCGTCCCGCCGGGCATGGGGAAACTGGTGTTCATGTTGAATCCTCGGGGAAAGAAACCAACACCAGTAAGTCCGCCGCAACTTCTCCACTGACAATCAAAGCAAATTTCTTGCAATTTAGGTAAATGGGGAATGATAAGGAGGTCAGTAAACTCTTTTGCATGATTAATTTTTAGTTTCTGGAGCGATCCTGAGCTACATTCCAAAATCTGGTTGAATACATTGACAGTTCTTAGGGCGGAGGAATTGAAGTCACAATCCATTCTAAAATCACACTCAAAAGTTTCTAGCTTGATATTCTGCTTGTGCTCCGACAGAAAAGTTTCCTTCTGTTCAAGGAAACTTTTATTTAAACCATTCCAAGTAAAGGCCGACACCTCAAGGTCAATTCAATTTCAATTGGTGGATTCTAGTTCCTCCCTCAGCTCCCGTCAAATGCTTGCTCCACGCTGACCAAGCTCCCCCAAAAGATCTCAAGTTAACTGCCGCATTGATGACGTCCGGCAAAAACTTTGGAAGTGGCGTCCCGCCTACGATAAAGAATTTTAAATTCAGAAGCAGCTGGAATTTCTTTTTGCCATTTTGGTGATGCTCAGATGAATCAAATGCCTTGAGTTCATTGTTCCATTCATAAGAAAATTGGAACTTTATCTAAAAGAATTCAAGATTTGGAGCCTGACGACAGAGCAGATTCTGGAGATCAGTCGTGATGAAGGATCTTCTTTTGAAAGAGAACCTTATGCTGCCGTAATTCAAATGCAGTGTCAAATGTTTTATTTGATTTCCAACAGTCAGTGGTGAAAATGCTCCTCACTATTGCGGACCGCAGATCATTGAGAGCATCTGCAATAACTTGGAAAGATGACAGCAGCGAAGGGGTCCTGCATTTACCTAAACGTCTGCAAATATCCTTAAGTGCGATTCTGTGACTCATTTAGCCTCTTTGGGACTGGATACAAAATCCGATCACCAATTTCCGGCTTCGAAGGTCTTTAGTCATTTCTATCTGCCACTGCTTGTTCACGATGCGGCAACTTAGGAGATCTCTCCAATTCATGTACCTGAACAACGACTCCAGAACCTGAAAGAATATCATTAGATAGTAATAATGACAGGAGTTAAAGAATCATGGAACTGGATTTTGCACATTGTCGTTTGGAAAGAGAGGAATGTTTTAAAAGTAGACTTACGAGATCGTTCTGCAAAGCAACTTTTGTAGGAGCATATTCATCGACCGTTTTAATGGCATTCGCTTGTTTTGCACCAAGTCTCGCTTGCCTCTTGAGCGGTGGCTGCTGTGCTTCTGATCCTCCACCATCATCGTCTGTTTCGAGTGAATAAATGCGAATAATTAAATCGTAGTTCACTATATTTGCAACATTATTATAATTTTGAGTGAAACATTAATGACGTAATCTATGTCAAAAAACGATTAAAATAGAGATGCATATTAGTTTATGTATGTAGCGATGCAAGGGTCAATGGTGGAGTTCCTAATTATTAGTAATGTTCTTGTTGGAGCAACTGAATTAGCAATTCGTACATACCAAATTGTGAAGTTCGCTTGACTGAAAAAAAATGATGAGGTTGTTTCCCGTCTGTTGTTGGATTGGGCTTCTGCGGCTCATTTCGATCCATCTTTGATCCTAGTCGAAGAATTCTTATGCTGAATAAAAACAATCTCCAGCTGAGGCTGAAATAAAAACCTCGTATCGTTTCCACACTTGACTTTATAGATCGCCAAACCTTTAAAAACAGAGCAAATGCAACTATTATTTAATAATTTTGATATTGCAGCAATACATACAGTGCAATGCCTGCTTAATGACATGACACATGACGGAATGGGTTAGTGGGTCTTCTTGAATACTAATGCCATCCCATGTTGAAGATAGCCATTTACGCAATAATGGTTAAGCTGAAGACAGGAGGGTCATATTGTCATACATCAGCCTGTGGACACGCTTTAATTCTAATACCTTCGGAATTAAAACTGATTCCCTTACAGGAATTAAAACTAAATCCTAGGGAATTAAAATTAAATGCTTGATGGGAATTAGAATTAAATCTTTTGCATTTTAGTGCGCATGCGGAATTTTCATTATCTAAAACCAGCTATTTCAAAAGCGGGTAACTTTAAAATTACAATTTCGACATAATTCGAATTTTTTAAAACGATCTTACGACACTTACGAGGCTGAAGTTATTAATTTCTATCGTTTCTATAGTTTCTATTTCCGTAACGTGACACAACATTTTCCAAATCTAAAATTCAAAACTCCATATCTTGAACAGGCCAACTACGATCTATCAGGGACAACTAAGTTTTACACATTAATATTTTCTCTTTTCATTTTCACAAAAGTCATGCGCGGTCAATGTGATCTGTGATTGGTCCGCTACTTTGAGCGCGCGCCGGTTCAAATCGGGATTAAAATATAATTCCTTTGCATTTAAAGTTAATTCCTTTTCCTTCTGCAGATTTAGTTTTACATTCTAAAGGAAATAGTTTTAAAACCTAAGTAAAAAAAACTAGGCTTTTTTCGAGGGAATTAGAATTAAAGCGTGTCCACAGACTGTATATAGGGTCCTAGAAATGGTCTTATTTTGATTTATGGAAGACCCCGTTACATAAATTAGTACTTGTCACATTTTGCAGTAATGAGCTAAAATTAAAATAATATTTATTGATATAAAACAAGTAACTTTACCTGCGTAGCTTTCTGCTTGTTAATAAGTGACTGCCTCAGCTGTATTGTACTGCAATGGAATTATGAATTATTATATTTTACGATTAACTTTCTCAGTTTGGCTCTACTGCCAATTTATGCACCCGGGTAATGGGTAAGGTATCACACAACGCAGTTTTGTATTAAATTTATGTTCAAACCCAAGTAGTCAGACTATAGAGGAGTTTAGTTAATTACAATTTACTGTAGCAGACTTTTCATCACCCACCTTCCTTCGCTCTCTCCGTCGCTAGTGAAGCTGAAAATGAAAATTTCTTTTGTCAGTTTTGAGTCGCTGTCTTTCCGAGAAGCCATTAGAAGTTGCAACATGGACTATTGTCTTTTCATTTTCACGCACCATCAGTACTTGGTACCTTTTCTTACAAAAACTCATGCTTAAAGCACTAAAGCATTCCACCTTTCAAAGATATCGCTTGGATGTGCAAGTTAACATTTGTGGCTGCAATAGTTATAAGTACTATACAGTATACCACCAAATGTAAATACTGGGAGCCGTAGTCTACGGTTGGTACATGGCAGAGAATCCTAGCGATGAGCAAGGAATTGAATCGGAAGACGTAAGCAGTGCTGAAGGTTTCAAAAGCAGATGCCGCTACCACCGCTACATTTTGGTGCAAGGATAAAGCAGAGTGTATCAATTAGATAGTGGTGGATCTTGCTATTCTGGCCTGGCGCCCATATTTTTGAAATAAAAATGGAAACTAAAACCACTGGCGCTGTGATCGAAGGTAAATTACTCCCTTCCCTCTTCCCATTTACTGGCATGCAAAAAGGAGCTAAATGAATTATTTTTTTCTGCTATTAAGTTTGAATGTTTTACTAACTTATTTGGTACGTACATGTGAGTTAAGCATAGGAGTATTACTTTATAACAATAATATGTTGCTGCTCTTAAGGATGCACGTGTAAGAAAATGATAACCATGAAGTAGTTTCCTATGTTAAAGCATAGTAGTAGTGTGCGTATGTGTGATCGGGTTCATTTTTTTTCAACTTTGAAAATCTGTAACTTTTTTTGTACTTCCTCCAAATTCACTGTTTATGTACTCAAATACTAGCCAGTTTATTCTGTATTTACCCTTAAAATATCAAACCGATTAACTGAAAATTCGAAGACTTATAACGAATTGTATGAAATAACTTCGATAATTTTCGAAATTACAAAAATGCTGTAAATGTGATCACAGTGTCCCAAAATGTGATCATGTTAAAATTGCATTAATATTACAGTGAAAGTTAGTGCCTTTTATGTGATCACTCTAGAAAACTTTCAGATAAGATGAAAAATGAAAGTTAATGCGATATTAGGTTCCATTATGAGAATTTAAAAAACACTACATGCGTAAAATACAAAATCGCATGTTATGGGGTGGTCTGCAAATGGCGTCACAAAATTAATGACTTTTTTGTCCCACCACAATTTTATCATTTTAGGGGTTACCCATAAATGATGTCATCGAAATATCTCCATTTCTACAACCCTATGATTACCCCGTCATCAACCGAACCATTGTGTAGAATAGATGGATATCTTTAACATACGTTGCCATCAAGATCCTAGCTGACCCACTAACCGTACCCCTGACATCATTTACAGATGACCTCTTACCATTGAGTAAGCGACTATTTTAAAATGGAATGCCACCAGTCATCAATATCTGGCTAGACCAGCTGACCCGAACGATGACATTCTTATGGACGATTTTTAAGGGATAACCCATAAATGATTTCATCATCTTGGTGGGTAAAAATGAAATAAACGATAATTCGGCATCTGTAACACGTGATTACAGCAATTGCGTACATGATCGAGGAATTCCTGAACTAGTGGATTTATCTTGAGCTACACACCACAATAATGCTAACGATACACTGAATTTTAATACCCACCCATTTTCCTAATTTACAAAAATCAAAATTTGCTCTAAGGGATGGTTCATAAGTAATGTCACCCAAATTAAAACTTTATTAGGACCCATCAGAGGCCGCGGAAGGTCAATTTTTTAAGGGGGACAAGCCTATGTTAAGCATAGGTACATAATAAAGTATGTACCTATTTATTAACAATAGGAATTAAAATTTTCAAGGGGGGCAATGGGACCTTGCCCCCGTGCCTCCGCGGCCACTGGGACCCATTCACTTCTATGTCATGACATCAACATTACTTAAACCGCTATATGTAATATGTCTTCAAAATCTGGCTGGACCCACACCCATCCGGACGACATCATTTATGGACGATCCCTAATGATGTAAAACAGCATTGTCAACTTATTTTAATAGGCTGTTTGATAAACTGAGTTGATTCGATGCTTTTAGCAATCTGCAGCTCTGATCACATTTAGAGCTCATAGAATGATCACATTATAGCACAATTCCCGGATTTGACACTTGTGACTTTCATTTATTTTAGCGGGAACCCTCTGTACGAAAATCTCAAACAATATCTTAAACTAGTTGGTGATGATTGTGTAAATCACGTTGCACATGTTGTTTAATTCTAAAATGTACAACACTAGAAATTTTGAAATTTGAAAACTCGGAAAAAAAAATTCGGAAAACGAGTTATTCTGATATTTGGACTTCGGAGATTTTACTCTGCCCAGGTTTTCAAAGTTTCGCACCCCAAATTATACTGTCGTTAGTTAAGAGTACAAGCTATCATTACCGGCTAGTAAAGGATTTCTGATGCAGCTTGTGTTTTAGCACCAGCCACTGATCACACTTAAGGCATGATCACATATACGCACTCTACTGCTACACTTTTCAGCGAAGCTCGTCTTGCCCCAATTTCTTCTTTTTTGGAAATCGGCTATGATGAGCGTGTTAAACGGCAGTTTCTTCGATAGTGGTGTCTTACGACGGAAGTTCCCATTTTTATTTCAAACTTTAGGTGGGAAATCCATCACTATTCAAAATTGATACACTCTGGATAAAGTATTACTGGCAAATTCCTCCATGGGGTCGGGAAAAAAATACATGGGAAGAGATTTGAGTACTGCATCTATTTATTCTACATCTGTGGCTGACAGTCGGGCAGTGAGCGGCAATAAACGAAAACGACAAACTAAAAGTTCGTAACGTTCCATTTTCCCTTACGTTCGGTTGCTATTATTTTTTGTGACTAAATAAGGCATGGTATGGTCCATAAATGATGTCAGTCACTAGGTGGGTGAGTCGTAAAAAACTATGTTAAAACGTCGTGTCATTGGTGGGATGACCATACCATACTGCCTCATCAAAAAGAAAAGAGCTATGCAAAAAAAATTCAGTAGTTGAAATAACTCAGCTAAATCAACAGTATTTTACAATCACACAATTTAAAAAGAAATGGTATGCGGCTGTGCAACTGACCGCTTCGGTGAATTCCGTCGTAACCGCTTCCTCTCCGATTTCCCCTTCTCCATCAAGTACAACTCACACGATGCCCGATTCAAGGTCCGAATTTGTAAAAAACCAGCAAATCCGTTCATCGACACCTACACGGACATTCACGACAAATTCTCGAAAGTACCACTCTTCCAAACGTCTAAATGTGACACGCGGTTCCAAAATCATCGAAAAGATTTTGTAATTTTGGAATATGTTTATTCTCTGCCATAATTACATACAAAGTCTTTCTTTTTTTGTAGAAATGTAATTTTTGAAACCAGTTGAGAGAATTCTTTTCGTTTATTTATTATGTGTATAATAACTATTATTGACAATTCAATTTCAACACTAAAGTAGAATAGAAAGTTACGTAAAACGACGGAAAACTCGGGAAAACTTGCACTTTTGTCTTGTTTGTATCTGCCTTTAATCTAATTATCTACCAAAACTAAATGTAAGTGTTGCTGGAAATATTGCCGGGAATATTCCCTAAAGTCTCCGTTGCTAAGATAATTAAATAATACATTAATAATACATAATTTTGCAATTAAGGTGTGACGCTTATTTACGCACATTTTGTAAATAGCAATTCCTTGTGTACTTTCAAATGTAATTTCTACATTCTTAAGATTCTTATCTACTACATTTCATTTTTATAGTAAATAATTAGAAACAATACAAAGCTTAGAAAAAATAGAAAAAACACATCTTTCCAATTTATTATTTATAAGAAATATGAGCAATTATATCACTCTAACAGATTTTCTTAATTGATTCCATTTTTTTAAAGCGCTGCAGTGTTTTAAAAAATAAGGCGTAGCACAGAAAATATACATTTTTTTTATTTCTTTAAAATGTTGGAAGGTAAAAATCGTACACGAAAAAGAGTTGCATCAATTTTAATTTATCGATGATCAGTTAGGCTAAGTAATTCTAGCAATGTGTCTGTAGTAGGCCGTAGGTTTTTTAGGGTAGTTCATAAATACGGGGGTAAGACTACTAGAGAACACAAAACCTACGGAGAACGAGAACGCTGGAGAAATGGTTAACTTCGGGTCAATGGTTCGTGGTCAAAGGTGACATAAGCAAAGTCGGTCAGCGGTTTGAAAGCTGCAGCCATAGCTAGAAATAATAGAAATCAATAAATCCCACCTAGGGCTTGAAAAAGTCTTGACTTCAAAAGTCTTGTCAAGACCAAGACTCTTCAAGACTAGGGCTGGTCTTGAAATTTCAAGACTCTTGAAATCAAGACTTGCAAAAGTCTTGTTTATTCAAGACTCTCGAAATCAAGACTTAAGGAAGTCTTGAAAATTCAAGAGTCTTGAAATCAAGACTTTCAAAAGTCTTGAGTCTTGAAATCAAGACTAAAGGAAGTCTTGAAATTTCAAGACTCTCGAAATCAAGACTTCCAAAAGTCTTGAATTTTCAAGACTCTCGAAATCAAGACTTTCAAAAGTCTTGAAAAAATCAAGACTCTTGACAAAACTTTTTTAACTTTGTCTGAAAAGTCATATATAGAGTTGAGATGTTGGAATAATTGAATTTCAAGGTGGTCTTGAAATTTCAAGACTTTTCAAGACTCTTGAATGGTCTTGAAAATGGCGAAAGTCTTAGTTTTGATTTTGCCAGCCCTAATCCCACCTTAATTTCTTTCTATGACAAAAGATACAATACTATAGAGTTTAAGTTTAAGATACTGTACTAATATCGTCTGTGAAGGACCAAAATGACTCATATTCATTTTTAGCTAAAAACTAAATATCAACTATCTACAAAAATATTCAAATATGTCTTGAGAGCATTTGAATAGAACATTTTGCACTTTTCAAAAATATGTAAATACAACACTTTACCTTTTCAAAAAGATATAAATAGAAAATTTTGCACTTTTAAAAACAACGAATTAGAACATTTTGCACCTTTTCGAAAACATGGAATTCAAACTTTTGCACCTTTTCGAAAACATGGAATTAGAACATTTTGCACTTTTAAAAAATATGTGAATACAACACTTTACCTTTTCAAAAACATACGAATAGAACTTTTTGTACTTTTCAAAAACCACGAATTAGAACATTTTGCACCTTTTCGAAAACATGATTTTAGAAATGTTTGCACCTTTTCAAAAACATGGAATTAGAAAATTTTGCACCTTTTCGAAAACATAGAATTAGAACAGTTTGCACTTTTAAAAAATATGTGAATACAACACTTTACCTTTTCAAAAACATACAAATAGAACTTTTTGTACTTTTCAAAAACCACGAATTAGAACATTTTGCACCTTTTCGAAAACCTGATTTTAGAAATTTTTGCACCTTTTCAAAAACATAGAATAGAAAATTTTGCACCTTTTCAAAACCATGGAAATAGAAAATTGTACGTTTTTCAAAAACTCTTAAACTAACATGTTTCTCACTTTATTTTTAGGGCAGCTCATTTTGGTTCGAGCGTAAATTGGATATGGGTCATTTTGGTTCTTGACAGACGATTTATATTGGTAATTAAGCAGTCAATGAATACTATTTTGGCACCCACAGAGTTTTGACGATGATAATTATACGCGATAATGACGCGATGTAACTTGGCCATCACATTGAATGAGTACTGAAGAGTAAGTTCTGTGATTAATGCTTCGCCCTCGTTGTTCGAAACACCAAATTTTTCTCCGACGTTTGCTCCCCATTCAGAGTTGGACTCGTGGTCGAACACAAGCTTGAGTTTCTTCAAATCTGTAATATTAGACGCATTCAAATTGCTAATGTAGTTAGTTTGCAAACTAGAGGCTGTTTCGAAACCACGCTCAAGAATCAAGGGCCCTTAAAAATCGCCAACACGAAATTATTGTGAGCAAAAGGCAAAAAACAGGAATATAAAAATTTCTTACTTTGCAAATCTCGAAGCGATCCTGTGGTTTGCAAAATGTTCATGTTCGGTCCTTCCAACCGCCCCCGCTTTTCTTAGCAGCACCAAATTCCTACACAAACACATGAGTAGGAATTTTTATTAGGGGTTCCCCATAAATGATGTAACTAAAATATCCTCATTTATAGAACCATAAGACTCCCCCCTTGTCATTTCCCTAACTACTGCGTAAATAACTCTTTAACATGGGATGTCATCAATGTCCTACAAACTCATTGACCCTACCAGTGAAATCAATTATGGACGATCTCTTACCTGGAAGCATGAATGAGTAGGAGCTGGCGATGGTTGAAGGGAGCGAACGGCAATTCTACGTGAGATGAATCTTGAATTTCATCAACTAGAAACCGTTTACGTTATGAAGTGTCGCGGGATTTGATTTCGATTGACGACGAGTCTTGAATTCGAATAAAAATCAAATAAAGTCGCAGCAACTTTAATGATTTGTCAAAATAAAAAATTTAAATAATTCGAAGATCATTTTTTTTACTATACCTATCTACATATCCACCGGAATTTTCACAATTTTGAAATACTTGACGAATTTGGTGCTGTACCATTTAAAAGGTAATGAATACTAGGCTCTAAATAACGGAATGTCCATCAGTTTATTGACAAACATTTTGCAATGTTTTAGAAAAAATCCGGCGCTTCGCGCCGGATTTGTCGACCGGGAGCGGGCCCGAAGTAGATGCTGAGCTTTAAAAAAGTTGCAAGGCCATTTATGTTACGCTAAAAGATAATATAAAATTTATGAAAGCTCCCCCACAATAATTAAGACATATACGAATGAGCGTAGCATGTAGTTAAAAAGTTAAATATAGCTGAAACTTTTTTATGAATTGCACCACTCACAAATGATTTCATTTATGGAGGCTTCCCATCAATAAGCCATATATTAAAGTACGTGGCATGTAGTTAAACTAGTAAGACCCCATGTCAAATATATCCGATTCCTTAATTCTTGAACTAATGACAAATGGGATTTCTGAAGTGGTAATTTTTAAATAACGTCATATATGGACGATACTTATATGCATATTAGTATGATCTCATGTCAAATATATCTGATTACTTCATTCTTAAACAAATGACAAAGAGGATCTCTAAATGGTAATTTTTGAATAACGTCATTTATGAACGATCTTTGTATGCATATTAGTATGATCCCATGTTAAATATATCTGATTACTTAATTTTTAAGCTAATGACAGAGGGGATCTCTAAAGTAGTTATTTTTATATAACGTCATTTATGGACGATTCCCGTATGCATAGTAGTAAGATCCTATGTTAAATATATACAATTAATTAATTCTTAAACTAATGACAAAGGGGATTTCTAAAGTGGTAATTTGGGGTTCTTGAAACTATGATGTTTGAAAGAAGTCAGTATGGATGACCCCTGAAAAGTAACCTATTTAGGTAGATATGTCTCTGTAAATAAGCCAAGTGCACTGTGTCTGTTCTGTTGAGTCGTGAATAACGCCATCCTTCCTTGAATGCTCATGTAATAATGTTATTGGTTGTTGTTGTCTGTCGGAATGCCCATAGATTTTACACCCGGTGTGTTTAAACAAACGAAAGTGCATGTAGATTTTGTAGCAGATCATTATGTACCTAGCATGTAATCAAAGGAGCACTGAGACCCGGTTTTTGCAGTTTTCTAAAATGAAGTGTGAAATATTCTGAGAGTTGGTCCATTTAACTGCTAATCTAAACACATTTAATGGGTAGATCATAACCAAAAACTATACAGCTCATCTACATCGCATTTCTGAGAGTATAAAAATTATTTCAATCCATGTAGTTCAAAAATGTGACCTGTGGCGTCGGACAACGGAATGGAGGACAGGCAGAGAAAAAGGGGGACGGACGGACAAAACCATTTTATTAGATACTCTATGAGCTAAAGCTCAGCATCTAAAAACCGTTACTTTTTTTCAATGTTTCACCTGAAAAGTGTTGTATGGGCCAGAAGTTTAAAACAAAAATAACATTTTCTTAGTTTTTACAGGCTTCAAAATGATATATCATTTGTTAAAATCAGTCACTTTTGCCAAAACATTATTTATGTTTTTTAATTACATTTAAGCAGGCGTGCTTGGGTGAGCAGTTAGGACTGCAGACTGTAACGAAATTTACAGTCTCAGACCCGGTTTCAATCCTCGGCCACTGCTAATCGTTTACGGCTCGGTGTTGTTCGGTAAACGTCACTGGATGGTTGATTGAAACCCAATCTCCTTCGGTGCTCTTTAGTGACCACTACTTACTGTAGGGGCCTAGGGAATGAGACTCCTTTACTGTGGAGGAGGGGACGAGGATAGGTGAAAGGGTACAAAGACCGAGACGATCTAACGCGGTAGCCTTCTATTTCCTCACCCACAGTGACTCGTTGAGTCTGGTTGTATGAACTTCGGTTAAATCGACCCAATGAACAAATTATTATTATTATTATTATTTAATTACATTTAAACGCTAATCATGGTCTGACCTGCAAATAAAAGTTAATTAGATGCGCCTATTCATTTTGATTTCAACGGTATATCGTTTGTGTATACCCTCATTTTGTAACCGGTTAAAATTTCGATTTGAGGATTTGGAGGGAAATTTTAAAAAATGTACTGTTTTTAGGGATGGTAAATAATTTTGTTTTCTGCTACCATCTCTTGACGGCTACACATTTCTTATATGTATAATTGTACAATAATTATAAGAATTTACAAATACAATTTCAAAAATTAGCGTTTTCGATACAACTATATTAAGAGTTCGTGTAATAATTGCACCCATTAATTTCGTCCGCACATCACTTACCCCCACATTACTCACCCCCATATGAGTCTCACCAGGGTAATATTCACCCCCGTTTAACTCGAACCCGTGCATTACTCGCCCCCTTTATATTCGCCCCCGTGAAATAAGCAAATAGAGATTATGTGAACAGCTTGTGCAGGTGATAACCGTTGTCAGTTTATTGTATACATGTTTTAAAAATGATAAAGAATAATAAAAAATAATGCTTCAAAAACGAAATATGCACAAAATAAACGCGAACTTAGCATTCCTGAACAAGTAAATCACACAATCACAAATGTAGGTGTGGCTGATGGTGTGACCGGTACAGGGTTCAAAATCAGAGTTGACAGTACAGGGTACAAAGCAGAGTGCACTTTGTACACCTAGGGTGTACCGAGTGTACGCTGGATCTTGACTGTGCACTGACGAAAATACCCCAATGTTATGTACCTCTACTGGCACTGGCACGTAGACGCCTTTGTACGACTACCTTTGTAGGTTTTTTTGTGGGGGCGAATATAACGGGTGCGAGTTAAACGGGGTTGAATAATACCCGGGTGCGACTAATGTGGGGGTGAGTGATGTGGGGACGACATTTACGGGTGCAACTATGGACGTTACCATATTAAGTTTGTATAATTTATAAACTAGGTAAGTGTGTAAAACATCGTAGATTAGAAAATATTATTTGTGTTGCAATTTGCCATATTTCTGCGAAATGTTTGATAGCCCAAATTAACAAGCATTAATTTAAATTCTCTACATAGGACCGTCGTGAGTGTTTAATAGATGCGGGCATTTATTTAGTACTATAAAGTGAACCGTAAACCTATTATTTGTTTTTGAAAAAGTTGCCAAATTGGCTATTAAAAACATCGTGATTGTGGATCCCATCTCCTTCCAGATCATCCACAGATTCGGGTCCACGGGCTCCTGCGCTGAACAACTCTTTCGTCCGGCAGGAGTAGCAGTGGGCCATGTTCATGAGCGGGTCAGGACAATCATCGCGTCTCCGTCTTTGGACTCGAAGGTAACTATCTCTTCAACTTTGGCGTGAGGGGAGGGGTGTAAGAAACGCTAGAATAACACGTTTCACGAGATTTCATAAGTTTCAGTTTAAATAAAGGTGAACACTTCCTTTAAAAGTATGAGTGTACGATTTTATTACTATTTTCTTATAATTAACATAAATACTCAAACGTGTTCATTATTTCAAATAGTTCAATTTTTCTCTCATAGTCAGGTTCGTACAGATCAGTCATGAACCATGACCAAATCGCAACTAATCGGCAATCTGTAATCTGTAGCTTCAGTCTACGCTAGAATAAATTATTCACTGATTTTGTCATATTTTACAATAATTTATGGTAGAATTAACAATAATATTAATTCTACAAAATCACCAATATTCATAGTAAAACCGTAGCATTAAACACTAAATATATCTGTAACAAGGGGGAAATGGGCAGTTTGAGTATCTATGGGGAGTGGCGAAGTCACTGAAGGAGAGGCTCGTTGCTATTGCTGTTGCAGACTCACGGAATCACAGGGTTCAATTATTTGATCCTCAGGGAAAATTCATAGGGAAATACCGCGTATTCCGGAGCATTCCATTTCTAAATAAGCATGAACTTGGCTACCCACTGGAATTTGTTTTAATTCTGATGTTAATTATATGAATTTAATTTACTGCTTAAAATGTACTCTAAATTCGATTTTTTTTTGGACGACCCCTAAGTGTACGTTATGAGTGCAATACAGTCAGTAACATACCACCCCCACCCAATGCAAAGTGCAACGCGAAAGCGACCTCGACAGCAGCTACCTATCTTATGGACTTGCGACAGGTCGATTTTAGCTGTGCACTGGACTGACGACCGAATGATTCTTCACCTACGATATGTATGAATGACAGGCATACTTTTAAAACACGTATTTGTGATGTTTTTGCTTTAAACTCGCAATTACAACTTTTTGCAACTTTTTTTGGTATTTTGAAGTTATGTTGAGATTTTGCCAAAAATGAATAAAAAACACCTGGATTTTTTCATTTTCACATGTTAAATCCCATAAGGATTTGGCCATTTTGAAAGTCGACCACTTTTTCAAAATGCGCGCGCCTTTTATGCGCGAACAGCGCAAAATGAACTCAAATCTATATACTAGTGGAAGTGTCTAGGGTCAGTAGAAGACGTTTTGGTAACAATCGGTTAAATCCTAGAGTTACATGTAAAATACTTCCCAAGTAAATCGCAACTAATCGGCAATCTGTAGCTTCAGTCTACGCTAGAATAAATTATTCACTGATTTTATCATATTTTAAAATAATTTATGGTAGAATTAATAATAATATGTATTAATTCTACAAAATCACCAATATTCATAGTAAAACCATAGCATTAAACACTAAATATATCTGTAACAAGGGGGAAATGGGCAGTTTGAGTATCTATGGGAAGTGGCGGTGTCACTGAAGGAGAGGCTCGTTGCTATTGCTGTTGCAGACTCACGGAATCACAGGGTTCAATTATTTGATCCTCAGGGAAAATTCATAGGGAAATACCGCGTATTCCGGAGCATTCCATTTCTAAATAAGCATGAACTTGGCTACCCACTGGAATTTGTTTTAATTCTGATGTTAATTATATGAATTTAATTTACTGCTTAAAATGTACTCTAAATTCGATTTTTATGAATTTTATTTGAATTCAGTTATTTTGGTGTGCCATTTTAGGAAGCCTACTATATGTGCCGGATGCCGGACTTGCGAACCAGTTCAGTTCTTATGTTCAGTTTTGACTTTCGACGAAAAAAGACTCATTCCCCTATGTAGTTTACTATCTCCTGTTGGACTGGCAGTGGATGAGGCTGACAATGTACTAATTGCTGACTCGAAGAATAATTCAATCTCGATTGTGCCTTCAGTGGGATTCTTCATCTGTTCAATTACATAGTGGATCTGAACAGGACGGTTTTCAAGAACCGTTGGATGTGGCTGTTCTCAAAGGGGGGAAAATCTCATTGTCAGTTGTGGACAGGCGCAATCAGCTTTGTATATTTTAAAATAGTTCAGTCGTTTAACAAACCGCAACTACAGGTGATGACTGCATAAGATGGGGCTATTTATATTTTATATATGATATATCTTAATTTTCTAATACGTTTTTGTTTACTTTTTCTGTGATATTATCTGACTGTAGCATAATTTACAGTTTTACTTTATTCGTAAAGGTGATTTATGGATTGCTAAATGAGGCTTAATTTAAAATGTTTCGCTATGTAGTTATTACATTGTACTCAATGTGCTTAACCGCGTTTGATGATTTAATTTGTTAACTACTTTTTTCATTACTATGCCTAAATATATAATATGTGTGTGTGCAGTATTGTATACGCTGATGCCAAATATCGATATAACGACAGAAATCAAATTTGATAATTATTAACTTCATTAATTAGCATTGGAATACTACATTTTGTACAGGGTGGGCCATTTATTTCCGAAGATTCTAACAGGCTATAAAAGCCAAGTTTATTATTCGAATATAACAAACAATATACCAAAATACCGACAATTTATGGGAGATTTTTTTGACACCTCATTCATTTCAATCGGTTACGTATAAGTTACAAAATGGCCTAACTAACAAAAATTACAGTTTTTTGATTTTTTAGTCAATCCTAAAATTATTTTTTAGCAACTTTGATTTAAAATTAGAGCGTAAAACAATGCAAACAACTGGAAACACTAGAAACAACAAACTATTCATCCTTTTAAAGCTTAAAAATATGCTTTTCAAATGATTTCCATTTTCTTCGATGCGCATTCGAGCACGGGTCACAAGGTTTTGCATAACATTGTGAAAAAGTTCAAGCCAAATATTGTTTTTTTCTTCCTGAATTTTCAAACGACGATCTTCCAAATTAGCTGGTCGGTCTTTACAAAACTTTGGACTTCAAATATCCCCACAGAAAAAAATATGGCGCTGTCAAATCTGGACTTCTTGGTGGCCAGTGCAGTGTACGTCGCCATTTTTTGAAATAATGTGGCCACGAAAAACATCGATAGCTGCAGAAAAGTAAAGTCGCAAGGCAAAACAAAAGTACTGGAGGGACAAAGGAAGCAAGGACCTTTGTATTGATATGCAGATTGCTTCATTTCGTCCTTTAATTTTTCGCCGTCTGCTCAATTGCATAGCGCTACTTTTTAAAATAAAAAACTGTTTGATGTATCTCAAAAAACGTGGTTTTTAATCCGTCAGGTCATTTTGTAACTTGTCCTTAACCGATTTTAATGAATGAGACATCAAACAAATCTCCTAGAAATTGTCTTTGTTTTGGTATATTGTTTATAAAAATCAAATGATAAACTTAGAATTTATGGCATGTTAAAATCTTCAGAAATAAATGGCCCACTCTGCACTTTGCATTAAAAATAAAATGTAAAATGGTGTGGAAGGAGAATTCCGAATAACTAAGCTAGTAGGTGGCAGCATTTATGTGTCAACCCTTATTAGCCGTATGAAATGAAACAGTTTGAATTTCCCGCAAAATCCTCTTCCTAATATAAATGTTGATTTTTCGACCGGTTAATCGCAGAATTTTCATACTCATGATAAATCATTGGAACGGTTATAGTAAGCAGATTGTAATTTTATTATTTATACATATTCGAGTTCCGCGAGATTTTTGAATAGTTTGTGAAAAGTTTTGAAACAACCAGTATTTTTTTCGAAAAAAACCTCTAAAAAGAGTAGTATGGGCCTGAATTGAAACAAAAAGTCTTGGTTTTCTTTTTTCAAGGGATTCAAAATGAGCTATCCCTTGACAAAATCGGTCAAGTATTTCAACATTGTTGCAAATTATGTAAATAGGTAGAAAAAATCAAACTAGCTTATCTTGCTGTGAAGGCTTCCATTAAACAAGAGCTTGAGCCCTCGTTTATACATATTATAATAATAATAGACTTTATTCGTCAACTGCTTTCATTACAGAAAGATGCCAAAATGACACAGTATACGGCTCAAGGGATTTACAGAAAGAATTAGATATAATTGGCTAATTGGTGCTATATGGTGCACAATGTGTTTACAAGTATATTATGTTTTAATTATTATGAGGCCTCGGAATGCTGTGGTGTTGAGTAGAGGTGATTCTGGCATATTTGAGTAGATCCTTTTAGGATTGCGATCACTATGTCTTCGATTATTGATTTTGGGATGCGAAACTCTGACAAAAAATTGTCAAAGAATTGAGTAATCGTCCCTCGTGCGCCAAAATACAGTCCCACTGTTGTGATGCTGCGGAGATTAAAATTGTCCAGAAAATATGGGATACATGGATCGTAGATGGCCTTTTTTTCTTCGTTAACTTTGGTAGCCTGGTCTTTGTCGGCTTCCATTTGTATTGTCGGATCCAGGATTAAACGAATTCTTGACTCGCGCTTAAAAGCAATAATATCGACTCTTCTTGGAGTGCCCGCCGCTGAGTCCCCGGAGGATAGACATGACACTTCCTCATATACTTCCCATCCCATCTTTGAAAAATGAGATGCTATGATAGATCGAACGGTGTGGTGTCTTTATTTTCTTGACACAAATTTCAATACCAAAAAGTATTGTAAAATTCCTGTCCCAATCGTTTTGGTACCCGCTCGTCTCGTACCAGCGCCATTCGTACCATACGGTCTTGTACCTGTGCTACTATTATTAGGCCACCAAGAATTAGTACAACTCGATGTTGTACTACTGTTACATGTTCTAACATCAAAAAACCAGCGCTTTGCGCCGGGTTTGACGACCTGGGGCCCTAAGTAGATGCTGAGCGTGCAGCGCAATTTTACTTTAATAAAAGAGTAAAACATTATTGTTTGACAATAGGGTCAACGCTCAAATTGCAACAGCGCCTAACTTACCTTCTACCTCATCCACTTAAATTTTTAATTTTATTAAATGTGTCGTCGCACGAAAAGTTTTATCATTTCGGCGTGACGGAAAGCAGGTGATAATATTTTTGCCAGTGGTAAAAGTGGTGTGGGTATGACTGGAGAGGGTACTATTATGCTTCAAAACTTGGGTTTTGAAAAAGAGGTGCCGGTGCGAACGCATCTTGTACAACAATTCTTGTAACGCGTGTGCAAGCTGGATACCATTGGTATAGTTACGAGTTGCACGGGTACAACTAGCACGGGTGTAAATAGTAGGAATACATATGGTACGATTACGAGTCGTATCAGAACGGTTTGTTGCAGTTTGAAGGGGATGAGGGCTAAATGTGCAAGAACGATTGGTCCCGGTAACGGGTAAATAATTTACTAAATAGTGGACTAGGTACGAGCATATGTGTCAAGAGTGGTGCCGCTGCAAAAAGTGCTGGCCCGGGCTGGCCGCAGTAGTGCCATTACGACTGTTGTGTTGGAAAAAGTGTAAAAGCTGTAAAAGGGGTACTTAAAAATATGATATTCGAAGGACGTCAATTATGGGCAATACTTAATATCCTATGCACGCATGTGTGTGACATTTAATTTACAAATCGAAAAAAAAATAAAAGTTGGAAACAGGGTTAATTAAAACTATGATATTTGAAGGACGTTATTTATGGACGACCCCTGAATATCTATAACCTATATGCGTATGTGTATGACATTCAACTACAATATGTTGGAAAAAGTTTTAAAGATGCAAAGGGGGTACCTAAAACTATGATATTTGAAGGGTGTCATTTATTCGCGATCTCCAACTATCCATACGGTACGGTCATTAGTCATCCCCGTTTAAGTCATCCCCACATTACTCACCCCCACCTTACTCATCCCCACATTAGTCACCCCCGTTTAAGTCACCCCCGTTCGTTACTCGCCCCTGTTAAATTCGCCCCCACAAACATTTTTTCTTGTTATTGGATTTTTATTGGGTTTTTTTCGTCATTTGGTTTTTTTTTGTCATAGGATATTTTTTGTCATTGAGTTTTTTGTTGTCATAGGTATTTTTCTTCATTGGGTTTTTAGATGCTGAGCAAGCATCTATTGGTCTGGTGTTTTTAGATGCTGAGCAAGCATCTATTGGTCTGGTGTTTGCTGTCTGTCTGTCTGTCTGTCTGTCTGTCTGTCTGTCTGTCACAGTGTCAGTTGGTCGCACGCTACAGGTCGCATTTTTGAAGATTTTATATTGAAACCTTTTTTAATCGCCCAGAAAAGCGAGGGAGAAGTGCTGTATAGTTTTTGGTTATTATTAACGTTATAGTTTCTTCGCAATTAGCAGTTAAACCGACCAAGAATTAAATCAATGTTTCAAGATAAAAAAAAGGGCTGATAATACATGGAAGGTACATATGGAGCTAAGAGCTTGTCAAGTTTCGCCGTTAGAGATACACATGAAAATTTTTCACTAATATCCATTACAAGTAAATGTACTGCTGACATATGTACGTTCACAGGGCTGACTGGTATAGTGGTCGTTGGTTTGACACTGCAATGTAAAATTGGAAAATATGCGTTCTCATGACGGGGGTCCTCTCTTCGAATACCAGCTCAGGCATTCGGAATTCTCCTTCCTCATCATTTTACAGACGTTAACAATGCAGCCGAGGGATCGTCCATAAATGACGTCATACAAATTTTACTATTTTAGGGATCCCCACTGTAATAAATATAAAAATTCGGTTGACATATATCCTACACATAGCATTTTACAAGTATGCATGCAGGGGTCTTCCATAAATGACGTCTTATAAATTTTTACTATTTTAGGGATCCCCACTGTCACAAGTTTAGAAATTCGGTTGACATAATATATCCTTAACATAGGATTTTACTAGTATGCATGCGGGGATCGTCCATGAATGACGTCATAAAAATATATACTATTTAAGGGATCCCCACTGTCATAAGTTTAGAAATTCGGTTGACATATATATTCTTAACATAGGATTTTACTAGTATGCATGCAGGGATCGTCCATAAATGACGTTATACAAATTTTACTATTTTTGGGATCCTTACTGTCAACAGTTCAGAAATTCGGTTGACAAATATCCTTACCATAGGATTTTACTAGTATGCATCCAGGGATCGTCCAAAAATGACGTCATACAAATTTTACTTTTTTAGGAATCCCCACTGTCATAGGTTTAAAAATTAGGTTGACATATATCCTTAGCATAAGATTTTACTAGTGTGCATGCAGGGCTTGTCTATAAATGGCGTCATACAAATTTTACCGTTTTAGAAATTCACATGCCTTTAGTTCTAAAATTAAGTTAACTTATATACTTAACATTGAATTTTCAAGCTTACATACGGGGATCGTCAGTAAATGACGTCATTCAAATTTTACTATTTTAGAGATCCCTACTGTAATTAGTTCAGAAATTAGGTGGACGTATGACCTAAACATGATTTTTTTAGTATTCATAGGGAAATCTTTCATAGATGGCGTTGTTTAAATATTATTATTTCAAGTATCCCGCCTGTCTTTAGTTTTAAAATGAGGTAAACGGGTACCCATATTATGGAATGCCTCCAGTATTCATACTGGGATCTTCCATAAATGACGTCATCTGAATATCACTATTTTGGGGTTCCGCTCTGCATTTGTTTAAAAATTAGGCAAACAGATACTTTGAACGCAGGGGTGTTACAAGAATACATAAACAGATCGTTTATAAATACCTTTATCTAACTATTATTATTTTTTTAACTGCTTGCAACGTACATTCGTAAATGGCTTATTGGTGGTAGAGGAGGCTCTATAAATGACGTTATTTGTAAATTAGGCAATTCTTACAAATTTTCCAGCTATATTTAACTACATGCCACGTACTTCCATATATGGCTTATTGATGGTAGAAGAGCCTCTATAAATGACGTCATTTGTGAATGGTGCAATTTGTCAACATTATTCAGCTATATTAACCTACATGCTACGCACATTTGTATATAGCTTATTGATGGTAGGGGAGCTTCCATAAATCTAATATCATCTTTTAGCGTAACATAAATTGTGTTGCGCATTTGCTGAAGCTCAGCATCTACTTCGGGCCCGCCCCCGGTCGACAAATCCGGCGCGAAGCGCCGGATTTTTTAGTGTAGGTAGGTAGTGAGTGTATATTGTGACTTTGGCTTTAACTTTGAACCCAGTACCACCATTCCTGACTTTGACTTTTAACCCTGTACGGTCAACCCTGCCTTTGACTTTGAACCCTGTACCGTCCACCCTGCCTTTGACTTTGAACCCTGTACCGTCAACCCTGCCTTTGTCTTTGAACCCTGTACCGTCAACCCATAAATTACTGCCATCAACCAACCTAAACGGAAACCCAGACAAAAGTATGTGTAACCTCATTGCTTATAAATTGGTATCAGTGATGAGTGTCAGCTTTATATTAGATGGGAAATGATTTTTGATTAGTAATAAATTAGGCTTTAGCTAGGTGATTATAAGAATCTCATTTTGTTGAAGTTTAGTGTTATTGCAACTGTTTTTGAATGTTTCAGAAAAAAACGGGTTCTAATCGAAAATTGCAATAAGAAGTGTCGTATGTGCAGAAAGTGAAAACATAATATTACGAATTTTTCTATTTTCAAGCATTTCAAAATGGTATATTTTTTGGTCATTGGTCAAGTATTTCAAAAGGGTTTCAGATTATGTAAATATGTAGAAATAAAATTGGTTGGTATTTAAAAAGCGCACTTTTTTATGTAAATAGGCACAAATAAATAATACTATATAGGCTTAGAAAAATATAAGCAAATTAATTAATCACATAGGTGTTAATTTGTAACTTATTTTTGTGTTACTCCAACATCGACACCAGAAGATGTTACAGTGGTCAACAAAAATTTTAGTAAGGGATTTACACTGTAATATGTTAGACTGAGTTTACTATTTTCTGTGTTGCATGTGTAACCAAGAAGTAGTTATGTGGCTAACTGAATTAAAAAATAATGCAAAAAGTCAGGTACGAACCCGCAACCTTCTAAATTGGTACCGGCCTCTTGAACCACTGGCCTGAGAAAACTCATTTACAGTTGTAGCACTAATTTAGCCTAATATACGGCGGTATAAATTCTTTACACGATTTTCGGTCAACTGTAACATTATTTGGTGTAGGTATATTATCATACAGCGGTGTTTCATGCAGCTAACATATTTCCTCACCTTCAAAAATTTTGAAATTAACACAAAATGTGTTAGCTCGAGCTAACAAAAAGTTAGTCGAGATCTTTTCTAAGCGTGTACATTTACCGCAGAAGAAAAAAATTACAAAAGCATATAACACTATATACGATATATTACTGCTCCATATTACTGTTAAGGCTGCCCTTAAACAAGGGCGAAGCCCCTTGTTTTTTTGTACATATCTTGTATGTGAAGCATTATTTTACATTTTTTTATCATTTTTTAATAATGTTTACAATAAACTGACAACGGTTATCACCTGCACTAGCGGTTCATGTAATTACTACTTGCATACACCACGGGGGCGAATTTAACGGGGGCGACTTAAACGGGGGTGACTATTACCCGGGGGCGACTAATGTGGGGATGAGTAATGTGGGGATGACTTAAACGGGGGTGACTATTACCCGAACCATCCATACATATATAGGTATGTTCATCGCATGTAGTTAAAATAGGTTGAAAAAAATGTGAAGTTGTAAATAGGGAAGCTTAAAACTATATTTGAAGGACGTCATTTACATACGATCTCTAAATATCTATCACTTATATAGGTATGTTCATGACATGTTGTTAAAATAGGTTGGAAAATATTTGAAGTTGGAAATGGGGATACTTAAAACTATGGTATTTGAAGGACGTCGTTTTTTGGACGATCCGTCACCATCTATAACAAATTTACGTAAGAATATACGTGACATGTAGTAATGAATAAGAATCTGTAAAATGGTGAGAAAGGAGAGTTCCGAATAGCTGAGCTGGTGCTCGAAGAGTGGAACCCCGTTATGAGCATGGCTATTTTTCAATTCCTCACTGCAGTCCCAAACCCACGACCACTATACTAGGCTGCCCTGTGAACGTACATATTGAATAAGTACCTCTACTACTAATCTGAATTCGTGAAAACTTTCCATGTGTATTTTAATTGGCGAAACTTTACAAGCTCTCAGGTAGGTATTTGCATGAAATTTACAGTCCCCAATTTTTTTATGCCGACAAAGATATTCTAATTATTGGTCCGATCAGCAGCTAATTGCAGACAAACTATGATTACGATGCTGCTGAATTACTACACAGCACTTATCCCTCTCATTTGTGGGGGATTAAAAAAAATTGAAATTTAATCAGTTTAGAAAAGTAAGAAAAGTAACCTGTAAAGTGCGATACTACGACGGATAGAGAGACAGACAGACATACAGATTGACAAACGCAATTCATTAGATGCAGCTTAAGCTCAGCATCTAAAAAGGAACTTCAAAAAATCTGAATGGATAATTTATTGCTGTTTAACTGCGTTTGAAAAATTTTTGCAGATAAAATGTCCCTGGCGCCCTGGCTATAGGTCACTGTTAGTAGATCACTCATTGTGGGCTACAGGCCATCAGTGATTAACCGTAGGCCACTAAAAGTAGGCCACTTAGAACGGGTAACTCCGCGTGGGCCACTGAGCGTGGAAAACACACCGTTGTACACTGACCGTGGGCCACTGACCGTGGGCCACTGACCGTGGGCCACTGACCGTGGGCCACTGACCGTGGGCCACTGACCGTGGGCTACTGACCTTGGCAATTAATTGCCACACTGTGGCCTGCGGACTATGGGTCAATGCCCACGGAGCGACTTGCTGTGTGATGTCGATATGATATAAAATTTGAAAGGTGTTGACTATTAGACTCCGAATAACGAAAGGGTAAGTTAATAGACAAACGGTTCACAATTTTGTTTTAAAACCTTTAATTTCTTTTTAAATTTAGTCTATAAGTTGTTGTATGGACCGGAAAGCTGAAACAAAAATAGTATTTCTTCAGTTTTCCAAGGGCTCCAAAATGATGTATCGTTTTGTAAAAGAGTCTATTTCAAAAAACAAAATATGTTAGTTTTTCTTGAAACTGCATTTAAAAATTAATCACGGTCTAGCTAGTATCAACAACATGAGTTTAGTTCTTGTTTTATTTTTTTTAAACGTGAGGTATTGTAAAATTCATATGTTAATTGTTTTTGTACTGATATGTCTTACAAGACAGTTGTGTACGACTGGTGCTGGAACCCGTAACAGCACCATTGTGCCGGTGCAAATATAATTATTATTATTTATTCTTTAAGACAGACCAGCTGGTCCAGAGGTAACAAGTAACAAAAGAACTACAAACTAAACTATAACTAAATAAATTATTAACACCCTACTAATAACACTATAACACTATATATATATAATATATATATATAATATATATAATATATATATATAATATAATATATATATAATAACACTATATAATAGTAAATCCGGCTCTGTGGCCGAGGGGAGATTTTCTCTATCCTCGATAAACTCGGCGTTTCTTTTTGATCCGCTGAGCGAATCCTTAGCCGGTAGCGTATTTGCATCTCGTTGCACAGAAGTTAGTGTAGTGGAAATGCTTGGTGGAGGGAGGTGTGTGAGAACTGTTTGTGCGCAACTAAGGGGAAGTAGTGTACGTTTCCGTTCATTCGTGTGTAGAGACGAAGACGGCGTGCTAATTGTGCCTCGCAGGCTAACAGCTATTTCTTCGTGCAGTAGCATAGTTGCAATACCATTCAGCAGACCATACATTGCGCCCTTCATTCCATAGCATCTGCTATTACTTTCACGCTGCGTCGATATACGAAATGCAATACGTGGGGCACTCAGGGTTGGGTGTACTCGTCTGCATTTCGGTTTGGTCGTCGAAATACATTCTTGTGCATATACCTCTCTCTGTAGTCCTCCGAAAGAGAAGTCTAATCATTGCTCCTGAAGAGGAGGATAATCTACCTAGACTGCAACAGAGGTCGGCAGTGTTATAGCCACAATCCTTTAATAATACATATTAGTTTTTAAGATACCAGCTGTGCATTGTGACTGACTTCCTTCGGGAACGCTCCATAGGTGGTGTTCAGACATTCGTGTCGTTCATACCGAGGGGAAATGTTTGTTTACATTCACATGCTGGTACAGTAACTGCACTGGGTTATAGGTATATACCTGGAGAATCCGATAAGTGCTACATATGATGATGATGATGACCATATAATAGTAACTAATAATTATAATTAATAATTTAATTATAATTAATTAATTTAATTATAATATATAATAATAATAATAATAATTTATTCATTGAGTCGATTTAGCCGCAGCCCATACAACATTGGTAGTTTACATTTGGTTTTTCAAGGATATTGGTCCTTGGTTAAATAATATATATGTATAAGATATAGAGTATGTCTGTGTAAATGTGTTGTGGTCGTTACTTGGATTTTGTTTTTTACCTGTAAGAAAAGCATGGTATAGATTAACCTTGAATGGGTCATAGTAAACAAATAACAATTAGTTATTCTAAGTATTAATTACATGAGTCACAAAAGCATTTAAGGTAGTGATGCAATATAATATAGGTAGAAATCCCTTTGTATGTAGAGTGGGGCGGGGAGAGAGCTAGGGTACGGGGGTTATTCTTCGATACATTTGAAGTAAAAATTCCTGGTCCTTAAGGCTTCATCCCAAAAATTGAAGAGTAGTTCAAATCCTTTTGCATCTGGGTAGCAGCTAAAGATTTTCAGTATGAGAGTTTTCCTGGTCGGTCTTGCTTCACTCAGCTCTTTAAGGAATTTTGTTCTGGGTGATATATAATGTGGGCATTTGAGCATTATATGATAGGTGTCTTCTTCCTCTCTTCCGCAAAGCTCGCAGTCATGTGTTTCAACTTGCTTCCATATCTTCTTCATACCATTAAGGTTAGTAGTTTTTCCTCTAAGGACAATTCTGGGCAGACCAGCTCTCAGGTTAAGTACAAATTTTACCGTATTCCAGGCTAGATTCATCTCAAAGTAATCTGATCTTATGGCATGAGTTTTCAGGTTTGCATAGTGCCTTAGTTTGTTGCCGCTCTGCATTGCCTGAACATCCTCGTTAATACAGTACAGTCGGTACTTTTCTAGAATCTCTCCTCCGTGCTTTTTGATGTATTTGGCGTTCAGGTTTTGGAGGACTTCTTTTAGAGATGCATCAGCAAAAATCTTTTCTACCTGCAGCTTCCAGTTGTAGCGGGGATCAGTAGCTTTGATCTTTATTACCCCTCGGTAGCAGTTCCAAGTAATGCTACCTTCTTTGGAGCTGATCGTGTTTCCAAGGAATCTGAGTAGAGCTTTAAATAATTTCTTTTTTATGTTCACTGTTCCCGTCTCTAGCCTGAGGTAGTAACCTGGTGTTGAGTTGGATGAGCCTGTAAGTCGTCGCAGAAACATAGTTTGGAAGGTTTCAAGTTCGGCAATGTAGCGGATTCCCCAGACAGGCGCGGCATACATTAATATCGAGCTGACAAGAGAGTTAAAGAGTCGAATGTGTAAGTTAATGTCTCTTAGTTTAGCTCGATAAAAAAGTTCAAATAGCCTGGCTTGCGCTGCTTTAGCCTTGCCAAAGAAGTGGTCTTTTGCTTCATTAAAAATTCCGCTCTGAGAAAAGAGGACGCCTAAGTAGACATACTGGCTTACAATTTCTAGCGGTTCGCCTTCCTAGTTAAACTGAGTAGAGTTACTAATTTTGCTTCCCTTTCGAAAGATCATTACCGTTGTCTTTGATAGGTTGGCTCTTAAGGCGTTTGCTTTGAAGAAACTGCTAAGCGTGTCTATTTGTCTTTGAAGGTCCAGTTGGTTAGAAGCAAGAGGTAATATTTTCATCGGCATATAACAGTATTAGAATTTCAAGAGTGAACATTTGAATTCCTTTTATGCTGCTAGCTCGAAGTATTTTGGTGATTTTATCAATATATATAGTAAATAGTGTTGGCAATTGGGTTTCACCTTGCAATACTCCCCCAGTTAAGCTTATCAGGTCTGTATATCCTTCCTTGCATTTACCTTTAGTCTTGGCTAGGTCATATGGCTTCTTTATCTTTGCTATGTAATGGTCACTCAAACCCGCTTTTTTTAACCTGGTTCAGAGTTTTTCTCTTTTGATTGAGTCAAATGCTTGGCTGAGATCTACAAAAATAGTTTTCCTTTTTTCTTGAGAACTGGTCTATCAGGTTGTTTTAGGATACATGTATACAGTGCAAATATATGGTCAGCACAGCTACGACCTTTCCTGTAAGCAGCTTGGTTCTCCGAAATAGTTTCATTCACAAAGCAAAAAGAGTTAGGTCTGTCTGACATGATACATGTATAAAGTTTCGTGACGGCGTTGATCAGAGCGATTGGGCGGTAGTTACGTGGTAGTCCTGGGTCCCCTTTTTTAAAGATTGGAGTGGTTACAATTTCTCCCCAGCTACTTGGTATCTGTTCTGCTTTAGCAGTATTAAGTAATTGAAGCAGATATTCGCATGTCGTGCCATCCCAACTCTTCTTAACTTCATTTGGTATTCCATCAGCTCCAGGAGATTTGTTGTTTCTTAGTTTTGTTGTAGCTTTTAGGAGTTCCATCATAGTTATCTCAGCGTTGACTACGGCAGAATCACATGTTAAGGCTATGTTACTAGAGTGCATTACTTCTATGACATCGGTTTCTGTGGTTTCAAAGACCGTGCGGAATTGAGCATCCCACTAAGACTTAGTGATTTCGTTTGGCCTAAAGCTATGCCTTTTATCTTGTAGCATGTTTATTGCCTTCCATCAGCTTGTTGAGTCTTTGCTGGGATATGTTTCATTCTGCACTAACTCATAAAAACCTTTCTTTTTCTCTGAGCACAGTCTGCGGTATTCTCTCTTGGCGCTGAGAAGGCTTTCTAGACTATCTATGGAAGGATCACCATGCAGTGTGTCTTTTCTGTATTTGTGTAGATCTGTTAGTGCATTGCGTTTAGCAGTGCTACACTCCTTGTCAAACCATTTCGGACCATAGTTTTTCCTTGTGCTGTTCCTTGTTTTAGTGCTCATTCCCACTTTGTTAGCTGTATCATAGATTAGGTTTCTTAGAGTTGTACAATTGCAATGATTAAAGTCAAGAACTCGGCTTTTGGATCTCAGTTGCGTTTGGAAGTTTATAGTGCGTTCGTTATCCCATCCTATTCGGTTTTCGTCAAAAGTGACAAAGTCTTTTCGTGTCTGTCTTGTATTGACGGTTGTGATCAGTATTGGAAGATGATTCGATTCTAGGCACTCAATTACAGAGAAGTCTTTGATTACTTCGTACATTCTTTCGTTACACATGCACAGATCTACTAAACTGCTGCCATTGTGCCCAATAAATGTTGGTTTACCTTGCCGATCGAAAGGGCTTGTTTCGTGTAGGACTATGAGGGTGTTTTTAGTAACTAGCTCAATTAATTTCTTTCCTCTTTTATTTGTAAGGGGATCCAAAGAAATTTGTTGGTCGTCAAAATTAGTGACGGGTGCAGAAACATTTTCAAATTTTCCGATCCTGCTGTTGTAGTCACCTATAAGCAGGCATCTTTGTCGTTGAAGTTGAGGAGTATCTAGGAAGAGGTTGTCAATTTTCTCGTCATATTGTGATGCTGGTGGGATATAGGCAAAGCAAACAAGTGTAGGTTTACCTTGGAATATGTATTCTACTGAGGTCTTGTATCTATCTTGATGCACAATTTTGCAAAATGTAGCTACTTTTTTCGTATGCCTACAATGAGTCCTCCACTTTTACGGCCAAGTTCTTCTACTGCAGGGGTTATGGTGATAGTGTAGTTTTTAAAATTCTCTTTGAGTCGTCATGGATTTCAGTGATCCAAGTTTCAGATCTACAGAATAAATCCACGTCATTTTGAATAATAATGTTAGTCTTGTCATATTTAAATTAAAAAAGTCTGTCCACGTTCCAGTATAAAATATTATGTACATTAGAGAGTTTTCGTGTTCTTTTTATGTGTATGGGCCAGCCGACGTCCTAGTCTATGTGCATGTTGTTTGTACTTCTGTTGTATTGCTCTTTTTTGGCCTTTCGCTCTTCAAACTTTGCCTTGGCAATAGCAGCAGGAAGGTCTGGGTTAATGAAGTGAGTCTTGTCCTTAGCCTCTTTCAGCTTTTTCTTTGCCCCTAGCACTATGTTTCGGTCATGTTGAGATCTAAAAGTCACACAGATGTTATTCAACGGGATACCATCTTTACTTTTAAGCCGTCTGACGCTATCCAAGTTCACGGTTCTGATCGCAAGAGGGCTATTGATAAAATCTTTGATAGTAGTAGTTAGTGTGTCATGGGATTCCTCTTGTTGGGCTTCAAAGCCAGTGAATATGAGGTTGAGTCTTCTAGATTGTAACTCTATTCTGAGAAGTCTTTGTTCTATTTCCTTATTATTGGAAAGGGCATCTGGCTTCTGCTCTAGCACTTCAATTTGGGCTTGAAGCTCTCCGTTTTCATCTTCTAGTTGGTCTACTTGTGCAGATAGTTGTGATACTTTGCTTGTGAGACTTGGTTTGATGGCAGTGAGGCGCTCTTGTGTGTTGTTTTCTGTAGCTGATATCTGTTCTGAAAGTTGTGTTGTTATGTCCAAATTTCCCTAGTATCTCTGTCATAGTCATCTCGTTGTTGGAGTTTTGACTAGATTACCCCTCTTCCAATTTGTCAATGTCTAGTAGGTCGTCTGCCGTCAGGTTATGTGGTTTGGCTTTCTTTGATTCTTGGCTTTTTTCACTAAAGATTTTCTTTCGTTTTTTGTTTGCATCACGTTTTCCTGTTTCACTGGTTTTAGTGGTAGTTCTGCTGATTTTTTTCCTGTCTGCAATGTTGTTTTGCATTTGAGTTAGTAAAACGTAAAACAACTGCCAGATCTTAGGCTGTCGGGTTATCTTGCTTGCTGCTAGGCTGTCAGGTAGCTTGTTTGCGCTTATAAACTGTGCTTGAGGTTTGACTGACGAGTTTAGGACTGTTAATGGCTGCAGGAATTGATGTGTAGCTTTTAGCAGTCGAGCGCTACCCTGTTGGCTATCTGGTATATTCGTCAAGATTCTGTATTAGTCTGTCGTTACTTTGCTAGATGCTAGACTGATTGACAGGTGGAGAAGTAGCGCGTCGCTAATAGCTGTAAGCTGTCTCTATCCTGTCGGCTAACTCGCGTCTTATATAACCGTTAAACAGTACTCCAACTTGTACGATTTTTCTACGTAATGTCTTGGGGCTGTGCTAGTTTGGTATCACCAGTTCCTATACGCTTCGGCCCTTTAGCATACGCTTAGAGAGCTTAGCTTGTAACCTTTATATATCCAATTAGCGGTCGTTTTAATTAAATACCACAATAACATGCATCAGCTCTAAACAATAAAAAAGTTTTCGTACCGAAATTGCCTGTTTTTACAGTGTTGTCTAAAAATGCACTGTCGGGGAACTTTTATTTTCTAGTTGGGACGTCAGGTTAATTAGTATACTAAGAAAGTGATCAATGAGTATTGATGTCTGGTTTAATTTTCAGCGTTGACTTAAAAGAATGAAGAATTCTGTCTCCAGCTCACAGAACGATTGAATGCTGTAATAAAACAGTGCTTAATTATGTGTTGTCTTTCAGTTTGCAAATTGTAAGTATGAAATTTTGTATTGTGTCGAGTAGAGAGCAGAAGTGGAGAACACAAAAGGCGGAGTCAGTTTCAATTATTAATTCCACTTAGTTGTATGTTACACTTTATGGTTCACTGCTATTTGGTATTCTACAGGTTTCAGTTTTTAGCACTGTCCAGGTTTGGGTTGAGAGATAAAGCTTCCGAGAAAAAAGTAGAGATTCTTTTATTTTTCTTCTGATCTTTTGATTATAATCGAAATAGAGTGTCAAGAACTTCGATTTGATTCCAGTAGAGATTAATTTTCTCTATCTGATGATGTTATTGTCACACTAGAGCTTCAAATTTTTCCTTACTTTTTATTTGATTAACAAAAACATCCTTATCCACGACGCAGAGTAGTGTGTTGCTTGCGAGCGGGAAACCAAGGATCATTTCGGTGCAAATATAAAACAGCTAAATCGTACTAGAATACCTTCTACCTCTCCCTTTCAGCCAACTCTTACCTTTGCTAAACGTACCGAGCCAACTTTTAGTTGCACCACTCGTACTCCGCCTACTCCTGTTATGTTATATCCTGGGTTTTAGGTTAGACTTACTACCAAAATTGTTTTTGCGTAATGAATCCAACTCGCTAAAAGCTTCGCATCTACTTTAAGCTTACAGTGGACAAATCCGGCATTTTTGTATTTTAACTGGCATTCTGGAAAATAAAATAAATCAATCAAATCAATCATATACAGCAGGGCAATGCATACGCAACAATAATATAATCATGTTCCTGTTGTTCGTTGCGGGGTCTGAGGAAGTGACTGAGGAGGTAAACGAAATGCGTTTGGACCGAGATATATATAATTGACTTGTTTGCTATTACTTGTGTGCATTTGGTGTCAAAGGGCACATAAACCAGGTCACACGGAATCCTTTGTTCAAAAAGGTGAAAAAAATGCGTGTCATCAAACAGTGCACACTTTGACCTATAAATAATCAGTGTAAGACTTTTCTCGTTCGAACGGCTGAACGATGCCACGCGAACGGGGCGCCGTTCTATTTTCCTGCGAAGGCATGAGCTTTCGATTGGAAAAGCACGAAGGCCGAGCTTTCGAGTCCGTTTTGCCCCCCGAAAACGCCCTCGCGCTTTGGGGTGGTGGAGCGTTTTACCATTAGGGAGTGAAGTTGACAATTTCTGCTGGCACAGGTAGGTAGGCAGTATGTATATCGTGAACACAGTATAGGAAGGATTAAGTATAGAAGGTACTATACTATAAAGGGTCTCACAGCTATAACGTCATACGAACTTCCTCAAATTCTGTCTAGCTAATGTTAGTGATAGGGTGTATTTTTTTCCAGACCCCACCTCCCTCAAACTTTATCACGTTATGATCTTAGAACCCCCATAGTATTAATGCTAATTAAATGAAAATAAAAGCAGTTGTCAGACCGATTCAAAATATTTATGTATTTTAGTTGAGTGATTGAGTGTCTCGACGAAAAATAAACTTAACTGTTTTACTTTACTATTACTATTTACTATATTAACGATTACGATAATACGTCATACTATACGACTATACCTATGTTCTATTTTTATTTATTATTACTGAATATTTATAAAGTTTTACTTTTTTAAATAATGATAGTTATTTACAACGCATTTTTTTTGGTTAATGATTTTGACCATATTTTGCTTTTTCTACTGTTTTTAATTTGAATAAAATCTTAAATAAAAAAAACATTAAAAAATAAAAAAACAAATGCTACCATTTTTTGTTGTTGTTTTAGTTGTTGGAAATTAATAGTACATAGTAAATTACACACACAGTCATAAAATAAATTAAACTTATTAAACTCCATAACATCACAATTTGATAATTTATAGTATTCAAACATTTCATACTCATATCCTCTCATATAGCCCAGGCCCTGGTAGGCGGTGAGTAAGTAGGTAGTAGGTACTTAGGTACTTTTAGAGTGGAAAGTTGGAAAGGGAAAAAATCTACAGGTAGACAAAATATTATCCGTCCGTCAAGACGGCCGGGAGGTGGAAACGCTTTTTCATGAGCTTTCAGGGACCCACATGAGCCTTGAGTCCGTTTCAAAACGCCAAAAGCTCCATGAGTCCGTTTTTTGCGCCCAAAAATTGAACGAAGCTCATGCGAGGCGAAACGAACGATTATGAACGTTTTTCTTACACTGTAAATAATAACCTCTACTAAAGTATACATAGATGAAGCCGCGATTAAATAACTTCAGAGAGGTTAGTTATGCCCTTCTACCTTAAAATACTGGGAAAGATGTTTTCGTCTTGGAATTTCGTGTTTTGCCTGAGCAATTTTTGGGACAGGAATTCTGCTCTCTTTTTTTTTGGTTTTTGAAAATTTAAATCAAAAATTTGGGCGCAAAACATTTTGCAAATGGAAAAAAAATTAAATTCTATACACAACAGTTTATGAATTTCAAAACAACCAACATGCAATAATTTTATACCTAAAACATCAGAATCTGAGAACAGTTGGTGCTCGAACAATTTTAGAGCATAATGTAAGTAAATAATTTAAACGAATTTTAGCCAAGATTCAAAGCTTAATGTACCGAAATACTACATAACGACACACAGCCAGTGGCTGTCAACAACGCATAAACCTGGTTAATTTGAACTGGTGACTGGTGAAGTTATCGATATAATTATAATTGAAGGATTATTAGTGTGTAATGCTTATTTTGCAAATATTTCTTCATATTCTCTTAATATTGTAGATAAATATTGTTTGTGTAAAATATGAACTTCATTTCATTTCATGAATATAGAATGTGCAAAATTTTTCTATTTGATTATTTTTACAATGTGCCAATTCTACGACTTTTATAAATTTGCAAAATATTATTTCACGATTTTTTAAATTCTCAAATGTTCTAATTTAAAGACTAAATTCGCCAAATGCACATTTTACGTCACTCTCTATGAATTTTAAAAAATACACAATTATATAATATTTCATAATTCTAAAATATTGTAGCTCCGTGATTTTTAAAATCCTTCAAGTTTAATTAAACAAAACCTTCTTATAATTCTAAAATTTTCAAAATCTTCTGAAGACTTTTATTCCATGACTTCTGAAAAATATTATCTGTAGTATTTCATAGAGAGAGAAAAACTTTAATAAGTCACTGTTGCACATTTGCAATAGCCATACAGCTCAATATACAATGCAATACTTTCTTAACTATAATGAAAACATTTTACGAAAAACAAGAATCCAATTTAAGTATATAAATGATGATGATTATAAATCCTAATTGATCCTCTGAGAGCAAACATTAAAATATTGTTGGATACTTGTGTTGTTACGTATACTATAGTTCAATGTGTGAAGTAATAAATTGACTGTTGGATAATGTACTGAATTGATGTATCAAGTCGTGATAATTTATTAGCTTTAAATAAAATGGATAAAGTAAAACAAAGTGTTTTACTGGTACATAAGGTACAAGCTAATTGATTGAAGTGTGTAATTCTCAGAGTCCGAAAGGATACTCTTTTAAGTTCCAACTTACTTACTGATTAGAACTCGGTTCCCTTGAAATGTGTTATTAGTTTACATTCTTAATTACATTAGAATTTAAAATTGATTTCCGCGATTGCTTAACTATGTCCTTGCACGACATTCACAAAACCATCTTGGTCAATTAATGGTTAGCCCATCTACAATTTAAATAACTCAATTCGAGCTTCTCTTAATAAAAGTATTTCACAATAAATTCTTATTAAATTATTTCTACAATCGCATCCGCATATCTCATCATGCTCAATGTCATTTCTTTGTTTAAACTATTTATTTCTTAATCTATTTACTTTAAATAAATTACTACCGCATGGCTCCATTGGTCGCTATGTTCAATAATTCTCCCCCCCGATTTAAATCGACCCGTGATTTAACTTGACCCCTTAGGTCTTTGGAAAAGAATTTAAAAAAATTTCAAAAATCTCAAAATTGCTAAAAATTTCGGCACTTTCAAAATTTTACTTATAAGTGTAAAAATAAATTACTACTTAAATACCTAGTCATACCTGACTATTTCCTAAATTAATCTTAACTAATAACTAAAACTGCTCGCGTTTGGATTCAAGCCGCTGCTTCCTGCCTGGTCCTTTTTCGCCTCGTCCTCCTGCTTCTTTCTGAAGGATTCATTGATGTCAACCTGAATCTGTACCTGTCTTTCAATCAATGCTTGAATAAATGATTCTCTGTCCTGTGGCTTATATGAACATAAGTCCTTTCCTTCAATATCTTTCAAAAATACTTCGTCATCTGAGGGTTCATTCTCCATAATCGGTGCTGCAAGTCTCATCGGATTATAACGCTTCAGCTCTCGGTCTTTCTGCTTTTTCTGGACTGGTTTTCCCTTCTGGACTTTCCATGGTAGGCCGCCGTAACACACGTACATCCATAAACTTAGAAAAAATAACATGGCCATAATAGCAAACCCGACAATATCCATAGTTATTATATAGGTCCAATTACCGTCAGTTACCGTTACGCTCCCTACTTTGTTATTATTTTCCCCGAATAAAGCTCCTAGCTCTGGTAATGGTGTTGTTAACTGCTTTCTGAGTGTACCATTAAAGTGTGTCTCGTTAGCTGTTCTAACTGCCTCTGGCATCCACGCTGGCACTACCTGTAACCTCAACGCATCCTCATCAGAACTCGAATAGTTGTCGTCATCGCTGTTTCCTCGGGTGGGGCTTCTCGGCTCGTAATTTTCATAGGGTCTATACATTTTGTCCAGTATGTCGTTTGAAATTACTATCGTGTTATTGATAATAGGTGCTGGAATTTCTTGTGGACCCATGCCCATCGCTCCCATAGCGCCCGTTTTAATTAGATCACTTGCCGTTAATACTACCGCTAGTCCTCCTGCCTGGGCCGCTGCTGTCCCGACTGCACTTCCAGATGGTAGAACATTTTTAATTTTCTGTCCCCATGTCGCTGGTGGTCATGGAGTTGACACTGCAGAGCCCTATGATCCTTGCGGTGACCATCCTTGATATACTGATTGTGCGTTGGGAGATATGGAATCTCCAGTCCGCGCTGGCGTATCTTCGCTTCTCGATAATGAATCTTCTCTGTCAAAAATTTTCTGGCCTTTGCCTGGTGTTTCTCTCAAAGCCTTGTCCGAATACGAATTTGAATTCCCTGCTTTTGGTGATTGAGCTTCCATCGCTGCATTTTTCCGTTGCTGAGATATTTTTTCAGCCTTGAATGCCTGTTGCCTTGTCGCCTCCACACCTTTAGGTAGATTTTTAATCGTGCCTGGACTGGCGGGGAAGACCATGTTGACAGTGGGTACCCTTGCTGGTACTGGAGCGTATCCCTCGATACCCGTCCCCAGTCTGCCTGTTTTTTTAAATGGGTTTAACCACCATGGTCTCGCCTCGGTCAGCCCTATAAAGCACAAAAAAAGCATTGCCAATGAAAATAATGACATGAGTTTTCCTGGTTTTCTTACTCTTTTAGTCACTGTTGCTGCTCTAGCATGTACTCTCAAGCTTCTCATAGGCGCAATCAATTCCCAAGTAATGTCTTCTCCAGTTGTTGTCGTTGGCTGTGGTGGTGGTGTGGGCTGTGGAGTGGGTGTAGTGATTTCCTCCTCTTTTTCAACGTTCAGTACTACTATGTCCCAGTCCTCGTCCTCTGCCTCTGCTGGTGTTTTGATGGTGCTCACGCTCTGGCCTTGTCTCACCACTGCTTCCCTTTCTCTTTTCCATGCATCTATTTTCTGTCGTGCCTCGAGCCTATTGAATTCCCATTCGTCTCGCTTCTTATTTGCCTCTCTAATTATTTCCAAATTTTTCTTGTCCGTGTCCGTAGGCTCAAGGTGCACATATGCCCATTCGACATCCTTTTTAATTAGCTGTTGTTCAGGATTTTTCTGGTCCTCTCTAAGTTGTTGTAGCTGTACTTCCATCAATTTTGTATGGTGTTCTCCTTCTGCCTTCTCTATCTCCTTGTTAATTTCCTCAGTAGCCGCCTTCATCTCCCCAAAGAAATAATAGCTGCAGTCTCCCTTTAAATTCTTTGTAGCTGCTGTAGACTCAACCTTCTTGGGCTTTTTCACGTGTTGTTGTTTTTCGCTCTGAGGGGCTTCGGCCTGGGCTGCCTCCATCATTTCCATTTCCATTGCAAACTCGTCTTCAAAGTCAAAAGGTTTGCTGCACGCCCCCTTCACATTCTTAGTGGCTGCCTTTGAAAAATGAGTAACTGATTTGTTATTACCCTTCCCTTTGGATGTTGATGGCTTCACGTTGTCATTGATGGTACAGTCGTCTCCCCAATTGTCATCACACTCGCGTACATACTTTTCCCATCTCTCCATGATAGATTCTGCTGTGTCCTTGGAAGTAATGAGTCTCCTCTGCTCCCTTTCTCTTTTGATTTTTCTCATATCGGCATCGACTCTCCGTATTCTTTCCTTGTCAAGTCGCTCCTTCACTCTGGCTGTGATTTTTAGTAGTCCCTTCCTTCTGTCTTTGGACTCCTTTAGATTAGTGAATGGCAGTTGTAGTAAGTGCTTTGTGTCTCGCCTCTTTTGCTCGCACACCCAATCGTCGTTGATGTAGAATCTACACAGATCACATTCGCCTCCCATGCCGTGTTTTTGTCGCATCGCTCTCTGCATCTGAGTGGTTAGTTTGTTAGAGTCCGTCCATATTTTAATATCCTTAGCTACCGCCAAGTCTACTTCCCTCTGCGTTCCTGGAAATAAAAATGACTTTACGCGCAGATTGGAATAATAACATGTATAGTACTCTATCGTGAACATGGGGTCAAAGCTAAAGAATGTAGAGTTGTAGCCTCGAATAACGTAACTTCCAATTTTTTCGTCGCCTTCAATTATGTACTTGCGGTGTTGGTATGGTATTCCTGCTGACACATACCATGTTGTTGGGTATTCGGAGTTTTGGAAAGTGTGTGGCTATTAATTTTGGACTTGCGTGTGCATAGGTTTCCCTTCCATACACTCCGAATGGTCGTAATGTTGACTCTCCCTTATCGCATCTCAAGTCCTCCAACTCTCTTTTTGTTAGCCCGGAGGCTGTCTTAGTCTCCCTTTCCATGGTCGTCAATTCTGTCTTCTTAATGACTCTCCGTCTGTTTTCTTCCTCTGATGAAGTAGAACTAGCTCCGCTGTTTCTTAAGTGTTTTCGAGCCCCTTCAAGGAAATATTTAGGCCATGATTTCCTATGAGAGTTCAGGGTCCATGAGCTTGCGCAAGCGGACGGAGGTGAAAATACATGGGTCCTCTTGACTCTTGTTAATTCTCTCCCCCTTCTCCTGACAATACTGGGCTTGATAACTTTATTACTGGGCGAAGATCGTCCTCCCTTCTGGTTTGTAAATCGTCTCTCTCTCTCTCTCTGCTTCTCTTCTTGGCCCTCTAATTTCTCAAAACAAAATGTCACTTTCTGCTCCAATGGCTGCTTTTTCTCTCTCTGCTGCTGGTAGAACGGCATATTTCCAAAAATCGGTGATCGGATCTGCTCACTTCCAAAGTCCATTGCTATTTTAAATCTTAGAAAGAAATCGTACCCCAAAACTACTATTGGCTCTACAATGTCCATCACTATTGTTTTCACATTGTATACCCCCGTGCCCAGATCCATAGCTACTACCGCTGTTCCTATAGCCTTCACTAGTACACCTGTCATGCCGCAAACGTCGATGTCTGAGTCGTAGGATATCCTCTGGGTTGTAATTAATTGCCTGCTAATTAGAGTCCTGGTACTTCCAGTGTGAGAGGAATTAGTCAACTCCTCTGGCAAATATTAAGTGATGTCAATGTGTTGGATGATTGAGATGGTCAAAAGAAACACGACTATCAATAAATGACAAGTGAACACAAAAGATACGGTTGTTGGTGGTTTTGATTCCGCATAAAGTCTTTAATCACATAAAACACGAATTGGAATTGACAAACGTCCAATAAATCAGCGGAGGAAATATAAACACTCGGATTTACACGTGAGTCCTAACGATATAAATAATCGGAAGCGCTACGTGGAACATTCCACAATCGAACCAATATTATCGTAAATTACCTTGCGTGTGTATATGAGCTGGCAATTATCCAGTAATCTCCTGGCTGGGATATTATCCAGGAACTTCCTTCGAAAACTGGAGGATTCTCCGGTTTTGTCCTCCGACTCCGTCTGTAGTAAACCTCTGTATCTTCTATGTGCACTGTAGCTTCCTACCTTTAATACTTTGTAGTTTCACAAAAGCTACCTAAGTATAATATCAAATATTCCAAAAGAAAAGCTACACAAGACAAATCAACGGCTCAATAGCCAGAGGAAATAGTCTTCACTTTAAGTTCCTTATGGGACGAAGAGAAAATAAGAAGTGTGGATTGTCGTTCATCCTTGTCCTCTTGCGGGGCGAAGGATTTACGACAGCCACTGTTGGTCTGTTTATCTATTTCTACTTTTACCTCTCGGATCGCCTTTGTCTGGATGGCGCCGAGTTTATCCTTTATTATAATAATATACAAATCTATGGAAAAGAGCGAAGTGGCATTTCTACAAGCTCACAAAACCTTCACACCTATCCGCACTGTGCCCCTACAGTGCACTCTGGAGTCGGAGATTTCGGAGGCAATGGGTTAAAATATCCCGTCAATAATTCATGTATCTATGCACAATTGTCTTTGTGGATTTCGTGATATTCCATCAAGCTTACGATATTATGTGTACGTAACTAAATTAACATCAAAATATCTGTATAATTCATTACATTCCATAAGTACATTTTCATACATTTATAAAGCAATATTCTCAAATAGTCTTAAGTATTTACAAAGTATTTGTCTCGTGACGTGGCACAAGATTCCACACATTTCATTCGTATCCTCTTCCATTGGAGGAATTTCTATGATGAGTCATAGATACATATTGAAAAATTTTTCCATCATAATGGATGACATATTTCTGGAGGTATGCCAGACTCGACGTTCATACATTCATTCGATATCTTAATGCTAAGTAATAATAGTAATGTATCACCTCCACACCAGGTCTTTTAGCCTGTGTGTGTGACAAAATAAATTGATAAATTCTGTACAGTTGGATTCTCGCTTCCCAACACTCCCTACCTCAGCATTGACCCTTCGATCTACGGCTCTCACTGGCTCGTAGTAAGTCCAGTGTCTCGAATTTGTGTTAATTCGCTGGAACGAGTCCGGATCTGAGTGAGATCTGGAGACCAATACTGATATAGAGATTAGCAAAACCATTAATAATTAAACACGCGAAAAAAAATTAAAAGTTAAAACTAGGAGTACAAAGTACATGTCAAAAGGTAAGTTTAATAATAATAAATAAATTAATACGTGAATATGTGGTCACCTCCACACCAGGGTATTTATCCTGTGTGTGATGGGTAAAAATAATATAAACAGTACAAAAATACTTGAATAAATAAAAATGTCCAACCATACTGATCAAAATGGTTGTACATTACTACGAAAAACAGAGTGTAGAAAAATAAGTCCACCAAAAACGTAAAAATATACAACATTATTAACATTATGGCCTGGCGTCAATCGGTGCGACGGTTCGGTTTGCACCAAAAGAATGGTGATCTCCGACGAAAACTGTTCTGTCTTGGAGGAGTGTTCTCTGGGGTCGAAGGTGGGTCATGAATGGGACTAAAGGAAGAGTCCAGGCTGTTCTTGTAAGAGCAAGTATCCTGGCTTGTCTCTGAGGTTGTTGGTGTCCTCACGGGTCTGTCGATTGGCAAATTCCGGAAGTAATCCATTTGTGGAAAGCCGGATGGAATCTCTCCGCTTTCCGCCTGACTGATTCGGTAGGCTTCCCTCGTGACGTACCTGTCCCGAGCGACTCCGTGGAAGTATCTCTCCACCTCCCTCTCCAGAATGTTGAGTTCCCCGTAATTTTGAGGATCCCAGTGGAAAAGTGCCAAATTTTTCCTGGCTCTCAGGACCTCATCCATAGGTTGCGTGACCTGCCTCAAATTCTTTGGGTATTGGCGGAATCTGATAGGAGTAAAGAAGATGTCCCCAGTATCCGCATCCTCTGGTAAAGAAACTCCAACGCGGAATCCCTTCTCCCGTAAACGCTCCTGTCGAATCCGCGACTCCTTACTGAGGCCAATGTCGAAGCGTTCTCTCATTTCGTCGGTTAGGAAAGTCGTCTCCCTGGCGGTCTCAAAAGAATCCCTGGTGTCGGATGGGTTGAATCCGGGAAAGTCATGACTGGGCCTGACGACTGTCTCCTGACTTTGATTGGAAATCCATAACAGAAATGTGGGGTCCACTGGGATAGTATTCTCCGTAGTCTCAGTGTTGGTTGTGGAATCCCTGTCCTGGCTTTGACTCTCGTCATCTCCCAGGTTGTCCGGTAAAGTTGACTCTGCTCCGGCAGTGTCATCTGCATCCGAAGGAGTCTCTGTCTCGGTGGCGGAGGTAGAAGGGGGAGGTGGGTCATCTGGATCGTCATCTCTCTTTCTTTCCACGTCCTTATCTGGCGACGCGCCATCGTTTTCCTCCTCTTTTTCCTCCTCCTCCTCCTCCTCCGTGTCCGTCTCCTCCGGTGGTTCGTTGGCTGGCTTGTAATGCTGGCTAGCGTAATCCAGCTGTTCTTCTTCCGTGTCTGTTTCCTCTACTGGTCGATGATCCTCAAAACATTGGTCATCTTCAGAGTCAAAGAAACAGCTGTTTTCGGTGTGTGCATCCGTATTGGTGTCAGGCTGTGGTGGTGGTGTTGGGGTCCGATCGGTGAGTAAGTCCGGGTGGATGCGTCCGCGTCCGCGCGCACGTCCACGGGCCCAACCTTGATCCATGTTGATACCTGAAAGAAACATAAGGAAAAACACACTCCCACAGTTATACATATGCCTACATATGCCTTATGCCATGACCGTCGCGGATCGCCCCAAAATCTTATTATGGCTTACTCTACTTAACCTAACTTAAATTCTAACTTAAAACTAACTGGAAAATGAAACTTAAAATTAACTTAAAACTAAACTTAAAAATTAGTCCCTACCTAAAATTAAAAAGATAAAAAAAATGTGTTTTTATTTTGTTTTGTTTTAAACTATTTTTAAGTGGATTTTTGCCGTGTGTTGCCAGGATTTATGCATTATTTTTGGTAGGTTCAAGGCCTCTAAATTTTGGATGTGAAATAATTCGAAATTTATTTTATACACATAAGTATCTGGATCAAAATACCATTTACTTTTATTCAGGGTCGGATGGGTTACGCCGACAAAAATACGTCATTACACTCATAAATGAACTCAATCGTTTACTCTGGAGCATTGAGCTGCTGCCTCCAACGACAATTTCTACTAAGATGATTGGCTCGGCATACCCAACATAAACGATTTAGCTTCTCAAGCCTAACAAATTTATCGTGATCAAGTCTCCGATGAGGACAATCTCGATGTATGTGGCGGATATTACCGCGAACACCTCTTCCGTGACACTGTCGACACCTATTTAACCTTCTGGGTGGGGGCGGTGGAAGTGGAGGATCAGCTTGAGCGAGTGGTTGCTCTACGTAAAATGGTGGGATCACTTGTGCCACTTCTACGAGTTGAGGGATCGGTGCTGCTATCGGTGGGGCTGGAATCAGCTTCCGAACTTCTGGAGCCTTCAGTTGTTGTTGCATTTGTGGCGGAGGAGCTACTTGTGCTTCCGCAGGCGGCTGCGTTATTGTTTCCGCAGGTGGGCTTGAGTTGTTTCCGGGTAAATAATCCGGAAGTCCCCACATGAGGAATCCATCCTTCTTATAGAGCGGGTTGAGCTTCAGTTTATCCGCCATTCTCAAACAAACTGCGGACAATTCTCGGAGCTGCCGTTCGTAGTACTTAACATGTTCCTCCCATTGCTGTTGGCTGTACAACGTAGCTTGTTGAGCTGGGGTCATTTGTGGTGGGGTGGGCGTGACATCAATGCAATTCCGGGGTCGGGACAAGACAGTCTGTATTGGAGGATTGAAAGCCTCCAGTAATTCCTGCTTTGCTACTATGTCCTGGATAGTCTTGTCCAGATTCCATGATTCTTGGATGAAGCGCTCGTCCACAGTAATTTTGGTGGGCTCACCCTTCTGTGGCCAGAATTGATTGTTTCCACCTGCTGGTCCGGAGATGAAATAATGGTCTTTGAGATCCGGGATTTCTCCGAATCTTTCTTCCTCTGGAATGGGAGGGAGTGCGGCGGAGCTCGGCCCTGCAATCTCACGTTGATATTTTCGGGATTGGCTGCGCGGAATGCATTTGGGTTCATCCCAGTCGTCTTTGTCTGTCTCCAAGACATAGCTCTCCACTTCACTATCCAGGTGAGTAACACTTTCCACTTCGGAGCCCACTGATGGTTCCCACTCAACTGGATTCACATTAACATCCAACGTCTTCCCCTCTTTGCTGTAATATGTGTGATCCGTTTCTACGGGATGACTACTACTGTCAGCTGCACACTGGGATAGTTTGTCTCCACTGGCACTCTCACTATCAGCACAGCCCAACAATTCAGCGAAAATATTTTGTCTTTGCTGTGCTAATTCTTCCTCACTACCTTCCAACTTCCAATCGTCCATGGGTATCTCCCCAATGTCATTCTCCATATCAGACACTAGGTCTATATGGAGTGCACCTTCGTCGTCACTGTCAACCTCGAATACCTCCATGTCCACTTCTACTGAGGGTGAAACACTTGGTGGCACACTACTGGAGGTTGAAGTTGAATTCTCCGAAATCTCCTTCATCTCCACATCCTTTGTGGAGGTAGCTAATTCCTGGTTTGGCATCGCCATACTATCCAGGCGAAACATCATGAAAGGAAATACAGTAAGGAAAAAGTAAGTACAGATATTTACATGCAAAAATTTTCCGAATCATCGGATTTACTCAGAAATGGAGTCGGAAGTGTGTGAATCCGACTCAGAGGAAGAAGAAGTTTCTGAGGAAGAAATCCGCTTGGATTTCTGCCTTTGCTTAGCTAACTTCTTCTTCCAATCAAAGTATCTTTGGAGGCTGTCCTTTTCCTCCCTCAAATCTTTTCTACTACGACTACTTTTAGAAATTTTACTTTTAGTCTTTTTACCTGTCTGAAGTTCCTGTGGAAGGTCAAAGTTGACTGTACCACCTTTTCGCTTATACACAGATAGCAACTTTTGAAAAGAACTTTTCAATTCGGGAAGTGACAAATTCTCGGATGATTTGTGTTTCCGTGTGTTTCGTCTGGAGCCTGCCTCTGGAATGACTGTATGTGGCTTACGTTTACCACTAGTGCATGCAGTAACTACGGAGTTCCTACGCGACGTTTTCGGAACGTCGGATTGTATCTTGTTGGCGACAAGAATGGGGAGCGGTGCTGAGTCTACCACGGGTGGAGCATTGTTGGTGCCGTTACCCGTGTTCGACGTCAACATCTCTGCGGATACTTTTACCGGTGTTGTTGAATGAACCACACTCTCGTCATCAACATCCACCCCTTGTACTACATATTCGTCATTCAACTTCCTGAATATGTATTTCAGTTTTGGTCGCTGTGTAGTACTTGAACTCATACAGAATGACCGTGATGACATTTCATCCAACTCCCTAGCAGCCCTGTCATTCGACGCGTGTAAAGGCTCCAATGGGTGAGAAAGTTCGCTCTCGGCTAATTCACTGTGACCTCTACGCGGTAAACTAGTGATGTCCGAATTTTTATCGAAGTTTGGGAGGCTTGGTGGACCGTGTCCACTCTTCCTCCGTATTCCTTGTTCTTCGAAAAATGGATTGCGCTTATCTATGTTGGTAAGTATTTCTTTCATTTGGTCAAAGTCATACATAGAAGTGCGCTTTTTCCAAAAGGGACACCAAAGTTGAATTTCCTCCCAAGTGGGGGGATCTACATTCGCGTTCTTGCGATAGTTATGGTCTTTTCTCGCTTCATCGCGTTCATATGGACATTGCATAATATGTGTACTCGCCCTACTCGGATAATTACTAACTGAAGAAGCTACGTCATCCATGTTTGGGATTGATGGAGGACCCGGTGCTACAGATAAGTGCAAATTTGAACTCAAATTATTTGTGACCATGCCGATAGGTGCTGGAATGTTAGCCAGTGTACTCGCGGTTTGTGACCTCGTCACCATCCGTGGTTTCGGGGTGGGTGCCCGAAGTGTTGGTGGATTTGGAAGTTCCACACCTCTCATGGACGCTGCCAATGTCTGTGCTAGTTGACTTTTTTCTTCAAATGAAAGTCTATCTGCGGTAGTACTAGTATATGTTTGTGATGCGGGATGTTCGGTAGTACGATTTAGGTTATGCGATGCGGGATGTTCGGTAGTACGATTTAGGTTATGTGATGCGGGATGTTCATTAGTGTCATCAATTATTAATTGGGTTGTTTGGTCCCCGATAGCTACAGGTGTTTCAGATGGGAGTTGGAAATCTCCAATCTGGGGCATGCGGTATGGCTCGTTATACGGACCGCGAGGAACAACATTTATTGCTTGCGCTGTCTCCTCATCAAATTCAACAGCTTCTGGATCTGCCCAAGGCTCCATGAGAAAGGCATCCTCTGCATTCGTGTAGATTAATTTATTGAGGAAACCATGATCATGCTCCACGGCTTCAAATCGGGTTGGACTTAATAATTCATTACTTACGTCCTTAACATATGGCTTAATATTATGACCATGCACCATATCCAATAAAGTGTCGTCGACATGCTCCTCCGGATTGACATCCGGATTACAAAGAAGGTAAGTATGTTGATTTTGAGTCATACTAAAAATCCGGAATGGTCCTGTGTATTTTACGGCGAACTTGGCTGCCGTACCTACAGGTCTGTAAAAGTTTTTCTTGAGGACTAGGTCTCCTACTTTATAATCTACAGTAGGATGTTTTGCATCAAAGGCTAATTTACGTTTCAATTGATTTGCACAGGAATTTTCGTGTGCCATCATCCTGTATTTGAATCTCTCATGGATTTTGACTTGTTGTAATTCAGGGTCGTTTGGATCCTGGGCTGGATCAAGCATTTTTCCAGTTAAATAGCAATAATTCAAGCTTCTCCCATACAAAAGGAAATGGGGGCTATATCCAGTGCTTGAATGTTTAGCACTATTGTATTCTTTTTCGACCTGACTAATTAACAAGTCCCAATCCTGAGTGCCTTCATACTTGAGCTTCTTCATTATACTACCGAATGTTGAGTTTACTCGCTCAATATAACCATTACTGCTTGGATGATGCGGACTACTATATATCCGCGCAACTCTGTGTCTCTTGCACATAGCTTCATATAACTCTCCAGTAAAAGCTGGACCGTTATCTGAAACTATGGATTTAATCTCGTGTCGTATAATCAGAGGCTCAAGTTTTTGTACAGTTTCTTTCATAGTCGTAGTTCTAGTAGGTATGAGATGTAAATATCTTGTGCTTTGGTCTATCATGGCTAGGATATACAGATTTTGCCTACCTGTGCGTGTCAATGGTCCTAAATAATCAATTGAAACTTTAGCATACGGGATTTGTGGTGTCACCATGACTTTCATAGGCCCTGCCTTCTTTTTTCTCGAAACATTGAAACGCTGACAGGTGTCGCAAGCCCTACATATGTTCACTACCGTAGCCCACATTGACTGGAACCAATATTTATTTACCAATGCTTGATAGATCTTTTCGTGGCCGAGATGGGATTGCTTATGTAGTGTACGGATTACAATCTGTGCTTGCTTTGGTGGCAATACATCCACCCATAGCGGACCAAGCGGCTCATAGTTCACCCGCTGTAAAATACCATCATTACTAATTTGGAAATCCTGTCTATAACGATTCTTTCCACGGCAGCCCTTCGCTTTGTCCTCTAAAAGTGATTGAATAATGGTCATGCAATCTACATCGTCTCTCTGTGAAGCCTTCAAATTTTCGACAGCGGTATGAATATTGTTGTAGACCTCTGCGAATGCTTCGTCCTCCTCTGACCTCACCACGGGCTCAGGCCCTTCCTCGGCTGTGAATCCACGCAAGAAACTCTGTTGTGGACCATCCGGTGGTGGTGGCCGACTGAGACAATCAGCCATCTCGTTCTTTTTACCTGGGACATACATGATACGAAGGCGATATGTACTGAGTTTTAAACTCCATCGAATTAATTTCCCAGTCACCTGCGGAGTGCGCAATATATTTACTAGCGCTTGGTGATCTGTATATATGTCAATCTCCCTACCGTACACCATGTCGTGAAGTTTTTGCAAAGCAAATACAATGGCATAGCACTCTTTTTCGGTCGTACTCCACCGCTTCTCAGTTTCAGAGAGAGAATGTGAAACGAAAGCGAGGGGTTGCCTATTTTTGCCATTTTCAGTATTCTGTATGAGAGCTGCCGCCACGTCGCCATGACTAGCATCTGCCCATATCTCGAGTTTTGCGGTAGGGTCCGGATATGCTAAGGCCGGAGCTGAACATATCGCCTTTTTCATGGTATCCACGGCATTCTGGCAAGCGGAATTAAAATTAAAGACCGCATCTTTCTTTAACAAGTCATAAAGAGGACGAGCTAATTTGCTATACCCATATATGAGTCTGCGGAAGAAGCCGCTAAATCCGAGCCATCTCCTAATATGAGTCGTATTCTTAGGAGTAGGAAAATCAATCAGAGTGTTAATTCGCATGGGATCAATAGAAATACCGTGTTCACTAATTTTATGGCCGAGAAAGACGATGCTAGGATGCCCGATATAACATTTCTTAGGCTTCAATTTAATGTTAGCCTGAACACATAGCCAGAGGATTTTCTCCAACCTCTCATACAACTGATCAAAATCCGTACCTCCAAAGCAATTATCATCTACATAATTGGAAAGAAAGTCTTTATTGTAGGGTTTCCAAATTTTATTCATGATAGTTTGAAAAATAGTTCCGGAGTTTATAAAGCCGAAAGGAAGTCTGGTTGGGCGGAAAATGCCGTCGTAAGTAATAAATGCCAGAAAGTCACGACTGTCAGGATGTAATTCTACCTGTTGATACCCATCTGCCATATCTAAATTGCAGAACATTTTACATCCACGGAACATTCCAAATGCTCCCTGGAGTGGCGGAATTGGCGCCGGTTCCGGCTTGACCTTCCGATTTATTTTCCGATAATCAATTACTGGTCGGAAGTCAGTCCCATCTCGTCCCTTCGGGACCACCTGAACCTGCGAAACGATATGACTATTGGAATTTTCAACCATATTTTTCCTTTTGTCAGAGAAAGTCTTGTCCTGCTGAATCAATTGATGTTCATAGCACATAGGCCTTGCACTCTGGATTTGTGGAGATTCATCCAACAACTCCACAGTCGCCTGTAAAGTTTTTCCGGTTTGCGGATCCCGCATGGGCTGATGAAAGTCTTCATCGCACCAACCGAAGGCAGTATAGTACTTACTTAGTAATTGTCTAACCTTAATTTTTTGATCAGGCGGCAGCCCTTCGAAAACTTTAAATACTGCATATTGTTCATCAGTTAAATTAGTGCTTCCCTCAACTGATTCAGGGACTGGGGCCGTTTCTACCCCGTCAGGATATTCCTGATCCCTAACATGAATGTTCGACGGATCATCTTTACCAACCTTATTTGACCTGAGTTTTTCTATGGTATTAATGCGGCAAATAGAGAGAGTATGTTGGGGCTCGAGTATAAAGTCGCCCCGTTGCTCAGCGCTTGCAATGTTAAGAGTACCTACACCTCCTGTAACTTTGATGGCATCCTCCATCACCATGATACCATGTCTTTCAAAAAGGCGGCGATTCGGGAGGATAGTGACTTGGCCAGTGAATGTCGGATCTTCCGTATAAAATTCTATGGGATTCATATCATCGTCCCGAATGACTGAAGGTCTTACTGTAAACAATCTCAATTTATAGATAGGGAGTAAGTTCACGGCTCGTTCCGACATTGGAGCTGATTCTACAGAACGAACCTCCTCCACTAGGGAAGAAGTCTCGCTCCTTACTTTACGTATTGTGGTTGTAAAGGTTGATTTTAAATCATCCTGAGTTACTTCTCTTTCAGCCCAATTTACATTTATCACATCGGCCATGTCATCGTCACCCTGAATGCCTTTCAGTAATTTATGCAGATTATCCTTGCGCATGAGGTTGCTAACTTCCTCCATATCTTTATCTAGTCTTTTATCTTTCTTAAGTTTAATCACCGTTTTCCTCATACGACGCAATGCTCCTTTCGTTAGGCCTTTATCCTGACCTCGAAACGTGAGGATTTCAAAGTCAATACTTTGATCCTCTCTCTCTTGTGGAGTGCGGAACTTAACCGCTGCAATACGACAATCAACTAAAGCATTATATGTACGTAGGATATCACATCCCAGCACAAGATCATCTGTGGCTTTTTCTAGTACATAGAATACCCACTCTATCCACTCTCCAAATTCCTCAATATACAAATTTAAGAGGATTGCTCTATTAACTTGAAATGTGTCGCCGTTCTCGACGGATAAAACTACGATAATGGGTGGGCATGCAGAAACTTCATGCTTTAATCCCAATTTGACTACTGTCGCCATGCTAACAGTGGACATCGTGGCACCAGTATCAATTAAAGTATTTACATTTTGGACTGTGCCTTCGCATGCTTTAATTCTCATGCTCCTACGCAACTCACAGGGTAGATTGTTCGCCTTTCTAGCAAATTGAATTTTCTTGGGGTTGGGGAAGTCGAACAATGTCCCTGACAAATCGGTGAGTTCAGCGAGATTACTCGCTTCCCTCGGGTTATCCACATTATTTACAATTGAAGGTTCTAATGTACCGTCTAATTTTGACTTTCTATACTTAATTTTTAAAGCAGCATCAGCCTTGGCTGATGTTTTATATTCTCTAATTGCACGGGGAGACGGAAAAATTATATAACTCTTTTTAGTAGATATGCTTTTGAATGATCTTTTTGATCCGGGAGGCTTGGGATTGGATAACTGAATATTTTCAGCATCCTCCCTTATTGGTTTAAAGGATTGTTATTTCCTTGGGGAGCTGGAGCATTCCCATTATCCTGTCCTCTCCCTCTCACTTGTCTCACAGGGAAAGGAATGCCTTGTGCAACGAATAATTCACGGCACCATCGGACTGGATGACCTGGCCTGTCACAATGGTAACAAGTGGCCCTGCCATCGACCGTTTTACACTGATTTCGACGTCTCTCATTATAATATGGGATTTTGATGCGAGTAGGATCGTCATTGGGGCCACGGGGAGGGTTTGGGTTGGGAGCTGGTTCATATGCTGCCTGCCTATTCTGTGGAGCTGCCTGAGCCTGTTGCTGTTGTTGTGGATATGCAGGCGCGTGTGGATACTGCATGGGCATGACCTGAGTGCAGCCAGCACCTGGCATGACCACATTCACTTCCCTAGGTACAGAGCATATTTCCGGCCCACTGGGACACGGCATCATATGCTGCATATGGGATGGTGTAGCTGGTGGTGGCAGTTGAGCTGCCATATGGCCTTGCTGTGCATGGAAAGCACGGGCATATGCACGATCCTGCCCTCCCTGTCCACTATAGGTATGCTGGGATGAATTGGAAGTCCCCTTTACAATTGCAGCAAAGTTCGAATCGGCAATAAGGCGATCTAATACCATTTTGAAATGATCAATACTCATGCATGATTCAAATTTGGTTCTGATGGTAGGAGGCATCCCACCGATCAATCCATTCAATAAATCGCCTTTAGTTATGAGCGGGTTAATTTTCCGCAAGACATTCGTCCGGCGAGACACATAGTCACTTCCGGAATCTCCCAAATCGAAGGCAGTACCGGGTAGAGCGGCGCGTGCCTTACTCACCATGGACTCCTTATCGTACCGAGCCGCAATTGCCGTTTCAAATTTGTTCCAGGCTGCAATATTTTCAGCCCACCTATTCCTTTTTAATCCACCCATAATCAATGATTTCTCTCCCTGCCACCACTTTCTAGCATCACCGGTCAATACCTGGTCCAAAGAATCCAGCTTGTCGTAGTGTGTCATCTCCATTTCCACAGCATCATCGTTGTATTTCTCGATGAATTGTTGCGGTTCACAATCTCCGCTAAACTTTTCGCGTGAGTTCAGTAACTCATTGTTGCGAATTTTTCTCTTAAGAGACAAGTCTCTATCTGTGAGCTGAGGGGCCGTGAGCAATCGCCATTGCTCCTGGGATACGGCGATATTAACTGGACCAGAGGCACCAGCTACTTGGCCTCTGTTCACACCTTGCGGTGGAGTCTGATTTTGCCGTGGGGGATCTGGTTGTGGGACACCTGGGCTTGACCGTTGACCTAAAAATGAGTGGGGCCCTGCACTTATGGATGCACCCCCTGTACCTTGACCTACTTGGCTTATACGTCTACCTAAGGCCGCATTTTCCTGACGTAGCACCTCCATCTCTCTCTGGAGCTCACCCCTCTGACGCTCCGCCTCCAGCCTGATAGCTTCCTCCTGTTCCAGGCGTTCAATCAATTGTTCTGGGGTCATGGTCTCGGGGTCAATGACGTTCCCACCATTATTCTCCCCATCCGCTGGCTCGTCATCCAGCCTTAACGTAGCTGAGGCTCCGATATCCCCAAAGTCGCTCATTTTAATTTATTCGAAAGAATGAAAGAAAAGAAATATTTATGACTTAAAATTTTGCCTCCACACCAAGTGATTTACTTAAGTAAATAAATTGGTGGCTCGAGTTTCTGGATTTACCTTCACACCAGGATTTTTATCCAAATTGAAATATTGTAATTTTACTTTTACTTAACTAAAGTAACAAAAGGAATGGAAACTCTCGCGCTTATCGATTTCCCCTCCCAAAATAGCTTAGTCAAAACGACCCACTCAACACTTGAGTAAGTACCTACTATTTTAATGAAAGAAAATGTATAATGGGAGTCTCCTATCCCTTCTATTATAATCCCCAAGGTTCTTTTTCCTACTACTTAAGTAGAGGACACAATGCTTCCTCTACCTCTTCTTTTTCTTTCAACAAAAATATCTACTGTAGGATGTACATACATGCGATGCCTACAGCCAAGTAAATATATAAGAAATCTAACCCAATACCAAGCTCAATACCACCAATGAAAATGTACCAATCTAATGTACCATTAATAAATTCTATCACCATGAGCCGGTTGAGTGGTTTCATGAATCCACAATTTTACTTTTGTCCAGAGTGGTAAAAATGGACGAGAGTGGTGACTGGATAATGATCCCAGTAAAACAATTATGACACAATCAAAAATAGGTAACCCTTGTTCCTAAAAATATGAATTTGGGTGGTGTATAAACTCGTAAGACAGTGAGAAAGACGGATTTCACGCAACTCTTCACCAACGGAAGTAAAAGAAGGGTTGTTACCTACTGTTAATTGGGACACGGTTTTGGTAAAATTATGAGTTTTCGATGATTATTGAGTGGAATGGTAATCCACCTTAACCTTTACACGATCAAATGACAGTACAATGACCTACCAATGATGCACAAATCCAATGGCAATATGAGGCAACCTATCCTCAAACTTGTAAATCCGTTTATAACTATTTCCTTTAAATTCCGCAATTTTCACTATTTGACACTCGGATAAATCTTTCCGTAATAATTTCAGTTCACATAACACTCATAAATAAGCTCCTAAACGTCTGGATGTCTTTCTTCCAAACTTTTCTCAAAACTTCAAAAATTTTCGAAATTTCACAAAATTTCGATTTCTGACTCAAATTTTTCGCTTAATAATTTAAATCCAAGTACAGAGACACCTACCCCGCACCTAATTTTTGTGAGAGGAATTAGTCAACTCCTCTGGCAAATATTAAGTGATGTCAATGTGTTGGATGATTGAGATGGTCAAAAGAAACACGACTATCAATAAATGACAAGTGAACACAAAAGATACGGTTGTTGGTGGTTTTGATTCCGCATAAAGTCTTTAATCACATAAAACACGAATTGGAATTGACAAACGTCCAATAAATCAGCGGAGGAAATATAAACACTCGGATTTACACGTGAGTCCTAACGATATAAATAATCGGAAGCGCTACGTGGAACATTCCACAATCGAACCAATATTATCGTAAATTACCTTGCGTGTGTATATGAGCTGGCAATTATCCAGTAATCTCCTGGCTGGGATATTATCCAGGAACTTCCTTCGAAAACTGGAGGATTCTCCGGTTTTGTCCTCCGACTCCGTCTGTAGTAAACCTCTGTATCTTCTATGTGCACTGTAGCTTCCTACCTTTAATACTTTGTAGTTTCACAAAAGCTACCTAAGTATAATATCAAATATTCCAAAAAAAAAGCTACACAAGACAAATCAACGGCTCAATAGCCAGAGGAAATAGTCTTCACTTTAAGTTCCTTATGGGACGAAGAGAAAATAAGAAGTGTGGATTGTCGTTCATCCTTGTCCTCTTGCGGGGCGAAGGATTTACGACAGCCACTGTTGGTCTGTTTATCTATTTCTACTTTTACCTCTCGGATCGCCTTTGTCTGGATGGCGCCGAGTTTATCCTTTATTATAATAATATACAAATCTATGGAAAAGAGCGAAGTGGCATTTCTACAAGCTCACACCAGTGTCCAATAGCGCTGTTGTCCATTTATCTTGGACCTTGATATCTACGTATGGTGACGTCGAGTCTTCGGTCGTCATCATATAGACATATGCCGTTTGTCTGGGTGGCTCGTATTCTGGTGGTGCGTCTCTGACTTCTCCTTGCCTGCCTTCTACATTTTGCTCGCCATTATTTTTTGAGTAGCCTCCCCTACCTCGGTGGCCTCCTTCTCTTCTGTTGTTGTTATCGTTTTGCTGTATCGGTTTCTTCGGGCAATCTCTTGCAAAATGCCCTGGGCCGCCGCACGTGTAGCAATCCACATCTGATTTGTCCTTCTCGACGTAGCTTTCATTGCCTCTGCCCCGACCCCTTCCGCGTCCTCTGCCGCTGCCTCTCCAGTTTCGGTTCCCTCCATCTTTTTTAGTGTCTCCGTTGAATTCGTTGCGGGGGAATTTTTGCTTCTCCTTATGTCTATCGTACGTTGATTTAGAACCTCCCTTGCTAGTTGTCCCAAGTTTGGCTTCTAAAACCGCAATTTTTGCTTGACACTCCTTCACTAAAGCCGTATCACATGGACCCATATCCGTTTGTTCCATCTCCACTAGAAAAGTCGTAAATTCCTCAAGGGTTTTAAGTCCTTTGCCCCCGTATGCCAATTTGCTGGTCATTTGAGGCGTGAGTCCATTTTTAACCTCCCTAATGTAGTCTGGGTCCGTGGCGTGCGGAATGGCTGCCAATGTAAGGGCTACCTTATCCGTAACATACTGCGCCACTGGCTCGTCTGGTAACATCACTCGAAGCTGCAAGCGTTTGTTTAGTAATATTTCGCTTACTGGGAAAGCCTTCACGAAAGCCGCCTTCAGGGTGTCCATTTCCAGGGTGCTCACATTATTTCCAAACCATGTCGCTGCGCTCCTATCCAAGGTATTTCCGAATTGCGCCAACTGATTTTCTTTTTTAATTCCAATGATGGCCATGGTCCGAACAAAATCGTCAAAATGTGCTCCTGGTTCGTCTATTCCTACCCGAAAGTTAATTTTCTTGGGTGGCGTCCATCCTCCGGTGTTTAAATGCGCCATCTCCTCTTCCCAAAGTTTTTGCTCAAGTTTTAATTGCTCCTCGGCTTCCTTCTTGTCTCTGATTTTCTGGGCTTTCTTCTTTCTGTCTGCTTCTGCGAGTGCTAATTGAAAATCGGTGATAAACTTCTTTCTCTCCTCTTCACTCAGGTTGTCAGGGATATTCGGTGGTTGTGGTAGTCCTGCCGTTTTTGCTGGTGGGGTGGGTGGTTGTGCCCGATTTTCTCTAATTTCAAAATCGTCGTCTCCTTCACCGTCACTGGTACTACTTCCTGATCTACCTGGGTCTGCGCTTAAATATGAATCGTCGTCTCTATCGTTCTGATTTTCCCCTTCGTTTGTTAAATTTTCTGTAGGCTCTACACTTGAATTTACTTTACTTTGCGTATTTTGAGATGTTGTCGCTGTCTCGTTTCCACTATTGGTATTATTTACTGTGGACTCGTTTACTAAAGCTAAAGTTAACTCACTCTGGTCTTGAAGTTCTTTGACTACTTCTAAAGTTCGATTTGAAAATGAATTTTCAAATTCCTCTTTCCTTTGCTTAGTGTTGCCTTGTGGTATAGATGGTGAACTGGGTTGGGCTACTGCTGGTGGGTCTATTGGTGGTTGCCTACCTACGATATACTTTCCTAATATTGAGTCACTTATTTCTTTACCTTCCTCTTTTAATGTCTGTCTAGTCTCGTATCTTTTTGACATATGTCATTCAGAAATATAAAAATACCCCTTAATAACTGTCTCGATTTTGTGAAAGATTCAAATTATTCACACTTGAAATGGTAATTTCCTGAAGAATCAAATTTAAAATGTCTACTCTTAAAGTGGCTAATTCAATATTAAACTGCGTATCGTTGGTCTCCTTAATTGTTAAAGTGTTAACTAACAATGTAACGTAGGCCTCAAGCTTCAAATTATCTGCTATAAAATGTTTGTATAAAATCAGATTAAAAAATAAACTCTAAAGTAACAAGTGGATGCTGTGCATATGAGTTTAAACTGAAATAAAGCGATGAAGTCGCAATACTTCCTATTTACCCTACTCGGCAAAAATTAAAAAAAAATTTAAACTCAAAAATTTCCTATACCTCCTTGTATGGAAATTATAGATATCTATTTCCTATATGTAGTTTCCTAGATTGATCAGACCTAAAATCCTACACGCTCATGAGTCTTTAATATCAAAATATCAAAAATTACAAAATTCAAAAATCCCGTAATTAACTGAATATTCCTGTAGCGCTACTATTTCTCTGCTCGAATAATTATTCCTTGTCTTATTAACGTTAATTTACTTACTAGGGTCCTTTGCTCTGCTTCAATCTTTCGAATAGCTCGTATTGTCTCTTCACGCACTTCTCGTCAATTCAGCACAAAATTTCAACTCGCGTTCTCGAAATTCGCTTGCACATCTACTTTCTGTAGACTAGTAGATGACACATGCGAATATAAATTTCTGTCTCGAATAGAATGCTGAATGCTCAACAAAATGTAAACACAAGTTGGAATGAATAAATACTACTGCTCTTAACCTTCACACGTTGAACTAACTTCTCTCTGCACAAACCAAATAAATTAAATTCTTAAAATTCTCGAACTTGAAACTAAAAGAAATTCTCAAAAATATTTAAAATCTCTGTGCTAATATGGTTAGTTCTCCGTATTCGCCACCATGTTGGATACTTGTGTTGTTACGTATACTATAGTTCAATGTGTGAAGTAATAAATTGACTGTTGGATAATGTACTGAATTGATGTATTAAGTCGTGATAATTTATTAGCTTTAAATAAAATGGATAAAGTAAAACAAAGTGTTTTACTGGTACATAAGGTACAAGCTAATTGATTGAAGTGTGTAATTCTCAGAGTCCGAAAGGATACTCTTTTAAGTTCCAACTTACTGATTAGAACTCGGTTCCCTTGAAATGCGTTATTAGTTTACATTCTTATTTACATTAGAATTTACAATTGATTTCCGCAATTGCTTAACTATGTCCTTGCACGACATTCACAAAACCATCTTGGTCAATTAATGGTTAGCCCATCTACAATTTAAATAACTCAATTCGAGCTTCTCTTAATAAAAGTATTTCACAATAAATTCTTATTAAATTATTTCTACAATCGCATCCGCATATCTCATCATGCTCAATGTCATTTTCTTGTTTAAACTATTTATTTCTTAATCTATTTACTTTAAATAAATTACTACCGCATAGCTCCATTGGTCGCTATGTCCAATAATATCGTCCACAACTGTCGAAGGAATACGAAAATAAATTCGTAAAATAATGCAATAAATATGAAAAATCAACCTCCTTAATTGAACGAACCTTCAATAAATTAATCTATAGATAATTATGTATAAATTCCCACATTTTTATTTAACACAGATGCGGCCTGGTGGCACTAGCAATAATAGACTTAATGGTTTCTTCTAATGATGATGGTGAGATGAGCAATATTTGCAAAATGTACTATCTCTATTTTACGTTTTTTTAAATTTTCAAAGCGTGATTTTTGGTTTTTTCAACAATTGGACCTTTTTTTAAATAAAAATAAATATAAATTTTACAAAACAAAGTTTCGAAGTTACAATGATTTATTTAAAATTTATTCTTGCCCCTCAGTAAAATTTTTTAATTACACTTGAAACAATTTTATTTAAAAGGCATTGATTATACTAACTTATAAGTAGTCTACATTCAAACAATAGGAATAACCTTACAGACTGAAAATCCGTAGTTTATAAGTTTCTGCTGCAATAATGACGCATCTTAATAAATTATAAGTTACGATACTCCATCTGTACGCAAAAGTAAACCAAAACTTTTAAACTCCATACTAATTTACTTTACTCTTAACAATTAATTTCCAACTGTCCTGAATTTTAATTTAATTAAAAACGTAATAATAAATGAATTAAACCACTGATATACTAATAATTTATTTTATCACCTTAATGTAGTTACGAATACTTTTCTATATGTTTGATTAATTGGACTTAACCACTCCTGAATATTCACTACATCTTCAAATTTAATATTTGCGATGTGATGTCATTTTTCAGTATTAGATGTACTTAAATAGTTAACAAAATTGTCATAAGTCTGCACAAACTTCTTGAAATCAAAATTAGTCTCGTACTCAAAGGTAGAGAGCGTCTCATCAATCATCAAGCTACAATTAACACAAAATAATTTCCTCTGACTATTATCTCGACTTTTTTGTTGGCGTTTTTTTGTTAAAATGTAGTATATGATCTCGTTGGAACAATCATGACAAAATGAAGGCTCGTGCTTACAGGTCCTGGTTGGGTGTTTAGAAAGGAATTTTCCTTCTTGCATCGCAGTGGGTTCGACTACTTCCATCTGAGCTCGAATACTCTGGAGGATCCCTGCAGCCTGAGTCCTGTACATAATAAAAGATTTAAAAGTGCGAGCCCCCTCTTTTAATAAAAATAATCAGTTACAAGGTGGCTTAAAAATATACACTTACAGTAATTGATTTTTAAATTTCATATCCGCCTTGTCGACAACATCAAGGTTACGTAATAAATTTTTCGTAATGGTATTAATTGGTATTATCGTCTGGAAATTGTCATTTTTGTCCCAAGAAGAGCGCTCTAAAAATCCTTCAAGTTGAAAATGTGTAAGTGGAGCAAAATTCCAAGCAATGTTTACACATTTTGAAATACATTCAACCCAGTGTGGTGCTCCTACATTTACAATGACTGCATCCCCTGGATGCTGATCAAATTCATAATACGGAATACCGTTTGCCTTTAAATCCTCTGTATTAGGCCACCACGAGTTATTGGAAAAGTTAAGGCCTTTCCTAAAATAATCAACACAATAAAAATTTGTGAATTTAATTTATTGGTTGGAGTAATAATTATTAGTCTTTCCATATTTAAATCGCCATAATAACAATAGTGAATATTATTATTCATTTATGAAGTCGATTTGGCCTCAGCTTATTCAACAGTTGTGCAAAATAATTCTAGCACTAATTTAAAGCGTTTGATTTAAAGTTTAGAAATTTGTACTTTTTAATTATTTTTTCAAGATTATTAAAGTCTTCTCTCCGTGTTCCATACCATCTGGAAATACCCGGACCCATATTGATGTTAATGCTTATGGAATTTCCATGCTCCTGATGACCTGGCGTCCGTACACCTACCACTTTCAAGTAGACCTGAACCCCGTTCACACCAGGGATGGAAACCTGGGTATACTCTTTAGAAATAAAGCTATTGCGAGAATTATGTTTCAGCCAATCTGGAAGTTTTGAAAGCTCCTGCAACTGGATTGCTGAATTAGGGTCTTCATCCAAAAAATCAAGATTTGTCCCAAAATATATTACTTGCCCTTTTTTTCCAACAGAGTCGTGTGATTTCTGAAAAAAAACAATCAGAACCATTTATTTACAGCTGAGCAGAAGGGATGGCTATTTCCAAATTCCCTGCGTTTCGTTCCCTCCTGATTCAAAGCTCCCAAGGGGAAGGGAATTTAGGCAAAATTCGTAGTTAAATTCCCAGTTTTCAAAATTCCCTTGAATTCCAAAGGCTCCCTAGGGAATTTAGGAAAATGAGGGAATTTTCATTCCCAATTTCCAAACATTTCCGATTTCAAAATTCCAAGAACATTGAAAATTCTAAAAATTCCTAAAATTCCCTGTTTGAAAATTCCCAGAACATTGAAAATTCTAAAAGTTCCCAAAATTCCCTGTTTGAAAATTCCCGAAACATTGACAATTCCCAAGGTTCCCAAAATTCCCTGTTTGAAAATTCCCAGAACATTGAAAATTCTAAAAGTTCCCAAAATTCCCTGTTTGAAAATTCCCGGAACATTGAAAATTCCCAAGGTTCCCAAAATTCCCTGTTTGAAAATTCCCAAAAGATTGAAAATTCTAAAAGTTCCTAAAATTCCCTGTTTGAAAATTCCCAGAACATTGAAAATTCTAAAAGTTCCCAGAATTCCCTGTTTGAAAATTCCCAGAACATTGAAAATTCCCAAATTTCCCAAAATACCCTGTTTGAAAATTCCTAATACTTTATACACAGGGAGTTTTGCCGAAATTCCTTATTTTTAAAATTCATAAAATTTCCAAAGTTCCCTCCCCCCAAGTTCCTAAATTCCCAGGGGACTTTGAATGGGCCTACTCTAAGCAGAAGTACTTTTTACAGTGCTTATATAAAGAAGAAAGCGAAGCAATTTTCAAAATTTTTAAATCAAGAATAACTTCAAAATCAGTAATATTGTACTTTGAAATACGCTCCAAATTCAGAGAAAAGCATTTCATCACGGTAACTGGTAAAATTCCATGAAGGGTTCCCTTTAGCGTCCTTATTAACATTTGGCTCCTGGAATTTCTGCCTACGTATTTCTATGACTGCTGACTGACTCTCTTTATTATTCATAGAAGACGTGAGATTATCTGTAGAAAATTTGGTGGCATCTATTTTGCAAACTTTTACGAGATCTTTAATAATTGCAAAACTAGTTTGTAAGCTTTGAAATTTTAAATCGTCGCTGTTAGCCATTTCGCGGCTCAGAAAATTAATTGGGTTTAATTCAATTAGATATCCCTCTTCTTGTGGAAAAGTTTCCTATAAAATAAAAAGAAATTTAAAATTTTATTGAGAGCTTAAAAAAACGATGTAGATTTAATGTTATCTTTAAAGATGCATCTTTATAACGTTAAGTTCTACGGAAGCCATCATAACTAAAGTAAGGGAGGAAAATTGCTAAAATAATTAAACGAAAATTCGGCGCGCAGGGCCAGATTTAGATGAAGTATATGCTGAGGTAACGGTTAGCATCACGCGCCAAAGTTAAAACAAATCGATTTTTGGCAACTTTGCAACCCTGTAGCTTCTACAATGTTCGTCCGATTTAAAAAAAATTTAAAGTTTTGTTATCTTTAGAAAATTGCCTTAATACAAAAATTAAAACCTTGATAATTTTTCTTATTTTTGTCTGTAATGTTTTTGAAAACCAGTTTCTTTGAAGGCACTCACAATACCCCAATTTTATTAAAAAAATGAACATTTTTCAAATTTTATGTAACTTTTTAGATAATGTTACAGCGATCACAAAGCTACAAATTTTTTGAAAATCCGGCCAAAATTGTAGGAGCAACAGGGTTGCGAAGTTGCAAAAAATCTATTTTTTGAACCTTGGCGCGTGATTGTGAGCAAGCGGCGCCAAATTCAGTCGAGTTACTTGGGATCTGTAGTAACCACGTGCAGCCGAATTCAGTATGGGTATTGTTTTTAAAATCGAGAGAGTACATGCGGCGGCATTTCCTTGTTAGTTAGAATAGCGCCGGTACAAGTGTTGATGATAGGAGTAAGCGGGGTACGAGTAGTGCTCCAACAATTTAGTTCGGTTGCATTTGTACAGATACAAGTTGGCTTGGTACAAGTGGCTAGGTATTGAGTGGAAACAGTAGGACCAATTCCGGTAGGATTGAGTTCGGAAGGTAAAGATTTAATGGCTTCATGTTTAGATAGCCCAGGGCTCAGGGGTTTTTATACAGGGTGGCCCATTTAAATCCAACAATTCTAAAAGGCTATAAATGCCAAGTTTATGATTCGATTTAACTGACCAATATACTAAAAGAAAGACAATTTTTGGGAGATTTGATTGATACCACAAGCAGAAAAATCGAGTAACAATAAGTTGCAAAATGGCTTAGCTAACCAAAATGTCACTTTTTAAAGATTTTTAATGGTAAAAATTATTCTTTTACAACTTTGTTTTTTTTAAGTTTAAAACCAAACAGAGTAGACATAACAAGTTGAGCAGTTTTTTTAGTTTTAAAAATAATGCTTTTTAAATGTCATCCATTTTCTTCAATGCATTTGCAAGCACGAGTTACCAAGTTTTTCATAACATTGGGGAAAAGTTCAACTGGTTATTATTATCGTTCTTCGTCGCCCTACCCTGGGGCTTATAATCTACCAAACAAGCAACCCGCTTAAATAATATTTAAACATTCATAAAAAATGTTGCCTTAGCGTCTACCTGCCAAAACAATTGCATTATAACTTCAATTTCTATTTTTACCTACTTATTTCTACCTATTTACATAATTTAGAGCATTGTTAAAATACTGGGCCGATTTAAACGAATTATAGTTTATTTTAATGCCCTTAAAAGACAGACATTCGAATAGTTCCATTTGACTTGGAGCCCATACAAAACTTTTTAGAGGTACGTTTTGTTGGAGGTGTCGGTGGAGACGTCTTGGGTGCGTCCACCTAAGGTCACAGATCAGAGGATATGTGTCAGCATTCGTGCCTATTGTGTTGTGGCGTGATGCTGAGCGTTGTAGAAACGTCAGCATTGTGTGAGTTGGAGGTAGAGTGTACGTGCCGATACCATGAGATCTTAACGGGTTCATGGTAAGCGCTGGAGTTCGTGGAAACTGATGATGAAGAGAAGTCTCAGTCAGCAAACTCAAGACACTTATTGTATTTAGGTTACAATTGTATTGGCGAGCATTATCAATGCTCGCCCCTCCATAAAGTAATTATGTACTATGTGTATTGGCGACTATTATACGAATAGTCGCCCCTCATTAGTTATAAACGGCAGCTATTTAATATAGCTGCCCCACTTATTTGTAACATGAATGATATAATTGAAAATCTATGTGACTGAATTATGAATGCATGATGTTAAAATAAAGTTAGTCTTTAAGCAAGATTCGCTGGAACATGTTCACTCTTGAGTGGTCTTGATTATTTAATGGTAGATAAAATAGACTCAGTGAGTAGCATCATATACTGTAAGTACACCTGGAGCATATGGGCAGATATTAAGCCAAGTACTACGAGGTATAATCCAACACGTTGTTTTTCAGCACGGATAAGTGAGTTTTTTCTTTGTGATCAAGCATACTTTAGTGAGAAAAAACAGTTTAAACTATTAAAAGCAGGTGTGAAGAACATCTGATTAATTGAAAGTTTAAGCAAATTATAGTTAACGGTGATATTTTTGTTTAAATTTGAAACAATCATACGGTGAGTTACGGTATAATCTGGGATTATTTTAGATAACTGATTTTGTTTTTAAGAGTAAAAATAATTTTTGACAGTTAAAAATAATCATGTCGGTGAATCGCGTTGACCCGAGGAGCATTACGACCTTAACGGATAGAAATTTTGCTCGGTGGAATCGGCAATTGAGTACAGTGTTGAAACAGGCAAAAGTGTGGGGAGTTGTCAGTGGTACAGAGGTACGGCCAGCAGCCGTTCCGAGTTCTGGACCGAATGCTACAAAAACTCTGGACACAAGCAGAGTGAGCAAGCAGAGTGGGATGAAAAGGACGTAGATGCGATGTCGATTTTATTAACGACAATCTCAGATCCTCTTCAAGTGCACACTCAGAGCTGCCTTACATCTAAGGAGATGTATACAACACTGGAGGCAATTAATTGTGACACCAGTGCGGCCAACTTGACGGCGACAGAACTGGGATATTACCAGTGGAAACCACTATCTGGGGCAACTCCCCTGGACATCTACAACGAGCTAGCAGCCATAGCCATGGAGTTGAGTACGAAGGGTCAGCCTATTCGCCCTGAGATGCAAATAGGTAAAGTACTTGAGACTCTGGGCCCTAACTTTGAATATTTTAGGGAATCCTGGAAAGCTACTCCGGATAACCGGAGGACTTTGGCAGAACTACTTTCACGGATAAAAGCGCTGAAAGTAGATGGGCTAGTAACAGCGGCAAGGAAAGTCGAAAATAAGGCTTCTGTCACTTCAGCAGCTGGCGGTGGAGGAGGAGGGGGAGGCAAGAAGAAAGGTGGTAAACCAAAAACGGAAAAGCAGCGGGAAGCAGCGAGGGCGAAAGCCAAGTGTTTTTGCTGTGGAAAAATAGGACATTACAGACATGAATGTCCTGACAAAAAGTCGGATAATGGTGAGGAGAAGAAAGGGGAAAAGAGTAAGCCATCCGAAAAGGATGTGAAAACAACTTCTCCTGGCTTCTACAGAGCTCATATGGCAAGGAGGAACAGGAACATTCGACAGAAACGAAACAAAGCTGTGGACTCACAAGACTTTACGTGGATCTTAGATTCGGGTGCTAATGCTCACTACTGTGGAGTAGCTGAGTGGTTCCGGGACATAACGGAGTTCAAACGACCTGAAACCATTACAGTAGCCGACCGGAGTGTCATTTACGCACACGGAATGGGGACTGTTCCCGTGATAGCCAAATCGGCTAATGGGAAGTAGATAGATTATGATTTGACAAATGTAATCTATGCTCCGGGGATGCATAATTTATTCTCGGAAGTGAGGATGACGGAAGTGGGTTATAAGATTATTAAGGAGGGCATATCTGTCCACTTTGAATCTAGGAACGAGGAGGATCCAGACCTTTTCGGGGTAGTCTGCACTGACGGAATTGCAGAAATGATCTTCAAGCCTTTCGTCTCCCTCCTGGCCTTGGCGGCCAAGAGAGTCCCACCTAGTAAATAGCATGAGAGATTTGGCCATGTGAACACGCAGTACATAAAGGATACTGCGAAAGAAAATGCCGTGTGGGGTCTACCGCCCAACGCCATTTGTGACCGAATCGGATGCAAAGATTGCATTAAAAACAAAATGACTAGGAAGTCATTTCCATCTGTGCCTCAGTCTGATCACTTGAGACCTGGTGAGAAATTTGCGATAGATCTGTCGGGGAAGCACCAAGCACACGAACGGTAACAATAGAGAAAACACCTACACCAACAACAACAAATCAAAATTCTTCAAATCCGGAGGAGTCAGACGCGTCCAGTGGTTCGAGCTGGGACTAAGTCATTGATCGTGACACTGAGGACTCGGAGACTGAGGAGGAGAAGAACAAGGATGGAAATGCTGGTGTTCACACTGAGGAGGGAAGTGGTACTGAGGAAGTATTAGATTGTAATGCCTCTCAGACCGGAGACTTGGATCCTCCAGCTGATGTGGAGATGGGTGAAGCGCCAAAGGAAGGTGCTAGAGGCAGAATGAATGATTTAATTGTGAAAAAGGGAATTAAGAAATTTTCTGGTAAAAGCAAGGAATCGCTGGAGCCTCTGTTTTCTCTGTCATTTGGGAAAAAAGGCAAGACTGACAAAAAGAAGGGCTCGAGGAAGGCAACTACAGCTGAAAAGGCTGAGCCTGTACCCAAAAGAACGTTACGAGATCGAGAGGCCATTCCCCCCATAGTAAGACTTGGAGTGGATCCTTTACTGCCTACAGAGGAGTATGGGACGGGAGAGTTCTTCGCAATGACCGCGGCGATTCTATCCTTAGATAACTTGAAGGAGCTGGACTTGGCCGAGGACATAGAAGTACCAGTGGAACCAGGAGTTCCTAGGACTTACAAGCAAGCTATGGAAGGGAAGGACAGGACTGATTGGACCAACGCAATGAAAGAAGAGATGAATAGTCTCTTTGAGAATTGTAAGTGGAAGTTGGTGCCACGGCCAAAGGGTCGTAGAGTACTTACCTCACGGTGGGTATATACTCTGAAGAGGGATGCACAGGGCAGACCTATACAGAAGAAAGCGCGTTGTGTAGCCAGAGGATATAAACAGATTCATGGCTTGGACTACAACGAGACCTTTGCCTCTGTGTGCAGATTCGAATCTGTACGAACACTGCTGGCCATAGCGGCAGCAGGGAAGTTTTATATTGTCCAGTTCGATGTAAAAACAGCCTTTCTGTATGGAGAACTTCTCGAAGAGGTTTATATGGAACAGCCTGAGGGTTTCATCGAGGGAGAAGGGGAAGGCGAAGACTTGGTATGTTTACTTGTAAAAAGTTTATATGGTCTTAAGCAGGCACCTCGCATATGGAACGAGAAACTGAGGGTCATCCTTCAGAAACTTGGATTTATAGCTACGCTGAGTGATCCATGTACGTTCGTAGGTACCTTTGATGGATATCTGACGTACATAACCATCTATGTAGATGATGGACTGTTAATGTGTCAGTCTCGAGAATTGATAAATTGGATTCTCGATCAGATGACTGAAATACTGACCATTACGGACGGTCCACCAACAGTCTTCCTTGGTGTGAGGATTGAGATGCTGGAAAATGGTTAGATACGGATATCTCAGGGACACTATGTACGGGAGCTATTGGACAGGTTTAGCATGTTGGATGCCAAAGGGAAGAAGATTCCCATGGTCGCAAATTGGAATGCAGACAAATTGTCGATTCCAGAGTTTAAGTACCCATATCAGGAGCTGATTGGAGGACTGCTATATATCGCGAGACATACTCGGCCGGATATAGCTTATCCAGTAGCTAAGCTATCAAGGTACTTAACTGGATATGGTGAAGAACACTGGGAAGCGGCCAAGTACGTATTGAAGTACTTGAAGGAGACTGATTATAAAGGAGTCGCCTTCAAACCAGTGAATGAAATATCAATAGTAGGCTACTCGGATGCCGACTATGCAGGAGACCATGTGCAGAGGAAATTAACCACCGCGATGGTTTTCACAATTAACGGGTGCCCAGTAATATGGCGGTCCCAGTTACAGCACTGTGTAGCATTGTCGTCTACAGAATCTGAATACATAGCGTTATCAGAGACGAGTAACGAGGCTATCTGGCTAACTCGATTCATGGAGGAGTTGGGCTTTACTATGGATGGCCCAATGAAAGTTCTGGTGGACAACCAGAGTGCCATTCGACTGGCAAAGAACCCGGAGTTCCATCAGAGGACCAAGCATATTGACGTAAGATATCATTATGTCCGGGAGCAGATTGAGAAAGGGAAGATTGATTTGATATGGAAGCCAACTACGGAACAGTTGGCGCATTCCTTTACAAAGGCTCTACCCTATGACCAACTCCAGGATCAGATGAACAGGATGAATCTTAATAGGTTGCCTGTTGTGACGAAGGAGGAGATGGATCAGCATGAGAAAATGCCATCATAGGACAAGAAGGTCCGAAACAAGAAAACTGCGGAGCTGGAACAGCAGAGCATCGTAACAGGGAAGCTACACGGAATGTCAGCATTCATGCTAAACGTATTGATGTTGATGTGTGTCTTCGCACCCATTCAGGCTCAGACGAAGACGGGAAATGTACTATGGAGACAACACCCGAGTCCAGTTGCAGGAGGGTTCGAGTCGATACATATGATGGTATCACTCCTATCACCGTGTGCGGTGGTGGAGGAGGACCGCTCAAACGGAAAATTGAGTGGAGACATACGCAAAAGATGCGTAGAGGCGTACTCGGAGTATTTTCTTGACGAGCTCGAGAAAATTTGTCCTACAAAAAAGTGGATATCTACCAGAGGCAAGAGGAGTCCCTTGGTACTAGGAGTCACACTGATAGTGTTGATTGCCAGTGCGGGAATAGGGGTTGCTGGGCTTACGACTTCTCTGTCTAATAAAGATAAGATAGAGAATCTGAGAGATATCACGGGTGATCTAGAAAATCGTCCAGATGACCTAGCCTCCAAGATTGCGACTAACAACAAGAACATACATCACCTCCAGGAGGAGCTGATCAAAGTACTGTCGAGGACGGAGATGATCAAAGTGGACTTTGAAGACTTCAAGTCGAAGAATCTAGAGGTGAATTTCATGATCTCCTATATTGTGGGGAGATTACTGATCGGGCGTTCCATCATTCAAGAGTTCAACCGGGAGTGGAGAGACGGAAAAATTTCAGGTGCTTTCATGGACTTCATGAACTTGACGTTACCATGTGAGGGAAATTGTCCTCTCCGTTACTCTCAACCTAAAGGGTGCAGATTAAGTGAGGATAGGAGTAAACTCTTCCTCGATTTCTTGGTCCCAAAGGTGAACGAGGACTTGGTGCTGGTGGAGGCGGATCCCTTTATCTTGATGGTGAAAAACCAGCAAGGTAAGACCTGCAGACTAGAATACATGGGGCCAACTAATGCTCTTCTTTCTAGGAAGGAGGACTGTTTGTATGACATAAATTTGAGATTGCCCTATCCAGGGAATCTAGTAGTTTTATCATACAGCCAGTGTAGAAATGGATTGGTCTTTCAAACGGAGACCGCTCCATTTGTTTCAATGGGTTGCAGTAATCCAGTAAAAGACGACTTCAAGGACTTTGTCCAAGTGAAGTTGTATAATGATAAATATTTTATTTATTGTTATGGCTCCAATTACACGATAGGACCCAGGGCAGCTCAGCAGTGTCCGAAGGAAGTACTCACATTACCCTTAACGGCATCGTTTATGATAAACGAAGTGAAGTTTGAAGGGGCGATGATTGACCTTAGTTACACAGAGTATGTGGATCCTTTGTTTGCGGAGACGGCGGCATTTCATCTCGGAGGCGATCTGAATTAGGCACAGATTAATACCGAACTTGAAGAAGGTTCGTATTATACTGTAGTGAGGAGGGACGGCGGAGAAACATCCCATTTCTGGACAGTTTTAATTACTTGTCTGTGTGTACTCTTGTTCATAGGGGTTGGCCTAGGATTTGTACTGGCCTGTAAACTACAATGGACATGGAGAGTGCGTCGGAACTTACCTGGAGGAGAAGGAAGTGATGAGAGCCTCATAGCACTTCTAAACGATAGCTTGGGCTCGGTACGTGGAGGGAACCTGGACTCTAGCGGGAGCAGTGTGCTACCTGGACGGAGCATGAGTTCATTCACCAGTTCATCTGGATCCGGAAGTCCACTTCGGTTGGTGGTTCTGACGGAGGAGCGGGCAAACAGAATTAGAAATATGATAATAGGATTGCATCCCTCTCCACCTCGGCAACAAGTTGCAGCAAGTGAAAGTGGCACAAGGCCAAATGAGAAGGATGTTGGAGGTGTCGGTGGAGACGTCTTGGGTGCGTCCACCTAAGGTCACAGATCAGAGGATATGTGTCAGCATTCGTGCCTATTGTGTTGTGGCGTGATGCTGAGCGTTGTAGAAACGTAAGCATTGTGTGAGTTGGAGGTAGAGTGTACGTGCCGATACCATGAGATCTTAACGGGTTCATGGTAAGCGCTGGAGTTCGTGGAAACTGATGATGAAGAGAAGTCTCAGTCAGCAAACTCAAGACACTTATTGTATTTAGGTTACAATTGTATTGGCGAGCATTATCAATGCTCGCCCCTCCATAAAGTAATTATGTACTATGTGTATTGGCGACTATTATATGAATAGTCGCCCCTCATTAGTTATAAACGGCAGCTATTTAATATAGCTGCCCCACTTATTTGTAACATGAATGATATAATTGGAAATCTATGTGACTGAATTATGAATGCATGATGTTAAAATAAAGTTAGTAAGAGAAAGACAACTTTATTAAAAATAAATTTGACACTGTCCTCCAATGAGGATAGCCCAAAGGACTCAGTATACGGCTCAAAAACTTGTTGTACATAAATTGATTTGTTTTATAAAGAATGTATTATGATCTTCGAAAATTAATCTGTAGGAGCACAGGAATATAAAAAAAGGACACATATTTGTGCGGATTTCTTCAAAACGGAAACCACGATATCCTCAATTAGCGTTGAAGGCAAACATTGAGCTTTCATAAAATTTTGAAAAAATTTAGTAATTGTTCATCTCGCCCCGATGTACAATCCTATCACTTTTATGTCACCAAGGCCCATATTTTGCTGGAAGTAAGGAATGCAAGGATCGTAGATTCTTTGTTTTTCTTTATTAATATTTTCAGCTTGGTTAAGATCATTTTGTTCCATACGAATTGTTGGATCAAGAATTATTCCTTGTTTAGATTTTAAGTTGTATGCAAGAATGTCAACCCTTCTTGAACCATTTCCAGTACATTCGGCTTCTTCAAGTGTTTTCCAACCCAATTTTTGCATGGCTTCTGCAATTAAATGACGAACAGCATGGTGGCGGTTATTACGAATCAACTCACTACGCAGGCACTTACCAAGGATATGGCCTATCGTTTCAATCTCCTTACAGCCGTGTCGACAGTAAAGGGATCCTTGGTCAGGTCGCGGAATGGCATTAACAGGCAAAACATTTCCAACCATTTTAATTGTTGTGATCCATTCTGACGTTGAAAGCCCAATTTTGGAATGAATCAGCCTATTGGCATATGAACATTCTTGAAATTGTATAACCCCTTGACCTTTCTGAGGGAGTTTACACCAAGCATCATACTCAACACTACGTAGGTGATCCCGGATTAGCTTACTCTTTTTTCCTTTAAAATCAATCATATTTTTTCGAACTTCTTGTGGGATATTAAGAAAATCTAAAGAATGGGATTTTTCAGTGACTAAATCCTTAACTTCTTGAATCAAAGCATGGCCTGAATTCAATAAAATTTCTTTAGAATTAAAATTTTGAATTCCCGCTTCCCATTTGGCACGTACTAAACCCACACCCTTAACTTTAGTGCTGGAATAAAGCATATTAGTAGGCGTACTAGTCGGTATGCTTAAAAATTCTTTAACGGAACTTCGCATTGTTCCAGCAAGATTCGCTGGAACATGTTCACTCTTGAGTGGTCTTGATTATTTAATGGTAGATAAAATAGACTCAGTGAGTAGCATCATATACTGTAAGTACACCTGGAGCATATGGGCAGATATTAAGCCAAGTACTACGAGGTATAATCCAACACTTTTCAAGATGATAATGCCAGTGTTAGAATGTTTCAGAAAAACGGTTACTATTCGAAAAATTGCCATAAAAAGTGTCGTCGTCGGAAGTGGAAAAAGAAAATAACGGATTTTTCTATTTGCAAGGACTTCAAAATGATATATTTTTTCGTCAAAATTAGTCGAGTATGTCAAAAGGGTTTTACATTATGTAAACAGGCACAAATAAAGAATACTATACATTAATCGTGAAAGAAAAAAAAATTCAAAAGCGTATATGTAACACGATATAATACTCCAATATACTACTGCCCCATATTACTGTTAATTTGACCCTTGTTTTTAATTAAAATATCACAGTTGTTGTGTTTCATGAAAAATAGAAAGTCAGTTTTGCACTTATTTTTAGTCAAAAATGGAGATAATTATGCGGTCAACCGCGCCTACGAATCGGATACCTATCAGCCGTTGAATGGGCATGACCTTACAGTTGGCTCTGGAAGAGAAGGAGGGTGAAAGTTTCCCTGAAAAACAATGAGAGTTTTAATATTTCTTGATTCAAGAGATTTTTCCATAATTTTTTAAACTCCTCCGATGTAAAACTTTATTCCTCATAAGTAAGAAATCAAGTTGAATAATTATTGTATAGCATATTCATGTTACTGAAAATTTTATAAAACTCGGAAAAATATCGTGTACTATTTTCCGACTTCATACTTATCGCTCCCAGCAATCCATCAAACAAATTAATATGATTGTTTTTGAAAGCTTTTGTGTGAAAACAAATGGCATCATATTTCCCGCCGTAAATAAGTTCAAATCACAACTAGTACTATTTGAAGTTCATTTACGTTATTCTGTTACGTAATTGTACTGAATTTACTTATATGCCGTAAGCACTTTAAAGTTACCTTAAGCCATTAAGCTAATATAATATATAACTTATTCTAAGTACATTAAAAATACCAACCAATTCGCTCGCCTGGGCCTGCTTCTCACATCTTCCATCAGAAACTTGCATTCCTTCTTCCATTGTTTGCCTTGTAACATCCTCATCATCTGGATCTTCGTCACCTGCCTCCATTGGCTCCACATGAATCTCCTCGCTCTCATTCCCATCCACCATCATTTCTGTATTAAACGTATCTGCCACTGGGCTTGCTAAGGTTAGGCTACTGCGAGGAGGGAAATTCCTGGGCTAATTAAACAGAAAAACAAAAGCTAAAATTAATGTATTTTTCTAGCAAACAGCTTTGCAGTTTGCAGTTCATATTGTCAATGCAACATATGATAAAATGCTCCAGATATTGGCTATATTTTAGAATTTTGCTTTGCCTGTGCTGGTAACCCCAGCACATTGTGTCCACATAAATGAACTTGATTATTAGTCATAGTCATAAGGAAGTATAGTAGAGGCAACCGAAAGTGAAGGCTGGCAAGGATAAATTTTGCATGCAAACAAATGGCAGCTTTATCCTTGCTAGCCTTCACTTTCGGTTGCCTCTACAGTACTTCATCAAAAGTGTGAATTTAAGCTCAATGCAAAAATAATCCCAGAACCGAATAATGCCGCCAGCGCAGCCATCCACTGCGCTGCTTGAATTAAAAAAAAATATGCTAATGAAATATGTTTTTTTAAAAAAAGGTGAATAGAATATCTTGACTTTTTAAACGCAAGAAAATAAACATATTTGGACATTTCAAAAATATGCAATAATTAAAATGTTTAGCACTTTTCAAAACAAATGTGAAGTGGAACATTTTGCACTTTTCAAAGTCATGTAAATAGAACATTAAACTTTTCTAAAACATTTGAATACAAAATTTTGGTTTACCAAAAAAAAACCTTCAAAAAAATCCAAATGGTGGTTTTTGACGTTTTTGTATGGAAACAAATGGATTGCTTTGTCCGGCCCTTAATAATACTCATGCTTTTATTACGCTATAAATTAGTTCGTAATTAATAAAACTAAAACAATAACCCATTCTTTGTAACTAAATGATTTCATCATATTTCAGAATTTACCCCATTTATATACTGTGCAGCTAAATTCCTTGGGGCACCGAGTTTGACCAAAATTTCTGCTAATTCCACTCTAAGGCTTGGGTGGTCTCTTTGCTGGAAGTTGACAAACTTTACAAACTGTCGAAGCTTAGTCACGTTTACCGCTTTGCTTGGATAGTGTTCTTCTACTAATTGTGTCATAAGTTTTGGACTTTTAATTTGAGGAAATATTTCTTCCCATGAAAGATTTTTCTTATTCCGAAACATTTCCATGCAAGTAAACAGATATTTGAGCTTTTCTACCCTCCATTCACTTTTGGCTTCCCGTGTTTTCCAAGGCTGATGATTCATCTTCCTCATTTTTAAAAGGAGGCTAATTAAAAGATATTATGTAAATTAGCTTTTGTTTAATTGATAAAAACAACTTGTAACTTTCCTTTATAAAATTTTTAGGGATAATCGGATACTACAAAAATGACGACACAAAAAATCAAATAAATCCTCATTTCTAGAACCCTGTGAACTATCATCAGCTTAGCCATTGCGTAAATGGCTTTGTTTAACATGAGCTGTCATCCTTGCTCAACAATCCCCTAACGAGTAGCTGGACATTTAAAAATTTTAGGTATGCTACACCGCACCCATACATGATATCGACTTAAAAATAATCAAGTCATGGTCTACCATTGTGCAAAAAATGACAACTCGAACCACAATCAATTTTTGTTTTTACGCCATGTAGGCTGCAATAATACCAAAAAGGTTTAATATGTTTTTGGCTCCATTTACGTCCACGTCACCTCTTTTAAAAACTAATAAACAAAAAACTCCACGCTCATAATACATTTTAATATCGTGAGTGACTAATCAGAACCTTAAAACTTTAAATGAGATAGATTCCGAATTTTAATTATTGTATTAATAATTTTTTAAATGTGCAAAATAATCTACGGGTTATTGAAAAGTGCAAAGTATTTAATTAAACAAGGGCTAAAGCCCTTGTTTTTTAGCCCTGACAGCAAAATTAAACATATTGAATTTGCCGCCAAATTTTAGCTTCAATTTATATGTTTTGAATTAAAAGAAGCAATTAAGCCGCACGTTTTTGGATATCTTATCTATCTTATTTATAATCAATTTCTGTAATACAATCAAAAATTCAAAATTTCAATTTTTGAATTTCCCGCTAAAACATTAAATATTGTGTTAACTCAAGATTTCGACCGGTCACTCAATAAAGTAACACTAAAGTGATATATTTTTAAAACGGTTACAATTAGGTAAAGGTAATGAACATGGTGTGGAAGCACGATCGTTATTAGTTTTTAAATGGTCTTTGAATTTAAAAAAGTTAACGGATTGTGTCGAGTGATATATCATTGGAAAGCTCTTCAAAAATAAGCTGACACAATTTTTTTGTTTTTTGTTTGTGACCCATACAACACATTTTAGGCGGCATTTAAAAATTAAAAGACCGTTATCTTGAAAACGTTTAGTTATAATGGAGACGCGTTCCGTTATTTGAATTCTACTGGTGATTCTACCTTTTGAATGATATATGGATTGATGAAATTGGTCCAGTATTGCAGAATTTTCAAAATTCCGGTAAATTATGTAGAAAGGTAGGAATGATTTTGAAAAATACAAAACATTCTATTTACTAGTTTTTAACATGTCACTTACATGTTTTTGTTATTTATATATTTTTTAAAATTGCAAAACATTTAGTTCACATGCTTTTATGATCAAGATACTTGATTTTTAATTTTTTTGTAGATAGTAATTCTTTTGTTTTTGGATGAACATTGATAAACTTGATTTTGATGCATCACTCACGATTTGGTGTATTATTATATGCTTCTACAAATTTTGTAACTGTGAACCTCTTACATGTTAGCTTGAGATCACACAACCAGGAACACTAATTTATATTTTTAAGCAGACAGACAGCTGAGGCCTGAGCTTATCAACGCTGTGAAAACGACGAGATTAAGCCTTGCATAGCTCAATCAGTCCGCTGCGCTGGATGGGTAACCAAATTCTCGCCTGCTAATCGTTTGTGGGTCGGTGCTAGCACGGTACATGTCATTGGAGAGTTTACTCTCAGGTCTAGGGCTTTCTAGTGACTTCAATGTACTGTGATTGTCTGGAGAAATGACTCACCACTCTAGGGCACGAAAACGGATAGTTGAAAGAGCAATACAGTCCACTCTCTACATAGCGTACCTCCTCATAGCGTATACCTCCACATAGCGTACTTTTCACGCATCCCTGGCTAAATCCCTATGATTTTAATGCAATAATACCTCTATATAGTGTACCTCCACATAGCGTATACCTCCACATAGCGTACTAATTTTGCTGGCCCAAAACACTCATCATGTGTAAATTTCGTCGCTACATAGCGTACTTTCAGAAATTTAAAAAGTTTTAGCGCTCAGTTAAAAAAGTTACTATTTTTTTTCTTGATCTAACTGATTTTGCAAACTTATTCAATCAAAATTACTAAGCATATTCTCTGATTGATTTGTGTAGAACCAATAATTACTATAAACAGTAGAATTTTTATTGTTTTCATCTATAATACTGATTTTTTTTTAAATCTGTACTTTCTACATAGCGAACTCTCCTCATAACGTACTAATATTGCTGGTCCGCTGAAGTACGCTATGTAGAGAGTGGACTGTATTACCAAGGAAAGAGCATGCAGACATGTAGTAGCTTCCTATCACACAGTGACAATGATTCTGGTTGTGTGAACTTCGGTTAAATCAAAATAAAGAATATTTATTTGTAATTTTCTTTTTTTGTAAACGAAAGTGAAAATTTTTAAATCTTTTAAAAAATCTTATTTCTATTTTGAAAATCATTATTTTTTTAAAAGCATAAAATTAAAAATAAAACATTATGGACTGATCAGCACCATAATTTCAACCACCGCACCTGCATCTTGCAATTAAAAAGACGAAGTTCGCGAAGGATGTTAGTTAAAAAACAAAACTTTTTGTGTTTTTTATTTAACTTTGCTCAATGTTTAAAAGTAAATTTGTTTTCATTTAATACTGCTGAATTGAATTTCAGATACAATGCTGATTATTTAGTACATGCTCAGATGCGTAAAATCTCCAAATCCAAGATCTATATGTAACAATAAATCCAAAGCTCATTAAATCATTTCTACCTATTTACATAAATTGTAACACTTTTGAAATACTTGACTGAATTCGTCGAGTGATAGCTCATTTTAAAGCTCTTAAAAAATGAGATACACGACTTTTTGATTTTCCCTTCTAGCCCATACAACACTTTTTATAACGGTTTTTCGAAAAAAAACCGGGTTTTTCAAAATAATTCTGAAACTGTTAAAATATCACTTATGAACTCGAACATAATTAGATTCTGCTAATCATTATGGTTTCAGTGATGCATGATTTGTATGCAAATTCTGTGAGTGACCGGTCCAAAAATCAAATTTTACATTTCGACAACACTTTTGCGGGTAATTCAAACTGCTTCATTTCATACGGCTGATTTTAAGGGATTGAACACAAATAGTGGCAATCACATTGAGGGTGGGTCAGCTGGAAATAAATAACACCCTATCATACACATTGATGTTATGTTTAAGGAGGTGACGAAGTAGGTGGGTGGGGGGGGGGTTAAAATATGCTAAAGTTGGCTGAAGGACTTAAAAATTTTATGTTTTCGTGAAAATCGGTCGAGTATTTCTAAAAGTTTTCAGATTATGTAAATAGGCAGAAATAAAACCGGTCTAGTATTTCAAAAGCGTACTAAATTATGTAAATATGCACAAATAAAGAATACTATAAATTAATTGTAGAATAAAAACAAATACAAAAGCATATATATACTATTAGGGATGTCAAATATTTGGGGTAAAAAATTACTTGTACAAGACCAAGACTCTTGGGTACCCAAATACTCAAAATCCTTGGCTACCCCAAAAGTCTTGGGTACCCAAATACTCAAAATCTTTGGGTGCCCCAAACGTCTTGGTTTCTCAAAATACCAAAATGACTTACAATTAGAATCTAAAGAATGTCTTTACTTGATTTAATCGTGTTAGGCAGTAGACTGTAATAAATTAAAACTTGCAGTAAGAATAATTCAAAAATTATAATGTTTAAAACTCAATAAAATTTCATTTTTTTCAAAACAAGATTTATGAAAAGGCACCAAAAAAAGGGGTTTGAAAATAATGTTTTGAAAAAAAATATCGTATTGATAACTTTGTAAACAAAACTTCAAAATTTTGGAAAATCGGATGGAAATTGTAGGAGTTACTATTTTGAAAAACAGCAAAGTTCAATTTTTAAAATTTTGAAAATTTAATTTTCCCGCGCGACTGTGGGTGAATTTGTGACCTGCGGCAAAAATGGTTATGCACACGTTTACTAATTTGCATAAAATTACGGTAAATGTCCGCGCACATGTGGTAGCACTTATTTATTAGTTTAAAGAATTCTAGAATAAAAATCACTGATGCAAATTCAAATATAATTTTTTGCTAATATAAATTAACTCTAGATTAGTATAGAAGTTTTAAACAATCAGTTTGATGAGGCACAAAAACGGAAGCGTGTTTGTAAAATAAAACATTGGGCATTTTATTTGATTCGCATCTTTTTAGGTAATTGTTTTTCACAATCGTGATTATAGATACTTAAAATTTTATTTTCACAAACGATTTCTTATAAAACAACTATAATTTTAACGACTTAGCTTACCAAAACTGGCGTTTTGCGTCCTTTACGGTTAACCTTTACCCAGATAGAGAAAGGTGAAAGTACCTCAGTGGGGTCCTGGGGTCAGTCGATTGGCGGAAGGAGGTTATGTGGGATTAGGATTGGGTTGACTAATAATATAGGCGGGGGTGCAAGAAAAGCAAGACCGCAGTAAAAAGTTTACAGTTCAGAGGTTAGGAACAATCAATATGATATTGTAATATATATTGTATGATTTTATATCTCTAAATTAAAATGTGCAGTATTATGAGGGGTTGCGAGCTCTCACAGTGAACTCCTCCTACAGTTTCACGAATTTACCCCTTATTGAGGTGTCATTAGATAGGCCTTGGTCCAGCGGATGGAATGATGGTCTTGGAAAATTTAGTGTTTTTGCACTTTTTTGAATTATTCACGTTTTAACTTTTTAGCTCTAAACCAATCACAGCCTGGAAATTCAAATTTTTAAAAATTCCAGGGTCCTGATTGGTACAGAGCTAGATTGGTAATTGCAAATACTTCTAACTTAAACGCCAAAAAAATTGAGAAAAAAAAAATGAAAGCTGATAAAATAAAATGGAACTTGGCCAGAATTTGTTAATAATAATAATAACAATAATTTTGTTCAACCACTTCATTTTTATCTTCGTATCTATGTCTACACTGCAGTACAGAACCAACACTCAATTCAATGGGAAGGTTTGCAATGATATTGGCGTAGCAGTGTAGCGTTCCATCAATTTATTTTCTTTTTAATCTCTAAATTAAAAACTCCATAATGGGATATGGGTTGGCCACTGTTAAGAGCCATCAAGTTAAGTCTATGGACAAACGGATGCCTAAATGAATACGGATTATGTCGATAACGAACTAACCGTATATTCTATAATGGAACACACCGCATACTATTTAAATTTGTACCTCTAAGACCCGCGTACTAAATACAATGTACAAATTACCGGCGTGCCGGCGTATAGAAATTATTTTCTACTGCCATTACCTTGCAACCAGAGTGAAAATTTCACTTTTTTTCTTTCTCCTCACCCGCGTACTACTCAAACTGAGACCTCTCAGACCCGCGTATTATTACCGGCCCGCGCATTATTATAGATATAAGGTAATCAAAAAATATAATATGCGCTTTGAATGGACTGGTTGGCAGTATAGCGTGTAGTTAATAATAATTAGTGGTGGTATGTAGGGATGGAGTCTGTAAAACGGTGGTGGAAAACACAGGCCCAATAATGTTATATTAATTTCCGTTTTGCCCATATATAATTATATTCATTTTGATGTACTGCACTGTTTTAATGTTCAACAAATTATGTACCAAACATTTAAGTAGTGCAATACATAAAAATAAATATAATTACGGACAACACGGAAATGGATATACCATAATATTGGACCTGTCTTTTCCACCACCGTTTAACGGACACCATCCCCACCACCACTAACAAAACCTGGAGACTTCAATACCCATCACTGCCAACCCCAAAATGATTTGTTTTGGCAAAACCTATAAATTTAACCTTCACCCCCACCACGACTACTAAAAAAAAATTTAAAATTCAACCCCGCCGCAACACCACCACCACTACCCAAAACTTTAAAATTAACCCCTACTACCACAGCACCCACCAGTATTAATAAAAACTTAAGAATTCAATTCCTAACACCTCGACCACTACCACCACTAATAAAAAAAACGGAAGATATTGTATTCACCCGTACAACAAATTCTTATAAATTCTGCACAAAGCTAACCCCAAGCAAGCCTGTGGGCTCAACAGATATAATAGCATGCGGCCGGTGAGGCAAATCATTAATTTTGGGCAAGTCTGTGGTAAATAATTTAGCCATCCGACGATACAGTAAAACCTATCCCATGTACGCCTCTAATCGAAGTCTTTCGCTATAGCGTTACCGGGGCAAGTCAATGATCCATGAATTTCCATTAGGTAAGCAGGTTAGGGGTGACGCGCAAATGACGTCAGATTAATATCTCTTTCAGACACCCCCACTCAGCTGCTATTGCATTCACATTAGGTAGGCAGGGTAGGGGTGACGCACAAATGACTTAACGTAAAAATTTCTTCTAGACACCCCCACCCAGCTGTTATCGCATTCACATTAGGTAAGCAGGTTAGGGGTGACGCGCAAATGACGTCACGTGAAAATTTATGTTAGACAGCCCCACCCAGCTGCTATTGCATTTACATTAGGTAAGCAGGCTAGGGGTGACGCGCAAATGACGTCACGTGAAAATTTATGTTAGACAGTCCCACCCAGCTGCTATAGCATTAACATTAGGTAAGCAGGCTAGGGGTGACGCGCAAAGGACGTCACGTGAAAATTTATGTTAGACAGCCCCACCCAGCTGCTATTGCATTTACATTAGGTAATCAGGTTAGAGGTGACGCGCAACTGACGTCAGGCAAAAATTTCTTCTGGACACCCCTACCCAGATTGAATTGCATTCTTATTAGGTAAGCAGGTTGAGGGTGACGCGCAAATGATGTTGGCAAAGTTAAGCTTGAAGCATACCCCGTGGAAGCATCTGGTCAAAATTTGCGCGGTCCAAAGCCTATAGTAATAAGTTAACCCACAATAAACTTTATTTAAAGCTTATACTAGGCAACCTTAAAGTCGATTTGACCACAACCCTATTTACTGTAACAACTTAAACTGAAAAATATATATTACATTTTTTAATCGCAACCCATCGGGTTGCTAACCTGCTAGTCTCTTAATTAACGCGTGCAGTGTTACGGGGGGTTGCCAACTCTTACAGTGTACTTCTCCTACAGTTTTATGAATTTACCCCTTATTGGGGTGTCATTAGATAGCCCTTGGTCAAGCGGAGGCCAGCATGGTCTTGGAAAATTTAGTGTTTTGACACTTTTTTGAATTATTCCCGTTTTAACTTTTTAGCTCTGCACCAATCACAGCCTGTAAATTTGAATTTTTAAAAATTCCAGGGTCCTGATTGGTACAGAACTAGATTAGTAATTGCAAATACCTCTAACTTGAACGCCATAAAATTTAAGAAAAAAAATGCAAGCCGATAAAAAAAATGGAACTTAGCCAGAAAATTATTAATGTAATTTTATAATTTTATTTAACCAAAGTTTTCTATTTCATAACTTACAACTGCATGGTATCCATGTCTACTCTGCATTACTGCACTTACACTCAAGTGCACTCAAGACTCAAGAACGCTAAGCTTACTAATAATATTCCCCTAACAGCTTTGCATACCAAGAATTTATTGTTTTTATCTCTTTATTAAAAGTGAATAATAATGGGGTTTGAGATGGCCGCTGTCAACAGCCACTACACGTTGTGTGCGCTTCAGTTTTCAACTATTTGCACTTTCAATGGTACCATTTGACGCGTCTGCAAGCCAAGGTTATCGTAAAGTCTTACCCCTTCTAAGCCTATGATCCAATAAAATTGTGCATGCAGCAGCTGGAAGTAAAATATTGCCTTAACAGCGAGATTAAAAATTTTGAATTTGCCGCCAAATTTTAGTTGTCAATTAACAGGTTGTAAATTAAAGAGAAGAAGCCGTAAACGGGTTAGCTGTGACGATTTACGCACAGCCATTTTTATATTCTTAATAAATCCAAAAATTTATTATTGAAAGTTTTGAATTTCCCGCCAAAACATTAAATATTGTGTTAAATGAAGATTTCGACCGGTCACTCAGTAAACTTACGCAAACATGATATACCATTCCAACAGTAACAATTTGGCAAATCTAAATAACTCAGTGTGCACGCACGGTAGTTATTAGTTTTTAAATGGTTTTTAAATAACATAATTGCAAATTAGAAAAAGTCAACAGATTGTGTCGAGTGATATATCATTTGAAATCTCTTCAAAAATAAGCACACACTATTTTTTTTTTTTTTGATTGTGACCCATAAAACACAATTTTGGCGGCATTTTCAAATAAAAAGACCGTTATTTTGAAAACGTTTTGTTATAATGGATGCGCATTCTGTTATTTGAATTCTACTAGTGATTACCTTTCGAATGATATATGGCTCAAAGAAATTGGTCCAGTATTGCAAAAGTTTCAAAATTCCCGTAAATTATGTAGATAGGTAGGAAAAGTAGGAACAAAATAGGGTCAATTTTACATCGCACAAAAGACGCACGATAGGGTTTTTACCCCTTGCGTAAAAAAATAAAAATGACTAATACGATTTATTAAACCCGAATTAATTTAAAGCCTTAATTTCGGGCTAACCTAAAATCAAAACTGAGCCTAGATATGAAATGAAACCTACCTACTGCTTTAGCTGATAATATTGGCCGTCAGTGGTACTATTTATATTATTATCAGGTATTTTTAGCACTTATGTCGATAATATTTGTCTTAAGGGGCGCTAAGGTTGATTTTGCAAAGTAAAAGTAGCACTACAATTGACCCACATATTTAGTAAATATATCTTAGAATGATTCAAAAAAATCTAAATACTTTCTAAGATGATAATAGTAGCCGTAAGTGTTACTATTCTTATTATTATTAGGTATTTTTCGTACCTGAGATGATAAAATTTGTCTTAAGGAGTACCACAGTTGATATAACATGGTGTAAGCAGTCTTTTGAATGACCACACTATGTGTTTACATATTTAGGAATGATCAACTAAAACCTAAGTACCGTATTAAATAATAATATTGACTGTCGATGGCACTATCTATAATACTATTACGTATTTTTCGTACTTTAGCTGATTGAATTTGGCTTAGGTGTACCAACGTTGATATTACAACAAGTAAATAGCACCTAAAATGACCTAACGATGTGTATTAATTTTTTAAGAAGATCAAATGAAACCTTACTACTGCTTTAGATGATAATATTTGCCTTCAGTGGTAATATTTACAATATTTTCAGGTACTTTCTGTTCCTAACATAATATTATTTGTCTTACGTGTACTACGATTGATAATTAAAACTGCAGCTAGCAATTAAATGACCTAACGATGTGGTTATATAACTAATGTTGATTATCTTTAACCTAAATAATGCTTTGCATGTTGATATTTGCCGTAAGTGGTACAATTTAGGATATAATGGGTTATTTCAAGTACTTAAGTCGTTAATATTTGTCCTAAGGGGTACTAAAATTAATGATTCAAAGTGTAAGTAGCACCAATAATGACTGCCTTATGTGTTAAATGACCTAAAAATGATCAAACAAAACATTTGTACTGCGTCAGATAATGATATTGCCTGTTAGTAGTACTACGTTGAATATCAGCAGGTGTTTATAGTACTTAGGTCGCTTAAATTTGTTTTCAGGCGTACTTAGGTTGATATTACAAGGTGTAAGCAGGACCTAGAATGACCTACCGATGTGTGTTTATATTTTGAGATGATCGATTGAAACCTTAGTACTGCATAGGATAATAATATTTGCCGTCAGTGGTACTATCTATTATACTATCAGGTATTTTTCGTACATCAGATGATCTAAATTGTTTTAGGTAAACTCAGTTTAATATGACAAATGGTAAGTAGCACCTTAAAGGACCTACAAACTATTTTTTATATTATCAGGTATTTTTAGTCCATTAATTGATAATACTTGTCTTACTGAGTACTAACGTTGATTTACTAAGGTAAAAGTAGCAATGACAATGACATAACGATGAGTTTTCATAACTGAAAATGATCAAATAAAACCTATATATTGCTTTAGATGAAAATATTGGCCGTCAAAGTTACTATGCTTAATATTATTAGGTATTTTTCGTACCTTTGATAATAAAATTTGTTTGAGGGGTATCAAGGTTGATATTACAAAGTAGAAATAGCACTTCGAATGGATTACTAATATGTTTTTGTAACTAATGATAATTATATAATACTTAGATAAAGCTTAAGATGATATTAGTGCTTGTCATTAGTACTATTTGTAGAATAGTCAGGTTTTTCTAGTACTAAAGTCGATAATAGTTGTTTAAAGGTGTACTAAGGTTGATATTAAGAGGTGTAAGCAGCACAGAGAATGACCTAACGATGTTTTTTATAACCTTAAATAATTAATTAAAACCTAAGTACTGCATAAGATAGTAATATCTGCCTTAACTGGTTTGATTTATAATATTTTCAAGTTTTTTTCGTTCTTAGGATGGTAATATTTGTCTAAGGTGTAACACAATTGATATTTAAAGCTGCCAGTAGCAACTTTATTGATCTTCCGATGTCGCAATATAACTAAAGATGATCAAATGAAACCTACCTACTGCTTAAGCTGATAATAATGGTCGTCAGTGGTACTATTTATATTATTATCAGGTATTTTTAGCACTTATGTCGATAATATTTGTCTTAAGGGGCGCTAAGGTTGATTTTGCAAAAAGTTAGTAGCACTACAAATGACCTACATATTTGGTTAATATATCTAAGAATGATTCAAAAGAATCTAAATACTTTTTAAGATGATAATAGTAGCCGTAAGTGTTACTATTCTTATTATTATTAGGTATTTTTCGTACCTGAGATGATAAAATTTCTCTTAAGGGGTACTACAGTTGATAAAACATGGTGCAAGCAGTCCCTTCAATGACCACACTATGTGTTTACATATTTAAGAATAATCAACTAAAACCTAAGTACTGTATTTAATATTAATATTGACTGTCGATGGTACTATCTTTGATACTATTACGTATTTTTCGTACTTTAGCTGATTAAATTTGGCCTTAGGTGTACCAACGTTGATATTACAACAAGTAAATAGCACCTAAAATGACCTAACGATGTGTATTAATTTTTTAAGAAGATCAAATGAAACCTTACTACTGCTTTAGATGATAATATTTGCCTTCAGTGGTAATATTTACAATATTTACAGGTACTTTCTGTTCCTTACATAAAATTATTTGTCTTACGTGTACCACGATTGATAATCAAAATTGCAGGTAGCAATTAAATGACCTTACGATGTAGTAATATAACTAAAGTGGATTTTTTTAACCTAAATAATGCTTTGCATGTTGATATTTGCCGTAAGTGGTACTATTTATGATATATTGGGTTATTTGAAGTACTTAAGTCGTTATTATTTGTCCTAAGGGGTACTGGAGTTAATGATTTAAAGTGTAAGTAGCACTAATAATGACTCTCTTATGTGTTAAATTAACTAACAATCATCAAACAAATTATTTGTACTGCGTCAGATGATGATATTGACTGTTAGTGGTACTACGTTAAATATTAGCAGGTGTTTATAGTACTTAAGTCGCTAAAATTTGTTTTCAGGCGTACTTAGGTTGATAAGACAAAGTGTAAGCAGAACCTAGAATGACCTACCGATGTTTGTTTATATTTTAAAATGATCAAATGAAACCTTAGTACTGCATAGGATAATAATATTAGCCGTCAGTGGTACTATCTATTATACTATCAGGTATTTTTCGTACATCAGATGAACTTAATTGGTTTAAGTGTACTAAGTTTAATATTACAAATGGTAAGTAGCACCTTAACGACCTACAAACTATTTTTTATAATATCAGGTATTTTTAGTACATTAATCGATAATACTTGTCTTACCGAGTACTAACGTTGATTTACTAAGGTAAAAGTAGCACTGACAATGACCTAACGATGGGTTTTCATAACTAAGAATGATCAAATAAAACCTATATATTGCTTTAGATAAAAATATTGGCCGTCAAAGTTACTATGCTTAATATTATTAGGTATTTTTTGTACCTTTGATAATAAAATTTGTTACAAGGGTATCGAGGTTAATATAACAAAGTAGAAATGGCACTTCGAATGGATTACTAATATGTTTTTGTAACTAATGATAATTATATTATACTAAGATAAAGCTTAAGATGATATTAGTGCTTGTCATTGGTACTATTTGTAGAATAATCAGGGTTTTCTAGTACTAAGGTCGGTAATAGTTGTTTAAAGGTGTACTAAGGTTGATATTAAGAGGTGTAAGCAGCAAAGAGAATGACCTAACGATGTGCTTAATAACCTTAAATAATTAATTAAAACCTAAGTACTGCATAAGATAGTATTATCTGCCTTTACTGGTTTGATTTATAATATTTTCAAGTTTTTTTCGTTCTTAAGATGGTCATATTTGTCTAAGGTGTAACACAATTGATATTTAAAGCTGCTAGTAGCAACTTTATTGACCTCCGGATGTCGCAATATAACTGAAGATGATCAAATGAAACCTACCTACTGCTTTAGCTGATAATATTGGTCGTCAGTGGTACTATTTATATTATTATCAGGTATTTTTAGCACTTATGTCGATAATATTTGTCTTAAGGGGCGCTAAGGTTGATTTTGCAAAGTGTAAGTAGCACTACAAATGACCTACATATTTGGTAAATATATCTAAGAATGATTCAAAAAAATCTAAACACTTTTTAGGATGATAATAGTAGCAGTAAGTGTTACTATTCTTATTATTATTAGATATTTTTCGTACCTGAGATGATAAAATTTCTCTTAAGGGGTACTACAGTTGATATAACATGGTGCAAGCAGTCCCTTCAATGACCACACTATGTGTTCACATATTTAAGAATGATCAACTAAAACCTAAGTACTGTATTTAATAATAATATTGACTGTCGATGGTACTATCTTTGATACTATTACGTATTTTTCGTACTTTAGCTGATTAAATTTGGCCTTAGGTGTACCAACGTTGATATTACAACAAGTAAATAGCACCTAAAATGACCTAACGATGTGTATTAATTTTTTAAGAAGATCAAATGAAACCTTACTACTGCTTTAGATGATAATATTTGCCTTCAGTGGTAATATTTACAATATTTACAGGTACTTTCTGTTCCTTACATAAAATTATTTGTCTTACGTGTACCACGATTGATAATCAAAATTGCAGGTAGCAATTAAATGACCTTACGATGTAGTAATATAACTAAAGTGGATTTTTTTAACCTAAATAATGCTTTGCATGTTAATATTTGCCGTAAGTGGTACTATTTATGATATATTGGGTTATTTTAAGTACTTAAGTCGTTATTATTTGTCCTAAGTGGTACTAGAGTTAATGATTTAAAGTGTAAGTAGCACTAATAATGACTCTCTTATGTGTTAAATTAACTAACAATCATCAAACAAATCATTTGTACTGCGTCAGATGATGATATTGACTGTTAGTGGTACTACGTTAAATATTAGCAGGTGTTTATAGTACTTAAGTCGCTAAAATTTGTTTTCAGGCGTACTTAGGTTGATAAGACAAAGTGTAAGCAGAACCTAAAATGACCTACCGATGTTTGTTTATATTTCAAAATGATCAAATGAAACCTTAGTACTGCATAGGATAATAATATTAGCCGTCAGTGGTACTATCTATTATACTATCAGGTATTTTTCGTACATCAGATGAACTTAATTGGTTTAAGTGTACTAAGTTTAATATTACAAATGGTAAGTAGCACCTTAACGACCTACAAACTATTTTTTATAATATCAGGTATTTTTAGTACATTAATCGATAAAACTTGTCTTACCGAGTACTAACGTTGATTTACTAAGGTAAAAGTAGCACTGACAATGACCTAACGATGGGTTTTCATAACTAAGAATGATCAGAAAAAACCTATATATTGCTTTAGATAAAAATATTGGCCGTCAAAGTTACTATGCTTAATATTATTAGGTATTTTTTGTACCTTTGATAATAAAATTTGTTACAAGGGTATCAAGGTTAATATAACAAAGTAGAAATGGCACTTCGAATGGATTACTAATATGTTTTTGTAACTAATGATAATTATATTATACTAAGATATAGCTTAAGATGATATTAGTGCTTGTCATTGGTACTATTTGTAGAATAATCAGGTTTTTCTAGTACTAAGGTCGGTAATAGTTGTTTAAAGGTGTAATAAGGTTGATATTAAGAGGTGTAAGCAGCACAGAGAATGACCTAACGATGTTTTTAATAACCTTAAATAATTGATTAAAACCTAAGTACTGCATAAGATAGTATTATCTGCCTTTACTGGTTTGATTTATAATATTTTCAAGTTTTTTTCGTTCTTAAGATGGTCATATTTGTCTAAGGTGTAACACAATTGATATTTAAAGCTGCTAGTAGCAACTTTATTGACCTCCGGATGTCGCAATATAACTGAAGATGATCAAATGAAACCTACCTACTGCTTTAGCTGATAATATTCGTCGTCAGTGGTACTATTTATATTATTATCAGGTATATGAACTTATGTCGATAATATTTGTCTTAAGGGGCGCTAAGGTTGATTTTGCAAAGTGTAAGTAGCACTACAAATGACCTACATATTTGGTAAATATATCTAAGAATGATTCAAAAAAATCTAAACACTTTTTAGGATGATAATAGTAGCCGTAAGTGTTACTATTCTTATTATTATTAGGTATTTTTCGTACCTGAGATGATAAAATTTCTCTTAAGGGGTACTACAGTTGATATAACATGGTGCAAGCAGTCCCTTCAATGACCACACTATGTGTTCACATATTTGAGAATGATCAACTAAAACCTAAGTACTGTATTTAATAATAATATTGACTGTCGATGGTACTATCTTTGATACTATTACGTATTTTTCGTACTTTAGCTGATTGAATTTGGTCTTAGGTGTACCAACGTTGATATTACAACAAGTAAATAGCACCTTAAATGACCTAACGATGTGTATTAATTTTTTTAAAAGATCAAATGAAACCTTACTACTGCTTTAGATGATAATATTTGCCTTCAGTGGTAATATTTACAATATTTTCAGGTACTTTCTGTTCCTGATATAAAATTATTTTTCTTACGTGTACCACGATTGATAATCAAAATTGCAGGTAGCAATTAAATGACCTTACGATGTAGTAATATAACTAAAGTGGATTTTTTTAACCTAAATAATGCTTTGCATGTTGATATTTGCCGTAAGTGGTACTATTTATGATATATTGGGTTATTTTAAGTACTTAAGTCGTAATTATTTGTCCTAAGGGGTACTGGAGTTAATGATTTAAAGTGTAAGTAGCACTAATAATAACTCTTTTATGTGTTAAATTAACTAACAATCATCAAACAAAACATTTGTACTGCGTCAGATGATGATATTGACTGTTAGTGGTACTACGTTAAATATTAGCAGGTGTTTATATTACTTAAGTCGCTAAAATTTGTTTTCAGGCGTACTTAGGATGATAAAACAAGGTGTAAGCAGAACCTAGAATGACCTAACGATGTATGTTTATATTTCGAGATGATTGATTGAAACCTTAGTACTGCATAGGATAACAATATTAGCCGTCAGTGGTACTATCTATTATACTATCAGGTATTTTTCGTGCATCAGATGAACTTAATTGGTTTAAGTGTACTAAGTTTAATATTACAAATGGTAAGTAGCACCTTAACGACCTACAAACTATTTTTTATAATATCAGGTATTTTTAGTACATTAATCAATAATACTTGTCTTACCGAGTACTAACGTTGATTTACTAAGGTAAAAGTAGCACTGACAATGACCTAACGATGCGTTTTCGTAACTAAAAATGATCAAATAAAACCTATATATTGCTTTAGATGAAAATATTGGCCGTCAAAGTTACTATGCTTAATATTATTAGGTATTTTTGGTACCTTTGATAATAAAATTTGTTTAAGGGGTATCAAGGTTGATATTACAAAGTAGAAATAGCACCTCGAATGAATTACTAATATGTTTTCGTAACTAACGATAATTATATTATACTAAAATAAAGCTTAAGATGATATTAGTGCTTGTCATTGGTACTATTTGTAGAAAAATCAGGTTTTTCTAGTACTAAGGTCGATAATAGTTGTTTAAAGGTGTACTAAGGTTGATATTAAGAGGTGTAAGCAGCACAGACAATGACCTAACGATGTTTTTAATAACCTTAAATAATTAATTAAAACCTAAGTACTGCATAAGATAGTATTATCTGCCTTTACTGGTTTGATTTATAATATTTTCAAGTTTTTTTCGTTCTTAAGATGGTCATATTCGTCTAAGGTGTAACACAATTGATATTTAAAGCTGCTAGTAGCAACTTTATTCACTTCCTGATGTCGCAATATAACTGAAGATGATCAAATGAAACCTACCTACTGCTTTAGCTGATAATATTGGTCGTCAGTGGTACTATTTATATTATTATCAGGTATTTTTAGCACTTATGTCGATAATATTTGTCTTAAGGGGCGCTAAGGTTGATTTTGCAAAGTGTAAGTAGCACTACGAATGACCTAAATATTTGGTAAATATATCTTAGAATGATTCAAAAAAATTTAAATACTTTCTAAGATGATAATAGTAGCCGTAAGTGTTACTATTCTTATTATTATTAGGTATTTCTCGTACCTGAGATGATAAAATTTGTCTTAAGGGGTACTACAGTTGATATAACATGGTGCAAGCAGTCCCTTCAATGACCACACTATGTGTTTACATATTTAAGAAAGATCAACTAAAACCTAAGTACTGTATTTAATAATAATATTGACTGTCGATGGTACTATCTTTGATACTATTACGTATTTTTCGTACTTAAGCTGATTAAATTTGGCCTTAGGTGTACCAACGTTGATATTACAACAAGTAAATAGCACCTAAAATGACCTAACGATGTGTATTAATTTTTTAAGAAGATCAAATGAAACCTTACTACTGCTTTAGATGATAATATTTGCCTTCAGTGGTAATATTTACAATATTTTCAGGTACTTTCTGTTCCTTACATAAAATTATTTGTCTTACGTGTACTACGATTGATAATCAAAAGTGCAGGTAGCAATTAAATGACCTTACGATGTAGTAATATAACTAGAGTGGATTTTTTTAACCTAAATAATGCTTTGCATGTTGATATTTGCCGTAAATGGTACTATTAATGATATATTGGGTTTTTTTAAGTACTTAAGTCGTTATTATTTGTCCTAAGTGGTACTAGAGTTAATGATTTAAAGTGGAAGTAGCACCAATAATGACTGTCTTATGTGTTAAATTAACTAAAAATGATCAAACAAAACATTTGTACTGCGTCAGACGATGATATTGCCTGTTAGTGGTACTACGTTAAATATTAGCAGGTGTTTATAGTACTTAAGTCGCTTAAATTTGTTTTCAGGCGTACTTAGGTTGATAAGACAAGGTGTAAGCAGAACCTAGAATGACCTAACGATGTATGTTTATATTTCAAAATGATCAAATGAAACCTTAGTACTGCATAGGATAATAATATTAGCCGTCAGTTGTACTATCTATTATACTATCAGGTATTTTTCGTACATCAGATAATCTAAATTGTTTTAGGTGTACTAAGTTTAATATTACAAATGGTAAGTAGCACCTTAACGACCTACAAACTATTTTTTATAATATCAGGTATTTTTAGTACAATAATCGATAATACTTGTCTTACCGAGTACTAACGTTGATTAACTAAGGTAAAAGTAGCACTGACAATGACCTAACGATGCGTTTTCGTAACTAAGAATGATCAAATAAAACCTATATATTGCTTTAGATGTAAATATTGGCCGTCAAAGTTACTATGCTTAATATTATTAGGTATTTTTCGTACCTTTGATAATAAAATTTGTTTAAGCGGTATCAAGGTTGATATTACAAAGTAGAAATAGCACCTCGAATGAATTACTAATATGTTTTCGTAACTAAGGATAATTGTATAATACTTAGATAAAGCTTAAGATGATAAAAGTGCCTGTCAGTGGTACTATTTGTGGAATAATCAGGTTTTTCTAGTACTAAAGTCGATAATAGTTGTTTAAAGGTGTACTAAGGTTGATATTAAGAGGTGTCAGCAGCACGGAGAATGACCTAACGATGTTTTTTCATAACCTTAAATAACTAAATGAAACCTAAGTACTGCATAAGATAGTAATATCTGCCTTTACTGGTTTGATTTATAATATTTTCAAGTTTTTTTCGTTCTTAAGATGGTAATATTTGTCTAAGGTGTAACACAATTGATATTTAAAGCTGCCAGTAGCAACTTTATTGACCTCCTGATGTCGCAATATAACTGAAGATGATCAAATGAAACCTACCTACTGCTTTAGCTGATAATATTGGTCGTCAGTGGTACTATTTATATTATTAACAGGTATTTTTAGCACTTATGTCGATGATATTTGTCTTAAGGGGCGCTAAGGTTGATTTTGCAAAGTGTAAGTAGCACTACAAATGACCTAAATATTTGGTAAATATATCTTAGAATGATTCAAAAAAATCTAAATACTTTCTAAGATGATAATAGTAGCCGTAAGTGTTACTATTCTTATTATTATTAGGTATTTCTCGTACCTGAGATGATAAAATTTGTCTTAAGGGGTACTACAGTTGATATAACATGGTGCAAGCAGTCCCTTCAATGACCACACTATGTGTTTACATATTTAAGAATGATCAACTAAAACCTAAGTACTGTATTTAATAATAATATTGACTGTCGATGGTACTATCTTTGATACTATTACGTATTTTTCGTACTTTAGCTGATTAAATTTGGCCTTAGGTGTACCAACGTTGATATTACAACACGTAAATAGCACCTAAAATGACCTAACGATGTGTATTAATTTTTTAAGAAGATCAAATGAAACCTTACTACTGCTTTAGATGATAATATTTGCCTTCAGTGGTAATATTTACAATATTTTTAGGTACTTTCTGTTCCTTACATAAAATTATTTGTCTTACGTGTACTACGATTGATAATCAAAAGTGCAGGTAGCAATTAAATGACCTTACGATGTAGTAATATAACTAGAGTGGATTTTTTTAACCTAAATAATGCTTTGCATGTTGATATTTGCCGTAAATGGTACTATTAATGATATATTGGGTTTTTTTAAGTACTTAAGTCGTTATTATTTGTCCTAAGTGGTACTAGAGTTAATGATTTAAAGTGTAAGTAGCACCAATAATGACTGTCTTATGTGTTAAATTAACTAAAAATGATCAAACAAAACATTTGTACTGCGTCAGACGATGATATTGCCTGTTAGTGGTACTACGTTAAATATTAGCAGGTAATTATAGTACTTAAGTCGCTTAAATTTGTTTTCAGGCGTACTTAGGTTGATAAGACAAGGTGTAAGCAGAACCTAGAATGACCTAACGATGTATGTTTATATTTCAAAATGATCAAATGAAACCTTAGTACTTTATAGGATAATAATATTAGCCGTCAGTGGTACTATCTATTATACTATCAGGTATTTTTCGTACATCAGATGATTTAAATGGTTTAAGGTGTACTAAGTTTAATATTACAAATAGTAAGTAGCACCTTAAAGGACCTACAAACTATTTTTTTTAATATCAGGTATTTTTAGTACATTAATCGATAATACTTGTCTTACCGAGTACTAACGTTGATTTACTAAGGTAAAAGTAGCACTGACAATGACCTAACGATGGGTTTTCATAACTAAAAATGATCAAATAAAACCTATATATTGCTTTAGATGTAAATATTGGCCGTCAAAGTTACTATGCTTAATATTATTAGGTATTTTTCGTACCTTTGATAATAAAATTTGTTTAAGCGGTATCAAGGTTGATATTACAAAGTAGAAATAGCACCTCGAATGAATTACTAATATGTTTTCGTAACTAAGGATAATTATATAATACTTAGATAAAGCTTAAGATGATAAAAAAGCCTGTCAGTGGTACTTTTTGTGGAATAATCAGGTTTTTCTAGTACTAAAGTCGATAATAGTTGTTTAAAGGTGTACTAAGGTTGATATTAAGAGGTGTCAGCAGCACGGAGAATGACCTAACGATGTTTTTTCATAACCTTAAATAACTAAATGAAACCTAAGTACTGCATAAGATAGTAATATCTGCCTTTACTGGTTTGATTTATAATATTTTCGAGTTTTTTTCGTTCTTCAGATGGTAATATTTGTCTAAAGTGTAACACAATTGATATTTAAAGCTGCCAGTAGCAACTTTATTGACGTCCCGATGTCGCAATATAACTAAAGATGATCAAATGAAACCTATCTACTGCTTTAGCTGATAATATTGGTCGTCAGTGGTACTATTTATATTATTATCAGGTATTTTTAGCACTTATGTCGATAATATTTGTCTTAAGGGGCGCTAAGGTTGATTTTGCAAAGTGTAAGTAGCACTACAAATGACCTACATATTAGGTAAATATATCTTAGAATGATTCAAAAAAATCTAAATACTTTTTAAGATGATAATAGTAGCCGTAAGTGTAAGAATGATCAAATGAAACCTATATATTGCCTAAGATGATAGTATAAGCCGTCAGTATTACTATTTATAATATTAATAGGTTTTTTTCGTACCTTTGATAATAATATTTGTTTAAAGAGTACCTAGGTTGATATTACAAGGTAAAAATAGCACCTTAAATGACTATACAATGTGTTTTTATAACTTTAAATGATCTGAAAATAATTAAATGTTGCCTTATATGAAAATATAAAATATATGAAAACTGACAGGCCGTCAGTGGTACTATTTGTACAATAATCAGGTTTTTCTAGTACTTAAGTCAATAATAGTTGTTTGATGGTGTACTAAGGTTGATAATAAAAAGTGTAAGCATCACGTAGAATGACCCAACAATGTGTTTTTATAGTCTTAGATAATTATATGAAACCTAAGTACTGCACTAGATACTACACACATGTCGATAATAATTTTCTCAAGGGGGCCTAAGGTTGATATTGCAAAGTGTAAGTAGCACAACAAATGACCTACTGCTTTGTTAAATATAACTAAGAATGATTTAATGAAATCAAAATACTGCCTAAGATGATATTATTGAACGTAAGTGTTACTATTCTAATTATTATTATCAGGTATTTTTTGTACCTAAGATGATAAAATTTGTTTTAAGGGGTACTATAGTTAATATAACATGGTGTAAGCAGCACCTTAAATGACCACACTATGTGTTTACATATTTAAGAATGATCAACTAAAACCAACAAATCAACATTTGTACTGCGTCAGATGATGATATTGCCTGTTAGTGGTACTACGTTAAATATCAGCAGGTGTTTATAGTACTTAAGTCGCTTAAATTTGTTTTTAGGCGTACTTAGGTTGATATTACAAGGTGTAAGCAGGACCTAGAATGACCTACCGATGTGTTTTTATATTTAGGAATGATCAACTAAAACCTAAGTACTGCATTAAATAATAATATTGGCTGTCGGTGGTACCATTTATAATACTATCACGTATTTTTCGTACTTCAGCTGATTATAATTGTCACAGGTGTACTAACGTTGGTATTACAAGGTGTAAAAAGCACCTAAAATGACCTTACGATGTGTTTATATACCTAAGGACGATCAAATGAAACCTAACAACTGCTTTAGATGATAATATGGCCTGTCAGTACTACTATTTGTAGAATGATTAGGTTTTTCTAGCACTAAAGTCGATAAAAATTGTTTTAAGGTGTGCTAAGGTTGATATTAAAAGGTGTGAGCAGCACGTAGCGTAGAATGACCTAACGATGTTTTTTTATACCCTAACATATTTAATTGAAACCTACGTACTGCATTTAATAATGATATTTGCCTTTAGTGCTACTGTTTATAATATTTTTAGGTATTTTTTGTTCCTTAGATGATAATATTTGTCGTAAGTGTAATACAATTAATATTTAAAGGTGCAAGTAGCAACTTAAATGACCTTGCGATGTCGTAATATAACTAAATACAATCACATGAAACCTAACTACTGCTTAAGGACCTCGGTTGATATTGCAAAGTGTAGGTAGCACTTAAAATGACCTACTGTTTTGGTAAATTTAATTAAATATGATTAAATAAAACCTACCTACTGCTTCAGCTGATAATATTGGTCGTCAGTGGTACTATTTATATTATTATCAGGTATTTTTAGCACTTATGTCGATGATATTTGTCTTAAGGGGCGCTAAGGTTGATTTTGCAAAGTGTAAGTAGCACTACAAATGACCTAAATATTTGGTAAATATATCTTAGAATGATTCAAAAAAATCTAAATACTTTCTAAGATGATAATAGTAGCCGTAAGTGATACTATTCTTATTATTATTACGTATTTCTCGTACCTGAGATGATAAAATTTGTCTTAAGGGGTACTACAGTTGATATAACATGGTGCAAGCAGTCCCTTCAATGACCACACTATGTGTTTACATATTTAAGAATGATCAACTAAAACCTAAGTACTGTATTTAATAATAATATTGACTGTCGATGGTACTATCTTTGATACTATTACGTATTTTTCTACTTTAGCTGATTAAATTTGGCCTTAGGTGTACCAACGTTGATATTACAACAGGTAAATAGCACCTAAAATGACCTAACGATGTGTATTAATTTTTTAAGAAGATCAAATGAAACCTTACTACTGCTTTAGATGATAATATTTGCCTTCAGTGGTAATATTTACAATATTTTCAGGTACTTTCTGTTCCTTACATAAAATTATTTGTCTTACGTGTACTACGATTGATAATCAAAAGTGCAGGTAGCAATTAAATGACCTTACGATGTAGTAATATAACTAGAGTGGATTTTTTTAACCTAAATAATGCTTTGCATGTTGATATTTGCCGTAAATGGTACTATTAATGATATATTGGGTTTTTTTAAGTACTTAAGTCGTTATTATTTGTCCTAAGTGGTACTAGAGTTAATGATTTAAAGTGTAAGTAGCACCAATAATGACTGTCTTATGTGTTAAATTAACTAAAAATGATCAAACAAAACATTTGTACTGCGTCAGACGATGATATTGCCTGTTAGTGGTACTACGTTAAATATTAGCAGGTGTTTATAGTACTTAAGTCGCTGAAATTTGTTTTCAGGCGTACTTAGGTTGATAAGACAAGGTGTAAGCAGAACCTAGAATGACCTAACGATGTATGTTTATATTTCAAAATGATCAAATGAAACCTTAGTACTGCATAGGATAATAATATTAGCCGTCAGTTGTACTATCTATTATACTATCAGGTATTTTTCGTACATCAGATAATCTAAATTGTTTTAGGTGTACTAAGTTTAATATTACAAATGGTAAGTAGCACCTCAAGGACCTACAAGCTATTTTTTATAATATCAGGTATTTTTAGTACATTATTCGATAATACTTGTCTTACCGAGTACTAACGTTGATTAACTAAGGTAAAAGTAGCACTGACAATGACCTAACGATGCGTTTTCGTAACTAAGAATGATCAAATAAAACCTATATATTGCTTTAGATGTAAATATTGGCCGTCAAAGTTACTATGCTTAATATTATTAGGTATTTTTCGTACCTTTGATAATAAAATTTGTTTAAGCGGTATCAAGGTTGATATTACAAAGTAGAAATAGCACCTCGAATGAATTACTAATATGTTTTCGTAACTAAGGATAATTGTATAATACTTAGATAAAGCTTAAGATGATAAAAGTGCCTGTCAGTGGTACTATTTGTGGAATAATCAGGTTTTTCTAGTACTAAAGTCGATAATAGTTGTTTAAAGGTGTACTAAGGTTGATATTAAGAGGTGTCAGCAGCACGGAGAATGACCTAACGATGTTTTTTCATAACCTTAAATAACTAAATGAAACCTAAGTACTGCATAAGATAGTAATATCTGCCTTTACTGGTTTGATTTATAATATTTTCAAGTTTTTTTCGTTCTTAAGATGGTAATATTTGTCTAAGGTGTAACACAATTGATATTTAAAGCTGCCAGTAGCAACTTTATTGACCTCCTGATGTCGCAATATAACTGAAGATGATCAAATGAAACCTACCTACTGCTTTAGCTGATAATATTGGTCGTCAGTGGTACTATTTATATTATTATCAGGTATTTTTAGCACTTATGTCGATGATATTTGTCTTAAGGGGCGCTAAGGTTGATTTTGCAAAGTGTAAGTAGCACTACAAATGACCTAAATATTTGGTAAATATATCTTAGAATGATTCAAAAAAATTTAAATACTTTCTAAGATGATAATAGTAGCCGTAAGTGTTACTATTCTTATTATTATTAGGTATTTCTCGTACCTGAGATGATAAAATTTGTCTTAAGGGGTACTACAGTTGATATAACATGGTGCAAGCAGTCCTTTCAATGACCACACTATGTGTTTACATATTTAAGAATGATCAACTAAAACCTAAGTACTGTATTTAATAATAATATTGACTGTCGATGGTACTATCTTTGATACTATTACGTATTTTTCGTACTTTAGCTGATTAAATTTGGCCTTAGGTGTACCAACGTTGATATTACAACAAGTAAATAGCACCTAAAATGACCTAACGATGTGTATTAATTTTTTAAGAAGATCAAATGAAACCTTACTACTGCTTTAGATGATAATATTTGCCTTCAGTGGTAATATTTACAATATTTTTAGGTACTTTCTGTTCCTTACATAAAATTATTTGTCTTACGTGTACTACGATTGATAATCAAAAGTGCAGGTAGCAATTAAATGACCTTACGATGTAGTAATATAACTAGAGTGGATTTTTTTAACCTAAATAATGCTTTGCATGTTGATATTTGCCGTAAATGGTACTATTAATGATATATTGGGTTTTTTTAAGTACTTAAGTCGTTATTATTTGTCCTAAGTGGTACTAGAGTTAATGATTTAAAGTGTAAGTAGCACCAATAATGACTGTCTTATGTGTTAAATTAACTAAAAATGATCAAACAAAACATTTGTACTGCGTCAGACGATGATATTGCCTGTTAGTGGTACTACGTTAAATATTAGCAGGTGTTTATAGTACTTAAGTCGCTTAAATTTGTTTTCAGGCGTACTTAGGTTGATAAGACAAGGTGTAAGCAGAACCTAGAATGACCTAACGATGTATGTTTATATTTCAAAATGATCAAATGAAACCTTAGTACTTTATAGGATAATAATATTAGCCGTCAGTGGTACTATCTATTATACTATCAGGTATTTTTCGTACTTCAGATGATTTAAATGGTTTAAGGTGTACTAAGTTTAATATTACAAATAGTAAGTAGCACCTTAAAGGACCTACAAACTATTTTTTTTAATATCAGGTATTTTTAGTACATTAATCGATAATACTTGTCTTACCGAGTACTAACGTTGATTTACTAAGGTAAAAGTAGCACTGACAATGACCTAACGATGGGTTTTCATAACTAAGAATGATCAAATAAAACCTATATATTGCTTTAGATGTAAATATTGGCCGTCAAAGTTACTATGCTTAATATTATTAGGTATTTTTCGTACCTTTGATAATAAAATTTGTTTAAGCGGTATCAAGGTTGATATTACAAAGTAGAAATAGCACTTCGAATGGATTACTAATATGTTTTCGTAACTAAGGATAATTATATAATACTTAGATAAAGCTTAAGATGATAAAAGTGCCTGTTAGTGGTACTATTTGTGGAATAATCAGGTTTTTCTAGTACTAAAGTCGATAATAGTTGTTTAAAGGTGTACTAAGGTTGATATTAAGAGGTGTCAGCAGCACGGAGAATGACCTAACGATGTTTTTTCATAACCTTAAATAACTAAATGAAACCTAAGTACTGCATAAGATAGTAATATCTGCCTTTACTGGTTTGATTTATAATATTTTCAAGTTTTTTTCGTTCTTAAGATGGTAATATTTGTCTAAGGTGTAACACAATTGATATTTAAAGCTGCCAGTAGCAACTTTATTGACCTCCTGATGTCGCAATATAACTGAAGATGATCAAATGAAACCTACCTACTGCTTTAGCTGATAATATTGGTCGTCAGTGGTACTATTTATATTTTATCAGGTATTTTTAGCACTTATGTCGATGATATTTGTCTTAAGGGGCGCTAAGGTTGATTTTGCAAAGTGTAAGTAGCACTACAAATGACCTAAATATTTGGTAAATATATCTTAGAATGATTCAAAAAAATCTAAATACTTTCTAAGATGATAATAGTAGCCGTAAGTGTTACTATTCTTATTATTATTACGTATTTCTCGTACCTGAGATGATAAAATTTGTCTTAAGGGGTACTACAGTTGATATAACATGGTGCAAGCAGTCCCTTCAATGACCACACTATGTGTTTACATATTTAAGAATGATCAACTAAAACCTAAGTACTGTATTTAATAATAATATTGACTGTCGATGGTACTATCTTTGATACTATTACGTATTTTTCGTACTTTAGCTGATTAAATTTGGCCTTAGGTGTACCAACGTTGATATTACAACAAGTAAATAGCACCTAAAATGACCTAACGATGTGTATTAATTTTTTAAGAAGATCAAATGAAACCTTACTACTGCTTTAGATGATAATATTTGCCTTCAGTGGTAATATTTACAATATTTTTAGGTACTTTCTGTTCCTTACATAAAATTATTTGTCTTACGTGTACTACGATTGATAATCAAAAGTGCAGGTAGCAATTAAATGACCTTACGATGTAGTAATATAACTAGAGTGGATTTTTTTAACCTAAATAATGCTTTGCATGTTGATATTTGCCGTAAATGGTACTATTAATGATATATTGGGTTTTTTTAAGTACTTAAGTCGTTATTATTTGTCCTAAGTGGTACTAGAGTTAATGATTTAAAGTGTAAGTAGCACCAATAATGACTGTCTTATGTGTTAAATTAACTAAAAATGATCAAACAAAACATTTGTACTGCGTCAGACGATGATATTGCCTGTTAGTGGTACTACGTTAAATATTAGCAGGTGTTTATAGTACTTAAGTCGCTTAAATTTGTTTTCAGGCGTACTTAGGTTGATAAGACAAGGTGTAAGCAGAACCTAGAATGACCTAACGATGTATGTTTATATTTCAAAATGATCAAATGAAACCTTAGTACTTTATAGGATAATAATATTAGCCGTCAGTGGTACTATCTATTATACTATCAGGTATTTTTCGTACTTCAGATGATTTAAATGGTTTAAGGTGTACTAAGTTTAATATTACAAATAGTAAGTAGCACCTTAAAGGACCTACAAACTATTTTTTTAATATCAGGTATTTTTAGTACATTAATCGATAATACTTGTCTTACCGAGTACTAACGTTGATTTACTAAGGTAAAAGTAGCACTGACAATGACCTAACGATGGGTTTTCATAACTAAGAATGATCAAATAAAACCTATATATTGCTTTAGATGTAAATATTGGCCGTCAAAGTTACTATGCTTAATATTATTAGGTATTTTTCGTACCTTTGATAATAAAATTTGTTTAAGCGGTATCAAGGTTGATATTACAAAGTAGAAATAGCACTTCGAATGGATTACTAATATGTTTTCGTAACTAAGGATAATTATATAATACTTAGATAAAGCTTAAGATGATAAAAGTGCCTGTTAGTGGTACTATTTGTGGAATAATCAGGTTTTTCTAGTACTAAAGTCGATAATAGTTGTTTAAAGGTGTACTAAGGTTGATATTAAGAGGTGTCAGCAGCACGGAGAATGACCTAACGATGTTTTTTCATAACCTTAAATAACTAAATGAAACCTAAGTACTGCATAAGATAGTAATATCTGCCTTTACTGGTTTGATTTATAATATTTTCAAGTTTTTTTCGTTCTTAAGATGGTAATATTTGTCTAAGGTGTAACACAATTGATATTTAAAGCTGCCAGTAGCAACTTTATTGACCTCCTGATGTCGCAATATAACTGAAGATGATCAAATGAAACCTACCTACTGCTTTAGCTGATAATATTGGTCGTCAGTGGTACTATTTATATTTTATCAGGTATTTTTAGCACTTATGTCGATGATATTTGTCTTAAGGGGCGCTAAGGTTGATTTTGCAAAGTGTAAGTAGCACTACAAATGACCTAAATATTTGGTAAATATATCTTAGAATGATTCAAAAAAATCTAAATACTTTCTAGATGATAATAGTAGCCGTAAGTGTTACTAATTCTTATTATTATTACGTATTTCTCGTACCTGAGATGATAAAATTTGTCTTAAGGGGTACTACAGTTGATATAACATGGTGCAAGCAGTCCCTTCAATGACCACACTATGTGTTTACATATTTAAGAATGATCAACTAAAACCTAAGTACTGTATTTAATAATAATATTGACTGTCGATGGTACTATCTTTGATACTATTACGTATTTTTCGTACTTTAGCTGATTAAATTTGGCCTTAGGTGTACCAACGTTGATATTACAACAAGTAAATAGCACCTAAAATGACCTAACGATGTGTATTAATTTTTTAAGAAGATCAAATGAAACCTTACTACTGCTTTAGATGATAATATTTGCCTTCAGTGGTAATATTTACAATATTTTTAGGTACTTTCTGTTCCTTACATAAAATTATTTGTCTTACGTGTACTACGATTGATAATCAAAAGTGCAGGTAGCAATTAATGACCTTACGATGTAGTAATATAACTAGAGTGGATTTTTTTAACCTAAATAATGCTTTGCATGTTGATATTTTGCCGTAAATGGTACTATTAATGATATATTGGGTTTTTTTAAGTACTTAAGTCGTTATTATTTGTCCTAAGTGGTACTAGAGTTAATGATTTAAAGTGTAAGTAGCACCAATAATGACTGTCTTATGTGTTAAATTAACTAAAAATGATCAAACAAAACATTTGTACTGCGTCAGACGATGATATTGCCTGTTAGTGGTACTACGTTAAATATTAGCAGGTAATTATAGTACTTAAGTCGCTTAAATTTGTTTTCAGGCGTACTTAGGTTGATAAGACAAGGTGTAAGCAGAACCTAGAATGACCTAACGATGTATGTTTATATTTCAAAATGATCAAATGAAACCTTAGTACTTTATAGGATAATAATATTAGCCGTCAGTGGTACTATCTATTATACTATCAGGTATTTTTCGTACTTCAGATGATTTAAATGGTTTAAGGTGTACTAAGTTTAATATTACAAATAGTAAGTAGCACCTTAAAGGACCTACAAACTATTTTTTTTAATATCAGGTATTTTTAGTACATTAATCGATAATACTTGTCTTACCGAGTACTAACGTTGATTTACTAAGGTAAAAGTAGCACTGACAATGACCTAACGATGGGTTTTCATAACTAAGAATGATCAAATAAAACCTATATATTGCTTTAGATGTAAATATTGGCCGTCAAAGTTACTATGCTTAATATTATTAGGTATTTTTCGTACCTTTGATAATAAAATTTGTTTAAGCGGTATCAAGGTTGATATTACAAAGTAGAAATAGCACTTCGAATGGATTACTAATATGTTTTCGTAACTAAGGATAATTATATAATACTTAGATAAAGCTTAAGATGATAAAAGTGCCTGTTAGTGGTACTATTTGTGGAATAATCAGGTTTTTCTAGTACTAAAGTCGATAATAGTTGTTTAAAGGTGTACTAAGGTTGATATTAAGAGGTGTCAGCAGCACGGAGAATGACCTAACGATGTTTTTTCATAACCTTAAATAACTAAATGAAACCTAAGTACTGCATAAGATAGTAATATCTGCCTTTACTGGTTTGATTTATAATATTTTCAAGTTTTTTTCGTTCTTAAGATGGTAATATTTGTCTAAGGTGTAACACAATTGATATTTAAAGCTGCCAGTAGCAACTTTATTGACCTCCTGATGTCGCAATATAACTGAAGATGATCAAATGAAACCTACCTACTGCTTTAGCTGATAATATTGGTCGTCAGTGGTACTATTTATATTTTATCAGGTATTTTTAGCACTTATGTCGATGATATTTGTCTTAAGGGGCGCTAAGGTTGATTTTGCAAAGTGTAAGTAGCACTACAAATGACCTAAATATTTGGTAAATATATCTTAGAATGATTCAAAAAAATCTAAATACTTTCTAAGATGATAATAGTAGCCGTAAGTGTTACTATTCTTATTATTATTACGTATTTCTCGTACCTGAGATGATAAAATTTGTCTTAAGGGGTACTACAGTTGATATAACATGGTGCAAGCAGTCCCTTCAATGACCACACTATGTGTTTACATATTTAAGAATGATCAACTAAAACCTAAGTACTGTATTTAATAATAATATTGACTGTCGATGGTACTATCTTTGATACTATTACGTATTTTTCGTACTTTAGCTGATTAAATTTGGCCTTAGGTGTACCAACGTTGATATTACAACAAGTAAATAGCACCTAAAATGACCTAACGATGTGTATTAATTTTTTAAGAAGATCAAATGAAACCTTACTACTGCTTTAGATGATAATATTTGCCTTCAGTGGTAATATTTACAATATTTTTAGGTACTTTCTGTTCCTTACATAAAATTATTTGTCTTACGTGTACTACGATTGATAATCAAAAGTGCAGGTAGCAATTAAATGACCTTACGATGTAGTAATATAACTAGAGTGGATTTTTTTAACCTAAATAATGCTTTGCATGTTGATATTTGCCGTAAATGGTACTATTAATGATATATTGGGTTTTTTTAAGTACTTAAGTCGTTATTATTTGTCCTAAGTGGTACTAGAGTTAATGATTTAAAGTGTAAGTAGCACCAATAATGACTGTCTTATGTGTTAAATTAACTAAAAATGATCAAACAAAACATTTGTACTGCGTCAGACGATGATATTGCCTGTTAGTGGTACTACGTTAAATATTAGCAGGTGTTTATAGTACTTAAGTCGCTTAAATTTGTTTTCAGGCGTACTTAGGTTGATAAGACAAGGTGTAAGCAGAACCTAGAATGACCTAACGATGTATGTTTATATTTCAAAATGATCAAATGAAACCTTAGTACTTTATAGGATAATAATATTAGCCGTCAGTGGTACTTTCTATTATACTATCAGGTATTTTTCGTACATCAGATGATTTAAATGGTTTAAGGTGTACTAAGTTTAATATTACAAATAGTAAGTAGCACCTTAAAGGACCTACAAACTATTTTTTTTAATATCAGGTATTTTTAGTACATTATTTGATAATACTTGTCTTACCGAGTACTAACGTTGATTTACTAAGGTAAAAGTAGCACTGACAATGACCTAACGATGGGTTTTCATAACTAAAAATGATCAAATAAAACCTATATATTGCTTTAGATGTAAATATTGGCCGTCAAAGTTACTATGCTTAATATTATTAGGTATTTTTCGTACCTTTGATAATAAAATTTGTTTAAGCGGTATCAAGGTTGATATTACAAAGTAGAAATAGCACCTCGAATGAATTACTAATATGTTTTCGTAACTAAGGATAATTATATAATACTTAGATAAAGCTTAAGATGATAAAAGTGCCTGTCAGTGGTACTATTTGTGGAATAATCAGGTTTTTCTAGTACTAAAGTCGATAATAGTTGTTTAAAGGTGTACTAAGGTTGATATTAAGAGGTGTCAGCAGCACGGAGAATGACCTAACGATGTTTTTTCATAACCTTAAATAACTAAATGAAACCTAAGTACTGCATAAGATAGTAATATCTGCCTTTACTGGTTTGATTTATAATATTTTCGAGTTTTTTTCGTTCTTCAGATGGTAATATTTGTCTAAAGTGTAACACAATTGATATTTAAAGCTGCCAGTAGCAACTTTATTGACGTCCCAATGTCGCAATATAACTAAAGATGATCAAATGAAACCTATCTACTGCTTTAGCTGATAATATTGGTCGTCAGTGGTACTATTTATATTATTATCAGGTATTTTTAGCACTTATGTCGATAATATTTGTCTTAAGGGGCGCTAAGGTTGATTTTGCAAAGTGTAAGTAGCACTACAAATGACCTACATATTTGGTAAATATATCTTAGAATGATTCAAAAAAATCTAAATACTTTTTAAGATGATAATAGTAGCCGTAAGTGTAAGAATGATCAAATGAAACCTATATATTGCCTAAGATGATAGTATAAGCCGTCAGTATTACTATTTATAATATTAATAGGTTTTTTTCGTACCTTTGATAATAATATTTGTTTAAAGAGTACCTAGGTTGATATTACAAGGTAAAAATAGCACCTTAAATGACTATACAATGTGTTTTTATAACTTTAAATGATCTGAAAATAATTAAATGTTGCCTTATATGAAAATATAAAATATATGAAAACTGACAGGCCGTCAGTGGTACTATTTGTACAATAATCAGGTTTTTCTAGTACTTAAGTCAATAATAGTTGTTTGATGGTGTACTAAGGTTGATAATAAAAAGTGTAAGCATCACGTAGAATGACCCAACAATGTGTTTTTATAGTCTTAGATAATTATATGAAACCTAAGTACTGCACTAGATACTACACACATGTCGATAATAATTTTCTCAAGGGGGCCTAAGGTTGATATTGCAAAGTGTAAGTAGCACAACAAATGACCTACTGCTTTGTTAAATATAACTAAGAATGATTTAATGAAATCAAAATACTGCCTTAGATGATATTATTGAACGTAAGTGTTACTATTCTTATTATTATCAGGTATTTTTTGTACCTAAGATGATAAAATTTGTTTTAAGGGGTACTATAGTTAATATAACATGGTGTAAGCAGCACCTTAAATGACCACACTATGTGTTTACATATTTAAGAATGATCAACTAAAACCAACAAATCAACATTTGTACTGCGTCAGATGATGATATTGCCTGTTAGTGGTACTACGTTAAATATCAGCAGGTGTTTATAGTACTTAAGTCGCTTAAATTTGTTTTTAGGCGTACTTAGGTTGATATTACAAGGTGTAAGCAGGACCTAGAATGACCTACCGATGTGTTTTTATATTTAGGAATGATCAACTAAAACCTAAGTACTGCATTAAATAATAATATTGGCTGTCGGTGGTACCATTTATAATACTATCACGTATTTTTCGTACTTCAGCTGATTATAATTGTCACAGGTGTACTAACGTTGGTATTACAAGGTGTAAAAAGCACCTAAAATGACCTTACGATGTGTTTATATACCTAAGGACGATCAAATGAAACCTAACAACTGCTTTAGATGATAATATGGCCTGTCAGTACTACTATTTGTAGAATGATTAGGTTTTTCTAGCACTAAAGTCGATAAAAATTGTTTTAAGGTGTGCTAAGGTTGATATTAAAAGGTGTGAGCAGCACGTAGCGTAGAATGACCTAACGATGTTTTTTTATACCCTAACATATTTAATTGAAACCTACGTACTGCATTTAATAATGATATTTGCCTTTAGTGCTACTGTTTATAATATTTTTAGGTATTTTTTGTTCCTTAGATGATAATATTTGTCGTAAGTGTAATACAATTAATATTTAAAGGTGCAAGTAGCAACTTAAATGACCTTGCGATGTCGTAATATAACTAAATACAATCACATGAAACCTAACTACTGCTTAAGGACCTAGGTTGATATTGCAAAGTGTAGGTAGCACTTAGAATGACCTACTGTTTTGGTAAATTTAATTAAATATGATTAAATGAAACCTTACTACTGCCTTAGATGATAATATTGGCCGTCAGTGTTACTATATTTAATATAATCAGGTATTTTGTTTACCTAAGATGATAATATTTGTCTTCAAGGGTACTAAGTTTGATAGTCAAAGGTGTGAGTAGCACCAAAAATTACCTAACGATGTGTTATTAAAACTAAGAATGATCAATTGGGACCTAAGTACCGTTTTAGATGATAATATTGGCCGTCAGTAGTACTATGTATAATATGATCAGGTATTTTTAGTACTTAAAACAATAATGTTTGTGATAAAGGGTACTTAAGTTGATATCACAAGGTCAAAGGAGCACAAACGATAACTAAACTATGTGTTTATATAACTTAGGATGATAAACCAGGACGTTAGTACTACCTATGATGATAATACTATGTAATAGTGGACCTTAGGATGATCATTTTGTGTGTACGTAGTACTATTGATGATTATATTGTGTGTAGAAGATTATTAAGAAAACCAGAGTGTACTAATTTGAATAGTGATGGATTTCCCACCAAAAGTCTGAAATAAAAAAGGAAACTTCCGTCGTAAGACACCACTATCAAAGAAACTGTCGTTTAACACGCTCGTCATAGCCGATGTCCAAAAAAGTAGCAATTGGGGCAAGACGAGCTTTGCTTAAAAGTGTATGCTTAACCATAGGAAACTACTTCATGGTGTGCATGGTCTTACACGCGTATACTTAAGAGCAGCAACATATTATTGTTGTAAAATAATACTCCTAAACTTAACTCACATGTACTTATCAAATAAGTTAGTAGAACATTCTAACTTAATAGCAGAAAAAAATAATTTATTTAGCTGCTTTTTGCATGCTAGTAAATGGGAAGAGGGAAGGGAGTAATTACCTTTGATCACAGCGCCACCGCAAAAAAGTTTCCATTTTTATTTCAAAAATAGCAAGCTCCACCACTTTTCAAATAGATACGCTCTGAGAAAACTGAGCAGACACAGCCGGATACAGTAAACCTCAATATACCTGGACGCCGTAACCTCTTGAGCAAACCCAACCATATACAGTGGACCTCAGTATAGCCGGACTCCGTAAATTCTGAATATATTGGAATACTGGAAAAACTTTGGAAAAAAATTCAGAAAAACGAAGTACAGTTCTGTGAAAAGTTTTGCTACCGTAAAACTATGAACTGTGGACCAGGACATCCTTTGATTACAGCCAAGTATTTACGTACTGTAAACCTCAAAACTGTGAACCTGGACATCCGTGAGGGCAGCCGAGTATTCACATACCGTAAACCTAGAAAAAACCAATTAAGAAGCTTATAATTGGAAAAGCATTCTCCGGACAGATTGAAAACGATTTCAACTATGAAAACTTGAGAGACTGGATCAGCAATTCAGAAGCGTCCCATCACTTTTGCGGAATAAAAGAATGTTTTTAGACCTGACAGAATTTGCAACCCCTACAAAAGTAAACGTAGCAACCAATTGTCAGAAGGAAGTCTTTAAAAAAGGTTAAATAATATGCAAAGGCCTATTCAGAGACACATGGGATATTTTGACACCAGAAAAGGTCCAATACATTCCCGGATTTGCAAATCTCTTCTTAGAAGTAATAATGGCAAATAAAGGATATACAGTTGTCAGAACAAACAAGCAAGCTGTGTACTACCAAGACTTTGAGAATCCAGGAATCAAAGCAGTTTGATTTCCGGACAACTTTTATGTAATGCGTTTTTGACCAATCACCATTACAGCCATGAGTGCAACGGTGAGTACTTAGAATAGCAAACCGGGAGAAATTATGCATGCCGACCTGTTAGGTCCAATGCTTGAAGGTACAGAAAACACATTATGTGTTTCACAATAGTGAAACATATTTTATAATGTTATTCTAAGAATTACGGAAATTTTGAATGAAAAATCCATTTAATACTTTCAGCAAAATTATTTTTAGCAACTATATACTACAAAAACTAAAATAAAATGTTACAATTTTTAGTATAATTAATGTTAATGAATTATTGGGCGGACATATTGTTTTTACATTTGTAATAATTTTTATAGCATAATTTACGGTAAACATCGCATATTTCATAAACCATTCATAATACATTCAGATTTAAGTTAGTAGAATGATGCCTTTCAGGGACTCATCATGATAATTAAAAGCTGAAATCCGACCCTGATAAAGCTGTCCGAAAGACAACACTGTAATTCATTATGTCATTCATTATGCTGTCACTACTCTGAAGGGACTGTGCTCAATTATATACCAATCTGAACTTCAAATGCCGACTGGGATGTGTGTATTTACATACAACAGCATCAAGCACGATAAGTAATAACTTCACAAGGGAAACTTCTTGAAATTAATTGACGACTGTATTATGAATAACAGAAAAATAAGGTTAGAATTAATTAACCTACTGTCCTTGACTTAGCTTATATCTTATCTGTTAATGAGAGGGCTACCAATATTATGTATATTTTTGTTTTCAAATTGTTAAAGTATGGTTCCAATATAGAATTTTTACAGGATTTTATCGCAGTGAAACCCTCTCAAAGAGTAACGCGATCATTGGATGGTATTTTACTAAACAATAATGTTAAAAATTGTTCGTCGACTTACACATTTTTGCTCATTTTTGTATAGAATTGTAAAGGCCTGGAATAGCTTACCAGTTGACCTGAGAAATACAGAATTAACATTGGAAAATTTAAAATTGAAATTGGTAGCTATGCAATTGCCATGCGTGATTCAAGGTTCTTACTATTTATAAACCCCTATAGTTTAGTGTGTAGTTATCTGTTGATTTGTTTACGATAAGGCAAAATGGAAAAAATACTCCTCAGAGTGGAACTAGAGGCCAGAAAACTCAATCTTATCTTCACTGGCATCAAAGTTCAAAAGGAAGAAAACCAGGAAACCCTAAGAAACCTTGTCACCAGTTTTATTCATGACACTCTAGAGCTTAAAAATATAAGCCTAGCCGCGGTCAGAAGAATCAAGATGAAAGAAAACATCCCGCTAGAGAAAGTCTGTGTCACCTTCTGCTCTCTAGAAGACCGAATTACGGTGATGGGAGCCAAGACGAAGCTAAAGGAGGCAACGAACTCTACCTACTTCATTAACCCTTACCTACCGCCAGCGATAGCTAAAGCAAAATATGAGGAGCGCAGAGCTAGGGATGACGCGAAATCACAAAGCAACAACGTCGTAACAAACATGCACACTACATAGGACAGTGGCGGGCCCATACACATAAAACAAACCAAACATAAACGAAACAAACCAACTGTAAATAAAATTCTATACTGGAACGTAAATGGACTCATGAGAGACAAACAAGATAAAGCAGCAACAATTGTACAAAATGACGTGGATATTTTTTGCTTATCCGAAACCTGGATTTCTGAAATAAATGACGACTTAAAGAGAATTTGTAATGACTACACTATCACTGTGACCCCTGCTGTAGGTGAACGAGGCAGAAAGAGTGGAGGACTCATAATGGGAACGCGAAACAGTGTTACCAAGCTGTGTAAAACTGTATATCAAGACCGGCACAAAATCACAATTGAATACATATGCCAAGGAAAACCCACCCTCATCTGCTTCGCATACATACCGCCAGCATCACAGTACGACGAAGAAATCGAAAACGTTTTTATAGACACCCCTCAAATCAACAGACAAAGATGCATCTTAATGGGGGATTACAACAGTAGGACTGGCAGCTTTGAAAACCCCTCAGAGGCTATGCAACATCTTAACAGAACCAGAAACTCGTCCGACCCGATTACTAACAAAAGAGGAAAAAAGTTATTAGAGCTTATCACGGAGCATGAACTAATAATACTTAATGAAAAAACTCCTTCTGATCAGCATGGCCACCCTACTTACATAAGGCACAATGGTAGCAGCCTCATAGATTTGTGTTTATGCAATGACAAAACGATAGACTACGTTGAAGATTTCTCAGTATTTGAATGCTTGGAATCAGATCACTTACCAATCCTGGTTAGAATCGCGCATAGCGGGCAAAACCAAGCTTGTGCTCTGAATGTAGTTGAGGGATAAAATACAATGAAACAAAGAGAAGGCCAGAGATTTCCAAAACCAGCTCAAGGAATACAGCGGAGAATTGAACTTTAACCGATGTGATTTCGAAACTCTCAATAACTTAATCTACCAAGCGGCCAACAAAATCGGAATGCGCACTAAGACCAGTTCTGACTTAAAAAAGAATCACGGCCCCAAATGGTTTGATAAAGAATGTAGCATCGCTAAACGAAATGCTCTCTTTCTCCTGCACAAGTACAGAAATGACACGACAAAATCGAATAAATAGTGACAGCCTCGACTACCTGATACAAGCCAAAAAAATACCGCAAACTCTGCCAGGAGAAAAAGAAAACATTTTTTGATGCAGTTCAAACAGAAATCCACCATAGTAAAGACTCGTCAGGATACTGGAAGGCACTGAATATGCTAAGAGACAAAAAGCACAGTTTCAAAACAAACAACATTGAAAAATCTCAATGGGACTTGCACTTTCGATCTGTCTTTGAAACCTCCGATACCGACATTGCGGAAGTGTGCAAACCTCTCGTAAAAGCTTTCCCAGGTGACCCTGCCTTACTTGACGCTGATATCACACTGCAAGAACTGTTTAAAGCAATCCAGAACCTTGCCAATAACAAATCGCTGGGAGCAGATGGCATACCCAATGAAGTGTGGAAAAATCTAGACTCATTATCGTACAACTACCTACTTCAGCTGCTTAACAAAGCTAATGCCAAACAAATACCAAATAGCTGGGCAGAAATTATAACAGCACCAATTTACAAGAAAGGCGACGCAGAACTACCTATCAACTATAGGCCTATTGCCCTGATCAATACAATTACCAAGCTATACACCTGTATAATGTCAAACAGGATTAACTCGTTCTGCTTTACAAACGACACAATATCGGAAAACCAAGCAGCCTACAAAAAAGGGCGAGGCTGCACAAATCATATATTTGCACTCTACTTTTGCATCCTGAGACAACTAAATAGGCCAGCCCTAAAGAAGAAAGGAAAATTGTTTGCGCTGTTTGTTGATCTAAGTCAGGCATTCGATTCCATTAAACGGGACAAACTGTGGTGTAGACTGAAAGAAGCGGGTCTGAGCGACCAGTTTATAGCTAAAATCAAAGAACTGTATGATTTAGCTAAAACCAAAATAAGGTGCAAGGACGGTTACACGGACATGATAAAAGTGATGGGAGGGGTCCTTCAGGGTGAAACGCTGTCGCCAACTCTCTTTACGATATACATCGACAAAATAACCGAAATACTCCGAGCCAGTAACATACAAGAAATACAGATTTTCACCCTTGAATTACTCATTCTCCTGTACGCAGATGATATCATCCTTCTTGCATCAAAAGAACTAGACCTACAAAAACAAATAAACACGCTTAGCAGCTTTTTTAAGGATAATGACCTAACAGTCAACCTGTCCAAAACCAAAGTTATGATCTTCCGCAAAGGCAACGAAATTAGTAACTCCATCAAATTTAAATGGGAAAGCAACCCATTGGAGATTGTGAAACAGTACGTTTATCTAGGCGTCCCCTTCACGCATAGTGGAATCTTAATTGGAGCAAAAGAACATTTCTTTGGGAAAGCAAGATTAGCGCAAACAAAACTTTTTGAACTATTTTACCGCGCAAAATTGAAAGACATAAATATACATGTGAGACTATTTAACTCTCTTGTCAGCTCGATCTTAATGTATGCAGCACCTGTGTGGGGACTACGATACAGCAAACAACTAGAAACTTTCCAAACAATGTTTCTTAGAAGGCTAACAGGAACATCTAACTCAACACCCGGATACTACCTGAGGCTAGAAACAGGAGCGCAAAACATCAAGATGCAACTGTTTAAAGCTCTCTTGACGTTCATTCAGAAGATCATTAGCTCTAAGGAAGACGGCATATCAAGGAACTGTTATAAAGAGATGTTGCAGATAAAAGGAACAGACCACAGATACAACTGGATGTTACAAGTGAAAAAGATCTTTGCCGATGCATCAATGGAAGGAACGTTCCAGAAACTAAACAGTGATTATCTGAAGCTACATAAATCTGAAATCCTAGAAAAGTATCAACTAAGCTGTGTTAATATGGACGTGCAAAGAATGCAAAGCTGCAACACACTCACATACTATAGCCGCCTGAAGACCCACGCCCTAAGATTGGAATACTTTGGAATGGGACTAGCATGGAACATGGTGAAGTTCATACTGAATCTAAGATCTGGCCTACCTAGAATTGTACTTAGGGGAAAGGTCACCAACCTCAACGGAATGAACAGAATATGGAAGCGAGCAGAGACACCTGAATGCGACCTGTGTGGGAGGGAAGAGGAAGACACCTTCCATGTAATGCTCAACTGTTCACATTACGCACACCCAAGAACCAAATTTCTCAGAAAACTAAGCGACGCAAGACCAGCCAGGAAGAGCCTCATGGAACACATCTTCAACAAATACCACAACGCCGAGGGATTTGAACTACTTTTTAATTTCTGGGATACAGTCATCAGAACTCAAAATTTTTACTACGTATGCATCGGAGAGGCCTGACTTCCCCCCCCCCATCAAACTACAGATGACAACAATACTCTATATTACATTCACATTATAATCTATAACAGGACTAAGAATGACTATATTATACTGTGTAAGAATAATTACTAACATGCTCTCTTTTCAGCCAAGAAATAACCATAATTACATGTACTAAATCAAACATATTATATTAACATATCGACAAAATCGACTCAATGAATAAATTATTATTTATTATTATATTAACATATCAAACCGAGGATCAATTACCTCTGCAAAGCTAAAAATGTAAATAACCAATGTTGTATGGGCTGCGGCCAAATCGACTCAATGAATAAATTATTAATTGCCATGCGTGAGTCAAGGTTTTTTACTATTTATAAACCCCTATAGTTTAATGTGTAGTTATCTGTTGATTTGTTTACGATAAGGCTACTTAATATATTAAATGTCAACCGAACGCTGGAATTGTATAATTTTACTGATGTTTGTGTCGATTTCTAAAAAACAGAGTTTGTATGTATGTACTTGTACTGAGATTTTCTAAAACTTGAATAAAGCATAAAACAAAACAAAACAAGACTTATTAATGCATCATTTTTCTACTAATAACCATTAAAACCCACGTGTGACAATACTAAAGCTGACGCGAGATTATGGAAACAAGGTTGACCTTCAATTTCAGAGGTCAAATCTTTATTACAGATTTTATATAGTAGTTTTATCGTGTTCTTCGCTTAATTTGGTCCTAGAAACTTGTAGTTCCTCTTGTAAACTACATTCTTGTATCTTGTAATTAAAAGAGTTGTATTTTTCTCTCCCCGTATAAGTTTCCGAAAGTCCTTAAGGGACGAGACCCTTTTTTCTAAAACTAATTTTTTAAGCAACCAGAATTCAAACGTATCATTTCAAATTATATCAAAAGACCACTCATACGTTTCTAAATAAACAAAAATGAAATTTGTTCTTGCTTGTTCATCACCATAGAGCTCCCGGGAGCTAATGTTTCGGGTTTAGTTGCTTTTAACTTAGACAGGAATTTCCAGTGGCCGGTTTCTTAGTGATTCTAACCAGTCAGGTGTGTACTAGTCTTCCAACAATAAAATCAAATACTAACTTACTTATTTCTATTACTTTTTGGGACTTTGTACCGACATAACATGTCAAGCGGGCACCCTTTGTAAAATACCCGGATTTTTTTTTTCTGGATGGGAACTGCGTTGGTTGCTACGGAAGAAGGGTATCGTGGAAAATAATCAGTTTTCAAACTGAATTTACTTAAAAAATAATAGCTTTATCTAAAAACAATATGCACTGTTTATTGAGTTTCCACGTCTTGACGCTACACGGGCATTAATGTTCGGAAAGCCCCGAAAGCGGGCTTTTTTTGTTTTTTTTATTTTTCACTGCAATTTTAAAGCTACAGATACGAAATTTTGCACACAAGTTCAAAATGACATGGCCTACAATTAAAAAATAAACCCCATATCCTGGCGTTACTATTAGGTTACAAAATTGAGGTTCAACTTTGTTTCCATAATCTCGCGTCACCTTTAGTATGAGGCATAATTGCACCCCTTGAAGGCCAGAAATAACCCTCTTAATAACACGGTATATAAGCCGGTTCACTTACAGGTGATAACCCCAACACTGCCTAGTACTAGCCGTAAAGCTTTCAAGAAGTTTTTTAACCCAAAATTTGGGTTAAAATCTTGTATCCCTTATATTAACCATGCGCATGCGGAATCATATGATTTTATTGGGGTGAGGAGGGCAAAATCGAGCAATTTCGCAAGGCGTCATAATTACAAGCTCCCTAGGTGTAGGTATGAGTATTTATACGAGCGTAGTTCCTATAATGGACATACATAGCATTATGTAGCACTACTATTTAGTAACGTCGTCCAAAAATGATTTCATGGGTAAGGTTTGTGGATCTAGTCCGGTTGTCCGGTATTCATGGCATGCCATGTGAAATTATAGTAGATTCTTAAAGTAATGATAAGGGAGTGGGTGCGTACTAAAACAGAGACCAGTATGATTACATCATTTATGGATCGTCCTAACACCATCCACGTTGTGTAATGTAGACCGTAGACTACGAGACCGTAAAATAAAGTAGTAGCAACCGAGCAGTAGACGGCTACGGCTTGCATTAGACGAAAGACCTCAGACGGCAGAAGCGGAGGCATGCAGTTGCAGTAATTAGACGGCTACGGGATGCATTAGACGAAAGACCTTAGACGGCTGACGGCACGCGATGGAATTTATTTAAGACTGGTATACAGTCCCAATAAGTAATTCTAATATTCTACAATATTTTTAAGGTCTACATAGGTAATACTTGTATACTTGTATATACGTAAGAATATTACCTACTTGAGTACTACATCATAGCAGATTCCTATTACCTTACCGTATATCCTGTAATTGTACGACCCGCGTACTCTTCTTGGCGGTACTACGATTGTATTGCCGCGTATTGCCATAGGATCTTTTTTATAAGTTACTCTCTAACGATAACCAACGCACTACTTGCAAAGCTTCATGCATCTACCACTAACAACAAATTGATGAACAGAATGAATTGAAAATTATTTAAACTTGATAAGCATGCTAGTCACATTTTGTGCCACAAAATCCAAGAAAATTAGCGTTGACATCCTTTCTATCTTGTTAAATCCGCCCACTTGGATTGCATTGTTGGGGATCGATGCAATTTCGCGCTCCATTTCAAAAGCAAAACGGTCTTTAAGTACCACGATTCGCTTTCCTCAGCCAAGGGTTCGGTTCAAGCTCTCTGACATTTTGAGTCACGCCAGAATGGCGCTCTTGTACTTTTTGACGAGTTTTTTAAAATTTCGAAATTTTTAAAATTTTAAAATTTAATTTGTTAAATTTTGAAATGTTTGCCAGATTTTTTCTGTGGGTATAGTCTTTATTGCATTACGCTTTCGTTTTGAATCAAAGTTGTTGAAACATAATTTTAGGATTGACCAAAAAATCTAAAAACTGTGATTTTTGTTAGTTAGGCCATTTTGTGACCAATTCTTGACCGATTTTAATGGATGAGGTGTCAAACAAATCTCGCACAAATTGTCTTTATTTTGGTGTATTGTTGGATATATTTGAGTGATAAACTTGGCTTTTATAGCCTGCAAGAATCGTTCAAATTTACACGGAAAGACAAAGAATCTTGAACCCAAAAATGCTTCCGGAATTGCTCAGATTGAAGAAATGATTCAAAATTTGGAGCTCGCGACAATCGTCAAATGCTTTTTGGATATTTTTCTTTGTTCCCAACCGATTCACAAGATTTCTGTGAAGTAAAAAAAATCCAGCCATATATTATACAGAATTGAAAAACGCATTAAAAAAGTTAAAACAATATTAAACGTTTCTCAGTAGTGCTTAATTACGTGTTCATCGTTTTAATTCCAGTTTTGAGGCGCCGACTACATTTTTCAAGGAAAGCCAGCTGAATGAATACAATAAGGGAGCAATTAAAATAGCCAAAGAATAATTCGAAAATTTCAACGGAACCACAAATTATGTAGAAAAGCGTTGTTTGAAGCTGAGTAGGTAAAGCGTAGTAAAAAAGTTGGGGTGTTGTTGGATCCATTAAAATGAGTGACACAACCCCAGAAACCATTACAAATAACACATGAGGGAAAATTTGAATCAGTAATTCTTGTTTAGAACAATTCGGTAAATTAAAAATTGTTTCATTTTTCTTCCCGACAATAATTCCATTTCACACAACAATGAATTCGTTTAAACGAGTCCCAAACGGATAAATGAAGTAAACTGATAAACTCCAGCCGATGAAAGTCAAGAAATTAAATGAAATATGATTTAAGTTGTCAAAAGGTTTCAAAAGTTGGTTAACAAACCCCCCGCATTTATAAAATGTACAAAGCACATTAGAGATGACGTACAAGTTTGATAATATTAATTTCCACGCTGAGGTAAACTTGCGAATATTTCCCGTTTTAGAGTGAATATCAAATGGAACTAAGCAAAGCTTTGACAAAAGTTTAGTTGTTGTAAAATTGGCTTTACTAAATAGCTTTGCCATTTTAATCAATTATCCGGTACCTAATTTTTTCAATATATTTAGTACACTTTTAAAATTGAAAATAATTCAACATTTAAAAGAATTATAACACAAATTGTCCACACTGAATTTCTTCAAAAATATACACTGTAAATTAAGTAAAACTTAATAGGCTTTAAAAAGTTTGGAAATATTTGCAAGAAGAATATTTGCATCTACTACAAATTTTCGAATGCAAATAACTCATTTTGAATACTGCCCAGCAAACCACGGAAGGCAAATAATAATACGTTTTTGGTCAGATTTTGAGTGGCTGGTCGGAAAACAGTTGGCTATGGATAAAAGTCGGACTTTAAAGTCATAAAACTAGAGGACCGACTTTATAAGCCGTCGGTTGATCCTAGGGAGACTTCTTATGTTGGCCCATAGTCCATCTAATGTCCGTGAAAAGGCGAGATTTTCCACTTTAAATCTGCCCATGCACCACTGGAGTTTTTTAGTAGGGAAATAACGAGTTGTTTTTAGTTGGGTGGCCACGGATGGCCCGACTGCAGCTTTACCGCTACAATGACTCACTAGTCAGTGCTTACAGATGTAGTAGCGCGGGGATTCAGTATTCAGTTTAGTTGCAGAGTAGAATTGTTACCTCGCAACGCAACGGAAACTGTAACCGACAAAACAAATTCGGAAATCCAGTAAGTCAGTTTGTGAATGTTGGTGACCAATTTAGTTATTCCTAACTACAGTCCTGAGTTAATAATTACTTGTATTACGGATCTTTGTGTGATTTTTACGACTTACTGGCTATTACATCCAGAAAAATAAGTGAATAATTGTTTTGTTATCCGCATTTTCACATTAAGCGTAGTGTAGTAGTAATCTCTGCACATTCTGTTCGTTATCTTAGGGATTTAACATTGAAGAATAGTCTTAAATCAAACTGTGCAGTTCATAATAACTGTGAATCACATTTTCTAGTGTTAAATAATTAAAATCAAACAATGTATGCGTAGAACATTACTAATACTACGTTACCTGAAAATGTCGCCACTTAAACTTCTGAGATTTTGATTATTAGCATAGAATATTTAGCAAAACTTGTGACTGCCTTTTAAGGTAGTGTAGTAATATTCTACGCAGGGCTTAATTTTGTTCGATTTTTAGTATTTAACACTAGAAACTGTTGTTCACAGTTATTAGGAACTTCACAGTTTGATTTAAGACTATTCGACAATGTTGAATCCTATAAGATAAAGGACAGCCTGTCCACAGATTACTACTGCTTTACGCTTAATGTGAAAACACGGATGATTGAACAATTATTTACTTATTTTTCCGGATGTGATAATCAATAAGTCGTGAAAATCACACAAAGAGCTGTAATATAAATAATTACAAGTTTTGCTGAATATTCTGTGCTAATAATTCTAATATCAAAATATCACAAGTTAATATTTCAATCATCCGAACCACACATACAGCGTATTTTGTGATAACGCTTTTTATGCTTAAAAATTCGGTGATTTGGATAGTGCTTTATACCGTGTGTGGCATCGGTCAAGTAAATTGTAACGAGATTCAATTAAATCATTATTTTTGTGCGCTAATAACCGTACTCGCCAAATTTTGTGCTCTACGGATATATTAAGGGTTGATGGAATGTAAATGGATGAATTTATGATTTTTGATGGCATTTAGGAAGGGTCAAAGGGGAAATGGGAGGATACCAGTCCGGTAAAAATATGTATTTGAGTGGATGAAAGTCTGATGTAAAGTGGCTATTGGGTGGGTAGCGGTCGAAAATGTAGGAGGTAATTGTTGGCAAAGGAATCAAACGCAGTAGGATACTAAGCAGCCCATTGGCGTTATATAGTCGTTCCACCGTTGGGCCGCTGGTGTTGCATGATAGTCCGGCCACCAGTGTTCGCGGCGACATTTCCAACTTTCTGCCACCTCAAATCGGGACTAGTGGTCCAACCATTATCCGACTATTATTTGCCTAACGTGGTTTGCTGGGTGGTGTGCCTATTGAGGTATCTACTTTCCTTGTATCTTTGTTAGTTCCAAAGGCTTCAGAACTGTACAACTTGTCTGTCCCCTTTCCAGTCGCAATTAAGACAGGTATTTTCAACGTACTGACAAGCATTTATTTCTACAGTTAGCACAATACTTTTATTTTATCGACGAGGATATGTTTAGAAAAGCATTAAAAAATTGGCAAGCTTCAATCTATAGCTAGTCATTAAAGTTTTGATGAGTTTGACAGTTTAATAAATACATACATAATTATTGGGGAGCGATTAACTAGGAAGTGTGTCCTATTTGGCCATCACAAATTATGTATTTTCCAAGTCCGCCTATTCGCTTAAAAATATCACCAAATAATGTTTTACTCTAGACAGCTCCCTATATTTACAGCTCACGTCGGAATTTCATACCTAATTTACCCGTAGATTAAGCACCCATTTCCAGTTTGGAAAAAAAATTTTTGTTAGTATCCTTGACACCATATTTGTTTTACATGCTTCTATAAAAGCAGGTGAATTTCTAGTATCGGCATTAAATTGCAAAGCTTTTATTATATAACTTTATTAAACTTTACAAAGTCATCACTAGTATTTTGTCTGTAAGCTACAACACCGTTTTGCTCAATATTACACAATAAATAAGCACCTGGACAAGCTGCATATTATTTTTAAAGTTCCGAAAGATTCTATTTACATATTTTTAAAAGGTCCAAAAGTAAAAGGTTCTATTTGAATGTTTTGAAAAGTACAAAATTCTCTATATGTATATTTTTAAAAAAATTCCAAAACGTTCTATTTACATGTTTTTAAAAAGTCCAAAAGCAAAACGTTCTATTTACATGTTTTTAAAAAGTTAAAAAGTAAAAGGTTCTATTTACATGTTTTTAAAAAGTGCAAAATGCTCTATTTGCATGTTTTTGAAAATTCCAAATTGTTCCTACCTATCTACATAATTTAGCAACCTTTGGCAATTCTCAACTGAATTAGACATGCGATATGTCATTTTGAAGCTCGTAAAAAATAAAAAATATAAAATTCTTTGAAAATTTAAAATTATTTAATTTACTATTTGTTTTAATTATAATTAACTTTAAATCTGCAATATTAAATTAAAGCTTTGATAATTTGCGCGTCAATCATAATACATATTATTCTACTCTTAATTGCCGTCATTTTGATCTATCACTTGTCCATAGTTGCAGAGAGTTACCGGTCGAAATTTGACATTTTAGGTTTCGCGGGAAATTTAAATTTTCATTATTCCCTTATTCCTACCTATCTACATGATTTGATTGACTTTTAAGTTACTCAACAGAATAACATATACAATACATCATTTTAAAAACTAAAACATTCCTTTAAAATTGAAAATTAGTACATCTATTTTTTTAATTGCAATTAAATTTAAATTTGCAATTTTAAAATTAAACTTTAAAAATTTTGCGTCAATGTTAACTAACGTTATGTTACCTGAATTTAAAGTATTTTTTGTATGAAGTTTACGCGGGAAAAATTTATATAAGATTTAATGACACATTCAACTAAATCAAACTGCTTAATATTGCTGTTAAGGCTACCTATCTACATAATTTAGCAACCTTTGGCAATTCTTAACCGAATTAGACATGCGATATGTCATTTTGAAGCTCTTTTAAAATAAAAAATATGAAAATATCCCCTTATTTCTACATGTCTACATAATTTCTCTCATTTTTGCATTTCTCAATGACATTTGACATGCAATATATGATTTTGAAGCTCTTAAAAACAAAGAATTTATTTAAATTGAAATTTATTACATTTAATTTTTTTTAATTATAATTAACTTTTAAATAGCAATTTTTTAATACCGATTTTAGCATTAAAGAGTAATACCCCATATTACTGTTAGGGCTACCAAAAAACAAGGGCTTTAGCCCTTGTTTTTTTTATCTAATATACTCCAAAACACTTATGTATAGGTTTTTTTTTAAAGTTTGAAATTTTCTATGTATAACTTTCAAAATTTTGATATTTTAATTTCTTTTTGCAGATAATGTATTATGAAGTTTGTGTGTAGCTAAAAATGGATATAGATCATTTGGATTCTTCACACCCGATACACCGTATTTCTTATAATACCTTCCGTGTCTCTTTTACCTTTATCTTTGATTAAATAAAATGAAATTAAGAAACATTGCATCCTAGGTTCGTGTCTCTTATATGACTTCCGGATCTGTGAATAAAAGCTTGACGTAACTACCGCACAGGCTGGGGGAGGGGAAGTGAGGTATTAGAAGAGATACGTTGGTACTATGCTTCGCTGATGCCAATGCGGATTGGTTATTAAACTGATCGATGTTGCATTGCTGGTACTTTGTTACCTTTGCGTAATTAAGTTTTTACTACTATATCTAAAAATTATATGACTATATAATTACACATACGCTATTACTATAAATACGCTATAAGCGCCTAATAATATTATGTAACTGTATGTACTACTACTTTAAATGCTCAACAACAAAAATGTATAAAGGACCAAATTGCATTTTAGTTAAAGTATTGATTTAACTATATATATAGGCATATGACCTCCACATAATATATTTTAATTATTAACAACTACTAAATAGAATAGGCATAGGTGATAAGGGACAGCCCACAAATGACGTCATTGATAGGGTCAGTTGGTCTATTTGATGATTTTATCACTGATGACACAGTAGCCCATGTTAAAGGTAGCCATTTGCGCAGTGGTTAAAGCTGAGATGACTAAGGGTCAATAGGGTCTTAAAAATGGTGATTTCTTGATAAGATCATTTGTCGACAATCCCTAATACGGTCACAATGCTATGCAATGTTGTAAATTGTAAAATAATAGTTATATAGTATCTATAGTTCACACTTTTGTCTGTCCCGTCATGTCAACAAAGTACATTAAATTGACTCTTCAAAGTCCATGAGACATTGAACATAATCATCAATGTGAAATTGGTTTCAAATTGAAATGGTCTATGAAATTAGGACTTATAAATGATGTTTTCTCCACATTTTTTCAAAACATTGAAACTTTTTGATTTTTTTTTAAATCCTGAAATTACTTTTTAAAAAAGAGTCTAAACGTTTGAAAACATCAAATTTTGTCAAACTCGGATGAGAACTGTAGAAGTGTTGTCGAAAGTATTGGATGATATTTTAATGATCGCTCTGAAAGGATCAATAACCAGTACAGGTTGGTCTGGCGGTTGACTAGGAGGGTGATTCCTTCTGGTTAAGCAACAGTCCAAGCGCATTCTGAAATGGATGGGTGACCTGTGCTTGGTAATCCTGCAAGGCTCGGTGATATGTACGTTGCAGGTCCTAGAGGACAAGATTTTCGGAGTCACTTCTCTAGGCTTTCTAGAGTTCTCTTCTCTAGAAAAAGTAGTCAGAAATAATAAAATCAAATACAAAAGTAACGACTATAGTGAGTAGTAATTAGTTCAAAGCTGTCTTTCCCTGGAAATTAGTGAAAATTCGCTGTGTGGAGATGACGTTAAAGCAATTACTTTACTTTACTTTACAATAAGGATTTATAATTATCATTTATATACTTGAAATTTATGAGTGTAGGCGGCCGGATATGTTTTCCTTTGTTTTACGAAAATTTTAAAATTATGATAAGAAAGTATTGTTTTGTATACTGAGCTGCAAGGCTATTGCAATTGTGCAACAGTGACTTAATAAAGTTTTTTCTCTCTACAGGGCGGTAGCATGTTAAAATTGGATTTGTTTTTAAACTTTGACCGGCTACTGTGACCAAACAACGCAAAATGAAGTCGATTTACTTTGGATCTCTACTATTTAAAAGTAGCATGATTTTTGTAGACATGAAGTTTTGAAATTGGCAGGTAAAACCAATCCCTTGTTAGACCCGCACATTATTATAAAATATACGATTATTGTAAGTGGGTATCTATTACTATCTATGCAAATTAGGTTAAAATTAATTATTGGTAAACACTAGGGCCTTCAGTAAAATGAAAGAATACTTTACGGTTTAGTATCCTATACATACATACGGAAGGCGAATTTATGTTTCTTGTGTCTTTTGAAATGAGATCAAACGAATTCGTGAAATTCATTTGTATTCTTACGCCATTAAAAATAATTATTCCTACCTATCTACATAATTTACGGGAATTTTGAAACTTTTGCAATACTGGACCAATTTCATCGAGCCATATATCATTCGAAAGGTAATCACTAGTATTAGAATTCAAATAACAGAATGCGCCTCCATTATAACAAAACGTTTTCAAAATAACGGTCTTTTAATTTGAAAATGCCGCCAAAATTGTGTTTTATGGGTCACAATCAAAAAACAAAAAAAATGGTGTCTGCTTATTTTTGAAGAGCTTTCAAATGATATATCACTCGACACAGTCTGTTAACTTTTTTTAATTTGCAATTATGTTATTTAAAAACCATTTGAAAACTAATAACTACCGTGCGTGCACACTAAGTCATTTAGATTTGCCAAATTGTTACCGTTCGAATGGTATATCATGTTTGCGTAAGTTTACTGAGTGACCGGTCGAAATCTTCATTTAACACAATATTTAATGTTTTGGCGGGAAATTCAGAAATTTCAATATTAAATTTTTGGATTTATTAAGAATATAAAAATGGCTGTGCGTAAATCGTCACAGCTAACCCGTTTACGGCTTCTTTCCTTTAATTTACAACCTGTTAATTGACAACTATTTGGCGGCAAATTCAAAATTTTTAATCTCGCTGTTAAGGCTGCCATTAAACAAGGGCTTTAGCCCTTGTTTTTTTTAATGATAATTCCCTTAATCGCGTTATATTTCTTTGCTTGACACTAATTATTATTTTTTAAATTAGTCTAACGATAAGCAATGCACTACTCGAATAACTGCATGCATCTATTGCCACTAGGAACAACATAAAATGATGGACACAATTAAATGAGAATTATTTAAATGTAATGAGCAAGCTAGTCACATTTTGCGTCACGAAATCCAAGAAAATCAGCGTCGACATCGTTTCCATCTTGTTAAATCTCCCCACTTGGATTCCAATGTTGGGGACCGAGGCAATTTCCCGCTCCATTTCAAAAGTAAAACGGACTTTAAGTACCACGATTCGCTTTCCCGAGCGAAAGGTTCGGTTTAGGCTCTCTGACATCTTAAGTGACACCAGAATGGCGCTCTTGTATTCCTTGACAAGTTCTGAGATCTGAAATGCTTTTTCGTAGACCACTGAGTAGAAAACCACGCAAGAACAGCCAAGGAGAGCATTCAGAGACGCGAGAAAAACGTGTTGGTCATGGAATTTGATCGCCACAAATAATCCAAGAATTGACATGGACAGAAAAATAATCTTGAACCAAAAATGCTTCCAGAATTTCTCAGAATAAAGAAATGATTCAACATTTGGAGCTGGCGGCAGTCGTCAAACGCCTCGAGAATATTTTCTTTTGTTATTGTTCTTATCCGATTCTTAAGATTTCTGTTAAACACAATGGATACAATTAAAGCCGGAAACTCATCAAGTAAGTTAAAATTAAGCGTCACTTACGCGTTCATCGTTTTAATTCCAGTTTTGAGTCGCGAGCTACATTTTTCAAGGAAAGTAAGCTGAATGAATGCGACAGTATAGATGTTAAAATCGTCAAATAATAATGCAAAAAACTCAGTGGCACCACAGAGTCATCATCAGAGCCGCTAACTCTTTCTTCTACTGGTAGAAAACTAAAACAACATGTAGTAGTACGTAGCGTTACCTTGCAAGTAGGGGCAGCATAAGTGGTAGATCAAGTATCAAAACTCTATATCTGAATTTATTTACGTTTACCTTATTTTAAAAACGGCGTATCTCCAACAATTTCGTTCCAGAAATATGTCAAATATTGGATATCCTATTTCGCTTTCGAAGTTTCGGATAGTGGCGTAACTATGTCTAGTGTGTATAGTGGTGAGTATTGTAACTGCAAGGTACAAGCGGTACAATGCTAAATAAGTGGTTACTTCGTGTTCTGGAGACTGTTTAGTTGATGCAGTGTAAGTGAGGAGTGCATGATTTATTTCAAATTGTTTTGAGCTTATATACTCAGCCGCGTGCTAGGAAATACATTGATAAAGCTAATTAACAGTTAATTAATTGATGACAAATAGTTAATTAAGTTATTTAAATTAATTAATTTCTAGGAAATACATTGATAACGTTAATTATTATGAACTTAATTTATGACTAATAGGTAATTAAGTTATACAATTAATTAATTTCTAGGAAATACATGAGTAAGTGAACATGTAAGAAATATCATATTGAGTAATGAACGTGTAAGAAATACCGTAGTGAGTAATAAATATGTAAGAAATACCACAGTGAGTAACGTAATTATTCTTAATTAACTACACGGAAGTCACTTCCTAATTAATAATACGGAAGCTAATTAGACAGATGTCACTTCTTAATTAATTATACGGAAGCTAGTACTTAACTAATCAGAAGAAACCAATGCTTAATTAATTAAACAGAGTGGCAGTATATAATTAGAAACCTATAGGTTATACAAATGTGCATGTATATGCCTATTAGACTTAACATTAATACAGACTGGAAATAGTAGAATTAGACACATTTCTGTCTATATGCAGTGTAAGTGAGGAGTGCATGATTTATTTCAAATTGTTTTGAGCTTATATACTCAGCCGCGTGCTAGGAAATACATTGATAAAGCTAATTAACAGTTAATTAATTGATGACAAATAGTTAATTAAGTTATTTAAATTAATTAATGTCTAGGAAATACATTGATAACGTTAATTATTATTAACTTAATTTATGACTAATAGGTAATTAAGTTATACAATTAATTAATTTCTAGGAAATACATGAGTAAGTGAACATGTAAGAAATATCATATTGAGTAATGAACGTGTAAGAAATACCGTAGTGAGTAATAAATATGTAAGAAATACCACAGTGAGTAACGTAATTATTCTTAATTAACTACACGGAAGTCACTTCCTAATTAATAATACGGAAGCTAATTAGACAGATGTCACTTCTTAATTAATTATACGGAAGCTAGTACTTAACTAATCAGAAGAAACCAATGCTTAATTAATTAAACAGAGTGGCAGTATATAATTAGAAACCTATAGGTTATACAAATGTGCATGTATATGCCTATTAGACTTAACATTAATACAGACTGGAAATAGTAGAATTAGACACATTTCTGTCTATACTCCCGCCCTTGATATATATAAGGTATATAAATCAAATAATTTTGCCAGCAAAGTCATTTAAAAATGAAGCAAATACAAAACAAGGTGTCGAATGCACCACGGGGTTATTAGAAGTGCATAACAAAGTAACAAAATATGCAAGTCAAAACATAAACATCGTTGAGGTCAGTTAACGTTTGTATGGCGTTGCTTTGGAAAGTGTAAGAGCGTATGGTGTCTTTTTTGGCAGACTGAACAACCTTTATCGCTAGTGCAATCTTTGGTTGAGTGGTCTAGTAGGCAGTTTTTGCATCTGTTGCTCGGTTCAACCCACCTAATGCGTTGTGTATGGTCCATGTTGAGAAAAAGAGAACATTCTTGGGTGCGATGATCAATGGCTGCGCAAACCTTACACATTTGACGCTTTTCTGAGTTACGTTTGCGTCGAGGTTCGCGCTTTGGGACAGACTGTGCATGTTTTTGTGGAACAAGTTGTTTTTTTGTTTTATTCTCAAGGCTAGAAACGACTGAATTCTGTACTGTAGAGTTACACGAAGTGTTTCCAGCAGAATCAACTGTGGCATGCATTACAAGCCGATTAGGGTTAGTTGAATAGGGTTTTTGGTGAGACCTATTTGAATGAGGACTTTGAATTAAAGGTTGGGTTTCCTCTTCGTCACAACTAGATTCACTCGAAGTGTGACTATTAGGAGAATCACTGTTAGTGTTGCTTGTGATAGTGTCACTGGATGTAGAACTGGTTGTAGAGTCACCAGAATTGTAATCGTCAGAGTACATTGTGTTGCCTAGACAATTCTCTCTAGAGCTATGAAAATGGTGTACAGGTGGTGCTATAGAGCTATTGATTTTGATTTCTTGTGTCATGCCTATGTTTTTTGCCATTTTTAATAAAAATTGAATACAAGTCTCTAAAGTTGGAATTGAATTATCTGGGAGACTTTGGTTAAATTCCGAAATAGTGCGGCTATCCAGGCGGGCCATGATAAAGTGAAGGTAGAGTACCTCTGCTTCATTAACATTGCCCAAGTTGATTTGCTCTAATTGAGCTCGTGTCGTACGAACTACGTTAACTAGTTTGTGAAGTCCGCTTTCTGACTGTGACATCATTGCCGGCAGCTCGAGTAATGGTTTTATTGACAATGCTGCTTGCTCCCTTGGAGAGTTGTATCTTGTTTCCATCCGGGTCCATGCAATTTCCCAGTTTCCCTCAGTTATTTGAAGATCTGAAATGTTTTCAATTGCCGTGCTATCTTTAAGAGCGTCAAGTAGAAGTCGTAACTTGTCCACTTTAGCGTAATGTGTGGAGGAGATTACCAGTGCTGTGAATTGACCTTTGAATGCGGCCCACTCATTGTGTAGGCCTGAAAACGTAGGAAGACTGAGTTTTGGTGTTTGCAATTGAGTGACCAAAGTTGCTGACTGGAGCTTATGAGATAGTGTAACCAGTTCAACGCGAACTTTATTGTATGCGTCATCTAAATGTGTTTGAGTGTTAAGGGCTCTTGTGAGTTGAAGATCTTCATCAACGCTTTGTGTGGCCGGAATGTTTTTGAACAATTTATAGCAATTTGTCATTTGATTAGAGATTTCCGGTCCCATGATTTTGAGATCTTCAATGTAGAGCGCAACGTCAACAGCCGTTAGAAGAGTAGGAGGATCAGCGTAGTGTGCTGTCACCCGTGATTGGATAACCGCAATCCGGGTTTCCAATGCATTGTGGGTGGCTAGGTGAAGTTCTTTAGCCATTGTTATATCCGTCAGTGGAGGCGGAGGCGTAGGTGGAGCCGTAGGACCTGGTGGTGGCGGCGGCGCTGGCGGGCCTGGAGTGTTGCCGTTTCCTGTACTGTTTTGTTGGTTGTCTGGTGTTGATGGCACGCCGTCTGACGGTTGTCTGTCTTCTTGTCTGTCCGGGTTTGGTTGTTCCGCTTCGTCGTCAGAGTCTGCAGGATCCGAATTTGGGTTGCCTGGATTACCTGAGGTCTGTTGTTAAGTAGTGTTAGTGTTTGTGTGATTGTTTGTGTCAATTATAGTGATGTCGGCAACGTCGATTTCTTCTAGAGTGTCTTCGTCGTCTTCGGTATTAGATGACTCAGAGCTGTTACTGTAGTCAGGTAGCTCGGCTAGGGTAAATCTAGACTGATACCCGGAATCCTTTTTTGGTGTGCTGGTTCGTTGTGGTTTTAGTGCTGGGGTATCGTTACTGTAAAACGATGTTTCGGCTGAAGTAGATGGCCGTGAGGATGTGGCTTCCGTTCGCGAAATTCTAGGTACTGATATTTAGCGTCTTCAAGTTGTGCATTAGCGTATTGTTCATTGAATGCTGTGGCTATTTGAAATTCAAATCTATTGAGGAGCTGATAGGGTGTTACAACAAAGTTAAAGTTGCGTCTCTGATTGACTTCAGAGACGATTTGATGAAATCGTTCAAGATTGCGTTGTCTGCGGGCAGCAGCTTTCTCCTTGGATGCTTGTGACGTCCCTCGACGACTTGAGGAAGAGGTGTTTAGGCTGTCTTCAAAGCCTGGTAAAAGTTGTTCGGACTCAGATGTCGGTTGTTTTTTCGACCTCTAGGTTTATATTCTAATGGGGCTGGGGCCACTTGAGGTGATCGTTCGTGATCCTTGGGGTTATTGCAACGTAAAAGCCGTATCTGAGGAGGCGTAGGTTCATCTCCTGGTTGCATGATCCATCATGGTGGGGTAAGTGATGAACACGAAAGTAGTGGGGGGGATAGTGTGAAGGAGAGTGTACGTTAATAGGGTACCGTAACTCTTTATAAGTCGTATTTGTGTACGAACCTGGTGTTGCCCTGATAGTCAAATGGTCCTAGACTGATCAGGAGAAGTGTTAGATAGAGTGTGCTGTACGTGACACAAAACAAGCCAGAGTAGTCGAAGCCAGAATGTCAATTCCACGATGTCCACGACGCGTCGACTCGAGGTGAACGGGTAGAATCAGCCTGGTCCAGTTGAAGAAGGTAGTCTGGTACGTAGAGCGGAGTGAAGATGGATGGAAAGATCGCTGGAGCCGTTAAAACGCACGAGCAGTCTTCCACCCCCAAAAAACAAAGAAGAACACGAAGAAACCGAGAACCGGGTAACGAAGGTTCGTTCGGGGAGCCAATATAGTTACGGATAGTGGCGTAACTATGTCTAGTGTGTATAGTGGTGAGTATTGTAATTATTCTTAATTAACTACACGGAAGTCACTTCCTAATTAATAATACGGAAGCTAATTAGACAGATGTCACTTCTTAATTAATTATACGGAAGCTAGTACTTAACTAATCAGAAGAAACCAATGCTTAATTAATTAAACAGAGTGGCAGTATATAATTAGAAACCTATAGGTTATACAAATGTGCATGTATATGCCTATTAGACTTAACATTAATACAGACTGGAAATAGTAGAATTAGACACATTTCTGTCTATATGCAGTGTAAGTGAGGAGTGCATGATTTATTTCAAATTGTTTTGAGCTTATATACTCAGCCGCGTGCTAGGAAATACATTGATAAAGCTAATTAACAGTTAATTAATTGATGACAAATAGTTAATTAAGTTATTTAAATTAATTAATGTCTAGGAAATACATTGATAACGTTAATTATTATTAACTTAATTTATGACTAATAGGTAATTAAGTTATACAATTAATTAATTTCTAGGAAATACATGAGTAAGTGAACATGTAAGAAATATCATATTGAGTAATGAACGTGTAAGAAATACCGTAGTGAGTAATAAATATGTAAGAAATACCACAGTGAGTAACGTAATTATTCTTAATTAACTACACGGAAGTCACTTCCTAATTAATAATACGGAAGCTAATTAGACAGATGTCACTTCTTAATTAATTATACGGAAGCTAGTACTTAACTAATCAGAAGAAACCAATGCTTAATTAATTAAACAGAGTGGCAGTATATAATTAGAAACCTATAGGTTATACAAATGTGCATGTATATGCCTATTAGACTTAACATTAATACAGACTGGAAATAGTAGAATTAAACACATTTCTGTCTATGTATTATTGTAAATGAATTTACTGTAATATCCCTTACGCAGCTACCATTAAAGTGAATTTAAAAACTTTAAAAGTTTTTTTGAAAACTGCATTAGGAAAGGAAGCTACCTCTAAAGTAATGGGTTTCTAATTATTTTAAGAAAAAGCAATTTAAATTTATTTCTAATCGGAAGATACTTGCCTAGATTAGATAAATATTTAAATCTGTAAGCACTATTTTAATTTGTTACGTTAAATTTAATTTAAACTCGATAGTTACTGTTGTATTTCAGCAATATTTAAAAAATATAAATTCAAATAAACTTCGGCGAACCATTAATTTAGCTGGGATAAAATTTACATTCGAGTTCTTTAATCTTTAAGAATATTTGCATTTACGACCACATGCGCATAAAAGACAAATAGTTTGGACGATATCACTTGTATATATCGTGATACTAGAAAGAAAATTACTGTCGTGTTTACGGTGCGGTGCTAATAATACTATAATTTATAACTATACATTTGCATTGTTCACATTCGTTTTTCTAAACACTGTAAGGTTGGCAATATTAATTATTAAAAAGCTCTCGCCACTTCTACATTTATTGCAAGCGGTGCACTACCTGCAAAACTTCGTGCATCTGTTGTTACAAGTAGCAACTTAAAATAATTAAAAACAATAAATGGAAACTAATTAAATGTAATGAGCAAGCTAGCAACATTCCGTGCCACAAAATCCAAGAAAATCAGCGTTGACATCCTTTCCATCTTGTTAAAGCGCCCCACTTGGATTACAATATTGGGGATTGACGCAATTTCCCGCTCCATTTCAAAAGTAAAAGCATCTTTTTGAACCATGATTCGCTTTCCACGACGAAGGATTCGGTTCAGGCTCTCTGACATCTTGAGTGTCACCAGAATTGAGCTCTTGTACTTCTTGACGAGTTCTGGGATCTCAAAAGCTTTCTCGTAGGCAACTGAGTAGAAAAGAACAGAGGAACAGCCAAAGTATCCATTTAGACACGCAAGAAAAATGTGTTGGTCATGGAATTTAATCGCAACAAATAATCCAAAAATTGACATGGAAAGAAAAAGTATTTTGAACCCAAATATGCTTCCAGAATTACTCAGATTGAAGAAATGATTCAAAATTTGGAGCTGGCGACAATCGTCAAACGCCTCCTGAATATTTTGTTTTGTTCCCAGCCGATTCTTAAGATTTCTGTAAAATACAAGAAATATTATTATAACTTAAAAAGCATTAAATAATTTAAAATTAAATTATTATTGTACTTACGTGTTCATCGTTTTAATTCCAGTTTTGAGTCGCCGAGTGCATTTTTCAAGGAAAGTAAGCTGAATGAATGCAATAATGTAGCCATTAAAAAAGCCAAAGAATATTGCAAAGAACTCAATGGAACCACATAATATGTAGAAAAGCGCTGTTTTAAACTGAGTCGGTAAGACGTAGTAAAACAGTTGTGGTGTTGTTGGGTCCATTAACATAAATGACACAATCCAAGTAACTACCACAAATGCAACTTGAGGGAAAAATTGAATAAGTAGTTCTTGTTTAGAAAAATTACGTAAATTAAAAATTGGTTCATTTTGACTTTCCTTTTCTTCAATAATTATTCCATTCCACACGACAATTGTGTCGTTTAAATGAGTCCGAAACTGATAAATGAAGTAATTTGATAAACTCCAACCGATGCAAATGAGTAAATGAAATGAAATGTGATTGAAATTCAAGCTGTCAAGAGGTTGCAATATTTGGTTCACAAATCCCACACATTTATAAAATGTGCACAGCACAAAACAAGTTACACTAAAGTATGACAACTTTAATTTCCACACTGAGGTAAACTTGCGAATGTGTCCCGTTTTAGAGTGAATATCAAATGGAACAAAGCAAAGCTTTGACAGAAGTTTGATAGTTACAAAATTGGCTTTACTAAATGACCTAGACATTTGCATCGACGACTGAATTTGATTTTTTCTATCTTATTTCCAATGAATTTGTTTTATTGCTTGGTTAAAAACTTTATTGAGAAGTTACCTTCAAAAAAATGCCTTTTTTGCTATTTTCAGACAACCAAATTTGAATTGCTAAATCAGACGCTTGTCTGAGTAGTCAAATATTTGAAATCCGAGATGTTAAATTTAAATCCAATTCATACTGTTATATTGTAGCAAAGCTTCAAAAATAAAAATAAAATTTGAGGTACGATTAATGCAGCTCTACTAAATAATTCTTTCAAGTTAAGTAGGTAAGATTATTTGCATCTACTACCAACTACTGAATACAGACAACTCATTTTGAATATTGGTGAACCACTTCAGATACAGATACGGCTATGTTTAGAAAAGCATTGTAGAATTGTTTAACGTATTCATATCATTTATATGTTATGAATTTATGTAATAGTTAATATTAGTAACATTTTAAAATAATGTTATTCTTTGTTTTTCAATAATCATAATTATTAACTTGTGTGAATGATGTGTTTTGTTCTTACTGTGTCTTCATGACAAGCACAATAATATATACGGGCCAGTTGTAAATGATCATTTACTTTCCCTCTATATAGTCATCAAATTTTAAATGTGACAGTTTAATAAATGCATCAACATTGGGAAGCGACTAACTAGTAAAAGTATCTTATTCGGTCATCACAATATGTATTTCGCATGTCCGCCCATTCGTTCTTAAATATCATGAAATACTGTTTGTGCTCTGGACTCCTGGACAGTTCCCTGCTAACGTCTAACGTTGTCATTAGTGCCTAATTGACACGTGGATTGAGAGCCCATTGACGTCAACAAAAGCGATTTTTGTGTGGTCCAAAGCTTTGCTCAAAGCTGTGCTCAATGTATTTTTTATTTGGCTAACCTAATTATTATGGTTTACATTTTGTTAGCCTCTGCGTCAATTAGACCTAATTTTTCAAAATAACTAATATTAGCTAAAATAATTAAGAAATGACTTTATTTCAGTTAGTTTAAAAATTTACAAAGTTTCAAAACTTTTAGATCAAAATTTCAAAACAATGCATGGTAGATATGGGAGGGCAGGAGTGGGCAGTCTGACCGTGAGTTTGAATAATAGGCAAATATGTACAATGAGAGTCTACTATTTAAGACAATACGGTTCTTCTCTATCTTTTCATTTTTGTTTTTTATTATTTTAAAATTTGTATTAAAAAATTTTAACCTTGAGCAGTTGTATATAAAATACCAATATTCTGCATAAACAGAACATGAAGGAAAACTGATTTTGTATTTACAGTGAAAATAGTATGTTTACACATGTACGTACATTTTTCATATTCATATTTGTGAATGTGAAGGTTGGCAATACATAACAAAGTTTCAACATAACTTAGGACAAAATTACTAATTTTTAAAATTAACATTAACCTATGCACAGCCTAAGTTTCGATTTTTTAAGTTTAAATGTTTTGTCAATAAACTCTTAATCTAATGTTCTAGTAATAACAACAACAAAAACTAAAAATAGTTCAAATATTCTAAAATATTTTTACGTGCTAGTTAATACATATTATAGTTGCATGAGGTCTTGTGAATATTAAAGAAATACATTCTAGCAGATTCATATTAGCTGCTTTTTAATTCCACAATGTTCTATTTAAGCACTTTCAAACTCATGATATTTTATACATTTGTAGATAGTGAATTTTGTTCTAGCTGAAAATGGTTATGAATCATTTTGATTCTTCATAGATGATAAATTGGCCAAGCACTATAAAATTTATTATTCGTTCTTTTTTATATTTTATGTTGCAACTGCAAGTTGCAATCGATACTTCCTATTTGATTAATAGTGTGCAAATAACCCACAATTATTTTTAATTAAAATAAATAGTACCTCTCAATGCAAAAAGTACCTCTCTGACTCTGGCGTTATTTAAAGTATTGTGAAGCATGCAATTATGTACATAATACTCCTATTAAAACGACGGAAATAATTTTAGAAAATCATTAACGAATTTTGGCGAGTATTTTCATGAGTTTGGCAGTTTAATTAAAATAATAACATTGGGAAACGACTGAATATTAATTAAATATTATTCGGCCATTACAAATATATATTTTCAACGCCCATCGCAATTACGTTTCTAGTCTCTTCCCAAATTAATTCATAATTCATAAAATTCATTTGCATTTTTACAATTTGAAAAATAGTTGCAACTAATGATAATTCCCTTAACCGCGAAATACTCCTATTCTAACCTTCGCTTATTTTTTAAAAGTTAGTCTATAAACAATGAAGCACTACTTGCACAATTTCTAGAATCTGCTGCTACCAGCATCAACTTAAGTGGATGAACAGAATTAAACGAAAATTATTTAAATGTGATGAGCAAGCTAGCCACATTCTGCGTCACAAAATCCAAGAAAATCAACGTAGACATCCTTTCCATCTTGTAAAATCGTCCCACTTGGATTCCAATGTTGGGGATCGAAACAATTTCCCGCTCAATTTCAAAAGTAAAACGATCCCTTTGCATCAGGATGATTCGCTTCCCCCAACAAAGTTTTCGTTGCAGGGTCTCTGACATCTTTAGAGACATCAGAATGACGCTCTTGTACTTCTTGACGAGTTCTGGGATCTCAAACGCATTCTCGTAGGCAACTAAGTAGGAAACCAAACCATAGCTCCCAAGAAGTGCATTTAAAGACGCAAGGAAAACGTGTTGGTCATGGAATTTTATCGCCACAAACAATCCAAGAATTGACAAGGAAATAAAAAGAATCTTGAACCCAAAAATGCATCCAGCATTGCTTAGATTAAAGAAATGATTCAAAATTTGAAGCTGGCGACAATCGTGGAGCGCCTCCTGGATTTTATCTTTTTCTTCGAACAGATTGTTAAGATTTCTGTAAAATACAAAACTACAGTTATATGCAGAATTTAAAAACGCACTTAATAAATTTAAAAAAAACGATTAAACGTTATAAATAATTTAAACTTACGTGTTCATCGCTTTGATTCCAGTTTTGAGGCGGCGAGTACATTTTTCAAGGAAAGTGAGCTGAATAAATGAAACAATGTAGCCATTATACAAGCCAAAGAATGCTCCAAAAATCTCAATGGAACCGCAAATTATGTAAGAAAACGTTGTTTGAAGCTGAAGCGGTAGAACGTAGTAAAAAAGTTGGGGTGTTGTAGGATCCATTAACATAAACGAGACAATCCCAGTAGCTACCACAAATGCCACTTGAGGGAAAGTTTGAAGAAATAGTTCTTGTTTAGAAAAATTCCGTAAATTAAAAATTGGTTCATTTTCTGGTTTATTTTTTTCTTTTCCTCCAACAATAATTATTCCATTCCACACAACGATGAATTCGTTTAAATGAGTCCCAAACTGATTAATGAAGTAAGATGCTAAACTAAGGCCGACGCAAGTCAAGAAATGGAATGAAATGTGATTAAAATTCAAGCTGTCAAAAGGTTTTAAAATTTGGTTAACAAACCCCACACATTTATATAATGTACACAGCACAAAACAAGTTACGTTAAAGTATGACAACTTTAATTTCCACACTGAGGTAAACTTGCAAATTCGTCCAGTTCTAGAGTGAATATCAAATGGAACAAAGCAAAGCTTTGATAGAAGTTTAATTGTTATGAAATTGGCTTTACTTAATGGTGTAGTAGTAGTAGCCATTTTTATCGGATATCGATAACCTAATTTTTTGTACTGTTTTATTTATTTCAATTGTTATTATACATTTTTTTTTCAAATATATTTTTTATTTTGATACACTTTCAAGTTTCAAGATTTAAAATAATTTTATTACAAAGTTTAAAACAAACTTTTCACTTTGAATTTCGCCAAAAATATGCTTTGCAAATTATACAGTTCTAAATGGAATTTCAATAGTTTAGTCTATCTTGTGAAACATGAAATGACTGAAGGACTTCAAATATTAATAAATGGCAATGTTATTATTATAGCAGCTATGTATGAGAGCTCTATACGGTTAAAAATAAATTCCGACTTCCGACTTGGCCGACTCTTCTAGCATTTATTAAATATTCAAGACATGTGTCAATTTATTTTCCAAAAATTGGAAGGAATAATCAAATATTTGGTAGGAGTGTCAATGAAATTATAGTCTTTCTTGATAAACACTCTTACGTAAGGGATAGTCTCTGGTGTTGTTTAAAGTATTCTAAAGCGTTTGACTTTTTTGGTATGCAATTATGTACATAATACTCCTATTATAACGACGGAAATATTTTTAAAAAATAATAAACGAATTTTTACGAGCTTTAATGTATGGCTAGGCATGAATATTTTGATGAGTTTGGCAGTTTAATTAAAACACTTATATTGGGAAATGACTAACTATATTAAGTAAATCTTATTCGGCCATTACAAATATATTTTCAACGTTCATCTATCCGTCTATAAGAGTAAGAATTATTACCAAGTTAACAGAAAACTCTGTTACCATAGCCTAACCGATGGTCTGTCCAGCTTTATTTGTCGTGGGCATTGTTCGTCTAAATACCCGGGAAATTCTCTCATCCATATTTTAAAGCTCATGGAGAGAAAGCTGAGAACCAATAATGGTGAAGCGGCTTTTACAAGTACATAGTAATAAAGACGACCATCTTAATTGCATTCGCCACATTTCAAGCATGGCTCATGCACACTCATACGTATCCCAGAACTACGCCAAATGTCCGGGTAGCATACGCCTGGGTAGGAAATGTCCGAGTAGGAAATTTCTGTGTAGCATACGTCTAGGTGGGATTCGTGTTTCATTTTTTATTTTTTTATTTTGGTAAAACTAAAATTACCAATAATTATCAAGCCCTGGTATGTTTCCCGAGAATGAAAATTAATATTACTTATTCCTGGTTTTGTCAAATCTTGGTATTTCCTGATTTTCAACTCAAAATTTCCTGCTTCTTCCTGTATTTTTTAGGGCTAAATTTCCCGATTTTTCTAGATTGTTGGTCAAAGATTTGTAGTGATGGCTGGTTTAGGAATAGAAGTGCCGGAGGTGCCGGTCTTGGTTCTTCAGGTTACTACTTGCATTCTAAAAAAAACCTGCAGACTTCCTGAAAAAATCTACATACAACATCCAACGTTTGAACGTTCTCCCCTGCTCAAACTTCGCGCTCCAAACCACCAACGTGAACATAACGTGATTTTTCTTGTCAGTCGTAAAGGCGTATAGCGTTGAACTTGAACAGTTTTGAAGTTCGTTAAAAAAGTTCAAGCTCCCAGTCCCAGATAAGCTCTGTGTTCAGCTGACTGTCATCATTTCATTCTTTCAGCTCAGTGGGAGAAATGTGAGTGAAGTGGTCGGTTGTGGTGTCTGCAACTTCTGCAAATCAACCCAATTTAATAGTAATTACATCGCAAAGTACTGCGAAGTAAGTCATCTCAAATCCTAAATCGACTGAATAGTAAAGTTCCAAGATTGAAGATAAAATCCATCGAGTTATCGCCCAAAATTGCTCAAGATGAATATCAACAACGGAGGAATGCAGTTTCTTCGTTTGACCTGGAAAGTCTATTTGATTCTGACGATGAGTCATCTGTCTTGTGACGTGTCTCATCCGTCGCCATCATCCAAGTATTCCTACCCGGTCTATGCAGATTACTTCAGTGGCTCCCCGAACCCGAAAGAGGATGTGGTCGCCCTCCAGAACAGTCCAGCTACGTTTGACTGTGTTGCAGTTTTAAATGCCACTGGAAGAAACGTCAGCGTCCACTGGACCAAAGGTGGCATCAATATTGACAAATTTATTCACTCGAATCCAAGATACCAGTTGGCTCAAGAACCCAGTAAAAATGGTAAGCTTATGATAGTACTGAATTTACTGTAGATAAGTATTAATTAATTCTTTACACATCATTTATCATGTCATTTTTTCAATATGTTTCATTGTCGTTTTTTAGGGACGAAAAATTTCTCTCTTACCATTGTCAATGCCACTGTTGAGGATGAAGGGGAATTCCAGTGCTTTCTACAATTCAGTAATCCTAACAATAACATGGGGGAAAATTTTACTCAAGTAACAATTCCTGGCTTTCCTGCAAATTTCAACGTGGACATCCCGGCAACACAACCAGTTGTATTTCCAGCATCGCCAGTCAAAACTCGCATCGGTCAAGTCGTCACCCTCACTTGTCGATCTACGGGAAGACCGAGCCCAATGGTAATTGATCTTGTTTGTTGCAGAAGTTATACAAGGGGTAGCCAAAAAATGATGTTATCGAAAGTTCACAATTTCTGGGACCCTGTCATCAGCTTAACTATTGCGTAAATGGCAATCTTTAGCATATGGGATGTCATCAATGCCCAGCAAGACCTACTTAGCCTTTCGATGACATCATTTATGGACGATCCCTTAAATTTCATTAAAGGCGACGACTTTAGTTTGCTCTGATTATTTTTCAAAATTTATTATTTAAATTCGCATTTGTTAGATATCCTGGCGTGACACGAACCAGACAGAAATATTGAAAGGGGTAACCAACAGGACAGAGTATGTGCGTCCCCTCTACACTGCTACATCGCAGTTGGTCTTTAAAGCAGAAGATCATCATCACAATGGGTTTTTAAGATGTGTGGTAGTAGCAAATGGAAGAAGCGGTTCGGTGTCGACTTCGACTGTGGCTGAGAAACGAAGGAGGCTCTCGAAAATGACCACTGCCATCCGAATCCAAATTTCTTCCAAGATGACTCCAGGTAATCGAAAAGCTTGATTTATCGCTCTGCTATGCCCTTATCAACACTTTAACGTCTATGAAAAACCAAAATGACACATATCCAATTTAAGCTGGAATCAAAAGCTATAAGCTATGTCTTTTAAAAAAAATTAGAAACATGCGTAACATGTTAATTAGGAGTTTCTGAAAAGTGTAAAATATTTTATTTATAAGTTTTTAAAAAGCGTCAAAATGTTCTATTTATATGTTTTTGAAAAGTGTAAAATGTTCTATTTATAAGTTTTTGAAAAGCGTCAAAATGTTCTATTTATATATTTTTGAAAAGTGTAAAATTTTCTATTTACATGTTTTTGAAAAGTGTAAAATTTTCTATTTACATGTTTTTGAAAAGTTTAAAATGTCCCAGTTACAAGTTTTTAAAAGTGTCAAAATGTTATATTTACATTTTTTTTAAGTGTATAATGTTCTATTTACATGTTTTTAAAAAGTGTAAAATGTTCTATTTACATATTTTTAAAAATGCATAATGTTCTATTTAAATTCTTACAAGAAATTTCAGTATTTTTGTAAATAGTGGATATTGGTTTTAGCTAAAAATGGATATGGGTCATTTTGGTTCTTCACCGACGATATAGTACAGTTGTAGTAGTAGTAGTCAGTGTGTTTAAATAATCAAAAATAATTATGTATTTTTTTAATATATCTCTTCAACTTCGGCAGATCTCAACCTTGGTGATAGCTTCAAACTTGTGGCGATGGAAATCGGCGGTGCTGTAGCTGTAATCTTGGCTTTGTTCGTCCTGATCCCACTGTTCGTATGCTGCTACGTCAAGTATCGCCATCGGCAGCAGGGAACTTTCAACGTGAACGTCACAGAGTAATTCGCCGACAGTATATTTACCTACGAAATGCAGACTTTTTTAACTTTAGACCAATGAATTAGTTAAAACAAAAGTACTTTTTAAGTAGTTTCGAGATAGAAAGCAGAAATACCAGAATTTATAGGCGGAAATCTATTGATTATTTTTCGAATGTGATTGGTCACGGTATTTAGCAATATTGCGACTGCTAATTTATGGCATGAATTCCTCGCAAACTTTATAGTTTAAAGTTACAATCATTTAGAGAGCTCCGAGAATTGTGTATTGATTTGTAATTTAGCGATTAAGTAATCAGCTCTTATTCTGTTTTAGTAACTTCAGCATGATTTTTACGGATTACATATTTAATACTCTAGTAACTTTTTGAGTTATGAATTAGGACTTTTGTATGTTCTTGTACTATTGTCATTACGCCAAAAATAGTTGATTAAGTTGATTTGGATGTGATTGGCACACTTTTTTATTTCTACAACGCCTAGCTCTATTCTAGCCAGGGCCGGATAATGCGGCCAGGAGCCCCCACTGCTTGAATTTTCAAATAACATAAAAATGGAACATGTAAATGGAACATTTTGCACTTTTCAAAAATATGTAAAAACAATATTTTGAATTTTCAAAACCATTCAAAATAAAACATTTTTCACTTTTCTCAAAACATGTACATATAACATTCTGCACCTTTCTGAACCATTATTTTTTATTGATGAATTTAACCTCACTTAATGTGAACCAGTACTGATTCCCTAAAATGGATGTATGTGGGGTTGAGGTTTAAATAACATAATGTGCGTGAATTAAATTTTATGAATTGTAATAATTTTGTTTCGTTAGATATTGTGTACAATAATTACTGTGGACGTAAGGCAAGATTGGCATAGGTGTCAATTTCAAAAATGTTCAATTTACGAATGGATTGTGTACATGATAAATGTTATCTAATAAGTTTGTGAATTTTTCGGTAGTTGCGTAATAACCTAAGTTGGTATAACCATGTAAGAATGTCTGAGATCTGGTTGGAAAATTACAAACGCGTTTTTAAATGATATCTGTCATGCTATTTTGGACAATGAAGCAATAAAGTATACAACATAAATAAAAATGTGCTTGTTTTTTCCGCATTTATTGACTGCTTAATTATTTTGTCAAGATTTTTTGAAATACTACTGAATGAAATTATACAATGAGCCGTGTGCTACATCGTTATGAAGCTTTGCTAATTCCTGCGAATTAAATTACATTTTATTGTTTTGCATAGGTTTTATCTTATCGTTAGTTGTTTAGATTCTTGAAACTTATGTGGTAAGAAAATTTAAACAGATTATAATTCGGTCAATAAAACAAAGTTGATATCACTAATTTGTGAACACTATATAGGCAGCTTCGCAACTGTGCCGTTTGCAGGGACGGACCTAAAATTATTTTCTGGAGTGGGCAATACATAGCGAGAGGGAAAAACCAAAATGGCCCATTTGGAATTTAAGCTAGAATTAAAATGAGTTATGTCAAAAAGAACTTCACCTCAATATAGATGCTATTATATATTGTTAATATTTTCTTAATTTTTGGAAAGGTGCTAAAACAAATTTTCTGTTCACGCGTTTTTGAAATGGTCAAAATATCCAAACATTTACATGGTTTTAGATTTTAGAGGCATTGTTTTGATAGTCAGTGACTTTTGTTTCTAGCCATAAAAATAAATATGAATCATTCTGAATCTTCACTGATGTTACAAGTCGGCCATCTTGGCTTAAATGCCCCTATGTTAGCCTATGTTAAAAAATTCATGTTGGGGTGTGCGACTTCCCTGTTTCCCACCCCCTGCATCCACGGCTGGCCCTTTTACACTCTGGCCCTGGCACAACTCGCACCCTGACTTATTCGTTAGACATTGTATTTGCTACTATTAGTGAAATTATTACACGGTTTACTTTCCCATATTACTGAATTAAAATCAGGTTAATTTAAGTGGTGGTTATATGCATGCCTGTTCACGGCTACCGATCTGAACAACAGAAAGTATTGCGAGAGCCGTTTCGGTCGGTAGCCGATTGAAAAACCGTCGGCTTTCCACCGTCGGTTATTTCAGGAGATTATTAATTTTTCCAAATAACAGCATGGTTTGAGTTTCTATATATAAGGGATTGTCCATAAATGACGTCAAGAAACGTTGCAAAAATTAAAGGTATCGTCCATTAATGACGTCATGGATCGTTGCAAAAATTAAAGGATCGTCCATAAATGGCGTCAGGGATCGTTGCAAAAATTAAAGGGTTCGTCCATAAATGACGTCAGGGATCGTTGCAAAAAGTAAAGGGATTGTCCATTAATGACATCAGTGAACGTTGCAAAAATTAAAGTGTTCGTCCATTAATGACTTTAGGGATCGTTGCAAAAATTAAAGGGCTGTTCATAAATGACGTCAGGGATCGTTGCAAAAATTAAAGGGAGCTTCCATAAATAACGTCAAGGGTCGTTTCAATCGTTCAAAGGGTCGCCCATAAATGAAACAATATGCAATCGTTCCAAACATTAAAGGGGTCGTCCATAAATGACGTATATGGTCGTTTCAAACATTAAAAGGATCGGCCATAAATGACATGTATAGACGGCTCCTTTAATTTTTGCAACGATCCTTGACGTTATTTATGAACGACTCATTTACCTTTTGGAACGATCCCTGCCGTCATTCATGTGCGATCCTTCGAATGTCCTTAAATGACATCGCAGGTCGGGTCGCGCGGTTAATCTGGGTAGTGATGCCATTAAATTTTAAATATAAGCGTTTTCGAAATGGTAAAACTGATGACAGGGGGCGAAGGGGTTCAAAGGGTTCTAAAATGAAGATGTTTCGTGGACGTCATGTATGGATGACCCCAATCGTACTCGCACTCGTTGGTAATCATTAGCATATCACATTCGTTGTATTTTATGATAAACGGAGATAGTCAGTTTTACTTTTAGTTCAAAATGGAGATAGTTAGTTTTTCTTTTATTTCAACATGGAGATAATCAGATTTGATTCTTTGCCGACGAAATTCCACTCGTCAATGCTCTAGCATTACATTGTATGCAATGTGAGCCAAAGTATTGCATGCATTGGATGCACGGGTTTAAGAAAATTAGTCGGTGCCTGCTGCGGTAAATCGGCTACCGTGGGTATCTACGGTCAACCGCGCGTCTACGAGTTTCCAATCGGCTACCTATCAGCCGTTGAACAGGCATGGTTATATGTGCCAGTGTATAGAATGAATTTGCATGTTTATAAATAAATGAAAAATGTCATTCGCAACTTTAGGTCAGAATATCAGAATAAAGTATTTCAGCATACGCATGGATTATAAACTCAGTCTGACCGTAACTTTGAATGATAGGCCAATGAGCGTCCACTTTTTGAGACAACACGCGGTTCTTCTTACACTTTCTATTTTTGTTTTTATAATTGTTAAAAGGTTTTATTACACGAATTTTGTTCACATGCACACAAAAGACAAACAGTTTGCACGAAGTCACTTGTAATGTTTTAACATTTACAAAAGAAAAGTGCTCGTGTAATTACTGTGTGGTGGTAATAATACTTAATTCTTATGTATACATTTGCATTGTTCACATTCATTTTCCTGAAAGGTAAAAGGTTGGCAATATTGACTAAAAAAAGCCCAAGTGACTTATAATTATTATTGTGTAAGTTAGTGCAAATCTAACGAGCTTTAGTTTTTTCAAGTTTTTTATTTTATTGCTTTTTTATTTTTTTCAATCAACATCTAATGTTTGCATTTACAACAACATACACTAATTAATACTAATATTCTACAATATTTTTAAGTGTTTTTTTTAAATGCTTCTATGCTTGCAAACACGTATGAATACTACCTAACTAAATACATCATACTACCGTAGCGGATTCGTATTTCTACTAACTTATTCTATATTTTTTTAACGTTGATGTTGTCCTTACAATAGGCAATGCATTACTTGCAAAACTTTGTGCATCTATTGCCACTAGCAACAACGTTAAAATAATGGACAGAAAAATAGGTAGAAATTAAATGAAAATTATTTAAATGTGATAAGCAAGCTAGCCACATTCCGTGCCACAAAATCCAAAAAAATCAGCGTAGACATCCTTTCCATCTTGTTAAATCTCCCTACTTGGATTCCAATGTTGGGGATCGACCCAATTTCCCGCTGCATTTCAAAAGTAAAACGGTCCCTTTGCAACACGATCATTCGCTTTCCCCAACAAATTTTTCGTTGGAGGTTCTCTGACATCTTGAGGGACACTAGAATGGAGCTCTTGTACTTTTTTACAAGCTCTGGAATCTCAAAAGCTTTCTCGTAGATAACTGAGTAGAAAACGACGCAAGAACTGCCTTGGAGAGCATTTACAGATGCAAGATAAACGTGTTCGTCATGGAATTTAATCACAAAAAACAGTCCAAAAATTGACATTGAAAGAAAAAGAATCTTGAGCCCAAATATGCTTCCAGAATTGCTCAGATTAAAGAAATAATTCAAGATTTGAATCTGGCGACAATCGTCAAATGCCTTTTGGAGATTTTCTTTTTTTCCCAACCGATTCTTCACGGTTCTGTGTGAAATACAATTATTATTATCCAGAGCAAAATTGTAAAAACGCAATTAAATAAGTAAAAATTAAATTAAAAGTTATACTTACGTGTTCATCGTTTTGATTCCAGTTTTAAGTCGCCGACTACACTTTTCAAGGAATGTAAGTTGAATGAATTCAATAATGTAGCAATTAAAAAAGCCAAAGAATAATGCAAAAACCTCAATGAAACCACAAATTATGTAGAAAATCGTTGTTTGAACCTGAGTCGGTAATGCGTAGTAAACAAGTTGTGGTGTTGTGGGGTCCATTAAAATAAACGATGCAATCCCAGTAGATATTACAAATATGGCATGAGGGAAAATTTGAATAAGTAATTCTTGTTTAGAACAATTCCGTAAATTAAGAATAATTGGTTCATTTTCATTTCCAATAATAATTCCATTCCATACCACAATGATTTCGTTTAAATGAGTCCCAAATTGTAGAATGAGGAAAGCTGCTAGAATACAGCCGACACAAGTCAAGAAATGAAATGAAATGTGATAGAAATTCAAACTCTCAAGAGGGTGCGATATTTGGTGGACAAACCCCACACATTTATAAACTGTGTATATCACAAAAAAAGTTACACTAAAGTATGACAACTTTAATTTCGACACTGAGGTAAGCCTGCCGATTTGTCCCGTTTCAAAGTTAAAATCAAATGGAACAAAGCAAAGCTTTGATAGAAGTTTAATTGTTTTGAAATTGGCTTTACTAAATGACGTAGTCATTTTTATAGATTATCGGTTACCTAGTTTTTTCAATAGTAAAATTTATTTAAATACGTAAAAAATATTACCACGTTAAATTCAATTTAAATCCGATGCTTGTTTTGTTTTATTGCAGAATAAATTTTAAATGCGTGGACTTTTTTTTAACTTGGGCGAATGATTATTCCAGCTGTGCTAAATTTTTACAATCGAGTTAGTTAAGATTATTTACTTCTACCAACAACTACCGAATACAGATAACTGTTTTTGCATATAGGTGTGCCACTTTAAGGAATCTACTTTCCTTGCATCCTTGTAAGTTCCAAAGACTTTATTACCACTGTACAATTTCTATGCCACTGCCGCTTATTAGACAGTTATTTTTTAAAGTTTTGAAAATCATTTGATTTTAAACTGTGGATAATACTCTTATTAAAACAACGTTGATGTGTTTAGAAAAGCATTAAGCAATTTTGGCGAGCTTCAACGTATCATCAATTTTTTAATGGGTTTGACAGTTTGACAAATGCATACATATTGGGAAGCGACTAACTAGTACGTATATAGGTGGTAGGTAAGTAGATCTTTTATTTGGCCATCGCAAATTTATATTTTCCACGTCCACCCCATCCGTCCATTAGAATCAGGGCCGGACGAAGGATTTACTTTTAGGCAGCAATTTGTTTCCATGCAAAAACCACCATTTTGATTTTATTGATGGTTTTCTTTGCTAAAGCAAAATGTTGTATTTACATGTTTTAGAAAAGTGACAAATGTTCTTTTTACCTGATTCAGAAAAGTGCTCAATGTTCTATTTACATGTTTTGAGAAAAGTAGGAAGTGTTTTATTTCCATGTTTTTGAAATGTATAAAAACAATTTATTTGCATGTATTTCAAAAGTCTCAATATTCTTTTTTACATATTTTTGAAAATTGCAAAATGTTCCATTTACATGTATTTTGAAAATTCAAACAGCGGGGGCTGCCTGCGCTGGCCGCATTATCCCGCCCTGATTAGAATTATCAAACACCGTTTGTGTTCTGGACAGTTCCTGTGCTTACATCTACATCTCGCGTGGCCATTAATTCCCAATTATCTCGTGGATTGATATACTTCTCTATGTACATACCCCTTTAATTCATAGTTTAAAATTTGTTGATTCCGTTTGTAACCATATATTGCGTAATTGCATTTGTTTCTAAAATACTGGACTTGATAATTATATTGTAACCTAAAATTGTGTCTATTATCGGAATTCAGTACTAACTAATTAAGTATGAACTGTATAATTTTGACACTTGAACAAAGCTCACCAACAAACGAACGTGGATTGAGCGCCCGTTGACGTCAGCAACAACGATTTGTGTGTCCGCTTGGCACCATATGTTTTAATTTTATTTGCCTCTATATATTTACACACACGGAAGTTTTTACTGTAGACATTACATTGTGGAGCTTTTTAATAAAACTGAATTACACTATACTTATAAAGTCATCGATGGTATTTCAGTTGGAAGTTTGGAAGGTACAACGACGCCGCTTTGCCAGACGTACTACACAAATAATCAAATGGGTAAATTATATAGTACTACTTTGACTTAGCACGTCCTACAAGATATTCGGTTTAATGTGGTTGAAGGTCTTTGTTTAAATAGTTTTAGAACACTTCGTAGGGCAAGCAATTACATTATGTTGCCTATATAAGCTTGGTACTTTACCAGACTTTACATAGCAAAGATGTGTGCAACTTTGTAAATTAACATAATTTTAGGTAGTACTATATACTTGTATTTCCAAGCAAGAGTCATGGAGCTTCACAATATAGTGAATACCTAAAAAATTATGTAATTAAGTAGTTTATATACTCCCTCCCGATCCCGTTTGTTACTGCTGGCACTATAATATATGGCTATTTTCCTACTGTCGAAAATAACAGTAAGGGCTTATACCACATGATGATATTGATAACGATAATTTAATCTTACATTATTTATTATTCTAATTTTGTGATCATTAAGAATATGCAGCATTAGCACGTGCTATATATTATGTAGTCACGCCTCTTCACGGTTACCGACCTATGATAATTAAGTTTTATGCAAACCACCGATCCGGTGAATAACCGATAGCTAAACCGCCGGTATTTCGCAGTCGGCATAAATAACTGACTCTATTTTAGCACAGCCTTTATTCCTACATTTAATGTTCTATTTACATTTGTTTGAAATGTGTAAAATATTCTATCTACATGTTTTTGAAAGGTGCAAAATGTTCTATGTACATGTTCCAATGTTTCTCAAAAGTTTAAAATGTTCTATCTACATGTTTTTGAAAATTGTAAAATGTTCTATTTAAAAGTCAGCGGCAAACAAGCCGGTGTTTGGCGCGGTGCTTCGGTTTGTACCGATATGCCGGTGGAACGTCGGTTTTAATGTTCGTTCGGTGACCGCTTCACCGATGAAGAGGCGTGTATGTAGTTATAACGAGATTAAATCCCTACTCAAATACATCAACAAATCTATGCATTAATTGGTTGTTTTGTTTTCTTTAATTCATATATTATTTATTTTGTAGTACTACACAAAAACTCCACACGCTTTGAATTCAGTCCATTGTATGTCCTTAAAAATCTGTATTTATTTATAAAAAACTTCATTAAATTAAATGCCAGTTTACTGTGCTACTGTGCACTTCACGAAACCAAACTCACACCACCTACAAACTGGACGGCGAAGATTTTGCAAAAGTATTTTTATTGAGTATAAAACTGAATTCTACAGTTCATTAAATTTTAGCACTTGTGCAAAATCAGCGTCTATCATAACAATCCTAAACACGTTATAGTGTCAAAAATTAATTCATTAAATCTGTATTATTACGAGTGTCTAATTGTCCGAAAGCTACCAGTATAAGTTTACTGTCCAATATCTATACTTGAATTAGATCCATGTTTATTAAAAAAATATAAAATACGGTAGACTAAATAATACATCGTACATATTTTAGTCTTGGAAAAAGGATTTCCTTTGAAGATGAGGGTCACTCATGCGAACCGGTTTCGATTTCGGTTTCGGTTTCAGAGTCGGAATCGTAGGCCAAAGAAACTTGAAATCCGCCCTGCTCATCCGCCATTTCCATCAAATTCTTGATGACATATTCGAGCTGAAGGATGGGACGCCGGATTTTATGAACCATACGAATTGCTCTGTTGAGGCGGGCTGAAATTCCATGTTTGACTTTGATCTCGCAGCAGCTCGACATTTTCGAACTGAGGCATTGTTCTTGGATCGCTTCTCCCAGTACGCGCTGTCCTTTTTGTGAGCCGGAACCAACTGCAACCGCCGGTTAGAAAATTCAAAAGAAACCATGTTAATTAAATTTACGATTAAAATAAAAACTGACAAGTCCATATGTATATTGCCCTCACGTTTGATATTGATTTCGATTATAAATATATCGTAAAATCTGTGTCCAGAGGTACGTAATATATTAAAATTTTTAAGTTCACCTGTCTCTGCTTCCGTTTTCTGGACCCATTACTACCACTAGGGGTCAAGGAGGATGGCGGATCAGATTCGGATGTCTGTACAGGCAGTGTTTCCAGCAATACCGGCACCGGCACCGGTAACTCTCCATGTCCTTGGTTTGTGCTGCGATTTGCAGAAAAAATGTGGTTGAATTGAAATGGAATTACATTGGTTTTTATAACTGAAACGTGACTGTCACTGCGACTGCCCACGTTGATTCTGTTGGATTGCTGAGGGTCCAAAGCTTGTTGGCTGAATTCCCCACCACCTAATAAATCATCAAAAGCTAAAAGTAACTACTTCTAAACTGTGTTTAAGAATGCAGCATTAACATTAACAAAATTGACTCAAAATGTATTCAATTCAAAAGCTTAAAAATATATCTCGTTCTAACCTGTTGCACGGCCTGTAGATCCTTGGGCCTCCATTGCTTCACTTACTAGTTAGTTAAATGTGGAATATTTGACAATTTAAAATCGGGCAAAAAGAGTGTCTTGCCCAGTTTAAAGAAAAACACGGATAATTATCAGTGGATGTGAATTAACAGTATTCTAGAAATTAATTAATGAATGAACAAAAACTGGTTAAAATCCCTAATTTCTAACTAAACTGACCCAAATAATCGGGACCAAACACAACTCACATTCTCACCTCTTGAATTCAACAACACAAAAATGGCGGAGAAGGGCAATGCGAGCTTGATGGCCACCAGGGACACGAACGCCCTAAATTCTAGTGCGTAATTTTATTGGTAATAAGGATCACTCGCGCATCTGCATTTGTCTTTGTGGTAATCTGCATATGTATTTCTTGTACTGCATATTGCACTGTTACAATAGAAATTAGGGGATTACCAGACTATAGTAATTATTGCGGGTTCGCTTCGAACAACGTTGGTTTCGCTGTCATGCGTATTAAGTTTATGAACAAGCATAGAGATTACGAAAATCCAGACGAAAACGAATTTGGAGCTTAAAATTCAAACTGCCTAATCTTACTGTTAAGGCTGCCATTAGCTACACACGATTTGGGATTTAGTAGTATACAATAGTTATACATAGGTAGTAGCTAGAATTTACACATTATACACAAAATTATTTTATTTTTCCCTATATACATATTCTATTTTATTTAGTGTTCTTTAATATTGTCTACGAGGAAGTTCACAATGACATGTACTGAACTAATAAGAGTAAAAAAAATAGCATAAGTGTAATTGACTAGCTAAAAAAATACTTAGAGATCCTCCACAAATAAGTCATGAAAAATCTACCCCGTGTCAGCAGCTTAACCATTGCGTAATTGGCTATCTTCAACGTGGTATGTCATCCGCAGCCGAGTAGACCCATTGGCCCTACCGATGCGCGGATGATCCCTTAAAAGTCGAGTTCGAGATTTTATTTAAATATTATTTCATATATATTATATATATTTATTATTTATTTTATTTTAAATAGTAACTCTAATAAAAAGAATGGATAAGGCAAACCTCGATCACTTACAAGGGAATGGTTTCACATGGAACCCGTCGATTTCAAAAAGTCATATCTACAAAAATCAGGCTACTTTTGAATAGTGGGGATCCAAAGTAACTCGAGTGCATTTTGCGTTGTTTGGTCACAATAGCCCGCCAAAGTTTAAAAAAATTCAAATTTTAATAGTTTGCCGCCCTGTAGCTTCTACAGTTCTCATCCGATTTTGATGAAATTTCGGTTTTTGTAATCCTTAGGCTTTATACTGAAAAGTAATTTCAGGATTTTGAAAAATTCAAAAATTTTCATTTTTTCGAAAAAACGGTGTTAAAAAATTGGGCCTCAAATATACTCATTTCTTGGATTTTTTTCAAAAAAATGAAAATTTTCGAATTTTTCAAAATCCTGAAATTGCTTTTCAGTAAAAAGCGTAAGGATCCCAAAAAACGAAATTTCATCAAAATCGGACATAAACTGTAAAAGTACAAGGGTCGTAAAATATTAAAATTTGAATTTTTTTAAACTTTGGCGGGCTATTGTGACCGAACAACGCAAAATGCACTCGAGTTTCTTTGGATCCCCACTATTCAAAAGTAGCCTGATTTTTGTAGATATGACTTTTTGAAATCGACGGGTTCCATGTGAAACCATTCCCTTGTTAGTAGGTATTTAAACGGTAATTAAAGGTCTTCGAAAGAAGGATATTTCGGTAGTAAAAGCTGCATCCCAAAAAAAGTTCGAAAATCAACTGTACACACCTTAAATTTTTGTTTTAGACGGTGGGGCTATGCATGCTTTAATAAACTCATGTAACTTTGAACTTAATCCATCCGATTGATATTTCTGATGAACGCTAATAATAATGTTTCCAGTGGCGTAAAACTTTAAAAGGTCCTTCTGTGCATATTTCATAAAAATAGCCACAAGTGAGTCAATCAATGCTGTTTGGAAATACACGTCATTCAAAAAAAATTCATTCTGACTGGCATAGTTTTGCACAAAAATTTGAAAATTTTCAATTATCTAAATTATCAAGCCTACTTTTAGACCACTCACTTGAAATGTATATGAGTTACATTTATTAAACTGAGCATAAAGCAAACAAAGCAAATTACATCAGAAATTGTGGCTCTAACAGATAAGCGCAGCACAACGAAAATTCCCCGAGCGAATGTAATAATTGGGAAATTATGTTCAGTTTAATAAATGTAAAATAAGGGAGACGCAGAAGTAGCAGTAAGATGAGGCAGTACCGAGTACCGAGCAGGAGGAAGTGGAGAGAGCTTTATTATTTATTTGTTTATAATGAAACAAGATTGTGATTCAATGCTCGATTTTTAATTTTTTCAATGTTTTAAAACCGCTTTCCTTAAAATTTGTGCGCTATCATTTCCTGCCGCTATTCAATTCAAATTCAACTGTCTCCTAACTTATTGTAAATCTAATTACCTAATAATTGGAAGCTTGGAACATTTGCAACAATGACGCAGTATTACGTTATTAAAAAGTATACTTCTAAAAAAGTTTCCAAAAATAATTTAATTACTACTATAGTATTATACTAGTAGACCATACAATTAATACGGTCCTGTTCTGCTATAACTATGAATTAAGTTTTAGAAGCATCAATTTTTTTTCCGAATTACAGCATTTTTTAAATACAAGAAATTTAGACCCACGTGCATACTTAGGAATCTAAACGAAATAAAAAAACTAAAATGTAACATTCAACAGATACTGAATGCTGCCCATTTTCCATACTGTCCGTTTTTTGAATACTTTTTATTCCAGTCAAAAAATAAAACGGAATTACACGCAAACTGTGCAAACAAGTAATTATTACATAAACATAATTATATCTGACATTACAAATTAATGATGTCCAAAACTTCATATATAGGTAAATACCTAGGTATACTAAAAGTAAGTAACTGTGTGATAACAAGCACACACGTATGTAACTTACTTAGGTATGTAGTAACTTTGTATAGACCAAAGCAGAGACAGTGGATTACAATATTAATAAGTACCTTAACTAGGTACATAGGAAATAATAACGATAACTAGTCACTTATTTTTTCAGTTTTTGATTGAACACACTCGACTTATAATTTTAATTAATTACACAAATTAACATGAAATACTAAATGCGTGAACGAAAACTAATCAAAGAAATTGAGAAGGCAAAATTTAAAACTTATACTTGTCAAATGAGAATGAGACATAATTAAATGAATATTTTAAGAACTTACTTTTAGCTGGTATAATGGTAATTCATAATATAATTATTATGTGTAGTGAACAAGAACTACAAAATTAGAGAAAATAATTATTATACTATGAGTTTTTGACTATTAAGTATCATACTTACAAAATTCTATTATAAAGAAATATTAACAGTCATAAACAAAGGAATTAGCTACGGGACTGTCAACCTAAGATAACAAAACAGTTTTAGGGATATATAAGCTGCCCCTAGGTTAGTCATATAGTAGCTAATGATCATCATTTTAAACGATACCCAAAATAAGGAGCATACTTTATACTACAATTATCAATTAACCTCAAAGTTAAATTGTGCAAAAGGTTAGTTTACATACAGAATAGAAGTAAAATGTAAGATTCTGATTGAAAAAAAAAGAAACAGAAACAAGAGATTGAAAGGTCAAGGCCACCGAGACCGAAGAATCAACATGCACATATATACTTTGTAAAACAATTTGTTCATTTTCACACAATTTAGACTCTACTAAATGTACACTATGCTTATATAATGTATAATTTCAGCCAAGGAATCTCTTTAGTAAAAATACTGACGAAATTTTGGACGAAGTCGGCCACTCTTTCGTGGTGAGGCCCCGCTACTGTTGGATTCATTCTCCGATCCTGATGCTTGACTCGTGCCATGATGAGTGAGGGATTGCTGAATCTCAGGGAGCCCAACAACTTTCTTATTACTAGCAACTTTGATAACGGGACTATTCGTGGCCATTTTCGGACGTTTGGCTCCTGAGTTCATGAGAAGTACCTCTTCGGCTGCTCTTGGAATTTGAGAAGATTTCCTTTTATTTGACTTGCGTCCTTGAGATGGTTGTGGAATGCTACTACTGTGATACTGGTCCATGAGGAAGTCACTGTGATCTTCAGGATTCATGTCAACAAGCTCTACTTCAATATTTTCGGGGCTTTCGTCCACGAATTGACTGGATTTGGATTTAGATTTGGAAGTATTTCTACTGGTGTCTTTGTCTACTGTGGATTTTCGTCCTCGAGATGTTTTCTTGACTGCGGGCTCCATGTCCGTCCAGTCTTCGTCGTCATCATCATTATCAATGTAATCCTGTTCCTCCTCTTCCTCTTCGTCGTCCTCAGCATACTCTTCGTTCCCATTGTTGTCATTAGCAAAATATTCATTTCCACCACCTTCCATTTCAGATTCACCGTCAGCCTCACGCCCAATTTCCTCGTCGCCCTCCTCCTCCTCTTCCTCCTCAGACTCTTCCGGCTTCAAATGAACTTTTTGATGGTTAAAGAGTTTCCTCTCGGTAGCGTAAGCTCCACCACAATGTGGACAGACGAATAATTCTCCCTGCTTGTGGGTCATCTCTACATGATGTCGTCGATCCGTAGTACTCTCACAGTCCACGTCACAAACTGGACACTGAACAGACTTTGACTTGGCTTTTGATTTTCGTGGTTTGGATTTTGAACTAGTTTTAGTTTTGGATGCATTGTCCTTCGCAGACGGTCGTCCGCGCCGTTTCGATGTTGGTGTTGGAGTGGCAGATAAATTCTCGTCTAAAATAGTTTTGTTTTTTAATGTCTTATCAATCTGTTTGTACTTTTTTATTCCATAGAATGAAAAAGTATCTAATTAGAAAGTAAACAATCGAAAATGTGTAAATTAAATTACCTGGAGCTGTAGCTATCTGTTGAAGTTGCTGTTGTACTGGAGTTTGATTTTGATTTTGAGCAATGCTGATATCCGCTTCGTTGTCCAAATCAATGCAAATAGGACTTTTCCCATCAGAGGCTTTACTACGTGACTTGACAGGTTGTGGAACTTCGATTTCACGGTAGCCACGGATTATGAGCTGACGCGTCTGAGAGGACCCGGATCCGGACTGTAGCCTTAGTGTATTAATGATGTCTTCCGACACGCTGTCACTGTTGATTCGTCTGTGAATAAAAATGAAACCAGAATAAAGATTCAAAATATTCAAATAGTTTAATATCATGCTTAAACTTACTAATGTCAAAAAATGAAAATCTAAAAATAAAATCCTTAATCAAGACAGACTCCTGCGTGAGTTTCTTACATTTTAATCAGCTGCCTTTGTCTTTGCTTCTTACTTTCTTGTCCAGTGGGAGTGCCCTGGGAGTCATCAATATCGACAATGCCGTTTTGGTCCGAGCTGTAAAAGTGAATGCCATTTACCAGATCAAAATTATCAAGCTTAGTTTGAAGCATTACTAGGTTCAGATTTACGCTCAATCGTATAGAATTTGCATTCTTTTAAGTTTTCAGTAATCCTGGATTATCGGGTAAAATAAAAATAAATTATCGTAATCGTACGAGTCATTTTCAGCTGCATCTCCATTAGCTGCTCTCTTCTTCAGGTCATTTAACTCGTTTTCCTCAATTATTATCACCGATTCGGTGAGAACGCCTGCATCGCATTTCTTAGGCTCTAGTGCGGAGCGCTTCACTGCTTCAACAGCTACAGAAATAACAACAGAAAATATTAGGAAAAAATAAAATTTTATGAATGTCTTTTGCGTGTATAAACTATAAAGCCCAAATTTTTATTTTTATGTAAGCATTTTACCAGAAATCATCTCAGCTCGTAAGGCATTCTGGTTCTTGTTCCTTTCACCCGGCTCAGTATTCTCGTCATCGTCCCCTCCGCCGAACAAATGAGGATTACTTAGGTACAGATCATCTTCAATAGCTGTTCGAATTTCGCTTAACTTGGTCTTCATGTTTTCAATTAAACTACTGATACTCGAAATGGATTTAATCTTGCAGGAGCACGTGACACAGTAGAAGCTGTCATATAGTTTATCCTCAAGAGTGTCATCCTTAAGAGATAGGAGTTGGCAAAATTTTTTGGACCATTTGTCCTGACCCTTCTCCGGCGGGGCCTCGTCATTGATGTGAACTTGAACGCAGTCCGTCCGCGTCCCACATAGTAAGCAGTCTATCACATCAGCTAAGCAGGGCATTGTCAATGTTTCTTGTTGGGTGTGGATCAACTTACTACAGTTAGTTTATATCAAGAATACCACAAGAAAATCTAGGCGGTATTTCGCAGTCAACAGTTCTTCCGTCTTGTTTGTTAATCTTTTCCTATGAATCGTAATGATCTACAGTCTTTAAGTTTTCCTCGTTTCAGATGTTCTACTGGCACTGGTGACTGGAACTGGAAGATACAGGCAACAGCTTTTTTTCTTTTCCTACAAAAATTTAACATAATTATTTTCACGCATTAGCAAATTATTAATAATTAAAATTTAATACTACTGACTATCAACTTTATAGTTGGTAGTTCACTGCTTTCTGTGCTTAGTCATTAGTTGTTAGTAGGAGTCTCGTCACACGTTGATTGAATCTGACAACAATAATTGATAATGGATAAACAGATAGTTGGCAAGTTCAAAGTTTGCAGTTGGTGATTGGGGAAACTATCAATTCTTGATTATGATTTAAAATTGCACGTAGAATGTTTCGTATTGTTATTCATATAACATAAAAATATGCGAATCAGAAAAACTACCAACTCCCATCAACCATATCGTCAACAACAACAACCGCCATACATCATTCAAAAAAACTTTAAAGCTTCTCTCTAAAGAGTACTAACCGAAAACCCGAGCGGTTTCAGTCCTGCTCCTAAAGCCGAATCGGAAAATCCTTTTAAAAAATGTTGACGTCGCTGGACATGAGCGGAATAATAATAATAAAGGAAGGCAAACTGACTGATTGGTAGTTCATAGTTGACGTTTTTTATTCACGTAATTTGTAATATTATAATTTAGTCACCTCACAATCACAATGCACATCGATCAAACCGTATTAATTCCAATATTATGTTCAATATTCAATCTAACATTCAATATTCCAAATCTGATGATCAGACCGAGACCGAGATGTCGATGTCAGTACTTCCAACTTGAACCTTTACCTAATTAAACCTACACCGATGCCTATGTATGTGACTTTGTGACCTACACAATTTGCTATTCACACACTGAATAATTGACTGAGGGAATCACAATGAATATTTTAGTTATTATATAAAGTATTTGTTCCACACAGTAAATACCACTTACTCCGTCTCACGCTTTGTCTTGCTTTTATATTTAATTGTAATTAATGTTAGTTCACATTTAAAGGAAGAGGAAGACAGTGAAGGCAGGGGTAGCGGAAAGGTAGCAAGAGTTGGTTCCCTCCAATGAAAACTCCATCGCATGCAAACCTCTGCTGCTGTTTTCTTGGTTTCGTTCGTATTTTGGTCTCGGTGTGAAAATTAGAAGCTACAAAAGGTCGCGCATTTATTTTACACGAGCTGCATACGCGATAAATAAACGCAAACTGAGCTATAAAGCAGCATTGCATTGCTGGCACGATAACATATACAGGGGCCATTCATAAACTGTGCTCACAAAAATTCAAGAGTTCAGTTTGTCCCTCGTTTTGAAGTTTCTCTCCCTTTCTCCTTCATTCCACACCTGACGTAGTTTGTGAATCCAGCCTAATACACAAGGCAATTCAAAGTGCGAAGTAGTTTTTCTGCCAAGAGGCACTGGGAGCCTGCATAAATTATGTATTCCAAAAAAAATCAGAGATGTTGAATCCCTATTGAACCCCCTCTTTTGTGGAATGTACGCCAATATAATACCATAGGCATACTCCCCTGCAAAAGTTTTAAGTGATTTATGCACGTTTTTATTAAATATAGGTACTTTAAGTGAGAAGAATGTCAAATAGCGCCAGCCAGCGGTCCCTAAACTCCCCTAGAAATAAATACAAAAATACGTCCAATTTTCTTCGTCCGTCCCCGTCGGTCCGGTCCGAGTCCACAGTCAACAGTAAACTATATAGTAGTAATTTATTGTTAGCCTACAGAATAAATTCTTTTTCCTGATTTTCCTCTGGACTTCGTGTAAATATGTGGATGCACTGAAAATGCAGTGGACATAGAAGTTACTTACCTAACCATTTTAGATTTAACTATGTGGGAAATCAAGGTGCTTTTATATTGACAACCGACATAATGCGATGTTATTATTACAATTTAATTATATTATATTTTATGTCAGTACTTACAGAATTAATTTATTAGTCAGATAGGTAAGTAGGTACTTTTTGTACTGTTAACTTTACCACAATACAAGTAACCATACGTTCAGAATGTAAAGGAGGTTGGAATTTAAAAAACAAAACGTAATACATAAATTCCAAAAATTCTAAAATATCTACATTTAAAAAAAGTACAAATACTTATGCTGAACATCCAACAACATTCATAAAAAGATTCCTGTAGTACTTACCTACTTAGATATTAATTTTAATTGGCAGCACCACAGTCACAGTATTAAGGAAGTTTTCATTTTTTAATTTTGCATACGAGCAAATGATCCAATCGAAACAGCAAGAATGAGCAAGTATAGCCATTTTTTCAAACCAAAGATAAATGCCGCAATATAAAAAAATGTGTTGTCTGTTGTCTCAATGAAAACAAAAATTCATTTTTTACAAATAATTCCCTTTAAAAGTTTTACTAACTAGGTAAGTAAGAACAAAAGTGGTAATTTTTGTGCTGGGAATCTTTCCTCAGTTGCATATTGCATAATAGAAAAAAATACTATGGGGGAAAGTGAAACGTAAAAGGTATCAAAGGAAAAGTTCATATATTAATACAATCCCTGCATGATGCGTAAGTAAAAGCTGCGTGATTTATCAACATCAACTGGATGTGTAAACTCATTTTTATATAGATATCTAATAAAAACGAATAAAGTGCTAAAAAAAATCTTTTCAACCACAGATATTCATTTTTTTAAGCACACAGACTCAATTAAAAATTGGAAACTATATAGCTTTAATTCTAGATATATTATGTAATCTACAATCTGGATTATGTGACATATTACAATATATGGTTGATTGAATTAATTGTGTGGATCTCCTAGTTTCTATTGAACAAGGGGTCGTCCAAAAATGACGTCATCGGTAGAGTCAATGAGTCTCTTTGGATACTGATGACATCCCACGTTAAAGATTTACGCAATGCGTAAGCTGATAGCGAATGGCAAGGGGGTTATATATATAGGGTCCTAAAAATTGGGATATTTCGATGACATCATTGTCGGGCGAATCTCTAACCAACCAACTAAAGCAAAAGCAAAACCTACTTATCTACCTATGACCTATGTGTCTACTACCTTCACTGTACATACTTGATATCTGCAAGAGAAAATTCTTGCCCAAAAGTTCTTCTTGCCCAACATCCTTCATTCCATCTATGGCAGTCCCTGAACTAAAATCAAACCGAAACGAGAGAGTAGAATAGAATTCGAGAGAAAGAACTTGCGCAATCCCATCGTGGAAAGGAGCAAAAATAATCAATAGTTTCTCCTTCTCTTTCAAAATATAGGAAATCCTCCATATTAGTGTGAAATAGATTGAAAAAATAACTAACTTCCTTAAGAAAACCTAATTAGAACCTACGAGATATGTGTGAATTACTGTGAATAATGCACGGGGTATCTGTCCACTCTGCATTAGCTATTAAAAGACAACGAGATAATGCTGCCAGAAGAAAAAGGAGAGCAACCAATAAGCCCGTGTCAGAAGCCAATCTTGGAGGTGGCATTAATAGTGCTAACAAGGTAAAAAAAACTAATCCTATTTCATTTTATTACATTTTATTTACCTGTTTAATTTTCCTTCCTTATAGTTAATAGGATAATAAATTCTAGCTCTTTAAGCTCCAAACAAGTAAACAAAATACGGCAATACTTAAGGAAAGTGACAAACATTAGCCGCAGTTAATAAATATGGTGACTCTACTAATATTTAAATGGACAGGTAATTGGAACAGTGACCACACTCCATGTGGGAATAATCTTCTCGCTAATTGGATTCCTCTTCTTAGTCTCAGCTCTGATTCCCTCCTCAACGGCTGGTACTCAGCAATGGAGGAATTTGCTAGGAACGGGCATAGGATGCTTAGCCATCGGAGCATTCCTCATTTCCCTCAATCGCTACTACGGGGATAAGGATGAGCAGGAATTATCGGATTATGTGGAAGCTCAACTTGCTCGAACAACCTCAGGTCAAAGACTTGTTCGAGATCAGTCTGAAATCAGAATCGCCACTTCCAAACCTCTACCCCCGCCACCAGTCATCATCGACATTCAAGATTGTAACTTGGAGCCCATCGGGGAATTCGGAGAAGAGAGTCGGAGTAAAGATACGTACCGTGTATATGACAAACAGAGGATGGAAAACTTCTAAAACTAATCAGCCATTTCAATACTAAAGAAAAAATAATCATTAAACACAACACAAAAAAACACACAACTCAAAGAAATACATAAAGGAAAATAATACCTGTTGACTGATGACTAATAACTTATCAAAACTATCGCCACACCATGTAAATTTAGCATTCAATTTTTCGAGGCCAAAAACAAAAAAGTTAAAAGTTTAACGAGCTATAAATGTGTAGCAGTATAAAAAAAAGACGTGGCACCGGCACGTACTCTTGAATTTACGTTAACGTCGATACTCTTTTTTGGCCCAAAAAACTGAAAGACACACTATAAACTGTAGGAGATCTTTATTACACAACACATATTGCAGTTTGCCGTTGCGATACATTATCAAAAAAGAAAATTATCATCATTCAATGAACTTTGTTTCTGTCAAGAGAGAGAGATAGAAAAAGAAAAAAGAAACTATAAAAAGAAGAATTTCCATTTCAACGATTCGTGTAATTAGGACTTATTCTATTTTACGGGGACCACCATAAGATTACTAGGTACTTACCTGAACACTTATTTGTAAAACGAGCCAGCAAAAACTGCATGCACATTTCGTATATTATATAACTGCATTCGCACTTTATTCAGTCCTTGCTATATTTAGTTACGTACCGTAAAGCTTCTAATAACTTCCGGCCGGGGTATTTAGCATTGAATCAAATGGAGAGGAATTTTTCTTTATTATACTTTGATTTCTAATAACTCCCAGGAGCGGTCTAAAGCAAATTTTGACGTAGCTCGGCCCGGGAGTTATTAGAAGCTTTACGGTAAATATTTTGATTCCCATATTTTTTGTGAGAGGATTCTCCTGTATTTTAAATTGACAGCAGTTATTTCACACTGACACCATCCACAATCACTACCAATCAGTCAGTGGACAAGGTCCAAATTAATTACCTGGGGGTTTCGATCTGACTCCCTCAAGGTGGTTATGATTAATTCCCTATGAAACTAAAAGGTATTTATGAGCAAAGGGGTTCTAATTTAGACCTCTGGGAGTTAAATACCAGGCAACCTCCAATTTTACCATGGGGGGGGGGGAATGGTCTAAAAAAAGAAGGCCTATCCCTAGAGCACTGTGGACCTTCAACTTGGCCGGGGGGTCTAGAATTTATCCTTACGTAAAAATTTTCCCGGGGGTCTACTTGTACAGCGCAGGATAGACCCTTACCGGAACCGGGTAATGTTAAATTTCAACTACGATCAAAAAGTTTCATCCACAACAAAGAGAACACTGTTTTCTGACTCTAATTTCTAAATATTATGCACCATGCGTCAACTTGCTAATTAGTGCAGCTATTTGAAGGTAAAGGAATACTAATTTAACTCCCACGGGTCTAAATTAAAATAAAGGACCTAAATTTAAATACCCTACGGAGTTAATCTGAAACTTTTTACGAAGTCAAATCTGAACCCCGGGGTAATTAATTTGGACCTTGTTCACTGATATTATTAATTACCTATTGTACTATAGATATTTCTAGCCTACAAAAGTCAAAGTGAAAATTTCTTCTTTTCACCTTTTTTATTAGTACTTAGAATTAGTGACGTTTAATATATTATTATACTCCTAAAGTCCTGATGAGACACAAGGATAACAGATTTTCTATTTCAAAACGAAACTATTACCAAAACTTATAGCTTATTATATTATATTGACATTACTCATATTCGCCTTCTCATGAGATACTACCATCAATAATCATACTAAAAAATATAATTATTGATATACCTACATGTTAATTATTAAAAAAGGTATTTGTAAATTAATTACTCTGCGTATATATGCATATAATTACTATACTAATTATATATGTAAAAGTGTCTATAGAATTACAATTGTACCATAAACTTCTAACGCACTATAAATTACATTGTCACTGTTATATAATTGTATTTATACATATATGTAAACACTACGCATGCAATATATTACCACAGCCAGCCGCCGTCGTCCTACGCTTTGACAAGCCACAACGTATATAATTAATTAATTATATCGTAATTATTAAGTTTTTCAGTACATTATAAATATGTACTGGCAATATAGTATGTACTTATACCATTTGTATCGATCTCCTTCGGCTACGTCGTAAGTACGTCGTACTCGGCTTCAATAATAAATCTAATGTATAAAAATAATAAAAACAAAATGTATGCAGTCACGTAACGTATCCAAAAAAATGGATATTTATTTTGTAGGATAACGGCGACCTTTAGTGGCTGGGGACGTTCTAAGGGGTTGTCCATAAATGATGTCATCCAAATATCTCCATTTTTAGGACTATATATAACCCAGCTGACCCATATATAATTATGATCAGCTTGACCACTGCGTATATAAATGGCTGTCTTTAACCTGGAAATTGAACCTACCCGTGACATCATTTATGGACAATCCCTACAACGAAACAATCGACTACAGTGCACACCTTATTAGGCGTACCTCCATAATTCGTAAAAAAAAGCCTCCTTAACTTAATATGAGTACCTTAACGCTGGTCTCGTCTCCTATAATTATTAAGCACTTTTACGCTATGCTGTGGGCATTTCGTCCATGATATACTTATTACGAATGAATGTATTGAACATTAGAAAATTAGGTAGTTGACAGAATACGTGAGGGATACAATTTATAGGATGTAGTTAGTTGGAATATGCGGTACAATATTTTTAGTTGAAAATATTATTATATGAAGGTTGCATGTTTTTAAAACTTTAATAATTTTTCACACTGAAACGATATATGAGTGCTATCTACTTATACCTTATTGCGTTTACAATTTTGAAGACAAATTCTCGGGATTTTTGAAAGTCATCCCTATTTCTATATAATGTGTGTGCTTATAATATGCTCTTAATGTTTGACACACCATCATAATTATTGAAAGACAGAATTTACTTATGATAATGAACTAATTTTGATCTTATTCAATGTACTTACGCATTTTTGTCAGCTAATTAATACGCAATTAATTAATGATATTATTTAATACTCGGTTTGAACCGGAATTACAATATAATTATTATAGCTTTTTTAAATATATTATTGTCTTTGTATTGAACAAGTGTTGTTTGTAAAACTTAAATTCAGGATGTTGAGAGGTTCAATAAAATTATATTAAACATAATATTTGTGTCCTTCTTTACCTGTCATCTCAGCTGGTTGATTTGATCTTCAAAAACATATAGCTTTATTAGAACGTATTGAAATGTAAGCAGAAAAATGTTCGTAGGGATGAATTACAATCAAAAGCTTAGTGTGTTTTTGTATAGGCATATTATGCTATGCATAGAAACAGGCACTTTATTTTCTCTAATTTTGAATCCCGCTTTTAACTAATTTTATGACAGATCCCAAGAATAGTTTCAAATTGAAAAGAATTTAACAATAAATATATAGTGATACTTGTAGCGTATGAATCAAACTAATTATTATCACAATGACGTTGTAGAGGGCAGGGGAAAGGGATACTGATCAAAATCAAAATCACAATTAACAATTGAACTATATTGTACATCACAAACTTACACTCAATAACATCAGGCACACACACGTACTTAATTACTTTATTATACCTACAATAACTTGATTAATAATTTGAGTAGTTCTTTATGATTCCACAAGATACAGATGATGAAGGGCGAGGAGAACGAAGATGATAATGAAGGACATGCAAATGGCCATTTGAAAAACGATGAGAATCGTACGACACGAGTTTGTGGCCCCCGTTGCTTCCCTGTTCAGTTTTTCCTGCAAGATTCAGATTCAGATATAATAGACTTTTGCGGTTTATATATATTATATCACATATATGTACATCATCGACAAACCACTAGTTTTAGGACCCTGTGAACCCCATGTCATCAGCTTAACCATTGGGTAAATGTTTATGACGCCATTTGTGGACGATCTCTATAGCACCTTCCGGGTCTCACAGAACCCCCGGAGTCTTGCAACTCCCAAGGTATATGGCTTTATTATGCTTTTGCTTAAACTTGCATTTCTTAAATAATTACTCCCGGGAGTGTGGATACGTTTTAATGTTTTACGTAACTCCGGGACTGTGGTTAATTTTGACGTTTCTCCTGGGGGCGGGGGGAATTGTTAGATGAAATACGGAAGGTAATAATTATATGCAACGAATATGATTTTAGTGTTAAAACAACGTCGTGAATGAAGAATCAAAATGGTCCATATCCAAAGAAGCTAGAATTAAAATGAGCTATGTCAAACAAAACACTATATAAGATTGATGCGTAAAATGCTAAATTCGAGTGTTTAAAAAGTGCAAAATGCTCTATTTTTACATGACTTTGAAAAGTGCAAAATATTCTACTGACATTTTTTTGAAAAGCGTAAAATTTTCTATTTACACATTTTTAAAAAGTGCAAAATGTTCTATTTACACATTTTTTAAATATACAAAATGTTCTATTTACATGGTTTTGAAAAGTGCCAAATGTTCGGTTTACATGCGTTTGAAAAATGCAAAATGTTCTATTTATCTGTTTTTGAAAAGTGCAAAATGCTCTATTACATGTTTTTGAATAGCGCAAAACATCACAATACATCCAAGTACATTAGTCATGCGGGTAGGAAATGTCCTAGGTTTGCTGGTGAGTAGGAGATGCCCGGTAAGGAAATGCCCGGGTAGGAAAAGTCCGGGTAGGAAATGTCCGTTTAGCGTGTGTACGGCTTCTAGGATCTTTATACATTTTATACATTCCGTAGATAGCACATTTGGTTTTGAGCATAAAACTATGGATAGGGGTCATTTTGACTCATTCCTCACGATATGCGAGTTCAACTTTAAATACTTGAAGAATTTAAGCATGAAAATTGTAGACTAATTTTAATTTTAATTCCCTTTACCTTTATCTCCATTCGCTTCAGAGTCTGTCTCATAAAGTCATTTTCCATTCTCAAACTTGAGTTATGAAGTTCCAGAATTTTGTACTCGGCAAGAAGCTGAGCGAAGTCATCATCATTTTTGAAGCATTTCGCCATCGTGAGCGTTGAAATTGACTTTGACACAGTGGAATCAACTTGGTCACAACCCCCAGCGCCAGCCCCATTGTTATTATTCCAGTTTATAGCACTGGCATCATTCCCATTATCATTCCTCGGTCTAGGCCACCGATAGCTGGCCTCATTCAATATTTCTGGAAACAAAAATTACACAGTAGTTTTCTAACAACAAAGACGGATTCCGCATTAGGTAACTGAAGTCATACATTATCAACATCAACTGATATCCTTCAATCATTAATACTGTCTGCGAAGAATCAAAATGACCTATCTACATTTTTAGCTTAAAACAAAATGTAGTAAGTATCTACAAAAAAAACGATAATGAAAGCTTGACTTGAAAACAGAACATTTTGCACTTTTAAAAAATAAGTAAATAGAACACTATTGCACATTTAAAAGCAACTTAAATAGAACATCTTACACTTTTTTTAAACATGTAAATAGAACATTTTACACTTTCCAAAAAACATGAAAATGGAACGTTTTGCACGGTTCAAAAAACATGTAACTAGAGGATTTTGCCCATTTCAAAAACATGTAAATAGAACATTTTACACTTTTAAACCAATGGAAAATAGAGCGTTTTGCACCGTTCAAAAAAAATGAAAATAGAACATTTTACACCTCTCAAAAAATTGAAAATAGAACGTTTTTCACTGTTCAAAAAACATGTAACTATAGGATTTCGCCCATTTCAAAAACATGTAAATAGAACATTTTACACCTCCCAAAAAACTTGAAAATAGAACGTTTTTCACTGTTCAAAAAACATGTAAATAGAACATTTTCCACTTTTCAAAAATACGTAAATAGAACATTTTACACCTCCCAAAAAACTTGAAAATACAACGTTTTGCACTGTTCAATAAACATGTAAATAGAACATTTTCCACTTTTCAAAAATACGTAAATAGAACATTTTCCACTTTTCAGAAAACATGCATAAATAGAATATTTTACCTGCAATTATTTTTGAATTATCAAAAACTTTAAATTTTTACGTATTTACCTCATTTAGTAATCTTGAGGACTTGGCTCACCTTAATTCTAGCTTTTAAATTGGAAAGATACGGGTCATTTTGATTCTTCACAGATGTAGTAGCATACTCCTAATTAGTTAATGTCAAAATTCTCAATTTAACTTACTTTGAATGTTGTCTGTTTCTGCGAAACGTGCAATTGAGGCTGCTGGTGGAACTGGAACTGGGATATGAACTGGAGCCACTACCAACTGCCGATCCCCCCCATGTTTTCGTTGCAATTGAGGTGTTTTACAGATGCCGGCTCCGGGCTTTATCACAGCGAATGTCACGGTAGGCACGTCACCGTCACCGTCAGCAGCAGAATCAGCCGACATCGCCATCGACATCGACGTCTGCTTTAACTGCTGCTTCTGCTTCCCCTTTTCTCCCAATATTTTGACACTTGTGAGTTCTGGAGCTGCTGCTGCTGTAGCCGTTGCTTTCGATTTTGACGTCGACTTGAATGACAAACCCATATTTCTATTTCTGCTAACGACAAGTAATTATTAAACTCCACTGTTTTACCTACTGATATAGCTACTGCAACTCTCTTATGGGGCTACGTTATTTTCACTATTATTACGATTACTAATCCCTATCAAAATTAAAAATTCCAGATCCAGAAAGCATGTCACTACTTAAGTAAGTAGTGGGTCGATCTACCACTATTAATTAATTTGCTTGCAGCATGACTCGTACTGGTAATGGCACTGGCACTGGCGCTGGTTCTGTGGGCAGCAGATAAAGACACGAAATTTAGCTACTCCAAATCATTGTATTAAATTTGCATTTATTAAGAACGACAAGGAAATTAAAGCTCCTCTTTAGAAATACTCACTTACTGATAGGTGTTTCATTCAAATTCATTCAAAGGTCAAGGCACTTGACGAGTTTTCACCAGAACCAGAACCAGAACCAGACCAGTGCAAGTACCAGTAGTGCAGTGTCAGCACACTTTCCTGACGCATAAGAAAACCCTCCACGATGCAACATAATACTAATTACTTAAGTGCTACTTACAACATAGTAATATAATATCGTATGTGAAGAACCAAAATGACCCATATCCAATTTAAGCTAGAATCAAAATGGGCTATGTCGTAAAAACAAAATGAGAAACAAGCGTAAAATGTTAATTACGAATTTTTGAAAAGTGTCAAATGTTCTATTTACATGTTTTTGAAAAGTGTCAAATGTTCTATTTACATGTTTTTGAAAAGTGTCAAATGTTCTATTTACATGTTTTTGAAAAGTGTCAAATGTTCTATTTACATGTTTTTGAAAAGTGTAAAATGTTCTATTTACATGTTTTTGAAAAGTGTAAAATGTTCTATTTACATGTTTTTGAAAAGTGTAAAATGTTCTATTTACATGTTTTTGAAAAGTGTAAAATGTTCTATTTACAAGTTTTTGAAACAGTGTAAAATGTTCTATTTACATGTTTTTGAAAAGTGTAAAATGTTCTATTTACATGTTTTTGAAAAGTGTAAAATGTTCTATTTACAAGTTTTTGAAACATGTAAAATGTTCTATTTACATGTTTTTGAAAAGTGTAAAATATTATTTTTAAACGCTATGTTTCAATATTTTTATAGATACAAGGATATTGTTTTTAGTGAAAAATAGAAATGGGTCATTTTGGTTCTTCACAGACCATATCTCTGTGCTGTTGAACGTAGAACTAATAATACGACAGATCTTCATATTCCACGTTCTCACAAATACAAATACGAATCAATCGTCAATCCCAATCTCCATAATATCATCTATAATATACGATATACAAAAATATTTACAGATAATCTAATGCCCCTATACTTTGCACTTTGGATTTTGGTAGGTTACCTACTTATAGTAGCTGTAGCATTGACAAAATGTAAACTTCTCCAAGAAATCAAAAAATCAAAGTACCTATGCAAAATTTAACTGAACACAACTGCGAATAGAAAGGTAGGCAGTTTCTTTAATTTAATCAGTCACAATCACAGTGTAATATAAGCTGGTTGTAATAGTAATTGAATCACAATTACTTAAGTCATATATCATATATCACATAACATATAAGCAACTCATCACTTCTCAATCAATTCATAAGCTGACGACTATACTATACTTATGTTGGTGTAAATAATTATGGTACTTCCATAATTATTATTTCTCAGTATTATCCTCAAGCATTTAAAATATATAATACACAAACACAATACTCTGTAGTCAATTCATTATGGTATATTTTTGGAAGCGATTGACCTTTTTTTTGTGTCATAAAGTAAATTGACATAAATGATGGGAAAGTAACAGTAGGAGTATAGCGGTATACCCACGATAATTGGACACACGTTTTTGTACAAAAAACCTGTGGGTCGTGGAAACTTACATTACAAGTACAAATAATTTTAACTGATTTCATTACACCATAATAAGGTTGACATACGATACGATACAAGAATTTGGATTGGATATACATTCACGGAAAAAAATACAAAAATAAGTTTTATTCAATTAGTTGTTATCTAAACTAATTAATCTATTAATAATACAAAAGCGAAAAATAAATAGAAACGAAGGTATAAAATTGGCAAATGGCCCGAATTGGTATTGATAATCTGGATCTGATTCGCAATCAGAGCAAAATGCATGGTTTGTCTCCCAATACATTAAGATTTTGCATAATTCATTATTTTTTATGCTACAGGGTGGGCCACTTGTCTCCAACAATTCTAAAAGGCTATAAATGCCAAGTTCTTAATTCTATTTAACTGATCAATACACCAAAAGAAAGACAATTTTTGGGAGATTTGATTGATACCACAAACAACAAAATCAACTCAGAATAAGTTGCAAAATGGCTTAACTAACCAAAATATCACTTTTTAAAGATTTTTGCCAGTAAAAATTATGTTTTTACAACTTTGTTTAAAAACTTTTTTAAACCATACAGACAAGACAACCCAAGTTAGGCAGTTTTTTTTAAGTTTTAAAAATAATGCAAGATCTTTTAATTTTTTTTATACGCAGATCGCGACTTTTTAAACACGGAAGCTGTTTTATACGACATTTTTACTGATTTTTGGGGTAAAACAGGATTTTTATTCATTCTGAGATTTCTCTACTTCCACTTGACCGATTTTATTGATCAAGGTAACAAACAAATCACCCAAGATTGGTCTTTACTACGATATATTATTTGTAAAACCGAATGATAGACTTGGCATTTATAGCCTATTACATCATTGCTTTTGTTTCTTATGACAATAGTTGATAGTATCAAACTGAAATCGGTATGAGCTATGCTGCTATACGGATAAATCACATTGTGACACAATTGTACTAGCGCCACCTTCTTTGCGAAGTTTTACCCCGTCTTCCTTTCTCGGCAGTTTCTTTCAATCCTTTCTTCAATTTTGTCTCCTGCTCTTCCGTGATTTTATAATCGCCAAGGTTCTTGGTGATATGCTTTCGAAAATGCTCTTTTAAACTTTGATAAGTACGGCCCTGCCCACCGACCTGGAATATTATTCATTTTAAAATAAATTAGTATGTTCATAAACTCGTTTAAAAACTTAGCCATGTTTGACATTTTGAAACACCTAAACCTCGGAGAATAATAAATATCGTCTGTGAAGAATCAAAAATCAAAATGACCCATATCCATTTTTAAATAAAACCCAAATTCTTTATCTACAAAAAAAAATTATTAACATACCATGATGATCATAAAACCTCGTAAATAGAACATTTTGAACTTTTTGAAAACGCGTTAATAGAACATTTTGAAATTTTTGAAAACGCGTTAATAGAACATTTTGAAGTTTTTGAAAACGCGTTAATAGAACATTTTGAACTTTTCAAAAACGTGTTAATAAAACATTTTGAACTTTTCAAAAACATGACAATAGATCACAATTTTCAAAAAGACGTAAATAGAAAATTTCGGACTTATCAACTTACCCTTTACTTTAGTATTTTTTTGAGATAGCTCATTTTAATTCTAGCTGAAATTGGAAATGGGTCATTTCGATTCTTCACAGACGATATATTATTATACACTGTCATATATTTTTAATAATTTATCGTTAATTATTTAATTCTTACATTAGCGTCCTCCATGTCTTTCCAAATAGCAACGCCACCAGTGCGTTTGTACACATTCTTTTTAAAAATATAATTCAGGATTGCTTGACCCTCTTTGATGTCATAAGGTTGTCTTCTTGCCGCACGTTCCCTTTGTCTTGAAATTGAACCTGCTTCCGCTTCGATCCACTTATCCCTGTCAAAATGAAACGTAAATTGAGTACTAGTGTATGATTCAATCGCTTAAGTTATTCGATTCTAATTCCTGATCTGGTATTACAATAATACTATATTCGAATAAATCAAACCGTACTTTCTCGGGCTCAGAGAACTCGCTGTGCTGGTTCTAGACCTAGACTCCGAAAGACGCTCTCGACTTCGATGCCGAAAGCTCCGCTTACGGGGCTGATGATCTCCAGATGAGTCTGAGTCTATATCATAGTCGCTCACAATTCGACGCTTTCGATTTTGAGGAGAACCATGAATTACGGTCCTGTGGTATTTAAGAAACAGCCAATATTAAAAAAAAACATACATTCCTTGTTCACAATTTGGCTTGGGTAAGAAGGCAACCAATACCAATGCATTAAGCGTACGATTTTTATTTTAGCTTACGTCGAAGAATCGCTGGAACTAGAGCTGCTGCTGCTGCAAAGATCAATTGTAATTGTAGGAGCAGGAGGAGGTACAACCACATTCTGCTTCTCCTTCTGCTTCTCCTTACGCTGCGGCCGTGTAATTTTCTCCGATTTATTACTGCCATTAAGTTTGCTAGGGCTCGGACTGGGACTGGGACTAGGATTTGGAGCTAAAGTTATTCTCGACGAAGTAGAATTTTGGTTCCCAGCAGATTCTTTAGTATCCGTCCCGATCCTCAAAGGTATTAAGTCAGCCCATGGCAATTCACGTCTAAGAATCTCGTTTGCGTTGTACTTGCTAAAGGAGGATTCTCCGTAACTATATGCACAAAACAAATACAAAACATGTTGCAGAGTCAGTTGAAGTAAAAATAAATTTAAAACTTTTGAGATGATAATTAATCTACCTGTAATTATTGAGATTCATCACAAGCTCCTTTTCATAGGATTCGTAAATGAAAGCAGGGAGAAAAATGTCATTTTGTTTCAAATTGAACTTTGGAAGACTTGTTTTTTTCACATTTAAATACCAGTCTGCATCTATAATTGGGATTTTGTATGGATCATCTTCTCCAGGGCCTAGCACAACTCCTCCTGCAAACTGCATGAATTTGACACGATCAACGATATAAATATTATTTTTGAAGGTTTATTTTAGGTATGAATGATGAATGAATATTATTTGTATACGCAATTTTAATACAAAAAATAGTGGACGTATTATTCTATATTTATCTAACCATTGACAGTCAACAGTTCCAATTCAAGAAAATTTTAGACAACTATGAACAATAATAAATATGCCGGGAGTTTTCATTACCTCAATAAATGTTCGCAGATCACCATTATTAGCTTCATCCGGTATAATTTCGAAGACACTAACTGCACTTTCATGCAATGCAAAAAGATCCAATTGCTTTGCAACACCCATGATCATGGTCCACTAGGTTATAGGTACCTACCTAGGTAGGTGAAGAAGTCAACCCACCCACTTAGGTCAGTTAGGTTTGCTTCCTTATCCTAATTTCTCTGTTTGCTGTTACGCGTTACGCCTGTCACCTGTAATGTCTTCAAGCAAAAGAATTCAATTCCTTTTTTCTACTGAACTGCCTTCAACTACCATACTACCACTATGAACTTTTGACTTTTATTAAATTTCGAAATTCCACTATACACTATATAACTACCACGTCACACGTCGTATCTCCCGTGTCTACCACTAATCGAAATCCCAAGTAATAGTACCACGTAAAACTTTACCAAAACTTTTTTAGTTCTACTTAAATTCAAAATTCTTAATCCAGACCAAACTTTAATCGAAGCCTGTAAACCAAATGTGAAATGAAGATGCGACATTAAATACGAAATACTAAAAATACGAATACTGAAAACTGAATTAACTGAAGTGACTGCTGAATAGTGCTGAACAACAGAACAACATACAATTCTATTGTACATGCAACATGGGATGGGATTGTCCATAAGTTAGTTAATGAAATAAATTGGTCATTTTAGAATCCAACATTCAACCCACCCACCCACTATAATAGTTCTAGAGCATTATTTTTAACGTTTTAAATACACACAGATTTTACTACCCCCTCTTCCCCCTACTACTATTGACGTCATTGGATGCAAACTATTGCTTGACCTATAAAATACTTGCCTTTACCTGTGTCGCCGAATCGTTAGAATTTCTTCCCGCTATATTTTTAATAAACTACATAAGGCGCGCAGTTTGAAATTCTTTTTTAAACTACTTTGTGATTGTGATATTTTTTTTTATGGATATGTATGTATATGTACGTACGCTACTCTATACGATTTCGACTATTTTCGACGCTTGCACTTATTTTGCACTGACGGCAAGCAGTAATACTGCCATGTGAAGATAAAAACTTAAAAACTGTAAAACTGATAGAAGGATTATTAGCATTTAAAAGCACTGATTAATTAGTGTGTTGGCATGTTGGACATCGACTAAATTAAAAACTGAAAATCTCAAGTTAACAGTTTCTAAATTCTTCGAAGGTTTTATTGGTTTTAAAAATTCGAAAATCGGAGTTCATCTTTAACCAGTAGCAGGATCGATATTCAATCAAGGTAACTAACTTTGAACTTATCACTTAAGTACAACTTATGACTTTATAATGGCTATTGTACACTTACTGCTCCATAGGGGATCATATTTTTGTATAATTAATCACTGTACTCATGTACTGTAATGGTAGTACTGGGGACTGGGGATTCAAATTCAAAATTTACTTTAACGTCCGTTATACTATAGAGTTAAGAAATAAATTGTAAATAGCTGACCTCTCATTTTTCATTGTCAATTGTTTGAAAACTGGATCTTGTACCGGCACCAGGAATTTCTTAGGGCTGTTCTTTGATAAGTGCTGTCCAGGTCGGGAAGTGATGGCCAACTTCAGTAAGTGCTGGCCAATTACAAAGTACTATTGTGTAGGTGCAACAACCCAGTTTCATTTCACATCCTATTTTCGAAATTTTTGTTGGCCGTCACTTACTAAAGTCAAACTGGCCAGCATACTTACGAAATCCAAATTGGCCAGTACTTACTAAAGTTGGCCATCACATCCCGACCTGCCCAGCACTTACCAAAAAAGAAGCCACCTTCAACCTTCCTGCGCTTATTGCATAGATATACAAGTAATTTTTATTGCGGTTTATAAATTATTTTGGTTTTATTTAATTATATGACACAGTGAGAGGGTATAAAATGGAGCCGGGTCCGAGGTGGAACAGAAGTCCGTATCAAGACTCGTCATCCCCCCACCAATCCAGTTGGCAGCAGAGTCCCCGTACTCCTTACCATCACCAAAATCAAAATCGCGGGGGGAGGTCTAGAGGAAGAGCTGGCTTCGGTTATTACGGGAGCAATAATAGTCCTCAAGAAAGATTTCGATCTCCAAATAATTCCCCTCACAATTTTAGCCCCCGTGGCAATTACAATCAACACCAACCACGATTTATAGATTTTAATAATTCTTACGGAAATTCACCCATATCGCCTTATCATCAGAATCAAAAACCGCGTCATTTCTCACCACGCTCCTTTCATAATAGTCCCAATTCATTTGGTCTTGGTCAACAGCAGGTGGGTGTCTAACTATTTTGCGTAGATATTTTCTTGATTATTATGTGGAATTATTTGTAAGCCGATGCCTGCAATCATTAGAGATCGTCCACAAATGACGTCATCAATCCCAATTTTTAGGACCCTATGACCCTCCCGTCGTCAGCTTTACTATTGCGTAAAAATAGTAAATCTTTAACGTGGCAAGCCATCAGTAGCCCATTTACCCAACCCATGACGTCATTTTTTGACGATCCCTTACACTGCGTCAATTCGTAGTCTTTCTTAAAATAATGCTTTCAATTCTTATTATTTCATATTATTAGGTTTACCTATAAAATATATGATTGAGTGATCTTTTATTATTGCAGTTTCGATCAAACAAAAACAGAGGATCACGAGATAACATAGAAAGTTGGGTCCTTCCAGAAATGTGGACTGATCCATGGGCAGAATTAAGGGGATCTGATTCTGATTCTATTCATGCAATGGAAATTCCAGAAAATATAATTTGTACTACTACACTCCTATCCGAATCCGAACCTATATTGCAGCCAGGACCTACAGTTTCGTCTCCTTCGTCTCAGGAATCCTCTGAAACTCCTAAAACAGCAGAGCCACAGCTTTCATCGGTGTCGGTAACAGGAGCTCCAGCTCCAGTCACAGATATTCCGAATCAAAGCAGTAATGAGGATGAAATATGTCTTTCCGAAGAAGATAGCAGTATTGATGCTGACAATGAAAAGATGGAAAATAATACTTGAAATAAAGGCCATGAATTTATTTCTAATTTAACTTTAAAATGCTTTTTTTATTTAATGCACTCAACTTAATTTCTCTCACAACTTCATCCAGCATTAGGCTAAAGTAATCGTAATAATAATTGTATGTAATTTGTATATTCTATACATACTTGTAACTTTGTATTCAACATTATTAAAATTTAATAGTATATTAAATTATAAATATTATATATGTATTTTATGAAGAGCCCTGATACACCTTTAATTTTTTTCTCACAGTACGTAACAATGCACTTGTTCCGTCATGATATTAATCTACCTAATAATATATTACACACTTCCTACTTACACACTACTTAGAATTATCTACATAATATAAATTGTGTTATATATTTTTTTTTCTCTAAATGTTATCATCTACTATCCTCCCCTCTACACAATCCCTTTTTTAAATTTTTTATTTTCCTCTCATCTCGTCTCGTAAGTAATTTATTGTAAATCATCAGAAAAATAATTAATTGTGTTGTGAACTTCAATATTCCAATCCGAATATTCATATTAACATTATTATTAGTACGCATAAACGGATTCAATTAAATTTGTTCCATTTTTTGTTTTCGAAACTGCAATATTCCATTAAGACTATTATAATATTTTAACAGAGTAGTAGTTACTTAATGATAAAAGGTAATTCTAATTTTCATTTTTAGAGTTGTTTGCTTGTTCACAATTTCACAAGACATGATTATTTTTTTAATTGTTTTTAAGACATCCATTTGCACAAGGCCTTATCTTTTCCTCTATGTTCACATATTTATATTACCACAAAGAAAATCATAATCATAGATCATTAATATAGTAAGTTCCAAAAAAAATGACTACGACAATAATTTTGTGGCAATCAAAATGTCAACTGAAAGATAAAATAAAACTGAACTTGATAATAATCACATATTATTAAAACAAAAACGAAGATGACGAAAACTTTGAAGTTGGAAAGCCCGAAATTCATGATAATAATAAATCATTATTATTGGAATTTAAAAATTGGAAATGACAGGAATTTCTCTCTTACATAAATTAGAATGGCAAACAACAACAATAATATTAATTCTTAAAAAACTATTTAACTTTTCAACTTTTGAAGATTATTAAGTACTTACACACGGGAATAAATACCTATACTTATATTATTACTAATTTCTTCCTACGATTATTTCAACAGTTTATAAATATTAATCATATTATGACATAATTTAATATTACGTATTACATAAATAGTATATAATAATAAAATTTACAAATCCTCCCAATTGGTGGCATAATAAACTTACTACTTACGCACAAACATCACGTTACCCTTCACTCAACAATACATATTAAAAAAAAACATGTACCCCATGCAGGTGGTAGGTAACATAGCTTTACTGTATCGAGGCCAGACGTTGACGGAAGAAAGTAATTTAATTTTTAATTTAATTTCAAAATCGAAACAATAACTCATTAAAATATTTCATAACAACTGTTTTGTTTATATAATGAGGATGCATATTCTCAAACACAATAATTGAGTACGTAAATTAAATAAAATTATGAAATATTTGGAAATGGAAGTTCATAATTGTTGCACAACTATACCATATATATGTATCATCATAATCATTTCAAAATATTGAAATTTATCTCTAGTTACTTACTTAGAATTATTAGAATTCGTGATGTATTCAGGTTATAGTAACGATAAGCTTATGACTCATGATTCATTTAAATGATTTATAATTTTTTAACTAGATAATAATTATTACGCTACGATACGACGAATGACGAATTATATGTTAAGAATGGAGAATAATGACATGGTGTTATGTACCAAACTAGCATCATCAAAGCCTCTCATTTTTCTTGATTCATTCTTCTTGCTTAAACAGATTTTACAAATTATAATTTTTGGAAGTGAAAAAGAAATTAAAAGTTGAGGTTTTAGTAGTCCAGTTCCAAATTCCAGAAAGTTGGACGAAGGCTCTGACGTGACCACTACGAGTACTTACAAAAGTTCCACGCTCAAGTGCAAGTACCTAGCCTATATATATATATATTTTAATTGCGAATCCAACACTGCATGTTTGGTTTGGCATTACAAACATGGTCGACAGCTCTTCTATTATTTCAATATTCGACGGGGCACCAGAAAATCGTTTTTTAAAGGGACTTTCGAAAAAGAAAGACAGGAGTCAGTAATTGATACACAATAAACACGTGCAACTTTTGTAGCCCTTCTGAATACACGCTCGACGTTCAATCCGTTTTTTATACTTTATATAATATATTATCTACTACAAAATCTACTACACTGATAATTCGTTAAGTTTCTACAAGATGACTTGAAGAAGTTTCATGAGCTCGCTTTGTTACATCATTCCTTACTATTTTGGATGGTCTGTAGAAAACATAATAGCATTGATTAGTTGCTTGTGCATTATTAAAAGATGAAAGTAAAATAAATTTTCTCGACTTTGATTTACACTAAAAACATTAAAATTGGGTATGTTTTAATCTTTCCAAAGTTTAACACTTACAGAACAGGATCACAGGGTTCAGATTTTCGGTCAATCTGATGGGGATGAGTAGAAGAGTTACTGGAACTAGAAGAACTAGGTAGGATTTTCCCACTACCACCACCACCCCCACCCCCCGGAGGAAGGTTTTGTGAAGCAGCTTCTTGCTGTGCCCTCATCTGACGTCTCATAGTTTTACTCCAGAGTTCATGACAGTCTTGCCATGTTGGTAGCTCTGGTGGTTTAATTTTATCCGGATTCATTTGTTTTAACCATTTACTTTCAAGCGCTTCGTCCGCTGAAATTCTTTTTTCCGGGTCTAAGTCTAGCATTTTGTCCAATCTACAAGAATTGACAAAATAATTTACGTTTAACTTTAATGATGCAAAATGTGGTAAAAAATGTGGTATATCGTCTGTGAAGAGCCAAAGTGACCCATATCCATTTTTAGCTAAAAAAAACAAGATCAACTATCTACAGAAATATTAAAATATGTCTTGAAAGCATTTAAATAGAACATTTTGCACTTTTCAAAAGCGTGAAATTAAAACAGTTTGCAACTTTTCAAAAACACGGATATAGAACATGTTGCACCTTTTCAAAAGTTTGAAATTAAAACAGTTTGCACCTTTTCAAAAACACGGAATTAGAACATTTTGCACCTTTTCAAAAATATGTAAATAGCACAGTTTACACTTTTAAAGAACATGTAAATAGAACATTTTACGTTTTTCAAAAACTCCTAATTAACATTTATGCATGTTTCTCTTTTCGTTTTTATGATATAGCTCATTTTGGTTGTAGCTTAAATTGGATATTGGTCACTTTGGTTCTTCACAGACAACATTTCGATTTCAGATAGCCCGTGAAATTATTGATTGTCTTACAAGTCTAAAGCTGCACCAGGCATAAAACTGAGTTCATCCCTCAGTCGTCTCATGTACTGCCGTTTTGGTCGGTAGGAACTCCATAGAGGAAGATTGACTACTTTGGGCCAATTGGATGGAGCAGGAGTTCCACAGAGTTTAGAAATTTCTTCTAGCTGAGCAAGTTCTATATTGGCTTGAAACATGGGACGTTTTAGAAACAATTCTCCCAAGATACAACCACAACTCCACACATCCACAGCTGGTCCATATTTCTCTTCCCCAAGGAGGAGCTCTGGCGGTCGGTACCAGAGAGTTATCACTTTATTTGTATAAGGTCTCTCCTTGTCTTTGGCATTGTACAGGCGAGCAAGACCAAAGTCTGCTAATTTTACTTGTCCTCTGCGAGAGCAATACACATATAATGTATTATTTAACTTCCCAAGAATTATTTTCTAAGGACCCCTCCACTATATCGCACATTTCTATGTGTAAATATTTCGCCACGCAAACAGCAAGTATAAAACTTTTGAAATCCTCTAAAATTACATTTTTTGAAAACCACAGTTTGGAACCTACTTGTTATTCATGAGAATATTGCTACATTTAATATCCCGATGAAGGAAATTTTTTCTGTGACAATAGCTGAGGCCGTCCAAAAGTTGATACATGATGCTCCCATTGTGCTCCTCCGTAAAATTGACATTGGATAGTCGTGACTCCAAAAGTCCCATCAAATCATGATGCATGTATTCGAATACAAGGTAAAAACTTCCGCGATCCTGTTTTACACATTATGGACAACATGAAATTAAATTTTATTTAACTTTTGTTTGTTACCTCAAGTTAAAGTTGAATATTATGTTGATCAAAAACTTATTAGAGATAAAAAATATGTAGTTATTTAGACAGACTTACTTTACGAAAATCAATGGCATCCCTTTTATCAGTAATAATTTCTTTAAGATTAACAATATTTCTATGATTTAATTGTCGTAGAATTTTAATTTCACGAACAGCTGTGATTGGAAATCCTTCTTTTTCATTCTCAAGGCGAACTTTTTTCAAGGCCACTAAATCACCTACAATTCAAATACAATGTCCACTTTTGAATATACTCAAACATATTTAACATTTAAATAAACTTTAAGAAATAAATGTATCGCACATCGTCTGTGAAGAACCAAAATGACCCATATCCAATTTAAGCTACAACCAAAATGAGCTGTCATAAAAACAGTGAGAAACATTGCTAAAATGTTAAGTAAGAGTTTTTGAAAAGTGTAAAATGTTTTATTTACATGTTTTTGAAACGTGCAAAACCTTCTATTTACATGTTTTTTTAAAAAAGCAACATTGTACTATTCACATGTTTTTAAAAAGTGTAAAATGTTCTATTTGCATGTTTTTGAAAGTGTAAAATATTCTATTTGCATGTTTTAGAAAGTGTAAAATGTTCTATTTGAAAATTTAAGAAAAGTGTAAAATGTTCCATACTTCCATATTTTGCACTTTTCAAAAACATATACATTTATATGTTTTTGAAAAGTGTAAAATGTTCTATTTGCATTTTGCATGTTTTTGAAAGTGTAAAATATTCTATTTCCATGTTTTAGAAAGTGTAAAATGTTCTGTTTGAAAATTTAAGAAAAGTGTAAAATGTTCCATATTTCCATATTTTGCACTTTTCAAAAACATATACATTTACATGTTTTTGAAAAGTGCAAAATATTCTATTGAAATGCTTTCAAGACATGTTTCAATATTTTTGTAGATAATGGATATTGTTTTTAGCTACAAAAGGGTATGGGTCATTTTGCTTCTTCACAGACGATATATCGCATTTATAAGTCGTACAAATGAGAAAAAATAATTAAAATAAGACTTAAATTATTAAATTTCTTACCGGTTATAGAATCCTTAGCTTTATAAACTTGGCCATAGGTTCCTTCTCCAATTTGAGAGATGACTACAAAAGAATCAATACATCGTTCACCCCATTCCGGCAATTCCGCTCGCTTATGTATTATCCTGGGTTTTACCATACGTCGACGTAGAGGATCCGATAATTTTAACTGGGAATCTGCATCTACTGCAAGTTGTAATTTTAAAAATATATTTTTCATTTCTACATTATGCAACAAATAATTAAACCAAAAAACAAACCAGGTAGATAGAGAAAATACGCACTACGCACACAACAAATATAGTTTCACACTTTTCTAGAATGGAATATAACTACATAGTACCAAAAAGTGATTAAAATTTAGAACTTACGAGGTGGCATTGGAAGATCCTTCGTAATGCTTAGTTTCATGGGCATATTTTGATGCGGATTTAACGAAACTCGAGACAAATTTAAATTTAAACTAGCATTCAACATTGAACCCCCGCCCGTTGTATTATTCATGATTGCTTGAACTCCAGAATTTAACCTAGCCCCACCACCACCACTACCCGCATGGAGGCTGGAGCTTGAGTTTGACTGCAGTCTAAATTTGTTATCCACAGAGTCCACAGATTGTTGAGAATTAGTCGTCGTCATGGTCTCCATAGGCGGTGGAGAGGGTGTAAATTCTTCAATGTCCATGTCCTCATCCAAGAAAGTTACTTCCGCAGTACTGTGACGTAGCTGTTCTTGTTTTTGTTCCAGCACAGGGGCAGGTGCCGGAATCACCGGTACCGTAACAGGTTCCGGTCGTGATGGTGGTTGCTCCGACGGCTGCGGCTTTTGTTGTCTCTGAGGTTGGTGCTTTGATTTTTGATGTTGATGCGGGAGCTCTTCAACTTCTGGATGTAAAGGCGGCGGCGGTGGTGATGAAGGAATGATGGTCACTTCCGGCGAACCTAATTTATCTTTATCCTTTTTATTTTTAAGCCCTTGTTTTTGTCGTACTAACTGAGCAAAGAAACTAGTCGCGGACATTTTGTCCTCGCCTACATTTTTAGCGGATTTTTTAGGTGTGGACTGCGGTGGAGGGAGCGGAGGTGTTTTGGGTCCAATATTATTATTCGTCACAACACCTGCAGAAGTTTCAATGGAGAGGGAGACGGACACTGACTGACTCTGACTATTTTGATGATGTGGATACTGATTTGATTGAGCTTCCCTGTTCTCCCTCGTGTCTTTACTATTTTTGTCTTTGTCGTTGTCAGCCTTCGCTTTGTCCTTACGATATTTCTTTTCCCGCTCATTACTCTTCGCTTTATTGGGCTGGAACTGGAGTCTCGGTGACTGCGTCTGGTTCTGCTGATGGGACTGTGAAGAAGGAAGGAGGCCATCTTCTATTAGTATTCTATTTTTATTATTATCCGTTTCCACTGACATAGACATTGAAGCTGAGTGATGCTGATGTTGGTCAGACTGCTGTGCTGTTGATAATGATTGCGATTGTTGCTGTTGTTGTTGTTTTCGCTCCCGCTCCCGATCTGCCTCCTTTTCCTGCTTCCGCTTCTTTTTCCGTGACCGCCGGTCATCTTCTTCTGTACTCTCAGCTGGATTCGACGTGAGACTTGCTTTTCGCTTGTGAGAAACATTAACCGGTGGATGGAAGCCTTCGTAGGCTTTGGGTGGGAGAAGCGGAGTATGCGGTGACGGGGTTCGGGGAGGGGGGGTTGCTGAGGCAATTTTTGTGACTGTAGCTGAGGCGGGTGCTGATGGTATTGTTGTTGTTGTTGGTGGTGGTGGTGGATTGGTACTGGCCAGTGTAGGTGATTGGGAATGAATGGGGTGATTATTACTTCTTTTATTAGAATTACAATTCGGCTCTGAATCAAGCTTTTTATTTACAAACTTCAAGGTATCACGGTCACGATCACGATCGCGGTCTCGGTCTCGGTCACGCTCACGATGATCAAAATCATCATCACTATAAATTTCTCCAGCCTCTGCATCGCTCAAAGTTCCAGAGGACACATCCGAGTAGACTTCATCGTTATTTCCACGTCTCCCACGATGATGATGATGATTGTGGTGATGCGTTCCGGATTGTTTTCGATGGCGATGACGGTTTGGGAGTTGCGGCTGTGGCTGCTGCTGTTGCGGATGGTGTGAGGATTTGTTATGGGAGAGTGACATGGATGATTTTTTGGTGGAATTTGAATCACTATCCTCATTATTACTTTGATTTTGATTAGTTGGATTTGGATTACGATAAAAGCGAGCTCTATTAGCATTAGCATGATCATAATTTTCACTCTTGTGCTTTCGTAGTTTATCATGTCGTTCCCCACCACCACCACCACCATCCCGATCTCTCTCACGTCCTCGATCACGATGGGAACTTCGACTCCGACTTCGGGAACGACTTCGACTTCGTGGACGCCGTCGATCACGCTCACGATGTCGATCCGTACTCTGTGTGGTCTTGTGCTTCATTTCTTTTTCTTTTAAAAAGCGTATCACAATTTACGAATTTCGGAATAATGTAGTAGTAGAGAGTATCTTTCAAAATATTTACACTAGTGGCGATTCTTGGATTTGGAATATTTGAGGACTACACTACAAACTAATTAGTTTTCCCCTTTCTTCTTTTCTTCTTCTTCGTTTAAGTAATTTTCAATATCTGACTTTCAACCGTGAGCTTTGAATTTTGAATAGGTATTTATTATTGTTTGTTTAAAATATATTTTTATTCGAGCACTATGTTGTATGCAGTTCTAGACTGGCTTGGTTAGGATAAAATTATATTTCACTTAAAAACAACTAGTTTTAAACTGGGCTGAAACTAGTAACTTCAGGCTGTAACGCAACGTGTTGCACTTTTTTAAAAGAAAATAAATGACAAAAGGAGAAACTTTCTACATCAACGTTCGACGATGACGAGCAGTCTCACGATAAAAGACCCTTTTGATAACAAACTATTCATTTAAATTTTTCGAATTTTCGATTCAATGTAAACTTGAAGATTGACGATTGTTACTGACGATAATTATTTACTTAGTCAAGGTTTTCACTGACACTGACACTGACACTCTCCGAAGATTTCAACGTAGTATTTCATAATCGATAATATTTGACACACGTTACTTGATTTCATATCTATAGTACCAATGACCAATTTAATAGCACGAATCGAATTCCAAGCTAAAGACAAAAGAGGTTACATCGGGATCGGGTTTTCTTCACGATACTAGTTCCTCACTGCCCAATACTGCCCACTGATGATGATACTGATGCTGAATGAGTCAGGGAGGCTGATGCTTCTCTTTCCCGAATTAACTGCAAGAACAAGAAGCAACACTGAATGGAACTATTAGAAAGTATATGTAATACAATGCTATTAAATGAAAGTTAAAATTCTAAATATTCAAACAATTATTGGCTGGACATGAAAACATGACGGTTGACGGTTGGTGGGAAGTAATAGTTGTTGTTACAATACACTTGTAACAAATTAAGATTTGATAAATATGTCGATACAACCAACACGAAAATATGATCAAGAAAACACCCGTCCGTTGTCCGTATGGTATTGGTATACCCTACACCTACACTTATGTTTATTTTAGTAAAATAAAAATTACTAACTTGAAGTTTAAAAGATAATAACTACTAGTGCATTTAAGTTCACTGCTGCCTGTCTGTTGTCTGTTCATTCAGAAAGTCACAAACACTTCATATTTTCAACTTAATAGTCAAGTTTGCTACAATCTATATTTTGATCACGAAAAATGACTACAGACAGATTCCCTTAATTGAATTTACCGTTTTTAAATTAAAACTAACAGTCAACATCGAAAAAGTCTGGATACTCAAGTTTACAGACAGTTAGTTAGATTTAGACCACTTTATATTTTTTGTTCGAATTTCTGACAACAAAATAAGTCACATATTTGTTTGTAACGGTCAGAACCGTTCTAAAATAGCATAATATATGCCTTGAGGAACTACTTAAATGGTTATTATTGATATATACATAATAAATTATATTGTTGATTGTTTATATTTTACATTCAACTTGAACTTGAATTGGAATTCGACTCTACACATTTCGATTTCAGATATTATGAAATAAAATTGTGGCTAAATTCAAAATTATTGAGGGATGAGACTGAGTCATCCACCTATCTAATAAGTACATCATAATCAACAATTTAATTTAACCAGTATCCCTGCTTTCGTTCCTATTCCTAGTCAGTAAGTTCTGTAAGTATTTGTGTATGTAAAGTAGTGGAAAGTTTAAAGAGGGCACCGATACCGACCGATGACCGAGGAAAATGTATAATTTTTCTTTTCAAAACATTTCTACAGAACTAAAACTGTGTAGAGCAATATGAGAGCTCGAGATGTTTGAAATTTAAACTAATAAAATTTGAAATGGAGAACCTTAATAAAAGTTGAAAATTACACACACAATTCCAATGGGATTAATTTTACATAATATAATATTAACTTTAATTTCTAGTTTCGTAATTTGTGCAGTTTTTTGTAGTATAAGTATTGAATATGTTAAATGCGGTGGAAAAGGCAATGGTTGATGGATTTTGTAGTTTCGCACGTACTTTAGGGTACGTAGTGTATAGGTACGGTGGTTGTGGTTCATCCTCATTCCTCAGTCGAGAATCTCAATTCAATCTTCTCCCTCAACAAAACACCACACAGAAGAGGAAAAGAACAGTGAGAACATTTTTGTGTGCTAACCTAAAAGTGCTTACAGATCAACTTCATCTCTACGTTACGTTTTACTTTAATAAAGTAATAGTTGATAGTAGTCAGTAGTAGGTACAATGTACCATATACTTAATAGCATACCGTACAGTCACTGTCACTACCATTAGAAATTATTATAATATGCAAATACACAAACTACTTAAAGGTATTATCTTATTATTATGTATTAAGTATCCTCTCGGTCTCAATCTCGGAATTAATTTCATTACGTAATTGTTAGTAAAATTACAATTCATAAAAATTACTTTTACACTCACTTGTTACTATACTGACAACTCACGATTTTACTATTACGATACAACTACCACCACTCCATCCATTGCGACTGCTGCTTCTGATCGCGTGTGCTTTTTACATTAACTGCACCAGTATTTGATTTAATAGGTCACTTTCCAGTTTTGAACTCAATTTTAACACAACATTTAAGTAAGTAATAGTTACTTCCATTTACTTATTAGCTTCCCGTTCACTTTTTCGTTTATACATAACACATAATAAATGTGCAGTGTATAGTTGATAGTGGTTCAGTTTATGTAAGTAGGGGTTCAAGGGTCACCCATATAGCCATCGGTTTATTGCAATATACTTTTGACTGTATCCATAAAGTGTGCGTCCATTAAGTTGGATTTTCAACCGAATTAAATTTAACTTTGACACTCCGGTTAAAAAAAGAACGTTAACAGTTAGTAATCCTAACCAGGACCAGGGTTTTTTTTAATTTTCCAATTCATTATTGGGGCACATCAAAAGGTAGCTTGATATTTAATATAATTAGGTGGAACATTTTTGAAGGATTGATTTATTGAATTTAGTTGTCAGTTGTTAGTCCCAAATTGTGAATGTCATTTATACGGTACCGTACAATCGTAGAATGGAATCGGTGATTCAATTACCAGACGGTATAATTGAAATTCCTTAAATTAAAAATAGATTGAATGGAATATTGTAGTATTTTTGTATAAGTAGGTTGAAGGTAATTATATTAACGTAACATAGCATAACGCTGCTTTTCTTTTTTTTCAACAAAGTTGAACATTATTAGGTGCTTAATGGTTAAGTTATATGATCGGAAATTGAAGGTAATCAAAAATAAGGCAAAAAATGTTTATAGACTTGTTCGTTGTTCAAGGTAATACACTTATCGTTAGTCAGTATCAGCAGTCGCAATTCTATTTTAGAAAAATCTTGACAGCATTATATTGTTCTTCAAAGGCGTATGTGTGTACTTAATTGTTATAAAAATATTAAGTAATTAATTAGCGTGGTATTTTCTTCATCATCTTATTATTACAAATGATTTTTTTTAACTTTTAATGTATTGGTGCAACACTCTTGATTTATTTACAGTCAATATTACGACACAGGGCGAAGAAGCAGAATTCTCAAGGTTTATGTATCCGTGTAGATCTTTAAAAAAAATCTAATTTAATAATAAAAGTAGAAATAATTTCAATTATTTCTCTATACTCAATTATAAAATCCCTTATGGCATTGACATTGCGGTGTTGAAAAATGTAGAAAAATATTAGTAGACTTTCAATTTTACTTATATGAAATATGAATTTAATATTATTTATGTTCTATTATTAGGTAGGTAGTACCGCTACTTGATGAATTATGAATAAGTAATTACTTACAAATGTAAGTAATTATTACGTATGTAGGTACCAATTATATTGTATTTGTATGGTATGTATAAGGGCACGACAGAATTTTTATGATATTTTATTATTTAGTGCACATTTTACGCTATTTATGCAGAATGCAGAACTTTTCCTGGCCAGCTTCCGCATCGCTCCCATTTTTTTCCCATATTATAATCTGCCCTAGAAAAATAATTCCACTCAATGCAAAGGAACGAAAACCAAACAATCGGTACCGGAGCCGGGTCCGATTCCGATTCGGTTTTATTACGTCCCCGGTCCCAATTAGTAGGATTTGATTTTGAAAAGTCCGCTGACTATAATCCACAGGAAAATTACCAAATAAGCATCACTACAACAGCTACAACCTCTTTACTACTACTATGTACTACTATGTGTGCTTTTTGTACTTTGGTTTTCGTTTGCTTAAAAGAGTTATTACGCAATACCTATTCACAAAAGAATATAGAAAAAACCGTAAACATGTATCGCAACATTTTCAGCCGCTTGCCTCACACCGATCGGTATCGGTTTTCCTTTTCGTTATTTTTGAGTTAAATTATTGTTAAAAAAACGGAAGCCTAAACTGTATTTATTATTGGTCATAAGATAAGGTTCAGCTGATTTTAATTTAGCACTCACACACGACACACACAAGTTTATAACGATAAATTAATTAGATTATTTTTACATAGTTTTGTTTTTTAATTTTTTCGTTTTTGATGATGATTTCGATTTGGATTTGGAAGTTGAACTAATACTACTGGCACCACTGACACGTGTATGATGAAATTGCCTCTTAATAAAAGAATACATTTTGCGCAGTGTAAACACTGTCACAGTGAAAATGACTAAAAATATGGAAAAAATGAAGGCAATCACATCAATGGAATGATATTCGATGAAATTGAGTTGTCTGGCCGCAGACCGAAGATGATGAGCTCCTTTATGACGGATCACATACTCCACCCAGTACACAGCACCTGTCAATAAATTGAAAGTTTAAATATGTTGTAGGCAATTGATGAAGTAAATAAATGGAGCACATGTTATTTTTTTCTTAAATACATTCAGTACTTTTCAGTATAGTAGTCATTAGATACATAATTTTCTTACGTTCGACTGGTGTCTGCATCTGATCTTTGAATGCACGGGAAAGATACTTGGCACGCTCAAGAATTCTAAAATAAAAATATACAAGTTTGAAATAAAAAAAAACATTTCAGTTATAATAATTAACTTTATTATGAAGTTAATCCTTACGTGGGATCTAGTAAGGCCTTATTAAGGACGTTCTCTATTTTCTCCTCAGTAACGCCAAGAATTTCCAAAGTGAGTGCAAAGCCAGCCGCTTCCGCTTGATTCATATTTAAATCTTGATCAATGAACATTGGGATTCCTAAGAGAGGCACACCATGATAAATAGATTCTTGTGTGCTCAAAAGTCCACCGTGAGTAATGAAAAGTCGGATATTTGGATGCCCCAGGATATCTTGTTGCGGGAGCCACTTCCCAATCTTTACATTTGGAGGCAGGTCATCCATCTCTTCTTCCCATTTCCATAAAACCCGTTGTTTCAGTCTTGAGAAAACATTGATAAACATCTTACGAATGCTCTCTGGCATCGTATTGGACTTCACAACAGAGCCCATACTGAAAAAAATAAATCCATCTTTTCCACCGGAGAGGAAATCATCTAAATCCTGGAAATAAAACAAATCTTTTAAAAAACTATATGTCTTCGCTATTAAAACCAGGGCCGGACGAAGGAGCTGTTTTTAGGCAGGAATTTGTTTCCATACAAAAACCACCATTTAGATTTTATTGATGGCTTTCTTTGGTAAAGCAAAATTTTGTATTTACTTACATGTTTTTAGAAAAGTTTAAAATGTTTTTTTACTTGATTCAGAAAAGTGCTCAATGTTCTATTTTACATGTTTTGAGAAAAGTGGAAAATGTTTTATTTTGCATGTTTTTGTAAATGTACAAAAACTTTAATTTGCATGTTTTTGAAAAGTCAAAATATTATTTTTACATATTTTTGAAACTGCAAAATGTTCCATTTACATGTTTTTTGAATATTCAAGCAGCGGGGGCTGCCTACGCTAGCCAAATTATCCGGCCCTGATTAAAACTACTACATTTATTCCACTTATACTATAGATAATTTCGTACCTTTGGGAGCGGCTTAGGCGGTCTACAGTGCATCCCGCCGACCTCCACAACATCCGGCAAGGTTGGTCTCGGGGCAGGAAAGGACAAATAGCTGTTCATTAAAATAAGACTCACATTTCGATCAATCTCCGCCACAGACGGGAGTGTGTCATCACTCAAATGTTTCCTATAAATCTTTTCACTTTCTTCAGAATTATCCCTCTGACTCATGGTGACCCAGTCAAGTAGTAAATTGATTGACCTTTGAAGGAAATTCATTTTATCCGAGAGTGGAAAGAAGGGATTGGGCACAAATGATGTTGGGAGCCAATTTCCCACTCTTTGTGTGAGTGTGTTCGGGGCTGCCATGGAGACAATGTAAATGAAGGGAGCTCCAATTTTAGTCAAATAGCCCAAAAAGCAGGAATGCATGAAGCCATTCACAATGACAAGATCATATTTTTGACTCATGATTTTTTGAAATTCTGGAATTGCATGGACTTTATTACACACATTGTACACAAATGATAAATCCCAAAAGGAGCTCAAATAACCCTTTTCTCGTTGTTTGAACGGATCCGGGAAAGTCCCTAGAAAGGCTTGTAAGTCAGTTGGGACGAATTCCGTCACATTAGTGCCAAGGTCGGAGGAAGCCACGTTCGCAATCACTGTCACTTGATGACCACCTTTCCCCAAAGCACGGATTAAAGGCTCAAACACATTCTTGTGACTTTTCGTCCCGAGTGGAGTGAGGAATAGAATGTTGGAACATTGAACACATGTGGGCAGTGTTAAAGCTACCACTGTTAAAATAATTGATAGTTTTTTACTGAGCGTCATTTTCCCTATTTTTATTTTTATTCATTTATTGCACCTTGATTACACAAAAATTAAAATTATAACGGAATTAACACTACAGCAGACTGGTCGTACGATACGATATATTTATTCTTAACATTAACGTAAATTAGTTTTTATAAAATTAAATTAGTTGCCTTTGTAGCAGTCGTGCAGTTCAGAATCACTAAATATGAAAGCGTGCTGTCCCACTGTCCCACGCTATACAAACTACAAAGTATTTTATGTAAATGGTTCACATTGTAAATTTTTCCATGTATTTATATTATTTACAAACACCGTGTATGTATATATTGTAAGGAACTATGTAGTCGTAAGTGGGCGCATGCATAATTTTGTGCTGATAATATACTGGACACTGGACCATCACGAGTTATTAAGATACGTATGTACCTAACCGGCATACCACGCGGGCAGCGTTTTTTGATAATTAGTTGGTTTATCTTGGTCACAGTCAACAGTCACAAGACTAACTAGTAATAGGCTCTGTGTAGCAGCCGTAGGTGGGTGAGATAAGAGATAAGAAACGATAATGAAAACTACTGGAGAAAAAGTGGGATACGGAGAATTTACTAAATGTCATTGGCATTGTTATATTATGGACATATATAAAATGTAATATATAATTTGCATAAATAAATAGCTCCTATATGACTCATGACCTGGTGACTTCTTCTTTCAAGTGGCAATTTGCATCCCCTAAACCCGTGCACTAGCCACTCAGGTGGTATGTACTATTAGTTTTTAGTTATGTCAGTTAAGCTATATGAATAGCCATAGCGTACTATAGTGTATAGGGTATCACCCAGTCTTCGGTGGTGTTGATCTTTTTGTAATATTCTATATATACTTAAGTAGCTTGATTTAAAAATTATAAAAATTATTGTTTTCGGCGTTTGACTTTTTGGCATGGCAAGTAAGCACTTTTGTCAAAATGCATCGAAGCGTAAAAAAGTAAAGCAATCTGCTGGAATCTGGTGTTTTGCTATACTATTTTGTAATGTAACCAAAAAAATATTTTTAAAATTTCTACAAGAAAATATGAGATTTTTGAATGCAGAGTGGGGATTTAGAAGCATGGACAACGGTGGTACAATAGTCAAACAAGTAATTAGCCAAGTTTTTTCTGACTGAATAATATCGCCAAAAAATTTAATCGAAAAACTTAGATTTTGTTAGTTCGCAATTTATTCGTAATACGACTGCTTTAAAATTAATATGGAATTATGGAAAAGCTATTAACTAAAAATGAATTCATAAAGGTTTGTCGTTTGTGTTTGTATTGTAGTTAGCAGCTTAAATAAATGACAAAAGTGTGTGTTTAGGAATTGCCTTTACTTATAATTAAAAACAAACCTGCAATGCTACAAATCTTTTTATACTACAGTTATCTGTATTTAGAATTTTTGGATTTTGAGATGCAATAATAAACAACTTCGTACAACTAATTATAATTGCATCGCATAATGTGATCGTGATCTCTTCAGGAGAAACGTAAATCACACGTGAGATTTGAAGCTACATCCATCGAAACAAACCCGGCAAGCCAAGATTTTATTTCTTCTTCAGTTACAATTTTTTGCTGTCACTTCACTTCTTCACTTTCCACTTTCCACACAGTCCACCAGCAAACAGACATTGACATGGACTATGGACTATGGACTGAATTGACTTACTTGCAAATAACTTAATTCTGCATTAATATTCAAGGATGGATTTTAATTTTAATACAGTGATAGTGATTTGTGATTGTGGGTTTTAAAGCTTCGTATAGTACTATACCATTAATACTCATATGTAGTCAGTGTGTATCAGTGAACTGTCGTCCGGTCATACTCCGTTGGGAACTAACAATTTTTGTAAATCCTAAAATTTTGGAGATAAAAATTTATTATGTTATCGAAAAAGTTGTACGAGGAAATAGTTGGGACGATTGCAGCCAGTAATCTCCAGGAATCACAAAATGTTCTAGAGAGAAAATACCCAGCGTAAGTTACGATAGTTATACAATTTCAATTATGAAATTTATAAGTATCAAAAGTTTAGTTGTTAGTCATTGATAGCGCACAGTAAAACTGTAACTAATTTTGAAACAACTTAGTTAATCGTAATAATTCTTAATAGTATTAATATTAAATATTTTATGGCATTATAGCTTAGCTTTAGCGTTAATAAACTACACATTTTATCTTAAACCTTATTAAAGGAGACCGTTTTGAATTTAGGATTTCGCCGATGACACTGGGCAGCATAGTAGGGAATTATGTTCAGAAGAAAATGAAAAGATCTCATTCATTACATAATACATCCGAGCAGATCTCTAATTATTATCAACGGTAATTTGATATTTTGCATGAAATTATTTTGATAATTAATACATCGATGTTGGTGCAAGAGCAATTATTTTTGGGAGATTATTCGTTGGCTGTTGGTAATGGTGGTAGTATCTTTGTTGTATATTACAATTTATATAATTAATTTATTACGGTTATTTTTATTTTTCGGTAAAGATACTGTGATGCTGTAAGCAGAAACGACTCCCCTGGAATCATAGTACGAATGGCTGAAGAAGCTGAATTATGTCCAACACTCATGTCAAGATTTATTCTGGAAGGCTATCTAAGATCCGAGCAGCAGCAATTAGTTCTTGACCAAATGAAAAATGAACCCAAGAGTAAGTCTAAAGACCCTGCCAAGCCGGGAACATCCATAAATCGTGTACCTCCCATCAATCTCATGGCAATTAAATCTGAAGTATCCCGAATTATTAAAGATACATCAGAGCTCGATAATCCCAATCTTGCTTATGAGGTTCATTTAGTAAGTTACATTTAAGAAATTTAAATCGTACATGTTTTTAATACATTGAAGGTTGAAATTTTTAATATTTCACTGACACGTGTCTATTCTATTGTAACTTATTTTAAGAGCACAGTTCACGACAGTTACTACGGTCCAGTTCCAGATGCTATTAAAAAGTATGTGGAAAATACAAAAAATATTTTTTGAATGCTTTAATTCGACTTTCGTGTAGTACGCTTAAATTCCTGTATCCATATATCCGGTATCGTCAATTGTAAATTAAAATGTAAATCTATTTTTTTTTGTAAATTTTAGTACCGTTGGGAGAGAGTACGAGCAAATTTTAGAAGAAAAGTTAACGCAACTAGGCATTTGGTTTGTTGATGAAAGTGAGTTGAGAAAACGTGGATATGATAAAACCCCGGATTTTAAGTTGGAGCTTCCTATAGGTAAGGTATAATATATAACTTTTAAATCGATGTAATTCTTAACACACTTCTTATAACACCGGTTTGGGTTTCGGATTTGAGAATGTCAAATTTTGTCTTGAAATATTTTTATTTAATACACTGGATTTATTTTCAGGTGTAGATGGTCATGTAGTCAACTGGATAGAAAGTAAGGCCACTTTTGGAGACGAAGAAACGCATAGAACGTACCTGGAAGAGCAGCTAATCAGCTACAAAAATAGGTAATGTCAGATTCTGTGGATTATTTGCATTTTTTTTATGAATTATAACAAACCCTACTACAGAGCAAAAAGCAAAACAATATGGAACATTTAAAATTAAATGCATAAATGAATGTCTTATTAATTCGTTTGGCAAAACTTATAAAATATTGGTCGCTGGATTAATTAATTTCATGGGTAATTGTATTATTTTATTCTATTATATAGATTTGGACCTGGATTAGTGATTTATTGGTTGGGTTACGTAAATACATTGGAAGACTTAAGTATGACCCCTCCCGGTGTATTGGTTCGGGAAAATATGCCTACGAATATTATTTACATGAAGCCAAGTGGTGAGATGGGTGCGAGTCCACCAGCAGCAAAGCGTGAACGAGAATAAAATACTTAAAACTACGTAATACTTACTCATAAAATATTTACCTAAATATTGCTTCTTTCTGTTTTATTATACAACATTGTCTACAATTTGTGGTATTTTTGCATTTTTTTATTCGGAATTCGAATATTTTATTACATGTTAATTAATACAAACTGTACTATTTTAAAGATTTTAAACATTGAAAATAAAAACGCAACATTATTTACTCTGTATTTGTAATTCGAAGACATTAAGTAAAGTACTTAAATTATTTTATTATTTTACATTACAATTCGTACTTACTCATCGACAGGTTACTTTATTAGCTAATTGGCAACTTGATTTAATTTTTACTTAAGATAAAAGTTCAAAATCATAAAAATTTCATATTTTAATCTTTATTCCAATCGTAAGATCCAATTTTTAATTTATTTCAATAAAAATATCTATGCAATTTATAACCACCTTGTAGAAGTATGCAGTATAGCTACTTACTTACATAGGTTTAGGCCGTTTAGGTTCGATAATTATATGCTCATTTCCGTAGCATATGTTTTTAACATTGTTTCCTCCATTCATATTTTAACTTGCTGCCTGACGTCACAGTCACAGGTTTTGACCGACCGTGGCCCGGTGGCCGTTTTACTTCATTAAAAGGGTGCTAATTATGTATGCGGTGTGTTATTTTAATCAATAGTTGATATTATGAATTCGACCACAAACCACGACGCTAATTAAGTATAGCAACAGCAGAAATTCCACAGTTGTTTGGTTTTTCCTCCATGTTCCGTCTCTGACTAAATAACGTCTAGTATTATTTTCGGTCTTCAGAAGTAAAGTATAGTCAAGATTGCAATTAAAATTCAATCTTAATTACCCTTATTATTTCCTTCCTGATTCAAGCACTATATACTTAATTATGTATTTTTTTCCGGTGATGCTTTCATTAATAAAGTACATTGACATTAGTAGTAGTGTATTTTTTTAGATTCAATTTTCTGATTTCTTTACGGAGGGAGAGTGTAGCGAAGCTAAAAGGCCAAAAAACTGTAAATCCGGCAAAGTTTGTATTTTTAACGTATTTTTCAAAATACCTACATACATAGCTTCGTATGTAGGTAAGTATACTACCTAAGTTTTTTTTAACTCTGCAGATATGGAGGTATTACCCCCATCTCCATCGGCATCGGCATCGGCATCGGCTAGTTACGATCTCAATTACAACGAAATTGCCGGAGTGCTCCAGAACCATTATCACATGGGTCGAGGCATGAATAGTTTTGGGAGTGGAATAAATAGCAGTTTAAATCAGCAGAGCAATAATATTGAGATCGAAATGCAGTATGTGACAGGTGAGTTCCTATATGCATTTTTAAACACTTTCTTTAAAAGAATATTTTTGATTACTTAGAGGTTGTACTCTAGCTTTAGCGTGGGAATCAATGATCAGGGCGGCCGAATAATGCGGCCAGCGCAGGCAGCCACCACTGCTTGAATTTTCAAAAAATATTTAAATGGAAAATATTAGTTTTAAAAAATATGTAAAAAGGATATTTTGACTTTTCAAAAACATCCAAATGAAATGTTTTGTACATTTCAAAAACATGGAAATAAAACATTTAACGTTTTTCTCAAAACATGTAAATAGAACATTTTGCACTTTTCCGAATCAAGTAAAAAGAAAATTTTTCGCTTTTCTAAAACATGTAAATACAACATTTTGCTTTACCAAAGAAAACCATCAATAAAATCCAAATAGTAATTTTGTATGGAAACAAATTCCTGCTTAAAAGCAATTCCTTCGTCCGACCCTGCTGGTTTATTTATGCAGGGTCCTTTAAAGTAGGTACAGGTACTTTAATTGATTACTTTACTGACATCAGCCGCCATGAGTTTTTCTGATAGAATTAAAAAGACTGAATTAAAACTTTGATTTAGTATTTTGGTATTTTGAATTTCTATGTGTAGACAACCGAGGGGCAGAATCCGAATCCGGCGTCGGCTCCGGAAATGAAAACATTGGAGAATTTCCAATAGAGGATGTGACGCTTCCAAACCTAAACGATTACGATAATGATGATCACAAAGCGGGTGATAACTCAATTTTATGGACACTTATTTTGAAGCCGTACGATTACTGGCGTGGACATGATGACAGGCAAAGCACAGTAAAGTATATTGTAAGTCAAGTGTTGAAAATTCAGTCACAGTTCTGGGGGCTCGCCTCGACATACCTGTATTTTGGACAATCTACTAATAACACTCTAGATAGTAACAATGATAATACTGGCAACAATAATGGAACTACGGATAAAATGGAAATCAAAAACGATGAACTGTATCATATGTTATGTAACAAAAAATAATGCATAAACAAAAAGAGTTGAGTTTTATCTTGATTTCATTTATATATTTAAGACGTAAGTAATACACACGTAAGTTATGAACTGGTATAACTGTACTGAGCCACAGTTGGAAACTTAATGAATTCTATTTCAGGCTTCAGACCTGTCTGTCGTTTGTTGGAAAACGTCTCTTTCATTGCCTTATTGCCAAACTTACAGTTTCAAAAAACTATTTATATCATTGCAAAAATACACTTTTTATCAATGTAATATTAAAAAGAAGAAAATAAGAAGAAAAATATAGCGAAAATAAATCAATTAGTTCAATGCCGTTTTGCGGGTTCGTTGATCTTTGGTCTACACTATACTATCAGGTACACACTGATAGGTGTTGTTGAGTAGGTGTTCTCAAGATATGGTTGGCTGTATTTGTATTTTGTCTGATCAACAGCTCTCAAAATAATGTTAACGAAATTAATAAAAATAAATCACAAAATAAAAACACTAAACCTATGTTATCTATCTTTTTATATTGGGTTTCGAAATTTGCCATTTTTTTAGGTTTGGCGGGAAATTCAAAAATTTAAAAGAACCCTATTTTTGTTCGTAATATAATTTAATCTATTAAATACATATACTTTACAGATCTGGAATTAAATTACATAATGACATACATAATTGCATTAAAATACATAGAAGAATATCTAGGGTTATAATTTATAGCTAATGAATTAATTTAATCACAAAATAAATGGAATTATGGCTTTTCTATTGGCGGGATACACTCTGCCGTAAGTCCTCTTGTAAAACTGATGATGTTGCCAGCCGCGTACTCCAATGATGGTCGTAGTCGTGATGGCAAAAATTAATTGAGGAAATCCTCCAGTAAACAATGCCCAGCCCCACCACTCCACAATTTCCCCAAAGTAATTTGCAGCAGAGATAAATTCGAATAAGCCACCACGGGGAATGGAATATTTCACTGATGTTTTGTCTGTTTCTGCTGTTGAGCTCGCCCTGGTTCCGGTTCCGGTTCCGCTTCCGGTTCCGGGCCCGGGGGAATTTTCTGAATTTTGTCGGACCCTGCTTTGTTGGTGACTTTTTCGGCCTCGGCTTCGGAGCTGAGCCAATATCCCATCGTGAGTTATATTGATGACAAGTCCCGTCATGTATAGTAGTAAACCTGCACAATATAAAAAACCAAAAATGGCCAAGGTTCGAAATTTGTTGCTTATGATAATTTTGTAGCAAAAATATTAGGGAAATTGATATTGTTTGCAAAAATGACTTTTACCCATGCCACTGATGAGTCCAACACTTTGAACTCTGTAGACATTTGTGAGATGGAAACCTTGAATGAAGCCGTTGAAGGAACATGCTAATAAAGCAACTAACGCGGACTCAATCGGCCATGGAGATGCATTCCTCATGTATTTATGAGGATAGATTAAGGACCTGTGGAGTGAAGCGGACATTTTACATTACACTACATGTCACGAGTGAAGAATCAAAATGACCATAATATCCAATTTAAGCTAGAACTAAAATGAGCTATGTGTAAAATAAACTGCACCAGAAACATGCGATAAAATGTTAATTATGAGTTTTGCAAAATGTCCAATTGTGAGTGCAAAATGTCCTATTTACATGTTTTTTGAAAAGTGCAAAATGTTCTGTTTGCATGTTTTTGAAAGTTGCAAAATGTTCTGTTTATATGTTTTTGAAAAGTGCTAAATTTTTTTTTAACTGTTTTTGAAAATAGCAAAATATTCTATTTATGATATTTTGAAATGCTCAATAGGTTCTAGTTCAATTCACACATTTTAAAAAGTTGTAAAGTGTTCTATTTACATGTTTTGAGGAGAGCCAAATATTTCTATTTATCGTAAAGCACCCTTCAAATAGATCCCCAGGAGGTTTACATGAAACGCCCTGGACCCGGGCTCTATTAGAGTCCTGGGATCTATTTCCGCAGCAGCATGTTTTTCAAATGTCCGAAATGTTCTATTAACCTTTTTTTAGGGTTATGTTAATAATTAAATATTTTAATTTTTGTGTGTAAGTAGATACTACATAGATAGTGCATTTTATTTTTAGCTAAAATTGAATATGGCTCATTTTGTGTCTTCACTGACACTGCACTGACCGCTTGCATTTTTATGCAATAATTCAATTTTGTCAAAAACGCCCATTTATAAGTGTATTTCTTGCGTTATACTTTTATTACCTGTAAAAATAATGCGCCAGAAAGAGGAAAATAGCGACAACATTTGGGAAATTAGAGAGCATTCGACTTGGTGTGAAAAACATCATTAGGACTGGAAACAACCAGGTGAGACAGAAGCCCTTTAATACAAAATAGGTACATATAGATTTCATTTTTAATATAGCATTTGTTTGGGGGGAAGTCAAAATTTCAAAAATCACAAACCTATGCGTAGCGTAATGTTACCCCAAAAAGCATTTAATTAGTGCGATGTATAAATATTACAAAACAAAATAAAAATCTTGCTGACAATATGAGCTCCACATATTTATGACGTACCCGCCACACATTCTGCCCACTGAGAGTCCATCCAGTTAATTTGATGAAGCTGGAATTAGCATAGCGCCCATAGGGGATTGGATGCACGGTCGTAAATAAAATCCCTAATGCCCCCATCACATGAACTATCTCCAGCACGATTATTAAGTCTTCCTCCGTCTTGGGGAAAAACTTTTCAATTTCCTCCATTTAAAAAAAAATAATTAAGCGAATTAACACTTTTAGGATTAGGATTTAGGATGAAACTTTTATGTGTGTAAAAATTACTTTTACAAGTTTCGACTTTTTGGAGATTTTAAATGCTAATATACACACTATTTATATTGGTTGAACTGGAAACAGAATTTTAGGGAATAAGGTGTATGATAATGACTTAATGACTGATATAAGTACACGTGTTATCTCCTGCAAATTTTCCAATATACAAAAAATACTGCTTGTATTTTCGATTCAATTTGTGAAGAGGATGATACGTTCGCAGTCACAGGAGTTGGAGTTCAATGAATGTTTTGATTTTTTAAAGGTAATTGTAATGTGCTATGTAAGTACCTACGTGCAAATAATGTAATTATTAGGTACCTCACAGTCCACAGTACAGTGAGTACAGACGTAGTTGAAGGTAGATATACTGGATATTGTAGGAGTAGGAGTAAAGCCTATACAAATATTACATATATAAAGTATAAAGCATATAGTGTGAAGAAGCAAAATTGCCCATGTCAAATATAAGCTAGAATTATTCACATGAGCTATATGTTAAAAAAATCTAAATGCGATATTTAAAGGTTTTGCATAAAAATAATATTATTTAGTAGTTTTTGAAAATTCAAGATTTCTATTTTAATTCATGTTTTGGGAAAGTGCAAAATATTCTTTTTACTTGTGTTATTTAAAAGTGCAACATGTTCCATTACATATTTTTTGAAAATTGCGAAATGGTTCATTTCCACATTTTTGAAAAGTGCAAAGTGTTCTATTTACACAATTTTGAAACGTGCAAAATGTTCTATTTACTTGTTTTTTGAAAATTGCAAAAGGTTCTATTTTCATGCTTTTGAAAAGTGCAAAATATTCTTTTTACCTGTTTTTTACGATAATAATTTTGAAGTTTGTAGATAAAACATTTTGTTTTCGGCTAAAAAAAGAAATGGGTCATTTTCAGACTTCAATGGCGATATATGTATTCGATTGCAGTGCTCACAAAAGCTGTATAAGAGAAACTGGTCTTTCAATTTCTTAGCACGCATCCTTATATAAGCATTGAGATGTACCTAACAACAATAAGAAGAGATCTTCTACCTACGAACGGCCTACAGTTTACGTCTTCCGTCTACAGACTCCAACTTTCTATTTTCTCTTTGAGACGATGACCTGCCTTCTGACTTCTGACTCTCTGCTCCCATGACGTGCTTGTCATTTGTATGCCGTATATTGTATAACAATTAAATGTCAACGGCGATCCTGATATATGATCGCCAGGCCAAATTTCCGGATTTTTGGCTTCAAATTTCCGGATTTTGACTTCTCAAATTTCCGGGTATTTCCTGATTTTGCCTTCAAAAAATCCTGATTATTTCCGGATTTTTTCCGGATTTTTTCCGGATTTTAATAGCGAAACAATATTATTTTTTGTTTTTTTTTCTATTAATACTTTTATTTTTAAAAAATAACTAGCTGTTGTAATAACATTGTAAAAACTATACAATTGATAATACGAAACAACAAAACTAAATTTCGAATATGTTATTACTAAAAATCATCATTGCATTGCAAACAATACCGTCAATGCTTCAAAACTGCAACACCAACCCACCACAGTTACAGTTTTTCTGTTTTTACCTCTAAACCTGAATTTGGAAAATCTCGAACTCGTGTTAGCACAGTTAGTCGGATTTTAGGACGAAAAGTTCAAAACAAATGGCCTGATTATGATTCGAAATTCTTCAATAGAAATTTGAATCTTGAAAAGTAATAAACACTACTTGACTTGATAGTAGTAGAATACTGTATTTCAAGGTTATTTCTTACAAACGCATTAGATGATACGCTGAAGTAGTGTGTTATTTACTACCATAGAATATGAATCAACATCAAAGTCCACCATAGCGTCATAGTGTGCACTCAAGTTTATAACACTTATGAAAACATTAAAATTGTAACATGAATTCGATCTTCACACGGGTAAAATATTTTAAAAACTTGTGAATTTCAATATTTTTTCAAAATTCCTGATTATTTCCGGATTTTCCGGATTTTTTTCAAATTTCCGGAATTTCCGGATTTTTCCGATTTTTTTTTTCATTTTCTGGCTCATCTAACTTTATAAAAGTTATGTTAGTGGCAAGTCACTATGTCATACGCATTTCCGGATTCATCCGGAATTTCCGGATTGGCGCGCCCTACATATAATATATACAAACTTTATTCAGTCACTGTTGTACAACTACAATAGCCTTACGACTCAGTATACAATACACAACATTTTATAGTATTACTTAATATGTGATTAACTAAAATATTAGTATTTATTAACCTTTCAATATACACCATGAGTACATTTATTTATTAGATAATAATTCACATTTTTTTCCCTGATCCGAGATATTGGACTAAATAATATTATAATGACGTTATAATGGTGGTGCTAGGATTTTGGATCGTCCTTTATGTTAAGTAAGTGAACTAACCGACTGTAATACAATCTAAAACTTAATTGATAAAATACAAATTTGGGATACAACAACAATAATTTATTACGACATTAAGTAATAATAAATTATATTTATTTATTTAGCTGAAAAATAATTGTAGAGTATTGCTGTAGACTTTAGCTGCAAGTAGCTCCGCATCCATCTCTTTCACGCCAGCAACTACTTCAAGTACATTTCTGAAAGAAGAATTAATAAATTAGTAAAAATGGCATAATTACCTATATTAAGTAATGGCATAATAGTATGCACCAAGTAAACCATTATTCAGCCTCCCTTCAAATTAAATACCACGTATAAATTTGCTAATTGAAACCTTTACGTAAATATGTCATGCGATTTTGATTTTGAGTAATACAACGCTTAAGTAATATATTATACCGAAAATTTTGAATTAACCTACACAATTGTTTGGGGTTCATTTCTTGTTTTGTACATGGACGTTTCACTCCAATTCTTTTTGGCAGCCTCAAATTTCGTTTGGATAAACTTACTTCCTGCGTGGCTTGGCCTGGTACAAAAAAATGAGTAAATATGCAATTAGAGAAAATGCTTAGTTACTGTTAAACTTAAAAACTTTTAATGGTCCCATTATTAAAATGTATGATGAAAAACACACACCTGATACCACACCATGGAGAATCCGTTTCTAGTAATAATTTGTCCACTGGGATTTCTTTGATGACTTTAAGGCACTCTTCAGACTTCAATGAGCTAATTCATGTAAATACGGCTATGTACTTAGTACTTACTACAATAATGATAATAAACAGCTAAACTGTAGATATAGGCAGGTAGATATACACTAAACTAACCATCCATTAATTCCAATGTGGAGCCCAAGATCAATAAATTTCTGCATCTCTTCCAAGGTCCCGTCAAAGGAATGCACAACACCACCTCGAGGAAGACAGTTTTTATTCGCACTTAAAATTGTATGTAAATCCTCCGCAGCAGCACGACAATGTAAAAATAACGGTAGATTCGAATGTTGCGCTAATTCTTTTAGTTGAAGTTCAAAATGTCTGCAAAAATTCAAAAATCTAAGTTTACTTTTAGTTAGATTATTTGAATACGAGTATTGCATTAATTAAAATAGTCATGGTTAAACTTGATAAGCAATTACCGACCTTCGCTGAACCTCAGGCTCGCAAAATTTTGTTCTATCGTAGTCTAAACCAAATTCGCCGATTGCAATAATTTTCCCTTTATTTTCAGATACTATGCTCTTAAGTCTTTTCATGTAATCCCCAGAGTTAGAACAGTTTTGATTGTCTTCTAATTCATTGCATCTTGTTGGATGGACTCCTACAGTACTGTACAGTCGATCTGTGATAAATATTTGAATAAAAGAGCAATACAAATTAGATGGTAGTATTATAATATTTGAAACATGGAAAAATATGTAAGTACAGACATTTTACAAAAAATATGGCATGTGCAAATATTATAATTTCTTTTATTTGAAGTTATAGCATACGTGAATATAATAGGAAGTTAAAAATTATAATCACTTAAATAAATCTTACCATCTATTTTTGCTAGTTTTAAGGCAGCTTCTACATCGTCTAAATTCCCAGCTGTTATAAAAATCTTTTCCAATCCTGCATCCCAAGAACGTTGTAAAACTTTAGCCAAGTCAGGCTCATGCTTCTTACTTCCGTTGTACATGCCCTCGTACATCTCATCTGTTAGATTCGATCCGATATCTGTAATTAATGGATCCAAATGATTATGAAATCAATGTTAATGTAGATTAAATTAAAAATAATTCTATTTCTAGATACAAAACTAAAGAAGAAATAAAGCATGACATAAAAAAGAAATAAGAAATAAACAACAATGACAATTTATTGTGATTGTATGATTGACTATGAAAATACTGATTTTATAAAAGCAAAGGTATGCACGTAGTAAATTATTATAATATGTTACAAATTACCTATTAGCTGAAATCGTCCCATAATGTTTGAGTAATTGTGAATAAAATCTCTAAATAAGTTTGGAGGGTGCAGGAACCGAAAACGAAACCAAATACGTCCCGTTTTGACGATGAGCATGTACAGATTTGAAATAATTTGTACTCAAAGTATCGGACTCGGACTATCGGACGGATATAAAAATAATTTGGCCTTTATAAGCAGCAAAGTAGCCTTCTTGATATTTTAGTGATATCGCGAAATGTTGTCTTGCAACTTCTATTTTTTTGATATTGTTTTAGGGTCTTTTGCACGGGATTTAGAATGCTTTTCCCAATTACTCAACTTTGATTTTATGACAGTAACCAGCTTTGAAATAATTTGTACACGACGTTAAACTTCCTCACTCAAAACTCAAAAGTACCACGAAACGGCAAAGACAAAAATGACAAATATGACAAAATTAGGTATAACCTTAGCAGTTAGCAGAAGCTTCTGCACCAGGCAGTTTGAATTTGCCGCTTTGCACAAGGCAAATGCACCAGTCAACGGTACCAGTAGCACGCACCAGTCAAAGCACCAGGCAAATGAACCAGTAAATGGCACAAGTTACACGCACCAGTTACACGCACCAGTTTCCCGCACCAGTTACACGCACCAGTTTCCCGCACCAGTTACACGCACCAGTTTCCCGCACCAGTTACACGCACCAGTTTCCCGCACCAGTTACACGCACCAGTTACACGCACCAGTTTCCCGCACCAGTTACACGCACCAGTTTCCCGCACCAGTTACACGCACCAGTTAAACGCACCAGTTCCCCGCACAAGTTTCCCGCACCAGTTTCCCGCATCATTGACCCGCACTAGTTGCATGTATCGTGTAAATAGCACAGGTCATATGCCTGCTATCATACGAATCCAACTAGCTTAAGACCTTGATTTTACTACTCAAGTTAAACAATTGTTAGCCTAAAGCTCATAATTTCAACTAGTTGATTGTCGGTAATGATTAACTGCGCCGGAAAGAAAAAATAAGCCGAGGAAGCTCTTCCAGATTTTGATGAGTAAATCATACTAATATATAATTGGTATACAGATTACACAAACGGGAATCGTTCATAAATGAATTCATACACAAATTATTATTTTAAGAATTCCCTCGTCATTTATTTAGAAATAAAAAAACGATATCCGTAATATGCAATGTTACTATTATACATACGAGAACGTCGCTAATTGATGTCATCCAAATATTACTACTTTTAACAATTTCATAGCCTTTCAATACTAGTAGTCCCTTCAATGGCAATATGCTGTGTGTGTCCAGTATTGAAATGAAATAGCGGTGGCGCGGGGGGTTCCTTCCCACATACATGGTCAGTCTTCCCATTGCATTCAAACGGGCAGATGGAGGTTCAAGTTTAAATAATTAATTATAGCAATAATAGATTAAATGAATGTCTCAAATGAGGTTTAATGGGTAAGCAGATATATTGTCTTCGATTTGGGATGTATTTGAATATGATTACGAGCTCCTGGAGTCAATGTGAAGACGAAACATAAATTCAGATGTTTCATGCTTTGACCAAACATCAAAAAAACTTGTTCTATGACTTTCTGTCAATGGATCAGCATATATCCAATTCAAAGTATGTAGTTGGCGGGAAACGGTGGAACCCAAAGTACCAACAGGTCCCGCCAAGTACTTTGAATTAGCTATATGCTGATCCATTGGCAGAAAGTCATAGAACAAGTTTTTTCGATGCTTGGTCAAAGCATGAAAAATCTTAATTTCTGTTTCGCCTTCACACCGACTCCAGGAGCTCGTAATCATATTCAAATACATCCCAAATCGAAGACAATATATCTGCTTACCCATTAAACCTCATTTGAGACATTCATTTAAACCATTGGTGCCATAATTAATTAATTAAACTTGAACCTGTATCTGCCTCATTTGATTGTAATGGGTAGGCTGAACGTGTATGTGGGAAGGAACCCCCAGCGCCACCGCTATTGCATTTCAAAACTGGACACACTTATGTGTACGGGAAACATAGGAAGCTGCATAACTATGTACTTAAATAGCTATGACCATTTTAACCATTACATAGTCTCTAGTTCTCATTCCCGTGCTTCTCGTACTCGTAACATCCGTATCGATGCCTTTCGTACCGAAGCTACTCCGGCCGGCACCTCTGTTGCCAAATATTATCGTACCTAATCCATTGCTTACCGAAACCACTTAGGCTAGTACAAATAGCCCTCAGCCCATTTAAACCAACACAAATCGTTACCGCACGATTCGTATTTGTACCTCACCCTTACTACTCATTTCCGTACTTATTGCACTCGTACCACTTGATTCTATACCACCGGTATCCAGCCCACTCTTAACAATCATTGCAGTACCAGAAGCATTTGTACCGGCACCTCTTTTTCCCAGCACACAGTTTCGAACCATAGTTGTTGTATGTACTCTACTCTTGACTCTATAAGCTGTCAGTAGTCAAAACTGACTTACTTTAAGTACATTAATTATGAATTATTAACTATGAAGGTCACTTCTAGATCACAAGTAGTTGAAACTGACAACTGATAGTATTTAATTAATTAACTAACTGAATTTAATAGTTTCAATTATTAGTAGTTAAATATTTAAAATTATTAGTGCATTTTTGTGCAATTTTGACATTAAAATTTACTAAGAAGGCTCCTAGACAGCTTTGCTTTTCAACTCAAGAATTACACAGTCAATGAGGTAATCTAAAATTAAATTAAAACGATAAATATGCATTAATATTTAACTTTAACCGATTTGAATCAGCTATGGCTTATTTTGAAAGAAAATTGTTTTCTAAGAATTAATTTTTTCTTTCAAAATCTTATAGAATGCTGTTTAAGGTCACGAACTTGATGTCCACGGTTATTTGCAATTTACTAAGTAACCTATTGAGGTTACTTCAGTTTTTGGCTTACGTAAGTTATTCTCAGTGACTTAAGCCTAGCATTAAATACGACGTTTATTGAATACTACTTGCGAGCAAACCCCGCCAACGTATACGCTAGTTTTTCCAAGCAATATTTTTTTTCGAAAAGAGCATTGTAAAGAACTAGAAATGGCTTAACAACATGCTGCGCACTCCGAATTTGTTTTGGCAAATGTAATTTCAAAAAGTATCGAAATTTCAGATTCTGATTTTTTCCATTAACGTAACTATTGAAATTTTTAGGAATCTAGTAGCCCAGTACCTTACTTTTATAAATTATGAAATTATCAGTAATTCTAAAATGTGTTCTAAGGAGATGTAGTACCTCACGTAACTCACGTAAAAGCTGTTTATAACTGCAGAATGTTCTATCTGCACCATTATAAAACCAAATACATTAGCTTAGGCTTGCATTGCATTGTTAGTTGTGCAAATTAATTCGTTGTATTGCATTAACATATTGTTTTAATTAAAAACAATTTCACTTATATAAATTATTGATAAGAATCTAGAACTCAAACATAAACAAAAAACTGCATTACAAGCATAACATGCCTTTAAAATAAGTTTACACATTTCATGCATCAGCATTCTACATTTATAATGCAATACAAATCTTAATCTAATTAATAACTACCGAGAATGTCCATGCAGATGCGTGACATTCAAGAATTAATTGTAAACTTAAACTACGAAGTTTAAACAGTAATACTGACACAATATATTGCTGCAAAAGAGTATATATGTGTGTATGTTTTAATAATTGAAATGGTTTTTCAAATGCTGAGCTTTACCTCATCAGCATTTATTTAAATGGTTTTGTCCGTCAGTCTGTCTAGCTATCCGTCTGTAGGTCGTAGGCTACAAGTCACAGTTATAATCGATTTTCTTCACAAGACTTTTCAAATCCCACAAAAGCGCCCACGCAGTGCCGAATAGTTTTTGGTCGAAATCCCAGCACTAGGTTGCCCGCAGTTGGCAGTTGAATGGAGCAGTTTTCGAGATTTTTACAACTTTTTTTTTCATCTAACAAAAACCGCCTATGTAAACATACATTGGCGTACATACTTACTTTTATTTCTAGGCTTCTAGGTAAGTACGTTTTTACTTACGTTAAAGTCACCAAACACAAATGACGTCATCGAAGTTAAGCATGGGCAATTTTGTAACTGACTTCGTTAAAATGCGGTGCGTAGAGAGTGGGAAGGTGGGAAAGACTGACTGCTGCATGTTCTAGGAACATTGCAGTGTGGGGCTTAGTTGCTCTGGCCTACTTGCATCTGCGGCACAGTGGCTGTGAGGAGAGTGCTTGGTGTGATTCAGGATAGCAAGGTTGGAATTGCATGACAATATCTGTTTTTGTCCCTCTTCTTGTAAGGTTTTCTAAAAGTATTAACCGTTAAATGTGAGAAACTGTCCAGTAGAATATAATGGAAAACAATATTAAACGGTGCTTGGTATTTCCATGGTTCGGTAGTTGAACAAAAACGGGTATAAAGGATTGGAACCCACATATGTCGTACAAGATCAACTTTCACTTAAAAGTAATTCGCCGACAGTGAGGATTGAACCTCCAACCTTTAAAGGCAAGCATGTCTAGAATCCTTGGACACTTCGCGTCGCTAACCACTGGGACGCCAGGGCAGGGCTCTCAGTAAATCCGCAGAAATTCAAGTTTTTACGTTAACGTGATGTTTTTATTATGCTATACGTAAACGCTACCGTAAAACAGCGTTACGAGTTTTACGTTAAATGGGAGGAGCTTACTCAACAACATTTTATACGTATAGCGTTTTGCGTTTTACGTGAATTGCGCAAACTGTCTATTTACTAAGGCGTATCCTACTGGTCAAGCAAACTCACAGCTGGTGCCGGTGACTGGTGCGTGTAACTGGTGCCGGTGACTGGTGAGTGTAACTGGTGCCGGTGACTGGTGAGTGTAACTGGTGCCGGTGACTGGTGCGTATAACTGGTGCGTGTAACTTGTGCCGGTGACTGATGCGTGTAACTGGTGCGTGTAACTTGTGCCGGTGACTGATGCGTGTAACTGGTGCTGGTGACTTGTGCGTATAACTGGTGCCGGGGACTGGTGCGTGTAACTGGTACCGGTGACTGGTGCGTATAACTGGTGCCGGGGACTGGTGCGTGTAACTGGTGCTGGTGCATGCATCATTTGTGCACCAGGAAAGCGCACTCTAAGAATTTACCCAAAATTATATTCGCAAGGGAATTTTTTGAAAATGGCGCTTTTGGCTTCATGTCATATTAAGAGAATCTTAGGGGCACAGTGAGAATAATTTAAAGCTGCAGTTTAAGTCACGTAAAAAGTAAGGTAACCTAGTTTTTTACATTTAGAATTTTTTGAAAGATTTTTATAAATGACTGGACATTTAATTCAACAATATGCTTACTTCAAATTTTCATAATTAGTAGTACAAATGATTAAACTAACAGACATTTATGTTCCTGTGTATGCAATTCAATTAAATGCTAAGTACATAATGTACTTAAGAACCTAGTTGCTATTTACAATTTTCCCTTATTGATTTTTTAGCCTTTATAAATTTTTTCCTTTCACATTAAATATCGAATTCTCATCTTATTATCTTATTACTATGATTCCGATGAATTGAAACGCCTCAGATTAGGAGACCCTGCGACAGTGTGGACAACCAATGATTTCGATTCGGATCGGAACCAAAAACTGCTCCCTCAATAATGCCTGGATTATAATCAACAAAAATTGCATATGTAAATCATTAAATTAAATACAAAATTTAAATTCCTTAAATAGAGACATCAATAGCTAAAACGGCGCCACTGGACTGATTAAATCTTCACTCTGTCAAATTATTTACGATAAAATTATCAACTCCATTTTATAAGTTTCCAACTCCAAACAATTTGTAATGAAATTATATAAGCGATGCACAATAACCACCTATATTAGATTAGTTTAAAAAAAAATCAACCAACTACAAACTTGTACCTTACACGGCCAACAAATCTGTGTACTGTTTCCTGAGGAGTAGGTACTGTTAATTCCTATTTCTCTGGTCAATTCCCTCAACCCGGGTCCGGATCCCCTCCTGCCGGTTCCAGGAGGTGCGTAGAAGTTTTTATTTTGGTAATTGCCATTACAAACGTCAATTAAGAAGTAGAGGAAATTCCTCATTTCGTAATACACTGTGAAAGGGTAAGGGAAAAAAACTTTCAGTTGCAGTAGCGGTAACCAGTGTCCGGTAACTGGTAACGGTCAAGAAATCCCACGTGATTTCCCAAAAACTTTTATACGCAAGCTTAATGATGATATAACCTTATGTACTTATTTACATGCTTTGAGCCTTAAAAATAAAAACTCGCTTTATCTGAAGTATTAAAAAAATGTTAAATTGTTAACCTTTGAATTTGAAAGAAGTGTTTTGTACCTGTGTTTGCAAATTCAAATGAGTTCTTGACCAAGTAGAAGATGAAATAGTAGATGCAATACAAGACATATTGAAAATTTTGGAAGAAGCAGCTTTGTTTCTGTGGTTGTGACAGATACAGGTTTCTGTTTGGACGAGCAGCGGCAGTTTTCTTAATCTTGTTAATCTGCTGAATTGGCTCGTTCTTCGCCCAGTGTACGTGCTTATTAGACTTAATTTCTCCGCCAAAGTAATCGGTGTTGCTAAATTGCGGGGCCTGTTGGTGTTGGTCACGGTCCCGGTTTAGTTTTAGACGTCGACTCACTTTCGAAAACCCGGCAAAGCACTCCCCTATAATATTAGAAATCAAAATTTTAAACTGTGGAAGTCTTTTCCTACAAAAACAAAGCTTTATCCATCAACAGTAACATGCAAAAAGAATCAATTACATTAATTAATAAACAAATACGTAACTTACGATTTGGCGTAGAGGTAAAACGAGGAGTTGGAGTTGGAAACAATTCTCCTCCCACCCCCACGCCCCGCAGATCCCCTTCGGATTTTGAATTAAATTTATTGGTGAGAAACGGAGATACTACTGTTCCGCTGGGATTAGAACTGGAAACTATGTAATACACAAGAAAGAAACTGCATTAGTTATTTAGATAAATATTTGACAGCATCCACGTCACGTTGCTAACTGCTTTCCAAAATTAGTGTTGCGGACAATGCAAAAGATACAGTAGATTTATCGTGAATGAAGAATCAAAATAGTTGATATCCAATTTAAGCTAGAATTAAAATTAGCTAGATTAAAAAATACACTGAATCAGATAGATGCGTAAAATGTTAATTACAAGTGTTTCCGAAGTTCAAAATACTCCATTAACATATTTTTGAAAAGCGCAAAATTTTCTATTTTCATGTTTTTGAAAAGTGCAAAATGTTCTATTTGCGTATTTTTGAAAAGTGCAAAACGTTCTATTTGTGTGTTTTTGAAAAGTGCAAAATGTTCTATTTGCGTGTTTTTGAAAAGTGCAAAATGTTCTATTTGCGTGTTTTTGAAAAGTGCAAAATGTTCTATTTGCGTGTTTTTGAAAAGTTCAAAATGCTCTATATTTACTTACATGCCTTAAGGATCATAATGTGCATTCTGTTCACCTACTTAAGTACTTTTACGATCTTAATATTATGATTCTTTTTTTGTAGATAGTACATTTTGCTTTGAGAAAAAGTGGATATGGGTCATTTCGATTCTTCACTTAAGATATTATGTAAATCAACCACAAAACCTAAATAAGTACCCACATAACCCGTTTAATTTAATTTAATTACCTCCAATTAATCTTTGAGCTTCGCATATTTTCTTCCTGAGTTCCATAGCCGGGTAATAATTCGGACTCACGCGGAGTGCTTAAGTAAAATAATAGTAAAAACGATCAAACAATTTTATAACTAGAACCTAATTAAACATAATATGTATGTAACGCGGCACTATTTAATAACCAAATTAAAACCAAACTGCAATTAATTACCTCTGTCGCATAGATCCAGCGATGTCGTGAAATTCAGGCCACTGAGTTGAATACGAGCGGTCTCCACAAACTCTACCGCCAGCATCCATTCCGACCTGCAAACGGTCAGGTCAGTCAAATTCAAAGGTCAAAGGTCAGGGAGCTTCAATGGCTGATGAATGGCATATAAACTAAGATGACCATTATTACATCTACACTTTTATCTAGCGTGCAATTTAAAGAGACCGTTGTGGAATGGAGGACTAATAAACCTTTACCATTCTTGCAGTGTAAAAATAAAAATGTCTAAACTTACTTTAAAACACGATCACGGCCACGATCACGATGGATTTTCATTTTGTGGCAATCACAAGAATCCCCGCACAACTACGGCCTGGTAAATACTGGAGCGCAGTGCCTCTGACTGAAATCGTATGACAACCTCAACAGAAATGATAGATGGATGGTAAATGGACTAACTAAAAATCTATTTCATTAAATGATTTTCAGAATTCACGACAATGCAATGACCGACTAAAAGTACAGTGCCAACTGCCAACTGAAAGTGCAAACCGATTAAAAGTATAACTAGCTACTTGCAGTCTGAAGTTTGAGCAACACTGTAGTAAATGATACCTAATAAGATGTACGGACAGCCACGTAGAAACAGAATTTATTCTTCCATAATTTACAATGCGCTATTATGTACCTTCCAACTTCTAGACCAGTCTATAGAATTTGGAATTATGTGTAATATTTTCCGCGTTCCACAAATTAACTTGTCCCAAGCATTTCCTGCCTATCAATTGAATTCAGTCTAAACTTATTCTGAAACTAATTATGTAAATTACAAATGCTGCCCCATGTCTCATGATCGCTGAAAGAGTGACCCTTTACTACTTCTATTGTGCGTATACAGGTAGTTCTAATTCATAGTTGATATTAATGCCGATAATCAAGGTATACGAAATACGAAGTATTTCCATAAGGCCAGCCGGCCGGGGCAAAGCGGGACTTTGAATTATTTTACAATTAAGTAGGTACCTATGTGAGTGGGTACTAGGACCTACCAAAGTACTTCATCACTCGATATTGCTTTTTAGCTACTTCATACTTTTTTATGCAGAAGTTTAAAAACTGGGAGCGAGGGCAAAAAACGAAAAAACCTGGGCAGGGGACGAGAAAATACCCACAAAAAAGAGGCCAAAAGTCTAATAATAAAGCCGCAGGAAGAAGTGTTAAATATTAAAATTGTTGCCCCGCTGGAGTTGAAATTTTCCCCTTCTCTCAATTGGTTTTCGATTGCAAATATTTTCTTAAGTACATTATTACTTAAGTGTATTTGTTTTTATATGTAAGTAACTAACCAAGCATACGCAATTTTGACAATAATATAGAATATAATAAAATACTTCAGAATAAAGCATACTAAGAATGCTAATACTATACATAACACTAATAACTAATCGAAATAAACTACATATGTATTTATGTGAATACTAATTTTACTCATGCTGTGAAAATACTTGAAATAATACCTGCCGAACACCAGATCAAACAGGCCAGGGATCCAGGGGGTGGCTAAGAGGGCAGCAGCAGTTGCCCACGCTGCCCACCCCAAAATTACCTTTTTATTATAGGCTAAAGGCTAACATTCATCAATTCAACTTGTTCCACGCATTGCCTGCCTATCTATTGAATTCACTGCCACAACTTATTCTAAATATGATTATGTAAATCACCACACGCTTAGAAAAATATGAGCGAGTTTATTGTTAATTTCACATTAATGTTAATTTTTGACTGAGTTTGCTGTTACTCCGACATCGACAGCAGAAGTTGTTAACAGCGTCTAGTTAGGGATTTACCGATACTGCAGTTTATATTAAGCTTACCGAACCCCACAGCTTATCCTATTGAACGATTTTATTCGTAAAAAAATAACACCAAAACTTGGCTTCGAACCCGCAATCCTTCGTCATACGTACCTTCCAGCCTTAAACACTGGACTGACACATCTCATTTTGTAATGGTTCACTAATTTAGCGTATATATACAGTGACATAAATGCTTCAACAGGTTTACTGTAGATTGTAACAGATTTGCTGTTGGGTTTTTGTAACTACAGAGCTGTTACAAGTGACTAACCGATTTCCCCACTCTCAAATATTTTAAAATTTACTGATAAACCTGTTAGCACTGCCCTGCAAGATTGTTGATACGATCTTTTCTAAGCGTCCAATGCTGCCCATTTCCATGTCTCATGATCACTGCAAGAGACACCATTTACTACTTCTATTTTGTACATTCATATATCTGAGTAATTTTAGCAAGTTTACTTAAACCATATGAAATATTAATGCCGATAATCAAGATATACGAAGTATTTCTAAGGCCAGCCAAACATGTGGACTGGGAATGCTTTTAAATTTTGTCGCATTTACTCATTTGACTTTGATTTTACTCATTCTTTAGCTAATTAATAATTTTTCATGCAATTGTTTAAAAAATGGGAGCGAGGGCAAAACGCCCCAGGGCAGGGAATGGGGAAATACCCAAAATAGAGGACCAAAAGTCTAATAATAAAGCAGCAGGAAGAAATGTTAAACATTAAAATTGTTACCCCGTTGGAATTGAAATCCCCCCCTGACCCCTCTTTCCCCTTGTTTTAGATTGCAAATATTTTCCTAAGTACATTCAAGGTTTTTTAATTTATTCTTCAGTTACGGCTTACAAATAGTTTGTACCACAATGGTCTCTATATTAACTTAAAGCAGCAGACAGCCATTATAAAATTGTAAAGATTCCCAAAAACAATTAAATTTGTAAGTACTAATAGAGCATAATATAAACAGTCAGAGTTCAACCATGCAAATTCTAAAAGTAAATTGAAATTTAAAAACTATGAAGGCCAGAGATTAATAAATTCGAGATCAGCTCCATTATAACTTTCACCTGGTCCTAGACCTGGAAATTGAACTTGTCCTTCTTCGACTTGGTCTACAATCGCAACAGAATTTGATACGAGGATTTCTGAAAGTGCCGGTGTAGAAACATGGTCTCTAGCATTTTTGTTTGAGCTTTCATGAATGTCAACGTCAACATCCTTGTGAGAAGTTCTATGATGTCTCTGTAAATGCTCCTTCCTAGTATACGAACTGCCGCACACGTAGCAGAGAAAAGGCTTGCCCACAATTTTGTGAACTCTTTCGTGGGCTTTTAATTGCATGATTGTTCTAAATCCTTTCCCACAGGTATCACAAACAAAATCTCTCGAATCTTTATCAGTTCCACAGTCAAACTTTTTATGCAGTTTTAAACCGTTACGAGATTTATACTTGGCATGACATACTTCACATTCATACGGTTTCCCTTCGATGTGTTTGTTCATATGAATCTTAAGTAGAGCGGCAGATGGTCCCCGGAAATCACACTTGTCGCAAGGAAACAGCAGATTTCCCGTATGACCCATCATATGATGTTTCAAATTATAAGGCTGACTATACACTTTCCCACACACTTCGCACTTGAACTGTTCCAAATTTAACTCGGGGTGAACCGTACGGTGGAATCGGAGTTGAAGGGGAAATTTGTAGGATTTTCCACAAACTTCGCAGACGAAAGGACGTTCGGAGCTGTGACTTTTGAGATGAGCTTGGTAACTTTGTCGTGTGGGACTCAAATGACCGCACTGGTCACACTGGAATTTTGCCAGAGCGTGTCGACGTCGCTTATGACAGTTGAGTCTTTTTCGTGTAGGGCTTTTGTAGTCACATTCCGAACATGAGTAAGGGAATGTTTTCGAATGGATGTTCAGATGTTGTTTGTATTGAAAAGTATGACTGTATTTCTTATTACAGAATTTGCACTCGTAAGGGTATTTCATGCCTGTTCAAAGAAGCAAACAAATATTATTGCTACATTACACAAGTTGGCTACACAGTATAATTTATTAGCATGGAATATTATCTACAGTACTTCAGAAGTAGCGACTTTATACCTTGGTGAACCACCCGAATATGTTCAACTAGTCTCAACTTCTTGAAAAATCGAGTCTTGCAATCAATTATGGGACATTTACAATCTATTTTCATATTTTCGGATTCTGAAAGAGAGACAAAAATTTAGTGCGTTAAACATTTTTTGATAAAAATGTGAAGTAGTCAACCATTTTAACTTTACTTTTGCTAGTTCTCGATTCTCGATTAATGTTAATTTCAACTGAGTAAACTGAGCACACTCTAACCAGAATCAGAATCGTCGTCAGGTAGCTTCATAACAGGGATCCTCAATTTTTTAATTCCGTAATATTTAATTAGCTCGTCATACTTTTCTTCTAATAATTCAATATTTTTAATCGTATCCTGATCTGACAAGACGGTGGGTAGAAAATATTGTTTTCTCTCACGATCAGAGTTGCGTTTTCGCCTCCACTTATTTTTAGGCAAGCCGTCTTTAACGCTGTAATCCGGGTCGTCACAATCAGAATTATACTCTCCTGACGAGGCATCGCTGTCACTGCTGTCTTTACAAGCACTGTCATCTGGGTCAGAATTCGAATGCAATTTGGAATAATTCTGATTTTTTGTTCCACGACTTCGAAGACTCTTGGATTTGGATGATTGTAGTTCGTCATTGGATATTATGACGGCTTCTGTGGGTTTGCGGGCTTTAGTCTGAAAACGCTTCGGCTTTGGGATTCTAACAATGAAAAAATCGTGTCGTTTTGGTATTAAGTATATAAAATAAAAGTATATATATTGGTAGTAAGATATTGTTCAAATTTTCAAGGGCTCATATCTGATATCCGACTAATGATGAAAGGTGCTGTTATTTCTTTAAATTTCTTTTACTAAAATTATATGATACTTGCATTTCGTAAATTCCTAATTTAAAAAAAATAAAAAGATATTTCAACTTGGAATACCTGTCATTGGCTTTGTCAAGGATTGATTTCATTTTTTCGACTACTCTGATAACAGAAGCTTTGCTCAGCGCTCCCACTTGGCTATTCTCTGATTCCAACTCTGTCGTTTCTGACATATTTTCTACTTGACTGTCGGTTTCATCCTCAGATATTTTAGATGACAAGATCCAAAGCGGATCTTGTTCTGTGTCATTATTTTCACTTTCGACTTTCGGATCCAGTTCCGGTGGTGGTGACACGGCTTCAGGCGGATCATTATTTAAGCCTGTAAATGACGAGAATTCATTCATTATGGTTTCTCTTATCTCTTTTTCACGAAGACGTTTAGATGCTATTTTTCAAATAATGCAATGTTTTTAGTTCACATTCAACATTAGTATGTAAAATTATCGATTTTCATTCATTACTCATTAAATCATTAAAGAACCTTACAATGCAGAAGCTTGTTGCGACTTAAAGTCTGACTTGGGGAATTCGGATGAAAATCATACTCAACTGGAACCTTTAAATCTTCATCGTCGCTTGTGGTTGTGACATTTTCGGGATGGTTTAATGGATCAATACGCCAACGATCAGCAGCGTTACATTTTAACGAAGCATTTATTAATTTTACCTTACACAGATCTTTTTTGCTATTTAAACTCTCTCGGAGTGCTTCAATTTCACAAAATGTCTCATAAATAAACTGTAAATCAGGAATGCAATGATGGCAATAGTAAGAGGACTGAAGGATGCCCTGAATTTCAGGAACTAATTCTGTGTTTACATGGAGTAACTCACAAAAACATTTGGACCACTTTGATTTGCCTTGATTGTTGCTACTGTCATTATCTTCTTGAATCGTGGCAGTGCTGTTGACAAAAGTGCACATCCCAATCTGACCACAAATTAAACAGTCGATTTCCATTTTAACTGAGGAAAATAATTCTTTTAATATCGTAAACATATTAAGTAAGAGCTACAAGAAAGATTAATTTGTTTAAACAATTTGATAAAATTGGTTAACAGCTAATAAATGATAAACTAATAGCTAACAGTATGCCAATATCCTGCGGCCTTTTTGAATTTCCTGCATTCGCATTCACATGTAGTTAGTGAATGAGCGGTTTTATTCAAGCATCGGCACTCGGCAGTGTGGTCTGTAGTCTGTAAGTTGTAAGTTTTCTTGACATCTTGCTTTGCAAAATTCAGGATTTTAATCTCCAGAATATTCGTAAGTTCATCTATTTTTTTCGAAAATATAAATATTTGAATAGTTATTTGTTTTAAGCGTGTATTACGTGCTAAATTTAAATATTTTTTGAGGAAAAAGGGTAGTGGAAAGTGGTTTTATTCTTATCCTTTTTTTAAAAGTCGAGACGTTGTACCGCATTTAAATGCATGCATTTCCTTGTGTGCATTCTGCCGTCTGTCTGCTATAGCTATGCCTAGTCACTAAAAGTATCTATTGTCGGGATACAAAGTCGAGATACCTGGGCAAGGTGTCCAAACCCTGCCGCTTCCATTTGATTGCATGGATATGAAACTGTTTGGACACCTTGCCCAGGTATCTCGACTTTGTATCCAGACAATATATACGGCAGACGCTATACAATAATCCATACAATTAATTATCAATTTTATTGAAATTACAGCTTCTCATGCTGACTCAGTATTAAAGCTTAAAGGTAGCCGTTTTTGTCGGCTGTGTTCTGTAATCGGTATTAAAACAATATTGTATTCCATATTCTGCTGGTTGTATTTTACAGCAAACTTAAAATGGGTGGTGGTCGTCGTGAAGAAACAGAGCAGTTGCGGGCGGAAATAAGTAAATTCCTCAGCACCGTTGAAAGGTAATAAATATGCGGCCATTTCCATAGGTGTGATTTGTTCAGAATTTATTGTAGCTGCTTAATGCAGTATTATTTGTATCTGCCCTGCATTACCTACATTTAAGTTTTACATAATCTCACAGCGACTTTTATGTTTTCGTAAAAGTACTAATTTAATTTTGATAGAAAATACGTGTTCTGTACTCTATAGGAAATGTTCTGACATATATTTTCTATACTTTTGACTTACATTCAACATTTCAAAATTAAAAGATTGCGAAGATCCCATCACATTTGACATTTGCTATTAGTTATTGAGGATATTGGAGATTGGTAATTAGTTTTTGGCAATAAGTAATTTGATATAATTTATTTCGTGATGCAGGTATAACTCGAACAACCTTCCCAAGTTCCAACGATATGTTGAACTTCAAGTGACGGATAATTTCTACGACTTGGAGGCAAATTTGGCTGTTCTGAAACTATACCAGTTTTTTCCACATTTGTACCAGCCGGAAATTGCTTGCTGGATTCTTTTGAAGGCTATTACTAACCTTCCGAACACGGACTTTGTTTTGTGTCGGTGCCTTTTGGGGCCGAGCCAGGTGAGCTTTTATACATAGTTATCGTGAACGCCTAAGTGTAAACGATGAAAATTTTAATCAAAATCTTTCAAATTTCCGCCCTGTAGAAGTTGTGACAACCGCAAATTTTGTAAGCTTTTGATTAAAATTCGTTGTTCACAATTAGGCAGATCGCATACTTTTTTTAAAGTGGTGATACTCAGAGTACATATTATAATTATTTTATTGTTGGATAAGGTTGTGTGCTGCATAACTTCAACATTTTTCAGATTTATGGATTCGTAATATCTAATCTTTTTCATATCCCTATATTCTTAGATGGAAGATTTAAGCATTGTGCGCATCGCCTACTTGGCTAATCTCCTGGAACTTTGTCAGTTCAAAAAATTCTGGCAGGAAAAGTCTCAGGATCAACAATTGATTTCTCATATTACTGGATTCGATGACTCCATTCGGAAATTCATTTGTCACGTCGTGAACATCACATACCAATCCATTGATAGAGGTGTACTCAAGGAACTCCTTGGGAGTGTTCCAGGTAAAAATGCTATAAACTATTAAAAACCATATTTAGCATTAACGTCTGATCTGCCTGTACTATATAACTATAGTAGTTTTACGTGGCATAATTTATGAAACAAATTTAGCAGATAATTGTTAATTAGCACTACTTTGGTTTTAATTTCTGCCTGAATAGATGCGGAACTTCGTAGCTGGATTGCGAAGAACAGTTGGAAGGAGGAGCCCAACGGTATGATTTACATTCAAAATCAAGAGGATCTTATCAAGACGAAGAATATCACGGAAAAAATTACTTTTGACACAGTTTCAGTTGTTATGTAATTGACATTGGCTTCGCAGCTCACATTTAAAAAAAAGTGAATTTAAAACACCTTTTATAAAAGTATTCAACTGTCAAGGTCCTCACAATTTTTGTGTACTAATAAAATACAATAATTTTACTCAGTTCAGCTTTTGATGAATTTTCAGTTACAATACAAGTGTGTAAATTTTTTGAATTGGCTTGAAAGACCCCCGTCACAGTTTAATTTAATTTTCATTCAAGTATTTATTGAAACGGAAACAAATTTATTTATTCACATATTTTACAAACACATGTCTTACTTAATAATATCATCATATATAGTATAATCTATGTAGCGTATTTTTGTTAACTTGAAGTTTTACTTTTAATCAGTTTATTTTGCAATAATTAATATCATTAATTGATCTACAATAATTCTCCACTCTCAAATTTTTTGAATATAAATACCTAACAAAGTACGTAATAACTTTTTATTACTGGTATACTGGAGAATTTAATTCATTGACAGTGAACACTTGGTGCATTTTTACATTAAGTAACATTTACATTTTTTCAGGCAAAGACGAGACATTCACATCCACATCCCATTTTATACACAGCAAAAGTATCATTCTTCAAATTTATAATTTACGTTTCGCATTTTATACTTAACCTATGTAGTATTTATTAATTAATATTATGATTTACAGCGTATCTTCGAATTATCAGTTATTTAATTTTTTCAACGCCTGACATTTCTTTTTTCTTCTTTTTTTCGACTTGATTTGATCGACGCAATATTATATATAGTATATATTAGAATTAATGAAAATAAATTAAATAGATTTATATTTATAGTATAGAGGCACGTTTAGAAACGAATGCTGAAACTTCGAAATTCTTGACGAGCCATAAATTCCCAGTTTTTCAATTCCAATTTTTCAATCTTACTTCCTGGACTCCCTGTTTTTTGAAGCCATTGGATCCTAAGTTAGGAAGGAGACATTATCAGAGTAATTCTATATTTTCGTACCATTATTCCTCAAATTTTTTAAAAGAATGTAATTTGTATTCTTTTTAAAATTTTGCTTACACATCATCAATTGCCTGCCTTGTCCCTGACAGTTTTCCTACAATAGTTCCGGCTCTGGAATTTTTAACCCATCCTCCAATCCCTCTTTCGTCACAGAATTCTTTCAGATATTTAGTGAAATAGACCCCTCGAAAAATAAAATCAGACAAAATCAACTATGTACATATGGAAATTTTTCAACGCTATATTATATTGAAGAAAATTCCTTTAAGGTCGCTGTATTAGTGAGAATTTTAACAGGATTACCTTGGACTGTTCCGAATACTTCATACTCGACAGAAACGATATTGGCTTTGCAGTTACTCCCACTAACAACACCACTACCTCCACCGCCTCCCTCGGCCGGTTGAAATCCCATACTGAAATCCATATTCGGCTCCGTTTTGAGACCTTTTAAAAATTCAAGTTTCTATACAATCAAAATATTCGGCACCTGTGACCGATACCGATACCGATATGAATTTGTTATTTGGCCTTTTTTGAGGTAATTTTTTTAAATGAAGCAGTCTTTTCCTTTGAAATTCAGGTACAGTTTAATATTTGTATGAATATTAATTTATTTAAATTTTTTTTCTTTTATCCAATTCGCTATAGTTGTCCCGTCGGTTTGTTGAATAACTGAAGGATATAGTATGAAGACACGATTGGGTAAATATTGTTTGAACTTTCAACACTTGTGACTCCACATTCCTCTAGAGAACTGTATTAAATTGAAAATATCCTCGATTGCTCCTGAATGTAAAGCTGAAGTGGAAGTCGAAGTAAAAGAAGATCTGTTCGTCTTATTGAAGGGTCTCTGACGCTGTGACTGTGACTGGGCGTAGAGTCGTTGGGATGTGAATAGTTTAGTAGTTTATGATAGATATATCAACAGCTACTGGGAATGGATTTCGGCTTCGGCTTCGGTGTCGGTTTGAGTTTCGAGACTTTGGTATTTTTTGTCGTATATGTATGCGTATAGAGGGTTCATGTGGCATGGTTCGGTAGTTCGGTTCGGATTGGGTGGTGTAGGTATAATTGAAAAAAAAGAAGAAAATTGGCCCGTAGCCGACCTGAAACTACACATAAACATTTCTTCGTTGGGACTTCACATCATGTCTCATGGTAGCTTCAGTTTCTAAAATACAGCAATTTACACACGAATACTGTTGGATATGTTTTTGAGAATTGCAATTTTGTAACAGGTACATACTTACAAAGAAATGTCGTTCGTCTGTGCCTCTGTGTGTTATTCGTTGAAGGTGAATAGCACACATACAAAGTACTTCCTACATTTCTTAGTAGTCGTTTCTGCAAAATCATCTATTTACTATTTTAACTGGGTTGTTGGAAACAGTTTGGGAAAATTCGGTAATTCAGTAGCTGCAGATTCAGATCGGATCGGATCGAAATTGAAATGATGATTAAATGCATGGCTAGAACATCAGTATAGCAAGAATATATAGTGGATAAAAAGAAGCAAAATGTAACTCTACAATGTGACTTTCGAAAATGCGTGCTTAAGACATTTTATCATTTTTAAAAAGCTGTATACATAACATTTTGCAATATTTTGAAAGCTGTATATATAATATTTTGCTATTTAAAAAACCCAATGTATAACATTTTTCAATTTTTGGAAAGTGTCATTTTGACATGACATTGTGTCATTTTTTAAAGGTGTATATATGAAACGTTTGGCCATTTTTGAAAAGTTGTAAATAAAACATTTTGCCATGTTTTAAAAGTTGTAAATAAAACATTTTGCCATTTTTTTAAAGCTGTATATTACATTTTGCTAATTAAATGCCATTTCAAAAAAACATTTTCCCATTTTTTAAATGTTATATATGCCATTTTTTGAAAGGTTCACAAATAACTTTTTGCCATTTAAAAAAAGTTGAGTATACAGCATTTTGCAATTTTTGCTATATTTCTTTTTGAACGAAACAAAACCGAAATGTATTCGTAAATTTCCCTCTAAATAAAAGGTCTGCATCCCTCTACGTACATAGGACATTTTACCTTCGTACAAGTGCAGAGATAGGTATCTGTACTACTAATAGAATATTTTGCATGGAAAATTCGAACCATTTAGTGTTTCCGCTATTATTAAGTACTTTACATATTGAATAAACCTTTGGCTGCCTCGGCCGCGGGTTTCCCCTCCCGTTCCCCACTGACGCCTGCCTATCTCCATGTACACTTGTGCAGGAGGAATTTTTTGTGAGACGTGAAATGAGTCGTTCTCCCGGTTCTTTATTTATGTGATCTAAGAACCTCTTCTTGAAAGTCTGTCTCTTCCTACTTACCCGCTCTACACTCGGGTGCTGCGATACCCGGATCGGGAAACTGATACAAATTTCCCATTCCAAGTCCAAGGTAATCCCAATCCTCGAATCCTCCGATGCAAATCTACCAAAATAATACGTCCCCCAACAAGAACCCAATCACGATGACGTTCTACTATTCCAAAAAACTGTTCCAAAGACAAAGTAGCAATTACAAAGTACATAACATAAATACAATCCTCCTTCTTCCTATATAGGTATACGTATACCAGTACCAGTACCAGGTAGGTATATTTGGTAATAGGTAGACGCATTATGTAACGAAGATCCTCTGTACCCACACGTGCAGATAATATACACATCGCTATACTTTTTCCCTTAGGTTTTTCCCACATATATAGCTTCAATTTAAAACGTAAGCGTATATTATGCAAAGTATGTAATAATGAGTCCTTGAATAGCGTCGCAGACCGCACTGTCAATTGTTTATATGTAGAAATGTGTGGATTCCCTGCGATGATGTTGACAAGGAAGGGAAATTGTTTTTAATCTCACGTCGCTGCGTACTGCATAATATATCACTGAAGAAATCCAACATTGTATCCAAAAAATTTAATCACAATGTATTATGTATTGTTTTTAATTTTATAAAATTCGTTTATAGTGTAATAATAATCATGATCACCAATTCAGTAAGTTCAGTTCTAACTGTTGCAAGTGGTGTAGTTTATAATTCCGAATCAGTTTGTTTTTTTATTTCGGTCGTTTAGTCATAAATAATACCTTCAAACACAAGGTGAAAATAGGTTTAACACGTCCCAAAAGTGGCTGTATTTCATAATACTATTAATAAAAACTTCTGTTAAAAAGCTATAGTATATCTATATGTCAAAATCCGTTAGCATTGGCATTAGTATTAGTGCAGTAATATTATTATATGTAGCATTAAAAAGTTAAACTCACAAATGCGAAAAATCAGATTCTTCCAAATTACCTGTTATTAAATGGAAAACAAATTATCGAGATCGAAAAGCAACTCCATGCAACAGGCAACGCATACAATCTCACTATATACCTTAGTTACTACTCATCACTCTTTTGCATTAAAGGATTTATTACATGGCTCGTACATAGATATCGTGAGTGAAGAATCAAAATGGCCCATATCTAATTCAAGCTAAAATCAAAATGAGCTATATGAAAAAAGACTATACATGAGATATAGGAGTGCAAAATATTAATTTAGGTACGAGTGTTTTAGAAGTGCAAAATGTTTTATGAGCATGGCATTTTGAAAAGGATAAAATGTTCTATTTACTTGTTTTTGGAAAAGTGCAGAATGTTCTATTTACCTGTTTTTGGGAAAATGCAGAATGTTTTATTTACGTGTTTTTGAAAAGTACAAAATGTTCTATTCACATGTTTTTAAAAAGTGCAAAACGTTAACTACACGACTTTTTAAACGCAAAATTTTCTAATTACATGCTTTCGAAAAGTGTAAATTCCATTTATTGCTTTTGAAAAATACAAAATGTTCTACTTACACGTTTTTCAAAAGTGTAAAATGTTTTATTTACTTGTTTTTAAAAAGTGTAAAATGTTCTATTTACACACGTTTTGGAAAAGTGCAAAATGTTGTATTTACACGTTTTGGAAAAGTGCAGAATGTTCTATTTACACGTTTTGGAAAAGTGCAGAATGTTCTATTTACACGTTTTTGGAAAAGTGCAGAATGTTCTGTTTACATGTTTTGGAAAAGAGCAAAATGTCCCATTTACATGTTGACAGCGGCTTTAAACCATCTTGAAATCGGATTCTCATTAAAAATTTGATTTTAAAAATACATCTTTTCTTAAATTTGAGTGCCGGGAACCGGTGTGTCTATAAATCACTTGTTTTGTTCATAATCTGGTCCAATGTCATAGATATTTAAGATATAGAAAATCTACACAAAATTAGGATTTGAAAGTTTTTTATTTTATTTTATCAACTTGTTGTACGACATTGATTAATAGCGTAGAATTGTCAATACCTGTAGTCAAAATTAGCCCAAAAAGGACAACGAATTCACGGAGCGGCATTGAACTACTTAAATTGTATATTTCAGCAATTTATTTCTTCTTATTTTTCTTTTTAATTATTGCATTGATGAAGAGTATTTTTTTCCAATGATTTAATACTTTTTCGAAAATGTTCTATTTATACGTTTTTGAAAATTTCAAAATTTTCTATTTGCGTGTTTTTAAAAAGTACAAAATTTTCTATTTTTCCGAGTTTTTGAAACGTCCAAAATGTTCTATTTGCATGTTTTTTTAAGTCCAAAATGTGTTATTTGAATATTTTTAAAAGTTCAAAATGCTCTGTTACCACGCTTTTGAAAAATGCTAAATATTCTATGTGAATGTTTTTGAAAATTCCAAAATGTCTAATTACTTACCTGTTTTTAGTATTAATGTATTTTAATGTTGGTAGATAGTGCACTTTTAGTTTTTAGCTAAAAATGGAAATGGGTCATTTTGAGTCTTCACTGGTGATATTTAGATGCAATTGATGCAAACGCAAACTATAATGTAAAAATTTAAAAACAATAAATATCATCGTTGTAGAATCAAATGCATATAACTGTGCATGATCTTTCCAATATTTTCTCAGTAAAAATCACATCCGTACATCTTCCAAAAACGTCACAAATCAAAACTGTATATCTACATAATATATCCTTCCAACTATATTTAAATTCCACACAACTTTAAAATGTTTTTGCATAATATACATTTTTTAGCTATATAAAAGTATTGCATTGCGGCTGCTAAGGGGTCGTCCATAAACGATGCCATAGAAAAATCCCAATTTTTAGGATCCTATGATCCCCCGTCCCGTCATCAGCTTAACCAATGCACAAATGGCAATCTTTAATATGGCATGTCATGATGTCATGAATACCCAACTACACCCACTCACCCTACCAATGACAACATTTGTGGACGATCCCTAATAGTTTCAACATTGCCTGTTTCAAGTTTTCAAGTTCTATACATTGTACCTACGAAACCCAGGACCAGGACCGGGAGTCGGGAGGAGGTGTACAGTCAAGCAAGCCATGGAGTATGAAGTGTGTTTCCTCTAATTGTGACAGTTAGTATGTCGTTAGTTTTTCAATAAACACTAAAGTCCATTAGACTCCCTTAACTTCCTGAAATAGTTACTTAATGCACAGCCCAACTACATAACTACGAGACTATCTGTACGGCTGCGAATACAATAAAACTATAACATCAGGAGCTGGGAGACTTTCACGCCTGGCTGACACCACTGACATAATATGGCTGATGGTGTGAAGGGAAATATTCATAACTACAAAACTCTACTAACTGCAGTTAAAGTCACATCGCATTTAACACGCTCTTTAACCACTTGCAGTTACTTAGGCACTTACATAATATATACGTACCTACGCTATTACTTTGTAATCCATGTGACATGTGCCCAGACACATATGTTATGTAGTTATTTTTGATATATGAAGAGTTTTTCCCCAAAACGGGTCAAGTCCACCAAACCAAATTTTACAGGCTCAGCGAATAATGAATAAAAGGTGACAGGATTATTTTTTCCAACTCAATTTTTTCTACAGCTACTGTTACTGACGAAGCCTTATTACAAGCAGTTTCATAAATCTAGGCTGACTCTGGAATTTTTAGAAAATTTTCAAAAATTTTAATTGGTGGACTTTTTCCGTTTTGCCTCAAAATCAATAACTTAACGTGGAAGAAAAAGTCCGTGGGATGAAATTTTAATCGTAACGAGTGAAACCAAACTTTTTTTAACTTTTAAACTTTTTCTTGCATAAGAAATGAACGCACGGGAATTGTCTTCTACAAACTACGAAAACAATGGAAAACCAAATTAAATCAGAAATGTATGTTTTAGGTGGACTTGTTCCATTTTCCCAAAAATCATTTATTGGACTTGACGCGTTTTGCCAAGAAACTTTTCATACATAATGCATAAAACAGTCTATATATTTAACAACCTTCCTACGCTATACTAGTAGTTACTGGTCCAAGTTATTTTAAGATCTTTTAAATTGGCACTACGATAATATGAGTATCAGTTGTGTGTAGTAGAATGTAAAATGGTGAAATATCTGTAATATTAAAAAGGCAGCATGTGGCAGCTATCCAGTATCCAGATTCCAGATCCAGGTGAAGTTAATATCATATGGCTATGGCGCCTATGGCTATAATAAGAACATGCCATCAGTCAATATGAGTATAGCTATATGATAATACTAATAATACGAGTCATGCCACGATGCCACCGCCACGCTTTGTAAATTACACGAGTAAACTAATTGCAAATTGCTTATATAAACTTTTCTTACAAGTATCTTTCTTTCGTTTATTATCGCGTCAAGGCCCCACGTCATCCTCATCACCATCATCATCATCATCCCATGTGCCACATGGGACGTATAAATTATTACACGATAAAAAAAATAAAGTTGAGGTTGACACAAAATTACAATCTACAATAATAAAAATAAAAATGTAATTCATTTTACCTCACACAGGAAATGAAACTTTCCTCTTCGCGTCGTCGTCGTTGTAGTTATTCCTCCAACAACGCCAACAAACACAATACACTTGAAGGGCAGAAGACAGAACTACATAGACCACATTCTTGCCCCTGACTTTCCATGTCTTTATTTTTATTTTATGTCATTATGATGCCTCATTATATTTCTATTGTGTAATGTAGTAAAATACCCATGTTGTTTGCATTATTATTATTTGATATAGGGACATAGGGGTTAAAAAAGATACCGTGAGTGAAGACTCAAAATGTCCCGTTTTCATTTTGAGCTAAAAACAAAATTAACATAGAAAGAGCCTGTGTCAACAGGATATCTTACATCTTACTGGGTAAAAATAGAATATAAAAACCATGTAAATAAAACATTTTGTTTTCAAAAACAAGTACATCCAACATATTTGGCATTTTACAAAATGTGTAAATGAAACATTTTGCACTTTTCAAAAAACATGTAAAAATAGAATATTTTAGCCTTTTTAAAGGCATGTAAATAGAACATTTGGCACCTTTCAATAACGTGAAAATAGAATTTATTTGGCACCTTTCAAAAACTTGTAAATAGAACATTTTGAACATTTAAAAAATACGAAGATAAAATATTTTGCACTTTGAAAAAACATGTAAATTGAACATTTTAGCGCTTTTCAAAGACATGGAAAAAGAATATTTAGCACTTTTCAAAAAGCATGCGCAAATAAAACACTTGCACTTTTGCACAAACTGCACTTTTCAAAACTAGTAATTAACATTTTACGCATATATCTCTCTTAATGTTTTTTAGACAGTACATTTTTATCCTAGATTAAATTGGATTTAATTAAACCATTTTAATTCATCACTCACGATACATGTATGTACCGTATTTCCCCAAATAAGCGCCGGGCTGTCAGTCCAAAAAATTTAATACACGCCCCGGCGGGCGCGCTTATTCGAGGAAATACGGTTTATATAATACGTTGCCGTATCGTAGTATTAGATTTTAGAACAGTCAACAGTACTTAACAGTAAAGGATGACGGATGGGGAATTTACGTATGCAATATAGGTCAGGTACTAACTTAAACTAACTAGTAAGTCATATTCATTTCAAGGTGAAAATTGTATCTATTTAAAAAAAGGAGATAGCACATTTTGAAATTTTAACCTTCAGTAAAGAAAGGACTGTATAACAATAATAACATATCTCTGTAAGTAAAGTAAATGGACGGCAAAGACAAAATGTACAGTAACAATGCCAGGGTCAAATATGTTTGTGCACCCACATTTCATTTTTAATTGTTTTCCTGTGTAGGTGCTTATTACCTACATTGCACCTACGACCGTGTTTATAAGAGTTGATCACATTTTGATAAAGTTTTTATTTTTCTTTATTAAATACATAACATTACTATACTTAAATCTGAGAACTGTCATATATGTATATAAACGTAAATTGTACTCTATATAGTAAATCTCATACTCTAATCGTAAGACACTAGAAAAATCTGTTATAAATAAAATTAGACATACATTAGGCACTATATTATACAGAGACAAAGAGAAATACAGTAGACAATACAATCATAGAGGGAAAAGTCGAGCATTTTGTTGGGATCACAAGATCATAGCACAATCATATGGGATCCGAAGCCGAAGCCGAACCGGATGTGTGGTCTATCAACATAATAATCAATTTGTGATATGTGTCGGTCCGGTCGTCGTTGTCATTGTCGGTGGAAGATTAAACAACAAACAATAAAAGGCACTGGTACTGGTACTGAACTGCTTTTAAATGCAAATTTATTATGTCTGTCTGTGAGTTTAAGAATGTTCTTTTACTTACGTGGCCGTCTTTGTTTTTACTTTTTTACACACACTCCACTGTTGTTGTACTACTGTACCGTCACGAAGAAAGACAACGAAAACAGCAGCAGCTACGAAAAAAACTGCCTAAAAGTAGGCTAAGTAGGTACCACCTAAATTACTTTCCGGAAGACTGGGAACACTTTGGCACAGAACAATAATTGTATAAGTCAACATCAACATCATTAACTTACACGTACAATTTAAACTGTACATATTATTTTATATTTAATTTTCTAAAACTTGAATGTGTTATAGGAATGGTACATAGCACAAATAATTTTATATGTAAAGTATAGCTATACCTAATTACAAATTTATTATAAATATACACATTTTATACCTTTTATTTTTTTATTTATACTGTAATGAACATGCAAGACATGATATCGCCAGTGAAGAATCAAAATGGTCCATACACAATTTCATCTAGATTATTAAAATGAGCTATGTCAAAAAATACTAACCATAAATAAGGTACTTATTGGTAAAATGTTAATTGCGAGTTTTTTGATAGTGTCTGAAATGTTCTTTTTACACATTTTTGAAAAGGGCAAAATGTTGTATTTACATGTTTTTTGAAAAGAGTAAAATATTCTATTGACGAATTTTTTGAAAGGGCAAATGTTTTATGTACTTGTTTTTAAAAGTGTAAAACGCTCCAATTACTTGCCTTGGAAAACTGTAAAATATTCTATTTTACGAATTTTTTTAAAGGGGCAAAATGTTCTATTTACACGTTTTTAAAAAGTGTAAAATATTCTATATATTTATTTACTTGTTTTTTGAAAAGTGTAAATGTTGCATTTACATGTTTTTAGAATTACGATATTTTAACATTTTCTACATAGTGCAATTTGCTTTTAGCTAAAAATAGATGAATAGGTCATTTTGAGCCTTCACTTGCGATATATATAAATGTACTTTTACACAGAGTTGTACTTACGCAATAAGATTATTACACTACTTACTTACTTATAAATTCGTATATTTAAAAATCCAAAATCTAAAAATATCAGCTGCACTGTATACATCACATTTAAAGGTTAAACAGTATACTATACAGAATACACAGAATTTCATACTATGCAATAATTAAACCATGCATCTCAAAATCTCAGTACATATCTATATTTTATTATTCATATTTTTACTACACACTATTCATACACTAGTTACCTCATGTACAATATACCTCCCGAAAATCATCTATCACTAACCACTACATACATGCTTAAATTCCATCCTGAAGTAAAACGTTTAAATAACTATATACACACCAAAATTTTTAATAATGACTAATATTCACGTTATTATGCATAATATGGGTGGTAGTTGCACATAATTTAGTTCATGTAAAGTAATTCACCCAAAACTTATATCCAAATTTGTAACTTTGGCTTATTACTAATTTTTGGAAGACATTTTTAGGCAACATTTTTAGGATACAAAATTTTCCTAGAATTTTTAGGCCTGCTTCAATCTAACTCCAGCTTCTAGCTGCCTGCAAGGCTAAAAGTGCTGTATTTAGACGAGTAAAATTATAAAATTTGTAATTTATAGCCACCGTGCTCTATAATGTTGTATAAGAGGCAACCAAGAACCACACAATGAATCAGCATCAGCAACAGTAGCAACAATCTATAGTGTCTGGCAGTGTTTACAATTTCCGTATAATATACAAATAAACTATATGTATTACTATGTTATTATTATAAGTATAAATTTTAATACATACATAAACTACACAAAAACAGAAAATTATGAGTATCATTTGGTAGACAAAACAATTAGGAATATGAGATAGAAGCTATAATAGAAAACTAGAGGTAATTTTTTATGATTGGTAAAATTGAAAATAATTATCAAATACTTCTGAACGGACAGTCGAGATAAAACTGTGACCCGATGAGTCTGAATTTTGATTTAGGTACATGCATTGATTACAATTACAAAAGACTACATATTGGAATAAATGACATTGGAAGTTTTCCGCTGCTCAAAAAAAAACAATCAAAGGAAGCTCATCTGCCGTTTCTACTTATTGTGGAGGGAGATGTGGACAGTGGATGTGAGTTATTAGAACAGACAGGAAAAAAGTTGTTCACTATTCATATATAAACATCAATGATCTACTCATCCATAGCAGAGTAATTAAAATACTAGATACTACAGAGCAGCCCGTAACTAATTAACTAATGAATTACACAAATGAAAATGCCAACAACTTGTGTGCTACAGAACAGACGGACGGACGGATTTGTAATTTACTGATTGGAAGATTGCAAATATTTTTTTTTTAAATATTTGTATTGGGGCTTTGGTTTGATCGTCCCTAATTACCGATTAAATTTGCAAAGCAGCACTGTACATCCGAATGAGGGAGAAGAAGGAAATGAATGAGAGTACAAGTACAAACAATAATAATTAAGCCACAAATTCATCATCCACATCCACATCACTCATCACTGGAACTGGACTGAAGCCATCTCATCTGAAGCTTCATTCTATTGATATTGCCATTGTCATTATTGTCAATTTAGTTTTAGTCATCAGCTTACTTATTATACTCTAACTGTATAACTCATGAGGGCAGAGCGTGCTTACTTCCAAACTTCCAACTTGGAAACAAAATGCAGAACTACACGTATACATATACCAAATACTTGCAAGATAGTAGTATTACTCAGGCCAAAATTGACAATCAGTCCGAACACCACACACAGAGATTGTCTAATTGTACAGATAGTTGTAGTTGTTGTAATGTACTAAACAAAAATTGAAACTAAAAAATAACATTACGACTGAATACTGAAACTGAATTACAAATTATTACTACCGAATATTAATTTTCATTTAACTCGAATTTGGTCTGTCAAAGTTCAATTCAACATCATATTATAAATAGTAGCACTAATAAACCATGTGATGTAAAGCCATGTCCATGTAATGTAAGAATATAAGAATGTTCAAGTCTTTTCTGACAACGACAACGTGCTTTTCCTGCACTCTTAAAAAAGATGTCGTCATTCCAAATAAAAAACAAAGATCAGCCATACCATTGCACAATGTATAGGTCACACGTATGTACACTACTGATATACTTATAGACATAATCAGCTACGCTACAACAAAACAGAGAGACGAACAAAGGGCGCTCTCCGGCTCCAAGAACAATTGACAATGAACAGAGTTACAAATAAAATATATATCATAGGTTATATATGAGAAATACAAATAATATTATGATAGTAATTATTATAGATATACAAATAATTGCAGATACTTGCACTGCTATATTATGTTAAGTTATTCTTCTCCCCTGACACATCCTGTGCTTTGTGAATTCATATTATCTTCGAGTTTGTTTTGTTTGGCCTAAGTGATGTCGGTCGATATGGATGTCGACGGACTATACTGCATCATCATCATGTCCTGTCTCTGGTTCACCTTCCACCAAAACAAACGTGGAAGACTCTTGTACATTCTTCTCAGAATTACTACTTGTAATATTACTACTAACATTAGAATTTTCTACATCTCCATTGTTGATTTTACGGAGGGGTTTCAACTCAAAACTGTCACTGGACGATCCATTTTTATTTTTCCGCACTTTTACTTTCACTCCAGTACCAGTACCAGAACCAGAACCAGGAGTCACAATACCTTCACCGTCACTCTCATGATTTCCACTCCTGGGTCTTATCCTGGCTACTTTTTTTGACGAATTTAAAACTATTGATGTGGTTTCTATGTCTTCGTCGTCGTTGTTAGCATTATCATCGGATTCAGAGCCTGATGAGCTGTCGATATTTCGGAGGTTGATCGACGGTGAATTTAAATCTCCTTGCAGAATTGATGCAGTCGTCGAGAAAGTGTAAGAATCTTCTTGTGTTGTAGGAGATGAAGTTGAAAGTGTACTGAGATTAAGGGGAATTCCAGAGCCGTCTTTCTCCCCTGATGCACTTCCCTTCTTGTCCTTTGGGAGTTTTGAATCTTTTAGGCCGGATGGTTGACAATTCATTTTCTAGAGTATTTATTGAATATTTTGAAAAAACAATAATATTTTGGGATTTAAAACAATTAAATATGGTTATAAAACTTCAAGGGAATCAAGGTTGGAGCTAACTAAGGAAACTTTAAGTGTACAAACCTGTGATGTACAGAGGTAACGGAAGAGCCACGGTTCAGGGAAAGGAACGTCATAAATGCTGTCTCTTAACAAGGAAACATAAGGAATGGGCCACTCTGTCGTCCCATCCTCAGCCATCTCCCCGTCCACAGCTACGCCCCGGACAATTATGGTGGACACACATCCTAAAACTAGAGAACCTCCAGCCCCAATTATCAGCGTCGCCCAGTCACTCCAATTAAATTTTCCTGTACAATTCGATTACACATGCAAAATAAATTAAATATTATTATTTCATATATGACACATTACGCACCAGAAAGAAAATTAAACCCTCCCCCTCAGAAGGTTTTTAGAGCTATGTTTCTTAAATCTAGCTAAAAATTTCTCTTCTAACGAAAACTCCATTTCTGACACATGTTTTCAATATAACGCCATAAAATTTTGGTTAGATTTTAATGATGCGTTTCAAACTACAAAATTTTATAAGATTATTACAAAAAAAAATTTAAGTGCAGAAAATTATATCATACCATAATTGCTCAAAAACATTATTAATAACTAATAATAATAATTAGTAAAAATGACACGAGTAATGAAAAGTGATGGTGGGATTAAAAATCATAAATTCTGCTATTCAATTAGTTAAATGCAGATAGCCTTTTCGTAGCTCCGCTGAATTTGGAACTGATAAAGAACCTTTAAAAAAATGCTGTTCATTCAAAAGCATGAATGGTGATCGAATGAGAGGATTCTAAGGAATAAATACAAATGCATATATGCACTACTAAAAAGTTGACTGATAAGAGGATGATATTACCCAAAAGTTCATCATAGAGCATCCAAAGTCCTCTCCAGGCAAAAACACAGCCCACAAATCCCACGAACGTCACCATATTAGCCACAACAAGATGTACGCTCCCTTGCATCCTCTCCATAGATTTGTGGATGTATGGCTGACAAATGAATAGGAGCAGGACGATAAAGTAGCCGAAGCACTATATATGGGAACAAAAAAAAATAAAAACATCAATTACTTATTAATATCAACTACTTAAGTACGTCCTTACGTAGCATGCACATCCAAAGACACACATTATTCCCTTTGCATTTAAAAGCGTAGATTCATAATTAATTTACCGTATTTTACATTTTTTTGAAATTTCAAATTTAAGGGGTATGGTTCAAGTTCAAGCACAATCTTTAATGTTTTTCCATTCAAACTGAATTTTTTAAACTTTTATCATCTTGCTAACTTGATATTTTACAAGAAGCCTTTTTATTGCTTGTACTTTTTTAAATTGTAATTCTGAAAGCAAGTAAACGATATAACGTACAATTATTACAGAAAGAAATGTATCGTCAGGGAAGAATAAAAATGTTCGACATCCATTATTAGATAAAAATTCGATTTTAAGTACCAAAAATTTAAAATACTATAACCCTAAAAATCATGCATGCAAATAGGACATTTCACACTTTTCAAAAACATGTATATAGAGCATGTTTCACTTTTCAAAAGCATGTAAATGGAACATTTTGCACTTTTGAAAAACATGTATTTAAATAAAATTTTGCACTTTTGAAAAACATGTAAATAGAAAATTTTACACTTTTCAAAAGCATGTAAATGGAAAATTTTGTAATGTTTAGAAAGCCATGTAATTAACATGCGTTACGCATCTATGTCATGTAAGTAGTTTATTGTTTATCTGACTCATTTTAATTCTTACTTAGCATAAATTGGATATTCACCATTTTGATTTTTCACTCACAATATAATAATTTACATAATCACATAAAAAAACTGGCAACGATCAATAATTAATGAATAATTCACAGATGACTGATGCCCGTCTACTATACTACCAGCAGCATCAGCACATTTAGATAATTAATACATAATAGGTTGTGCTTATTTACACATGCTGCGACTGCTATAAAATAAATCAAGAAAAGGAAGGAAAGGAAACTGGGAGGTGGTGGTGGTATGGTGGTTGATAGACTCAGTCATCTACTCTGATATTGCATTGTTTTTTTTTAATAGACTGATTAATTAAAAAATGGACATGACGGCTAAACCAGGATTAATTTACGACGTGGCATTTAAGTAATGCAAAATTATCATTGTAATCAAAATCAAATAACTATACGTGTCCTGGTGCTCCTTCTACACCCATCCATCAACATTTGCATTGTGACAATAAATAAAATGATAATCAGCATTTTATTAGTGCAATAAAGCTGTATACCAAATCAACATACTCGACAGATTTAATTATATGCTAGATATGTATATTTCTTTTATTATTACTACTTATCGTTCGTTTTCGTAGAACTTGTGAGGGACATACCAGTGACGTTAGGGCTGAGAGCATCGGATCTTCCGGGCACAAATACAAATCTGCCAATGCCCAAAGTCCTCTCCAGCAGGCCACGATCAATGAGGCTGTCACAAAGACTGAGATAATGCAATCCAGAAAATATCGAAATTTCAACTTCGGCTACAGAAATCATCAAAAAAAATCTTTAAAAGTTTTTGTTCTCTTGCTGTATTAAACTCAAAGACCTGAGACTCTGAGACACCGGAGACATGAACTTTATCACTTTTGGCTGCTCATATTTAAATCATCTATAATTTTATTACTATACGAAGGATTTACTTCATAATTTGATATCCATATTCATAACTTATATTTTTATGTTTTTATTCTCAAAGACAATGCTAGTGTAAATTTAGCGCTTACCTTGAGATTTGAGATCTCTATGTTCAACGTTAAATAAATTTCCGGGTGCTAACGAATTCTGACTTCCTTATCGCTATATTTCATCCCTGATATTACCATATTGCAGATATGTACTTTTGGTCATATTCTATTATATATTATATTAACTGTACATAGCAATGTAGCTAAAGTATACAACCCACCTGTCTTAATATAATACTGGATAGGACAAAAAACTGTTATCAACCAGTTGAATATTAACAAGTTGAATTTTTAATACTCGTAATATTTAATTACCGAACTCAACTGTCCCACCCAAATTGAACATTACATTAAAACTGTTAATCAGCAGAATATGAATGATATTGTAAAAAATTATTTACTAATCATTAAGAAAGTAAAATAATGGTGTACATTGTACATACATAACTCTCCACTAAACAATAAAACCCACTGTCAAATGCATAACACTGACAACTGAAACTGACAACTGACTACTGGCAAATATGTACACAATTACAGCAATATAATATCGTGAGTGAAGAACCAAAATGACCCATATCCAATTTAAGCTAGAATCAAAATGAGCTATGTCATAAAAACAAATGAGAAACATCCGTAAAATATTAATTAAGAGTTTTTGAAAAGTGTAAAATGTTCTATGTACATGTTTTTTAAAAGTGTAAGATGTTCTATTTACATGTTTTTGAAGTGTAAAATGTTCTATTTAAATGCTTTCAAGACATGTTTCAATATTTTTGTAGACAGTGGATACTGGATATTGTTTTTAGCTACAAATGGGTAGTTAGTATACGAGTTATTTTGGTTCTTCACAGACGATATTTAACTTTAACAAACAACGAAGAAATGGAAATAATATTGACTGACCTTGGTATGGAATCGAAGTGGACAATCATGGATAGCATAAGCCTCATCCACAGCCACATACAGGGGGGGTGCTAAGACATTGCAGAATGTTTTGAGACAAATGGATAAAATCACACCGACACAAAGGGACACGAATGCAGAGTAAAACTCGACTCCAGCATAGAGATCCAGCAGTTGCCAAAGTCCCCGCCACTGATTCACGGATCCGAAGGAATGAAGAAGGAGGAGATAGCGGGAGATGATGTAGAAAAGTATAAAATTCATTTTTCGGGGTCGGACATGTTTTCGCAAAGGCTCCTGCAGCCAGTACAGGAAAAATGGGATGCTGTAGCCGAGTCCGATGCAGAGCCAAGGGTCCATCCCGAGCAATTCACTGTAGTACTCCATTAAATTCCACACTCCACGCCAGAAACCGATGACGAGCGGGAAAATGATAAGGAGTGAAATCACGACGTCGGACATGCGGTAGCACAACTGAGTTTGTCGCAGAATACTTTTCGGCATGGATTTATCCGGGTTTTTCCGGCACGGGGACACGGAGGTCAAGGAGGCTTTGGACGGCTTTGAACCCATCCCACTACTAGATATTCTATTTCCGTCCATTTTTATTTAGTTATTTGTTTATTTTTAACTTCCGGTTTATTATAGGTATTGATCCTGATTTTAAATTGTCAGCAGTTTTAGCTAATACTGGTTTTCTGTATTCTTGCTTTCACCTGAGCGTTTCTACATCATTGATAAGTCCTTGAATTTTGAGTATGTTTGTAATAAGTTATAGGCATGATTAATTCGCGTAATTACACAAAGAATTTTGACTTTCTTGATATCCCGATTTTCAAATTTTAAAAGTATTGTAAGTATGTACCTACACATTTGTATACCAGCGATAATTACAAGTATTTCAAATTTTGCTTCACATTACTAATTTTGTATGAATTAATGTATTAATTTTGAATTTTGTAAAACCTATGACCATTAATTTTGAACTTGAATTTTGATCGTGTTCTAAACTAGGCTACATCCAACATACTTTTGCATGTTTGAGAAGTCAGTTATAGCCTTTTTTGGTTTTCCGAATTTGTGTTAAGCGTTTGAATTTGAATTACTGTTTTAATGTTTTAAGTAGCACTATGTATTTATTTTAAAATTTTAACTTATTTTGTAGGAGAAATAATTGCGAAAGTGAGGAGTCTGGAGCAAACAGGACATTAATTTACGATAACTGAAAAATGTCTTTTCGATTTTTCGTTTCCAAGAGAGTTTTCCTTTGTACTTACGCGTCCCTCACTTCATTGACACATGTCTCTTATATCTCGTTATCTGTACTTAGACTATGTAGTGTCTAATAAGTATTTAAATGTTGAATGTGTGAACTGCTGTTTGTTAATTGAGAACTGGATTAGAACGAGAGTCACTAATAATAATTATTACCATGTGTACGATAATGCTAGACTACAATTATCGAATTCGAAGAACGTCAGTCCAGGTTAATTTAAATGCAGTGGTTAATACTTGAAGATTAGTTGGTGACTGATTGTGAGTACTTCCTTACTAGCTGATGTTGTTGTAACGTTGAACTTGGTGAGAAAACAAGGTAGGTAAATTTGTTTGTCTTCATAATATGTACTTAAAGGTAACTGCGTGTACAGATATTTTTATTGTGTAACTATATTTGTTTGATGTGATTGTCCATTGAATTTGGTAACATTCTGAATTCTAATCATTCTTACAGGAATAATTCTTTTTTACAAAATACATATGTAATTAATTACACGTTTACAATGTCCCTATTGTAACTAGGTACTTTATATATCAGTATTGGGGTTTTAATTTAATTTTAAATTATTTTTTAAGGTCATGACTACTAGCAACTAGTGGGACTGACTGGCTGACAACTCCAGCTAACCGTGCTGATACCGACAGCCGATACCACTACCACACCTCACGTTTGAAAAGTTAATGGTAATTCAATAGTAAACTTCAATTCTATAAAGCAGCTCTACAGATTTTCTCTCCCTTGTGTTTTCACTTGCCCCTATATACTTCTCCAATCGACTGATCGAGCCTGATCTGATCCACTCTTGCCTTATATGCAGCTACCACCTTTACGTTTTAAATAAAACTGTCTTGGCAAGAAGGGGAAGTAATTACTATTTAATTTTAATTTGGGAACACTTATAATATATCAGTGGTAATATGGTAATACTTTTATTGAACAGGTGTTTCGAAGCCGAAAACTATAGGTACCACAATCAGCCACACCAGAACGCTATAAAATTCCCAGATGTACCTACATCAACTTTTACACCACCTTTACTGAACAGACTTTTTTTCTACTGATGATGATGGTAGTACGCCCAAAATAATATAAGTACCGTTTCAACTTATAATCGCTATTGCAATCACATAGGAGAGCGGATGATCCACCTACAGCATAGCCCTGATCTGATACTGCTATTAAAGAAATATACTAATTTGTATTCACTCATGTACAACTTGTACTCCCTCCACACCTCCTTGACAGCATAGCTGACTCCAATTTAAGAATGAAAATGAAGATGTGCTAAATACTATAAATTATCACTCCCTCTCGATATTGCTTGCTGACTTTGATTAATGATCAAAACTCAAATTATTCCCCCATTCAATTTTCAAGTCCCAGTCCTCCTTATATTATGTCCATGCATCAATTTCAATTTCAACTTTATAGCATTCTTTAATATTTAATAACCTATGTTGGATGAATGGATTGAATGGATGTACCTAACTAGTAAGATTGTTGTTAAATATAGATAGATATATACCTATAATGTTTTTTGTCTAATCTCAAATTCGAATTGAACGTTGAACTTGGCTGACTACTGTACTTATCGTTGGATTTTAATTTTCTTCTTTGCTTTGCAGACTCACTTGTATCGTTAGAGGAATCCGAAAGTAGTTTCGTAGTGGTGACTTCGGGCAGGAACTACTTATACACACTGAGATTACAGATGCATCAACAACTGAGTAAGTTGATTAAATTTTGACTTTTGATTTACGTGGCTGTGTTGTTGTAGTGTAGTGTAGTAGTACGGCACTGTATTTTGAGTGAGAGGCTATACTTGGGTTAATATTACTACTTTTAATACTACTATTAGGTGGATCAAAGATAAGATAGTGGTCTGCTCTGGCCTGCACTATGGCTCTGCATGTAGTTTTAGACTGCTGGGTTCTCAAGAAGACGTACGTACTAACTAACTAGTAAGTTAGTAGTTTAGTAGTTGTACAACAGTTAGTAGTGGAAGTGGAAGAGTTTTGGTGAGGAGGGTGAATGATGAATGGGCGCGTAATAACTGACTGGAAGTGGTGGACACAGAGAATAGCATCATCGGATCTCGTAATGATATTAATAGATTAATACATGGGTAATTAGATGCGTGCCTTTATAATGTTTTTTATTATCGGATGATCGTATCGTAAAGTCAAAGTAGTCGACCTTTTCTTCGTTTAGATATATCTGTATATAGTCCACAATAGAACGTAGTACAATAATATGTCAAACTTAAATTCTCTCTAATGTTAATGTAATTATTAGTACATTACTATGTATGTGTTACAGAAGATGGTATATTGCTGATCTTGTTTCCTTTGGTACTGGTCCTAGTCGGTGTCGGTCGTCGGTCTGGTCCTAATAGAGTTCTCTATAGAGTCGACAGCTTCCATAAAAAAAATGGAATGGTGGTTCTTTGGATCAAGTAAAAGTTTGACGACTCTATTATATTTGTTATGGCTGTGATGTATTATTATTATGGGGCATGGCACGGGCACGGGGTGCATTGGGATGATGGGGGATGGGGGCGACAAAAAGTGTAATGTATGAAATGTGTTCTTGCTTCAGTGCTCACAAATTCGTATTTCATTTTGTATTGTACACACTTTCAGGTTAGACTTCAAAACTGTACCACACAGAGAGATAGAAAGGATTAAGAATAGTTTAGGAGATGAGATGAATGAAGATCAACTCTTTTTCTGATCCTGATCTGTTGCGTGCCTCCCTTTTGAAGTTTAAAGTTTTTGAAGTCTTTTTATTACTACTTGACTTGACTCGACGACTCGCCTCGGCTAGACCGGACACTCGACTGAGGACCAAGAGATGAAACATCTCGACAGTTTCTCAAAGTATTTCAAATTTTAACTGTAGAATGAAGAACCTCATGTCATTTTCGTGGATGTTTCTCTCTACTGTATGGTTCAGTTTGACACCATCATCATAATCGTAACTTGCTTGGCTTGTTTCTCTTTAAAAGGATTGCACTAATGTTGTTCCATTACATTGCCCCTGCTTCATATTTGAGATAAAATCTAAACGCAAAAAAGTATAGCTACTCCCACGACTGGGACTGACATGTAATCATTTGTAATTTGATTAACTGCAATCCGTCGTTGTCGTTCATTGTAGACAATAGTTTAGCAATTTGTTTAGTCTCCCCATTCAATAATTTATTTTACGAAGTGTTCGATTTCAATAATAATAAATTCTCAGTCCAAAACTAGTTTGGCAAAAAACAAGTACTGCTGTAACGCATTACTAGTACATGTTAGTGTCTATACTTTATTTTGTCAGTTCGCATAATTTAGAATAGCACTAAATGTATGTCTTTCTTTCGCATAAAATTTCGTCATTATTATTGTTCTTAAATTTTAAAGTTCCTATTGATTTTAGCTAAACCATAGCAGTGGACTGAAGTAATTAGTAAGTTAAGGGACTTTCGGTCAGGCTGAAAAAGGTTTTAAAAATGTTACTTTGTTGCTATTTTCTTGCCATGTATTTAAGAGTCATAGTGCCCCATATTCATGTTCACCTAAAAACAAAAAGGACTATCTACAATATGAATAATATCATTATTTCATTATTCTAAACGCATGTAAATAGAACAATTTGTAATTTTCAAAAACATGTAAATAGAATATTTTGAACTTTTCAAAGCCATGTAAATAGAACATTTTAAACTTTTTCGAAAACATGTAAATAGAATTTTTTACACTTTGAAAAAACATGTAAATAGAACATTTTTAACTTTTGAAAAACATGTAAATAAACATTTGTCACTTTTCAAAAACATGTAAAAACAACATTTTGCACTTTTCAAATGAATATAAATAGAACATTTTACACCCTTCAAAAACTCGTAACTGTAACATTCTGCACATTTTTCTCATTTTTAGTGTATTCTTAAATAGGTACTTAACTTACCTATTTTCATTCCACCATTAAATTGGAAATGGGCCATTTTGATTCTTCTCTCACGACATTGTATTGTATGGCATGGGCTGGATTTAAGAAGCATGGGGTCTCCTCGAAATATAACCCCAGACTTCAGATCGAGACGACTATGCTTTTGAAGGTCAATCTTCCGGGTGTCAATCATCCTTACAACAATCATTATTTTTACATTCTATGATAGGATGATGATACGTGCTGTGATGTCTCACAACTCACAACAAGGAAGTTTTACATATTAAATAAGTGGCGTCTACTGAAAGTCTAGTCACTTGTCAGTCGTCGTCGTCATCAGCCTTTGTAGCGATAACGATAAACTCTTATCAGAACAGAAATCGATTTGAGCACAACAATGCTTTACTACTTATTGTGAGTATTTGTGAGTGCTTCATTCGCATTCAGTAGGTAGGTATGGGATCGTCCGTAAATGATGTTATGGGTAGCGCCAAGGGGTCTGCCAGCAGGATATTAATGACATCCCATATTAAAGTTTTAAAATTTAAAATCCCATACGCAATGATTAAGCTGGGATATTCCGATGGCATTATTTATGGACGACGCCTTTTTATTCTGATTCTAATTCTGCAAACCCTCCAGGCTGAACATTAAGACCACCGCACCGTAGCCGTAACACTGTCTGTAATAACAGTGGCTTAAGCAAAGAAAAGTATTCTGTCCACCTCCATTCCATTACAATTTTCAATAGCACCTAAAATTCGGCATGGACTGAACTTAAACTTTAATCTTAATGTAAAATAACGCGTGTAATTCCAATTTTTCATACTGACTTGAATGCGAAATACGACTGACTGACACTATTTCAGTTTCAGGTGAATATGCGAAACCGAAAACGTACAAAAAGACTCGCAGCAGGAAAATGGACAGACCTTAAGAATTGGACTGCAACAGCAGGACATAAAGTTTAATTCAAGCATAAAATAGAATGACTATGCACATCACTCTGCGTTTACTTCTATTCAAGGACAGTCGGACTTTTAAATCTTGAGCGAAGACGTCTTCGGATTTTTAATAGTTGTTATATACATTATAGTACAAAAAATATTAAACTACCGACCTATAACTTTTGCTTACAAAAATTAAGAATGAATTAAGAATGTTTTGTAGGTGCGCAAGAAAAAAATCTAAACCATATTTTTTATGTTATTAAAAAACTTGACAAGTTTCGACTTCTTCGACTTTGACAGATACTATGACTTCCGACAGTTTTGAACTACTAGTACAGTCCCATTGCAGTCAGGGCCGGACGAAGGAATTGCTTTTAGGCAGGAATTTGTTTCCATACAAAAACCACCATTTTGATTTTATTGATGGTTTTCTTTGGTAAAGCAAAATTTTGTATTTACATGTTTTAGAAGAGTGCAAAATGTTCTTTTTACTTGTTTCAGAAGCGTGCAAAATGTTCTTTTTACTTGATTCAGAAACGTGCAAAATGTTCTTTTTACTTGATTCAGAAACGTGCAAAATGTTCTATTTACATGTTTTGAGAAAAGTGGAAAATACTTTATTTGCATGTTTATGAAATGTACAAAAACATTAATTTGCATGTTTGGAAAAGTCAAAATATTTCATTTACATGTTTTTTGAAAATTCAAGCAGCGGGGGCTGCCTGCGTGGCAGGGATTAAAAATTTTAATAAATATAATCATGCTTATTATTTTTGTCTCTGTGGTTTTTAGCGACAGGACTTGGAACACTGCTGCTACACCGTACTATGCTGACACTGAAAAAAAATCCGGGCGCTGCTGTGTGTTTAAAAAGTATCTGTAATAATATATGGTAGAATAAACATATAGTACATGGCGCTGTCGGCAAAAATCAAAGAGCATCGATATGTTTTGTCAGGGCAGACAAACTTTAATTAATTATGATGATTATTATGAAGGTACCTAATCTGTATTTAATGTGTATGAAAGGGAAAAGGAAATTTATTGGAAGATTTAATTCTTATCGTTAGTTGAGTTTCAGCCTGTTTAAATTACCTTAATATGGAAGGAGCTTCAAAGGAAAGAGTGTAACAGTGTAATATCAGTAGTATGCATGGAGGAATTCGCACATTAGATTGACAGTCAGGGTCAAATCGCTTTGAATCTCGCTCATCTCTTTAGAAGTTCCATCCACAAGTGCAGTATAATATGTGAAGACGGAAAGAAAATGAAGTTGCCCAATAATAAAGCATATAAAATATGTACCTAAGTAGATACTAGATACTTGTAAACTTGTAGGTTGTACGCGATGATTTTTATGTCTATACACTTGTTGGCTATAGATGTAATTTCTTGGATGACGATGAAGAGTCAAAATGAGCCGTATCCAATTTAAGCTAGGATTAAAATAAACTATGTTAAAACAAAACAGAATGAGAAAAGTACATAATATGCGTATACAATATTAATTATGCGTTTTAAAACGTTCAATATGTTGTACATAATTACAAGTTTTTTCGTATGGTAAAAAGGTTCTATTTACGAGGTTTTTGAAAAGTACAGAATATTATATTCAAGTGTTTTTTAGAAGTGTAAAATATTCTATTTGCATGTGTTTGAAATTTTCAAAATGTTCTATTTACCACTATTTTAGTGTTTTATTAATTTGTACATGCTTTTTGAAAATTGCTAAATATTCTATTTACATTTTTTTTAAAGTCCTAAAATGTTCAATTTACATGTTTTTTAAATATGCAAAATGTTCTATTTAAGTATTTTTGAAAAATGTAGTGTTATATTTACATGTTTTTAAAATATGCAACATGTTCAATTTAAGTATTTTTGAAAAATGTTAAGTGTTATATTTACATGGTTTTGAAATTTTGCAAAAGATTCTATTCACATGTTTTTTAAAAGTGTGAAATGTTCTATTTACATGTTTTAAAATGTGCAAAATGCTTCATTTACATGTTTTTTCAAAGTGGAAAATGTTTAATTTAACGTATTTTTTAAAAGCGCAAAATGAATAATTTTCATGCTTTTGAAAATGTCCAAATGGTCCATTTAACGAGTTTTTTAAAAGCTCAAAATGCTCTACTTACATGCTTTTAGGATCATAGTATATTTTTAATTTTCTGTAGATAGTGTATTTTGTTTTTAGCTCAAAATGGATATAGGTCATTTTTATCCTTGACACATATGATTTTGATTTTCATGTTGTCAAAGTTTTAATACATTTAATCATGCCTTATAGGAGTTTCTATTTTCTTACTGTGTAAATGTTATGGGGTTACGGTTAAATATGTACGTTCTACATTGGCATTGAAAATAAAAATATTTATGCATATTATTATGTACTTCATTATGTACACCTTCAAAATAAAAGTCTACGCCACACAAATCTATAGTGCTACACGTAATCTAAAACAACTAATAACATTTTTAAAAAACATTAGATTTAGATATTTCTATATAGGCACTATGTAGTGTATATACTTACCATTTATCGTTTTCGTTATCCGCTTCGCATCCGTATCTTTTCTGGTTAGCTGCACTTATTTATTTTATTAATCTTTCATCCATCGATAATCGATACACTCTTACTTTTTTTGTCTTACCTAATTCCCCTCTTGTTTTCAGTGTCAATGTCACATATAGTTATGTAGGTGTTTGCACTCTTGCCTCAAAAGGTCGAATCTCAAAATTTTAATTTGTCAACGTACTGCAAAAGAAATCTCATATAATATAATCGACAGCTATTTTGAGTGTGAAAATTTTCCAGTCTTGACATTCGAAGTTTGAACATAAAACGTAAAATAGAATAATGTTTAAGTATTTGTAATATACGCCCAGAATAACTGCAGAACTTGAGGGTGGATATACATAGATATGAGTGAAGACTCAAAATGGCTAATTCTGACTGATCCATTGGCATCTTTAACTAAAATAAAATGCATTATCTATAAAATAAAAACAAAATAATTATCATGATCCTAAGAATGTGTAAATGAAAAATGTGCACATTTCAAAAACATGTAAACAGAGCGTTTCAATTTTTAAAAACCCGTTAATAAAACATTTTACACTGTTTAAAAACCCGTTAATAAAACATTTTACACTTTTTAAAAACCCGTTAATAAAACATTTTACACTTTACAAAATCATGCAAATAGTACATTTTAAACTTTTCAAAATCATGTAAATAGAACATTTTGCACTTTTCAAAACCATGTACCGTATATCTTGTAATAGTAGGCCCCGTGTAGTATTCAAATTTGGACTTCTCTGACTCGCGTACTATTACAGACCCGCGTTCTGTAACAGACATAAGTACAATTACAGACCCGCGTGCTGCAATTTAATAGTATCTTATATAGACCCGCTTACTATTCAAACAGAGACCTTTCAGACCCGCGTACTATTACAGACCCGCGCATAATTATAGGATATACGGTAAATGAAACAGAAACAAGCAGATAGGTTATTTTGCAATTTTCAATAAACATGTAAATAGAGCACTTCGCAAAATACGTGTCAGTGGAACATTTTGCACATTAAAATAACATACAAGTAGAATACTTTGCAATTTTCAAAAACTCGTAACATTTTACGCATCTATCCCACTTAATGTTTTTTGACGCCGTCTATTTTACTTCTATCTAGCACGGCCACACAATTACCCACGCTCTTTTTAATCGGCCTAGCGATTAAAACAATACTCTGTGGGCACTGCACTGGCTTAAATTATATACGAGTCATTTTGATTCTTCATTCACCAGGTGTCTATATCCTATATTATGTATCCATCCAGGCACAAAAATTTTAAAGTAAACACAGGCACAGAGCTGAGCAAATATATACTGCAACCAATATATGTACTTAGGATGCAACAGTAAACAAAGAAAGTAATGTATAATTATCTACCTTCCCTATTGTTTACCCATGCCCAATGGCGTTAGTACATTAGTACGTTAAGTATGTGCCAACATGGCAGTGAAGTTTGTGGTGTAAAGTGTAAAGTGTATAGTGTCAAATTTAATTAAATACCTACTTACGCCAACTTGAAATACTTAAAAATGAAATGGAAAACACTGGAAAAATGTTACAGTAATATCAATATGTGACTTTTTTTCTTGTTTAATTTTTATGTATAAAATATGTTGTGGTTTCCCCTCCCTGTTCTACCCCGTATGATCTGCTTCTGATTTCACATATATTTAATGCAGATCACCTTTTCATTGCACAAGATGACTTATACTAATAATGGCTAACTTACCTTGAAACGGCCCGACATTATATTATGTACATTACAATACATTACATTGGAGGGCATGGCTTGTATTATGTTTCAGTTACTTTTTAAGATTAAGTTACCATTGCCTGTGTTGCCTGTGTAGCCTCTGCATGGGTTTGGGTTCTCACAGCCAAGACCTCATTTTTATTGTTCATCCTGCAAATAAAAATATTTTATTTAATACTTATTGATTTGTGGTTAGTATAATTCTTGGGTGTACGGTGTACATAATATTATTTATATTTATTAGTTTTATTTTTCGCTTAAGGAAAATAGATGTGGAAATTACATACAATTTAGTATCCGTGCCCAAACTTGAATTTATTAAAACCTGTCTGAAATCTTGCCATCATTACTGATATTTGGAATGAACTCTTTTTGGTGTCTCGCCTCGCGAATAGTTTTTGTAGTTTTTGAAGGACAGACCGCAGATCTCGCACTGTTCATTTAACCGTCTACTTAATCTACTTACCTGTGATTTGTGGTTAATTATGGGGCTCTGGACCTGTACTGATGCTTACGCAAGTAAAGAAATTCATGATTTGACTCTGGTCCTAAGATAGATCTATATGGAGATGGATATGCCATTTACATCCCAATAATTTTCGTTTTTTAAATTTTTGATATTGCAAGTCAGTAAAAAAATGTCTGCTAAAAAAATGTTGAATGACTTGTGTTTTAATGCGAATTGATTTAATCCAAATTTAATATCCGTCCTAGAAAAACAGCTGTAAGTGAAAGAATTCTTTTGACTCGTGTAAATAAAGCTAAACTCAACACCAAAAATATTTACTATTTATATTACAATACAGGTACTGTTTGAAACTTGAAAGAGTTGAACTGAATACAATAATTTTAATTAACTGTAGGTATATGTGTGTAGGTGCTTGAAATAATAAAACTGCTATTAATAAAACTTACTTAGCATTAGCAATGCAAATAATACGGTGCAAAATACGATATTAAACTAGTTTTATTTAATTTTCCTAAATGTATAAATTAATTTTGGAACGAAAGAGAACATTACAATAGTGACAGTGAAGACTCACAATGACCCATTTCCATTTCCAGCTTAGCACAAAATGCAATACAGTTAAATCCGGTTATAAGGGATCCGGATGAAAAGGAAATCCTGCTTAAAGGGACAGATTTTCAAGATTTGGTTGGCCAGCCTATGTTTCAATGTTAAAAATATCCGGATTTAAGGGAACCGATATAAGGGAAAATTTTAGATCATTTTTTGGTATTTTAGTAAATTGAAACTATGTGTCCACTTGTAAGGGAAATCCCTGAAACGGTTAAAAGGGAATCCGGTTATAAGGGACCGATTTCGCCGGTCCGGTGGCGCCCTTTATACGCGGATTTGACTGTATCTACAAAATAAAATGTACTCTTGATTCTAAAACATGTAAAACAAATATTTAATATTTTGTACCTTTTCAAAAATGTGTAAATAGAATATTTTGTACTTTTCAAAAATGTGTAAATAGAATATTTTGTACTTTATTTCAAAAATGTGTAAATAGAATATTTTGTACTTTTCAAAAATGTGTAAATAGAATATTTTGTACTTTTCAAAAATGTGTAAATAGAATATTTTGTACTTTTCAAAAATGTGTAAATAGAATATTTTGTACTTTTCAAAAATGTGTAAATAGAATATTTTTTACTTTTCAAAAATGTGTAAATAGAATATTTTGCTTTTTTCAAAACTGTGTAAATAGAATATTTTGTGCTTTTCAAAAATGCGTAAATAGAATATTTTGCTTTTTTCAAAACTGTGTAAATAGAATATTTTGTGCTTTTCAAAAATGCGTAAATAGAATATTTTGCTTTTTTCAAAACTGTGTAAATAGAATATTTTGTGCTTTTCAAAAATGCGTAAATAGAATATTTTGCGCTTTTCAAAGTCTCGTAAATAGAATATTTTGTACTTTTCAAAAATGTGTAATAATAGAACATTTTGCGCTTTTCAAAAACTGGTAATAATTATCATTATATATCGGCATTTATTATCTATCTTGGTATCGGTCACTAATCACTTTGATTCTTCACTCACGATATTATAAGTAAGTAATTGGTAAATGCTACAAAGCTGCAAATGGTCTATAAAATGCATCTTAAAACTCAGTAGTCAGTCAGGCATCAGTCAGCAAGCGGCAGATCTATGTATATCGAAAAGTCCTTCAACAATATGGGAGTAAACTCAGTCAATAATAATATATGTTTTTGACGTCACAGGAGAATGCCAATTTATTTAAAGACAATTTTAATGCAAGTTAAATAAATGCATGTAAAGTAATATATAAATATTAAATTAAACTTTATTTTATTCCTCATCCAGCATAGTTGTTGTCGGCTCGTCCGGCATAATTACCGTTTATCAATAATCCTAAGTATACGCCTATTAAACTATTTACTTAGACAAGTTTAATACACTTCAATGCTTTGAATATAAAGGGCTTACATTTAAATATAATTAAATCACTTTTATACTTAATAAAAATAATGAATAGCGAATATTTAAACTACAGAATGAAAACGAAACTGCGGATCAGTGTTTTAAGATACAGACTGGTCACTGGTCTTGCGGTGGGAACAGAGCCCAGCAGAACCCTCTACAATTTCAACACAGTGAAGGCCAACACGTCAAATTAATGCCTAGGATCGAATGTATCTCTAGATGGCTGTTAGGAAAGGTCCGTAAATGATGTCTCGCAAATTATCACGTCTTTATTGACCCACCCACCCCAAAGTTAACACTTTTGGCTAGACGACCCACCAACCGTAGCAACGACATCATTTATGGACAATTCCATATTAAAAAGAAGATTGGGAAAAAAACTGAGCAAGTTTGTGTAGTAGTTTTATTGCAGGAGATTACAAATAAAAGATTTTGTGACTTTAAAAGAGGAAAGCCGCTGCCGCTGCTGATCTTAACATTAAACCAGCAACAAAAAGCAACCACCAAAAGATCAAAATCGAGACTACTTGCAACTTGTTGTTGTATTCAACACTGATTTTTATAGTATTTAGTTATAGAACTTAGGAAGTTCTCTTTTTAAATGCTAAATATCTAATTGTTAACTAATTGACTTGGGACACTCACAGTACAACAAGTAAGAGTTAATTTTTAGTGAACCCCTACAAATTACAATCTATTCACCTTCTATTAATACGTTATTGGCGCTGTTGAATGTACTATTCATATGTATTAAGGAGCAAGTAGGCAATTTAATTACTTTGATCATTGATTAGGAGCCTTTTTCGGATTAAAATTTATACGAATTATTTTTTTTTAAATCTGTAGGCATGAGGATGTAAAAACTAGATACAGTCACAGCGCAGTGATTGGGGTATATAGTTAAGTAGCCAATTAGTTAATATCTGTCTGCCTGTGTCTGTAGTGTCCGATGAGGTTCAAGATTCAACTTAATAAGATTCTGCATGCTGATTGTTTAAAATTTTAGGTAAGCATGTACAAATAATAAAAGTTCAATTCTAATCTTTAATTGTCAATAACCCAATCATTGTAATGTGTAAGACAAATTCTGGGAATAAGGACTGCTGATGATTACTCTGCATTTGGCATTGCTATGTTGATTACATCTTTCTTTTAAATTTTGGTATACAGTGTACAGTTTTTAGGAGGCTGTATTTTGATTTTGATGTAAGTTGTAAGTCATAAGTCTAGCATAGCCAGGGAATGGGTAGGAAGTTGTGGCTTCATCATTCAAATTTGTATTCTTCGCATTAATTTATATAATTAAATTAATTCAGTGTATAATTTCCAATAATTGTTTAGGTTCTCCTAACCTCTGGATCCTTCAATTTCTTCTATCTTCTAAATCAAGTTTGAAGTTCAAAAGCTGTATTAATTGGATGCTACATTTTTGTTGAAAGTTGGGAGTATAATGTCAACGTCCAATCTTCATTCATTTTTGTAGTGTTGCGTTACGTAATAATTTACGTATTGCTGTGTTTTTTTAGTGTGTTGGTGTTAAAATATAATTTTGCTTATGCAAGTACCTGTCACCAGTTGGAACTTAAATATGGTTTATTTGTGAGTGGTATAAATACTTTGAGCCTTTCAATTGGGCAAGTCCGTGATGGACAAGTGACGGTGTATTAATTCAAGACTAAAAATCAAAATTTTTGGTTCAAATTAATGAGCTGTTAAAATTAAGATTACGTTTTTTGTCGTCAATTTTTCTGATGCCAGTTAGTCATTAGTTAAGAGTTCGGTCGAACAGCGTAACGTGCTCCTATGTCGCATTGTTTAAGGAAACAACCAGCCAAATCCGAAATCTACACCCAGCAGTTTCTACCGCACCGGAACCACTGTTACTGTCGAGACTATCAAGGGAAAAAATACATTAAAGATTGAACATTTACAAAGCACAGGTAATCAAGTCAGTGGTGTTAAATTCGAATTTGTAGCTAACTACGATGTGGTATACATTGGGATGTAATTGTGTAGTGGTATGTGTATTAAACATTATGTTAGCATTTCCACTGCTTTATCCACAATCGTTTTAATGATAAGGATAAGGATAAGCGCTATGTACTATGTACGTACAATATTTTTTATACAGGAAAACAATAATATGAAGAAGATATGGTGCATAATTATTAGTTACTATGTTTTAGATAGTTAATAATCAGTGCTATGTTACTATGTATCTCTTTCAGAATCGTAAACTAAAAGGCTCCAAAATTCAAGTCATAAATTGCTGCTGGCACAGCTAAACACGTCCAACATCATCATCCCAACTAATTAAATATTGAAGCAATAGAAACAAATTAGAAATTAAAATATAACTAGGCAGGAAGAGTTAAAAGAATTTCAAAATCAAGATGGATCACATGCTTCCGAGTCCAGGCTTCAATATCCCCAGTATTGGGACACCTTTGCATCAGCCAGAGGATGATTTAATTCTACCTTCTGCCCAGCAACATCAACATGCCCTTGCAAATAGTCCCAGTTCTTCCATGTCATTAGGTTTAGGTGGAGTTATACAGTCATTCGGTTCCTCCGGGATGACTCCACATCTCTCAAGTGGTATGACCCCTCATGCCTCCAGTGGAATGACCCCACTGGGTCACAGTGGCATGACCCCTCTGACCTCCAGTGGGATGACTCCAATGGGTCACAGTGGTATGACTCCAATGGGTCATAGTGGGATGACTCCAATGGGTCACAGTGGCATGACTCCTCTTACCTCCAGTGGAATGACCCCCATGGCCTCCAGCGGAATGACACCACATAGTTTAATGCAGCCACAAACACCGGTAATTTTTTTAAATTGGCTATATTTTTAACTTTATATTTAATGCGATTTTGACAGTTAGGATCCTTGTATTTATGTCATTTTTTAAATTTCTGTTGTCTGCAGTCAAACCTAGCCTCAATGTCTGGCTTGCAACAGCCTATGAGTGTACATCAGCCTTTGAGTATGGGACTTTATGGTGGACCAACCACGCCTGCCCCAATGACACCTATGACACCATCATCAGCCGATCCAGGCATCGTTCCACAATTACAGTACCCACTCATACTTACTAATACTATTATAAATTGTTTCATAGCTTAAAAGCTATTTGGAATAAAGTACAAAGATCAGCTCATTTGTTTGCTTTGTATTTATCATTACATTTGAGTCTGTTGTATGATTTTACTGTTCGTGTCTGTTTCCAGAAATATTGTCTCGACTGTTAATCTTGGGTGCAAATTAGATCTTAAGAAAATTGCCCTTCACGCTAGAAATGCAGAGTATAATCCAAAGCGTTTTGCTGCCGTCATCATGCGTATCCGTGAGCCGCGAACGACAGCATTAATCTTTAGTTCTGGGAAAATGGTGTGTACTGGAGCTAAGAGTGAAGAAGACTCTAGACTTGCAGCCCGAAAATATGCCAGAATTGTACAAAAACTTGGGTTTCAGGCAAAATTCCTTGATTTTAAAATTCAAAATATGGTGGGGAGTTGTGATGTTAAGTTTCCTATCCGACTTGAAGGGCTCGTTCTCACGCACAGTCAGTTCAGCAGGTACACACGTTTTACTATTAATTTTGAATTATGATGAATAAGCCCTTGCACACATTACGTTTACTTACTACGGTGCTCTAAAGTTGCAAATATTTTGATATTTTTTTTCTTATGATTTTTGTTTTGTTTAGCTACGAACCCGAACTTTTTCCTGGACTTATATATCGTATGGTGAAGCCCAGGATTGTGCTCCTCATTTTTGTGTCTGGCAAAGTTGTACTTACAGGTAATGTATTTTAGCGTCCAAAACTTAATTTTTTTGAAGTGAAATTGAAAATTAAAAAAAATGAAAAACATATTAAATTGACAATTAAATTGGCTTGCAGGCGCTAAAGTTCGACAGGAAATATATGAAGCTTTCGATAATATCTACCCAATTCTGAAAAGTTTCAAGAAGCAATAATGAAACTATACTAAAAAATAAAAACAAAAACTAAATATGTAATTTAAGACTATCTAAGCATTCTCATTCGTCATTCGTGTCTCTCGTCTGCTACCAATTTCCTTTTTTATATGAGATTATCTGTCTCATCATCACATTCTGTCTTCGTATGTTTTGATGGTATTGAAGAAATAATACATGAAAAAGGAAATCAGAATGAAATACATTAAATTAATATACAAACTTAAGATTTTGATACTTATTGTTATTGTTATGAAATATCAAAGTATTGTTAAAGTGAGCTAATGGGTTCTAGAATCTAGGATATTGTCTTGTGAAAATGTAATGCCATGTGTGTTGATGACTTTGTGAAAAAAATTTCCTAGGTGTATAATAATTATATTTTGTATTTAAAATACGGATTACTTGAGTCCTATTATGTAGTCCTATGTTATGATTCTTATAATTATTGTTGTAAGCCATGGCTGTGTAGCTGTGTTATTCTCTTTTTTTAATCCTATATACCTTTAACTTGTCCAAATCAAATTAAAATATTTAAGGTTTCAAATCGAAACCAAAGAAGCTGTCAGAACTGATAAATCTATTAGTAAATTATCTAAATATATATTATATGAAATGCTGTTTATATGATTCAAAAACAAAATACCAATATTTTTAAGAAAGGGAAATTAAGGCAAGCCTAACAAATAAATGCTTTTGACGTGGTTGAATGCCTAATAAAATGCATTTAAATATTCTAAAAATGATATACTATATGTAATATGCTTATATACTTATAACTATAGATAAAAATAATTTATGTAAATCTTAAAATGCAGATTATACTACACTGACTGTCTTTGACGGCATTTTTCTCTTAAATATCAAGTCAGTTAACTTTCCATGTTGTTACAAAAAACACGATACGATTACCACCAAACTCATTACATATGAACGGACGAGAGTTGTTTGTTGAACTTGTATTTGTAAACTGTAAATAGCAATTAATTTCACTGCATAATATGTGTAAGAAGGGAGAATGACTTTGATCAAACCCCAGCCAAGTATTTAGTGTAAGTAGTTGTATTCTAATTCTATTATATTAAAATAGCAAACAAAAAAAGCACAAACTACACCCATTCATTATATTGTTGTGAAATTTTTTTTTGTTACCCATGTGTTTGTTTCTTTTTGTTGCTTCCACGATAATCTCAATTTTTTAATTTTTAATTATTAGATGATTACTTTTAGTTATTTTTATTTTCAATCCAAGTTTTAGTTTAATTATTAGTTTTTACTGTTTTTCTGTAGGTTAATGTTAATGGTAGCAGTAGCTATTATGTATGCGTGTAGTACTGTATTTACTAATAGCAAAAATCATCGGATCCTTATTTAATATAATTCTCAATTTAGGTGATTTAATTTATACTTGAAGCATTGTTATTAATTTAGAGTTTTACCATCGATTATTAATATCAGTACTATACACATCAAATAAAGATGATTTAAAAATTATTACAAGTTTGTGCTTATTATTACAGTATGGGAAAGCTCTGTCATCACACTGTTATGGTTAGTTAATTAATTATATTAACGTTCAAATCGCTTTGTAAGTCATTGTCAGTCAACTGAGACAACGATGAAAACCTCGAAGTGTTTGGAAAAATATTAAAAATAAAAATTCCAACATTAATTACGACACGCCTAATTGTAAGAACCAAATCATTACTATAACATCAAATACCCCAAAATTAGAAAACCTCAATTCCTCTTTTATTTCAAATTTTTCAAGACATTCCTCACCCATTCATTTCTCATACAAACGGCAAACGGTATACGCCATCGACACTTGACTTAAATAATTATGTAACATAGGAGCTAGTATGATGAGTCTAGATAAACCTTTAACACAATTATACACAAATTTGTAATTGCAGCGCATTTTAATTTGTAATCATCACAGTCTAGACCAACCAACATCATCATTTTTCCAAAAATTACAACAAAATAACGAAACGACAAAAAAAGAGGATCTATCAACAAGTAGACTAATCGCGTAAATCATATATGTTAAATAATAGCTTGACAAATATACACAATCCTAAAGTCCAAAGTTCAAACTGAAACAAAGCTTATAATGGATTTAAAAAAATTTAATGGTAAAATTTTGTTTTTAATGAACCAAAATTTCAAGTTTTAAATACTTTTTCTTAAGTTTAGTAGTTCTAATAATTATTTAGAATTACCTAGCTTGGTTACCCTCATCTTCGGCAGCTAAAACAATGACTTCCGCTTCCCCCCCGCCCTCTCCTCCATTATTAATTCCAAATTTTTTAAAAATCTTGTTTTGATTTTTCGAGTCTTTATCTTTCGAAAGTGTAGAATAACTATGACTGGGACTATCGACGGAGTTGGGGTTTGTCGTCGCCGGTTTGTTGACATTTAAACTAGGATTAGTGTTAAAATTTGTGGAGGCTGCGGGCGTGCCGATGGGAATAAAGAGCGGGAGAGTGGATGGATCAATGAGACCATAATCATCCGTGGATTTCAAAATGGGACAAAATAAACTGGATTCCACACCTAAAGTATACTCACAAGTTTTGGGTTCCAAAAGATACAAAGCCACTGCGGAAGGACTGTTAGAATTGGATTCTGAACATTTGAGCCGAACTTCTACTTGTCTTGGCGTCCCAGTTTGGTCACAGGATGCACCTCCCGTGTACAAATGGTGAACAGTTTTCTTCGATTCAAGAGTGAGAGATCTTTTATTTGGATTTTTAGTTAGCCACTCCTTATGCTTTTCTACATCCCACTTTCCAAGAATTATCTCTGTTCGACTTGTACTGTCGGGTTCTTCGTGGTACTGCAGAATGTATTTCCCGTAACAAAACTCAAATTTCCACCAGTGAGAGCCCTAATAAAAGAATCCAAATAAAAAAAAGGTCATATAGCTTCTGCTGTTGGTATTAGCCTAGCTAAGTTTGAGTGTTTGAGGCCTAATTTTGATTTGTTAATAAAATGTTTTAAAATCTTACCCCTGTTAAACAATGCTTCCCTTGAATGAAGCCCGAAAGGAATGAAGCGTCATGAAGAGCAGGTTTAGGGATGGAAGGTTTGAATAGTTCTTCCTCTTCCCCACTTGTAACTAAATCCACAGGTTTGACATCCCCCTTGATTTTCGTTTCCAGAAGAGTTTCTAGATTTTGCTGCAAACAAATTTTTAGAACATTAAAATTCAATCCCAGTATTCCTAACAACAAAAATGAAATATATTTTTATAATAATGATTGTTTTCATTTATTTTTGTTTATAAAATTTTATATAACTAGCAAATCATAAAATGGAAAAAAAAGAAAGAAAATAAGCACAACACAAAATGCTTTCATGTACCAATTTTACCAGTAATTGCTCATGGCGAATTTTGAAACTTTCTGCTTCTAATTCTGCCAAAGCTTTGGGTGTTTTCGGAGCGTCATCCACGGAGTAACAATTAATGAGGTTTTCTCCCGTTTCTTTTGACTTGAAGTCTGGATGTTGACAGAGGAGGGGGGACAGAACGACGATTTCATATTCACAGGTGGACGTTTCTTCAAGGGAGTAGATCTCATGCTTTCCATGTGGATAGCAGACATACAGAACTCGGGTTTGTCGGGTTAAACCATTGAGGTCACAAACTGTTCCATCACTCATGTTGACCTGTAAGTAGGGCATGTTCACACCATCGATCTTTTTCGTTGGAATGGATAATTGGTAGTCGGGAACTTTCATATCTTCCACCACCTTTGTTTCTGTGTATTACAAGCATTGAAATCATTACATTACATAATATTGTCAGTGTCAGTGAAGAAACAAAATTACCCATATCCAATTTAAGCCAGAACTGAAATGAGTTATGTGATAAAAAAAGTAAATTAGAAAGATGCGTAAACTGCTAATGACTGGATATTGTTTTAAAGGCGCTAAATGCTCTATTTACTTGTTCTTTAAACAGTGCAATATTTTTTGTTGAATGTTTTCGAAAAGTACAAAATGCATTGGTACTTGTTTTGGAAACATGCAAAATTTTTCATTTCCTTGTTTTTGAAACGTGCAAAATGCTTCATTTACTTGTTTTTCAAACGTGCAAAATGTTCCATTTACATGTTTTTGAAAAGTGCAAAAAATGTTCCATTTGCATGTTTTTTAAAATTGAAAAATGTTCTGTTTACTTGTTTTTAAAAGGTGTGTAAAAATACTTTGTAGATCGTGATATTTCAAATTTTGGTAGATAGTAGATTTTATTTTTAGCTAAAAATGGAAATGGTTCTTTTTGGTTCTTCACAGACGATATATTACTTGTGCTAAATAAATTACAAAACAAGTTTTTAAAAAAACGTCTATAAATTTTGTGCTCACTCATTTTTTCTAGGTCATCCTTCTCCCACCTCCCTAGGAAATATTCTTGAAGTTTAACCTTCTTCCCCTCCCTTTCTTCGTGATACTGTCGAATGTACTTGCCATGACAAAGCTCGTATGTCCAGTACGTCTCTAGCTACAAATTTTAAAAGGCACACCCCGATTTTCATTTCAATCCAATATAGTTTATGCTCCACGGTAGAGCAATACAATCGATGCAGACAAAAACAAAAACACAATGAACATTAGAATATTTAAAAAACTAACCTTGAAGGTACAAACAAATTGGTTAAATAAAGGCGAAAGTAACTCAATTGGGTTTGGGCCTGCGTAGGCTCCATTTTCATCCTAGAAAAACAAATGTGAAAGACTTTAAAAGCAATTCACACTTATAAGTACCTTAAGTACTTCATAAAACATAATGCAGAATATTGGTTGAAATAAAAAGTATATATATTTACATTTTACATATTTTGCTAACTTACCCCAGATGAATCTTGACGCCTAGGTAGTGTACATCTATACTTCTCATCTCTGGCAGTTGACATTAAAATGGAGTCCAATGGCTCCTATATTGCAACATATAAATTATTATACAATATTGTTAGAAATTAGTACTGTTGGACTAAGACTGAAAGTTGAATTGCTATTTTATACAAACATACAATTCCAACAGTTCTAAAGGTCAATCAATGGTGTTAGACAAGGCATAGTTATTGCGACAGTAATTCGTAGAATATACTTAATACTTACCAAAGGTTCTTCAGGCAAAGAGCCAACCCAGTTAATTTTATGAAGAATTGAATCGTCTAATGCATCAAAATACGTTGCAGACACTACTGCTACAAGAAGGCCGACAAAATATAGGCAAACCACTTTGCATTTTGTCCATCCCATCTTGTCTTCTATAAAGATGAGCTTCTTTGATATACACGGTACGGATAATTGTGCAAAAAATCCCTTAGACGAGATTTATCTCACCATTTCATATCTAGCAAGGCCCACAAACTAATTGTGAATTGTATATGTTCAACTTTGAAGTCATCCAATATTCTGCTCGCAGATCAGCCTAGAAACAGAAACAATATCATTGAAAGAATATGAGGCTAGTTAAAAGTACAATTACATACATACTTATCTACATATCATTTATCTAATTTTTAACCCAGAGAAATGTCAGAAACAGATGACAGAAGCCTTACAACTTACAATCTATATTATATTAATACAAGATTCTTGGTCCGAGCTCGATCAAAACATGACCAATTTAATCATCAACAAAACAATATTATGTAATATTATGTGGCATTTAATTGCACGTATCAACGTATGTGTCAACAATAATAGTTATTGACGTTTGGCCAATTTCACGACGTTGGCCATACACAAATTTTTGATGGTACCAACCTTATATTTGAAAGAGAGCTAATGTCAAGTCAACTTATACATAACTGCTACCAACTAATTACAGTCTATTTACCTTTTCTAGAATGTCCAGAATCATACACAACTTAATGATCCAAATTATAAAAATCCAGAATCTTTTCACCTTTCCACAGCAACTGACTGACAACGACAACGCAACGCAATCTCAAGTTAGAAGTTCTCAAGCCCAGTTCCGGTCCCACTTTCCAATTCACCAGCCTCGCCTCTTCAGGTCCACAAGCCACAACAAATCACCAAGCAACGAACTGGAAATCTTTCGAAGTTTATAAAAAACACTAATACTTAATTACATTTGCGTATTTGAGTTTGTCCTGGTTGTCTTCCTCATCTCCATGTTTCAAAGTTTAGAAGTTTTCAATTGACGTGTAAAATAAGTTTTAATTCACCCGCAATTTCAGTGTGTATTTTTCATTGGTTCTGGCAGCGAATTTCATGCTTTACGACTTCAAACACGCGCCAATTTTTGATTTGCCGTATGTATAGCAATTTAATGTTATGCAAAAATATTTTCTGTGTTACTGCCACTGCCACAGTTGCTTTAACATTTTAATGAATTCCTATGAGTTTTAAAGTACTTTTACTTGTGTACTTAAAATACTAGTGTAGATGTAGATGTGTGTATTTGTATTATATACACGAATGATGAATGAACAAGGAACTGGCATACAATATCGGTCCAAAGACCGCATTTATTTGTAACTAGCTAGCTTCCATTTAGCTTAAAAAATTAAATTAACTTTTAAATTGTCATTTTTCTTTTTCGGCTTTTTAGCCGGTGTCGGCTTCAGTAGCGGTCTATACAAAGAACTTCAAAAAATTGCCATTTGCCATATTTATTTTCAAATACAAAATATGCTCTCTCATACTGCATTGCTAGATAAGATACTTTATTTTGCGCCTGTAAACTCTGAAAATGTTGAAGTTAATGCTGATTGTATTTAGCAGATTGATCGCGTCATAATAGTATAGAGCACCTTGCTCTATTGACAGACGATACAAAAAGTGCTATCGTAAGTATTACGAGTATTACCTGCATATTTCATCGCACGAGCCGGAGCCGGGCATTAAATAATGTAAAGCAACTACAATCGGCATAAATACCTGATCAAAGGAGCTGACCATAAATTATGTTAAAGTTACATGAAAATAGATTTTCCCATAGCCAGACTTGTTAAATTGCATACCCCTTTCTAAGCTGTAATAATCAGTCGACACAGGTAATTTATGATTGTCTCCGTATTGCATAAGGATGAAGGGAGACAGCCGAGGAGTCCCGAATACCATTTTTTTATCCTTCAGAAAAATGCACAGCAAGCTCGATTCTCCATTCATATGTGACTAGTTAAGGGGTCGTCCGTAAATGATGGCATCAAAATATCCCAATTTATAGGACCCCTGATTCATCAGTATCAGCTTTTTAACCATTGTGTAAGGGTGTAAGGGGCTATCTTTAACAAGGCATGTCATCTGCACCCGGCTAGACCAACCGACTCTGGAAATGACATCATTGGTGGGCGATCCCATAGTCGTTTCCATCTCGAATCTCCAGTTGCCATTCTTTGTAGCAGAAACAGAAACCAGTGCTAGTAAAGCAGTAATAAAAGTTGTCAGTAAATAGTAAATACATGTTTTTTCATATCACGATTCTTCAAATACCTACAGTATTAAATATATAACTATAGCGTATCTTTAAACTATAACGCAACTACAACTACTGCAGGAGAATAGTATAAAGCCTAAGGAACACGTTAAAAATATCCTCTTTCACATCCAGCCACAACCAACAACCCACCCAGCTCCAACTTCTTCGTTCTCTTCTCTGATCACACCACCGTCAACCACAAGTTCAGATCCAAATCAGCCAAGTTACTCCAAAGGACTACTACTCCCCTACAAAAATCATTTTCAAAATGGTAAGAAACTTTTAACTTTGTTAAATTTCTCTCAAATAATAATACTTACTATTTTTTTAATTACTTCTTCACTAATTCTGCATATCCGTCAAATTAAGACGAGTTTTTTTTCATGCCAAGAGCCGTTCATGGAAGGTAAAGGTTAAAGTGTAGTTAATCAATAGTAATGGAAGTTAATTGGCGATAGATGCAATATAACTATAAATTTATAAATGTTACCTTTTAAGTATATGGTATACAGCATAGTATTCCTAAATTATTATAATATTCCGATAAGTCTTGTGTAGTACGTAATTGATTATTAATTATGCGGCATGCTGCCGTTAGGTATTAGGTATTACAGTAGTAAGTTTTATAACGGAGTTCCGGTTTTATGGTGCATATAATGAGATTTCCAATTATCTTTAAACTGGGAAGGTGGAATGAGGCAGTTAGTTGATTTTTCACGTAAAAGTTTAAAGCGCTTGATGTTGAATTGTAAATGTATATTAAAATGGGAAAATGTAGGTGTATCGTGTATCTACGCAGTACGCATGTTTTACGCATTGAGTTATAATTTAATTTATTTAAGGTAGTTACTGCTGACGGTTGACGGTTTGTCGAAACGGAAAAAATAATTATCAATAAATAAAATTATTATTAACTGCTACCGCACACCGCACTCACTCAAATAGAATTTAGCGAACAAATAATGTAATCACATTAATACAGACGTTTTAAAACTGGATCCTCGCTAATTTGTATTGTTGGCGTTAAATTGTTAATTGGTAGGTTCAAAAAAGGTGAGAATGGTAATTTAACCATAATATATCTGATATCAGAATAAGGCAGTAGGCCAAACTAGCTAGCTAATTTATTTATTTAAAGTTTTGAAATGCCACTACATGTGATACATGTAGCTATAATTAACTGCCAATTAATGCGTACCAATTCAGCGTACGATTCCCTGGCATTCTCTTTTATTTTGTGAATTGTATTTGAATTTTAAAATACAGCTGTATTATAAGCAACATCTTTATAATATTCAAATGAACCCGTTATGAAACATACATATTTTTTCTGATTCTGTAAAAAAGTTAGACGATTCTAAAAAGAAAGCTGCAATATTTCATTATTAAAAAAGCATTTTTATTTTTATTGTGCTTTAATTTCATTCAGTATTTAAATTTGTTTCCGGGCATATTTTTACACGTATTTTATTATGTTCAACAAGTTGGTTCTGTAATAATTAAATTTAATAATTAATTCAATCCGTAGTGATTATATAAGCGATTATACGTGCAAGTAGATAGAGAACTTAGAAATTAGAATCGTTGCAAATTTTCTCCAGAGGTTCCACACTCCAGCGGCTTCTCGCTAAAAGAGCAGGCAGAAGGTTAGTACTTAGGTAGGTGTGGAAGCTAAAATAAATGGAATAGAATATAAGGTGGTGACCGGTGACCTTGAAGTTGAACAAATGGCATCTATTCAGAATTGTGTAAAATGCACGAAGCACGTGAAATTCTCTTTACTGGGACTGGGCTTGTGTATAGTTGTAGTAAGTTCGTAGTAAAGGTTCTTCGGTATCGGTATCGATGTCGGTATCTTATATGTATATAGTGAGAGAATTAGCATAAAGCCTTATAGCCATCATGATCATACTACACTTAAACATGCTTAAACTAGCTTTGGCAATGTTGATCATGTGTCTTATCTCAGGACGTAAGTACGCATTTACCATTACCTACATTTATATTTAGTTGTTAGGAGAATCATCTGAACCCAAGTGTTTAGCATTCTTGAATATTATAGACGAGCTGATGCAGCGGATGGATTAGCTGTGAAACGTGTCTTCGTTTTATTTTCTATGAGTTGGTTTCGTTTTATTGCTAAAGCTTTTTTTTTCTTTTAGTATTTGGAAGGTTATTCGTTCCGGCTAAAGGCTTGGCTTGGCTTGGCAGCCACATGGAAAAATATATTTATTATTATAATTGTATTAGTTGTTAGTAGTTATGCATTATGGACGTCAGAATGTCAGATACGTAACCAGCACTTACTTTTAGGTTTAGGTACGTCACTTCGATTTGGCATAGTAGAACTGAAGCATTTCGTCTTGTATTTAGGTACCTACCGTATATCCTATAATAGTACGCCCCGCGTACTATCCAAATTTGGGCCTCTCAGACCCGCGTACTATTACAGACCCGCGTACTAAATAAAATGTAGAAATTCCCAGTTTATGAACATTGTTTTATCCTGCCATCACCTCACAAGCAATACGATTATCAAAACGGATATTTTATTTGCAAATAGATTTTAACAAAAACAGCTAGATAACTTAAATAAAAATTTCCTATCTGCATTCGTTTTAAATATTTAAGCTACACGTGTATTAAAATTGCTGATTGTTACAAAATCTAATTTTCAAAATTGCTAAATATTTTATATTGAAATAATTTTTCAAACTTTTTAACGTCTAGGGCCTAGGGCATAAATATAAATTGCAAATGGTTTTTAGATAATGCATTATTTACTTACACAAAGTTCTTAGTTTAATGTTTTCATTGTAATATGTTATACAGACAATTTTAAAACAACATAATATACCTAACTGGTGTACCTCAGCTTGCAAATTTAAATCAATGCATTTTGACATAGGTAGGCCCATATGATAACTAATTGTGTAAAACTAATTAATCTGCTACCAATAGAAAACACATAAAAACAGACCCGCGTACTATTACAGACCCGCGTACTATCCAAACTGAGACCTCTCAGACCCGCGCACTATTACAGACCCGCGTACTATTACAGACCCGCGCATTATTATAGGATATACGGTACTTAAAATATACTTACAAAAATAGGGATGTTAGGTAGGTTTACCGTACCGTATTATTTACCGTATGTATTATTATATCGTCTGTGAAGAACCAAAATGACCCATATCCATTTGTAGCTAAAAACAATATCCACTATCTACAAAAATATTGAAATATGTCTTGAAAGCATTTAAAAATAGAATATTTTGTAATTTAAAAAAATGTGTAAATAGAACATTTTACAATTTTCAAAAACACGTAAATAGAACATTTTACGCGTTTCAAAAACATGCAAATAGAAAATTTTGCTTTTTTTTTAAACATGTAAATAGAACATTTAAAATTTTTCAAAAACATGTAAATAGAACATTTTACACTTTTCAGAAACTCCTAATTAACACTTTACGCATGTTTCTCATTTTGTTTTTATGACACAGCTCATTTTGACTGTAGCTTAAATTGGATATGGGTAATTTTGGTTCTTCACAGACTATATACCTCTTACTATTTTGTCATCTAGTGTCTTATATTTTTAAAATGGCAAAGTTACACGACTAGGGAGCATGTCTTTGAAGAAAGTCGATGCCTATTAGTATGGTGAAGCTTGTAAAATTTTTAGAGCACGTCTCTGCATTCTGCATGAATATGAAGGAATAGCTAATTATATTGCATGCCATTAAATATTGATGAGACTTTCAACTGTGTAACTGTAATGTATTTCAATAGTAGTTGATTTTAATTATTTAAATTTAATTATTTCCAGCCACTTGATCCTATCAGAGTTGTTGTGACCGGAGCCGCAGGTCAGATTGCCTACTCCCTGCTCTACCAAATTGCCAAGGGTGATGTTTTCGGACCGGACCAGCCCTTGTACCTCCACTTATTGGACATCCCATTCATGATGGGAGTTCTGGAGGGGGTCGTCATGGAATTGATGGACTGTGCCCTTCCCCTTCTCCAAGGTGTCGTTCCTACCGCTGACCCAGCTGAAGGGTTTAAGGATATCGATGCTGCTTTCCTAGTTGGTGCTATGCCCAGGAAGGAAGGTATGGAGCGTAAGGACCTCCTGGCTGCCAATGTCAAGATCTTTAAAGTTCAGGGTCAAGCTCTGGATCAGTATGCCAAGAAGAATGTCAAGGTTCTTGTGGTCGGAAATCCAGCTAATACCAATGCACTCATCTGCTCTAAATATGCTCCATCCATTCCTAAGGAGAACTTCACTGCCATGACCCGCTTGGATCAGAACCGCGCTTTGGCTCAAGTCAGTTTCATTAATTTATTTTTTATTTAAATCGTTTAGATTGTATATCGTCTGTTAAGAACCAAAATGACGCATATCCAATTTAAGCTAGAATCAAAACGAGCTATGTCATACAAACAAAATGAGAAACTTGCGTAAAATTTTAATTATGAGTTTTTGAAAAGCGTAAAATGTTCTATTTACATGTTTTTGAAAAGTGTAAAATGTTCTATTTACATGTTTTTGAAAAGTGCAAAATATTCTATTTCAATGCTTTCGAGACGTGTTTGCATATTTTTGTAGATAGCTGATATTGTTTTTAGCTAAAAATGGATATGGGTCATTTTGGTTCTTCGCAGACGATATGTTTTTAAATTCTATAGTATTACCTATTTTTTGTTTTAAAAAATGGACATTATCAACTATCGATTGCCTTTATGAGAGAAATAACATTGTATCTATGTATTTTTATTGATTCTAGCTTGCTGCTCGATTCAATGTTGGAATTGACAGTGTACGTAACGTAATCATCTGGGGAAATCACTCCTCCACTCAATACCCTGATGCTCGCTTTGCCGTCGTGAAGAAGGGAGATCAGGAAATCAAGGTTTCTGAGAGTGCAGCTGATACACTCTGGATCCAAGAACAATTTGTTTCTGTAAGGATTTAAATCATTTATTAATGAATTGTTTTACTACCAATTACCAATCAAAACCAACCTTAAAAAATCAATGTGACAATAAGTGGATGAAAATGTTGGTTTTTTAGACCGTGCAAAAGCGAGGAGCTGCCGTTATTGCTGCTCGTAAAATGTCATCTGCAATGTCAGCCGCCAAGGCAGCCGGTGATCACATGAGAGACTGGTATTTGGGAACTACTGGAGAAAATTTCGTGTCCATGGGTGTCATCTCGGATGGATCATACAACACCCCCAAGGACATCATCTTCTCTTTCCCGGTCACCATCAAGGACGGACAGTGGTCCATTGTCCAGGTAAAAGGATCGCTCTCTCGTAGACTAATAAATCTATTCGAGTTTATTTATGTACTCAGTTTTATACCCAATAGCACTTCAGTCAGTTAAATGTAAATTATTAAATAAATTGATTTTTGATTTTATTTTGTGTCTAGGGATTGGACATTGACTCATTCAGTTTATCAAAACTTCAGCTGACAGGAGCTGAGTTGGTTGAGGAGCGTGAGGAAGCCCTTGCAGTTTGTCAAGATTGACTAAATTCCTCAAGTGTCAGTAATCCAAATCAGACCACCTCGAGACTGTAGAAACAACTCAACGATATATTATTATGTATAATGAAACATGACGTGGATGATTTAAAAAAAATAATATTAGTATAATAAGTACATTGAACTTAAAAAAAGAAATCATTTGATTACTACAGTGGTTGATCATGGTAGGAAGAATTAAATATGAAGAAAAAAAACCTAAGTCGTTATCAGAAATAATTGATAATTTAAATTCAATCAAATAATTATGATTAGTGACGAGTAGACCTTACGTACGTATACGTGTATTATATGTATATTGTAGGCGACGCACTCACTCTCACCATCGTCAGTTTACTTACCCAACCCAGTGACAGATAGATAAATAACATATAGAGAAGGGCAGGAGTAGTGGTTATTATTGAAATTTGTATATTTTATTTTGAGTGTAGAATCCACTTTTTTCCAATAATTATTGTAGTCATATAATCAAACCACTGTGGCTGTGTACTCCAAAATATGTACTCTTTGACTTCGAAACGCAAACTATCCTTCCTTGTGTGGACCTCTAAAAAAAACTGTAATACATCTACTAAAATAAAAATCACGAAAAAATTGTAATAGCTTTACGCATGACGTTTGAATTTTGAATTCAAATTTTGAAATAAAAGCTTTATTATTATTAGTTAATACATTATTGTTATTATAAGTAGTAGGTTTGAGTTTTTTTCCTTGCGACATACTACTATATTTCAGACATAATGGTTTTTAGTCAACGTTGATTTTGATTTCATCTGAAATACTTAATTGACATCAACATTCATTTTATTAGTATTCCATGTTCGCCAGACCAGTCGCCAGTCATAGAATTTTAATTTTTTTTGCCAAACCAAAATGAAAATCCAAAATATACCAAAAAAGTTGTTCTATGCCACATGTCCTTGTAATATATAATATATAGAAGCAATACTACCTTGTGAGATCCTAAAGGCAATTTATATTAGGAAAATGATTCTTAGTAACGTTTTAAAAAAATCAAGATTTTTGAAAAGGTATGCTAAAATATGCTACGGTTTATTTTAACTTTGAAAACTGAGAAAAATGTAAGGGAAGCGTCACAGAAAAGGGAGACAACAGTGTAGCAATAAATAATTGCCGAAAATAATGAAGGTTAAAATTAAATATATTTTTGCTGGTAGTATTAAGTAATGGAATACAGCACAAGCAAAAGTTATTTTACACAATGCTGAATGCTGATGCTATATCCACTTATTATATTAAACTGAAAATGAATGAATAAATACGTATGCACGTCAAAGTATATTATAAAATAATACAGTATTTTCACATTATTGTGAATGGATTTTAGATTGCTTTACATTTATTTATTTTTAATGTAAGTAATCTGTAATTGTAATACTTTCGATTTTGATGATATAGCCAAGAATAGCCGTCTAAAGATACTAAATAATTTCAACATCTACTACAATTTATATAATAATTAATTAGAATTCATAACATAATAGTTTTAGTTGGTCCCTTAAGTATTTTTTTGTTAATTTTACATAATAGTAATAGGTATATATTCTTGGGGAAAAAACTAGAGAAAAACATCAACAAATCAGTTCAGTTCATGTAAATTAAATTACAATCATTTTTTGAAGCCCTCTGCAGCACGGTCCATAAAAGCTGCCATTTTGGTATCTCTTTGACTGAGTCCACTGACATCGTGACTTGAGAGTGTGACATTCACTTTATTGTAAACATTGAACCATTCGGGGTGATGATCCATTTTCTCGGCTAGCAACGCGACACGGTTCATGAAACCCCAAGCCTTTGAAGACAAAAAAATCAGGTAAATTAGAATCACGCCAGATATGTCTATAATTCATACTACTAGATTCATTACTAGGTAGTTCTTTTAAATCCATACAACGAAATTATTTTTACTAACTTCCTGATGCAATAAATATAGACAATTTCTAAGTACCTACATATACTTCCACTTGTCTACAAATGATGCGCTTAAATAGGCTAAAGCATAAGGATAGGTAGGGAGGCTTATTTATAAAGTCCCAAGCTGTGTTGTACAATGAAGACGATGCAACTTATGTAAATTGTATCATATGGACAAATTTTAGAAATTCACCTCATTAAAATTTCTGAATTGAAATTCCTTGTAAATAGCATCTCTGCCTTCGACCACAGTCCAACCAGCTGATAGTAAAGGTGTCAACTTTTCCACCCTCTCATCCGCAGTCAGTAAATTTCCCAAAGGTGACTATAAAAAAGTATTTTAACACATTCAAAAATTACTAATAAAGTAGTTAATGTTAGATAATTGAAAATGATATTACTGCTGATGACAGCTATCATTTTATTCGAATATGAAAATATGAAAATCTGAGAATTATTACACAAACTCAAGATCAAACATTTAAAAAAATTAATCATAACACGAATATTCAAGTAAAAAACAATTCAAAACACAATTACAAATAATTAAAATCAAGGATAACGAAAATGCGCAAAAAGTACAAACTGTGGAACAACTATACATTATATTCTTCTTGTACTTACAAAATTTAATAAACTATAAAACATCCACTTACCGTCATTGTTGCGAAATGTCTTGTAGTTGTAGGCCTGTTTTTGTAAATAATATCACTGTCACTCTTCAATCCACCAAGTCCACAGATGCTATGATTATGATTCTGCTTGAGATATACCGACTGATTAGTTTTGACTTTGGACAGTTGATTTGTCGTACAGTGATGCTGACAGGCACTCGATGAACTCCAAGAAGAAGGACGAGATGTGTTCCGAGATGCTCCTCGATAATTGACCAGAGGGCTGGGGCTGAGTCTCACAATTAATCTATTGCTCAGAGGGGTTATCAGTAGAAATTGAAATAGATTGGAAGTCATGGCTCAACAAACACTGACTGTACTTACAATACAACTACAACACAATTGCACAAGCCTATACGATCTACGCAGATCAACTGAGGATGCGTATCACAACACAACAGTAGTTTTTCACTTTATTTATACCAGTATTAAGAACCAACGTAAGATCTGCTGGATCTGGATTATCTGGATCTGGAAGATCTGATCAATGCTCCAGGCACGAATGCATGGGGCAAAGAAGTTCCTTATTACGTTTATTCAGAGTTGATATAATATAGTCTGCCATATGATATACTTCTACATACATAAAATCGTATATGTACTACTAGGCAATAAATTCATGCAGTTTTAATTTTGCAATTATTTTTACGTAGTAATTCACGATTAACATCCATGCAGTATGCAGCACAGTCAAGAGCCAAACAACCTTAATTTTAATTTTAAAATATCATGAATTATTAATTTTAAGCAAAATCACTACATTTGATATTACAGTCTCCATGAAGCTTTTCCGTCCGATACCGATACGATAGCATCAACTTTCTGACCGAAGCCTTCTTGAAATGCCACTGTCAGTTGTAATTTTACTTGCCAATACATACAATAAAACTATTAAAAGCTGATCAATACAAAAAGCACCATATTTTCTATATATGAGTTTGAGTTAGTTTTATTCAAGTGTCAAGCAGTTCAAAGAGCCGCACTTAAGCCTGAGTAATTTAACATTTACTTGATATTAGGCAATCATTATTTACTCATTGATTTAAACCTCCTATATGATGTATGAAATCAAAATCTTGCCCATCAACATCAACTTATTTATTTTTTGTTTTTATATTCCTACAGATTCAAAACCAACTAATACTAGTTACACTGCGGCGACTGAATGACTAAAGAAAAATTGTAATCTTCAAATATTACAAAATACAAATAGACTGCATACTATAAATATTATGAAGCTGTTACCTAATACTTATATTAGTTAGCAGTGCTTTTCCAGATTTTCCTTTTTTATTTCGTAAGTGCGTAGGTGTTTAAGTACTAAAATTCAGAAGAAAATGCAGTTTACAGATTTAACTTGAAGGGCATATTTAATACTGTCAAACTGTCAACCTGTCAATATTGGGAAAGTATCAGTAACATTATTAAAATATTCAAACCATATTAATTACAAGAGAGTTTGAGAGACTGATGACTGATGTAAAGTTGAAAACTGACGATGTATAAGTAATAAGATGTTACGCATCGTGCAGAAATGAAGTAAGGGTCAATCGGTCTACTTGAAATGGGTACTGACTGATGACATCCGAAGATCCCATGTTAAAGACAGTCATTTACGCGATGGTTAAGCTGGAGAAAGGGGGTCCTAAAAATTGGGATTTTTCAATGACGCCATTTATGAAGAATTTCTTAGAGAGAAATATATATTCTGGACAAATCTGCCGCCTCTGTTTCTGTCAGATGAGATCCTTTAAATCTTTCAAATCACAAACCATCGAAATCGAGAGAAAGAAGAAAATAGCAACTGAACAGCACTGAACACTGAGCCCTATATACCATATACTAGAGATAGACCTGTATAGTTTTAATCAATACAGATTTTTTTAGTGTATAGTCAATCTCTCCAAAATTTTCAGTCTTCAATGTCCAGGTTCCACCAGTCTCCAGCTCCAGTTTCAGCCCAGGAATTCCAGTGCATTTTGCACTGCAAAATTTAAATTTAAAAGGGAACTATAGACATACAATATTTTTTTTAACAATGGAAGAAACAAACAGACTCGCAGTTCCATTTTGGATGAATTTGGAGACTTCCTTCCCATCCCTCCCAATAAATAATACAACCTCAAATAATTTCCATCCCGGATCTACTGGACCCGGACCCGGACCTGGTCCTGGTCCCGGTCCTGGTCCCGGAGCGGGCCTCCTAACAATCGACTGTTTAATCTGTGGCAATCAGCTGATGTGCTCCCAAATAAATGTGTACAACAAGGAAGAGGAGAAATGGGCCAATCATTTTTGTGACGTTTTCAACATGAATTTTTCGGATGCCCACTACATTGTTCGGAGTAGTTACTACTGTGGAGGGTGCAATGACACCCTCAGGAAAATCGGAGCTACTTGTAGTCAAATAGAAAAATTAAAATCTGATCTGCAACTCATGAAAGGGGCTTGTGAGAATCAAATACGATGGGCGAAATCCAATGTCACATTTGCAAATGTTCACAATCAGTGCTATTCCAGAGAAACTATATTTCGTTGTAAGATTTTTTTGTGTAATATATAATTAACTTTTGACAGTAACTATGTATATCATTAGTATTTATGAGATGCATTTTTGTTTAAAGATATAGACCAAAGATATATCTTGAGTGAAGCATATCAAAATGACCCATATTAATTTTTCGATGAAAACGAAATACACGAATGTACATACAAAATTAACATAGAAATAGCGTGTGTAAACAGAACAATTTGCAAATTTCAAAAACATGCAAAGGAAAAATTTTCACGTTTTAAAAATATGTAAATGGAACTTTTTGTACTTTCCAAAAACATGCAAAAATGGAATATTTTGAAGTTTTCAAAAACGTGAAAATGGAACATTTTGTATTTTTTAAAAACATAAAATATATGCTAAAAACAATATTTTGCACCTTTCCAAAACATGCAATTAACATTTTACGCATCTATCTCATGCATAGATAATTTGACATGCATCTCATTTTAATACTATAGCTATTAAATTATGGGCATATACCGTTTTGATTCTTCACTCAGGATGATAATCTGTTATGTTTGTAAGAACCATTTAATTTAATTTTCTCACTAATTATTTTATAAATTCCCACTATTTCAGATTTGGATGGAAATCGACAGAGAGCAATAAACAATCAGAATCAGACTTCCATACCAAGTTCACATAATTCTGTCAATTCTTATTCAGTGCCAATAATGGTCAACAAGGGGTCAACAGCCGCCCCAGAAAATATTTCCTCTCACGACTTCCATCATCATCATATTTCCCATCAAAATGAAGACCACATTTCTACACATCAAAAGGACGGGGTCGTGGCATCAGGCTTTCCAGGTTCCGCAGCCCCTATCAGTTCCGGATCGGGTTCGGGCCACGGTTCCGGTTCCGGTTCCGGTCCCACAGCTGACGATTATTCTCCCTACAATAATGATAACGACGACCAGGCTCAGTCCCCACGATCCCCTGACAACTATTCCGAACAGAATGACAATGACGACAATAATGACCCCGGAAGTGACCCAGAGCTCAGGAACACGCCCCCTCACGCCATAATAATGCATGAAACCAAAGTTGAAATTCTGAATGAAAACGGAGAGGACACGGAAAATGAAGAAAACGATGCAGATTATATTGAAAGTTCTACAGGAGCCAGTAATCACTATTTAAATAATGGGCTTCCAACCTCCAGACCAAATAATAATATAACAATAAGAATAAAAAAAGGAAAGATAATGAATGATGCTGCTGCTGACACGGACGCTGACTCATCAGTCATTATTAAGAAACGTCGGCGGCGGCGAAAGCGCTCCCCTAAATCTCCAGTATTAGTGCTTCCGAAGAAGGCACAAAAAATTTTTGTGGAAAAGGCGCAGCAGGGATTACTATCATTAGAAATAAAAAAGGAGAGCGTTGCTAGGAGATCCGCGTGTAAGAATAAATCCTATGTAGAGGATGACATCATGGATGACTTCTTTAGCTCGTCTGACGACGACCGGTCGTCTGAATTTGACATGAGAGAAGACGGGATTCCAGATCCAGATGATGATGTCAACGATCCTGACTTCGATGTGAAAGACCCGGATTTCGATGTGAGTGACGTTCTCAGCTTGTGTATGCCAAGAGAAAAGGAGAAAAAGAGGTAGGTTGACAGACTACAAATTTTTTAGTGATTTTTGTACACATAAAAATTAAATCGAAACTTTCAATTTATTTTTGACAATTTTGGAAAAATTATAGTTCCGATTTATTTCGAATTTTTTGACAGTGCTTTTGAAAATTGCAAAATTTTTTATTTATATGTTTTTGAAAAGTCCGAAATGTTCTATTTACATGTTTTTAAAAAGTACAAAATGTTCCATTTACATGTTTTTTAAAAGAGCAAAATGTTTTATTGAAATGTTTTTGAAAAAATCAAAATGTTCCATTTACATGTTTTTTAAAAGTCCAAATAAAAATAATGTTTTGAAAATGGTAGAAAAATCAGTCGGCGTTTTTAAATTGACCAAATATACAAATTAAACATGTTTCTTTTTTTTTAAATACTATAGCACTAATCACCAGTTTAGGCCTTTAAGAAGTGTCAATCACGCTGTTTAAAGATTGAAACTTTTAATTATTGTATTTGTTTTTCTGACCACTTTTAATTTCAGGTATGCTAAACGTGGCCGACCGCGTTTAGCCCGAAATAGAATACCGACAGTGGACAGTGAACCTCGACCCGCGAGCTACCACCCGACAATATTCTCGGACAGAGACAAGGATGAATACCTTGAACTTCGCCAGAAATATAAAACTACAATTAAAGAGTATGGCGTCAAAAACTGCATAATTCCTGTTGGGCGCATTCCAGACTTAAATGATGCTGATGACGGTAAGTTATCCGCGCAGCTCTTTCTTTTAATGTGTCCGAATATAAGCGTTTTTGTTATTTTTTCATTGTTTATATTATACGTTATTGGCCAGTTCAATTTCGTGGGTCAAGGTTTCAAAATATGCAAAAGTGCCTCTGTTAATTTTTCATTCAGAATCGGAAGGGAAGAGACGTCAATGTCCCATAGTTGACTGTATCTCAGTATTCTACAAGAAATTTAAACTTATTGAACACATCAAGGTGGCCCATCAAGGTACTTGGGTCGTTTGACCTTTTACAAAACATATTATAGTATCAAAATATTTTTTTAAATGTCAGCATCTAAACAAAGGTAGACGGAAAGAATAAAGCATAGCTTCAACATGTTGTTACATATTTATTTGTATACTTATAAATGTAATAATACTGTGAATTGAGAATTTTAGTTTTCAAAAGAATGTAAATATAGTGTATTTTCCAAGTTCAGAAATGTCTATTTTTGCCTGTCAAAAAAGTGTAATTTATGCATTTTGCACTTTCAAAAAATTGTAATTTTTAAATTTTGCACTTTTAGAAAAGTGTAAAAACTTTACATTTTGCACTTTCAAAACATTTAAATTTTTAAATTTTGCAATTTCAGAAAATTGTAATTTTAACATTTTTCACTTTCAAAAAATTGTAATTTTAACATTTTGCACTTTTAAATAATTGTAATTTTAACATTTTGCACTTTCAAAAAATCGTAATTTTTACGTTTTGCACTTTCAAAAAAGTGTAATTTTAACATTTGCACTTTTAAAAAAGTGTAATTTTAACATTTTGCACTTTCAAAAAAGTGTAATTTTAAAATTTTGCACTTTCAAAAAAGTGCAACTTTTATATGTTTTACATTTTCAGAAAAGTTTAAAATGTTGCAAAATTGCATTACATAATAATAATTTTAATTTTCACTGCTTTTCTTTTCCAATGATAGTAATGTATACTGTCTAAATTATCATAATAATTAATTTTGAATGCAAAACACGATATTCGCAAATTTGAAATTATACAGCAACTAATAGCAAGTCAATTTCCTTGGGATTGTAGCAAAAAAAACACGTGTATTGTTTTTAATAAGCAACGGCAGTAATACATAAAATATAGTTAAGCATTGTGAAATATTATTTCGGTATTATAATACAAAATTTTCTTACATACAAATTATGTTGTGTTTTTTATAGGAATACCCTACCCATACGAGTGTAGCATCTGTCAGAAAAGATATTTGAGTCGCCCCGAATTCCGTGATCATGGAAATACACACACGGGTTTAAAACCCTACAACTGTCCTCAGTGTGACATGAAATTTGCTCTCAAAACAAAATTAAATGAGCACATCCGAAACATTCATGAAGAAAAAAAATTCATGTGTGATCAATGTGGGAAATGCTTTTCTTCCAAAAATAATTGTGAGCTCCACCTAAAGACGCACACTGGGGAGCGTCCTTTCACCTGTGAAATCTGCGGTAATAAAAATATTAAAGCACAAAATAATATTACATTTAATACTTTTAATAAATTAAAGTGGATGAGTTTATCAGAAAAGCGTCCACAACATCATTTATGGACGATCCCTTATTAAATAATTATGCGATTCTATATTGTTGACGATAAAATATTGACTCTCTTATCCCTTGCAGGTAAATCCTTCCGTCAAAAATACGATCTCCGAAATCATCAAACGCGTCATCCGGAATTAAATTTAATTCCTTTTAAATGTGAATTCTGTCAGAAAGTGTTTGCCAATATTCACAGCCTCAAAGTTCATGTCTTGGCTCACACCGGGGACTCCCCTTTTACATGCGAAATATGCGGGTACAAAGCAGCTTTCGAAGCAACCATGAAAGTTCATAAATTAAAGCACAAGACCGGGCACGAGTACGAGTGTGATATTTGTCAGAAGCGTCTCAAGAACGAGCTCATTTTATCGAATCATAAGAAATTTTGGTGTAAGCAGAGGAATGATGCAATTTGTAAAACATGTGGGAAAGTCTTTAAGAATCCTATTGTTCTCAAGCAACATGAAAAAGTACACAATCGAACGGATAAAACTTTTCTCTGCTCCGAATGTGGCATGTCATTTTTTTGGAGTAAGAATTTAAGGAGACATAGTAAAACGTGCCATAAGAAAACCAGCCTTCCCCCAGATCCTTTCCTTGTTGTTAGTAGTAATAATAATAATAATCCACCAAATATCCCACTAATACCCCCAATGTCACTACCCATCATACCACCCGTACCACCCATACCCATCTTACCAATGATTCCAGAAATTCCTGGCCCTGGTTCTGGTTCTGGTCCTCCTGGTTTATAAGGAAAAACAAGACTTTTATAAAATTAAATAAAAATATTATTAATTAATTAATACCCGCATTTTTCTCGTTTCGTATTTTTATCATGCTTCGTTTTCGCTATACAAAAATACATGATATTGTTTATTTTTATTTCGGCTTCAGTATTATTACCTGGCAGGGCATTGTTATTGTATCAGTGTAAGTTGGTCACTGCGATTTTTCTGTATTAAATAGCTTTAACTTTTTAATTGTGATTTATGTAAAGGGAGCAGGTCCCTATATATCTATACATATATATCTGTATAATGTCCGCGCCCGTAATCGGTGCTGGTATGTGTAAACCTACTACCAAAAAATAAATTAAAAAATAACTCTTTTTTAAAATCCATCATTTTACACTAACTTGCAAGCGTATACGCATAGTCATTTGTTAACATTATTTTAGTAGGCAGATTAAATGTACTGAGTAATTTATTTACACTGTGAGTTTAAGATTAAAAATGTTTAATAAAATTACCTAGCTTACTTGCAAGTTGATACATTTGAAAATTAAATTATATGAAATAGACAAACACACTAAAATAGTATTGAATTCAGATGGGACTGATAAGCTTATAGTAGGATGCAATCCAATGCCCTATGCATCGTTAATGACATTATGTTAATCGTGCCAAACAGATATGCTACTGACGTATTACCTACTATTTACTATACTATAAAGCCACCAACCAACACCAACCAATTATGATTTTAAAGCATTAGAGTCTTTAGTCCACGCTATGCATAAGTAATATGCTTGTTTCCTTTAAAATAAGAATAATGCTATCGCAATGAATACTGACTACTGCCACATAATTATGTATTTAGATAATTTTGATTTTATTACGCAGTAGTACAAGATATTATATAGTTACAAAATAGGAAGGTAGTGTCACCGCTGCCGCCGCTGCGTTGACTGCGTACTGCAATACGCTACATGAGATAAGAATTTTAATAGTTAAAATGAAAATATGTTAAATCAGAAATTAAAACTACGTTTGACATATCTCTAAATATTTTGAGTTGTAGAAGTAACAAAGAAACAGGGTCACCTCTCAACTTGACTGGCTAGTAAAGTGGCTAAGTTCCTTCGGGGGCTCTAGTCGCTGTTTCGGGTTCAATCCTTCGGCAGTTCGTTAATTTAGAGAAGAATTGTCTCTTTTTAATATATATTCTTATTTGCTTTTTTAGGAAGGCTCACGCACAACAGTAGATAGATATATTGCTAAGAGACTCTTACTTCCACCTAAGAGTGAATCTTCAGCTCGAGCCTGGGACCTGAGACTATGGCAGTAGTCTCAAGTCCCTGTGTTGCTCAGCTGATAGCTCGGGAGCTTTAACGTGTGTCTTCTGAACTCGTTAAATCGATTCATGTTTCAGTAAGTACACAGTTTAAGTATACAATTGTCAAAGTATTAAGTTCTGAAATACTAGAAGTCGCAATCAAGCATTTATTTTTTGCAATTTTTAAATTCATAAAAATCGGGACCTAATATACGCTTGTGTTTGATGAAGTGTTGGCCATATTTGTGTGCACTTCTCTTATTAAGGAAAGTAATAGAATTAAAATTTAGGGAGCTCATAGCTGCTCTTGAATGTGAGTAATATTTTAAATAAATGACAAAAAAAGCATAAATAATTATCCCTTTTTTGGAATTTATGTGTAACGACTCTCTATCAAAGACGTCTGCAATAATAGTATTGGAAAAGAGCCAAGTTCTTTTATGATTTACGCATTGTCACTTGCCATTAATAGTCGCAGTCCTTTTCGTTGCTATTTTGATTGTAATTTAGTTGTTACATATAGACACGATGACAGCAGTAGCAGGCCAGAGGATATTCCAGAGTCCATAATGTAATTAAGCGTAGGTTCCTTATTTTAAATGGTGTTGGTATCCCGGATTGTAGAATTAAATCATTATTCGAAAATTAGAAGGCCAGAAGTCGAAGGGCTTCAGGCTGCAGCTTTTAAACATTGTCATGAACGTCGTCAACACGCGCGGATGGAAATTTTGAAAAACCCGTGTGTTTACTCTGCCAAAGGGAATCCAAAAAAAAATCAGATTACGAATGAGTTTCGGAGACAATCGAAAAAATACGCTGTGCTTTACAGTATAAGTGACACATACAAAAATTAAACAGATGGCAGATTTTAGTATGTTAAAGTTAAAGAAATTACCTATGCGTGTGTCAGTCAGATGATTCGTTTGAATTTGGGATGATGCTCTTCCAGCCACTTTATACAATATTCAAATATTGAATAAAAGTGGCTGGAAGAATCAATGAAGGCAGAATATTTGCGTCCGATTGAAGTCCAATATTTTGAGAGTGTCGAAGGCCAGATGACAACTAAAATGAATCTGACTTGTAGTTTATTTTATAGGAAAAAAACGAGAGGAATATTCCAGAACTAATCCAGTCTGAACAAGACCACTCTGACCCAGGCCCAAGTTATTTATAAAACAATCCTATGTGAAGGAGTCAATGGAACTCAAGAAAGGGGGGCAGTGTCGCTATTGGCTGAGCTTGCGATCCTGGAATGTAACCCTTTCTCTGAAAAGTCCTGCTCAGGCCTTTGGATGTTAGCATTTTTACTTAATTCTGTTATCTACATATACTTATTTTTATCTTGGCTTGCAGTAACCCTTCGCCTTCTACCTATAATTCCTGCATTATTTTAAGGTAACCTGAAAGCGGCTTCGTGCTCCCGTTTTACGCCCTAAGCGTATTCACACGTGATTCTTTAGTTGTAAACAGGATGTGGGTATCGTGAGTTAAGAAACAAAATGACCCACATTCAAATTGAACTAGAGGTAACAGCTACGGAGCTATATGACAAATTTCAAAATATTTACTCAAGAATCTGATCAGAATTTAATACTTGAAATGTTAGTACAAGGTTTTTGAAAGGTGAAAAATATTCTATTTATTAGTTCTTTGAAAATGGTAAAAAAAGTTTATATACATGTTTTTGAAAGCTGCAAAATAGTGTATTTACTTGCTTTCAAAAAGTGCGTAAAATGTTCTATTTACATTTTTGGAAAAGTTCAAAATAGTTTATTTACTTCCTTTCAAAAAGTGTGTAAAATGTTCTATTTACATTTTTTGAAAAGTTCAAAATAGTTTATTTACTTCCTTTCAAAAAGTGTGTAAAATGTTCTATTTACATTTTTTGAGAAGTTCAAAATAGTTTATTTACTTCCTTTCAAAAAGTGTGTAAAATGATCTATTTACATTTTTCGAAAAGTCCACAATAATGTATTTTACATGTTTTTTGAGAATAGTGTAATAATTTATATTTAATTGTTTTTGAGAAGTGAAAATTCCTCTATTTACATGCTTTCAAAATGATGAAATTTAAATATTTTTTTTAGATGATGCATTTTGTTTTTAGCTAGAAATGGATATGGGTCATTTTGGTTCTTCACAGACGATATTCGAATTCAAAGTGCTGGACTTACAATTATTGATGTCTTGCAGCACCTATGAGCGGACTGCATATTATGCCCCATTTCAGTTTTTTTAAACTAATTAATAATTAGAAATTGCCAGGAAGAGACTGAGAATGGATAATTGCCAAACTTTTTATTAGTCACAAATTATGGGTCTAAAATTAATTATTTATAGAGCATATTATATTATTATATATGACTGTCAGTAGAATTGTATAAACAGTATGAAATATGAAATAGTATTCTACGGAAGTTAAATATAAGCAAAAGCTGAACCAGGAATTTCTTTACTAAATTCTAATTCTCCTTTCGTTTGTTTTATAGCATTGTAAAACCTTAATTATTGTCAGCTGTATGCAAAATACTGTAGTTAATAATTACTTTATCCAGTCTTAAATGCTTTAAGTTTTTTAGCGGGGCTTAATAACTGACTGAAATTGCTAGCACATAAGTGGGTATGATCGTACTATTACGGTTTGATGTTTGGTTGAATACTAACAATACCACTGGTATGTGTTTCTCCCACCGAAACGGGTTTCGTTGGCTCTGTAGTAGAAGAAGATTCCGGGGCTTCCTGGTTCTTCTGGTCCGGGTTATTGGTATTGCTGTTGTTGGTTTCTCCATTTCTGGAACTGGCACTGGTACTGGTGGTGGTTGAATGATGTTCCATTTCCTCGAGTTCTACTCCCCGAGTTTCGGGGACCGCACAGCAGACAAAGAAAAGTCCTACTATTGACACGCCAGAGTAGACCCAGAAGGCTCCGAATAATCCAATCTGATTCTTGATATCCACATACGTTTTCACTGAGGCGAACGCACAGACGTAGCTAAACGATGTTGATACTGCACTCCCGAAATTTCTGTATTCAAGCGGGAAGAGCTCACAAGCCTAATGAATTGAAAAACAGGGCAACAATATAACTGATGGAAAGCCATTTGAACATTTTAATAGAATAGAACTTTTAAACTATTTTTTTTAACTACGAGTCAGAATAGAAGGCATAATAAATAATAAGTCCTAGCTAAGTACGTATTAAGCAGGGGGGCCGGACAATGCGGCCAGCGCAGGCAGCCCCCGCTGCCTGAATTTTCTCAAAACATGTTAAATGGAACATTGAGAAGTTTTCAAAAATATGTAAAAAGAATATTTCGAGTTTTCAAAAACATGCAAATTAATGTTTTTGTACATTTCATAAACATACAAATAAAACATTTTGCACTTTTCTAAAACATGTCAATAGGACATTTGACACTTTTCAGAAACAAGCAAATCCAACATTTCACACTTTTCAAAAACATGTAAATAGAACATTTTGCACTTTTCAAAAACATGTAAATACAACATTTTGCGTTACCAAAGAAACCCATCAATCAAAATGGTGGTTTTTGCATGGAAACAAATTCCTGCCTAAAAGCAATTCCTTCGCCCGGCCCTGGTATTAAGAATCACAATTATTATAGGAAATACGGTGTGTACACCAGAATTTATCTACACGTATAGCGTATAAGCATTAAACATTTATGTTAATTTTTTTAACTTACCATAAGCCAGGAAATGGGTCCGATGCCTATTGAAAAGAATAGAGTGAAGAATAGCACACAAGTGAGTGGGATCCAGTCCAGAGATTGAGCAAAACCCAGCTGGAATAGATACTCTTCCATCCAACTGAAAAGACCGAGACCCAAGAAGCTACCGGATATGACCAGGCTGGAGAGGGTTAGGAGGGGCAGTCGTCCAACATTGTCGATCAGCAGTCCAGAAGTCAGAGATCCCACCAATTGCAACAGAACAAAAGCCACAGCTGCTCCGTGAGGATTCAGTGATAGACCAAAAACCTACGCGAAAAAATTAATTTAGTTTAATCATTGTAATGTTCTTGCATAACATACTTATGCCTCTTCCAGACCTACATGGTTAGGTATCTCTTAATCAGGGCCGGACGAAGGAATTACTTTTAGGCAGCAATTTGTTTAGATGGGCCCCTCAGGGCACCAAATTAGCCCCCTTGTTATTTATAATTTTAATTAATAGACTTATAAAAAATTTTGAAGATAAGTATGGAAGTGTACCTCTTAGCCTAAAAAATAGCATTAATGGGTTTGTCGATGATATTACGTTAGCTGAAAAGGTCAAGTTTAATGACGTACCCTGTATGCAAAATTATTTAGACGATATTAATACGTGGGCTAACGAGCTGAAAATGAAGCTCAACCCGGTAAAGTGTAATGTCATGATTATTGACTTTAGTAAAGGAAATCGATTTAGTAAACTAGAGTTAAAAATTAATAATACCATTGTACCAATTGTAAAATGTTAAAAAAATTTTGGGGGTTACGATCAATAATAAGGCTAATTGGGATGACATGGTTGAATCTGTGATCAGTAAAGCATCTAAGAAGATTTTTATTCTTAGGAAATTAAGGCAACATGGGTTTAGTAAAACCCAATTAGTTACCGGTTATAAAACCTACATTAGGCCAAATTTGGAATATGCATCAATATTGTGGAGTTGTAGTATACCTAATAAGCTGCGGAAAAAAAAATCGTTCTTTGGAAAAAAAATGTCTAGGTATAATTGAAAAAACTTATGTAAGTGACAGTAATTATGACTCAGTATGTAAAAAACTAAAGTTAGATAATATTGAACATAGGTATTTAAAATTACTTAATTCGTTCGGGAAAAAATTAGTTAAGTCTACTAGATTTAATAATTGGCTAACTCCGTATGTAAGAACTAATAGTAGACCTGATAGATTGGCTAAGAAATATAATATAATTCAATGTAATACTGAAAGATACCGGAGGTCAACAATACCTTCTCTTATTAAACTACTTATGGAAAAGAAATGATCTATAATGTTAGTCATGAATTAGTAACTCTTTTACCACTGCGCTTGTTAAATGTCGCGTGAACCTCTTCATCTTTTCTATACTAAAACTGTATTTAATAATTTAGAACTTATAATATCTAATTGTTGTAAAAATTTACTAATTGGTAAATGCTGTCCACTAAAATTACTTATACTTTTTTCGGTCTAGTTTAAACAGCCTCTGTGACTAAACTGTGTATGTATAAATCAATGTGACCTACTCAATGAATAAAACCCTGCATAATAATAATAATAATAATAATAATGGCTTTCTTTGCTAAACCAACATTTTGCATTTTACATGTTTTAGAAATGTTTGAAATGTTCTATTGACATGTTTTTTAAGAGTGTAAAATGTTCTATTGACATGTTTTTTAAAATTGTAAAATGTTCTATTTGTATTTTTCTGAAAAGTTTAAAATGTTCTATTGACATGATTTTTTAAAAGTGTAAAATGTTCTATTTGTATGTTTCTGAAAAGTGTAAAATGTTCTATTGACATGTTTTTGAAAATTTTTAAATGTTCTGTTGACATGTTTTTTGAAATGTTTAAAATGTTCTATTGACATGTTTTTTAAAAGTGTAAAATGTTCTATTTGTATGTTTCTGAAAAGTGTAAAATGTGCTATGTAAATGTTTTTGAAAAGTGTAAATTGTCCAATGTACATGTTTTTGAAAGTGTAAATTGTCCTATGTACATGTTTTTAAAAGTGTAAAATGTTCTATTTGTATGTTTCTGAAAAGTGTAAAATGTGCTATGTAAATGTTTTTGAAAAGTGTAAATTGTCCAATGTACATGTTTTTGAAAGTGTAAATTGTCCTATGTACATGTTTTTAAAAGTGTAAATTGTCCTATGTATACATGTTTTTTAAAAGTGTAAAATGTTCTATTGACATGCTTTTTTGAAAATTCAGGCAGCGTGTGAGTGCTGCCTTTGCTGGCCTAATATTATCCGGCCATGCTTTTAATTCTTCTAATAATCCCCCCGCGAGTTATGTCAAAGTTATAATCACATGCCCGGGATATATAGAAGACCCGGGAGGTACTACAATAAATGCGGGACTTTAGTATAAAAAAAAAGAAGTTAAATAATAAAATAAATAAGCATAATTTAAATACACATGGTTTAAACTTTAAACTGTGACTGATAATAAACTTACGTTAATGGAAATTGTATCGCTCTGAATTGGGTTGTTTAGTGTTTCATTCAAAACCATGTAGGTATCGGTGTCATTGACGGATTGCTATAAAAAATAATTTAAATCCTTTAAGTATACGTATAATTAATTGCGTTTGGCATCAATTCAAATTTTAACGTATTTAAGAGACATTAATTATTAGAGTGCATAATATTAGCTAAATTCATTTAAATAAAATATTCATTACCAGCACTGTAATTCCATGTGCGTCAGGTAAACTTGAAAGTGGTCGGATGAACATCTATTAAAAAAACAATCATAAAATTACAGCAAGATTTTACATTATTGGCACCATACCATATATGGTACTAAGGGGGCGTCTGTCAACAGGGCCGGATAATGCGGCTAGCGCAGGCAGCCCCCGCTGCTTGAGTTTTACATGTAAATGGAACATTTTGCACTTTTTAGAAATATGTAAAAAGAATATTTTGACGTTTCAAAAACATGCAAAATAATTTTTTTCGTACATTTAAAAAACATGGAAATAAAACATTTTCCACTTTTCTCAAAGCATGTAAATAGAACATTGAGCACTTTTCTGAATCAAGTAAAAAGAATATTTTTCACTTTTCTAAAAACATGTAAATACAACATTTTGCACTTTTTTAAAGCATGTAAATAGAACATTTTGCACGCTTGTGAATCAAGTAAATCGGAAATTTTGCACTTTTCTAAAATATGTAAAATTACAACATTTTGCTTTACTAAAGAAAACCCCATCAATAAAATCAAAATGATGTTTTTTGTATGGAAACAAATGGCTGCCTAAATCCAATTCCTTCGTCCGGCCCTGTCTGTCAATGACGACAGTTGAGCTAGTTTTAAAAAAAAGTAACAAATTCTAAAAAACAGTTTCTACAATTAATCTAAAGTTTTTTAATTTTCCTAAAATGTATATTGTTCTTACTGTGTCTTAATGGCAAACGTTATTGTAACGTCAGTTGTAAATAAATATTTACGTTCTCTCTATAAGGGAATGAGGGAGGGGGAAATGATCTATGACGCAAATAAGTCACTTAAACAAATTGGTCATTTTCCTTATTAACGTCATTGACGGAGACGGAGGACGCCTAAGTAACTTTCAATTTTCAATGCAGTGCCCATTGTCAAACCTGTTTAAAGATGGGAACAGCATAGAAGGAGAAAACGGTGACACCGGAAAACTTTGTGAAAAACATGAGGCCACATGTGATAATTAGGAGCCGGGTTAAATAAGTAGAGCAGCCAGGAGGTAGAAAACCTTTCCGTTTTGACTTGATATTCACCCGCAGAGTCTCCAGTTCCCCACCCACATCTTCCCCTTTCGACCTTAGCCAAGCGAGAGACTCCGAGGCTTCCTCATCCCTCCCATGGTACAGTAAGAAACTCGGCGTTTCCGGAATGGGAAGAATTGCGAGGAATAAAATTATCGGTCCAATCGCAGCCACCTTTGCTAATTCTCTCCAGTCAAGAAATGCTCCTAATGAAAAGGATGCGAGTGTTCCCAAATGTCCCGATATCTTCGTCAATGAGCTGAGACTCCCCCGAATTTCGGGGTGGGAAATCTCACTCACGTACACCTAATTGCACAGGTAAGTAAATAATTTTAAATTAGTGAATATGGAATAAAATTTTATTTTTGACACCACCCGCCGTGACGTTATTTATGGACGGTCCCTTACTTGTGTTGCAAGGAGGATGATAGCAGAGCAGAATCCACCGATGAAAGATGTGCTGTACATGAATTCAATCCGGGTAGCGAAGACAGCTAAAAGCCAAGAGCCTGAAAAAGGCAGAGCCACGATTAGTAGTGACATTCTCCTCCCAAATTGGAGCATTAGTCCTCCGAAGAGGCAGCCAAACATGGCTCCTAGTAGAGACAAACTCGCAATCCATGACCCTTCCTATGAGATGCCAAGAATTATTTTTACATAATTAGTCATTTTTGCAAATAAAAAAATTAAATGTGTTGTTCTTCCGACAGGCAGACCGACAGTGCTTTATTATTACCTGGGCTGAGACAGTGAAACTATTTCTTGATTCCTGGAGGGAAGCTAAGGCTGGACTGATGTACCCTTTCCCGAAACCCGCTGCAAATGGTCCAAAACTGACGGCTAAAGTTGCCACCACCTAATGTGTAATTATTTTTTTTTAAATGTGCTGAGCCAAATACTATGTACGAGATAGTATAATTATGAGCATAGTAATATTAACCAACAATGCATAGTCGGAAATTCTGTTTCGCCTTTTCTGTAATATCTCTGTATGTATAGATAGACAGACCCTTTACTTAAACAGTCATGTTGTCAGGCCCAATAAAGCATCTTGTGCAAAGTCCACTATTTTTCTGTGGAAATAACGGAAAGGTCGCATAGTGCCTTGTCACTGTACTTTTGAAAATTATAAAATATGTATTTGACACGATACGTCTCAATTTTCTCTGTAGATAGTGCATTTTGTTTGAAACTAAAAATGGATATGGTCAATTTGGTTCTTCACAGACGATATACGCATTACTACAGATAGAAAACAGCTATACCCGATTACCTGAAGCCAGGCTTACACTAATTACTATTCTGATGATTCAAATTCGTTTATACTATAGTAATACAAGGACTTAATTTTACGTACAAGGAAGTAACAGCTAAAAATACTGAATATGCTTATCCTTCCGTCTCATAGGTTAGCCGCTTTTATAATAGAGATTTTACGAGTATGCAAATACATAATTTATTGTAATCACAAAATTTAGAGAGCTCAAAATGTAAAATTAAATATCTCTGAGGACTTCCTGTGATTCCTGATTAAATTAAAATACTGGCTTCATATAACCATCAAATTAATCAAGACCCTATTCCATAAGTTATATATGTTTTAATTCAACTTACCTGCTTAAAATGATGAGGGATTTTGCTACGGTGGGTGAATAAGAAATTAGGCATCTTTGACACTTGAGTCACTTTTCTTATTTGACAATATTGTACAGGTTCAAACTGGAGAATTTAATGACGTATTAATTGTTTCTTGAGTTCAATAAAATTTAGAGATAGTAGACACGTTCACGGGGGCAAACTGTAACACTTTCGTATACTGTCTTAATGTTTACTAATTATTTTTTAAAAACTGACATTGAACTACGGATTTAAAGTGTATAATTACATCATATCGCAGCACTTGCTTGAAGCCTCTCATTTTCTTGTTGATTTTATTCAAAGTTTCATTTTCGTTCATATTGTTCTACCGACGGGTCACTGTAGAGTGCATCTACAGATGGTAATTCATCCACAATTGGTTCCCTAATAAAGTAAAGTAAAATTAAATAGTATATATTCATTTTGTAATCTTATCGATGCCTATAATTATTGGAGTTCTGTCCTTCTTGAGATTGAAAATTGAAATGCTTTTTTCTTATATTGTATTTTTTATCTTCGTCAGAGATACAAGACCAGATAATCGGGGCGAATCAACCAAACTGCAAATTAGAATAAATGTGTTATAGAATTCAGTGCATAAATACCTACCTACTTTGCGGACAACCGAGACTGATATCTGGCAAGGATAAATTATGCATGCAAACAAACGGCAGCTTCATCCTTGCCAGATATCAGTCTCGGTTGCCCACCTATACATACATAGGCACCGTATTTCTTCCCGGGAGTTACGAATTACACCGGGACCGGGAGTTATGCCTATAGACTTGTAGACTTCTATTATACTATTTGTAAGAATTGGAGATGAGCAATTTTGCTTCTTCAGCAGTGATATTATCGTCTGTGAAGAACTAAAATTACCCATATCCACTTGTAGCTAAAAACAATATCCACTATCTACAATACTATTTAAACGTTCATGTCTTGAGAGAGAGCATTCAAATAGAATATTTTGTACATTTTCAAAAACATGCAATTAGAATATTGTACACCTTTCAAAAACATGTAAATAGAAAATTTTGCACCTTTTAGAAAATGTGTAAATAGAACATTTTGCACCTTTTCGAAAAACATGTAAATTGAACATTTTACACTTTTCAAAAACATGCAAATTGAACATTTTACACTTTTAAAAAACATGCAAATTGAACATTTTACACTTTCCAAAAACATGTAAATAGAACATTTTACACTTTTAAAAAACATGTAATAATTAAAATTTTACTCATATTTCTCATTTTGTTTTTACGACATAGCTGGATTTGATTCTAGCTCAAATTGGATATGAACCATTGTGGTTCTTCACAGACGATATATAATATACCTTTTGAGGAGTAGAAACTTTTACTTTTGTATGAGTGCTAAATAATTTTATGTAGGTATTATTAGTAATTCAATCAAAATTTACCTGGGTATGCGATCGTTATGTATTTTGTATCTTTATATAAACGATGGAGTAGAGTTTTTTTTATTTTTGGAAGACTTTCCCTTTTTCTGAATGCGTGAGTCCTTAAAGCAGGTGTCTTGCCTGTTTGATTTCTAATTGATCTTGCCCAAGTTACTTTCCATGTGCCATGTACTTCCACACGTGTGAACTGATGCCTGGCTGAACACTGACTGACTGGTGACAGTACCGATGGAGCCCTTTTATTAAAGAAAATGATCACTACTGATATACTGATGCTGGAACCACTGGTATATGGAGGAAGGTAGTTTGGTAGTACGGGCGACACGGGGAAATACAGATATGCAAATGAAATATGCTACATAGTGGGGAAGACGCGCTCGAAACTATATTTAATTATGCTTCCTTTAAAGCATGCTTTCAAGTCCACGTTTTCCAAAATCTTGGCTCTGCTCTCAAAGTTTAATTTCTTCTGATCTTCTTTTACTTCCTTATTTGATTATAAATTCTGTTTGGTCCAATCATGGTCCGTGTTCTCTGTTTGTCTGTTTCAGTTTGTGTGAGTGAGATGATACTCAAGTTGCTTGAAGTTGATCGTCTTTTGTCATGTCTCTTTGAATTGGTAGTGTCGATAATGATATATCCGAACAAGACAGTCTACTTAAGTAACTGAACCTGTAGTTGGATTTGCATATTGCACACCCCGCATATATCTATTAAATTCTAGAATTCTGATAAAATTTCATAAATTCTTTTTAGTTTATCCACTGCACTGCGGTAGCTGTTTTCTGTAGTAAATTGACCAGAAAGAATGCATACAGATTATAACATTGGAATTGGTGGAATGCACTGTGACTTTTATTGGAATTTATCTGTATAATGTTGGCTTGTGTGTGGAAAACGGAACTGGCAGCAGGGAAATTTATTACAGTCAGAAAATCACCATAGGATATTAGGATATTTACAGAAGGTTGTGCTACTCATTGAAATGATGATGTATGGTTCATTAGGGAATAAAATAACATTTTTGGTAGATAATTAATTCGTAATTCACATGTCAGCGTGACTTCTACAAATTACAGATCCCAACATTCTGTTTAGCCTCGAAAGTAGGTAAACTTCATCAGTCCATATTTTCGATCGCTTACCCGCGTTTCATAGTTGGAATAGTTATTCCTGCACTGTATTACAAGTTTCGATGCAGAATTTTGTAAATTCCATTCATGGACAGGGATAAGGTACAAATTAATAAAATATCCTTTCTCTTTGTATATCTCGTCTGTGAAGAACCAAAATACCCATATCCAATTTAAGCTAGAATCAAAATGAGCTATGTCATAAAATCAAAATGAGATACATGCGTAAAATGTTAATTCAGAGCTTTTTCAAAGTGTAAAATGTTGTATTTACATGTTTGTTGAAAAGCGTAAAATGTTCTACTTACATGTTTTTGAAAAGTGTAAAATGCTCTATTTATATACATATATTTTAAAAGTGCAAAATATTCTATTTAAATGCTTTCAAGACATGTTTCAATGTTTTTGTGGATAGTAGATATTATTTTTAGCTACAAATGGATATGGGTCATTTTGGTTCTTCGTAGACGATATGCATAATTTCAACTGAATGGCTGAAATCCAGACAGTCTACATAGTAGGTTCAGTGTCAGTGCCCGGCCAAACTTGGGCACCACTACAAAGATGACGAGTCGAGACTTATTGAACCCATAACCCTAGCCGCCTACTTACCCTTTACAGATATTATCTATTTCGATTTCAATTCATTATTACGGTTGTATTCGTTCTCTTTTGATTTGGTTAAGATAATGCATCTCCATTGTCACTCTAATTGTACGGACCATATAATATATGCGCGTGATAACTTGACGACTATTGTCTATTAATGCGGAAATCGCTATTTAGTATTCTAATTTTATAATAATGTACATTTTATTCATCGAACTTTCTTTAGAAATAATCCCGTCGAGTAGACTATAGACAACTATAGATTCAAGGCAATGATAGATTCAATGCAATGATTTCCTTAATTAGATGCTATTAAAGAACTTACGGAAGTCGCATTTCTGAATTAGGCTGCCCGCTGAACTCCTTTTTTTCAATAGCCAATTTTTTATTTCTACATATACTAAGCACGCACATTCATCAAAATATGTCAAAATTTGATAATAATTGTTAAATTTTAAATCTCACTATGAAACTGAGCTAGCAGGTTACTTAGGACAGTGCTTACCGAAGACAAAAAATATCTACTAGACTAAGCAGCTACTGTTTTCAAAGTTTTAAGCTCATTGGGTCACATTTTATTTTGTTGGAATTACATTAGATACTTCTCGAAAATAAATGAGAATATGGCCATAATTGATAGCCGGTCAATTAATAATGGTAAAAATTGGGATAATAAGACAATACATTAATAACGTACTCCATTGCATAATAAAACTTAAGTACCATTAAATAAGTAAAAATTGAATAGGTATGTTGAGAATAGAAAAACTAAAAGTGCATGCATTTATTTTCTGCCTATAAATCTGTATAATATCATAATACTATTAGAAAGCCCCCGCCCCTTTGAATTATTGGCAGTACATAATTAGTGGGTGTTCGGGGTAAAAAATGTTAAACTTAAAAGATGCTGGAAAATTGATGATACTCGTAGACCTGGAAATCACAAACTTTCTTGTTATGTAGGTAGCAATACCGCTCTAAGCACTCGGAGCAGATTATCATCGGATCATGGGGAAACATATCCATCTTGCGAACGGCAAAGCTGAAATACAATGACATCATTCATGAAATAACAGAAAATTCTCCATCTGCTAAACTAAATAATATTTACCATGGCTGTTCCAATTATATTTTGAATTCTAAATATCCGAAAAGGTCCCTTTTCTTTAGATCCGATATTAATTAGAAAATAGAGTTACAAACAAACAACCTAGGTACCTTGCAAGACGCTTATTATCCACGGCACAGTAAACAGGTTTGAAGTTAGGATTGGAACAAACCGGATACGAAGCTTTAAGTAAGGAGTCTTCCGAATTGAGCAATCTAAAAATTATTAAAAACATGCATAAATTATGAATTCAGGAACCCAAGACAAATATATCGTCTGTGAAGAACCAAAATGACCCATATCCATTTGTAGCTAAAAACAATTTCCAGTATCTACAAAAATATTGAAACATGTCTTGAAAGCATTCAAATTGAATATTTTGCACTTTTAAAATATATGTAAATAGAACAGTTTGCACTTTTCAAAATATGTAAATAGAACATTTTAACCTTTTCAAAAACATGGAATTAGAACATTTTACACTTTTTAAAAAAACAAGTAAATAGAACATTTTACACTTTTCATAAAATCTTAATTAACAATTTTCGAATGTTTCTCATTTCGTTTTTATGACATAGCTCATTTTGATTCTAGCTTAAATTGGATATGGATCATTTTGGTTCTTCACAGACGATATGTGAGATAAATTCATACTTTACAATACTTTTGTATTAAGCGGAGAAACAAATTACCTGACATGCTCAAAAACCAAAAGATGCTCGCAATTTCCTTGGTGTATGAAAAGATACGGAAATCCATGTTTGAATACCAAATCTATCATTTTCGAATTTTCCATCTCTGACATCTCAAAAGGCCCAACCGCCTTGGGCCGCTTCCGACTTGCCCACGCCATAAGTGTCCGTCCGTAGTCAGCCTTCTCACTCTGGCAACTACTTGAATTCCTGTAGATGGTATTTCCGGCGAATATAGCGCATGGCTTACCTAGGCTAGCCTGTGTCATAATTGCATACACAATTTTCATTAGTAGCTATATAGTATCATCCCTTACCCCTTTTTGAGTTATTAGTTGTTTATTGCTGCATTATAATTTGCATTTGTAGTAGTACCTCATGAACTGCATGAAGAGCATCTACATTAATCTCCAAAGGAGGTAAGACATCACCCCGGATTTCTGGACAAATTAGGTCATTTCTGCAATACAAATAACTGCGCAAATCCTTAAGAGTTTGACTTCCGAGTATCTGAATCGTCAAGGCATTCTCGGGATCTACCGGTCTAAAACAAATCGCAAAAAAATTAAGAATGTTGCTGCTAATAATTAGTGGCTTAGGTACTTACACACACTTAGAGGCGAAACCCCTGAAAGGGGAAAACCATAGTCTATTTACCGTGTAGGCTCTGCATCTCTCTTACTAGGATGATAAAATACGACCGTGATTATGACATCCTTGGATCTTTGTACCTTTTCCTCTTCACTGCAAGTCTCCAAACGCTGGGCAACTTCTTTTCTTTTCTACAACAGTCCTCGCAAAAGTCATTATCATATATTATACTTGTAAGATCAATACATGGAATTCAATAATTTTTTAACATACTAGATGAGTAGTTTTCAATTTTAAGAAACTTATAATGTGTGACCAAAAGTCATAATGGAAAATATAAAAATCGACAACCTTCATCTGTACAGCAGCTTCAATATCCTCGCTCGTCTGCTCATTCGCACTTTTACACTTCCACTGGAAAGCCCCGGGCGGGTTGGAAAAGTTAGCATAAATAGCTAAACTAGTATTCGATTTTAAAGCGAATGTTGGGATCGGTGGAGCCAGGAGGGGCATCACTCCACCGATAGTAATATTACTATCGATAGTGGGATGACCTCTCAGATTGAGATTGCCTAGACTGTGTAATTCAGCATAGCGAATTACAGAATCAAATAAATTTTCAAATGTGCAAAATTGTAAGATACTGAATTGTAACATATCGTCTGTGAAGAACCAAAATGACCCACATTCAATTTAAGCTGGAATCAAAATGAGCTATGTCATAAAAACAAGATGAGAAACATGTGCAAAATATTAATTAGAAGTTTTTGAAAAACATAAAATGTTCTATTTTTATGTTTTTAAACAATGTAAAATGTCCTATTTACATGTTTTTTGAAAAGGTGCAAAATGTTCTAATTCCATGTTTTTGAAAAGGTGCAAAATGTTCTATTTAAATGCTCTCGAGACATATTTAAATATTTGTATAGATAGTTGATATTGTTTTTAGCTAAAAATGGATATTACATAAAGATAGCTATTTTGGTTCTTCACAGACGATATATTCAATAATGTTGACTGAGTGAGTTGCATCACACCTCAGCCAAGATTGCAAAAAATATTTATTAAGATAAAAATGTGTTTTCTTTACGTTGAGTGAGCAACCATCGTCTGATACTGTTTGTCATCCATTCCCAGCAAGCGCTGCATCCCTTGATGCCACCGAATACATTTAGGGTCACGGTTCAGTGCAAGCATCTTCTGTTGACGGTTCCTTTGTTGATACCTCTCAAAAAAATTGGACGTCTCCATAATTTCTGCCTGCACCTCCATTTGTTGAGCCCCCGTCGCCTGCTCTTCAAGTTGAGGTTCGCTTCTAGCCAACGACGAGGGTTGCTGATTGCATGGACCCGGGTCAGCGGAACGGGAATGACCTGGTAGGGCATCTTGTGTATTTTCAGTAGTGATGCTAATTGCAGAGTTGCCACCATTACCTTTAAAAGTTGTACTAGGGCTGACTCCTGTAGACGAAGAAGGTTGCGAAGTATTTTTTTCTTTGTACTCAATCGCAAGCATGTTCTTATTTTCAAAAGTATCTGAAGCATTTTTTAACATTCCAAGAAATTTCATTTCCGGCGGAAATGGCTTCGTATCCAAATCAAATAATTCACAATCTGATTCATAATCCTCCCGTGACGCCGTCTCACTGCAATCATCATCTTCGTCACTGCCAGATGATAACAAACGTCGGTAACGTTCTTCGTCGTCAGAATCAGAATCAGAAGCATTTTCATCCAATTCAGGAGATCCAGAAGAATTTACAGGTGACACACTCGGATGTAGAGGTGAGGCAGGGCGTTTTTTCTTCTTGGTTTTCACTCCAAACAGTTCATCGCCCAAGGCTTCTATCTTTTTAAGAAAGGCGAGACGCTTGGATGTCTCCAAATACCCAGTTTCCCCTTCACCATTTTCTTCGCCCACGGTGGATTCCGTTTCGGTCAGACCCGATTTCCGATTGGGTGTTGTTGTTGTCTTTGATGTTGAAGCTCCATTTCCTGTTTTTTGGCTAGATCCCGTGTTAGTGGAGTCATTGGCACTGGAGTTCTTGTCTTCATGTACTGGGTTCAAAATATTTTCAGCATTCTCTTTGGTAACAATCCTTCCCCAGTTCCGAAGAAACTCGACCTCTTCCTTCCCAATGAAGTAAGACTTGCTTATCCACGTTCTTTCCGAAGAATGGAAAGCGTCATCCATACTGGAAGTTGACGTCAGTTACAGAAGCTAGGCTGCACTAAAATAAAATTAAACGTTTTAAAGTTAAAACACGTTAAAACCTTCAAATTTTACGAAACCGCAGATCGGAATTTATTTATAATTACAATTTTGACGATACTGATGTGCTACTATGTCATCACTCATCACATCAATGTGTTCTCTCTATGCATTTTTAGTAGAATTAATTGTTGTTATTGTTTGCAGTCGCAGTTTGACCTAACTTCGATGCCCTGTAATAGTTCAGCTAGCTTTGGAAGATAGGTCGTTCGGTAGCTATATCCAATATGAATACAACAAACACATATGCATGAGGGGATTTACGAAATGGACGACACTTTACATCGCACGCACTTTTCCTCAATATAAACTTAATGACTTGAATAGATCTCAAATATTGAATTAGGACGTAGCATCGCCATAATTTGACAGAATCTGCCTAACTATATGAACTAATATGTATAATTACTGCATCCTGCAGCGCAGCGTATGGAAACATGAATGATATTAATTGAAAAATATTGACTATACTAAATAGCAAATGGTGATGACTTGACGTGGCTAGGTGCCGGTACTTACAACTTACTGTGGTAATTTGTTCACACACAAATTAACACTACTTCGCAGATTTTTATTTTTCAAATAACAAAACAACCACAATTTACTTTAGTACGTATTTTAGTACGTTGTTAGCATTGTATTTTAACAGCTAAGATTGTGATTGTGATAGATTGTTGATTGTGTTTGTTCACAAAACTTTAGCTAGCGACGACTGACAAAATCAGGTTTGTTCTTGTTTGTCCTCTTGAGTGATTGCTCTGTATTGTGGTGATTGTAAGTACACAATCCAATTTTACTAGCTCGTGACTGTGATTGTGAGAGCACTATCACAAATGAAAAGAACAATAAATTGGCTCATGCACACAAACCGACAAGAGTATACATACAACATAATAAGTACACAGTACACATGCCAAGGTATATAAAAATTTGATCGAGAATCGAGATACCTGCAACAAAATTTCAGATCTCACGAAAATATAACTTTGGACTGTTTAATTACCAACTACCACAATAACACCAATTGATTTACACGAAGCTAATATATTACTATTACGCAGCCCGGAAATCCGGCGATCCCGGGTATTATCCTCTATTGGAAGGGTTGCCTTAAATGTTAAAGGTCGAAACTGTCGACTCGTCGTGACTCGAAAATCCTGACTTGAGGATTCTTGACCAACGTAATAAAGTATGTTTAAGCACCTACTTCTAAGAAAGGGTCCATAAATGGTGTCACCCACTCCTTTGGGACCGTCGCGCCCCCATGTCATCGCTTCAACATGACGTAAAAGACCCACTTACCCTACCCATGCCATTATTTATGGACAATCTCTACCTATAAACTGACAAAATGAGAGACGTTGCTCTGGACGTTGCGAGAAGGCGAAGGCGAAACCCGTCGGAAAGTCGGAATCAGTTTTCCTAAAACTAGGCGGCTGATTCATTATTGAATTTTCCCCGGTAAAAACGGATACGGAACGTAATATCGAACGGAGTGGCAAAAAGTTAAAAGTTATAGGCCGACGGCTGACGAAGCGAGAAAACGTCCATACTAAGGGTTGTGCAAAACTGACATCATCGAAAAATCCCAATTTTTAGGACCCTATGATACCCTTGTCATCAGCTTAAATTAAATGGATAATTATCTTTAACTGGAAGTGTCATGAGAGGTCAAGTCGACGCATTGATCCTACAAATGACGTCATTTGTGGACGATCCCCTAAGTAAAGTCCAGGCTGCTTATTTTTGGATTGTTGTTGTTACTAATGGAGTACGCTCTATGCCATTGTGGCAATAGAGTAGAGTATAGCTCAATTTAATATGTTAATAGTTTTCACCCTTACTTGTCTATGGTCTGCTGATTCTGTCAACTGACAAATTAAAGACAAAGAGCTGGACAAAATGCTTATGTTTTCGACCTTTCCCTTTCCCTGGAATGTTTTGACCTCAAGTACCATCGCATCGTTAGAATCGGTTAAGTCGCAGGACAGCAAAACAAGACTAAAATAAAGCTTGATAACTTTAAAAAATGTTTGGTGTGCTTTCGAACTCGAGTGAAAATGTTACCTATTACTGAACTTAACTTATATGCTGCCGGACTGGTCAATATTAACGATGTTTTGAGGTTTTATGACCAATGCCCATTGGTCAATGTTAATGTTACATATAAAAGAGAACCTGTTGGAATCATTTATGGGTGATCGGATTAAGTAGCTTGTGGTGCTAATAAATCCTTGCTTAGTAACATAATGACGAAAATGAATACAAAATATTGAATTTTAGAATCATGACGTAAAATTCTCCTGCTCCTTGTTAACTTCGGCAACTGGCCACTTCCCTGGCCCCTCATGCTTTTTAAGTTATCGCTGGACCGACCGGCTGGAAGCATATTTGGGGCAGTCTGCACCACCTTTTCTATTTCGTGCAGGTAAGTAAGTACCTACAATACTTTTTATCCAGTGTTTAGTGTTTATATTTTATTTATTTATTTATATTCCTTAACGTACTTTCCAGTTGCCAGGAAATAATCCCTAGTCTGATTCGAATGGAACGAAATTTAACTGAAATTGGTCATCGTTGCAGATATAATAATTATTACTTAATATTGGAGTTAGTGCAGCAGGCAGATATTAAGAGATGGCTAATTGTAATTATCAGGATCAGGAAACACATTATCGTGTTCCTTAAATAAAAGAATCGCTTAATATGTTGAAGGCCTACGATTTCATCATTACGCTTTGTCTACTACTGTCATCATCCCATCCATCCGTAATCCATAACATCTCACTGGATTTCCGTCTATATATGAATGTATTCATCTCTTGCTAGTTTGATCTCATTTCATATTAGCATATTCTTTATAAGATAAACTAACTATTGAATTCTTAAGCAAATAAAAATGTAAATCATTTTCTGAATCTGTTCGTATATTCAGATTTACGGGGATATAATCTTGTTAGTGCTCTATATGCTTCAAGAATTACTTATCGTCTGTGAAGAACCAAAATTACCCATATCCAATTTAAGCTACAATCAAAATGAGCTGTCATAAAAACAAAATGAGAAACATGCGTAAAGTGTTCATTACGAGTTTTTCAAAAACGTAGAATGTTCTATTTTCATGTTTTTCAACAATGCAAAAGGTTCTAATTCCATGTTTTTGAAAAGGTGCAAAATGTTCTATTTACATGTTTTTGGAAAGGCGCAAAATGTCCTATTCACATGTTTTTGGAAAGGTGAAAAATATCCGATTTACATGTTTTTGGAAAGGTGCAAAATGTTCTAATTCCATGTTTTTTGAAAAGTTACAAAATGTCCCAATTCCATGTTTTTGTAAAGGTGCAAAATGCCCTATTCACAAATTTTTGAAAATTGCAAAATGTCCTATTTACATATTTTTGAAAAGGTGTAAAATGTCACATTTACATATTTTTGAAAAGTGCGAAATGTTCTATTTAAATGCTCTCAAGACATATTTGATTTTTGTAGATAGTTGACATTGTTTTAGCTAAAAATGGAAATGGGTCATTTTGGTTCTTCACAGACGTTATGTCGTTGTCGTGATTTCGTGATATTTGATTATTTCATTTTTCAGCTCAAATAATATTTATGTTAATTTTTATATTATGTAGATACAATATCAATTCTCATTCTTCATATCTTCATAATTAGTAGCTTTTATATATTGCACCAAATGAACCATCTAATAATCTCCTTCACTGAATTTGCAAACCAAAACTTGACTGACCGAAAGATAATTATTATTACCACGAGGCGAAAAGAAAATGAAGGACTAGCAACTTAATTATAGTTTGTAGAGCCGGCAGAGTGCAAGAAAGTCAGTGACCCACGAGATCCTTTATATCATGTAGCCTGTACTTACAGCTACAGCCCTGTGAACGTGTAATATTTGTCGTAATCCGAAAAAAAAACCCTAAAATATCGACGGTCTTCAGATAGAATTTGATTGGTTGATTTGATTTGGTTCATCCTAATATCAAATCAAAAAAAAAGGTGATGGATCCAGACAGCGTGTATGACCTGGTTCCGGTTCCGGTTCCGGATTCTACAGTATGGTCCGAAGAGTAAGTTTACTACACTAATAACATTAAAATAAGTTAGTCTGCGTATTTTCATCTGCTTTCATGTGTTAGAATTAAACTGGCACACAGTAAGTAAAAGATTCATTTAACGCTGTACATTAATTCAATATGCAGATCTAACAGTCCGATGCCGATGACGGTGTTGATGGTGGAAGATGAAAATGGCAATATTGTTGAAGCGGAATACTTTCCGAATAGCAACGAAAATATCCACAGACCAACAAGCTCCAGCTCCAGGCGCTTCACCCCTTCAATTTCAAAGCAAAATTTTAAGGTTCCCCATCTACTTCAACGTATCACTAGACAAGAGAGACAATTGAGCCGAATTCAGCAGGACCAGGTACGAAGAACTGAAGAATATAAGGAAATTGAGCTGAAACTTCAGTCGGGGAACTTCAAGTTGCAAAATCAAATCAATGCAATTCGTAGGGAATTTTCTCAGACGTCGGAAACAATGGGATTGGAAGTGAGCTTGCTGAATACGAGACTTTTTCATGTTGAGCAAAGGCAAGCCCAAACCAGGGACAGTGTCGAGTCCGAATTTCAGGCGCTGAGGAATGTGATGGCTTTAGTCTGTGACAGCATTAACAGAATGTAAGTTTAATCCAAATGGTACTAACGTATATCGTCTGTGAAAAACCAAAATGACTCATATATATATACATTTTTAGCTAGAAACAATACCCACTATCTACAAAAATATTCAAATATGTCTTGAGAGCATTTAAATACTACATTTTACATTTTTCAAACACATGGAATTAAAACAATTTGCACCTTTTCGAAAACATGGAAGTAGGGCATTTTGCACCTTTTCAAAAACATGGAGTTGGAACATTTTGCACCTTTTCAAAAACATGAAAATAGAACATTTTAGGTTTTTCAAAAACATGAAAATAGAACATTTTAGGTTTTTCAAAAACTCCTAATTAATATTTTACGCATGTTTCTCATTTTGATTTTATGACATGACATAGCTCATTTTGATTCTAGTTTAAATTGGAAATGGGTCATTTTAGTTCTTCACAGACAATATAGTTATTATAATGAGATATTGCACCAACGTGGTATAGTTATTTTTACTAGATACTAAAAACTAATGTTAAGCTACCTACTACCTACATACATATTTAATTGATCCCCAGTCCCCAAAAGTTCACAGTTAAGCAGTAAGAATTATATATTATTAAAATATTTGAATGTTTTATTTTACTCGGCCTTCTTTTACTTGAGCAGAGAGGAGCGTAACGGAGCTGAACAGGCATGTCTATATCGCGGACAACAACAGCAACAATCGTCATATTCGCAGTGTCAGGATCCGCAGCAGTCGCCATATTCCCAGTTCCAGGATCCACTTGTAACATTTTCAGACGAAATAGCTGAGAGTCCAGCTCCAATTCCAGCTCCAGTGGCTTCATCTTCATCAACGGAAACGATATCTCCGGTCACGGTGCAGTCGAATCGTGTCGAATGTCCGGTTTGTTCTAAGACACTGTCCAAATATTATGTACGAAATCACATTAAAAACTTTTGCAAGAAACGATTCGTTTCTTAATCATTGAGGGAGAGTGGTGATGTAACTAACATTAGAAAGCCTAGACACTGACAGATGGGTGAAAATGCAAATATCGTCTGTGAAGAGCCAAAATGACCCATTTCCATTTTTAGCTAAAAACAATGTGTACTATCTATAAAAATATTGAAATGTGTCTTGAAAGCATTTAAATAGAACATTTTACGCTTCAAAAACATGTAAATAGAACAATTTCAACTTTTCAAAAATATTTAAATAGAACATTTAAATTGGATATGGGTTATTTTAGTTCTTCACAGATGATGTCAAATTCGTACTACAGAAAGGGCGAACGAAATGTGAGCCTAAGTATACTATAAAATATGATGTACTAGCTTTGTAATTTGTCAACATTTTTAGCAGTCGGAGTAAATGTACTAATTACATGGAAAAAGACTTTCAATAAAATTTTAAATTACAAGCGTGACGTTTCTAAATTTCAAATTATTAGAATCAGTTTATTAAGTTCTAAATATTATTATGAAACGAGAGTGAATAATACATTGAGTTGCTCGAAAAACTTTTAAGCTAATTGTATACATATCGTCTGAGAAGAACCAAAATGACCTATTTCCAATTTAAGCTGGAATCAAAATGAGTTATGTCACAAAAACAAAATGAGAAACATGCGTAAAATGTTAATTACGAGTTTTTCAAGTGTAAATTGTTCCACTTTAATGATTTTGAAAATTGCAAAATGTTCTATTTTAATGATTTTGAAAATTGCAAAATGTTCTATTTGCATATTTTTGAAAAGTGTAAAATGTTCTATTTAAATTCTTTCAAGACATATTTCAAAATTTTTGTAGATAAGTAGTGCCTATTGGTTTTAGCTACAAACAAATGGATATGGTTCATTTTCATGTTGGTTCTTCACAGACGATATGAAATTTGTATGTGCTACTGGCGCTTTTATTTTATGCAAGTGCAAAATAAACAAAAACAATTTACACTGTTTTGAAAGCACAAATTAACAGCATTACATTTTTTTTAATGTCTCTATTTAATTGTGTAAGTAATTCAAAGAATGAGACAGGTGTAAGTAATTACTTATAGATATAGGTTTTAACCAACCTAATATTTCCGTATCAGCTACAACCTACAACAGCTACACACTCACTAAATTTAAATTTAAGATACAAAAAAATCATTCAGAAAGTAGAAATAGGTACAATCCATTTATGTAAGGATAAAGTCCTTGCATCGATGGGACCAAATCTTATTAATATTATATAGCAATTTTATTCAACTAGAACTAAGGTACATTTAGAATAACTTAAATTTAAGTAGCGAATACTACTACAAATATATTATAGAATTATTTTATTTGACCATGTCATATGATAGAGATCGACATCGCTATCGCTGTGACACACAATTTGAGGTCTTCTCCTAGTTTTGAGTCAACCCCTGGAATAAATCAAAGTTATTGTAGCAAATGCTGCTGTTGATGTTGCTGATATCAATTTTGTCACTTTCACTCTGCTCCTTCTCCTTGTGACTATGGTCGAAATGTCTTTGTAAATTAGCTTTTGAGAAAAATTCTTTGCCGCAAGCAGAGCAAAGAAAAGTTTTCTTCGTCCCGTTGTGAATCTTCTCATGTCTCCGGAGCGTTAATGCGTTCATGAAGCCCTTCCCACACTCCGCACACATCAGCTCATTCGGCTTCTTCATACACCAGTGTTTCTTGTGATGTTTTAATATACCTGGACTTTTGTATTTCCGATGACACGTATCACACTCAAAAGGGCTCTCCCCCTGATTGTGCTGGGCCAACATGTGACCCTTGAGTCTCCCCAGGTAAGGGGCTCTGAAGTCACACAGATCACATTTGAAGCGTAGATCCCCGTTATGGACCATGATATGAACTTTTAAACCATTTGCACTAGTAAAGATTTTGTCACAAATGTTACATTTTAATGGATTCAAATTCAATTCCGGATGTAGTGTTTGGTGTATCTTGAGAGCGTACGGAGTTTTAAATGATTTTCCACAGACTTCACAAACACAGGGACGCTCATTTTTATGTGCTTGAAGATGGAGCTCGTAGGGATGTCTCGAGTGGTAGCACTTTCCACACGTGTCACACTGATATCTCTTCTCCCCATGGAGATTCACCGTGTGACCTTGGAGGGAGGCTCTGAGGGCGAATGTAGCCGGGCAGAAATCACACGCGAAGGGTCTTTCACCTGTGTGAGTGTTCCCATGATCCTTGAACTCTGACGCACGGGAGAATTTTTTACCGCAGACGTGACATTCGTAAGGGCACTTGATCCCTTGGTGAACTACTTTGATGTGCTCGACCAACTTGAATTTTTTGAACAATACTGCGGAACAGCCTGCTACTGGACAGTGTTGACGCTTTCGGCCTTTCCGTCCTACACAAAACATACAAGAAACAACGTAAATTAACATTCAGAATTCAACAGTGTACTAATTCAGACTTCCAAATTACACACGTGTTCTTCAATATATTAGAACGTCGTAGCTTTTGAAGTGTAGAAACAAGCCCCATTTTTTAAAACCAAAATAACAAAATACATGAAAGTAGCTTTAGCAATTCTGTGTACGTATCTTTCATTTTTTAAATATTTCTAATTAATTGTATTTTAAGCTAAAAAAAATAACCATGTATCTACTACTTATGTACTGTATTTTGTTTGCCCTTTAAAAAATGTGTTATTAGTTACAAAATTATTTAATGTCCTGCGGAAAAACGATATATTATTATCTTATTAATTATATACAAACATAAATAGTACATCCCCTTACCATCATCAATCTCATCAAACGCTAAATCTGGAATACGTTCAACTGGAATTTCTAAATCTTTCACTCCATATCTGGCAATCTGTTTGTTGTATTTTTTCCAAAGTATGCTATTTTCAGCCTTGTTTTTATTTTTCACTGAAAATGTTGTAGGGATGAACTGGGGGAGTTTACCAAAGCTGGAAAAAGTACTAAAATGTCAAAGTAAAAAATAATCTTAATTATTTTTATATTTTTACACATGTTAGCATAATGTTCATAAATTAGAAATCCAAGAATTATTTTTTATAAAAATTTTTTTTCAAAGCAACCATTGCTAATAATGATAAAGTGACGCACATTTCTCTTGACTTGGCTTTGGAACTCTTAGAATTGGATTTATTCCTACGCGCTGAGTTAGAATTATGACCCGGAGTGTAGTTGTCGGAGTCATCAGAATCAGAATCAGGAGATGAATTGCCTTCAATTTCATTATTACTATCACGTTCACCCTGGCCCTGGCCTCCACTGGTACCGGGTGACTCCATGGCTGTTGGATCCGATTTATTATTCTTCACTTTCCTGCCAGGTCCCGGGCTCTTTGTAGTTTTTCTGAGGGCTGGATCCTTTTTTGTTTTTCCAACAGCTGATTTTGATTTTGGAAAGCAAATATTGGTAGCAAGAGATTTCGTATTTTTTTCTACACTAGACACTTTTGACGAGGTAATACTGTCGCTAAATTTTTTGCTTCGTGAAAATCGGGCTCTATCTGTCTCGTCCTCGGCCCCACTAGAATCTCCTTCGCTCATATAATTATCCAAATACAACGTGGCATCAAAATTCTCATCACTATCAGAGCCTATGCCGTCCATGCCATCGTCAACTCCGTCTTCGTCGTCTTTTTTAACAGAAGCAGTCTCAAGAACGTCAACGGTCTCAGTGACACTACCAGAACTAGAACCGGGGCCAGGACCGGGACCAGAAGAACGGAAAAATTCCGTATCTGCGATGACATTCGAAACCATTTCGTGATGGCTTCTTTGATTTTCGTCCAAATCTAAATTGGGCAAAAAAAAAAGAAAATATAGATCATTTGGCATCAATCATCAATGAATACAAATCTGCGACGGACTGATGAGTAAATTTTTAAGGACGTAAGTTGATTTTTCCTAAATTAATTAAACAACACACTACTACCATTTAAATACATTATTTAACAAACAAAATGAAACTGATTGGCTATGATCTACTTTCAACCTTTCAATTGTGAATATAACATAATTAAGTACAAATATGGCAAGTAAACATTAGTTGTTAGTTTAGATACGCTACAATTTCAGAATAATGTCCGCCAGTTGTTGGTCGTATTTTCTAAATTAAATAAATTAATGATCTTACATTTAAACACTCGTCTCCTTTTTTCCTGTTGATTCTGATTCAGACTTGAAATTCCAATACTGCTGCTGGATGCTATATTTGATGCCGAGTTGGACTCAATTTTCATGTTTTTACAACAAATCTTCATACTATTATACAAATCCATTTTTAACTTGGAAATATTTTCCATTTTTTGGTGGCATTCTTTACAATAGGAGCTCTTGCTGACAATCGAACATATTTTAGGATGGTTCAAATTAAAAATATCACAAAAGGTCTCAGTCCATTTTTCTTGTCCTTCTGGCTCTGGATGGTCAGGATCAGGATCAGTGTCGGTAGCTCCCTTAACTCGTATTTTGGAGAAAGTATTTTCACTGCCACAAATGAAACAGGTGATTAAAGTCATTTCTGTTTTTACTGGAGATGATGGAATTTCAGCAGGTACGGACATGATGGTTGGGTTTTCCATTTCCATCTTAATTTGTGCCACTCACTCTCAGTCTGTCAGCTCCGAATTTTAATGTCTTGATATTAAATTAACTTTTAATTGGACTTGCTATTAACATTTTAAAATTAATTGAACATTTTATGTCTGTTTATTTTCAAATTCACACACAGCTACTTAATTTTAAGTATACTGACTTTTTACAGGATACGGTCAACAGAACAGCCCCTCTGAAGTTTTTAGACGATAGAAATAGATTTTTAAGAAACGGTACGCAGAACAAGTACCACAAGTTCTCACTACGTGTAGTTAGCTTACATAGGAGAATCATACAGACAAGTTGCGAAAGTTTGTTGCAAAAGTATGAAGTCTTTTACTTCATTGTTAATTAATATTGTTTTTTAATTATTTTTTGCCTTTCCCTATAATAAAAGAAGCACAAAGACGCTATTGCAATTAGAACCGAAGTTAATGATGCAAATGTACCTAACGTTATCACTGCCCTCAATCCCATTTAATGTTTTTAATTGTTTTCCTTTCACCCAAATTTTTTTTATTTAAATAAACTTGACACTCTCTGACACTTAAAATCATATATTCGTTCAGATAATTTGTATGACTAAACCTAATCTGCACTCGCAGTGGCATGAATAATTTTAATATTATCAACGGGACAATCCCCTCGATCCGTCTCAACGGCTCCGATCCTCTTGACAACTTGCATCCCAGACTTAATCCGTCCAAATATGGTGTGCTTCCCATCTAACCACTGAGTAGGAGCGAGTGTGATGAAGAACTGGGAACCGTTCGTGTTGGGCCCTGAGTTGGCCATGGACAAAATCCCTGCTCCAGTATGTTTCAGATTCGGATTAATTTCATCTTCAAAAAACTTTCCATAGATTGATGCACCTCCTCTACCAGTGGCCGTCGGATCTCCTCCTTGAATCATAAAATTGGCGATGATTCGATGAAAGACTGTGTCACTGTAGTATCCTCGACGGGCCAACTCGGCAAAATTTCGACAGGTCATCGGAGCATGTTCCCAGTATAATTCCACTTCGAAGCTTCCCATCGACGTCGAGAATTGGACTGTGGAAGGGCGCCAATTTGGATCCGGCATGGCCATAATGAATGATGAATTTTTATTTATTTTGTTTTGTTATTTTTGAGACGTTTCAGAGCAATAATCCACAAAATATTTTCAGGGAAAGATGATTTGAATTCTTAACTGCACTAATCGTCAATCGTGAGAGTCTTGTTTCTTCAACTATGTATTACTATGTAACTTAAAAAGTAATTAATTCAATCAAAGTTTTTAGAATTAATTACTCAGCACTGAAGAGTGCCGTTTTGCAACTTTTTATTTTAGCTGTAGTTAGGCAGAACATAAAAGAATATTTTATTTTTTAAGTTCGATGTGGTAAATTCCTATACCATCAACCAACCATGAAGCCCGGTCCGTTAAAAATGAAAGCGAAAACCTCAAGAATAAAATCGTATTTTTAAACGGAAAATCCCACCAGCACAGTGCCCACCACGCTTTTTTTTACTTTAACATCTCCCGCCTCTAAATTCAAACAACGCCCGCGAAGAAAAAAGTGGAATTTGAATCCATTAATAATATCCAATAGGCTTTATTACAAATCTGTAAAGTAAATCTTAAAAGTTAACTTTCTTTTTTAAGTATGTAAATATACGGACACGGACGGACGTCAAATTAATTTAAATGTAAATATGTAATTTAAATATAAATTAGTCAAAGTCAGTATATGAAGGGAAATTATGGAGTTATTTCTGTGTTACCTGTTACAATAATTACTTAGTTCTAATACTTACCCTTCTTTCAACTTTAAGTACTTAAAAGTAGTTACTTACTAGTTAGCTTTTATTTTAACCTTTTTTTTACCTATTGCTTTGCTACCTCTGGACCATTACCAGGACCTGTTGGTCTAACCCTTCTGCCTGTCTATATGAATAAATAATTTGAAACAAGGTAATAATTATTTTGAGATTCAAAATTTTTAAAATAGTGCATTCAAATTCTGTAAGTTAGTATTTTTAGTTTGCATTGTTTACTTTCGTAATTCGTTAATAAAATGTATGCGTTGAACTGCTTACAAAAGTCACGCTCTTGAGTATTAATACATTAATATACGTAACCTATAACATATATACATAATATAAATGATTGTACTAATTATTGTTATTTTTAACTTTTGTATAGCATATAGGAAAGGTTTATGCCTCAATTAGCTTTGTTGCTGTTCCTGATGTTGTCAAAATAAATCGAAAATTGATGAAAAAATGGAAGAAATAGAAAATGCCATATTCCCTGTGAAGCCAACAGAGCCATTAGAATCCGAATGCTGTGGCACGGGCTGCACCCCCTGCGTTTTTGACATCTACAAAAAGCAACTAAGGAAATGGGAAGAGGACTGCAACCGAATCAGAGATAATGAAGCTCCTTCAGAAACCGACACCGAAACCGGTCTTGAAGGATCAGCATTCCATGACCAATTAACACCAGAAAAATATTTACATTTCAAACTATTGGATATTATCTCGGATACAAGTACAAGTAACATTTATCGTTTTGATGCTAGCCCATCGTCTTCTTCTTCCCCTACGCAAGGGGAAGATGAATCTTTATCGTCTCCTGTGATTAAATCTCGTCATCCTCATCGTCGTCGCCCTTCTGGTCCGCCACCCATTGAACTGGGTCAACACGTTGTGATTAAGATAGGGAATGAGGCGAAGCAATACACAGTCCTGGATGTAAATAAGCTACGTGATTCAGACGACGACACTGATTACTATTTTTATTTCGATATTTTAATTAAAATATATCCCAAAGGATCTTTGACTCCTCTTATAAATGCATTAAAAGTCGGGGATGAAGTCAGTATACGTGGCCCATTTGGTAAAGTCGTCAAATTAGGAGTCAATACTTTTAGTAATATTATTATTTTAGCAGCTGGAACTGGGATCGCCCCAATGTACAGACTCATTGAGTCTATAATAAGGAATGACGATGATGATACTCGAATTAAGTTAATTTATTGTAATCGCTCTGTAAATAATATTCTTTTAAAATCTAAGATACAAGAGTGGTCCTCATTTTGGAATTTTAATGTCTCCTACTTCCTCTCAAGGAATGGAGGGCAGGATAGTAATATTTCCTATGGGATGAAGAACCACGTCCGTTTGAGACGATTTGTCAAAGCGGATTTTATTAAAGAATGTCAAAGTTTGATTCAGAAAAATAGTCAAAATGGAAAAGGCTGTAGCAGCAGATTTTTCGTGTGTGGTACCAAGTCATTTGAGAAAGATATGATTAATTATATGTCCCAGTTTGGGCTGAATGATTGTGATTATCATGTATTTTAAGTACCAATATTTTTTTTAGCAAAGATTACTTTTATTCTATATCAGTTAGCATAATGTAACCTAAGTTAATGTCTATTGACTGAAACCGTAAATAAATAAAAATTTAAAACAAGAATTATGTAGCATTGAACAAAATATCAAGAGCTTTTTGGCAAAACGGGTCAAGTCCATCAAAGCAAATTTTACAGGAATAACGAATAATATAAGCGTGGCAGGATTATTTTTTCCAATTAATTTTTTTCTACAGGTACTGTAACTGACGAAGCGTTATTACAAGCGGTTTCATAAATCTAGACTGACTCTGGAATTTTTTAGAAAATTTTCAAAAATTCTAATTTGTGGACTTTTTCCGTTTTGCCTCAAAATCAATAACTTAACATGGAGGAAAAAGTCCGTGAGATGAAATTTTAATCGTTTTGAGTGAAACCAAACTTTTTTTAACTTTTAAACTTTTTCGGGCATTAAAAAATTTACGCACGGCAATTATTGTCTTCTACAAACTACGAAAACGCTCAAAAACCAAAAAATCAGAAATGCATGTTTTAGGTGGACTTATCCGATTTTGCAAAAAATCATTTAATGGACTTATCCCGTTTTGCCGAAAACGAAATTCTGGCTATTTTCATAAGAAATCAGTAGGGAAGACTGTCAATATCAACATCGGGTACTCTGCCGGTGGGAACGCGATAGAAGCACTGCCCCGTCGGCACCATCTCATCAAAAAATCCGCAATGTCGTAAATAGAATAAATTCCCTCCATCCTGACCATTATTGGCACAACATCCCCCAGCAAAGTCCCGTCTCCCCGCCTTGGACGTTGCATCCCCCGTAAAATGTGCTTCCAAACACTCCACCCACTGTCCGTAAGAATCCCTCGCCCACTGATTCCCAAAGTAAGCCACCCGCTCACAGTGCCCTTCACTCGGCTCAAAATTCTCCAGGAAGGAATGAAAATCACTCAGATACTTGCTCACTTTGGGCTTCCGAAAACTAGCGATTAATTCCCACTCCGCCAAGTCAAATCTCTTGAACCAGGCCGTGTACAGTGTATTCTCCGAGTCCAATGGTTTGGAATGGAGTAAAAATTTGTAAGTATTCCCAGCCACCCAGTTGAATTTGAGGAAGGACTGCCCTCCAGAGCCCTCATTTCCAAAGGTGCCCACATGGACATCCGGACCTTTCTTTAGTAATTGAACCCGGTAGTCCTCAGGGATGTCACAGGGGTTATCCGTATTGCACTCGCTCCAAATTGAGAAAAGAACTCGCCGCTCTGACGGCCCATTCACCTGCATCCCAAAATATCCTCCAGAGAATCCACACGCCATGGCATAGAGACCCACTGCATCGGAATTAGCTGGAATAGTCACTTCGTTGTAGTAGTACTCAATCTGCCTATGAGCTTCTCCAGGGACCGGGTATCTTAAATGGACGGAGGGTCCTCGACGACCGAAATAAGCTTCTTCCGACACATTAAAAATTATATCATTGCTTTGGATGGTGTGGGATACAAGGAGGTGGCTCACGTCCGCGAATGTGTTCCCGGTTCGGTTTATCCCTTGCAAATTGAGACGGACGTAGCCGGACTGGACCACGTCCCGATGTCCAATCCAAATATTTTGAAATTCTCCACCCATGGCATCTGGAATGTGGATCTCGTTAGAATTGCAGGGACAGAGTAAGGGCTGGTCATCCCAAGAGAAGCGGAAGGAGCTTTGGCATCTCTTTTGGACCCGGAGTCGGAGGGTCACGCCGATTCGGTCCGGTTCACTTAGGCGGAAGAAAATTGTCCATACTGTTTGAGGGGAGGCCCAGTTTTCGAAGCCGCGGCAGTGACAGTGGTTACTTGTATCGTTGGCTGTCGTAAAAGCATTTCCACATATTGGAATTTCCTGTAATTAATACAGTTACAAGTTAGCAATATTTAATATTTTACTAAAAAAAAAATAAAAAAAATAAAAAAATTTACCATGTAGCAGAAAAGCAGAATTTACCTTAATAAGAGTGCTGGGTGATGACAAGTCTTCTGTTTCCGAAGTATTATTAGTAGTGCTAGGGCCAGGGCCAAGGCCAGGTCGAGTGTCAGTGTCAGGACTGATGCTTTCCACAAAATTAGCCCAAAGTTTTTTAAAGAATTTAGACATTTTCAAAGAGATGCGGTGAAGGTGTGGAGAATAAGATTTTTCTTCGTCGAAAATGTGCGGTCTGGATTTGGGATTTGGATTCTAGATGCAGTCAGTCAGTTGAGTCAGTGTGTTGGTCTTAAAATGTAAAAATGTGTGGGATAGAAGGTATTAAGGAATGACAGTATATGGGAGGTTTGTACTTAAATACATGCATATGGATGTAATTTTATCTTCTTGGATGTGGCCGCTTTATAGCTTCAGATGATGTGGTGTGGGATGCATTGCAAGAAGTTCAATGTCAGATCAAGTGTTATTTATGCAAATAGGTATGTACGTCTCTAACGTTCATCTCCGTACAGAGAGATCTCAAGGCCAACGTGTTTGCCTTCTGGCTCATTGTTGCATGTACACTGCATTTGTAGATACTGCATAATAGCATACACAGAACATAATTCAAAAAACACATAAGTACTCAAATAGGCTAAATTCACCCCTTTTTCGGCTTCGGTTTTCTACATGCATAAGCTGCAGTGTGTTAATATATTATTATTATGGTGATCAGTAATAATTCCAATGCAGACGTTTTCCCGCAGAAACAGATTCTTCCCAAACAAAGACATAAACTACATCGTTTATGAAAAATTAAAATTACCCATTTCCATTATTAGCTAAAAACAAAGTGCGCTATCTACAAAAAAATGTCATGGTCTTGAAAGCGTGTAAATAGAACATTTTACACTTTGAAAAAAATGTAAATAGAAAATTTTGCACTTTTTTGAAGCGTATAAATAGGACAATTTGCTATTTTTAAAAATGTGCAAATAGAACAATTTTCACTTCTCAAAAACTTGTAAATAGGACATTTTACGCTTTTAAAAAACACGAAGTTAGAACATTCTGCACCTTTTCAAAAACATGGAATTAGAACTTTTTCCACTTTTTTAAAACGTGTAACAATTTTCACTTTTCAAAAACTCATAATTTAACATTTTACGCATCTATCTCAATTTAGTTTGTTTTGACATACAGCTCGTTTTAATTCTAGCTTAAACTGGATATTATGAGTCATTTTGATTCTTCACACAGATGACTAATAATACTTAACTTATGCAAATTGATTCGTTTGGTTGCAGAACCTTTAAAATATTAATAGTGAGGAATTTTATAATTTATTACAGTTATAATTGACTTATTTTGTGACATCACAATCATAATATATTATGCTCATGCATCAGTGCTGAAACGAAAGGATGTTATACCGATAGTAAAGTTCCATATTATTAAAGTTATAAAAATCCATGTTATTAGTGTAGGATAATTGAATTGATGCTTCATGGCAGCTTCGTAATAAAGTGACAATCGTAATAAAGTGAATGGTTGATTGCTAAATACCTGTTTTTTTTTAAGTTCCAACACAAATTAACCTAGAAATGGCATATTAAAGGGAATGGCGAACTAATTAAATGGCTAATTAATAAATTAACGGCAATATGTTCCTGACAGGAACAAACAACGGGGATTTAATTTTAGCGTAGTATTATATAGGTCATTTTACTACATTATTCACTAATACTTACTAACATCTATTCTTTAAAACGCAACAAGGGGTCTTTCATACAAGATGACATTAAAATTCCATTATTTCCCCCTCGTCATCAGCTTATAACCAATGCACTTGCTAATTTCGCTCTTAGGAAAATGTGTTGGCCCTTAAAAGGGCCTTTGGTTTGTCGGATATTTAATGGCTTAAAGCTTAAGCACGTTCTCCCCGGATACGTCTGGCCAACTGGATGTCCTTTGGCATGATGGTGACACGCTTAGCGTGGATGGCGCACAAGTTGGTGTCTTCGAAGAGACCGACCAAGTAGGCCTCTGAGGCTTCCTGGAGAGCCATGACAGCAGAGCTCTGGAACCGCAAGTCGGTCTTGAAATCCTGAGCGATTTCTCGGACGAGACGCTGGAACGGGAGCTTGCGGATGAGGAGCTCAGTGCTCTTCTGGTAGCGACGGATTTCTCGGAGGGCCACGGTACCGGGACGGTAACGATGGGGCTTCTTGACACCTCCGGTGGCTGGGGCACTCTTACGAGCAGCCTTCGTGGCCAGTTGTTTTCGGGGAGCCTTTCCTCCGGTGGACTTACGGGCAGTTTGCTTTGTACGAGCCATTGCTTTGTTAAGGTTAAGAAGTTTGAGGGTTGTATACGGGATTGCAGTGAAATTTACTGTCTGACGAAAATGGAATTCGCTGCGTGCTTATATGGGTGGTTGGTCGAGTAACTTTTGCTGACACGAGTAAGAAATACACATTTTAACATTACAGCGGTGCGGTGGTGGGATATCTGTTATTTGTTTGGAAAATTTAGCACAGTTATTGCAACAGGGGATCGTCCGTACATGGTGTCATGGATGATATGACGTTTTTATGCTAAGCACACCAACTCTAGCAATAGAATGCCAACTTTTGAAAATTTACTTTTTACAGGGAGAGGTTTATAAGACGTACCCACTTATTTAATGACATCATTTACGGACGATTCCTGGCAGTACTGTTGCACAGCTCAGTATACAAACCTGAACCATCATTTTCTTAATTAAAATAGTATATTACTAAATTTAACTAACGATAAGTATAAATGGCAGCTTTTAAAAATCCCTGCCACTACCCTGACCCTGCCAAAAAGCCTATTTTCCACACTGAAATATCGTAATTCTATCATTGCATTGTAAACGCGTCTCCTGGTATTGGCAAGTACTTGATTGATGGTTACATTTTAACAATATAAAAATAATATTTGGTTGAAACTTGAGTTTATACTACCGTGTATAAAACTGCTACTGAAATACACTTAAAAAACTAGTTTGCACCTAGAACTAGAACAAAGTAATTCAAAAATCCATGCTTACCAACTCTAGTAAGTTACAACAGCATTTCATCGCAATTTTTATAAATTAAATATTCCTTCAAAATATCGAGATGAATATCATTCAATAATTAAATTAATTAGACCCTCGCCCTCAAAACGGGACGGGTATATCTAAACATGTATTTAGCTTTTAGTACTGTTGTTTCCTCCTAGAACTTCATTAAAATCAATAAGTTTTAACAGAGATTTTGTGCATTATGAAACATCCTGCGAGCATTTTTGTAGCGCATTAAATAACATTGCCCGGTGCCGGTCTAGTAATTTGCTGATGTAACATGTAATACTCGTGGAGAAAGCATGATCAAAGTTTCCATTAATTTCGTTCGTAGGTTGATTATCCGTTCGGGTTCGGATTCGTTGAAGGTGCTACTTGTTAACTTGAGACATTTTGCAGTGACTGAAATCGGTAGCCTTATATTAAATTTAACAGATTAAGAACTTGTCTACTTGTAAGTCCCAAATAATGCTGGTCAGCTATTTTACATGAGCAATTTCTTACTAAATGGTTTAAATGCTCTCTGGAAAATGTAGTGGTCCTCAGAAGGACCATTGATGGTTTTCAAGGTAGTTATTTCGCAGCTCTAGTGGTATGGAATCTGACGAAAGTGGAATTGATCTGTATTTATATTGGCGGTAAGTCGAGTAAGATTTCGTGACACAGATTAAGAATCATTATAGGGGTTGTCCATACTTAATGTCATTGGTAGGTGGGTCTAGCCAGGTATTAAAACGGCATGCCATGCTATTATAAAGATAAGGATTTTACGCAATGTTAGTGGTGGCACCGCATCGGTCCAAAAAGTGTTATGATTTTCATGACATAATTTATGGACCATTTCTTATAACTTCAGGCAATTGAATTTCTTAGAATGTTGGAATTGGAACGGTATATTATGTATTAATATAAAATTTATTTTAATGTAACAACTGCTAACTAATCATAGCCACAACGTAATTAGCTCTCTGGAAAATATGTTGGCCCTTAAAAGGGCCGTTGGTTGTTAAGGCAGTAGAAATGAGGTCATTTATTTGGAGGAAGTGTACTTGGTGACAGCCTTGGTCCCTTCGGACACGGCGTGCTTGGCAAGTTCCCCGGGTAACAGGAGTCGGACGGCAGTCTGGATCTCCCGGGAAGTGATGGTGCTCTTCTTGTTGTAGTGACCGAGACGGGCGGACTCGGAGGCAATCCGCTCGAAGATGTCGTTCACGAAGGAGTTCATGATGGACATGGCCTTCGAGGAGACGCCGGTGTCGGGATGGACTTGTTTCAACACCTTGTAGATGTAGATTGCGTAGGATTCCTTCCTCTTCTTCCTCCGCTTCTTGTCTCCCTTGTTGATGTTCTTCGAGGCTTTCCCTGCCTTCTTCGCAGCCTTTCCACTCGTCTTGGGGGGCATGGTGGAGATTTAGAGATGAGATCAAAATTCAAATTTACAAGATTCGACAACGTCAAAAGTGAGTATGATATTGGAATGGGAGATGCACTAGATTTTGTGCGGAAGGATCGAGTAACTTTTTGAAATGAAGCGAGAGCCCTTCTCTATTTTCTGATTCCTATGATATGGCTAACTGGGACTGGGCGGCAGCATTAACAAAGCTGCAGATGTTTTGTTTTCAACGCTTCGCTACCCCCCACTTTGGGGGAGGGGGGTTGACTGGTCTTGCATCTCTATCATCTATCTACATGTATTTTGAGCACTTAATATTATTGAATTAAATAATAATAATTTTTTTATTCTGCCACTGGAACGAAACTATTAAATAATTTATAACAATGTATTTCATAATAATTCATTTCATACCAGTTAAGAATTGTATTTTTGTGAGAACAGTTGTTTAGTAGATCTTTTTTTTTCACGGTCAGTACTTACTTTATTTAGTCATTTACAAAATGTATACAAGAAATCCTAAATATAATGATAATTGCTTTATAACGCCCTTATTTTAAGTAAGCTATAGCAATAACAATAATTTAGAATAAGACATATAGTATTGGGTAGGATATCTTACTACTAAATAAATTATTTAACTTTTAGAAGATCGAAGATTATATCGTCTGTGAAGAATCAAAATGACCAATATCCATTTTTAACTAAAATTAAAATGGACCATCTACAAAAAAAATACCATCATCCTGAAAGCATGTAAATAGAGAATTTTGCACTTTTCCAGAACATATAAATTGAATACTTAGTATTTTTTTATTTAAACACGTAAATATAGAATATTTTCCGCTTTTTAAAAACATGTAAATAGAGCATTTTACACTTTTCCAAAATACGTAAATTAAATATTTAGTATTTGTTTTTAAATAATCACGTAATTAGAATATTTTGGACATTTCCAAAACATGTAAATTGAACATTTTTCATTTGTCAAAAGGATGAACATAAAACATTTTGATATTATTAAGAACTCGTGACTAACATTATCTCATTTAGTATTTTTTGAAATAGCACATTTTAATTCTGGCTTAAATTGGAGATAGATCATTTTGGTTCTTCACAGACGATAATCACTATCTATGAAGAATTTCCGTTGAATTACGCGTTGACGATATTACATATCAATTAATAAGCTGAACAACAAACAAGGAATCAGCAAAATGTTCATAAATTTATTTATGCTTCTTTCTATATAGCGCATGACTAAGTAGCTCTTTGGAAAATATGGTGGCCCTTAAAAGGGCCGTTGGTTGTTAACGATGGGCTTAATAAGTATTTTCTTATGCAGCCTTCTTCTCGGTTTTCTTGGGGAGGAGGACAGCCTGAATGTTGGGGAGGACTCCTCCTTGGGCAATCGTCACTCCGGACAACAATTTGTTGAGTTCTTCGTCATTACGGATGGCGAGTTGGAGATGACGGGGGATGATCCTGGTCTTCTTGTTGTCACGGGCGGCATTGCCGGCCAACTCCAGGACCTCGGCAGCCAAATACTCCATGACTGCGGCCAAATAGACGGGAGCCCCGGCACCGACCCGCTCGGCGTAGTTGCCCTTTCGGAGGAGACGATGGATACGTCCGACGGGGAACTGGAGTCCGGCACGACTTGACCTGGACTTTGCCTTCCCCTTCACTTTACCACCTTTACCACGGCCAGACATGATGCAGTTAAAGATTTGAAATTAAGTTGAAATGTGCAAGCGAGTGCTTGTGAGCTTTGATGTGATGTACAGAGGTACACTACCTACATTCTTATAGGTGGTGGGTCGAGTAACTTTTTTAAAAGCGAGTAACTTGAACGTTTAAAGCGTAGCTTTACTAACAAAAGGATATTCCGCCGTTGACAACTTACTTAATGCGAAGATCACGAAGATGACCGCAATCACTATGCCCCAAAATGCAATTTGATTTCTTTTAAAATACTTTAATAAAGATTCATACAAAGTAAGTTATAGTAATATATGTACGTAAAGTAAAGAGTAGACTGCATTATTAGACCATTTAACTGGGATCGTCCATAAATGATGTTATTGGTATTGTTAGTGGGTCTTGTCGGGTATTGGTGCGACTCCATGGTAAAGATAACGAGAAAAGAGAAGAATTTAAAAAGTTAATTGTAAGCTACACTATTAACTATTGGAGTCCATATCGTCTCGGTGAAGAACCAAAATGACCCATAATATCCAATTTAAGCTGGAATCAAAATGAGCCATGTCATAAAAACAAAAGATGAGAAACATGCGTCAAAGGTTACTTAAGGGCTTTTGGAAAGTGGAAAATGTTCTATTTACATGTTTTTGAAAAGTGGAAAGTTTTCTATTTACCTACATGTTTTTGAAAAGTGTGAAATGTTGTATTTACATGTTTTTGAAAAGTGTAAAATGTTCTGTTTACATGTTTTTGAAAAGTGTAAAATGTTTTATTTAAATGCTCTCAAGACATATTTGATTATTTTTGTAGATAGTTTATATTGTTTTTAGCTAAAAATGGATATGGGTCATTTTGGTACTTCACAGACGATATTGCACAACAAAATGCTTTTCAGCTTCAAAATATCTAAAATATGAGCATCTCATTTTGGTACCTACTTTTTAGGTAAAAGGTGTTTATTGTGTAGGTGGGTGTCCCCATTCCCTCATGATATCCATAATGAGTGCAAGACGATTTTAAATTAATTAATACTTTAAGTTAAGGAGTATTTGATTTGGCTTATGTTTTCGAGATTGAACACATTTGTTTTGTATTCATAATTTGTCCTTTTAATAATTAAACGGATAAAATAAGGCATGCTACATATATTATAAGGTGAATCGTATGGAATGGTGCATAAAACCGACGAAGTTTCAATAAAAAAACGACTTTACAATTCATTATTATTATTGCATGAAAACAACGTAGAATAGGAATGTTATACGTAATCTCATATTGCGCGTAATTTGTGGATGCAAGAGATCAGCATCTTCCTTTTCATTAGTTTTATGTATTCTTTCGTGATCATTAACTTTGGACTCTGGTGACCTATGGAGAGACGAGAAATTCGATTTAAGATCTAGTCTGTCTCCGGTTCCTTCACTTACTTTTAGTTTAATAATACATTAGTAATAATTGCTCTCTGGAAAATGTGTTGGCCCTTAAAAGGGCCGTTGAGTTTTAAACAGTTGCGTTGCTACGGAGTTAAATTACTTAACCTCCGAATCCGTACAGAGTACGTCCCTGTCGTTTTAAGGCATATACGACGTCCATAGCAGTCACAGTTTTCCTCTTGGCGTGTTCCGTGTAGGTGACAGCATCCCGGATGACATTCTCAAGGAAGACTTTGAGTACACCACGGGTCTCCTCGTAGATGAGACCGGAGATACGCTTCACACCTCCACGTCGAGCCAATCGACGGATGGCGGGCTTCGTGATACCCTGGATGTTATCACGGAGCACTTTACGATGACGCTTGGCGCCCCCCTTTCCAAGACCCTTTCCTCCCTTGCCTCGGCCAGTCATGGTGTTGATTCAGGTGAATGAGATTGTGCAGATTTTCAGAATGGTAGAAAGAATGTTGAATGATGAGATTGGGTTCAGTCATGTTTATATACGAGGCGGACGAGAGGCGAGCGGACGTAAGAGAGGGAGCTGTCACATGTATGTAAGTAGGTACTTTGGACCTGAGAGCGTGCAACATAATAACTTCGTCATCTCCAGCTTCCAGCTTCTTGTTTATTTCCACAGGTAAAATGCCATCTAGCTATGTATATGTTGTATGATTGTATGTATAGGATTTTTTATTTTTTAGTTCTATAAAGTATTTTAAAGGAAACTTTAACTTATTCGTACTGTGCAGTTGTGTGAACTGTGAATACTATTTGCTTGAATAAATTCTGAGCCGGAATTATGCATGGGCTATAATAGGGAAGCAAAATTGAAATGTTCGGAGTATACAGGATACGTAATATATGAATTCACATTAATTATAATTTATTATCGTTTAAAATAGTATATCGTCTATGAAGAACCGCAATGACCCATGTCCATTTTTAGCCTAATACAAAATGCACTATCTACGGAAACAATTAAAATAACATGTTTTCTAGAAAGCATGGAAATAGAACCTTGGGCATTTTTCAAAAAAACATATACATAGACTATTTTGCGCTTTTCAAAAAACATGTAAATAGACACTTTTGCACTTTTCAAAAAACATGTAAATAGACTATTTTGCGCTTTTCAAAACACTATTAAATAGAATATTTTGCACTTCTGATTCTGAAAAACATGTAAATATGACATTTTTTACACTTTTGAAAAACACTTGAATAAAACATTTGTACCTGTTCAAAAACGTAAATAGGACATTGTTACCTTTTTAAAATCTAGTAAATATAGTACGTAATATGCTCATTTTAGAAACTCGTTATTAGCATTGTAAGCATGTATCCTCCTACTTGTATCTATCCTACTGTATTTTTTGACATGACTCATTTTAATTCTATAAGTATGTATAAATTGGAAATGGAAAAAATGGGAAATTAATTAATCTTATGAAAACAATTGGGGGGCTATAAGAGCCAGGGCAAATGAGCAACTTTACTTAAGTGCACGGTGAATAAAATTATTATTGTTTATTTTTATTATTACATAATATATAGTATATAGGTATGTATATTGGTAAACGGACTTTTCCTACCCGGAATTTTCCTACCCGGACTATTCCTACCCGGATTTTTCCTACCCGGACTTTTCCTACCCGGACTTTTCCTACCCACGACCTTACCTAGGACTTTTCCTACCCATGACCATGAAACAAAAAACAAGTATTACTATTTATGAGTGTACCGTAATAACGCGGCAGTGTCACACGAGTGTATTAAATTATTACTTATTTAAGAATAAATACTTCATTCAAATAAGGTTTTATAAATAATAGCGACTATTGTCTTTAATTAATTATGTTAATTTACGTAAACTATCCCTAACATTAAAACTGAAAAAGATGGTGTAAGACAACACTCAAAAGTATTACATATAATATATAATCTACATGAATTGATAAAGGACGAAAGAACAGCAAAAGATATAGGTAATAACGTTGTATTCTGTGGGTATATCTTTGTGCGATGTATAGTTTCTTTTTTTGTACATGGGTAGGAAAAGTCCTAGGTTAGGTCGTGGGTAGGAAAAGCCCGGGTAGGAAAAGTCCGGGTAGGAATAATCCGGGTAGGAATAGTCCGGGTAGGAAAAGTCCGGGTAGGAATAATCCTACAACCATGTATATTAATTAGTAATTAGTAATTATGTATTTTGAATCGAGCATTGTAAAACTTATAGCGCATAATCACAAGAAATAAAAATAAAATTCGTGCTAAATTTTAAAGTTGTGAAAATAATAAATTATTATTATTATGTCATTTTAATTGGGACTTTTCATAAAACTGTGACTCATCTACCTTGTGTAGGGGTCAAGACAGACTCACTAATTGTCGATGATTTGGATCCCAGGTGCTGGGATTCTGATAAATCCATGGATGTAACATTGCCAATAGAAATGAGTAAACTTTTCCTTTTATATTATTTACGTTAGTACATATTGGCAGCTTTTTTATTTTTATCGATACAAGCAGCATTATAGAGGAAAGTTTTTCGCGTTGAGATTAACAGCACCAAAGTATCAGTCATGTAATGTTAAGTAAATTAAACGTTTAAGCAGTAAAGTAGAGCTAAAATACACAAAAAATATTAAAATTAAGTAAAATTCGAGAAAAACAAACGGCATAAGTTATACACTCACTAGTCAGTTACATGAAAAATAACATAAGCAAACATTGTAAGTGAAGTTAAAATATCGAATAACACCACGAAAAGTCTATATATAGGTATCCATCCTTATGAGTATATACTCATCAGTCACTATAATTAAGTTGTCATTAATTCGAAATTAATGTGAGAAACACATGTCAAAATATAAATCCCGATAAATTAAGAAAAAACTATATAATAATAAAATATGTTAAATCATTCAAAATGTAATAAATGCAACAAGCATATCTACAAATTTAAACTTTAAACAGCCTCAGAATTCGTCAGGCTACGGAAAGATGTTGATTTTGGGATGTCGGGTAAAATTTTGTCCGGCTGTCGGAAGAAAACCTTCCCTACCTTGACGTAGTCATCAAAGAAACCACAGTGCCTTAAATAAAACACGTTACTTTTAAAGCTGTCATAATGGAGATAGCCCGCCGCATAATCCCGTCTCCCCAGCGTCGATACGGAATCCCCACGAAACACAGCCTCCACAACTTCGAACCATTTCCCTTTGGAACTTCGGACCCACTGATTCCCGAAATAAGCTATGCGCTCGTGTATCCCTTGACAGGGCTCCAAATTTTCCAAGCAGGAGTAGAAGCCACTCAGGTAAATACTTACTTTAGGTTTCAAGAAACATGAAATTAATTCCCATTCCAGGGAGTCCGGTGTCTTGAACCAAGCTGCGTACAGAGTGTAGTCCTCGTCAATGGGTCTTGAATGAACCAAAAACTTGTAGGTGGACCCCGTCTCCCATTCATAATTCACAACGGACTGAGTTCCGGAACTCCGCTCCGCTACAATCCCCGCTCCATACTTGATCACTTTGACTTTGTACTGTTCCGGATCCTGGCTGGGGTCATCTTTATTGTACTCGTTTCGAACATAGAACACAATTTGACGCTCTCTGACCGTCGTTCCACTCACTTGAAGACTCAGGTAGCCTCCACAGAATCCAATAGCAATGGCATGTAGACCTCTAAAATCCGAGCCTGGCGGTATTGTGGCTTCACTGTAGTAGAAATCCATCTTTACCGGCCGAGTTGATGTTATTGGTGTTAGTTTAACTGGGTCTTGTTGGTTATCTAATTCAAATTCTGATGAAGGCTGCTGAGTTCGGACAGTATAGCTGAGATACACGGAGGGACCACTGCAGCCCAGGGCAGGATTTTTTGGAGAGATATTGAAAACGATCTCATTGTTCTCAATTGACGACGCTATGAGAAGATAAGCAACGTCAGCAAAGACATCCCCAGACCGGCTCACCCCTTGAAAGTTGGCTCGTACATATCCGGGTTCCGTGATTTCCCGATTTCCAATTAAGATATCTTGAAACTGCCCACCCTTGGAATCAAAGACATTGACGGCGTATTTCATGGGGTCGTCATCCCAGGAAAACATGAACGTAGTCTGGCACTTGTCCGGGATGCGCAGACGGAGACCGAGAAGAATGTTCGGCTCCGCTTTTTCAATTCGAAAGAATACAGTCCATATAGTTTCCGGAGATGCCCAATTATCAAAGCCACGGCAGTCCCTCACCTTGCTGTTATCGTCATTGTCATAGTGGGTAATGAAAGAATTGCCGCAAACAGGAATTTTCTGTAGAAATATAACGTAATTTTTTATTACAAGGGTTAAGAAAATAAGAAGTACCTATCTGAACTATTAATTTCGTATTTTTATTATTAAAAATATTATGAAAAAACATACCTTGTGAAATAGTCGAGTTCGTGTCGGGACACATTGGTCATCGTTAGCCTGTCCACGGCGATGCGGGTGAGGCTGACACTGACGAGAGCGCCTCATCCTCCTTCGCATGTGTAAAATATGTGGGAAGCAACTGCACATTTTAAAATTAGATGGTTATATTATTATGGTAGATATAATTAAGTTAAAGTTTATTATTTTCCAAAAATATTCCACTTTCTTGATTCTTGATGTTGCGTAAACTGTGACTGTGACAGTTGGTTTTATCTTAAAACGCAAGGTCCAAAAATTTTAGATTATTTGATTTTCGGTAATATCAGTAATTGGAATGTAAAAAATGAAGTTACAATTTAATCTCAGTACAAATATAGGCGCGATACAGATATTTGTGAACATAAGTTTAAACGTAAAGATTTTAGATGTGAACGTCATGCTCATGCCTACTTAAGTAATGAGTCAGAATTTGTAAATATTACGTCGTAAAGACATCCTTAAGACATAAGATAAAACATAGTAATATAACCAAATGCATGCAATATGAGTATTAAATATAGTAAATATGAACTTTAAAATGAGTAAATAGATATTTCCGAAAGTATTATGACTGTGACTGTACCATTACGGATTCAAGATAATTATGCAGCAAAATTTCATATTCAGAACCAAGAAAATGTTGAATGCTGGTTCACTTTTTTTTACATACTTCAATAACTATACAGTAAAACCTGTCCTGGACAAAGACATTACATCGTAACCGACTGATGCGGTGCTGTGGTTTTATAATGCTAATTACATAATGTCAAATTAGACAAATTATAGAATGACAATGGCAGTGATCAACATAGAGTTTAGATTTAATGTTTATGAAAGTTTTCAAGAAAGTCACACGCCAGGCCGTACATTTTCTATTTAGCCCCCTAAGGATATATTTGAATTACGTAATTAATTCTACAATATTTTTAATCAAACCAAAGAAATAAACTCCGAATATTTCAGTGCATTAAAATTGGGGGCCGTAATTAAATATTATTATATCGTCTGTGAAGAACCAAAATGACCCATTTCCAATTTAAACTCGAATCTAAATGAGCTATGCCATAAAAACAAAATTAGAAACATGCGTAAAATATTAATAATTAGGAGTTTTTGAAAAGTGTAAATTGTTCTATTTTAATGATTTTGAAAATTACAAAATGTTCGATTTACATATTTTTGAAAAGTGTAAATTGTTCTATTTTAATGCTTTTTAAAAGTGCAAAATGGTCTATTTAAATGCTTTCTTCAAGACATATTTCAATACTTTTGTAGATAGTACATACCTACATATTGTTTTTATAGGTAAAAATGGAAATGAGTCATTTCGGCTCTTCACAGACGATATTATATTAATAATGAATAGACATGGAATTCAGTACATACATTTAAGCCAGTATTAATTTTATTGCATAGTACAGATATTTTACAATAGTATATACATTAGGAAGGAACTGGATTTTAAAAATAATTTACGATAATTCTTGTCTGTGATTTTATTATTTTATTTATACTTTCAAAGAGGTTAACAAGCATTTCTCTTTATTGAATTGTGATAGTTTAAGAAGCACCTGGCTATACGTATTTTGTGACTTAATATTCCTTAAAGTCAAAGTTTTGAATGACTTTCCATTAAGTTAGTCTTTCTTCAAAGTGTCCCGACTATCTCGCACCTTCTGGAAATACCCGCTTCCCAACAGTCTGGTGAGCCTGAAAAACATGCGAAAATATAATTACAAAATCAAAATATAAGCTGGGGTCTTATCTTGTACTATAAAACGGTAATCGGACAAAGTCTCCCTGGACAAAGTCTCCCCGGACATTTTCTCCCCGGACATTTTCCCCCCGGTCATTTTCCCCCCGGACTTTTTGCCCCTATAAGTAATAGCGGGCATTTTCCCCCCAGTACTAAAATGCAACAACTGGTATGTGGTAGTTCAGTATCGTGTAAACGTGCATACTTTGAGAAGATAGCTCAATGTTGTAAGCTATAGGACTAGGAGCTTTTTTAAAGTTTTTTAACCTTGTAACTAAACATTTTTATACGATTTCAGGATATAATCGTGTAAGGAAGTTTTAGCCATATTGAGAAATAGTATAGGACATATCGTCGATGAAGAGGCAAATATAATCATCTCCATCTTGGACTAAAAGCAATTATGATCATCTCCATTTAGCACTAAAAGCAATTATGATCATCTCCCTTTGTCAATAAATACAACTAATGTGATATGTTATTGATTAGTTAAGGGTTTAGTAATTCGAAGCTAGGTACATTAGGGGTCACCCATAAATGACGTCATCAAAAAATCGCCGTTTTACGTCCTTATGACCCCCCTGTCATCAGGTTACCCGTTGCGTAAATGGTTATATTTAGCATGCAACACCATCAATATTCAAGAAGGTTGCTTAGTCATACCCATGACGTCATTTATGGGTGACCCCTTAAATTTTTTAAACTTTCAATCATGATTTATTGATGAAATAATTCATGCGGTAATATATTAATTTGATTTAATTAAATTGATTCATCAATAAATCATGATTGAAAGTTTAAAAAATTTAAGGGGTGACCCATAAATGACGTCATGGGTATGACTAAGCAACCTTCTTGAATATTGATGGTGTTGCATGCTAAATATAACCATTTACGCAACGGGTAACCTGATGACAGGGGGGTCATAAGGACGTAAAACGGCGATTTTTTGATGACGTCATTTATGGGTGACCCCTAATGTACCTAGCTTCGAATTACTAAACCCTTAACTAATCAATAACATATCACATTAGTTGTATTTATTGAAAAAGGGAGATGATCATAATTGCTTTTAGTCCGAGAAGGAGATGATCATGTTTGCCTCTTCGTCGACGATATATTTCCTGAGGTTGTAATTTTACTACTAACTGCAATGTTTACAATTTTATTATGGTTTAAACTACTTACCTTTATTTCCTAAACTTTGTAAGTTAACAATTCAGAGTTTGCATTCCATGCATTCCATTCAATTCAAAGCTTGCGGCTTAATAAAGTATATTTTGCATAGAATTTGTGAGATTATATAACATTCAGCGAGAATAAAATTACAACATATTCTTATAACCCAACATTTCATAAATCATCACTTAATCTTACGACACATAACATAATTACGAGTTTGGGGGGAAAATGCCCGCTGTTACTTATAGGGGGAAAAAGTCCGGGGGGAAAATGACCGGGGGGAAAATGTCCGGGGAGAAAATGTCCGGGGAGACTTTGTCCAGGGAGACTTTGTCCTACAACCCTATAAAACGCATGAATAATACAATTAATTGGGAAAAATGAAAGAAACAAAAAATAGTATACAAAATTCAATGCTCAAAGAGACTTACTTTGCAAACACATAGGGTTGGTAAGCACGCAGGTACAGGACGGGAATAACTGGTAGTAAAGACATCCAGGATTCATTAAGACGATTTGCCATTCCAACCAAGCATAAATGTGCGCATCGCTCCGCCGTCAATCGTCGATCCGTTTTCTGCATATCCTGATTTACTTTCTGAACGATAAAATGTTCACAAATCAAAAAAATTTGTCATACTACTGAAAGTTATACATTATTCGAGAAAGAATACGCTCTTTAAAAAACGAATAAATTAGAGTTCATTAAAAAATGTACTTCTCCAGGGTTGCTTGTGAATGCATTTGTAAGAACTCCAGAGAAAACAGGTCCAGGGCATAGCATAGTGATATCGATATTTTTCCCAAATGTTTCCACTCGCAGTCCTTCGAAATAACCCTGTATAAAAATAAATTATAAATTAAAATCATGTATCAAGTAGAACAAAGTATAAAATTGTATATAGGTGCAACGTACTCACTACGTATGTACTTTTAAAATACAGGGAAGTGAGGCAACTTTACAAAAGCAAAATAATAAGAATTTAGACGAGACTATTCATAAAATAAATTAATAATTATTTATTATTCAACTTACATGAAGGGCATGTTTGGATCCAGAGTAAGTTCCAGAATTTGGAACACCAACCATGCCAGCTACACTCGAGACAACAGCTAGTTGACCACCACCATTTTTCAAGAAATGATTCACAACGATTCGGTTCATATGGATGACGGAGAACACGTTAAGATCAAATAATTGTTTGTCCACATCCAAATGGATCTCATGCCAGTAAGCTCTTTGAGAACGTCCAGCATTACTAATTAAAACGTCCAGCTAAGTAGTCAGATATAAAATATCATTAAAAACCATCATTAATTAATTTTATATATAATTTATTATTTTCTCGTATAGTTTAAATAATCACTTAACATAATTGAAACATATAATACCTTTCCAAATTGTGCGATAATTTTTTTAAATGCTGGTTCGTGGGCTGGTAATTCCAGCATGTCAACTGGGAGTACAAGAATGTCATTGTCCCTTAAATTCCGATTTACCTCTATTTACCAAATCAAAATCAAACAAGACCATAGATAATCAACACCTTGTACTAATTTACAGTTCATAATATGCAATAAAATCCGAAGCCAAAAAGCAAAAAATCAAGAATATAAATAATTTCTTTTACATTTTTTACTAAATAACTTACCCAAACAAGCATTTTTAACCCTTTTGAGCTCATCTTCCCTTCGTGCTGATAAAACTAATTTGGCATTACATGTGGCTAACTGCTTGGCAAGGGCTTCACCAATACCACTGGAAGCACCAGTGATCCAGACTACTTTACCAGCATATTCAGAGTCTGAAAATATCCAAGAATTAAAAGTTATTCATTATTCGCTTAGTTATAGTAAAACTACATAACACAAATGACAAATAAGCAACGTCAAACCAACAAAACTACACATACGACACAACAGATTTGATATTTTAATGTTTAAATATAAACGTTTTATTGAATAAGTAATGGGTAATTAATTTGCTGACTGCCAGAAGATGCACTTCACACTTACCAGGGGTTTTACCAAAATGTGCGTACATAAAAGTTAAAATATCCGAGTCAGACAAAAATATAATTGCTAGACATACTGACATGAATAGAATGTACAGTACACATACTAAACTCAACAAATCCATTTTTAATGTTTAATTAATGATCACTATTTTTACTATCACTTTCAACTTCCAAGCCTGCCAAGTCAGTAATTTTGATTATTAGGAATTACAGAAAAGCCAAAACTAGCAACTACTTACTAGTTAGTCACAACCAACAACTACTAATACTAACAGCAGGAAAATGTAGTGTAACTTGCAAAAGTTCACTAAAAATGATTGCGCAATAATTGTGGATTACTATGTAATTACATTTACAGTACAGTGCACTTGAAAATGATGTAATTCTACATTCAGTGAGTTTATTGTACAGTACAAGTGGAAGTAAAGTGCTGGAAAGCTCACTAGTTGCTAGTAGACATCGACAAACAATACAAGGACGCGAGATTATTGTTGTGATCTCAGCCAACTATAGCCGCTAATCTCAATTACTTTATTACGAATGACCAAGTTATGTACATTTACGATTTACCACTATACGACTACACACATTCTACATTAGATAATTTTATTGTATGAAAAAAATATAGGAAATGTGAGTAAATGCCTATACAGTCTATTATATAGCCTTACAGTCTTTTACTACTTACAGATATTCCATTTTCAAAGTTAAGTGCATACAAAATTAAATTCTATGTATAGTTCGTATTAGCACCAAATTAAAACTATGTAATGTTATGTAACTCAACTTCGAACTTGAGCTAGTTTATTAGATGGAATGACCAAACACAAATGCAGTAAGAAGCAGATAAATTACAATCCTAAAATGCTTTCAAAATAACGCCTGTACACTACACTATACTACAGCAAGACAAGACCAACTCGAATAATCCGCTAAGGATGCAAGTTTTTCTGTTCCACCACCTTTATCACTTAGCAGTAGGCACTTCAAAAAAATAAAAATAAAAACATTTTAAATTTAAATTTTAAAATTAAATGGATCTCAATTAGCCACCGCACCGGGTCGAGAAGTGATTATTTGTAATAACTACATGTATTTTGTACCTCAAATAATCACCGGATCAGCCGGATCTAGATTAGTTACCGGCACCGGGTATCTCGGACCAATAAACTGAATTTGGCCAAGAAATCCCAAAACTAAAAAACTGCAGCAAATCAATATGTTGTGGGCTTCATAAATTGCTTTAAATATTTTATACAATATGCAGGTCAGAAAACATAAAATATTTCAAATTTCGCAAAATTACAAAATTTTGGTTTTTGCGCATAATGTAATTAGCTACCGGGGGAATTAATCGCATGAATACGGTACTTGAAATGTCCTACAAAATGGCTCCAGTAGATAAAGAAAATCTGTATTAATATCGGATAAGGGTTTTCAGTATAATAATGTTCAATACTTCAATGGAATATCCAAGCCGAACTACTGGAAGTAATACAAAAAATGTGTTGTAGTACTAAATACAATTTTACTTTATTTGCTTACCTATGACTGGACAGGTATCTATACTTTGTGACTTGCAGTATAATAGTTAAACTTCTAATGATTAATAAGTTACAATAATTATTGGTTGAATATTTCATATGATTTTACTGTCACTGTCAACAGCTGTCAAAGTCTCCCTCAATGCCACTGCCACTATGTCAATATCACTGTCAAATGTCGATAGTGTTAAACATAACAATTTTAATTTCAATAAACCTTTAATGCATTTAATACTTTTATCAGAAACAGACAGAGCTTTAATTAATACCTTTAGGAATGGGCAAAGTCCATTCAATAAGCCTGACAATTATTTAACATTCAGCCTATGCTAATAGCTTTATGGATTTGGATTTTAAGCTTAATTACTTATTATAATTCCGATTCTATTTAAGGCCGTAATTAAATCCTGACGTGGCTAAAGAGCTTTAAGAATTTATTTTAAACGATTTGCAGGTCAGCTTTCAAAATAATAATTTAGGATTATTCGGTTCAAACTTTTTATCCCAAGGAATTTAAATCCTTAATATCCTCAAAAATCTTCCATTTCCCACCTTGTATCACTTCTGTCCATCATGTAATCAATCTCCTTCGTACACTGTTAAATAGTTTCGGATAAAATATAAATGTGTCGAACATTATATTCATTGAAGTTTATTGTGAATGTAAATTAAATTTTACATAGCAAACCTTTGTTAAACAGGGCTATATTTACTATATATTAAAATAATCCGCCTTCATCTGCTTCAATATTCCACGTAAAACCCGCATTTATGCTGCGACTCTTTTAAGTATAAGAAACTGATCATGTTTTGTTTCTTAATTTTTATTTACTCTAAACTTGACTCAATTTCCTAATAATTTCCTGCCTATCTGCCTATCACTACTATATAGTAAGGGGCAAGTTTACCGAAGGAACTGAGATAAGGATTTGTTTTTATTTACTTATAAAGTACTATCCAACCAAAATGGATAAACTTCAGTATACGTAAACGATGAATGATATATCGGTATCGGTATATTATCCTCTTAGGTATATCTTAAAGAAACGATGTTCTCTGGATGACCTTATTTTTAACCCAAGCAAATATTTAATATTTCTTGCGAGAGAATAATCGACAATAACAGTTTGATTTTCGTATCAGGATTTTTGAGGTAAGCAATATGCATGTAGTTCTTGTGTCTTTTCGATATATATTTACTTGTATTGTTTTTTCTAATTAAATGAAGCTTGACTTCGACTGTGTCATTTCTCCTTTTTACACTGGCAGTTAATAAAGCTTCAAAATGGAACTTAAGCGAACAAACCAGCTAAGATGTAGATTTATACAGAATCTGATTCAACTTCATCTCTAGTAGGCCATGCTCAAATCTCTCAAGCATCACAAAAATGTTCAATTATCCATAATCCAATAACTGCAGCTGTATTTACAATTTGAGCGTTGCATATGAGTACTTACTAGGTGAAGCAATGTTCACAAATTAATTCATTAAAAGAAATAAAATATACATGTAAGTATGGTCTTATCCTACTATAGATAATATGGTCTGTCTGATGATGAATCAAAATAACCCATTTTCATTTTTCCATCAAACCAAAATGTACCACCAACTAACCAAATGCAAAAGTTACATTATCATGATCCTGAAAGCGTGTAAATAGAACATTTTGCACTTTAAAAAAATCCTAACAGAAACATTATCCCATTAAAAAAACGTGTAAATAGAACATTTGCCCATTCCAAAAACGTGTAAATAGAACATTTGCCCATTCAAAAAACGTGTAAATAGGACATTTGCCCATTCTATAAACGTGTAAGTAGAACATTTGCCCATTCCAAAAACGTGTAAATAGAACATTTGCCCATTCAAAAAACGTGTAAATAGGACATTTGCCCATTCCATAAACATGTAAGTAGAACATTTGTCCATTCAAAAAAACATGTAAATAGGCCATTTTCCCATTCCAAAAAGTGTAAATATGACATTTTGCACATTCCAAAAAAGCGTAAATAGAACATTTTGCACTTCTTAAAAGCTCGTAAGCAACATGCTGCACATCTATTTCAGTTATGTTTTTTGAATTAAGTAGATCAATTCAATCCTAGCTTAAATTGGAAATTGGTCATTTTGAATCTTGGCTCAAGACATATCATAATGAAATATCTTCTGTGCTATGGTATTTGTATTTTATGAAGCAAGAAACATAATGACAAAACTTAATTCGTCGGACCGGACGCCTTTTTTAGGTATTTTTACACGCACTATAATTATCCCCATTCGGAGGTTTCGTAAGGTTTCAAAACCAAATTCTAAATTATTATAACAATGTCGTACATTCAATACGTGTTTTTTGCACATTTATGTAGTAGATTTTCATACTTATAAAATGTCCGAAATTATCTCCACAATGGCGATTTTGACGCTAGTATTTTTTAAAAAGTAAAAAGCAGGTACTTAATTCCAAGCAGCAATTAGTACTTATAATTACCATGTAATTAAGTATACGCATATAATTATACAATAATTAGTTGTTTGGCAAAACGGGGCAAGTCCATTTTTGTCCAAAATGAGACTATTTGTGCTTACGTGTATTATTCAACAAGATACGCTACCTATTTGAATGGCGAAGGCCAACGTTCATCCTATGCAACTTTTTAAATTTTCGTTTTTTAGCAAAACGGGATAAGTCCATTTAGATACTTTGGGGCAAAATGGAATAAGTCCACATTAAACCATGCGCATTTGTTTTCGTAGTTTGCCGAAGACACGTGCGTAGGTAAATATTTTTCCAAGAAAAATTTCAAAAATGAAAAACTTTTGGTTTCAATCAAATCAAAACGATTAAAATTTTATCTCACGGGCTTTTGTCTCCATGTTAAGTCATTGACTTTGAGACAAACCGGAAAAAGTCCAGAAATTAAAATTTTTGAAAATGTTCTAACAAATTCCAGAGTCAGTCTCAAGATTTATGAAACTGCTGGTAATAACGCTGCGTCAGTTACAGTGCCTGTAGAAATAAATTGAGATAACAAAAAATAAACCTTTCACCATTTATTCATTATTCGTTGTTCCTGTAAAAATTACTTTGATGAACACGTTTTGCCAAAAAACTCATCAATAGTACCAGTCAATATATTTAATATTTTGTGAAATGAAGTAGTAACAACCAAAACGTGTAACTCCAGCATTCAAGATGGCAATTTTCAACACTACATGGTGCTGGTGGTGCCGATAAAAACAATTTACAATAAGTAAATAGTAAATTAAGCAACTATGTAACAACATAATGGTATTGAGGGCTTTAAGAGGTACGTATTGCTAAAGGTTTCCTGGTCTATATCTATACAGATATTATTATTGCCGTACAGCATTCTTATTTAGGACTGTTTACTTTACTGTTTCCTTCCATTGTATCCAGTACAGTCCTTTGTTATAACTTACACTTTCTTTTTCCTTTACGTAATAAAAGGTCAGAAGGCAGTTGTAGATGGTACAGGTATATAGGTATAGCCAACAGATGGTTGGTCGCCTTCCTTGCAGTAGTAATTATAATTAGAAGAAAACAAAGCTTTAAAAAAACAAGCCTGGAACTTCTGGAACACGAACTGGGCCGTTACACAAGAAAAAGCCATGACTGAAGAAATACGAAGAAATTCTTAAATAATTATGGAAAGGTACAGTGATAATAAAGTGAGCAGAAAATTTACACTCCACCTCCCTGATGACTGACTAACAATTTTCCATGAACTGTTGACTTCAGTAATTTCAATCCTTGATTACACTTTAGCTAGAAAATGAAACGCATTTACATGTTACTACCATACTAATCTTGTATTTACATAAATTGTGTTTAACTTACAGTCATACTGAGCATTTGGACACATGGTCTATATTGAGCTGCCTGCCCACAAGACGACGCCCGGCCCCGGCACTTCGATAAGTCTTCACCAGATACTTCCTTACGGATGGCGTTCTGCTTTTGATGCTTGACACTGGACAGATAAATAAACTTAAATGGTAGGTACATTAAGTATTATAGCTACAATAAAACAGTTAGAAGCGGCTAAAACCTACCCTCACACACCTTCTCCTTTTCAGTACCATCTAAGTATGATCAGTATAGTTCCATATTTCATAGGTTTCTTTTTCTTCTACAATTACTTAGGTAAATATATCATTTAATTTCTTAGCGAAGACAAGGACAGGGAGTGATCATAAGGCAAGAAAGGAAAACAGCAGGCCCACTGCTTACTCACTGCTGACAACTGACAACTGACAGCTAACTACCAACCAACTGATACTAATTATTACTCACTACTCAACCGCTATTTGGGATGTGCAAGAATTCCGTCGATAATTCCTTCAATTAATTTATTGCATCGATAATTAATTAGACAATATTATTACAAAATGTGCGGCTTACTCCAACAACTACTCCTCAAGCGAAGGGCCAGGGAAGCGAGGGCATTGGTCAAGGTAATTAGCTAAATTAAAAAATAAATCAATTTTTGAACTTTTTTGATTCTACACTTTCCGTAAATAACTACACGTTATTGTAATTGGGGTTAAAAATAATTTAGCAAAGGTATCATACAAACAAAATGAAGTAATACTGTAATATACTTAAAACAGGCAAATATCTATTGTATTTCTATAGGAAATTCCAGTAGTAGAAAATACTTTCATCACCACCCCGAGTAAAGATGATGAAAATTGCCGTGGCTTTGACAATTGGACATCTCCCCAAACCATCTCGACACTCTTCTTCCGGATCAGTTTAGGGGACACGCTCCGGATCAGTCTCCGGCTCCGGGTAATGGAGAAGAGTCAGAGTACTTTCAAATATTCCTGGAATGATGAGGATGATTATCAAGAGGTGGCCGTGAAGGACTCGAAGGGTGGACAGTATCAAACAGTTGCCTTGGGATACCGAACCTGGTCCGATGCAGAGACTGGCTACTTGAGGCTCAACTTTCAAGGGGTCCGACGGTCCCATGCCATCTTTGCGGAAGTGACCCATCTCGTCCTGTCCTTCACGAACCCTCAGAATGAAATAGTGTACAATGAGATCTGCCCCGAAGATGGTACAGTGGGTCGTCGGGGGCCCTCCGTCAAATTCTGCTACCCCATCCCCCCCGAAGTGGGCAAGAATAAGAATATGGATTTTTTCTACACGGAAGTGACCATCCCGCCCGGGGCGGACATTCCCGGTCTTTTTGCAGTGGCCATTGGCTTCAACGGAGGCTCCATCGGGATGCAAGCGATCGGGCCGGAAGAGCGTCAAATTGTGTTCACAATTCAAAGTGACTACAACGCGGATGACCCCATTCAAAGTCCGGAACAGTACCGGGTGGCCCTTGTTACGGACGGAGCTGGGATTTTTAATGAAGGGATCTCAGGATCCCAGTCTCTCCTCGCATTTAATTGGGTGGCTGGAACTACCTACAAGTTTTTAGTTCACTCCAAGATGGAGTCAACCGGGGCTGAGTTCAATAGTACAGACTACATGGCTTGGTTCTTGGTCCCTGCAACTGGGACTGAGCGGGAGAAATGGGAATTAGTGGCTCGCTTCCGGAAGCCGAGAGTCCGAACTTTTCTAAAGGATTTCCATTCTTCCTTGAGGAATTCGGATCCGGACCATGGACTGTATGAGAGGACGGCCTACTACGGGAATCAATGGGCTCGAGACTCAAGCGGAATTTGGCATGAGTATGTGGATGCGGATTTTACGGGGGAGGTTTCCACTGTTAAGGGGAGGAAGGATTATGCGGGAGGACGGATCCAGGCTGTCACATCGGACTGCTTCTACCTTCGTCATTGTGGATTCTTCAACGAGTTTGTGTCTCTGGATCAGAGATTTAGCCGGGAGGCAGAGGGGCGAGTACCGGATATTGACATTGAGAGTCTTCCAGGAATCATCTGAATATCTGAAATTATATTAGCCCTATGTTTTTTCAAACATTACATGTACCTAAGTATACCTACCAATACCAATATGTCGTCTTGCGTCTATTTTTTAATTCAACTTTTAATCTCATTAATGTATCGTCACCCTTATATTCCGATCGGCAACACGTAAGAATGATTTATTTTTATCGATTTTTATGAAATTATTAATCTACTTTTAACTTTATTTATATAATAACTTTGCCATCACTTAAAACAATATCGCGAATTTTACGATTGAGTTACTTAATTTTTTGGAACTCAAATTAATTCAGTTTATAAGTGTGCCTATATGTATATGCAATGTATGCGCCTATTACTTATACAGAGCACATGTGTATGTTTTAATGGATATTTTTAACTATTTGTTAATTTACTTCATATATTTATACTGCATTATTATCAAGGATCAAGGGCTAGCTAACTAACTGCTACTATATAACGACTATAATACGTTCATGCTTAAAAAAATATTTATTTTATTTTGTCTCTATTATACTTACTTAAGTATACGTCATATCTTTTAACGGTCAATGTTCGTGTCGCATGTAAATTCAATTTATTTAATATTCTTGGTCGAGATCGAGAAATAAAAATGAGCGTTTTTTGAATAATATTTAAAAAAAAAAATACGGTTCTGTAGATTGTAAATTAGCTGAAAGATTTATTTGCGTTCCCGGCTCATCTGCTGTGAATTTTTAATGCATAATTTCATATTTAAGTATAGGTCATTTAGATTTGCAGATTTGACTTGGCTCTTTCTCTTTCTTATATTATTATATCCGTTTGGAGTTTTTTTTCTGGCTTTGTTCGGTTAGTTAGTTAAATAAAAAGCTCATCCGCTTTTACTGCCATTATTTTGTCAGTACTCGTGCTTTGGTCAGTTTTGTATGCATAAATTATGGAAATTGAATTTGACCTACGAAAACAACAAAGCCAAACTGACGAAGGTGATTTAGCGTCAGTTGCTTTTACCTACTGTGTTTTGATTATTGCTCTATAGCGTGTACATAGAAACGAATTCAAATAATTTGCATTTTTGTCATACCTCTCGTAATTGTCAGCTGGAATTGGAACGCTGATATAGTCGGAGTTACGCTTACCTATATGTATACTAAGTTAATTGCTAAATTTTAGAATTTTTAACGTTACAGGTATCACAAAAAATATTTTCACAATTTAACATTCTGCATTCAGTCAAGCCCATAATATTATAAGCAATTACTGACTAATTCATATTACACATCAAGCTAAAAGTTTCAGCACTGGAATTCTGGTTCTTACTAGTTAACAGTGCTGGCTTACGAACAAGAATTTTCTTAAGTACCAGATGTTTCATCAATATTTACTGTAATTGCAATAAAAATAATTTAAACCATCCAAAATATGAGAGAACGCCACAGCACAATCCAATTAAATTTACCTCTACGTTAGAATGTTAACGGAAATAATCGATGACAGATGCCGGCTGTAGGCAATTTACAAGAAATCCAACTTAATCCACTATAAATCACTTAACCGAGTTTCTAAATATGAAATTCGTCATTCGTAGATAACTTTTGACTGTTAAATTCCATTTCCATAAACTATCGCTCCAGGCCTAATAAAAGTTTAGTTAAATAATTAATTCGTGATTTAATTGCGGCAGACTTTTTATGTCTAAAAACATAAGTTAAAAAGTTTACAAAACTCGGTTGATATTTCACCTACAGTTATACAAGTACCCTATATTGCTCTCTGGAAAAAATGTTGGCCCTTAAAAGGGCCTTTGGTTGTCAGGACTTGAAAATAATTGTATATAGTTCATATATTTATATAGTTCATAATATTGAGAGTAATAAAATAAAATGTGTATGGTAAAGGATATAGGATATAAGATATTTAAGGAGCAGCCTTCTTTTCGGTTTTCTTGGGGAGAAGGACAGCCTGGATATTGGGGAGAACTCCTCCTTGGGCAATCGTCACTCCGGCCAACAATTTGTTCAGCTCTTCGTCATTCCGGATGGCAAGTTGGAGATGACGAGGGATGATACGGGACTTTTTGTTGTCACGAGCCGCATTCCCTGCCAACTCGAGAACTTCAGCAGCTAAATATTCCATGACTGCTGCCAAGTAAACGGGAGCCCCAGCCCCGACCCGCTCCGCGTAGTTGCCCCTCTTGAGGAGACGATGAATTCGTCCAACTGGGAATTGGAGTCCGGCACGACTTGAGCGAGATTTGGACTTGATCCCCTTTGCTTTACCTCCTTTACCACGGCCTGACATTTTGATTGTAAAAAAGTAAGTGAGATTTTAAGATGGGAAATGGAGAATAGCGACCTATTCAGGATTAAGAACAGTTTGACAGTGTCTACAACAAAAAAAACTTGAGAATTGAACAGGAATGAAGGACGGGCAACTTTTTTATATGGATTTAGTCGAGTAAGATTTATTTTTTGACAGTGATAAAGTTCAACATGTTTAAGGTTTTAGGCTTAGGCTGTATTCTCACTGTCCAAGTTGCATACTAATTATTAATAGTACTAACTACGTAATATATTGTGTTATACCTGCCTGTATTAGGTACCTAATAGCCTCTGGACCGGGTGCCAAAAAGAAACAGTAGTTACTTAAATAAATAATTTTGCATAATATTAATTAACCGCAATGTAAAAATTTAATTATATTTTTACAAATTTCTGTACTTACTAAGGATTTACGATTTGGCTGCACAGTAAACGTCACATTGAAACTTCCAACACCAGTGCATAAAAACTTTTACTGCTGTACTTGCACTTGGTCTCTCACATCTTATGCAAAATAGCATCAGTCATTTGTCATTGTGGTCATTGACTATAGCTTATACTCATATTTGTGGAAATATCGACGTAAACGGCTTCTCCAGCCTTTACAATTCGTACTGATGCTCATTTTCTTTCAAAGATGACAGTATATGACAGGTCTTTTACAAGGAACCTAAAGTTTCAAGCTTAGTTTTATTTTTAGTTTTATGCAGATGTATGTTTTTGAATATTGATTACATTATTATGGTCCAGAAATGGTTCGAACCTATAATAATAATTTTTTAGCTCAAGAATTAAGTGCATTTTAGTGTGGAATGGAGCATACTATCCAATATCCAGTAAATTGAAATTTAAAAAATTTCGGATGAGAAATAGACGGAAGGAAGGACTTTACAGTGTACACAGAGCCAAAATATTTCATAATAAAAGCGCTGGATATTCTTTCTAATTATTTTTGCTCGAATTTTATTTTGATGGATTCTTGAATCTTGATGGAGTCTTTTCAACACCAATGTAGGGTGTAGACCCAATGAGTATTGCTACATAGTTAATGTTACTTACATATAAGCTTTTCTGACTGTCATCAAAATTTTGTAATTTCGCTACAGTAATGAATGCTTCCAAACAATTATTACTAAAAATATTGCTACATAATGTAATATCTTTGCAATACAATAATATAACCGGTTTCTTCGCTATAATTTTATCCACAGTTTAATACACTAATAAAGTACTAAAAGTTCTTAAAGCTCTTGGGGAAAATATGTTGGCCCTTAAAAGGGCCGTTGTTGATAATTTTTTATATAATGTCAATTACAGATAATTTTTCTTGTGGATATATAGATTTATAAAACGTATTAACCTCCAAAACCGTACAGAGTACGTCCTTGTCTTTTCAGTGCATAGACAACATCCATGGCTGTCACGGTTTTCCTCTTGGCGTGCTCAGTGTAGGTGACAGCATCTCGGATGACATTCTCAAGGAAGACTTTGAGAACACCGCGGGTCTCTTCGTAGATGAGACCCGAAATTCGCTTCACACCTCCACGTCGGGCCAAGCGGCGGATGGCGGGTTTCGTGATGCCCTGGATGTTATCCCGTAAAACTTTACGATGACGCTTCGCGCCACCCTTCCCAAGTCCTTTTCCTCCTTTACCACGTCCAGTCATAATGAATTAAAAAAAATATATAAAGAGAGAGAGATGCTCAAGGCTCAACAGATAAATGCAGTCTAATCAGTCAGGGCTCAGCGAGTCTTGGTTTTATAAAGCTTTATACGGGCCCAAACGAAATGGGAGCGGACGTAAAACAACGCTCTTTCACGAGCCCGCCCGCCGCCGGTGCCGGTGGGGATATACATATTGGAATTGGAAATGAGCAAACAAATTAGGGACCTCCAAGAAAGTAGCTACTGACAAAGACAACTCACAATTTACATAATTTTTTTAAAGAAACATTTCATTCTTCGCTCGTTTTGGTTAAAGTGTGATTTGGTTTGGCCGGAAGTTTACGCCGTAGCCGTAGAACATTACTTATATAACGGTACTTAAGTATCTTTATAGTTTTTTCTTTTCTTATTTATTGTGTTTGAACTGAAGAAAAAATTTGGTGTTTCAAATAAAAAAAGGAGGTACACTACATATTTACTTTTGTATTAAAGTTGAAATTCAAAACCAAGTTTGTCGTCGTCATTATATCTCAAAATTTTAAAATAAATGAAAGTTAAAATGAGAGAGAAAGTAAAAGCATTTATTTACACTGGTACTACAATAGTACTTGCCAAAAGACACAGTAACAAACAAACATGTTATAATTTACAATGAAAATTTTTAAAGTAATTAAAATTTGTTTTTAATAAAATAATTAGGTATTATATTTGGTTTTAACTATCACTATTATAAACATGATTGTGAGCAATTCTATGAGATCCACGAATGATTGCTATTATAATGTCTTTAAGCATCTGATACGGTAGAATAAATTTCCTTTTGAAATCCAACACGGCAGATTTTATAGTTCCTCTAGCTCCAAACAGCAAACCAATGACTTCGATCTGGTCAAGTTTATATTTTTCCAAGAAATATGGAATGCACAGTGTAAACTAAACCTGTAATGTTATATTCAGATCATATCTGTACAACTGCTGTTTCAGTCATTCACATTGTACATTTAATCTTCAATCCACATCACGTAGTAAAATTTCTAAATGCTAAAAATAGTTTATAATTTGTTTGCGTGATTAATTTTTTAGTCTATAACTGCAGACCTCTCTCTCTTGCTCTCTCCCTCTAATAATCCTCATCAGCATCACCAATACCTGTCGCACTGTGTTTACTTACTCATAATTTTTGCAGAATAATGCAGATTCTATAAAAATTATTCATGAATAATGTTGCTAAAAATTGACAGTTTCTTTCTAATCGTACGAAATAAACTATTTGCTAAAATAAGTTACACGCATGTGTAATTGAAAATACTGCAAAGCTGCGCTACATAAGGTAAACAGGAATAGGTATCTATATACAAACCTACCGACCTACACATCACCATGTATCAATTTTTTTTCCTATAGCATAAAAAGAAGGCATATAGTCCAAATCCAAACCACTCCTTCGTTTACAAATTATAAATAATCAGCAAACTGTTACACACTACTTACAACGAAAGAAACAGATACGGAGCAACGAATATGTATAGTTTATTTGAGAAACATTGAAAGGAAACATACAATTAGGAATTTAGAGTTATAGTTTCCATCCCAGCTGATGTGAGTCATCTCGACAAAAAATGCTGAACTGCATGATCGAAAAGAGAGAGATGAACTACCTAAACTTGTATAATATTTTTGTAATCTGTAAAACATATATTACCTAGAGGTACATGCCTATGTAGTTTTATTACACGATGTGATGTGACAACTGACTAGTGAGAAGCTTATAATATAGTAACTTACATTTATAATACATTCAACTCCAATACTCCAACAAAACAAAACTGCATCCTTCGTCCTTCTTGAACAGTGCAGCAGCAGATACAGATTCAGATGACTGACATGACTATATTATTTTTATGTATATAGTGTAAAAGGATATGATGAGAATATCAGAAGAGCGATCCTATCATGATCATGATATGATCATGCAATGGCATGCACAGCCTCCATCCACACGTCCTGTCGTCTTTTCCCATCTCCCCCTCCCCCCACCCTCCTTAACAAACTGTAACAACCAAAACCAAAACCACCGATCCTCTCACATTACATAAGTATAGATAGAAGATGTAACAGCAACTGAGCCACATCCATCTGTATCTCTGTATCTTCTGCTCAAATTCCAATTTGTGTCCTCTGTACTTAATTGCAAGGCTCTCAATGGCTATATACGTAACGAAAGGCATTTAAAAAAAAATTATTTAAATAGTTCATGTAGAATGTAGATATATGTACGTACCTACTGTTGATGTGAAAGCGTTGGAAGTCGACACTGGAATGTAAATGCCTGGCTCTGGCTATCAAAATCCATAACAAGCACAAACAAGTGAGGAGTGAACACTTTGAGAGAGAGAGAATGGTATTTGTATTTAAATATATTATATTGAATATCTTCACCATCATTTGCACTTTACTCAAAATGACGACAAAAGAGCAACAGAACAGGGCAGGGGGTAGAGTCAGAGTCAGTACACACGAACATCGAACAGAGCCTGAAAAATGAAAATATAAAACATTCACTTATATGCTTTAACGAAAGGGTCCAACATCCAACCAACTTGAAACTTGGAATAATTAACATTTTAAACAAATGGAGAATTTATGCCAATTTTTTTTTTACAAGTTGAATTTAAATTAATCAACCATTCTTCCCCTCTCGCTCGTCTCCAAGTTGAAACTCCAACTCGTTCAATTTTCAATTCTATAGTAAATTCTAATATTCTATATAACTTTAGCACAAGGCTTTAAATGACGAATACTCTTATGGGTCTTGGGTTCAGTCAGTCTGACAATCAGTAAGCCAAAAGCCTATAACCAAAGCCAAACCAAGCCAAAGCCAACAACCGACAACATAATAATCATAATAATAATAAACACCAACTCATTTTTTTTCTTGCATATAGCCTTTTAGCTTCTCAACAACCCTCAACTAAAACTGAAGAAAGAATGTAGGACTGGTGCTGGTACTGTGTATTTTACTATACCAACACCAACATTGCCCATTGTTATTTGTAATATGCATAGTATTAATCTTGAATATGACTAGGTGCATAATAATTATTTAAATCGCATAATACACTCAACATTTGTGCTATCAGGACGTCAGTCAGCACCATTAATCCTCTACAGCAAAAGGTGGTCTTTCTTATAAGTACTGCGGCATTCTGGTACTGACACTGACTGGTGAGTACTGGTGCGCATTTAGAATTAGTAAATATAATAATTAATGAACATTCTTCTATTCAACCTCTGCCACATGCAAATATGGAATATACGGCAGAATATAATAACTACTACCAACTACAGCTAGTAACAGCTACTGACTGCTAACTTTTAAATGCCAACTTAAAATATGTACCTAGCTACATTTTATAGAAAAGAATTCACTAAACTGTACTAAAAGTAATCTGCAATCCTGTGTATTAATTACTGAATTGATAAACTCAACATAACACAAGGTAGGTATAAGGTAGGTGAATGAAATGCAGTCAATATCCAAGTTTAAAAATTCAAATCTGACACTGCACTGGTACTGGTACTGGTCTTGCGGTGAATGTTCCATGCCCATGGCATGTCATACTAAGTAACCAAGGCCAGATAATGCGGCCAGCGCAGGTAGCCCCTGCTCCTTGAATTTTAAAAAAAAAACATGTAAATGGAACATTTTGCACTTTTTAAAAATATGTAGGTACAAAGAATATTTTGACTTTTCAAAAACGTGCAAATAACTTTTTTTGAACATTTCAAAAACATGGAAATAAAAAATTTTCGACTTGTCACAAAACATGTCAACCGAACATTTTGCGCTTTTCTCAATCAAGTAAAAAGAGCATTTTTCTCTTTTCTAAAACATTTAAATACAAGTTTGCTTTACCAAAGAAAACCATCAATAAAATCAAAATAGTGGTTTTTGTATAGAAACAAATTGCTGCCTAAATCCAACTCCTTCGTCTGGCCCTGTATATAACTGACTTGAACTAAACTATAATTCTATTATAAATATACACAATTGAACTGTTGATGAATTAAAAAAAAATTTATGCACTAATACAGTAACCTAACCTAGGTAAATGTAAGTCAAGTCAGAGTCATGTAAAAGTACGAATCAATATTATAAAAAGTTGAAATAGGTACTTACTACACAATAATAATATAGGTAGGTACAGTGCAATGAACAATGTGTAATATTTTGATTTAATTCATATTGTAAATTGCAATGGTGATGCTGTATATTGTAAAAAAAGTTAATTCACTTCTTATACACCCCTGTGTATATTTCCCCTTCCCCCACAGCAATCTATAGAAGTCTCATTGACTATAATATAATAACAGAGCTGACTCCTGCATAGCTTCCTACTCAAATTCAACTGACGATTAAAAAGCGTCTTTCTTGACTATGTTCATGATGATTACAATACACTATCTTGTATGCAGTAAAATGCAGTTTCCACATAGCATTATTATACATGGTCTCGGTCTCGGTGTTGATATTGGTTTAAAGTACTATGTACTACCTATTAGTTGAAAAAAATATATTGCTGAAGGGCTTTAATTTAATTGTATGTTATGAAGTATGACTTGCTGATTGTCAAGTTTTTTACCCATTTAATCCACCATCCACTGACTGTGCTTGGTACCAAGTCAGTCCGGGCCCTCCTTCCCATCCTGCTGGATCGTCGGCTTCAATATAAAGTATACTATATATGAAATATACGAATATAAGTTTAATTCCTGTCTAATCTAATCTAATGACTGACTAAGTAAAGGTAAAATAAATCCCAGTCTTAAGCAAAAAGGGAAGCACAGTACTTACATACTAATCTATGAATTAGAAATTGCGATGTTGGATGTAGAGTTGGCGTTTGGATGAATTTGGCATTGACAGTAAGTAGTACTTTTGTAAAAGGTTTAAAAGGTACGTCCCGTACGTCCAATGAAGTCGAAGTGGAGGTAAGAAGTATGTGTACTCGGTATGGGTATCGGCATCGGTAATACGTGTTGGCAAGTAAAATGCACACAGGTATGTAAAAGATTCAGCACTCCATTCCACACGGCTACGGTACTACATAATAAAGTATCTTCTTAAATCACAATCACTAACGGATTGAGATTGCAAAAATTATCCTAGCCTGCCTGTTCCCTGTGTACTTACGTCTCGAGGATGGGATGTCTGTCTTAGAGTTCCTTCTTGAAGACGTTGCACAGCATCACGGCGGCAGGGCTACAGGTGGACGCGGACTGTGGGACAGAACTTCTTGAGGTATGTATGAAGATGAAGATGAATTAGGAATTACGAGTAGGAAAACAAAATCTTTCTAGAAATGCCCGTACATTGGCTTGACTTTTACATTCTCATCATCCCGTCAGTATCTGCTCACTGTTCTCTTCTGTCTGCCGTCGCCGTCTGCAGCCTCTCTGCCTCTTGTAATGATTGCAGGTCTGTCCTCCCTCAACAAGCTTTAATATGCTTTACCTTTGGATGCTTATGCTTTTAACACTTACTGCTTCAGAGGGGCCGTGCATACATGCCCTTTACATTCTTCACGGGAGGGGTGGGTGGACTTCTATTTTTAAATCAGTACTTTGAAATTGCAAGGAGGAAGAGTGCAAGTGGGTGGGAGGTGTTTGATTTTCCCCAGAAATTGCAGACTCCATAATGACATCATTTACGGATAGCCCCTTTGTGTATTAAAGTTCTGGTTTCTGGTTGTACTGATGGTGATGGTGCTGGTTACTGGTACTGGTGTTGTTGAACGATGAACTGAGTCTTGAGAATTTTTTAGTTTAGCCGCGCCTACGCCATTTAAAAAACATTGCATACATACGATTTTATAGAGCGAGAGCCAACGCCAAAGCCAAAAAGCGAACAGCTAACTATAATATAACGTTGTATAAAATTTACATTCGTCGGTCGGTTAGTTAACGTTAGTGTTTAGTAGACGGGATTCGACTTCGTTTTACATTTTTGGACTTCTTATATATTTTCCGACGACGTCCCATTATTATTATCCCATCCTTCTGTGTGTGTATCGTTTCGTGTGTGCTTCTATCTCTATATCGTAAAGTTAAATCTCCGTCCGCATTCTTCTTTATTATCATCATCATTCTTGCATTTCGCATCTTTATCTTATCACCTTTTCTGCCAAAATCCAAGACTGACTCAAGACACAGCTGTATTCTTTCCTACTATATCGGAATCGGACGACGGACGGAGCGACGGACGGACACGAAAACGGAGGTAGTTTCTTTTGGTTGTCATTCACTAAATTCGAATTCGCAATTTCCTTCTACCTCTAATTACTTATAGCTTCTAGAGAGTTCCATCTCTATTGATATATTTATCATTTGTTGTTTGTTTCTAGGATTCTGTTTAAATAGATATCTCTTGACATTTTTTCCCCAGTTCGTCGTCACATTAGTAATCTTTTATGGAAGAAGTTGTAGTTATCTTTACCTCATTACTCTGTTACATGTTACATATATTTTACATTATCGTCCTGCCAGAGCCCAGAGGAAGGTCTATATGAGATTGTACATGGTAATTGTGGCTGGTGACTGACTGTCTGTCTACTCAGTGTTCCCTGCTTGACTGTTGGTGTTAGTGGTGCTTCAAGTGCCGTGGACGTCGTGGTCGTGTCATACATTCAACACTGCACATTGTATTGTTGAGTTTTCAAGTCTTAAAATTGCATTATTGCAAAAAGAAAATGGAACGGTAAATGACATCAAAGTGCAGTGCATTGCATCGCATCGTGAATTGTGAATGTTGAATGTCGAAGTCGAATGTTGAATGTGCAGTGGGGCGGCAGAAGGAAGTGCATGTATGTGGTATATGTATTATGTTGTTGAATGTCAAGTTATTACATGAACATATTTATGAACCAATGCAGTGCAGTGTTGAGTGAGACAAGAATGACGACGACGACGACGGCTACTAACACCAACAGCCACAAACAGCAAAGTGCCACAGAGTGAAGTAGAGAGACGGACGACACGGTTACAATTTGCAATTTGAAATTTACATTTTTTTTTATTATGTCAATTTAATAGTTGAGCTCTTGTTCTGGTTCTCCCCTTCCTCCTACTTTGACTTTTCTTGATGCTTCTCTGCCTTGTGCATCTTCCCTTCATCATCATTCAACATTCACGGTGACTCTTTTCTGATTGCTCGCACGCTTGGTTGGAGTTTGAGAAGAAGACGAAGGGTTTCCAAGTTCTGATTGTGAGTTCTCTTAATAAATATATAAAGTAAAATGAAGACAAGTAAAGTTTTGTGGATTAACATTATTAGGTTCTTCTTCTTCTTTTGTAATACACACTTGAATTATATTTAAATAACCACGTAAAACGTTCTACTTTAGACACGAACGACTACGGCTGACAAGTTTTAGTTTCGAGTTAGAGTTGTTAGTGTTGTTTTGTAAATATTGTGATATTATTCTGTGTGTTGGACTACCTATACCTGTCTGTGCTTATTTGATTTGATTTCATCGTTTATTGTTTCCTGTTTTCTCTCTCACTCGTTTTCTTGCAAGCCCCATCACCTATGTTTCATATCAATCTTGATTTGTGATTATCTGTTCTGTGATCTGATTTTTCTGTAGCGAAGCCGAAAATAACGAAGACTCACGAGGGCAGGCAGCAACATCTAAAATTTGAAAGGTTCGTCGGGAGTGGAAAGTTTGCAAGAATAAATTGAATTTAAGGTGTGATTCAAATTTCATTGGATTGGAGCTGACCTGTTTGACTAAAATTATAATATATAATAATGGAAGCTAAGGTAAGAGACATTATAAGGGTGGTGATACAAACTGCCATTTTTATATCTCCTTTAAAATTTCTAATGCCAATGCCCGTATGCCGTATACAGAATTTTAAGATGTTGTCATTTGTCATGAATGCATGCTGTTGGCTGTACTGACTGCTGGTGGTGGTGGTGTATTTATGTCAGTTGCCAGCTCTGCTGTCGAAGCATAATGAAGTCTTCGTATTTTTATATTTTGACAGATGATAAAAAATATTAGAAAGTAGAAAAAGCCGCTTTTGTCTTTACACAGTTTTATGCATGATATAAATTATGTAGGCACCTTTATAAGCACTACACTACAAGATCTTTATTAGCGCATGATTGTCAGTTCAGAAGCGATTGAGAGAAACACTGCATAAGCATAAGATAATATGAATTCAGCGATGTAAATATAGTTGCAATTACATACTGAAGTTAATAATGTTGTCATCATAAGAAACTATGAATGAAAATATTGAGTGCCGTAGTTTAATGCAATTCAAAGCTGAGTCACTAGGATTTATTTATGCTACTCTCATTATGTTGCATTTGATAGCATTGACATTAGGCAGGACATCTCCGTAGATTATTATTTTTTACTGAACTCAATTTGGCCACCAATTTTTATCGACTAAAATTGGGATCCGCAGGCTGCCAAACAACCAGAAGGAAATGAGAAGGAAAATTCTACAGCTCCTATAGGAGTGAAGTTTGAATATGGAATTCCTGGGAAAAATTTGGAGAATAGGAATCGCGTGGAAATGCCTCCCCGTCCTACACTAAATACTCCAAGAGGTATGTTTTAACTTGTTGTTTGGGTTTATGTACGTAGTTCCAGAATTGTAGAGGACCAGGACGTTTCATACTGGGAAAACTGGATCTACAACCGTAAAAGTTTTTGTTCACAATTTCTTTCACTTTTAAATATGATATACGGGAAATCAAATGTGTCTGTAGGTGGTGCAAGAGGAGGAGGTCACGCTGGTCGTGGATTCGGTGGGCGAGGACGTGGTCAAAATCAAGGGAATCCGGGTCGATTCCAAATTCCACCTCCAAAGGGGAAACAGACTGACAAGAAAACAGTTGATGAAAAGACAGCTTCTTCTGACAGCTGTGATACCTGTGACCGTCCGTGTACTAATGTCGTATGCAATGCTTGTGGCTACACTGGATCTAATCTTCGTGTTAAAAAAGACTGTTCCACACATCCTCGAGTAAGTCAGCTGTTTGAGAAATCCCATCGCATTGAGATTTTAATCATGCAATATTTATTTGTTTTTCTTAGATCTCATATAAAGGGTATTTTTATAATTGTATTGCTTGTTAATTACTCTTTTAAATGAGTGTTTACTTTTTGTATCGTTAAAGAAGTTACGACCTATTTTAAATTTCAAACCGGTTTCTGTTACATATCGTCTGTGAAGAACCAAAATTACCCACATCCATTTGCCACTAAAAACAATCTCAACTATCTGCAAAAATATGCAAATATGTATTGAGAGCATTTAAATCGAACATTTTACACTTTTCAAGCACATGGAATTAGAACATTTTGCACCTTTTCGAAAACATGGAATTAAACCATTTTGCACCTTTTCATAAAACATGGAATTAGAATATTTTGCACCTTCTTGAAAACATGAAATTAGAACATTTTGCATTGTTGAAAAACATGAAAATAAAACATTTTACGCTTTTCAAAAAGTCCTAATTAACATTTTAACGCATGTTTCTCATTTTGTTTTTATGACATAGCTCATTTTGATTCGAGCTTAAATTGGATATGAGTGATTTTGGTTCTTCACAGACGATATGAACATTGAACAGTTCAGTAAATGCGTGTTCTACGTTAATATTTTTCAAAATAATAAAGATATTATTAATTGTTAAAATGGTATACATTTTACCATTTGACGTGTAAATGTATAATTAAACGTAACACAGTATGCTTATGCTTAGCTAATATGCTTATATATGTTCTTTTTACTATTTACCAACAGGTTGTCCGACTATTAGACTTAATAGTTTGCCCACAGTGCAAAACGGAAAACATGGAGGAGCAAAAGCCTGAACCTAAAGTCTAAACTTAAGATAACTGGGAACCTGTAAAAGATGATGAAGCCTCAGTTTACAGTAAAAATGAATTTGATATTTATATTTAACAATTATAACTTCTGTTCTTATTTAGGTGTGGTTTGGAGTTTCTTAGATCTGTTATATTACTACTACTTGCAAATGCACTAGCTCTTCCGATTAATAATAATAAAATTATTTAATTTCTTTGCAGTTTCAGTTTTAACAGTGTACTAGAACTATTATCAAGTTAGGTAGGTAGTTAAAGTTACTAGTAGCTTTGCATGGTTCATGATTGTGCTGTATATACAATATATATTGTGCGTTCACTTCATTACTAAATCCCTAGCCCTACACCGAAGTCATTATGTAGTAATCAATTAATTGACTTGTATAGGATTCAGCGTACAACTGTTGAGTTGAAACTTATCGCTACATTCTTTATAGTAATTCGGTAGACAGTCCTCTATAATATATGGGTTATTTACAGGGCATTATTCGTAATTTCTTTCCAGCTGTAGTAAGTACATCATCATCATGTATGTGTTGCAACGTACTTACACTTTTGATAGTTAGTAGTATAAAATTATAATTTAGTATCTTATTAACAAAATCGTATTTTGTTTAATTGTTAACTGGCGGTCCCTCCATCGTCTCATTCATTATCTTTTTGTATTATTAATAATATTATATATTGCTTAATGTTTGTTCTTACGTTCCTCATTTCTAGTTCATGAAATACTAAATACGTACATAAAATAAAAAAAAGGTAATCAATATATAAATAATATCGACTAAATAATATAGATTAATATTTGTATATTATATACTATATAAATAAATCGCCATGAATTGTTAAGAATTAAAATCGTTTAAAATGCATTAAATATTCGATCGAACTCTCATTTCTCACAGTTGATTACGCATTAAATTTTATTTGTGTAGTATTTTAATTTTTTTTATTTAATAATTAAGAGTCCATTTAAAATTTTGTCTTATACGATTAGTGTCCCCCGTGTCCCACTCATCTGCTTAGTTATACATTTACTTACTTTACCAGCTTCTCAGAGGAATCTACACATAATTATATTTTACACACATTCGTACGTTATAAAGTAGTAAATAGTGTAGTGTCATTGGATTATGATGTATGCTAAAAAGTAGAAGAAGGTAATAATTATCTCTGTGTTTTTACCTCGTCTAATTACTACTATGCCTTCTGCACAAGGGGCAGGCAGGAGAAATAATTATTTAATTACACACTACTACGCACATGGTTAAGAGGGTGCAGTATTTTTTAACTATAGCACGACGACGACGACGGCGACAGTGTAACTTTTCTCAGTATTTATTTACCATACTAATTTCTTAACTCATAATTTATTACAATAGATAATAATGGAGGAGTTATTAAATTCGATTGGTTATTTTTTTAATATATAATCTCCACAATAATTAGTTCCTTAATAGTTATCTAATTTTAAAAATTATGATCGAATAGAATACAACATCTTTGGGATTCGATTTTACTTTTTAAAGTAAAGTTTCATTAATAATTCGTAGTACTTATAACTTTATTTATTGATTTTGTGCTTCTTTCTTCTTTTTTAGCATCATTTTTGTGCATCCTTTTTCCCGATTTAAATGACTTTCACAAGAAACCATCATCGTCCACCGACATAGACCATTAATAATTAACTAATAATAATATGGTTTTCTTTACTTTAGTTTTTTAGGGACTTTATAACATTATCGTTATCATTATCATATGGTTTGTACATTTATGGATGTCGACTATATCGACATCAAGGAAGATTAAATTAATATTACATTAATATTATTGAGAGAGGGAGAGAGAGAGAGTAACATAAGTAATTCTATAGAATGTAATTATACGCGGGTTATACATAATTTATTTATAATTATAATCTAATGAATAGCAATTACTATATTATTTTATGATAATGGCTCCTTGCTATATAGGAAATTTGAAATATATGACAACGTTTTGATTTACATGTTATCCTTGTGATTACAAGCTTGCAAGTTCCAAAGTACTTACTCGAAAATTCCAAGCCATCACACAGGAGGATCAAAAAGTGTACTTACATAGACTGTGTATAGAATGTAGAAGTAGAAAAGTACAAGTAATTATATAACGAGATGGCAATAAATGCCAAAATCCATTTAAAATATAAGAGAACTCTATATACTTAGGACTCTTTTTTAAAGTTATGACAGAAACAGATTTTAATAAGTTGACTGGTTAAATTATATACCTAGGTGCTATTGGTATTAGTATATTAAAATGGTGTAGAAATTTTTGATGTAGGATTTTTGCACTGACTCATAAAATGTGTAAATCTATTTATGGCTCTGATCTCTACAGCAGATTTCTGGCCTGACTCTTGACTAGTACCAGCATAATAATAGTAATGAGTTTTCAACTTAAAAAAAAATCAACTAAACTAAAGGGCTTTAGATTCTTAGTTGCTAGGGATTTCACCATCAGAAAATTTAAATGAACGGGATACTTGGTGTCTGACTCTGACGATGAGACACTCATCATAATTTTAAATGAGACAAAATCGATTTAGATAATTTTTTCGAGAGAGATGTCCTGTCCACATCTACTAAAGGAATACATTATTATTTAGTTTTGAGTGTGTGCAACAGCTTGGACTTTTTTGCTCTCTTGATCGCTCGTACTCGTAAACAACCAGATAGAATATGGTGAAGGTGAGAGACTGGCAGAAATACCCGCAACCAAACCAACCATACAAAGCCCTCAAAGACGTTAAGTTTTAAAAGGTAGGCAGGTAGGTGCCTAGATAGAACGTCAGCCTTGTCGTCCGTGTAATCTGTAATCCTTCAATTTAAGATTACGATTAGTCAGTCAATGGTTCTTTCTTTTTACTATAAATATTCACTCCTTGTTGATTTTACAATTCTTTAATTTATTTAAAATTCAAATTCAATTCTTTCCATGGCTCAGAGCGTCATCGCTGTCTTCAAATTTTAACTCATTATATATGTACGTGATACATTATATCCATACAAAGTACGTTCATGTCATATGTATGTAGTAATAACCATTAGACATTAACTTTATCTGCATATTCTATATCCTTTTGCTTTATTACATTTTCTGTTCTGTACTTGAGCTTATCTTGACCCTAATTTTATTGAATGTAAAAAAAATCCAGAATTAAACGGACTCAATCATGGATTATTACTGATATATAATAATTTATTATTATTAAATATTAGATACTAATAAGAAAAATCTGACATTGCTTCTTCAGCATTAGTAGCATAATATGCTATAGTCATACATAATGACAGTTCCAAGTTGACCATCTTACATTAAATCCAATCTATACATAAATTAAACACAAATAATCTAATTTACCTATACCTATACATAAATTACAGACTACTACGACGGATGCGCGGGATAGTTGACAACTCTCTACAAAAATCTCAATCTTAATCTTAACCCCTCAATGTCTAAATTCTCTAAATTAGTTTAATTACATACCAGTATTAAAGAAAAATTTGAACACAAATTTCAAATCATTTCATATTAATAGTTGAGACTAGAAAACATTAAAAAAAAATGTAAAAAGCTTTTCTTTTAAAGCAGCATTTTTATTATATTATGCTGGGATCTTTAAATTTTAAATTCATACCTAAATAATTCCAATTTCCAAAAAGTGAATTTATAATCAATTTAGGGGATTTTGACTGAAGGAGAACATACATAAGTAGTTAGCTATGTTTCAACAATGAAATGAAACGGAGAGCAATCTCGGATATTCATTTGGATTTCGAGATTGTTTCTGGAATTAGATTTAAAAACAATACATAATATGGAATATGGGAGTTTCAAGGAAGGATTGTTCTTTTTTATGTTATTTCTCACAAACTCACCAGTCAGCCCGTAGTACGTTCGTAATAAGTCATATAGTTTAGGAGAGAATTAGGATTTAAGTATCAGCATTTAGAACCATGAAGCACATCATTCCATTATACGTACTACGTATCTTTCAGTAATAAAACACCCACTTACAGATATTTTTTTATGCTATGCTTACTAGGTAGGTAGTAGTGGAGAAGAAACTATTAAACCATGAACAAAAAAAGTACCTATACAGTTTACCTTTATTACCTAACGATGTAACCACACATTATACACATAGCCTGTAGCACTCCACGATTACTAATTCCAAAAACTAATGTATTTCTACCTACGTTACGTTTATTACCTATAGGTACTTTATTACGTACATTAAAATACATAATAATAGGTGAATCATGCAGTCCACAAAGTCCAACACAACACTAGGTTTAATACCTATATATAATAGCGTCCGTCCAGTGAGTCAATAGCCATGTCCATGTAAATTCATATCTTTTTATGTAGTTAGACATTCATTTTGGTTGTACAGTAAACAGAAACTTAATTTCTCTGCCGTAGAAACTTATGTAACTACACTACGTATTCATATTTGACAAAATCTACCTATAGTAGGTAGTCTAATTGTAGATCTATATAATTATGTATGTGCCTCCTTCCAATAGTAAGAATAATATTCCTTATCCTTGCTCACATTAACTTTACGTTGACAATATTATTACTAATTATATTTTAAATTGGAACATCAATATTAGTATCAACTTTGAAAACAGTAGGTATATTTTTAAACAGAGTTTTTCCCATTTTTATACTTAGGTTACATTATATTTTTATTGTAATTATTACGGGTAATCTAAATCAATCTAAATTACCTGCATGTTGAATGCAGTTGTAGTTGTTTACAAATCCGTACAACAATAATGTATAGGTAGGGAGGTATCTAGGTATATTTTCTAAAGGAAAAGGTGAGAACGCACGACATCAAAAACGAGATACAACATGTTCTACTAAAAGTGTACATTACAATTACAATAAAACGCTTATACCTATGTACGGCCTACTAAGTAAAGTATTATAGTACCTTTTTTTCATATAACTTGAAATTGATATTTGAGTTTGAGATACATAATAATATATGTGGACTTAAAGGTTATAGTGTAATATGTATACTTAATGTTATAAGGGATAGTTAATATTAATTAATCGACCCTGATGAATGGTTATCTGGAGAGGGATGACTGACGTTGATAGGGGATGAATTACTATTATTTTCATGACCCAAATGAGAATTTTTATTACTATCAACAGAAGCACCCGAAGCTCTTTCACGTTCTCGTTCTCGTTCCCGCTCTCTCTCCCTCTCACGTTCCCTTTCCCGCTCCCGCTCCCTTTCCCGGTCTCTCTCCACACTACTCCGATCCCTGAGGTCCACACTGGATGCATTACTTCGACCACAAGCTGAGTGATGATTTTCCCAATCTTTATGCTGACAAAATGCACTACAGTAGCGTGCCATATTGCAGCCACTACACGTCTCATGTGCCTTCCGACCACAATTCCAGCATGTCTGTAAATTTTAAAAAAACGGAGAGCATATTAGTATTACATTTTAGAAACATTTTTAATTTTACACCAAAAAATCACAGCTGCTCAACTCATAATATCAATAATTATTCAATATCGATACACTGTATTTTGAGTACTAACTGACTGAATATCAGTATTTTTTAGAAATTCATCATAAATTCTACCTCAGAGTCCATTGTGGTTCCAACAATGACCGAGTCTCCAGGGTTCCTTCTCGAATCAATCAAAACCCTTTCTAGTCGTGCTCTCTCCGCTGCGACCACTTCACAGGCTCGGGCTTCTGCTCTTTGAAGTTCCACCAGAGCTTGACGCTTCACTTCTTGAACTGCCTCTTCTACAAAAGAACAATGCAAAATAGAAAAAAATCATAATATGAACAAAAAAACTGGATTGGTTGGCTTTGGCATTTATACAACAATAGCAATGGCAATAACAGTAGCATTATTATTTATTATAAAACAAATTTTTGTTTAATTATAGCGTTCCATGTTCTCGTTCCTCTGAGGCACTCTGAGGCAGTTGTCACTTTTTTGTAGAGGAAAATAGCAACAACAACAACAAGAACAGGAAACAACTGAAGTACATAATATGGACGCCTTTTCTACAGCAGTGTCTGACGTCTGATTTCGATTGCTATATTTTATAAATCTTATTTCAGTTGTCAACATCTTTTTTTTAGAAATACACAGAATCCCACGGTCCACGAGAACGAGACAAGCATCCGGGAAAGTAACATTATCATTTAGCAGAAGAATCAATCTAACAATAATGTGTTATATGTAATGACACAAATAGCCGTGTGAACTATTTTTCAGTACTTTCTGCGTAGGTTGGTAGCTAGGTACAATGCAGTGTGTAAAATTTGTGTTCTAAAAATAAGAATAAATTATGAAAGTAAATTGTAAATATAAACTGAGCTAATTTTGTGCAATTAAGTAGATACTACGTATTATATTGATATCGGTAGTCGGCAGCCGGTACAATACTAAATATAACATTACATTAGATATCAGTATTTGTGTCTGTCCCTTACAAGAAGATGATGACATGGAGCTCATCATGCAAAAGAAAATCTCTATTGTATTTTATGCAAAAGGTATTAACAGATACAGTACATAACTGTAGCTGAGCCTGTGGGTCTAACAACTATGTACTGGATGTCGGATGTACTATGTGCTTTTAGTCTGGTTCACTAATGTAAAAGCATCGACGAGGCCGAGGACCGAGAAAGTACATACTAAAGTGGAAGGAAGAAGAAGGCGAAGTAGTAGGAGTGATGTGATGTGATGATACTATGAAGAAGATGACATTTGCTTCTGTTCCCACGACATCGAATGTATCGTGTTGGCAATTTAGACCAAGATTATTTTATAAAGGATCACAACAATATGCTTCTCCACCGCTCACTCACTCCGGTCCCGGTCCCGGTCGGTTGGGGATAGGAGGGAGAGAGAGAGATGCATTATCTTCCGAATCTGAATCTACTAAAGGATGCCGGATGAGATGAGATGAAAATGGAGGGAAGAGTGTTTATACATGTATCATGGTTTTCCTTTTGGTTTTGGTTTTGGGAAGCATTATATTATATTCTATATTATATTCTATTCCAAACTTTGTAATTCTACTCAAAAGGAGAGAGACAACTCCAGGACCAGGACCAGATCCAGGAGACTGCATCTGTAGAAGAAGAGAAGACTAAACATTTCTGTTTCAATGTGTCTAACATGAACATGACCCAAAGTAAATTTCATTTCACATCATGTCTCGTCTCCTCCATGGAAATGGCCACGGCCACTCAGTCGTCACCCACCGTCACCAACTGTTTCCTATATATATCTGTAATAAATATATAGACTAGCCTCTCCATCTCAATCCTCAAGCCTTCCACATTCTTCGAATTCGAACCCTTTCTTCTACTTAAACCTTAACCTGGCTGCTCAGTACAGCGGAGTCGGAGTGGATCTTTTATGGATATATCTATAACCTATATGTATCACATTCATTCAAGATAATTTTCCTGGGTTTTGGTTCGGGGTTTTAGCATCCGCAAGAAGCCGGTACCGGTACCGGTGGCGGTAAATGTATTCTGTCGTCCACAATATTATGTACGCTGTCTTTATTCTACATAACCATCAGCCATTAATGTATACAAATGTCTGTAAAACCGAGTGTTTTATGTACAATCATAGATTCCACACTACATACAATAATATGTATTGTCATCCCGTCCTTATCATTTGCAAAGTAAAAGTGGAACTGCAGAGAGCCAGAACCAGAACCAGACCCACGCATGGAGAAAGAAAACCAATACTGTCTTGAAGAAAAACAAGAAAACTTGCATAATATATCGTCTGTGGAGAACCAAAATGACCCATATCCATGTTTATCTAAAATCAATATCAACTATCTACAAAAAATTTCAAATATGTCTTGAGCGCATTTAAACAGAACATTTTGCATCTTTTTAAAAACATGGAATTAGAATATTTTGCACCTTTTCAAAAACATGGAATCAGAACATTTTACGCTTTTCAAAAACATGGAATTAGAACGTTTTGAACCTTTTCAAAAACATGGAATCAGAACATTTTACGCTTTTCAAAAACACGGAATTAGAAAATTTTGTATCTTTTCAAAAAACATGAAAATAGAACATTTTACGCTTTTCAAAAACTCTTAATTAAGATTTTACGCATGTTTCTCATTTTGTTTCTATGACATAGCTCAGTTTGATTCCAGCTGAAATTGGATATGGGTCATTTTGGTTCTTCACAGACGATATGTAACCTCCAGTATATGTGTAATGCAGAGATATATAATATGAATGGAATTATAGATGCGTGCCATGGAGTGTGGAGTTAAGAAGACTGAGAGCCCAAGTTATTGTACGAAAAGTCCAAGTTCATTTACATGATGAATACGGAAACAATCTAACTATCTCAAGCCATACTTTGAGGTTCCCATGGCCGCATCCTATATAAATGCTAGGCCACCGCCACACAGAAACACAAGAGACAACAACAGAGACTCTCAGGGTTCCACATCCACATCCAACAACAAGGTTACATCATCAGACTTGGTTTAGTATTTAGAAATGTACATTGGAAATACAAATACCTCATAGGCTCCTGTATAAGTAGTATTTACATGCCTTTTATACCAAAACCAAAATCCAACCGTAGTTATAAATTGTGCAGATACATATGTGCTTACATAGGTGGGTATGTAGCACTACTATAAGAGATATTTTACAAGAGACCAAAGTTTTAAAGCTTTATTTCCACCAAGTGAGTCTTGTTGCCCCTTTCTGCCTCTGTGTTTCTTAACTTGTGTGTGTGTGTCTCATGTTTTCGATTTTAGATTTTAGACGACGAGGACGACATTGACATTGTCGTCAAAGAAAGCATTGCATTTAAAAGGGAAGGATGGAAGGAGGGAAATTGTTTATTTAGCATCAAGTAGTCGAGAGAGACAAATGAAAATGAAAGCCACAGACGAAGAACTAAGGAAAAGGAAATTCGACGAGGACTGTATATGGTTTGAGACTGACGATGAGAGAGAGAGAAATCTTATTTCATTTCGTTTTCTTAAAGCTATTTCAATCCATATTGTACACTTACCCGCACGTCGTTTTACTTCAGCAACCCGGTCCTCTGTAGCACGCAAGGCTTGAGCTATCAATTCTCCAGCTTGTCGTTTAAATTCTTCGGAATTGTCAATACTTGAGAAGACGGAGACTGAAGCAGGTCGTCGGAGCCATGTGGCGGCTGAGCTACTGCCTCCACCACCACCTCCACCGCCGCCGCCGCTCCCGCCACCACCACCACCACTACTCCCACCGCTCCCAGCACTGCTCCCACTACTAGTTCCATTTCCACCTCCTCCCGGTTGTCCCTGCCCGGCTCCTCCGAGCCCTTCAGACTCATTATGAAAAGTCCGATTCTGAAGGATGGTGAGGGCTCTCTTGGTTTTCTCTACCATGCTCAAGATACAGTTGAGCATCACATGAATATTCTTCCACTCATCCTCTGGACCCGGTCCGCCCTTCCCACTCCCACCACTACTACTCCCGAGAGCAATTCCACCTCCATTACTTAAAATAACATTGGAATTTGGGGTAGGATTATGATTTGGAGTGAGGCTCGCCGGACCAGGAGTTGTGTCGTGGACTGGGTGTCCATGGGCAGAGCCCGGAGCGTGATGGATGGACAGGAGTGGATATGCAGAGGTGTAGTAATCTCGGAAATCTGTAGCGGAGTTTCCTGAGCCAGATGAGCCACTTCCCCCACCACCGCCACCACCACCTCCACCACCGGCGGATGTGCTAATGAAAAAGGGTGGGGAAAATAGGCTCGCATGATGTCTCTTCGGTGTGGAGATGTAACCACTTTCACCCGATTCTCCATTTTCATAGAAACTGTAAAATTTAAACAGAGTCATCAGCATCATTAGTGCACTGCACATCATAAAATATTGTCAAAATTGCAATATGGTTCTGATCTGATCCTAAATGAGAATATCTATGTACACAATAAAGACGAGCTATGTAAGGATTTAAACAAGAACCATATAGCTTCAGCGGGTAAATCTATTAAAGCACCAAACTCTATATTACCTATACTAATAGTTCTAATCGTAATAACTTAATCGATTAGAACGATACATATTTACGTAAGCGTCAAAAGGACGTGCATGCCATGGGATCATGGGACTACTAAGACTGTATATTACAATTACAATAAAGTAGACAGACTTCTTCTTTCTTATGTTCTACCAACGGAGCGCGGCTCTGTGTTTTTCCTGCATTCTTCTCACTACTACTGGGAAGATTGTTGATGTGAAATGTGGTGGTGATTTCGCAGTGTGTTTCAAAGTCTGTCTCAAAGACATAAGTTTGAACTCATGTTGTGCAGCCGTATAGCTCTCGCTCTTAGCTGTATATATCAGTATAGCCTCCAAAGTAGAGTAGTGTGGAGCCAATTGCCCGAGTCGAAGTCGAATTCGAAGTCATCATAAGTTAAAAGCTGAAGGCGAGTGAACAGACTGACTAGACAGCAGGAGGAGGTGGAGGAGGAGAGGATGGAGAAGCCGAAGTCGGGATAGGACCAAGAAGAGGAGGACTCACACTGGTTGATGTTGCTTGATGAAAGTGTTGGATTTGGATTTGGGAGCGTGTAAAGTCAAGTATATGTTTTAAGGAATAAGGAGAAATATATATCGTCTGTGAAGAACCAAAATGATCCATATCCAATATAAACAAGAATCGAAATGAGGTATGTCATAAAAACAAAATGAGAAACATGGGTCAAATGTTAATTAGGAGTTTGTGAAAAGCGTAAAATGTTCTATTTTCATGTTTATCAACAATGTAAAATGTCCTATTTACATGTTTTTGAAAAGGTGCAAAATATTTTAATTCCATGTTTTTGAAAAGGTGCAAAATGTTCTAATTACATGTCTTTGAAAAGTGTAAAATGTTGTATTTACATATTTTTGAAAAGTGCTCAATGTTCTATTTAAATGCTCTCAAGATATATTTGAATATTTGTGTAGATAGTTGATATTGTTTTTAGCTACAAATGGATATGGGTAATTTTGGTTCTTCGCAGACGATATGTTTTAAGGAATACGGAGAAATATGTGTGTGTGTGTGGAGATGGAGAGAAAATAAGGAAGGCGAAGGACGAGAGAGAGAGGAAAAGTGCAGGACTTAAGATAGGTGTGTGTGTCCCGTTGTCCCGTATATATCTATGTGGAGTATAAAAGGGCACAGATGGTCAATATCAATCGTGGAACATGGAGCCAACTGGAAACTGTCGGTCCCATTCCAGCTCAAAAACACCACATGCCTCACATTTTACACACACATCCACTTTTGCACGAACAATACAGCTGTTCCACTATCGCATCGCATCGCCTTCATTCCTTCCTTCGTAGTCGTCGTCGTATCGGCATCAGCTTTTACATTTTATACTCTCCACTTCTCTCGGGGACTGGGACTGGGACTATGGAACTGGTATGGCACTCGCACTCGTCTCGCATTAGTATGGTCTTCTTCCCATCCTCCACCACTTTTACTTCTACGTCTCTCTACAAGCAACAGCTTTACTCCCAGTTCAATTACATATATTTATTATGTAAGCCATGGAGAGTCATTCTCATATCGGCATTAGACCAAGACCGAAACCCGAAAGACCAAGGCAAACTAGTATAAGTAGTGTGTACGGATTCGGATCAACTTGATATTTCAAGACAAAATCTCCTCCCTAATGTTCTCCCTTGTTCTTCTTTTCCTCCAAGACTCCCTATTGTTTCTTTTCTAACAACTCCTTTACGTCCTCCATTTAAGGAGGACGAGGGACGAAGGACGTACGTAGTGGCACCGTCTTGCAGAAATTGCAAAGCACCAGATCCCCTGTCCCATAATATGCAATCACACCTTCAGCAGCCAAAGCAGGCCACCAATTTCGATCCCAATTCCGATCCAAACTCAAAAGAAGGAAGGGAATAAAGCAAGGAAAGAGACCAGCACCAGCACCAGTACCAGCCCATCCAGAAGGAGAACAGAACAGAACGAGAACGAGCTTCGAAGTTAACACTGCTAAACAAATAAATACACCCACAGCCACACAGCATCATGCACACAACCTATATAGAGCCGAAGCCGGAATCAAAACAAGAGTCAGGGGACGTTCATCACATCATCATCGCTAAAAACCCAGACCAAACTTTAGCAGAGCAGAGCCCCATGAGCAACAAAAACACATTCCAATTTCATTCTCTCGCATATATCATACATCATGGAAGAAAATTTCCCAATCTATTAGTTTCAACTTGACAAGTATTTATAATCACCTTTCAGAACCCTTCCTCTTCCTTGCCAGGCCAATATCAGCAACTTCCGAATGGAAAATGTCACAGGGTTCTCCTGGAGACGAGCCAGCTTCAAAGATCACCTGCTCATGACTTCGAATGTAGCTTAAGGGTGTCTGTAGGAAAAATAGAAGAAGACAAAAAAATTACAAGTGAAATTCTACACGCACCCCGCATAATACTCTTGTTCTTGTCTCTCCAACCATCTCTCTCCTGCTCAAATACATGCTAAAAAACAGTACATAAATACAGAGGTATTCTAACGTTTGTAGACTCGCACGGGATCCCGACCGAGCTGCAACCGCTTCGCGGAATAAGGCTTTTGCATGTATTACACATATAAAGGGGGCAAAACTTGTCTAATCGCGCTAGAAATACTAAATTTGATACCGCGTACGGGGATAGGGACATTATATATTCTGAAGAGGGAAGGGTACGAGAGAACATGTGTAGAAAATATTTATTTTAAAAGCGTCATTACCTGCTTGGCAATACGTGCATGGTGACTAATCTCCCTCTGGAGAAGTGGCAGGTGTGCCCGCAAAAATGGTAACACAAATGGTCTTAATGGGAAGGATGTCACCTCTTGAAGTGAATGATGAAATTCCTCTATACTCAGGTGGCCACTCTGCGCATTACACAACATACCATTACATTAGTTCCCAGTTTACCATATCAATCAATAGCCGAACAAGCCGATGCACACACACATACTGCATGAGAATTTTACACAGAACGCCCCTACACAATAATGTGAATACATTTTAGTACAAGTAAAAAAAGAAAAGGAGCACATATAGATTTTTACCACAAGATTAAAGACTAGGGTTCGGACACGCTCCCCAACTTCCGGTGAAATATCGCACCCAAAATGTAGAAGAGTTCCGAGAAATTTCTTAATTTTTAGCACATATCTCCCACTACTATTCCCACCATGACTCAGGCTATCTCCTCCAGTAAATATTGAGGCTGAAATTTTAACAAATTAAATATGAAAATAAATGGATTAGAATTATTATAGAATCAATGCATTTTGCAAAACAGGAGTCAATAAGGAAGGAGAAATGCAGAATGCACAGCATTAGAAGTTACTGCTGTTACACATATCGTCTGTGAAGAACCAAAATGACCCATATCCATGTTTAGCTAAAAACAATATCAACTATCTACAAAAAGTTTCAAATATGTCTTGAGTGCATTTAAATAGAATATTTTGCACTTTTCAAAAACATGGAATTAGAACATTTTGCACCTTTTCAAAAACGTGGAATTAGAACATTTTGCACCTTTTCAAAAACGTGGAATCAGAACATTTTGCACCTTTACAAACACATGGAATTAGAACATTTTGCACCTTTTCAAAAACATGGAAAATTAGAAAATTTTGCACCTTTTCAAAAACTCCTAATTAACATATTGCGCATGTTTCTCATTTTGTTTTTATGACATAACTCATTTTGATTCCAGCTTAAATTGGATATGGGTCATTTTGGTTCTTCACAGACGATATATTATATTACCCTCGGCTTCTAACTAGTACGTCCTAGTATACTGCAACTACGCCATCGATCTACTACTCTCTAGTGAGACATAATCCAGCAGGTTGGGCTTTCTATTTCACATTCAGTGTTCATACTTACCATATCATAACCGAATGACCTGAAAAGCTCACTTTCAGAGGCATATGGCATGGCATGTATGACATGGCAGAACCACAAAAACCAAATGTTTTGACGAAAACCGGTACGAGTAAGCTAAAACTAAAAGCTCGCTTAAAAAAATACTTTTTTCATACCCTCCTAAAGATACGCTACACTTGTTTAAAGTGTAAAAGAGTCAAGAAAAAAATATGGAGCTATGTGTACTACACAGATATGTTCTATTACATGGTTGAGAAAATGAAATATGAGGAAAGAATAATCACAGCATGGATGCACCGACAAAAAAATAAGCAAATATGTAAAAGTAGGAACAGAACACACGATCATAGATACATCTGTTTAGATTTTCAATCTCGAAAAACAGACATCGAGAGGCATGGAACGGGTGAAGGGTAAAAGAGAAACACATAACATAAGATTGGAATTTATTTTTACAGATATTTTCTATACACATACACTCTATACAGTTAGTTAGAAGACAGTTAGAGCTTTATTAAACTGTTCACATACCAGCAGAGCCTGCAGATCCGGAACCAGACGAATTAGACGATGACGACGGTGTTCTACCAGACGATCCTGAGTTATTGACATTTGAACTGCTCTTCCCACTACTTATTGTATTGTTGTTGACACTGGATCCATTGATAGGGGGTGACGGAGTTCCTCCACCAATCGGCCCCGCCGTCGAGCTGGAGCCTCCACCATTTCCAACCGAAGAGGTACTATGAGGTGACGAGAATGGATGACCGAAGCTTGGATGACTACTTCCGCTATTATTGTGATGACTATGGATGTGATGTGCTGAGGAGCTCCTTGATAGATTGGATACTGGCGGTGAATGAGGTGCACTTCCGCCGTTCCCCTCTCTACCCTTGGGACTTTCGCTCATCCGACGATGTGGGTGAGAATTATCTTTGCTCAACACTGAAAACAACAAATATAAAAATATTGTTAAATCACATTATGTATAGAATCATTTTACGAAATTAAGCGTGCATAACTTATGACTTCAGGAAGGCACAATTACTTAATGTGACTATTACAAAATGAAATAATTACAGTAACAGTCACCATGGTATAAAAATGCAAGTTAAATGAATTCAAAAATCTTCGCCAATGAAGCATAATAAAGCCGGTTGTCACCGGTTGTCAGATGCTGGGGCGGAGCAAAAACAATTTCTTTGCCAGCCAAAAAAAACAACGAAAAGTAAATAGAGTAAATGGGAGCAAAGTTGCATTCAAGTTGAAGCTATAGAGTGGAGTAGACGTAGAAGAATATCAAACTAGGTAAATATATGATATGATACAGAAAAAGATTAAAGATTGTATGATCCCCAAGATATATGAATGTAATTACACTATAAGATGTATTATTAGTACGACTGATGCAGTTTTGGTATATAGATACCGAATGTACCGGCACACCTGGCCCTATTCTGGCTAAATTGAAAATTTATTGACAAAACCGAAGCCAAGGGTAGGAATAAAATATTCTTCTAGGAACTACGAACCATGCTGGCAACTTCTAAAATGTCAACTTCCACGAATGACGGTGGTAAAAACAACACAGGCCACAGTACATATAGCGATCAACATATATATTTTATATTATTATAAACCTTTCAGTCTACATCTACCAGCTCTAAAAATATACCCCCGCCCATTATAATTGTTCAACTAATTCGAACTCGTACAATAATTTCCAAGCCTTTCTCCCAATAGCAGTATTTAAATCGAAAATCAACGTCAAACGTGGAACATTAGATACTGGCACTATGGTTTGGTGTCGGTCGTCGGTTCCAGCTATATACATACATGAAATGAAATCAGAAATCATAAGATAGAAATTGAAAACTTTTGATTTGACCTACCAAAAGTTCCGACATTCGGCTGCCGGTTCTTAATGTTGTAAGCCAAAATCAACTTCCAGTCAATATCAGTACATTTTCAACATTACAAATTATAATACACAGAGCAAGTCCTTAAAATAGTTGATTTAGTACATACCCACAATATAAAACCTTCTACCTACCTACTCTCACAATACATTTGTAAGAAACAGCACTGAACATACGACTTACGACAACGACACATAAACCTTCGTCATTAATGAAATGCACACAAACAACCAACAGTCTACTCGACGAGAACGACCCAACGTTTGGCTCAGCATTTGGCACTACAATCCGAACCCGAATTCAGATGTTGAAAACGGGTTGACTCCGCAGCTTTGACTTTCAATATAGTTAAACCTAACCTACAGATGATAGATGTACAATATGGAAAAGTACTTATGTATTTGAAATAATGTGAAAGTACTGACTAAAATGGTGAATGAGTGTAGGGCAAATGGAAATAATGGCCAAAAACCAAATGGTGTTTGTTCTAATGCTTCAAAATATTATATAGATATATATATATACAGTACTCTTTTCTTCCAGTATTCCAGTTCAATTCAGAGAAATATATAGAAAATGGAAAAGTTGAACTTTGTGTTCAAAACGCTGAACACATGTACACGCTTCTCGATTAGTCAACAACATTCTTCCTTCCTTCTAATTCCAACCAACCTGTTCCGTTTTCCACTTCCACCCGTCGTCGTCCCTTGTTTCTCCGAATTTAATAGTTTTACATTTACAGCACAACACGCTTCCTTCACACTATGCACAGGGCAAACCATATAAATCTGAACTCTTATAGTCACCATTTAAGTTCTCCAAGGTTTCTATAAAACATGATTAAATACTATCTATAATTACACAGTTGCAGCCAACAGTTCCTAATCTACCAATTGAATATTTGTATAACTATATGTAGGTACTTCCTATTTTATGCCACTCTGTCACTTGTGTCAGTCATAATTTACTATAGTATATCTTTGTAAAGTAGAACTGATAAAAAGTATGGAGAACCTTCAACCTTTTGAGTTTCCACTTTCCACTTTCAGTATCGATCCGAACAGTTAACAACTTTTTACTTCCGACTTCCGAGATTTAAAGAATTTTTAATTTTCTCAATTCGATTCGGCCGACGGACACCGTGACTTCGCAGCAGTCCCTTTTAGTCCCTTTGTATAAAAAGAAAAACGGAAAACCATAAACCCACCGCCTGTAATGCAGTTCACTTTTGAGTCTAGCGCTAAAAGTTACACTTTTCCTTACGACATAAACTAGTAGCACTTAATGCTTAATACACTGCACTTTTTGCTGAACTGAACAACTACTTTACCGGCATCGGCAGTATCGGCACTGGTTGTAAGTTACCGGGTAGAAAGTAACTAATTTAAGTAACTGACGACGCGACATATTTTCAACCGGTTTACTTGGAAAATTTTAATTTCAACTTTGACCTTCCCGTTCAAGTTCGAAACTCACACTAAGTAGTAATAATTTCGTACATGTGGACAAACGTAGTTGGTAGTTATACAGTAATTATGACATTCAGGATCGATTTCAACAGCGCGAAACATAAGCGAAGTATTTCTTTAATGTTTAATGCATACTAATGGTATAAAGTTGTATACTACTTAAGGTTCGATTCGATTTAGGCAGGCCATATTGTGCACTTATATCATTTGATATTTCCTGTGTATAGATACTGTCAACGTCAACTAGCAACTGTGTCTCTATTTACGTAAAAATCAAAGAGCAAGAACAGACTAATAAGAACAACACAGCTCGTGGGCCTCGACCTACGTGGAAGATTGAATTGAAACGGTGAAACCTGGACAAATCTACCAGTACCGGAACCGGAACCGGTGGCACAGGTACCGGCACCAGCACCAGCACCAGCCCCGGCATCGCATCGGTTCGGATCCGTCTTCCATGGATCTGCTATATATACGTGCCCGACCGGTACAAAATATCGTCTACATTACGAACGACAGACAGTCTTCCTACCGCACTAGAACCACTATGCTCCCTTCCCATTACAAACTCTCCAGTATGTCTACATTACGGAGCTATTCCAAAGAAAAGGTGGACAAAGTTGTTCGTTAAAGAGAAATGCTTGGAAAAGTACTTGAAGAACATAAACGTAAAGTAGAAAAGAATGAATCGACAACATCTGTTTCTAATTAAATTCCGTTCCCATCAGGTCTAACTATAATTTATCCTATCACTACTACTACTACTACACAAGTACTTTCAACTTTACGTACAAACAACCGAACCGAAGAACCTCGGTCGTCTCGGGTCTCGGTCTCGGCTCCGTTCCGTGTGCTCTCCTCAACTATACGGACTCCAACTGTACTTTTACTCAACCAACAGCCAAGACCAACAACAATGCCTCTCCTACCTACATTAAAGTTTCATTACAGTCCTCAACCTCCAACATCTATACACTAAACAAAAGTAGAAAATGAAAATACTTGCATAAAATAATACCTAAATAAACCCGAACCGGGTACCAGCAGTTTTAGAGAAGCAGAAGGCAAAAGAAGGAAACAGTGTGCCGTGTGTTGTGTTGAATGTTGGATGTGTGTGTGTGTATTTAGTTTCCCCTTTAGATTTGAGATACTTTATACTTTTCTCCAAACATTCCCTCACTTTCTATCCCATTTGCCATTTTCTGTGTATGGTGGGGGGTATATACCTACCCAAGTTTTAAGCATTTAGCTCACTAGTCAGAACAGTAGTTTCACACACACTCAACCATAAGCAATTCATTTCACAAACGACACATCACACATATTGTGTTAGAACAGAGCAGAGATAGACAACGCCAACAACCACATATTTTCCCTTCTACCCATCCGTCTTCATATATATTATGTTCAACCCCTTAAAACACTTCCATGGAGGTTGAAAACCATTATAAAATTCGACATAGCAAAGATTTTGTTGTCGCCATTACCATCATTCCTCCAACGGTCCTCTCAAAATCTTCCGAAAATAAAAACTTTAATTTACCAAATACAAAGAATTTCACTCAAAATACATAGTTTAAATGTTTCAAAAAAAAATCATGAGATATTAGTTTCTACCTTAAAGCCATTTTTTGCTTCGATTTTCTATTATTAGTGTTTTATTTTAGATAATAATTTATCTCCATTTCAGACATTTCTTCAGGACTTAATACAAGAAGACTACGTTTTTTGAAAATTAAAACTTAATACTGCTTTTGACTGTATCCTGTTCCTGTACGGCGTATTTGTATTTATTCTTTAAAAATTTATGCTGAGAGGTATGTAAAATTTAACGTAAAAATCTACTTTATTAACTATTACGTATTATGTCGTTCATTTCAACTTGTAACCATAGTGTAATTTCACAGCCCATATAAATTGTAGATTGCCGATGCTGCTGTTGCTGATGCCTCGACGTCGACGATGACGACGATGCTATTGAACTTGGAGAACTTGGACTTGGACCACATGCCAGAAATTGAAAAAAATACTTTTTTTTCTCATAGCACATTTCAAAATGGATACGAGATATGTACGAGAGACGACGACACGCTCTCACTGCACTGTACTATGTCAAGCTCCAGTGAACAACAGTTGATGTAGTTTTATCCTTAAAGTTTTCACTGAAAGCATCATCCTGGGGCCCTGGGGGTTGATGTTGAATGTTGGAGGATACTGGATGTGTTTGTATGTGAGGCTAGAATTGCCCGGGAAAAAACCGAATGTGTCCCAAATGGATGAGTGAATCGGGGAAGGAGAGAGAGAGGAAAAAAAAAACTAAGTTGCCCACATCGGAGTTTCTTTCCTATATGCTACGTCTGCTAAACTGCTAATATGCACAAGGCGTGCCTACTGTTATGTATGTAAGTATATTATTACTACACGTATTTTCATCCGGAATTATCTAATATGTAATCTTTATTTACAGTCCCCCTTGACTCTGCCTACAAGGCTTATCGCTCCCTTTTCACCTACCTACGTCTATAAAAGATCTACCAAAAATTTTGTTCATATTTTTATGAATGTGATTGTGCGAGGGAGTTGCATCAAATTGCAAGTGTACATATCAAATCTTGTATTAAATCTCATCACAATGAAAAATAATCTGAGGAAGAGTAATTTATGAGATACTTCTTTAACTACATAATATTTAATTGTAGACATCGCATCGGTCCCAGTTCCCAGTATTCTCTATTGGTTCAGGTACTGTACAATAAATAAATATGTATACTTATGCATTGCATAATCTCTTGGTAGACATTAAGAAGTTTAAAAATATAAATTCCAACTATACTATAATACTTTACTATCTTCCAGTTTCTTTTATTATTTCCCCATACTCCATACTGTGTTCCACCTTGGAAACTTCTTGGTTGGAAGTTGGAATTAGGTGCACACATTTTTATCCGGGTACCAGGATTTTCAGAGGAAATCCAACGAAACGCAAGTCTGTCTTTATTGTCGTTAGTAATATATTGGACTTGGTTGGAGTTGGAAGTGGAAGGTGAATGAGTGCCGCCTACATTATTTGAGTAGAACATATTATTTATATGTATTGTATTTTTGTATGCATGAATGCATCGGCTAAAGGACTATATGCTAATGAAAATTCAAGGCGGAGGCATAGGAGAGATAGAGAGATGAGACTTGCTTTTTATCATCCATGGATGGATACAAGAGAGAATTATTGTGTTCTGTAGACAGTAGACAGTAGATTGTGGAACCAGAGAGAGCGAGAAAGAAGAGTGTAACAAAGATGCATCACATCTGGCATTTTACCATCAGACTTTTCCAGATGTGCAATTCCTCCTCTTTTTCCTCCCACCTCAATGCAGAACTCAGATACCTATGACACATGCTGGGGCTGGGACTGGGACTGGGATGCAATGGCTGTATCTACAATCTACACACGTAATGTCTCAAAAATAGTTAAACTTAAATTACATCATATGCTGGTGGTACAACTAATATTAGTTTACACGCTCCCATTGACATAACATGACAGTACCATTACTTATTACAAAAATTACAAATACCTATACCTACATTATGAGTTTAACACTCTAAGCATTATTATTCACAATAATTAACAAAAAATCGTCGCTTAAAGCAAATTTCCTATCAATATTTTTGTCTAGTTTAATAATTGAAGTAGATATGATTTTTTGCTCGCTCAGGTTGAGCAGCACCAATGATTAAAAGATACAATTTAATAACACCATTTCCGGTTCAGGTTCTGGTTCCGGTTTGACCAAGTTAACGGTAGCGGTATAGTGTTCAGAGAGTTCCAACGCTAAACTAATTTGCCAAATTTTGTTAGAGCAGGATTTTCGATGAGATTGGTATGTACCAGTGTCAGTAGTACCAGTAACCAGCTTTTACTTACGTGACTATAGCGCATAACTACTATAGATAATTATAGGTAGGTATGTACATATACCAATATAGGTAACTAACGATAAGTTTATTATTTTCGTTTAATATTATTATAGTTTCCAGACCTCCTCCTCACACGGGCCCAGCTGCTTCCTACAGCAGTATCTCCTCCCAGTTATGACCAGGAGGACAATCTTAATGGTCATTACACAACTAGAACAGAGGGATGTACCACCTAAACCAAGCCAAACCAAACCAGTGAGAGACGTCAATGTCATAAAGCATTTACTGCTTCCGTGTGAATTGTAAATTACTGATATTCTAAAATAAGCCCTCAACACAAACAAAAAAAAGAGTAGGAAGACCAAACTGAGAGTATAACGGAACAACAGACATATCAACAGACTGAAAATTAAAAGGAACTGCAACTGTGACGGCTAAGTTAAAATTAAATATATGAAATGCCCCCTGTCCCCTCCATGACCATTGCAATAGGGAGCGAATCGTCATAGCCATGACCATGGCATGGACATACTCCTCACACGTAAGAAAAGTTCCAAAAATAAATTCTACACACAAGGGCATAAGGGGTGACAGACGATATAATTATAACACTACGTCATCAGTCATCCCAGAGAAGCAAGACGGAAGCTGTACAGAATGTCAAATACCCGCACCCGGTGTCGGTGTCGGGGCCGATGCCGGTGACCAATACCAATTGGTCTCCAAAGTAAATACAAAAAGTACGTCCATCCACGACGATTTCCAGAAATAGAAGCTTTCTAAAGCATGACATGGACCCGGAATCCCGGAAACTCAGAAGAGTTGTTACACAATTGCAATAATAATTCACGCAGCGCAGGGTGAAGAGTTCATAAATATGTATCTCAGTGAATTAGCTTTAAGTCATCGGCCATCGGTTTACCTATAAACCTACTCGTACATACACTTTAAAACGCGTCCCAGTGTTTAAAATCCGTTGTAAATTTTGGACAAGCAGAATTTATTTAGCACTTTTATGGTCGGGCTCTGGCTCTGGTCATCTGCCACGTTCCACGTTCCACGTTTGTACTATAAGACTAATGAAGCTTTCACGAATAATCATGGAACTTCCAGATCTTCCAGACCATTAATGTCCATTAGTGTCAGTCAAGAAAATAAAAACATTGGAAATTGAAAATTTTGAAGGGTTGTATGAGTTGAACTCATCGTGAGTCAGTATAGTTTTAGCTGTAGCTTAGGGTTATGGTAATCTCTTTCGCTGGTTCTGGACGAAGGACGAGGCAGGCAGGGCCGGATAATGCAGCAAGCGCAGGCAGCCCCCGCTGCTTAAATTGTCAAACAATATGTAAATGGAACATTTTGCAGTTTTTCAAAAGTATGTAAACAATAATATTTTGACTTTTAAAAGACATGCAAAATAAAATTATTCACACATTTCAAAAACATGGAAATAAAAGATTTTCTACTTTTCTCAAAACATGTAAATCGAACATTTTGCACTTTTCTGAAGCAAGTAAAAAGTACATTTTGCACTTTTGTAAAACTAGTAAAACATGTAAATACAACATTTTGCACTATCAAAGAAAACCATCAATAAAATCAAAATGGTGGTTTTTGTATGGAAACAAATTGCTGCCTAAAAGCAATTCCTTCGTCCGGCCCTGGAGGCAGGGCTGCCAGAATTAAAGCTATACATAATTAAACATACCTACTTACGCAGTTTCAGTTGCAATTTCTACTTTTGACTTTCGATTTCGATGCTGGTAGCCTGTCGCCGTAGCCAGGAGCGGCTGCTGTGACGTATGCATTTAGTTTAGTATATATTAAACGATGCAATCTGATTGCAATCTGCAAATCTGACAAATACACATGTTGATTACGTAGGTGGGTAGTACCTATAGATGTTATTTTATGTTATATGCATACATGTGATAAAATTAGGAGAAGTTGAAAATCGAGCGAAGTCAACAAATGCATTCAAAATTCAAATAGTTGGCTAATGCTAATAGTACCTTTACCGTATATCGTCTACCCGTCTACAATCCCTCTGTGTTATGCCTGTATATAATTATCTAAGTGTTTTACAGCAGCAACAGCCAGTCTTCCCATTAGCTCATCCACTTTCCCATATTTAACTTAGCATTTTCTCCCTTCCTTGATACATATTTATGTTTGGAGGATAGGGATAATGCATCTTCCTTCGTTCACATTCCCCTCTCCATGCTCCGTTATGTATCTTCGTAGTACATAAGAAAATGTTGAAAAGAATGTTGATGCTACACAGAGAAGAGTCCTATGTTGTGAGTGCAGTGTCATGAGATGCTCTGGAATCTGGATGCATCTGCTCGTCAATCGGAAATCTCCGCCTTTTTCCTCATACTTTTCTACTTTTCTCTCCTCTACCTTCCCTTACGAGAGTCGGTGCCGGTGCCGGTGCCAGTGCGATGCCGATGCCGACGCCGATGCGAGCCATTCTGGGATGTATTAAATTAAAATCGGCCGCGACCCCACCAACCGAACCCCAGTACCAGTACTAGACCAGTACCAGTCAAACGCAGACACTTTGCAAAAAATGGTTTTCAGTTTTTGAAAATTCTCACTCTTACGTAAGCGACCTAACAAAACATACTTAATTAAATTACTTATTTTTGAAAAAAAACGAGAATTTCACATAGTAAAAATTCTCCATGTAATTTAAACGTGTAAATGGAACATTTTGCAGTTTTCAAAAAAATGTAAAAAAGAATATTTCGACTTTTCAAAAACATGCAAAATAAAAATTTTTGTACATTTCAAAACCATGGAAATAAAACATTTTCCACTTTTCTCAAAACATGTAAATAGAACATTGAGCACTTTTCTGAATCAAGTAAAAAATCATTTTAAGTAAATGATATTATGTAATATGTAATTACATCTTTTTGAAAAGCATTAAATGTGTAGAATTTCCAATTTAAAAAGTACAACAATGTCATAATTATAGCTTTTCTACAAAGCCCAAATCCTTGTAAATGCAACTTTTTGAAAAACAGGAAAAAAAGCAGAAATTCACTTTCTCAAAAGGTGTATGTATCGAAATTGTACGTTTTTACCCGGCTTGGCGGGTCAGTGGTCTAACTAACTACTGAACTGCTAAGTCGGGGAGTCTGCCCCACACTTGGATTGTGGTTCAAGTAGAGATAGGACTTGGGTGCAGTCGGAGTGGATCAGTTTGGGGTGGGGAGTTGTGTAAGTGGAGAGGTATGTACATGTGCTCATCCGTTGTCTTCATGGCACGAGACGGAGGTAGTGTGCGTTTAAAGTAGAGATAACTCTGCAGCCTCTCCACGTGCTACAGCATACACTTCCTCCTACTTTCAAGACTGATCGGCCGATTCTCCTGCAGGTGGTCTCTCTCGTTCCGCTCTCTCATATAGTGCAGGGGTCAGATGGGTGTGTGGTGGCGGATGACTTCTAGTCGGGGACTGGCACTCTCAGGCTATTAGGATAATTCAGTCCACCAGCTTCCTCCGCAAGGGAAAAATGCAGTATACATGCAGTGATGCAGGATAAATATATCGCCGTAAGGAGTACGTCAGGGTCACGACTATATCCATAGACTACATTATAATTACATACTGGTTGTAGATTCGATGAGCACGTCCTCTATGGTGTGCTCAAGAATCATATACATCCGTACAATAATATCGGTGCTGATATATCCTAGTAAGGATGAAAGGCAATACCGTACAATAATAATAATATGTAAATTGTACGTTTTTAAAGGTACTCACGAAAATCGTTAGAAAATTGTAATGCTAAGAGGTCATGAGCAGAGGTCAAAATGAGGCAAATCGTGTTAAGTAATGATTCGTAATAAATTCGTAAAATACGCTATTAATACTATGCAGGACTCTGCGACTGTCTGTGTGACTGTGTGGAGATGTAGACGGGGATTTACGACAAGATGTGATCCTGCCTGATCTGTGATGATGACCACCACACACACAGACTCACGATTAGTCTGCCGCATCTCCTCACTTTTGTGTCATCTGTGACAGCGCCAGCTCATCCTCTCGGTCTGTGTCTGTGTCAGTTGAGGGCGAATTCTGAGCCAGTCATGTTTCTCCTGTCACTCTCACACATTCCCTATTTCTCTGTCAACTTTCAAACAACTTGAAATCAAAAATATTGTGAGCAGACTTTTTTGGGCTTGCCTCGGAGGCCGGAGGAAGGTCTGGTTTCTGGTTTCTGGTCTTCTGTTATCTGTACGATGCTACACTATAAATCCCAAACGAAACCAAGACCCAAAGTAGCTCCGTCTGTTTCCGTTATTTCAACATCATCGGCATCGGGATCGGCACTTGACTCACTCGATGGACTACGTGGACTTGACAAACCCATTGAGAGTTATTGAGAAGACAAAGTACAAATCAGAACCAAACTCTGCGAGAGTCTGAGTGAGTGATGAAAGATGTCATCATTGAAGGATCATTTTAAAATGCAGAGGGCAGAGGGGAATATTTTACTGATAGAATGGGTAATTTTCAGTGCGGAGAAGTAGTTTTAGATTCGTATTTTTAGATGTAATTACGAGAGAAAAAAAAATCTTTCAGTCAATAATTTATACATAGGTACCGAGGTAATTAACAAGGGGACAGCGACTATAGACTTTGAGTTCATTACAACTAGTACAGAGTTCATAGGCTGCAGTAGCAAAAATTCCAAAAACAAAATTGTACTTTTCAAATGATGTACAACATTTTTCTATTTCCGCTTGTTTTTTAGTGGAGCAAAGCGTATCTCACTTATAATTTTTAAAAGATGCAAAACATCCTATTTGCACTTTTCTAAAGGTGCAAAGCATCCTATTTGCGCTTTTTAAAAGATGCAAATAATCCTATTTGCACTTTTCGAAAGGTGCAAAGCATCCTATTTGCGCTTTTTAAAAGATGCAAATAATCCTATTTGCAATTTTTCAAACAAGCAAAACATCCTATTTACGCTTTTTCAAACAAACAAACTATCGATTTGCACTTTTTAAAACAAGCAAAAAATCCTATTTACACTTTTTTAAAGATGCAAAACATCCTATTTACACTTTTTAAAAGATGCAAATCATCCTATTTGCACTTTTTAAAACAAGCAAAACATCCTATTTACCTACGCTTTTTCAAACAAGCAAACCATCGATTTGTACTTTTTAAAAGATGCAAATAATCCTATTTACTATTTTTTAAAATAAAGAAACCATCCTATTTGCACTTTTTAAATGATGCAAAAAACATCCTATTTACACTTTTTAAAACAAGCAAAACATCCAATTTACACATTTATAAAAGACAAAAAAACCATTTACACTTTTTAAAAGACTAAACCTCCTATTTACTTTTTTTGGAAAGTATCACGAAATATTTCCAGTATCTTAAGGGTGAAAAATGTCTTATTTAAATAATCTGCCTAAAGACGCAAAACATTCTATTTACACTGTATACTCCCAGTAAGTAACTATTCTCAAATTAGCTTCTCAAATGTCAAATATTATTTATGCACCAAATTTTAAAACTGTAAAATGAACTTCTGGTCCCTGCTCATGAGAATTAAAAAGCGTCGTTTATTCAAATTCCTCTGAATTACACATACGGATACCTATATGACAGTATAAGTAGATGCCTCGAATTTTGACTACGCATAGTTTAACATTTTCTGCGAACGTTTTAAGTGTAGTAAATCCAGTAGGAGAGCTTTAGGGAATTCTAGGAAACACAAATGGGGCTATCAGTAGATACTGTGTGTGATCCAAAAAATCACAATGATATCCGTCCACAATATTTATCTGTAGTAGTAGTAGAAGAAGTATATCGTCTATGAGGAACCAAAATGGCCCATATCCAATTTAAGCTAGATTCAAAATGTGCTATGTCATAAATACAAAATGACGAAGATACGTAAAATGTTAATTTAAGAGTTTTTGAAAAGTGGAAAATGTTCTATTTGCATGTTTTTGAAACGTGTAAAATGTTCCATTTACATGTTTTTTAAAAGTGCAAAATGTTCTATTTAAATGTTTTTTAAAAGTGCAAAATATTCTATTAACATGTTTTTAAAAATTGCAAAATATTCTATTTACAGGTTTTTGAAAAGTGTGAAATGTTCTATTAACATGCTTTTTAAAAACTGCAAAATATTTTATTTACATGTTTTTAAAAATTGTGAAATGTTCTATTTACATATTTTTGAAAAGTGCAAAATATTCTATTTAAGTGCTTTCAAGACATGTTTCAATATTTTTGTAGATAGTGGATATTGTTTTTAGCTACAAATGGATATGGGTAATTTTGGTTCTTCACAGACGATATGGATTTATCGTTATCGTTAGTATAAAATCCTGAATTACTCACTCACAGTAGTGTAGATACACGTAATATGCACCTCCATGAAATTGTCTGTCTCTGTCTCTGTCGATGGTGGATGTATAAATCGTAAAGAGTGAACGCTGGGACCCGAAATGGTTCATGGTGGTGGCAGGGCAGGACTGTATATCTATACCTACACAGAATTTTTGTATGCTTCTTAAGGCTGAATCTGTGGTGGACACTTCCATATATAAAATGAATTTCATCCACTCATAATAATAAAGCCGCCTTGACTTGGCTCAGGTCTCTCTCAGTAGTGTGGCCCTGTACTTCTGTTTCTGACTTCTCCTGGCCTGGCCACCAATTCACTTTTCACCAACAGAAACGAGCCCATCCACCACATAAGGAGTTATGGTACCTCCGGTAGACCACCTATATATGTAACTTGACTCCAACCCGTCCGGACCAACCATCCAACTCCCAAACCACAACTCAACACGCACAACTACAACAACAACAACTGCAGAGCCAAACACTGAACAGAGACAGGGACAGGATCTTTACGAAAGGCACACAGCCGCTATTGAAATTGAAATCCAAATCAAAGTTTATAAAAAAAAATACAGACACACACTACATTTCACTTTGTTTTCTGTGCAGCATAACACTACACGCTGCTAAAAAAATCTGTTGGATGTTGACGTTGTTTTTTTGACTTTGCAATTTTTACTTCTTGCTTTTTAACCATTATTAGTATAAAGTTAACCACCACTGTATTTGCATTACATCTAACCACATAATGGACCACCTCTAACCGAATTCCAATGTCCAACTCACGATCAGTCGTACTACCCATTATTAAACATAACAAGATTTTAATTAATTAGTATGTGTGTGATGGGAATACCAGAGCACACTTGTCAGGGCCGAAGGAAGGAATTGGTTTTAGGCAGCAATTTGTTTCCATACAAAAACCACCATTTTTTTGATTTTATTGATGTTTTTTTTTGGTAAAGCAAAATGTTGTATTTACATGTTTTACAAAAGTGAAAAATGTTCTTTTTACTTGATTCAGAAAAGTGCAAAATGTTCTATTTACATGTTTTGAGAAAAGTGGAAAATGTTTTATTTTCATGTTTTTGAAATGTGTAAAACAATTTATTTTGCATGTTTTTGAAAAGTTTAAAATATTTTGTTTACATATTTTTGAAAACTGCAAAATGTTCCATTTACATGTTTTATTGAGAAAAGTGAAAAATGTTTTATATACATGTTTTTGAAATGTACAAAAATTTTGGTTTTGCATGTTTTTGAAAAGTCAAAATTTTCTATTTAAATATTTTTGAAAAGTGAAAAATGTTCCATTTACATGTTTTTTGAAAATTCAAGCAGCGGGGGCTGCATGCGATGGCCGTATTATCCGGCCCCGGCCCTGGCACTTGTGCATATGTGAGAGGAATAAAAATTAGTTTAATTGAATTAAATTCAGCTTCAAATAAATCACAAAATCAAAGATATTTCAATTTCGACCCTCGCTTTGGTTTTTGTTTTTTTTGGTTCTGCTACTGACATTCTATTTCCTCCATTTTATAGCATAGCAAAATTTCAAATTCGGAAATTTCAAAGGAAAGCCAAAGATAAAGGGAGACACAATGTTTTTGTTTTACTATGTTTCAAATTCAAATGGACGGTGGCACCTATATATGCATATATACATAGCTACCTAAAGATGTACTTTATAAAAAAACCTTAAAACGAAAAATAAATCAAAGCCCGTAGTCAATTTCCATGTTAAATTCAAATCAAAGATCAAGCACAGTTGTTGCTATACAAGTGGCGACTGACTACCAATTTTAGTAATTATTATATGTGTGTGTCCATCAAAATGAATTTAAAACTGTATAAGAATTGTGAAAAACCGGAGCCAGGAACCAGCACCAGAACCAGCTTCAAAAAGGCATCAGAGACCCGAGATAATTCTGACAAGTGATTATCCCCTAAAATTCAAGCATTCTACAGATGTCAGCCCACGTTTTAAACTTTGAGGCCCAAAATAATTCATATGGTACTACTACACATTTATTTGTCTAATAAATCTTTCAAATTAATTTCTAATTTATTTTTGCTAATTTCAAATTATTTTTTGTAGGTTTTACCTATAATTTCGATCAAAATAAAAACCTGTCTAATTCAATCCAATCTGCTGTCATCTGTACAGATCTTCAGAAATCCTTCTAAAATGCATCCACTATTTGAAACTATCTACAACATGTATATATAGAATTTTGCATTTTTCGTAAACAGGTAAATAAAACATTTTGAGCCTTTAAAAAATGTGTAAATAGAATATTTTGCAATTTTCAAAAATTTTTAAATACAATATTTTGCCCTTTTCAAATACATGCGCATACAATATTTTGAGCCTTTCAAAAGCGTGTAAATAAATTATTTTGCATTTTTCAATAACGTGTAAATATCATAATTTGCACTTTTCAAAAACAATTAAATTAAACATTTTGAGCCTCTCAAAAACATTAAAATAGAATATTTTGCACTTTTCAAAAAACAAGTATATAGAACATTTAGCTAGTTTCAAAAACACGTAGGTATATATAAAAATTTGCACTTTTCAAGAACAATTAAATTAAACATTTTGAGCCTTTCAAAAAAAATTTAAATAGAGTATTTTGTACCTTTCAAAAACTCGTAATATTAACATTATAAATAATAAAAATAAAAACCTAATACTTTATTTTACTACGATTCTGACTTATTTAATTAATGCTGTTTAAAGAATTAAAAAGAAGGCAAAATTTGACTTTCCCGCCAAAAATCGGTCGACTATTTCAAAAAGGTAATAAATTATTTAGATATAGGCATATAGATATAGTATTCATGGAATCTTGGCAAAAAAGGGGAGCGTCTTCCACAGAAGCGAAATTGAAAACGCCAAAATTCAAAAAAGTATTCGGGTGATTGGGTGTAAAATTACTAAAATGAACCTATAGTAGTTGCATAGCATAGGTCTGTATAGATTATAGATATTAGATCTTTGGGTTTGGGTTAGAAGGGTAATGGGAGGTCGTTAGTCGTTTCCTTTGGGCTCACTTCTGCTATTCTATTCTATTCTAATGTAATGTTCTATCTTTGCTCAAGTGTGGTAGGTATATCGTTACTGTAGTTTAAAGATGCGGAACCGGTACCGGTACCGGTACAGCAGATTCCACATGTTAAATTATATGGCAGGAGTACCTACTACCTACTAATCTATAATACCTCCCCTTCTGTTCTTCGGTTTCGGTTCGGTCTTGGTATCCCTATGTGCCTATATCATATCAGTATAAACTCAAAATATCTGTCGGATAAAGACGACGCGACCGAATCGGAGAGCAGAATATCAGAACGACACCGACAACACATGTGATTAAGTATATTATGTGTATTTCATTTTCATTTTGGATATTATTTCAACTCCCTCCCAGTCACAAAAACTACAAATTACAAAAATATATGACGACGTGAAGGAACACGTAAGTAAGTAAGGAGTCGTCCATAAATGATGTCATCGAAATATCCCAATTTCTACGACGCTGTCATGAGCTTAACCAATGCGTAAATGGCTATACCTTTAACTTGGGATGTCCCATGTGGTCAATGTGTACATGTGTACCCATGACATCATTTACGGACGACCCCTAAAGTATCGTGTCAGTCAACGAGAAATGGATACATAGATATCTTATAAATGTATTGAAGGGCTGACTACCGTCACCATGGCAACAGGAATGGGAACGGGACCGGGAACCAAACCGAAACCAACACCAGTACCAGGGGCAGAGTTCAAGTATGGTTCTAATAGCTCCACATTTCCCAACGATATCGCCCACCCATCAGTATCAGTGTCAGCCTCAGCCCCATCAGCAGTACATCCCAGTCACCACACCACCACACGTAGTAGTGGGTGCCTCCATATGTATCTAACACGTACATACGCACAAGTGCTACAAGTACCTTCAACGAGGAGAATTAGAATTACGTATTGAGGTCGCAATCAAGTCGGTCGTGTGGTGTCAACTCTATAGCAGTATATCGCCAGTGAAGACTCAACATAATGGCCCCATGATATATATTTTCAGCTGAAGATAAAATCAACTATCTACTGTCTACACAAAAAAAATTGAATATCTTGATTTTAAAAATATGTCAAAATAAATAATTTGTACATTTTAAAAACATGTAAATGGAATATTTTGGAAATTTTCAAAAATGTGTAAATAAAAAATTTGGCATTTTTCAAAACCATGTAAATACAACATTTTGACCTTTAAAAGATCTCGCAGACCTCGCATTGAACCATTTACGCGTTTATAGATATAAATTGAACTATCTACACACAAAAATTTGAATATCTTGATCTTAAAAATACGTAAAAAAAAATTAATTTGTACATTTTGAAAACATGTGAACGAAACATTTTGCAATTTTTTAAAAGCATGTAAATACAAAATTTTGCACATTTCAAAAACGTGTAAATACGAAATTTCGCACATTTTCAAAAACGTGTAAATACAAACTTTTGCACATTTTCAAAAACGTGTAAATTCAAAATTTGCACATTTTCAAAAACATGTAAATACAAATTTTTGCACTTTTCAAAAACTCACATTGATCAATTTACGCGTTTATAGATATGAAATGCACTATCTAATTAAAAAAATTTTAATATCTTATAAAAAATATTTTTGCACTTTTTTAAAACATGAAAATGGAACAATCTGTATTTTTCAAAAATTCGTATTGGACATTTTACGCATCTAGTTCATCTTATGTTTTTTAAACATAGCTCATTTTAATTCTAGCTTAAATTGGATATGGGTCATTTTGATTCTTTTTGCACGATATGTAAGTATGTTACATCTGTAAGTCAGTAGTGAGAATGTAGCCGTCCCAGCACCAGCACCAGCACCAGCCTGTCAATATACATACCTACATAAAGATATGCCCTGAAGCCTGGAGCTACTGGAGCAGAAAGCGAGCACATGTATCTCTAGATTTCGATCTGGATCTCGATCACTGTCTCATCATCTCCAGTTCATGTTCCATGGCGCATCTCGTCCTCTGTCACACACTTGTCGTTCCAGAACAAAATCCATGAAGGCATCTCGTGGCCTACAACACAACGCTAAGCTTAACCTCCCTCCCGTGTTTAATGGTCAATATATTGAATGAAATGAAATTACGCCAGCCTCTAGACTCTAGATCAGCTCCAGGTCCACCAGGTCCAGCACTCATCCACATCCACATTTGGCCGATCGAGTGAAACAAAGCACTTATTATCCAAAGTTATTTTCTGTGCACCCTTTGAGGCATTTTGAGAAATCAGCCGCAGTGTAAAATTAGAACCGAATTCGCATCCAACATTCAAACTTCAAACTAGAAAAATGCCTACGCAAAGTTTCTTTTCAAATTCGAGCCGATTTCCAAAAGTTCTAATATATGTGCCCATTTATATTGATAGTTACCTACAGGTTTATTAGTAGCTGTAGCCATATTGGGATCGTTCATAAATGATGTCATCGGTACGGACAAGTGTTGTACCTTATATCAGTATTTCGATGCATCATCCCCATGACAAAAACATTTAACAGTGACTTGTCATGAGTGAAGACTCAATATGAAATGGATGCTTTACAGGTTAATAATTATATAATAACCAGTTCTTTAAAAGTGCAAATTGCACTATTTATATATTTTTGAAAATTTCGAAATCTTACGTTTACACATTTTTTAAAGGTGCAAAATGTTCTATTTCCTTGTTTTTTAAAGAGTGTAAAATGTTTTATTTGCATTTTTTTGAAAAGTGCAAAATATTCCATTTAAATGCTTTTTAAAAAGTGCAAAATGTTCCATTTACGTGCTTTTTAAAAAGTGCAAAATGTTCCATTTACATGTTTAAAAAAAGTGCAAAATGTTCCATTTACATGTTTAAAAAAATTGCAAAATGTTCCATTTACATGTTTTAAAAAAGTGCAAAATGTTCCATGTACATGCTTTTTAAAAAATTGCAAAATGTTCTATTTACATGTTTTAAAAAATGTACGAAACGCTCTAATAGCACGTTTCCCTTGATCACATAAGTCCATGTTCAAATACAGGTCTTTCTTTGTTAGTGAGAGCGTACGATTTTATTACAATTTTATTACAATTAAAAAGTTTGGGTGGGTGGGAGAGATTCATAATTTGAGTGACATCATTGATGGACCATCCCAAGGAAGTACTAACAATTATCTCCATTTGACAATGTACGTACATAACCCCTGTAATCATCATCTGTATAATACGTATTAGGTACACGTATGAAATTGCTTCATTAGGTAGGGGGGTACATACGATATCAGTATTGTACCAGCTGTTAGTGTTTGCACTGTAGGCAGTTGGAGGTTACTTGTTTGTCATGAGCTGTCTAATTTGCAGAAATTTCGATTTGCAAAAACAAAAAATAGAGAGAGAAAAGAAAATGCAGAAATACCCAAAATGCACAGATGTGATGGAAAGTCAGAAGGAGTCTCTGATAATGTGCACAGCTGGAGGGCTCAATGCCAATATCTAAAATGTACCATATGTACTCAATGTACTCTTATGTTGACAAAGTTTTAAATGCACAAAAATGCAAACTAAAAAGTTTTGTTAAATTAAATTGTTTTTCTTTTCTGTAGATATAAAAACTCGAAATATTTGATTCTATTTAAAATATTTCAAAGTGCAATGTTGCATCGTACCGCACAGGGGCGACGTGCGGGTGCCAGACGATTTTCTCTAATCACATTAGGGGTCGTCCATTATTGATATCATGGAAAAATCCCCATTTCTAGGACCCTATGACCTCCCTGTCATTGTGCACTAAATATGGCTATCTTTAACATGGCATTTCATCAATATCGAAGCAGCAGAGCCACTGAACCTACCCGTGACATCATCTATGAACGATCCCTTCTGCATTTTTAAAGGCATTATTGACTGGCAGTGATGAGACACAGACTCCAGACCACAAAGACAGCTCAATAATTTGGCAGCAGATTTTTTTTCGCACTAATTAATTAATTAGAGGATGCGGTGCAGATGCAGAATGAAGACAGATATTAAAGACACAATAATTAAGGTGAAGTTTCTTGGCTTAGGAAGGTGCATAAGAAAATTTAGTGCAGGAATGATCCCATTAGGGATCATCCATAACTGATGTCACCGGTATAGAGTCAGTGGGTAGTGGGTCTGGTCAGCGATTGATGAAATATCGTGTGTGAAGAACCGAAATGACCCATATCCAATTTAAGCTAAAATTAAAATGAGCTATGTCATCAAAACAAAATGAAACACATGCGTAAAATGTTAATTAGGAGTTTTTGAAAAGGTGCGAAATGTTCTATTTACATGTTTTTGAAGCGTGTAAAATGTTCTAATTCCATGTTCTTGAAAAGGTGTAAAATGTTCTATTTGCATGTTATTGAAAAGTGTAAAATATTCTATTAAATGTTTTTTGAAAATTGTAAAATATTCTTTTACCATGTTTTTGAAAAGTGTAAAATGTTCTATTTACATATTTTTTAAAATTGCAAAATATTCTATTTACATGTTTTTGGAAAGCGTCAAATATTCTATTTACTTATTTTCTAAAATTGCCAAATATTCAATTTAAATGCTTTCAAGACATGTTTCAATATCTTTGTAGATAGTTGATATTGTTTTTAGCTACAATTAGATATGGGTCATTTTGGTTCTTTATGGACGATATGTCATGTTAAAGATAGCCGTCTACGCTACTGTATATGTTAAAGTGATGACATGGGGGTGAGTGGAACCTAAACATAAGTGATAATTTGGATGAAATCATTTATGGATCATCCCTTATTAAGATCATTATCAGTAGCAGATGCACCCAAAAGAAAGTTTACTGTGTTTTTTCCTATTGTGTCGTCGTCGTCGTCTCGATATCTGGAGACTGATCGTAGTTGAACAGATCCACCAGGTTCAAGATGTGGAGCACTAATGTCTCATCTGTGCACATTTAGTTTAGTGGTAATATTTATGTATTGCATTGTACATTTAACGGTGTCGTTTAATGCAAGACTAAATTCACCGGCACCGGGACCGGCTTGTATCCAGCCGGCAGCATCCCTCCACAGCAGCAATAATACTAAACTTACACTTCCACTACTTTTAACTGTGCTCCTTGTAATTGTTCCGTGTCATCGTCATCCACATTTTCCATACCATCCCATCCCATACCATAGCATGGCCATGCCAAAAAACTATAACAGTAACATAGCGTGAGTGAAGAGTTAAAATTAGCCATATCCAATTTGAGATAGAATTCAATTGAGCTATGTTAAGAAACACACTAAAAGCGATGTATTTTAGGCGTTAAAACTGCAAATTGTATTATTTACATGTTTTTAAAAAGTGCAAAATGTTCTACTTACCTGTTTTTGATATGCGCAAATTGTTCTATTTGCAATTTTTTGGAAAAGTGCAAAATATTCTATTTGCATTTTTTTGAAAAGGGCAAAATATTCTATTTACCTGTTTTTGAAATGTGCAAATTGTTCTATTTGAATTTTTTTGAAAAGTGTAAAATGTTCTATTTATCTGTTTTTGAAATGCGCAAATTGTTCTATTTGCAATTTTTTTGAAAAGTGCGAAATGATATATTTGCATGTTTTTGAAAAGTGCAAAATGTTTTATTTAACTGTTTTTGAAATGCGCAAATTGTTTTATTTGCAATTTTTTTGAAAAGTGCAAAATGATCTATTTGTATGTTTTTGAAATTTGCAAAATATTGTATTTACATGTTTTTCAAAAAAAAGCGAAATGTTCCACTTTTATGCTTTTAAGTTCATAGGGTGGCCACACGGAAGACTACACGAATAATTCGTCCCCACACGGCTCGCCACAAAATGTCCCTTATGGTTTCTCATCTGCGGTTTTCTTTTTCGTCCCTGGTGGACGAGTTATTCGTGTGGCACAGCTATCTCTATATCTGTTACGGGGTTTCGTTGGGGCCACTGAACTATATTTTGTGTAGATAGTGCACTTTGTTTTTAGCTAAAAATGGGAATAGCTTATTTTGAGTCTTCAGTCTTTACTTTCTCTCATACCATATACCATACCAGTTCACGCCTATATACTTCTGTATGAACCTCCAGCTACAGTTTTAAAATAATTGCAAGCAACTATACAGACTACGTATAGATCTGTAAAATGTGCTATATACTGAACTTTCTGTCTGTATTCCTGCTGCACAAGTACCTATACCATCTTTAGCCTTCTTTAGTTGCAATCTGTGCCCTGTGCATCCCAAGGCATGTTTACAAAAATGTGGTGGAAGTTGAAAATAGTCAAAATTCCACTTGGGGCCAGATCGACTCCATCTGTGACTGTGAGCAGAAGCATTTTGCTCATGCTAATTATTTTATTTTATTTCTTTCTATATCTGTGCAGCAAGAGCCGCATATATGTCTCAGCAGCGTCAGTGCCAGGAGCACAGTAACATCTGGAATCTGGAATAAATCCCGATGCCGATCCGGATCCGGATCCGGTTCTGGATGTGGATCTGGAATTGAACAGATGATGCAGACGCAGGAGACGTGGGATAGAAATTCAAAAGTCAAAAAAGTAAAAGTTAAAAAAAGAACATGCAACTGTCTCTCTCTCTCTGACTCTGACTCTGCTTACACTTGTACAATAAGTCAGCTGAGTCATCTGAATCTGAAGCTTCGAATCCAACCAACGTGACACAAACAACACACAAGACACACTAGAAAGAGAACCAGACGGGCCCATCACAGATCACAGATCAGGACCAGGACCAGGACCACAGTAATTTGGAGGTTTGGGGCTAAATTTAGTTTTGTAACTGTGTTCTATTTCCAGGTAGGTAATTTGTACTGTATGCAATTGCAATAATTGGATGTCTCAAAAGTTTTGTTTTAAATGTTGATTGCATATATTGCAAATTTTCTAATTGTAGGGTAGCCGAATAGCTTGCAGAAAAGAAGTTGAATTTTGCAGTACTCAGATACTTTTGTGCATACAGTGCATTGTATGTCGGTAGATAACTGGTCTTGATACTGGTAACGGTAACGGTATTAGGCAGGGTTTGGGCAGCAATTTGGGTCTATGTAAAAAAGACCATTTTGATTTTGTTGAAGGTTTTGTTTAGTAAACGAAAATGCTGTATTTACATGTTTTTAGAAAAGTGCAAAATGTTCTTTTTACTTGATTCAGAAAATTGTAAAATGTTCGATTTACTTGTTTTGAAAAACGTGGAAAATTTTTTATTTCCGTGTTTTTGAAATGCACAAAAAAAATTAATTTTGCATGTTTTTGAAATGTACAAAATAATTTATTTACACGTTTTTGAAAACTGCAAAAACATTTATTTGCATATTTTTTAAAAGTTCAAAATGTTGCATTTACATGTTTTTTAGAAAATTTTAAAATGTTCTATTTACTAGAATTCTGAAAATTGTAAATTTTTCTATTTACATGTTTTAAGAAAAGTGGGAAATGTTTTATTAGCATGTTTTTGAAATGTACAAAATAATTTATTTGCACGTTTTTGAAAACTGCAAAAACATTTATTTGCATATTTTTTAAAAGTGCAAAATGTTTCATTTACATGTTTTTTAGAAAATTCAGGCCTATACGCTGGACTTATTACCCGGCCCTGGTATTAGGTTAGCCCATTGCGTGCCGAGGTAGCGTACACATTGGAGATGGTGGAGGGGGCCAGAGTTTGTTATTGAATGTTGACGGAGCGGCGGTTGCGGGTTCATAGGGAGCCAATTTGATGGCAATCAGAGGTTAGAAAGGAAGATTGGTAGCATCTGCGTGGAGGGCTATTAGTGAGTTTCATCCAACACCCTTTGTCATCCAAACATATGCGTCCATCCACCATCCACCAGCCCCAGCCCCTCCGTCCTATCGTCATATGTACCAACTCATCACATATCACTCAACCGGCATTGTTTCATTTCTCACTAGTTACGTCATTATAATATGTCTAACACACTGTACCGAACTGAACCGAACTCAGTACACCAAAGCAACGCCAACAACCACAACCCCAACTTGGGATATAGATAGGTACATAATAATTTTGAATTTCGTAAAAACAAATACAAAAAACTGCATAGCTTAGGGGCCGGACACAAATAACGCCACCCATTATATTGGGTGGGTCCCAAAAGGTGCCCCATTTAATGCAATGTTAAAAGCGTCACCCATGGGGGTGGGTGGGTCCCAAAACTTGATGATGACGGGTGGCGTCTTTTGTGTCCGGCCCCTTATCACCATACAGAATGCATATTTTCTGTGAAGAACCAAAATGACCCATATCCAATTGTAGCTAAAAACAATATCCACTATCTACAAAAATATTGAAACATGCCTTCAAAGCATTTGAATAGAATATTTTGCACTTTTCAAAAACACGTTAATAGAACATTTTACACTTTTCAAAAATATGTAAATAAAACATTTAACACATTTCTCAAAACATGTAAATAGAACATTTTGCACTTTTCAAAAATATGTAAAAAGAATATTGAGACTTTTTAAAAACATGGAAATATTACATTTTGCACTTTTCCCAAAACATGTAAATAGACCATTGCATTGAGCACTTTTCTGAATCAAGTAAAAAAACATAATTCAATTTTCTAAAACATGTAATTTTGTACAACATTTTGCTTTACCGAAGAAACCCATCATTAAAATCAAAATGTTGGTTTTTGTATGGAAACAAATAGCTGCCTAAAACCAATGCCTTCGTCCATGAGCATAAGTGCCAAATAATACGGCAATATTTCACTCATCTATGTATTTGGATCCAGTATTTTTAGGTATGTTGCAAGATTTCCAAATTCTAATTCAACCTAAAGTATATAATATGTATCAGATTGTCAATGTTTATGCCCATTTCGTTTCTTTTTATTACAGATATTGTGTAAAACGTTGAATATTGAAAATACTATACTGGTTCAAAAAATATCTAACTTACGAAATCAAGTACAGTGCATTAATATGCACGGTAGAAAAGGAGAGTTCCTATTATCAGTAGTACCAGTACAAGTACTATGTAAAAAATGTGTGTGACGGGAAAAAAAAGAAATTTACAATGCTGTCGTCGTCCTCCTTTTGTCAGTCCAGGACAATGGCTGTCCACGAATACGGATGCCAATGCCGTGCATCATCCACCACCAGGAGATCTACAAAGAGCTGTTGGAATATCGTATGTTGTCCGGGAGTACGACCGGGACCGGGACCGGGTCCGGATTCGGAGTAAAAAAGGAGAGAATGCGGGCACAGGTGTGATGCTTTCACACATTTTTCACCCTCCTTTCTCCCTCCCCCTCAAGCCCCATGCTGCTCCCATACTCCCATCCCATGCCACAATCTGCATTCATTTTCCCATGGCCCATCATTATCCTCAAGCAAACAGAAAGTATGATTTCCCTATGTAAATATGTGCAGATGGAAAAATAGGAAAACTGAAAATGAAGGACCCGCCTATCTTGTACGTAGCATAGCTATACGATGTAGCCTATAGGGAAGCGTGCATAAATTACGTTGGTACGTCTAGGGGGGGGGAGGGGTATGGGTTCAAGTTGCCTATCCTTTCATATGGGCGTACATACCAAAAAGGGGGTTCAAAATTTCCGATTTTTGTACCACGTAATTTATGCACGTTCCCTAGGAGCCTAGGCTTAAGCTCTGTATATCTGTGCTTCTACACTTCTGTCTCACTGATATTCACTAGACCAAGTTTAAGTAGCTACTCAGCTGCATCTTTCTTTAGTCTACCTATAAAACATCCATTGCATTAGCATTAGCATTAACATTAACATCCGCGTTAGTATTAGCTTTAGCATTAACATTACTACTACAGCTATTACTACTACTGCAGTTGTCAGAAAAATTATATTGCGAGTGAAGAATCAAAATGAGCCATGTCTATTCTCAGCTAAATCTAACACAATGCACTATTTACATGGAATAAAATTAAAAATACCTTGGTCTTGAAAGCTTGTAAATAGAAAAATTTGCAAATTTTAAAAACATGTAAATTTAATATTTTGCACTTTTCAAAAACACTCAAATAAAAACATGTAGCACTTTTCAAATTCATTGAAATAACACAGTTTCCAAATTTAAAAAACATGTAAAATAAAAATTTTGCACTTTTTAAAAATATGCAAATGGAATGTTTTTACGCTTTTAAAAAACATGTAAATGAAATATTTTGCACGTTTGAAAAAACTTTGCAAATAATACGTTTTGAAATTTTCAAAAAAAACTCAAATAAAACATTTTGAATTTTTCAAACGCTTTGAAATAATACAAATTTTTCCAAATTTCAAAAACATGTAAAATAATAGCGGTATTCACGATTACGCTACAGCGTCTGTTCGAGCTAGTTGCTGTTAGTGCTGTAGCACCAAAAACGTCCAGAATTGTGAACGCACTTTTAAGTAACCTGCTGTAGCGGCAGATTTTGTTGTTGCCGTGGTAATTATCTGTTCAAATCTCATTTCTATTTTTATTTCAATCTCAAATTTGTATAGAAATAACAAACATTATTAGTTGAATTGCATTGGACGCGGTACCCGTGGCAACCAGCAGCATAATGCTACAGTGTGCTACAGCGCACTAGTTCCAATTTGCTGTAGCACCAACAGCAACTAGCTCGAACAGACGCTGTAGCGTAATCGTGAATACCGCTAATATTTTTGCACTTTTAAAAAATATGCAAATGGAATTTTTGTACGCTTTAAAAAAACATGTAAATGAAGTATTTTGCACGTTTAAAAAAGCGTTGCAAATAAAACATTTTACACTTTACAAAAACTCGTAAAATTTTACCCATCCACCTCATGCAGTTCAATTAAAAGTGGGCACAGCTCAATTTAAATTCTATGTAGAATAATGGGGATAAAAGTCATTTTGATTCTTCACTCGCGATGTTAGCCCTATTGTGCTATAGCTGTTCAGCTACACCCACTATATATATATATAGACTGCTGCTATATGCACTCTTTTTACTGCACACATAGTATGCACCTTCTGCCGCCTGCTCCTTTTTCCCACGTAACCTGGAACACGTGACGAAAATCAATTTGGAATAAATTATAAATCCAAATGGTAAATAATGCCAATGAAATCCTGTACAATATTCAGATATCTACACAAGCTATACAAATAGGTATTTTATTCATAATAAACCAGACGCTTATATATACAGTGTGTTATATTAGTATTTTAGTATTGCAATGAAAGCATTAAAAAAAATATCCTTCTCCATCGCTTTCAACTTTCAAGCAGACGTATCTATCTATGTACATTACGTCTATCAATCATTCTCATTTTTATTTTCTATTTTTTTCCCCCAAGTTGAAGCGGAATTATGTAGAATTCGAATACATTTAAGAACCTACAAAGCATGTCACTGTGTAAAAATTCAACAAGAGAAATGATTTTCTCATGTTTTTTTGTGTAACGCCTACATCAGCAGTCAACAGTGCAGTGGTAGCTGGACGTGGACCGTCTCCAGTGTTGTTCTTTTTTCTTCATATTTCTAATTACAGGTGGAAATACATGCAAGAAGCGAGAACAATGAATAAGCACCATGTGTAATTTGTTATACGTGACAGGACAGAAATGACAAGGAATAATTGAAAAACCAAAACCATGTGAGAACCTTGTCATTGAAATGCAATACATATATTGGCTCTACGGGCAATATGGCTCTGATTTTCTTTTTTAGACTTTCCCTTTTCCAGGCCCAGGTCCAGAACCACAGGCTATTGTCATCGTAGTATAGGCGATAAGATGAATAGGATATTTTTATGTGGGAGACGAAAAATGTTGACATGACATGTCACATGGTCAATATTTGTCCACCTACAGAGATTGCTTTATTTTTAGTCACACCATTATATTATCTGTAGTAATGGAAATGAACGGGAAAAATCATGAATAAAAACCACATTTAAATTTCTGAAGTCAACTGTATAATAAGAATGGTATATCTACGATTGAAGCAGGCGTGCTTGGGTGAGCGGTTAGGACTGCAGACTGTAACGAAATTTACAGTCTCAGACCCGGCTTCAATCCTCGGCCACTGCTAATCGTTTACGGCTCTGTGTTGTACGGTAAACGTCACTGGATGGTTGATTGAAACCCAATCTCCTTCGGTGCTTCTTAGTGACCTTTACTTACTGTAGGGGCCTAGGGAATGAGACTCCTTTACTGTGGAGGATGGGACGGGGATAGGTGAAAGGGTACAAAGACCGAGACGATCTAACGCGGTAGCCTCCTATTTCCTCACCCACAGTGACTGGTTGAGTCTGGTTGTATGAACTTCGGTTAAATCGACCCAATGAATAAATTATTATTATTATTATTATTATATCTACGATTGGATACTATACCACCAGTATTATATGTCAAAGATACAAGATTTTGAAGAGGAAAATTGACGAAGATAGAAGTTTTTGAGCACTACAGATGTCGAAGATAAAACATTTCGAACACTAAAAATGTCAAATATAGAAATTATTGAACATAAAAACTGTCGATGATAAAAGATATTGAACATTAAAAATGATGAAGATATGAGATTTCGAACACTAAAAATGTTGAAGATAAGAGATTTTGAACATAAAAAATGTTGAAGATAAGAGATTTCGAACACTAAAAATGTTGAAGATAAGAGAATTTGAACATTTAAAATGTTGAAGATAAGAGATTTCGAACACTAAAAATGTTGAAGATAAGAGATTTTGAACATTAAAAATGTTGAAGATAAGAGATTTCGAACACTAAAAATGTTGAAGATAAGAGATTTTGAACATTAAAAATGTTGAAGATAAGAGATTTCGAACACTAAAAATGTTGAACGTAAGAGATTTCGAACACTCAAAATGTCGAAAATTAAAGATTTCGAACACTAAAAATGTTGAAGATAGAAATTTTTGAACACTAAAAATGTTGAAAACAGAAGTTTTTGAACACTAAAAATTTCGAAAATAAAACATTTTGAACACTAAAAATTTCGAAAATAAAACATTTTGAACACTAAAAATGTCGAGTATAAAATATTTTGAACACAACATATTTTGAACCCAAAATTAGGGGAAAACGAGAAATTTGGAATAAGCCATTTTTAAAACAAGCTTCTGAACGCTCGGATTTTTAGAAATAACGCTTTTTCGAACCCTAAAATTGGAACATTATCTGCTTTGAACTGTGAACGCATTTTGAACACCAGAAATTTCCCACCAAAACACATTTCTTTAAATGGAGGCCAATCTAAAACCGACACTTTTCAAATTCACCATAAGACCCGTTAAAATGTTGGGTTCATTGAATTTTCATTGTTACAGTCTGCCCACCTGACCGTCCGCCCTCCTCACAATCAAAAATGAAATTCAAAACTCATTTTTTTTCATTACTGTAATCATAATGGCATTTCTTTTCTTCCTTTCTTACTCGTTCCCATTCATACCGTCTTACCCCACAGCTATCATAGCAACCGCGATCACCAAGGGAGCGTGCATAAATTACGTAGTACGTCTGGGGGGGCAGAGGTTCAAGCTACCTTTCCTTCTAAATTGGCGTACATGCGAAAAGGGGGGGGGGGAGGGAGTAGTGATTCAAAATTTCCACATGTTGTACTACGTAATTTATGCACGCTCCTCTAACCAAACCAAACTAATGCAATATGTAACAGTGTCCATTGTATACACATACGTAGCATGGTAGAGAGTCCAAGTTAAAAGATTGATTCTGTCATTCTCAAAGAAAGGTGTAGGATTTTTCAAAATTTTCCTTACAAGGTCGTCCATCCCTTTCCTTCCTATTCTATACACAATAGGGATCGTCCATAAATGATTTCATGGATGACATGAAGTTTTTAAAATAAACACACCCACTCTATCAGTAACACCAGAATGGCAAGTTTTTTAGCTTTGCTTAATAAATGAACAGCTTAGTAAGATGACCCACCCACAGATTTGATGACATAATTTATGGACGATCCCTCATAGCTAAAGTAAGTACGCCTCCATAAGGCCGAAAACCTCCACAAAAAAACCCAAAACCATAACCCAAGACATTAACTTAAAACGTACGTGTAATCTATCTGTAATTCTAATGTTCAATAATAATTCTTCCCCCATCACCAATCATCATTTACCCGTCGGCCGTGGGCTGCCCACAAACTTTTTTTCCTTTCACTTCTTTTTTCTTTTTTCTTAAAAAAAGAATAGCCCTTACAGGCAGACAAAGACCACCACCACAATTGCGAACACGATCTCGAATTCGATCTCTGCCCCACAACCACAATCACATTACAACTCTTACAAAAAATGAAGAACGAAACCATAATAATTTAAACAATCTTTCAAAAAAAGAAGGCGTAACGTTCATCCGTGTTATACCTGTGTACATTATTCACAAATTGAAAAAACTGATTTTGTAATATTTATAAAAGTACATTGTAAATATGTCCAAAACTAATATCAGTATATAGTATACACGCTGCTTAAGAAGACATAAAATTGCAAAATGTTTCATTTGCCTGCTTTTGAAATGTACAAAATGTTTTGTGTGCATGTTTTCGAAATATGCAAAGTGTATTTAGACGTTTTTAAAAATTGCAAAATGTTTTATTTGTATGTTATCGAAACCTGCAAAGCGTACAATAATTCACACGTTTTTTAAAAGTGTAAAATGTTTTATTTGCATGTTTTCAAAATATGGAACGTGTATTAATTAAGACTTTTTTTAAAAACGCAAATTGCTTAATTTGTATGCTTTTTAAATGTGCTAAGTTTACTAATTTAGATGTTTTCAAAAACTATAAAATGTTCTAATTGCATGTTTTTCAAAATTGCAAAATATTCTAGTTACACGATTTAAAAAAGTGCAAAATATTCTATTTACAAATTTTTAAAAAGTGCAAAATATTCTATTTGCACATTTCTGAAAAGTGCAAAATATTCTATTTACACATTTTTGAAAAGTGCAAAATATTCTATTTACACATTTTTGAAAAGTGCAAAATATTCTTTTTACACGCTTTTAAAAAGTTCAAAACGTTCGACTTACACATTTTTAAAAATTGCAAAATGCTCATCAACATAACAAATATGTACAAAACAGATATCAGTACAGTGTACACGCAACTTTGCATATAAGAGGACACAAAAATAAAAGTGCAAATTAAAATACTGATTTTAGTATTTATATTTCCATCCACCTGTCTCATCCTCATCGCATCGTAAGGGTCTGAGCCCCTAATAAATAATTGATTTGAATGTCAATTTAATTCAATTTCAAAGGAGGAATAAAATGAAATTGAAACAAGCATGAGAAAAAACGGCAGGACATCTCCCTCCGTCGTCCCCACTCACTCACTCACTCACTCAAAGTCTATGCGAACGACGAGCGACGAACGACGAACAAGAACAAACAAAGAAAAAAAATCCAAACCCACAACCTTCTATATAGCTACTACATATATACAACAACTGTATATATAGCTACCGATACCGCCTACAATAGGAAAAAATGGGGGGGGGGGGTTTATAGACAGGTATCTACATAGGAATATCAGTACAGAAATAGGAGAGAATATAATAGAAAATGGAATGGAAGAAAAATGGGAGATGTAACTGTGCGAGGATTATTGATCATTCACTATTTTCACGTTAAAACTACATATGCACAAATGGTGCTGTTTTTTTCCTATAGGCTATATAAGTATAGACAGAGCGTTATATAGGAGATATGATTCCCCACAGTTTCCATTTGTATCTATCCACTCATTCCAATTCCAATTGGAACATGTTCCTTCTCTCATGTTAGTTCACATGGGGCTCAAGCATTCCATGATGCGAAAAGAAAAGGATGCTCCAGGCAAAATGTACACACACACGTAGTACGACGGACGACGACGACCTACACACGCCACATCGGCATCGGCATCGGCATCGGGCTAATCGTAATAAAGTTTCCCTGGAACACCATATGCCTATAGACACCCGCCTCTATATGGTTCCGTATATGCTATAAGGCCCTATTTGTGTCAGCGTCAGCTTCAGAATCCGAATCCGTATCCGAATCCGACCAGACTTTACGTCCCATGCAAAATCCCTATATATACAGTGCTATCTACCCGTATACTTGATGTCAGGGGCGGATCTAGAATTTGTTAATTTTTTTCTAGGGTAGGCAATACATAATCGTCGTGAGTGAAGAATTAAAATTGCAAATTTCTAATTTAAGCGGGAATTCAAAATAGAGGAGAAGCGTCAAAACAAATTGTGTAAAGGATCGTCCATAAATGATATCATCCGTAGCGTCAATGGATCAAGTCAGGTATTGATGGCCTACTACTACCTTGTTAAAGATAGCCGTCTACGAAATGTTCCAACGATGAAATGGGGGTGAGTGGGTACTTTATAATATCAGTAGACTTATAATTTGGGTGACATCATTAATGGACCATCCATGAGATAGATGCGCAAAATATTAATTAAGAGCTTCTTTGAAAGTGAAAAATCTTTGACTTGTATGTTTTTAAAACGGGCAAAATGTTTTATTTGCATGTTTTTCAAAACTGCAAAATATTTTATTTACATGATTTTTAAAAGTGCAAAATATTTCATTTACATGTTTTTGAAAAGTGCAAAATGTTCTATTTACATGTTTTTGAAAAATCCAAAATATTTTATTTAATCATTTTAAAAAATGCAAAATATTCTATTTACATTAGCTTTTAGGATCATGATATTTTAATGTTTTGTAGATAATGAAATCTACAGATATTTCTAACTAAAAATAGATATACCGCAAAGCTTCTAATAGAAGCCTTCTATTTAAAATTCCAAGTTTCAGTTGGAAAAAATAACATTACCGCCTATCGAAAACCGCCGGCTTCTATTAGAGACCCGGCTTGTAATAGATGCTTTACGGTAAATCATTTTTCTGTTTCTTTCATTTTATTTTGTTATTATATAGCATATGTAAAAAAACAAATTTGGGGTGGGCAACCGCGTGGCTCCGCGCCTGCTGCTTCATGTGTAATGTGTACAAGAACGAGAACGAGGGAAATTGTGTAGTGTACACCTCACCGTCTGTTCTGCTCTATTTTCCGTGCCTTCCTCCCTCCCTTCCTGCTGAACAAGTGAAGGGAAGGCGAGCGAGAGACTGAGTGAGTTTTTGAGTGGAGACTCAGGTGGGAAATTTCCCGCCGAATGTTTTTAGTTTCATTGGTATTGTTCGAGTTGGGAAATATGAGAACATGAGACGGACGCGAGCAGATGGTGAGCGACAGATAAAATACCCGCATAGTTAACGAGCAAACCAGGAATAGACATTTTCTTCCCTTTCACTACTACTGCCACTGCCACTGCCACTACCTATACTCCAAAGACTTCAAAACAAATATAAAAAAAATATAAGGGAAGAAAAAAAATACGAGGAGCAAAAACTATCTGAATCAAAATAAGGTAGATACATACCTACATAGCTGTATTTATATTAGCATTATGTAGCATATTTTACTTGTGTATTTAAAACCCATGTGTACTGTATGCAGCTCAGCCAGTGACAATAGCTACCTACCTATGCAAATATGGATATACCTGCCCTCATTGTGCTACACGTACTACGTACAAATTTATAGTTAGTGTGAATGCGAAATGCCATATACAGTATATGAGTAAGCATGCAGATTACACTGACAAAGTGAAAGTACCCACCGTCACCGTCACCGTGTAGAGAATCAAATGAGAATGACAATGGGATATGTACATGTAACAAGAAGGTGTCATAGTGCTACTGAAGAAGCGAAATTGCCAACTTGAATGCTCATTAATAATGGCAAAATTACCGGTCTTCAACTCACACTAAAAGCAAAATTAACCATCTCCATAATTTTTTAATGTATTTAATTATGTATAATTGTTTTTGACAAAATAGGATATTGTGCTGGCGTGCCAAAGTATACACTATTTAAGTCAAATACGTGTAAGTGGAATATTTTGCAATTTTTTGAAAGCGTTTAAATAGAGTATTTTGCACTTTTCAAAAACATGAAAATAGAACATTTTGCACATTTTAAAAATATGCAAATAGATTATTTTACACTTTTCAAAAATATGCAAATAGAATATTTTACACTCTTCAAACACATGTAATTAGAACATTTTGAACTTTTTAAAACGATGCAAATAGAATATTTTGCACTTTACAAAAACAGAACAAATTTAAATACCTTCATCTTGAAAGCATGCAAATGGAACAATTTGCAAATTTTAAAAACGTGTAAATAGAATATTTTGTACATTTTAAAAAAACAAGTAAATAAAACATTTTGCACATTTCAAAAAGCATGTAAATAGAACATTTTACACTTTTCAAATTCATTTAAATGACACATTAAACAGTATATGGGCAACTTTGCTTTCAGTCTGAATTTTAAAACAGCAATTTTTCCATCATTCCCGAGAATTGGAGATGGAAAATTTTACACCTTCAGTAGTGTTATCGTTGGTGGGACAGTCTCTACATCCTTTCCCCACGACACGCTACAACACGCTCCCCAGATTCCAAAAGCTTGTCAAACTTATGTAGTGTGATGATGGGGACAGAAATAGGACAGAGATATTTTTATTACAGTACTAAAGACTCGGGGAGTGAGGAGACGGAGTACCTGCGGAACCCAGGAAAAGAAAATTTGTGTACTAGAAAAGTACATACCTAACTTCAATGTACTGTGTGTACATTTACACAATGACGGTGACGGTAACGGTACTACACTTATTAAGGAGACTACAGTAGAAAATTTCTCTCCTTTCACTTCAGTATTCGTAAAACTTAAAAAAAAACTAAAAGAAAGGTTATGATGATGTAGAATGGAGAAAGCGCTTTCATCACATTCTTTCTTTTTTAAAGAGTTTTCTTGTATATTTTTTTTGCCATATAGTGGGATGTTAGTGTAGTGGAGGCGTTGTGCGATGACATAGGAACCTTTCGAATATTAGAATATTAGAATGACAGTACGTGGTATGTGGTACATTGTGAGAATGCTACGGGATGAAGATGAGATGAGATCCTCTCGTCCCTCATCTACAAACGTCCTCCACTGTCTAACTTATCTCCTACTTAATTTTACCTACTACCCATAGCCTCTCTGCCTGTACTGCTTTCTCCAAATTTGGAAGTACTTTATCCCTTATATTCCTTTTAACATTTTATTTTTACGAGTTTCAAAACTACTTTCTCTCTCAAAAGTGAAAGCACACAGTTGAATTTAGGCATAAACAAAGAGAAAGTAGGAGACGGAGAAAGTATGTACACAAAAAATTACGCTTTCTTTCTGTCCTGTTCCTGTTTATTAACCACCGGATCTTTTAGACAGATACAAGACAGTAGGAGAAAGGTAAAAGTACTTTCCATGTTTTATGCAGATTCCACATAATAATAACATGTCCCTGTGTTTAGCCGGGTCTTTAGCATGTCCCGGATGCTTTACTTTCACCAACTTTTACTAACTTTCACTTTACCTTTTTTTTACCTTTTTTCTCAGAATAGAACAATGCGCATTTCTTTTTTTATAACAACAATTTTGTTTAGAATATTTGCATTTTTTGTATAGTATTTTGCTTTAACATAAGAATTTAGTTTCAAAAAATATTTTCCCGGTATTTTAATTTCTAAATTTTTAACTAAAAATTGCACTGGTGATTTTTATTTTGAAGGGATTTATTTTATAACGTAAATACTATTATGTAGGGAGTTCTTTGAGCCGTACAAAAAAGGTATAAATTATGAATTGGAATGACATTTACATAAGTATTAGCTGTGTTTAAATATGGACTTAAATATAAACTGGCTTGTGTAAAGGAGAAAGCATTCATTGGCTATGGGTAGGTACCGAAGTAACTATGTGTGTGTAATTATGAGGTAAAACTTGAAATTCAAACAGTCTTACTTACACTATGGGAAATGGAAAATGAAGTACTACTTCAATTTGGGAGCAATAAATCTGAATTTATGCAACAGAACTAGAGTTACATTTGTAGGGCAGACAGAATTATTGGAATCATTTATGCTGTAGCATGCAGATTATTGATAGAGATATTTATGAGTGGTAGGATATATTGTAAATAAATTTATATTGTGAGTGAAGAATCAAAATGGTTCATATTCAATTTAAGCTAGAATCAAATTGAGCTATGTCATAAAAACAAACTGAGAAATATGCGTAAAATGTTAATTAGGAGTTTTTGAAAAGTGCAAACTGTTTAATTTAGTATGTTTTTGAAAAGTGGAAAATTTTCTACTTACATGTTTTCTAAAAGTGTAAAATATTCTTTTTACATGTTTTTGAAAAGTGTAAAATGTTCTTTTTACGCGTTTTTGAAAATTGTAAAATGTTCTATTTACATGTTTCAAAAAAGTTTAAAATTTTACATTTAAATGTTTCAAAAAAGCGTAAAATGTTCTGTTTAGATGCTTGAAAAAAGTGTAAAATGTTCTATTCAAACGTTTTTGAAAAATACAAAATGTTCTGTTTTTTTGTTTGCGAAAAACGCAAAATATTCTATTTTACACGTTTGAAAAAAGTGTAAAATGTTCTGTTTGCCTATTTTCAAGATACAAATATTTTTTAGTTTTTGTAGATAGTGCATTTTATTCTTGCTTGAAAATGGATTTGGGTCATTATGATTTTTCACTCCTACTATTTGAGCATCTCTTCCGTCTTCCGTACGAGTACATTTTGGCATTTTACTAAAAATAATTGCACTAGCGACCATTATAACATCAGTCAAAACTGAATCAATGTGTTTTTTTAATGCTTGCATAAATGCTATAGTATCGTAGGAAGGGAGGAGAATACATGGTTTCATCTCTAATTCTAGTGTCAACTGTGCAATATTCGTTGAAAAACGATTAGATTTGTTTGTAGGGCTAACCCTCAACCAAATCCGCAAGTAAACTGTAGGGTATCATATAGATGCTTCAGCAAATGCAAAATCTACAACATACGTTTGCAAACAGACGAAGCAGGGCTTTAATCGTCAGTTTATTGTTTTTGAAAGAAAACATGTAAGTGTCCTATCAGACAAGGTTATGTTGTGTTATGTTCTTGCATTAAGACAAACAAATTGAGTCGTTTAGAGGAGCTTGAAAAAGGACTATGTACACATTTAAAAAAGAAGTCAAAACCGTTATTTTCACGTTACAAACGGTTCAAAAAACTCTATTTACATGTTTCAACAAAGTTCGAAACCTTCTATCAACGCTTGTTCTTTTAATTCAATAAACTCTGCTTACTCTTTTAAAAACAGTTCAAAAAACGCTATATACACGTGTCAAAATAGTTTATAAAACTTATTTACACTTTTCAAAATAGTTCAAAAAATTGTATTTAAAAGTTTTCAAAAAAGTCAAAAAACTCTATTTACACGTTTCAAAACAGTTGAAGTTGAAAACCTTCTATCCAAAGTTTTTATTTTAGTTCAGTAAACTCTATAGTAACTCACATGCCAGTTAAGAAAACGCTATTTACACACTTTAAAACACTTAAAAATCGTCTATCTACAAGTTTTAAATAAGTTCAAAAACCTCTACTTACACTTTCCAACACAGTGCAAAAATCTCTATCTACAAGTTTCAAATAAGTTCAAAAAGCTGTATTTACACTTTCCAAAACAGTGCAAAAACCACTATCTACATGATTTAAGTAAGACCATATAAAAACTTATAAAATTAAACGATTTTATAATCTGTAAAAACGTCAAATTTTGCGTTTTTGAATTATTTCGCACAGTACAAATAAAAAATAAAACGGACGGCGCTCAGAAAACTCTTGAAAACATAGATCACACATATTTATGTAAACCAGTGTGCATATGCCAATACAAAATATGGCTGAGAGAGAGAAGGATTAAAGGAATGAAAATGGTAAAGTGGAGGGAGAGAAATGGAAGGAGACTCTCCACAGCTGCTACTCCACACTCCTCGTCTTCCCCCCTTGTTCCCGTCTGGATTCAAAATCGGGAATCTACAATGTGGAAAATCCTGTGGATGTGGATGTAAATATTATTGCTATACGGATAGGTTCACATGGACAGGAATATATCGTCCGAAGATGTAAATGGAAAAACTACTTATATAGCAGAATCCGTCGTACAAAAATTGTGCTGTACATACTGACAGATATGGGACATGTTTAAAGATAGGTATAGAGTGTATATAGGCAGTTTATACTGGTAGAACGTAGACGTAAAAACTAGGAATATGGATAGAAATAGCGGAATAAAAGAGTGAAAGGAAACGTTGGGAAAATCTGTGAAAGAGATGGAGCGTCAAGGGAAAACAAAGTAGAGAGACAGAGAGAGATAGATGCCTGCCTCCAGTCCGCACAGCCTACAGAGCGTTCTATTTCTACAGATTTTTATGTACATACACATATGCCGATGCCGATGGCGATACCCTTTACTGATGCCTTAACGTCCTTTGTGTAAAACCCTAAAAAATCCAAATCCAATCCACAACGAAGGCCTATATGACCAAGGCTCTACTCAAAACTCTCTGTAAGGCTCCATGTTCAAAAGTTCAAAAGCTTTAAGTTCAAAAACTGTCTCGGTTTAAATTGCCGAGCTATGCAAAAAAAGAGTGTTCAAACTTTCAGGGTTTTAACGTCCAGCTGTTCAAAATTTTTCAATTTCAAAAATTCTTGTGTCCAAAATCTTTTAATTCGGTCAAATTTATTAGACCAAAAACGTTAGTGTTCAAAATTAATGCTTTTTATTTTTTAAATTCTATTTTGTCCAAAAATGTTAATTTTCAAAATTTTTGGTGTCCAAAATCTTTTTTGTGGAATTTATTTACTCAAAAAATGTTAATGTTCAAAATTTATTGTGTTCGAAATTTTTTGTTTTTACAATAGTGTTTTCAAAACACGTAAATATTCGATTAAAATTTGTGTAATCAAAATATTTTATTTGCAAGATTTTATGTGTTCAAAATATTTTATTTGTAAGATTTCATGTATTCAAAATATTGTTTCATGTTTTCAAACTTGGGTTCAAAATCTTGAATTTACAAACTTTATTTAATTCACAACATCAATGTTCAAATCTTCTTGTGTCCAAAAACGTCGATTTTAAATTTTTTTTTGTGTTCAAAATCTTTTATTTACAAAGTGTAACGTGTTCAAAAATATTAATGTTTTTGTTTAAAATTTCGTATTTGTGTTCAAAATATTTTATTTTGTTGAATTTATTTGTTCAAAATCTCATTTTTTCAAAATTTTTTGTGCTCAAACTCTGCCATGTTCAAAACCTGCCATGTTCGAAGTACGATATTTTCAATATACACAGTAAGTACAGTCATGTCAAAAACTATAATAAATTCTATGACCATTATATTTAAACTATTTCTGAGTTTGTCTGCAGGCATTCTTTAAATTTGAAGAATTTTTGGACATTTTGGACCCCCCATTTTGTAAAAGTTTTATTTTTTTACGACAATGACGAAAATATTGAGCTCCTATCAAAACCAAGTTGCAACTTGTGAACAAAACATTTTTTAAAATGACAAAACTTTGAACTTAGTACATTCAAATCACACACACACACAATACCATCCTATATAGATTGTAGATGCCTATTATAATAATTATAGCTGGATACTTCCAATTTCAAATATATGCACTAGTAGGAATTTTTCCAAGGCAGACAACAAGAAGGACAGAGCTGAGGTTCACTCCCGGCAACGGCCCTATAGTGATAGTCATATGGAGTGGGCAACATGTGTAGGAGAAGCATTGGATTGGATTGGCAGGCAGTTGGTGGAAAGAGAAAGTAGAAAAGAGCCGTTTTGATTTCATTGGAAATCTATGGTATGGTATGGCATGGGCTGGGCTGGTACTCGTACTGGTGCTATGGGAAGGAGTAAGGGGCTCCAGCATTCAGCATGTGGACTACGGTGGCAGTAGTGACACAGGTGCAGGGAGTTTCAGCTCCCAAGGTTTCACATAAGGAGGACCCACTGAAACACATGTGCTACTCCCTTCATAAAAAATATTTGTTCTCAAATTAATTTCACCGACATATTATGATACTTTACGTTTCAAACCTAAACTCTTACCAGCACCAGGCCCACACCCAGGAAACTATCACGAAGGAACTACTCTACCTACGCCAATGTACCGAATTCCCATAACCAGGCGAGGATTCGGGGGGTGGGCAAGAGGGCAGTTGCCCAGCCTAAAATGCATTCTTTTCACGTGGGCTTTAACAAACGGAAAATTTAAGCCAAGATTGCCGACTTTTATCGTGAGTTAAGAATTAGAATGATTCATATTTATTTTTAGCTATGTAGAATTATATTATATTATCTACAAAAATATTCAAATATGATTTTATGGCTGTGGTCATGTAAAATAGAATATTTTGCACTTTTGAAAAACGTGTAAATAGAATAATTTGCACTTTTGAAAAACGTGTAAATAGAATAATTTGCACTTTTAAAAAACGTGTAAATGGAATATTTTGCACTTTTTAAAAACTTGTAAATGGAATATTTTGCACTTTTCAAAAACATGTAAATAGAACATTTGACGCTTTTCAAAAGAAAAGTAGATAGAACATTTTGCAATTTTCAAAAACGTGTGAATGGAACATTTTGCAATTTTCAAAAACGTGTGAATGGAATATTTTACAATTTTTAAAAACATGTAAGTGGTTTATTAGTTTATTTTGCACTAAAAAACTCGTAAATGCAACATTTTGGGATTTTCAAAAATAAGTAAAAAGAACATTTTATACATTTCAAAAACATGCAAATTGAACAGTTTGCACTTTTCTAAAACAAGTAAATACAAAATTTCGGAATTAAAAAAAAACTGCTAAATAGAACTGTTTTACTTTTCATAAACTCCTAATAAGTAATAGTTTACACATCTATCTCATGCAATATATTGAAATATAGCTCATTTTAATTTTGTGTATGTATTTTAATAAAGTGTATTGCCCGCCCCAGAAAATTTATCAAGGTCCGCCTCTGGCCTGGCCCATAACCCACCACCACCCAAAGCAGCCTCTCCACGTCAAGCAAAAGTCTAAAAGGAATTGAACTGAAGGACTATGACTGGGAGAAGAAATGCTTATAGACATTAGAAAAGACAGAGAGTTCGCGGCTCCTTTTAGATTTAGTTTCCTTTCCCCGCCATAAAGAAAGCTCCATCCATATCTCCGGCTCCGGCTCCGGCACCATATACTGTTTATAGCGGTGGCGGTGAGTACGTAAATATAAAAATTGAACTCAGCCAACCACCCTCCTGTCATAATTCATGCAATTAGCTTCCTTTCCCTTATTCCTCCCTTCAAACTTTCTTCCTACTTTCACCGAACCCTCCTTTCTCCCAATAAGCTTTCTCCATTCTATCACCAGACGGAACAACAACAGCAACGGCAACGGCAGGAGCAACACTTACAAACAACACAAATGTACAGTACAAGTGCCTATACAAAACCTGGATATTAATCCAATCCAATCCACCACGGGGAACGTGCATAAATTACGTGGTGCAAATATCGGAAACTTTGAGTCCCTACCCCCTTCATTTTTTTTGGTATGTCCTACCATGCAAATACCATTTCAAAGGAAAGGCAGCTTGCACCTCTATCCCTCTCCCCAAGAAAATTTAGCACTTAATTTATGCATGCTCCCCATATGGCCGTGGCCAGAGATATATAGTACATAGCTACCTACGCATGAGGTAGAAATACTAATAGGGGAAAGACCAGGACACAGTGCGAAGGTGCAATTACTTCTATTACCTAGGTGCCTTTCTTCAATCTACAGTGTTGGGATATATGAAGCTTTCCCTAGCACCGCATATTACACAAAGTATTTGCTCGTTGTACACCCGCAACCCTCATCATCATCCCGCTCCTCTTAATTGCTTTTCCTTCCCCAGTCCAAAAACTCTGCCCGTAGCCGTAGCCGTAAGTCGTAAGTCCTGTAGTGGAGATACTTTCTCATTGAAAATTTTTCTTCATTACTACACTACTACGGAACCACAGAGCCCGCAGCTGGAACTGGCACTGGAACTGGAGGAATAAGAATCTAAAGGATTGTACATACATCGAACTGCCTTCAACAGAGCTACAGAACTAATGTCTAGTATAGTGTGTACAAGTGGCCCGCGTCAGTAATCTCTCTAATATTCTTATCTTCCTCATCCGCATCCTCATCCCGCCCGCTTAGGTACTTTTAATACAAACAACAAACAACCTGTCTATCTCCCTCCGTCCCACTCGTTCGCTCCTGTTGTACCAGGTACAGACGTACAGATACAATAAGAAAAGAAAGCTTATGCACACACAAAGCCAAGGCTTTCTCCTCATGATCTGTAGTCTGTACAGGGCCAGACGAAGGAATTGCTTTTAGGCAGCAATTTGTTTTCATACATAAACCACCATTTAGATTTGATTAATGGTTTTCTTTGGTGAAGCAAAAGTTTGTATTTACATATTTTATAAAAGTGCAAAATGTTCTATTTACTTGATTCAGAAAAGTGCTCAATGTTCTATTTACATGTTTTGAGAAAAGTGGAAAATGTTTTATTTCCATGTTTTTTAAATGTACAAAAAATTTTATTTCCATGTTTTTTAAATGTACAAAAAATTTTATTTTGCATGTTTTTGAAAAGTCAAAATATTCGTTTTACATATTTTTGAAAAGTGCAAAATGTTGTATTTACATGTTTTTAAAATTCAGGCAGCGGGGGCTGCCTGCGCTGGCCGTATTATCCGGCCCTGAGTCTGTATCTGCATCTGTATCTGGTCAGACTATTGGAACCCACGCCCATATGCAGCTCCTCAAGCAACATCTTCAACTCTACTTCTAATTTTCCACACTAATTGCTTCTAATATAAAAGTGTAGCAGATGAATCTCACGGCTTTCTCCGTCTTCGGTATCGGCATCGGTACCGGCATCGGTACCAGCATCATCAGCATTAGCATTAGCTAATACTATCATAGTAGCCATAGTGCGAGTACAGTACAGTACAGTACAACACTACCACCACTTCTCCCCAGCTTTCTTAGTTTTTTTTCAAAAAAAGTTTAATTTAAACACTAAATTACACATATGTACTCACACAAAAAAGGAGGGAGGCAAGCACAAGCTTGAAAATTTAGTGTGTGTATATTTTCCCCCATCAGTTGAACAGTACCAGTTAGAAATTTTTAGTGTAAAAAATACATGTAGATAGTGTAGAATTATGAGTGTAGGTGATGTCAATTAGATTTGTAATATTATTGAAAATTTTGGAAAATTTGAATTTTTGAGTTTTGGAATTTTTGAATGGGCCATGGGAATGGAGAAAGCCACATATTTTGCCAAGTACCCCCATCGACAAAGATAACGACAACGACAACGACACTCACAATGTATACAAATAGGGATTTCTATAGAATTCCAAAATTTTATTAAAATCTATAGAAATGAAATTACTGCATACACTATAGAGTAAAGGAGAGAATTTATATGTGTACCAACTGTATATCGTCTGTGAAGAAACAAAATAATCCATATCCAATTCAAGCTAGAATCAAAATGAGCTGTGCCATAAAACAGAATAAGAAACATGCGTAAAATTTTAATTAGGAGTTTTTGAAAATTGTAAAATGTTCTATTTACATGTTTTTGAAAAGTGTAGAATGTTCTATTTACAGGTTTTTGAAAATTGTAAAATGTTCTATTTACAGGTTTTTGAAATGTGCAAAAAATGTTCTATGTGCATGTTTTCGAAAAGTGCGAAATGTTCTATTTACATGTTTTGGAAAAGTGTAAAATGTTCTTTTTACTTAAATTCCAAAATGTTGTATTTGCATGTTTTTATAAAGTACAAAATATTCTATTTATACGTTTTTGAAAAATGCAAAATGTACCATTTACACATTTTTCAAAAGTTTAAATTGTTTAATTTAAATATTTTTGAAAAGTTCAAAATATTCTATTTACACGTTTTTCAAAAGTTATGCTTTCAAAACATGTTTCAATATTTTCGTAGATAGTGGATACTGTTTTTAGCTACAAAGGTAGATAGGACATTTTGGTTCTTCACAGACGATATACGTGGCTATTACAGTGCCCACTACGCCTACTTTATAGCCTAAGGGTCTATCAGTATCGAAACCGAAGCCGAAAAAGGGAAAAAAGTAGAAAACGGAAAACGGAACGGAATACCCTGAGAACCTTAGCAGCCTGAGACTCTCACGTATCCCATGGCCCGACAGACCAGGATAAAGTCCATGGTGCGATTTCATATCCAAATTTTAATGCGTACAGATATATATTGCTATAGAACCGCAAGCAGGACTGCAGGACCAGTACCAGTACCAGTACCAGGACATTATACCTAGCGTAGCTATATGTACCACTCGTACTCGCCCAGATGAATGTAGAAAGGCAGACGGACAGACGGGCAGACAAAAAATTTTTTGGGATCTTTCTTCTTGTCTTGTCTGAAATTCTTAAAAAGCTTAAGAAAAGATGAGTATGAGTGCTCAAGGTTTATTAACGCTGATGTGGCAAATTTTTTCTTCTTTTTTTTTATTTTTCTCTGCTCTCATCTTGCTGGGCTCAGGACGAAGACGAAGACGGAGAAAAGAAAGCGAGCGAGAGAGACAGTGTTCTTACTCCGCGTCGAGTTTTGAGTGGAGACGCGATGAGTAATGTGTCGGCATGAGTCTGATGTGATGGGCTCGATGGAATAGAAAGAGTTTTTGATTTCTTTGGGCCACAGCTGAGGCAGCTCTCAGGCTTTATTATATTACATACGTACGTCTATATACCAGGCAGTCATATTGGTATATAGCCGTCCATTTTATACGAAGGCTTTTAAGATGTCTACAGTCTACATAGTGTGTACGGAGAAAAGGACCATAGGCCACAGGGCCAAGGCAAAGGCGTCCTGATCGAGCCAGACCCAGAACCTAAACTAAACATATTCTGCGCTATATATTGTATACTCCTTATCCGCTATATATCTCTCATACTGCTAGTGACTCCCACCGCATCACCGCCATCATCACCACCAACCACTGCCACACCAGACCAGACCAGACCGAATCCGTCCTTCGTCCCTCATAATCCTTGTCAATTGCGGATCCGGGGGTGGGCATGAGGACAGTTACCCACCCTAGAACGAATTTTTTAATATGGGGTAACATATTGGGGAAATTTAAACTAAGATGGCCGACTTTTATCATGATTAAAGAATCGAAATTATTCACATCAATTTCAGCAAGAAAATTAAATGTGACCCGGCCAATAAGCGTGTGCATAAATAGATAATAAAATATTCTGCACTAATGAAAACATTTAAATTGAATATTTTGCACTTTTAAGAAACATGTAAATAGAACATTTTGCACTTTTTTAAAACATGTAAATAGAACATTTTGCACTTTTTTAAAACATGTAAATAGAACATTTTGCACTTTTTTAAAATATGTGAATAAAACATTTTGAAATTTTTAAAACCATGCAAATAGAACATTTTGAACTTTTTAAAACCATGCAAATAGAACGCTTTACACTTTTCGAAACATGTAAATAGAATATTTTGCACTTTTCAAAAACATGTAATTAGAACATCTTGCACTTTTCAAAAACATGAAAATAAGATATTTAACACTTTTCAAAAACACGCAAATGAAATATTATGCACTTTTCAAAAAACACGTAAATGAAATATTATGCACTTTTCAAAAAACACGTAAATAGAACAATTTACAATTTTCAGAAACTCGCAATTAGTAATTTACGAATCTATCTCATCCAGTTTATTTTCATACATAGCTCATTTTGAGACCCTCGCTTAAATTGCATTTGAACCATTTTGATTCTTCACCCACAATATTGTGTATTTCCCACTCCAGAAAATATTTCTAGCTCCGCGTCTGAATCCTTTATCCTTCTACACACAAAGACACACATAGTTACTGAGAGAGTGAAAGCTGAGGGAGAAAGAAAGCAGGAGAAGAAAGGAAAGTGCCTGCCTATGCTATGAGTAATCGCAAGATATATAAAGAGAGAAAGCCATGGTGCTGGGACCGAAACTGAAACCGACGCCCAAACCAAAACCAAAACCGAATCCGAAACCGAATCCAGTAGGTAGCTTTATATCTGTGGGAGATGGAATAAGGAGACAGTGAGCGGCTGTCTAAGTAGCTATCAATGGCACAGTGGAAGTATCTGTATCTATAATCCTGAGTGTGCAGCCCTGTGGAGATATACGCAGACAGAATGGGGGCTATAGGGAAAGTTAGTACAGTGTCTTCTGCCTACTTTTCTCCGTTTTTCGTCCCGTTTTCCATTTTATAGGGCAGGAACCAGGAGATATGAAATTACACAGGCTGATCCATAAGTGGTCGCATCTGCTTTCTCCTGTGCCAAAACTAGCGAAATATTAATGACCAACAAGAGAGAAAGGGGCCTTTGCAAAACATTCTGTTCTATTACCATTAGACTTATTGTGAGCATTTGCGGAACCGCATAGGCCATGTAATGTGCACGCTACGACAACGACTACGACTACGACCACAGCCAAGGAGCATCCCTATCCCATCCCATGCTGTTATGTTGCCCTTGTTAGTTTACCTTCCCTCCCACACCACCGTAAACCGTAACATTCCCAGAAGCATTACATTTTGAGCAGGAAATCTTCTTATATCTCCTATAAGACATAAGGGATCGTCCATAGATGATGTCATCGATACGGTCAGGTAATCTATGGTGAAATGCTATGTAAAATATTTCCGCGTTATCAGTACGCAATGTCAAAGTTTATGACATTGGGATGGGTGGGTCCAAAAAAATGATAACTTGGCTAACATCATTTATTGACCATCCCTCTTTACAGATTATCTGTTCTTTCCTCCATATATGTACCTACATTCTTTCCCAAATGCCCGCGCTTACGATTACGATTAGAACCGCCAGGGCCGGACGAAGGAATTGCTTTAAACTTTTAGGCAGGAATTTGTTTCCATACAAAAACCACAGCTTTGATTATATTGATGGTTTTCTTTGGTAAAGCAAAATGTTCTATTTACATTTTTTTTAGAAAAGTGTAAAATGTTCGATTTACTTGCTTCAGAAAAGTGCTCAATGTTCAATTTACATGTTTTGAGAAAAATGGAAAATGTTTTCTTTCCATGTTTTTGAAATGTACAAAAAATTTAGTTTGCATGTTTTTGAAAATTCAAAATATTCTTTTTACATATTTTTGAAAAAGTGCAAAATGTTCCATTTACATGTTTTTTTAAAATTCAAGCAGCGGGGGCTGCCTGCGCTGGCTGCATTATCCGGCCCTTAGAACCGTTTATAGCGTTACCGTTGCCTAATGCCTACTCGGCCCCGGATCGGACCGGACCGGACCGGAATAGCTAAATTAAAATTGTGTTCAGGAATTATGAAAAATATTTAATTTAAAATGACAGTTGGAAATTTGTACAAAATTCTGAGGTTAGTTCTACTTTTTTGTTTTGGTAGAATTTTGAGAATTTCGAGAATTTTGAGAAATGTACAGATGTGGATGGGGATTGTGGATGTTCTGGTTCTGGATGTGAACTCTTTATTCTTTTTATGTGGTTGTTCCCAGCATTTGAATTGTGTGTAATGTGTGTGCTCCGCGTACATTACAGACAAGGACACACATTGTCTCCATCTGGCCACGCCTCACTTGCCCCGTTCCGTGTCGACTGTATAAATTGTATGATTGTATGGATGCTGCTGAGACTCTCATCTGGAGGAGACTCTGATGCTGCGATGCTGATTCTGAATGTGATGTTGATGGGAATTTGAGACAGAAATAAAAGTAGTCGTGCTTTGTAGTGTGGAGAGCGTCTTAAAAAAAATGTGATGTGGATATGAGGAGCTTATGGGGTTGGTTGGGTGCACCCACAGGGAAGTATGTACGACCGACGGATGGGAGATAGAGATAGAGATGTAGGCCAAGTCAATACGAATACGAAAACGCGAGTACGAGAGACAGGACCAACCAAAGCAAACTTGTCTGTCTCTTTCTCTGTCTTTCTGAATGGTAATAGAGCTAAGAGGGTTTGACGTGGGGTAGTTCCTACCATGCTTTAGAGTCCGGCTATACAATTGAGATAAGTGCAATAGTTTGAGATTTTTAAGCGACTTACAGGTGCCTTCGGGCAATTATTGTTAAGTGATTTTCAGGGTCAAAATATTGTATTTTTTGTTGACTGAAAAGAACGGAAAAGTTTGGTATGGGATTTTGCATTGTTTAAATATAAGGAAATCGTTTCTAGTGTTGTTTATAATTTGGGTGACTATACAAATTAGGCTTTATTCACCTTTTTGAAAATGCAAGTTAGGCTATTTATGTGTTTTTGAAAGTGCAATTTAGGCTATTTATGCTTTTTTCAAAGTGCAATTTAGGCTATTTACGCCTTTAAAAATTGCAATTTAGGCTATTTACGCATTTTTACAAGTGCAAGTTAGGCTATTTATGCATTTTAAAAAGTGCAATTCAGGCTATTTACGCCTTTTTGAAAGTGCAATTTAGGCTATTTACGCATTTTAAAAGTGCAATTTATGCTATTTACGCCTTTTTGAAAGTCCAATTTAGGCCATTTATGCTGTTTTAAAAGTGCAATTTAGGCTATTTACGCCATTTTGAATGTGCAAATCCGGCTATTTACTCCCTTTAAATCAATGAAAAATTTAAAAATTTCTTGTAAGAATCGATTGATTTTATTACAAGAACCCATTGGTCCCATGTACCTCATTTATTTGAAATAAACATTTTGGAACCTGGCTTTTTGGAAGAGGGGGGACCACATTCTTGTTTAAAAATCATATGATAAATCCCGTCCAAAAATGTGAAAATTATCATTCATACAAAAACAGACAATTGCATTTAATCTATGTAGTTGCACAAAAACAAAAATTTATTATATGATCAAGTAGCGTTTTAAATTTTAAAGGATGGAAAAATTGGGGTAAAAGGGTAGAATGGCTTGACAGGGCTACAACTTCCCCTCGTGAGCGTGTAGATCTCTGGTCTGAATTGGGAGAGAATGAAAAGGAGCGGAGGAGAGAGAGAGAGTGAGAGTGAAAGACGGAGTAGGAGAGGCTGAGTCCTGAGAAACCACAGGTGATGAGCTCATAATAAAATGCTCGCTTCGGCGTCTCTCTCTCTCTCTCTCTTTCACTGTTTCTGCACCGAACACTTTTCTTTATCAGTATTTTCAGATCTTATCTTGTTCCGTGTGTTCCCAGCTACATACGTCCTACACATCCACGTCCTGTCCCACATTATGCCTCACGTTGGATTCCTACACACGTTCCCAAAGTCTCTATAGTATCTACCTACAGCGGGAGAAATTCCCATTCACATTGAATTATACAGATAGTCATTGTAGGGAAATGGATAGGAATTAATGAAGCAGATGAAAAAGTTGTTGTTATTCCAATTCTAAAACCAGAACAAGACAAATTCAAGAGTCTGTCTTTCTCTACGCTTTTTATTTTATCTTTCTCCCATCTCATATTCTAACGCTGCTGAGAACAGCACTTATGCAATCATGGCGGTTCCAGAATTTTGTATACACATATACTACTAAATTATTTCAAAAGTAAATTCAACCACTGAACTACAAACAGTCATGTCGCAATAATTATTACAATGGGTCAGAGAGATTCCTGGGTATTACTGTTTAACAAATTAATTACAACATCTTTTAAGCAGTCAGAAAAACAATTTTTTGTTGTTATAAAAAGCTTTATTTTAATACTATTTAATACTATTAAATATAATCTTTTTGTATTGTGACAAAAGTTGAGAAAAATATACCTATACGTATTTTTATAATTGATTCTCTATACTTGGGAAATTTTAAAAAATTGTGAATAATACAGTAAATGGCATTTTAACTGTAGAGCAAAAACCAAGTACACAAACATTTTTTTAAAAGTGAAAATTTATTTTAAACTGATTTTTTAAACAGTAATTATTTATTTTAAACTACTCTTTTAAATAGTGAAAATTTATTTTAAACTGATTTTTTAAACAGTAAAAAATAAAACAAATAATTTTTTTAAACAGTGAAAACTTGTTTTAAGCGACTTTTTAAAACAGTACAAAAATATAAAAAGCAATTTTTTTAAACTGTGAAAAATTATTTAAAACGAATTTTTAAAACAGTACAAAAATATAACAAACAATTTTTTTAAACAGTGAAAATTTTATTTTTAACGGCTTTGTAAAACAGCACAAAAATAAAACAATTTTTTTTAAACAGTGAAAATTTTATTTTAAATGGCTTTTTAAAACAGTTAAAAATATAAAAAACAATTTTTTTAAACAGTGAAAATAAATTTTAAACAGCTTTTTAAAACAGGATAATAAAAAAAAATTTTTTTCAGGAGTGAACACTATATTATACAGATATTTAAAAAAACTTAAACAAAATCTAACTATAGTTTTCCTATAGAACGCTCACAAGCTTCAACTTAATTAATAATTAATAATACTGTTTTTTGAAAGATTCCAAATGTTCTAATTTGACTAATTTTAAATAGTAAACAAGTATGTCAACTCTTTTGTACATACCGAGAATCTCTATACCGAATCAGCTGAATAAAGCCTATCCTTACTGATATTTGAAATACTTTGAGCTGTTTTGCGTACCCCCCTTGCCCTGGTACTGGTACTGTGGTCATCTATTCAAAAACATGAACGTCTAAATTTCTCAAATACCCATACTAATGCTTTGTTATACAATGTTACATTATTAGTATAAATCCAGGCAAAATTATAACATAACAGACATCATCCAAACCACAATAACAACCTATACCTTACATAGCTTTAACTTTTATACCCTCTGCAGTCTACGTCTGGAGCCACTACAGTTTCGGTAACAAGTTTTTTTTACTACGCCGACAGAAACTCAAATATAAATTGAATTTCCAAAAGTTGGACTTTTAGATTTGGTTTAAATTTAAAATGTCACGGACTCTCTTCCCGTGCGTTATTCCTATAAAACTATTAAACAAAAATAAAAAAATATCAACATACCTAGGAACCAACTCACATAGGTAGGTACCTATGCAAAAAAAAGAAGGAAAAACACGACGACAACGAAATGTGGAAATAAATACGGATTTATAAACGAACGGCTCTCTTAAATAACCATTACCGTCTGTATACATATTATATAGTCTGAATCTGAATCTAAAATACCTCTAAACTACCGCCACACACATAGCATTATACATAGCAGGTTTGTGACATAGACGGTACATATGTAGCCTTGCAAAAAAAAACATTTAAATTCTTACATCTGTGTTTTGCGTACACGCCTGCCTCTGTGTTCACCTCGTCCTATGGACTGTCTGTCTGACTGAGTCGGCTGAGTGAGTAGCTTAGGAATGTCATGGCAATGCCATGCGAATGTGAATGCGAATACGTTGGATGTGAATGGAAGTGACAGGCTCAAATAGTCTCTTATTTTCCATCATGATGATTTGGTCAAAGGGAAATCTACCTACGTGTTGTATGGGAATGTATGTATGTAGAGCTACTAGGCATATAGCTACCGGTACCGGTCCCGTTATTATCCGGGGGTAATAGATACATTACAATATTGTCCGTAGATGGTTCTGGTTCTGGTACTGGCCCTGTTACTGTACTGATAGTTAAACTATAATGTATAGCCCATAAAATTATTTACGTCTTATAAGAAAATTCTCACAATAATAAAAGGTCTGTACAGAGATCACAGAATGCGTATAGCAGGGGCGGATGCAGAGGGTTGCAAGAGGGCAGTTGCCCACCCCAACATAAAATATTTAACATTGGATGTAACAAATGAAACATTTTACACTTTTTAAAAACATGTAAATAGAATATTTTGCACTTTTGAAAAACATGGAAATAGAATATTCTGCACTTTTTAAAAACATGTAAATAGAATATTCTGCACTTTTGAAAAACATGGAAATAGAATATTCTGCACTTTTTAAAAACATGTAAATAGAACATTTTGCACTTTTAAAAAACACAAATAGAATATTTTGCACTTTTAAAAAAAATGTAGATGAAGTATTTTGTAATTTTTAAAAACATGTAAATGGAACATTCTGCACTTTTCAAAAACATTTAAATATACCATTCTGCACTTTTTAAAAACATGTAAATAGAACATTTTGCACTTTTAAAAAACACAAATAGAATATTTTGCACTTTTAAAAAAAATGTAGATGAAGTATTTTGTAATTTTTAAAAACATGTAAATGGAACATTCTGCACTTTTCAAAAACATTTAAATATACCATTCGGCACTATTTAAAATCATGTCAATAGAACATTTTGTACTTTTCAAAAAAACGTGTAAATAGATTTCGTACATTTCAAAAACATGCAAATAAAACATTTTTCACTTGTCAAAAACATGTAAATAGAGCATTTGACACTTTTCAAAATCATGCAAATGCAACATTTTGCGTTTCAAAAAAACATGTAAATGGAATAATAAGTACCTACCTATTAATTACTAATACTTCAAAAACTTGTAAATGAAATTTTTTACTTGCCAGAAACTCGTTATTAAAATTTTTTCGGCATGTATCCCATGCAGTGTATTTGACAAATAACCCATTTTAATTCTACCTTAAATTGTACATGAACCATTTTCATTCTTCACTCGGATGATATATATTGCCCACCTCGGAAAATATTTCCAGCTCCGCCCCTGACGTATGCATTGCACATTATATAGTATACATTTTGTGAATAACGTCTCTGGATTTCTACGTGTAGCCAGGTAAGGCTGGGAGAAAGCATGGGAGATTTGTAGTAGTGCACGGACTAGTGAGTGAAAATATGAAGAAAGAAAGCAGATGATGTCTTGAACATCCTTTCTCCAATCCAACAAACCGTTACTGGCCTGAGCTCATGGCTTAACTCAACTGTATACAACATCATCATATACACAAGTTGGAATTTATACGCTTGGAATGTGTACGACACTCAGCATTCAATCCCAGTCTCCTGATATACGTACCACGGTACCACCACCACCACCACTGCCACTACGTCTACGTCTACGTGGGATGCAGTGGAGAATATATTGTACCCAGGCCAGGCTTTTGGCTCAGTCTCTGCCTCAGTTTCTTACGGAGGAGAGAGAGAGAATATGAAAATGTGTAAGTACGTCTGTGTGTGTCCTCCTGTCACCCGCACACCCATTTAAGATCATTGATTTTCTCATCTGAAAACGAAAGGAAATCAGCCTGAGTCGCTCTGGTCCTGGTCTGGTTTGGGCGGGTGGGCCTCTCTCTCTCAATTTCTCTCCCTCTACTATATGTACAATCTTCCTACTTTCTCCCTTGCCCTTGCCTTGGCTCTGTTAAACAATAATAAACTACACCTCTGAACGTATACGTAATGTGTAGGCGCCTACGTCATGAATGGAGTGTACATATACGTTTCATTTGGTCCCACGGTGCAGTCGTGGAATTGGTACTTAGGTACTTTTACAATTTAGAAAGCAAATATATCTTACGCAGTCAGCTTAAAATACTGCCAACCATAGGAACACTGTACAAGTACAGATTATTCCACACTGCCTTGTGGCATATATACGGAAATGTCTTATGAGTAGTTAAAGACACAATCTTATATTTAAAAGAGGCCGGCAGACCGCAGAAAACTAATTACCGTCAGGGCCGGACGAAGGAATTTCTTTTAGGCAGCAATTTGTTGTTTTACAAAAACCACCATTTAAATTTTATTGATGGTTTTCTTTGGTAAAGCAAAATGTTGTGTTTTCATGTTTTAAAAAAGTGCAAAATGTTCTTTTTACTTGATTCAGAAAAGTGCAAAATGTTATATTTACATGTTTTGAGAAAAGTGGAAAATGTTTTATTTCCATGTTTTTGAAATGTACAAAAAAAATTATTTTGCATGTTTTTGAAAAGTCAAAATATTCTTTTTGCATATTTTTGAAAACTGAAAAATGTTCCATTTACCTGTGTTTTGAAAATTCAGGCAGCGGGGATTGCCTGAGTTGGCCGCATTATCCGGCCCTGATTACCGTATTTGTTAGCACACAACAAGCGCCAGGCGGTGCTTATTAAATTTGTTCCAGTGAAGCGCTTATTTTTACACGGTACAAAAATACCTAAAACAATAACAGTTTTTGTTTTTGTGTTGTTTTTGTTTATAAATGTGAAAAAATAAAATGTATGTTAATTAGAGCTAATTTTTGACCAAAATCTACTCGCACATCCGCTACAAGCTAGACCATCTCCAGTGCGTCTCCCATTGCAGTCTTAATTTTGAATTAAAACTATACATAAAATATTTTCCAAGAATTCAAATAGGAAAATTGGAAGGAAGGATCTAAATTGTGAGGAGGGAAATGTGAAAGTGACACGCTTTGACTTTACATAAATATTTTTATAGATATACTTAAGAGAGAGAGAGAGAGAGAAAATTGGAATATCTTAAGGGGAAAAGGAAAAGCAGCCGCGCCGTTGCTCCCTTTCTCCGTCTCCGTCCGCAACAGCAGACTAACAGGAGGCTTTCGTCTGTCTTTCTTTCTTCCTTCTGATGAGTTTCAAAGCCGCGCTTTTTGTTTCTTCGACTGTTGGGCTTCTCGGGTGTGGCTTTGGCAAGGGAGTTGAAGAGGAGTGAAAAGTGAAAGTGAGCGGGGATGATGTAGTAGGACGCTGCTATGACCATTCCCATATTATGTATTTACATGGTAAAGATGTAGTGAAACCTGCTTCTAATTCTATAGATATAGACCCACACTATACCAACTATATAGGATCGACTACATTGTGGAATTTGAAAAGCGATAAAGGGCAGCCGGAATTGTCAAAAGTGCAAATGCAGCTGACAGAGAAGGGCAGGGAAGGGGAAGTGTTTTTGATCTTCAACTTTTCATTTGGCCCGTACCCACTCATCAATGTGTGTACTAATAGGCTATATACCAGTACCAGATCTATAGCGTAAGATACTGACACACACACAGCAGCAAGAAAACAAAAGCCAGCTAAATTATAGAACAACAGAGCCCTATTTGTGTATCTATGCATGTGCCTATATTAAAAACCTTAAGGATTCACTACTCGTTAGTGGCAGAGATCGTACCATCTTAAAGATCGGATGTAAGTACCTGGCTATAGGTTTTCTTTTGTCATTTCCTTGAGAAACATACCGTACATTCATTTCAATTTCTAAGAGAAAGCCAAGCTTCCCTTTCCCCTCCTGTCACCCTCCTGCCTTTCACTTTCTCAGAAAACCCACCACACATCAGCTGGCTGTCTAACTCTTGTACTTATGCTACTATAATGCTTTTCCAATTCACGCTATTACATGGACTTTTTACCCTAACTGCAGTGTCTTATAGATCACAAGGGAGAGAAATTTATCAGAATTTTCTACCTCAGGCTAATTTTACAAATTACCTTCTCACGTACGAGAGATATCAACGCAGGATGTAGGAAGGTAGACGCATCTTGCCTTGTGTAGAAATATCCGCACAAAAGGTGAGTGAAAGTTGAAGTGAAAGTGATGACTCCTTTTCCTTTGTCTATTGTCTTGTAATTAGAATTCATTGAAAAGTTTGCACATCACAAGGAATTATTCCTTGAAAAACACTCCTTGAGGACCCTTTCAGCTCAGTTTTAAATTACCTACCGGCCAGACAGACATGTCGACATTGACAAGAAAGTACTCAAAGATCAATATATATTTTCTTTTTCTTGGTAGTAAACTGAAGTATAAGGTTTTTCATAAAGTGTAGAATTAAATATTCTGACAGCGGACCTTTCTTTTACACTAGGGTGAATCTCTGACGTGACCTGGGGTCACTTTTATAAGAAGCTGCTAATTAACAAATTCCTCATGAGGTGAAGCGCCTTCACGAACAAACAGAATTTTTCTTTTATGATAGGTTCAAATTCAAATAGAAAACCGGGGTTCAAAGTTTTGACAATTAAAGGACTGAAATGTCTGTTTTTGTGGAGCTGCATAATATTGCGCGATTGGGGATTATCAGTAGGTAGGTAGTAGGTACATATTAGAATGAAAGGTATGAGGTGAAAGTCAGATTCAGACCTTTGAGATTGACTCAGATATGTTAAGACGTGGACGTGGACGAGGATGGTGATAGAAAGTAAAAGCTGGGAGAAAAGGGAAAGTAAGTTGTGAAAATCTAATCTGCTTATGATCGATTTAAAAACTTTTCTTTCTTTGACGTGACTTACTTATTACTCTCCTACTTGGCCGTACTTCGTTCTTGTTTGGTAAATGCTGAAAGTTGAGTCTTGAGGACCAATCCTCAAGCATTAGGACAAGTTTCCTTTTATACTTTGCTCTGTCACTGTACACATATAGCCACACGTGGGACAGGTACTGTGGGCCTCGCAATGACAGACGTGCGTGTACCTTCCCACTTTCACTCTATATTCTATGCAACTAGGTAAAGGGACTAGTAGAAAAAATTGAAGCGCCTTGCCAACGAAATTATAAACAGCGCACTATTTAAGCCACTTATTGTGAGTAGCTTTCTATTTAAATTTAAAATTTGTTCAAGTTCATACTTCTTGCACACATTCTGTGAATTGTAATTTTTGTTGTAAATTTTAAAAAAATGTTAGCTCTCTTTTATGCACTATTGAAATAATGGCCAAGTTTGTTAGAATATTTTGCACCCAAAGCTTTCACAATGAAATGTTGCTTTCACCCACTCAATACGATTGAGAGCATGTCATCTCCTGGCAATCTAATCTATAGCAGATGCAAATACATATAGATAACGGGATGGAGTTTGGCTTCCGCCTAATGGTATTGGCTAACATGGTCTTTCTTATTATGAGGATTTCACCCACCCTTTTTACTTTCTCCTAGTTTGGTTTGGTTTAACTTGGCATAATGATTTGCTCCCCATCTCCCGTCTTATTGTTAGTCAGTGGGCGATGATGGCTTTGAGATTGAGATTGCCGAGATTTGGAAATTTTCTAAGAGCTTATAATATCGTCAGTGAAGAACCAAAATGACCCATATCCAATTTAAACCAGAATCAAAATGAGCTATGTCGAAAAAACTAGAAAAACATGCGCAAAATGTTAATTACGAGTTTTTGAAAAGTGGAAAATGTTCGATTTGCATGTTTTTGAAAAGGTGCAAAATTTTCTATTTGCATGTTTTTGAAAATGTGCAAAATTTTCTAATTTCATGTTTTGGAAAAGGTGCAAAATGTTCTAATTCCATGTTTTTGAAAAGGTGCAAAGTGTTCTAATTCCATGTTTTGGAAAAGGTTCAAAATGTTCTAATTCCATGTTTTTGAAAAGGTGCAAAGTGCTTTAATTCCATGTTTTTGAAAAGTGTAAAATGTTGTATTCGCATATTTTTAAAATTTGCAAAATTCTATTTAAATGTTTTCAAGAAATGTTGAAATATTTGTGTAGATAGTGGATATTGTTTTTAGCTACAAATGTAGGTGGGACATGTTGGTTCTTCACAGACGATATGTTCTTTCATAGTACAGAGCACATAATATAGCTAGTACATAAATGAAAGCTTCTGCATTTTCCTTCTCTTTGGTGACATGGCGACTTGAAAATTTGAAAATTGAGAGAGAAAACAAGGAAAGTGAAAAGTAAAGACTTAATAGAGAAAGTTGTGAGGAGAAAGTAGAAGTAGTGAAAGTGTAGAGAAGGAAGCAAACAGAGGCTGAGGAGGATTGTGTAGATGTGTGTGTGTGTTTGTGTGTGTGGACTGGATGTGAAAGAGAATTGGATTGGATAGTTGAACAAAATACGGGACCTAAAACGGAACGCCAACTTGTCAACTTCACGTGTACGGGTGAGACAAAGTTTAAATGAGACCGTCAGCAGGTGGTCTCCGAGAGTCAGGATCAGATATATATAGCTAACCAACCAACCAACCAGCCCTGTGGTCTGGGTATGAGCCTGGATCCGGATCCGGACCTACAATAGCTCATATGCTATATACAATACTGTATACCTGCCGCCTCCTACTGCCTGCTGCCACTCTCCTAAGAAATGACAGTGGCAATGGCATATGGTCATGAGACCATATTTACTTTCCCAATTTTTTTTTTACTTTAGAGAGAATTATTAATGAAAAAAATTTGGAAAATTCTCTTGAACCAATAACCAATATAATTACATATAGGTACCTACGGGAGTGGGAGGAAGCGGGAGAAAGTGAGAGAGAAATGTAACTCATAACGTCAACTAACTTGAGCAGGAAACCGTTCCAAAACCTTGCGTCAGCATCAGCATCAGCATCTGCTGCTTAATATGTACACCATAATATATACTTTCTCCTACGCTTAAATTTGTTTCCCATTGTTCATTTTCTATTTTCAGCTAAAGCTCCGTTTAAACTTGGAATTTAAATTGCCCTTTTGAACTCCCTGATTCGGACACGGACCACCTTCCGTCAATAAATAGTCCGAGGGCAAGAAAGTCCGGAAACGACAGTGGTGAAAGCAAAATACAATAATCATGAATTGTATGAATAATAATAATACAAACTTTTAAGACAAAGATATTGAAAGTTTTGAGCTGTTGTTCTCTTGTTATTATGCTTTGAAGTTTTGGCGGGCTGGCTGAGTAGTTTTGAAAACGAAATAAATAAAATCAAATCAAAACCATGGAAGGAATACCCAGTCCAGAGGACCAGGACCGCAGGACCAGGACCAGATCAACCGACCAAGTTTCTATTTACATCCCCAGCACGTTATATAAAGCGAGAGGAGAAAGCAATATGTATGTGACATTGCATTACATTACATGGACGAGGCAGGAGGTCGAGGTGCTTTTCTCAAACAACAGTCGTAGTCGTAAGAACAACAAAACAAGGAGTAGGAGAAAGTTTCTGATACTATTGATATCGCACACTTGACAGTACAACGGAGATACATACTTCATATATCGCCTGTGGAGAACCAAAATGACCCATATCCATTTGTAGCTAAAAACAATATCCACTATCTACAAAAATATTTACAGATGTCTTGAAAGCATTTAAAAAGAAAATTTTGCACTTTTAAAAAACATGTGAGTAGATCATTTTACTCCTTTCAAAAACGTGTAAATAAAACATTTTAGACTTTTCAAAGACATGTAAATAGAAAATTTTACACATTTCAAAAACATGTAAAAAGAACATTTTACACTTCAAAAATATTTAAACAGAAAATTTCACACTGTTTCAAAAACATGTAAATATAACATTTTAAATTGTTTGAAAAACATGTAAATAGTTAATTTAAAACTTTTCAAAAACTCCTAATTAGCATTTTACGCATGTTTTTTATTTTGTTTTTATCACATACATAGCTCATTTTGATTGTAGCTTAAATTGGATATGGGTCATTTTGGTTCTTTGCATACGATATGTGCCTATCTTACGCTTATGGTATGTGTATTATACTTTTTACTACAATATCCTGAAAGAAACCATGTAAATTAGAACTAAGAGAAAGTATAGAATCTTATTGGGCTTGCAAAACTCTACAGGGAATCCTCAAGACAAAATCAAATCTCAAATTTAGTTGACAATCAGAAATTTTGAAATTCCGAAATTTAGATTCTCAACTTTGAAATTTACAATATTGTGAATATTTATTAAGGGGGATATACATCCTCCAAAATTATTATTATATCTAAATAACTAAAGTAAACAAACAATACAAGACAGTGAATGTGTGTACATATCCCAATTGTGTGCATTCTATTGTACTGAACAATACATTAAAATTATTACACAAATATACACCCAACTTTCAATTTCATAACTTTAAACGGGAGGAACAAAGAAGCTATAGAGAAAGCAGTCTTTCTTATTGTCTTTCCTACCCCCTTGAATACTTGAATTCTACTCAAATTTCCCTTTACTATTCTTACACTTTTTGCCGCCCTTAGTTTGTCTGTAGTTGGTCAATTTATTACATGTGAAGACATTTTAATTCAAGTCAATTCCAGATGATCTAAAATGACTCCCATTGTGAGGTGAGACTGGGATATATCAAAACGCCACCTTAGACCTTGGAACAGTCTCTTGATTAATAACAAACGAATTAATAAAAATTTCAATAAGTTAAAAGCATTGAACAATATTTTTTTCGAAATTTCAAAAACTTGTAAATAGAACATTTTACACTTTTCAAAAACATGCAAATAGAAAATTTTGTACTTTTCAAAAACATGTAAACAGAAAATTTTACACTTTTCGAAAGCATGTGAATAGAACATTTTACACTTTTCAAAAACATGTAAATAGAACATTTTAAACTTTTCAAAAACATGTAAAAAGAAATTTTTTTTTCGAAATTTCAGATTATCTAAATTTTAAAAGATAAGCACAAATTTTCAAAACAGAGATAAAAAAATCAATGTTTTAGAAATTCTCTATTTCAGATTCCAGAAGAGTCCAGATAAATTCTCGAGGTCGAGAACTAAGAGAATTCTCTCTCATTATTTCAAAAGCACGAAACTGATAGTACTTAAAAGCTTATGGTATGTACGTCACATACGGCATGGCATTATTTCCCCCCAAATATCATCTGTACAAGTTATACAACAAACTCACGGAGCGGAAGGAGACACGTACTTTCTTGCAGTATCACAAGAAATATCTAAAGCTCAAAAAAGTATCTCCTTTGCAATTAGATATCATATCACTAATACCCACCTATCTCTATGCCCACGTAGGTACATACATATCGTCTGTGAAGAACCAAAATGACCCATATCCATGTTTAGCTAAAAACAATATCAACTATCTACGCAAATATTTAAATATGTCTTAAAAGCACATTTAAATACAGCAATTTACACTTTTCAGAAACATGGAATTAGAACATTTTCAAACTTTTCAAAAACATGGAATTAGAACATTTTGCACCTTTTCAAAAACATAGAATTAGAATATTTTGCACCTTTTCAAAAACATGGATTAGAACATTTTGCACCTTTTCAAAAACATGTAATTAGAACATTTTGCACATTTTCAAAAACATGGGATTAGAACATTTTGCACCTTTTCGAAAACATGTAAATAGGACATTTTACGTTTTTCAAAAACTCCTAGTTAACATTACGCATGTTTCTTATTTTGTTTTTATGACATGGCTCATTTTGATTCTAGTTTAAATTGGAAATGGGTCATTTCGGTTCTTCACAGACGATATACGTACTGCTTTCACTTGGTATGTATAAGTATGTACTGCCATGGAATGACTTGGCGGTCCTTCCTTCCCGTGTTTTTTGGTTTTTGGTGTGAAAACGGGAGAGAGAGAAAGAGCCCTGCGGGAAAGTTGAGATGAACCTCTAAGACATTTTCCTCGTGTGTTGATCTCCTATTTTACGACTTGATCACGCCCTGTCTTACTCTCCAACCTATCTTCACTACCCAGCCCAGGAGTCGAAGGCTACTAACAACCTAGCAACCTCACAGAGCCACGAACGAGGACGAGAACGACACAGGAGACACTCAGCTCAGGCCACAAGACACACAATCTTGAGGGAGAGATGAAGGTTTGGACAAGACGAGCTAAAGAGTGTACATTGGAATCTCCTTCTAGTCTTTTAGCCGCCTGTGTGTCTTCTGGTCTGGTCTGGTCTGGTGATCGTCTGATTGTATGTGATAAAACCCTTGGAATTACATTACAGATGCATTAGACTACACCACTCCACTCCGCCTTTGATCCCTATGTACTCCACTGTAGGGGCGTGTGTCTATTGTCGATTGCAAATATCTTTAGTTTCCTGCTTGCAGGGCCGGGTCCGGACGAAGGAATTGGTTTTAGGCAGCAATTTGTTTTCATACAAAAACCACCATTTTGATTTTATTGATGGTTTTCTTTTGTAAAGCGAAATGTTGTATTTACATGTTTTAGAAAAGTGCTCAATGTTCTATTTACATGTTTTGAAAAAAGTGGAAAATGTTTTATTTCCATGTTTTTGAAACATACAAAATGTTCTATTTACATGTTTTGAGACAAGTGGAAAATGTTTTATTTCCATGTTTTATAAAAGTGCAAAATGTTGTATTTACATGTTTTGAGAAAAGTGGAAAATTCCATATTTCCATGTTTTGGAAATGTTCAAAAAAAAATTCATTTGCATGTTTTTAAAAAGTCAAAATAATATTTTTACAAATATTTTTGAAAACTACAAACAGTACCATTTTCACATGTTTTTTGAAAATTTAAGCAGCGGGGGCTGCCTGCGCTGGCCACATGATCCGGCCCTGCCTGCCTGCCTGTGTTGATCTTGGTCTTGGTACTTTGGTCTTTGGTGGTGAATATCTATACATTTCAAATTCCCACATTTCCGGCCATCCATATGTATTTAGTTTGTATTTGGGAGGAGATGGAGCGGGAGTGGGGCTGCGGTGGAGGTGGTGGAGGTGGAGATAGGAGGGTGTGAGAGTAATAATGTCAACTGTGGACTGAATGTGACTGGGTTGATAGTGAGAGGATGAGGCCATTACCATTATGTTATTATCATGGGACTCAACACTACACTGTATTATTATGTACGATGTCTGCCGGGGCCGGTACCGGTACCGGTACCGGAGCCGGAGCCGGGCTCTCTCCCGGTTTTCCCGTTTTCTCTGTGAGAATTGAGAATGGTCGTTTTCGTTTTAGATTTTAGAGAGGGAGAAAAGGTAAACTGGTGGCATGGTGGAGACAGACTCATCGTGAGAGCGTCAGTGTGTGGAGATAACTGTAGCAGCTACTTTCTACGTATTACTATGTACCTATGAACATTCTGTGTGTGTGTATTTTGAAGGCCTTTTAAATGTGCTCGAGGTTGTGTGCAGAAGCTTACCTCTCCTCCTTCTCCTGTTTACACACATTTTCTCATTCTCAAGTCTGAACATGTCTTGGTGGCGGTGGTGTGATGGTGACGGTGGTCGTCTTCTTTTTTGGTGGATATTTCCCGTCCCATCATCACATCATCCCGGAGACTCGATCCCAAGGAAATCTCTCTTTCCTCTCAAACTCCCAACTGAACACATTCCACATTGAATAATTCACATTGAAAATTTAAAACCACCTCAATTTATCTCCTCAGACCACACGCCACTGAAAGAGGCAGACCTCCTCTAACAACACAGTCTCGGTGTATGTACACGAATAAAAGTGAACGGAGGTCTATCAGTACTGATATAACCTACAATTATTTTTTTATGTACCTACGTATAGCGTCAAAGCAACTGCTACACAATTACACTATTGTCAAACCTGTAAGCATTTTATTTTAGCATAGTGGCAACTACAGTCAAATCCTGTTATACGGGATCCGGATGTAAGGGACCGATTTCGCCGGTCCGGCGGCCTCCCTTATAAACGAATTTGACTGTACCACTTAAACTGTACTGTAAAAACATTGAAAAATTATACTAGAAGCTGCTGATTGAGGACTGATACTTTTTAAAACGTTTTTCAAAAATATAGATGAGGGATCGTCCATAAAGGATGTCATCGGTAGGGCGAATGGGACCAGGGTCGGACGAAGGAATTGCGTTTAGGCAGGAATTTTTTTCCGTACCAAAATCCCTATTTTGATTTCATTAATGGTTTGATAAAGCTTTGATAAAGCAAAATGTGGTATTTACATGTTTTAGAAAAGTGCAAAATGTTCCATTTACTTGATTCAGAAAAGTGCCTTATGTTCTATTTACATGTTTTGAGAAAAGTGGAAAATGTTTCATTTCCATGTTTTTGAAATGTAAAAACAATTTTAATTTTCATGTTTTTGAAAATGCCAAATATTCTTTTTACACATTTTTGAAAAGTGCAAAATGTTCAATTTACATGTTTTGAGAAAAGTGGAAAATGTTTTATTTCCTTTTTTTCGAAATGTACAAACAAATTTATTTTGCATGTTTTTGAATAGTCTCAATAATATTTTTAAATATTTTTGAAAACCGCATTTCCCATTTACATGTTTTGAGAAAATTCAAACAGCGGGGGCTGCCAATGCGCTGGCCGCATTATCCGGTCCTGAGTGGGACTAGTCAAGGATTGATGACACGCCATTTTAGAGATAGCCCCTTACGTAATTTGGGTTTGTGGCGGTTTTGAAAGTCAGTTAATTTGGGTGACATCATTTATGGGCGATCCCTAATGTCTCATTTACCGTTGAAGATGTAAATACTGTATGTATAACAGTATAAATGGAGGGAATTGCTTATTACGTTTTAAAAACCATGCAATTTTAATAACCCAGGTAGGTAGGTAGGTAGCATAATTTTTTAAACAATTTTTTCCCACGCGTGATGACAAAAAAGGACATTAATCATTAATTGGTTGTTCTCGTCTAAATGTACAGAGGACAGATGCACATGTGTGCAATGTAGCCTGGGGCACCTACCTATAGTATAGTACAGACAGTAACTTGCTTTACAGTAGCCCTACAATATGCTTTACGCGGGCGAGACGAATTCATTAAATGATATAGAAAGTTCACAGAGGCATCTTGATCGGTACAGAGTCCAGACTGATACCCAGACCCAGGTCCGGGTCCAGGTCCAGCTGTTTCCTTAGTTTTTTTTTCATATCAACCTACCATTTAATTTTTCTCCTTTTGCGGTACACTATGCTAAGCCTGGTAGAATATTTTCGTATTCAATAGAACCTATAACTAACTAAATACCTTCTCATAATTATTTTACTGTACAAAATGCTATAGTACATATGCGTACATAATAGTAGCACAAAATATACACCTGTCCCAAAGTCCCATGTACCTATGTACAGGGCCGGACTATGCGGCCAGCGCAGGCAGCCCCCGCTACCTGAATTTTCAAAAAACATGTAAATGAAACATTTTGCGCGTTTTAAAAACACGTAATTAGAACATTTTACACTTTTCAAAAAACATGTAAATAAAAAGCTTTGAACATTTCAAAAACATGGAAATACAACATTTTACACTTTTCTCAAAACATGTTAATTGAACATTTCTCACTTTTCAAAAATATGTAAAAAGAATATTTTTGACTTTCAAAAACATGCATAATAAAACATTTCACACTTCTCAGAATCAAGTAAATCGAACATTTTCTATTTTTCAAAAAAATGGAATTAAAACATTTTCCACTTTTCTCAAAACATGTAACTAGAACATTGAGCACTTTTCTGAATAAAGTAAAAAGAACATTTTGCACTGTTCTAAAACATGTAAATACAACATTTTGCTTTACTAAAGAAAACCATCAGTAAAATCAAAATGGTGGTTTTTGTATGAAAACAAATTGCTGCCTAAAAGCAATCCCTTCGACCAGCCCTATCCCTGTCTATGTAGTTTCCATTTGTAGCCATGGAGATGGGGCAGTTGGGGCACTCACTCCAAGGACAAGGCAATGACTTTATTCTATCTATAATCAAAAGATCCCTGGTTTTGATTTCGTTTTCATTTCTATAAGCCGTACTTTGTACATTCTGCTTGCCAAAAATCAATCAATTTTAGTACAGTAATTTTCGTCGCTATTTTTTGAAAAGTTTTCGCAAATTATTAAAAAATCAAACTCTATGCTAATAATAATAGCAATGATAAAAATCCATGAATTCAGATTTGGAGCGTGTCGACAAAAAAAACTACTGGCTACAGACTACAACTGCGTATAAAAGCTAAATAAGATATTTAACCCAATGCATAGAACAATTAGGGATGAATGCCTCCTGCCCGAATTGATAGTGGCGTTTATGATATCTGCATTTGTGCGACTCCGTGGAGTAATTCCCACGGGACCCTTTCTCCGGACTTATTACTACTGATACGCCATCACATCAAAGGGAAGAGCGGCTTAATTGAGGCACATTCCGCATGTGTTCGAGTCCCCGACACAGAGACAGACAACGACAGAGACAATCATAAATGTTGGGGAACATCGTCAAGTTTTCTGGCAGACACAGTGACGGTACACGATACAAGATACACGGTGTTCAGGTTGAGGGGTACGTAGTAGTTGTAGTAGTGTGCGTGTTTAGAAAATAGAAATAAAATAAAGCATCTGTGTGTGTCTCTGCCTGCCTTCCGATTCCGATGATCCTGTTTGCACTCCTACCAACAAGTGCATCCAAATGTATGTAAAACGAAAACATACAGTTTTTCAGTTCTTAATCTTTCAGAGTCAGAGATTTTTGAAAATTTCAGAGTTTCACACTTGCTGCGAGGAGTGAGGAGGGTTTTAAAATGTAAATACAGAGCCAGAGTCAGGATCAGGGGCGAAGAAAGAAATATATTTTCTGGGCTGGGAAATGTACATACATATTGCGAGTGAAGAATCAAAATTACGCATTTACAATATAAGCTAGAATTTATGAGCACTTTCACAAAAAAATACTACATAAGACAGATGCGCAAAATGTTAATTACGAGATTTTTTGAAAGTGCAAAATTTTTAATTTACATGTTTTTGAAATGTGTCAAATGTTCCGTTTACTTGCAATTTTTGAAAAGTGAAAAATATTTTTTTACACATTTTTGAAAAGTGCAAAATATTCTGTTTACACATTTTAGAAAAGTGCAAAATGTTCTTTTTACACATTTTAGAAAAGTGCAAAATGTTCTGTTTACACATTTTAGAAAAGTGCAAAATGTTCTTTTTACACATTTTAGAAAAGTGCAAAATATTCTGTTTACACATTTTTGAAAAGTGCAAAATATTCTATTTACACATTTTTGAAACGTGCAAAATGTTCTTTTTACACATTTTTGAAATTGCAAAATTTAATTTTACACATTTTTGAAATTGCAAAATTTAATTTTATTAGTTTTTAAAAGGTGCCAATATTCTATATACATGTTTAATTAAAGTGCAAACTGTTGCATTTACATGTTTTTAAAAGGTGCAATTTAATAAATTTACATTAGTTTCTATAGAATCATGATATTTCAATTATTTTGTAGATGACGGAATTTATTTCTAACTAAAAATGGACCAGGGTAATTTTGACTCTTCACTGTTGTGTAAGGGCCCCGTCTTAATTTAAATGCCTCGTTTTAGCCCATGTTAAAAAATCATTTTGGCGTGGGCAACTGCCCTCTTGCCCCCCCCCCCCCCCCCCCGCCACCTTGGATCTGCTCCTGATCAGGATGAAGCAGACTGTGGGGACTTGGTGCAACTGCAGAATTATTTAGTAAAGCAGAGAGATATCAACTCAAACTCCAAAACAAATATGAAAGGAAAGCTACTGATGTGCCACCGTATAGAACCAGAACCAGAACCAGACGAAGATCAGGAAAAAAAGAAACGTGTGTGTGGACTGTCGAATGTGTGGCACTGTTGCCTGTGTGCCTGTCTGTTTCTTTCTGAATGCTCTGGTCTGTACTGTGGGAGTGGAGTGAGTGTGACTCTGTTAGTTTTTCCATATTTTGTTTTCCTTTTTTTATAAATATCTCCCTCATCCAGTCATTCTTTCGTTTGTCTCTGCTTAATGCTCGATCTTATTCTCATGCATTCAGCCTGACTCTGTTTCTGTAGTCCCAAACACACTCATCACACAGACTCTAAATCCAAAATCCAAATCCAAATCAGACCAGAAACAGAGAAACAGATTGCTTCGACTTGGTACTTACTTGGACTTGGTTAGACTTGCTGTTGGTGTTCTGCTCTGTATTTTTCAAGCAGACTTGGGCTGTATTTCTACTTATCTGAATCTGACTATTTAGAACTAGAGAGACTGGCGCTATGACACAAGACTGGCTTCACAGCAGTGGCGGATCTAAACATTTTTCTGGGGTGGGAAATGAGTACATATTGTGAGTGACGAATCGAAATCAAAATGGTCCAAATCTAAGTTAAGCTGGAATTAAAATGAGCTATGTCAACAAAAACCGAACAAGATAGATGAGTGCAATGTTAATTTGCGAGCTTCTGTGAAAGTACAAAATGTTCTATTTACATGTTTTAAAAATGTGCAAATTTTTCTATTTACTTGTTTTTCAAAATGTGCAAAATTTTTAATTTACATGTTTTTTAAAATTTCAATATATTCCATTTAAATGACATGTTTTTTGAAAATTCCAAAATGTTCCATTTTCATGATTTTAAAAGTTGCAAAATGTTCCATCTTCATGTTTTTAAAAATGTGCAAAATGTTCCATTTACACATTTTTGAAAGTTGCAAAATATTCTATGGTACATACTTTCAGGAACTTGCTATGTATATTTTAAAGTTTAAACGCAACTAGTCGGGATTTCGGGATCGTCCCCAAATGACGTTAGGGACCGTCCATAAATTATATTATCACCTATTTGGTGGGTGGGTCCTAAAAATCTCTCATTTATGACAATGTTAAAAGTATTGTCATTCTATTGTTAGTGTGGCTGGGTGGGCTCATTAGGAAAATGCCAGATAATCGATGACATGCTTTGCGGACGATCCCTTATTGGTACCGTTAATTGGTCAACTTGGCCACTGATGACATCCCATATCGATGATTAAAAATCGACACTTTTATAGGCAATACAAAATGGTTACGCTGATGACAGATGACAGGGGGGTCATAGAATAGAGTCTAATAAACATTGTGATTTTTCGATGCCGTCATTTACTGGTGATCCCTACCTACTTTAAAGGGAATTTTATTACAAAACCTAATAATTTTGAATATTTGTTTGTAAATAAAATTGTATGCATTCCACCCAAATTTTCATTCCGCCGTATATCTTAATTTTGTATCTTTAATATATCACAAATCAGAATGGGAATCAGATGGAAAAGACGACGACGACGACAAAGACGAAGAAAACCCCGTTGAATTTGCTGTCACGAGTCAAAAAACGGAAAAAAAAACGAAGAAAAGTCATCTGAAATCTGTAGTGTACACATCTACAAAATTACTACCATCCATCTGGCTAATAAAAAGTAGGTAGTTTACAAGTGTAGGTACCATCTACAAATTGACAGAGCAAAATACTAAAATACAAAAACACAGAAGCACACAGAGCATTTTTAAAACATGTTTTTTCCTGTTTTAAGGTTCTATGGTATGGTAATGGTTTGTGTTGCATGCATCTGTGTACTGTGCACTGTATGCTACTGGCTGCGATATGCTTGAGAGATAATTCTGCGCTCATCCCATGCTCCCGTTCCCGTTTAAGTCTAATCCCATGCTATACCGTAGTATTACGTATGGAAAGGAGGAGAAAATCAAGGCTCAAATAAAAACAGAGTGAAAAAAGAAGACAAACATCTGGTTTCCTCTCACTTTGTCCCATTCCCTGTGCATTTTGACTTTAAATCTTTGAGCGTTTTTGAGCGTCTTCAAGTCTCAAGAAGAAGAACCGTTCAAACAAAAATCAAAAGCACTATTGGCTCCCGTTCGTTTTCCTATGCACTTTTACTCCTGTACAATTATTACAGATATTATGACAACACCAAACCCGAAACGGAAACTGAACCCGAACCCAAAACCGAAACCGAACCCGAAACCGAAACAAATCCGACTCCGAACCCGGACCGAAAAACAGACTACCTACTTACCTAGCCAGGGCCGGGTAATGCGGCCCCCGCTTCTTGAATTTTTTAAAAAACATGTAAATGGAAGATTTTGCAGTTTTCAAAAACATGCAAATAAAACATTTTACACTTTTCAAAAACATGCTAAATTAATTTTCTTCTAAATTTTAAAAACATGCAAATAAAAAATTTAACACTTTTCTCAAAACATGTAAATAGAGCATTGAGCACTTTTCAAAAACATGCAAATAAATTTTTTTCGTACATTTCAAAACCATGAAAATAAAACATTTTCCACTTTTCTCAAAACATGAAAATGGAACATTTTGCTCTTTTTTAAAACATGTAAATAGAATATTTTTCACTTTTTTAAAGCATGTAAATGGAATATTTTGCAATTTTTTTAAACATGTAAATAGAACATTTTTGCACTTTTCTGAATCAAGTAATAGAAACATTTTGCACTTTTCTAAAACATGTAAATACAACATTTTGCTTTACCAACGAAAACCATCAATAAAATCTAAATGGTGGTTTTTGTATGGAAACAAATCCCTGCCTAAAAGCATTTCCTTCTTCCGGCCCTGTACTTATAGCACTGCTTTCCTTATTCGTAATTTGTACTGCCACTCGCGCTCCTTCTCGGTCCCGGTGACATATCGTTGTCATTTTCATTTTTCATGAACTCAAATCCTATGTTACTTTTAAGCAAGTGTAAGAAGGCAGCAGTGAGCAGGGCCACATGTACCTATACCTACCCACCTCCATAATAATCCACCCACCAAAAGAAGATAGCTACAGATGCCTACATAAATATGTTCCGTATTACACGCTACACGGGAATAATAATTCTCTCACGCGTCTTTCCCATTTCTCGACAAATGACAACGATAAACGACAACGACGACTCTCGCAATTTTCTTGGATCGGTTTCGGTTTCGGTTTCGTTCCTGGCCCTCCTATGCTTGTGCGTATAGGTACATAATGAGCCAATACATAATGAAACTAATGTCCGTACATCCATCTGGCTCATTTGGCAATGGCACAAAAGGGAAGAAAGAGACACATGCAGATGCTGTTTTTCTTTTTTTTTGGACGGTACATGAACAGTTTGAAGAGTGACAAAATGACAACGGGAACCTGTCTCCACTGTTTCTACTTTCCGTATTTCTGTAGTGTTAATTTTGTCTCCGTTTAAATCCATATTTCTATTAATACATATAGGCTAGCTCTGATAGCCTCTGATTGAGAGATATACTAATATGCCTCCAGCTGACAGATACCGTCTGTGAAGAACCAAAATGACCCATATCCAATTTAAGCTACAATCAAAATGTGCTTTGTCATAAAAACAAAATGAAAAAAATTTTAATTAGAAGTTTTTGAAAAGTGTAAAATGCTATATTTACATGTTCTTGGAAAGTGTAAAATTTTCTATTTACATTTTTTTGAAAAGCGTAAAATGTTAATTAATAGTTTTTGAAACGTGTAAAATGTTCTATTTAAATTGTTTTGAAAAGTGTAAAATGTTAATTAAGAGTTTTTGAAACGTGTAAAATGTTCTACTTGCATGTTTTGAAAAGTAAAAACTGTTCTATTTAAACGCTTTCAGGACATTTTTCAATATGTTTGTAGATAGTGGATATTGTTTTTAGCAACAAATGGATATGGGTCATTTTGGTTCTTCACAGACGATATGCCAAATTGTCCCCAAGAATATAACATTATTATATCCAATTGGAAAACAGTTGACGCAGAACATCAAAACAAAACTAACGACAAGTCATAAGGATATGAAAAAATGTCAAGCGAGATTTCTAGTATTATGAAAAGACTAGTGAGACTGTTTAATGGGGCGTCCATCAATGACGTGGAGATTTAGGGGATGGAGGGAGGGGAAAATGGCCTGTGTAAACTTTGCATATGACGATTGTGGAAGTACGAAATTAGGGGAGGGAAGAAGGGGTAAAAATTTGATATTTTTTCTAAACGTTATTAGTGGACGACCCCTTGAATAGTCAATTGAAATGTGAAAAATGTGTGTAAGAAATAATGTTGGTGTCAAAGCCAGATTTGAATATTAAGGATGACATCCAGATTGTGGCCAAGTTCAAAATTAAGTAAATGCATTAAATAATTTGTAAGTGTGGACTAGTAATGTGTGAAAAATAGTTTTTGTAAATTTATCAAGTGTGACTTTGTTACTTTGTTAACCTTTCAGAAGGAGTTGATATTTCATATTTTTAGTAATGCTTTGAATGGTTTTCAAATGTTCTAATTGCACAGTTTTATTTAACTCAAGGCGTTTTTGAATTGTTTTTTTGAGAAGATTTGAAGGTTTGTAATAATTTTTATTAAACTGCTTTAAAAACCGAGACAACAAAATTCGTTTGCAATTCACATCGTGTGTAATGGTGTAAATTCCGGTTTTGTTTTAAAATATATTTGCTGTATAGTTATTTAATACGAGAGAAAAAAATCATAAAATTTGGTAATTTGGTAAGAGCGCAATATGTTTTTTTTTAATTTCTAAACTAGGCGATGCGGTTGTTGCTTACGGAATTACTTGCCAAAATATTTAAGCAAAATGTGTAAAATTAACATTTTGCAGTTATTTTTAAAAGTGCCAATTGTTTTATTTGCATAGTTTTGAAAAGTACAAATTGTTTTATTTGTGTGTTTTTAAAAAGTGCCAATTGTTTTATTTGCATAGTTTTGAAAAGTACAAATTGTTTTATTTGTGTGTTTTTAAAAAGTGCAAATTGTTTTATTTGCATATTTAAAAAAAGTACAAAATGTTTTATTTGCATGGTTTTTGAAAGTGCAAAATGTTTTATTTGCATATTTAAAAAAAGTGCAAATTGTTTTATTTGCATATTTAAAAAAAGTACAAAATGTTTTATTTGCATGGTTTTACAAAATATTTTATTTTTTGTATTTTATAAAAATATTCAGTTTACATTAATTAATTAAATAAGTTTTTAAAAATACATCTAAATGTAAGACCGAATTACCACATTTAAAAAAACACATTGGAGGAAAAATTGTAGATACATTATATTCGAAGGTAATTCAAATAGCAATCAATTAAGCATGTGTTCGCAGTGTTTGAAAACAAAAACGTCGGTCACATTCTTCCAACAACAACAGGCTCAAACGGAATTGAATAGTCAGTGAAAAAAAAGCTGTAGAGGTGTTGTTAGCGTTGGCAAATGGCTTTGGCTCTTCAAAAGTTGACTTTAAAAATTCTGCAATTTCATCTGTCTATACAACTTGAACCGCTTTCCTTATGGGAATATGGGAAATGTGTATGTGTGTGGCTGAGTAACCAAACCACAAACATCCCGTCCCCTTGTTATGTCTTTGTTCACTTCTGGAATGTGAATGCAATAATCAATACATAGGGATAATTTCCCCCTTTATTTCCACAATGATATCCACACACAGATCCAGAACCCAGAATCCAGACCTATACTGAATATATTCACTGTGCAAATTTAAACAAATTTTACAATGCAATAAACCGCAGCCAGGACACGTTGCGTTGGTTGAATACAAAACAGAAAAGCAGAAACAGAATTCTCACATTTTTAATTCTCTTTGTAGATTTACTGCTAAAATTTAAAAATCTCCTATCTTTAATCTATGCAGCACACATCTTATACAAGGGCAGAAAACATAAGTTCAGATTTGCAGACATGTCAAAATAGTGCAAATTACCTATGTAAAAATTTTGGCAAACCAAAAAATGCCAAATATTACATTTGACATTACACTATTCAAGTTATAATAGAACAGTTTCAGATTTACACTACGTACTAATTGTAATAATGCAATTAATTCAGTTTTATACACAGATAGATAATTTTGAATTTAAAAAAACGTAGATATCAAATTTTGCATATTTTGAAAAACGTGTATGAAGAATATTTTGCCTTTTTCAAAAAAAATTAAATAAAACATTTTACACACTTCAAAAACGTGTACAAAGAAAATTTTGCACGCTTCAAAAACGTGTACAAAGAATATTTTGCACACTTTAAAAACTTGTACAAAGAATATTTTGCAATTTTCAAAAAACATGCAAATACAAAAATTTACACTTTTCAATAATATGCAAATAAAACATTTTGGCCTTTTTTAAAACGTGTAAATACAACATTTGACACTTTTTAAAAACATGTAAATGAAGCATTTTGCACCTGTCAAAAAAACATGCAAATAGAACATATTGAACTTTTAAAAAACAAATTAGTGAAACAATGTCAAATAACCCTACGTACTAATTCAGCTTTATAACCGTGGTTTTTGACAATTACATTGAAACCAAGGATTTCTTGATCATTTTTGCTCTGAAATAATTGTAATTTTAATGAAATTAAATGGTAGGTTTTTAGAATTTTAGAATCTTAATTTTTCGAGCTTTATAATTTTTCATTTTAAAGAATGACGTGACTTTCTAGAATACGGCACCGGTACCAATACCGATACCGGTACCGGTACCAGGTGGTATATAACATTGACACACATTTCACAGCTCTATGTTGCGCAGTTTTTGATTGAGTTCCACGGTACGAATAGAGCACTATCTAAAAGATTAGACAAAAAATTGGAGAAAATTGAAAAATGCCACTTACAGAGCCCATCAAAATTTATACAGCCTACACAAATGGACCGTTGAAAGTTGGTGGACACATAGTATGAGCGTGACCCTATAGGAAATGCAGACCACGCCATAGTTCATAGTCCAGACATTTCTTGTTATGACACCATTCATTTCACAGCTAATACAGTTATGATTTTCGAAATCCAAAGGCGAGGTAGTAATGATACTTTCTACTTAGGTTTTAGATATGTATAGCAAGTATAAAGGTAGGTGGTACCAGAGGCGGATCTATAGAAATGTTTTCTGGGGTGGGCAACAATGTATAGTAAGTGAAGAATCAAAATGGCCCATTTGCGATTTAAGCTAGAATTAAAATGAGCTATGTATATATCAAAAAACCAACTTCATGAGGTAAATGAGCATTGTGCAAAAAAGTTTTATTTCTTTTTTTTTAAATTTAAAAATGTTCTATTTACACATTTTTTGAAAGGTGCAAAATGCTTCATTTAAATGTTTTTGAAAAGTGTCAAAAGTTCTATTTACATGTTTTTGAAAAGTACAAAATGTTTTATTCGCATGTTTTTGAAAAGTACAAAATATTTTATTTTCGCGTTTTTGAGATTTGCAAAATGTTTTATATTCACGTTTTTTGCAAAGCGCAATATGTTCCATTTAAATATTTTTGAAAATTGCAAAAGATTCTATTTACATATTTTTGAAAAATGCACAATGTTCTTTTTACACGTTTTTGAAAAAATGTCAAAGTTTTTATCTGCTTTCTTTTAGAAAATTGCAAAATATCCTATTTACATGCATTAAAGATCGTTGTAGTTTCAATTATTTTGTCTTCAAACAGTTTATTTTATTTCTAGCTAAAAATGGGGCTATGGAGCCTGCACATATTACCCCACGTGAAAAATGAAAAATCCTTTGAGCTTTAAAACTTTCTTACTGCCCCCTCCATCTGGATCCGCGCCTGGTACTATACTGGTAGGTACCCCATATGTAAATAGTTTTTAGATCGCCTCGTTTTTGTTTGTAAGTCATCCTGTGAGAGATGAATTCCATATATTCAAAAACAAAGAAGATATGCGGATGCGGATTTATGCCATGAATGCAGTAGACTACTGATCTGCTCAAGATCATAAATGGACAATTTGTTATGCTATCTGTAATATATCGTCTATGAAGAACCAAAATGACCCATATCCATTTTTAGCCAAAAACAATATCAACTATCTACAAAAATATTTAAATATGCCTTGAGAGCATTTAAATAGAAGATTTTGCACTTTTCAAAATTTCGTAAAAATAACATTTTGCACCTTTTTGAAAACATTTAAATACGCCAATTTACACTTTTAAAAACCATGTAAATACAACATTTTGCACCTTTTCAAAAACATGTAAATAGAACATTTTGCACTTTTCAAAAATATGTAAATACAACATTTTGCACCTTTTCAAAAACATGTAAATAGAACATTTTGCACTTTTCAAAAATATGTAAATACAACATTTTGCACCTTTCAAAAACATGGAATTAGAACATTTTGCACCTTTTTGAAAACATGAAAATACGACATTTTACGTTTTTCAAAAACTCCTAATTAACATTCCACGCATGTGTCTCATTTTGTTTTTATGACATAGCTCATTTTGATTCTAGCTTATTAAATTGGATATGGCTCATTTTGGTTCTTCACAGACGATATGTGCCTTATAAAATGTTAAAATGTGAAATCTAAAATGCAATAGGTATATCTCCAGTGAGTTGAATGATAGATGATGACATAGTATGATGAGTGGATGACTGACCTTTGGTTCGAGATCTGGTGAGTATCTCGGATGAAGTGTTGAGTGGTGAGCCCACACGTCTGTTTTCTTTCCCAGATGGAACGTTACTACTGCCCAATGGAGATGATGAACACGGAGATCCCACTGATTCCTCTTTGATTACTTTCCCGTCCATCAAACCCTGCTGTAAAATTAAACGAGATTTCATGTCCCACAAACTATCCACAACTTTCCTTCCTTCCTCTACGCTTTTACTGATACAGGCAGACTGACAGTCAGTGCCTTATGTCAAAGTATATTTATGCTTAATTATTATATCTACACACAATTTAAATTTATCCCGCTATATACTGGTATACTCTGCTATATCTATAAAGACAGCACAAAGACCAAGTTCCAGTTCCAGACCACCACACCGTTACCGTTACCGTTGAACAGTCACTCTTTTCAATCAAAATCAAAATTTTTAAATCCAGACAAAAACACACAGCCTTTTCTACAGCCTTTTAAAAACACGACCACATTTTCAAAATGTTCAAATATTCAAAAATTTTGAAAAATATCCACTTAGCCAATGTCAATTATTACGTCTGTCTCTCTGTGTACTTTTTTTTGAATTTATTTTGACTATTTTAGTTGCACTGTCGCTCCTGTCAAACAACTCAAAAAATCCATCACTGGACTAGTCACTCAAAAACCATATAGACTTCCTGTAGACTGTCTTGTATCAGTTTCAGTATTTGCATTTAACTTGTACAGAGACGTTACACTAGATTCTAGAAATTTATTTTGAAAGCTACGTTTTCTATAATGTGTGGGTAGAAATTTAACTGAATAAGTTGAATGGCTAAAAGTACTTGTAAAATATTTTTGCTAATATTCCTGCTGTTTTTAGTAGGCGTAGGTCCGCTTATAGTAGTATTTAAAATGTGCAGTTTTTTTTCTGTAAACTTGTAGAAACTGGGAAATACGGAAGTAGTGGGAATTGGAGGGATGTGTGTGTGTTGTCTCTGTACTGAGCTGTGGTGGTGGTGTGTTGGTGCTTTCGTTTCGTGATGTGATCCTCACTGGAACTTGGAAATGACTGACTGGCTCTTTAACTCGAGTCTGAGCCAATCCAATGGAATGAGATGGAATTGTATAGGAGGCACACACTGTACTGTACATCAGTTGTAAATGGTAAATGGGGAAATGTGTCTGTTCTGTGTGGTGTATTGTGCCGAGTATTTAGAATGAGGCAACACCAGTACCAGCACCAACACCAGCACCAGACGGCTGCTGTCTCGTATATGCTATGCTATATAGCACCTTACACTTACACCCATATTACCTACCCTCTGTGTAGCATGTACATGTACCCCAGCCGTAAATGCCGTATGAGCACAGTACAGTTTAATGTAATGTAATCGTGGATCGTATTATGGAAATGGCTTTGCCGCATGTATCTACAGTTTAAAGGCTAAAAGCGACAGACCCACCTCTACTGAAGGCAAGACTCATACCGATACCGATTCCGAATGTTAGAGCAGTAGGGACAGGGAGTTTTTTTTTCCGTCTCCCCGTTTGCTACCTACGACGAGCACTACAAGTGTTTCTACAGCGCCTGCTGGGCTCCCGGTACTACGTGGCTAGGTATTTCTATGCTTTACAACTCCACATCGTCTGTGAAGAACCAAAATGACCCATATCTAATTAAAGCTAGAATCAAAATTAGCTATGTCATAAAAACAAAGTGAGAAACATGCGTTAAATATTAATTAAGAGTTTTTGAATTGTGTAAAATGTTCTATTTACGTGATTTTGAAAAGTGTAAAATTTTCTAATTCAATGCTTTCAAAAATTTGGAAACATTTCTAATTCCATGTTTTTGAAAAGTGCAAAATGTTCTATTTACACGTTTTTAAAAGTGTAAAATGTTCTAATTCCATGTTTTTGAAAAGTGTAAAATAGTCTATTTACATGTTTTTGAAAAGTGCTAAATGTTCTATTTACACACATGTTTTAAAAAGTGAAAAATGTTCTATTTACATATTTTCAAAAAACGCAAAATGTTCTATTTACACGTTTTTGAAATTTGCAAAATGTTCTATTTAAATGCTTGCAAGGCATATATATTTGAATATTTTTGTAGATAGTGGATATTGTTTTTAGCTGCAAATGGATGTGAGTCATTTTGGTTCTTCACAGATAATATGTAACTTTAAGGCGTTCATAAATTCAGGTTCATATCATACATCATCACATCCCATACAAAATACTCAACCCTCGGTTTTGTTGTCGTGGTCGGTCTGCATTGCACGTAGACGTAATCTATGAGTATGAACAGTGTAAGGAAGTCTCACTCAAAAGCTACAGGAATGCATTTCAGTAGTGTGCATATGCCAGCCTTTACTATACTGCCTACGTCAACGACTACGATAGCAGGGCATGCTATGGAATGTGAGAAAAAAGTAAAAGTTGAAGTGCAGATGCATTAATAAGTGTGTGTGTTGTTATTGTTCCATATGGAGACATAATATTGTAATTATTGTAATAATTGGGATGGGTATTTTATTGCTTTAAAATGGTGAAGTCTGGGAAATTGGTTGGAATTGTGTGCTATGTTGGGTTTGTAATTTCTATGTGTTAGGGTGCAACTTTCTTTAGCAGTGAGAGGTTTTATTATACTTTATATCGATGGTTGACAGCCGGGAGAGATCATCGCACTACTGAATGATACAATTGCGGGCAGATCTCGTGGTTAATCGCAGTTACAGACTCTGCCTTAACATACATTTTATCAGGGCAATTATATAGAGCTGTGACGTCACTGCTAGTGACGTTCTTACATCTTATTATATATACAGTATACAGTGTATTAGTTAAATGACAATTGTACTCTAATGCAAACTTCATCATTATTACTGCTGATGTGCTATTCAGCACAGAAGAATGCAATGTGCAACATTGACATTCTAACATATGCTTGCACAATTATGTATGTCTACCAAAAGGTTATAATTGTTAGCTGTAGGGACCAGGCTTTTAGATTTGACCACTGTTTTAAAGTTAAAAGCGACGGTGACAGTCTTAAAGGTAACAAAATTGCTAACTTTTATAATGATCTCAAGATCAAGAAGTACGTTCATTGGTAGAGTAGTTCGTACTAATTTCATTAAAGTTTTTTGAAAAGTCAAAAATGTTCTATTTACACGTATTTTAAAAATGCAAAATTTTCTTTTTACATGTTTTTTAAAAGTGAAAAATGTTCTATTTACATTTTTTTAAAAAGAGCAAAATATTCTTTTTACATGTTTTTGAAAAGTCCAAAATATTTTTTTTACATGTTTTTGAAAAGTGCAAAATATTTTTTTTACATGTTTTTGAAAAGTGCAAAATATTTTTTTTACATGTTTTTGAAAAGTGCAAAATATTCTTTTTACATGTTTTTGAAAAGTGCAAAATATTCTATTTAAATGTTTATGAAAATTGCAAAATTTTCTGTATTTAAATGTTTTTGAAAAGTGCAAAATATTCTTTTTACACGTTTTTGAAAAATCTTTCAAAAATTTTGTCAGCGGAAATTTAAAAAAATTCAGTTTATTCGTTTTTTACTATTCATATGAATTGTTCATTTTAGAAAGATCTTACTCTTCATTTACAAAGAGATAATAAAATAAATTATGGGAAATTAAAAATATTGGCATCTCATCATCAGAAACCACTGCAATCATTTTATGTCTGTTTCCTACAAAATAAAAATGTTCTAAATTCCCCGCTTTTATTTTGGGGGTGAAAAATGAAAACCATTACCATGGAGGGTGCATGCAGAAGGAAAATGTAAATATTTCTTTTGTAAATTTTCGTTATTTTTGTCTTTCTGCCTCCGGTGCCTGTGCCTGTGCCGGTCCTCAAGTCTATACATACTACAGTCTACAGTAATAATCTTAGTGAAATTCCTTCGCATTTAATGGTACCGGTACTTCCGCTTTGGAGCACTCCTGGACTCACGTCTGTCCCCGTCCTATCTATGGCCCCGTACACAAACATAAATTCAAAATCGGAGAGCAAAGTAAGCAGAGCCATGGGAAAAACAAGATGCTTAGGAGATGCCTTGCAGAGATACATACACCACGTACAAAAATGTGCTAAACAAATCTACCTCCCTACCTACACAATTACATGAGGGACGGAGGCAGTAGGAAGTGATGGAACTGAAAGGGTGTAAAAATATACATAACAAATGAGGAGACCTCATTGTACTTTGTGCATCCATTGCATCCGCACACATATTTCAAGTTTACTCTTTCAAAAATCTTTCAAACGGTTCCGCATTATGCAGCCTCCTCGTCCAGACCAGACCAGATCAGACCTCCTGTCCTTACACATAAAATGTCAGGGCCGGATAAAGCAGACAGCGCAGGCAGCCCGGCCTCTGCTTGAATTTTCTCAAAACATGTAGATGGAACATTTTACAGTTTTCAAAAATATGTAAAAAGAATATGTTGACTTTTGAAAAACATGCAAAATAAAATTTTTTTGTACTTTTCAAAAACAAGTAAAAAAACATTTTGCACTTTTCTAAAACATGTAAATAAAAACTTTTTGTACGTTTTAAAAATATAGAAATAAAATATTTAGCGCTTTTTTCAAAACATGTGTAGATAGAACATTTTGCAATTCTCAGAATCAAGTAAATGGAGCTTCTCTCACTTTTCTCAAAACATGTTAATAGAACATTTTGCTTTTTTTTAAATGTGTCAATAGAACATTTTGCAATTTTCAAAAACATGTAAATAGAACATTTTGCACATTTTAAAAATATGGAAATGAAATATTTTCCACTTTATATAAAGATAACTTTATTCAAAAGAACAAACTTAACAACTCCTAATTAAACATTTTGATTACTTTTCTGAATCAAATAAATGGAACATTTTGAACTTTGCAAAAACATGTAAATAGAACATTTTACAATTTTCAAAAATATGTAAACAGAACATTTTGCACTTTTCAAAAATGTGTAAAAAAGAATATTTTGACTCTTCAAAAACACGCAAATTAATGTTTTTATACATTTCAAAAACATAAAAATAAAATATTTTCCAGTTTTCTCAAAACATGTAAATAGAACATTTTGCACTTTTCTGAATCAAGTAAAAAGAACATTTTGCACTTTTCTAAAACATGTAAATACAACATTTTGCGTTACAAAAGAAACCCATCAATAAAATAAAAATGGTGGTTTTGCATGGAAACAAATTTCTTCCTAAAAGCAATTCCTTCGTCCGGCCCTGTAAAATGTGCATCTGATTTTTCAAAGGGGTTTCCCTATGCACGAGCTAAAACTGACAAAACCGACGAAACCGAAACTGAAACAGAAGCCAAATAGTCGCCTGTCGAACCTCGTGAAATGAGAGCGAAAAAAGGAGACAGAATACAAAAATAGGAAGACAAGATCCGAACAGCGAAGAACTATGCTGCAAGCAGATGAGGAAATAACGCTTTAAAAGCAAAACTAACTAAAGCTGAAATCAGGATTACGATACGATATTTCGTTTTTCGTCTGTACAGATTGTTGTCTTGCGTACATATGGGAACTTCCGCTTTGCTCCTACAGTCACACAGTCAGATAGCTTATTTCATTGTATTGACAGATACATCTGCTGATGCCACAGTCAACAGAGCCTCAGTTTTATCTGTCGCTTCCCAAAAGTCCAAAATCTTCTTCCCTTGCACAACTACAACTCTTTCGTTTCGTAGATTGGGCTCCAGCTTCAATAACTCTCCTGTCTCTGTTTATTCTGGTGTCTTTGCAATAATTATTTTACAGCCCCACATACAGAGGCACACTGCCCCTTTAATCTTGTACAACATAAGTTATATAGTGTCTATACTGATATATGCTTGCCACAGAGAACTGACTATCAAGTATATATGTATATAGCATTATAACTAATGGCAATAGCAATGGCTGGCCATACGCTCCCGCATACGATGTCAGTATGTCACATTTATATAATTTAATTATGTAAATATGTCTGTGTTCATATGTAGCGTTTGAAAGGGATCCATGCAGGGGCGGATCTAGAAATATTTTCTTGGGTAGGCAGGACATAGTATGTCATGACGGAAGGGTTAAAATGGGCCATTACCAATTTAATTTAAGCTAGATTTATCAGTAAAATGAGCTAGAGCAAAAAATTTAGAAAAATGAGATTGGAATGTAATGCGCAAAATCAGGTAATTTTACGATTTTTTTAAAATTGTAAAATATTGAATTTAAAGGTTTTTTAAAGGTTCACAATGTTCTATTTACATGTTTTTGAAAAGTATAGTGTTCTATTTACACATTTTTTAAAAGTTCTAAATGTTCTATTTAAACGCTTTTTGAGAAACTCAAATGTTTTATTTAATTGTTTTCGAAAAGTGCAAATTGTTAAATATACATGTTTTTGAAACTAGCCAGATGTTCTATTTACATGATTTTAAAAAGTGCAAAATATTTTATTTACAAGTGTTTTAAAGGTGCAAAATGTTTTATTTACATGATTTTGAAAGGTGCAAAATGTTTTATTTACATGATTTTGAAAAGTGCAAAATGTTTTATTTACAAGTGTTTGAAAGGTGCAAAATGTTTTATTTACATGATTTTGAAAGGTGCAAAATGTTTTATTTACATGATTTTGAAAAGTTCAAAATGTTCTATTTACATGATTTTGAAAAGTGCAAAATGTTTTATTTACAAGTTTTTGAAAAGTGCAAAATGTTCTATTTACATGCTTTTAAAGAATCATGATATTTTAATTTTTTTTGTAGACTGTGAATTTTTTTATTCATGGCTAAAAATGGATATGGATCATTTTGATACTTCACTCACGATATAATTCGACCATCGTGGTTTAAGTAACCCTATGTTAGTCTATGTTAAAAACTGCCCTGTTGTCCACCCCCTGGACCCGCGCCTTGATCCATATGGCTGCATAATTCTGTTTCTGTATTCTGTGTGTCTATCTCTGATCCCTTGACATTTAAATGGAAAGAAGTCAAACCATGTGAAGAAAGGGAAATAGGAATATCGTCAGCGAGATTAGACCCTCTACTAAACTCCCTTTAAAAAAAGCCGAGGGATTTTTTCTAATTTTTTTAAAAGTTTTTGGGTCAAAGATTTTGGAGTTGACCCTCAACTTTAAATTGCTCATGCTTAGCATATTGGCTCTTCGCTCTATAAACAGTGTCAACAATGCGAGTAATTCTTAAATGAAAATAAAAGGGAAGGGTAATGGGGACGGCTACGCTTGTACTCTGCATTCTGTATGCAGTTATACGTTTTTGTATTTCTGTACCTACTTTATGTAAAGAGTGCATTCATTCATTAGTAAATAATTTTGAAATACACTCCACGCTCTCTCACTCTACTTATAACATCAACAGCAATGATTTATTATGACTTTGGGACTGGGACACTCCTATGGGGTCGTCCACAAATGATGCAACCGAAACATTCACAACTCTAGGACCTTATGAATGACCCCCATTTCATCAACTAAACCATTTCGTAAATCGCAACCTTTAACATGGGGCGTCATTAATACCCAAGTAGACCCACTGATCCTATATCCGTGACATCATTTATGGATGACCCCTAATGTGGAAGAACAGTGTGTCTTTATGTAGACTCCACCGATGTAAGTGTCATTAAACAGTATGTACATTCATTGCTTTAGATATACTTATAGATATACATTCAAAATCGTGATTAAGTAATGCTTTCGTCATGCTATCGTTTTCGTTTTCGTTTCCTGTCTGTGTGCTGTGTGTATAGTGCAACTGCACTGAATGGCTGGATAGATCTTTTTATAGGCAAACTAATCAAACCAAATCAAATCAAAACAGTGCCTTTATTACTGTGGTTGGATACTTTAGAATTTCAGTTGATTATTTAAGTATAAGGAATTTTAAAAGGCAAAGATTTGGTCAAATTTGGACTTTGGGAAGTTTTAATTGCCTACTGATAATCGTAAGTTTGAAATTAAAAATCATTAAAAGTGGCGGGTTTTCAGTTGTTTGCGTGTTTAAGAATTGTTTATTTTTTAACACTTTCTTGATCTTGAAGTGTGTAAATAGAAGATTTTGCAATTTAAAAAAAAATTAAATAGAACGTTTTGCATATTTTTTAACATATAAAACATTTTAGACTTTTCAAAAACACGCAAATCAAACATTTTGTACTTTTTGTAAACATGGAAATAGAACATTTTGCACTTTTTAAAAAAATGTATCGATGACATTTTACTCTTTTCAAAAAACCATGTAAATAGAACATTTTGCACTTTTCAAAAAAATGAATATATGGCATTTTACACTTTTCAAAAAACTTGTAAATAAAACATTTTGAACTTTCCAAAATACACACAAAACATTTCACCTTTTTCAAAACTATGCAAATCAAAAATTTTGTAATTTTCTAAAACATCCAAATAGAACATTTTGCACTCTTTCAAAACACGAAATAAAAATTTTTTACTTTTTTAAACATGTAAATAAAACATTTTACACTTTTAAAAAACACTCAAATCAAACATTTTGCACTTTTAAAAAATATGTAAATAGACAATTTTGCACATTTAAAAAACCCCTAATTAACGTTTTACGTATCTACAATCTACTCTAATACCTACCTTGTCTTTTCTCACATACCCTATTTTAATTCTAGTTCAAATTGCATGTAGCCCATTTCGATCCTTTCCTCCTTAACGCTATCAAATAAATAGTGACATAAAAACAGCCCTATGCACTGTCCTATGAAATGTGCCTAATATACCTAATAATGCAATGGAATGGGAGGGAAGTCAAAATCGAGTCAGAATGGGAATCGGGATTGAAATGTAGTTGAGAAATACAGAAATATTATTACTGTACAGAATCCATTGGAAAGGGAGATGGAGAGGGACGACGTAATAAGATACAATATGGGAGCAATTATTTCGACATTCAACATGAATTCAACATCTGCACAAGATGCTCAACTCCCATACGCTTTTTCGTTTTCCACGCTATCGCATATCACCCTACAACTTCCCTATAGCACGCAGTTCAATTCATATATCCCTATTAAATCATATACAAAAATTCTAATTCTACCACTACACATAGAAGCGCAGTCCTCTCCTCATGATACAAAAACCAACAGAGAAAACCGAAACTAAAACCCCAGCCCACAGCTTTCATCCTCCTGCCTTCTGCTTTCCACCTTGTGGCAAGATGCATATAGTCATATCTACAGCATTTGCACTTGGTTGGTTTTGGTTATAGGTGAACCTATTAACATAACATTATCGAGACTAAACTGTATCGAGCTCGACCATACGCAGTCCCATCCTCATTTTGGAATTTTAGCCTCTCAACTTATGAACGGGTGATGGACGACGTGGACATGCGGTTGAGATGCTCAACGTGTGAATTAATTCACTTCACTCAGAACTCAAGCAGCCACACTATATGCACCCGCACCGGCACCGGCACCGGCACCGGTGGATGCCCGGGAAACCATATTGGCCTGGACTTTTCCAATGTGTTCTTAATTACACTGTCTAACACCAAAATAGTACGCAGTACTAGCGCTGCCCTTTTTTTCTATATTTTTCCAGATCTCAATTTTCTAAACTTAAAAAAAAATATTTGTAGTAAATAAGCTCTAGTCTAGTGTACCTGAACCTGCCTATAAAAGGGTGCATGATAAATGGTTGAGCAATGGCCGTTGCCGTTGCCGCTGCCGCTGCCGCTGCCGTTGGCCTAATGATGTGTTGATTCTTATTATTGTTATTGTCATTTTAAGGCTGCATTTCTTACGTTTCTGTTTGTATGCACTAAGGAATCGTCCATAAATGATGTCACCCAAATTAGCACTATTTTTTCGGTCACCCCTATGTCGTCACTTTGACATTATTTAAACGGCTATCTGTAACATATCGTCTGTGAAGGACCAAAATGACCGATATCCAATTTAAGCTACAATCAAAATGAGCTATGTCGTAAAAACAAAATGAAAAACATGAGTAAAATGTTAATTGGGAGTTTTTGAAAAGTATAAAATGTTCTATTTACAGGTTTTTTAAAATTTCAAAATGTTCTATTTAGATGTTTTTGAAAAGTGCTAAATGTTCTATTTACATTATTTTAAAATGTGCAAAATCTTCTATTTGAAGGCTTTTTGAAAACTGTAAAATGTTCTAATTCCATGTTTTTGAATCGTGTAAAATGTTCGATTTACATATTTTTGAAAAAAGGGAAAAGAGCCTATTTAAATGCTTTCAAGAAATGTTTCAATATTTTTTAAATATTGAATATTGTTTATAGCTACAAATGGAAATGGATCATTTTGATTCTTCACTGTCGATATGGAATGTTACCAATAATACTCGAATATAGAACCACTGACCCTACCCATGACATTATTTGTGGACGACCCCTAAGGGGTTATGTAAACACCAATGTACAAGTTAACAAACTCGCCTTTACCTGCACAAAACTCCTACTAACTATGAGTTTTAAATTCTGACATTTATTCTTGCAATTATCTACGTAGAAAAAATGTACTACTTACATACACTATACTCTATTGGTATTGGAATTAGGTTTATGATACAATTTTTGTATGCAGCACTAATAGTAATAGCAAGTTAATAGCATGTCCCCCCTTTACATATTGCATAGCCATTTATACTACACTCAAATATGAATGCAGCTGATTATTATGAAAGGAAAAGGAAAACGAAGGGGCTTCAATTTTGGTTTAGGTGAAGAGCCTACTGGTGTATTATATCGTCTGTTAAAAACCAAAATGACCCACATCCAATTTAAGCTACAATCAAAATAAGCTATGTCATAAAACAAAGTGAGAAGCATGCGTAAAATGTTAAGTAAGAGTTTTAACAAAACGTAAAATGTCCTATTTACATGTTTTTAAAAGGTTGCAATATGTTCTAATTCCATTTTTTTGAAAAGGTGCAAAATGTTCTAATTTTATGTTTTTGAAAAGGTGCAAAAATGTATAATTCCATGTTTTTGAAAAGGTGCAAAATGTTCTAATTCCATGTTTTCGAAAAATGCAAAATGTTCTAATTCCACGTTTTCGAAAAAGTGCAAAATATTCTAATTCCACGTTTTCGAAAAAGTGCAAAATATTCTGAAATTCCATGTTTTCGAAAAGTGCAAAATGCTCTATTTAAATGCTTTTAAGACATATTTGATTATTTTTGTAGATATTGGATATTGTTTTTAGCTACAAATGGATATGGGTCCTTTTGGTTCTTCACACACACGATATGCATTTGCTAGATATTGTGGACTGCATTAAAAATTAAACGTCGGGTTTTTGTGCATAATAAATTTTGAATATAGGTGCTATGGTTTTATAAGCTACGGCTAGGACGCTAAGGCTGACATTCAAAATGCACAAGAAAAAAAAAGGAGACAGAATAATGGGAATAAAAATTCGAGAGGATCCCTTCAATTCATTGAGTGAGTTGAGAAGTGAAGAGCGTGTGTGTCTATGTTGTGTGCAGTGTTTGTACGTGTGTGTACATCATTCACTACCACACTCGCTTTCCTATCCTATTTATTTCTCCACTCGTAATGGTTACAGATATTCGAATTCGAGCCTTGTGCCTCTACTCCTCGTTCGGTTTGATGATGATAACTGCACCTGAACGGACAGGTGTGAGCGGATAGAAAAAGTCCTGCACACAGCTACACAAATATTCCCCAGCAGCAGCAGCAGTACACACACACATTCACACTCTCCTTCTGTTCTCACTCGGCCAGGCCACCTCAGCCCGTCATTTATGTATACCATACTATATCTCTGCATACAGATATATATATACAGTATACAGCCCGTCTGGTTCTGGTTCTGGTTCTGGTGCTATGGTCTCTACACTGCACACGAACAGACAAGCGACAAGAACCAAACGAAAAGAGTGAAAAAAAAGAACCAGTTGTCGCGAATGTCTCCTGAATAGAATATCGAATCCATAAATACCTCCCAGTAATAATAACATTATGTATACTGTGCTATATCCATCACCTGAACTGTCTGCTATAGACTATAGACGACAGAAAAATGGAGAATGGAAAATACAAAATTCCTATATGCACATTACGAACGAATTACGCTTCTATAAAAGACAGAGATGGGAACACGTGCAGCAGGGCCCCCTGCATTATATATTACGTGTCAAGTTAGGGGTATAGGCTATAGCGAAGGTAGGTACTGGTACTGGTACTAGTAGCCGTAGCCGTATATTTTTGTGGCGCTTGCCTGGGACTGGGACTGGGACACAATGCCCAGTACACAGATCATATCACCTGGAATCTTTCAATTAAGCACCCCATTCTCTCCCAGGGGTGCATGCACTTAACACTGTCTGTCGTCAGTTCAATGCAATGCAATGATATTATTTTATTTTAGTACTACCGTCTACTAGTAGTGTCTACATAAAGATACAGAGATATAGAGCACTGATTTCCACGGTAATATATATCTGTACACTGATATAATGTAATTACTTGTGTAGGTAGATTGGTAAATTGTGAATATAACGCAGGAGGGTATAGCCCGCACTAATTATATTTTAATATTGTATCACTCTCCATAGAAAGAATGCATGGCGAAACCTGGGGCAAAACAGATGAAGATTGGAAATATAGGAGAAATAGACCAAATCTAAAAAAATCATGGTACATAAACGGTAACTAATCGTAAGACCTATAGTGATAGTAATATTGTGACAGATACTACAAGTGTTGAAAAACAATACAAAAATTAAAGTCTGTGCTGAACACATGTAGGATTTTTATTCAATTTTTCTATTGATATTGCTAGGTGACTGGTGACATATATGAATATGGTACCAGGAGTTGTGCTGGTGCTGGTTGTACTCGCACTGTTACTGTTTTCAGCTGTATATCGGTAGTTATATGGTTGAACAAGGTACGGTAGTTGCGAACAATTAGGTAGTACTGATTTGATTAGATGGTGAAGAGTATACAGTTTAAAAGTATTGAGTTCAAGAATGTGCATTGCTGAAAGCATGTTATGTTTAATTTTAAACACACTGTAGAGTTCCAAAGCGTTATTTTAAAAAAATGCAATGCTCAACATTGTTTATTTTCGGTATGTTCAAAATATTTTAAAAATATTTTGTGTTCCAAATATTTATGTTCAAAATATTTTGTGTTCAAACGTTCAAAATATTTTATGTTTAAAATATTTTATGTTCAAAATATTTTATTTTCAAAATATTTTGTGTTCAAAATATTTTGTGTTCAAATTATTTTATGTTCAAAATATTTTATTTTCAAAATATTTTGTGTTAAAATTATTTCATGTTCAAAATATTTTATTTTCAAAATATTTTGTGTTCCAAATATTTTGTGTTCCAAATATTTTATTTTCAAAATATTTAGTGTTTAAAATATTTTGTGTTCAAATTACTTTATGCTCAAAATTTTTTGTGTTCAAAATATTTGGTATTCCAAATAATATTTTATGTTTCAAATATAAATTCTATGCTCAAAATAATTTAATAAGAAAATACTTTATGTTCAAAACATTTTGTTTCAAATGTTAGAATGCCAATGTTGCACATTGCATTCTAATAGTGGAAATGTCATTTAGTACTACAAACCCTAACACAAATGCTTTATGTTCAAAATAATTCAAGTTCAAAATTTCTTATGCTCAAAATGTTCAAAATTATTTTTTAAAATATCGTGTGTTCAAAATAATTTAAGTACAAAATAGTTTATGCTCCAAAAAAATATTTTTCTAAATATTTTGTGTTCAAAATAATTTAAGTTCAGAATAATTTTGAACCATTTTTGAACTCGATTGTTTTGAGCTTTGTGTGTTTTGAACGTAACATTTTGGATCATAGGATATCAGTATTTTGAAATTTGAACTTCTCCAAAATATTATTTTTTGAACATCAAAGTGCATAAAAACTGTTTTAAACGCTAGGCAATTTTGAACTTGGGACATCTAAGCTGTACACCCAACACTAATCCAAAATTAGGACAGGTTTTTTTATTTTTTGAAATAAAAATAAAGCAATGATTGCTACCATTTAAATAAGTTGTAATTTCTAATCGTAATCCCTGTATAACCATAATCACTACTTAACACTTGAAAGCTACTCAACACTCAACCGTTTGTCATGCATTAAACATATAAAGAAAAATACATCTCTGGTCTGGCCTGGTCTGGTCGGACATCTGACAAATAGGCTCTGCTCTACCTGTGTGTGCGTGCAGCATGAAGCAACCCTAATTATAATCAGTCATTTTTATTAAATTACATGGAAATCATACATATATTTTCACACTTTTCCTGTATATTCCCCATACGCTACCATACAGCGACCATATGCCATAATAATCCATATTCCATAACGTCACTATTGTAATAAGCATGAAATTATCTGGAAATCATTGCGAATGTCGAAAATCTATAAATATTGCTAATTTCGCTCCCAACTGTTGAACTCCTATCCTTCAATATGTGCAACAGCTTGAGCATCTTCTCCATATCTACTATAGCGCTATCTGTATTGATTTATTCCAATAATAATTTCTAATTCTAATTTCTCAACGCTCACAAACAGACGCAGCATGGAAAACTTTCCCATTTTTCTAATTCCATTTTTTGCATAGTTATATCAGAACTCGCTGTAGTAGCTAAAACCCAAATGCATAATAATGCACTGTGATAATTAATTACGCACACGTTGGGCCGGACGAAGAAATAATTGCATTTAGGCAGGAATTTGATTCCATACAAAAATCACCATTTGGGGTTTATTGATGGTTTTCTTTGGTAAAGCAAAATGGTGTATTTACATGTTTTAGAAAAGTGCAAAATGTCCGATTTACTTGATTCAGAAAAGTGCTCAATGTTCTATTTTCATGTTTTGAAAAAAGTGGAAAATTTTTTATTTCCATGTTTTTGAAATGTACAAAAAAAATTATTTTGCATGTTTTTGAAAAGTCAAAATATTCTATTTACATATTTTTGAAAACTGCAAAATGTTCCATTTACATGTTTTTTGAAAATTCAAGGAGCGGGGGCTGCCTGTGCTGGCCACATTATCCGGCCCTGAGTTCCAATGTAGTAATACCAAAACAATTTAAAGAAGTATCGCCGAGAGAAATGTACAAAATGTTGTACAGCTTTTAGTAAAAACATTTAAACATTTGGTTGGAATTTGGGAACTCAGGAATTTGGAGAGTCACATTAAAAACAGAATGAAGAAGGGGAAAGGGAGGGAGGGGGAAAAAACTTGCGGTACCGGGAAACCTGGGGGAAAAAATGCGGGTAGCAATTTTTTTTGTCATGTCTGTGAAAGAGATAATATTGTAGTGGAGATAATTGGAGAAGGGCGGACAAGTCAGGATTGATTGAGGAAGAATTCAGTGAGATTAGAGCCATTTAAAATATACTACGGCCTATCTACACACTCCCATACATTTTTATGGGAGCAAACAGACCCACTACTTCCTCACAATGAGTTTCAGTCCCACTCTCTCACACACAGTTTACCTTACCTCGTATTCTCCTGGGATCGTCCATAAATGGCGTCACGTCCAGGGTCAATGGGTGTACTTGTTGGAAATTGATGACATCCCATATGTCAGTCCTTTGAGCAATGACTAAGCTGAGGGCAGGGGGACATTTGGACATTTGAGATATTTGGATGACATCATTTATGGACGACCCCTCACTCCCTTAACTCAATCCAATACTTTTTAAATTCTTGTGTATAACTTTCTTATACAACGTGATGCACGCTTGGTGCGAGTTTGGTTTGGAATTTGGGAATTGGAAATTGGAGTGCAGAGATATGAGACAGTGTCTCGTAAAGTAAAGGATTGCTTCCTTTAATTTCTTACTCGACTTACTACTTGCATATCGTCTGTGAAGGACCAAAATGACCTAAATCCATTTGTAGCTAAAAACAAAATTAACTATCTACAAAAATATTCAAATATGTCATAGGAGCATTTAAATAGAACAGTTTGTACTTTTCAAAAATATGTAAATAGAACATTTTACACCTTTTCAAAAACATGGATTAGAACATTTTGCACCTTCTCAAAAACATCGAATTGGAATATTTTGCACCTTTTTAAAAACATGGAATTAGAACATTTTGCACCTTCTCTAAAACATCGAATTGGAATATTTTGCACCTTTTTAAAAACATGGAATTAGAACATTTTGCACCTTTTCGAAAACATGGAATTAGAACATTTTGCACCTTTTCGAAAACATGGAATTAGAACATTTTGCACCTTTTTAGAAACATGGAATTAGAACATTTTGCACCTTTTCGAAAACATGGAATTAGAACATTTTGCACCTTTTCAGAAACATGGAATTAGAAATTTTTGCACCTTTTCAAAAACATGTAAATTTAACATTTGGCACTTTTCAAAAACATGTAAATAGAACATTTTACACCTTTTCAAAAACATATATAAATAGAATATTTTACACCTTTTCAAAAACATATATAAATAGAACATTTTACACTTTTCAGAAACATGGAATTAGAACATTTTGCACCTTTTTAGAAACTTGGATTTAAAACATTTTGCACCTTTTCAAAAACATGTAAATTTAACATTTGGTACTTTTCAAAAACATGGAATTAGAACATTTTACGCTTTTCAAAAACTTCTAATTATTAAAATTTGACGGATGTTTCTCATTTTGTTTTTATGACATTACTCACTTTGATAGTAGCTTAAATTGGAAATGGGTCATTTTGACTCTTCGCAGATGATATATACAATAGGAGTATAGCAACTCCTATGTATACAGTGCGTATGGATATACCTATTATGTAGCTTCATAGGACGGGGCTGTGTACCTTGGGAACACTAACCGCAAGAGGACATTATTATAGACTCGGCGGGTCCAGAGTAAATCTGGTTGTTAATGTTAATGCTAATGTAGTAGTAAAGTCTCATCTCGATTCTGGGTCCCGAGTCAACATATACCAAGTAACCTACGTATGTATATACCTATCGCCTATATCTATAGTATGTATTTGTGTGGGAAAGAGGAAGTGAGGGGGGTATATCTGTTGGATTGGTTGTGGGAGAAGTGCAGAAGGCTCCTATCACTTCAAGTCAGAGAAGCTCCGTTGACATTTCGCCTGAATATTCAATATCCGTTTGGGCGTCTGTACGACTTGATAACGTTCTCTCTCATTGACACTCCTTCGGCTTCGGCTTCGGCTTCCTGCTCCGGGCTCCAGGCCCAAAAGCCTAAAAAAACCTCCTATTTTGGAATTTTTGGAATTTTGTCTGTCTCTACGGATTCTATATTCCATCAGAAGAACGCTACCGTTTCCGTTACCATCACCGCTCTTGGTTCTGGCCCCCGTCCCGGTCCCGTTGCTACACCGCACTACTGTCAGGGCCGGATAATGCGGCCAGCGCATTGGCAGCCTCCGCTGCTTGAATTTTGTCAAAATAATATAAATGGAACATTTTGGAGTTTTCAAAAAACGTGTAAATGGAATATTTTGCACTGTTCAAAAATATGTAAAAAGAATATTTTTACGTTTCAAAAACATGCAAAATAATTTTGTTGCACATTTCCAAAACACTGAAATAAAACATTTTCCACTTTTCTCAAAACATGTAAATAGAACAATTTGCACTTTTCTGAATCGAGTAAAAAGAACATTTTGCACTTTTCTAAAACATGTAAATACAACATTTTGCATTACCAAAGAAACCCATTAATAAAATCAAACTGGTGTTTTTTGTATGGAAACAAATTCCTTTCTAAAATCAATTCCTTTGTCCGGCCCTGACTACTGTCCTCCGGTGCCGGTGCCGTTATTTACACAATGGTATGAATTCTATATCGCAAAGTCATTTTAGACTTTCAACATTTCAATAATTTTTTTTATTACATTTAAATTGAAAATAACGTAAACCATAATATACTGTGATTGCCATCGAACCATCGGTATATCGTTATCGGTATAACCAGTATAGTATATCGCGTATGAAGTAAAAAAATTCCTGTACACACTGCAGAAAATCGTCTGTGAAGAACCAAAATGACCCACATCCATATCACCCATTTATGACTAAAAGCAATGTCAACTATCTGCACAAATATTGAATTGAAACGTGTCTTGAAAGCATGTAAATACATAGAATATTTTTTTCAAAAATATATAAATGCAACATTTTACACTTTTCAAAATGTGTACATACAACATTTTACACCTTTCAAAAACACGGAATTAGAAAATTTTGCACCTTTCAAAAACACGGAATTAGAAAATTTTGCACCTTTCAAAAACACGGAATTAGAAAATTTTGCACCTTTTCAAAAACATGTAAATAGAACATTCTACACTTTTTAAAGCACAAGCAAATCGAACATTTTACACTTTTCAAAAAACATGTAAATAAAGCATTTTGCACTTTTCAAAAACTCTTAATTAACATTTTACTCATGTTTCTCAATTTGTTTTATTGACATAGCTCATTTTGATTCTAGCTTAAATTGGATATGAGTCATTTTGGTTCTTCACAGACAATAAAATATATGAGTATCAGTATTAAAATATATTTCAGAAATTGGAAAGTGGGGATTTAAAAAAATCGTGTGTGATATGAACGAGGAGGACGACAGACAGTTACAGACTTATACTAAAAATAATAAAATTGTCTTTGTCAACTGAACTGGTTTGTTCGTAGTACTGTTCCCACAGTGCAGTAAGTGTGAGGTTGCGAATGTGCGGTTAGTTTGATTCGTCTCTGAGTTTGCAAGTCTGCTCCCATTATACTATCTGAGAATACAGCCTGACAGACAGAGGACGGAGAGATTCGTTTCAGTTTTCATTTTCGTTCACTTGGTTTTTGGAGGATGGAGAGAGAAGGAGCGATTAGAGGGAAGACTGAGAGAGCTCTGATTAATTTTCAACGTATGGACGATGTGCGATTAGACTCGGGAGTCACATCCTTTAATCCCTCGGTCTTACACTCAAAAACCCAGACCCAAACCCAATGTGTGTAGGTTACGAAAATATATATAGGTATATGAAAATATAATGTATGTATGTATATACTTATATAGGAGGCTTTTGCTTTACTTTTGCCCGGCCACATGTTCGTCAAGTCGCGATTAAAGTGAGAGCCTTCCCTACTGACTACTGATATCTGTCCGTATGCACTCGTAAAAGGATAAGGTAGAAAAGTGTGTGCTTATTAGTGGCTTAGAAAAAACATATCATTTTCATAAAGCATAATAATAACTAAGTTTGAGTTGGGAATTGGGAAGGAAAACGAGAATTTCTGTTTCACTATTTTTCCATTTTACAGTCTACAGTCTACACTGTGTATGTATGTATTAGTAGAAGCAGCGGTGGATCTAGAAAGAATTCTGCGCTGGGCGGGGAATACAAATAATTCAGTAATTTTTTTAGTTACTGACTGTGTTATACTGATATGTGGTCCATTTAACTTGTTTGCAATTTGTTTAAATGTGCAAAATATTCTATTGGCATATGATTTTGAAAAAGCGTAAAATGTTCTATTTACATGATTTTGAAATGTGAAAAATTTTCTATTTCTATGTTTTGAAAATGTCAAAATGTTCAATTTGCATGCTTTCAAAACTTGCAAAATGTTTTATTTACAAGTTTTTGAAAGGTGCAAAATGTTTTATTTACATGATTTTTCTAAGTGCAAAATGCCCTATTTTCATTATTTTAAAATGAGCAAAATGCTTTAGTTACATGTTTTTAAAAGTGCAAAATGTTTTATTTACATGATTTTTGAAAGTGCAAAATGTCCTATTTGCATTATTTTTAAAAGTGCAAAATTTTCTATTTTTGCAGGTTTTGAAAAAATGCAAATTGTTCTACTTACATGATTTTGAAAAGGTTTGTTGGATTTTTCTAAAGCATAAGTATTTACGTAGAGCCTTTTGAGGATGTTGACAAGTTCAAAAAACAATGTATTCTTTTTTCTAAATACTAAATAGATAACAACTTTCGTTTTGAACGTTTTTCAAAAATATAATCATATTGACAAGTTTTGCATGTTAAACCTTTTGAAATAAAATTTAAACGAAATATGTATCACTGTTTTGGTGGGTTATTTAAATACAGAATACAGCCCATAAAGTCTGATTACACTTTTTTAACCTTTACTTTAATTAGTGTTTCAGTGTGTGTGAGTGTGTGGAAAAGGTCGGTAGGCTTTAGGCATGCTTATTTCTACATACACAATACATACAGTGTGTACTTAGAATATAGTCCGCCCACACGTATTTAAAGGCAAAGATAAATCTTAAAGAAAATGGGAACAGAAGGGTTCAACTCAAATTAGTTCTCCTTTTATAACAAGTAGCCATACAGTATTGTAGCTGCTTATTCGGATACTAATGTCCTGTTTAGTCTTCACTATAGTTTGATTTCAAAATCAATGTTATATTTATCATGTGGATATATACAGTGGCAGTTGATGCCTTAAGACTTTTAGAGTTAGACGTAAGTACATTCAATTAATTCTGTAAAAAACAAACGACTTATGTACACCTACCAGTACCAGTACCAGTAAAATGCCTTATTCAGCTAATAAAAGACCATGTGCATATTATATCGCTACAGTGAAAACTCAAAATTGCCAATTTCCATTTTCTGCTAAAAACAAAATGCAGTATATCTACAGAAGCAAATCAGATATCTTGATCCAAAATATTTGTTTAAAAAATATTATGGACTTTTAATTAGAATATTTTGCACCTTTCAAAAATATTTAAATACAGTAGAACACTTTTCATTTTTCAAAAACATGCAAATAAAATATTTTGCACATTTCAAAAACATGCAAATAAAACAATTTTGCACTTTTTAAAAACTCACAATTACCATTTTACACATTACATTCTATCTTCTATCACATATAGTCAATTGTTTAACATAGTATAGTGATAGCCCTTTTTATTTCAGCAAAAAAATTGGACGCATATAGGTTACTTTAATTCTCCCCTCATGATATTTCCCACTGAACTCCTACATTAAAAACTTGATGCGTAAATTCAATTTAAATAGTTGACTGTATCTAAACTAAATCAACTTCGAAAGGTATGTTAATGCTAATATCTGTACACACTATGCAGGTACGCCGTAGAATTTTAACGCGCAATATACTTACACGATGAATATGGCATAGGGAGCTTGAAAAAATAACGTTATGAAAAAATCGGTCATTTTGACCCCTATCCCCCCCCCTTTTTTGGTATGTACGCACGTGTAAAAGGATAAAGCAACTTGACCCCTACCCCCCCCCCTTTTTTGGTATGTACGCACGTTTAAAAGGATAGTGCAACTTGACCCCTACCCCCCCCCCCCCTAAAATCCATAACGTTATTTTTGCAAGCTCCCATATTCCATATACTGCACAGGCTACTATATTATACATAATATAGGAACAGATATATAGAGGAAAGTGAAAAGTGATCGGATGAAATGTTTGGAATGGACGAGACGCATAATATGGCACTTGAGAAACCCTGGCATTCTGCCACTCACAACAATAAACAAAGTTCAGATAGATTCCCGATCACCATCGCTATCACCATCTCACCATGGAAAATCCTACGCATAATCCATAGCCATATATTAGTACAATCTTACAATCCCAGGCCAGACTATATATACCTAGGTAATTATACAGTACTCAGTACACAGGGATGTGATGTGTGGAAGTAAATCCCAATCTTTTTTGCTTCCAGACCAGCTCAGCAGTACGAGGCAAATGTGACACACATGGACTTTTCGGATTCTGATCTCGAACAGATTTACAATTATGAGGAGAAGCACAGCTAAACTACAGTTCTACAACTTCAACGCACTGCACTGCACTGCATTGATCCAGCTAAAAGCCTTTTTTTAGGGATTTTGAATTTATAGATTTTTAAATATAATTGATTTTGAAAACTATAGTACTATAGTAATAAAAACATTTGCACTTCTCGAAAAGAAGTAAATATTACATTTTGCACCTTTCAAAAACATGTAAATAGAACATTTTTCACTTTTTTAAAAACATGTAAATAAAACATTTTCCACTTTTTTAAAACCTTCAAATAAAACATTTTCCACAATTTAAAAAAAAATGCAAATAAAACATTTTCCACTTTTTTAAAACCTTTAAATAAAACATTTTGCACAATTTATAAAAAAATGCAAATAAAACATTTTGCACCTTTTAAAAAACTCGTATTAACATTTTAAATATTAATTTCTATTTAATTTTTAGTGAATTTTTCTACATAGCTCCTTTTAATTCTAGCTTAAATTGGATATGTGGGTCATTTTGATTCTTCACTCACAATATGATTGTGCATATATGACGCAGATTGCGATACGGGACATGTGACGAGAGGATAAAAATTCAAATTCGAATTTGAATCAAAAGCAGGATAAAATACAAAGCTGCAGGTACGAGACAAACCATGATATTATTTTCCATGCTACTGATAACCCTAAGTTTTATTATGAAGTTGTAACTTACAATTCAACGTCACTACAAGACTACAGCCTATAAAGTCTACAGTACCTAGGCAGCCGGTTTAGTTCTTTAGATTTGGCTTTAAATACACGGTAGATGTGGAATCTTGAAATTTTAAAATGCGGGTTGTAGATGTAATTCTTTAAATGGTAAACTGCTAAATTACAAATGTCCATTTCAAAAAAAATGCGGGTTTTGGCACTATTTGAGTTCAGCCGTAGGCACTATATACCGATGCCGATACCGACACCGATACTCGTAGCTCTGTCATTATAATGTAGCGCTACTATTATGCGGGTACTGGTTACTATGTGCAGGCATTATACTATGACAAGTGGTAGGTAGGTGATGCCGGACCGGTACCGGTACCGGTACCAGCTTTGACGTTTGGTCGTACTCCAGCTCCATAGCACGAGCTGTATTGGACCAGATTCGGTTTCGGTTTCGATTACAGTCTATATGTGCTATAAGACTGTACAGACATGTAATGATAGTGGTGATAATACAAGATTCGGATAAAGAAAATTCCCTTATTTATGTTTGCATACACATTTAAAGATGTGTAGTCGTAGTGTGCGTGTCGTTGTCGTTAGTGAAGAATCAAAATGGGCCAAATACAGTTTAAGCTAGAAGCAAAATAAGTTATGTGCAAAAGTAAAACACTGTGTGAGGTTTATAGTTGTGTAAAATAATTATTACGAGTATTTGAAGAGTGCAAAATGTTGTAACTACATGTTTTTGAAACACTAAAAATTTTCAACTTTGATGATTTTTAAAATGTGCAAAGTGTTGTATTTACATGTTTTTCAAAAGTGCAAAATGTTCTGCTTAAATGATTTTTGAAAGGTGCAAAATGTTCCATTTACATGTTTTTCAAAAGTGCGAAATGTTCTGCTTAGATGATTTTTGAAAGGTGCAAAATGTTCTATTTACATGTTTTTGAAAAGTGCAAAATGATCTGTTTACACCTTTTTGAAAAGTGCAAAATGACCTATTTACACATTTTTGAACAAACAATGTTTTATTTTCATTTTCTTAAATAGTGCAAATCCTTCTATTTAGGTACATGTTTTTAAAAAAAACTTCTATATACGTGTTTCTTAAATACACCAAATGTTCTACAGATAGTTACATGTATTTAGGATCCTGATATTTATTTTTTTTGTACAATATTGTGCATTTAATTCTCACCTAAAAATTTGGATTTGGGTCATTTTAAATCTTCACTCACGATATACACACATTTTACTCCCGTGTAAAACCAAACCAAACTAATAATGCAAACGCCAACATAAATACAGCCACAGCAATGGAGTCATATACAACATTAATAGGAACATGACAAAGTTTTTCGTTTTTCATAATTTGGATGTTGAATGTGGGACCCCTATTGTCACTTTGCCCAGTCCCAAGTTCCCAAGTCCTTATAGTAATCTGCACCTATACTCTCTATTACAGTTTTTAATATTTACAGCGGCCATTGGGGTTCATTGAGGACGGACGTAGTATGACATTATGAAATTATATCTACGTATCATAGCAAACAGTAATATCATCTGTAGTCTGTCATAACTTGAGTAAATCTCCTTCTACAACTCGATGTTCCTTATTTGTCTACCAGCATCCTGCATTTTCAAACCTTCATGATATACTACTTGTAGTTAGTTAGTGCACCTATACCTATATCGCCAGTGAAAAAACAAAATGACCCATATCCAATTTAAACTCGAATCAAAATAAGTTATGTCATGAAAAACTAAATGAGAACGATGAGTAAACTGCTCAATCACGAGTTTTTCGAAGGGTTCAAAATGTTCTATTTACATGTTTTTTAAATAGTGCAATATTATTTATTTATTTGTTTGGGAAAAGTGAAAAAAGTTCTAACTCCATGTTTTTGAAAAGGTGCGAAATGTTCTAACTCCATGTTTTTGAAAAGGTGCGAAATGTTCTAACTCCATGTTTTTGAAAAGGTGCGAAATGTTCTAATTCCATGACTTTGAAAAGGTGCAAAATTGTTCTATTTGCATGTTTTTGAAATTTGCAAAATGGTATGGTATATTTACATGTTTTTGAAAAGTTTAAAATGTTCTATTTGTATGTTTCTGAAAGGTGCAAAATTGTTCCATTTGCATATTTTTGAAATTTGCAAAATGGTCCATTTGCATGTTTTTGAAATGTGCAAAATGGTCTATTTTATTGTTTTTGAAATGTGTAAAATGTTCCATTTGCATGTTTCTGAAAGGTGCAAAATGTTCCATTTGCATATTTTTGAAAACTGCTCAATATTCTATTTAAATGCGTTCAAGACATGTTTCAATATTTTTGTAGATAGTTGATATTGTTTTTATCTACAAATGGATATGGGTCATTTTGGATCTTGACAGACAATATGTAAGTTCAATATTTAACATACAAATAATTTATTAGTGATATCTGTAGTGGTGTTGTTTCCTTGCAGCTTTGGCTTTGGTGTTGGTTGTAATAAAATAATTGTAAATATGATTATATGATTGAATATCTAATCATAAACCCACCGAACCGAAATTCAAATCTACCTTTAAAAAAAAAGATAAGAATTTTATTTTTAAACTACGGAAGACACCATAACCAATGGCAATTCTGATCCCACTTAAGAATCCTGACCCCAGTTACTAATATCCATGTTGTAAAATAAACTTCCTGAGTAACTGAGCTACCTTAACATTTTACTCCTGCCATCAGCGTTAACAGATTACTCAACGCAAACAGCCCAATATCAATAGCAGCACACGAACACCCTCGGTCCTCGGCCAAACAAAGCAAAGGTGAAAAACATGGACCAAATATTCCTAAAACTAAGACTACAAAAACTAAAATGTATTTACATATAGGACTTAGGGATCGTCCACAAATGATGTGAGGAGTAGGGTAAACGGGTCTTCTTGGATATTGATGACATCCCATGTTAGAGATAGCCATTTACGCAATGGTTTAGCTGATGACAGGGTTATAAAATTGAGGATTGTTAGATGACACCATTTATGGACGACCCCTTAGGTATAGATGTACAGGTACAGGTGTTTCCTAAGCACACTGAGCTTCCTTCTTTTATCCTTTTATCTTGTAGTACTTCTCTGTCCTCTGTAAATTAACCACCGGCCCTTTTTGTGTGAACTTAACTGACCATGACACCTTCGCATCTTTTAAGTATGGGACAGGAAAAGGGTACCAGGCGGTCAGGGTCAGCGTAAATACAAGCCCACTACCGTCGCTCAGGGCCGGATGAAGGAATTGGTTTTAGGCTGGAATTTGCTTCCATACAAAAACGACCATTTTGATTTTATTGATGGTTTTCTTTGGTAAACCAAAATGTTGTATTTACATGTTTTAGAAAAGTGCAAAATGTTCTTTTTACTTGATTCATAAAAGTGCAAAATGTTCTATTTACATGTTTTGAGAAAAGTGGAAAATGTTTTATTTCCATATTTTTGAAATGTACAAAAATTGTTATTTTGCATGTTTTTGAAAAGTAAAATATTCTTTGTACATATTTTTGAAAAGTGCAAAATGTTCCATTTACATGTTTTGAGAAAAGTGAAAATGTTTTATTTCCATATTTTTGAAATGTACAAAAATATTTATTTTGAATGTTTTTGAAAAGTCAAAATATTCTTTTTACATATTTTTGAAAAGTTCAAAATGTTCCATTTACATGTATTTTTTAAATTCAAGCAGCAGGGGCTGCCTGCGCTGGCCGCTTTATTCCGCCCTGCCGTCGCTACCGCTAATCGCTTTAAGAAAATTAGAATCTGTCATTGTAGGCGTAGGACCTACATATGTATATTATATTACAGCAGTACAACAAAAGATATTACTGTTACTGTTATGCACTCGTAGTTATCTGTATTTTACGTCCATGCGATTGTCTTCCTAATACTATAATATAACGTGTTCAGTTGTGAAAGATACAGGTAGGTTTTGTGAGTGTAGCAACCGTTACCCTTTCCAAGTGTGTGAATTACTGAAAATGAAAGTAACCCGAAACCGACGCTGGAGTAAAATACAAAAAGGGTTTAAGAAATTTAGTGCCACCTTGACATTATGTATTTCTTTCAAATGTGACCATAAGACTCATCGTCGCGTCAGTTTCAGTTTCATTTTCAATACAAACCTTTACAGAAATAATAATAAAATTGTAAATTTTTTCCTTTTTCATCTTTTGTACATTTACGGCGTGTGTCAGGGACTCAGACGCGGGATCAGGGGGTGGGCAACATAGGGCAGTTATAGCAGGCCCGAAATGAATTTTTTAACATAGGCTAACAACATAGGGGTATTTAAACCAAGATGGCAGGCTTATATCGTGAGTGAAGAATCAAAATGAACCATTTCCGATTTTAGCTTTAGAAAACAAATTCACTATCTAGAACAGAAAATTTAAATGAACGTTTTGAACTTTTAAAAAACGTGTAAATAGAACGTTTTACAATTTCCAAAAACAAGTAATTAGAAAATTTTGCACATTTCAGAATCATGTACATAATATGGAACATTTTGCAGTTCAAAAAACATATGCAAATAGAACATTTTGCAGTTTTCAAAAAACATGTAAATAGAACATTTTGCACTTTTAAAAAACGTGTGAAAAGAATATTTTACAATTTTCAAAACCATGTAAATAGAAAATTTCGTACATTTCAAAAACTTGTAAATAGAGTATTTTGCACTTTTAAAAAACGAGTAATTAGAAAATTTTTTACTTTCCAGAAATCATGTAAATAAATCATTTTGCATAATAAAAAATCTAGTAATACACATTTTCCACATCTATCTCATGTATTTTTTGTTTACATAGCTCATTTTAATTCTAGCTTTTGGAAATGAGTCATTTTGATTCTTCACTCATCACTCTTCCAAAATATGTCTAGATCCGCCTCTGGCCTGTGTGGCTGCGTGTGTTGTGGGGAAGGAGGAAAAGGACTGGAACTATCAGTAGAACTGGAACTTTGAAGCTGGAGGAGCCTGTGTTTGTTTTGTTGGTCATGGTCGTGGGTCGTCTTCGTCTTGGTCGGTGGTGGTGCGGGATGCGGGGGCAGCTGCAAGATGAAACTCTCCTCTGTCTCCGACTTTGTTTCTCCACACACCGTCCACTTGGCCCTCGCCTTCGATTTCCACAGTCTTCATCATCATCATCAGCATCATGTTCATTTACCAACTAACTACTAACACGAACTGTATAAAACCAACCAACACCTGATCTCTCTCTCTCTCTCTCCACTGGTAAGTGTCCGTATAATGTCTCACACTTTTAGGGACCCTTTCAAGCAGCAGTACCAGAACCAGAACCAGTCAGTACTACCTTAGGAATCGTCCACAAATGATGTCATTCAAATTATCACTCGTGTAGAACCCCACACCTCCGCGTCATCACTTTTACATTACGTCAACGGCTAGCTTTAACATTGCATGTCACCAATGAATTACTAGACCCGTGACACTCTACCGATGACATCATTTATGGACGAACCCATTATACCCTGCCAACCATTATCTCTTTAAGGCTTACGATTACAAGGAATTCCCCATCCGCCGCCATACATAGGTATTATTATGTGGTACTAACTATCAACTATTAAAGTGTCTACAGATGTACACGCATGCTTTACGAGCATGTTATTTCATTTTCAGTTACCTCACACTCCACAATTTGGCTTCGGCTTCGACTTAAGCATCGCGGCTTTGAGCTTTTTGCGTTTTATTACGAGAGCCGCAAGAATGCTTATCTATTGCCAATTTCTTTACTTTATTACTCAAGCACTTTCAATCTCTATCTACCTAACGAGTGAGTGAAGAATCAAAATGAGCCATTTCCAATTTAAGCCAGAATTAAAATAAGCTATTTGAAATAAAATAGAGGTTACTTACTAGTTTTTTTAAGTGCAAAATATTCTATGAATATTTTAAAATATGTTTTGAAAAGTGTAAAATGTTTTCTATTTGCAAGTTTTTGAAATGTACGAATGTTTTTATTTACGTGTTTTTTGAAAATTGCAAAATTTTCTTTTTACACGTTTTTTTAAAAGTGCAAAATGTTCTATTTGCACAGTTTTGAAGTGTGCAAAATGTTCTATTTGCATATGTTTTTAAAAGTGCAAAATGGTTTATTTACATGTTTTTCAAGAGTACAAAATGTTCTAATTACATATTTTTGAAAAGTTCTAAATGGTCTATTCACAAAAAAAGTACAAATTGAACTTTTTGCATGTTTTAAAAAAAAATTTAAATGTTCTATTTGCATGTTTTTGAAAATCACACAATTTTCTAATTGAATGCTTTAAAAAATTGTAAAATGTTTTAAATTGAATGCTTTAAAAAAGTGCAAAATGTTTTAAATTAAATGCTTTAAAAAAGGGCAAAATTTTGTAATTGAATGCTTTAAAAAAGTGCAAAATGTTGTAATTGAATGCTTTAAAAAAGTGCAAAATGTTCTAAATTGAATGCTTTAAAAAAGTGCAAAATTTTCTAATTGAATGCTTTAAAAAAGTGCAAAATGCTTTATTTACACATTTTTGAAAAGTGCAAAATGTTTTATTTACACATTTTTGAAAAGTGCAAAATGTTTTATTTACACATTTTTGAAGAGTCCAAAATGGTCTATTTACACATTTTTGAGAAGTCCAAAATGGTCTATTAACATGCCTTAAGGACCATGGTATTTTATTTACATGTAGATAATGCATTTTATTTTTTAGCTAAAAATGAAATTGGCTTATTTTGAGCCTTCATTGGCAGCATATATTCTAACGAGCATAACCCGCCAAGCCATAAGTGAGATATTCCATGAGATAATTTTTTTCGAAAAGAGCGTCCAAAAAAACTTAGAATGGCTTAACAACATGGTGCGCGTAATGAGTTTCGTCCGATAAAATATTTTTTCGAAAAAACGAAAAAGGCCTTAAAATAGTTTTTTAATGCTGTTTTTTATTTTTTAAAAGAACACCTTAAGAAAAAGTTTTGAAAATTTTGTATGAAAAACCATTTTAAAATATCCCGAATTCAAAAAAAATAAAATTTGAAATTTTGAAATTTTTAATTTTTTGAAAATTTTGACTGAACAAGGGAAGGTGCCCATAAAATTATAAAAAAATTAAAAATTTCAAAATTTCAAATTTTATTTCTTTTTGAATTCGGGATATTTTAAAATGGTTTTTCATACAAAATTTTCAAAAATTTTTCTTGAGGTGTTCTTTTAAAAAATTAAAAACAGCATTAAAAAACCATTTTAAGGCCTTTTTCGTTTTTTCGAAAAAATAATTTATCGGACGAAACTTATTACGCGCACCATGTTTTTAAGCCATTCTAAGTTTTTTTGGACGCTCTTTTTGAAAAAAAATATCTCATGGAATATCTCACTTATGGCTTGGCAGTTTATGCTCGTAAGCATATAGTTTTCCAGTTCCACTTTACAGTTTGCAAACACATAATATATAGCATTTTGTATTTATACAGAAAGACATTGACATTGGCATTAGGAACATGGAATGTAGATGTGTGGATACTGGAGCTGGGGAAAGAACCTGGCCACTTGGCATTAATCGTGTCAACTTGTAAAGTCTAATATCTGTATTTATTCTCAAGATTATTACAGACTCATGACGCATCCCTAAGTCCTCCTCCATCCTGAGCATAACGATCAAGTCATCAAATGCAGAATACCTATTTCCTCCCTTCTGGAGTCTGGATTTCTGGATTTCTGAGGAGAATCCCATATCTGGATCTGGAGTTGAGTGTCACCTCATAAGCTAAGGAATAATCAACGGACGGGCCTTGAATTGATTGTGAAAAAGTGCGGATCTCGCCAACAAAAATTTGGAAGCGTTTATCGTCATTATTCATGAAAATCTATATGCCTTTAATATATCTCCATCTCTTTTAATACAAATATTTTCTTGTCAAAATTCACCTTTTTTCCAAGTGTATTTTCTCAACCCGGGTGGTGGAACTATACCCGCGATTTACAGTATTTTCTTCAATAGTACTTGGACCTGTTGTTATAGTCAGGGGCTGATTCAGATATATTTTTGGGGGTGGGAAAGACAGTACGTATATTGTGAGTGAAGAATCAAAATGGACCATTTCTAAAAGCTAGAATTAAAATGCCAAAATGAGCTATTTCAAATAAACGACATGAGATAGATTCGCAAATTGTTAATTATTGCAAGTTTTTAACAGTGCAAAATGTTGTTTATTCATGTTTATGAAAAGTACAAAATATTCTATTTACATGTTTTTGAAAAGGTGCAAAATGTTCTAATTTCATGTTTTTTAAAAGCGCAAAATATTCTATTAACATGTTTTTCAAAAGTGCAAAACGCTCTATTTACTTGTTTTTGAAAAGGTGCAAAATGTTATTTTTACAAGCTTTTTAAAAAGTTCGAAATGTCCTATTAAGTTTGTTCTTTTGAATAAAGTTTATCTTTCTCTCATACTTTCACGACTATAATATATGATATTTTTATATTTTTCTAAATAGTAAACCTTTTAAAATCTAAAAATGGAGATGGATCATTTTGATTCTTCAATCACTCATATAAGTCACCCAACTCGGCTTAAATCCTCTTTATGAATTTGCCCAGATTAAAAATTTCAATTTGAGGTGGGTAACTCTACATGCATTATGTTGCCCACCCCCTGGATCCTCGCCTGATTACAGTACATTCCTTATGGGAGATCAGAATTTGAATAGCACACACGGGTCTACTACTATAGTAAAGGCGGTATCCGTACTTCAATGTCATTATCTAACTTTGGCTTGATTTTTTTAAATTTTGAATTTTGACCTCATACGAAAGTTATACAGAATTACTCACAAATTTCCGCCAACGCAACGCTCCTTTGCCTACGCTGTACGCTACTTTACCAGATTGACTGAACAATAGTGCGTAGCCTGCAGGTGGGTAGGTACCTATAGATACTTTAGTGGTTTTACAATTTACGTCATATCTGTACCTGCGACTATTGACACTGACCTTTCATTATGGCATAAAATTTATTCCACAAAATTTTATTTCAAAGCGCGAATTTTCCCTTTAAATAAGGTAACAATGCGGTTGTTTGTACTTGTATACAGTGCCGATGCCGAAGCGGATACCCAAGAGAACAAACATCTGTGGAAATAGTGAGAGAGACCGAGAAAATAATATCGTCTGTGAAGAATCAAAATGACCCATATACAATTTAAGCTACAATCAAAATGAGCTATGTCATAAAAATAAAATGATAAACATGCGTCAAATTTTATATTTACAAGTTTTTGAAAAGTGTAAAATGTTCTATTTACATGTATTTGAAATGTGTGAATTGTTCTTTTTACATGTTTTTCAAAAGTGTAAAATGTTCTATTTACATGTTTTTCAAAAGTGTAAAATGTTCTATTTACATGTTTTTGAAAAGGTGCAAAATCTTCTACTTACATGTTTTTGAAACGTAAAATGTTTTATTTACATGTTTCTGAAAAGTTTAAAATGGTCTATTTACATCTTTTTAAAAAGTGAAAACTGTTCTATTTAAATGGTTTCAAGACATGTTTCAATAGTTTTGTAGATAGTGGGATATTGTTTTTAGCTACAAATGGATATAGGTCATTTTGGTTCTTCACAGACGATAGGTTCTCCGGCTTCTTCTTCGACACACGTGGCTACACGTCAAAAGAAAAAAGAAAAAAAGGGTCCAGCTTGTTTTGTTAATATTATACAAATGCCTCTTGATCCTATTCTTGAGTCTTGAGCAAAGCCCAAAAATACAACGTGAGCACCGGTCCCACTCCTAAAGCCCAGACCAGAAGCCAAAAGCGTAGCATGGAGATCCACATGGGCCTCTTCGTCTGTTCGTCTGTGTGTGTGTGTGTGTGTAGTGGGACTGTGGATGGAGATGGAGATGGAAATGAGAGAGAGAGAGAGACATGTGCGTGTGTATCAAGTACCTCCATGTGTGAATTTATCGTATAAATATATGAGCCCACAGAAGCCTCATGACACGCGACCTTTTTGTTCCGCCAGTCGTTGACTATTAGTCGGGTCCTGAGCTCCCTGGCCCTGGTCCCACGTAGGTACATAATATGCCACACTTCCCTATAACATCTTACAGTACAGTAGAGATACAATTACTTCCTTGCGCCGTACACGTTGCGTGCATAGTTTTTGGATTTGGAAACCTCCTCCTATAGAATTACTAAAATCCGAATTCCGTCAAAGGCTCCCCCGTCTCTCGTACAGTTGTACAGTAAAGCCAACAAATATATTTATCTCAGTGCATAACTGTCCTGTGTAAATAAATAGCGACAGTTATTTCTGTAATGACATCACATATGGAGATAAGACGAGGACGACTGGGCCGGGGCCGGGGGGAAGACCAGGGCCGAATTCGGATAATGTGGCCAGTGCAGCGGCAGCCCCGCTGCCTGACTTGTTTTTAAAACATGTAAATTGAACATTTTGCAGGTTTCAAAAATATGTAAAAAGAATATTTTTAACATTTCAAAAACATGCAAAATAATTTCTTCTAACATTTCAAAAACATGGAAATAAAACATTTTGCACTTTTCAAAAATATGCCAAATAAATATTTTTGCACTTTTCTCAAAACATGTGAATAGCACATTTTGCAATTTTCTGAATCGAATAAAAAGAACAATTTGCACATTTCTAAAACATACAAAATAAAAAATTTTGCACTTTTCGAAAATATGGAAATAAAACTTTTTTCACTTTTCTCAAAAAATGTAAATAGAACATTGAGCACTTTTCTGAATCAAGTAAATCGAACATTTGACACTTTTCTAAAACAATGTAAATACAACAATTTGCTTTACCAAAGAAAACCATCATTAAAATCTAAATGGTGGTTTTCGTATGGAAACAAATTCCTTCATCCGGCCCTGGCCTATGGGGACGACACAAGAAGTATACAGAACAGAGATAGACGGAGGAAAGCGGAAGAACATAGTTTGTATTTCCAACAAAGCTACAAAACTACAAAATTACACTCACACAGTGTGTGTTTAAAGTGTAGTTAGTAGTTAGAACAACGTTTACAGGGGTGACTACTACTTACTACGGCTACGGCTACGAAAACAAAAACGAAAGACGGCTTGAGTTACTGCAGCAGATCCTTATTATGAAATCTCCCCATATACCATACTATAGTGCCTAGGTAACTTCTGTACGCATTTTCAACACTTGCATTTTCTAATTTCAAACTGCCTAGCAAGCCATTATGGGACTACATACGGGAGATAGATAGCGGAAGTGAGTAGTCACTTTGAATTTTTAAATGGGGGCCCTTATGTACCTACATCTTTAGGCCCCCGCCTCCACTTCCACGTCACCCAGGTCTATAAGGGATCGTCCATAAATGATGTCATTGATGATCTGGCATTTTTTTGGTGAACCCACCCACCCTAACAATATCAGTAGAATGACAAAACTTTTAACATTGCCTTAAATTAAGACATTTTTAGGACCATCCCACCTAGATGATGACATCATTTATGGACGATCCCTAAGAAGTATAGGTGTGCGTGTGCCTTCTGTGTGTGTATATATTTAGCACAGCATATGATTAAGATTAAATAGACTGGAATGAAGACGGTGACTAGTGAGAAATATTGACAAGGGAATTGAGCACCCTTCCTAAAATGAACCGTAAAATCCGTCCCTTTCACCCGACATAATTTTTCCTCCATCATTACACGGGAGTTCAGACGTTCAACATATGTACTGAAATGTTAGATGGAAAATAGAAATGTGAGTTCCCCATCAGCCGTCGTCTCAAGATCAAGATTGTCACTGCCCTCGTGTCTTGAAATTTAAGATGACTTTTAATAATACACGGGGTTACTCTCGGCTTTGACTCTAAGCTCGAGTTAAGCTTAAATTACTCATATTCAATTATGATGTGACACCTTAAGATCAAACGTCCGCTTTTCCTTTATTACTGTGTTAACATTCTATTAGGGATCGTCCACAAATTACTTCATCAGTAGGGCCAAAAACATCCCATGTTAAAAAGATAGCCATTTACGCAATGGCAGGGCCGGACGAAGGAATTGGTTTTAGGCAGGAATTTGTTTCCATGCAAAAACCACCATTTGGATTTTACTGATGGTTTTTTTTGGTAAAGCAAAATTTTGTATTTGCATGTTTTCGAAAAGTGCAAAATGTACTTTTTACTTGATTCGGAAAAGTACAAAATGTTCTATTTCCATGTTTTGAGAAAAGTGGAAAATGTTTTATTTCCATGTTTTTTAAATGTACAAAAAAATTTATTTTGCATGTTTTTGAAAAGTCAAAATATTTTATTTACATATTTTTTGAAAACTGCAAAATGTTCCATTTACATGTTTTTTGAACATTCAAGAAGCGGGGGCTGCCTACGCTCGCCGCATTATCCGGCCCTGCGCAATGGTTAAGCTGATGATAGGGGGTCATAAAAATAAGGATTTTTGGATGACGTCAGTTTCGGACGATCCCTAACTCTTATGCTAAATAGTATTTCAAGTTTAAAAAAATCTTGTATAAATACTTACCTTCCAATAAGTTGTTCTTGACTACAACTAATCCAAATTGCAAAATCTAAATTCTTGTATATGTTTATATTCTTATGAACTTGTTCAATTGGATGCTGAGCTGCTGGCGTTATTCTCGGTGAGCAGTGTAACTGAACTCGTAATGAAACGGGAACTGGAACTGGAACTGGAACTGGTAGAAGCTGCACTTTCGAAGTTAAGGTTGACAGTTAGTTGACGCAGGGATGTCACTCGCTTTGTAAAAGTTGTGCTAATTAACAACCAAAATCATAGCAAATTATTTATTGCAAAATTGCAAAAAATATTTTGTCATAATTAATTGTAAACAAAACTGTATATAAAAATCAACAACTGTACTAAACGTGTCATGCAAATTTTTATTTTGCTAATTTTATTTTGAATTTGACCTGGGACTGGCGGCAATTCTTATTCCTACGCCAGCAGATATAGATATACTGTACTTATTTTATCGTCTGTGGAGAACCAAAATGACTCATACCTAATTTAAGCTACAATCAAAATAAGCTATGTCATAAAAAAATTAGAAACATTCATAGAATGTTAATGAGAATTTTTTGAAAAAAAGTAAACTGTTATATTTTCATGTTTTTGAAAAGGTGCAAAATGTTCTAATTCCATGTGTTTGAAGTGTAAAATGCTGTATTTAGATATTTTGGAGAAGTGCAAAATGTTTTAATTCCATGTTTTTGAAAAGGTGCGAAATGTTCTAATTCCATGTTTTTAAACAGGAGCAAAATGTTCTAATTCCATATTTTTAAAAAGGTGCAAAATGTTCTAATTCCATGTTTTTGAAAAGGTGCAAAATGTTCTAATTCCATGTTTTTGAAAAGGTGCAAAATGTTCTAATTCCATGTTTTTGAAAAGGTGCAAAATGTTCTAATTCCATGTTTTTGAAAAGGTGCAAAATGTTCTAATTCCATGTTTTTGAAAAGGTGCAATTTCTAATTCCACGTTTTTAAAAAGTTTTCAAAATGTTCTAATTCCATGTTTTTGAAAAGGTGCAAAATGTTCTAATTCCATGTTTTTGAAAAGGTGCAAAATGTTCTAACTCCATGTTTTTGAAAAGGTGCAATTTCTAATTCCACGTTTTTAAAAAGTTTTCAAAATGTTCTAATTCCATATTTTTAAAAAGGTGCAAAATGTTCTAATTCCATGTTTTTGAAAAGGTGCAAAATGTTCTAATTCCATGTTTTTGAAAAGGTGCAAAATGTTCTAATTCCATGTTTTTGAAAAGGTGCAAAATGTTCTAATTCCATGTTTTTGAAAAGGTGCAAAATGTTCTAACTCCATGTTTTTGAAAAGGTGCAATTTCTAATTCCACGTTTTTAAAAAGTTTTCAAAATGTTCTAATTCCATGTTTTTGAAAAGGTGCAAAATGTTCTAATTCCATGTTTTTGAAAAGGTGCAAAATGTTCTAATTCCATGTTTTTGAAAAGGTGCAAAATGTTCTAATTCCATGTTTTTGAAAAGGTGCAAAATGTTCTAATTCCATGTTTTTGAAAAGGTGCAATTTCTAATTCCACGTTTTTAAAAAGTTTTCAAAATGTTCTAATTCCATGTTTTTGAAAAGGTGCAAAATGTTCTAATTCCATGTTTTTGAAAAGGTGCAAAATGTTCTAACTCCATGTTTTTGAAAAGGTGCAATTTCTAATTCCACGTTTTTAAAAAGTTTTCAAAATTTTCTAATTCCATGTTTTTGAAAAGGTGCAAAATGTTCTAATTCCATGTTTTTGAAAAGGTGCAAAATGTTCTAATTCCATGTTTTTGAAAAGGTGAAAAATTTTATAATTTCATGTGTTTGAAAATTGCAAAAAGTTCTATTTGAATACTCTCAAGACATATTTGAATACTTTTGTAGATACTTGATATTGTTTTTAGCTAAAAATGGATATGTGTCATTTTGGTTCTTCACAGACAATATGTACGTATAACCGTTATAATGGCACCAAATATATGTGAAAGAACAACAAAGCCAAGTGCTGGCGGTTTAGCTTGCTTTCGGATACGGATACCGGGATACTGTTGGCGGGATGACATATTAAGAATAAGAAATATAGAAAATTACAAATCAACTATTAATTTGATCTGATCTGAATACTGTACTAAACTGTGGCCTTGGCTCTCGTCTTGGATCTGCCACTGGATCTGGATCTGGCGGATGTCTGGATCTGAATGACTAAGGAGCCCAATTATATCAAGGAGCTGTCATATCGGCTCCAAAATATGGGATTCAAACCAAAACCGATACCGAAAACCCGAACCAAACCGAAGCTTACATTAGGAAAGCGCATATAAAATATCCTGATAAAGTGTAATAATTTATTGCGTAGATTACAAGAGTAGAACTCCGTATCCTACAGCCAAAACAGGAGGCAAGTATGTGAGTTGTATTGGTAATTAGACTGTGAGCTACTAACTAGTAGTAGCATTGCTAATATAAGGGCTCCCGTATACCGGACCCGTACCTACATCTTATCAGTAATTACGCTCTGCTCCAACTTTCATGCAAATATTACGCGTGAGTGCTTTTATGTTCCTTGGTTTGGTCAGGGTCAGAGCCGGAGCCGGGAGAAGGAAATTCTTTTAAGGAGCAATTTGTTTCCATACAAAAACAACTATTTTGATTTTATTGATGGCTTTCTTTGGTAAAGCAAAATGTTGTATTTACATGGTTTAGAAAAGTGCAAAATGTTCTTTTTACATGTTTTTAAAAATGGCAAAATGTTGTATTTACATGTTTTCAAAAAGTGCAAAATGTTCTTTTTACTTGATTCAGAAAAGTACAAATTGTTCTATTTTACATGTTTTGAGAAAAGTGAAAAATGTTTTATTTCCATCTTTTTAAAATGTATAAAACTTTTTATTTCGCCATGTTTTTGAAAATTTCAAAAACATTAAATCAACACATTTTTAAAAATTCAAAAATGTGTCTCTATTTACATGTTTTTAAAATTAAATTCAGGGAGTGGGGGCTGCCCATATATGCTGCGCTGGCCGCATTATCCGGCCCTGGATTTGGTCCTCGGTATCGGTCTTTAACTTTGCCCTTTTTAGTGTGTGTATAGCTACCTTTATATTTACTAGTACAGTACGTCATATTGTAGGAGGGCATTTCCCTAAAATGTATTGGTTCTATATGTTCTTTCTGCATTGGCCTGCTGAATTGCTGATGTGATGGAATGGTCGCTCCTCTGGGTTTTACAAGTGAGTTTCAAACCGGATAAAATCCACACACACATTCTACGTACCTATATGTACATGCATTGTAAAATCATACACATCCACACACAACAGTCTACAGTCTACAGTACAGTACCCGGGAGGTACCTATTACACGAGTAATTATACAATTATACTTTTAATAGTAAACGGAATAGAATATAGAATATATGGTCACCTCTGTCTGATTGTTCAGAATCCGAGTTTTGTAGACAAGGATGAGGAATGATGCAGGCAGTTCCAGCCGGGCGAAAGATGTGTGTAAAACCGATGCCAAAACCCAAGTCGAAACCGAAACCGAACCCGAAGCCAAAACCGAACCCGAAACCGACACCAAAGCGAGAGAATAATATTGTATGTTGTGTGTGTGTGTGTGTGAAATACGTTCGTACAATTTCGTACTGCTGCTTTCCTATAATGTTCAAGTATTTAAGTAGGAAGTCTCTCGTCGTATCTGTAGTTCTGTTTCTGTATGAGGGAGCAAAAGAATGGGAAATGTCTCGTGCAGCTGTGAGCGAACAGCTGTGACTTGGATGGAGACCACGATGCAACTGACGTCGGCCACAACCCGCTCTCGTCTTTTCTCTCAACTCAAAATTCTTCACTCACTCGATCAACACAGCTCCGTCTTCTTTCTTGAGCCTCCAAAAATGCAATGCAATTCCTGCACTGTTTATGCGACCGGGACCGGGACCGGAACCGGTCCGTCTCGTATGTTGTAGCACTGCTTTTTTTAGGACCGAAACCGGTACCTCTGGTTTTAATTCCAATTCCAAATCGAATCTACAATATCGCCAGTGCCAGCCAAGTGTCCATAAGACCAACTCAAATGCCACTTGGTTCGGAAACTACGACTCCTGACAGACTATATAGAGGCAGTATAGTACACAGTGTGTATTGTTTTGTAGTGTTTTCTGAGAAGACTGAAATTCGGTTCGGGACCGGGACCGGTGAGCGAGACCGAGACCGGGTAGAAGAGAGTCCGTTCTGGACTGATATCTCCACAGCTACTGCAATGTTCCATGCAAGTTCGCACTCTGATATATATTTTGCCGAGATTCCGAGATCCACTCTCCTCTCCTGGATGACTGAGCAAGACATGGAGCACGCAGCTGTGTTGGCTCGTCCTTTCGTTGTCGTTGTCGTTTTCGTCGTTGTTGGAGGACTTGTGCTGGATCTGGATTTGGATTTGGATCTGCGGATCTGTGGATCTGGACTGGCTTCCTTACCATTCCATTGCACATCAATTCCTTCACAATTCAACGTGAAATTGAAGACATGGCAAAAAAAAATTGCTGAGTCTAATTCAATGTGACGAAATGGTTTTTTCCTTCTTCTTCTTCTGGGGCTGTGTGTGTCTGTCTCTAATCTGTACATATGTTACAACAGTAGTAGTATACTGTGCACTTTTGTTGACTGTGTAGGAATGGATATAGAGAGATTTTTCCAGGTGGGTTTTTATAATGGTAAAAGAAGTTTTAAAAATATTATAAGGTGTACGTGCATATTGTTTGAGAAGGATCAAAATGAGCCATTTGGAATTTAATATGGTAGAATCAAAATGCGCTATGTTTAAAAAAAGGACCAGATGAGATAGATAGGTGCGTCAAGAACGTTAATTTTGGGAGTTTTGAAAAAGTTGGGAATGCTCTTTTACATGATTTTGAAAAGCGTAAGATTTTCGTTTTACATGTTTTTGAAAAATGCAAAATGCTTTATTCGCATGTTTTTGAAAAGTGCTAAAATGTTTTTATTTGTATGTTTTTGAAAAGTTCAAAATGTTTTATTTGCATGTTTTTGAAAAGTTCAAAATGTTTTATTTACATGTTTTTGAAAAGTTCAAAATGTTTTATTTACATGTTTTTGAAAAGTGCAAAATGTTCCATTTGCATGTTTTTGAAAAATGTAAAATATTCCATTTTCATGTTTTTGAAAAGTGCAAAATGTTCCATTTTCATGTTTTTGAAAAGTGCAAAATGCTCTATTTACATGTTTTTGAAAAGTGCAAAATGCTCTATTTACATGTTTTAAAAAAGGTGTAAATTGTTCTATTTACTTACATTCAGCACCATGATATGTTATTTGTTTTTGCAGATAGTGAATTTTAATTGTAGCTATAAACGGAGATGGGTCATTTTGATTCTTCACACATAATACGTTCATTATTTTTGCATGCAAAATGAAGGGGGTAGATTGGTGAGTGAGTGCGAGTGGAGTGGGTGGATGGTTTAGTACAGAAAAATGTCAAATGTACTTAATAATAATGTAGGCTTAGGAATGCAAATGGCAAATTGTGTCATGTCAAGAAGAAGAAGACGAAGACAGGATATCGTAGTTGATTGGCTGAGCGAGTGCGAAAATAAGTAGAAGGACCTACAGAGATACACCTACATAAATAATTATGCTTTGCGTTGATTGTCATATGATTTCACGATCATTACAGTGATGTCTGTGACTAACAGTGTTGAAGGTGACGGCGACGGCGGCGGCCTGACGGCTGTCTAAAGGAATTCATTTCAGTCTCGTAAATTTTACGTAATACCTTAGGTGCAAAAATGCTACATAGGAATCGAAATCGTGTGCTGCTTTTGGGCTACGTGTGTCTTCTGTAGATTTTCATTGGACACCTACAGGAGATTTCCGTGTAGTTAGGACAGAATGCAAGTGGAATTTTCACGCATTATTTCCGTATTTCAAAGTGCAAACTTTGCTGTGGGGATTTTATTAAAAAAATTTCAACGACGTGTTTTGTGGTTTGGTATGGTTTTTTACAACTACAACTGTTTCCAAGTGCGAATATGCATGTTGCCGTTGATGTTCACCAGGGCCGGATAATGCAACCAGCGCAGGTAGTCCCCGCTTACTGAATTTTCCAAAACAAAAACATGTAAATGGAACATTTTGCATTTTTCAAAAATATGTAAATAGAATATTGAGACTTTTCAAAACATGCAATTAAATTATTTTTGCACATTTCAAAAACATGGAAATAAAACATTTTCCACTTTTCTCAAAACATTTAAATAGAACATTGAGCACTTTTCTGAATCAAGTAAATCGAAAATTTTGCACTTTTCTAAAAAATGTAAATACAACATTTTGCTTTACCAAAGAAAACAATCAATAAAATCAAAATGGGGGGTTTTGTATGGAAGCAAGTTGCTGCCTAAAAGCAATTCATTCGTCCGGCCCTGCTGTTAACACGCTCTTAAAATTCTAAAAGTGTTTAATTTCTACATTTCTACTCGCCATTTACACTACGTGTTAATGAGGCAAGATCACAAAGTGCTCTGTTGACACTCTCTTAAAAGAAGGTGAAATTGATTTTTTTAAACCATGTTTTTTTTTTGCAAAATGGTTTGTGTGGTTTAAATGAATTTTTAAAATCCAGAGTTATTTAAGTTAGGTAATACTTTTTCAAATATAATATGCAATAATAGCAATTAACACAGGTTAATAAAATTAGTGTCTAAAAGTTGACAGAAAAGTATTTTTTCCAAAGAATTCTAAAGCTTCCAATAACTCAGGGCGGCTTGAATTTTAACATGTTAAAGATACTATAATAAATTAGGTAATTACTATATTGGCAATACATATAATTATTATTTCGGAATAAAAATAATTTTTTCAAAAATAAAAAAGGCCACAGCCGATGTCACATACTGTTATTTAAGATACAAATGAAAAACTCGACTTGCCCAACGTCTGACTGGTCCAGTATTTTTTTGTTTACTAAATTCTTATTTTCAGTGGAATACACACAGACGCTATGGAAAACGACAGCGTCATCTGCTGGGAAGCGTTTGACTTAAAGATTAAACCTTAATCTTTTACTACTACTATCAGTACAATACTCAAAGGGTGCTTTATGAATTTTAATATGTAATAGTAATATAGTCTGTGCAGAATCAAAATTACCTATGTATGTCCATTTGTAGCTAAAAACAATATCAACTATCTGCACAAATATTCAAATATGTCTTGTAAGCATTTAAATAGAACATTTTGCACTTTTAAAAAATATCGGATTAGAACAGTTTGCTCCTTTTCAAAAACATGGAATTAGAACATTTTGCACTTTTAAAAAATATGGAATTAGAACATTTTGCACCTTTTCAAAAACATGTAAATAGAACATTTTGCACTTTTCGAAAACAAGGAATTAGAATATTTTGAACCTTTTCAAAAACATGTAAATAGAACATTTTACATTGATGAAAAACATGTAAATAGGACATTTAACGTATTTCAAAAATTCCTAATTAACATTTTACGCATGTTTCTCATTTCGTTTTTATGGCATAGCTCATTTTGATCCTAGCTTAAATTGGATATGGGTCATTTTGGTTCTTCACACACGATATATTTCAATTTCATTACGTTAACTTTATGTCAGCCCATACAACACATACTATTCTACCTACTAATAAAAGTAATAAAAATTTATGAAAAAGCTATGACTACTTATAAGGAAGATGTATAAATTCAAATCAAAAATTAAGGGAACTGTATAACGATGAGGTTTTACTGATGTTGTGCATGACAAACAGTGGGAAATACTAAATAGTGATACATTACATGAAATTTTACCTTACTGTTTGTACAGATATCAGTCGTTCTTGAGAGCCACGAGTTACTGAATTCCCACATTTAACTTCCATAATTTCCACTACATTTTTAACTTCCTCTAAAACCAACAATCCAATACTCAATACAAATCTCAATACAAATCTACTATAGCGAAAATTAAAGCATTATTATAAAAGAATTTTTTATCTGGATAACGAAACAAACATAATTACTTACCTTATTACTAAATCAAATCCTGAATTAAACCTACAGTTACGTTTTCTCCATCCATACAAAATTACAAATCTTGTAAATTATTGTATGTTATCCACATATCGTCAGTGAAGAATCAAAATGACCCATATCCATTTTTAACTAAATACGAAATGTACTATCAAGAAACAATATACATATATGAATATTATGCAATCCTGAAGGTTTGTAAATAGAGCATATTGAAATTTAAAAAAAAACATGTCAATAAAACAATTTGCACTTTTCAAAAACGTGTAATTAGAACATATTGCACCTTTTCAAAAACGTGCAATTAGAAAAATTGATACTTTTCCAAAAACATGGAATTAGAACATTTTGCACCTGGCTGCCTGCGCTGGCCGCATTATCCGCCCCTGCTAACAATAAATGATATCTCGTTAAAATTATTCTCAAAAATTAAGAAATAAACCACTAAAAACTTTGAAAAAACTACTAAAAAAATGTAATTCGAAGATTAATTTTAAAAATAGTATACGTAGGATTAAGGTACTAACAACAGGTATTCAAAATATCATGTATGTAAAGCACACGGCACTTTCTAGAGGTCAAACGTGGTAACATAAAATAACACAATAAATTAAAATAAATAATCCACTAGCGTACAGATTGAATCGAGTTTAATAAATCTCAATATTTTTATTGCTCTTTGGAAAATATGGTGGCCCTTAAAAGGGCCGTTGGTTGTTAACGATGTGCTAAGGTATTTTCTTATGCAGCCTTCTTCTCGGTCTTCTTGGGGAGGAGGACAGCCTGAATGTTGGGGAGGACTCCTCCTTGGGCAATGGTCACTCCGGACAACAACTTGTTGAGTTCTTCGTCATTGCGGATGGCGAGTTGGAGATGACGGGGGATGATCCTGGTCTTCTTGTTGTCACGGGCGGCATTGCCGGCCAACTCCAGGACCTCGGCAGCCAGATATTCCATGACTGCGGCCAAATAGACGGGAGCCCCGGCTCCGACCCGCTCGGCATAGTTGCCCTTTCGGAGGAGACGATGGATACGTCCGACGGGGAACTGGAGCCCGGCACGACTTGACCTGGACTTTGCCTTTCCCTTCACTTTACCACCTTTACCACGGCCAGACATGTTGAGATTGGTAGATTGATAGAAATTCACAAGTTGTTAACTTGATGAGCGACAGAAGTAGAATGACTGTGAGGTTCACTATCTCCTGTATTTATATGGGATAGGCCGAGTAGAATTTGAAGAGTCGAGTAGATTCCCAGAATTTGTGGGTCGTGTATCTTTTCAAGGGAATTCCAGCTCACACCGGCTGGCTCACTGCAGTTTTACTGGCTACTGACTACAAAAACAATTTCAACTATCTACACAAATATTGAAATATGTCTTGAAAGCATTTAAATAGAACATTTTACACTTTTCAAAAACATGTAAATTGAACATTTTACACTTTTTAAAAACATTTAAACAGAAAATTTTACACTTTTCAAAAACATTTAAACAGAAAATTTTACACTTTTCAAAAACTATGTCAATAAAATATTTTACACTTTTCAAAAACATGGAATTAGACCATTTTGCACCTTTTCAAAAACTCTTAATTAACATTTTACTCATGTTTCTCGTTTTGTTTTTATGACATAGCTCGATTTGATTCTAGTTTAAATTGGATATGGATCATTTTGGTTCTTCACACACGATATGTAAGTAGGTAGGTAGGTACATACAATAGATAAGATCCCCCCTGTAATAAATTTATCGTCGTAGAATAAACTGATAAGTACTTATAATACCCCTTATACTATCACTGACACTTTTAATTTTCCCCAGAAATTCCAGTTTACTTAAATATTATGTTTCTACTCTACTTAAACTTTGGATGGTTTTCTTATGCACTGAATCCTAATAATAGGCTACTTTACGCATTTATGATTTATGCACAATTATTGAAGTGTATTATGGAAAAAAGGGTCAAGTCCATCTAACCAAATATTACAAGAACAACGAGAATAATGAATAAAAATAGACAGGATTATTTTTGCAACACAATTTTTTCTACAGGTACTGTAACTGACGAAGCACACAAGTACAAGCAGTATCATAAATCTGGACTGACTCTGGAATTTTTAGAAAATTTTCAGAAATTTTAATTTGTGAACTTTTTCCGCTTTGCCTCAAAATCAGTAACTTAACGTGGAGGAAAAAGTCCGTGGGATAAAATTTTAATCGTAGAGTGAAACCAAACTGTTTTTTACTTTTAAACTTTTTCTTGCATAAAAAATTACGCACTGCAATTGTCTTCTACAAACTACGATAAAACTGCACAACCAAATTTAAATCAGAAATCCATGTTTTAGGGGGACTGATCCAATTTTGAAAAAATCATTTAATCAACTTGACCCGTTTTGGCTACTTTAAACTCAAAACGGATAAATCGTATTTTACATAAACAAATGCACAATTAAATTAATGTCCGTTAGTTGACTCAAGTGTAACTTATAAAAAACCTAACTGACATAACGACTATTTGTCGCTAAATTAATTATTGCTCTCTGGAAAATATGTTGGCCCTTAAAAGGGCCGTTGGTTGATTCGATGTTAAAAGTCAATCCAAGGGGAATTAGTGAATAAATCAGAGTTTAACCTCCGAATCCGTACAGAGTACGTCCCTGTCGTTTCAAGGCATAGACGACGTCCATAGCAGTCACAGTTTTCCTCTTGGCGTGTTCGGTGTAGGTGACAGCATCCCGGATGACGTTCTCAAGGAAGACTTTGAGAACTCCGCGGGTCTCCTCGTAGATGAGACCGGAGATACGCTTCACACCTCCACGTCGGGCCAAACGACGGATGGCGGGTTTCGTGATGCCCTGGATGTTATCCCGTAAAACTTTACGATGACGCTTCGCGCCCCCCTTTCCAAGACCCTTTCCTCCCTTACCACGGCCAGTCATGGTGATGATTCAGGTGAGAGAACGAAGTAGAAATGTTTCGAGCTGGAAGCTAAAATTTGAATAATGATCAGTGCTGCAGATCGTTGGGGTTTTATACTCGACAGTCGAGTGAGTGCGGACGTAGTAGAGAGCCACTCGCTTTTTCGCCTATTTCTATTGGGGACCGTCTGTAAATGATGTCCTCGGTAGGGTGGGTGGATCTAGTTGGGTATTGATGACATGCCATGTTAAAGATAGCCGTTAACGTAATTTTAAAGTGATGACAAGGAGGTGGGTGGGTAAAAAAAATGGAGATAATTTGGGTGATATCATTTATGGACGAACCCTTGCTGCCTATGGTTATGCTACTGATATGGATGCCATTACTATTGATTACTTGCTTACTACAATTTACACTATGTAACTTGCTTTAAAAATTTAAAAATACATTTAAAACCCTGTAATTACTGAAAAATGAAGCGGAAGGTAAACATCTGAACATGTTTGATTTCGCAACTTAGCATTGTCTAGCTGAGGGGATGTCTTTTCTACCAGCGAAATAATAATATCGTCTGTGAAGAAACACAATGACCCATTCCCATTTTTAGCTAAAAACAATATCCACTATCTACTAAAATATAGTAAAATATGTCTTGAAAGCATTTAAATAGAACAATTTCTATTTTTCAAACATATATGCAAATAGAACATTTCGAACTTTTTTAAAACATGCAAATAGAACATTTCGAACTTTTTTAAAACATGCAAATAGAACATTTTGAACTCTTCAAAAACATGCGAATAAGACATTTTGCACTTTGTTATCGTAGTCCTAATAAATGTCTATAATAGTTGGCGTGTTATTCCTACACGAAACTAACTACCGTATTTCCCGTAATAGTAGACGGGCCTGTACTCAGGGTCGGACGAAGGAATTGGTTTGAGGCAGGAATTTTTTTCCATACAAAAACCACCATTTGGATTTTATTGATGGTTTTCATTGGTAAAGCAAAATGTTGTATTTACATGTTTTAGAAAAGTGCAAAATGTTGTATTTACATGTTTTAGAAAAGTGCAAAATGTTCGATTTACTTGATTCAGAAAAGTGGAAAATGTTTTATTTACATGTTTTTGAAATGTACAAAAAATTTATTTGCATGTTTTTGAAAAGTCAAAATATTCTTTTTACATATTTTTGAAAAGTGCAAAATGTTCAATTTACACGTTTTTTGAAAATTCAAGCAGAGGGGGCTGCCTTCCCTGGCCGCATTATACGGCCCTGCCTGTACTAATAATAATGGACAGATCTGGGAGGTCGGAATTTGAATAGTAGACGCGGTGTCCACTAGTACAAGAAATACGGTATTAGCATTGTGAAGACTTTCCGGTAGATTTTTAGATAAAAAATTCATAATATCATTTCAATTCATTACGCATTACAAAAATTGATGTAGTAAAAATCGTTCTGAAAAATATTAGTAAATTGCTCTTTGGAAAATATGGTGGCCCTTAAAAGGACCGTTGGTTGTTAAAATATAAGAAAATCATCTTCTTTTTTTACTGCTTTTTAGCTCCAGCAGTCGCGGGTTTTTTCGGAGCTGAAACCTTAGCTGCCTTGGTGGCTAGTCTCGCCTTGGCGGGTTTAGCTGCCTTGGGCTTGGCGACTTTAGCTGCCTTGGGCTTGGCGACTTTTACTGCTACCTTTGCTTTTTTGGCAGGAGGAAGTGCAACCGCAGCCACTGGGACTTTCTTCACTTTTGGTGGGGCAACTTTAGGCTTGGCTGCTTTGGGTGATGAAGGTTTGGCAACTTTAACCTTGTCCGCGGATTTCTTGATGGAGGCTGCAATCTTTTTGGGAGATTTGGGTTTTCCTGCTGCTTTCTTTGCAGCAGCAGTGGGTTTCTTGGCCTTTACGGGTTTTTCTTTCTTCACCCGGGGTTTCTTCACACCCTCCGCTTTGGGTTTCTTGGCCAATTTGAAGGAGCCCTGAGCACCCTTCCCCTTCGTCTGGAGGAGGACCCCCTTCTCCACGGCACTCTTGAGATATTTCCGGAGGAACGGGGCGAGTCTCTCCACGTCCAATTTGTGCACATCCGCAATGTACTTCTTGATGGCACGGAGGGATGAGCCACCCCGCTCGTTCAACTTCCCCACAGCCTCGTTCACAAGGGCAGCAGTTGGTGGATGTGGCGGAGTTTTCTTGTCACCGGGCTTGGGCTTCGGGCCACGCTTTCCTTTCGGAGCATCCGCGGATTTTTTCGGAGTCTTGGATTTCTTGGGACTCGCTGATGGAGGAGCTGCGGCAGCAGGGGCCTCCGGAGCGGGAGTTGTTTCGTCGGCAGTATCAGCCATTGTTGGAAGTCGAATAAATTTCTGAAATGATCTGTGTGTGTGTGTGTGTGATGGTCTTGAAAGACAAAAATTGAATGAGGGTTGAAGAGAGACGCTCCAGGGTTTTAATGCGAGTTCCTTTCCCATGCGGACGTAAAAGGAAGAGGAAAACTACCCCTATATGGCTGTGCATGGATTGGGATGGTGGAGTTCTTTAAATTTCATAGGGTTGGGTGGTGGTGGTGGTGGTGGTGCAATGACTTCTGGCTTTTTGATGTTTATTATTAAACATTATAGAACTGCAATCCAAGGGTTGGTTTGGCTTAGGGTGACATTTTTCTCACCTACTTTCTATAGGAATTCTCCCATTGGCTGATCTCGATCCCGCTGAATGCTAAATGGACCTTTTGTTAACAATTGACTTTTATCTGAATTTTTTTTAGTAAGCGTCCCCTGGTCCTGGTTCCTGGTTCGGTTCTCGATCCTCCCCGGACCGGACTCTGGGTCTGGACCATTGATGAAAATTTTTCATAATTTACTTTTGTGTGTATTCCGAATTAAAAGTAGAAACATCTGCCTATATGCTATGCAGCTATGCTTTGAGCTGTGATTTATTATTTGATGCTGCAAATATCTGTAAGTACTTACGTACGTACGCTTTTCAAGTCGTATTCTACGACTGTGTTTTTTTATTCAGTAATGATTACGTGACAGTAATACAAGTATTAAATTCAATAGGAAATAAATAAGCAGATGTCAATAACCGTGTGTTATATCGTCTGTGAAGAACCAAAATGACCCATATATCCAATTTAAGCTAGAGTCGAAACGTGCTATGTCATAAAAAGAAAGTGAGAAACATATGCGTAAAATGATAATTAAGAGTTTTTGAAAAGAGTGGAATGTTCTATTTACATGTTTTTGAAAAGTGCAAATTGTTCTATTTAAATGCTTTTTTTAATGAGCTAAAGGTTGTATTTTCATGTTTCTGAAAATTCCAGAATGTTGTATTTACATGTTTTTGAAAAATGCAAAATGTTCTATTTAAGTAAATGCTCTCAAGACATGTTTTTTTATTTTTGTAGATAGCTGATATTTGGTTTAGCTAAAAATGGATATGGGTCATTTTGGTTCTTCACACACGATGATATAACATGGAATCAGAGACAGTTATTCGGGCCGTTTCCAAGTGTAAATAAAATTCTATAATTACCTAGGTACATATGGATTTTTGACACTATACTATGTATGCTGTATAGCCCTTAATGAGTTCATATATATTTACTATTGTTTAGGTATGTACATATAGTGTATCGTTAGCTGGAAACTAAATTGTACCTAATTCGGTTTCGGTGGTAATTTTGAATTTCTGAAATTAATTTTTCCGAAAAATAATTCTTTCTACGACAAATAAGTAGAATTACCTATCTAGCTACCTACCTACATGATTTTAATTCATTCATTGCATAGCTTAAAATGTGTGCGTTTTTCATTGCTCTGAGGAAAATGTGTTGGCCCTTAAAAGGGCCGTTGGTTGGTAAAGGTGAGTACAGTCAATTAGCTTAAGCACGTTCTCCCCGGATACGTCTGGCCAACTGGATGTCCTTTGGCATGATGGTGACACGCTTGGCGTGGATGGCGCACAAGTTGGTGTCTTCGAAAAGACCGACCAAGTAGGCCTCTGAGGCTTCCTGGAGAGCCATGACAGCAGAGCTCTGGAACCGCAAGTCGGTCTTGAAATCCTGAGCGATTTCTCGGACGAGACGCTGGAACGGGAGTTTTCGGATGAGGAGCTCAGTGCTTTTCTGGTAGCGACGGATTTCTCGGAGGGCAACGGTACCGGGACGGTAACGATGGGGCTTCTTCACACCTCCGGTGGCTGGGGCACTCTTACGAGCAGCCTTCGTGGCCAGTTGTTTCCGGGGAGCCTTTCCTCCGGTGGACTTACGGGCAGTTTGCTTGGTACGAGCCATGGTAGATGGTTAGTAGTAGTAGTAGTAGTAGTAGTAGAGTGTTGAGAAGATTCCAAGTTGTTCTTTGTAAGAGAACTAAAAGTGGAAAGATGGGAGTTGAGGAGTGTGAGCTCTCTTTTATGTGGGCCCAAGGAGTAAGTTGTGTGCGGAGGGATGAATGGACGAAGACGAGGGAAACGGAGGGGGTGAACTGTACATTCTTTAATTGCTGTGTTGCGTTGGGGTTGGAGTTAGGGGTTGTTGTTTTCACGAAACGCATCCAGTCTGACGCATTTTCCCAGCCTTCGCATAATCTCCAGCTGCCCTTTTTTTTGTGAAGGTTCGCTCACTGTGTTCTTTTCTTTTCACTGGAACTGGACAAAGAACAAAATATTTTTAGCGCTCTTAAATATTACTCTGGGAATTGGGGTATGACTATAATATACTTCAATATTAAATCTATAGGTTCTCGTATATGGAGTATAGGTATAGATATGAATGCATTTTTAATACCTCTTTCTTAAAACCAGAGTTCAATGTATGAACAGCTGATAAGTAAACAGCTGATGTTATTAAAGTACTAAAATAATTTACGGATTTAATACACCTACCTACATGGAATTCAGACAGTGCGGAATGCAATACTTATTCTTTTTTAGCTTGTTGGTGTTGGTACATTTTATGTCGCATTTATACGCAGGTATGTAATAAAATGCTTTAATAAAATGCAGTAAAATTATAATAATTATTTAATAGAAACCGTATTTTTTACTCCATACTCGATCAAATCAAATAAATTGGAAAAACTCAATTTAAGAGAATTTCTGGGAAATTGAAAGAGAGAAAATAATATAGTAATAATATAGTATACTAAAAAAATTAATTTTTGTGTGTAATAATTGAAGGCTGTGGCTTAAAATTAAAATATGGAGGTTGTACCATTTTAATGGACAACTTCAAAATGCTGTAATACCGTGTATGAATTTAATGAAGAATATTATATAGCCCATACCCAATTTTTCTAGAAAGCAAAATGAAGCTATGTATGTAAAAAACACTGAACGACGTACACGTACTTAATGCGTGAAATATTATGTAATTTATTACGAGTTTTGAAATTTTATTCCAAATGCTTCATTTCCATGGGTTTGAAAAGTGCGAAATATTCTAACTACCTATGGTTTTTAAAAAGTGCAAAATATTTTATTTACGCGTTTTTGAAAAGTGCAAAATATTTTATTTACGCGTTTTTGAAAAGTGCAAAATATTTTATTTACGCGTTTTTGAAAAGTGCAAAATATTTTATTTACGTGTTTTTGAAAAGGGTAAAATATTTTATTTCAGTGTTTTTGAAAAGTGCATAATATTCTATTCACACGTTTTCAATTTCAAAATAGTACAAAATATTCTGTTGGCATGTTTTTAGAGTCTAGATATTCTTTTTTGTTTGTACACAGCTCAAAACGGATACATGCCAGTTTGAGTCTTGGCTGGCTATATGTTCCTTGATGTATGTACAGGTTGGGCCACTCTTGTTTTTGCACATTTCTAAACTGTTTATAAAATCCAAACTTATTATTATCCTCATACAACATGTAATATGCCAAAGGAAAGAAAATTCTTGGGAGATTTGTTTCGTACCTCAGCCACTTAATTCTGCTTAAAGAAAACGGACAAAATGAGATAACTAATGAAAAGCTGGTTTTTCAAAACTTTTTTCGGTCTAAAAAGCCACCAGATGATCAGGACCAGATGACCAGAAGAATGGAAGCATATACGTAATTATCTTTATCGTTCAACTTTAGGCATTGTAACTTGTAAGTCATACAAAAACGGGTTCATTTAGGGGCAAGGTGATACACCTAATTATTATGCTGTTTCAGTTTCATATAATTAATGAACTTACCTACCTACGCACATACCCATTTTAGGTCATTCTATAATATAATTATCTAATATAAATATCAAATCTTTGCTTCAATTTGCGCTGCTTTGCCTCGTGAATTCACATGTTCTATTTACATGCCTTTTAAAAAGCACAAATGTTCTATTTACATGTTTTTTAAAAGTGTAAAATGTTCTATTTACATGCCTTTTGAAAAGCGCAAAATGTTCTATTTACATGTTTTTTAAAAGTGTAAAATGTTCTATTTACATGCCTTTTAAAAAGCACAAATGTTCTATTTACATGTTTTTTAAAAGTGTAAAATGTTCTATTTACATGCCTTTTGAAAAGCGCAAAATGTTCTATTTACATGTTTTTTAAAAGTGTAAAATGTTCTATTTACATGTTTTTGAAAAGTGTAAAATGTTCTATTTAAGTGTTTTTAAAAAGTGTGAAATGTTCCATTTACATATTTTTGAAAATTGCTTAATGTTCTATTTAAATGCATACAAGACATATTTCAGTATTTTTGTAGATAGTAGATATTGTTTTTAGCTAAAAATGGATATAGGGGTCATTTTGGTTCTTTACAGACGATTTGTCAGTTTTCTAAAATAATATAGGTACCTAGGTAAGTTTTTGAATTCAGCATTCTTAACTAAATAGTAAGTCTAGTTAAACATAGCCGAATACATATTATACTCGTTTTCTTTTTTATAAAATTTAAAATCAATTTTTCTTATAGTATTTAACATGTGGGCATTCGAAAAATAATGTAAAGAAGCCATACAGTTGGATGTGTTTTTAAAAATTCGCAATGTTAAATTAATGCCGTCAAAAAAGTTGATTTTACAATTTTGAGATTTCATAATTTTTCAATGTTTTTTGTTAACTAAAAGCCATCATAATATGTGTATCATAGGTGTAACACGACCAACTTAGTGAAGCATGCAGAATTCGAATTTCTACTTCTATCTTGTTTGAAAATTTAAAAATCACGCCAAAAATATATTTTTTTGTGACGTGTATGAATATAAAAAGGCACTGCCTATTTAAGTAACGTAATATAACTATTGTTTATTACAAAATGAAATTAAGTCAGCTCTCTGGAAAATATGGTGGCCCTTAGAAGGGCCGTTGGTTGTTATGGGTAGTAGAAACGAGGTCATTTATTTGGAGGAAGTGTACTTGGTGACAGCCTTGGTCCCTTCGGACACGGCGTGCTTGGCAAGTTCCCCGGGCAACAGGAGCCGAACAGCAGTCTGGATCTCCCGGGAAGTGATGGTGCTCTTCTTGTTGTAGTGACCGAGACGGGCGGACTCGGAGGCAATCCGCTCGAAGATGTCGTTCACGAAGGAGTTCATGATGGACATGGCCTTTGAGGAGACGCCGGTGTCGGGATGGACCTGTTTCAACACCTTGTAGATGTAGATTGCGTAGGATTCCTTCCTCTTCTTCCTCCGCTTCTTGTCTCCCTTGTTGATGTTCTTCGAGGCTTTGCCTGCCTTCTTCGCAGCCTTTCCACTCGTCTTGGGGGGCATGGTGAGAGAATTAGAATGAATTGGTATCTGTGAGCTTTCAAACAAAATGAATTGAATGAAACAGAGTGGACCAAATACGAGCAGATGAGATCTTTAAAAGGGGTGCAAGTCGAGTAACTTTTGAAACTTGGAGTAGAGGCTAAGGGCACGGTATGATTTTTTTGTAGGATGGGCGAAGGGATGGAATGCTATGGGCCAGGTGTGACTTTTGAAGGGGCTGAATGTATTACGTGTAAAGGGGCTGTATTGTGTTCTGAAGCGAATACTTTGTATATCGTCTTTGAAGAACCAAAATGCCCCATATCCAGTTTTAGCTAAAAACAATATCAACTATCCACAATAGAAAATTAAAATTGCATGATTCTGGACGCTTATTTTATTTATAATTGTTGATTACAGACACAGAATATAGGTCCATTATTAACTTAACTATTGTATTACTTAACGATATATCCTATACTAGCAAGGTAGCAGTTTATTTGTACTGTTAACAGATTCTGTGCGTCCTTCATATGTGCACTTACACTTCAAACACGTTTTTATCACTTCCTACTAAAAGAATTCCTACTACTAAGGATTCCTACTACTAAAATTAACACCAAGCCGAAACTATTAGCAGTGGCCGAGGATCAAAACCAGGACTGATACTGTAAATTTCGTTACAGTGTGCAGTCCTAATCGCTCACCCAAGCTCGCCTGCTTAATCAATCATATATGATCCATTGTGAACCTCCGAGTGGTAGATGTTATGGATAATCCTATTTCCTGTGTTATCCAGTCTTCCGTATAGAGATATTTTTGCTTCTGATCTTATTGCTGCAAGATTTCGCATCGCGTTGTCTTCAAACATTTTCGTGGCACTATCCCGTCTGGAGTACCCACAAATTATTCTAAATGCATCATTGTATGCTACATTTATCTTCTTCCATTCACATTTTTTCAACCACCACAGACTCGAGCAATATATTGTGGACAGGTACGTTCTGAATAGGTACACCTTGATAGACTTGGAGCAAGTACCAAATTTTACCTTCAGCATGTTAGCTCTCTTATACAAGACTCCAACTTTCTGACAGATTTCCTTTTCATCACTCAGGACATCCGATCCGTACAATCTTCGTTTCTGTATTTCATAGCCTAGATATCGATTATAAATAGCCCATTTTGTGCGTTTAAAATACATGTAGATGGGACATTTTGTACTTTTCAGAAACATGTAAATATGACATTTTACGTTTTTCAAAAACTCCTAATTAACATTTGATGCATGTTTCTCATTGTGTTTTTATGACATAGCTCATTTTGATTGTAGCTTAAATTGGATATGGATCATTTTGGTTCTTCACAGACGATAGACGATACTGATTTAGTTCGGGTTGGTTTTGCTTTTGGCTTTAGCTTTGGGTTTGAGTGCAATATGCAGAACGAAAAATGGACAAGATATAACGTTAGCTCAATATTTAATTCATTCAACAATAAGGCCCGACTATATTATAGTAAATCTACATTTTCATAAATTTGTACTTATATTACAGTAAAAATTGTTTTAAGAAATTTTTTATTGAAACGACTACGAAATATTTCGTGACATTTTAAAGATCGTAGGAGGAATAAGAGAATACAAATTGCAGTCCATTTGACTGATGATAAACAAAATACTCAGCAATGTTAAGACATACATTTCAAGCTTAGCTCAATTAAAAATACAAATCAAAAATAGTCATAGGTTCGTCGCTAGTCATTGAAGGCAGGAATACAAAAAAGTTGGAAAAAGTTGGAGCACGGAGACGGACACACAGTAACTATGGTTTCTTTACACATCCCGCAAACAACACAGAGTTTGAGGCAACATCCACGATTTGAAATAGAAATGGATGATCTGCTTTAAACTTAATCGACCGTGGCGGTGGTCCCCCCCCCAGCATCATCATTCCTAAATCATCAATAAATATTATTCTCAAAGCTCCTATAATAAGTTCTAATCCATTTAGGTAATACTTTCAATTTTTACTATACAATAATAATTTTAATTCTCTAGTAGTTAGAACAGACAAATTAACGTAAAGGAAAAACCACTATAAATGCGGACAAATTTAAAATATTTGCTTGGCCATCCACCTATATTTCCAATGTTAAAATTATCCAGTTATAAAAGAACCGCTATAATGGATTATCCGGTTAAAACTACCAGATTTTTTAACATTTTTGAAATTTTAGGTCACTTATAATAGGACATTTTTCAACAACAAAAAAGATAAAAATAATCTCCATAACTGAAGCTTAGGTGTGCGACAAAATGAAAATAAATCTACACAAACTGCATTAACTGAATTTTTTGAACAATCTATTAATTAACTGTTCACGGACAACATTGTAAAAAATATCTTACTCTTTTACTCAGAATAAAATCTTCAATTTTTAAATGATGACTCAAGTCCGCTTAAAAGGGAAATCCCTTGAACGGTAAAAAGGGAATCTGGATTTAAGGGACAGATTTGGTTTGGTCGGTCCTGCGGAGCCCCTTTTAAGTGCATTGGTCTGTACATTAATTTTTAGTATAATTGAACTAAAATTCAAATGCCCACCTGTCCCTGCTCCTGCTTCCGTTCCTTTTTCATTCACTTCAATAACTGCTTTTTGAATCACCTCTGAAACGAAGAGTGGGTCTGCAGTCGGGAATTTTTGAATCCCACTGAAGTCCGCATTTTTGTCAAACATCGAACTCAACCCAATCTGTACCATGAATTGTGAGTTGAATAATTACAAAATGTGCTTTTTTTTGTACACAATAATGGAGTTAAGAATTACTTATGCTGCTGAAATGATTTTTTAGGCTGATTCTTAATCTTTGTACCTTTTTCAGAGGCTCCACGAGTTCCAACGTTGACTCTATTTTGAACCGGGGCAGAGAAACATCGACCCTGCCATGTTCCATGTTTTCCAGAATTTTAAGCGGAGTTAAATCTTTCAATCCATCCTCGAGTTGTTTCAGACCAGCACGTTTATTCGGCAGGTAGATTATCATGCTGAGTCTCCCACCCTAAATATTTTGTAATGGCACAATTATTACAAACAAAAAATTAAACAGTTATAACAGTATCTAGTGAAATAGGAGACAAATTGTGTATGTTTCAAAATTCGAAAACCTTGTATGGAAGAGCCAGGGCAGACGCATCCAAATTCGGGTCCTTAACATGACGCAACCTTGCGTTCCACTGATTCATCATGTCCACCTCGACAATGTCATGAGGAGTTGTGTAAAAATTAGCCTTTTTCGTGTCCCACAGACTGAACTCGTCTTCCCACTCACCTTTAAAGTAGATACCATTCACGAGGACCATCCCTGTGTCCGCATTTAAGAAACCTGTATGGAGCATAATTCAAATACACTTTTTTTATAAATGGGACGAAAATTTTAGGACTACGCGCTAAGTACAGGGTGCTAATGAATTAAAAATTCATTTTCTGGTCAATTAAATACATATCGTCTATGAAGAACCAAAATGACCCATATCCATTTTTACCTAAAAACAATATCCACTATCTACACAAATATTGCGAAACATGTGTTGAAAGCATGTAAATAGAATATTTTACACTTTTCAAAAACAAGTGAATAAAAATGTAAATTTAGAACATTTTTGAACTTTTCAAAAACATGTAAATAGAACATTTTGAACTTTTTAAAAACATGTAATTAGAATATTTTGACCTTTTTAAAATATTTAAATAGAACATTTTGAACTTTTCAAAAACATGCAAATAGAACGTTTTGAGCTTTTCAAAAACATGTAAATAGAACATTTTGAACTTTCAAAAACATGTAAATAGAATATTTTGACCTTTTTAAAAAACTGTAAATAGAACATTTTACACTTTTCAAAACATATAAATAAAACATTTTACACTTTTAAAAAACTCCTAATTAAAATTTTACCCATGTTTCTCATTTTGTACATAGCTCATTTTGATTGTAGCTTAAATTGGATATGGGTCATTTTGGTTCTTCACTGACGATATGGCGCCCGTTTAGTTACCATTAGCAAATTTATACTTTCAAAAATCGCACTTAGCGAGTCAAATTGCCCATTGGCATCATCTTCCTAAGCAAATCTAGTTTTTTTCACATGCTCTTTTCAAAATAAAATATATACAGCCGATTTGGCGTGATCACTTCAAAACCTTCCCTCGTAAGCCAATAATAATAAAACTTGGCCCTGCTAATGTCTCTTACATTTGAGTAATAGTGTGAGTCGCAGTACTTACGTGGATTAACTAAATCCTGGATTTTATCTTTCGTCGCTGCTTGAACCCATCCATTAATTGTTTTTGCAGCATCAGTATTTTTTGCAAAATCAATTGGTTCTACTTCTGCACCGAAAGATTTTTTGACAGCCCCAAGATACTCTTCCTTCAGCTCAATGCCTGTGTTGCAGTACAACTTGTTGGCAATGCAAAGAGTGACCCCGTCATTAGTTTCCTGTGGAGAATAGAGAAAGTGCTCTGTCAAAAATATCAACTGATTTAAATGCAGATGAATTATGTGTAAAAACAAGGGCTGCAACCCTTGTTTAATGGCAGCCCTTACAGCAAAACATGGCAGTTTCAATTTGAAAAAGCTGCGTAACATTCTTATTAATGATCAATTTCAGTTAAAAAAACAAAAATTCTAATTTTTGAATTTCCCGCCAAAACTTTAAATATTGTACTATAGCACATTGTGCTATAACTAGTAATAAGAAACTAAAATAAAATACATTCAAGGAGCGCAGGAGTTGAGAATATCCTTTGACGAGCGTTTCATCCTTAGACGGGAAATGAAATAACTTCGCAATCTCTTTGGCTGTCTTCCCACGGGCACCGACTTTTGCCATTGCCACAACAGTGCTCACACTGAGCGGTGAGAAAATCAAATTTTCCGGATTCTCCTTTATTAAATGCTAAAGGAAACAAGAAGAGAAGAAGGAATTTTTTAAGTATTTGTTAGCATAAAACCTGTCTCTTGTTGCATGTGGGCTGGCATATCCATAAGACTTGGGTTATTTTTCACGGTATGCTCATTGAATAAAATAAATAATATTGGAATGCACGACCTAATTGGGGAATTTGCATGTTAAAAGGCAAGTAGTTAGTTATTCTGTTTTTGGAGTACAGAGAGTAAAGAGAATATAATACACAATTTTTCACGTAAATAAACATGATTACCGTTTGCAAGGATGCGGAAAATAATGAGTTCGCCGCCACGACAGCATCAACTTCAGTTTTGTGCAAAGCGTTTGCCATCTTTAATCTAGACCTAGACTCAGTCCAATTTAATTCCAAATTTTCTGGATCATTCGAATCATCACTGTCATAATTGTACGCCGGACTCTACAGACAGAATAGAAGGCCAAAATAAAAAAAAAGGCATTTTTTTAGCATAATAAGTCTATTCGGGGCTGCGGCTTCCATAAGATTTGGATTATTTTTTCATGGTTTGCTAAACGAATAATGTTACAATTCAAGTTGCATAATGTTGAATTGTAATATTTTTTTTTAGATAGAAGAAGGGGAGGCGGGACTTAGCACATGGTCTATGAAGATCCAAAATGACACATATCCAAATCCAACTTACGCTGGAATTAGAATGAAACCACTTAATAAAAAATACTAAATTTTATTAGATGCCTACAATGTTAATTTTTAATTTTTTAAATGTTAAATGTTGCGTTTACACGCTTTTCAAAAGTGTAAAATGTTCTAATTACACTTTTTTGAAAAGTGTTAAATGTTCTAATTACACTTTTATGAAAAGTGTAAAATGTTCTAATTACACTTTTTTGAAAAGTGTCAAATGTTCTAATTACACTTTTATGAAAAGTGTAAAATGTTCTAATTACACTTTTTTGAAAAGTGTCAAATGTTCTAATTACACGTTTTTGAAAAGTGTCAAATGTTCTCATTACACGTTTTTGAAAAGTGACAAATTAGACGTTTTATTGAAATTGTGAAATGTTCTAATTGCGTATTTTTTTAAATTTCAATATATTCTACAATTAAATAGATCTGAAAATTTTAATATGTTCTATTTACATGCCTTAAGGATTAAGGATTAGTACATGATATTCATAAAAATATATTTTTGTTTGTATAGGTAGTACATTTCTTATTTAGTTAAAAATGGATATGGGTCATTTCACATTTTTTGGTTCTTCACAGGCGATATGTAAAAATGCAAGTAGCTATTCTGTCAGAAAATATAATACACAATTTTTGCACTTAAAGAGCAGTAAATATAATTACCTTGGGAGGCGGCTTTTGCAAGGAAGCTGAAAATAACGGATCTGCATTTTTTCTTTTTCTTAAGTCTCTTGCCATCTTCAAACTTGTCTCGTCTACACACTGGACACACTATTGCAAATTATCCTGAACTGGATCCCTGTATACTTTAGGAAAAATGGTATTAACTACTTGATGTGTAATTAGGGTATATTATATTATATCGTCTATTCTATATGGCTTTAATTCGATGTAACTGGAATTCAAGGTGTGACGTGTGGACGTGTGGCTAACTAAACTTTAAAGTTAAGGCCAACTTTTTATGTAATTTAGAAACTTATCCAATGCTACCTTATGACCTACAAATGAAGTAGAAAACTAGGTCTGAACTAGGACTGAAAAGATACCTCTCAAAAACTATGCTAAATTATTGTCAAAATTTACAAAAAACATAAGACAGTTTTGACCGTAGATCTTTCCTTCCGAATCCGAATCCGAAAATCTGACTAAAGTGTGTAATAATTATTAGAAGCTTCGCTTTCGCTGGTGAAAAAGAAAATGTCACCCAACCAAGCGTGCTAGCCGTTTTCCCATTAATGACAATTGAGAATTAAAGCGGGCGTGTTTTTGATGGTCAGAGTCGTTGATTGGCCAGCTTCAAAAGGAGAGAGAGAAATTTTGGCAAATTTTTTTAAACATTACCATAAGTACCCACAGGAAGGATTTATCGTCTTTGCTTTAAAAAAAACCATGAGAAATTTGGGGGAGGGGGTTCTCGCTCCCCCATCCTTTAGCATCTGCGTACATACTGATACTGAGAACGTTCTAGTTGCTTTGACGGTTCTGATGATCAGCAGAATCTGATCCCACTCCCAGACTCCCACTCAAAGGCCATCCAATATATTACGTTTCAAGTTTTTGTGCAAACTTACTCCCCTCCCCCCCCCCCCTCAGAGTTTTAACTCTTTTACGGTACTTAAATTGAGAGCTTACCCCCTCCCGCCCCCCTGCAAAATCAAACGTAATATATGTCGATATTTTTTTTGAATGAGGATTTTTGTAGCGTTTTCTCTGCACGTGGCTAGAATTGGATTACTTACTGAGGTAAAACCGACAACGTAAAGTGGAGAGTTGTATTAATAATGTAATTACCCGCTTCACACTTTATATTATCACCCAGCATAATTGTTTAATCAAATTAAAAATACTAACGTAATACTAACAAATTAACAAAATACTACTATGTCTCCAAGAGTGTACCAGGATTCAGGATTCAGTTCAGCATATTACTATTACATTGTGATTTTATAGAGATAAGTTGCAGCTCTCCTGTCGTGTTTCTGACTTGAGAGGAATTCGGATTCGGAATTTCAAATCGACTGATTGAAGATTAAAGGTGGGAAGCGGGTTTGCGGAATGCGGAGGCAAATTCATTATTTTCTGCATCCTTGAAAGCGGAAATCATTTTTATTGTTATTTGCGTCCAAAAATTGTGTATTATATTTTCATTCGCATCTTATCGTATATTCATTCCCCTTATCCAAAATAATAAAATCGACATTTTTACGTCGGGTTACATTGCTGACTGATTTGTTCCAAAATACTCCAATCCTACTTATGACCTACAAATAAAGTAGAAAACTAGGTCTTAAAAAAGACTGAAAAGGTACCTCTCAAAAGCTTTGCTAAATTATTGTCAAAATTTACAAAAAAAAATAAGACAGTTTTGAACATGGATATGTTTGGTTCCGAATCCGAATCTGACTAAAAAGCAGTTTCGCTTTCGCTGGTGAAAAGGAAAATGTCGCCCAAGCGAACTAGCTTTGCAATGAGAATTGAAGCGTGCGTACATTCCCATCTAAAAAATACCGAAATGATAATTTTTATCCTCAGGGGCCCCCAATATTTTGCAACTTCAAAAAACAAAAGATAAAGCGCAAATATCTCGAAAACAAGAATTGCACCCTCGCCCAAATTTTCTGTACACGTAGCTTAACACTAGTACTACATACTAGCATGCTCACACTCCCCGATTAATTCATGTAACTTCCTCAAATTCCACATTACGCATATCTCGCATACTAACTTAAAATTTTGCTAAATTAATACCAATAATTAAATTTCTTGCCTTTGCTAACATTTAACGTGTTCGGCCATGGCCAGTGCCAGCTCAAACACTCACCATTGCTATGTACTATGTAAAACGGAATGATCCAGAAGAAAATTTTCCCATTACACATTTAAAGTCAAGCCGAACTTCGAAAAGTATACGGTTGGGGGTTGGACATAAATGGCGCAACCCGCATGAAAGTGGGTAGCTTGACACCCGTGTGGTGTCAAATGGTCACCCGGTGGGTCCAAATAGTTGGTAAATTTGGTTGAAGCCATTTGTTGCAGTTTGAAGGCGAATGGAACCAGAACAAGCAGCGAGGTTTTTTTTCACGCTGATTCGGTGGGGACCGGGACAGTGACCAGTCTTCTGGTGACGGTAGACGTAGACGTGCGAGACTCGCTGATATTTCAGTGTCTGCCTGCCCCCGAAAAATCTCATTCTGCCTTTTGATCCAATCAGCTTAGCGCGGCATACTGTATTTTTTTGAATGTTTTCAAGTTGCTTGCATAAAGTTGCAGTAGGTAAAAATTAATTAGAATTCGAGTGAAATTTGAAATGAAGTAGAGGCGAATTTATACGTGATAATGATAATACTGAACATTGTGAACTGCAGTGGCACAAGGGCAAGGGCCGAGTACAGTCGGTCAATCAGAAGTAGGTACTACATACCTATATGAAATGTTGGAATTGGAATCAGGGAGTGTAATGGCACGTTGTTAACCACTACATTAATACCCGGGTCCTGGTCCGGTGCCGGTTAACGCTTAAATTGGAGTACAGGTTAAGGGCTCCGTATGTTTTTTTGTAGGACGGGCGAAGGGATGGAATGCTATGGGGCCCGGTGTGACTTTGGTGTGACTTTGGAAGGGGCTGAATGTATTTACCTACGTGTAAAGGGGCTATATTGTGTTCTGAAGCGAATACTTTGTATATCGTCTTTGAAAAACCACAATGCCCCATATCCATTTTTAGCTAACAACAATATCAATTATCTACAATAGAAAATTAAAATTGCATGATTCTGGGAGCTTATAAATAGCATATTTTGTACGTTTAAAATACATACATGTAAATAGGACATTTTGTACTTTATATAAATATGTAAATAGGACATTTTGTACTTTACAGAAATATGTAAATAGGACATTTTGTACTTTACAGAAACATGTAAATAGGACATTTTGCACTTTACAGAAACATGTAAATAGGACATTTTGTACTTTACAGAAACATGTAAATAGAACATTATACACTTTTCAGAAACATGTAAATATGACATTTTATGTTTTTCAATAACCCCTAGTTAAGACTTTACGAATGTTTTTAATTTTGTTTTTATGACATAGCTAATTTTGATTGTAGCTTAAATTGGATATGGGTCATTTTGGTTCTTCGTTCTTCACAGACGAGACTATATTTTAGTAAATCTACATTTACATAAATTCGTACTTATATTACAGTAAACATTGTGTTAGGAAATTTATTTTATTCAAACGACTACGAAATATTCATGAGATTTTAAAGTTCGTGGCAGCACTAATGTAATAAAAATTGCAGTGCAATTTACGGAATGACAAACAAAATGCTCGGCAATGTTAAGACGTACACAATTTTTATAAGCTATAAAAATGAGATTGTGAACAAAAGAAATAAAACAATGTTACCTAAAATCATTCCACATTGGTGGCTATAGCCAAGAGAGAAAAACTTTATTAAATCACTGTTGCACAGTAATTGCAATGTGCTTACAGTTCAGTATACAGAACAACATTTTCTTAATTAAAATTAACACATTTTTATAAAACAAATTATATCACGATTTTTCAAGTGTGTATAAATGGTGATTATAAATCTTAATTGGTCCTCTAAGAGCAAGCATATTAAAATATTATCCACTATTTTTGACGGTATACCAAAAGATGTAGCCCACGTCTTAAAAAACAGAGTGAGCAGTGACGAGAGCATTACTCGGATTTACTGAATACAAAAATACTTCAAATAATTAAGTAATGATGGTAATGATAATAGCCATAATAATAAAAAAAATTATTTAAACTACACAGTACATATTATAAGTTTCAAGTTCATTTTAAAATACAAATCAAAAATAGTCATATGTTCGTGTGTTCGTCGTTAGAATTGCAGGCAGGAAGAACAGGTGGAAAAAGTTGGAGGGACTGAGACGGACACACATCCTACGGTTTCTTGACACATCCCGCAAACAACACAGAGTTTGAGGCAACATCCACGATTTGAAATAGAAATGGATGATCTGCTTTAAACTTAATCGACCGTGGCGGTGCCCCCCCCCCCAGCATCATCATTCCTAAATCATCAATAAATTTTATTCTCACAGCTCCTATAATAAATTCTAATTCATAGTTACAAGTATGTATATTATGTAATGCATATTATAATGCCAGCCACCTATATTTCCAATGTTAAAATTATACAGTTATACGGGAACCGCTATAAGCGATCCAGTCAAAAGTACCAGATTTTCTACCATTTTTGAAATTTTAGGTCACTTATAATAGGGGATTTTTCAACAACAAAAAATGATAAAAATAATCTCCATACCTAAAGCTTAAGTGTCGACAAAATCAAAATAAATCCACACAAACTGCATTAACTGACTTTTTTGAACAATCTATTAATTAACTGTTCACGGACAACATTGTAAAAAATATCTTACTCTTTTATTAAGAATGAAATCTTCAATTTTTAAATGATAACGTAAGTCCGGTTAAAAGGGAATCCGGAATAAAGGGATAGATTTTATTTGGTCAGTCCTGCGGAGCCCCTTTTAAAAAATGAATTTGTCTCTATTAATTTAGCCTAATTGGACTAAAATTCAACTGCATACCTGTGGCTGCTGCTGCTTCAGTTCCTCTTTCATTCACTTCAATGAATGCTTTTTGAACGATGTTTGAAACGTGGAGTGGATCTTCATGGGGGAATTTTGGAATCCCACTGAAGTCAGCATTAGTTGCAAACATCGAACGCAGCCCAAGCTGTTTCATGAATTTTCAGTTAATTATTTCAAAATGTGCTTTTTTGTACACATTAATGGAATTAAGAGAATGAACCTGTGTTAAGAATTATTTAACTGTGCTGAAATGATTTTTTCGGCTAATCCTTCATCTATGTACCTTTTTCAGAGGCTCCACGAGTTCCAACGTTGACTCTATTTTGAATCGGGGCAGAGATACATCGACTCTGCCAATTTCCATGTTTTCCAGAATTTTAAGCGGAGTTAAATCTTTTAATCCATCCTCGAGTTTTTTTAAACCAGCGCATTTATTCGGTAGATAGATTATCATGCTGAGTCTGTCATGCTAAATATTTTGTAATCACACAATTTTACAAAGTTACTAACTTAAAAAATAATATATTTAGTGAAATAGGAAATCAGCTGCGATAGTATTTTAAAATTCGAAAACCTTGTATGGAAGAGCCAGAGCACACGCATCCGAAGTCTTGTTCTTAACGTAATAACGCAACCTCGCACACAACTGATTCATCATGTCTACCTCGAGTCGAGGTCCTCGACAGTCTCTTTCGCATTTGAATAAAATTTTGCCTTTTTCGTGTCATGCGGACTGAATTCATATTTCCACTGACCTTTGAAGTACACACCGTTAACCAGGACCATTCCTGTGTCCGCATTTAACGAACCTGTACGGAGCATAATTCAAATTCGATGAACAGTTAAAGCATTTAAGCTCTGTACCGGATGACCCCAAAATTGAAATAGGAAAAAGGAAAATAATGTGATCACTTTAAGTAATAATTATTGTGTGAAGCTAATAGTAATAAATCTCGACCCTGCTAATCCCTCTTATATTTGAGTCTTGAGTAATGGCGTCAATCTCAATACTTACTTGGATCAATTAAATCCTGGATTTTGTCTTTCGTCGCTGCTTTTACCCATCCATTAAAAATTTTCTGTTTAGATGTTTGAAAAAAATGTAAATTGTTCTACTTACGTTTTTTAGTTTAAAAAAAACTTAAAGCATTTATTACATTATTACACTGGATAAAGTAATTAACAACAGTAGTTTGGATACAGCTGACAATAATCAAGGTTTTACAATGCTATAAAACAAACGAAAGGAGAATTAGAATTTAGTTAAGAAATTCCTGGTGCAACTTTCGCTTATATTTAACTTCTGTAGAATACTATTTCATATTTCATACTGTTTATATACAATTCTACTGACAGTCATATATAATATGCTCTATAAATAATTAATTTTAGCCCCATAATTTTTTACTAATAAAAAGTTTTGCAATTATCCATTCTCAGTCTCTTCCTGGCAATCTCTGATTATTAATAAGTTTAAAAAAACTGAAATGGGGCATATGCAGTCCGCTCATAGGTGTTGCAAGGCATTAATAATTGTAAGTCAAGCACGCTGAATTTGAATATAGTCTGTGAAGAACCAAAATGACCCATATCCATTTCTACCTAAAAACAAAATGCATCATCTACAAAAAATATTTAAATGTCATGAATTTGAAACCATGTAAATAGAGGAATTTGCACTTCTCAAAAACAATTAAATATAAATTATTACACTATTTTCAAAAATCATGTAAAATACATAATTGTGGACCTTTCAAAAAATGTAAATAGAACATTTTACACATTTTTTTAAGGCAAGTAAAGTCACTTTTTTGAACTTTTTGAAAAATTTAAATAGAACAATTTTCACACTTTTTAAAAGCAAGTACATACACTATTTTGCAGCTTTCAAAAACATGTAAATAAGCATTTTTTACCATTTTCAAAGAGCTAATATATAGAATATTTTTCACCTTTCAAAAACCTTGTACTAACATTTCACGTATTAAATTCTAATCAGATTCTTGAGTAAATATTTTGAAAGAGTAAGGCAATCAAGCACGCTGAATTTGAATATCTACATCTTGATTACAACGAAATCACGTGTAAATACGCTTAGGGAACACGAAGACACATTCAGGTTCACCTTAAAATAATGCAAGAATTAAAGGTAGAAGGCGAAGGGTTACTGGAAGCCGAAATAAAAAAGGTATGGATAAAAGAATTAATTAAAAAAAAATACTAACATCCAAAGGCCTGAGGAGGACTTTTCAGAAAAAGGGTTACATTCCAGGATTGGAAGCTCAGCCAATAGCGACACTGCCCCCCCCCCCCTTCTTGTTGAAGTTCATAACAATGAGGTCCATTGACTCCTCCATACAGGATTATTTTATAAATAACTTGGGTCAGAGTGGTTGGTCTTGTTCCGACTGGGTTAGTTCTGGAATATTCCTCTCTTTTTTTCATATAAAATAAAGTAAAAGTCAGATTCATTACAGTTGTCGTCTGGTCTTTAGACCAGTCGACACTCTCAAAATGTTGGACCTCAATCGGACACAAATCTTCTGCCTTCATTGATTCTTCCAGCCACTTTTATTCAATATAATTGAATATTGTATAAAGTGGCTGGAGGAGCATCCCAAATTCAAACGAATCATCTGACTGACACACGCAGGTAATTTGTTTAACTTTAACATACTAAAATCTGCCATCTATTTAATTTTTGTATGTGCAACTTGTACTGTAAAACACAGCGTATTTTTTCGATTGTCTCCGAAACTCATTCGTAATCTGATTTTTTTTTGGATTCCCTTTGGCAGAGTAAACACACGGGTTTTTCAAAATTTCCATCAGCGCGTGTGGACGACGTTCTTGACAATGTTTAAGCTGCAGCCCTTCCACTTCTGGCCTTCTAATTTTCGAATATTGATTTGATTCTAAAATCCGGGATACCAACACCATTTCAAATAAGAAGCCTACGCTTAGTTACATTATGGATTCTGGAATATCCTCTGGCCTGCTACTGCTGTCATCGTGTCTATATGTAACAACTAAATTACAATCAAAATAGCAACGAAAAGGACTGCGACTATTAGTGGCAAGTGACAATGCGTAAATCGAAAAAGAACTTGGCTGTTTTCCAACATTATTATTGCAGACGTCTTTGATAGAGAGTCGTTACACATAAATTCCAAAAAAGGGATAATTATTTATGCTTTTTTTGTCATTTATTTAAAATATTACTCACATTCAAGCGCAGCTATGAGCTCCCTAAATTTTAATTCTATTACTTTCCTTAATAAGAGAAGTGCACAAAAATATAGCCAACACTTCATCAAGCACAAGCGTATATTAGGCCAATATTTTTAAGAATTTAAAAATTGCAAAAAATAAATGCTTGACTGCGACTTCTAGTATTTCAGAACTTAATACTTTGACAATTGTAGACTTAAACTGTGTACTTACTGAAGCATGAATCGATTTAACGAGTTCAGAAGACACACGCTAAAGCTCCAACAAAGCAAAGTCTATTATCAGCTGAGCAACACAAGGACCTGAGACTACTGGCATAGTCTCAGGTCCCAGGCTCGAGTCGCTCCAGCTGGCACTCTTAGGTGGAAGCAAGAGTCTCTTAGTAATCTATCTACTTGGTGCGTGCGCCTTTCCTAAAAAAGCAAATAACAATGTTTATTAAAAAGAGACAAATCTTCCCTAAATTAACGAACTGCCGAAGGATTGAACCCGAAACAGCGACTAGAGTCCCTGAAGGAACTTAGCCACTTTACTAGCCAGTCAAGTTGAGAGTTGACCCTGTTTCTTCGTTACTTCTACAACACAAAATATTTAGAGTATGTCAAATGCAGTCTTAATTTCTGATTTAACATCTTTCCATTTTATAACTATTCAAATTCTTATCTCATGTAGCGTATTGCAGTACGCAGTCAACGCAGCGGTGACACTAAATATACCTTATATTTTGTAACTATATAATGTCATGTACTTACTAGTGCTGAATAAAATCAAAATTATCTACATGCATAATAATTATGTAACAGTATTCTTATTCTAAAGTTAAAGGGAAGAAGCATACTAATACTATGCATAGCTTGGACTAGACTCTAATGTTTTAAAATCATATTTGGTTCGTTGGTGGCTTTAATAGTAGGTAACAAGTCAGTAGCATATCGTCTGTGAAGAACCAACATGACCCATTTCCAATTGAAGCTACAATCAAAATGAGCTATGTCATAAAAAACAAAATGAAAAGCATGCTTAAAATGTTAATTAAGAGTTTTTGAAAGATGTAAAATGTTTTATTAACATGTTTTTGAAAAGTGTAAAAAGTTCTAGTTAAGTACATGTTTTTTAAAAGTACAAAATATTCTATTTACATGTTTTTGAAAAGTGCAAAATATTCTATTTAACTGCTTTCAAGACAAGTTTCAATATTTTTGTAGATAGTGGATTTTGTTTTTAGCTACAAATGGATACAGGTCATTTTGGTTCTTTACAGACGATATCTGTTTTGCAGCACAAATTAAGGTGTAAGTAAGTACTGTGTATAGTACCCATTAAGTTCACCTTTGAGTGTAATTAATCCTGTACAGGGCAGTCAATTACTCACACACACTTCTGGAATATTAAAAATACGGCTGACATCATTGAGGTGTTTAATCCGATTATCTTGATCACTTGATCCACTTGATTTGTTAGGCACATCGACTTAAATATGCACTTAAATCTGTAATAACTTTTTTCCCGCTACGCTTCAGTTTGTCCATCTGAATTCAATACTATAGTGTGCTTGTTTTTATTGATTAATTTAATTCTCAAGGGTATCTAATAAAGTGTTCCACATTGATGTTTAAGTCTGTAGGAATTTTTGATAGAAATTTAATATTATACAGAGATATATAATCTATGGCCATTGAAATGTTATTACAGAAGGAAAGACAGAAGACAGAACGTGCGAAAACGAATACCGCTGGTGTAATTATTAATTAGACAGCAACAGATTGTGCGGATGAGTCACACATTATTGAGTACCGAACCGACCAACAGATATTTATAATGCTGTCTTTAATGGTACGTACATACTAGTGTGAAATGCGCGATGAATTTAAGTAGATACATAGTTTATGCATAAAACTGAAAATCGTGTTGAGCTATTACAACGAACAGTTACTTATGACAAGAATTTGCTCCTTTGCATTTGCTACACAAGAAAAAGTAGTTTATATTTTCTTACGGTTCTTTGATTCAGGGCCGGACGAAGGAATTGCTTTTAGGCAGGAATTTGTTTCCATACAAAAACCACCATTTTGATGGTATTGATGTCTTTTTTTGGTAAAGCAAAATTTTGTATTTACATGTTTTTAGAAAAGTGCAAAATGTTCTTTTTACTTGATTCAGAAAAGTGCAAAATGTGCTATTTACATGTTTTGAGAAAAGTGGAAAATATTCTAATTGCATGTTTTTGAAAAGTGCAAAATATTTCATTTGCCTGATTTTGAAAAGTGAAATATTTTATTTGCATTTTTTTTAAAGTCAAAATATTCTATTTACATTATGTTTTTTGAAAATTCAGGCAGCAAGGGCTGCCGGCGCTGGCCGCATTATCCGGCCCTGCTTTGATTGATAAATAGGACGCCCAAAAATAATTAGATGATATAATGCTAGCTGTGCATACCATGCATTAAATAAAAAAGCTTGTGCGAGTAGACTTAATAGTTATCTATGGAACACATACTAAATTAGTTTTATTAGTTTTAAAGTCTCATAAGTAAATGAATATAGAAACTATACATCCTTAAAACAGATAACGATAAGGCAACTAAGTAAATTAAGTAAAAATACTTCGTAAGTAAAAAATGTGAGGATCTCAACGGATTAATAATTATGGTGTGGGCATGAAGAATGCAACCATACAAGCAGTTTGACACGTCCCAAAGCCAGCATTACAAGCAAGTATTGCAGCCGGAGTCCCAACCCCAGCGGTCACGGTTCCGAAGACGAACCCTGCAGCAGCATAACAAGCCACTACAACAGAAGCACAACCCGCGTAGCAGATCCCCGAAGCGGCTGGTCCTCCATCCACGCTATGCTGCCCGATGTTTGACAGTAATAAAACTCCGAGAAGTAAAAGTTGTGCCGTTCGACCCCTTTGTCCTGTCATCTTCGCAAAATTCAAAATAGTGTGTAGCTCTCAGAAGTCTCGAAATCTAAGATACAAAAACGAATAAAAGAGATATTAATTGTAAAAATATATGTAGAAGAACTAAAGTACCTACCTGATTAATGAGGTACGGAATTAATTACAAAGTGATAAGAAATCAGATTTATCAGATGTTCTATTTTGAAAAAACTATACAAAAATGACATGATATTATTTACCAAAAATAAATTACGTTCTGTCTGTCGTCCGTCCAACCTCAAGAGTTACAGGATAAGAAGGCTAGAAATGCAATTTCACGGAATGATTTCGATTTCCAACTTCGAACGTCTTCATCCCACAAGAAAGAGTGAAAATCATTCAATGATTTCCAGCGATCCCGTGTCTCCGATTTATACCAGACTAGAGATCGAGCAAAAAGTGGCATGTGACTAACGATATTAATGTCCGGTATATTATCAGAGTCGATATCTACATAATATGTAATAAACCATAACAAAATAATGTTTCTTCACCCCCACCGCTACCATCATATCAACCGAATGTAAGTGACCAAATTAATAACAAAATAATGTTTCTTCACCCCCACCGCTACCATCATATCAACCGAATGTAAGTGACCAAATTAATAAATTAGTATGCTATCATACATATAAACTGATAATTTATTATGAACAATCTTCAATAGTCGTGTCCGTTCAACTGATACAATCGAACGGAAACAGATTATGTTTCGACGATATCTTCTCAAGGTAAACCAACCTACGACCTACGATAATACACATACCAAACAGTAGATATCACCAAGTTGATTTAGCGGATGCTCCTACTTGAGTGTTATCAATTTTCCATGACTAATTGATGATAATTTGTTAACTATGACTATGACACTTGTCGTGTGTGAAGAACCAAAATGACCCATTTCCTTTTTGAGCTAAAAACAATATCCCTTGTATCGAAGTACAAAAATATTGAAACATATCTTGAGAGCATGTAAATAGAATAATTTGCACTTTTATAAAATATGTAAATAGAACATTTTACCTTTTTTCAAAAACATGTAAATAGAACATTTTACCTTTTTTCAAAAAAATGCAAATAGAACATTTTACCTTTTTTCAAAAACATGTAAATAGAACATTTTACCTTTTTTCAAAAACATGTAAATAGAACATTTTACCTTTTTTCAAAAACATGTGGTAAATAGAACATTATACACTTTTCAAAAACATGTAAATAGAATATATTACACTTTTCAAAAACTCATAATTAAAATTTTACGCATGTTTCTCATTTTGTTTTTTATGACATAGCTAATTTTGATTGTAGCTTAAACTGGATATGGGTCATTTTGGTTCTTCACAGACGATATGTGACTGTTATGTTGCCTACCGCAATCCTCCCATTTGCATTTCCAAGAAAAAGTTCTGGTAGATCACATTATGTAACCACAGTGATGGCAGATTAAAAGTGTTTGGATAAAAACCACTCCAAATAATAATTTGCACGGGAAGCTTAAAGAACAAGCTGATTAATCGGTATGAAAACTGAAAGAGGTGACGTGTTAAGAACATACTCAAAAGAGCCTTATTTTACTATCACAAGTTTATAACAGGTATAGCGATCGAAATTCGATCACTTTGGCTTTATTTACACAATCTTTGAAGATATAGTCTTTGATATCATTAAATATTATAAAGACATTCATGTACATAGACAACTTGACAATTAAATTACATAATTACTGTGGAATAGTAATAGCACTAGTACTTGTCTTGTAATAATACTTAACCTTTCAGGCTTTCTTTTTTAACCCATATATTTTAGTAAGTACAATTTGTGATATTTTTAATATTTCGAATAAATTCGTTGAAGTAATAAATAACTTTGCTTCTGTAATTAATTCCACTTAGCAGCTAGACTGGCCAAAGGTTGACAAACATCCGGATTTACAAACTTGGAAAGCTTCATTACAGGATTTAATGACGGCTGCGTCCACCCCTAAGCAAAAAATTGGACGCTCCATAGCAAGCAGTTGCCAATGCAAGGCAGCCTCCACAACAGATGAGTGAACCCCTTCCTCCGAATCCCCTGAAATATCCATCTCCCGTTCCACATCCCGCGTCCACCTTCCGTATGAAGATCAACAAAATTTCAAGTATAAAAATTATGGCAAGATCCAAAAACTTCATTATTGAACGGCAGCTCCTTGCTGATGACTGCTATATACTCCTATAGTTTTCTTTTGTTCTGATTTGAAAATACAACAAGAACATTTTAATTACTATGCGGGTAGTATTTAATCTGTACTTAATTTTATTAATTATAATTAACTTATTTAATTAGCTTCAAGAATAATTTTCGGCTGCTACACATTTTGATGATTTTTTGTATAGCAGAAATTACTTGCTTTTTCAAACAAGTAGCGTATATCTTGTTATAGTACTATTCAAATTTGGGCCTCTCACTATAGCCAGACCCGCGCACTATTGCATACCCGTGTATAGTACTGCAGACCCGCGTACTCCCATTTAATAGTGTGTTAAATAGTCCCGCGTACTACAGATCCGCGCATTATTACAGGATGTACGGTAAATAAATATTGACAGTGAAAACTCAAAATGATCCATCTTCATTTTTAGTTAAAATCAAAATGCGCAACATGTAACATAAACATAACATAAACATGTAAATAGAACATTTAGCACTTTTTAAAAACATGTAAATAGAACATTTTACACTTTTCAAAAAACATGTAAATCGAAAATTTTACACTTTTCAAAAACATGTAAATAGAACATTTTACACTTTTCAAAAAACATGTAAATAGAACATTTTGCACGTTTCAAAAACATGCAAATAGAACATTTTACGTTTTTAAAAACTCGTAATTAACATTTTACGGATGTTTCTCATTTTGTTTTTGACACAGCTCATGTTTTTGACTCAGCTCATTTTAATTCTAGCTTAAATTGTTACGATATGCTAAAATAATTACCTTAATATAAATTAGATAGGCTCTATAAATACACAGTTTGCACTGGTTGGCCGCAATAGATCTCAATGTATAGGTAAGGCGCAAGACGAGAGCTAACAATTAGGAATGAGTAAAGAGTAAATGTCTCGTCAATTTTGAAAGCGAATAATAATATACGAATACTATGTAGTACAAGCTAAGGGTTTGCTTTGTCTACTGTTTGCGAGTCCCAACTGGGATTTCACGCTGTATAGGATTTACTCACCTAGTTTACTTTTAAAAAAAAAAGATCTCAATACTGCACAGGATATATTGCGTATAGATACGTAGGTAGATATAAGTTATACTCTCACCAGTAACTGTATAATTAAGTTCCAGCACTTCAAGAATTTTTAGAAGTCAATACTAGTATTTGAATTTTGAATGTTTCTGACTTTCCAAAGTGACCACCACCACACTGAAAAACATATTACCGACTGAAAAAAATACACCAGAGAAGACACGCAAAACCAAGAAATTCCTCTCGTTCCACAACCAGCCCTATAAATCCAGAATGATCTCGAATTCAGTGGAGAAATATATCCCCATAGTTCACCGTACGCACTATGTAGAAAAGTACGACGCATTATTTTTGATGTCGTTTTACCAGCTTTTACTGTTGAGTAAGTGCACGTAACACGCACATCCACAAATCCACAATCTACAGCCATTGGGAATTACCGTTTAACATGGGGAGCTATGCTACATGCGACATGCCCATAGCAATAATTAATGCAACTCAAATTAAACTGACAAGCAATTATTGCACTTATGGTTATCAGTTGCATTTTGATTTTAAGAAACTATGGAAAGGACGCTATGCTTTAAGTAAGGAGTGAAAAATGCATTCTTAATATAAAGTAGGCACAGAAATACAGATATAATATATATTCTTTATTCTGTGAAGAACCCAAATGACCCATATTCAATTTATGCTAGATTCAAAATGAGCTATGTCATAAAAACAAAATGAGAAACATGTGTAAAACGTTAATTCTGAGTTTTTGAAAAGTGTAAAATATTCTATTTGCATGTTTTTGAAAAATGTAAATTGTTCTATTTGCATGTTTTTGAAAAATGTAAATTGTTCTATTTGCATGTTTTTGAAAAGTGCAAAATACTTTATTTATCTGTTTTGCAAAAGCACTAAATATTCAATTTAATTGTTTTGGAAAAGTGCAAAATGGTGTATTTACATGCTTTCAGGATCATGATATTTTTAAATTTTTTTGTAATTGGTCCATTTTAATTTTAGTTAAAACTGGATGTAGGTCATTTTGGTTCTTCACAAACGATATTTATTTTATTATAAGTATAGGTACCTTGATAAGTTCGAATAAGAGCCTGGGTGCATCCATAACATAACGACCCGCGTTGTATTAAAACGTGGATTTCTTCCAGTTTAAATAAAACTTTTACAATCAAGAAAATAATATGGGAATAACAAAGAGGTAATTTAATTAACTCTGCGTATAAAACAATAGAAAGAAAACTTTATTCAAAAGAATAAACTTCAAACTGACCTTCATAATAATAACTATGCCTAAGGCTATAAAAATATCATATTTTATTAACAAAAAAATTAATTCGTAACTTGACCTCCTCATGTGCTTACAATACTTCAGATATACATATATTAAAATGTGACTAAAGCGTATACACAAAAAAATCCTGTTACCAACCATCTTTAAAAAATACTCCTTCGACATAATTTCAAAGTTAGGTATATCCTTGTATCCTATAATTCATACGGACTTAAAATATAGCTTTTTTAAGTAAGGTCAGTTTCTTCGGTAAGTCATTTGTTCTCTGCCCCACTCATCACAATGATAATAATCAAAATCTGCACAACACTAAGGAGTGGGAAGTAAAGCAACTGCGGCACAGGCAGCTTGGCATTTCCCAAATGCAGCATTGCAGGCTATGATTGCAGAGGTTGCCCCGACTCCAGCAGTCACGGTCCCAAACACGGCTCCTCCAGCAGCATAGCAAGCCACCACAACGGCAGCACAACCCGCCTGGCAAACGCCATATGCCACTGGTCCAGCGTCCACCACCCGTTGTTGGTGGATCAGAGAGAGGACCACAAGGAGGAGTACAATCAGCACCTTTGTAGACTTCATCTGCACTTGCTTGGCAAGCAGATTAAGTAAAGTCTGTAATTACAGATATATGAAGACAATCATACAGTAAGTTTTTAAAAGCAAAAAAAAATATTTCCATATAATATGGCGCACTATGCCTCAAGTAAAAAGTAAAAACTAATAATAATATCGTCAGTTCAAAACTGTATAAAATTTCGAATTAATAACCTGTCCAGCTTTTGTTTTGTTTTCTTTAAAGTCAATAAGGGTAACGAAAACGATGAAGGAATACAGAAAATCGTCTGTGAAGAACCAAAATGACGCATAATATGAGCTATGTCATAAAAACAAAATGAGAAACATTATCAGTAAAATGTTAATTAAAGTGCAAAATGTTCTATTTACATGTTTTTGAAAAAACACAAAATGTTCTATTTACATGTTTTTGAAAAGTGTCAAATGTTCAATTTACATATTTTTGAAAAGTGCAAAATGCTCTATTTACATGTTGTTGGAGATTTATTGTGTTTAATGCTATGGTTTTAACGGGCAAACATGAGACCTACGAGGAAATAATATTATTTTAATATTTTATAAAATAATGCTGATTTTTACCAATATGAGTGAAAATAGTAACTAAACTAAATCTAGAGAGAGATTGTAAATTTATTACACTGATACTACAATAGTATTTGCCATCAAGGCACAGTAAAAAACAAACACATTGTCAACACATTATATATGGATTGATTTGATACGTAAAAACAAATTAATTGGTATTATATAAATGATGATGCGCTATCATAGTGGAGCCTCGAATAGCTGCAACTACAATTTCTTTGGTGATAGTTGGACATAGAAAAAATCGCCTTCTAAAAATTTCAAAAAAGGATGTCATTGTTCCTCGGGCCCCAATTAGCAATCCAATGACTTCTATTTGGTCCAATTCATACTGATTACCGATGATTACAGTGATTACCGATTAGTACCATTTTAACTGCCTTTTCAGACTGACGTACTGAAATGTGCAGAGAACGATTGATCCAGAAATACTACGATTTTACAAAGATCCGATTGAACCTGAACTAATATTAATTAATAAATAATAAATAAATGTGTACTCTTAAGATTGTGATTTAATATGGCTGATGCCATTGATTTGAATTGAATCAGAACCCTGTCTAATTCGAGACGCTAGTCAATTTCTCGAATACATGTATTTGAAAAGTGCAAAATGCTCTATTTACATATTTTTGAAAAGTGTCAAATGTTCAATTTACATATTTTTGAAAAGTGCAAAATGCTCTATTTACATGTATTTGAAAAGTGCAAAATGCTCTATTTACATGTTTTTGAAAAGTGTCAAATGTTGTATTTACATATTTTTGAAAAGTGCAAAATGTTCGATTTAAATGGTCTCAAGGCATGTTTCAATATTTCTGTAGATAGTTGATATTGTTTTTAGCTACACATAGATATGGGTCATTTTGGTTCTTCGCAGACGATATAACATTACATATAAGTGGGCTACTGGAAAGGTTTAGATTTGTAGGAAGTAAAAGCTACTAATCAAATTAGTCGGAATGGCTATATATGGGGGATACTAATAATTAAATATTGTAAAAAACTCACCAATTCCAGTCACCAGAAATTAATTCTAATTTTCGAAAACAATTGTAATATCTAATTTTCACTAGTCAGTTCCTCACTAGACGCACCATGTAAATCCTGACATACAAGTCAAAACCAACTGCGTCCAATTTTGAAACAGGACCAGGACCAAGATCCAACTATTATAGTAAACTAGTAAAAATAGTAAAACTACACGCAGGGTACCGTAAGACGCACTTTCGGGAAGCACCAAATCTACGCCGCGATGCACTGCCTGTATAATATATACGTGGAAATACTTCATTCGACTGTTCGACTTCGGTACGTCTTATGTGGGATTGGGACTTTTATTTTTTCTATACTAATATGTAACATATCGTCAGAGAAGAGGCAAATCTGACTACCTCCTTTTGGTGCTAAAAGCGAAACTGACTACTACCATTTTTTGCTAAAAGCGAAAATGACTATCTCCATTTTTCTCAAAATACCATTAAAAGGAGGCTAAAAAACTACATGTGCCAATGCAGCATGTTATTAAGCATACGTTGTTGTTAAGGAGTCGTCCATAAATGACGTCAAAAAATTATTGCTCTTTGAGAACCCACCTATATACTCTCAAAAATTCTGGTGAAAAAAAAACTATGTGCCAATGCAGCATGTTATAAAGCATCCGTTGTTGTAAAAGGGTTGTCCATAAATGACGTCACAAAAATTATTGCTCTTTAAGAACCAACCTGTTCTCATTATAACAGCTCAGCTGTAACAATGCGTGTACTGGACAAGACCCACACACGCTAATTGTGACATGACTTATAGACAACCCATTATAAATATTACAATCTTAAAATTTTTAGCTATTGATTGTATCATTAGCTTTTGGTAATTTAAATCAATGTGTCAACCTTTTACTGACTGAGCGAAGATTCTCGTTTTCCACTTAACGAGTGTCTAATGTTAATGCTAGTGGTTTTCTAGTGACTACTTTTTTCTTTATTTATCATTTCAGTTAAGTTTTCAGTGGGAATTGTAATAATGGACTATTACGTTTAGTTAAATGTTGTAGTAATTGTAAAACGAATGTGATAGAATTTTAATATTTAGCATGTAATTAAATTTCTGTCACGTGGAATATTTATTTGTTTATTTATTGTGCCTGTTACTAACAATGTGACCGATCCCGCTTCATTTTAATCAAATCAACTGTAGTTGATTGATTGATTGATTGATTGATTGATTACTTTATTGTGCCTAAAGGCATATCACCCATCACACAAAGTTAACAGAAAATTTTACATGAAATATTAATTTGAATAACTTAAAATAATGATAAAAATACACTTAATAGTGTTAGTACATTACTAATTAGGAAGCTTTACAGTTGGAGGCCAAATTGTTTTTCTTTTTATATATAATTTGTTACTCGTTGACATCACTAGCTCGGATTTAATAGATTAGATGTATTTACCCTTATGACATGTTTGTATAACAATAAGTAATTTATCATTTGCATTCTTTTGCATTTTTATACAATATCACAACCCTTTTGACTATCCATGGAATTAAATTAAGGCGTTTATTTGGAATTTTGATTTTTGGCAGTAAAAATCTTAATTGTATTCCTTACTTGTTAACATATCAACTTAATATACAAAAAGCTAATAGAAAATCTTGAAAAACAGTAGTTTTGTAGGTTGTAATTTGTTTGTGTTTCTATTTTGGTGTTATATGTATTAGTCTGGGCAACTTTCGTACAGCTTGACATCCTTGCCTTTCCTTCACCTGGCTAAGTGTTTAAATTTTCAAAGAAGAAATACCTTATTTTATTTTATTATTTATGTCGAAGATGTTGAAGATAGGTATAGAAAAAGGTATATTTTACACTTCTGGATTACAAAGTTGAATTCCATGGTTATTGCTTTGTGATTTCACTCTTTCAGATTTTTTCAACTTTGATCCTACCATAATAAACTGCACACCATTTACAAGGCACTTGTTGTATCCATTGATTTTCACCTTTTTGTTATTGTCTTTCAGTTTTTTTACTTGTAAAACTAGCGCCTGTTTCACCTCTTGCTCCTTTTTCGAAAGATTTTCACTTAAGCTGAATTTAGAGTTCCACAGTGTTTTGCTTTTAGTTAGAATATCCATGGCAGAACGTGAGTTAGGGAGTTGGATCAGTATTGGCGATGATTTTCCTTTTTTGCTTTTCAATCTTTTGGCTGACAGGATGTTAGCATCCTTGACCTTCATTATTTCTTTTATGACATGTTTTGATTTTATAATTGGGTCATCTTTTTCATCTGCTCCATGTAGTATGATGTATGACTTGTCTGCTGTATTGTTGTTCCCAGATGTGTTGAGTCGAGTTTCCAATTCTAATATTCGGTCTTCCAGGTCTTTTATCTTTGAAGTAAATGTTTCCATGACTGAACTGACTACTAGAGTTACAGATTTTGATATGAATTCCCTTAGATTATCGTTGTTGTTTTGCATTTTAGTTTCAATTGCTTCTAATCTTCGAATTATTAAGTTCTTCATGGTTTCCTCTTGTTTTGGCTTTTCAGCGGGTTTGCGGTGTTTGGCATTTAGGTTCGGCATTCTGTTTCACAATAAACACGGTGCTAGTATCTCACGGGGTTAGGTTTCAATATAATATATATTTTGTGCCTTCGGTCTACTTGTATACTAGTTAAAATTATGACTTAGCTGATATTTTTCTTGGTTTCGGTGCTCCTTATGTATATTCCATGGTAGTTTACGGTGTCTTTTCTCCATTTGTTTTCATTGGTTTTGGTTTTATTCTTTTTTGTTACTTATAGGTAATTATATTTTTACATCCTTAGTTTTACACCAACTTGACGCCGAAGCGCAACTTTTGAGATATTTTATATAACATAATTAAGTAAATTTACCTATAAAATTTTGAAAATGAAATTTCAACCACGTCGAAGGATTTGACTGTACATCCTTACGAGTCGAGCGCTAGATGGCCTCCAATCAACTGTAGTTAGTAAGCTTGCTTTCAGTCAGATGATAAATAGCTATAAACAAGTAAATGATTACGCTCCTGGATATGGGATTGAAAATTCTCCCGATTTTTCGAGAGTAGGTGGGTTCTTAAAGAGAAATAATTTTTGTGACGTCATTTATGGACGACGACTTCACGACAACGTATGCTTTATAACATGCTGCATTGGCAAATAGTTTTTTCTTCTTCCGATTTTTCGCGAGTAGGTGGGTTCTTAAAGAGCAATAATTTTTGTGACGTCATTTATGGACGACCCCTTCACGACAACGTATGCTTTATAACATGCTGCATTGGCACATAGTTTTTTTTTCTCCAGATTTTTTGAGAGTATATAGGTGGGTTCTCAAAGAGCAATAATTTTTGTGACGTCATTTATGGACGACTCCTTAACAACAACGTATGCTTAATAACATGCTGCATTGGCACATGTAGTTTTTTTGCCTCCTTTTAATGGTATTTTGAGAAAAATGGAGATAGTCATTTTCGCTTTTAGCAAAAAATGGTAGTAGTCAGTTTCGCTTTTAGTACCAAAAGGAGATAGTCAGATTTATTTACGATATATTTGTAGTAAATAATAAATAATAGTAAATATTTACGCAGCTACAGTTTCGAAAGAAAATGTTGTGGTAGACTTGGGGATCTCTGGTTTACGCTGCACTTGCAGTAATAAATTGAAGTCGTATACTACTGACCTATGCTTGGCAAAAATGAAATGTTGGAGAGGTTAAGTTATACCGTCCGCTGTCAGCCTAATAAAAATTTCAAATGAAACACTTTTCTGATTAATTTACTTCATTGATGTTGAGGTTTTAGTGGGTATAGCTCCAGTAAATATAACTTCTGTGAACAACCAAAATTACCCATATCGATTTTTAGTAAAAAAGCAAACTGCACTATCTACAGAAAAAATTAAAATAACAATATCATGAGAGCATGTAAATAGAACCTTGTGGATTTCTCAAAAAACAAGTACAAAGAATATTTTGCACTTTTCTAAAATATGTAAATAGAATATTTTTCACTTTTCAAAAACATGTCAATAGAACATTTTGCACTTTTCAAAAACATGTAAATAGAACATTTTGCACCTTTTCAAAAACATGTAAATAGAACATTTTACACTTTTTTAAAAACATGTAAATAGAAAATTTTACACTTTTTTAAAAACATGTAAATAGAACATTCTGCACCTTTTCAAAAACATGTAAATAGAACATTTTACACTTTTTTTAAAACATGTAAATAGGGCATTTTGCACTTGTAAAAATCGCTTGAATATAATATTTTGACCTTTTCAAAAATATGTAAATAGAACAATTATTTGCTCATTTGAGAAACTTGTGACTAGCATTGTAAGAATGTATCTTATTTACTGTATTTTGTTGACACTGCTCATTTTAATTTTAGCATAAATTGGAAATGGGTAATTTTGGTTCTTCCGAGACGATATAATGAATACGTATAAGTACCTACAATGTTTTACTTATACTTCAATGGGTTTTACTAGCTACAAGAATAGTTCAGATAGTTCTCTCCGTCGGCTGGTTGATGATTTTTGTAAATAGAAGAAATTACTTAAATTTTCATACATACAAGTAAATTAATATACGTAGTAAAGACTCAAAATGAGCCATTTCCATTTTCAGTTAAAATCAAAATGTACTGTCTACAATAATCAAACATCTTATCCTACAAACAATTAAAATGAATTTACTATTTTGCACTTTTCAGAAACCTGCGAAATAGAGCATTTTGTGGATTTCAAAAACATGTAAGTAGAATATTTTGCACTTTTGCAATATATGTCAATAAAAAATTTTGCGATTTTCAGAAACTAGTAATAATTAACATTTTTTACATGTTACGTTCTATTTCATTTAGTGTTGTTTTGACATAGCTCATTTTAATTCTAGTTAAATTGCGGATGCGTCATTTTGGCTCTTCACTTATCTTCTTCACGAATTGTTAACTTGAATTCATAGAACAGAACAGGTACTAGAGTGTAATCTCTGACATACAAGTCAAAACCAACTGCGTCCAATTTTGATACAGGACAAAGATCTAACTACTAGTAGCTAGTAAAAAAAGTACACACAGGGTCACATAAGACGCACTTTCCGGAAGCACACAATCTAAGCCGCGATGCAATCCCTCCATTTATACAGATATTCGTGGAAGTATTTCCCTCGACTTCTGTACATATTATGTGTGACTTTCATTTTCTCTATACTACCTACTATACTAATATGCAGCATAATTTATCATTAGTATTTACGCAGCTACAGTCATCAGTGACGAAAGAAAATTTTGTGGTAGACTGCAACTGGGGGGATGTTTTACGCTGCATTTGCAATAATAATTGAAGTCGCAGACTGACGTATCCTTGACAAAACAATTGAAATATAAATATACATAGAAGCTATAAGGGCCAGTGCCAGCGAATAATAATAATTACAAATTACTTAAAATTTTGTTTTCCCAATCAACTTTTTTTATTGAGGTAGAGCTTGTTATGGAAAGCTGTAATCCATATATACCGTATTTTCCTATAAAACAGTAATTATACCCGTCCACTATTCAAATTTGTTTCCATACAAAAACCACCATTTTGATTTTATTGATCATAAATCAACAACTATCTGTATAGCTCAAACTTTCCTAGGTACCTACTTGCTTATATAATTACTACCTACTTACCTACTACCTACCTATATAATCAGAATTGTCTATACAGTGAGAATTTGAGGGTGAGCATGAGTTTTCAAATTTTACATTTGTAAATTTACCCAAAAATGCTCAAAAAATAGGGAGGCAGAGATTGCGCTTAAGAAAATACATAGAGAGCAAAACACGGGAAAAAACGTTGTGTACACCTTCTTGAGGAATAATGTTATGTTGTGTGAATATTTGAAGAAACGAAGCAGAAGTTCAAAATTCCTACAGAGATACTCCACACATTTGTTAGTGGTGTGCCTTATTTCCTATACCAAGAATAACGAAATTTGAAAGTCCAAGTTGAATTTGAAGTCGCAGTCCAGGGCCGGACAAAGGAATTGCTTTTAGGCAGCAATTTTTTTTCATACAAAAACCATCATTTTGATTTTATTGGTGGTTTACTTTGGTAAAGCAATATGTTGTATTTACATGTTTTAGAAAAGTGCTCAATGTTATTTTTGCTTGATTCAGAAAAGTGCTCAATGTTCTATTTACATGTTTTGAGAAAAGTGGAAAATGTTTTATTTCCATGTTTTTGGAATGTACAAAAAAAATTTATTTGCATCTTTATGAAAAGTCAAAATATTATTTTTAAATATTAGAAACTGCAAAATGTCCCATTTAAATGTTTTGCCTGCGCTGGCTGCATTATCTGGCCCTGATAGGAAATTTAAATATTATACCTACTTATAATGTAAGTAATTACTAGATTAACTTATGGTAGTTTTACGATAGTCTATGCATCTTTTAGTTGAGACTAATACAAATTGTGGCTAAACATGATTCTATACATGTTTACGAAATATGTGTCAAGTAAAAGCCGAGCACAGTTGACAGAGAAAGAAAACATGTAAAACAAACAACACATTGGGAGTTTCAGTTTTCAGTTAGCTCATTTTCATTCTAAAATTTCTTGTTATTCGAATAAAACTTAAATAAATAACAATACCGGACTAACTCGTTGTACAAACGAGTAATGCAAGATGCTAAGCTAATATGTTACATACTTTAAATACTTGTGCAGCGGAGCTATGGTCACAATAATATTACCCCCTATAATAGTATATGGATCAGAGAAGATGCTTTGGTAGAGTAACAGATCTGTTTCTACGCTGAAACAGCAGTGAAAATTAACGCATACTTTTCTATTACAAATGGATATTTGAAATGTAGCTTACTGTAATAAATTATCTTTAGTGACTAACTAGTAAGGCTGAAGATTTGGGTGCTCAAAAGTTGAAATTAATTTGATTTTCCAGACCCTATAATGACGCGACGCCAACTGTGATGATTATTGAAAATTAAATTATGCATACATATTCTTATACTGGTTAGCCATTATTCTCTTTATTCATAAGTAGTCCGAAATCCAACCATCTCAAAAAAAATAGTAATAATAAACAAACTTAATGCCAAAAACGAATATTAGTATTTAACAGAATCACTTTTAAGAAAACTTACGCAAACGAAAATAACTCACTAATACCGAGAGAGGCAGAGAGCTACTTCATGTAGGTACAGCAATAATAAAAGACAAGAAAAATGCTTAAATAACATTTCATTGGAATATTCATGACTAATAATAATCATTGCAAATTAACTATATCACTTAACCAACCAACTTATTTGTTTACAATACTGCCAATGCTGTAATATAATGTCATCGAAGCGTAGGACGAAGCGCTGCACTCATTCGTAGCTTAAATATGAAAATTACTTATGGAAAATAGTTATTATATAATTACCGAGTAAGTATACAGCTCAGCAACCACAGAATATTTTGAATATCTTACTCACTCTCAGCAGCACACGGTATTGCGTGACTTCAATATGTTACAATTTTATTCAGGTCAGAGGTAACTTTAGTATCGGTCTTCTTGTGATCTACATACACGAATATGACCCACCCATGTCAATGTCTTAAAGAGTAGGGGCGAAGACTGCAGCGGCACAAGCCGCCTGGCATATTCCATGGGCAGTATTGCAACCGAGGATGATAGCGGGCGTCCCGGCTCCAGCAGTCACCGTCCCAAAAGTGGCTCCCGCCGCCGCATAGCAGGCTACAACAACTGCAGAACAGCCAGCTTGACAAATACCATACGCCAGTGGTCCAGCTTCCACCACCGGTTCCTGCTGCATCAGAGTCACGATCCCAATGATGAAGAAAATGGTCAGTTTTGTTGAATTCATTTTGACTTGTCACTTGTCACGCAGGATATCGATGTAGGGGTAGAGACTAGTCAGTCAGCTTTTCACAGGTCAATAAATATTTCTTGGTTTCGTATTGATTTTCCTGCAACAAAATTGTATTTATTTTACAAACATGTCAATCCACCAGTCAGTATGCTATTAACCACCAAATGTGCTAAAAGAAATCAATCTACAGGCCTACATGCTACAGATAAAACCTTTTACTCTTGTTTCTTACGAACAAGCTTATGAATGAATACTAATAAACAAAATTAATCGTATTCAAATCCAACTTACGTTAATTTACGTCAGTGTAGTGGCGAAAATTAGAAATCGTGGAAGTCAAAATTCGAACTTGTGCAGGTCAGGAGAGATCAAGGGCGAGATCAAAAATACTGAATATTCGTAAAACGGCAGCACAAGACCACCGATAGACGATATTAACAGAGGCAGACACAAAACAGGATTTTCTGATCTATTATTTGATGAGCTTATTAATTTAATGTTTTTTACAAAAGAAAGCGAATGACAAGAATAACTATGTAATAAAATTAATAAAATATAACCTATTCAGTGAAAATATCTTGTCAGTCAGGTAAACCTGAGCGTGAAAATTGAAATCAACTTTCTCAGCGAGTGTTCGGGATACGATTGAGAATTGATTCTACTATATAATGTTTGTTGCTGCCAAACTGCCAACTCTGTCAAGCAAAAGGGGAGGAGGGGAGTTTTGTAGCTGTAACCCCACGTCTTCTAAACTCAATTCTACAACCATTTATTAAGTATGGCAGGAAGTTTATTCCTAGTTTCCTAGTAATATTAAACGGCATGTTAGGAGATTCAAACATCTTTGGGGGCGTGCATAAACTACGTGGTACGTCATAGAGGGTAGAGATTCGTTCTTCCTATCGTTTTACATGAGCGTACATACCAAAAAGGGGGGAGGATAGGGGTCCAAAATTTCAAATTTTTGCACCACATCATTTATGCACGCTCCCTACTAGGGTACTGGTTTGGGAGGAGAAATACCAACTACATCAGTAAGTATGCAGTAAGTATTTAAAGACCTTAAGCTTGAGTGTAGCATTATTTTATTTGCATAGTAAGATTAATAATTATGTAGAATAAAGACCAGAGATCTCTGGTCTTTGTGTAGAGGACAATGAAACGCGATAAAACCCACTGCACAATAAAGCATTCGGAATTGAGAAAACGTTACGAAAACGTCCGTGTTTTGAATGTAATATTTATTAGTAGAAAACGATCGGTAGTCGGTCTCGGTAGGCGGTAGCAGTGGAACAATGCAGTGCAAGTTTCAACGAAAACACGAAACATTGCATGATTTGCATGGGCTTGTTTTTACTTCAGCTAAAAGTAAAGCCTACTAGATACTAGATTCGATATAATTATGCTATGCTAAAAGTTTGTTTTACTGATACTGATTAAAAAGCAATCCAAGCAAAATCCATATTTAATATTAATTATTACTCATATTCATTCTAATGTGAACATGCAAATTGTCTGAAATTGTACAAATAAAAAAAGCTACTTAAATACTTGTACTTACATAAACATAACATAGTACTATATCGTCTGTGAAGAACCAAAATGGCCCATATCCCATTTAAGCTACAATCAAAATGAGCTATGTCATAAAAAACACGAGACGCGTAAAATGCGTAAAATGTTAATTTAAGAGTTTTTGAGAAGTGTGAAATGTTCTATTTTCATGTTTTAGTAAACAGCAAAATGTTTTATTTGTATGTTTTTGAAAAAGTGCAATATGTTCTATTTGCATATTTTTGAAAAGTCCAAAATGTTCTATTTACATATTTTTTAAGAGTGCAAAATATTCTATTTAAATGCTTCCAAGACATGTTTAAATATTTTTGTAGGTAGTGGAAATTGTTTCTAGCTACAAATGGATATGGGGCATTTTGGTTCTTCACATACGATATTATTGTTATGAATGGACAAATGACGGCTGGGCGGGCTGGCGGCGTCATCGATGCATGCATTAAAATAGAACTTCTATTATGCAGAAATAATAGGCAACTCTCACGAATGTTTTATTGCATACTATCTAATTATTCATGCACTTATTACCATTATTATTAAACCGTATCGCACCAGAACAAAGTTAAAATCCAAAGTTCTTTAAAAGACGCAAAAGTATAGTACACCCCAGTAATTTAACTTCTGTATTTAGTGACGTACCTAACTCAAATGACAAAGCAGACTTACGATTAGCAGACACCCTGAATGCAGGATACTTGAGAATACAGTACACAGCAATAATTTAATAGATAATAACAAAAAAAAATGACTTATGTACTGTAGTATGTATCTGTTACTGATAATATTATAGTCCACACAACTATTGTTTTAAAATAAATAGATTATACTTAATTTCATTAAATACCTATGTAATATTTTTACACTTTCAATAGTGTGCATACCTATTTTTTGATACATAATCGATAACTGATAACCAAACACTTTCCTTATCGGTTATTTCGACGAATGAATTATATTTATTTTAAAAATTGTGGATTAACTTTCCGTAAAAATTTGGTTCTATTTTCATCAAGTGCCTCTTGTGTCTAACCCCTGCCAATATTCAATGTCATTGGATGTCATTGCTAAAAAGTAGGCAAGAAGAGGGCAACCATGCATGCAGCTTCACATGTTCCAAAGGCCGCATTGCAGGCTAAGATGGCAGCGGGTGTACCCACTCCAGCCGTCACAGCCCCAAAAGTGGCTCCCGCCGCGGCATAACATGCTGTCACGACGGCTGCACAACCCGCGTAGCAAATGCCCGATGCGGCTGGTCCAGCATCCACGACCACCAGAGAAAGGATCCCCAGGGTGAATAATGTAGTCAGTTTTGTAGATTTCATCGTATCGAATTGTTGGAATGGACTTCAGTTTCAATCTGTCAGTTGTCAGTCCTGTCAGTGTCAGGTAGGCAATAAGTCAATGAATAAGTTGGTAATATTAACAAAGAATATTTTTTGGTTTCGTATTGATTGTCCTGCAAAGTTAAATAATAATTATTTATGTGAATTCATTGCATAGCTTGTCAATTATTTCATTCATTTATGGAAGTATCCACCAAATCAATCAATCTAAGCACGCACACCAAGGCTTGGAGGCTTCCAATTCTTAATAATCACTACTATGCATGCGTCAAGCTATTTTCTAATGGCTTCATATTATCAGGCACGGATCCAGGGAGTGGGCCACAAGGCAGTTTCCCACCACAAAATGAATTTTTTACCAAAGGCTATAACGTACTTAGGGGCATTTAAACCAAGATGGCAGGCTTATATCGTGGTGAGTGACGAATCAAAATGTTCCATATCCATTTTTAGCTACGTGCAAAATTCGATTTGTGCGAAAATGTTAAAATATCATCTTCTTTAATGCATGTAAAATAGAACTTTTTGTATCTTTCAAAAACTTGTAAATGCACTAGCTATTTTGCACTTTACAAAAACATGTAAATGCACTATTTTGCACTTTTAAAAAAACTCGTGAAATTATTAACATTTTACGCCTCTATCTCATTCAATATTTTTTTGACATAGCTTATTTTAATTTTAGCTTAAATCGGACTTGGACCATTTCGGATTTTGGTAATAGCTCAAAAATATTTATATGGCCCACCCCAGAAAATATTTCTAGATCCGCCACTGGTCGGTATCAATATCCCTATATAGTATAGAGGATTTGCCGATTTATTATATTGCAGACAAAATGTATGTGTACAAACAAGTAGGTACTTACACAAATTAAGGACATATTATATTAATTTTAATCTATTTTATTTAGTTACATTTTTACCAGGATGTCAGTACAGATGGCGATGAAGAAGAATAAAACAAACTTTTAAAATTCTGTATGTCAAGAAAGTGAAGTAGAACAAGGGCTCTGAAGGCGAAATATACTAAAACTCTTCGTTTGCGATCCGGCGGCGGCCTGGTCAACACAGTAAAACACAGCCGATTGGTATTTAGTAGATGGGAATTGGGAATGAATCTCTGTGGACGTATACCATGCGAATATTCGGCACAAGACTGAGAGATTTTACCATATTACTCTAATTTTAAAGCTAAATTCTAAATGTATGGACCATTATTCCATCTATCTATTTTCCTTTATATCCAACGGTAAACGGACTTTTCCTACCTGGAATTTTCCTACCCGGACTATTCCTACCCGGATTTTTCCTACCCGGACTTTTCCTACCCGGACTTTTCCTACCCACGACCTTACCTAGGACTTTTCCTACCCATGACCATGAAACAAAAAACAAGTATTACTATTTATGAGTGTACCGTAATAACGCGGCAGTGTCACACGAGTGTATTAAATTATTACTTATTTAAGAATAAATACTTCATTTAAATAAGGTTTTATAAATAATTGCGACTATTGTCTTTAATTAATTATTTTACGTAAACTATCCCTAACATTAAAACTGAAAAAGATGGTGTAAGACAACACTCAAAAGTATTACATATAATATATAATCTTTATGAATTGATGAAGGACGAAAGAACAGCAAAAGATATAGGTAATAACGTTGTATTCTGTGGGTATATCTTTGTGCGATGTGTAGTTTCTTTTTTTGTACATGGGTAGGAAAAGTCCTAGGTTAGGTCGTGGGTAGGAAAAGCCCGGGTAGGAAAAGTCCGGGTAGGAATAATCCGGGTAGGAATAGTCCGGGTAGGAAAAGTCCGGGTAGGAATAATCCTACAACCATATCCAACACGGCAATGATCTCATTAATCGCAAACTTTAAAAATTCAATTTCATTATAAGTTTTAGCGGAGACATTATAACTCAAATTAAAGTTAATCGCGCAGCGCAGGAATGAACACGCTAACTATAGCACTTAACGACACGATGTACGACACGAAGCAACATTATAGAATTTCGTTTTCGTATTCCTTAAAAAATATTCGTTTTCATTTACATAGAAAGAATGGAACCGTTACAACTTTCCGGATGCAATTTGCAATGATGGGTTTCTAATTTCTACATCCTAAAGCAGTTAAAACCATTAGTGTAAAAAATCCTGTCATTAAATTATTGTAAGGACGGAAATAAAAGTGAACCAGCATTATTTATCATAAGTTTGGAAATTGACAAGCACTGAAACATATTTAATGAATAATTATTTGAATTGACAGTCAGAATGAGAATCATCTGGAAATAAAGGAATAGCAAACACCATACAATAAAAAAGCCCAACAAACAATAAGTAAGGAGATGAATGACTCCGCCCCGCCTCCACGCCTCCCCGGAACCGGAACCGGAGGAGAGCTATTGCACAGGTCAGTCTTGCAAAAACATGCGGTTGACACATAGTCTCCGTCATTGAAGGAAGCGCAACCTTCTCTTAATTTGATATGTTTCCCGGGTTTCACCATCACCGGTCCGGGTCCGTAACAACCCCGCACTGTTCTAGCTCTAGAATTCCCATCCCAGCTCACGGACTTGACACAGTAGTGACCCCTATTTTGTGGGCATCGTATTCTAAAATATGTAAAAAAGAAAAAAAAATTAATTAATTTGAATAAAATTGCAGTGTGTTAATTAGCAGTTATCAGGGCCGGACGAAGAAATTGCTTTAAGGCAGCAATTTGTTTCCGTTCAAAAACTACCATTTTGATTTTATTGGTTTTCTTTGGTAAAGCAAAATGATGTATTTACATGTTTTAGAAAAGTGCAAAATGTTCTTTTTACTTGATTCAGAAAAGTGCAAAATGTTCTATTTACATGTTTTTGAAAAGTACAAAATGCTCTATTTTACATGTTTTGAAAAAGGTGTTAAATGTTTTATTTGCATGTTTTTGAAAAGCCAAAATATTCTATTTAAATATTTTTGAAAAGTGCAAAATGTTCCATTTACATGTTTTTTGAAAATTCAAGGAGCGGGGGCTGCCTGTGCTCGCCGCATAATCCGGCCCTAGCAGTTATGTAATTAATTTATCCAAAAATATAATTATACCTCAAATCTTCCTTTTCACTCAGCCGTAAATGAACCCAGAGAGCAGCATCACATCTTGGTTCCAGGTCAGTCGCGTACGATGCACACTGATAACATTGCAATGGTTTCTTAGAGGTTTCTTCCTTTGCTATCAACTGACCACAAACTGGATTAAACAGTTCTTGATGATCCTCCAAATACTTGGCATCTTTATTTATGTAATACATATTGAATTCCACCTGACGTTTACTTCGGCTTTTAATACCCTCGGTTTCAGTTCTATTTCTCCTGATTGCACTTTTAAAACTTTTATTAGTGGTCACTTTTGTCGATGTACTAATCCCTTTAGCTTGAGATTTCAACTTCGACTTTGACTTCGATGCGGATTCGTTTAAAAAACTATCACTTTCGTTGCTATCACATCGTTCGTTTTGACATTTACTAATGTCGGAGGTTAATATTTTGGACTTAGCTTTTAACTCGGAACCGGAACGGGGCAGAACTCGTCTTTTTTGAAGTCGAAATCGGCTAAGATTTTGCCCGGGTAGACGTAGTGCAGACGTAAGTTTTGAACTGACCTTATGAAATCGACCCTTTTTCTTCACTAAAGTGCTTGATGGCTGCCTTGAGAGCTGATCTTGATCAGTCGGGGAGTTGGGTGGAATTGTGTCTCTGCGATCAAGCTCATTAATTATACTGAATAAAGTTGTAGAGGGGAATATTGGAGGATTTACGGTGTTTTTTTCGGCAGTGGTATCTGAGCGAGGAAATGACGACGCATCTAAATTCAAGTTTAAGCTGGACTCGTTATTTCTAGCGTCAGAATCGGAATCTGATTTTAATAATCCGGTGGATAGCCTTTCATCCGTTTCTTCGTCGGATTCGGTGTTATTTCTACTAGTCAGGTTTTGTGTAGTAGTTTGACTTGTAATATTATTTGTATTGTTACTACCCGTACCCGTGGTCGACGTTGACGTTGCTTTGTACAGTTGTATGATCGTTGATTTGTCAGTCACACTGTTATTATGAATAGAATGGGGCTTGGATCTTTTCGTTGTTGGTGTAGCTTTGGTGGAAATATTGGCATTAGAATCCTTTACTGCTTGATGAATCAGTGTCGGTCTCGGTATGGCAGTTTCATTGTTGTACATAATTAACCAGAGAAATCTGTCGTAGTTTGTTGATTTTGTGATCGATGTACTAATATTGGAAAGACCGGGACCGGGACCGGGATGAGGAATGAAAGATAGTCTCGGATTCCGTAACAGATTTTGACTATTGGGATCGAAATTGGTAAAATTAAAATTCGGTGGAATCACGCGCGTATCCCCTTCTCTCAGAAGGCCGTAGAAAATGGATGCAGAAAATGAGAATCCTAACACCAGATTTACAAATATTATTATTCTGGAATAATAAAATTGGAGTTGAAGGAACATGGCCGTCGTAAAAGTTTTCGTCTTCCTTAGCTTCTTGTTTCTCTTTCTGTATTGGTAGTTTTTGTAATGGGAAAGATAAAATCATTCTCTTCGATACTGGCTGGGTCATGAAAATATTCCCGCTTTTAGGAACATTAAAAGGGAATTAAAAACCAACATGCTATGATGAATGGATATCCTTACCGACACCGATATACCGACCGATACTGAAAAAATGGGAATATAGGAATATTAATGCCAAATTCATGGCCGCTGTGACTTGCTGAATTCAATATTTGTTTTAAGGTAATAGTTATTTCAAAAGTCATTAAAAGAGAAATAAGGTTTTAATGCCCTGATACTGGTCTGGTAAGCGGTAGTTTGGGGCCTGTTTAAGTTTTGCATGGTTTAAGTATTTTGCTTACAAACCCTATTATTACCCAGATGTACTCTTTTGGTTCGATGGTTTCAACACGGTTTTTTGAAAAATTTTCAAACTTTAAAATTCTTTCTGATTGACAGTTTTTTAGTCAGCAAGTCAGTTCGATTTCGATCTTTTACATTCTTTGATCGTGTGATTAAGCAAGAGACTCGACTGAATGAAGGTGGTGGTCTTTAATGGTTTTGTAAAAAATGTAATAAAATAATGATTTTTTAAAAAGCGTAATATTTCCAACAAATTATTTATTTTTATTTATTTTAGATTTTTGTACATTTTTCGCTTAAAATTGTCACATTTTCCCCATAAACAAGTAATAGATAACCACCTTACTTACAAGATAGTGTGTTTCCAAGGAATATTTTTTAACATCTTTCTAATAATTTATTCTAAAAAATCACTAAAAATCTCTCTAAAATTTTAAATGGATCATTGCATTGGATACTATTTGTAGTCGCTTGGATTCACAGCTTTGTAAATGACAGCATCCGACAATGATTGAGGGAGTCTTTGAATTAAGAAATGGAAAATTGAGTGTGACCAGCTCTCAGTTTTGACAACTGGCGTCCTACTCACATCCTTTTCCAAAACTTTAAAGAAGCCTCTCTTGATGCCACTGTCCACAATCGGTGTTCCCGCAGGAGGATTTCTATTAAACTTGGACCAATGATTGTAAAACAAATCTAGGAATCGATCATGATTCTCATTCATCCCATTTTGAGTAATTTTTTCTTTCATCAAATCAAAATTCTTCTCGTGACAGCACATTATTCTTGATTGTAGAACGAATGATCCTGAAAATGTAGAAAATTAAGAAATACATTTCAAAAATTATGAGACGAAATTAAGTAATGAAAAAATGATCCAGATTTTAATCCAGAGTTTTTGTTAATTTTACGAATTAATTAATCAAGTGTTGAACTACTGTAATAAAATTATTCACCTGGTTGGAAAGCCACAACAGTCATTCCAAACTTGGCTACTTCAAGTCTCAGAGCAATTGCCCAATTTTCAATAGCCCCTTTGGTTGCGGAATACATGGCAAGACCTGGGAATGGAAAATCTGCACAGTCGCTGGTAATTACAATTAATCTACCTGAAATAATTCATTCAAAATTTAGCAAGTATATTTAAGTAGCTATGTACGAAATTATATGGAAACCAAAAGGAAATATTTTGTTTTTACTCCGGCAATATTGCCGGGAATATTTCCATCTCCCTTACTTTTATTTGACATGAGCATTTTTTGAAAAATATCTGTCAAGGTGACGACTCCCCAAAAATTGACATCCATCTGGCTCCTAGCTTGTTCTTCCGTCAGCCAAAAGAATTCCCCTGGGACTGCCACAGCAGCATTATTGATGAGGGCGTACAGCTCTAAAATAAATTTTAAAAAATTGTAAGAAAACATAAAACCAGATTTTTAAGAATTAAAAATTATAAATATTGCATGAGGGGGGACCACGTCTTGCTATTAAAATAGCATGATAAATCCCATAAAGAAATTTCGAATTTTGAAGTCAGCTAAAAAAAAAATTCAAAAGTATTTTTACAATCTCATAACATAACTCACCTAAATTAAATTCGGTGAGAAGTGCTTCGCATCGACTGGCAAAAGCCTCCATGCTCTCCCTCTTCCTCACGTCCAACTGCTGAACAAATGCACAGCCACCACGGGACGCGCCATGATTATTATTGGCCGACAGGAGCAGCTCTGGACCGTCTCCAGTCTCACTCAGACAACCCGCCAGGACATTGTAACCCGAGTCCAGGGCCCATTTTGCCATGGACAGTCCCAGACCGGAGTCACATCCCGTGATCACCACAAGTCTTGTCTTCCTCCTTTCGCTCGTTTTCCCTTGGGCAATCCAGTCACGGACAAAGCTCTGAAGCTTACAAACACTGTACAAAAGTGCTGTTCCAGCTATGATCGATTTCGAGACTTCATTCCCCCCCAACTTTGGAATTTCTATCCGAATCCCCATTTTATGAGTAGTTTGTATAGTTGAGGAAAATGCAATAAATAAATGGAAGTGAAACAAATTATTCAATTATTTTTGTTGAATAAAACCTACAATTTTGAGTGAGCTATCTGTACAGTGCCGTACAGTACAGTACAGTGCAGTGGTGGCTGTCGAATGTGAAGTAGCCGACTGAATCAAAGACAAATTGTACTTAGTGCGGTAGGATGACAGGCAAGCCAAAAAGATCAGAGAAGACCTTTGCCCTTGAGGCAAGATCTCGTCTTGGTTTTCATTTAAAAGGGAAAGGAAGCACACGCAGGGCCGGAGGAAGGAATTGCTTTTAGGCAGGAATTTGTTTCCATACAAAAACCACCATTTTGATTTTATTGATGGTTTTCTTTGGTGAAGCAAAATTTTGTATTTACATGTTTTAGAAAAGTGCAAAATGTTCTTTTTACTTTATTCAGAAAAGTGCTCAATGTTCTATTTACATGTTTTGAGAAAAGTGGAAAATGTTTTATTTCCATGTTTTTGAAATGTACAAAAACTTTAATTTTCAACTTTTTGAAAAGTCAAAATATTCTATTTACATATTTTTGAAAAGTGAAATATGTTCAATTTACTTGATTCAGAAAAGTGGAAAATTTTCTATTTACATGTTTTGAGAAAAGTGGAAAATGTTTTATTTCCATGTTTTTGAAATGTAGACAAAATTTTATTTTGCATATTTTTGAAAAGTCAAAATATTCTTTTTACATATTTTTGAAAACTGCAAAATGTTCCATTTACATGTTTTTTGAAAATTCAAGCAGCGGGGGCTGCCTGCTGTGGCCGCATTATCCGAATCCGGCCCTGAGCACACGACACGACAATATGTCATTTGGTAAGAACGTCAACAAGGAATGACAGGAAAATTACTCTTTTAAATCTTAAATGTGATACACAATATCGCTTGTCCTATAATGTGTAGTGTATTCTGTATAGTACCTTCCTATACGCCCTTATTCGTCAGTGTCAGTCGTCAGTTGCCACATTTATATAGCTTATATAACAGGGGTTTTACTATAGGCATAATTACAGGTGTCTTTTATAGTGATATATATGTATATTGCCTTATTGGAGGATTAGGTGCATCTCAAAGGTATTGTCTTTCGTTGGACTGACTGATATTATTTACCCTTGATTTTGTTCTCCTCCTCAATTTATTCCAAGTCAGGGTCGAGCAGCAAGAACTACTTTACTGTAATACTACTCAAGAACCCTTTCAGTTTCTTATCTTACTTCTCGGATTCCTATTTCGGTTTCCAGTATCCTTATTAAATATTACTTACACAAAGGATGCGATGCGGTTTCTTTTACCAGCTTTATACAGTTTATATGTAAGTGTGCTTCTTAAAATAAAAGAGTTTAGTCTGAAGTTTCAAAAAATATTGTGCATGCATTATATGCAGAAAATTATCGTTGGCCGTATAATATATCGTGAGTGAAGAATCAAAATGTCCCATCTTCAGTTTAAGCTAGAACTAAAACGAGCTATGTCAAAAAAATTATAGAGTGTAAGTAATAATGCAATGTTTAGAATATTACAAGTATTTTTAAGCGAGCAAACTGTTCTGCTTACATGTTTCTTAAAAGTGCAAATTATTTTCATGTTAACATGTTTTTTAAAATTTCGAAATGTCCTGTGTTCATGTTTTTTAAAAGTGTAAAATATTTTATTTATGTTTTTAAAAAGCGCAAAATGTCCTATTTACTTGTTTTTTAAATTATAAAATGTTCTATTTATGTTTTTAAAAAGTGCAAAATGTCCTATTTACTTGTTTTTTAAAAGTATAAAATGTTCTATATTCATGTTTTTAAAAACTGCAAAATGTTCTATTTATGTTTTTGAAAAGTCCAAAATGTACTATTTACATGCTTTCAGGATTATGGTATTTTATTTTTTTGTACATAGCATATTTTGCTTTTAGTTAAAAATGGCAATGGCTCATTTTGATTCTTTACATGCGATATCAGTATATTACCCACTGCGACTAAAATATTGCAGCTCATTTTATGTAAGTAATTCTGAATATTTCATATCCACGACACGACACAGGACACAGCTGCGTTGGCGTTACCGAAAAATATAGCAACACTTCCAGAGTTTCGATTTCGATATTTTTGAGGTCGCGACCTTGAATGTAATATTAGAAGGAAGTCACTTAATTTTATTCTGGCCAGTGCGCAGTGGCATCTTGTAATGTAAGTTACTCGTTCACATCTTATATGCAGTTAGTTAGATTATCAGAATATCCGTCCAATTTCAATTTTAAATCGCCCCTTAAAATATGAAATATCTGTAGTACCTACGTGCATATTTATATTTTTTAAAGTTTGAATTTACAAAGTTAAATTGAATAGGAGAGACTGCGACGATGTACAAAACGACAAATACTGGTTACTGGATAGAACATACAAGCTGAGCACTTATGTACTATATAATTGATTCCTTTTTTCTGCGGTTTGGTGCTGCTGGAGGCTGCAGATAATATAACGATGCGTATAATCTAATCGTAATCGTAAGTAATCGCATGGGTAATTTAAGCTGCAGCTCAGCTGACATTTGAACCCATATGCACGCCTTAAGAAAGCTAGAACTAGCACTCTTATAATACACTATATAAGGATATATGCATGAAGCTTAAATAGTAATTATAAGGAATTAATTCATTCGATATCAGTTAAAATTATATCACGTGATAATAATATAGCGCCAGAATTAGACAGATACATGGAACCAGCCAGGAAAGGAACAGGCGGCTACGATTTTTCTCAGAGATCTTTTTTGACTTTTCAGTTGAGTTCGATTTTGAGATCGATTTTTATTTACGTGGTAATCATAGTAAAAACTTGAAATTCAGCATGGATTTGGATTCGGGACTGTACAACAATTTAAATGGAGCCCAACGACGTGATGCTACTGAAACTATGAAGAAAATTCTGGAGGAAACAACAGAAAAGTAAGACATTTTTAAAATTTATTTTTTCAACAATAGAGTAGATAGTAATTTTTTTTTAAATGCTATAATAATTTTATGAACACACAGGATCGGTATAATTCTGGACATTGGTTGTGGGAGTGGGAACGTGACATCTTTACTAGCAGAAACAATTCCACATGAAAAAATCATTGCCCTTGACGTGGATCCTTCGATGATTGAATTTTCAAAGAAACACGTAATTTTAACTTCCTTCCCCACAATACAATTTCTATTACAAGACATAAGTGTTCCTTGGGAGGAATTACACCCACTGCTAAAGTCTATTGAAGGGGAAGCATCACTAATTTGGTCGAATCGGGTTCTCCATTGGATTCCAGAAGAGTACCGGGAACGAGCTTCTGAGAATATTGTACGCTTCTTGAAGCCTGGGGGTCGACTGTACATTAATACAACACTCCAAGTTGATATCAATCAGTTTCTCCCATCGGCTGAAAGAGAGGCAAATGAATTATTCATCAAAGTCCCAAGTTTGGAAGATCAGATGGAGGGATGGCGTCATTGCTTTTCTAATAATGGACTGGCAGCATCCTCCCCACCGCTACAAATTGAGTTTATTAGGAATGGCTGGACTTTCGATAATTCCGAACAGTTCTGGTCTTTTTTAAAAGTTATGAAGATTTATAAACGATATTTGAGGAAAGACATTCCAGAGGAGGAGAAGGAAGGAGTCCTCATGAAATTTTGGGATTTGATTGCAAGAGTTACGGCAACGCCAGTTGGGGAAGCTCCCGTTCCAAGTTCCAAAAATCTCGTTAATTGGTATTATGGTCAATTTAGAATTACTGCAACAAAAGTCTAGTCTCCTTACGTTTATACTACAGATATCGTGAGTGAAGAACCAAAATTACCCATATCGAATTTAAACTACAATAAAAATGAGCTATGACATAAAAACAAAATGAGAAACATGCGTAAAATGTTAATTAGGAGTTTTTGAAAAGCGTAAAATGTCCTATTTACATTTATTTGAAAATGTGCAAAATGTTCTGATTCCATGTTTTTGAAAGGGTGCTAAATATTCTAATTTCATGTTTTTGAAAAGGTGCAAAGTGTTCTAATTCCATGTTTTTGAAAAGTGGAAAATGTTCTATTGAAATTCTCTCAAGACATATAAAAATATTTTTGTAGATAGTTGATATTGTTTTTAGCTAAAAATGGATTTGGGTCATTTTGGTTCTTCACAGACGATTTTATTCAAAATTAAAAACATGCCATTATGTTAATAATAATATTCTGTGTTCATAATATAAACGAATGCTGTGTTTCCAAAAATAAAGAATATCGGTTTGAAATTTTGACGGTTTTTTATAGTTTTATTTGCATTTTTTCATAAAATATATTGCATATGCAAGTAATGAAAGAAGGGTATATTATGGCTATTTTTTTTACGTAAAATTTTATTTTTTATTTTATGAGTCCTGTGCCACGTATATATAACATTAGAAAAGAAATCCTTGCTTCCGATACCAGATCAGCAGTAGTATTCAATTTCAAATTTAGCTATCACAACACAATGCAAAATGTTGAAAATTGAAAAATTGGACAATGCAATGGAATTAAAAATATTGAATCTTTCATTTTCCTTATTCAAGTTAGAATAGACGAACTCTCGCGAGTACGCATCTAAAATCTATTGTGCTGTTTGTTAGGTTTTTAAATTTAAGGACCAGTGTACATTTTTTTTTATTTCTCGAATGTTTGAATTTTGAATTTTCAGCATGACGTACATTAATCTTTTAGTTAGTAATCCTTCAGACCTTACAGACGTAAGTAGCCCTGACGAAGTTTTCCACTGCTTAATATGTGACTCCCTGCAACCAAAGTTACAAAAATTCCTCAGTGACAGCAGTCAAAGACTGTCAAATTATTTCTGTAAATTATATAATGTAAGCAGTGCTAATGACCAAGTGGATATCGGTGTCATTTTCGAAGATTCAGGTGTGTGTAGTCAGTGCAATCAAGAATTAAGGGACATTGATAATTTGTATTCTCAAATTGAGAGACTGAAATGCGAAATTCAAAGAATTAGACATGGCTGTGACTCCAAATTAAAGGATTTGGTGGATAATGTAAGAGGAAGAGGGGACGAATTTCAGGGAAGCCATTCTGGAGCTACAGGTTCTGAAAGTGACACATGGAGAAAACGAGAAAAGCTGTACAAATGTAAGTAGTTCAGCCAATTTTGTCTTTACTTTAAGTATTAGCCATGCCAGTAGATGTACTACTTTATTACATGACACACTAATTTATCCACAATTATTTTATCATCTGCTGCTATTGTTTCTACAGATGCATTCCCCAACAACAATAAGTCAAGTCCAGCCGATGGCTTCCACATACTTGATTTGGACTTGTCATCAGTGACAAGTGCATTTAGTACAGTCTTGGTTCAGGAGCCAAAGTTTATTGCAAACCCTAGTTCCAGTGAAGCTATTGAAGAGACTGTAGAAGATGCCGCTGAAAATTACAGCTTTGGACTTCTAGAAAATTCTGTGAATGGTGTTCCTTATGACGAATTTGGAACTGACGAGGGGCATGAAGGTTTGTATCCGGTAGCAACATGTGTGAAAGAAGATACAGTGGATGGAGGTAACTACTAAATACCTTATTTCATGTAATAGTACACCCCGTGTACGCTACTTATCGAAATTTCGATCTCCCAGACCAAGCCCGCACTGTTTCAGGAAATATAGTAATATTGTACGCATAATTTTTTAAATATTCTTCAAAATTTGTTGAGTCAGCCTGGATTTCTTCGAAGTAGCTAAAAAATTAGGGGTGGCGCCTTGAAATCGCAGTGTTTAAATATGAATTTTAAGAACATTTAAATCATTTTCATTTTTTCTTTAGATCCTTTAAATATGGAAAAGACTTCTTGTTGGTACTCATCAGAAATCAGGACTACTAACAATTTACAAACTAATAATAATTCCTATGAAATCGCAGCAACAATAACAAACATACAGACACTTGAAGCTCCCGAAAATAACACTTACTACCCTTCGTCGGAAGAAAGCGCTTTGCCTCTTGGTAATATGGAAAGTGAAGAAGAATTCTTAAGCTGCCCACTGCTCACGTTGAAATCTGAGGTAGATGTAGACTACAAAGTTGAAAGTAGCTCTGAACTTGAGGATTTCGAAATATTGAGAAGAAAATACAACATTCGCGAACTATCCATTAATGTGGAACGATTGCAAGCAATTCCAGAAAATGTAAAAATGGCATTAAAACCAAAGCGAAAATATACCCGCAGACAGTTGGGCACTTTCAAAAATGGTAGAAAGCGTCCATTTTCTTGCCCTTATCCTGAGTGTTGTACTACCTTTTCGTTCGAGGTACAAATCGAAGGCCATGTTAAACGTGCACATCAAGGTACGCGGATTATAAATTGCTGCTAAAGAGATTTCAATATTAGCTAGGTTCAGCTTAGGCAGAGATGGTTACGCTTTAGCAATTCATCAAGATGCGACTAAAGCAAAAGCAGAATTACATAAAAACCAGTTCAGCAAAGTATGTGAATTTTTGAGGTATCGCAGGAGTTGTCGCAGGATTTATTCTTACGTAACATACGTGTAAAATGGCTCTCGGGTCAGACGACGCAGCTGCTATTTTAGCATCCAAAATTAATTACAAATTAAAGTTAATTGCATTGACACCTTCGTTATTTAATAAAAATGAAGAAAAACATCAGTTGGGGCACAAAAGGTTCAACTTACATAAATATAGTGACAAGAGTTGTGAGTTTATGTTTAGATTTAACAAACAAGAGATTTTCCGTCTTGCTGATGCTTTTCACCTTCCAAAAACAATAATTACGCCGAACCGATCTAGATATGACTATATAGAAGGTACTTTGACTAGTTGTGTGTATAGTTAGGTTATTGTAGATAATTTGTAATGTGTTGTTTGTAATGTAGTTAATTTATTTTGCATTTTTTATTTGTGTCTTATAGCACTGTGCATACTTCTAAGACGATTAGCTTATCCTAATAGATATGGAGAGTTAGAAGAGTTGTTCTTTAGAAGTAAGCCTGAGTTGTCCATGATATTTACCTGGATGATTGACTACTTATACCTAAAATTTGGACATTTGGTAGAGAGTATGGATTTAAAATGGATGGACCAAGCCTTTTTACTTCATGTGTCTCAGAAGGTTACAGACAAGGGATCACCGCTGGAAAATTGTGTAGGCTTTATTGATGGTAAGTTATGAAAATGTCACACTAATTTAAATAATTTAAAACTGTGCAGTTTCTCATGTATGCAATTTTGAATAATAAGGTACCTTACGGCCTATCTGTCGGCCCATGCAAAATCAGAAACAGCTATATAGTGGTCATAAACGAGTCCATGGTCTCAAATTCCAATCTGTAGTTCTTCCAAACGGAATAATAGCTCAAATGTTCGGTCCTATTGAAGGAAGGAGACACGATTCTTTCATGCTAAAAACTAGTGGCTTACTTGCTAAAGTTGAAGAAAAATTCGTATTTGAGGATGGTCATAGATTCTGTCTGTACGGAGATCCAGCCTACCCAATTAGACCTCAGTTAATAAGTCCATTTAGAGGGTCAAATCTAGATGCTGATCAAGAACTCTTTAATAAAAATATGAGTAGTGTCAGGCAATGTGTAGAATGGGAGTTTGGCAGAATCATCCGACTTTTTGCATTTCTTGATTACAAAAAGAACTTGAAGCTATATCTCTCACCAGTAGGAAAAATGTATAAGCTAGGAGCACTATTGGCAAATATTCATAACTGCTTAAGAGGAAGTCAGACAAGTTTGTACTTTAATGTTCCACCACCTACCTTGGAAGATTACCTCCAAAACCGGCAAAATTAATTTTATTTTTTTGTCGAATCGTAAAGAATAATAATTAAAGAATGTTTTGTAAATTCCTATAATTGTCAAATATTCGTTTAGTCTAATTTCTGTATAGGTCTTTCGTGATTAATTACCCCTTTACTAGCAATAGTCTTACATAATAATACTTTAGTTTCCCCACCCTCCATGAACTTGTCGACTTAAACTTTCATCCAGAAGCTCAACACGTACTTGGTTCTGAAACAGTATAAAAATTTTGGCTGGGCCTTTTCAAAAAGAATTTTGGCTGTCTTGAAAATGTCTGAAAGAGGTGCTGTGATTGAAGGCTTCGTTCCTGTTGCAAGTGTCACTCATCATACCTACATAACCCGGTGGAGGCTGTCACTTCATTGATATTACCTACGCTATTAAGGTTTGTGCAATTTTAACTCAGATTTTTAAGGAAAATCAGATCAGATTTCGAAAATACTAGTCTTTATACTGTGTACAATTTTTATAAAATAATGATCACTAGTTTATCATTTTATGAAGAATCTGAAAATTGTAATAATAATGTAAAGTGCAAATGAATTATTAATGATGGCTATTTATTTACGAAGGTGAATGTGAGAATAAAGCAGGTTAGCAACCCAATATACTGTACCATGCTATGATTTTTATGACCTTTTGGTCTTATTACTGATATTTTTAGGTGGTGAGTGTTAACGTTGAAAAGGATGTGTTTAATCTGTACTACAATGGTTGTTGCAATGGCACATTTTGGCCGCTTTTCCACTCCATGTCAGATCGGGCTATTTTCAGCGCAGAAAGCTGGGAAGTAAGCTCCATATTGTAGTACAAATATTGCATAATGTATTCAAGGACGAGTATTAAAAGTTATTACAATTGTAATCTTTTATTTGTATGTCGTAGGCTTACGCTCAAGTCAACCAAGTATTTGCAGAGAAGACCCTGCAAGCATTGAGAACAGTCAATAAGGATTTGACGGATGATTCCCCCACCCCCCTCGTGTGAATCCATGACTATCACACTGCCTGTGATGGTCACTGCCAATGCCATTCGTCAGAAGGCAGATGAGGAGAATTTGAAATGTAAATTAGGTTTTTTCCTCCACATCCCCTTCCCCTCATGGGATATATTCGGCTTTTTCCTACATGACGATGAAATTCTTCAAGGCTTGTTAGAATGTGACATGGTTGGTTTCCCCATTGATGACTACTGTCTCAATTTCATTGACTGCTGTTAACGGCGTTTGGGCTGTCGTAAGGTTTCGAAAAATATGCTGGTTGAGCATATTTATAACTGTTGCTAAGTTTATTAGGATTGGTTAGTATTAATTTATGCGTACTATATGGTATTGTGATAATATATCTGTAATATACTAATATTATGTAGTGTGTAGGACTGAAAGGAGAGTAGACTAGCAGTCAGTCTGTCGATATGTTTCTATATTTTTTAAATAGAATATGGAAACCCTTAAAAAAAATATGTAATTTACCTGGACCCACCGTCCATCTTTAAAAAGAATAAATAAATCAAATAAAACTACAAGACATGCAAATAAATAGCACCTCACTCTTTCACTCTACGCTCTGTAATACACGAAACAATTGTAATTTATTTCCTTATTGAAATCTTAACTGAACTACCATCTATAATTTAAACGCAATTTCATAACTTATGTTGTAACCAAAATTAACGAGTAAGTTATATTACAACTCTATAAATTACATGAATGATTTTGGTCTGCTCTGACTTTCGCTTTATTATTGTTCCTTTACCGTTCGTAATAGTAATGTTCGTATAGGGCATTAGCATTAGGGTTTGGGGTATTGACTACATCTCGAGCCGAATCACTTCTTTCAACGCAGCAGCCCAACGGCAAGAGGGGTGGTGAATGGCTGCGTGAGACAGCAACAGTTCAGTATTTATGAACCTCTCCTAAAAAGTATTAAAGTTTTTAAGAAACAACATTGTGAATTCTACAGATACAGATTCAAAAACAAGATAAATTAATAATTTATTACCTTGCAAGTTTTACAAGCAAATGGAAGAACCTGCTGACCGTCAGAACTCTCACCAAAATGTTGAGTAATAAAGTGCCTCACTGCTTTGAGTCTCTTGCTGGAGCCAACTCCGCAGCCTCCATGTAGACATTAGAATAGTCCCAGTTGAGGATGCTACAAGTCGCTCAGGCGATATAATAATAATAATATAATTATAAATCCCTTCAAGAAAAAGATGCTTCAGTTACCTTTTACTCAATAATGGACCATCGTACTTCCCACCACCCTTTGTCGCTGTTCTCCCACTACAATTTTCCTGTTCCAAATCGGACGCCTCAGCCACAGTCACAGGTGCAGTGGGTCGTTTCAGACAGCTCTTCAAGGAAGTTTCCTTATCCCGCGAGTATACCTCTGCAACAAAAGAAGAATTGCCGTTTGAGCGACTTTATATAAATTATTATTATTATAATGAATTTTGCGAAAATGTCTTTAGAGATTTGAGGATATGGAGAAGGATCTCTCACAAAAACGACATGTGTAAGGTTGCTCCCCGGTGTGAGTTCGGAGATGGCGAGTTAAAGCCGAACGAGGAAATACTTTCCCACATAATTTGCAGCTGTATTTTTCTCTAAAACTACATCCTTCCCAACACCTCTCTCATCATCTTGATCAATATCATTATCATCGATTTTTTGTACACTGAGATCAAGTGGGCCATCAGGCTTATTATTGAAAATGTTATTGACAATATTATTGTTATCATTCACACTTACAGCAGCTGGAAGGTGGTGAGGGTTGAATTGTCAAGGGGGTGCACCCAAAAATTGAAGATAGATTGACAGGGTTGTGAAGGGGTCGTATAGTGGTGGGGAAGGGGAGAACATTAAAGCTGGGAAACCTATGATTTTACTTGGGTCATCTCTCCGGAGGGATTGGTCCCTGTCACGATCTCTATCTTTCCCTTTTATGTTTCCCGGACGGGGTATAGCACCGGGTGAAGAGTGGGCACAGTTACTCGCAGAATTATTATTACTAGAATGTGGACTTCGGTTCCTACCACTGCCTGGTCCACTTCCCCTTCATACACTAACTCGTAAGATCGGAATGTACTCCAACAACTTAATTCTCACTGGAACATCAAGTACATTTCCTTGGATATCTTAAGTACATTAACCAATCCTCATCATCAGATAACATTATGTAGATACAGCGCGATATAATTGTAAATAAACGAAAGATAAACCAAACGAGAAGTTACAACTGACGCGCGATTAGTTGATTATGTATGCACAATAAACTCACAATTATTTATAGGAATTTAACTTTACTTACCTCAGCTAATTTATGATTGAAGTATTATTCACTCGATGCTGCCAACAGTGCCAACGGGATTTTTTGGGCCTCCTTCTCTTGCACGTCCGTCGTTCTTAGCTTGAAGTCAGGCTGGACATTGTATTTGTACAACATGAATGGAATCCGGATTCAAATGATTTGTATTAGAGTACGTATCTTCGTGGTTCTTGCTCGGTCATTTTGGATTGTCCCCTTGCTACAAAAAGAAAATTTTTACGTGATCATATTTTTAGTTCTACCTAGCGCGCATAATAAAATTAAATATGGCCCGAAACAAACCAAAAACTGTTTTCATGAGATCGTGCAATTTAATGTTGTGTTATGTATATATTATATACATAACACAACATTAAATTGCACGAATAAATTAATTACACATTTTTCGTAGAGAATAGACGGTCAATGAGAAAAACAAACAACACAAATGAGTAATTTCACAATCAAGTCAGACAAGACATCTACATCCAAAGATTTTTCGCTTGTGACACCAACTAACCAATAAGTGGGAAAACGATTCAACAGAACTAAACGGTACACAATCAGACAATATTATGCAGGTATACAAAGCAGTATTAAACAACATTTGATTATTTACATTAATACAATATTTTATTGAAGCTCATGCAAAACTTGAAATAGAAAATTAAACAATATTAAACGAACAAATACGCATTTATTAAGGTAGTCACTAGGAGTACTAACTACTTACTAAAGTCCTACTTACTACTACTACTTAATTAATCAAGAGCAACCATCACTGCACAGAGATGGTCCATAAATGATGTCAACTGAATTTTCACTCTTAAAAGGCTCCCACACCTCTATGTAATCAGTTTAGTTTAACATAGAGTTAACGGCTATCTTTAACCTGACATGTCATCTATACTATAAAAGAGCCACTGACCTTACCCGTGACATCATTTACACACGACCCCGATCTACGTTATACTACATACATAACTCCTAATGTACTTGGCAGATTTTCTCCCTAAATAAACTTTTCAGCTAATTTTAGCAATAAGTCCATTGTTTTTGAGGATGTTTCTTGTTGTGCCGTGGCCTGTTGCTTCTCAAGTTCTAATTTTTGCTTATTGTATTCTAATTCTTCTCTCCTTAACTCCATCTCCCTTGCCTGCATTTCGTAGATAATGTCCACAGCAGACTTTCGCTTAATATTATTGCTTTCTTTACATTTTTCTTTCATAGACAGCATTGCATCTTCTCGGATTCTTTCTCCGATTTCTTTGTCAGAGTCTTTTTCTTTTTTATCAGAAGCTGACGGCATTATTGTTTCGTCTCTAATCAGATCACTTAAATCCTGTAGCAAACTTGCACGCTCTTCCACTTCTTCGTCCGTTCCGGAGCTTGTAAAACAACATGAAAAAATGAACAATAAATACCTAACTAAGGAAAACAAAACTATCCATCGCTAAGCTTATTCATTAATGCATACATTATTCTAGTAAGTTTCGTCATGCGAATATAACAAAATGTAATTTCTTACTTCCTGAGGCATTGCATACTCTCTTGCTTGAACTTTAATAACAAGTGATCCAGTCTTCGCTGCAGGCTCCCAGTGTCAAATTTTGTTTTCATGTTTTCTTTTAATAGTTTCCATTTCCTTGTTTTTTCAGCGTATGACCCTATCATTGGCATTATTATTGTGGCTTCTTTTAGTAGGCTGACATCTAATGCAACATTGAAGCGGAGTTCTTTTTCCACCCCAACTTCACCATCCACGACCCCAGTATTTTTGCTTTTGGCTTGCTTCGGTTTTTTCACCTTTTCTTTAGGAGGTTTAGTCTCTTTCCTTTTTCGAGCCCCTTTCTAGTAAAACACAGACAAAATGTGACATTATACAAACGATGTTAAAATAAATTTATACTTGTTGAAAATAAATATATCTGCCTATATAGGTACTTACTTATTTTCTAAGGGAACGTGCATAAATACTTAGAACGAAATTCGGAAATTTTAAACCCCTACCCACCCTTTTTTGGTGTGTACGCCCTTGTAAAAGGATAGGCAACTTGAACCTCTACCCCTCAACGTACCACGTAATTTTTGCACGCTCTCTAATCACGTTTTGGCACGTATACATACTACAGATATCATTTTTGTTTTTAGATAAATATACTTAATTCTACTAACTGTTTTTTCTTGTGTCTTGCTAGAACCATTCCCATTTTCCATTGCTCCTGGGTTTCCATTTTCCGCCTCCTCCTCGACCTAGCAAGATAGAAAATTAAATATTCGGTGTAACACTCGTAAAGTGAAGAAATATATTAATTGGAAAATATTCAAAATTCATTGATTGATTGAATGGTAAAAAATATTATTATAACAGCAACACAGGGAATAACAACATGACTTGACTTGCCATGATTTAAATTTCCTAATCACATACTATAAAGCTGAAAGCAGACTCCAAATGTTTCTCATGTTTGTACGACCAGGTAGAAATTTTCACACAAAAAAAGAAATAGAATGAAAAGTAGTCAACAATTATTTATAGAAAATTAAAATTTACCTCTCCAAATACGGTACTTTCGTATATTTCATCCTCTACTTGCATCAAGTTTTCCCGTTGTCCTGTGTTTTCTTCCAAAAATAATCTGGCCTGGTTTAAACTTTCAGGAGTTACCTCCCTTAAAAGAACTCCCGGAAGTCCGTCTTGGAAAACGATTTCCATTTTTATGAAATTGTGAAGTATGGAAAATTGTAATTTTAAAATAAATTAAATTTAAAGGAAAATGAGAAAGAGACGACCACTGAGCTGAGCTGATGAAAAACGAATAACGAAACGAAGGAGTTTTCTCAACTTTAAATTTAAATGCTTTTCGCGCAGTTTTCTGCACCAATCACATCACGAGTTGAATTGCGAAACACTTTCGCATTTGAAGGCTCTCAAACGCAGATCCTGCTTTACGGTTTCGCTTTTCAGATTTCGAGAAAGTAAAATGTGATGACTTTCTCCTGCGTAACCTCCCACTTTTTGGCTATCTCTGCCTAAGCTGAACCTAGCTATTAATATGAATGTACGTATATATCGTCTGTGAAGAACCAAAATGGCCCATTCCCATTTTTAGCTAAAAAGCTATCTACAGAAATATTCAAATATGTCTTGACAACATTTAAATATAACATTGAGCACTTTTCAAAAATATGTAAATACAACATTTTACACTTTTCAAAGACATAGAATTAAAGCATTTTGAACCTTTTCGAAAACATGTAAATAGGACATTTTACATTGTTAAAAAACATGAAAATAGAACATTTTACGTTTTTCAAAAACTTCTAATTAACATTTTAAGCATGTTTTTCATTTTCTTTTTATGACACAGCTCATTTTGATTGTAGCTTAAATTGGATGTGGGTCATTTTGGTTCTTCACAGACAATATGCATATTCACACATTTAATTCAAAATTTAATTCTGGGTTTGTATTTTTTTCTAGGAGTCGCCAAGCCTTTTGCATGTGAACTATGCGACACTCGCTTCACGTGTTATCCCCCGTTATTGGACCACCAGAATATTCATAAGGGTCTCCGTCCATATCATTGTTCCAAATGTGACAGAACCTTTTCCACCAAAGAACAACTTCGTGCCCATGTAAAATCAATTCACAGCTCTAATCCGCGGCCAGTGAACCCACACTCAAAGAGAAAACCCTGGACCCGTGTAAACTCAACCCGCAATAAAAAAGTTAACTTACAATTACCATTAAAACCAAAGCGAAAATATACCCGCAGAGAGTTGGGCACTTCCAAACACGGTAAGAAGCGCCCATTTTCTTGTCCACATCCTGAGTGTTGTAAGACTTTTTCGTTCGAGCAACAAATCGAAGGTCATATTAAACGTGCCCATGAAGGTATGTTGTAGTTTATAAAAATTGTTGCTAAAAAGATTTCAAAATACATATCAATACAAAATTTCAAAATTAGTCATTTAAAAAAACATTTTCATGCTTTTTATTACTTATTTCTAGGAGTCGCCAAACCTTTTGCTTGTGAATTATGCAATTCTCGTTTCACGTGTTATCCCCCGTTATTGGACCACCAAAATATTCATAAGGGTCTCCGACCCTACCATTGTTTCAATTGTGACAGAACCTTTGCCACCAAAATACAACTTCGTTGCCATCGAAACTCAATTCACAGCACGGATTCGCCGCCTGTAGACTCAAACCTTAATAAAAAGTATGGCCGAAGAGAGTCATTCTTATGCATTGCACCTGAGAAGAATCGCCCATTCATCTGCCCACATCCGGGTTGCACCCTCACATTTATCTTGGAAATGCAAAGAGACGGCCATATAAAGCGAGCTCATGAAGGTACCTATGCGTGACGTTAATGGTGCAGCAACATCACACACATAAAGGCTTGTGGCTTTTCTTTTATCTGTGAATAATTTAATTTATTTAATACTTTCAAATTTGTTGATTTTTGTAGTGCTCCGAATGGGTACAAAAATCTTGGACCCGTACCTGTACCCGTACCCGTACCTCGGGTACGGCAAAATTTGTACCCGTACCCGTACCCGTACCCGTGAACCCGGGTCCAATTCTGCTGTACCCGTACCCGCTATTTAAAATATTCTTTGTACCTGTACCCGTACCCGTACCTGTACCCGAAAAGTACCCGTGCACGTACCCGTGCTTGTACCCGTACCTGTTGTACCCGATGTACCCGGGTCCGTACCCGGGTACATAAAAGTCAACTGAGCAGTATATCCAGCAGAGCAATTAAATCAAAACCACAAGATAATAAATAAAGTTTTATAATAAAAATAATATAATTATTTTATTTTTATTATGAAACTATGAAAAATAAATATTCAAAATCTTTAACACCTGATACAAATTAGGTAAATATTACCTGATTCAATAAAATTTATAAATATTGATGCTAATGCTTCAATTTTATGCTCGATACGATTCACCAAATGGTTAGGCTAATTACAGTGGGGTCATAGTTTCGTTAAAATTGAGACTTTTCGATGACATCATTTATAGACAACCCCTTAACAGTGCCCAGGAAAACAATCGCAGCAGTACAAATTCAATCTGAGGTAATATTTGTTAATGCGTAGCAAAGGTAGTCCAAGTTTTTTTCGTGCCATGCTGTTTCTTGTATTTATTTACGTGTACTACAAAAGTACCCGAAGTACCCAAAGTACCCGGGTACTTCGGGTACAGGTACGGGTCCACCACACACTTGGACCCGTACCTGGCGGGTACATGCTCACTCTACAGATTAGCGGACCCGTACCTGTACCCGTACCCGTGCGCCCGTACCCGTTATTCGGGTCCAATAAATGTACCCGTACCCGGGTACTTTTATAAGTTCGGGTCCAAAAATGTTGTACCCGGGTACGTACCCGTAGCTGTACCTGTACCCATGTACCCGGGTACATGTGTACCCGTTCGGAGCACTAATTTTTTGACGGTTGCATTGTAGGTGTCTCCAAACCATTCTCTTGTGACACCTGCGGCCGAAGTTTCCCAGGCTATTATGAGTTGGCGGATCATATGAATGTTCACAAGGGATTCACTCCGTACCAGTGTAACCAATGTGAAAATGAGAAATTTGCAACCAAAGCAAGATTAGGCTACCACATGAAAACAAGTCACCGGGAAAATTCATTTCAGTGTGGAAAATGTGGCAAAGTTCTCTGCAATAAAAATGTTTTTGAAAATCACTTGCGGAGCCATACAAAGAAGAGGCCCTGTGTGACGTTTGCGGACGAACATTCACCTAAAAAGATAAATGACGAAGTCTCCATATTATAACTCACCCAGAATTAGGTTTGGGTGTACCTGAGTGTATTTGTGGCAAAGTTTTTGAAGGTATATTTAAATTCTGTTTTATAAAAAATGTTGTCATAAAAAATTTGAGCGACTGCATTGTACCCATTGTGGAAAGCCATTTGCTCAGCATACGAGCTACAACTATCATATGAATTCTCACAAAGATGATCATGCAGTCTAGTACCTAATTGTAAACTTTTACCGATTTGTACACAAATATATGGATGAAATTAAGTATAAGGAACTCCTTCAGTTGATACCAGTTAATTATATGTCATGATAATATGGCCCCAGAATTAGAGACTGACAGAACCGAGAAAGGAACTGACCACAATTTTTGTAAGAGCTCGTTTAGACTTTAGATTTTTCGAATGGGAAGAAAATCGTTGTTTTTATTTGCATAAGTACTACAGTAAAAATTAAAAATTCAGCATGGATTTGGATTCTGGGTTGTACAACAAGTTAAAGGGAGCCCATAACGACGCAGTGCTACTGGAACTACAACATTCCAAACAAAAAGAAAGCAAAAGGGGTCCTCAAACAATTGTGGGATTTGATTGCAAGAGTTACGGCTACGACCGTTAGTTGGGCAAGCTCCCGTTCTAAATACAGAAAATCTCATCAATTAGTATTATGATCAATTTAGAATTACTACGGCAAAAGTCTATTTTGCTCCAAGCGGTCCTCAAATTATTAGTCATTGTTGGCGTGCACTCACTACTTACAATATATTATTACACTAACACTTTTTACATAATTTACCCAAAGCTAAAAACTTCAAATTTCAACATTTTGTTTTAGAAATTATAAATCCTACATTTATACAATCGTATTTTAGTACTCCAATTATTAAACTATTAAGAATATTTAAGAAGGATAAGATATTATGCTATCTAGTTGCTGCATACTTCACTATTAGTCTAATTGTAAATTCGTAAATGTTGTGTTAAGTATGTGATTGCAATTGTAAATTGTATATTCTGTGCTACTGTGTTCAAATACATATACAAATGACGAGTGTCCAAAAATAAAGAATATCCATTTCTATTTTTTTAAGGCTTATATATTTTTATTACTTATATATTCATCTGATTCATCAAATATGTTGTATATTCTATGTAAGTAATGCCATTTTTTAAATATATTCTCATTAAATATTATTTATTAGTTTTTATTTAATTTGTATTTGCATGTTTAATGCTTATTTATGCATTATGAAGTTTTGTTAAATAAAAGAAAGAATAAAAGAAAACAGAAAAATGCATGTCTCGTCCTCGCTGCCCTATTCCACATTAGAAAAGAAAGCCTTGCTGTAGCGCGTGTCTTCAATTTCAACTTTCAAAATATTGAAATTGAAATTGAAAATTGAAACTTGAAACTGAATCTCATTTTCCTGATACTTCTTAATTCTACCGTTTTATGACGAGTTCTAGCAATTGTTCTAGTTGTTACGATTAAATATAAGGTTGAGAGTGCATTTATTTCTCAGGTTTAAATTGCAATTTATTGCAATATGACGTGCATTAATGTTAGTAATCCTTCAAACCTTACGGACACGACATGTAGCCCGGAGCCGGACGAAGTTTTCCATTGTCTAATATGTGGGTCACTACAACCAAAGTTACAAAAGTTTCTTACTGACAGCAGCCAAAGATTGTCAGACTATTTCTGTAAATTATATAATGTAAGCAGTGCTAACGATCAAGTGGATATCCGTGTCACTTTCGAAGATTCCATTCTGTGCAGCCCGTGCAATCAAGAGTTAAGGGATATCGAGACTTTGCATTCTCAAATTGAAAGACTGAAATGCGAAATTCAAAGGATAAGACAAGACTATGATTTCAAATTAAAGCACTTGGTGGACAAACTGGATGAATTTCAGGAATGCAATTCTGGAGCCAAATGTTCCGAAATTGATACACGGAGAAAACGAGAAAAGCTGTACAAATGTAAGCAGTTCAGCCAATTTTTTTCTTTAAGTATTAGCCATGCCAGTAGATGTACTACTTTATTACGTGTCACAATAATTTATCTGCAATTATTTTATCAACTGCTGCTATTGTTTCTACAGATGCATTCCCCAACAACAATGAGTCAAGTCCAGCCGATGGCTTCCACATACTTGATTTGGACTTGTCATCAGGGCAGCCAAATTCATTTAGTACCGTCGTGGTTCAGGAGTCAAACTTTAGTGCAAACCCCAGTTCTAGCGAAAATATTGACGAAAAATGCACCATTAGGTTTGACGAATATTCTAACAACGCCGATGTTGATTATGAAGAATTTGGAAGTGATGAGGGGCATGAAGCTTTGTATCCGTTTACAACATCTACAAATGAGGAAGATGCAATGGATAATGGTAATTAGCAAAAAATAATTGTATAGTAAAAATTTTCTTCAAGATTAAATCGACTTGAATCTCTTCTAATCGTAAGTAGCTAAAACTTTTGTAGAAGTAAAGTCGCGGAGTGTTTAAATGCTTAAAAGCTGAAAACATGTAAATAATTGTCCTTATTTTTTGTAGATCCTTTAAATGTTAAGAAGTTTTCTTGTTGGTCCTCATCAGAAATCAGCAGGACTAGCAATTTACGAAATCCCCGTAAAATCGGAGCAGCTAACACAGAGGGACAGATGCCTGAAGCACCCGAAGACAGAACTATCTATGCTTTGCCTGAGAAAAATACTTTGTCCGGTCGTAATACGGGAAGTGATGACTTCATAAACTCACTTGTCACGGTAAAATCTGAGGTAGATGCAGAAGAAAATGTTGAAGATAGCAGCAAACTTGAGGATTCGGTTGTATTGAAGAAAAAATACAACATTTGCGAACTATCCATCAGTGTGGAACGACTACAAACAATGCCAAATATCAACAATGTACAATTTCCATTAAAACCAAAACGAAAATACACACGCAGAGGGCTCGTTGCTTCGAAAAAGGGTATGCCGAATATCAGTAATGCACAATTGCCATTAAAACCAAAGCGAAAATATACTACCAGAGGGCTGGGAACTAAGAAGGGTAGAACGCGCCCATTTTCTTGTCCATATCCTAATTGTTGCACTACTTTTTGGTTGGAGCTACAAATCGAAGGTCATGTTAAACGTGCTCATCAAGGTACGTCACTCACAAATTGTTACAATATATGAACGATATATCAATATGCAAATTAATACGCATTAATGTCAAAATTAGTCATTTTTTAAATATTGTCATGCTTTTTTATTACTTATTTCTAGGAGTCCCCAAACCTTTTTCTTGTGAAATATGTGATTCTACCTTTAAAGGCTATCCCGAGTTAACGGACCACCAAAATATTCACAAGGGTCTCAAGCCTCACAATTGTTCCAAATGTGACAAAACATTTGCCACGAAAGGCATACTTCGCCACCATCGAAAAACAACTCACAGCACTAAGCCGGCGCCAGTGGATCCAAACTCCAAGAGGAAGTATGTCCGCAGAGAGTATTTTAGCAGCGCACTCGATAAAAGTAAAAAATTTGTCTGTTCACAACCGGGTTGCACCCTCTCATTTGAATTGGAATTGCAAAGGGATGGCCATGTAAAGCGAGCTCATGAAGGTATAGAGTAAAATAAATTCTTACATAACATTATTAAGTTTGTGGCTTTCCTTTAAATTATTTAACCTTCCACCTTTTTGATTTTTTTGGCATGTTTGTTGTAGGTGTCTCCAGACCATTTTCTTGCGACACCTGCGGCCGAAGCTTCCCAGGCTATAACGAGTTAGCTGACCATATGAATGTTCACAAGGGGATCACTCCATACCAGTGTAACCAATGTGAAAATGTGACCTTTTCAACCCATGCAAAATTACGCTATCACATGAAAAGAATTCACCCGTTAGTTCAATTTAGTTGTGGGGAATGTGGAAAAGTTCTATGTAATAAAATTGTTTTTGAAAATCACTTGCGGAGCCATACAAAGGAAAGGCCCTTTATTTGTGACGTTTGCGAAAGAACATTCACCCAGAAGGATATATTACGAAATCATCGTTTAACTCACCCCGAGTTAAATCTTGGTGTACCGAAGTGCAAATTTTGTGGAAAAGTTTTTGCAGGTATATTTTAATTCTATAAATAATATGTTTTATACAAAATTTTGTGATGTAAACAATTATTGTAGAATACATTATGTACTTTCTTGCTTTTATGCAATGTAAGTTTCAAAATAATGCGCTAATTTACAATGTGTAATAACAGGGGGTAAATACTATCTCGAGATGCACGAAAGAAAACATACGGGAGATGTTCGTTTCAAGTGTGACCTTTGTAATTTTGGAACTTCGTTTAAAACAGTCTTCACCAAGCACGCACTGTCGCACTCTGACAAGAAGGATTTTGAATGTGATATTTGTAAACACAAGTTTAAGAGCATTGGTGCTATGAATCAACATAAAAAACAATATCATCCAGCCACAAAGGACTTTACTTGTGCAGATTGTGGAAAAAACTTTAGTTGTAAAAAATATTTAGAAACACATGAGGATATTCATAAAAAAGTTAAGCGACTACTTTGTAATCGTTGTGGAAAGTCATTCGCTCAGTATCCCAGCTACAACTATCATATGAAAAATTCTCACAAAAATGATTGATTAAAGTAGTCCAATCTTAAATATAAATAAGTTTTGCTTTTTTTTTTACTGAAGGGTGAGTTTTTTTAATCGTAAAGTATTAGAACGAACATTGTAGAAGAATACTTACGTTAACCAATAAACTTATGCTTTACCGTTTGTTACTTGAACTTTTAAAGTCTCAGCTCACACTCATTTAAACACGTGTCAGTTGTATCTATACCACTATGTAATTATTGTAATCACTGTTAGAAATAGTAAATAGTAAGCGAGTAAATGCCAAATTAAACTTTACATATTACTTTCCTGATCGTTGCCAAAGCTGTTATTCATACGTAGTACCCCTTTAGTACAAAGGTAATCAACTATCTAATTGACTTTTGCGTTGCTTACTGCTCAGCTCGTAGTCCTTCAAAATCTATGATGACAACGTGCTGAGTGATTTTTCCCTTCACTGTCCATGCCATTTATATTGGCATTTGCCCAAAAGTTCCAAATTTATAGGTTCTCAATAAAAATTAAAAAAAAAATACCAAACTAGTTTTCCTATTTTTTAGTAAATAAAGCTGATAATAATTCTCTTACATATATAATATGTTCACGTGCAAGTTGTGTAAGCAACTAGTTTTCGCTGCATTTATAGCATGCTGTTAATAGCACGCTGTACTTATGCATAGGAAATTACAAATTGTTTTGTTTACACAAATAGTATTTCACATATTATCTTCCTCTTTAAACGGCATCATCTCGGTCCAGTGTAGCAGAACGATAATCTGTGGTCCGAATCATTTTCAAATTTTCAGTTAGCTAAAAAGCCAAATCTTTGGGCGGCATTTGCATTATAATTTGTTCTACTCATTTTCATTCAGCTCATGTGAAAATTAATTTAATCGGAGCATAATATAGTTAAAGTAAAAAATGGGTATGGGTATTGTCATAGTTCATTTATACAGTCTGTGGGTTCTGATATTTTCAATCATTGGACAGCTCCATAGTAATTATGCCACAGCTCAGAATTTTTCAAATAATAATACAGTTCTTGAGAGCTTGAGTCGTGATGCAAAGCCAAATAATTCAAATTATATTTTGGGCATCGAGCCGCTTCCTTTTGACAGCGTAATTTTGTGCACTTTGTTGCATACTTTGTTGTTACTTAATTCAAATTCGATAGTGTTGGATATATCGTCTGGGAAGAACCAAAATGACCCATATCAATTTTCAGCTAAAAACAGTATTCACTATCTCCAAAAATGTTGAAATACGTCTTGTGAGCATTTAAATAGAACGTTATGCAATTTTTAAAAGTATGTAAATCGAACATTTTACACTTTTCAAAAACATGTAAATAGAAAATTTTCCACTTTTAAAAAAAATGTAAATAGAACATTTTGCAATATTCAAAAGCATGTAAATAGAACATTTTGCACTATTCAAAAACATGTAAATCGAACATTTTACACTTAACTGTTAGACTGAGTATACTAGAACGGTGTTGGATCACGCAACACTAATCTTGTTGAACGATTTTATTAATTCAAAAATAACACTAAAAATTCAAAAACATGTAAATATAGACCATTGTATATTTTTTTAAACGTGTAAATAGAACATTTTACATCTTTTTTAAACATGCAAACATACCATTTTACTTTTTTTTTAAATCTCTTAACTAACATTTGACGCATATTTCTCATTTTGTTTTTATGACATAGCTCATTTTGATTCTAGTTTAAATTGGATATGGGTCATTTTGCTTGTTCACATACGATAAAATATGGACTACAACGTTAAGATTGTTGGAATCCAAAAACTTGTGCTCATATTTTCTCATGGATATGATAATACGAAAGTTTGTTGTTGATTGAATACAGGCCTGGGGTATTCCTGGATGGAGAGATGACGACGATTTTGAAAACTGGGTTCCTCCACGAGAATTCGTCAAAAACTTCCCCTACTATTTCAGCGGTTTTGACAAAGATAATCGTCCAGGCAAGTTCATTTTTATTTGGAATAGTGCGATGCAACTATGTATGAGCTCTGACGCTGTATAATACGGAAAGCAGCTACGTATAGTACTACTGCGGTACTGGTACTACTACCAATTTAATTAGGAACGATACATCTATTACGTCTTCAAAAATCCGAAATTTTAAACCCCCACCTCCCCCCCTTATTTTGGTATTTACACCCATGTTAAAGGATAGGTACCTTAAAACTCCTCCCCCGCTTTTTTAAGACGTAATAGACGTACGCTCCCTTAGCAAGTAGGTACCTACATACAATACCGTATATCGTTTGTGAAGAACAAAAATAACCCAAATTTATTTTTAGGTAACTACAATACGCACTAACTACAAAAATATTAAAATGTGTCATGAAAGCATTTAAATAGAACATTTTTCTTTTTGTACTTTTCAAAAATATGCAAGTAGAGGATTTTGCACCTTTCAAAAGCATGCAAGTAAAACATCTTGCACCATTCAAAAACATGCAAATAAATTTTGTTGCACCTTTTAAAAGCATGAAATTAAAAAAACCTGCACCTTTCAAAAACATGCATATAAAATATTTTGAACCTTTCAAAAGCATGAAAAATAAAAATTCCTGCACCTTTCAAAAACTTCTAATTCTTATATTACGCATGTTTCGCATTTTGTGTTAATGTCATATAGGTTATTTTGATTCTAGCTTAAATTGGATTTGAGTCATTTTGGGACATCATCAGGGACAATATCTTATAATATAGTATGCCAACTTCGTGTTAAAATTGAGCCTCTATATTAATTATTTCAATTTTGCACGATGATTTAAATCATTAAATCTAATTATTATTTTGTGTCTCTACAGTTGGGATACTAGAAATCGGTCGTTACGATGTTGCAAAATTTGTGATTGAGGCCAATAAAACTGAAGAATGTACAAAATACATTCGGCGGGCAGCCTATGTGTGTATTAAGGCTCTATCAATTAAATCCACGAAAGAGAAGCCAGTGAATGGTGGCATAGTCATTGTTGATTTAGAGGGTTTGCAACCCGCTCAGATTGCTAATCCACAAGGTATAGCGATTCAGTCATACTCATCCACAACATATTTATATGCTTAATATTGCTTAAAAAATAATTCTGTACAAAAAAGCCAACTCTTTTTGAATGCCTAATTATATAATGTAATAGATATTCATAAAAAATGTAGAGCCAAGTCTTTTTGAATACCTAATAATAATTATTATTATTATAATAACAGGTACTCATAATTTAATTTATAAATACCTCTCCACTAAATTTGGTGTGTGTCTTTCTTTTTCTGTAATCCTCTGTAATGTAGTGTTAGAATACTGTGTTCGACTGGCCCGCAAATATCGCCGTTTCATTGAAACAAATTTACACAAATTAATTGTTCTCAATAGTAAGCAATCACTTAACTATGCACGTATTATGTTATGCATCCTTCTCATGTTGATTCCAACTTTTGAACCTAAGATTTTAATAGTTTAATACTAACAAGCAAACCACTTACTATGTTTCCTCGGGATCTGGAAAAGTATAGCCAGAAACGTTTTCTTGTTGAGTGCATTTTGCTCGGTGCTTTAGCAGCAGCCCGCCAAAGTTCAAAAAAACCGAATTTTTCAAAGTTTAAAGCTGTAGCTTCTACAGTTTTTGTCTGATTTCAATGAAACTTGCAGTTTTGTGATGTTCAGACTTTTATCTAAAAAGTAATTTCTGGAAATTTTGAAATTCGATTTTTTTTTATTTTTTCGAAAAATTAATAAAATGTCATACTTTTGAGACCCATTTTTTAATTAAGGTTTTTTGATAAAAAATTAAAAATTCGAATTTCAAAATTTCCAGAAATTACTTTTTAGATAAAAGTCTGAACATCACAAAACTGCAAGTTTCATTGAAATCAGACAAAAACTGTAGAAGCTACAGCGTGGAAAACTTTGAAAAATTCGGTTTTTTTGAACTTTGGCGGGCTGCTGCTAAAGCACTGCGCAAAATGCACTCGAGTTTAATTATCACACTATTCGTTCATTCTGAGGTTCGAGGAAACGTTTCTGGCTATGCTTTTCCAGATCCCGAGTCCCGAGGAAACAAAGTAAGTGGTTTGCTTGTAAATAATACTTTCATTTCAACGCTAGCAACGCAGCCACTGTGAAGAACCAAAAGACCTATATCCACTTTTAGTTTAAAACAAAATGCACTGTCTAAACAAAAAATTAAAATAACATTTTCATGAAATCATGTAAACAGAACATTTTAATCTTTTTAAAAAACATGTAAATAGAAACTTTTGATGCTTTTAAAATGCATGTAAATAGAATGTTTTGCACTTTTTAAAAACCATGTAAATAGAACATTTTGATCTTATTAAAAAGCATGTAAATAGAACTTTTAGATCTTTTTAAAAAGCATGTAAATAGAACATTTTGATCTTTTTAAAAAGCATGTAAATAGAACATTTAGATCTTTTTAAAAAGCATGTAAATAGAAAATTTTGATCTTTTAAAAAAACATGTAAATAGAACATTTTAATCTTTTTAAAAAGCGTGTAAATAGAACATTTTGATCTTTTTAGAATGCATGTAAATAGAACATTGTGATCTTTTTAGAATGAATATAAATATAATATTTTGATATTTTTAAACAATTTGTAAATAGACCATTTGGGACGTTTTACAAACTCGTTATTAGCATGTATCCTATTTAACTCTCATTTTTTGACGTAGCTCATTTTAATTCTAGCATATATATTGGAAATGGGTCATTTTGGTTCTTCACCGACACCAACGATATTTTATTGGATAATTGCGATTTTATGTTCAAAAATGTTAATAATTATTTTTTGTACGCTAACTGTAGTTAACTTTGTAGGTGAAACCCTTATAAATCTGGGACGTTCAATTTTTGGAAGGGTCACGGCGCAAGTGGAAACGTACGGGACAAATAAAGCAAATTATGAGCCTCAGCTCCTCAAAAGCATCCCCAAGGACCAGCTTCCTGAATGGTATGGGGGAGAGAAGAATCATAAGCCCGTTTATGTGTTTGGATAAATAAGAAATAATTACTAAAATACCGAAAACGGCGAGGGAGAGTGAGAATTCTGTCTAAAAATGAATATTTTGTAGAGATAGAGAGAGAGAGTCGCTATCCTCTCTACAGCCAATACAACAGCATAGTAGTGTAAAACATTCGTATAATACAAGCTGCAAATATTGTAATTTTTAAACGACCTGTTTGAATAAATATTGAACTTATTGTAAATCTTATTTCGTTTGTTTTATCATAACTCTAAATGGAAGGAATGCATCTGCCAAAACCCAAACCAGAAAAAACAATTTTGAATTTGAAATATTATTTGAGCAATTAAAAAATCGCCAAAATAGATTTAAAAACCACTATTTGTGACAGTGCTTTGTCAGGACCGTTGAACGTTATAATATGTGGAAAACAGGCTAAGTACATAATATATATCAGTAGGTACTGGAAACCATGATTTGTGTCAAAAAATAAAAATGTAAATCCATCCTTTTAGTTTAGGTTAGGTTAGGGTAGGTTCGAAGGAAGAGAAAGAAGATCTTCAAGAAATAGAACATTTTACACTTTTCAAAATCATGTAAATAGAACATTTTACACTTTTCAAAATCATGTAAATAGAACATTTTACACTTTTCAAAAACATGTAAGTGGAACATTTTGTAGTTTTAAAAAATATGTAAATAGAACATTTTACACTGTTCAAAAACATACAAATAGAACATTTTACACTTTTCAAAAACATGTAAGTGGAACATTTTGTAGTTTTAAAAAACATGTAAATGGAACATTTTTTAGTTTTAAAAAACATGTAGTAGGGGAGTGCGTATGTGTGATCGGGTTCATTTTTTATCAACTTTGAAAATCTGTATCTTTTTCCACAGACAACGTACAATAACGAAGAAGCTATCATTGTACTTCTCTATTAATACTGTATGTACAAAAAAATGATCAGTGTCGAAAATTAAAAGTTGCAAGAGATACAGGTCATTGTACGAAAAAACTGCGGAAAGTCTTACAACGGCCCAAGTGCCCTTAATGTGATCAATACATTTAAAGTTAATGGTAAAGTAGGGTCTTAAATGTGACAAATTCAAAAAAGTACTCAAAACTTTCATAATTTTACATAGCCAGAGTTTTCAAGCAAAGAAGCTGAAATCAGTAGTAAAGATAGTTGAGACTATACTGATAGGTTGTATGAATATTAGATGGACAGATTTTTAAAGGCGGTAATATTTGAACGGCGGCCACTGATCACACATAAGGGGTGATCACATTTACGCACAGTACTACTAAATAGAACATTGTACATTTTTCAAAAACTCTTAGTTAACAGTTGGCGCATGTTTCTCATTTTGTTTTTACGACATAGCTCATTTTGATTCCAGCTTAAATTGGATCTGGGTCATTTTGGTTCTTCTCAGACGTTATATTTCTATCGTGCCTTAAAATCCCTATTTCGCAGCTCATCATTTTAAAGCTCTTGAAAACAAATTGATTAATTTTTGACCCATTCAACAGTTTTTGTTTTTAGAAGGATTTGTTTTGTTTTGTTTTTTAAAAGCAGGAAACGTTAATTTTTTTTAAAAAAGCCGGATATTCTTGGTTTGAACATTAAGCGGCGCGGGGATTCAAAATCTTGATTTTCTAATGTTATTTTCTCTTTACTATTTTTATTTTAGTACACACACATTCTAAACAAGCCTACTTTTAATTTAAGTGGAGTTACCTCCTCAGTGAGTGAATTAACTGTCAGTAGCATTTAATATTAAAGTGAGTTTGTAGTTTTTAAAGATTTTGTAAACGAATTCTTATTTAACTATTACGTGACACCCAAAGAACAGTTCAGAAGGATCTCGGTGATCTGTCCAGTTAATAGTTTAATTTTATAATGTCGTCAGATATAAATTCATCAGAATTTGAATTTTCAGTTCCTGGAAGTGATCAAGAAGTTGTATTTGACTGTCTAATTTGTGGCTCACAGGAATGTGGACAACAGAATTATCAAAATTTCAGCAGCGAAGGCAATAGGTTTTCTGATAATTTCTGCATTTTATACGGCATAAGGAGGACGAGTCCGCGGCTAGATGTTCAAGACATTTTCAAAGATTCATTTTTATGTAGTCGGTGTCAGCAAGAATTAAGTTACTCTAAAACGCTGCAATCAGAAATCGAAAAACTGAATAATGAAATTCAAAGAATTAAAACTAGTTGTGATATAAAATTGAGAAGTATTTATCATCCGACGACAGCCTTATTATTAGAGACTGGTCATGACCACAATGGGAGTTACTATGCGGGCCCTGCTTCTAGTGGAATTAGAGACGAAACTCGGAAAAAACGTAAAAAGTTGCTGATACGTTAGTAATTTTAATAATATGCTTAATCAAATGATGCGTGATTAAACTAGATATTAAATTTTCATTCTGCTATCTATGGTGTCTGGGGATTAGTTGTGACGTATAGTTTATTTTTAAACCTTTTCATGTCGCATACTGCACTGTATACACTAATTACCTAAATTACCTAATTAGTCTACAAAATTGTTATATTTCCAGATGTGCAGTCCGTTTTTGCACCGAATTCAGTAGACGATTCCCGCATCTGTACTTCTTCTAGTTCTAGTTCGAAATCTCCTATCTCGTCGTCTGTACATTTAGAGGATGATCAAACGAACAACGAGGGTGCAAATTACAGCCCATTTTATTCAATAGAAGAATCATGTGGGGAAGATAAAGACCCCCTCGACTTTGAAATTTCCACCGTTGATTGCGGACCTTCGGACGCTGACCAAGAACCTGAATATTCAATCGATGTACTCGCATCGGAGGATAACAAAGGCAAAATTGCTATACAATAGACAGTTGAGAGTTAAAAATTTTATTTGTATCGATAATATTTTCAATGTTTGTTTTTTAATAACTTTTAGAAACGGACGTGGACGTGGAGGCTGACATAAAAAATGTATCTCTACTCGCTGCCAAAGATCCTGCAGAGAAAGAAGTTAAAGGATGGGAAGCGGATGCAGGCGATGCCGATTCCGATGCAGATAATTCAATTAAATTGCGAAACAAATACAAGCTAAAAGAGCTATCAATTTACATAGAACGAATACAAGCAAAAGCCAAAGCCAGTACTAACACAGTCACAAAAATACAGATTCGGAGTGTGAAGAAGGGTAAAAATTTATCTCGTGATGCTTCACCACTACATCGTCCATTTACCTGTCCGCATCCTGGATGCTTTAAGAAGTATTCGGAGGAATTAGAAAGGGATGGTCACGTGAAACGAGCGCATGAGGGTAAGCCACTTGTATTACAAACTATAAAAATACTTGTTTAAAACTTAAATTAAACAACCTTTAACTTGCTGATTTTTTTTAAACTGGGAAAAAATGTTTAAATATTTTTATTAAAGGAATCACCCACCCCTTTGAATGCAGTGTTTGCAGTCGTTCATTTAGAAGCATTATTAATTTTAAGGACCATCAAAATATCCACATTGGTCTCCTTCCCTACAAATGCTCCAGTCCATCCTGTGATAAAGCATTTCCATTGAAAACCCAAATGACTGAGCATTTTAGACGAGCTCACGGACAAATGGCTCATCGTTGTGACACGTGTGGGAGTGGATTCACTCTGAAGGAATCCCTACAAAATCATATGCGCTCCCATAACACAGACAAGGAATTTGAGTGCGACATATGTCAGAAAACTTTTCGAATCAAGCAGTCCTTAAGAGATCACCGATTTACTCATCCAGAACTAAATTTAAATGATACTAAATGCTCATTTTGTGGTAAGGTCTTCACAGGGCGCTACTACCTTAAAATTCATGAGCGGAGCCACACGGGGGAACTGCCCTTCAAATGTAATGTTTGCAGTTCTGAATTTGGAGCGAGGGCGCATCTCAAGAAACACATGGTGACTCATGTCCTGGTGAAAGAATTTGAGTGTGAAGTTTGCAGGCATGCGTTTAAGAGTAAACCTATTTTAAATGCTCACAAAAAAAGTTATCATCCAGCCAGTAAGGACTTTACATGTGCAGAGTGTGGGAAGTGTTTCAGCTGTAAGAGATATTTAGAGGTACATGAGGAAATCCATAAGGAAGTTAAGAGACTACTCTGTACCCTTTGCGGCAAGTCATTTGCACAGAACACAAGCTACAAGTATCATATGAGGCATACGCACCGTGACCGTGATCAGGATGCAGATGATCCCAGACCGTCATTATAGGACTTTATCTCAAGAGTGTATTTATGGCTATATTTAAGGAAGCATAATATCGTCAGTAAAGAACCAAAATTACCCATATCCATTTTTAATTAAAAACAAAATGCACCATCTACAGAAAAAAATTAAAATGACATGTTCCTGAAAGCATGTATCTAGAACCTTGTCCATTTTTCAAAAAACATGCAAACAGAATATTTTGCACTTTTTAAAAAACATGTAAATAGAATATTTTGCACTTTTCAAAAAACATGTAAATAGAACATTTTACACATTTTCAAAAACATGTAAATAGAACATTTTACACTTTTGAGAAACACGCAAATTAAAATTTTTATACTTTTCAAAAACATGCAAACAAAACATTTTGCTCTATTTAGAAACTCGCAATTAACGTTTTACTTATTTATTCATTTTGATCGTTTCAAAAATACGTAAATAGGGCATTTTACAATTTTCAAAACCACTTAAATAGAACATTTTGACATTTTAAAAAACATGTAAATAGAACAATTTGCTCATTTTAGAAACTCGTGATTAGCATAGTAAGCATGTATCTTGTATACTGTATTTTTTGACATAGCTCACTTTTAATTCTAGCATGAATTGGACAGTGGCGTCGGAACCAGGGGGGCAGGGGGGGCAGCATTGCATTGCATCTCGATCGTAATGTATGCCTGGTTATTCCTGTAACTTGCGAAAACAGTAATAAAGATGAGCTGCAATTTGCAAACTTGACCGTTTGTTATTAATTTTGTACTATGTATGTATAAATATTTATTTTTAAAACACGATTTGAGCGTTTCATTTTCCTCCGATTTAAGTATTCACGTCGGTTCACGAAGCTTGAGGATGTTTTAGTGTGGAAGTGTCAGGTCTGTCTGTCAGTCTGTTCAGTGGTTCAGTCCAGTCTGTTGTCTCGTGTACTCGTGTCACGAGCAAAGCAATTCACCACTCGGCCTAAGTGCCTAAGTCAAGTCAAGTCAAGTCATTGAGCTTCGACTAAGTGGCTAGTCAAGTCTAGTCAAGTCATTTCCGTATATGACTTGCGCTAGTCAAGTCAAGTCAAGTCATTCCCCAAGTCAAGCCAAGCTAGTCACATAGTCACAAAAATTTAATTTTAGCGCCTTGTCAGCAAGAAAATCCTGACTTGACTTTGTATACAAAGAAGCCTGACAGGTTCGGCAAAGTCAAGTCAGTAAGTCACGGGATTTAAAATTAACTCATAGTCAAGTCAAGTCAAGTCATATCCTCAAACGACTTCCGCTAGTCAAGTCAAGTCAAGTCACTTGCCCAAACGACATAGCCTAGTCAAGTCAAGTCAAGTCAAACCTCAAAAAATAGCCCCAAGTCAAGTCAAGTCGCTAGTCATCTAGTCAAGTCTGACTTGACTTGAACACCCTTGACGAGTGGTGTCAGCGTATTTCAAATTTTAAAAAATTTAAATTAAATTAATTAAATTTTAATGATTATCTTCTTGCTTGGAGCAGTGCTAGAAATTCTTGAATTCAAAAGAATTGCCGCGGAAAGTGTTCAACTCTCTTCTTTCTTAAATTGCAACAAATATTTGCAAATGTAATTTCAAATTTGATTTGAAATCCGAATCGTGTAATCGAATATCGTATATGCATCGTGTTTCATTTCACATTTTGAGCTACTGTTTTTGAAATAATTCAATTATACGTGTATACATTCATTTTTAAAAGCAGCACGTTTGTATTAAATCTCGATTAAAATCCTCATTCGTCATTGCATTTTACTACATTATTCAGAATTCAGAATCAGAATGTTTGCGACCGTGTGCGGTAGCCGCAGCCAAAATATCAGTTTTAATATAGAATTTAAATGTGTAATATGCGGTCGCGGCTGTCAACCAACCGTCCCACCAAAGGTCATCAGTGAAAATCTAGATTTATCAAATAGTTTTTGCAATTTGTACGATATAAACAGTACAGTATGTAGGTTAGATATCGAATCAATTTTCCAAAATTCCCGTCTCTGCAGTAATTGTCATGAGGAAATTACTCAAGTCGAAGCTCTGCATTCTCAAATCGAAATCCTAAAGAGACAAATTCAAAGCATTAAATTGAGCTACGACTTAAAGTTGAGGGAATTTAAAGTTAACTCTGGTGCAGTTGGAACTGTTGAAGATGAAGCTGAAGTTAACCATGAAAAGCTTTGCAATTGTAAGCCAATAAGTAATTATTAAAGTCTTAAATTGTATGACGCACTTTTATTACAGCATGAATTTGTAAAATCTTTTAATCCACTGCGCTTGCATATGTCGCGTGGGCTCCTTCGTTTTTCTTGAGTAAACAAAAAATAGAATAACAATATGAATAATAATAATATCTCCTTTAGACACTATGTTAAAGTATTCAATACTGACTTACTGTCCAACTATTTAAGCAAATCATTCAATTGGATTAATCTATCGTAATTTAAGCATTGTACTACTTTCGTAAATAATGTAGCAACCTTTGTATTATTTATGTGTATGTACTTTCAAATCGGAAACTGATAATAAAAAACCCCAATAATAATAAAATAATAATAATAAAACATCAAATTAGTTACAAGTTTGAATTTATAATAATTCTCTATACCGCCTTGCCGCCTTTGTTAATTCTTTAACAGATGCATTTCACTGCAATATGCCTGTACCCTTCATCATGCCTAATACAGAATCAGAGGTTCCTGCCTCGTTTTCTGGGTCCGCTTCGAATTACCTACAATTGCCTGACCAAGATGTTGAAAGTTTGGCCTTTGACTTTGAAGATGCTTCTGGCTTGGATTTCGAAGCTTTGGACACTGACAATGACTTACCAGATATTAAATCTGAATTTATTTCTGAAAATAGCGAAGGTAAAGCTGCTAATAAATTTTTTCCATCATCCAGTATGGACTCAAATAAAATAAATGTACGCTCTGGGTTTTCGATTTAACGACAATCAGTGCGTGACTTGTTTTCGATTTTCGATTTTTGAAATGACCCAAAAAATTGAAACTTTTTAGAGTTGACGTAACGAAGGGATAATCTAAAATCATTTAATTCCTGTTTTACAGATTCAAAAACTGTTGTTATCAGAAATAAATCAGTTGAAAATTCAAGCAGTTTAAATATGGCAGCGCTACATAAAAAGTTCAAATTGAAAAATCTATCCGTTCGTGTAGAAAATTTACCGCCACCGCTGGAGAAAAAAGTCAGCAAAGTTAGAAAACGAATTCGATCAAAGCCAAACGAAATACCAAAAGTCAAACGTCGAAAAATAAAATCAGAATGTGAAGCTCGACACGTCCGCTTTCCGTTTGCCTGTCCTCACCCAGGATGTTCTAGAAGATATTCAGAGGAATTACAGAGGGATGGCCATCAGAAAAGTGCTCATCAAGGTACACTTCAAATTATGTCGCCTTTTTTTATGAAATACTCACTAATACTCATTTTCTATTATTCAAAATTGTATGTAATTCCACGGCGTGTGTTTAATTTTTTCAGGGATCTCCCAACCATTTCAGTGTCGTATCTGTAATCGCAACTTTACAGTCTATCCAATATTTAAAAAGCATACAAATATATGTGGGACGATCCTCACCTTCAAATGCCTCGACTCAGGTTGTGGTTGTGGTAAAGAATACCCAACTAAAGCTAAATTACAAGCTCATATCGCTAGGATGCAGTGCCCTAAAAACATTGTTTGCGAAATTTGTGGTAAACCCTTCTGTAAGCCTTGGCAATATGAAAATCACTTGAGATCCCATACCAAAGAGACCCCATTTGAATGTGACATTTGTGGAAAATCATACGCCCTCAAATCATCACTTCGAGATCATCGCTTCACTCATCCTGAATTAAATTTAGATGGAAACAAATGTAAATACTGTGGGAAAAAATTCGTAGGGACATATTATCTGTCACTTCATGAACGGAGTCACACGGGAAATTTTCGTTTTAAATGTGAAATTTGTAATTATGTTACCTCTGCGAAATCTAGGTTTGCGCTCCATTTGACAATCCATAGTGATGTGAGGAATTTTGAGTGTGATGTGTGCCAACATAAATTTAAGGATAGTTCGCACCTTAAGCAGCATAAAAGATTGTATCATCCTGCCACCAAGGAATTTACTTGTGTTCAGTGTGGGAAGCAGTTTGGTAACAAGAAATACCTTGATAGGCACGAGGAGATTCATAAACTAATAAAAAAATTCCAATGCACTCTTTGCGAGAAGACGTTTGCTCAGAACACAAGCTACAAATATCATATGAGGCACACTCACAATGTTGATGGAAATCATGACAAATCTAAGTGATGCACACGTGTGCTGTCTTTATTATTTTATTGAATAACTATATTTTATTAATGGTTGGTTTTTTACTTCTACCTATGTGGTTTGTTTTGTATAACTTCAATTTAAAGTGTTATAAACTAAATTTATCTGGTTCTTACTATACCTGGGACTATTCTGAAATTTTGTTTCCAGATTCTAGCTACTACTTGTAAACTCATTTTGAATGATTTTCTCGAGAACGAAGTTTTGGCCATTTCAATTATAAATTGTTTATGAAGTTACTCTGTAAGTAACTAAATTGCTTTGGAATTTTTGCCAGCTAAACTAACTTTAGGTGTAAGCTATTAATTTTTTTAAAGTAATTATTGGTTCGTATTTTTAATTTGCCTTTTTTTGATTAATTGAATGTTGTATAGTTTGAAATTTTTTTTCATTTGTGTTTTAATACATTAGTTAAAAATTTAAAACAAATGATTTTTAAAGTGAAAAATAATAAAAATAAAAAAATAAAAAAATTAACTAAATAATGCTAAAACAATTGTGAAGTAATAATGGTTGTTAATAAATTTATGACTGTTGGTTTGACGTAATGACAAATTCTGCGTGTAACAAATTTTTTGAAAACTTTAAGACTTTACCAGCTGCTGGTTTAGGAGTTAATGGTGAAGAGACGTATACAGCGTATTGTTAAGGAAGGTTATTTTTGGCCTTGCAGTGGACAAATGGTGCATTTTGTTGTTAACGTTATTTTTTGCCCTCAAGGGGACAATTTATTCAGCCCGTGTGAGCGTTGGTTATTTTAGCTTCGCAGGTACAAATTATGCGTGACGTCCAAGGAATGCTGTCTTTCAGTCAATAATTTATTACAAGGCTTCCCTTGTCGAGTTATTTATATGTTTCACAGTTAAGGTGAAAACGCGACAATAGAAGAGCATATTACTAAGCAACCCTAAAATGTTTCCTGTGAACAACCCGTACAACGTATTAGGCACTTTGTTACCAATTTGTTAAAGACATCGTTTAAAACTTTTTTAACGCAATGTCATACAGGACAACATTTACAACCCTTGTGATCATCCATAAATGATGTAATTGGTAACACTGAATGCAAGCTTTTAAACGCGGTGAAGGTTTTGTGGGATCTACCTACTGAGATAATTACATCTTGTATGGACAACCCCTTAATAATCGTTCGTGAATGATATCTAATTTAGGGCTATCTCGTCTATCCAGGTCCGTACTGTTGGATGATGACATTCCATTTTAGAATAGTCGCTTACTCAATGTTAAAACGTTGAAATAGTGGTGGGGCAACATATTTATAATTTGGTTGACGTCATTTGCAGATCACCCTGTAATGTGTGATTTTGTTTTCAATGCATGAGGGAGAGTGAGGAGTGAGTGGAGTCATTTATTTTTTTGGTACTCGGACTCCAGATGATTGAATCATTGAATGTCCATTCAAATGCTACTTACACATATGCATCTCAGATGCTCTTGATAAAGAAAGCATTCAAGGAGTTACGAAGCACTTAACTCGAGAATTAATGTAAGTATTTTAAATTTTCATGTTAAAATGTCTAAAATTTTAATGCATTTTTAATGAATAACAAACATGATGACATCATGAGACACTGGGATGATATTTCCAGCATTTTCGTGATTTCAATAAATCGAAGTTATTTCACACAATTCGATATGCCTTCGAATTTGCAGTCTATCGTTAAGGTAATTTGAGGGTACATAGAGAATGAACTAGCCAGTATTAAGTGCATAAAAGGGGAATTTATAGTAGGTACAATGTTACAGATTTTCAAATTAAAAATGAACACGATAACTGATGACATTAACGTTCATTACTACTATGTCATTTTGAAAAAACTGAGACGCAATGTAATCCACATTATTTTTGAACGAAATGGATTTAATACTCAAAAGTCGAAAATACATTCGTTACACTCATCTTGCACTCGAGAATTACAATTTAACATATTTCAGAAGCAAAAACACACACACACCTAGTATAAGATTATTTTGTTATATGTTAATCTGCAACAATACGCCAAGTGTTACGTGTTACTTGAATTTGAATTGGTCTAAAATGTGCAGGTATTTAAACCATAGAGCACAAAAACAAAAAGCAGTTTGAAAGTGCACAAAATCGAGTTTAAATTTGGTACCATAAGCAACACTGAACCTCAATGGCGGCTTCGGCACCCGTAAGCCAAATTCAAAGTATCTCGTGCATGTTCGAAACAACCAACATAAGAAACATTAATTTGTGTGTCGTGGTGTAATAAAGTAATGGGTTATCTGTAATTAATTTCATCACAAAACCCTAAAATTTATGGATCCTCGCTGCCATTCATTTCTTAAAAAACTATTTTTAACATGGAATGTCATCAGTACTCGCCTTCAACCCCTGACCCTATCAATGACATCAAATATGGACGATCCCTAAGTACCTACAATATTTATATCAAAACGGAGTAAAGTATAGGGTATTGTAGCAGAGATTGCGGATTGAAAATAATTTAATAACATTAAAATATGACGGGCATCATGTAGTATCCTAGCAGACTTTTGAATTAACCCACCTAACCCACCAGGTGGGTGATTAACCCACCTGACTTCATGAAGCGTGGTATGGTGTCCTACCATGCGCGATTCGTATTCTTACAGTAGGTACTTACAGTGCAGAAATGCATTTGAAAAAATAACCGTCAACAAAAGTTAATTCCCAAATCTCACTAGTCAGTTCTGTGTAGTAGTTTAAGTAATAACTGCTAGCGTGGTTTGTCTTACTAATGAAATTATGAGTTATTGGTGTTGGTGTTTGGATTAAAATATTAAGGCAATATTACTTGCAGTCTATAATATTAGAAACTACTTCCAAGTTAACTTATAATAGATAATTGCATTCAACAACGGCAGACGTAGAACTCGGGTCTTTCTAGAGTATTGAGTACTGTTGAGAACGCTTACTTTAAAAAATAAAAACCCTGTCTAAAATCAATTAAGTATTGTATTTATTTTATTCACCCTGACCTACTACAAGTTTAGTGTTAATACTGGCACTGCAGGTTTGTTGTTATAACTGTTGCACTGTAATACTCCCATTTTCTCATCTACAATCTGGGATCTGCCTGCCTGATACACTGCCCTGATGAGCCATTAATATTTTGGATTTATTATAATTTGTAAAGTACTTAAGTAAGTGGACGTCGAATTTACATTGCTTTTTGTATCCAAAATCTTTGATGAGGCACAATGAGAATATCAGTGCAAGTTCTTAACCAATAAATTCCTACATCACTTTATTTTCTTGACAACTTAACCAAAATACTAAAAAGTATTTCGTGTAACAAGTAATCCTCATTCACTAATAATTCATTAACATACTAATTTTGTAATCATGACCACGGACAATAATGTAATGTGTGATATCTGCTATTCTGTGTATGGTAAAATATTGTAATTAAGTATTTAGCTGTTAACTATGTAAGTAAATAAACTATGCACTTCAGGAGATTTAAATCGAATTAGAAACATAATATAATTATGAGTATGAGGTTGGCGTATGCTGAGACATCCTACTGCAACAACTGCAACTCTTTCAATTTAAAAAGTCCAGCAGCATTCAAATCGCATGCGCAGAAGTGGGTTAGGTGGGTTAGGTGGGTTAATTCAAAAGTCTGCTAGGATTCTACACGATGCCCAAATATGACATCAAAAAAAAATGAAAACGCTTGATTGTAAAAAGAATTCCAAAATATAATCCTTCCACCCAGGCTCGGACACCGGCCAAAAGTGGATCCTCCCGATGCGTAGACCACTACGCTAGCTAGTATGGGTGAGCAGCCGGAGAATGTTAAACTGCCTAGAACCAGCATGTCGTATGTACATCAATGCATTGGTAAGGGAAGAATGAGTGCATTGAAGTTGTAAAGACGTTCGTTATGCCATCAAGGCTGGGAGTTCGTTATGCCAAATTATGCCAAAGCTGGGATTTCGTTATGACTTGGCTCAGTAGGGAATACTATATTGTCTTTCAGTCAATAATATCACAATAGTGACTGCGATAACAAATGCTTTTTGCCAGCTTAAGTAATTACAAAAATATTTAAAAGACGTATCGTTAAACTAGTGGATTGCTCTTGGGTATACTAAGTCTAAAGTGCAACGATTTGATGTGTGATAATGAGTGAGCTGACAAACGACAGAGTTCGAATTGCAAAAGGCGAATTTATAAGTTTATTGGTTCACTGATAGGAGTTAGTAAAGTACAAGATCTCTGTTAGAGATGAGTATCAGAAGTGACTTTCTCTAAGTCTGGTTAGTCCAAATTACAACTTTTGTTTACAACTTTTGTTATGCTTAATTAGTAATACTGTTTTCGGCCCAAGGACCCTGTCCTCAATTCACATCCGTTCCAAACGTTGCGAATGTCACGATCATCTAAAACTATCCGCTGACCGCTGACTTACTCTAGTGACTCATCTAATGAACACATAGTTGGCACATTCTCAAAATTACAATGTCATTACCAATTTACATACTGGTGACACCGCACCTAAATCTAGCTGTGCTCTGCACATTACAACAGTATTTTTAAATATTTTTTCAAAAACGAAAAAGCATTCCTAGATATGACTCTCGAGATCACGAATCTGCAAACTAAACTTTTATGACGCCCGTAGGTTCTGAGATAATTGGCAGTTTATGTCTCGCCAATATTTTTAAAAATTTGTAGTTTTGAATATTTTTTCAAAAACGAAAAAGAATTCCTAGATATGACTCTGGAGATCACGAATCTGCAAACAAAATTTTTATGACGCCCGTAGGTTCTGAGATAATTGGCAGTTTATGTCTCGTTTTTATTTCTAAAAATTTGTATTTTTGAATATTTTTTAAAAAACAAAAAAGCATTTCTAGATATGACTCTGGAGATCTCGAATCTGCAATCAGAATTTTCATGACGCCCGTAGATTCTGAGATAATTGGCAGTTTATTCTCGCCATTTGGCGTATACTTACCATTACCCCATTATTTTGATACCCATGAATCGTATTTATCTTCAAACTGTATTTTGTTGTATTCTCGACTTCTCGACATCTCGAATCTCGACAGATTAAATTGGCCGTTAGATATCATTTTGTATTACTGGATTACTATTAAATAATTCAGAATGTTTACGAATATTTGCAGTAGCAGTAATATCAGTTTTCATAAAGAATTTAAATGTGTAATATGCGGTTGTCAACCAACACCAACCTTCCCACCAAAGGTCATCAGCGAAAATCGAGTTTTATCAAATAGTTTTTGCAACTTGTACGATATAAACAGCATAGTGTGTAGGTTAGATATTGAATCAATTTTCAAAAATTCCCGTCTCTGCAGTAAGTGTCATGAGGAAATTACTCAAGTCGAAGTTCTTAATTCTCAAATCGAAATCCTAAAGAGACAAATTGAAAGCATTAAATTGAGCTACGACTCAAAGTTGAGAAAATTTAAAGTTAACTCAGGTGCAGTTGGAGCTGTTGAAGATGATGCTAAAGAAAACCATGAAAAGCTGTACAATTGTAAGCCAATCAGTAATTAGTCAAATCAAAGTCTTAAATTGTATGACGCACTTTTATTACAGCATACATTAATTTAGTTGCAAGTTTGAATTTACAGTCAACAGTAATTGTCTATGTCACCTTTGTTAATTCTTTAACAGATGCATTTCATTGCAATGTGCCTGTAACCTTCATCATTCCTAATTCAGAATCAGAGGTTCCTGTCTCGTTTTCTGGGTCCGCCCCGAATTATCCACAATTACCTGACCAAGATGTTGAAAGTTTGACCTTTGACTTTGAAGATGCTTCTGGTTTGGATTGCGAAGCACTGGACACTGACAATGACTTTACAGTTATTAAATCTGAATTTAATTCTGGAAATGACGAAGGTAAAGCTGCTAATGAATTTTTTCCATCATCCGTTATTGATTATTGACTCAATCGAAACAAATGTAAGCTCTGGGGTTTCTATTTAACGACACGCAGTCCGTAACTTGTTTTCAATTTTTTCACTGCAATTTGAAATAACCCAAAAAATTGACATCTTTTAGAGTTGACTGAACGAATGCGTACTCTCTAATCATGCAATTCATGCTTTACAGATTTAAAAACTTTTGTTGTCAGAAGTAAATCGGATGAAAATTCAGGTAGTTTAAATTTGGCAGCGCTACGTAAGAAGTACAAATTGAAAAATCTATCCGTTCTTGTAGAAAAATTACCGCCACCGCTGGAGAAAAAAGTCAGCAAAGTTAGAAAACGAATTCGATCAAAGCCAAACGAAATACCAAAAGTTAAACGGCGAAAAATAAAATCAGAATGTGAAGCTCGACACGTCCGCTTTCCGTTTGCCTGTCCTCACCCACGATGCACTAGAAGATATTCAGAGGAATTACAGAGGGATGGCCATCAGAAAAGTGCTCATCAAGGTACACTTAAAATTCTGTCGCCTTTTTTTTTATGAAATACTCACTAATACTCATTTTCTATTATTCGAAATCGTGTAATAATTCCACGGCGTGTGTCATTTTTTCAGGGATCTCCCAACCATTTCAGTGTCGTATCTGTAATCGCAACTTTACACTCTATCCAATATTTAAAAAGCATACAAATATGTGTGGAATCCTCACCCTCAAATGCCTAGATGCCAGTTGTGGATGTGGTAAAGAATACCCAACTAGAGCTAAATTACAAGCTCATATCGCTAGGATGCAGTGCCCTAAAGACATTGTTTGCGAAATTTGTGGTAAAGCCTTCTGTAAACCTTACCAATATGAAGATCACTTGAGATCCCATACCAAAGAGACCCCATTTGAATGTGACATTTGTGGAAAATCATACGCCCTCAAATCAACACTTCGAGATCATCGCTTCACTCATCCTGAATTGAATTTAGATGGAAGCAAATGTAAATACTGTGGGAAAAAATTCGCAGGGAAATATTATCTGTCACTTCATGAACGGAGTCACGCAGGTGTGTTTCGTTTTAAGTGTGACATTTGTAATTATGCTACCTCTGCGAAATCCAGGTTTGCGATCCATTTGAAAATCCATACTGACGTGAGGAATTTTGAGTGTGATGTGTGCCAACATAAGTTTAAGGATAGGTCGTACCTAAATCGGCATAAAAGATTGATTCATCCTGCCACCAAGGAATTTACTTGTGTTCAGTGTGGGAAGCAGTTTGTTAACAAGAATTACCTTGATAAGCACGAAGAGATTCATAAACTAATAAAAAAATTCCAATGCGCTCTTTGCGAGAAGACGTTTGCTCAGAACACAAGCTACAATTATCATATGAGGCACACTCACAATGTTGATGGAAATCGTGACAAATCCAAGTGACGTACACGTGTGCTTTAATTATTATTATATTGAATAATTAATTTATTAGTGGTTGGTTTCTCCCTTTGTGGTGTGTTTTGTATAACTTCAATTTAAAGTGTTTTAAAGGGACAGTTTATTTATGTGCCTAGTCAATATTCATAAAAAAATTGAATCAATAAATTCGTAATCTAAATTTTAAAATGGTCAGTCCAATTGTTGGCATTTTGCACCATAAGCGTATTGCTTATGTAGTTATGTCAATTAATTTAATTATTAAGTAATTATTATATAGATATATAGGTAGATAGATATCATCATGAATTTTCAAATTACAGAAATCACGATGTTATAGAATAAATCCATAAGAAATTGGAATGGCCAAAACTTCGTTCTCGAGAAAATCATTCAAAACGAGTTTACAAGTACCTATGTAGTTAGTTATCATGTGTCTTAGCTAGAATCTGGAGACAAAACTTCAGAATAGTCCCGGGTATAGTTAGAACGGCAAGTCGGGCATTTTAAGGAGATCCAAAATATTTCAGCTGACCGCTTTAATCGATGTAGAATGCAAGTGTGCATAACACGAAAATTAAAAAAAATGGCTTAAAGCGTTTTCGAAATTTTGCAAATTTTCTTTTAGATATGGCGCAGCAATGTGAAAAACTGGATCCTTTTTAGATTACAAAAAGACATTTTAAGCTAATTTTTATTAAATTTCCCTGTTATGCATAGTAGTAGTGTGCGTATGTGTGATCACCTCTTATGTGTGATCAGTTGCCGCCGTTCAAATATTACCGCCTTTAAAAATCTGTCCATCTAATATTCATACAACCTATAGTCTCAACTATCTTCACTACTGATTTCAGCTTCTTTCCTTGAAAACTCTGGCTATGTAAAATTATGAAAGTTTTGAGTACTTTTTTGAATTGGTCACATTTAAGACCCTACTTTACCATTAACTTTAAATGTATTGATCACATTAAGGGCACTTGGGCCGTTGTAAGACTTTCCGCAGTTTTTTCGTACAATGACCTGTATCTCTTGCAACTTTTAATTTTCGACACTGATCATTTTTTTGTACATACAGTATTAATAGAGAAGTACAATGATAGCTTCTTCGTTATTTTACGTTGTCTGTGGAAAAAGATACAGATTTTCAAAGTTGATAAAAAATGAACCCGATCACACATACGCACTCCCCTACTACTTATATTCTGCATCGAATTAAGCAAACAAAGTCAAAATTGGTTTATATTCGGCTGAAATATTTTAGATTTCTCGGAAATAACCGACTTGCCGCTCTAAATATTACTATATACCCGGGACTATTCTGAAATGTTTTTTCGAAGATTTAAGCTAGATTCTAGATTCTAGCCAAATTTCGAATGCGCATCATTATTCGGAATACCTTTTTATGGACGTAAAAAACAAGGGCTGAAGCCCTTGTTTTTTGGTAGCCTTAACAGTAATATGGGGTATTACTCTTTAATGCTAAAATCGGTATGCAGTGGACGGCGTGGAGCGAGTGTAATTTTATTTCATCATTATTTTGAACTGCATCTTTTGGTGACCAATAGTGGTAGTATGTGCAATTACCATTTGTAAATTCCAATGTTTGAATTTCCCGCTTAAGTTGTAAAAATAGTGTTAAATGAAGATTTCGACCGGTTAGTCAATGAAAATAAAATAACTTGATATATTATTCGAACGGTAACAATTTGGCAAATGTAAATAACTTAGTGTGCACGTACGATTGTTATTAGTTTTTAAATGGTTTCGAAATCACATAATTGCAAATTAAAAAATTTTAACGGATTGTGTCGAGTGATATATCATTGGAAAGCTCTTCAAAAATAAGCAGGGACCTTTTTTTCGTTTTTTGATTGTGACCCATGCAACACATTTTTGGCGGCATTTAAAAATTAAAAGACCGTTATTTTGAAAACGTTTTGTTATAATGGAGGCCCGTTCCTAAATTTGAATTCTACTGGCGATTAGCTTTCCAATGATATATGGCTCGATGAAATCGGTCCAGTATTGCAGAATTTTCAAAAATCCGGTAAATTATGTAGATAGGTAGGAATAAAGTATGTTGAAAAGTTGAAAAAATCAAAGGAGTTGTAAATAAATCACGGAGCTATTCAATGATATCATACATGCATTATTTGTAATTTTATTACTATTACCATATTTCAAATATTTGGATTTATAGGGCGTTAAACCAGATAAAATGTGTAGAAATCCCATGCAGGAAAAAAATAAATTGTCGCATATGACAAAAAACTAAATTGTCCCACGGGGCAAACAAAAAAAGGCCCATGGGACAAAAAATTAAACTGTCCCATGGGACAAAAAATTAAATTGTCCCATAGGACAGAATATCAAATTGTCCCATTGCATTGGACAGAATATCAAATTGTCCCATAGGACAGAATATCAAATTGTCCCATGGGACAGAATATCAAATTGTCCCATGGGACAGCATGTTAAATTGTCCCATGGGACAGAAAATTAAATTGTCCTATGGGACAGCATGTTAAATTGTCCCATGGGACAGAATATCAAATTGTCCCATGGGACAGAAAAATAAATTCTCCCATGGGACAGAATATCAAATTGTCCCATGGGACCAAAATCTAAATTGTTTATCTAAAAAGTTATTTCAGGATTTTAAAAAATTCAAAAAATTTCAGTTCTTATAAAAAATGTTCAAACTCTGAGCCTCAGATATACGCTGGCTGTGAAAAAAGATACAGGTACTTGAAGTTTAAAAAAAATAAACCCGATCACATTTACTCACAGTACTACTAAACTATTAATTTATTCAAAGTAATGATTACGTCGGTATTTTTAATTTGCCTTTTTTGATTAATTGAAATTATTGAATGTTGTATAGTTTGACATTTTGTTTCATTATTTGTTTTTTAATACATTAATTAAAAATTTTAAATTACATAATTTTTAAAATGAAAAATAATTTTAAAAAAAATTTTAAAAATAAACTTCTTGCTCTCGCTTGAAAGTTAGTAAAACGCTAGATGTCCTTGATTTCAAACAAAATGCCGCGGAGTGCAAAATTGCAATTTTCTCACTTTTTTAGGGTCATCCGTAAATAATGTCATCGAAATATCAATATTTCTAGGACCCAATCCTCTGTCATCACTATCAGTATAAGCTTAAACACTGTTCAGATAGCTATCTTTAACATAAGATGTCGTCAGTAACAGCAGACCCATTAGCCCAATCCGTGCCGTCATTTACGAACAACCCGCTACAGGTAAGTTGAAGTGTGATAGTGTGAATGTATTCATGTATGAAGGAAGCAATTTAATTCTACTGGAAATCCGAGACCCGAGAATCGTAGTTATCTTCTAACTGTAGTTTGTTTTATTCTCGACAGATTACAAATTATTATTAGATTACTATTACATCATTCAGAATGTTTACGAATGTGTGCAGTAGCACTAATATCAGTTTTCATAAAGAATTTAAATGTGTAATATGCGGTTGTCAACCAACCGGTTGCACGGTTGCAACCGTGCCACCAAAGGTCATCAGCGAAAATCGAGTTTTATCAAACTGTTTTTGCAACTTGTACGATATAAACAGCACAGTGTGTAGGTTAGATATCGAATCAATTTTTCAAAATTGCCGTCTCTGCAGCAAGTGTCATGAGGAAATTACTCAAGTCGAAGCTCTGCATTCTCAAATCGAAATCCTAAAGAGGCAAATTAAAAGCATTAAATTGAGCTGCGACTCAAAGTTGTGGGAATTTAAAGTTAACTCTGGTGCAGCTGGAACTGTAGAAAGTGAAGCTGACGAAAACCGTGGAAAGCTGTACAATTGTAAGCCAATTAGTAAAAATGCCATCTTAAATATGCATGCACTTATGACATACGGCATACGGTGTACATTCAATAAGTTGTAACATTATCAATGTCTCGCTTAATTCTTTGTCAAGCATTATATCGTATCTGCAACACACCTTTTATATGTTGCGTATTACATGTTCTAATTATTTGTACAGATGCATTTCAATGCAATTCACCTCCAGCCTTCATCACTCCTAATTCAGAATTAGATGTCCCTGCCTCGTTTCCTGGGTCCGCACCGAATTACCTACAATTGTCTGACCAAGATGTTGAAAGTTTGGCCTTTGACTTTGAAGATGCTTCTGGATTGGATTGCGAAGCTTTGGACACTGACAATGACTTACCAGATATTAAATCTGAATTTATTTCTGGAAATGACGAAGGTAAAGCTGCTAATAAATTGTTTCCGTCATCCAGTATTGACTCAATAAAAATAAAATTAAGCAATGGGTGTTCGATGTTACGACAATCAGTGCTTGACTTGTTTGTGATTTTCGATTTTTGAAATGACCCAAAAAATTGACAATTTCACTTTTTAGAGTTGACTGAAAGATGTCGTAATCTAAAATCCTTTGATTCCTGTTTTACAGATTCGAAAACTGTTGTTATCAGAAATAAATCAGCTGAAAATTCAAGCAGTTTAAGTTTGGCAGCGCTACGTAAAAAGTTCAAATTGAAAAATCTATCCGTTCGTGTAGAAAAATTACCGCCACCGCTGGAGAAAAAAGTCAGCAAAGTTAGAAAACAAATTCGATCAAAGCCAAAGGAAATACCAAAAGTCAAACGGCGAAAAATAAAATCAGAATGTAAAGCTCGACACGTCCGCTTTCCGTTTGCCTGTCCTCACCCAGGATGTTCTAGAAGATATTCAGAGGAATTACAGAGAGATGGCCATCAGAAAAGTGCTCATGAAGGTTGGTGGAAATTTAATGTAGACTTACAATTCTGTCGCTTTTTTTTATAAAGTACTCACTAATACTCATTTTCTATTCTATTCGAAATTTTGTGTTATTCCAATTGTTTCATTTTTTCAGGGATCTCACAACCATTTCAATGTCTTATCTGTAATCGCAACTTTACACTCTATCCAATGTTTAAAAATCATACAAATATATGTGGGACGATCCTCACCTTCAAATGCCTCGACGCAGGTTGTGGATGTGGTAAAGAATACCCAACGAAAGCTAAATTACAAGGTCATATCGCTAGGATGAAGTGCCCGAAAGACATTGTTTGCGAAATTTGTGGTAGAGCCTTCTGTAAGCCCTGCCATTATGAAGATCACTTGAGATCCCATACCAAAGAGACCCCATTTGAATGTGACATTTGTGGAAAATCATACGTCCTCAAATCATCACTTCGAGATCATCGCTTCACTCATCCTGAATTAAATTTAGATGGAAGCAAATGTAAATACTGTGGGAAAAAATTCGCAGGGAAATATTACCTGTCACTTCATGAGCGGAGTCACACGGGAAATTTTCGTTTTAAGTGTGACATTTGTAATTATGCTACCTCTGCGAAATCTAGGTTTGCGCTCCATTTGACAATCCATAGTGATGTGAGAAATTTTGAGTGTGATTTGTGCCAACATAAGTTTAAGGATAGTACGCACCTAAATCGGCATAAAAGATTGATTCATCCTGCCACCATGGAATTTACTTGTGTTGAGTGTGGGAAGCAGTTTGGTAACAAGGAATACCTTGATAAGCACGAAGAAATTCATAAAGTAATTAAAAAATTCCGATGCGCTCTTTGCGAGAAGACGTTTGCTCAGAACACAAGCTACAAATATCATATGAGGCACACTCACAATTTTGATGGAAATCATGAAAAATCTAAGTGACGCACACGTGTGCTGTAATTATTTTTATTGAATAACTATTTTATTAATGGTTTTGAGTTTTTACTTCTACCTGTGTGGTTTTTTATTGTATAACTTCAATTTAAAGTGTTATTAACTAAATTTAACTGGTTCTAACTATACCCGGGACTATTCTGAAATTTTATTTCCATATTCTAGCTAAGACACATGATAACTACTTGTAAACTCATTTTGAATGATTTTCTCGAGAACGATGTTTTGGCCATTTCAATTATTATTTATGAAGTAACTCTGTAAGCAGCTAAATGCTAAATAGCTTTGGAATTTTAGCCAGCTTAACTAACCTTAGCTGTAAGCTATTAGTTTTTTCAGAGTAATTATTAGGTCGGTATTTTTAATTTGCCTTTTTTTTGATTAATTGAATGTTGTATAGTTTGACATTTTGTTTCATTTGTGGTTTAACACATTAATTAAAAATTGAAAACAAATAATTTTTAAAATAAAAATAAAAACCTAGACCAGACCACCACACCACCATTACCAGAACCAGACTAGACCACTAGACCTTTAGAAAAATCCTTGAAGTCCTTGATTTCAAACAAAATGCCGCCGAGTGTAAAATTTTCAACTTTCGCACTTTTTTAGGGTTATACGTAAATGATGTCATCGAAATATCTCCATTTCTTGGACCCAATCCTCTGTCATCAGTATCAGCTTTTAAACACTGCGTAGATGACTATCTTTAACATACGATGCCATCAGTAACCCAGCAGACCCATTCGCCCCAGCCGTGACGTCATTTACGAACGACCCCCTACGGTAAGTTCAAGTGTGAAGAAAAACATTTAATACTCTACTAGCGATCCGAGAATCTTCAAACTGTATTTTGTTTTATTCTAGGCATCTCGAATCACGAGTCTCGAATCACATCGTGATTCACGACAGATTAAATTGCCCATTAGGTATTATTATTAGATTACAATTTATTGCATTATTCAGAATGTTTACGAATATGTGCAGTAGCAGTAAAGTTAGTTTTCATAAAGAATTTAAATGTGTAATATGCGGTTGTCAACCAACTGTCCCACCAAAGGTCATCAGCGAAAATCTAGATTTATCAAATAGTTTTTGCAACTTGTACGATATAAACAGTACAGTGTGTAGGATAGATATTGAATCAATTTTCAAAAATTCCCGTCTCTGCAGTAAGTGTCATGAGGAAATTACTCAAGTCGAAGTTCTTAATTCTCAAATCGAAATCTTAAAGAGACAAGTTGAAAGCATTAAATTGAGCTACGACTCGAAGTTGAGGGAATTTAAAGTTAACTCTGGTGCAGTTGGAACTTTTGAAGATGAAGCTAAAGAAAACCATGAAAAGCTGTGCAATTGTAAGCCAATTAGTCAAAATTATTTCTTCAATTGTATGATGCACTTACTTGCTAGTGTGTCCATCCAAAAAGTTGTATCTATGTCGGTAATAATAAGCAAGGTGTATCTATATTTAGCATCTTTATTGTGTAACTATTATTTTAGATGCATTTCACTGCAATATACCTTCAATCTTCATCATTCCTAATTTGCCATCAGAGGTTCCTGTCTCGTTTTCTGCATCCGCCCCGAATTATCTACAATTACCTGACCAAGATGTTGAAAGTTTGACCTTTGGCTTTGAAGATGCTTCTGGTTTAAATTACGAAGCAGTGGACACTGATAATGACTTAACAGATATTAAATCTGAATTTACTTCCGGAAATGACAATGGTAAAACTGCTAATAAATTTTTCCCATGATTGATGATCCAGTCCTGAATTAATCAGAATAAATGGAAACTCGTGAATTGTTTTCGGTGTCCGACTGCTATTTGAAATAACCCAAAAAATTGACATTTTTTACAGTTGACTGAACAAATGCGTAATCTGAAATCATTCAATTAATGTTTTACAGATTTGAAAACTTATGTAGTCAGAAGAAAATCAGATGAAAATTCAAGCAGTTTAAGTTTGGCAGCACTACGTAAAAAGTATAAATTGAAAAATCTATCCGTTCGTGTAGAAAGAGCCCAGCTGGAGAAAAAATTCAGCAAAGTTAGAAAACAAATTCGAGCAAAGCCAAAGGAAATACCAAAAGTCAAACGACGAAAAATAAAATCAGAATGTGAAGCTCGACACGTCCGCTTTCCGTTTGCCTGTCCTCACCCAGGATGTTCTAAAAGATATTCAGATGAATTACAGAGGGATGGCCATCAGAAAAGTGCTCACGAAGGTACATTTAAAATAATGCCGAATAATTTTTTTTTAATACCCACTGTTACTGATTTTCTATTCCAAATTGTGTGTAATTCCACTTGTTTCATTTTTTAGGGATCTCACAACCATTTCAATGTCTCATCTGTAATCGCAACTTTACACTCTATCCAATGTTTAAAAATCACACAAATATATGTGGGATCCTAACCTTCAAATGCCTAGACGCAAGTTGTGGTTGTGGTAAAGAATACCCAACGAAAGCTAAATTACAAGCTCATATCGCTAGGATGAAGTGCCCTAAAGACATTGTTTGCGAAATTTGTGGTAAAGCCTTCTGTAAACCTCACCAATATGAAGATCACTTGAGATCCCATACGAAAGAGACTCCATTTGAATGTGACATTTGTGGAAAATCATACGTCCTCAAATCATCACTTCGAGATCATCGCTTCACTCATCCTGAATTAAATTTAGATGGAAGCAAATGTAAATATTGCGGGAAAATATTCGCAGGGAAATATTATCTATCACTTCATGAACGGAGTCACGAAGGTGTGTTTCGTTTTAAGTGTGACATATGTAATTATGTTTCTTCTGCGAAATCCAAGTTTGCAATCCATTTGACAACCCATAGCGACGTGAGGAATTTTGAGTGTGATGTGTGCCAACATAAGTTTAAAGATAGTACGACCTTGAAGCAGCATAAAAGATTGTATCATCCTGCCACCAAGGAATTTACTTGTGCTCAGTGTGGGAAGCAGTTTGGTAACAGTAAATACCTTGAAAAACATGAAGAGATTCATAAATTAATTAAAAAATTCCGATGCGCTCTTTGCGAGAAGACGTTTGCTCAGAACACAAGCTACAATTATCATATGAGGCACACTCACAATATTGATGGAAAGCGTGACAAATCTAAGTGACGTACACGTTTGCTGTAATTATTATTTTAGTGAATAATTAATGTATTAGTGGTTGGTCGCTGCTTGTGTGGTTAGTTTTGTATAACTTCAATTTAAAGTGTTTTAAAGGGAAAGGTTATGTATGTGCCCAATCAATATTCATAAAAAAATGGAATCAATAAATTCATAATCCGAATTTTTAAATGGCTAGTACAATTACTACAATTGTTGGAATTTTGCACCATAAGCGAATCGCCTATGCAGTTATGTCAATTAATTTAATTGTTAGTTAATTTGTATACATATATATCAGAAATTTACAAATTACAGAAATCACAATGTTATAGAGTAAATTCAAAAGGAATTTTAATGGCCAAAACTTTGTTCTCGAGAAAATCATTCAAAATGAGTTTACGAGTAGTTACCATGTGTCTTGGCTAGAATCTGAAAAAAAAATTCAGAATAGTCCTGGGTATAGTTAGAACGGCAAGTCGGGTATTTTCGGGAGATGCAAAGTATTTCAACCAAATATGAACCAACTTTGATGTGGTATGCTTTTATCGATGCAGAATACAAAAGTGCATATCAGTAACACGAAAATTCAAAAATAAATGGCTGAATGCGTTTTCGAAATTTTGCAAATTTTCTTTTAGACATGGCACAGCAATGTGAAAAACTGGATCCTTGTTAGATTACAAAAAGACATTTTAAGGTAATTTTTATTGAATTTTCCTGTTATGCATACTTATATTCTGCATCGAATTAAGCAAACCGCATCAAAATTGGTTCATATTCGGCTGAAATATTTTGGATCTCTCGAAAATACCCGGCTTGCCGTTGCCGTTCTAACTATGACTATACCCGGGGCTATTCTGAAATTTTGTTTCCAGATTCTAGCTAAGACACATAATAACTACTTGAAAACACATTTTGAATGATTTTCTCGAGAACGAGAACGTTTTGGCCATTCCAATTATTGCATATATGAAGTTTCTCTGTAAGCAGCTAAATGCTAAGGGGCGATACATCTATTACGTCTACAAAAAGGGGGGGGGGAGGGGGGTCAGATGCATGCTAACTAAGTCTCACTTTAAATCAGGGGGGAGGGGAGATGGTTAAAAAAACTTACATCTCCACATTTTTTAAATTTGTTTTACTTTTTTACTGAAATTTTTTCATTCCAAAAATTTACTTTCGTCAAATTAGTAGGAAACTGATATTATATTAATTTTTTTTTACCATAAATTAGGTACTTTCGCACACGTTTTTCAAAATTTTATTACATTTCCATTTAGATCTTGGAAAAGTATAAACAAGACCAATACTCTTGAAATCAAGACTATAAGGCTGATCATGAAATTGCAAGACTCTAGAACTCAATTTCTTTAACAGTCTTGAAATTTCAAGTTTTCAAATCGATGCTTTTAGAAGTCATAGTACGCCTTGTAGTCTCAAGAGTCCTAAAATCAAGTGTAACAAAAAATATCTTACATACCTTTGAAAGCACAAAATGTCAGTTTTAATTTAATTGAAATCGACTTTTGAAAATCTGAAAATTTCAAAGCTCTACAGCTTTCTAAAAGTATTGAAAATTTAAGACTCTTGAAATCAAGACTAGCAAAAGTCTTCATAGAAGCAAGACTCTTGACTTTTGACAACAAAAAATTTGTCCCAGTTTTAAGAAGTCGAAATCATTCAATTTAAAACAGGTTTTAAAAATTCGAGACTTTTCGAGATTCTTGCATGGTCTTAAAAATTTCAAAAGTCTTGGTCTTGCTTTTGCAAGCCCTTATTTTCGGCAAAATTTTGAGTTTGAACAAATTATTTATTTTTAAAATTAGTTTTATGGTAGTCGTAATTATTTATCATAAATGTATGTAAAAACGAAATAATCGAATCCAGTTTTTAAAAAATTACTGTAGACGTCTTGGGGGAGGGGGGGTGTTTCGGAAATCTAACTAATGGTGATAAGGGGGGGGAGGGGGTTCAAAAAATGGGATTTTTGTAGACGTAATAGATGTATCGCCCCTAAATAACTTTGGAATTTTAGCCAGCTTAACTAACTTTAGCTGTAAGCTATCTGTATTAGTTTTTTCAAAGTAATTATTAGGTCAGTATTTTTAATTTGCCTTTTTTTGATTAATTGAATGTTGTATAGTTTGACATTTTGTTTCATTTGTGTTTTCATACATTAATTAAAAATTTGAAACTAATAATTTTTAAAATCAAAAATAAAAAATTTAAAAAAATATATATAAAAAAAAATAAACTTCTTCTTGCTCTTGCTTGAAAGTTAGTAAAATGCTAGAAGCCCTTGATTTCAAACAAAATGCCGCGGAGTGCAAAATTACAACTTTCTCACTGTTTTAGGGTCGTCCGTAAATGATGTTATCGAAATATCCCTATTTCAAGGACCCAATCCTCTGTCATCAGTATCAGCTTAAACACTGCGTAGAACGCTATCTTTAACATAAAATGTCGTCAGTAACAGCAGACCCATTAGCCCTATCCGTGACGTCAATTACGAATAAACCCTCACAGGAAGGTTGAAGTGTGAAGGGGAAAATATAACTTTATTAACTGGTAACCCGAGAATCGTAATTATCTTCAATCTGCAGTTCGTTTTATTCTCGAAAGATTAAATTGCCCATTACATTTTAGATTGCTACTGCATTATTCAGAATGTTTACGACTATGTGCAGTAGCAGTACTATCAGTTTTCAAAAAGAACTTAAATGTGTAATATGCGGTTGTCAACCAACCGTCCCACCAAAGGTCATCAGCGAATATCTACATTTATCAAATTGTTTTTGCAACTTGTACGATATAAACAGCACAGTATGTAGGGTAGATATCGAATCAATTTTCCAAACTTCCCGTCTCTGCAGTAATTGCCATGTGGAAATTACTCAAGTCGAAGCTCTTAATTCTCAAATCGAAATCCTAAAGAGGCAAATTGAAAGCATTAAATTGAGCTGCGACTCAAAGTTGAGGGAATTTAAAGTTAACTCTGGTGCAGCTGGAACTGTAGAAAGTGAAGCTGAAGAAAACCGTGGAAAGCTGTACAATTGTAAGCCAATTAGTATTAGTAAAAATGGTTTCTTAAATATGCATGCACTTATGACATACGGTGTACATTCAATAAGTTGTAGCATTGTCGATCATGTCTCGCTTAATTCTTTATCAAGCATTATATCGAATCTATAACGTTGCGTATTACATGTATACTAATTAATTGTACAGATGCATTTCAATGCAATTTACATGCAACCTTCATCACTCCTACTTCAGAATCAGAGGTTCCTGTCTCGTTTTCTGGATCGCCTCCGAATTACCTACAATTACCTGACCAAGATGTTGAAAGTTTGACCTTTGACTTTGAAGATGCTTCTGGTTTAGATTACGGAGCACTGAACACTGACCATGACTTAAAAACAGACATTAAATCTGAATTTACTTACGGAAATGATGAAGGTAAAGCTGCACGTTGCTAGTAAATTTTTACCATTACACAATCTTGAATTAATCAAAGTAAATGTAAGCTCGCTGGTTTTTTATTTAACGACACAGTGCATGACTTGTTTTCGATTTCCGACTGCAATAATTTAGAGTTGACTGACTAAACGAAGGCGTAATCTCTAATCATGCAATTCATGTTTTACAGATTTGAAAACTTTTGTTATCAGAAGTAAATCGGATGAAAATTCAAGTAGTTTAAATTTGGCAGCGCTACGTAAAAAGTATAAATTGAAAAATCTATCCGTTCGTGTAGAAAGAGCACAGCTGGAGAAAAAAGTCAGCAAAGTTAGAAAACGAATTCGATCAAAGTCAAAGGGAATACCAAAACTCAAACGGCAAAAAATAAAATCAGCATGTGAAGCTCGGGACAACCGCTTTCCATTTGCCTGTCCTCACCCAGGATGCTCTAAAAGATATTCAGATGAATTACAGAGGGATGGCCACCAGAAAAGTGCTCACGAAGGTTGGTTACAAATTTAATATTCCACTAAACAAATACAGTCCCACTTTTTTTTTATAATACTCACTGTTACTGGTTTTCTATTATTGACTAAAATTGAAATGCGTTGTCTATCAATCATCAGTAAAATCAAAATATGTAAAAGTAACTACCTAGTTACTCTAAAAAATCTAAAAATTAAACCAATACTAACTAGAATATCTCACCTAGGAATCAAACTTGGCAAATCTCTGTACCAGAACCCTAGATTTAGAAACATAATTAACCCATGTATAAAATTACATAATAATACTAGATCTGTCAATTATTTTAGAACGATATTATGTAAGCGCAAAAGATATTTTAATTCTGTTATTCCTCAATTAATTCGCGAGCTGAATCAACTTCAACCTTCAGAAATCTCAAAACTTAATCTAGCCTATGACAAATTGTCCAAAAGTATGGAATCAACCAGTTGTAATCTAACTACCGTAGGATAAAAATGTCTGCTATCTTTGTTACCCTCTACCGATTGTTATCTCTTTGTACTTAACTCTCATATGGTGTCTGTATCATGTATGCCTTGATGACAATAAATTATTATTATTATTCGAAATTGTGTAATAATTCCCCGGCGTGTGTTTCATTTTTTCAGGGATCTCACGACCATTTCAGTGTCGTATCTGTAACCGCAACTTTAAATTCTATTCGGTATTTAAAAATCACACAAATATATGTGGAATCAGCACCTTCAAATGCCAACAGTCAGGTTGTGGTAAAGAATTCCCAACTAAAGCTAAATTACAAGGTCATAGCTCCAGGATGCACTGCCCTCAAGTTAAAGACGTTGTATGCGAAATTTGTGGTAAAGCCTTCTGTAAACCTTACCAATATGAAGATCACTTGAGATCCCATACGAAAGAGACTCCATTTGAATGTGACATTTGTGGAAAATCGTACGTCCTCAAAGTTTCACTCCGAAATCATCGCTTAACTCATCCCGAATTAAATTTAGATGGAAGCAAATGTAAATACTGTGGGAAAAAATTCGCAGGGAAATATTATCTGTCACTCCATGAACGGAGTCACGAAGGTGTGTTTCGTTTTAAGTGTGACATTTGTAATTATATTACTTCTGCGAAATCCAAGTTTGCGATCCATTTGACAATCCATAGCGACGTGAGGAATTTTGAGTGTGATGTGTGCCAACATAAGTTTAAAGATAGTACGACTTTGAAGCAGCATAAAAGATTGTATCATCCTGCCACCAAGGAATTTACTTGTGCTCAGTGTGGGAAGCAGTTTGGTAACAAGAAATACCTTGATAAGCACGAAGAGATTCATAAATTAATTAAAAAATTCCAATGCACTCTTTGCGAGAAAACGTTTGCCCAGGCCACAAGCTACAAATATCATATGAGGCACACTCACAATTTTGATGGAAATCGTGACAAATCTAAGTGAGGTGCACGTGTGCTGTAATTATTATTATATTGAATAATTAATTTATTAGTGGTTGGTTTCTACCTAAGGATGTGGTTAGTTTTGTATAACTTCGAGTTAAAGTGTTTTAAAGGGACAGGTTATATATGTGCCTAATCAATATTCTAATATTCATAAAAAAATTGAATCAATAAATTCCTAATCTGAATTTTAAAATTGTCAGTACTCAGTAAAGTTGTTGGCATTTTGCACTATATCGCCTATGAAGAACCAAAATGACCCATTTCCATTTATAGTTGAAAACAAAATGTACTATCCACAAAAAAAATTAAAATAACGTGGTCTAGAAAGCATGTATAAGTAGAACCTTGTGCATTTCTCAAGGTATTTCTCAATATGTATACTCGTAAAATAGAATATATTTTGCACTTTTCAAAAAGCCTGTAAATAGAACATTTTGACCCTTTCAAAAACATGTAAATAATATATTATATACTTTTAAAAAACACATAAATAGAACATTTTGACCTTTTTAAAAATATGTAAATAGAACAATTTGCATGTTTTAATAACTTGTGATTAGCGTTGCAGTTGCAAGCATGTATCTAATTTAACTGCGTTTTTTGACATATATCATTTTAATTCTAGCATAAATTGGATATGGGTCATTTTGGTTCTTCATAGACGATATGTGAATTGTTGTGTCACTTAATTAAATTATTAGTTAATTTATATCTTAGACATACCTGACATCTTAACAAAACAAATTACAAATAATTTAAAAAAATAAAAAACAATCTTCTTGCTTGGAAGTTGGAAAAATGCTAGAAGTCCTTGATTTCAAAAGAAATGCCGCGGAGGTCAAAATTGCAAGTTTAGCACTTTTAAGGGTCGTCCGTGTCCGTAAAACGTAAATAATGTCCTCGAAATATTTCCTTTTCTATGATCCAATCATTGGTCATCACCGACATTAGTATCAGCTTTATACACTGCGTCAGATGGATATCTTTAAGATACTATCCATAACGTTATTTACGAATAAACCTTCACAGGTATTAAGTTGAAAAAATGTGAAGGCGAAGGGGAAAATATAACTTTACTAACTGGTAACCCGAGAATCGTAATTATCTTCAATCTGCAGTTCGTTTTATTCTCGAAAGATTAAATTGCCCATTACATTTTAGATTGCTACTGCATTATTCAGAATGTTTACGACTATGTGCAGTAGCAGTACTATCAGTTTTCAAAAAGAACTTAAATGTGTAATATGCGGTTGTCAACCAACCGTCCCACCAAAGGTCATCAGCGAATATCTACATTTATCAAATTGTTTTTGCAACTTGTACGATATAAACAGCACAGTATGTAGGGTAGATATCGAATCAATTTTCCAAACTTCCCGTCTCTGCAGTAATTGCCATGTGGAAATTACTCAAGTCGAAGCTCTTAATTCTCAAATCGAAATCCTAAAGAGGCAAATTGAAAGCATTAAATTGAGCTGCGACTCAAAGTTGAAGGAATTTAAAGTTAACTCTGGTGCAGTTGGAACGGTTGAAAGTGAAGCTGAAGAAAACCGTGAAAAGCTGTACAATTGTAAGCCAATCAGTAATTAGTTAAATCAAAGTCTTAAATTGTATGGCGCACTTTCAACTTTTGTTACAGCATACATAAATTAGTTTGAAGTTACATTAACTATTGTCTTTGTATCCTTAAATTCTTTAAAAGATGCATTTCATTGCAATATACCTGTAACCTTCATCATTCCTAATTTGGAATCAGAGGTTCCTGTCTCCTTTTCTGGATCCTCCCCGAATTATCTACAATTACCTGACCAAGATGTTGAAAGTTTGACCTTTGGCTTTGAAGATGCTTCTGGTTTAAATTACGAAGCAGTGGACACTGATAATGACTTAACAGATATTAAATCTGAATTTACTTCCGGAAATGATGAAGGTAAATTTGCTAATAAATATCTGCCATCGCATCACCTTATCCAAAAGTATCGGAAGTATCGGTTATGGCAAAAGCTTCATAATTACAGTGCTTGTTTTTGCTTTGAACTATAAAATTTTCAGTTACTCGAAAAATGTGGAATTTTTAAGGTTGACTGAACGAAGGCGTAATCTCTAATCATTCAATTATGTTTGCAGATTCGAAAGCTGTTGTTAGCAATATTAAATCAGATGAAAATTCTAACAGTTTAAATTTGGCAGCGCTACGAAAAAAGTACAAATTAAAAAATCTATCCGTTCGTGTAGAAAGAGTGCCGCTGGAGAAAAAAATCAGTAAAGTTAGAAAAGGAATTCAATCAGAGTCAAAGAAAATACCAAAAGTAAAACTACAAAAAACGAAATTAGCACGTGAAGCTTGGCACATACGTTTTCCATTTGCCTGTTCCCACCCAGGATGCACTAGAAGATTTTCAGATGAATTAGAGAGGGATGGTCATAAGAAAAAAATCCACGAAGGTAGGTTACCAATATTTCAATAATTAACTTAATCTCCGTTGATTTTGTAAACTATTATGATTTTCTATTGTTCGAGATTGTGACTACGGCGTGTGTTTCATTCTTTCAGGTATCTCACATCCATTTGAGTGCCTCATCTGCCATCGGAACTTTATGACCTATCGAAAATTAAAACTTCACGCAAATGTCCACACCGGGGTCCTCACCTTCAAATGCGGTGAACCAGGTTGTGATAAGGAGTATCCAACTAAGGAGCAAGTACAGGGTCATAGGATAAGAATGCACCGACCCAAGGACATAGTTTGCGAATACTGTGGGAAAGCGTTTTCTAGACCTTTGGAATATGAAGATCACTTGAGATCCCACACCAAAGAACTTCCGTTTCAATGTGAAATCTGTGGAAAGTCCTACTCTCGACAAACTTCCCTTCGAGATCATCGATTTACTCATCCTGAATTAAATTTAGACACAAGTCAGTGTAAATACTGTGGGAAAAAATTCGCAGGGAAATATTACTTGTCAGTCCATGAACGGAATCATGCTGGTGTGTTTCGTTTTAAATGTGACATTTGCAATTTTGGTGCCGTTGCGAAATCTGTCATTACAAGACATATGGCAACCCATACGGACATGAAGAGTTTGGAATGTGATGTGTGCCAACATAAGTTCAAATTGGGTTACGAGCTGAAGATGCATAAAAAAATGTATCACCCTCCGACCAAGGAATTTACGTGCGCTGAGTGTGGGAAAGCATTTAGTTGCAAGAGGTATCTTGATAGACACGAAGAGACTCATAAATTAATTAAAAAATTACGATGCACTCTCTGTGAGAAGACGTTTGCTCAGTACACAAGCTACAATTATCATATGAAGCATACGCACAATGTGGATAAAAATCAAGCTAAATCTAATTAAAACGTGACGTGCCTATATCTGTGTAGTAATATTTATAAATGTTGAAAATATGGTATATAATTTACCCTATTTTAATAATCTTTTTTTCTTTTCTTGTGTGGTGTGTTCTTGTTCTTGTTGGTTTTTTGTAATTTTGTAAGAAATTAAAACGATAATTTTTCATTCAAAGATTTAAGCTGTATATTCACCATTTACATACTTTGGTTTTACTGCAAACTAAATTTACCAATATTTTTCCTAAAATTGATTTAATTTTAATTAGGACAGTAGTGTTTTGTATACTGAGTGACTATAATTAATTAAAATTCAAAAATATATTTCCAAATTCAATATTCGGCGTTGAGAATGATGAATCAAATCAATATACTAATTCAGTACTTATGAGCTAGCATTGTGGAAAATCCTCTGTGAAGAACAAAAATGACCCATATCCTATTTAAGCTACAATCAACATGAGCTGTCGTAAAAAAAAATGAGAAACATGCGTAAAATGTTAAATAAGAGTTTTTGAAAAGTGTTAAATGTTCTATTTTACATGTTTTTGAAAAGTGTAAAATGTTCTATTTACATGTTTTTGAAAAGTGTAAAATGTTCCACTTACATGTTTTTGAAAAGTGTAAAATGTTCCACTTACATGTTTTTGAAAATGGTAAAATGTTCTATTTACATATTTTTTAAAAGTGCAAAACATTTTATTTAAATGCTGTCAAGACATGTTTCAATAGTTTTGTAGATAGTGAATATTGTTTTTAGCTACAAATGGATATGGGTCATTTTGGTTGTTCACAGACGAAATGGATGTAAATATAGAATGACTTGGTAAAACATCTATTTTGTTTAAGCTTTGAAGTTGAATGTTCATAGCCCAGACCTACTGTAGCAAACCACATAGTACCAATGAACTCTGGACCGTATGATATGGAAACAAGTAGAAAAATTATCTTATCAGCATAATATTCCAAGTGTTTTGATTATTTTGTTGACTACATTATTGAAGCTAATCTGACTAGTTTGGGATTTTCCTAAACTTTAGGGATCGGTGGCACAAATGGCGTCCTCAAAATTTCCCCATTATTTCGAAACCCCCTTCACCAGCTTAATCATTACATCAATGGCTATCTTTAACATGGGATGTCATCAGAAGCAAAGTTGACCCACTGACCCTGCAAATAACGCCATTTGTGCGCCATTTAAGCAGCTCTATAAGGTCCAATTTTGTTCACATGTTTATCGAGCATCCCATTATATCGAGAGACGGTTTATCGGCGTATTTTAGCGTGACAAGCATAGGCATATTAACGAGGAATTTTAAATTGACCGATATATCGAGTTGGTCGGTGTTGGAAAGGTAAAAAAATTTAATGGTAATAATTTAGTTGTTATACATACTGATAATCTTACTAATAAACTCGGGCTTAGAATTTTTAATCCGTGCTGCACATCGATCATACCGACATTATTTTTGTTTACTAATTGTAAGTATATAGCGTATTTTCTCTAATACTACGCGGGTCGCGGGTCTCTAGTAGAACGCGGGGGAATGCTAACGGAAAGATTTCCGGAAAGATTGCAGTTTGAGAAATGGAGCTTAATTACAGATGTGGATTATTAAAAGAGTAACAATTAATAGACTAAATTAAATTAATTTCAATTAAATCCTAGCAGTAAGGTGAAGCCACGTTCTTTATACTTTATTCTATTATATTCTACCGATCAATCCACTCCACAGTTCTCCACACACTCCCAGTTCTCTCATCTTTAGCAGGGAGATAAGTTTGTATAGACAACTTAGGGATCGTCTGTAAATGATGTCTTCGAAAAATCCCATTTTAAGGACCCTATGACCCGTCTATTATCAGCCTAATCATTGCATAAAATGGCTGCCATTAAAATGGCATATATCATCAAATTCCAATACACCCTATGTCATCATTTTTGGACGATCTCTTACACAGTACACAGTACACGTGGTCTCTCTTACGTAACTTAAACAGATTAAGGAAAATCTACGCTGCAGCTACAGCTCAAAACTCACTATCAGTTTTACTATGCAGAAAATTGTATTTAGGTATTACGTATTAAGCATATGATCAACTTGAACAAATAGTTAACCAAAGTGCTGTACTGTATATTTTTGTTGGTCGTTAGAATTTCAGGTGTAGCATGTAGTACCTTCTCGCCTTCACCTTCACCTCACTCCAACTTTGGGACTTGGCGAGAGAACCTCCTGAACCTACTTTTTAAAAATTCTCCAGTTTTTTTCTACGACCAGCAACAGTCAACTACTGCGAAATCAAACTTAAATTCATTGAAACAGTGAAAGACGTATGTTACACTAGTCAATCCAACTCCACAAGAGGTAAATTCATGTTCTTCATTTTCTATTCAATTATTTAACTGGCATTATAGAACAGCTGGTACAGGTAAATTGGAATCACAGTAATTCTACTAGTTGTAAGACTTTTTTTCACATGAGGGATCGTTCCGTTCATAAATGATGTCACCCAAATTATCACTCTTTTTGAACCCACCCATTTTTATTTCTTTTTGCATTGCGTAAACCTCTATCTTTAACATTGCAAGTCATCAATTCCTGACTAAAGACTAAACTTACTGACCCTACCAATGCATTAACCTACCATTGCTACCAATGTCATTGCAATGACATCATTTATGGACGATCCTTGAGAGAATTTTAAGAATAATATCCCAAGTATTTTAAAGTTGGTAAAATTGCTGTTTATTTTGCAGATATTACTTGGTGTAAAGTGACAGGAACCAAAACCAAACGACAGCATTATTGACGCCAAAAGGAGAGCTCCTAAGATCTATAGAAGAAATTGGATACTGTGTCGACAGATTACAGATTGCCTACTTACTTTTCTACTCCATTAATAATGATCAAACATATTGTGTTATTGAAACTGCTACGAACCACTACTGATGCTCAGATAAAGGGAGTTCTAGGAAAATTGGGGCATTTAAAAAAAACGTCTATTCCCCAAATTCAGTCTTATAGTTTTGGGAAAAATTGCAGTCCTGAGAATTTAAATAGGGGATATAGTCATGGGTTTATTATGGAATTTCTTAACCAGAAGGATAGAGATCACTATTTAAAGCACCCTGATCACATGAAGTTTGGCGCTGAAGACCTTCTGCCTTTACTTGAAGACGGCGTAAATTCAGTACTCGTTATGGGTTATGAATATGAAGAAAAAATATAAAGAAAAATAAATTACGCTTATACTTCGTTATAAATACAATGTCCAACTACATAATATGAGGCAACAACTTGGCGGAACAACAACCCGTCTACTATGTTATGTGGCAGCTTCATTTTAGAATTGGTGTATTTTTGTATTTGTAATTTTTAATTTTTTTCCTAATTATTGACCAATTGAAAAATGATTTAAGAATAAATTCATAATATCTGTGCTTAATTAAACAGCTGCTCGTTCGTTTCAAATTAAATTTTATAATCTTAATCTAGTATCTCAACTAAATCAAGTATTTGTAATTTGTAATTAATTCTTTTATTTCTTTTTTGTTTTTTTGAAAAAATCTTCTTGCTTGGAATGGCAAGTGGAAAAATGCTAGAAGTCCTTGATTTCAAAAGAAATGCCGTGAAGTGCATACAACTTTCAGAATTTTGGAATTTTCCAAACTTTCTTGTCTTGTGTGTAATTAACATTTACGAGTTTCAAAGTAAAAATGTAATAAATTAAAAATCCTTAGTTCCGATTCCGACACATCGTCACTCGTGTTTCATTCCAAGTTTTTTGTTTCTGTTTTTGAAAGAATTTAATACACATGAGTTCATTTTTTTAACAGCAAATTTGCAGTTGAGTATACTGATAGTTAATAGTTACTTAGTACTAGTAGTCCTAACTTGATTTAAGTCTCAAAAGCTTAAATTACTCATTACATTATTATAACATTACTCAGAATGTTTACGATTACGAACGTGTACAGGAGCAGTAATATCAGTTTTCCCAACGAATTTAAATGTGTAATATGCGGTTGTCAACCAACCTTCCCAGCAAAGGTCATCAGCGAAAATCAAGATTTATCAATATTCGAGAAATTGACTAGCGTCTCGAATTAGACAGGTTTCTGTTTCAGTTCAGTCAATGGCATAAGCCAAATAAATCACAATCTTAAGAGTATACATTTATTTATTATTTTATTAATTAATATTAGCGATCTGGTTAATTCAAGTATAAATCTTCGTATTTTCGGATCTCTGCTCATTTCAGTACGTCAGTCTGAAATGGCAGTCAAAATGGTACTAATCGGTAATCACTGTAATCATCGGTAATCAGTATTGTTAGATTTAGTTTAGTTACTATTTTCACTAATATTGGTAAAATCATCATTATTTTATAAAATATTAAAATAATATTATTTCCTCGTCGGTCTCATGTTTCCCCGTTAAAACCATAGCATTAAACACAATAAATCTCCAACATTACTCCCCACCGTTTAATGCATTGGTTTGCTGGTAGGTTCTTGTAATGTTGTTGTCTCAATCTGAATTGTAACATTAATGTTAAGTTCAGTCTTGGCTATTGTAGGTAGTTAGTTAAGTACATCATCTTCATCATTCAAACAGAAAAGTAAATATTCCTGGGTCATAAACCCTTCTCCAGATTGGCCAAGTAAATCCAGAACCATTCACCATCTCATAGCCATTTTCAGTCATCATTAGAATTAGCTTCATGTTCTTGTGTGTCGCCTTCCAAATATAATCTGAGATCAGTCGAAGGTCAAAGGTCATCATCGTTTTTTCATCTGTAGTTTGTTGAATCTTGAAATCGTCTCTCCCCACCATTGCATCAGCAATGTTAAAGATTTCAATTTCATTATCCATTGGGTCTAGTAGCACCCCCTGGTGGCAAATATCAAATACCACGTGTTCTTCTTGTAAAATATCCACGTAGGACTTGAACACAATTGCATCTTGTTTTGAATTTAGCGGAACCTCAGCGCCATCTTGTAGTAAAGTCTCAGACACCAACGACACCTGGTGGCAGTTGACAAATGGATCATCTTCTTCAATCAAATGATCACTGCTACTGATTGAATTCAGAATAAGATCAATTGGCGAATTATTTTCGGTAGACTGAGTAATTTCCCGCTCTATTGTTTCTATTGCATTCTGGTGGCAATAATCAAAAACTATTTCTTCTTCTAATAAGACATCAACATATGACATTGGTTCACTTATGTCTTTTTGAACTTTATCATAAGTAAATTGGTTATCCAATATCCTGCAGCTCTCCAGAATCTCGGTAGACAGCGCCCTCTCCCCACCGTGTACATCATCAATCTGTATTGCATCAGTGTAAGCATCAATCGTTATCTTCTGAGTTTGAGAATTTAAGGGAGCGTCACACTTCAACAAGGAAGAACAGCTTTCTGACTTAAGCGCCTCCTGGCGGAAAGCATTGTCCAAATCATGAACTCTCTTATTAATTTGCTTGTCCAATGCGATTCTTAGTTCTTGTTTAATCTCATTTTCATCAAATTTCATTAATTCAGAAATTAGTAAATACAAGTTAACAGCTTCTGTGTACCAAGACCAATATCGCATGTTAACAGAACCAGAACTTAGTAATAATTCCAACGCGATTAGAACTTCAAATCTGCAGTAAACTTGTAAAGGAAGTTCCTTATTCGAACACGCATCAAAATTAAATTTCCAAGCGCACTCAAAATATATTTTGTTAGTTGTGTAATGAAGCATGCGCTTGCTGTCATCAGTCAGCGCCATCTTTGCCTTGAAACGTCGAAAATTTAATTGACTGACATCTTTTTCTATTTTTTGCATCTTAAGTCTTTTAGTGTCATATTCCCAGGCGGTAAGCGAGATCTGTTTTTGTGCCATCATCACATCAAAACATCCAGAAAAATTCAGTTTTATAATAAAATTCAGTGTTCATAGAAAGTCCAAATTCAGTATCAGTGTTCTCAAAATCATCAGTGCAAAAAATCTTAATTTCGAGAAATAATATTTTCCTGAGTTCCAATATCCAATTTTCAATAAATTACATCATCAAATTCAGCAAAGTAGGAAGTGAGAAATAAATATTTATTCAGAATTTTCTCTAAATCCCAACTAGTTGCCAAGTCAGTTTCATTCTTTGCTTCTGTTTGACACAATCTGTAGGTATTTCCTCCCCACCGTCAAACAAAGCAAGTACAATCAGCGGAGGCGTAAACTCCAGGGACCAGTTCAGTAGAAGCGTCGAAGGACCATTTATATTCGAGAAATTGACTAGCGTCTCGAATTAGACAGGTTTCTGTTTCAGTTCAGTCAATGGCATAAGCCAAATAAATCACAATCTTAAGAGTATACATTTATTTATTATTTTATTAATTAATATTAGCGATCTGGTTAATTCAAGTATAAATCTTCGTATTTTCGGATCTCTGCTCATTTCAGTACGTCAGTCTGAAATGGCAGTCAAAATGGTACTAATCGGTAATCACTGTAATCATCGGTAATCAGTATTGTTAGATTTAGTTTAGTTACTATTTTCACTAATATTGGTAAAATCATCATTATTTTATAAAATATTAAAATAATATTATTTCCTCGTCGGTCTCATGTTTCCCCGTTAAAACCATAGCATTAAACACAATAAATCTCCAACAATCAAATAGTTTTTGCAATTTGTACGATATAAACAGTACAGTATGTAGGTTAGATATCGAATCAATTTTCCAAAATTCCCGTCTCTGCAGTAATTGCCATGTGGAAATTACTCAAGTCGAAGTTCTTAATTTTCAAATCGAAATCCTTAATCAAGAGGCAAATTCAAAGCATTAAATTGAGCTACGACTCAAAGTTGAGGGAATTCAATGTTAACTCTGGTGCAGTTGTAACTTTTGCAGATGAAGCTAAAGAAAACCATGAAAAGCTGTACAATTGTAAGCCAATTAGTCAAAATAATTTTTTAAATTGCATGATGCACTTTCTTACTAGCTAGTATACATCAAAAACGTTGTATCTATGGAATCTACACGCTCAACGCTTAGAAAAGACCTTAACAAGAATCTTTTACGATGGGGCTAACAGGTTTAGAAGTTAACTTTAACAGGGTTAGTAGTAAATTCTAAAATATTTGAGAGTGGGGAAATGGTTAGTTAGGTACAAAAAGTGACGTTTAGGCATGCTTCCCAGCTGAAGATAGGCATACTTTCAAAGCCATACTAAACTGTACCTCCGAAAGCGTGCGGGGTAACAGCGCTGGTGTTACAAAACCCAACAGCAAATCTGTTGAAATCTACAGTAAAACTGTTGAAGCATTTACGACACTGTATATTTATGCTAAACTAGTGGCCCATTACTAAATGTGTTGCGTCAGTCCAGTAGTTAAGGCTGGAAGGTACCTATGGCAAAGGTTGCGGGTTCGATTTCAACTTTTGGTGTTATTTTTTAACCAATAAAATCATTCAACAGGATTAGCTGTTGGGTGATCTAACAGTGAATTCGGTTAGCCTAATATAACAGGATTATCGGTAAAGCTCTGACTTAAATTCCTGTTGACCGCGGTAAACAGCTTTTACTGTGGATGTCGGAGTAACAGTGAAATCTGTTACAAATTAACAGTAAATTAGTAAATTCACCTATATTTTTCTAAGCGTGTACGTTGGTAGTACGTAAGCTGTATCTATATTTTGCATCTTCATAATGCAATATTATTATAGATGCATTTCACTGCAATATACCTGCAACCTTCATCATTCCTCATTTGGAATCAGAGGTTCCTTTTTTGATTTTTAACACCGTCACGAATTATGAACAATTACCATTCCCTGACCAAGATGTTGAAAGTTTGGCCTTTGACTCTGAAGATGCTTCTGGCCTGGATTGCGGAGAACTGGACACTCACAATAATGACTTAGCAAATGTTAAATCTGAAGTTGTTTCGGACAATGACGAAGGTAATGTTGCTAATAATTTCATCCCATCATCCAGACATATTTCTATAACAAAAACATGGCATTTTTTTGACTAAAATAATGAAATCGTAATTTTTAATCCTTCAATTCATGTTTGCAGATTCGAAAACTGTTGTTATCAGTAGTACATCAAATGAAATTTCAAACAGTTTAAATTTGGCAGCGTTACGAAGCAAGTACAAATGGAAAAATCTATCCGTTCGTGTAGAAAGGTTGCAGCTGGAGAAAAAAGTTAAAAGAGTTAGAAAACGAATCGCATCAAAGACAAACAAAACGCCAAAAGTGAAACGGGAAAAAATGAAATTAGCACGTGAAGCTCGGCACCTACGTTTCCCATTTGTCTGTCCTCATCCAGGATGCACTAGAAGATTTTCAGACGAATTAGAGAGGGGTGGCCATAAGAAAAGTGTCCACGAAGGTAGGTTAGGTTACTTGTATTCCAACTAAATAAACTAAAATAATTTCCGTTTATTTCGTAATATTCCCTGTTACTGATTTTCTGTCATTCGAATTTGTAACCATGGCGTGTGTTTCATTCTTTCAGGTATCTCACATCCATTTGAGTGCCTCATCTGCCATCGTAACTTTAAAACCTATCGAAAATTTAAAGATCACGAAAATGTCCACACAGGGGCCCTCACCTTCAAATGCGGAGAAACAGGAATATCTAACTAAGGAGCAAGTACAGTGTCATAGGCAAATAAAGCACCGACCCAAGGACAAAGTTTGCGAATATTGTGGCAAAGCGTTTTCTTATCGTTTTAAGTATGAAAATCACCTGAGATCCCACACCAAAGAACTTCCGTTTCAATGTGAAATGTGTGGAAAATCCTACTCTGGCAAAGGTTCCCTTCAAGATCATCGATTTACTCATCCCGAATTGAATTTAGAGGGAAGGCAGTGTAAATACTGTGGGAAAAAATTCGTAGGGAAATATTACTTGTCAGTTCATGAACGGAGCCACACAGGGGAGTTTCGTTTTAAATGTGACATTTGTAATTTTGCTGCAGTTGCGAAAAACGTGATTACAAGACATATGCTAACCCACACGGATGTGAGGAGTTTGGAATGTGATGCGTGCCAGTGTAAGTTTAAATTGATTTACGATCTCAAAAAGCATAAAAAACTGTATTGTAAAAAAGTGACTTAATAAAGTTTTTCTCCCTCTCTGCCTATTTTAAGAATATATTTTTCTTTTTGTGTGTTGGTTTTCTATAATTTTGTAAGTTAAAACGATAATTTTTCATTCAAAGATTTAAGCTAAATTATCATCATTTGGATAGTTACTTGGATTTTACTACATACAAAATTTGCCAATATTGTTCCTAAAATTGGTTTAATTTTAATTAGGAAAGTATTGTTTTGTACACTGAGCTGTACTGTAAAGCTGTTGCAATTGTACAAGTGATGGAATAATGCTTGTCTCTCATGTTGAAGTCAGCCTACTACACTCTGTACATTTATTATTGATATGCAAATTAACGAAAAAATAAAACTTCTAAGTACCTAGTTCTACTATTTTTCTTTTTTTTGAGAGCTTTCAAATTATATATCACTCTTTAAAATCGTCAAACGTTTTTAAAATTTCATTTACGTCTTAAAAAAGGAAATCCAAAAACCTTTACGATCAGCACATTTTTAACATGTCATGTCATCAGTACGTTAATTGACACACTGACCCTACCCATGACATTATTTATGGACGATCCCTGAAGGATTCCACTGTCGCGTCACAAAAATAGACGTAATCCAACAGCTTTTAAATACCACTAGCACTAGCAAGTTTCTTAAGCAGGCCAGTGTCTGTAACTGGGCTACGACGTTGATTAAATTAAAGTATTTATTACATTTTACACAGTAAACTATATACGCAACTAATCTCGCATAAATCTTTCTTAAATAGATAAGCCCCTATTCTAAGGAAACCCTGAATACAAAAAATAGCGTACAGATAAGTTAATAAAAAAGAACTTTAATACATCATAATAAACAAGGCTAATAAATACATTGATTTTTTAAAATGCACATCAAAACGTTTAAGTTGATAGTATATAAGAAATAATATAGCGTCAGTGAAGAACCAAAATGACCCATATCCATTTTAAGCTTAATGTAAAAAGCACGCGGCACGCATCTACAAATAAATAGGAATTCACCTTGATCAAACATACAAGAATGCGCAAATAAAACATTTTGCAAATTTTTAAAAACATGTAAATGAAATATTTTCCACTTAAAAAAATGTAAATAAACATTTTGCATTTTCAAAAACATGTAAATAGGACATTTTGCCCTTTCAAAAATAATGTAAATGGACAATTTTTACACTTTTCAAAAACGTCTAAATGAAATGTTTTAGACTTTTCAAAAACACGTAAATGGATTAATTTGGAGTTTAAAAAAAATGTATTAAAACATTTTGCACTTTTTAAAAACTCGTAACTAACATTCTGCGCATCTATCTCATTTAGTGTTTTTTTTTCTCACATAGCTCATTTTGATTCTAGCTTAAAATGGATATTGGTCATTTTGGTTCTTCACCGACGATATGTTACTTTTAATGGTATGTATAAACACATGAAAACAAACTTGCATTAATTTGAATACATTTTAATATTGTTGTACCATAATAGTTTACCTATAATATATATTTGGCATTGCATTTCCATGTCTGGGAAGTATTCGATTTCTGCGGAAGCTCAGAATTCACAATTAATTAGTTAATTAATTAGTAAATCAAGTAAGATTATTTATATAATTTTTTTTAAATAAATTTTTGTAATTTATCGCAATACCTAAACCTAAATAACTGGAATGAGATCGGGAATTTTTGTATATAGGAATAATCACTTAGGTATCTATTAGAGATCGTCCACAAATGACTTCTAGATCCTATGGCCCCCATGTCATCAGCTTAACCATTGGCGTAAATGGCTATTTTTTTAGCATGTGATGTCACCATAGTACCCAAGTAGATCCATTGGCCCTACCGATGACGCCATTTGTGGACGATCCCTTACACAATTATCGTTTCTATTCTACCAAAATTGGTCAGTCATTTATTCCAATACCATTCGTTATTGCTCAAGCAGAGTCGCTCATCTCTATTGTGCCATTTGAAAGTTTCAAAATTGTACGTGTCCTCCCTGTTAAAATACGTGACTGCATTTTGATTTTCATCCGGATCCACGGCAAAATTTGAGTCGAAAGTCTTGATTTCTTTTGAATTTTCTGTGTGTAGGAAGGAACAGACTTCACACATGAAATTCCTGTTCACAAATTGTCCAGTCCCCTTCCACGCGAAGTAACTATTGTACAGGCTGTCATCTTGGTCCAGGCGTTGAAGGTAAAGTCCCAGCTTTTCAATGGAGGCAAAGTCCTCAACATGGATGTACGAATGTGCAGGGGCGATGGCTTCGTAGTCGGATGGATGCGCTCCAAGTACTACCGGCAGAAGGTCATTTCTTCAAAAACCCAAAAATTTTGGCAAAAATTAATTTTAGTAAAATCATGAAATTTATGCAAATTCTACTATATGCTATTTGTATATGAAGAGTTTTTTGGCAAAACGGGTCAAATCCATCAAAGCAAATTGCACAGGAACAACGAATAATGAATAAAAGACGACAGGATTATTTTTTCCAACTTAATTTTTTCTACAGGTACTGCAACTGACGAAGCGTTATTTCAAGCAGTTTCATAAATCTGGACTGACTCTGGAATTTTCAGAAACTTTTCAGAAATTTTAACTTTCCCCGTTTTGCCTCAAAATCAGTAACTTAACGTGGAGGAAAAAGTCCGCGAGATGAAATTTGAATCGTTTTGAGTGAAACCAAATTTTTTTTAACTTTTAAACTTTTTCTTGCATAAAAACATTTACGCACGGGAATTGTCTTCTACAAGCTACGAAAACACTGGAAAACCAAATTTAAATCAGAAATGAATGTTTAATGTGGACTTATCCCATTTTGCCAAAATTGATTTAAAGGACTTGACCCGTTTTGCCGAAAAACGAAATTTTGGCTATTATTAAAAATTACTTTGGTTGAACTTTGATCTTTACCATTCAACACAGTAAACGCCTCTAGTTGAATAGTACACTTAACGCAAATAATCTCATTTTGAAAAAAGGTGTGGACTTATTCCGTTTTGCCAAACAACTCTTCATATTACAACTAAATATTTGTGTGCTTTCCATTGACTTACTCAAATGCATTTTTATGGATTTTCTCAGTGATGTAGTCCCTGCAATTGGAATTTTCAAAGGATAAGTAGAACTTGTAGTTTTTCTTAATGTTGGCAAAACAGTCCGTCCGACGACACTCAATCTCTCCACAGTGTCCAAAAACATCCACTTTGATGTATTTTTGAAGCTCTTGCACGAGACCCATTCGATTATTGTGTGCGTAGCAATTGGAAACAACAATAGCTGCTGTTTTAGTACGTCCTTCTGCATAGTTTCTTTCTGTGGTATAAATGCCAATAAAAATCTCGTATTTAAATACTTATTCAACCTCAACCTAAGAACACACTCATAAAAATTGATTTAAAAACTACATAAACACATATGTACATAAATACTACAGTATGGTGAGGATAAAGTATCCAAATGACCCACATCGAATTTAAGCTAGAATTAAAACGAGCTAAGTCAAAAATAATAAATGTGATAGTTGAGGGGGAAAATGCTACTCTAACGAATTTTTAGAACGTGCAAAATTTTTTTATTTGTATGTTTTTAAAAGTGCAAAATATTCGATTTACGTGTTTTTGAAAGGAGCAAAATATTCTATTTACGTGTTTTTGAAAAGTGCAAAATATTCTATTTAGGTGTTTTTGAAAGGAGCAAAATATTCTATTTAGATGTTTTTGAAAAGTGCAAAATATTCTAGTTACATGTTTTTGAAAAGTGTAAAATATTCTATTTACATGTTTTTAAAAATTGCAAAATATTCTCTTTAAATGTTTTTGGATAGTGTAAAATATTCTATTTACATGTTTTTAAAAATTGCAAAATATTCTCTTTAAATGTTTTTGGATAGTGCAGAATGCTCTATTTACAAGCTTTCAGGTTGAGGCTATTTTAATTCATTTTGTAGATAGTGTATTTTGTTTTTAGCAAAAATTGGATTTAGTTCATTTTGATTCTTCCCAGATGACATTATACAATAAAATTAATTAATGTACCTCATAAAAAATACGAACACAACACGTTTTTTTCTACGTAATTAAACTATACCTATTACGGATGGTCCATAAATGATGTCATCCAAATTATCACTCTTTCTTGACCCACCCTTCCCCATGTCATTAAATCACTATTGCTTATATAAATAAACGGCTATCTTTAACATGGGATGTCGTCATTACCTGACTGAACCCACCCACGCCACACATGACATCATTCATGGACGGCCCCTATCCTGCTATGCTTTGTTCTGCGTTTCCTCTGTATTTATTGCTAAACTGACACTTTTACGATCTCATAAAAATACTGTAAGTATGAGGTTTGTTTTTGTAACTCATAAATAATTTAAACTTATTTTTGATGCTTTGCATTTCGAGGTAAAATTAATTAGAGATTTTAGATTTTAAAAAATCAAAACAAATAATGGCCAATTTCAACGTGAAAAAAACGCAGCAGATGGTATATTACCTTTTGCAATTTAAAACGTATGTAAATTTTTCTTATATGTAATTACCTACCTTGTGTTTTACTCGTAACCCGTCTGTCGTAGTACTGCCATGCAAAATACGGTGCATAGATATCAGACCCTCGCCAGTAGGATGCTAAATAATCCCTGTCAATCCCACCATCACTCCCATCCACATTTCTTGACTTGGCCCGCATTTGAAAATTATTACCCGGATACGGGGATTCCAGGGCAAAGAAGATCCGTTTCGGAACCTGAACCGGAACCTCACCGCCTTCTCCACCATTTGTATTACTCTTATAAATTGCCTCCAACCGAATATTCTCCGTATGGGCAAAATCCCGAACCATGAGAATAGCATCCACATTCCCCCCGAATTCCTGCACTGTACTCTCACTCAAAACTGACTTGACCGGCCGGTCAATGAATTGACATTTAAATTCTGGATTTTGTGGGCAGCTCGTGCTCTCATTAAATCTCCACCATTCGAACGAATCGTAGATGAGGATTTTCTTTGGCTTTATTTCCACTGGAGCTGGTGTTGGCTCAATTATCGACTTCGAAGGGCTGGGTGTTGTTTTTGAACTTGAATTTGAATTTTTTACACTTTTTGTATTAATATCTTGACCTTTCCCTTGACCTTCCCTTTCATGGCCATGGTCTTTCAAAATCTGGCCTTTTCTCTGTGACAAAATATTTTGCCAGGATTTTGGCAATATGCTAAATTCAGGAGAGACAGAAAATCCAAGACGGCTCTGTTCAATCCCCTTGATTTTTAAATCGTAGCGTTTAGTCCCAATTGCCACTGGCACTTCTTCTTGCGGGTCCGAATTTTTGCCTTCTTTTTGACTGGGGTCAAATTCAAGTTGGAGAATCACATGGTTTTTGTTTGATTTGGGATCTATCTCTTTCCCTGACGATGACGATGACGATAATCCTGTCGAAGTTTCTGCAGGGCTTAGAATGTTGTTGAGATTGAAGGAGCCCAGGCCAAAGATGACGTAGGCAGTGAGAAGGATGCAGTAGACAAAAAAGAATTTGCTTAGTTTACTTCTCATAGTGTGTGCTTAAGTAACTTGGTTTGTCTTAGGTATTAAAATCGGTGCAGTAATAATAGCGATGCAATTAGTACAGGAATAAATTTTTTTAAATACCTAGGTACATTTATTACTGTTGACTGTGCTGTTGTGTTGTGCTGTGGTGTGAAAATTAGGTGGTAGGTACTTACAAGTTGCGCTGGTACTGGTTTAAAAAAGTTAACAAAATCTAAGCTATATGATATACCTATACCTACTGACATAAAAATAAAAGTACCATATGCACTAATAAATTTTACATTGCACTAAAGGGGAATCAATAAAATTCTAAAAAATTCAATCGCACGGAAACTCACAGAAATTCTGTCAATGGAAATGAAAGGAATAATTTACAATTTAAATACAATAATTTACAATCTGAAATTTCCATATCTGAGGACGTGGACGTGATTACGTGGTCTGGTATCCTGGATGAGGACCTCCTGTCTTTTTAGCTACTAATATGCACTAAACTGATATCTACACTGTACTTAGTGCTGTAGTTAGAATTATTACAGCATTAGAGATTTCGGCGTTCAGAAGTTGTTGCGGTAGCGGTAGTATAATAGAGTTTTGACTGGGAACTGGAACTGACTTTGTGTGTGTTGTTATGATTTGTTATTTATTGCTACTAAAGTAAAAGTGCTATATGGGTCTGCTGGACGAATATGACTGATATGCTAATTGTTGGCTGGTTAAGTTAAAACTGGAGTATTAAAGGAATTAGGATGTGACAGATGTAGAGACCTATTGGTATAGCGCTACTGCTCTAAATACTACGTATTTAGGTAGTAAAATCAGTGCTTTACTGCTTGCGTATTAATGTTAACATTGCCAATATATTCAGGGCCGGACGCAAGGATAGTAGATTATAATATATAATAATAATAATATAATATTATAGTATAATCTACTATCCTTGGGCCGGACGAAGGAATTGGATTTAGGCAGGAGTTTGTTTCCTTACACAAAAATCACTATTTTGATTTTATTGATGGTTTTCTTTGGTAAAGCAAAATTTTGTATTTACATGTTTTAGAAAAGTGCAAAATGTTGTATTTACATGTTTTAGAAAAGTGCAAAATGTTGTATTTACATGTTTTAGAAAAGTGCAAAATGTTGTATTTACATGTTTTAGAAAAGTGCAAAATGTTCGATTTACTTGATTCAGAAAAGTGCTCAATGTTTTATTTACATGTTTTGAGAAAATTCGAAAATGTTTTATTTACATGTTTTTGAAAAGTGTCAAATTTTCTATTTACATGTTTTTGAAAAATTTTAAATGATCTACTTACATGTTTTTGAAATGTCAGAAAAAATTTATTTTGCATGTTTTTGAAAAGTCAAAATATTCGTTTTACCTATTTTTGAAAAGCGCAAAATTTTCCATTTACATGATTTTGAAAAGTGTCAAATGTTTTATTTCCATGTTTTTGAAATGTACAAAAAAATTAATTTTGCATGTTTTTGAAAAGTGCAAAATGTTCCATTAACAAGTTTTTTGAAAATTCAGGCAGCGGGGGCTGCCTGCGCTGGCCGCATTATCCGGCCCTGCCAATATTGCTATTATTATGGGGAATTATAGAAGTGTATAGTTACTGCCGTATCAGTAAAGTTACTCTGTCATTATCGAAATCGAAATGATATCGATATCAGGAATTCTGTTCATTTCAGCTGAATTTAAATGTGAATGGGTAATGGTGTGTGTGTGGAATTATAGTTTAGCGTAGAAAGGCAAATAGTATTATATCGTTAAGTTGAGTTATTGAGTGATTGAGCGTGTACTACAATTTATTAGTTAGTAGGAATTATTGTAGAGTTTGTCGGAGTCGGAGGACGAGCTTATCTCTTATCTGCCTCTCCCCACAATACCACAGTTGAGAGTTAAATCCTGAAGAAATGACATAATTTCTATTGCAGCCCATCAGCAGTCAGTCAGCAGTCAGCAGCTAGTACCATATTACTTTTACGTGTACTTATGCCAATGCCAATGCCATACGTAATACTAATGAGGACTTTACTAAGAATTAAATATATACATACAACTCGTAGCATAGCATAGTAACCACTAACAGACAAAAGTGTGATTAGAACAAAAAGGACGGAAATGATGATATAATTAGAAGTTATTGATAGTATACAAAGTAAATAGTTTATTATGATGGTTTTCCTTTTCTTCAACCATTTCCATTGAAGAGGTGTTTGGCAAAACGGGTTTTCAAAAATTAGATTATTTGCGTTAGGTACATATACTCAGGGCGGGATAATGCGGCCAGCGCAGGCAGCCCCCTTTTTGAATTACAAAAACATGTAAATGGAACATTTTGCAGCTTTTCAAAAATATGTAAAAAGAATATTTTACACTTTTCAAAAACATGCAAATAAAACATTTTCCCCTTTTCTGAAAACATGGAAATAGAACATTTTGCACTTTTCTGAATCAAGTAAAAAGAACATTTTGCACTTTTGTAAAACTTGTAAATACAACATTTTGCTTTACCAAAGAAAACCATCAATAAAATCAAAATCGGGGTTTTTGTGTGCGGAAACAAATTGCTGCCTAAAAACATTTTCTTCGTCCGGCCCTGCATATGTACTACTCAACTAGATACGCTACTGTGTTGAATGGTAAAGGTCAAAGTTCAACCAAAACAATTTGTTTAAATTGCCAAACTTTTGTTTTTAGGCAAAACGGGTCAAGTCCATTAAATGATTTTTGGCAAAATGGGATAAGTCCACCTAAAACATATATGCATCTCTGGTTTCTTAGTTTTCCAGTGTTTTCGTAGTTTGTAGAAGACAATTCCCGTGCGTAAATTGTTTTATGCAAGAAAAAGTTTAAAAGTTTAAAAAAAGTTTGGTTTCACTCAAAACGATTAAAATTTCATCCCACGGACTTTTTCCTCCATGTTAAGTTATTTGTTTTGAGGTAAAACGGGGAAAGTCCAAGAATTAAAATTTTTTAAAATTTTCTAAAAAATTCCAGAGTTAGTCGAGATTTATGAAACTGCTTTGTAATGACGCTTCGTCAGTTGCAGTACCTGTAGAAAAATTGAGTTGGAAAAAATAATCCCGTCACCTTTTATTCATTATTCGTTGTTCCTGTGCAATTTGCTTTGATGGACTTGACCCGTTTTGCCGGAAAACTCTTCGTATATATTTTGTTTACTACACGATAATGTGATGTTCGTGATCAGCTTTTCAATTTGAGGAAATTAGAGAGGTGTAATGTCATTTTAAATATTGAAATAATATTGTCATTAGTCTCCCTCGTTGTTTTGAGCATCATAAGCAATTCGTCCTTTTGATGTCGATGTCAACTTTATTTTATGGATGTGACTGTGAACTATTCAGCTGCATTTGGACTCTACATGGATGATAGGAGTCTACAGATATGGACACAGAAGCAAACAAAAAGGACCAAAGTTGGATCATAAAGATTTAATTTACTGAATTTTATGGAGATAATCGGCAATTCTGCGGTCTGCGTTTGTTTCGCCGTCGCACCGTCGCCTCGGATTCTAAAATGGCAATTTAGTGCGATGTCATATTAAATTTTAGTCTGGGGGGTCTAATAAAATTTTTTGCCGATTATTACATTTAAATGGGTTTTGTCGCATTAATAGCAGATTTACCTATTTAGTACTATAATTACTACAGATTTGCATTAAATATCATAGTTATCCAATGGCTGTTTAATTGGCCAATCTTTCAACTTATTAACTGAGTCATACAAATTATAATGGCTATTGTAACACATGCTTGATGTATTTGTTTTTAGATTTTGTTCCATTTTTTTAGAGATTAATGTGTAGGTAGTACGTCGCTGATTTGAAATATGAAGTTACATAGTTAGGTTATAAGACTGAGAATTGAAAATTTTGCAAAGCAACACAAAAATAACTGATGAACAATATTTTATGCCACGCAGCAAGGTAATTGGAAAAACAGACCGATTCAACTTTGTTTTATGCCAAAAAAATAATGTGAATTCTGACACTTTTCCTTAAACTACATACTTAAAAAAAATTATTTTGAATAGTGAAACATAACATTAATTATATTTTTGTTATACTATTAAGTATATATATTTTAATTACTAAATTAATTATTGATTATGATTCTATTTACTTCATCTAGCACATGACTATGGTTCTGGTTTTGTAACATTTGAGTTTGTTTTACTATATTATCGTGAGTGAGTGAAGAATCAAAATGACCCATATCCACTTTTAGCTTAAAACAAAGTGTACAATCTACACAAATTAATGATACTAAAAGCATTTAAATAGAATATTACGCACTTTTAAAAAACATGTGAAAGGAATATTTTCCAATTTTCAAAAACATCTAAATAGAGTATTATTTGCACTTTTTGGGAACATGTAAATAGAGTATTTTGCACTTTTCAAAAACATGTAAATAAAATATTTTGCACTTTTCAAAAACATGTAAATAAAATATTTTGCACTTTTCAAAAACATGTAAACAGAAAATTTTGCACATTTCAAAAACAAATAAATATAACATTTTTCACTGTCCAAAAACTCTTAATAATACAATTTTACACATCTATCCGCTTTAAGGTTTTTTTATTGGACATAGCTGATTTTGATTCAATAGCTTCAACTGGATATGGGTCACTTTGATTCTTCACACACGATTTTATCAATATTTATTCAACTTATAAAAGTGTATAATATATTATATTCCGTACATATTTTTAAATTCAATTTCAAGTAACTCACAAAACATACTCATGTAAAATCATAGCACGTTAGGATTTCTTACATTTATATACTATAGCCATTATTCCAAATTGTATAGTTAATAATAGTATAGTTACTTCATTAATAATTATATTAGATACCTAGGTATAGGTAAGTACCTACATAAAAATTAAGAATAATCAAACAACGATTAGATTATTAGAAAGTAGGTTAATTTATAAACTGGTGGAACTGATCACTGATCGGTTATAATAATTTACATAATTAATAATAATAATTTAATAATAATAGTAGCAAATAAACTTGATAATTTATTATTACACGAGAGTATTACAGTGCCCCATAAGTGAAAATAAAAAATAATTTTATTAAACGCTGATAAAAGAAGCCGCTACAATGCACGACATTCTTGGACTTAAAATACAAAACTCGTCTTCCCGCCATTCGTTCAAATGACTGTAATTATTTAATTTTTGGCGTTGGAAAATTCCTAAATTCCTGTTATTGGTTCGCGAACTTAATTATTGTTTAACTAATTATTTTGTAATTGCTATAATTAAATTTGAGTTATACCTAAATATGTTAAGCGTAGTGTGCCGTTAAATTAATGGAAAAGCTATCGCATTATTATCTTGGATCTTACGATTTATTTCAGCGTTCTTAAATTATTGGTACCTATATAACAATGGTGACTGGACTGGCTGGACATAATAATTTTTATGTGGGTGGGTAGGAAAACAAATTAATAGGGATTCAGTTTACGGTTAAAATTGTCATTCTTCAACAATAAACAATCTGCGTGTGTGCGTGGGCAAGCTTCAGTTTTAATTCCCTTGGAATTATATTATGTAATTCCCTTAAAGCAATTAAAAATCAATCTTTAGCAGAAAAGGGATTTGATGTTGTGAATCATTATAAAACTTGGCTATACTCATCCATTCCATTTGTTAAATATTCAAGCAAGTTTGAAGTTCAGTAGTTCTCAGAACTACTTTATAAAAAAATGAACCCTGAAGAAATCGTCATTATCATTCCCCAGGATTCCCAAACCGTAGGAGAATCCACACCTTTCTGTCTATTGTGCGGCTCCCAGAGCTCTTGCTACCAACTCACGACTGACATCCGGGACAAATGGTCCAATAACCTCTGCTATCTCTACGGCATAGATTTGATTGAGGCTAAGAAAGTAATTGAGAATTCATGCTACTGCTTTGATTGTCACCAGGAACTACGAACAATCAACCAAATCTATGAAGAAATTGAGAGGCTGGATGCCAAGTTGGAGAGTGTTAAAATCAAGTACGCTTTTCAGCTCCATGACTTGGTTCAGTCCTTGACGGACACGGGTAGGGATAATCTAAGTTCCCCGAATGACCAACAAGTCAAAGTGGCGGATAATCCAGATGTGGGAAAATCAGAAGTTAATATTGAAAATGATGATGATGGTGATCAAGCGTGTGATAATTATTCGGACACTCACAACAACGACCTCAATGAAGCTTGTGACCTTAGTGAGGAAGTTGATGTATTTAGTATGGATCAAATAGAAGGGATCAGTAGTTATGACTCTACTATGATTGTTGCAGAAGAAACCATCACTGGCTGTGTAGTTGTTTCTGACTCTGACCAAAACCAAAACCATACCCACCCCACAACAATTAATTACGTGGATGCGGATGAGGTGAACCCTGCACCGATTTTAATAGTCATGAACGAAAACAACGACGATTCTGCTTCGAAGCCCCAAGAATTATTGGAATTGCCTCCCGTCATTGAACTCCCTGAACAAAAACCCGTAATTGATGGAAATAATGAACAGAAAAAACCCAACGAGGTTAGTGCGCTGGCGATTTACATGAATTTAGTACGAAAGTATGATTTGAGGGACTGCTTCATCAAAGTTGAAGAAATGAAACTAGAAGATGTTCGGCTGTACCTGAGCAAAGCGACGGGAAAAGACGTCAACATTTTACCTTCCTTCCCGTGTCCATTTATTGGATGTGGTAAAAGATATCCTCAAAAAATACTGACAGATGCTCATTTCAAAAGTAAACACGAAGGTAATTAAATATATCTATAAAAAAATTATTAAATGCTAAATGCAAATTAAACAATTCTTTTTTCTTCTAAATTATTTATTATAATTTTTCGTGCTTTTTTTATGATACAGGAATATTTAAACCTTACGCTTGTGACACCTGCGACAAAACTTTCAGAAGACATCACGCCCTCCTCGAGCATCGAAATGTCCACCTTAATTTAACACCATTTGATTGTCCTGAATGTGAGGAGCAGTTCCCCACAAAGGAATTGATGTATAACCATATCAGGAAACTTCACAGAAAAAGATTCCCTCAGGTCCTTTGCGAGCATTGCGGGGAAAATTACCAAAAGGACAGAAGGACCAAGCACTGCTGCCAAGCCATGCTGGACAGGGGTGAGGGTGTCCCAAATTTGAGTTGTGAAATATGCTCAAAGACGTTTAAAAGGCGGCTTAATTTGGACTTTCATCGGGCCACTCATCCGGAATTACAGCTCAAGCAGTTCAAATGCAAATTTTGCGATAAGGTCTTGACGACAGAGAAAAATTACATAAACCATACGAGCAGACACACAGGTGAATGGATTTTCTTGGAATTAGATAATTATTGAAGTCTTCTTTATAGGCCCACTTACGCTACTGTGTTGATTGGTAAAGGTCAAAGTTTAACAACATAGTTTTTTAAAATTGCCAAAATTTCATTTTTTAGTAACACGGGTCAAGTCCATTAAATGATTTTTGGCATAATGGGATAAGTCCACCTAAGTAAAGCATGCATTTCAGATTTAAATTTGGTTTTTAAATTTGAATATTTTTTGCAGGTGAATTTAAATATAAATGTGACTTGTGTGACTATGGTTCAACCTTGATGGAGTCTATGAAAAAGCATGCACTTGTCCACTCGGATGTCAAGAATTTTGAGTGTGAAGTCTGTCAGCAGAGATTTAAATGTTTGCCTCAGCTGAGAAGTCATCGGAATTTTAAGCATTCGGACGGGAAGTTCTCCATGTATTGTCATATTTGCGGGATCCTGTCCTGTAACAAGTACACTCTGGAAAGACATTTGAAATCAAAACATGCAGATAAGCCTGACAAGCCTTACAAGTGTACTCTGTGCTCCGAAGGGTTTTTAATGGCAAATTATTTAACGAAACACATGAAGCGATGTCATGAGTTTGGGAAACCCCAGAAAGGTATAACTAAAAAAGCTAGACTGTTGAAAATTGCCAAATCTAAGGGCCCGGACTCGGAAGAACCGAGCATTAGTCATTCACAGTAAAAATATGATTTTTTAATATTAATATTATAGTTCATCAGCTTGAAATTTATTTCACAATGGTAGTTATGTCTCCAAGTACGTTTTAAAAAATAAATAATTCATATTCATCTATAGCTAGTAATTGCAGCGCAGACAGGAAGCGGTTTAAAAAAAACCTTTATCATGAATTACGATTACAGTACAGCCTACTTTTTATATTTTTGATAATATTCTGTTTGTTAGTGTTCTACATTATTATAAATTATATTTTAATTATTTTAGCAGTAATATGTATCACGTTTAAATCGTATCGTGTATATTGTCGTAAATATATAGAGAAGTTGTCCATTGTATATAAATAAAAGCTTCTTTAGTTTTATTAATGCGAACTGCGACTACTTTAGTCAAGTCAATGATGCAATTAATTATGTATTACTTTGGGAAAGCATGTGTTTGTTATTAAAATATTGTAATTGTAGTCTTAACTGTGTCGATGTCGACGATTCTATTGATGTGCATTTTGATATTTTACTCACAACAGTCTATAATCGAAATTAAATAATAATTCCTTTTCACACCAAACGGAGTTGATAAGAGCCACCAGCAAACTAGCGAATAACAAATCTCCAGGGGCGGATGGCATACCTAACGAGGTATGGAAAACTCTAGACAGTACTTGTTATGATTACTTACTTCAAATTCTCAATAAAGCCTTACACGAACGGATACCAGAAGAATGGGGAGAAATCATAACAGCACCAATCTACAAGAAAGGTGACGACTGCCTTCCTAGTAATTACAGGCCCATCGCCCTTATCAACACCATAACCAAGCTCTACACTTGCATCATGTCGAACAGACTCAACTCTCACTGCTCTATAAACAACATCATATCAGAAAATCAGGCAGCGTACAGGAAAGGAAGAAGTTGCACAGATCACCTATTTGCTCTTTATACATGCATTCTCAAGCAGCTGAATAGACCAGCGCTGCAAAAGAAAGGCAAGCTCTTTGCTCTTTTTGTAGATCTCAGCCAAGCTTTCGATTCAATTAAAAGAAACAAGCTATGGATCAGGCTAAGAGAAGCGGGACTAAGTGAACAGTTTGTAACAAACATCAAAGAGCTGTATGACCAGGCAAAAACCAAGGTTCGCTGTAAGGATGGCTTCACTGACATGATCAAAGTGATGGGCGGTGTGCTGCAAGGAGAAACTCTGTCTCCAACTCTTTTCAGCATATACATTGACAAAATTACTGAGATTCTCCGAAACAGTGGAATTCAAGGAATACAAATGTTTACAATCGAACTACTTATTCTGCTCTATGCTGACGACATAATACTACTTGCCTCAAATGAATTGGATCTACAAAGACAGATCAACACGCTTAGTAATTTTTTCAAAGAGAATGACTTAAACGTCAACTTAGGCAAGACTAAAGTCATGATCTTTAGGAAAGGAAATAAACTACGCAACTCAATAAGATTTTACTGGGAGAGAGAGCCACTAGAAATAGTAAATAAATACGTCTACTTAGGAGTCCCTTTCACCCACAGTGGAATCTTTAATGAAGCCAAAACGCACTTCTTTAACAAGGCTAAGGCGGCTCAGTCAAAGCTTTTCGAGCTCTTTTATCGCGCCAAAATAAAGGACGTAAAAATACACCTCAAACTCTTTCAATCGCTAGTCAGCTCGGTACTTATGTACGCAGCACCAATATGGGGCCTTCGCTACTGCGAAGATTTCGAAACTTTCCAGACCGCATTTCTCCGACGGCTCACAGGCACTACCAACTCAACTCCTGGATTTTTTCTTCGATTGGAAACAGGAGCACAAAACATCAAGCTAATATTATTTAAGTCGTTGATTAAGTTTCTACTGAAGACACTAAATGCAAAAGAAGACAGCATTATCTCAAACTGCTACCAAGAATCGCTGAAGCTTAAAGCCTCAGATACCCGATATAACTGGATACTTCAAATCAAGAAGCTTTTGGCGGACGCATCACTTGAAGAAGTCTTTGAAAATCTAAACGGGGAATATCTCACAAAACACAGAAATGAAATCATCGAGAAATACCGACTAAGCTGCATTAACAATGACGTCCTCAGAATGCAGAACTGCAATGCAATGAAATTCTATACCTCTATAAAGACCCACGCACTAAAATCAGACTACTTTGAAATGAACATAAAATGGAACATGGCAAAGTTTGTACTAAACCTGAGAACTGGCCTTCCTAGAATAGTACTTAGGGGGAAAGCAACCAATCTAAACGGCATGAACAAGATATGGAAACGAGATGGTACTGACTGTGATCTATGTGGCAAAGATGTGGAAGATGCTTTTCATATAATGCTTGACTGTCCGCATTACAAACCACCCCGGACAAAGTTCCTCATGAAGCTATCCACCAGCAGACCGACGAAGGAGAACCTCATCTCAGCAATCTTCAGAAGCTACCCTGACGCAGAGGGCTTTCAGCAACTCTTTAATTTCTGGGATGAAGCTCTACGAATCCGAAAATTCTACCTAAGCTGCATCGAAGGAACATAACTCAACAACCATAACACTTATCACATAACACATTATTTATCTATCTATTATTTTATTGCATTATTGCTTTATTACTTATAGAAATGAAATATATGCTCTGTAAACTCAATATTACTTGAAACTATAATGACATGATTACTATACGAAACGCAGTTTTTACCATTTATTTTTACAGCACAACTAATAAACCAACACAAGAAACCTTTACTTATAATATATTTAAATTACCAAGGATCATTTGATCTTTGATCAAATTGTAAATAACCACTTTGTAAAAACTTAACAATGTTGTATGGGCTGACGCCAAATCGACTTAATGAATAAATTATTATTATTATTATTATTATTATTAATTATTGAAGTCTTCTTTATAGGCCCACTTACGCTACTGTGTTGATTGGTAAAGGTCAAAGTTTAACAACATAGTTTTTTAAAATTGCCAAAATTTCATTTTTTAGTAACACGGGTCAAGTCCATTAAATGATTTTTGGCATAATGGGATAAGTCCACCTAAGTAAAGCATGCATTTCAGATTTAAATTTGGTTTTTAAATTTGAATATTTTTTGCAGGTGAATTTAAATATAAATGTGACTTGTGTGACTATGGTTCAACCTTGATGGAGTCTATGAAAAAGCATGCACTTGTCCACTCGGATGTCAAGAATTTTGAGTGTGAAGTCTGTCAGCAGAGATTTAAATGTTTGCCTCAGCTGAGAAGTCATCGGAATTTTAAGCATTCGGACGGGAAGTTCTCCATGTATTGTCATATTTGCGGGATCCTGTCCTGTAACAAGTACACTCTGGAAAGACATTTGAAATCAAAACATGCAGATAAGCCTGACAAGCCTTACAAGTGTACTCTGTGCTCCGAAGGGTTTTTAATGGCAAATTATTTAACGAAACACATGAAGCGATGTCATGAGTTTGGGAAACCCCAGAAAGGTATAACTAAAAAAGCTAGACTGTTGAAAATTGCCAAATCTAAGGGCCCGGACTCGGAAGAACCGAGCATTAGTCATTCACAGTAAAAATATGATTTTTTAATATTAATATTATAGTTCATCAGCTTGAAATTTATTTCACAATGGTAGTTATGTCTCCAAGTACGTTTTAAAAAATAAATAATTCATATTCATCTATAGCTAGTAATTGCAGCGCAGACAGGAAGCGGTTTAAAAAAAACCTTTATCATGAATTACGATTACAGTACAGCCTACTTTTTATATTTTTGATAATATTCTGTTTGTTAGTGTTCTACATTATTATAAATTATATTTTAATTATTTTAGCAGTAATATGTATCACGTTTAAATCGTATCGTGTATATTGTCGTAAATATATAGAGAAGTTGTCCATTGTATATAAATAAAAGCTTCTTTAGTTTTATTAATGCGAACTGCGACTACTTTAGTCAAGTCAATGATGCAATTAATTATGTATTACTTTGGGAAAGCATGTGTTTGTTATTAAAATATTGTAATTGTAGTCTTAACTGTGTCGATGTCGACGATTCTATTGATGTGCATTTTGATATTTTACTCACAACAGTCTATAATCGAAATTAAATAATAATTCCTTTTCACACCAAATTTCATATGAACATTAAGCAAGCTCAACATATTGTGTGTCTTGAATTTGAACTAGAATTAAATGCGAATAATTGAAATTGAAATTGAATGAAGCGAAATACGGTTACGATTATTTCGGATTTTACGATTTTAACTGCTATTTTTACGATGAGGGAGCGTTCATAAATGACATGATACATAAATGAAAAATTATGGAGCCCTACCTAGCATGTTTGGTAAGTACACCTATGTAAAAGGATATGCCGCTTGCCTTCCCTCCCCCGGAAGAAACTTATCAGGTAAGTTTTGCGCGTTCCCCAGTTGCATTTAGCTTAGCATCACCTTATAGGAAAATTAGAATGATCCTTGGGGTGAAATGCACCCGCGAAGAATTTGAAATAGCAGAAGTTCAATTTTATTTTAGAATTTGGAAATTGGAAACACGGATTTTCAACTGATTTCGACATACCTATTAATTTTCTGTAGTTAATAATTAGAGAATTAGAGTTTTATTGCAATTATGTTCGTAAATTACAATTTATCAATTTTTATTCACCAATTTTTCCTACGACTTCTGAAATCTAAAGCAGTAAAAAAAGGGTAATAGTTGAAGGCAACTTGAAGTTGTACATTCAACATTTATTGAAGACATGAAAACTTTGAAGCTCTTTAGTTAAATATTTTTTAATGAATTATTTTTTGTTATAATAGTCGTTTCTGAAACTGTTAATTAAGTTCGTGAGTGTCCAGAGTCCAGGCAAGCCATAAACATTTATTGGTAAGTAGAGTGTATTAGTATTTGAAGGACAGGAACGTTTTGGTAGTATAATAATGAAATGGCTGATCTACACTTAAGTATGACTTATTGAATATATTATTTTTATGTGTACTTAGTGTGTAAGTAATTGTAATGTATTTTAAAATGTTTAGATGGAAGAATTGGTGTATCTACGAAATAAAGTTAATTTAGGGCGTGATTAGTAGTACTACCTAAACCTGTTACGTCACAAGTCACAATAATGTCTGCTACGCAAGAACACTGCTACTCACAGGCTGTCAGTAATCTACAAGTACATTGCATCTTTTGCAACTCCCAAAGTGCATGCTACCAAATTCCAGAGGAAAATCGAGACAGCGTGTCAACTGTCCTCTGCACCTTGTGCAACATTAAATTAGGAACGGAAAAAGAAACCATCCATTCCGCTTTCTTCTGTTTTGAATGTCACGAGGAACTTGGACGGGTTCAAGAATTATATACTACAGTTCAAACCTTACAAGCCCAGTTAGACCATTTCAAAGACAAGTATCAAGAAAAATTGCTGGAATTTATTAACAGTGGTACAGGCTGCGTCGAATTCAAAGACAAGAATGGGAATAATGAAGAAGCCAGTGTAAACTTTCACATAGGAAATTCAAGCTTTTCAATTTCGGAAAATCAAAATACCAATATTGTACACATAGGAGATATAATTGAAAATAGGAGCCATTATAAAGCTAATGATGCGCTTCATCAATTAGATCAAGATAGCGGGGCAGACGAAGTGTTAGAGGACGGGCCAGATATTGCCGAAGATTTAAGTTCTGGGTCCGATTCCGATTCCGATTTCGAAGCCGATGCCGAATTAGAATCAAAAACCAGAAAGTTATCTTCAATATCTGAACTTCCGGAAGAAGTTCCTTCCAATTTACTAGCAGAATCTTCAGAAGATGAAAGTGATGCAGTGGATAGTCCTGCATTTAATCCACCCCCTCGGCTTACGTCGCAGTCAGATGCCGATGCCAAAGCCGAAAAGCTACTTTACAACTTACTCAAGGAAAAATACAATTTAAAGAAATGCTACGTTAAACTCCAACTTAAGAAAAAAATTATAGTACAAAAACGAAAGTATCGGAGACAAGAGAAGGACAAGGTTTCTCCAGGCTTTTCATGTAGTTTTGCTGGATGTAAGCGAAAATTTTCTGTGAAAGAGTCAGCAGAGAATCATTTTAACTTAAAACATGAAGGTTAACAATTTTCCAATACTTTTGAAAAAATTAATCTGCATTAAAATTAAAAACTATCATGCAATAAACTTTACTTTAATGATATACATATCGACTGTGAAGAACCAAAATGACCCATACCCATTTTTAGCTAAAAACAATATAAACTATCTACACAAAAATTCAAATATGTCGTGTAATTTAAATAGAATATTTTACACTTTTCAAACACATGAAATTTGAACATTTTGCACCTTTTTAAAAACATGGAATTAGAAAATTTTACACCTTTTTAAAAACATGAAATTAGAAGATTTTGCACGTTTTCAAAAATATGTAAATACGACATTTTACTTTGTTCAAAAACATGCTAATAGAACATTTTACACTTTTTAAAAAAAATGTAAATAAAAAAATTTACAAAAAAATTATAGTACAAAAACGAAAGTATCGGATACAAAAGAAGGACAAGGACAAGGTTTCTCCAGGATTTTCATGTAGTTTTGCTGGATGTAAGCGAAAATTTTCTGTGAAAGAGTCAGCAGAGGATCATTTTAACGTAAAACATGAAGGTTAACAATTTTCCAATACTTTTGAAAAAATTAATCTACATTAAAATTAAAAACTATAATGTAATAAACTTTACTTTACTACTTTTTTTAAAACTGTAAATAGAACATTTTGCAAATCTCAAAAACATATTAATAGAACACTTTGCAAATCTCAGAAACATATTAATAGAACATTTTACACTTTTCAAAAGCTCTTAATTAACATTTTACGCCTGTTTCTTATTTTGTTTTTATGGCATAGCTCATTTTAATTCCCGCTTAAATTAGATATGGGTCATTTTGGTTCTTCATAGACAATATAATAGTTTTTACTTTAATTTTATACATGTTATTTTATTTAACAGAACCCATTGGACTCTACAGCTGTAAAACTTGTGAAAAGACATTCAAGAAAAAGGACATATACCGGGGTCACTTAAACCTTCACGAGGGCATTAAGCCATTCGCCTGCGATGCGTGTGAAGAAACATTTCATTCCTCCGCAGAACTCCTCCAACATACGATTGCTCAACACCGCCCCCCACAATATATGTGTGACCAATGTGGGAAACAATTTCGCATGTGCTCTGCCTATAGACAACATCTCAAATCCCATGGCGAGGAGGCTAAATTCCAGTGTCAGTTTTGTGAGAAGAAGTTTAAGTATCCGGGGAGTGTAGTGGCTCATGAGCGAACCCACTCACAGCAGGAACAGTTAAAATGTAAATTCTGTGACGTGGTCATTGTGAGTCAGACCTATTTTAGAGAACATGTAAAAATGCACGAGGGGGAATTTAAAATTCACTGTGAGGTCTGCAACAAAGGAATGTACTCTAAAAGTCAACTCAGTCGTCATATGGTGGTTCATTCGGATGTTAAATCCTTTGAGTGCGGCGTGTGTCATAGGAAATTTAAGGAGATACACTCCTTGAAGAAACATGAGAAGAGGGTTCATTCTGAATGTAAAGAGAAAACAGTTTGCTGCAGCATTTGTGGTAATATGTTTGTCACGAAATACAGCTTACGAAGACATGAACAAGCCATGCACTCGGGTGCAAAGCCGTTCACTTGTCACGTTTGTGGACACGGTTTTGCTCTTAATTACTATTTGATCGGTCATATGAAAAGTAGACATCCAACGGAACCTTTTAAATCAAGCCTTCGTCCAGGATGTTCAAAGTTCTAAATGACTTTTAATATAGCTAATTTCATAAATGTAATTATTAGCTAGTAGGGTTACAAAGTAATTATCATATATTAGAATTATATCGTAGTATTACTGTAATTAATGTAGGGTTACTAAGTACTTATCGTCTGTGAAGAACCAAAATGACCCATTTCTATTTTTAGCTAAAAGAAAAATCCACTGTCTACAAAGAGATTGAAATATGTCTTTTGAAAACATTTAAATAGACCATTTTGCACTTTTCAAAAACACGGAAATAGAATATTTTGTAATTTCTAAAAAACATGTAAATAGAACATTTTGCGCATTTTAAAAACATTAAAACAGAACAATTTACATTGCTCAAAAATATGTAAACAGAGCATTTTGTATTTCTCAAAAAACATGGAAATAGAATATTTTCAACTTTTCAAAAACATTAAAATAGAACAATTTAAGCTTTTCAAAAACTTCTAATTACCTATGTTTTTCATTTTGTATTTATGACATAGCTCATTTTGATTCGAGCTTAAATTGGAAATGGGTCATTTTGGTTCTTCACAGACGGTATTACATTATTTAGTTGTCTATAATTATAGTATACACCTGTTATAAATTTTACAGTTTTATTACTATTCAAATTATTTTAGCCTAAAATAATTATTCAACCAATTTTATAATACTACGTCCGAGGCGTAAATTACCGAATAATAAAGTTTCAAACCATTTTATCGCTAAACGTATATTATGCTTTAACTTATTATAGTCTTGGTGTTTTACATTGTAATAAAATTAAGGTGTTTGAATTTCCGTCCGGAATTCGTGAAAATTCAGTGTACCTCTACGTCCTCTACGCTTTCAAAAAAATATAGGTAGGCGATTTTACCTAACGTAGTTGTTAATTTGTAACCCACTTTGCTGTTACTCCCCGACATCGACATTACAGTCGGTTAACAGTGGCCAACAAGAATTTTGGTTAGGGATTTACCAATACTGTTGTTACTTATATAAATTTTACGGAAATCGCGGTTAGATCACGCAACTGGTAATCCTGTTGAATGATTTTGTTGATTGCAAAATTAAAGAAGTTGGATTCGAACCCGCTACCTCCGACATAAGTAGGTGATATATCATCTTTAATTACTGGACTGAGGCAAAACACTTAATAATTGGTGTCGCAATTAGCATACATATACAGTGGTATAAACTATAAATGCTTTAACTGATTTGCTGTAAATCTGTTAGCTATACAGAAATCAGAAAATCCAGTTAATGATTTTTTGCAACATACAGCGCAGTTACATGAAGCTAACTTATTTCCTGGCCCTCCAAAATTTCAAAATTTACCTATAATCCTGACAAAGTTAACACCTAAATCTGTTTGAGCAATCCTACAAGACTCTAGTTAACTTATTTTCTATAAGTATAACTAGTAAGCGTGTACATACTAAAAAAAAGTATGCACACGTGTACTAAAAAAAGTACATTATTTATTTCGAGAACGAGAACCGATATATTTTACTCAAAAACCTTCCAAAAAGAGTACAACAAATAAAATTTCCATTTTTAACGCATCACGTAATTTTTTAATATTTTTTGAGGGGTGTAAGATGTTTCACAATAGTCATAATCCTTACTTACGTAGAAATAGATCAGAAATCAAAAGTACTTATATAGTGAGCACACTATTTCCCCTAATTAAAATGGTGTGCACCATGGCCGATAATGAGGCCAGCGCAGGTAGCCCTCGCTTCTTAAATTTTCAAAAAACATTTAAATGGAACATTTTGAAATTTTCAAAAATACGTAAAAAGATTATTTTGACTTTTTAAAAACGTGCAAATAAAATCTTTTGTACATTTCAAAAACATGCAATATAAAACATTTAACACTTTTCTCAAAACATGTAAATACAACATTTAGCACTTTTCTGAATCAACAGTAAAAAGAACATTTTGCACTTTTCTAAAAAATGTAAATACAACATTTTGCTTTATCAAAGAAAACCACCAATCAAATCAAAATGGTAGTTTTTGTATGGAAACAAATTGCTGGCTGAAAACCAATTCCTTCGTCCGGCCCTGGTGTTTACCTACACCCTACAGGCCCGTTAGAGGTTCCGCATAATTCATAATATGTTAACAAAATAAAGCAATTATTTTATTACATTGAAAGCTAATACAGAAAGTAAGAAACAATAAGTTTATTAAAAGTAAATATTTATTTAAGTAAAAATAAAAAGTAAAAATTTTTGAAGGACGCCATCTAAAAATAAAATATAAGGACGTTATCCTTGGTTAATTTTGTATGGTGTGAAGGTCAAATTTCTCCCGCTGCCAATTTCAACATTTTTCTTGTTGGCCTTAATTCTACTTTTTTTGTGGCTTCCTTAATTTTACAAATTCTTAATGGCTAGGCCATTTCCAATAAATTCTGAATCATTAAACATTAATGCAATTAGTGCAGTAGATTTTTAAGTTGGAATTCGAAACCAGTTACAATCTCATAGTTCCTCGAATAATAATAATTGTGTAATCAATAATATAATTCTTACCACCTAACAAAAATACTCATCGCAATGGCCATATAATAAATACTTATTTAAGGAATAGCACGTTAGATAGAGCTGGGCTTCTACCTATACTGCATTCCTACACCCTTCTTCCCTAAAGAATTCTATACAAAAATAAAAATTTATTAATACAAAATTAAAATATATAACTAATAAATTTGCTAAATAATCATTGATTGATTATTTCTTATATAATCTTACTGAGAATGAATGAAATTGATCCTTCTTTCGATGTCGATAACAATTCCAATGGAACTACTTCGAGCACAAGTACGTCAAGTACCAACACCACCACATCCTCCGAATATTACTCCCCCCCTGTCTGCCTACTATGTGGCTCAGGAGGGTCGGGATGCTCTCAAATTCTGGAAGATAATAGAAATAAATGGTCCAGTAGTTGGTGCTCCCTTTTTAATATACATAAAGATGAAGTCAAATTAATGATAGAGAGTGCATTCTACTGTGTAGAATGCAAGAATGAATTAGAAACAATTGATAGTCTCCTGACAGAAACTGAGAAAATCCATTCTAGATTAGAAATTATCAAGCTCAATAATCTTTACAAATTGAAGGATTCTATACGGTCTGTGTCCGCCCAGTCACGGGAAGAAAATGTGGAGGACAAGCTAAAGAAGCGCCTCATGTTATTTGAGTGTAAGTTATAATTTCATAATTACACAAATTAATCCTATTATAGCCTTAAGTTGATTCTTTTTTTTTGATTTTTCGAAAAAAAAATTCAATATAACATTTTATTCATTACGTTTGTAATTTGTGGTGTATTGCAGGCATGCAAAATAGTAGCTCAGTCCACTTGTCATCACCGCTCATGACCAACCGGACAACTAACATCGTCTTGACACAGCCAAGTCCATCAGTTAATTCAAGTAATGAGAATCATTACCCTGCTGAAAATGTGCAGGCGGAAGCTTTGGAATTAAATAGAAACCACCAATTCGTTGATCGAAATCCCGAAATTTCCCTTTTAAATAATACGGATTGTGATATTTTGGCCAACCCCATTGATTTAAATTTAATCGATGAGCGTATTCTATCTCCTTCATGTTCAAATAATAATAGTAATAGTAGTAATAGTGTAGTCACTGTTAAAACGTTGAATACAACAACTACCAAGCTGAATCCATTTTTACATGCGTTTCAAGCGGAATTAAATTCCCTCTCAGTTCCTAGAGATGACGATGGTCTCGTCCTGCAAAGATTAAATAATTTAAAAGAGTTGACTATCAAAGTTAAGAAAGTTAGCGTTCCTCCTCCTCCTCCTCCTCCTCCTCCTCCACAAAATGCAGGATTCCAAATCCAACAAACAACAAGTTTCAGCGGCCAGCAGCTCCAGGAGCCATTATTGGAAAACAACGTGTGCGTTTTTACAATTGATTTGAAGACACCGAATGCCTTGCAGTCGAAAATTCGTGTTCAGGAACTGGATTCCTTTGCAGATTGTGACACAATAGAACTTCCAGGGGACAATTACTGGGGTGAAATAAATCTGACAGACTCGCCTGAACCTGCTCCGCCTTTCATTGACCTCGTCGATTCCGAAGACGAAAACAGTGTTGTTGAAGTTCAACATGATCAGTCCGTCCGAGCAGAGCCCCCTGTAAACCAAGGACAAGGACGTACAGAAGAAAGCCTGGTTCAGGTTTCACCCTCTGAATTAAGAAATTCTTTACTTGAAGAATTTAAAATACTTGAGCAAATTCATTCCCCTAAGGTATCTGCCGCAGGACAGCGCACTTCACAGCAACAACAACAACAACTTCAAGTCAGCACCGCAAGAATTATCGCACCCTCCGTCGAAGACACTTCTCAAGCACGACAAAATAATTCCAGAAACTTAAATTCTGCCAATGTAGACCCGTCAGACCAGTTGGCCAGTGCCAGTGCCAGTGCAGCCCTTGAAGGAACTCACGAAAACGTTCCGTCTCAATCACTTGGAAGAATACAGAAGCTGTCCTTTCAGTGCATACATTCTCAATGCGGGAGGCTCTTTGAGTCAGAGTTAAAAAGGGATGCACATGTGAAAAGACTTCATGAAGGTAATTTATTTAATTTATTTGCAAAATGTATACAATTTTTATTAATGTTAGTAATTATCTATTCAAAAAGATAGTAGATTGCAGATCGTCATTATCTTTCTTTTTTTGTGAATGTTTCAGGAATTAAACACCCTTACACGTGCGCTACTTGTGACACTGGATTTTCAAATTTCGGCGACCTGGACGAGCATGAAAAAAGTCACAGAGGAAGTCCCCAACTCGTCTGCTCCGAAAAAGGATGCCTCCTGGAATTTTACACTAGCAAAAAATTGACACAGCATCAGCTCATGTTCCATTCCCAGCAACACTATCTTTGTCACATTTGTGACAAGTTATTCAACAGCAAGAAAAAGCTCAAGGAACACAAACTACGAGGGCATATTGCGAAATTTAAATTTCACATCAACATTGTCCGAGCAAAAACTACTAACAATAAGAGAGTAAAAGGATTCCAGTGTAAATATTGCACGAGAAAATTCGGCTTGCCTTCAGAATTGAAAGCTCATGAGGCCGAACATGGGAGTGAACCTTCAAAGAGAAAAATGATCTCGTGTAAAAGGTGCGGGCGGTGCTTTGAAGATGATGGAAATTCTTTAAGTAATCATATGAGAACAAGACACGGAGCAAAGAAATCCTGTCTTTGTCCCCATTGTGGAAAATGTTTTACACTTCAGCGGCTTCTAAATTCTCATATCGAATGCATCCACAAGCAGAGCAGTAGCAGATCTGCTGGAGCTAGGAGGAAATCAAGACAAATTATGGCAACTTCATCTCAACTTTCATAGTTTCTTTTTAATGGGACACGACGTCGAGGAATAAGAATGTAATCAAGAGTGGTAAATCAGCAGAATCATGAAAACAATACATGTAACACGGCTTTAAATAGTTTTAAGTGCAATTTTAATTTGTAGCTATAGAATCATAAAAAATCAGAATGTGTCAGTCTTTTGTTTTACAAAACGAAAATACACTACATTTTTGATTTCCTTGGACCGCCTTTAATATTGTCATATTGTTAGTTATTGCCAGTATTTATTTTATGTGCAATGGCCCCCTTTCTTCGTACCTCTATACTATTATGTGTTAAGTGTATTCATTGGTGTATCAATATTGTAAATTTTGGCAATGTATTTTGAAATTCTAACTGAAGGTCGAAGGTCAACAATACCGATACCGATATCGATTTCACATTGTATATTTATAGAAAACCGTCAAATCATTTACCATTCCCTCACAATATTAGTGTGCGCTAGTAGATACCTAATTACTAAAAATAATTTATAGTACTTACTACTTACGTACTACTATTAACTTTTATTACGAATACGCGGATATCTTAGAAATTAGAAATTCTTACCTATATGTGTCATTTAATCATGATTTCGAATTGATGTAATTTTGCATGATATAACTAGCATATACATATATAATAGTATTTAACGTTGTCGATGTGGCTTTCATCATTTTAATTTTAGTTTATATGACCAATGACCGCATAATACTAGTGTTAATATTATTTTATTATTACTATTTTTTAAGACTGTGAACTGTGACTAGAACGGAAACGGAATTTTTGAAGCAGCAATATGTAGAAAGTGCTGCTGGCTTTGCATAGTATATTGCATGTAACTTTTTTTTTTAAAAAAAGAAGGAAAACATGATCATGATATAGTAATATGTATGTACCTTGAATGGCTTTAAACAAAATGTAAAGGAAACTTGTTTCACTTTTAAAGTTTCTTTGTGAATTATTGAAAAAATAAGTGGAGCTTATTTTAAAATTGTGACATATTAATGTAGATATAGAAAAGAAGTGTATCTTTACCCCTTGACCCTTTGCTTTGTCTCCTTTGGCACAATATTTAAAATAATAAATTATCTTATATATACAGTACAGTAGATGAACGATATAGTAAAAAAATTAAATCGAGAATGTATCAAAAATATCCTAAGTAATGCACATCCTAAGTACCAAACTACCAACTACCTACTATTAAACTATTAACTTGTAATTAATTTGACTGTGAATAATTAATTAGTCATATATTATGTATTATAGCAACAGAAATAAATGGAGTACTAACTGCATTAATTTTTTCCAGTAAAAATAGGTCCATCATTTTTTGTTTAGTTTTTATTTCAATTAAAATGTAATACTACCGTTATTTATAACTATATAACCCTGTAACAAATATGTGTACTAACAAAAAAGATTTAATTAGCAAGATTTTATGGAATTTGGAATTCTTATGATTTAAAAAACAATATCTATCGAAATCGAAGCATGTCACGTGCCTGTGTGTCTATCTGTATCAAATAAATTAAATGTTCAAAGTGAACTACATGGTATCACTAGTGCAGAATTTGATTAAATCATATCTCGAAGTAGATACATCTGCATTAGTATGTCGTATATTGATAACCAAACAAATTGGGAATAAATATATCCTGACAAACAATCGTTACCGCTACTGTTTTCCTGTGTGTGTGTATTAATATGAAGAAGTGGATCAAATCATTAAATCAAATCAGGTAAAATGCTTCCTTCATTACAAATTACGCTGATTGTTTTAATGCCTGTAGAGATACTAGATAGTAGAGACGTCTGATCCAAATAATGATATAAGCAGCCAGTTCCATTATTACAGAAATATTAAAAGAAGGGCCGGACGAAGGAATTGCTTTTTGGCAGCAATTTGTTTCCATACAAAAACCATTATTTTGATTTTATTAATGGTTTTCTTTGGTTAAGCAAAATGTTGTATTTACATGTTTTTAGAAAAGTGCAAAATGTTCTTTTTACTTGATTCAAAAAGGTGCAAAATGTTCTATTTACATGTTTTTGGAAAATTTCAAAATTTTCTTTTTACTTGATTCAGAATAGTGCAAAATTTTCTGTTTACATCTTTTTTGAAAAGTGTTAAATGTTTTATTTGCATGTTTTTAAAACGTACATAAAATTTTATTTGCATGTTTTTGAAAATTCAAAATGTTCTTTTTACATATTTTTGAAAACTGCAAAATGTTCTATTTAAATGTTTTTTCAAAATTCAAGCAGCGGGGGCTGCCTGCCTGGGCTGGCCGCATTATCCGGCCCTGTCCATTACAGAAATAGTAGCAGTCTAGAATTATTATATGTACATTACACGGCACGGTTTATCGTTTTGTGTAGAATAGTACGCGCATACCAGTATTAAGGCTATAGGTACAGGTAGGGCCGTAGGGCTCTTCCCCTATCGTTCAGTTTCTCGTTCAAGATGAGTGAAGTTAGGAATAAATTAAGAGGTTAATCATGCAAGCAAAAGTAAAGTACCTACGTAGGCGGATAGATAGTAGATCGAAGAAGCAACAGCAGACGACATTTACCTATTAAAAATTGAAAATATGCCAAATGGAGAAAATCTTCATTTAAGACAAGCAAATAATTAAAACATTTTCTCACTTTAATCCTACTTAAAGCATATAACAAAATTACTTTCCATCATTAATAGTATAATAAATTATGTAAGTAGTATCTATGCATTTAGAAGATTTTGCAATTCTCTACTGATACTTATAGCCTACGTAGGATTTGGTGCCAATTTGAAACTACTTAGAACACAATGCACTATTCAATATTTATGATCAGGCCGCGTCAAATTTCCGGATTTTGACTTCACAAATTTCCTGGTATTTCCTGATTTTGCTCTGAAAAATTCCGGATTATTTCCGGATTTTTTCCGGGTTTTATCCGGATGTTGTGTAAAAAAAACTATGTAATTTCATGTTTAAAAATGTTTATTTAAAAAAATAACTAGCTGTTGTAATAACATTGTAAAAACTATACAATTGGCAATATAAAACAATAATAAATTTAAAAAAGTAAATGCTAAAAATAATGATTGCATTGCAAGCAATACCGTCAATGCTTCAAAACTACAACATCAAAACATGACTGTTTGTCTGTTTTTACCTTTAAACCTGCATTTGGAAAATTTCAAATTCGTGTTAGTACAGATAGTGGCATTTTAAGACGAAAAGTACAAAACGAATGACCTTATGATGATTCAAAATTCTTCAAAAGCAATTCGAAACTTGAAAAGTAATAAGCACTACTTGACTTCATAGTAGTAGAATACTGCATTTCAAGTTTATTTCTCACATATTATGTAATCAGATGGTACGCAGAAGTAGTGTGTTATGTACTACTATAGGATCTGAATCAGCATCAAAGTCCACCAGAACGCCATAAAGTGCACTCAAGTGTATAATAATAATGAAAAAATTAAAATTATAACATGACAGTAGTATGTTTTGAACAGATTGAATCTTTTTGAGTGAAAAAAAGTGCATGCCTGCGCCATCTAGCGGATTTTTTTGGAACTAAAGTTTCCGAAAGTTCGTAAGCTCGCTCGTAAGGTGGCGTGGTAACCTAACCTCTAGTTCCGTTGGTTGCCGTAAGGTGGCGCTGGTGTCGCTTTAACCTAACCCACAGTTCCGAAAGTTGCTGTAAGGTGGCGCCACCACCTAACCTAACCTAACCTAAGCTAACCTAACCTAACCCACTAACCTAACCTAACCCAGTAACCTAACCCAAGTGGCGCTGGTGTCTAACCTAACCCACTATCCTAACCTAATGGCGCTACTGTCGCATGGCGTTGGTTTCGGTATGATATTGGTCCTGTAGCGCTAGTGTCGCTTGGTGTTGGCAGGTGTTGGTTCCGGTATGTTATCGATCGGGCGCTCCGGACTGGTGTTGGTTCCGGTATGATATCGATCGGGCGCTCCGGACTGGTGTTGGTTCTGGTATGATATTGATTGTTTGGCGTTAGTTTCGCAGTAAAGTTGACAGTCTGTGTTGTCTAGTTGACGGTAAAGTTTGAATTCAATAAAAAATCAATAAAAATTTAGGTTTTTTCTGGAAATCAATACAAAATTCTTGCATTTTCTTTAAAAATCAATGGTAAATGTAGGTTTTTTTCTAGAAATCAATACAAAATTCTTGCATTTTCTCTGAAAATCAATAGTAAATTTAGGTTTTATCTGGAAATCAATACAAAATTCTTGCATTTTCTCTGAAAATCAATAAAAAATTTAGGTTTTATCTGGAAATCAATACAACATTATGCATTTTCTGCGAAAATTAATACAAAATTCGCTGTAGCTGCAGGCGATGGGGCGTGTGCCGCTGTCCGGAACCTGCCGCTCGGGGGTCTGCCGCTGCCCTGGGCCCGCCGTCGGTCTGAGGGGAGTCTGCCTTCACCCTGGGTAGAGCTCGCTGCTGCCCTAGGGGAGTCTGTCGCGCGTGCCAATGCTTTCAAGATTCGTTTGCCTTTTGTATGCTTTATATATGAAATTTTGTTTTGTGTGAGCAATGAGAATGTTTTATTTTTTGAAATAAACCTATTATTTAATGTTTAAAAATGCCAATTGTTTTTTATTACAGTTTTAAAATTTTGTTTACAATTTATAAATGTTTACAAATTATTTTCATACAAATTATTTTTTTACAAACTAAATAATTTTTATTTTGTTTTAAAAAGTTATGTTTTACAAACTTAAATAATTTCTAACAAACTAAATTTTTTTTGTTTACTTTTATACTTTTTTGTTAACAAAATGTTTTACTATATTATTTGTTTACAAACTATTTTGTTTTACAAACTACGTTTTTGTTTAAACTTTGTTCAAACTTAATTATATTTAAATGGTTTTGTTACTTCTTTTATTTAACCAAGTGTTTTTAAAAAAACGTTTTATTTGTCTTATGTGTAAAATTCGTAGGGTAAACTAAAGTTTAGGTTATTGTTGTCTGGATAGTATGTGTTTACATCTAATCCATGGAATGCTCGAAATTTATTTGTTTGTAGCTATCCAGTTCAAACACTCCTTGGTACAAGCAATAGACGAGTACGGTTATGGCTTTGTCCAATGGTTTTTTGAATTTCAATCCAATTTTTACTTGACCTTTTTGATTTACAGACAGGGCATTTTCAAAGTTTGGCAAAAGTTCTACAGCAGTGAATACATTACCTGTAAAGTACAAACACATAAATTATATAGCTATGCTATACTAGCTATGCTAAGCTAGCTATGCTATACTAGCTATGCTAGGCTACGGCTAGGCTGCGGGTGCGCTAGCTATGCTATTAAGTATCAAATGTGCTTTTTATGCTTTACCTTTGAGATAATTATCTCTCGAAATTCCATTTCCCAACGTTTTAAATGGGACCGTCTTCCGCAACGTTGTTAGAGCAAGTAAAAAGTTGTCACCAGCTGTCGCGTCATCACCTTTGAAACTGTATGGAATAACACGATTTTCTCCATTCCAAGTGACATTCAGCTCACTTATATTGAAATCTTGAAAATTAAATGCTGATTTTGTCATATTTCCATTGAAAGCTTCAGTATCCAACATGCAGAATACCATTACTTTTGGTATTTTTCCAATAACAATTCCGCCAGAAGTTACTGATGTCATTCCTTTTGCTACTGAAATGGCTTTCATTTGAACTTCGTTTGTTACATATTTAAATGTCTCATCGTCTGATAACTGTTCTCGATGTAAATCCACAACATCTTGTGAAATTGTCTTCTGAGCAGCATAAAAAACAGCGTTTGTAATTTCTGCTTTATACGGACATCCAGAAAATCCAGCTTTATCGTTTTTTGCACAATCCAAATACAAGTATGGATCGCTTCGTTTCAAGACAATCCGACACTCTGTCCCACTTGGAATATATCTGTTCTGTTTGAAAAAGTTTCCAAGCAGAGATCTAAGCAAATAGAACTGTGTAGAGTTTTGTGTCAATTGATATCTTGCATTAAATCCAGCGTCAGTGACTGCAAACGTATTAGGCATAGTATTTGGATACCACATCTCATCTTACAAGTATCCATCTTTTTCAAGTTGGCTTGTTCCCAAAGCTCTTTGCAAGTAGGCTGTCCATGGATAAAAATTAGATGTATCCAGTACCAGGTTTCCGTTCAAATACAATTGCAGATTTGAAAACATCGCATGGAAAAACAAGTTGGTTGGAGCCACGACGTCAGTTGCTTCGCAACTCGTACCGTCTTGCTTGACAATTCTCACGTCTAAACCTAGCATAGATTCTTGTAGCGATCCGTAGTTGTCATATATCCATCTGAACTCAAGAGGGTTGTAGCTATCCTTAGTAATTAGTAAGGACAATCATTGGATATAGTCTGTACTTGCAAGTTCACTTATATTAGTAGGCGGTAGCTCTACTAAATTCAAGTTTGAACTCACTGACTGTTCAGACGAGTCGTAAACGGTTGGTTCTTCCTCAAAAATATTGTTGACATCCATGATGAGAGATGTGTTCACCTTGAAGGTTGGTCTTCAAATGAGCAGCGTGGGTACACACAAGCTCTATTTATACTATATTATGTTTCACACATGACAATTGTGTACCTAATGTGCACGACAAAGCTTCGACCTCTGCCCACTGCAGCAGCGAACTCCACCTAGGGTGAAGGCAGACTCCACTCAGACCGACGGCGGGCCCAGGGCAGCGGCAGACCCCCGAGCGGCAGGTTCCGGACAGCGGCACACGCCCCATCGCCTGCAGCTACAGCGAATTTTGTAATAATTTTCGCAGAAAATGCATAATGTTGTATTGATTTCCAGATAAAACCTAAATTTTTTATTGATTTTCAGAGAAAATGCAAGAATTTTGTATTGATTTCCAGATAAAACCTAAATTTACTATTGATTTTCAGAGAAAATGCAAGAATTTTGTATTGATTTCTAGAAAAAAACCTACATTTACCATTGATTTTTAAAGAAAATGCAAGAATTTTGTATTGATTTCCAGAAAAAACCTAAATTTTTATTGATTTTTTATTGAATTCAAACTTTACCGTCAACTAGACAACACAGACTGTCAACTTTACTGCGAAACTAACGCCAAACAATCAATATCATACCGGAACCAACGCCATGCGACAGTAGCGCCATTAGGTTAGGATAGTGGGTTAGGTTAGACACCAGCGCCACTTGGGTTAGGTTACTGGGTTAGGTTAGGTTAGTGGGTTAGGTTAGGTTAGCTTAGGTTAGGTTAGGTTAGGTGGTGGCGCCACCTTACAGCAACTTTCGGAACTGTGGGTTAGGTTAAAGCGACACCAGCGCCACCTTACGGCAACCAACGGAACTAGAGGTTAGGTTACCACGCCACCTTACGAGCGAGCTTACGAACTTTCGGAAACTTTAGTTCCAAAAAAATCCGCTAGATGGCGCAGGCATGCACTTTTTTTCACTCAAAAAGATTCAATCTGTTCAAAACATACTACTTATGACTTCGATCGTCACGCGGGTAAAATATTTTAAAAACTTGTGAATTTAAATAATTTTTTTAAATTCCTGATTATTTCCGGATTTTCCAGATTTCATTTATATATTTTTCGAAATTCCTGATTTTTTCCGCATTTTCCGGATTTTTTTCAAAATTCCGGAATTTCCGGATTTTTCCGATTTTTTTTTAAATTTTTCGGTTCAGCTAACTTCAAGAAAGTTATTTTAGTGCCTAGTCACTATGTCATACGCATTTCCGGATTCATCCAGAATTTCCGGAATGACGGGCATTGACGGGCCCTATTTATGATAGTGCATTATTAATTTAATAGGATTTTACTCAATTTCTACTATTATATCTTCAATAGTTCAATGACTGGGACTGGAGCATTGTTTACCTAGAGAACCTATAGTATATCTCCTTGCACAGTATATTCATAGCCTATAGAGAATCATCTGTGAAGAACCAAAATGGCCCATATCCCATTTAACCTACAATCAAAATGAGCTATGTCATGAAAACACGAAACGATGAAGACGCGTAAAATCTTAATAAAGAGTTTGTAAGAAGCTCAAAATGTTCTATTTTCATGTTTTTGAAAACAGCAAAATGTTTTATTTGTATGTTTTTGAAAAAGTGCAATATGTTCTATTTACACATTTTTGAAAAGTGCAAAATATTCTATTTAAATGTTTTCAAGACATGTTTAAATATTTTTGTAGATAGTTGATATTGTTTTTAGCTAAAAATGGATATGGGTCATTTGGGTTCTTCACAGACGATATAGACCTATCTAGTACATATGTAATATGCCGCTTTTAGATTCTCAAATGGCGGTTCGAATAAAAATCCTGAATACCTTTAACCATTGTTTTATAGACCCGTATAATAAAGTGGATTAAAATTTTATTGGTAAAATGCATGGGTTGACACACATAGGTACTGTAGAGGCAACCGAAAGTGAAGCCTGGCAAGGATAAAGCTGTCATTTGTTTGCATGCAAAATGTATCCTTGCCAGGCTTCACTTTCGGTTGCCTCTACAGTACATAACGTTTACACGTGGTTTCCGTAAATAATATTTGAGGCTTCACTAAATAACGAAAACGAAAACAAAAACGACAACGATGAGTGGCTAAATGGGCTAATGAAAATGAACGGGATAAAAAATAATTGCTTGGCCATGTAATTTCATCAGTATTTCAGTATCCAGCAAGAATTCAGAGAAAAAAGACAAACCTGCTGAATTGGGTTCATTTCATTCCAAACAATCTAAGCGGTCTCAACACAGACTCGATCTACTCTGAAAACCCGCAGTCACCACCACCACCACATTTTAAAAGTAACAGTTTCATTCAGTAAATTGGAAATTTGCTCATCATAAAAATCAAAATTGCTATTCTAATTTTAAGTTCAAGTGTAACACAACCAGCTGAGCGTAGTTTAATATTTTGAAATTATTAGAAGAAATTGTATCAGAAAATTTAGGACACATATTCTAGTACATGTACATATATAGAATGTGCTCACGATCTGAATAAACTTTCATCGTAAAAAATACAACTCCATCTGTATCAAGCTTTGCTTGCTTCAGTCATATACATACCTACTTAAAGGTGATTCTCTCCCCCATCTGAAACAGCCTGTAGTTTTGTAAAGAGAAAATTACCAATACAATAGCCACTATACGTAGCTACAGATGCAGATGTATTGTACACACTGACTGGGGAAATTAAAGCTGGCAGCCGAACCTTACATTACTAATATATGGGCATAGTGCAGTTTCCACTATGCGTAAATAACTTATACAATAAAATATTATAGAAATTTATTGACTTTTAAGTATGTAATGTAATAAGACGTGACTGTGTAAAGGAAACCCTAATTTACAATTATTATATACGATATTACAAACCTATAAAAGTACCAGAAGTAAAAGTGTTCCGTTGATTTTAATGGTGCATGTACTAATATTTTGGTCAGACTGAATAAGCTCAATTGCAGTCGATCACAGGTCTCATCTCATATGGGTTACTTTTGTAACTATAAAAAAGTGTAAAGTACATTTGACTCCATGAGGCGATGGTTTAACAGCTGACTGAATTATCCGGGTAGAATGGAAACGGAAGATTAATTTTTTATATTGACGAAATAATTTTTAGTATTATTGTAAATATATCGCAGAGGTCGAGGACCTTAAGCAAGAGGAGTATCTGTGGTACCATTTTTATTTTGGTTTAGTATCCCCAGTTTTAAATTCTACAAATTCTACAGTTTTTGACAGTTCTATAGTTAGCTTCCTTTCAAAATCAAAGCGGAAAAATGGGGATGGATTTTTCAAAACAGTTTTGTCTATTTTTCTTGACCACTGTTTGCCTTTGGGATGTCGTTCTGAGTCAAGTTTGCTCCCCTCCTGGTCAGCTGGTAAGTTATAAGAAATTCGTCCACAAAAACTGGGCGAATACTTTCTGGTTTAAAATGTATAACCTATCAAATATTAACATTCTATACACATTTTGTATAAATATACTGTGTCCTACAGGGCAAGCATAATTGTATGCCAGTGATTTATTTGTCAAATAAATTCTATCTATCTATTACTATGCTTTATTAATAATAAAATTTTATTTTTGACATTTTTTCCTATACTTTTAATACAAAATGTAATGATTTTTTATTATAGTGCACAAAAACGACGGACTGCTGCCGTGGATGTTGTGAGCAGTATATGTGTGTTGAACGTAAGATATGTATAAATTATGTATGCAGTAATTTTTTAATTGGAATTGGAGGACTATACTCACTTTAGCTTATACGTTTATTCAAAATTAATATACTACCAGAATTGAAAAAAATTATAAAAACAATCCGATTTTCTCACATTGCACTGCTTCTACTTACATAGACATTACTGTGTCAATATAGCTGCTATATTCATAGCATAGCCATGGAGGCTTAAGCAGAAATTGAAGTAGCAAAAGTGGAATTATGTGAGTGAATAGAATCAAAATGAACCATTTCCAAGAATTAAAAGGAGCCATTTTAAAAAAAACGCTAAATGGAAATAATGGAATAGATATGTATGAAATAATAATTAAGTTTTTAAAAGTCCAAAATGTTCTATTTACATCTTTTTTGAAAAATGCAAAATTCTCTAAGTTACACGTTTTTTAAATGTCCAAAATGTTCTATATAAATGCCTTTCAAAAAATGCAAACTACCGTATATACTATAATAGTACGCCCCGCGTACTATCCAGATTTGGACCTCTCAGACCCGCGTACTATTACAGACCCGCGCACTGTCATTTAATAGCGTGTTAAATAGACCCGCGTACTATCCAAACAGAGACCTTTCAGACCCGCGGACTATTACAGACCCGCGTACTATTGCAGACCCGCGCACTATTATAGGATATACGGTACTTTAATTTATACATTTTCTAAATGTCCAAAATGTTCTATTTAGATGTTTTTCAAAAAGTGCAAAATACCCTATTTACATGTTTCATAATAGTGCAAAATATTCTATTTTATTACATGTTTTTAAAACGTGCATAATGCTCTGCTTCCTTCTCCGGGATTATGATATCGTTTCTGTAGATAGTGAAAATGGATATGGGTAATTTTGATTCTTCACAGACGGATAGGAAATTATAAACGGTAATTTAAAAAGACTAATTAATCATTTCCTGTTTATTCGCCCCGCTGACGCTCCGCTGTCTTGATTGTCCCCATTTCCAATTTTAGAATCTAATTTGCCACTGAATTAATTACCATTTAGTGCATACCTGTAAATCTGTAGTACCCCACTACTGTACTAATAAGCATGAATGTTGTTTGCTAGTTCGTATTCTCGCAAATTCGCAAATCGGTAAACAATTAAATTTTTGATTAGGATACTTCTCATGCAGTGCAGATTTAGTGGGTCAACCAGGTAGTTCGTCATGCCGAAGCTATTTTTGTCCAACAAATCAAATATGTTACTTGCGGGAGGTAATTTTATACATTTTCATTTTCTTTTGCATTTTAACATACTTTTAGTAATTATCTACATAATAATATAACATCGTTTGGGATTGTCCATAAATGATGTCGCTCAAATTGACCCCCTTTTTGGACCCACCCACCCCCATATAATATTGTTTGTTTACTAATTAAGTTTTGCTTATATATTTCTATAGGTTTGTCCACCTGAGAACCCTTGCCCGAGTCAACCATTTTGCCGTCCAGCCCCACCTGCGCCCATGGAAAGAAATCATACGGATAATAATAGTGCACTCGGTGGAATTCACAGGAAATCGGGATATCTTTTCGTCACAATTGTTATTGCAAATATTTGCGTGTTGACCAATTACGCTTTAAGTTCTAGCATATTCTAATTCTAATTTTTGAAGTCATAAATTTAAATTGCGTTAATATTCCTATATCTATACAAACATCTTATAGGGAAAGCTAAATACTTATATTTGCATACACAAATGAACCTACGAAGGTCAAAGGTCAGGTCTCGTTCAACTGACCAAAATATATTCAAATGGGTTGTACGAGTAAAAGCTATCAATCTATACAGTTGGCAGTTTTTAATGCACAATATTTTCTGGTCGTTTATTAGCTCTATTGTATATTGTCATTTTTGTTCGCGACCGAGACCGAGACAGGTTCCGGCTCCGGTTCCGGTCCCAGTTCCAGAAATGACTCGATACGAACCAAATCACGCACTGCAGTTGTCAATTGCCATGCAATGTTCATTTTAAAAATTATTCATGTCTACCACATCCTAATTGTCGCAATAAAATATTAATTTTAGGTTTACAGTTTACACCGTCTGGCACGAGAAAAAAATGAGCATATATTTTATAATCACTGGCTGATGGGCAGCTTGTATGTAACCATATTCAGAGATTGGCTTTGTTTAAACATCAAAAGTTGAATTTAAATTGATTTGTAAATAAGTATATTGTCGTATATCGTCTGTGAAGAACCAAAATGACCAATTTCCACTTTTAGTTAAAAACAAAATCCACTATCTACAAAAATATTGAAATATTTTATGATCTTGAAAGCGTTAAAATAGAACATTTTACACTTTTAAAAAACATGTAAATAGAACATTTTGCACGTTTCAAAAACATGTAAATAGAAAATTTCGCACGTTTCAAAAACATGTAAATAGAACATTTTAAACTTTTCAAAATCACTTAATTAATATATAACGCATCTTTCTTATTTAGTCTTTTTATCACACAGCTCATTTTGATTCTAGTTTAAATTGGATATGGGTCATTTTGGTTCTTCACAGACGAGATATTATAGTATAGAGATGAATTATTGCACCAGGTACATTTATTATTAAAAAACGAAAAATATAAAATCAGTGTTTGTATTATCAACTTCTTGAATAATGAATATTTTATTGTAATTAAAAAATCTAGAAAGTAGTATTGAGAACCGTGTAGATTTCTAGTATGGCCTTAAATAGTTGGCAAAACTAAGTAGTCACAAATATTTTCTGGTGAGCCTGTTGTAAAATGGTTTCATTAATACATGAAATTTTCCTTTGTTCGCTCATTCGCTGATGTTACCTGTCTCACGTAGCCCCTAAATCTAAAACAATGCGGAATATGGAAAAGATGCGGTGAGATGCAATAGAGCCACGAATAAAACTGTAAGATGAGATTTACGATTTACCCATGTTAATTTAAAATGAACCATGGTAAAGCAAAATTAGCAAAATGAATGGGAATAAAATTGCAATATTGCATTTTATATATTAGTATCGTAGTTTGTTTTATTTAAATTTCCGATGTTTAAAAAAAATTATTATAAATACAAATTTTGAAAAGATGGAGGAGGAGGAGGAGATAATTTACATAAATAGTTCAGTTCATTCGTCATCAACGATGACGGACCGGATCCATTCAATGTGCTTGGAGACTTGGGTGTACACACCTGGGTATCCCTCACGAGCACATCCACTTCCCCAGCTGACGACACCGGTCAAAGTTCCGTTGTTTTGTTGAGTTCCGCTGCAGAGGAGTGGGCCACCGGAGTCTCCTTGACAGGCATCGTGTCCCTTAATTCCGGCACAGATCATGGAGTCGTAAATCTCGTAAGTGGGAACGTAGGCAGTGTTGCATTCCTCGTCATTGACGTAGGGGACATTGGCAGCGTGAAGGTAGCGGGCGACTAAACCTCCTTCGAAGGTGGATCCCCAGCCAGAGACGACACAGGTGGTTCCATCCTCAATTTCGGAGCCAGCCTCAGGCAGAGCAATGGGTGAGGCGAACTGGGTGAAGACGATGGGTTGGGCGAGTTCAAGAATGGCAATATCGTTTTCAAATGTATCTGCGTTGTACTCGGGATGGATGCTGAAATGTTTGCCGAAAACTTCTTGTTCGTTTCCGGATTCAGAGTCCAAATGGTGCTCACCAGCACGGATCTTGACGACGGCGGCGAGTTGTCTATATACATGGAAATTCATACAAATATACAATAAAAATAAAGCTAATTTAGGATTTATGAAAAATACACTAATTGTAAATTCAAGATCTTACCCAACGGCACAGTGAGCAGCAGTGATGGCGAATCTGCTGTTAATCAAAGAAGCACCACAGAAGAAAAGTTTGCTTCCTCCAATGATGAGATTGAAGAGACCGAGTTGATGTGGGTGATCTCCCTGCTTGACAATGGCTCCACCAACAATCTTCTCCCATTTGCTGTTAGCGGGACTGTCCACGACTGGGGGGTGGGGTCCAATGCCAGCTCCCTTGATTGAGCCACATTCTGAAAGTAGTCAAAATTTTATTTGTATTTATAAAAAAAAATTTAATGAGGTTAAATTGAAAATTAATCTGGCTATTTTTATATGGATGAATTTTTAATATAGCCATTTCAAACAAAAATAAAATTAATTACCGATGGCAGCAACGGCCACAGCCAAAACAATTAAAAGCTTGAACATTTTGAAATACTGTAGAAATTCAACAACTACTGTAATGAGTATGGCCGATTTGATCGATATTTATACGAATTCCTAATCCACTTGAGAATTCACGAGTCACAAGTCACAATTTGTTTTTCCAATTCCAATTCCATAATCGATTCATTTTATAATCAAACAAAGATAAATCTCAGAGTTGCATGTACACAATAATAATTAATAATTCCCAATCCAGATCCAGACGTTGTCCCCTTGCATGGAATGAGTAAAATTAGAAATAATAGTGTTTCGCAATAAATTATTTTCATAGACAATGATTTCAAGGATAGTAAGTAAGTACCGTAACGGATAAAATTATAACTAGGTCCCTAGGTATACTGGGACTTCGTACTGTGATTTCGGAGCATATCGTCAATGAAGAACCAAAATGACCCATATCCATTTTTAACTAAAACCAATATCCACTATCTACAAAAATATTGTGAAATACATTATGTCTTGAAACTTTGAAAGCATTTCAATAGAACATGTTCCACTTTTAAAAATATGCAAATAGAACATTTTGAACTATTCAAATACATGCAAATAAGACATTTTGCACTTTTCAAAAACATGCCAATAGAACATTTTTGACTTTTCAAAAACATGCAAGCAAATAAAACATTTTGAAGTTTTCAAATACATGGAAATAGATCATTTTGAACTTTTCAAAAACATGGAATTAAAACATATTAAACTTTTAAAAAACATGCAAATAGGACATTTTGCAATTTTCAAAAACATGGAATTAGAAAATTTTGCACTTTTCAAAAACATGGAATGAGAACATTTTGCGCTTTTAAAATACCTGAAAATAGAACATTTTACGTTTTTCAAAGTCTCTTAATATTAACATTTTACGGATGTTTCTCATTTTGTTTTTATGACATAGCTCATTTTGATCCTAGCGTAAATTGGGTATGGGTCACTATGATTCTTTACAGACGACGGACGATATGTGACAGTATTAAAGTTATCAATCAAATCATGGGAACATATAAGTTTAGAATTAGTATATCTGTAATTCTGCAGTTATCATACCCATTTAGTACTACAAGTATAGGTGTGCTCTTGAGTCTCAAGTGCTGCTGGAGCGACACATTTTGGTCTTTTGGGGGCCAGTTGAGCTTTATTGTGTGTTTTGATCCTGGTTTATTTTGTGTCACATGCCAAGACCTGTCTAATAGCACAACTTTATTATCCCTGTTAATTTGTTAATTGTACGTTGTTGAGGGGAAGCCCAACACCGTAATTGACTGCTAATAAATCAAATCATGTCATTCATTTTGCCACGGTTTTGACACGAAACATGTCAAGGCGGATTTGGACTATGTGCATTTATGTAATTACATATCTGGTTTTTACAATATTTTTGATATGGTATATAATATGCTATTGCTATTGAAAACTTTATTTTATCAGAACATTGGAACATTAGGTACATTGGAACTAGTAAAAGTATTATCAGCTGTCAGGAGCTGACTGACTGACTGACCTTTCTTTTGTGTGTCAAGAACACAATGCTATATTACACACTTATAAGGATTTCACGTTGCCCATGAAACTTGGAAAATCACAGTTCATATTACGGTCATCTTCTAGCTTCATGATATTCGTATTTTTTAAACCCAAATAATGCACCCTACAGTTTAGTTAAGCAATGCTTTATATTTTTTCTTTGATGAAATACATTCCATTGCCATTATAAGTATAAAAAATAGGCGCCAGAACTGACAGATAAATAATAGGCACTTCATAGTTAAATCGTCTTTTTATTGTTCAAATTAAATGTCGAATTATTGCTAACCTCGCCTTGTGTGAGATAACTAAAAACAAACTTGTGTCTTACCTGGGTCTGTTATTAGCTCATTAGTAATAGTTTTCGTTAATTAATTAATTAACATATTATAAATTGAAAATTAGTTTTAATTTTTTTAAACTATTATCACCACGTTTTGATACAATTACTTCAAACAACAAGGGATCAAACCTCACTTGGATGCATACAATTTTTATAGTGTAAATATGACGAGTTGTTTGGTAAAGTGGGATAAGCCCATTTTTTTCTCGAAAATGAGATTATTTGCATTACGTGTACTCTTCAACTAGATACAATACTGTGTTGATTGGTAAAGGACAAAGTTCAACCAAAGAAATTTTTAAAAATAGCCAAAATTTCGTTTTTTGGCCAAACGGGACTAGTCCATTAAATGATTTTTGGAAAAATGGGATAAGTCCGCCTAAACATGCATTTCTGATTGAAATTTGGTTTTCCAGTGTTTTCGTAGTTTGTAGAAGACAATTGCCGTGCGTATATTATTTTACGCAGGAAAAAGTTCAAAAGTTTACAAAAAGTTTGGCTTCACTCAAAACGATTAAAATTTCATATCACGGACTTTTTCCTCCATGTTAAGTTGTTGATTTTGAGGCAAAACGAAAAACGTCCACAAATTAAAATTTTTGAAACTATTCTAGCAATTTCCTGAGCCAGTGTGGATTTATGAAACGACTTGTAATAACGCTTTGTCAGTTACAGTGCCTGTAGAAAAAAATTGGGTTAAAAACAAATCCCGTCCCCTTTTATTCATTATTCATAGTTCCTGTATTTGCTTTGATTGGCTCCTATTTTGCGAAGAAACTCTTCATATGCTCATAGATTATTTCATCAAATCTAATATAGAAATTATTTTCACTGATCTGCTACTAATTAAGTTATAATCAAGCAGTTGAATGGGCTTAGTGAAATAAATGTAAATAAACAGCAAATACCTATATAAATGTATTTCCAATAGTGCTAAATGCGCTGTAGATAATAATTGGTCACACATGTAGGTTCATCGCAAATTGGGAACTAGTGCATTTAATTTGCTAAGAAATTGAAAGCTCAATAAGCTCAGCTAAATAATTTTCTTTCAGAATAATTGTGCTGATATGGAGCAGCAATATATATAATATTATTAATGTCTGATTTTTAATATTGTAATCGATTAATTATTACTGACAAAATAAGCTGTGAGAGTCGCGTTGTTGTATTCGTAAAAACTTGAGAATTTAAATTTTCAAAACATCAAAAAAACTTTTATTCAGGAGATAATTCCCAAAAAGGGGTTACAAGAGTAAAACATAAACCATATTCAATTTTTGTTAAGTCACAGATTCACAATGACATTATCATACTGCACCTTGTTGTCGCATAATATTATGTATTTTTTGTTCTTTTTTTAACAAAAGTCAATCGTACAAGGTAATCCACAAATTGAGCCCACCGCTTATTGACAGGCTCGATCTATTGTATTATTTAAATTTCTTAACAAACCAGACTTAAAGTTCTCAGTTTCTCTCTGTTTAGACGGAAAATAGTTTTGAAAGGAAGCGCACATGATGAGTTCACTTCTTTATTACCCCAACAGATCCACTATAAAAGCTTTATCGAAGTGACCACGCTCATGCTGCTCTAAAGACTGTTCCAACATAAATGTTTTCGTACAATACTTACACTTAAAGATTTCAAGTTGTATAGGTTGTTTTATGAAAACGGTGTGAGTCATACTACAATGGTAATTAAGAAAACGCTGTGTTCGAAATCTCTTCCCATCCCCACAAATTTTACACTCAAATTCATATGTCGAATTATGATGAACTTCTTTTTTTTGCCATGCCCTTTCTCCTTTAGGCGTGTGAGATCTAACGTGTGACACATAATTATTTACATTGATGTCAACCCCGCATACCTCACACAATAAAGTTTTTGCACGATGTGCATTACGCGTATGTTTTGCATATTCCCGATAGAATATAAATTCTTCTTCACATATTGAACATTTGAGATTTGGTCGTGTTTTAGGAACTTCTTCTGCTGGAGCTGGACTATTATCAACATCAACATTCTCTTCTTGAACTAAACTGGAACATTTTGGTACGCTTTCCCTTGGGATTATCTTCTCTTTCTTGATGGGTTGAAAAATTTGTTGCTCTTTCACAACTTTTGATGGCAGCCGTTTTACTAGGAGTGACACGCTTTTTTTCTTCGTGGGGAGAGCTAGTTTAATGGCTTTCACAGATAAGTCTCTTACTTTGAATTTTTTCTTGAGGGCGGCTTCATAAGACCCCTGATGAGATGATTTGTATTGGTTTGATGCTATTTCTGTGACTGTATTAGTTTCGACGATGCAGTCATCATCGGTGTGGGATAAGATTGAAGGAGAAGCAGGAGGAAGTTCAGACTCGTCAAAGGTTAAGTCTGCATCCTCATCTCCAGGGTCAAACTCAGAAAGTGATTTCACGCGTTGACTGTTTTCAAAGTTTATTTTGGTGTTATGAAATGAATGGAGTAACGGATTTACATCTTCAATTTTGTCAATCTTAGTTTGGAAAAAGGAAAGTTTCTGAGTGATATCTTCCCCATTTGAAAAATATTGTATTTCTCCTGAATCGGTAACCTGAAATTAAGAAAACATCCAGTTAATGTAAACAGCATTGTGTTGCATACACGCAATTTTATTTTTACTTTGAAGTTAGCGATTAGGTGAGCACTGCACTGGAGCGAATAATGTCAAACAGAATGGCTTTTAATATTTAACGCTTATTATTTATTTTATTTATTTATTGTTCAAAACCAAAGACACAAGGTCCACGACTAACTTACAGAAGAAATAACAATTATAATTATATTAGTAACATAATAGAATAGTACATATATGAGTTTTTTATTGTGAAAAAAGAAAAAAATATTTTATAATCTTGTAACTCATCCCTTTCCAAATATAATACAAAAAAACTTACAATCAAAGACTTTTGTAAAGAGAACCCCTTGAAATTAGAATGATCAGTGAATTGAGCGATTTCGTGGAAGATCATCTGTGTGCAGTTATCCAGTTCCTTGTTTTGTATGACCCACTGGTTGCTTGGAAGTTGAATCAGTTCAGAATTTACCGATAATTTGACAGGGGTCGGATCCTCATCTTCTTGTCCAGGTGTGTCCAAGTTGTCTAAAATCGATTCTGGTTCTGGGCTGGATGGACCCTCTGGTTCCAGGTTGCTAGGCTCATCTTTCTGTACCGGCTCTGGTTCCGGGACCTATTTAATATTAGTATCGACCATTAGCCAGAAAAGATTATATAAGGTAGAGCTAAAATATTGTGTGGTATACACTACATATTATTAGATCTTTGTCGTTGTAGAGAGGAATTATCTGATGTCTCAGCGCAGCATTTATTTTTTAAATGCGGTGGTATTTGCAGATGTGTCTGAGGATTTACTGGAAGAAGTTATGATTTTCTCATTAAAAATTACTCAACTTTTATTGGATAGCTTATGTTAAACCATTATTACTCATAAGTTTCGAAAATGGATGCAGAGGTGTAACCGGTGCGGTAACCGCAACCGCACAGATATGTAAATACTTAACTTTCGTCGTTTAGGAATTCCTTCGAACAGTCGTTTTTTCGGCGGTTTTCTTTCCCCTCGTTTGTCATAGAATCGCGATAGTTTGCTATTGGAAAATTTAGTTGGAAACGCGTTCGGCTTTAAACTCCATTTTGCTCTTGATGGGTTTTTAATATTTTCACCATTTATTATTATAAATTCGTTGTTTTTGTGAATAAAGTTTTCATCAAAATGTAGATGGCAAATCGAAGACTTGATAAAATCAAATGGAATTTCTCTTTTTGGAATATTAACAATCCATCGTTTTTTATCACATATCTTAGGAGCCTTGAAGAAGTGTGCTGCGGGTCTTCGGGATCGACACCCGTATACGAAACAACTTGGCATTTTAGGTTAATTTGGTACTAAACTGATGACTGATGCTTATTTAACTGATAGTAATGTTAATAATTCACGTAGTCACGTTCTTAATAATACTTAATGCTGCTAAAAAGTACAATTTTGCATTACCAACGGCACGACAAAAAATTGTGTATTCCAATTTTAAACACTTGGAGGTGAAAATCAGAAGTCATTTAACCGGAAACTTAAAATAAAGCGAAAGCACGAACTTTCAACTTGATGAGGAATCTACATGACAGTTGACAGTTCATGACACATCGTATTACTTACCGATGATTTAATGACCGAAACTACTTGATCTTGACCCTTTTTCCTTTTCGGTTTGGAGCTAGATTCAGATTTACTCGCACTGCCACATAGTTTTTGATAAATCTCAGTAAATTCTCGTTTACTTGGTGATTTTATTTTATTTTTCGGTAAGTTGTACCACGATGTTAGTTGCCCTTTAGTAAACTTTGTTGGGATCGCATTAGGCTTTAAAGTCCATCTGACTGACGCTGGGTTTTTAACTTTTTCACCATTGATCACTATATATTCGCTGTTTTTTATAATAAATCCCTCGTCAAAATGTAAATAACATAACTTAGACTTACTAAAGTCAAATGGGATTTCTCGTTTTGGGATTCTAGAAACCCACTGTGGTTTATCGGCTGCCTTAGGAGCCTGAAACAAGTGTGACGGAAAACCCTTATAGCCTGATCGACACCCGTACACAAAACACATACTATACCAGTTCGTTGTGCTCTAACTCTAATTCAAAATTGAAGTAATTATTTGTGTACACTTTAGATTAGTTCTACACCAGGGATGATACCGAATTCCCGAACGGTATTAAGAAACAGTAATTGGCAGCATTAATGATCCATGCTAAAGGTTTGATCAGGTATCAAGTAGTGGTAGCGTCTACGATTGGCGAGCTAGCGACACCACACCACGAAACCACCAAAATATTATCGTGTTTCAATTTCAAGCCTCGTGCCGGTGGGAATCCTGAGTTTGAGCTATGATCAAGCAACTTTCTATATTTAATTTATTAATTTAATAAACTCTTTGATCTTTGATTGGAGATTTGAAGATTTGAATATTGGAATAATTATTGGAGCATGATGATTTCAGATTTCAGTTCTGTAATGAACAGTATATACTTATGAAATTCGAATAACGATTGGACTGCTTTACATTTTAAGCATAAACGCTTAGTAAGTACGTAACTCCCCTAATTAGGATCCGTTATTACATTTTTCAAACCTTTAAGCCTCAGTAAGGCCCTGTATTTTTTTTCATAACCGACGTACAGAGGAGCAAGTTGTATCATTATATACTTGCCTTTTAATTCTTTATGTATAGAAATTATATCCAGTAACTGGAATTAAAAAATTGCAAGAGACAGATCAATGTGAATGAAAAAAGATCGAAAAATTTAAAAATCCCCAAAGTGCCCTATATATGATCTAGCTCCTACCAATGTATTTCTAATTAATGGAAAAGTAGCTTCTTATAATATGTGATTCGTCTAAAAATGATTAGAAAAGGTGTCAAAACTTTTTTGATTTTACACAGCCAGATTTTTTAAAGGACGGAGTTGGATGTGGACCTATGACCTACATGCAGCATGTAGTTCAGAATATAAGCTATACATATTAGCATCGGTCACCCAGGACCCAGATTTTTAAAAGCGATAGTAATTGAACGCCGGCTACTTATCACCATCAACCATTGGACCGATCGCCATTATAATAGGCCTGTTACTCTTATCGTTAGTATAAGCATTTTATTTTGCATTTGTAATTATGATGTACCTGCGTACAGAGTACAGAGTACATATTTAAATATTTACACCACACTACGTTACGTAAGTAACATCACCATACAAAATGCAATGATGCAAAAAATTGTATTAGTTGTAAAGTAGGTAAATGTCTGCATGTAGAGTAGTGGGCGTTTTGGACGATTTAAATAATTACGTCGTGCAAAAATTATATATTGCCATATTATATTTACCTTTTCATAAATGGCTTGAGCCACCTGCTTCGTCTGTTTGGATTTGGAAATGCGACTTGCTGGGCTATAACTAGCAAATTTGTTCCCTCTTGTTTTTCTGTTTACCGTTAATTGCTCACTGTCACTGTTATTGTTATTGTTGAATGCATCTCCTGGTTCGAGCAGTTTTTCATTTTCAAATATTGTTGGGACCGCATTCGGCTTTAATGTCCAGGTAGGACGACAAAGATTCTCCACTCGCTCACCATTGATAATGAGGAACGTACGACTTTTAACTATAAGTTCCTCATCGAAGTGCAAATGACAAATTTTGGACTTGTTGAAGTCAAAAGGGATTTCTCGCTTTGGAATGTTTTGGAGCCAGAGTTCCCTGTTTGCTTTCTTAGGGGCTTTGAACACGTGCGTTTTTGAACTTAGAGACCCGGAATTGCACCCCAGTACGAAACAAACCATTATGGCTATTAATTGAATCACTTTTAGAAATAGTTAGTATTAGAAACCTCATTCTTTCAAAGGTCAGGGTTATTTCAAATTACAAAAATTTGGAACTTGATTCCAGTGGTTGTAAGGAATCTTGAAATTCCGTTAAGCAATTTCAAATGCTTAATCTCAGAATGGTGTCTTAATACACGCAATAATATTTACGTTTAAAACAATGTGAATCTACTATAGAAATATCACTAGTAATACTTTAGCCTTAATTTATAAGTACGATAATTGTTAGACCTTAATTCCACAGTATACTCAAGGGGTACTAAATATTCAATTGAGAAACCTATAGCATTTCCTGAGTACTATTTATTTTATAGTCATATATATCCTCATAATTATGATTTGGTTACATAGACTAGCATAGATGTGGTAGCAAGTAATAATGTATACGTTTAATAGCTATGTACAAATAATATAGAAATATTATTAGCCCTATTCTTAGCGTTATTCCAATAATAATTTTTACTAATATTTACTAATTGATAATACCAAATACCGCGACACCCATTATGCAGGGGGACTGTTATGTACTAAATAATCATTTGAATCATGTAGCCTGCCTATTCATGTTGCAATATCCGTATCACTTTGTCACACTGTCAAAAAATTGTTATAACTATTAATTATTGTTGTTAATGTTTGTTGTGTTACCGATGGAAGAATGGCTTTGCGCCAAATTGGTTTAAATAACACTTTAATAAAGTTCAACTAACTAACTAACTAACTTTTATTTAAGTAAGGAAGTATAACTTATCAATTCATAATTCGTATATAATAAGATTCTTGTTCCGCGGTACTACACACACTACACACACACTACTTACAAAACATGCTCCCTTGCAGTTCCTAGATACTGTCATCAGCTGTCTGTGTGGAAAACACAACTCGCGAATACTCTGCTATAGTCACTTTCACTTTCACGCTCTACACAAGAGCAAGGTAACGCTGAACCAGGCTCCTAAAGCTGCCTGAAAACGGATAGGTTATATTTTCCCCTCCCGCCTTCGGCGGGGCCGCCTCCGGCGGCCGAGGGCAAAATATAACCTAACCGTTTCCAGTCAGTTCTCCCTACCCCCCCCCCCCCCCCCCACCCCCCCCCCCCCCGTCAAACCTAACCTAACCATAAATATAACAAACCTCGAGAGGTAGCCAGAAGCGAATATGTAGCCTCAACAGTAATGCTGAAATAACTAAAAGGCACAAGATTTAAAGGGGAAAAATAAGTAAACAGTTCAGTGTTTTATTTAGTTATGTAATAGGCAACAATAATAATGTGACACGATACTAATAACACTCGCTACTCAATTTCTGGTAACCGCCAGTGTACGTATAATGTATATATATATGTATAATATGTATACTGCGTGCCAGTCTCAGGATCCACGTAATTGTCCTCATGGATAACTACAGAATGGATATATCCAAGTTCCGCCAAAGTTAAGTAAGACATACTATATTCTGTTGGCTTTTATGGAATGCAGCATGAAGCCAGTGTACGTATGGGTGAAGGAATTTTATCTTATCGCTTTCCAAGAATTTGAAAGCTCTAGCTCCGCTCATGTTCCCTTTTTATCTTTTTTTAGTCGATTTATTCATTTCTCGCGATTTATATTCATTTCACTTCAAATAAAAAAATTTTTTTTGGACATCACTTACCGAAGTTGGACATCACTTACCGAAATGGACATCACTTACCGGCCTGGCCATCACTTATCAAAGAACAGCCAGAGCAAGATGCAAAATGGTGATCGGTCCCTAATCGTGATAGGAAGCGACCGTTCAAATAATATAGCTTTTAAAAATCTGGGTGGCTTGTGGCTAATGATGATATACCTATAGCTCAAACTACCTGTATGTAGTTGTACATATTCAGTTCCGTTCTTTCAAAACTGGCTAAGTGAATTCAAGATAGTTTTGACACCTTTTTCTAATTTTATTGTCTGATCACCTATAAAACACTACTTTTCCATTACTTTTAATTTTAACAATTTTTAGAACTATTTTCACTCGGTGACCTCTTGCAATTTTTAATCCCAAGCACTGAGTATAATTTTTGTACATAAAGATTTAAAAGGCAAGTATAATTAATGATACAAACTGCTCCACCGTACGTATAGGCTATGAAAAAGTAAAAAAGATACAAGGTCTTACAGTTTTGAAAAAATGAAACCGATCACCATTAGGCACATTACTACTACAATTACGGATTTCAGTACGGAAAGCAGCACAAATCAAATACACTAGTTTGACTATAGGTACAGTACAAAAATCTTACTAAATAGTAAGTATATCTACTGTAATAATAGTCAATAGGTCATAGGTCACTATGTCCGTGGAAAATTCAAGTTGTGATGTTTCATATTTCATTTTTAAAGGCAACAATAAATATCCTAGATTAAATGATTAAATAGGAATAACATGTAACTACTTTAAAGAAAACAAAACTGTACTGCAACAACAGTTTAAGTAAACACGTAATAATTCAAAACATCCAGCTTACATAGGGTTTTAGTTTTATTAGGCAAAATAAAAAGTCAGCTTCTTTGATGCAATTTTAATAAATTTTCTATTGTTTTTCATTTTGTAAAAAACATGCAGTTGTCTTACTCCCTCCCAAACCAATTTTGTGCCTCTCGATGCCGCAAATGAATCGAAACGAAGTATGAATCGAAGTTTTAAAATCATTGCAAAATGATGCAAATAAAAACTACAAAAAGTCGAAAATTTAGAAGACACCAATATTTATTAGGAAAGTCAAAATTGAAGATTAGAATTCCCCATTCGGGTAGAAAGTGAGTAGTTATTAAAATAATCGCTAGCAAAGAAATATATATTATTGATTGGATTTTATGCACAATTTAAATATGTGTAGGAATCAAAGAATAACATCAATACATGAACATGAAGGTTAAGTTAGGAATTGTTGCGATGTTAGTTCAAGAATAAGAATCCTTATTTAATCTTAACACAAGTTCCCAAAAGCTAGCTTGATGGTGAGACCAAGAAGAATAAGAGCTCCAATGTAAGAGTAGGCTCCCTGTACCCTGAAAATTTATATTAAACAAAAGTAAGTTAATATAATAGTTGACATTCTTAACTATAGCACAAGAAGTCACAATTAGTACGTATGTCTTTGGTAAATGCTTATTAAGAAAGGAAATCATTGCGACCTTAGTGAATCCAGTAAAATTGCAACATACTTATTAGAGACTTATTTTTTGTAGAAGTAGTTACACAAAACAATGACTCTCAAAAATAACGAGCTTAAAACTTCCGGTTTTTAGAAAAATATAAAAATATACATTTTTTTCGTTTTATAAAATACGGTCCATCACTGACCACTGCATTGTAATGTACTTAAAGAAAAGGTACACAAGCCCTGCTAAAGAAAAATGAAAATTCCCTAAAGTATGTTCATCTTTATACTTTCCATTATTAGTAAATCGCATCTGTCACATGATGATCGAAATGAAGGTGAAGCTTACCGTTTCTTGGGGTCACCGGTATAGTATCCGAGAGCATAAGAGACACGGCCTGCAATCCAAATAAGTCCAGCAATGGAACTCACGAGAGGCATTTCAAGTCCAGCAAGGAAAAGTAAAACCAAGAAGTATGGGTACGACTCCAGAGTATTTTGATGAGCTCTAAAAATTAATATTATTCATAGTATAAAAAATAGGAATGATTTAGCCTTGACTGCCAGTATGGTCTAGCTATATCATCTAAATCAAGAATTTTATAAAATGCAATTAATTTAGTTTTACAACAAACACACAAAATACCTTTGGTAGCAATTGAATGTATTTTCAGTAGCCGAGTACATTGTAGGATACTCAACTTTGTACTGTTTCCGGGCTTTTCCAACCTAAAAGTAAAACAAACATATATTAACTAATTGCACCGCAAAATGCTACACAAATACTTTATGTCCTAATCCTACAGGTCAATCAGTCGGGATTTAAATTTTATTTCACATGATTCAAACAACATTAGCAAAGCAACCTTTAGGAATTAAATTTCCGAAATTGCTAATCATAAGTACTACAGTTGACCATACTTATAACTATAGGTGAGTTAATTAATTGGGTTCAAAATAATTACCTGAATTCCCTTCCAAATGAGCATGAAGATGGAGGCAACAAAAGTGAGGATGACATAGCCGTAGCCGCATGGGAGAGTCACAGCAACTGACATTATGATATTAATTCTTAAACTTCAAACACGGAAGGAAATAATTTATAATTTTCTAAAAACGAAAAGATGAGATCTTGATATTGATGCCTGTAGAAAACTAGATCCTTCTACGCTCACTGTTCTTCAAGTACTGAACTATACTAATTTAGTTTCCTGGTCCTGGCTGTGCTTCTATGATCTTCCTTTATGAATCCTGTGCTTTTGGCTAAAAACTCAAATGTAATGCTATTATGTAACATTGAATCTTGTGTGTATCTGTGTGTATAGTGTATTCGTATTATCCAAACCAACAGGGGAAAAAACAAATAATTTCAAGTCCCTTGTCTATGTAGTTGTATATAGTATGCATGTATGTATGTATGTAAGTATGTATGCATGTATGTATGTGGGATGGGAATATGGGAAGTAGTGCTGGACTTGAAACGAAACTCAATGACTCGACATTATATTTCTTTCCTTGATTAGATAGCAAGGTGTGCACGGTGCTGTGCATAATAATAATAAAACAATAATAATAATTTTCATGTAAAGCACTTAGGTCCATATCACCAATGAAGAATCAAAATGTCCACTATACATTTTGAAAACGAAATATGCTCTAACAGTAACTACATATATAAAAAATATATATCAAGAGCTTATAAAAAGATGTAAATAGAACATTTTCCACACTTTAAAAACACGTACCTACTTTATTGGAACATTTTGTACCAGTCAAAAATATGTAAATAGAACATTTTGAACTTTTAAAAAGCATGCAAATAGAACTTTTGAAAACATTTAAATAGATCATTTTTCACTTTTCAATAACATGTAAATGAAACGTTTTATACTTTTCAAAAAAATGTACATAAAACCTTTTGCACTTTGAAAAAAATATGAAAATAAGGTATTTCAAGCTTTTAGAAAACATGCAAATTGAACATTTTGCACTTTTATAATACATGCAAATAGAACATTTTGCACTTTTAGAAAACATGCAAATAGAACATGTTGCACTTTAAGAAAACATGCAAATAGAACATTATGTGCATTTACAAAACATGCAAATAGAATATTTTGCACTTTTCAAAAACTCGTAATATCCAACGCATCTATCATATGCATAATAGGTCATAGGTAGGTTATTTTACATAGCTCATTTTAATTATAGTTTCAATTGGATATGAGCATGGGCCATTTTGATTCTTCACTCACAATGTGTTTTGTTTACAAGTTACTTTACAACAGTCCAGTACCAGTACTAATGTTTTGCTATAGATATAGCCCAAAGTACAATAGGTAGATTGCACAAAATAACTATTATATGTACTGTAATTTCATAAACTATGTAAAAAGAGGACTCAAGTAAAATGGCCTTGAATATAGATATGTTCGCGTACAATTATGACGTTTATGAGTATTAATTTTTAGTGCCGGTCTGTCGGTATTTACTTGTTGTGTTGCATAATTTGCCTGTATAATATATACAATTATATATAGTAAATTAACAATGCGATGGTCCAGTCCTGTCAGCACTACTTCCCACGTGCAGTATACAATTTTAAAACATGTACTTAATAATTACGTATTATTACTTACTTTACATTACTATATAGATTATATTAATTGTTCGTAGAAGAATCTCGACTGTTCTGCGGAAGGAATCTTTTTTCTAAAGTCTACGATTTTATTTAATCAAATTATATAATTACATAAGTAATCTGTCAAGCTCATTCTCAGATAAGAAAAACACCATTTTTGACACATGACTTTTAAATACCAAGGTAGATACTTATGTAATAAATGTACTTGCTAACTGAATTCGAATTCGTTATTCTAGCAGCATTAAATCACAAATCACACTTCACAATACTTACTTAAATGTGTAACTTCAATACCTTATTTTTAGTGTCATTATAAGCACATACATAACATTACATAATTAAGTAAATATGAATGTTGGTATAAAACAGATTATGACGTAAGCAAGTAAGTTGGTAGGGGGGAGAAAAAAACTTGTACCTTACAATCAGTAGTTGCTATCAATTATTATAAATCCTTCTTCCTACATCGTCTGTCTGTCATTCATCAAAAACGCTTTAATGCCGGCGTAATAATTACATAAAATGAACAAGAACAAAAGAGCAGTGGTACTTAAAATTATGTTACTTCATTTAAGACATGAGTATTAATAGGTGGAATATAGAAGCAATGTGACTTATATTGAGACGATTTCCATCAAATTTTACACTTAGGTATCTTTGTTTTTATCTCCAATTTTTTCTAAAAGCAACGCGGTTTCCTTCCTTAAAAATTTCGGTAGAAGGAACCCGTTTTGCATTTATACAGAAAATTGAAAGGACACCAATTTGCTTGTAGCAAAAAGTGGAAAGAAACCGATTTGATCCTTTACCGACGATATTTATAGGTAATATTATTTCATACATTTTAATGCAAACATGGAAACATGTCTTTAAAAATTCATTTGTAATTATTACGATTACGATATCAACGTTTCAGAATCTTAGGACGACCCCTTAATACTATTAAGAGTTGCAACCATCGAAATTGAGATCGAATTTCTTCCTATTCTAAGAGACACCTCAACAAATACCCATACACTTCCGAACTTCCGTTCATTTATTTGGCGTTCATTAATAAATTTTGGCAATCATGGGGTATTGTGAAGGGCCCACCTTTAATGAACGACTTATGTTCCAGTACTTATGCTGACGGCGGGTTACCTAATATGAAATACAGGTAAGATTTAGATGTAGGGAAATTTTTAATCGCTTAGTTACATTGAATTTTTCCTTAGCTTACTTTTTGGCCCAAGTTTTGTTTTTACCTTTCGTAATTTGTAACATAAGCTTGTTGGACGCTGCTGGTAAATGCAAACTTTACTTACTAGTAATAGTCGTATGTAAATAACAAAAATAAAATCCACATAATAATGCCTATGAGTCTACTTGTTAGGTAAGCAAGAGTGAATTAAGTATGAATAGGTACCTACTTAAATACTACTTGGTTACCATTTTAAATTATATTACTAATTAACATTTTGTCTCAGCTGTCTCTCGTCCGAACACTTTACTCACTTACTGCTGCCTTTATCTAAGGAATGCACGCTTTAACAAATAATAATTATTAATTGCGTTGCCTGTGATTAAGATTAATTCACGGATTTTCTCATTTATGAGTAGGTCGTAGGATTTAAATAATTCCGACTAGTGAAGGGTAAACAGAAAGAACGTGATAACTTTAAACAGTTTCAGTTACTAAAGTCTAGACTTGTAGACCTTAATGAAAAGCTGCCCTCTTTCCTTGCCCCACATTCTCAGTTTTCTAGGATTTTCTAGGAAACCTATTTTCCCGGTTTATTTTCAGTGGAAATTTCAAAACTTGGAAGTTACGCTGTCGGCTGTTGTCTGCCCGAGTCTGCCGCACTTCCCGCAGTCGCGCTAGTGCGACTTTCATCGTCCCATGCTGTGAGAAGTCGTCCAGAAATGATGTCGTTGATAGGGTCTAGTCGTGTACGCAACGTTAAATATATGAAAGGGGTCCTACAAGAGTAATAAGTTTGAGGGCATCCTTTATGGACCATCCCACTATACAGCCAAGCCTTTTTTAGTTATTTGCATTTACCATAAAAGTACCATGTGAGTATCATGATCTCAAGCTGGATCTCAAGCAGTGATCATTTCCCATTTCAAGGCTACAGCGAAAGTAGCCGTAGTCGCATCGCACGTCGAACGTCGCAAATAAATGTATAAACATCACGCTTGCAAATCTTAACAGTTCAACACCTTTTAGACTTGAATCGAAGGCTCAAGGCTCAGCAGAAGCACAGTTCCCAAATTCCAAATTCCCAAGTAATTTTATTATTACAAAAGTCGACAGTGTGGAGTCTTTTGTGCTCTGATGATTTTAGAACCCAGTGTCTTTGCCCCAGGAAGTTGTAATTTTTACGTATTCTATTGAGCGGGCAGAACGATTTACTGCAGACAGGTGCTTATTAATTATTTATGACCCGACCCCGCTCGCCAGTGGACCTAGTGGTCTTAACTGACAATTGACAAAATCCAACATTTCAATTCATCTCTATCTCTGTTATTCTTCTACCATTAAAGTAGTTCAAGGAATTGCAAAAATTGTCGGTGTACTTTCGTTGTACATCGTCTCAAAGTTGAAAGTACGAAACCAAATTAATTAGGGAACTACCAACTATATACTTACTGGGATTGCGACAACAGTCAACAGTCAATAGTCAACGGTAAGTAAGATGCATTCAGCATTCAAAATGAGAATTTTAAAAAGTTCGTATGTTGTAGGTAAACAACGCATGTGTGCGCACATCCACATACCTATTGAGGTTGGGTGTAATTTGTAACTGGTAAATGTACTAATTGTTGGTTGAAAGACAGGGATTACGCACATATGACATAATACTAAGTGAACTGAGGAGATCAATTTTTAAGTAATTTTCAAAAGTTTTTGTCATGTGTGCGCATATTCAATATATGCTACTACAAACTATAAACAATAATAATGAGCGACAACTTACTGCATCTGCATTCATGTTATTACTTCGTAATAATATGCAACTACTATTACTTGTGACTTGCTAAAAGTAATTATTTTTATGTTGAATATTGATAAGATCTTAAGTTGTAAGTAAGGTATAAGAAGGAATGCATAATAGAGACGAAAGATGGTTTCTGTGATGGTCAGGCGTCTGTCAGTGATCGTGTGATCGTGCCCAGTCACCAGTAACATGTACTTACCTTTAGTCTTTTGTTACTTGTGTTAATTTATCTTATTGATTGAATTCTTGCTTTTTTTGTAGATTCCAGATTTCGTGTACCCGATCAGACGACATGACGAATTCGATCCCCAGACACTAACCCTGAGCATCGAAATTCAAAACTGTTTACTTTTGGATTTGTTTTTGCTACTCAAATGTCAAGGTCCAATGCATTAAGAAAATAACAGAAACCTTAGTACATCAAAGAGTCTAAAATAAAATCTTCAAGAATGTTGCGAAAAAAGGCTAATAAAGTCGACTTCGACGACCTTTCCGAGGTAGATTGCCTCATGTGTGGTTCTCAACAGTCATGTGACCGAATGCTTTACTCGGATCGAGAGGAGTGGTCTAATAGCATCTGTAATTTACTAAACATCAGTGATCCGGAGGTTGCAGGAATGTTTGCCCTGTCATATTATTGTAGAAAATGCAATGATGATCTGAGGAAAGTCAATCAATTTCTTCGTCAGATCGCTGAGCTTAATGCAAAGTTACACACTATCAAATCTAAGTGTTTGTCAAAACTTGATAACTGTGCAGAGGAGAGTAAGAAAGGGATGTGTTCAAGATTTCAGACGCATGTACATCGAAGGGCTTACATTTTACCATGTACGTTGTATTTTATTTTTATTTTGTCATCAATAATTTGTAAAAAGTAAAAGGTTCCCTTGTGTGTCTACATTTTGTCTTAGTTTAAAAACCCGAACTTTATTTTTTATTTTAGATCTGAAAGAACCTCCAAGATATGTTCCAGTCTCCTCAGCATCACAAGTGGTTCACGTAATTCCAGATGACATTGTTGATGCATTGTCCGGTCAAATGATCAACATCTCTCCGGATCAGATAATTCACGTCTCACCTCACCAGCTCAGTGCTTCAGAGTGTAACACTTCAAACGATGGCGAAAGCTCGGAGATGCTTAATACTTCAGCTCAACATATGCTCAGTGACACAGCAGATCAGATAGGAACATCCGAATCCAGAACTATTTATAGTAATCAAAAAATAGTTCTCTCCGAACATGATGGAACGCTTTCAGTTGAGCTGGTAATGACGGACTCATCCTCAAATCGAAATCATACAACTCACCAATCTCAAATTCCGGGCCCAGCACAAGAATCCTGGTTCCCACAAGATAATTTTGTTGAGAGTGAAATTGAAATAAAAACAGATGCCGACTTTCCTCCGTCATGTGACATCGTTATGGGTGAAGATAATAATAATGCTGTTAATTGCGTGTCTGAAGATATGGAGCAAGAGAATAGTAACCAAAATAAGGACGATAACAGTGATATGTCTCCAACGGCAACAGTTCCTTTTGGCAAGAATAGATCTATAATTGAACAAGCAATGGAACTTGCCAATAACGACTTGATTTCGAATACCGATGAGCCGAATAAGTCATGTCCTAAACCCCCGGCGGTAAAGAAACTACAACGTCCTGATCCCAATTTAGATTCAGTGGCAAATAATTTTGTTGAATCTTTGCATAAAATTAAATTGTCAGAGACGCCTATTCTAGAAGAATATCCTACTCCTATGAACTCTGAGGCGGTGTCTGCTACTGAATTAAATACCGTTTCAGAAGATCTTAATGATGGTGTTGAAGATAAGGTGGTCTATGATGAGGACCCGTATCAGTCTGATGACGATGATATGGATATAAATAGGGACCCATTCTCGTTATCAGATGAAGATGAGTACGGGTCCTCCGTGTCAACTATTGTGAGCGATGCGGAAGATGAAAGCAAAGAAAATGTGATGACCTATACCTCACAAGGTCAAGAACTTGATGAACCCGTAACTACCTCACAAACGGATTGGGATATAACTCGATATGAAGAACTGAAGACAAAATATAATTTAAAAGAATTCTCTGTTCGTCTCCAAAGACCTTGGGTCATAAAAATAGTTGATATTGCAAGCTTACTAAAGCAATGTACACCTGCGCCTACTACATTAACTTCTGGAATTTCTTCAATGAGTACCGCTACAACTTCGACTTCTTTGGTGAATAAAACGCATACACCTGAGCAACCAAATTTAACTGATACTGGGAACAGCAAGAAAGTTCTCAACGGTAAAAATTCAACGGTGGCTGCAAATATTACTGCAGACACCCATTTCCAGTGTACTGTAGAAGGGTGCCGTATGAGATTCCAGTTTGAAGTTCAAAGAAATGCCCATATAAAAAGACTCCATGAAGGTAATAATTACTGCATCTTTTACTTTGCATGTGCGGGCAAACAGTAATAACATGAAGTAGTAGTATTAGCGTATTGAATTGTTTTGGCACTAATTTTGATCTAAATGTATTGTTGTTTTCAGGAGTCAAAAGACCTTATGAGTGCTCTGTGTGTAATATAACTTTTGTAACTTACAAACAGTACAGTTTTCACGAGACCGCACACGAAGCCAAACCGCCGTTTAATTGCATTACATGCGGAAGTGGTTTCGAGGAGCGACAAGGGTTGGTGGATCATATTGATATATATGGCCATCATCCAGAGAGCTTATTGTGTCTCCCATGTCCTCAGCCTCAATGTTCCAAGAAGTTTATTGATGAAATCAGACGTGATGCTCATGTCAAAAAGAATCATGAAGGTAGTAAAAAATTTTAAACTTTGTGACATAATAAATATTTTATATTGCAGTTGAAGATGAAGATGATACTTAAATTTTTAGCATAAGTTTATAATAGGATTTGTACATCTAAAATATGCATTTTTTAATTATAGGAATCAAGAACCCCTACGAGTGTACTACTTGCTTTCGAAAATTCAGTTGTTACAGATATCTCAAAGATCATGAAAATCATCACGCGAATGTTCATCCCTACACTTGCGAGGTGTGCGGACGGAAATTTTATTCTCAGCTCCGCCTAAGAGAGCATGTTAAATTTCATGGACCCAAAAACCTTCAGTGTGAACATTGTGGAAAGGAATTTGTTTCAAAAGGCCGTTATGCTGTTCACATTAGAACTCATACGAAGGAAAGGCCATTCGTTTGTGAAGTCTGTGGAAAAGGTTTTACTCAACGGTAAGTAATAATTCCAACACTAACAATATGCTTTGAGATTATTAAACCCTGTTTAAAACTAACAACACTGGAAGTTAAATAAAAATATTTTTATAGGAAGTATCTTCGCTACCATTTACCTGCTCATCCAGAACTAAATTTGGAACAAGCTGTTTGTAAAATATGCAATAAAATATTCTCTCATCATCAAACTCTAAGGATCCATGAATTACAACACACGGGAGAATTTAAGTATCGATGTACAATTTGTGATTTTGGTGCTCCTTCTCAGTACGCTCTGAACAACCACATGGCCAAGCATAAAAAAGATAGGGAGTACTCGTGTGAATTGTGTAGCAAGAAGTTTAAGACTGAGAAATACCTAAAATTACATGTAAAACAACAGCATGATGAAACAAAAGTGCCTTTTGATTGTAGCTCTTGTGGTAAACAACTTAAAAGCCGAGTTGGTTTAATGAGACGTACGTATACATATTTATATATTAAAATTGACAAGTTATTTCAAATAAATAATATCTTTATAAATGAAAATGTATAAGAAAATATTTTTTTTCCAAATTTTAGACGAAGCTTTACATGGCAATTCCTTCCCCTTTGTATGCTGTTTTTGTGGTAAATGCTATCCTTTGAAATACTATTTGGACTCTCACATGATGAAATGCACTAAAAGGGACGTAGACGACAAAGAAATAGTTACCAGTGGGACGACAGTTGAAAAATCATCATCACCTATGGAAGTCCCATCGTCAAGAAAGCGAAAGCGAATATCACAGACACAGTTAGAAAATAATAAGAGTGATGACTTTGTGGGCTTGAGCGGTGGTGTGGATAGGGTAGAGGATAATCAACCAAATGATATGCTACCGGCATAAATTATAATTGTTATAAAAAATAGTAACAACAGTGATTTGCTAGTGCGATCAAGAATTAATAGATTAATGGTGTAATACTATTTTAAGCCAAAAATTGTGTATTTTTATTTTTTTTTGTTAGGTTAATATTTTTTTCAATTAATTCCTAGCAAGTATTACAAAAATGTTAAAGTCATATTGTATACTAAGCAGTGTAGCAATAGGATATATAGGAAGGCGTCAATTTAATTTTTAAGTAGTAATGACTATTTACATATAAATAATGTATTACGGTTTTTAGCCTTTAGATTTCTTATGACGTTTTCCCGAGCTTTTAGATTTACCTTTACCACTTGTTTTTGTTTGACCATCCGGTTTTTGATCTGTACTTGCTCCCCCCGCTCCGAATGTTAGATTAGCAGCTGCATCCGTCAAAACGACTGGCTTGTTTTTCCCTGGGTCATATTTATATCTATACTCACAACAAATATCTTTAGGAACTTTGGACAGCAATGCTTCTTTCTGCTTTTTCTCTTCAATGTCAGCCTCTTCTTGCAGCCGTCTCATTTTATCTTCCTTGGAGAGTTTTCTGTTCGCAAAAACGTTAAGTAGTGGATGTCGAAGTACCTCCAAAAGTAAATTATTGAAATATATAGGAGCGTGTTCTCTGTGGCGAATTAGTCGCTGTTCCATGATATGCATACGAAATAGAATTTCGTTGTAGAACAGTTGGAACTCCTCTTCTTCTGCCGTTTTCATGGCATCTTTCATGCGGTCATACCATTCCATTTTGGATTGTAGCTTTGCACTTTCCTGGAATGATGTATTTTTATTAGTATGAAGTAGGTCAATTTTTGTGTTACATAAAATTTTTATAGGCATAAATCGAAAATCTAACATAAAAATTAAATGTAAAATTAATACAAAACTCACTTGTATAGGTATAGGTATAGTTTACAGTACCTATAAAACCATCTGCTGTGATGTGATGCGACCGAATGTTTTATTATTTTATTTAAGAAACTAATAGTGAAAATTATTTAAATTACCTCATCATACTCTTCTTGAATGATTTTAGCCTTCTTTATGATTCGATTTCGCGCGTCTTTAATAATTTTCTTCTTCAGGGCAATCTCCTGCCGTTTATTACTAGGTCTGCCAAACCTTTCGATATAGGGTGTTGCAAAATCCACGCCGGACAAATCCTCTTCTTCGTCGTCCCCTCCTCTCTACATAATTTAATTAAAGTTAATTTTATTTCGTCGTATTTTGCTTTATATATGCACATAATTATATATTGCAGATCAAATCTTTTTTCTTGAAGCAGCTGTGAATAAGTTACGGAGTTTCTTACTTCTTTTTCGTTTTGAGAGTGGTCCGTGACATTGTATGGATCTGGCTCCATTTTATGCTTCCAGTCTTCTTGTACACGACTCGTCACAGTACTGTAGATCTAAACCAACGACAAACATTGTAAAATATAGTTTAGATAATATTAAAGTATTAGTTAGTTATCAGTTAGTATAATTACATGTTAAGAACCACAATTTTAAATAACTTTGGCGGTTCGAAAATAATTAGGCAGTTGAAGTTTTTGTAATGAATTCAACCAGTCCAGTCCAGTGTCTAAAAAATAATGCTTCTATATACATGCAATAGCTAAGCTGCACAAAATTCTGCACTTTTAACTAATACAGATTACATTTTTGGTTTAGCACCTAAAAATAGCGTTAACGTTCTTTCTTATATTTAAAAAACTACTACTAAATGTTCAATATTGATAATGGTAATAATTATTACTAATTACAATTAATTGTAAAATTGTGTGTGAACTGATAGAATAATATATTATATCCATATTTACTTACGTCGTCCTCTGCTTGTCTCGCCATTGAGCTCGCTCGTAGTTCGTCCTTTGCTAATTGTTGTAAAATCATAAATCTTTCGTAAATACTTGTTGGCACACTAAACGGGTCCACCTGGATATCAAAGTGAATGTTGCAGCAATAAGTGCATCACGCCTTCATCGGATGCTAAAATACAACCTGCATAGGTCTTCGCCTGAATTCAATAATTTTTTAAATCTTACTCGAAACTCAATACAGTCATCCGGACGAAAATCCACTGACTCAGCGTGAACACCGCGTGGCTTAAAAAATTCCATACTCTTTCGTGTGAAATTCTCATCCCCGTAATGGAAGTATAGATTCAGCTTTCCTTCGCTAATGAGAAGATACTTTTCGGAAATATCTTGATTCGCATCCTCTGTATTTGGATTTCTGTAGTACTTCTCATCTATGCGCTGTTAATATGATTTAGATATAAATACAGACATATTATTGCTATAATTAATGAAACAATTAGTAAACAAACAATATATTTATACATTTCAGCCTTAAAAGACTGAAAGCTGAAAAGGCTTTTGTTGGTAAAACCTGAGCTAAATTTCTATCTCAGCATCTAAAAAGCTTTTTATTAACTAGATATTTTTTTATTTTAGTAATGAAATGTACCAAGATTTTTTTCCTGGGTTTTGACTTGTTGCCATGTTCTTCCCCTCTCATGAGGTCGAGCATAGCTTTGACTTTGGAGATTTTGGGATCTTCTTGCACAGGTATAGTGTGACAGAGGAAGCCTCCGTAGTGAATGGCTCGGTAGTACAAGAGATCATCTCTCCCTTCAAATTCTTCGATTAGACCATTCGGGATTACCTGACGATGGGATACGTGGTGGGGGTGCACATCCGAATAGTAATACAAATGACGTGGGTAGTGTGCTTTATTCTTTCCAGATTGATGAACGTGCTCTGTGCATTTGAATTAAAAGAAAAATAAATGTGCACACTATATTATACAAATCCCAACTTAAAATCAGCTAAAAAAAGTCAACATTAAAATATTTTGCTTAAAAATGACTCAGTAAAAACCTTTGAGCGAATCTTTTCTCCCTTTTTCAAAGAATTCATGAAGTTCCCTTCCATTTTTGAGCCATTTACGGCGCTCCAGCTTGTCCTGTCGGTGGGCAAATCTTTCTTCAATAAAAAGGAGCCTTTTGGGATTGCGAGTAGCTCCATCAAATTTAATAACTTTCTTAATTAATCCATCTTCATGGACCCAAGGGGCTGCTGTTTCTACAAATGCATCATTGTAGTCTTTTGTCTTGGAGCCATCCGGGAATTTTCGTTCGTAGTCTACAAACGCAGAGAAAAATTTGGGTGCATTTATTATACTATTTCTTAGAAAAAACTATAGTGGTTAAGTAGCATACTCACTCAATACGAAGTATAGAACCGAACACTAAAAAAGAATACAAGTACCTTCTTGAGGTATGTCCAAATCAGTAGTCCATGAAATTGGCATGTCAAGATGTTTTTCACACACTGCTGTTTCTTCTTCGTCGTCTTCGTTTCCAAACAATGATGGAGTCGGCTCACCTTCTTCCTCATCGTCGTCTTCTTCGTCCTCCATCTTCGCTTTGCAATTTCTTCGACACGGTGGCTCCATGAGAAGTTTGGACCATTTCGATATGTTGTCCAAGTCGTAACTGATATCCTGCAGACAAGAATAATGTAAAAATTGTTTCCCTTATTCATTTATAAACGCTGTTGCTGGCTTTTGGAAACCTTCTCTTCTTTTCTTCCTCGCACAGATGGATTTTCGTATTATAAGACGCATTAAAATTGAGTAAATTCTATCACAATTAATCATAATTTCGTCTGTGAAGTACCAAAATGGCCCATTTCCAATTTAAGCTCGAATCAAAATGAGCGATGTCATAAAAGCAAAATGAGAAACATGCGTAAAATGTAAATTAGGAGTTTTTAAAAAGTGTAAAATGTTCTATTTACATGTTTTTGAATCGTACAAAATGGTCCATTCAAATGCTTTCAAGACATATTTCAATATTTCTGTAAATAGTACATAATGTTTTGAACTAAAAATGAAAATAGGTCATTTTGATTCTACACAGACGGTATATTGCCCGTCATCATAAAAAAATTTACTCACAGCAATGCCAGCAGAACAGTCCTGAATATTAGCGTAATAATTCTTTTCATTAAAAATCGCTTCAATCCCTAGAAAATTCTGATCTGATATTTCTTTCCTCAAACCAGAAAAAGGCTCAACGAAATAAGATTCTGGAACCCCTCGTTTTCCTCTCATAACCATCACCCAAGCATGAGTTCGGAAACCAAATAATGGATCTGGGGTTGGTGGTCGTTGATTCCTCTAAAAATTAAAAATTCGGATTTTTATAATTCCAGTTGAAACTTATTTAGGTATACTTATTTTACATGCAGAATCATCATGCAGTCTCTGACCATCATTTCATCATACGCTTCTTTTTCGGCAATCAGTCTTTCTTCTTCCTCCTTATCATCTGCACGCTTCTGCATGGTCTGTTCGTACTGGCTGAAATAAATCTTTGGGGCTTTCACTCTGTACTTGGAAGGGGACACCGGCCGAATATCTTCTTTTTTGCCAAATAAATCGAAATCATCATCAGGGTACTCATCTTCCTCGACATCTTTTTGTTCTGTGTCCTTCTTTGCCAAGTCTGCTTCGGTCACTTCAAAGTCAGCTTCCTACAGCATATGGATTCAAAGGAGAAAAAATGTGAATTCAGTACGTTGGGGCTTTGTGATACGTAAGTATGATAATACATCACTTTGCAAATCTCTTTTCCTTTTCATTTTTAACGTGAACAATTTAAGGGCAATCTTGGTGGTAATCTGCCAAGTTTTTGCCGGTTTTTTGAAATAGAAATCAGACACTAATACTAATCAATAAGATTACCAATCCTACCGTAACTTTGTTCTCATCATCGCCAACATCCATATAGTCCGCTTGCTCACACATGGTAGTGATCTCTTTGGTGGCATAACCATCAACGACGTAAGTGTCGAAGCCAGCTCCATTCATAAGTGACACAATTATGACTGAAAACTCAAAGCTATTTGCTTTTCTCTTCTTGAGAACCGTGACATGAGACCTTATCATTCGAGGCTGTTAAAAATTATTTTTAACTTTTATTCTAAATGTTTTATTTTATTAGTCAAAACTACACAAATATTCATGAATATTGCAATAATTTTAAAAACAATGTCCACACACTTACAACTCTTGTTGGTGGTCTAAAAAATTCAGGTGACAAAAAATCCTTCATAAATTTCCCTGTAGATTCTGGATCACAAAAATCAGCGAAACCTAAAACAGTCGGACTTATAAAAGTTGAGAATAATTTTTGAGTTCCACATTCGTTACGGGGTGCTATGAGGAGAGGACGTCGATCTGGGTATATAAATGAAAATTGTCTACGGAAATTTTCTGCATGCCACATCACAGCTTTCTCTTTGGCGGAACAATGGTAGAACTGTTGTGGGAATTCGGAGCGTCTAAAATAAAAATAAATAAATAAATCAATCAAGGGAATTTAAATAATTTTGAACGCAAATTCAAGTAGGATTCTTAAACCAAACGCAGAAGACATCATTATTTTTATCATTTATTTAGGAATATTTTTTTTTTAAATCTTACGAAGGATCCGAATTGTACTGTTGCTCATCATAATAGGGTAAATCCTCTGGCCACACAAGCTTTACTTTTGCAAGCATGTTAATGAGGTCTTGAACATTTGAGCTGTCCAGAGATCGAAAGTCATCCGCTTCTCCAAATTTTTCCCTGTATTCTAGGAAATAATCTTCAGAGAAATCCGGCTCTTCTTCCTCTTCCATTTCTTCCGTTGCATAGATCATAGTTTCCTCTTCATCGTCACCCTCCTCCTCCTCCTCATCCTCTCCATATTCATCTTCATCCCCCTCTTCTTCCTCATCCATAATTCCTGCAACATCCTCCTCCAAGTCTTCTAAAGTATCTTCTGGAATTTCGAGAGGAGGGGACGAAACAGTGTCAAGTGGTGCACTAGCTGGACCGGGTATTCCCGGCTGGGATCCTTGAGGACTGACTGGAGCAATGCCGTCTCCGTCCATACTAAATTAAATTTACCCTAAATGCCTGATGGCTTAATGGAATTACTTGGCACTTGGCAGCGTAAGTTGTAATAAGTTCCTATATTAATAACAATAATAATATACGGGTTTCCCTTTTATACTTCGATCGATCAAGAAATACCACCCTCAGCACGTAAAAGGAAACTACTGACGTTAAAGAAGGATAAAGGAATACATCGTCGTCGTCATTGAACTTTTACTAGCTTTGCGGCTTTAGAAAATTGTAAAGGAAGTAAAGACAAGTATTCGTTTTCGTATCCAAACTGAACCTGTCGCACGCCGCGCACCGGGCGAGTCACCCCTTCCATGGGTATCGACATCGAAAAAGTAAAAATCCATTATATTTGAATATTTTGGCTCTTACTTTGTTTGTATCAGATGGGTTTCATTGTTTGATCAATGTTATTACGATATTCGTATTGATTTTGATGTGACGCAACTTTAAACAAATTCTAATAGCAACATGCCAAAGGGAAAACAGAAACAGGCACATACCGTGAATCGTATCATGTATGGTACAATAATTTAGATATCTTTTAATAAGAATAATAGCAAATAAATAAAATGAGTTATAAAATGTTATAATAAATTAATTAACACAAATAAATTGTAATACCTCGTATTTCTTTCAAATGTCCACATTAAACAAATTATAATAAGTATTATATGATTATAAATCGTATCACTTTGAAGCGTAAAACTAAAAACTTGTAACAATAATCTAATTTAATTTAATAAAATAATAAAGTAAGTGCTTGAAGTATCAATAATAAACTAAAACGAAATTAACAAAATTGTAAATGGAATGAATACAGGTGGAATTATGAAGCTGGTTCTGTCGTGAATCTTTAAAATAGTCTAAATAGGCATCAAACAACTAATCTAGAGCTAAAAATCTATAAAGATGTAAGTACGCATTACATTACATATAAACTAAGTAAAATTAAGGAATAACATGCGGAGATGTCCGGTTGCACAAAATATATTACTGTTCACATGCCAGGTTATGTAATACATATTATATATACTAATATAACTACCTAATGTAAATGAATGAATACAATAATATAAATAGCAAAACTCTACAAAACTAAACAAATGGACATTTTTGTATCCAGTAAACAATTCAGGAGAACGCATGCCATGATGCCATACTCGCAACATTCCCATGCATACAATCTTTACTCTTTACTGGTGGGTAACAACATGCAAAAAGTCCTTAATAATAACAAAATAAAACGATAACGAATGTCTATATACATATAAGTTTTATGAGTATTTACAAGTAAAGATTAAAATGTATAAGAGTCTTTGTTATATTTACAAGCCGTGCATACCATAACAATTAATGTATAAGAATAAAGTGCCTATAACGCCTGAGCGTAAAAATAATAGTATTCTTTGCGAAAATATTATGACTAATACACATTGATGTCGATAACAGCATATCACATTTAAGCATTCTTGCAGCGAAGCATTAAATGAGCAAATCAATTACCGCAGCCTTTCGTATATAGTTTTTAAAATATAATAAATATTACTAATAATGCCATCCAAAGGAACAGATCTGGTAACACAATCAATCTACGGCAGAAATACTGAATACTATTTTACTATAAAGTGCATTTAGTTAAGACTAGGCTTGTAGTATTTCTGTCTTCAGTCTTTAGCATCTTGAATCATATTATCATAAATTGGGTTGTGGATGTATCGACGCATAAAGAGGGAAATTTTTTTTTCATTTGCAGCATGGCTAGATTCTTCTGCAAATATTTCTCGTCAGCAAGTATATTCTCAATTTGGTTTTCAATTTCCAAAAGACTCACATACTCCGCAGGCCAGGTGTCTTCACATTTTAAAAAGATAATAAAAGATGTTGGCCAGTCTGTAAAAGACAAAGGGACAAGTATTTAGTACAATTTTTACATTAAGAATAAATCTGGTCTATGTATAAAGTACACAATGTCAGGTAAAACACTCCAAAAAAGTAATAAAAAAAACCACGGACCGTTAAGCTAAGTAATTTAAAGGTAATTGTAATGTTGTACGACTATAGGTTTACTTACTATGGAAACTCAGGCCTAGCTCTAAGCTACATCTTAAAGCAACTTTTAGATTCGTAGTATGGGCATCCTTTACGGCCGCTAGCACGTCTGTTTAATAAAAGTAAAACAAAGAACATGTGTATATCATTATATGTAGCTTAAAATAAACTCCAAAAACGTTATAAGCAAAAAAAAAAGATATTGAAAATTTAAATATTATTAGAGTTAAATCATCATCAGCCAAATTATTTCAAGATTTTTGAACTCTCACTCGACAGATGAAGTTTTTGGGTACTGAAGTTCGTCTGTAACGTAAATCGGTCTTGCACGGTCTGAGAATAATGAGCATTACCTTTGCACATAATGCACTTCGTAGCGCTTTTCCTATAGCAAAACAGAAACAACGAAAAATCAAACAACCCATACATTTTTATATTTAAATATCCCAAGGTATGATTAATTGAATATGGCATCTAGCTCCAGCAGCTTTAATAGCGCATTTATTAATGTTTCTTATATTTAATCTATCTGCTATTACCCCGTCGCACCAGGTGCTGAACAACATGATGCCCCTGAGCTATAAATGAAATTTAGCTTCCACAATTGGTGAGTATCCCGAACAGCACCTCCATGAAAACTTAGCCGCCATCTTTTCCAGATAGGATGTTTGGGCAAAACAGATATAACCTACATTTAGAATTAATTTGTAGTTAAATAATTGTATTTTAAAATAAATATGAGTGCATACGAATAATACAAATAATGAAAATTAAAGTAAATATTTAAGTCTAACCTCCTCGCACTCCTCAACTTGGACATACCCCCGGTAAGAAATTTTTCTAAAAAGACTTGTTTGAAAAGAAACGATTGAACTAATAAAATCAAGCTTTTCAATTTCACTTATGCCCCGAGGAAGGCAAGAATAGATTAGCTGCAACAAGTTTCTTCCAGGCGCTTCATCTTCTTCCATTTTGTGGGCCAGCAACCTGATGAACCAATATTATTGAATTAAATATTTGACCTTAACATAAAAGAAAAGCTTTCAAGTTTCAAGTTAATTTGTTATTTCTTTCAACTGCGTAGCACAGTAATTTCTACTAGCTGTACTGCAGAAACAATCAACTCATACTATAAAATGAAATGTGACAGAATGACTTACAAAGATCCTAACACTGACAAAATATTGGTGAAAAAGTAGTCTGAAACTGTAGCTCGTTTCAAGTAAATAAATGCCATGGCCAGTGCATATCGGTCAACAATACCGTAACACCCATCGACTTGAAGCATTTTCTTCATTATCACATTTTCTCCTGTAAGGCACAGAAAAGTTTAAATTAACAATTTAACACTTAATTTAATTAATTTAATATTACTTAATGTTTGATTATTTTTGATAGTTTGAAGCATTTAAATTTAAGAAGCAGGCAAGTTAACAAAATAAAATAGAAGAATTACCAACAGAATACAGGAACGAGGTGATATCTACCGTGGAGAAAATAATGCCTTCCCCAGATGAGGTGAAAATCATGACAGGATTTCTATATAATATCAATCGAATAGATTTGGCTGTATGAACAGAGCCATCAAAGACAAATATTACATTTTCAGCAACATAAAATGCATTTTGAGGTTGTAGAATTCCTCGGCCATCGTCAATGAGCACCACTGCCCCTTCCATATTCGGTAAAACAGCTAAATACTTGACCTTCTGTCGTAAATTTGATATTTCTTCGGGTGGTGTTGATGGTGAGCTTAATACAACCCAAGAACAAGAGCTATCCAAGTTAGTACTCTGCTGCTCTGCAAGAGTATGAGCACAAGGGGCCACAGTGCTAATACTCCTATTACTTTGATTCTGCTGTAATAGTTCTTCGAAACATTTAATATGTTGACAATGAGAACGAGAGGATAGCTGTCTGGATGAAACCTCCATTTTCTTAAACTTCGATTAATCATCAACCAGACTCAGACTGGTTCTCACAGATGTTAGAGTTAGAAACCTGCTGATGATGTTTCTCAATTTTACAATAGTAACTTTGTAGCAATCAGTAGAACCTTCTTCCATCGTTTTCTATAAGACTCCCATTCTTACTGTTTTAGCCTTATGCTAGACCTAAAAATAAGAGAAATATATAGACACAGTCAGTGTTATTCATTCAGTAGTGATAAAGACAGTTAAGTTGATGCAGGACATCGGACCAAAAGAACAACTAATGGTACAGGGTACAGGTACAGCGGTACAGTCAAAGGTCACAGTCGTCAGTCGTAGAGCATGGGCAAACAAATGGGCACTGACTGCGGGTCGAGCAAGCAGTAGCGTAGCAGTTAGCAGTACCAGTTGTACCAGTATTATTTTGAACTTGAGCGAGTTGAACCAAGAATTGAATCCAACTTATTATCATTTGTAGCCGGCTTTAAGAATTTCTTCTAATTTGACAGAAGCGGATTACACTCAATACTTACACTTACATACACACCTACGCAGATTGTGTGAAACTAGATTGGGTGACCGAAACCAGCCGAAACTATGACTGAAAACTGGATTGTTGCGGTTTCAATTTCAAGATTTTTGGCCTTTTTGTAGAATCTTTTTCCCGGTTTATCATTTATTGCACATCAGTTAGAGCGAGGGAGAACTGACTAGTGAGATCGAGAACAACGAATAAAAATTAATCAAAAAGACAAACAAACAAACATGCAAGGAACAAAAGATGAGAAGACTAATCCGCAATCAGCACCTGAAACCTAACGTCACAGCCACAGCATAACCTACTTAGACGGAACTACTTAATAATTATTATTATGTCAGGAATTATAATAAAAACAAAAATAAGTACTTGACCAATAGCCTCCTGTCACTGGGACAACATTCCATAATTAAGTAACAAAACAAGGTTGTTTTATACAGGCAGGTGCAGTGTTCTTCTCCCTATGTCTCATATATAATTTTACTCTTTCTTCCTCTAAACTTCTGCCAAGAAATCTTCTCTTTTATTGTTAACTATACAATGAAGTGGCGCTAAAATAATGCACGATTACCTTGACCTCAATCTAGTTCTAGAAACTATGCAAAAGATGCAAAAGAAGCTATATCATATATGTATAAAGAAAATTTTCTCTGAGATAGCACTCTACTTATGTCAACTAATTGCCTTTAAATAAATAAACTGGAATTCAAATTTGATAAAAGCAAAAAAAAAAGCCAACCGGCACTACCAGCAGTGCAGTGACAGCAAACCGGCGTAATGTGCAGTCGAAAACCCTGCCGACGACGACGACGTCCTTTGTTTCATTTTATTAGTCCCTTCGTACTCTCTTAAACGCTGGATATAGTTGGATTCAAGATTCGAGCCTTAAAATCTGTATTAGAATCTCATTTTCTTGTGACAATCAGTCGTTTCAAGTGCAAGGCACACTATCTACAGTTCAGTAATAAATAAAACACATCCTACTGCAACAGGAAAGCTAAACTAATTCTGTTAATTATTGAGAAAACACTTTGCATTTTGCATAGATAAATCAAGTCTATATAGACAGGCAGGTGTAATTATGAATTATGGAATGCGGAAAAAGCACTGTAATAAATAATGCATTCTGTCTGTTGGTGACTACTTCATTTTAGAAGTCTAATCGTAAGAGTATTTTAGCAGTCAGGAGTTAAGCTGTATTTTAACTGCTCGGAGCGGTTAATCTACCCCTTAGTGTAGGATGTTAATTTACTGCTCTGAGAAGTTTATTTACCGCTTCGAGCTGTAGATTTACTGCTTAAGTCGAATATTTGGATTTCTTTGATCAGTGATTGTCAGATAAGGGGGTGATGACCAACTTGACATTAGTAAGTAATGATTAACTTATCTTTAGTACCTGATGGCCCAAAATCGGTTAGAAATGCGCATAGAAAGTTCAAACCAGAGCAATATGCAGATATATAGTTTTAACCGAGAAATCTAATCGTATTTTGAATTTTAAATCAAATCAACATTGAACTTTAATTCTAACGTTGCGTGAGATTAGTTAAGTAATAGTTTTCCAAGCCGACGACGGTAGGAAAAAAGTATTTTCCTGACTTATTAGGGATGTGGTACCGGCGCCCACAAAATCCTCAGCCCTCCCAATGACAAAATTTAAAAACGTATAAGCCTAAAAAATTATCTGAAAGTTATGTTTTTCCAACTAAACGCGGAAGTACAGTCAGATTTATTTTTAGTCAGTGATAATGACATAATTTGGACAAATATAATAATATACAATTTGTAATCCAAAATTTGTTAACTCGCGTCCGCTCAAGATCATTTGTCCCAATTATGCTTTCCATCCATATGTTGGGTTTCTTCAATAGCTCTTACCTACTTAACTTCGCCCCTTTTCGATTATTTGTGGCCCATTTAGTAAAATACACCAAACTCATCTGCTAATTCAAAAAAATTTAATTTCTTGAAAGCATATTTATATTTGTCATAAAGATTGAGTTCAAACTGAATTAAATTTATTATTATCAATAATTGTAAACAGCATAAATTATATGGAAAACAAAGTAGGAAAATTTAGATTTTTTCAACTCGAATCCATTTTGACACTTTGAAGAGCTTCAGTTTCATTTTCAAAAATATATCTTAATAAAAAATCAACTTTGATTCCAGTTTATATTTCTGTTACACTAACAATAACTGTACTGACGAACACAAGTGAATATAATAACTTAAAAATAAATTATCACTGATTAATGGGGCCTGAGCTGTCAAAGTTGGGTATGAGTTAGTATATTGGGGTATAAGTTTTGGGAGAAAACCCCAACCTTAAACTTGAAATTCGATTTTACGCCGCTCGTCGCCACAACTATACTTCAGAATGTGCACTGTTTTTCCACGTCCCATGCGTTTTGCCAGTTGATTTTTCGGGATTGCTACTGTTGACTGTGGATTCAAGCTGGCCATCACTTAATAAAGATGAGTTGGCCATCTTTTACTAGAGTAACTAATACTGGCTATCACTTATCGAAGAACAGCTATAACCATTACGGCAGTTACATTAGTTGCCTTACTATATGAAATTTATTTATTTCAATTCTCTGTAACTCCTGAATTCAAGTTTCAAACTCTTAGTTATTGTGTCAATTTGGAAAACCGAATCTACTCTTTCAGAAAATCATCACTTTAGGACGGTCGGTCTGCGACTGCGCCAGTCACATGACATAGTCGTGCGCGCCATGTCAAATTAGGATGTAAATCTACAGCTCGGCGCCTTTAGTACTAGCCAAAGCAGTTAATCTACACCCCTGAGATGTAAATAAACTGCTGGGAGCAGTTGATTTACTCCTTAGGGCTAGGATGTAGATTAACTGCTCGGAGCAGTTAATATACAGCTTAACTCCTGACTGTTTAGAGTAATAAGAAAACAACGGTTCAACTCGTAGTAGGGTTCGTCCTATTGGTGATCGGGTTCATTTTTTCAAAACTTCGAAAACCTGTATCTTTTGAAGCAAATGACTTATTATAAAGCATGTTGCACCATTGTACTCGTCTTTTAATTCTGTATTTACTGAAAAATATTCGGTGTCTAAAATCAAAGTTTGCAAGAGACACAGGTCATTGTCTGAAAAAAGTCAAAAAAATTTCGAAATCCCAATTGCCCTAAAAGGTGATCAGTTTGCTTGAAAAAGCATTGTCAACATAGGAAAAGTACCGTCTTATAGGTGATATAGTTTGAAAAAGTGGTTAAAACTTTCTTATTTTTTTGTAGCCAGAGTTTTTATGGAACGGAGCTGAAAGTACAACTATAGGTAGTTAAGACTACAAGCTACATCACTATTAGTGACAAAAAAATTTTAAAGATAGTAGTTTTTGCAAGAACGCTACTGATCACCATTAAGACTGATCACCATTAGGTGTATTCCTACTATACTATTAGTGGTAAACCCAAAATCGAACCCGCCGAAATTAGTAATTAGTAAAAAGTTATAAAACAGTAACAACTTTAAAAAGCAAGAGAAGAGCAAGGGCAAAAGTAAAAACTTTAGTAAAAGATGGAAAAGCCACACCTGTCAGAAATATATATCCTTGCATGTAGGTGGAATGGCGCTTGGTACAAGTGGAATATAAACGAATAAATTGTATTTAATCACTGGAAATGGTTCATAAATAACGTCACCCAAACTATCACACTTTTGAGACCCTCCCACCCCCTAGTCATGCCAATTTCTGACTAGACCCAATCACCCTACCAGTGCAGTGACATTATTGAAGGACGATCCCTTACAACACTACTACAAATAAGACGGGTACGGGGTGAAGAAGAAACTAAATGGAAATCTTTCTTGCGCTAAGTAACTAAGTATTAATAATTATTCTAACTAGTAAAGTAAGAACTTACTACAACTTACTAACTAGTTTAAAAACATCTATTTAATTACAAACATACTCAGGAGACTCAGGACTAGTTTTTATTACAGTTTGGAGTCCATCCTCATTTCTTTCATTCTCAATTCTCACACCACTCACTAGTCAGTAGTCAGTAGTAAAAACCTGGAGTCAGTCTGTTTCTTAATTAGACATTTTAACATCACATACTTATTAAACTATACTGCTAACATTGCCCAATGCAGACAATAGTCTCATCGGCCTTTGCCTGTTAGTGATCCAATATCTAACAATTCTAGAATCTAATCTAAAAGCAGATAAGCGTACATGTAACTGATGCAACATGTGATTTGAGGGACCGTCACAGTCTTTCAACTTCATTATTTATTCGAAAGTAACTTTCGGAGTTTCGGACTTTTGTCTTTAAAGGAGAGAGTGAACAAGTGTAACAAGTTCTGAATTCAGGGATTATATAATAATTTCGAATTTAAATAGTACATAGGTTTTGATTATGGTAAGAGCTTTAACATTATTTAAGGATTAAGTCATAAGTAAAAAAAATAGAAGTCGATGTATTTTATAAATTTAAATGCCTTGTCATCGAATCCCCTGTCAAACTGGATGCTGCAGGTGTTTCTTATTTGACTTCAGTCATCAGTATTAACGTATAATTATTGCGTTGTATTGTTTGAATCGATCATCTATTGTTTTTTACTGTTTTGTATAACATCACTTCTTAAATTAAATTTGTTTATTCATAAGATTAAGCATTAAGTCCTTAGTTTTTGCTAGTTAACGCCTTAAATATTTGCTGCGATAATTTGAATTTGTCGAATACGTAATTTATTAATATTAATAATAATGTTGAATGTGTGGGCTATAAGTCATGATTAAAAAAGTATTTTGCGCTATTTCGTACTTGTATTTGTATTATTGGTCTCAGCGTCATTGTATTTCATATTTTCATAGTTTAAATTAAACTTAACTTTTAATTTATTTAAAATTTATGTTAAACATAAATTCAAATTTAAAACCCAAAAATAGTAAAATTGTTTTTATCATTATATTGCAGTTGATCTGATTCCAGTTCAGCTCAGTCAGTCATTCTATACCTGGAAAAGTCATCGTAATAAAAAACCAGCAACATGGCCATGGGATTTACAAATGTGTTACTTTTAAGCCAGCTCGCTGGAAATATTGTTTGCTTTATTTTGTCATTATGTATTACTATTCCAATGGGAATTCATCAAGAAGATTTCAGGTAAAGCTAGTTTTGTATTTTTTCGAACCATCGCATCGTTTAAGTGTGAACGATATCTTAAATATTCGTTGGAAATATTACGCAATTTAATTATTTAAAAAAAAAATTTTGTTCATGTCAATAAAGTTTTTCATATTAATATTTAGAGGGCATTGTCTGTTGTTTTCGACTGGAGACTGGAGAGAAACTGATGGGCAGTTCGTTGTAAGTTGGGCATCTCAAGGATTTTGCAACTACACTATTTTTGTTGGCGTTGTTTTATTTCTTGTCTCGGCCACTCAGATTTATCGGCTATCGTTGCTTCTTTATCGTGGGCAAGACAGGTTTGTGATAATTTTTCTATTTATGACTCCATACCTATTATTTAATTTTTACAAAAATGTGGTATTTTTATCCCAATTTGATAAGAATTAGCTTAAAAATTTGCAATATGTACGTTTTATCTGTTTCATTTTTTTTGACTTGCATTTTTTTTATTACTGATATTCAGTTTAACACTAATTACTCGAATGTACATCAGTCTCGAAAGTATTACTTATTTTAAGATTGTGATTAAATTATTGTTACTGTTTACCATCAATCATGGAACGAACTCACAGTATGTAATACTATTGATTATGGGTTAAATAAGTATTCACTAAAATGTTTCCTTTTTGAATCGTATATAGCTCATTTTTATCCGCATTTATCGATGTTGTCAGTAGCACAATACTCTGTGCTATGACCATCACAGCTGCCTTGATCATTACTCTCGGATTTGACTCGTGGTGTCGCTCTATCACAAAGAGATTTGAAACGTATGTCTTTGTATAAATACTTAATATGACTTACTTATATTATGTCAATTATGTCTGTTGTTAATGAACCATGTGTGGAATATATAAATATATGTGTTATCTAGCTGCGAAGATGCTTCAGATAATGATATTGACAGAAAGGATGAGATCGACACTTCGTCGTTTTACATACAAATAGGAACTGCACAGGTAAACTATCATCATTATTATAACACGAGAATTAAATTTTTGTCCGGGAAAGTTTTGAGGGATTTTGATTTTTTTTTTGTTTTAATTTGAAAGTTTGGAGCTTGGGCATCGTGGGCATGCTGCGTGGGACTTTGTGTCTTTGCTACATTGAAACTTTGTCGTTACCACCAAGAAGAAAATATGAGAACAAGTATGGCACTTGCACGGGAAAGGCTAATCAAAAATGCCCTTTCGGAGAATGTTGTGAATTCTCAAGCAGAAGCTTCGGTTCCTTACGCTCGGCAGGGTAATGAAATTGACACGGAAACTGGAGCTGGACCATCACAAGCATAATAATCTTGAATTAACTTATCTGTTTTCCTGTTAAGTATAGGCTGTCGTGACTTTCATTATTGCTATTATCAGTATAATACACATACCTCCATGCCTACCCACTATAATATAGGAACTATTATTATTACTATTATACTTAGTATTTGCTATTTTGCTTTTGGCGCAAAACTTTCCACCTGCATTAATTATTACGAAATACTTTAATATTTAACACGCTTCCTCATTTAATTTTTTTAGGATATTTCTACTGAATTTTTGTCAAGTTCATTATGTAGCTTTATCAACTACATACGTTTGTATCCTTTTGTAGTTAATTATTATGTTTTCTGTTTCGTGATATAGTAGCAAATGTATTCTCAATGGTTTCTCGAATTGTTGCATAATGTGTCTTGAGGAATTTATGTAGATTAATTTATATATACTAATATATAGAATCAAACATAAAAATTGTTAATTGTAGTTCTCCTTGCATACTTACGTTGTTATAATAATGAATTACCTATGTATCTGTTTTTGATTAACACTGTAGCGTAAAAAAACTGTACTCATACTCATAAAATAGTTTTTCTATCGGATACAAATCTGGAATTAAATGTGTACTTACATGGATGTCATTGTAAATCTTACTGTCCTACACAGTCAACAGTACATTTATTGGTGATTATCATGTGATTGAGACTGACTACGTAGTTATAGTGTACACTAACTGCTGTTATTAAGTTGTTAACTATAAAAAATAATAAAACATGCTTAATGTGATTGTAAAATTCAGATCAGTACTCCTTTAAAATCATATCCAATCCAAGGATCGTTTTCTCATAATACAATTTTGTATGTAAGGCCCCTAGATAGTTTAGTTTTACGAAGCATTGAGACTGATAGTTCTTTCTTCATTAAATTTTAATATCCGCCTTAAAGATGCGAGGGGCTGTTTCTCTTTGTATTTCCGAGAAGGCCAAACAAGTAATTACAAAAAATGATATAAATGGAAACATTAACTTTAAAAATTTTGAAGCTTCAAAAAAAGACACCTAATTTTAGATTTAAAAAAAAATATTATTGTTATTTTTGTGAATACTTTTATAAATCCCACTGAATTTTTGGTATTTTAAATTTTCAAAAATTGCAAGTATGTAGGTCCCAGCAGCATCAGCGTTTGTTTTGTAAACGTATAAATTCATCTCATTTTGCAATTGTGCAACTCCAACGATTGACGATGCTACTCTTTAGATTTAAACACCAATGTGCAACATTCACTCAAAAAGATACGCTTTGTGCCTTCCTGCGAATCCTTCGCTATAGTAATTGCCCATTTAAAATTCTACGCAAATTTACAGAAGCAGAATACAGCAGAACCAAGAAGCGTATTTACTTCATTAAAATGTATATGACTGCACTGTTGACCCATCCCAACAGCACATTATCGTAACTGGGCAAGTGGTAAATTATAAAACGATAAAAAATTCAACGCATTTTAAAACATTATAAAAGGAATAAAAACCACGATATTAATCTTACAATAATTTGCACATCAAAATTAGTACACAAATTCTTGGTTCTTAACTGAGCCTAACGCTCCAATTCAGAGCATAAAATTATAAATACATAGCTAGGTAAGTAAGTAGATAGCCCGTTCAAAATATACAAACAAGATATAAGGTAAATAGTATCTCCTAAAAATTCTGCAGATATTACTTTGTCGCATGCCTGCTCTTTTTAAACTGTTTAAACTAATCAGGACACTATCAAACAAGATTTCCTTCAGAATTTAATTGGCCACAATTCTACCTTTCAGCGATTCTGTAAAATACATATATTTAAATTATATGCTACGTAATAGGAGCATCTCATTTAGTTTCTTCCTTAAATCCCGCTTTCAGGACATCTGATGAAACTGAATCTAATGGTATATTATTATGTACGTAGGTAGTTCTAATTCTCCCCATCTTCCCATTGATAAAGAATTTAAACAAAAGTTATTCCTGCTGTTCAGGGCCGGGCCGGATAATGCGGCCAGCGCAGGCAGCCCTCGCTGCTTGAACTTTCAAAAAACATGTTAATAGGACATTTTGCAGTTTTTCAAAAAATATGTAAAAAGAATATTTTGACTTTTCAGAAAGTTGCAAATTAAAGTTTTGGTAAATTTCAAAAACATGTAAATAAAAACAAGGAGCAGCCTTAACAGTAATATGGGGTATTACTCGCAAATGCTAACATCGGTATTAAAAAATTGCAAATTTAAAGTTAATAATAATTTAAAAAAATTAAATGTAACAAATTACAATTTTAAATAATTTTTTTGTTTTTAAGAGCTTCAAAATCATATATTGCATGTCAAATGTCATTGAGAAATGCAAAACTGAGATAAATTATGTAGATATGTAGAAATAAGGGAATATTGAAAATTTGAACTTCCCGCCAAACCTAAAATGTCAAATTTCGACCGATCACTCTCTTCAAATATAGAGAAGCGATAGGTCAAAATGACGGGAATGAGGAGAAGAACAATATATATTGCGATTGACGCGCAAATTACCAAAGCTTCAATTTTAAATTGCACATTTAAAGTTAATTATAGTTTAAAAAAATAGTAAATTAAATAATTTTGAAGTTTCAACGAATTTCATATTTTTTATTTTTTAAGAGTTTCAAAATGGTATATCGCATGTCAAATTCCGTTAAGAATTGCCAAAGGTTGCTAAATTATGTAGATAGGTAGGAAAAATTGTTGTGCATTTCATAAACATGGTAATACAACATTTTCGACTTTTCTCAAAACATGTAAATAGAATATTTTGCACTTTTCTGAAGCAAGTAAAAAGAAAATTTTGCACTTTTCAAAAACATGTAAATACAACATTTTGCTTTACCAACGAAAACCGCATTAATAAAATCAAAATTGTGGTTTTTGTATGGAAACAAATTACTGCCTAAAAGCAATTCCTTCGTCCGGCCCTGCTGCTGTTGTACACTTTTATTAATTTATGCTTCTATATCTGCACCTCAATACACTCTTACTTCTTTTTTATTAAAGAAAAAAAAGTCACATCTATCAGAACCAGAGCCAGAACCAAAACCAGAAAACGGATGTTCACGTGTGTTACAGTTGCGAAATATCGACAAAAATCCCATGTGAAACAGTACACAATATAGAGACCAGAAAAACCAACAACTCGACACATACATATGTAATCAACTAACGAACCAGTACCTATATACTTATCTGAATGTACTATTTATAATTTATGTAAAAATGGTAAATGGTATAAAGCAGAGCAATAAGAGCGAGCACATAGCACCTTGACGAGGCGAGCCAGGTGAGGGAGGCCAGCGCCAGGCCAGACCATAAGAAAAAGACAATAGGCTTAAAGCTCTCTGTCTTCTTGACAGATTCAATCCATAAGAAATCCCATGGTATGATTCACACTATTATTTTATTATTTGTGTGTATTTGTGTTACCATTCCACTCCTTTCCTTTCCTTTTACCGGCACCGGCACCGGCACCCGTAGCCTAGTAAAGTAAAAAGTGTGATTTGTGGCGGCGACGACTAGGAAATTTTTAATTAAGTCCGTACATAAGTAAAAATGCTGAAGCTCATTTCCATAGCCATGCATAAACATTATAATCATCCGTATGTATGTATCTCATAGCATGGATGGAGATGCAGTTGTTGTTGTTGTTGTTGTCGCTGCCGTCTTGAGAATGCGACAGCCTGCACCACGCTACCATACTGCTACTACTTCTTTTTTACACTCACTACTCACTACCCATGAATTTTTTTGATTATAGTTTATAATTTGAATACCTATATAGTAAATAGTGTGCATACAATAATTATAATTTGCGAATATTTACGTATAGTAAGTACCTACATAAAGATGCATATACAGCATATAGTTTATCTCCCCTAATCTATCTATCCCATGCAGACATTTGTTTTCATTTCTTATCCCGTGTGCTAGTATTTATATAGTAGCGTAGGTATATGCTAAAACGATAACGATAATAATCATGATGATACATATATTCCGTGTACGTGTAATTATAAGGACCCAGCTACTTACTTACATATATCTACTGAAGTAAAATTAAAATTGATACCTGTGACAGGCTGTGACGCTTAAAAAGTGCCCTGTATCCGTTTATATACAGCAGTAGCTTCGCATGACATACAAATTCTAAAAGTATACATCTACAACAATGCAATGTGGTAAAACAATAAGTAAGTTGAAGCAAGTAACGATAACGAAAAGTCCCAGTCATTCATAGTCCTTCATATATTCGAATCATATTTTTGTATGTGATATGTATCATACAAAGGGAGGTAGGCTATGTAAACAAGGTGAATGAAAGCAAATGCTTATATATTTGCCTATCTGTTCCACACCGTAATGATGATCTTCAGTGAAGAGCTATATGCGCACGTTTAAAGTATATTATATAGACACATTATGTAGATCTGTATATCCTTAAAATTATAATACCTTTACAGCCTACAATATCTACTATGCACAGGCCCGGATCCAAGAGGTGGGCAACAGGACAGTTGTAAAAATATGTAAAATATTTAAATAGAACATTTTGCACTTTTCAAAAGACTTGTAAATAGATCATTTTGCACTTTTCAGAATCAAGTAAATACAACATTTTGCGTTTATCAAAAAGCCTGTAAATAAATCAATTTACACTTTTCAAAACCATGTAAATGGAATATTTTACACTTTTCAAAAAACAAGTAAATACAACATTTTGCGTTTATCAAAAAGCCTGTAAATAAAACAATTTACACTTTTCAAAAACATGTAAATAGAAATTTTGCACTTTTCAAAAATATGTGAATACAGCATTTTGCACTTTTCAAAGGCGCGTAAATAAAACATCTTGCACTTTTCAAAAACATGTAAATAGACCATTTAGCACTTTTCAAAAACAAGTAAATAAAATATTTTGCGTTTATCAAATAGCGTGTAAATAAAACATTTTGCACTTTTCAAAAAACCTGTAAATAGAACATTTTACACTTTTCAAAACTATGTAAATAAAAATTTTGCACCTTTCAAAAATAGATGTAAATAGAACATTTTAACATGTAATTAAATAAAACATTTTGCACTTTTCAAAACCCACAATAATGAACGTTTTGCTCATCTATCTCATGTAGTTTATTTGATATACTAGCTCATTTTAGTTCTAGCTTAAACTGGATATACATATGGACCATTTTGATTCTTGAAACACGATATTATGTTTTGCCCAACCCAGAAAATATTTCTAAATCCGCCCCTGACTTGCATATTCCTATACCACTTACCACTGCATTGTATGTAAGCGTACACCTTATTTTACAGGCACAAACCAAAGCCGAAACCGAAGCCAAAACCGATGCCAAAACCGAAACCGTGGTTTGTTTGGTTAGAATATCTGCAGCTATAATCTCTATACATATACTAGAATCCATGCTTAAATATGTTTAGTATAGAATCTCAAGCGAAGCAAATGCAATGCAATGAAATGCAATGCAAAATTCAAACCCCTAATACCATACATCATATATACCATATACTGTAGTAATGATATGATGCATCGTATTTAGGAGCTTCACTTAAAAAAAATGAGTGTATAATAATTATAATTATAGGTGTACGTACTTATCGTTAGGAGAGGTGTGTGTCTTCTGACTGCTGAGTCTTTTGAATGTTGATTTGGTTTGGTGTAGTAGAATCACAGAATCTACTAGAGTCAGAGTCCCATAGCCACAGGTAGGTAAGTAACAGGTATATGGGTAGGTAAGTAGGAATAGGTACTTTGCATTTAGATTTGGTGGATATAGGTAGCTCGTACCTTTTGTTCCCGTGACTGCTGGTTTACAACCAAGAAAATGAACATAAGGTAAGTAAGTATGTATACTACATGAAGAAAGACTCATTGTATATAGTTTATACCTTTACTTTACAGTGCAGTGTGTATAAAGTTTTATATTTTGTTTAAGGGTAGTAGATTGTTCAGATGGGGATAATGGGATGTGTTTTACATTATCTGTACTACGACGAGAGTTTTCAGTACAGCGGAACGGCAAGACGTGAATGTTGTCAGTCGAGAGAGTTAACTGAGAGAGGAAAGTTGGTCCAAGTTTGTTCTCTTGTGACGAGCAAAAACGCCAAAAGCAGTCAACAAAGTTCTTAAAAATTATTATAACAAAGCAAAATAAAAAGCTTTTCTGTTCCAACTCTTTACGATTTACTATATACCATCCATATAGCAAACGACTTTTCACTATTTGCATTTAACCATATTAGTTAAATAAATTATTTTGCTATTTAACTTCATTGAGTGCTATTGTGACTGTGTGTGATTGGAATACGAATTATAATATCTGTGGATAGTTAGTTGTATTATTTAAAATTTAAACTGATTATCTTATACAAGTCCAACAACGTCCATCCAAAAGTCCGCCAGCAACAAGTTGCTCGCTTTGATGAATTTAAAATTCAAACAGGGCAGTCAATACATAGTGTGTCCGTGTTCAATATTTTAATTCACTTACACACACACACACAAGAAGAAAAAAATCAGTAAATGGACTACAGGAATAATACGTCAAAGATATAAACATTTAAGAAGAACACGTTTGTATTACAAGGACTAACTAGTAAAACTAAAGGAACTTGTTCGCTCGTTAGAGGAATTATATATCCACGACGACAATAAGTTGTTGTTCTTTAAGTTCTCATCTTGTCCCATGTTGTTGCATGTCATCTCGTCTTCTTATTAGATAACGGGAAGAAAACTGGATTGATCCCTTCCTCTTCGAGTCTGTATTGACACTTATTGAGAGAGGGTTATAAAATTAACACCAAAAATATTACAGATTTTTTTATGAGATAAAAACATCTTCTTGGTGAGTTGTGCAACGGTCATCAAAGTTATAAATTATTAGACACTACTTCGTACATATCCTTAGCAGATGAGCCCACAAACTATTAACACTCATCATAAATGGACTGCAAGGAAGTGATTTTCTCAAATATATAGACAACATAGATATTTACTCCTGCCATTTTTAAAACATTTTGTAAAGGAAACCTCACCTACAAACACCAAAAAAAATCTAAAATCAAAATAGGGAAAATATTATATTGACATCCTAATCAGCCCAAGAATATATTCAAATTAAAAGAAGATAAAAATTATTGACCAAGAATTATTTTTAGAAGGAAATCACAGTCTTTAAACACACGTATGTATCCCATTCATCAGTAATCATATTATTGAAACCAAAATCAACTATCAAAAATTTAAATAGGTTGATGTGATATATTTTTTGACGCTACCATCCCCAACACCAACACCAATATCAACATCAACAAAACATCTTCAGTCTTGAACAGTATCCCATTCCTTTTATGTACATTTGTGTATGAATTGATGATTTACGTGATCAACGTGCATACAGATATCTGGTGATTATTATAATTTTGACATTCAAAACTTTTCCTACTTATACCTGTGAGCGTGAACACCGATGCATTGATACCAATACCAATACCGATACCAATATATTCTACAGCTTCAATCACTCTTTGCCAATCGTGTATGCAAATTTGTATTGTTTTAACATTTGCCATTTAAACTGCATATTGCAATTTGCAATATAGGTTGTCCGTCCGTCCGCTTCTTGGCAGTATTTGGTCGTGATTGATTCTTTCACCAACTGTCAGTTCAGTAGGTTGACTTTGACTTTATATTTTCTTTAACATTTAACAGCGTATCAGAGACTCCCTTCGTCGATACTCGATTCAGAAGATTTAGGTCCTTTGTTATACTTGTAGTAGAGTATAAATCTAGGTAATTATTGCACGTATATTCCCAACTGATTTACATACCATAAGTCGTAGAAGAAGAAGAAGATCGCTTCAAGACAAATAGTACACAGTGATTCCATGCAGCTTGATGGTAGGTCTATACACTTTTCCATTCAAGATTCAGAAGACAGCCAGAGAATAATAAAATACCTGAGTTGTCATTCCATTTCATTTTTGTGAGTCGGATTCGTGCCATGTGTGTGTAATCCCAATTCTGAGTAGAGAGAAAAAAAAGCTGCAAGACACTGCAAGTTATATTAGAGAAGATAATCAAGTTAGAAGATTCTCTCTCACACAGAGGATTTCAAATTCGAATATAAATTTCAAAAACGATACGAGATATAGACGCAGAGAAGAAGAAGAAGAAAAGAGACACACTTTTCAGATCAGATCCACTACAGCAGCTTCATCATCAAAGTACGTACTCCACGATTTAAACTGCTTTATTAAAGCAACCAACACGTAGGTACTTACATGTCATAAAAGTCTTGAGCTGCAAAAATTCAGTGTTGGAAATTTCGACGCTGCTCACTGCTGAGACCATTATTAATCGTCATCTTGAATCGAGAATTGTAATAGTAGGCCTGGGCCGCCGTCGCCGTCGTGCCATCATCAGAGGGCAGTCATCAAAAACGTATAATCTGACTGAAAGGCGGACTGAAAGCTGATTCTCCCAAGTCCAAGTCGTCGTTGTCGTTAGTATCTACTTCTTAATTCCAAATCCAAATTCAACAGTAATAAAGAATTAAAGACTACGAAGAAGAAGACGAAGAAGAACGCTGACTAATAAAACAAACTACTACTACTACTGCTGACTTGACTGCGTCATCACAACACAACAAAAGTCAGGTCCGGCTCGGCTCGGCTCTCTTTTTCTTTTACCGTATGCCTTATTCCTTCGAATGACACCGATAAATGTAGAACTGTCCAAAAGAAACGTTTACACCTATCTTCAGCTCCACCAATAACCATTACTCCGAGTCCTGACTCACTTAACTAAAAAAAAGTTTGGAGCATACTACAGTTCTCTCGCCGAAGCCGAAACACAGTCCTACTGAAAAGAAAAAGGACGACAGCTATTAATCAGTTAAACATTATTCTGAACCTGAACTGGTCAAACTCTCTTAATGTTTAAGACAGAAATAAGAAAGACTTTCAACTTCTATTCAAAGTATTATAAATTTTAATAATTTTCCCTTTTTTTGGAATTTTTTTTTCCATTTTAAATCAGAAAGTCAAATATTTCAAGTTGAAGTATATTGCGTGCAGTTAAAGGGAAGAACGAACCAACGAACTACTGTATAGACAATTTAATAACACACAAATTATGTTCAAAATGTCTGCAGGATCTTGTGCAGCAGTGAAATTAACTCTCATTCTGATATGAATCAAAAGGATCTCGTGCAGGATTTTTCGTTTTTTACATTGGAATCACTCCAATTTAGTTTCTAATAATCAGAATGTCAATTGTTTTACATTGAGATTTGACGAAAGACAAGTATAGTACCACAACTACTAATTTATTCCTGCGAATTGTACACAACAAACATAAAATACATACAGAGAAACTTAAAAACAAAGTGGAATATTTATATATATTTTGAATTATTTTGAATCTGAAGCTGATCCTCCGTACTACGTACTAGTATATCATACACTCCTATAAAGCAAAAATACAAAATATATCGTATATAGTCTTGGTGATTATTACAGAGTGTTCCTTTAAGCAAGCTTCCAGCTATAAGAATGCGAAGGACACGGGCGTCAAACAGGTATGTTATGTTTTTTTTTCATTCTCATCTTCTTCTTCTTGTTACGCAGTTTGACTCAATACACTTTTTTGTGTGTTCCGTTTTTCGATCAACAACAGCAGCAACAGCAGCAACAGTAGTTGTAATTTTCTTCTTTTGTTTTGAGTTTTCAATCTTCTCCTGGATCCGCGCTTGTATCTTAATAATATTCTGTTAAAACTGTTACTCTATACTTAAAAATGTGTAGGTCGTAGGTACAACCACTACCATTATCATCATTATACTTGCCTGTGTGTTTTTAAGGGCAGTTGACGTCGACGTTGGCGTTGGCGTTGACGTTCACTATGAGAGTTTAAGTATGGAAAATTAACCAAAGACTTTTATAGAAAAGGAAGATGTGCATGACGTATTATGCCGGCACGAATGCATTTTAGACAGTCCACAGTCCACAGTTGTAGAATAATGGTTATAATGGGTCCATGTTTGTTTTTAGATGAGCAAAGAATACGACGAGGAGTGAGGATAATAGGAATATTTGAATTCCAAGTTTTAAATTCTGCCAACCGTAAAGTAAATGTGACTTTCACTGTACTTAAGTACAGTAGAGGTAGGTGTACCACATAATATTATAGGTAAATCGACATCGGCAATGCCTACTCTTTTACCTACATATACGGTCATACCAACATAATTATAATTATCAGTATCGTCAGTATGCCCATTGGTGTCAGAGAAGATACACAATATATTTTGTTAGTCTTTTTGTCTATATGCACTTAAGTGATACTCGTAAATGCGTGGAGTTGCGGTTGATAGCGGTGATGGCTGCCTCACGCCAATATTTTAATCGACCATAATATGTATATACTGTAACTTATATATACATGATGTCGATGATAGCTCTTGAGAAGTGCCAAGTGCATCAAGCCAATAATTATTATAGTTAGTAATTATCAGTTTTACACTTACAGTGCTATATTAGCTATAGCTATATAGTAATTGTTTTAATAATTATTACTAATCGAAATCAGCAGTCAGTTGATACAATAATTATACGTAAGTAGGTGGGAAAGATCTTAAGTGTTTATTGTCAATTTCGATTTCGGTTTCGTCTTCAATGAAGAGTACACATTTGAATGGTTGACTGTATTGCTGGTGACTGGTGATTGTAAAGGTTACAATACTGTTTTGAATTCATCTTCAGTTTGTTGTCACGGGCCGATGCGATGTTGACGTTGACGTCGGTGTCGGTAGATTGTGGATATGTATGAAGATGGAACTATACGGACACATGTGTATTTTCTTTGCAATTTGATGACGACTGATTTCATTTCATTCATTTCATGACTGACGATTGTAAGTAAGAGGGAAGCCTTTTTGGTGTTAAAGTGTTGGCGTGAATAGTCAATATTTCACAACCCCCTTTTGTTCAAGTTTTCCTTGTAATAATTATTAAGCTTGTCTTTGGCACTATATGCATTGGCATTATGCTCTGGCTCTGAATTTTGTGTACAATTGCTCGTAAGAGGGATGAAAACAGAATCCATTCATATGGCATATGGTGACGGTGACGGTGACGGTACTAATTATTATTGTGACCACTTAAGTACTTTCAATAAACATTTTCAAACCCGCGCCTTAGAACAATAACAACAATAAAACTCTGAAGCGTTAAACAATATCCTGTAGACTGTAGGCTCTGGCACATGTCTTTTCTTGCCTGCCTGGCTCTAAATTCGCATTTTAGGTTTTAGTTTGTGTCATGTGTTGTGAGATAGGGTCTGTGAAGAATCAAAATGTCTCATTTCCAATTTAGCTAAGCTTGAATTAAGCTAGAATTAAAATGAGCTATGTCACACTAAACACACACACTAAATAAGTTACAATGTAATGCGTAAAATAGTAATGTTACGTGTATTCAAAAAGTGGGAAATGTTTTATTTCCTTTTTTTGTGGAAAGTATAAAAATGTTCTATTTAAGTATTTCTGAAAAGTATAAAATGTTCTATTTACATGTTTCTGAAAAGTATAAAAGGTTCTATTTACATGTTTTAAAAATGTGCAAAATGTTCTATTTACATATTTTTGAAAAGTGTAAAATGTTCTATTTACTTGTTTTGGAAATGTGCAAAATGCTCTATCTACATGCTTTCAAGATCATGATATTTCAATATTTCTGTCGATAGTGCAGTTGGTTCCTGAGGTGCCTAAAAATAGATATGGGTCATTTTGATTCTTCTTAGACGATATGCCAATAGTTAAAGATAAAGAATAAAGGATAATGCAATTCTACAGTGTCTATATCTATATTCACGTCGGTTGGGCATACGCACAGTATTTAAAAACAGTTACGTTACGTTAAAGTTGTACATTCTTGTGAGCCAGTGAGATGAAATTAAATTACTGATAATAATATTCGCTTCGTTGATTTTTCGTTTTGCTCAGAATAGTAACTCGAGATCGAGCTTCGACTTCGACTACTTATGGCTTTATGGCTTTAGTCTTTTGGTCTTTGATGAATGCAAAGTTGCACTGTATATAGTGTGCAATGTTTAATTGCATTAGCGCATTAATGCATCACATTGAACTAATTGCATGTGTCATCAGGCATGAGTACAGACACACCAAAACCACACACACATAGCCCCAGTCAATGGGAATTTAGGGGGAGGGAATAATATTGTGTGTGTCTGTGTGTTTGTGTGATAAAATTAATGACAGTATTCAGATTTCAGTGTAATCATTCAGGCAAAGAAAATTAAATTTTAAAAGGTGTGATGAGCGCCATGCCAGGCCACAGTCAGTCAGTAAGCATCTCAAGTCTCAAGATTTCAAATTCAAATTCAAATAACTCTCTCAAGTGTTAGACATCCACAATCCACATCTCTGTGTGATTAATAAATATTGACAAACTGAATGTGAATGAATGGTAATGCTAATAATAATAATAATAATAATAATAATGATGAAACTAATTCATGATGATTTAGAGGGACTACTTACAGAGATTTGGCCTTATAATAATTCTCCTGTATGTTTGTTTTCTCCCTCGCCCTCGTAGTCTCTAATCGCTTAGTATATGTGAGCATTTATAATCGTAATTTATAATCCATGATTTAATTAGAAGGCATATATAGCATATGTAAATGTGTGGAAAATCCCAGCGTATAGCATCACCATTTTTGTAATTATATGCCTACCTACCTACCTTACAAAATCATACAAAATTTAAATACAATATACAATCCACATCATCTTCACCGCGGTATTATTAAGACTCTATGACTATGTCTGCAGTAGTGTGTGTTAGGCTATAGGGATATAGTATAGGAGTGAGAAATCTTTCCAATTCCAACCTAAATTTTGAAAATAATCTTTTGACCGTAATGATATTTTTCCTTGCCTCTTCTTCTTCGTCTAGCTCTGTAAACGTAGCACCTTTATAATTCCTATGTACAATGCCATAATTTATTACATGGATAATACATACTAATCGTGAGGGATTTTAAGTTTAAGAGAATTCAAAGGCAATATATATGATTCAGTTGAACTGAATTTTTGGGTATGGCTAACCATAAGCATGCAAGAACGAGAACGACTCTACATTATTATGACCTCAGTTATTTTTGATTTATATTTGGAATGACGCAGAGTGCAGAGGTAGAGGACGACGACGACGACGACAGAGAACTTTCTTGTCTTGCTGTCTTCTGTCATAGACAGATAATGAAGAGCTTATATCTATCTGTACGATATTTAGTAATTGATTTTATATATATTATGGGCTTGTTAGTATTACTTACAAATAGCTTTATTATTTATAGTGCATTGTTTGAAGCACGGATACTGATACATACGTAGTGGGCACCTTTCTAAATTTATTAGGATGTTACATGCTGTGTAATAGCATAGTATCGAATGGTTTTAATTATAGTCATTATTCTGAAACCCAGTGATTCACTGTATTGTCAATACCAATATCAAAATCAATAAATGTTTTGGGAAATCTGTTTTCTCAAAAGTAATACTCATATTATAAAAATAAAAATACCCTCCATTCGGCATTCTCACGTGAGGCTTGAGTACGCTTTTAATTCTTTTTTGTCTTACATTGTCAAAATCTGTAATAGAAACGCTATGAAATTGAGCAACATTTATAAAAGTGTCCATATTTTGTAAGCTTTTGGTATAGCCACATACCTACTAGTAGGTGTACTTATGGTACCGGTATCTACCAGGTATATCTATGTAATTCAAATTCAACTTAGGTACTTGTAGTACAATTAACTGCAAGAATGAAAGTTTTAATAATTTTAAACTCTATTATTTAATTCATGTAGAACATTTAACATTATAATAGTTATGGCATGTATTTATTAAACGTATGTAATTATCCCATTTCCCCCCCCCCCCCATCTTACTCCATACAATTTTAAATTGTACCTATTTGTTATTCCAAGATTCGAACTCTATAACGTTCATGAATTATTATATTTCATCGTGATCGTACTGTGAATCAAGTCGATGCGGAGCATTGACTTGGCTATATAGACTTTTGCTCTGTCAATTCGAGCATGCTAATAGTGTTACGTATCTGTAAAAGTATGCTCATTTTTGGCTCAGTCCATTTCGTTGACTCTGGCACTGGCACTGGCAGCATTCACTCACTCGTTCTCGTTATAGGGATCTATCTATAAAAGCTGTAGTGGATTTCGATTTGAATTTTAAAAGTAACAGTATAATAATACTGGTAATGGTAATGGTAATCGTAATAGTAATAGTAATAGTGGAAGGCAAAGTGGAAGTAAAACCAACGGCTGAAGTCAGTCAGTTCATTGTACGTTGTACAACATATGGGTGGAAGTAATAAGACAAAACAGTACAGACATCATCGTCATCGTATAGCGGATGGATTGTTGGATGAAAAATGATTAGAGAAATTTAATTCGATTCTTCCGCTTTCTTCCTGAAGAATACAAAAAAGTTGAAAAGTATTTAATAGAATATAATATAGGGATATAGTAGATCTGAATTTCCTATCCGTTTTAATTGAGTTGACATATAAGTCAGTCTCTCCTATGCACATAAACTTAACAAAATTGCACGTATAATTATTATGTGGGCTGGTTGCTGGTTGACTTTGTACATGTGGTCCATGTCCGTATCAATATTACTGACGAGTGAGGGAGTACAGCCGCATACAAAGACACACAAGCATTATCGATCTTCATCAAATAATTTAATTACACGATATTGGACACTGTACAAAAGTACACACATTATCCATACGGTGTATGGTGTGTTCTGCTTTTTTGCATAATTTTGTAGTCAAAATTATCAAACACTACATATATAATAATGTCCAATTTAAAAAAATTGTAAGCAGTGCATTCTTCCAAGCTATATTAAGGGTCTTAATTTTATTCAGGTGTTCAGGTACTGGTCACTATATATCAGTAGTAGGTAGGCACTCTAAATTCTTATCAGTGTGAGTCTGATTTTGACGCAGAATGTTTACACGCCAGATTTGCATGTAATGAAATTAATTATTTTGCCATAATTCCCACGGCCGTGTGATCTATGTAAAATGCAAGATACCTACCTACCTACCTACATAGCATATTTTATGCAAATAATATAATGCTTATGTGTTTAAATATATTATAATGATTTTGAGTAGGTACTTATTAACAATGATGCGTAAAAAAAGGTATTACGGATGTTACCTACTTTTTATATAGGTATAATAATAATCCCTCTTTTAAAACGCATGTACAGCGGCTGTAAAGTATACTTTGTTTTTTTACATGGGCAGTGAAATTAGTACATATATTATAGTGATGGAGAATAAGCTTTTGTTTTACTACGTATAGCGTTTAGAATTTCATTTCTCTTGCGTGTCTTGTCTTCGTGTCTTTACAGTTAAAAACAGGCCAAAGTTAAAAATTCCCTTTTTAAAACTTCCACTTCTTTACTATGTACCTATATACCTGTAGCTGAATATAGTATTATTAAATATATCTATGTACCTAATCTAATGTAAAGTTGATGTATTTTCCAACAATCAAAACGATAAGAAATCTCATTCTTTCGTACACTTGCATTTAAATTTGCATATGTGCATGGTCAGAAGGAGGTTTTTTTCTGCTTTATTTTACTTCAAAATTGCAACTTGAAATGAGTAAGCAGTAGTAAAGCAGCCAGTAGTAAAAATATAAAATCAAACCAAAAAGCTTAGAAACTTGTATATTGTAGGAAAAATGAATGAAATACAAAGTAGTACGTACTATGTGGTATGTGGTACTGCTACGGTAAAGTGTGTGAATTCGTTCTTACCAGCACCGGCTATGCTACCGTAGCTGATTTCTTGTTTAATCCCAATCACACAATTTATTAAAAAATAATTTAATACTCGCACAGTTTATTGCGTGAGTACATATTTATATACCCATTTATATTTAAAATGCATTGTAGCTCCGTGCATAAAGCTAATCAAATTGTCTCAAGTACAATTAATTGGGGAGGTATAAGGTATATAGCTACCTATACCTATACCTATAAGTACTTCCTTACGTTAGTTCTAGTAGGCACTTAGCGTTTTCGAATGCGAATTTGACTGAATAACATAGCGGATGAAGGAGAAGGATGTTGAATGATGTTGAGGTTTTTGGATTTAACCAGATATATGGAAATGAAATTCCACTTTTTTATTTTGAAGGCTTAAATAATTGCAAGTGTCAGTGATGGGTTTGGCTCTCGTTCATTTAATTGAAAATTGTATTAGATTCACTACTTTGTGCAGGTCTGTCTCTGTCTGTATAGTTCGTCGTAATATAATGAGAAATTTACATTTCATGTGAAATTTTGAATTTTTGATTAGTGACGACGATCCTACCTACATACTGCGAATGCATGCATGCATTGTAGTTGATTTTAGGCCTAGTTTTGGTGAGCGTATTTCTTTGTGACTTTTTAAGCTTATGGCAAAAATGGTGGGTTCTAGGCTATGGTTCTGGTTTCTATAGTGTATATACCTACCCAAGTATTTTACATTATTTTGAATTTAGAATTTCCATAGTTTTATTATGTCTCCTATAACTTGCATATTTAGAGTATGTTTAACGTGTCAGTTATTTCATGTAAACATTATTGAATTCAAGTTTTTTGGTTCCCCTACTACCAATCAAAATCCAACATCCAACCGGCCACCGCACCACTCTTGTCCATCATAATTCATAATCATAAATTATTGTTAGAGTTTAAAATGTTTATGGTATTAAACTTGGCATTGGTTGTTTTTTGACTTGTTGAATAGTTGCTATAAAAGTTGTTTTGTTGGGTTTAATTGAGAAGTGTATTGTACTTTGTACAGACTATATACAGACGGACACGGACACGCACTGCGAGTTGTAGTGTGATATTTCTATATAGAATTTTATATTGCTGTGATTTTATGATATAGAAGACTGTCAGTATTATGAGTATAGATCGAGTCAGTGCCGTACATAGTGTGAAACTGTGATCGAATTGTGATGAAATTAGAGATTATTATTGTTTTTAAAATCGTACAAAGGAAAAACCCTACATATATCAGCAGGAGTATACAGAAGCTAAAACAGAGCTCTTTATTTGGTTTGGTTGTTTCATGTTGATCCACTTACCTGTAGACTGTAGACTGTAGGGCCTTTGTCTTTCATTTCTTGCCCTTATATTTTTGAAAGGAAAAGTAATAATAATTATTACCTGTACAAATATATACTTTGAAAACTATTATTTTTGCCCTTAAAATTCCGTTTTTGGTTAATAATTTATTGGCTATATTTTCTGTATGTAATTTACACTTCCACTATTGAAGTCTATGTATTAATAAAATTAATTTTCCTATTAGTTTGACAATTTTTTTCTCTTTTGCCTGTCTGTCTGTCTGACTGAGGTACATATTAATCTTGACGCTTTCTAAGCAGTTTTGTACTTGTGTGCGTTGTATAGACCGATCAAATTTGTTTTTCCTTGTATGTGATGATACGACTTTCTGTCTGCTGTAAATTCGGTCGATGACAACATGGGACAGGTATCTGGTTGAGAGAGATTTACCATCATTGGTATGCATAACGCTGTGGGCGCATATGTGCACCTATCAGGTACGTATGCTACATGAGGTATACATGAGGTACATGAGTAAAACCATTTTTACTTCATTCCTAAATTCTTCATATAGCTAAGCTAGGTAGGTTGTAGGTTACATCCCACGTGGACTTTAGAACTTGGAACATATTCGATTGTAGAACCAAACTGTCTCATATCCAAATTAAGCTAGAATTAAAATGAGCTATGTCAAAAACCTTTAAATGAGATTGAAGATGAAAATGTTAATTAAAAAGTTTTCAAAAGTGCAAAATGTTGTGTTTACAAGTTTTTGAAAATTGTAAAATATTCCATTTACTGTTTTTGAAAAAAGTAAAATATTCCAGTTACATATTTTTGAAAAGTGTAAAATATTAATTTACATGTTTTTGAAAAGTGTAAAATATTCAATTTACATGTTTTTGAAAAGTGTAAAATATTCAATTTACATATTTTTGAAAAGTGTAAAATATTCAATTTACATGTTTTTGAAAAGTCTAAAATATTCCATGTCTTTGAAAACTGCAAAATCCCACGTTTACATGCTTTCAGGGTCATGAAATTTTTTCTTTGTAAATTAGTGCATTTTGTTTGTAGTTAAAAATGGATATGGGTCATTTTGATCCTTCATCTGATATGTAATTTCTTGAAGATTTCCCATCTTTTACCACCACTCAATTCACACACACAGATAGTCTGACGGCCTATGAGATTGATTTTTGTCCTGCTTCGCATCTTGGCATTGGCAGTGACTGTTTTGAAGAATTTTAGAAATTATATAGTCTCCAAGTTGGGCTGCATCCGTGACTCACTATAGCATCCATTTACCAATATATTCCAATATATACCAATATGAGTAATACCACAGTCACAGTGCCGTTAGGCTCATGTTGGTGATGGCGATGCTCGTTGATGGTTGCGTTTTGGATTTCAAAAAAAAATACTTTTGTCTGTCTTTTGGTTTGGTACACTACATAAGAGATACACACACCGAATAGAAGGAATACAAGTAAAAAGTGTGTGAGGATGTAGCTTAACGGTAATTATTCTAATTGTGGCTTTCTTGTGTGTATAGCCTATATGTACCTATAGTAGTATTCCCATTCAGTATTTTATTTATTCTATTTATTAGCCAGAAAAAATCAAAGAGAGACGCACAGTAAAATCCAATCACGTTCCAAATTCAAAAAATGCGTCAGTCAAAATAGTGATTGTACCTATTAATGCTTGATTCGTATTGCATGATTAATAGGCATGATTATTCGTATTTGAAAATTTGAATTTCATTCTTTGTAAAAGTATAAGATTTAAAAAAAAATATTATTAACTAAATACATGTGTGCCATATACCACAAGACCACTACATTTCAAACCATATTACGAGCCTCGTGTCAAATTTCTTGTTTACATTAGTGCTTGCTATATAAAAATCATCATTTAATTTATTCAAAATTGATTTACTTATAGAACCCTTATAGCTATATATACTATGTCACTATATGTGTAGATAAGTAGTACGTAGGCAGAAAAGAATGAAAATGTGTATGCAGTTGCAATCTCATCACTTTTGACTTGACATTTTTTTCAATTAAATTGATTCTGACTACAATTATTATTATTGCAACTCCAAACTACAATTCTATGCCAAGTTACTCGTTGTGCTGTACTCAGGCACACACAACAAAAAAATTGTAAATTTATGATCAAGAAGAAAAAGCCGAAGCCGATGAGTGCCCTTGTACGCGTAGTAAAATCTAATTTATATGCAGATCCCATGTTGTATCGGTATCGATATCTTCCACAGCTTCTACTACACAGTGGCTGGCCTGGCTCTGGCTCTTTTCTCTCTGGCTTGCAATATTTTTTTCTTTTTTTTATCTCTCAAAAAAAAATAATGCAATGAATAAAATGTAATAAAAATAAAATTATATGATATAGAATAATGGTGCTCTGATGTTTTCAAATTAATTAAGTGGATTCCATATTCCAGATTTTATATCATTGTCTCTTTTTTTTGGTTTACTGATATTTGATATTGAATATTAGATATTTCTACATTTTTTTTCTACTATTGTGAAAACTCACATCGCATTGATCAGCATAGGCTTTGCATTGTCTGTGAATGTGAGTTTATGGGATTTTATTAGAATTGAAATTTTGAAATAATGACATTGTAATTATTTTTTTTACACGTGTATGTATACAGTGATCAAAAACTCAAATCTTTAAAGCATACTATAAACTTAACACATAAATAAAATCTCTGTGTACAGTATATGACAGACATAGAGATCGGATGATTGGGTGGATGTCAAGTATTAGTAATTGATTCAAGTTAACTTTATTGTTTGATTGCCAATGTAATATGCAAGTTGCAATTGGGGGCCTATTATAGATATACACTTGTTATGCCTATATAGTAACGGTATATCAAATAATTTGGAATTTATATTACTGATACTTTCCTCTTGAATTCGTCATTCGTGTTCGTCTTCTTATTCTTCTTGCAAATTATACTAAGCAGGGGGTATCTGTATATATAGTTGATAGTATATAGCACACAATCTGGGATATTAGATATTCTCTACAGTTTTTTACGATATTCCACGTGATAGTACATAGGACGTATATCTACTCTGGCACTGGTCTGATCTGGTCTGGTCTGGTTCTCATCTTGTGATATGGCTGATGGCCATCATAAACTCTCGTGAAATCAGAAATCAAGTTCAGAGAATTATTAACATTCATTTAAAAATTGGATATATTACAAAGGATAGTTTACTTGTTTTTCTATATTTCTTTTTTTTTCACTTTACTTATGGTCATGGTGTATGGCTATATAGTAATGGGCTGGGCTTCGGCTTTGGCATATACATAGTAATAATAAAAATAATATTTGCTGACTTTGCCTTTTGAATTTGGATGTAGCATCGTGTGTGAAGTATGAAGAGGAAGTTCAAAGTTGTTTTCATATTTGGATTTTTTCAAAGTACTTATCGTTAGAGTGCATATCGTACACTCATAAAAATAATCGATTTCGCAATGAAACTTGAAACATATTTGGGCAACACTAACTGAGAAGGATTTTTAATTTTGTCAAACAGTTGTTAATTGACTGGTCTGCTAGATTGGCAAACGCAAACATTCAACAGTAGCAACAGTAGAATAGATTATCGTTAGTACTAATAATTACTTACAATGTACCAACGTGCGTACCTACGTAGGTATAGCCATAGCCACTTAAATACTCATGATTTCCCTTCTTTTCAATTTTCAGTGTTATCACGTAGTCACATTATTCAGTAGCAGCATTACACAGTGCACTAGCTCTCCCTTTAAAAAGGGCTACTCGTTTATACAGTTACAGAATACAGAACAAAAGGAAAATAAGGCAAATGTTAAAAGGTGCCAACAATAATTAAACTATCAGGTTCAAAAGTAATCAGATTAAAAAAATCCAATCAAAAGAAAATGAACAGCGAACAGATGTTTGCTAAGTTTGCTCTGGTTTTTCATGTAATTTTTTTTATTTCCCTTGCAGTAGTACTAAAAACTTCTGCTAAAAATCCACCTACTAAAATTATTTTGTTTACCTATACTTAACAGGTATATAGTTACACAACTATATTTTTTCCATCATTTTAAACTCTGGCTGCTTAAATATAAAAGTAATTAATGTCGCAAAAATGATGTAAATATTAACATTAAAAATTAGATTATGAAGTTTCAGTGTAGTTAATAGTTTTGCGTTGGTTTTAAAATAGTTATTGTAACTATTTACCATGTAAACGAAAGGATGGGTCCAAGTGACCTTGCGCCGTCTGACCACGTGCATATTGTTTTTGAGGCTTAAAATTTAAATTACTTTGTACAGAATATTATGTAGAATAAAAATATATGGAAGCTCCTTGAGCTTGAGGCGGATCCAAGACAAGCAGTATAGCAACCATAGCACTATATACATCCAAAATCTAAATCTGAAATAAGGGTGTGCATAAAATTACATTCAAGCTTCTATCTAATTATGCTTACAAAGGTAGGCACTTGTACAAGCAACACTAAAAAGTACAAGTTCTTTTATGTAGGCGACTAATAAATAGTAAGATCGTCATCGTCATAGCTTAAATGTAAGCGTGTTGTGATAGTGTCACCTCATTTAAAACACTTAAAAAAAGTATAATTATCTGTGGAGGAGCCTGACATGAGGCAGCCTTTTTAATAAAATTAAAATAATTACCCATGCATTTTATGCATATAATTAATGTTTGCATTCTGCCTCTGCCTCTGCTTATACTCAAAAATAAAAGAAGCCTGACTGACTTCTTGAGATGAATTGAGAGAAGCTTTTAAATATTTATTCACAAGTGTAAAAAATTCTCTGTCCTGTTGCACTCTGCCTGCTGTGTTTGTTTTATTGTTATATGAGTAATTGTAACCTCAACCCTGCCTTCAGTTCTATGTGCAGTACATAATAGTAATAATAGTCATTTGCAATATTGCATTTTTAAATTTGCATGTTCATTTCGCAATTGGAGCAATGATAATAACAATAACAAGAAGGTGTTCGTGTGCACCACAGTCGACAGTCACATCTACATTTTTTTCCTGTAATAATTGTTTAAAAGTAATTCAATTTTAAAATATACGCGTTGGTTCGTTGGTTGGTTGACACCTCGATCTTCTCTTTATTCAATTTTGTTTACTTGGTGCATTTCAACTTATTTGAGAGCCCTTTAAAATCCATGCTTTCTCCTTTTCTTTCTGTTCTGTAATGATTATCATATGTGATGCTTCTGAATCACATGCAAAACTAAAAAAAAATCGAAATAATTATCATCAGTTTATTAATTATTATTCTGGAGGGGAGGCGCAGTCAACAACCATTAAGTACCATTATATGGTTACACGTATTATTATGATGCACGAAGCAAGTGCATTTCTCTTATTACGTCCTACGAGTGCGAAAATCCCCACTGCAACTCACCTTGACTATCACACTGAATCAAATCTCCTTTCAGTTATTACAATATATAGGGAATCTCTACTCGTTTATGTACATACAAGCACAAAGAATGAAAGATGATTTTAAATTTTAACTCAAAAAACTTTTCGAGGCTTTGTTAATTTTCTAAATTCTATTTTTTTTTTGTACAGAATTAAGACGATTTACGCTTCAAGATTTTTGAGAATAGGAATTCTACACATGGCAAATTTTAATTCAAATATATATGGTAGTGATATATGCATTACGTGTACCGACCAACTGTATAGCATAGGCTCAAGTGCTTTCAGACTTACAATTAGATAATTTAGATAGTAGACGATTTCCCCATAATATCTTTAAGTAAAAAAAATAAAAATTATATACCTCGAATTACTCGAATTACTTAGATAGTTGTACATAGTGTTAAATAGGGAATACTTAAAAACTTAGCAAATTAACATGAAAGTTGATGATCGGGGATTAATGGTAGCGTTAACATCTTTATACTTTTTTATCACTTGTTTTTCAAGTATTAACATTAATTTAGTGTGTACTTTTGAAAAAAGATTGCCGTTATTTTATCTGTACATATGAGGTTTTTGTATTTTTGTAATTTTTTTGATAGGGATGTTAACGTTAAGGGGGGAAGAGATATAGAGATGAGTTGGTGAAATCCTAATCATAATAATAATTTAATTAGATTGAACTGCGACTGTCTCAAAAGTGACTTGTTGTTCTTGTGGTTGGGAATTTATGGAGAAATCAAGAGTGATTTAAGAAAGTACCAATTAGATACATATAGAATTATAGAAGGTACTAAAATAAAATAGAGGGAAAAAAACCCGTAATCGCTTACTTAAGCTGTCTCACAATCTAGTTACTCGATTTGCTCGCATATTTTTTGCATGCCAAGTTATATGTAAGTATATATAGGTACTATAAGTAGGTACATTAATTTTTATATTTATTACCATATAGCCATATCACGATCCCCATTCCCCATATACTCATCCATAGAAGATCTGATTTGCATGTATGAAAACATAGAACATTATAACTAACAAAATTTTAAAACTCTAAAAAAAAGTAAAAAGTGAAGATTACCAAGTGAGAGAAATCATCTGTCATCTCTTTCTCTCCATTTAACGAGCAATATAAGCTGCACTGTTATAGAGTATCTACTTAGTTTTTGTTTTTTGTTAGTCGCCATTTCCATTTTCATTTAGCATATTAGTATGTGCATGTTACAAGTCCTTTAAAAAAATTGGGAAATTTTTAAACAGCCACTTAATTATTTATTCACGGCTTTCAATTAAGCTAAAACTATGTAGATAAAATATAGACTGTTTAGGCAGTGTACATATTATAGTGCTGCGTTTTACATTTTACACTCTTGTTTTTTTTTCCGTGTGTGGTCTCGACTCAAAATGAAGGAATAAAGAAAAGTAGGGTAGTTGTGAGTCCCATAAGGGATCGTCCATAAGTAATGTCATCCAAATGTTCCCATTTCTATCAGTAGGACCCCTGTCGCATCAGCGCTGAACCATTGCGTAAATGGCTATCTTTAACATGGGAAGTCGTCAATATCCCCGTGACATCATTTAGGGACAATCCCTAAGAAATACAATAGACAGAAAACATTTTGTAAATGGTGCTAAAACTTGTCGCTTTTCTTCTTTTTAAACTTATTCGTGCCTTCATCGCTTAAGAATGTAAAGAGTAAAGATGGATACTTAAGTAAAAGATAAAGCATTAAATTACATTTTACATTAAGTCAACTAGGTATATTTTTTTAATAAAATTTATGCACGTTTTTTATTTTGTGTGGTTCCAGCTTCTTCGTTTTGGTTTTCATTTTCGTCTAAGTAACTGAAAGACATTTTGTCTTATTACAGTATTTAAGAGAGCTGCATATTTTTAATTCGATTTACATTTTTTTCCCTCTAATATTTTTAACAGCTGATGCTCGCATAGTATCACCTCCACCTCACACCATAATTTAAAGGCGCCACAAATTCACTCTGGAATTTACTCTTTAAGTATAACTCTCAAGTATCTCAAGTTTTTTTATTTTCCAAGTCGAATTTGATTATTTGACGCTTCTAACTTGTGTGTTATTTAGACCTTAGCGAAAGCGATGCATTAATTATATGACTATTAGTGAACATTAGTATACACTGTCAGTATATATAGTGTACTGATAATGTGTGCTTACTTTTTGCAAAAAGGTGGAAGTAAAAATGAAAAGTTGGGCATGGGCTGGTTCTGTTCTGGTACTGGTTCTGATTTTTTCTAGAATCTGTTGATGCTTCCTTGGTTTGCCATTTAGTTTAGTAGTTGGTGTTGGTATCAATCTCCATAGTTAGTCACATCTTTTTACCACACACTTCAAGTTCCCCAATTATCATTCTGATTTTATTCAAATTGCTCCGGGCCTCAATGAATTATTTATTTATTTTATATAAATTAAATTATTATGTATTTATGCCTTTTTCCACCTGGTCTACCAATAGAAACAGTGTATTTATTAAGAATTGTGTCTGCAAGCAAGATCGAGATCGATATCCAAGTGTTACCATATTATAGTATAGTAGAGTATAGGATCAAAGTCGTCCGAGTGAAGTGTGAGTGGAGCTTCATTAATTTGTAAACAAAAACCAAAAACAACTTATAATTTTTTTTTTATTAATTGCCTCTCTACCTGTACGTATGTACCTATGAGCATTTGAAATTCGAATTGGAATTATTCGAGCTTTGTTTTGGCGAGAGGGAATTTATAATTCCAAAATTCCATGGGTAATTTACATACGCGCCATTTTTTTTAAGGGATTGGAATTTGTATTTTCCATCATAAGATATATCTGTATAGTATTTACTGCACTGCTTTGAGATGTAGAATTTTATTTGCAAATCAAATCAAAACTACACTGTGTGTATAATGCAACCCTGTAGCTGTCTGTATCTTTCCTTTTATCTCCTGTACTGGGAGTAATACAGTGAAGGCATAGCATTCAGAATTTTAAAGATTATTTAAGTAGTTTTCTTTTGCTCTGCTGCATTTTCCATTGACCATGGGCTGTCTTTATGACTTTACACAGATAGATAGATGCATATTATTTTCAAGTGTGCTATATAGCTTAGCTGGTGCTGGTGCAATAATAATTATACAGGCTTACATATATTATGTATAATACACCTGAGGTAATTACTATATTACTCGCAATAGATTACAGATATACAAATTTCATAGTGGACATTTTTAGTTCGACGAGCGTTCTCGAGTTGGATTCGATTCGATTCGACATTCGAGATATGAGATTGTAATATTGTCTTAATAGTTCAAGATGCAAACAAAAAATAGCATAGGAGGGACCACACCCTTTTTCTCTGTAATAAGGGCCACATTTGCACTGTACATAATAATTAAGTATACATTAGAAGATTATAAAACGAATAAAATTATATGCATCTCTATGAATATCACTTGGCTGTAATCGTAATCATACATAGCACCTCTGTCTAGGTGTTTTGATTGCTAATGTTATAACTTGTAAGCTTTAACTTTATTCATGATCAGTACTCACAGGGCCAGAGCCTGATAATGCGGCGAGCGCAGGCTGCCCCCGCTGCTTGAATTTTCTCAAAACATGTAAATGGAACATTTTGCAATTTTCAAAAATATGTATAAAAGAATATTTTGCCTTTCCAAAAAGTTGTAAATTAAAGTTTTTGTACATTTCAAAAACATGGAAATAAAACATTTTGCAATTTTCTCAAAACATGTAAATAGAACATTGAGCACTTTTCTGAATCAAGTAAAGCGAACATTTTGCACTTTTCTAAAACATGTAAATACAACATTTTGCTTTGCCAAAGAAAACCATCAACAAAATCTAAATGGTGGTTTTTGCATAGAAACAAATTGCTGCCTAAAAGCAGTTCCTTCGTCCGGCCCTGAGAACTCAGAACCAGCCCAGCGTCAGTACTCGTGAACTTACAAATTATTGTTCAAAACCATCTTAAAACGTCACTTGAAAATCCGTAGGAAGGTACCTGTACCGACACCGATACCGATATCAACATTCCACATCTCCAAACACCTCATCATAATTATATAAGCTGCAGATTAAAAAAAACAAAGTAAAATAAAAATACTTACATATATTTCAAGCCAGGGCAGGACTCTGGTTCTGATTTTGATATTCTGATTCTAGTTTGGATTTACTTTAAGGATTGGTATTGCTACTGACCATAACATTGTGAAGAAGTCTGCCGATTATAATTCGGATTACCATATACACGCCATATGGCATATGGTATGATGCCAAAAAATCCTCACGCGAGCAGCACGCAATCCACATCATCCACATTTTTGTAAAGGCCAATTTTGGATTAACAGTTTTAATTTCAATTATTATTACTTTTCATCTACAAGGGTTTCAATCCTGTTTATGATGTATGTGCGTGGTTGGACTGGAGCGGAGGAGCTGGTGCTGGTTCTGGTTCTTTTGCTTTTTGGCAATGTTGTTATAAGTGGTGAAAGATAACTGAAAAATGTAATTTTTACGACTTTTTGATAGTATGCTATAGAAATTGCAGTAATTTTTTTTCAACATTGGAAGCAATGTAAAGCTGACAGGGATTTTAGTGTAGGAGGGATCGTTCGTTTAAATACACTTCCCGGTTCCCAGTTTTGAATGTAGATCAAATAGTATGCATATGTCTAATAATAATCTATCATCAGCTTTGGTTTTGGCTTTGGCAAATGTCGATCTCTAAATTGGAGATGTGTATATTTATTACACCCTGTAGATTCAAGTATTTTTACATATATAAAAAAATATGATATGCAGTTTTAAAAAATTTCACGTAACTTGAAATCCAAGTGGAAGCCGTGGCCGTCCCAGTCAAAGTCGTACCTCTCGCGTACGTGGTCAGAAATCAGAAAGACGACTACTACAACTACGTAAGAATCATTTAATGTATTTAAACCAGCGCAGCGCTTGTGTACATAAGAGTAAATGAAGGAGGCGGTAGATTAGTAATTTAGTATGTCAGTTCAAAAAATTCTATATAAGAGAATTTTACATTCTCATTCTCTGAGCGTCGTCTCGTCTTACAATACGACCACGATTAGTGTGGCAGTTGGCGGCGGAGTGCATGCAAAGCAAAAATAATTTCTTTTGCCTTTCAAGATTTTGCCACTGATTGAGATTACGTGGCAATTTTTTAAAGACTACGTTTTCTAACTGTATTTCTCACTCTGGTTGGGAGCCAATCTAAAACTGAAGATTGAATTCTCTTGTACATGTAGCAGACACAGTTATAAGGCGATGCTTGCCAAAAATATGCCGATATTATAGTAAATTATCTGTCTATTATAAATGCATTAGGGGACAAGTACATAAGCTAAATTCGAATATGTAAAATGCAAAATAAAGCTCCACAAAATGCAAGTGACCGTACTACGTAGTAAACTTTTTATTTTATTTTTTTTTCAAACTTTGATTCAAACTTCAAAGGGATTTCAAAATCTTAAATACCTACACGTTTCTATATAGTGAAATCCGTATACAAATATTTTTTTGCGGGATTTTTTGCAATTAGAAAGAAGGCTAGTTTTTTTGTTTGTTAGCATTGGCTTGCTACTGACATTTGGCATGTACTTAAAATTATTTATAACGAGAATGAAAATCAAGTTCAATAATTCCTCCGCTACGTAGGGCCGCATACAAAATTCAGTGTCAGCTCACCAATATGATGCAGTGATCGTACATAATAAGCAGTATAATAATTGCTGTGCTAATTTTCTTCGATTTTTAAAAAAATATTTAATCTGAATCTGGGTTTACAATGTGATTAATCGAGTACACGCAGTCATGATTTTTGATTTTGTTGATAATAGAGGTGGAAGCATGAGATACATATATATGGTCATGACTATTCGGTCGGATGGCACGGTTTTGGGAACAATTAAATATTTTCATGTCCCACCTTTACTACGGACATTAACCACGGCTATAGATTTTATTGTATTGGATCAAGCAGATGTTTTTGGAGGAGTGTAGGATCTTATCTTTAAGAAAATATTTCAACCTGTGTACATGTGACGGTTCTGTCACATTCAGTTGTGAATACTGATACGAATGCTTCCATAATGTTTTAATAATAATAATAGTAGTAGTAGTAGTAGTAGTAGTAGTAGTAGAATTCTGAACGCTATGGTACTATACCTGGTCCTTTTCGTCAAACGCTCAGTTTCAATTCTGGTTTGTAGCCGTCTGATCCTACGTAACAAAGAAAACAAATCTAGGTAAGAGACTTGCCCGAGGCAGAGGCCATATGGCACCGGCACCAGAATGCCAGAATCTGTAGGATCTACTTATATATCGTTATAGGCATAGGGGAATTTACTGATACACAATGGGTAACATTTAAGACTCCGAAAATAAATATATAGGTCGTCTGGATTGGGCCTGCAACCATAATGATCTCAAACCTGAGCCCTGATCCGTATCGTTAGCCTTATCCTCATCCTCATCCTCATCCGTAGTCTTATCCATAATTCTTTTCCATAAGGATTTTGAAATTTGTAAATCTGTAAACCTGTGATCGTGATACTTTTGAACTGCAGTTTAAAGGTAGAATGAATAGTGGACCTTTTCCTTTTATTTTCTCTCATGTTAATGTCACTAGGGCACCACACACGTACCTACCTACCTATGTATTTGACGTGTGTGTATGTGTGTTTATGACACACCTGAAATAGGAGACGTGTCTTCACAAGTCCACACACTAATGGCACCATGGAGGTTTATCCCAGGAAGTACTGTATACTGTATTTAAGTACCTGCCTCCCTCACTTATGCTCTGTACTATTACAGAATGTTTGGACAGTGTGCTAAATAGTCTCTCACTGGGTCACCCTCACATTCTCCATTCACCATTCAAAGTGTTAACAAGAAGCACATGCTGGATCCTATACAGATATCACAGATAAATAGGCGTCCATGTGTTTCCGTGGAGGAAGTCCTCACATCAGAATCAGAATCTGTCGCTCTCGTTCTCGTTTTCGTTGTCGTTATTGTTTGCCAGGCTGATCAACTGATACTATACTATATGGGGCTAAGAAAGCTATATAGTTTATATGACTATATCTGTAGTCTGTATAGGAACTAAGGATTAAGGATAAAGTGCTCTCTGTGCTAAGGGTTGCGTACGTTTCCGCAGGGCCGGACAAAGGAATAACTTTTAGGCAGCAATTTGTTTCCATACAAAAACCACCGTTTTGATTTTATTGAAGATTTTATTTGCTAAATCAAAATTTTGTATCTACATGTTTTTGAAAAGTGCAAAATATTCAATTTGAATGTTTTTGAAAAGTGCAGAATGTTTGATTTACATGTTTTGAGAAAAGTAGAAAATATTCAATTTTCATGTTTTTTAAAAGTGCAAAATGTTCGATTTACATGTTTTGAGAAAAGTGTATAATGTTTTATTTGCATATTTTTGAAAAGTGCAAACAAAAATTATTTGCATGTTTTTGAAAAGTGCAAAATGTTCCATTTACATATTTTTGAAAAGTGCAAAATCTTCCATTTACATATTTTTGAAAATTCAGGCAAGCGGGGGCTGCCTGCGCTGGCTGCATTATCCGGCCCTGGTGGCTTCACATTTTAAATCATGGCACGGATGGCATTGTAAATTCTATAGCTTCCATTCTCAATACATCCCACTTGCTGCTGTCCCTTCTTGTCTCTTGCCTCGTTATCAATTTCAATTGATTTTCACACACAATAAAGTAAAAGTAAAGGTTATCGAATGTGACTGTTATATGTAGGATGTGGGACCCATGCTGAGCTGTGCATAGTTGTACCTGACCAAGGGATTTTTGAAAATTTTGTACCTGTACAACTGATTCTATAATGTACCAACAATAGTACATTAAATTATGTTTAGTGTTAAAAAAATTTGTAGGCTTGGTAGCTTCCATATATTATATGAGCGTACGTTGTTTTATGTCGTTTTGTGTGTGTGGGTGTTCGTTGAAGACATTTAAGCTTGTTTACAAGAACGAGCTTTTGACTTGTTGAATCTCTACATTTATTTATGCATCTGTCTGTTAGGAAAAAAGTAAACCTCGTCATCATCTTTATTACAGATGTGTGGTTACTTTAGACGGTGTAGCAGTGGGCCGTATATCTTTTACTCTGACCTGCAGTGGTTGGTGGGTAATCCCAAATGAGTAGGTTGAATTTTTATAGGTATACCGTATACCTTATAGTTTAGACAGTTGACGAGAAGCCCATCTTTTTCATCTCTGAATGATTTTCAATTTCTCATCTTTTCTTCTTTCTTTATTATATCTGATGGAGTTATGGAGGCAACGACATTATTTTCAAGGAAATTGTGCGGTGTCGTCGCCTATGTTCTTGTTCGTAAATCGTAATCATTGTCGTTGTAATTATTGTCGTGTTGAAGGTGGATGGAGCTTTTCTATGTCCCTACAGAAAAAAATGCAGAGCGTAATATGTAACATTATTACCGTGTACGTTTACCATTAGATCTCAATTTATATCTTTAAAAAAAATCTCCATCGCGTAGGTAAAATTTACAGTTTTGGAAGACACTTTTGTACTGATTAGATTGCCAGCTCTGGGTGCTGTATGGGAGAAGATCCTTTTTCCTTTTGACTCAGAATTCTTCTTGTAAAAAAGTAGATTGTATTTGTAGATTTAGCATGTCTACAAGTCTACACCACGGCCATCTTCAAAATGCGATGATGTTTATTGATGTTCATGTTTTTAGGACACGCGACTGACGCGACATGACAGACGTGGACGTCTCTATATTCTATATAAGTTACAATGTTTTCTATATGGCCGCTTGTACCTGACATGACAGGGACATGGGAGATCCTGTAATGAATGTGTCAGATCATAAATGCATAAATAGTACACAAGTTAAATAAGGCAAAAGTTATAAAAATGGGAATGTTATTTTGTTTCTCTCGTCTGCGAAGAACCAAAATAACCCATATCCAATTTAATCTAGAATCAAAATGAGCTATGTCATAAAAACAAAATGATAAACATGCGTAAAATGTTAATCAGGAGTTTTTGAAAAGTGCAAAATGTTGTATTTACATATTTTTTAAAAGTGTAAAATGTTCTGATTCCATGTTTTTGAAATTGTGCAAAATGTTCCATTTCCATGTTTTTGAAAAGTGTAAAATGATCTATTTAAATGCTTTAAGACATGTTTCAATATTTGCGTAGATAGTGGATACTGTTTTTAGCTACCAATGGATATGGGTCATTTTGGTTCTTCACAGACGATATTTATTATGTAAATACTGATAGTATAATATTTTTACTTGAAAATGGAGTGTAAAGAATTATCTTTTATGAATAATTATGTCAAATTTGATTTTTTTCTAAATGCATAATGCCATATAATGTGGGTTGCATGGTCGTCTTTCTGTTGTTGAGTGTGTAACATTTTTTCTTGGTATCTTCTTCGTCTTCGTGTTTTATAACTGGGACAATGACAGTACAGAATACAGATAATTGTGATATAACATATAGGAAACGTAAGCGAATGCCACCAACACGAACAATAATAATTTTTAATTTGACCATTTGTTTTCTTGTCTTTTCAGGAGTACCGCTCCACTGCCACAGTTCATCATGTCCTGGGGATTTTTAATCATTGCAGTCCTCCTGCTCTGTAACAGTCAAGTGCACGGAGGTAAGAAGCCCTTATTAATTTGTAATACAATACTCTGTAGGCTATAGTGCTTTTTACCTGTGAATTTTCGTACAGTTAAGTGCAGTCATAAATTAATATGATTTAATAATATATCAAATCATAACTTATTTCCTTCTCATCACACAATGAGTCTGGCGTGTGATGTGGATCTGGAAGTGAGAAAAAGGTTGTTGTTACGGAGGGAAGTGTTAAATTACACTAATTGCAATTTGTAGGCAGATCATATGGATGAGCTTGTCAACACCTTGACCTGCGATAGCGGCACGGTGTGACTTTTGAACTGATTTATTAAAATCATAGAACCGCAACCGGTGCCCTTTGATTTAATAATTATGAGTATTTTAAAATTCTACTTCCAGCATATGCCATTATCCTATATGTACTATAGGTACTATGATATAATTCAGTTCAGTTTTAATCAGTACCACAGAGCGACCGCCGGGGCCGTCATTCCCTGAACTTTGCGCGCTTCTGTCTACCAACATTTGTAAACGCCACTAGTTACTAGATAGGATATAGGAATAAGACACGCAAAAAAGTAATTATATGTACCTGCCTACCTGTGTAACATTTAGCGTGTTCATTTGACACCGAAGACGAAGACAAAGACGACGGCGAAGACGAAGACGTTATAACTATCTGTATTCTATGAGTAGAGTTCGCTCCACACCTTCTTGGCTAAATGCTTAGTTAGTACCGGTCTCTTTCTGTTTTTTTTTGTCGTCCTAACATAACGTCTTGAGTTCATTTAAATTCTGAATGTTGTAGAGTTTACCTCTAACTTTATTACTGTATGAATAACGACACGGCTGGGACTTGTTTTTACAGATTCTGTGCAATTTGTAGTAATAAAATTAGTCTGGCATAGCCAGTGCCAGTGCCAGGGCCACGCTATCTGTATAGTGCTGGTAGGCATGTACCATTACCATTATAATGTAATTTGTAGGTTACCTGATTGTACTATAGCAAGCCAGGTAGGTACATAGGTAGCAAAGTAATTATATGCATTTATTTATTAGCAACAGTAGGTAGTTAATAGGAGGTCTGGCCTGGTCTGGTATGGTCTGGTCTTCTGGCCTGGCTTGTTACTTATCTATCATCGTTGTCTTTATTAAACTAGTTGACCGGTGCCGGTGCCGGTGCCGGTACCGGTACTTCAAGAATTGCATTAAAAGCAGACCAAGAGACAGACCCGCAGAGTTACCCATAATCCTTGTCAGTATCAGTCTTGTATTACCTAAAAGACATCCTTTTATTATATCCATAATAAAGCCAAAACTCTACACAGTTGACAGTATATACTCCATTTTCCCTACTAATAATCTGTAATTACAGGTTTAATATATAACTCGGGGAAATGGGAAATTAGGTATTGAGTGATTATGTTGTTAATGCTAATCACATCACAATAGAATGTGCCCATTTTTCTTCTTATCCTTTTTAAATCCATAACTTTTGAGTTTTGAGTTTGAGTCACTTAAAAAGATGTTATGGGGAAAATACTACTGGGCATAATATGTAATTAATTATATAGGCAGATGTATGCTGCTTCTGTCCCTTTGGGGCCTCCTCTGTATTTTTCTAACTTATTATTAAATTTTGCGCTTTTTCTTCTAGAACTTTATGCATTGAGTATCTTATCATGGGAATGTAAAGTTGTAGGGCCGGTATTTCTTAATGGAGATTGACCATTGTACTACACTGTACTGGTATGAATTGTGTGGTATGGGCAGTGTAATATATCTGGATCGTCAATAAATGCAGATCTCAGAAATGATAAGTCACTTTATGAGTTAATTCATACCATGACCATACCATACGGAGGTTCTCGTTCTCGTTAATTTGAACGGAAGCAATAAAGTACCTAGTGAATTATTGGGGATTAATAGATTATTGATGTACCTGTCTATATAGGTAGTATTTACATGATTAAGGAGCCGTAATTAGGTGAGCAGTTCAATGGCGAAATAAAGATGCTACTGTATAAAGCTGAAAGCTATCGTATTTTCTTTCATACTATCAACTGTGAGTACATTACTTACATGTATAGTTTTTGAAAAATTCAGAATTAAGTGCTTAACGAGCCCTGGTTGATTCACGCATTTCTTCATTTTTTTTTGTAGTCAGATTATTTAAAAATTGGTGTGGATTTTTGACATTTATCATAAATGACAGGTGATTAGACATACACAGTAATAAAGTGGTACTCCAATTCATTCGTGTTTCGCTTCTTCTGCGGTGGTGGTGGTGGTGTTATTTGCAATTAAAGAATAAAACGGCTCATTACCTCCTTCAAAATATTCATAATCACCTTTAAGTATCCTCGCATCATCCGTCATTAAATCAAATTAACGCTGGAAATTTGAAGGCAATCTCAGTAGCACCATGCTAATAAAAAAATGACATAATGTGTGTTGTTAGTTTGACTTTGAATTCATACACGGCTACGGGGACGGCTACGGCTACGGCCTATATAATTAATCATTATGTAAAGATAGTTCTGTAAGGGCATCATCTTTGATCTCTGTATAGGAATTGAATAAACTGTGTGCATAAAATTTATATGATTATATAATTATATAATTTATGCCTAACAACAACAACATGAGTATGTATGCGTACTACACGGATACTCCAAAGTCTCCTGATGTCATGAAGATCAAACCACCGCAGCGTGCCACCAACAACAACCCAATTAAAATCAAATCAATGCAAACAAAAAATCCACAAGGAACGAAACCACTCTATGCATTGTCCTCTAGCTGTAAATATAATAATATTACATTGTGTTCTCCTTGTAACTTGTCCGTCTTCGTCTTTGTCATGGATGGACTTTGGAAGCAATGATTCGTAAACATAAACGTGGAATACTGATAAAGGCAAAGGCTCATCGCGGATGAGATAATAATTTGCTCTGAAAAGGGTACAACCTCGCTCTACAAAAACAAAATCTGAGAATCATTGCGTACTGTAATACTGATTGTTTTATAGGCATAGGCATAGGTGCATAGTTATTAGTCTATATACACATCTATGCTATAGTGTCATGGTATACTATAAGTTTTCGTTCAGCTTTGGAGTTTGCTTTGTCTTCTTTCAAGTGTCTTCTAAACTTCTAATGTACCGTAGTATTATGCGTGCGTGCGGTAGCTCTAGTAGCTGTACCAGTACCAGTAGTGGTATGTAGTTCATAGTTCACAGCACAGGAGTACGTATATTGACAGTGAAGACTCAAGTTGAATCATTTCCATGTTTTTTGTTGCTAAAATCAAAGTTCACTATCTACAAAAAATGGAAATATCAATTACAAACGTGTAAAAATAATATTTTGCACTTACGTTTGCAAAAAACGTTTAATAATGCATTTGGCACTTTTCGAAAACATGTAAATAGAATGTTTTGCACTTTTCAAAAACATGTAAAAAGAACATTTTGCACTTTTCGAAAACATGTAAATAAATAGAATATTTTGCAATTTTTAAAAACATGTAAATAGAATATTTTGCACTTTTCAAAAACATGTAAATAGAATATTTTGCAATTTTCAACAGCATGTAAATGAAATATTTTGCAATTTTCAACAGCATGTAAATGAAACATTTTGCAATTTTCAACAACATGTCGTAAATAAAATATTTTGTAATTTTCAAAAAGACGTAAATATGACACTTTGAACTTTTAAATATCATGTAACTAGAAAATTTTACACTTTTCAAAAACTAAATTAATATTTTAAGCTCAGAATTACAATTTATCTCACTTAGCGTGTTTTCTGACATACGTTGGTTATTTCAATTCTAGCTTAAATTGAATATAGGCCATTTTGATTCTTCCCTCACAATATGTAACTACCTCGGTAGGTAGTTAGTAGTTTTTGTTCCATCTTATTTTTTTAACTTTGTCATGTTAATATCTTACGTTATACTTTCCACGGACAGAAGTTTAGAGGGAGAATCTGTACTTGTGCCGTAGCTTGTAAATTTTAAACTGTAATTATACCTATATGGAGGAGATTGAATAAATAGGAGCATCAACAATCGGCACGGCCGTCAGTCAGTTAAGAAAGGCTCAAAGAAGTAAGATGTATATGATCCAAAGCTAAAAATCTGAGACACACTTAATCACCCGATTCAATCTGGTTTAATTTGTCTTTTCATCGTGAGGATGGCACATTGGAACAATGCACAATTCACCTCACTCTCAAAGATATTGTCAATTATTTTGGATGCTTTTGTCATTTAGCCATGCATTGTTAGCGCTGTACTGAGTTCAAAAACAAAATACAAAATATGTATATATATAGAAGCAAACTCGTGCGAGTGGAATGTGTAGAAATAATTATTGCTACACACTCCTGCTTTGCTATTTTAAATTAGTATACGGTTATATAGGATTGCCTACTGCTCAGCAAGTGTACTGATATCGGTACATATTGCTAAAGGCCGGACTGTGACTGTGCATTCTTTATGGAGAATTCAATGACATTTTTAATTTCAGCGCTGAATTCTTGTAGGTGGCTTAGTTTTGATTTTTATTGTTACATATTATAATTTGTTTGTTTTTTTGAAAGGCCGAAAGGAATATTGTGTACTAAGTAATAAAGTTATACTTAACGGTACGCACTTATATAAGTCATAGATTTATGGCGGTCCTTATTCCTTATTTAGTTTAGGAAAGCTTTGTTTTAAATCCAAGTCACAATACTAAATTAAAATGGATGTCATTGAATTATCAAACTTTGCCAAATTTAAGAATAAGCGCTGCAGCGCTGCAAGGCAAAATTAAAAGCGATTCAAACGGGCCTTCAAGAAGTTTCAAAACCACCACAAAAAATGTTTCATTTAGCCCTTTTTAAAATGGCGTATATTAAATTTTTTTGGTGAAATAGCGCAAATTTTAATTAGATCATTTTTAAAATGGCGCATATTTGGGTTTGATGATTTTTGAAATGGCGAACATATTTTAATTTAATGATTTTTGAAATGGCACATATTTTAATTTAATGATTTTTAAAATGACGCATATATTTGAATTTGATGATTTTTGAAATGGCGCATATATTTGAATTTGATGATTTTTTAAATGAAGCATATATTTGAATTTGATGTTTTTTGAAATGGCGCATATTTTAAATCAATAGTTTTTTAAAATAGCTTATATTTAAATTAAATGGTTTAAAAATTGCAACACACTTATTTAGTTTACGTGAGTTTGACATAATTAAACTTCAAAATTAAACAAAATTTAATTTGCGCGCTTTTTTAAAATTCGTTCAGCGCTGCGTTCCGTAATATTTTTATTTTTTCGATGTTTTTTTGCATATATATTATCACCCTTCGCTTCCCCTATTCACCATGTACCCCAATGACTGTTAGAATGTTGATAAAAAAATGTGGAGCTTCACCAATAAAAAAGATACATACATAATATTCCTTGCGGTTACACATTGCAAAATCTGTCTGTCCAATCGTTTCTAATTGTCCAAAAAGCCACAGACAGTTCAAGCAGCCTACCAACTGTAGACTGTAGACTGTAGGTGCTCACATATCAAAGTAACCAGATGTAATAAATTATTAATTTGGAATTGCTTACCTTCATCTCTTTCACTATGCTCACATTATGTACAGCACAGCTGTGGAGCGGTGGCGGTGGCGGTGACGGTGACTGTATAGCGGTGAGTGCATAAGGTCATAATTGAGCTACTATATAACCTAAGCATCACCATCTCATCGTCATTATATATCAGGAATACTACTGCGCTGGACTGGACATATAGGAAAGAGTACGACAAAACAAAGTAATGATGACTGATGACTGATTGTAATAATCTTGATTTGGTTTGTTTTTTATTGAAGGCATCTCCATGTGCTAGGCCATTCTGTGTGTTGTTGTTCTTGTTGTTGTCCAAGTCAAAGTCGAAATGAAATATTATTAAATGTGTCAATACACACACTAATATACATACTAAAATTCCAATTCCAATTTGTACATAATTATATATATTTGCCTACTTATTTACCTTCTCTCTGTTTGACGTTTGCCTCTCACAGGCAAAAGGTGCTTTGTTTTCCCTTACATCTGTCTTCATTGACTGCCATTATTACAGTAGAAGAGACATCTACCTCACAGTAGGATCCATGCCTTTAAAAAAATATAAGAAAAACAATTCTGAGAAGATTAGTAATAATGACCAATCCAAGTACAGATAATCCAACCAATGGACACTCGTCATTAGAAAAACCATTGTACAATTGTACCGGATGCATACTCTCAGTCCTCAGTGTCTCAGTAATAAGCAAACTAGCCAACTGTATTCTAGATTGTAGATAGAATAAAATACATTTTAGAAGATAGCATATTACTTTGCATATCACCAACTTAAAAGACGGACACAACTTAAATAGTGAGATCCTTACAGTTAAAACAAAGGCAGTTTTCAACAAACTTTGTAAACGTTGCTTAAGAAGCAAATTGTCATATGTATCCTATTTTATTATGTACACTTGAATTTTTCAGCCTTCATTAGGGATGCTGTCCATATAGGTATAGCGAGGCCCTGATATACTGATATGAGCTATACCCCTTACTATTTAAATATGTATGTGGTACATTCTTATTCGTACGTAGAGAAAGGGTGAACGGGACTGTGTTAAAAATGTAGGTAGTACTTAGGCTCATTTAAATGTTAAATACATACGAATGAAGTGTGACACACACACACAGAAACATAGACAAAAAAGAAGACGAAAAAAATGTGAAAATGTAGGCCAAGAGATGACGAAGACGAAGGCGAAGACGACGACGTTGTTGATGATGTCTGTGTGACTGTGCTTATGCACATGTGTGCTGTGTCTTGCTATGCTCCTTGCTTCTAATGAGGATGGACACACTACACTGTAGAAAATGACTAACTACCACTAAGCAAAGTCTCGAGACTTGAGTCTTGAGTCTTGACAAAGTGGTCAGGCAGGTTTGCAGAAACTATCGAGTTTACTTTTATTGTTCCATGTTGAATAGACACTTGAGGAACTTGAGTGGGAATGATTAGATATGTACATATTAAAACAGATACTAAACACGAAACATATAAAATCTGCACTCCCTTTTCCTTTAGCCAACCTACCTACCTGGTACCTACCTACCTATAAACGAAAAACTAAACCGCCTTTGGTTTTTGCTTTTCTTGTAAAAGAATCTTCTCATTATGATTCTGAGAGGGCTTTTGTAGTGGTAAAGCGCAGAAAGGTGTACTCATACTCTACAGTCCTACTGGCTGAGATTTCATTTCTCTGTGTAAAATCGTAAAATGACGTGTGTAATGTACATATTATGTTACTACCACAATTCATACTTTAATATTATTACTATGATTTTTCTATGCGCCTTTTTTCCTGAGTAGTTCATGCTTTTATCTTGTAGTTATTGTTCTGCCATTGTTATTGTTCTTCTTCTCCTGAACCTAGCTTTTTCCTTGCGCAAATTTAATACCGTATGTATAGGCAATATGTGGTATGTATTAATCTGTAGTATGTAGGACTAGGAAAGACGAGACTATATAGTATATAGTGCCACCTTTACTTCTGCTATATATGTATAAAAGATCGTATTCATAAACGTGTCTACCCATTTTTGTCCTGCATTTTAATACGATACACACTATTCACACATGGGTGATATTACAGAATTACAGCGCACAATAAGTTTTTATTGAAATTGTTAATGGCACTTGAGTAACAAAAACAATAATGATGAGAGCGTATCTGTAATCTGTACAAGTCAAGGCGCAGGCCCAGGGCAGGGGATGGGTAACAGAGCAACAGGGCTGCCCATCACAAAATGGATTTTTTAATATAGGCTATAACATAGAGGCATTAAGTTAAGATGGCAAACTTACATCGTGAGAATCAAAATAATCCATTTACATTCTTAGCTAGAAACAAAATTCTCTATTTAAATAAACATTACAATATCATGATCCTAAAAGCATATAAATTTAGAATAGTTTGCACTAATTAAAAACAAGTGAGTAGAACATTTTTGAACTTTTAAAAAACATGTAAATGGAATATTTTGCAATTTTCAAACTCATGTGAATAGAATATTTTGAACTTTTCCAAAACACGTAAATATGGTTTATTTTGCAATTTTCAGAAACAAGTAAATGGAATATTGTACACTTTTCAAAAACACGTAAAAAGTATATTTTGCACTTTTTAAAAACACCTCAAAAGAATAATCTGCGCTTTTCAAAAACAGGCAAATAGAACATTTTGCACTTTGTACAAACCTGGTAATGCCATTTCCGATATCTATCGCAAGTACCTAGGTTTTTTTGACATAGCTCATTTTAATTCCAGCTTAAATTGGATATGGACCATTTTGATTCTGCAGTTTCAGCACTGACACCGCACACATGAAAATACGTATGGATCCGCCCCTAGTACAAGCCAGTAGCATTTATCAAAGCGCTATATTATTGAAAAGATTTTTAAAAAATTAAAAATTCAAACAGAAGAACGCTTATAGAAGCATTTATTTTGTAAGTAAGAAGGACGGTTGCTGACGGTTAAAAAAAATATATTGAAGACATAATATAATGCTGATATTATTGTAAGCGTGTACATACTTAGTTGGCTAGTTAATCGTGAGTTACGAGGCTATGTACCTCTAAATTATAATTATCAACCCACTCCAGTCCATCTCCATCACAACGCACAATAATATGTAACTCCAATCTGTAATTTTTTATTGCTCATCTTAAATACTTTTACTCATACTTACTACACACATGCATTATTTTATTAATATGATTTAAGAAGCTAATGGAATAGAATGGAATAGGACATTTCAACCAGTCAAAGGTAGCAATTAAAAAGAGCGCAATATATTTAATTTTATACAATTTAAGAGTCATATAATGGTAATCCTAACCGTGTAATTGACAATCGACATCGTGCCCCGCGTCATGCCTTTATTGGACTTGGTAAATTAGAAATGAGAAGCACTTATATGTAAACTCTCATAAGTCCAACTGCGCTGCTGTAATGCTACTGGCAATTATTATAACTATTATTATGAGGGAATTGAAATTGACGTATGGCGAATTGGGATGGAATCTGACTTTGATTCATGGGAGCCTATAATAAAGCTTATGGGTTCTTCAAAGAGATCCACAGAAGATGTCATTTAAGATTTTTTTTCAAACGTCGAACGTCGACGTAGTACTTTGAAGAACGTTTATATTTCTATATGTAATAACATTACTATATTGTTGGCCCTATAATTATATACGATTTATGCACCACTGTAGCGCCCTGAGAATTGTGAGGACGAATTTTAAATAATACACATTATTATTTCGTATACCTAATTATATAAATATTATTTAGCCGTAGTCTCTATAATCTTTGCCTTTGTTTGTAAATTGTAAACGAGCCGGTCGTACAGTACACAGTACATAAGGAATGATGCGCAGTTTTCTACACTTTTTCTGCTTGTGTCATTGCAGCAAAGGTCATTTTAAAAAAATGCAACTTGGTTTTTGATTTGACATACGTTATTCACTGTAAATAGTGAGTCACCGTCGCCGTTTCCTTTAAAGGGAAAATAAAAACTAGAGACTACGCAGAGCGCAGAGATGAGATACAATCTGGCTGCCTATACTGTCCACCGTGTATTTCACTTTGTAGACATATGCCACACAGCAGAAGCAGCAGCAGATGATGTGATTATTACATATTCAGTTAAAATTTAAAACTTTTCCCATATCACAATAGAGTAATCAGGGTTATGTTGTCGTTGGCGCTGTTGCTCTTGCTGTCGTCCTGCTTATGAATGTTTTTTTTTGTGTATGGAAATCTGACTGAGATTTTGATTGATAGTGTAAAAATCTGGAATAGTTGATAACCTCCCCGCCCGTGTAGCTCGTTTTCATTTTCGTTTTCGTTTTCGTAATTCACACCCATATAAATATTATAAGTGTATAATATATAATTATTATGCATTAAATGTAATGCTTTTAATGGGCATTTTATTTGAGTTTTGTCTCCTTTATTATCGTTAGCATTGAACTACATACTACAATATATTATGTGGGGTTTCTCTCATTTTTGTATTATTTTCCTCCAAAAGAAAGAGTTAAAACAAACACACACGCGTTGCTGATATTTTAATGAAGTTCTCGCTCTCGCGCTTGAAGGCAAAGAGAAGCAGATTTTTTTTAAATGGCTGCTTATTTAAGGAAGAGTACTAACTATTAAGTGAACTTGGATTATATAATAATTATTACATTTACGCTAGTTAATAATAATTATAAATAATCGTACATGCGACTTTTACTTAAGTAAGAAAGGAATTTTCAAGCTGAATAGCGTGCTACTACTAAAACTAAAGTGATACAACCAACGGTGCCGTCCCGTTTCAATTCAGCTCCGTATGGCTACAGTAGTTATTTTCAGTAGTAAAGTGTTTCACGCTATTTATTCAATTATGGAACGAAAACCACGACGACGAAAAGTCTTGGATTAGTTTTCTACTTTTCTACGTACTTTTGTATAGCCAGTGTAAATAGTATCAAGTATGGAATGTAAAAAAATATAGCAGTGCAGTGGTATGGTAGTCAGAATTAAAAGAATAGAAAAACGTCACCTGTGAAGAGTGAAGATGGAGTGGAAATGGAAGTGAGGGCTGACCCTGTAACCTGCTTGGCCGCACATTTATCAAAATGTCCGTGTCCGTGCATGCAATTCATGCTTCAAGTTAAAAATGATGACAGGCCCATCTAACTAAAATGAAAATGGAAGCTACACTTGCTATTCTTAAAAGCTCTACGATTCCCGCTGCTGTATGTAATTACCAAAAAAAGCTGCATTGAAATTGCAAATTGTAAATGAAAAAGGCCGACTGTAAAATGCATTCTTAAAATTTAGTACGTCTTCCACTCCATGATACGATGCTGGTGCTATTACAATGATGAACTGATAACCTTGTACATCCATTTCGATAAACTTTATCACCCAACACAATCCAAAAAGAACTCTTAAAAATATGGGCTTAGAATTTCAGAAGAATATTTCAAAAAACCGCTCGAATTTTGATTCTCAAAATGGAATGCACATAATAGATTTGAAGAGATAAAAATTAGCACGCTTTGTACCTTTAACGGAGAAAAACGATAAAATATGAGGGTGTACAGATAGTATTATTATGTGGATCGACATGTGAGTAGTGGCTTTTAGGCTACGCAGTCACGCGTCTAAAATGCCTTGTATTACATACTGTATACATACTGTCAGCGACTAATACAATTTCAATTTTACTTTTGAATCTTCACTATTTTACAGTTTTATTTCTTGCTTTGCCATCCGTGAATACTGAGAATACTGAACTTAAAAATTATAGCTATATATTATTACCTATATCTGTAACATACAGATAGTGAAATGCCATTCGTGTACAGTATACTGTAGTACCTACGTGCATATATAATTATAAGAAAATTGAATTAGAATTCAAAGTAAAATAGAAACTGTAAAGTTGGGAGTGACAGTGTATAGTTTAGCAATTGTTGAATCGTTGAATTGTAGATGCATCTGTAAATTGATGAAAAAAATAGGATGGGATGGTTCATTTGATGCGTATTTTGTACTGATATTCAGCAGTTTTTTTAAAAACATTTTTCCATATAGTTTGTCATTGTAGATTGGAGATTGTAAAGATTGTAATTTTATGTATTGTGTATCTTTTTGTAGAGGAGAAGGCAGGACGATGCCCTGCACCGGGGATGGATAGCCGTTTATGTGGCAATCAAGAGGATCAATGCAAGGATGACGTTGAGTGTAGTGGAGAGTCAAAATGCTGTCAAACGGGATGCAGTAAAGTCTGTATTCTTCCACAGTTCACAGGTTAGTTCATCATACTACAAATTTATAAAAATAATATATATCTTCTTTAGTCAGCCCTGTGCCTGGCATTGGCATTCATTTCTCTCTCGATTTCGATCAAAAAATCAAAATCATATGCATCCATTTCCATTTGTAAAGGATATAAAAAAATGTAAATACAGAACAGAAACTGAAGGGGAAAAATTCATCATTACCAAAACCAAACGAGAAACGACGATACCATACAGCATCAGAGTTCCTATTTAAAATTCAAGTCATGACCGTTTTATATACCTGGTTCTGATTTAGCATAAGGTGGTGATGGGAAATGAAATACTGACAGCGGAGTGTATATCCTCCAAGTTCATAATAAAAGTACTGCAATCCACCGTTTAAGATGTACGTTTGTAAAATCATCAACAAAATCTGTAAAAAATTCAAAAGGTATTTGCCTCCTGGTTCTTCTACTAGTACTGGTTCTGGTTCTGGTTCTGGTATTAAAGTTGTAGTAGGAGTGCAGATTTCATTGATATAATTTTTTTTACGAGTATAAAGTTCACCAGTAACCTCAAGCCCAAGATTTTTTGGCACGTATGACGTATATGTAAAAGGTAGGGAGTTGTGTATTGTTTTTTATATAGAGTCAGTTCCTCAATGCATCAATGGCTTCTTCGTCTTTATCTGCAGGCAGATACAGTATAGAAGTAATTCTCTCATTTTTTTTGTTAAAGCACACACGCAACTTCCATAAGCTTCTTCCAAGTATTTCAGAATTTTGTTTAGTTCTTTGGTTTATTGGTAATGTAGGTGGTGTAGGTACATACCAAAGTTAAAGTATTTTTTTAAATACCTATACATTAAAAGCATATCGTCTGTGAAGAACCAAAATGACGCATATCCATTTTATTTTTAGCTAAAAACAATATCAACTATCTACAAAAATATTCAAATATGTCTTGAGGGCATTTAAATACAACATTCTACACTTTTCAAACACATGGAATTCGAACATTTTGCACCTTTTTAAAAGCATGGAGTTAGAACATTTTGCACCTTTTCAAAAGCATGGAATTAGAACATTTTACATTTTTTAAAAACATGGAATTAAAACATTTTGCACCTTTTCAAAAGCATGGAATTAGAACATTTTGCACCTTTTCAAAAACATAAAATTAAAACATTTTTCACCTTTTCAAAAACATGTAAATAGAACATTTTACATTGTTGAAAAACATGAAAATAGAACATCTTAAGTTTTCAAAAACTCCTAATTAACATTGAATGCATTCTTCTCATTTTGGTTTTATGACATAGCTCATTTTGATTGTAGCTTAAAACGGATATGGTTCATTTTGGTTCTTCACAGACGATATCTTGTTCTTTCTTGTAGCGTGTAATCATCTTGTATTGTGAGCACCTCCAGGGATATACCTTTACCGTGTACAGAGAACAGGAATATCAGTTATATTTTTGTATGTATAGTATCCACTATTGTCAATCATTATCTTGATTTTGAATTTGATTTTTTTTTCAACTAGTGTGTATCCCGTATCCCGTTAGTCGTTAGGATATTATTTCTATAAAAAGTGCCAAGTTTACTTGCAAAGTTTACCTTCAGTTGAAACCATCTCACGAGTTGTATGTCATGAAGCATAACTATAGGTTAAGGTGTGTGTACTTAATAATACTGAGGATACAGATACATACATAGAGTGCATTTAAAAGATATCTTAATAATAATTTATAAAATATTACATCTCTATACAATTTGAGTTTCTTAGCTATTAGCTAGTATTACATCACCCTTCTTTTATTATTGTGTTTATGCCTGTAGTCGTACCATAGTCCGTCATCTTAAAAACCCTGTAGCCAAAAAATTCTAAAGATTCAAACGTCAAAATCAATGGTAATTTATTTTTAAATTTATCTTTCTTGTTTGTACAATCATGAAGCTTACTAACATGATGCCTTTAGGACTTAGGAATAACGCCATACTGTATAGTTACAAATTACCACAAGTGAGGATTTTAAAACATTTTTTATTTGAATAAACGTGATCATTTACGGTCGGTAACGGTTCACGTTCACATTCACATGTTATCTCATCCTATAGTATACCCTTTAATTATGAGATGATCTGTAGCTCTGGGATGAGATGATGTGGAAGGTTTTATACAAAACAAATCATATCCATATGCAACTTGTATGGCATTTCAGTCAGTCACAATTTAATAAGTAAGTTGTAATTTACAAATAGGTGAATTAAACTATTACTATTACGAGTAGGTACGTCAAAAACGAAAAAGGAATTAAATTAAAATATACGGGATGATTATGGGGACGCGTAGCTTACGTTGTTGTTGTTGTTAATGGACAGAGGGTATCCCACGAGAATAACATTTTCCATATTAATGATAATGACAGTATAAAATGTTGTCTGAGGCAATGAATTTAGTCAGTGGGTTAGAGATCATCCTTATTATTTAATTATTATTTTTATAATGTGATTAGTGCTGAGGTAGGCCAGGCACTGGTCCTGTATAGTATCTCCTATTAATTTAATTCTATAGTTCTTTTTTGTGAGTGTGTGGTTAATGGTGTGGTATCTGTACTTCGGTACCTTTAGCGAGTCGTGCCTCAACTTCGTCAGACACACAACTGACGTATAAACATAATCTCTCATGCCCATGGTTATGGTTATTCAATCTTGCAGCTTACCTTTTGCCCTACATCCTAATCGTAAAATCGTAATCGTACTCGCAATTCATAAATGTTTCGTATATGTGAGTTACAAGTAGTAGATATGTTATTTCGTTATACAACTGTATTAAAGGGATATAGTGGACTATGTACTATGGACATGGATGGAGTTTGAATTTGAAATTGAGCCTAATTAGTCATAATGTTATTTTGTGTGTTTAGTATTACACTACACAAAACTATATAAATATTTAACTATTTCATTTATGATTTATTTTTTACTATTAGTGAGAACGCTCGAGCAGAACAGAATGATTTTAATAGGTTCTTATTTCTACCTATTTACATAATTTATTATTCATAATATTTTATATCGTCTGTGAAGTACAAAAATGACCCATATCCAATTCAAGCTAGAATCAGAATGAGCTATGTCACAAAAGCAAAATGAGAAACATGCATAAAATGTTCTATTTACATGTTTTTGAAAAGCGTAAAATTTTCCATTTACATGTTTTTGAAAAGTGTAAAATGTTCTATTTACATGTTTTTAAAAAGTGTAAAATGTTCTATTTGCATGTTTTTGAAAATCCAAAATATTCTATTGAAATGCTTTCAAGACATGTTTCAATATTTTTGTCGATAGTGGATATTGTTTTTAGCTACAAATGGATAATGGGTCAGTTTGGTTCTTCACAGACGATACAGTGTAAAAATCTTAAAGTCTCATAATATAGGATTACATGGGAAAAATTAGAATATGTGTGATTACTAGAGTTTGACAGCGTACATGTGAAAATAGCCACTGGTACTGGTAAACTATTGTGATGATTATTAAGCCATAATAATTGGTAGTGTTGTATGTAAATTTTACAAATGCAGCACACGACTATGGCATAGCCATACCATGATTATGATTACCGTGCCGCTTAGGACTTTTGACTGGGAAGAGTACCACATGTAGTCAACATTGCAAGATTGTTAAACATTTTTAAATCTATTATCCATCCACCTTATGACTGATATTTCATAATTGCGTAAACACCCTATACTAATTGGTATAAGACGCATCATTAGCTGTAGGCTGTGTGCAGGCTTTGCAGTGCAATGTTGGTCCTGGTATTTGATTTATTACATGCTTATTTAATAATAAAGTGCATTCCCCCCTCATTGATATATTGTTCCTCTCTCATGTGTTCGCATCGTTCACACAGGTGTTATTAGGCTATTTGATGGGGAATCAGGCGGATAAATGGTAATGATAATGATAAAACACAATAGATGATGCAGTATGGCAAATGGCCGGTGCCGGTATATGGCAATAAATGATTTGCACATTTCTATTATTATGACACAAAAGAACATGAGAATCGAGGATCGAGAATCGAGATCGAGTATTTCAGTGTGTGTGTATTGTTATTATTATTTTGTGGTCATTTCGTTAGTACTGTTACTGTTATTATTGCTATTACTATATGAGTGAGTGTAATTCAATTCTATTATATAGTATTTGAAGTGGCACGTCGTTTGACAATATGATTATTGTTAAATGGTAAATGGTAAATAGTAAATAGGGATGGTAACAAAAATTGTAAGACAAAGAAGACAAGTGTGGCAGTGGGGTAGTATAAATACTGATAATTCGAGTTGCAAGTGGATAATTATATAACTATAATACATAGCCTTTCCTTTCTTTTTTTTGCACTGTCCTCTGTTGTGTGTAGACAGTCACATTTTGCTAAATGCCAAGCGTATTTTTGCAGGAGATGTATAGACAATTCAAATGCCATTTCAAATTTTTTGATGTTACTGTTAGCCTATAATAATAGTAATACATGTGGGAGTAACGGCTCAGTTATTTTGCCCATTAACATAATGTGTACATCGAAATCCGCATCGATATCGATATTGAGTTAGCCCATGTGCAGATGCTCGACCGGACTGATAGTATCTGTTACAACAAGTAACTGACGATTAAGATTACGATTAAGCATTCAAGTTATTTGCTGGAATTAATGGCTTGGCTTGCATATACTGTCTAAACTGTAGATACAAAAGTACCTACCTAATAAGAGAGTGTCGTAATACTCTAAAGATGTATAAAAGTGCGTTTGCTATTTTACACTTGAACATTATATGGGATATTTATCTATTGTTACATAGCCTTGTCAAGTATCAAAATACCACTACAAACATTGTACAATTTTTATTAGTTTAGATATTTATATGCGTCAAATACAATTATACAATAGTTGCCAACAGCCCGCGCGCCCGCACACACAAAAGCCGTGTGTAATAAACCAGAATAAGACTATGTAGCGACTAACCAACAACCAACAATGGCTCCGCTTGTTTAACAACACAACAACAATAACAATCAAACACAAATAAATAGATAAACTTTTAGTAATCTCTGTGTCTCTTCTGGTTCTGGTTCTGGTCGAAGTTGAAGTCGGGAACAAAGAAATTGTTTGAGGTGCGTATACTTGCAATAATAAATTGCGTACCTAGGCACGTTGCATCGAGCATTAAACATGTAATTTTTCACGTCTTTTTATGACCTCACCCAATCGTTGCGTTGAGGAGATTTAGCTAAACTTTATAACTAACGGGATGGTTATTTATTTTCTGAGAATGTTGTTGTTGGTATTATTGATCTAGTACAAGGGATTTCTTTCCATATGTAATTATGTGCTCAAGTTGGAGGCAATTATATTAAACTCCAATTACCCAAGCCATTATATACATAGCATGAGAAATTTTGTTTTGTTATAGTGCTATACTATAGTGAAAATAGAGGTTGGAAATGAAAAGGGAAAAAGTTTACCTGTCGGTTCTGTATTCTGTATGCACGAGACCCAGACCCAGTGTATTCAAATATACATTTGCAATTTGCAAAAGTAAAAATAAGATAACGCGACTGCACTGCTTTCCGTGTTATTTTATCAAAATTCCCATCAACAGTTTTGTTGTTGTTGTATAGTACACTTTGTACTTTGTATATCATTGTCACCGTTTTCATTTCTGAGAACTCTGAATTTGAAATGTGATATAGCAATTTAATAAAAATGATTATTTATTTTCTCAGCGCTTTTACTCTGTTTTGTTTCTGCTACTTCATACTTGGAATAATGGCGGTTTTGGTCTTGGTAGGATTTTTACAAAGGAAGCATAGCAACACATTAGTTGCCTTTTATTATTGTCATAGGCTCAGTGGCTGTGAATGTATTATGCCGGAGCCGGATCCTCTACCTATAGTATTTTGCATCTGTATTACAAAGCGTTTTGTAGAAATTTATTCTGTCCTGTTCCTGTAGGCCATTGAATTGATATCACATATTATCACAATATAGGTAGGTAGTTATATTTAGGGTGCACTGTACTTCATAGCGTGTAAGTGGCATCCTCATCAGCTTTGTAAATTTTATAGTGTAAATAAATTTTTTTTCAATTTAATTTTTGACTGAATCTTTTAGACAGACACGTCTATTTCAATTTTCTTCTAGTAGTTTCCATTGTACAATCTTACATGTTAAAAATATGAGACTATTTCAGGTAATTTCAGGTAATTTATAATGGGCTGAAAAATCAGAAAGGAACTCATACAATAATATAGTGAAAGTGAAAAAGATTTGATGAAATTTTTTGAGTTCATTGAGTTTGATGTTCGATCCAATATACCTAGGTAGGTAGTTACATATAGCAGTCAAACAATCCAAACGAATAGCATTTAAATACATGGAGAATTGAAATAGGTACTTACATATACTGCATATTGTATTACATATCGTCGGTGAAGAACCAAAATGACCCATATCCATTTTTAGTTAAAAATAATATCCTTTATCTACAAAAATACTGAAATATGTCTTGTAAGCATTTTTAAATAGAACATTGTGCAATTTTCAAAAACATGCAAATCGAACATTATACACTTTTTTAAAACATACAAATAGAACATATTACACTTTTTAAAAACATACAAATCGAACATTGTACACAATTCAAAAACATGCAAATAGAACATTTTACACTTTTTAAAAACATACAAATAGAACATATTACACTTTTCAAAAACATGCAAATAGAACATTTTAAACTTTTCAAAAACTCTTAATTAACATTTTACACATGTTTCTCATTTTGTTTTTATGACATAGCACATTTTAATTCTAGCTTAAATTGGAAATGGGCCATTTTGGTTCTTCACAGACGATACACAAAATATTATGCTATTATATGGTCAGACCATAGTCACATTTAGATAGATTGAAAGTCCCTATAAATTTAACGACGGTGTGTATCGTTTTCAAACCTGGTGGTCAGTCTTATTATGGTGTCTTGAAAAGGATGTATTTTTTGTACCACTTAAATAGTCTACAGAGCAGAATATAATAGAGATATTTGTAGAGGTTAACAAAGTGCGAAGATTTCCATTTCCACTATTGAATGTTGAAATGGTTTGTAGTTTGTAGTGTTGACGTTCGACTTTTTATTTGGGCGAGCTTTTATTTTATTATCATCACGAAATTCACAATGGACATTTTTTTTACCTGAGGTCTCCTCTGTTTCGTTGTATATATATAGTCAGTATTTTTTTATTACTATATAGGCAATTTCCTATGTGCGTTGACTTTTAACAATTAAGTGAAACCGAATCTGTATCGTATATCGTATAATATCATCGTACGTACTATCATTATTTATAGCAATTTCAATTGTAGGGACTTGTAGTCTTGTTGGGACCGTCTCCGTCTCCGTAAGTCCGCGTACCGTCACCATGGAATGATACGCTATTTTTATATAACTATATAGGTAGGTAATATATTTATCTGTATACTTCGTATATAATTAAATAGGTTTGAATTTATTTTTAGAGTTTAGAGAGTAAGCGTCAGTCCTGATCGTATAGCCGTAACCGTAGTTATGCATTTTACGCTACATTGCATATTGCATTGCTACGAAGGGTGTTGTTGTAGAATGTAGAATTTGAATGGTTTGCTCCGTATGTATCAGCTCATATAAATATTGACGAAGTTAATTTAATGGTCAGAGAGTGTCAGACGGAGTAACAGGGCCAATAAATAATTGTTCAATTCTAAAAGTACTTCATTTCAAATTTCAATCAGATGGGACTGCTCCAACGTCGTACAGGGCCGGACGAAGGAATTGCTTTTAGGCATGGATTTGTTTCCATACAAAAACAACCAGTTTGATTTTATTGATGGTATTTCTTAGTAAAGCAAAATATTGTATTTACATGTTTTAGAAAAGTGTAAAATCTCATTTTTACTTGATTCAAAAAAAAGCAAACTGTTCTATTTACATGTTTTGAGAAAAGCGGAAAATATTTTATTTCCATGTTTTTGAAATGTACAAAAACTTTAATTAGCAAACTTTTGGAAAGGCAAAATATTCTTTTTTACACATTTTTGAAAATTGAAAAATGTTCCATTTACATTTTTTGAGAAAATTCAAGCAGCGGGGGCTGCCTGCGCTGGCCGCATTTACGGCCCTGACGTCGTACCTATGTATTTCACAGAGTGTACATCCGTACCTATCTGAAATAGTAGTTATAGTAGTAACTTTATTACATTACTATATGGTACAGTGTAGTGACAGCTCAGTAGCTTTATAGCTGTTAGTATATCAGTAGACTGTTACACTTTACCATTTAATTGACAGTCTGCCCATGTCCACAATGTCCACATTATGGGTTTGGATTTGACTGATAATTCATTATTGCTATTGCCATTGTTGCACAGCGTGTGGATTGTTGTAACTTTTGGATTTGGATTTGGGTATTTGAACTGGATGAGTTTATATCACATCCATCACATCCTGGTTCTGATTCTGGTTCTGGTTCTACATAGGTCGATGGGTCTCCTTCTCTCATCAGCTGATCCTACAGTGGTCGCGGTGGTCATAGCATTTTTCCTAGCTAGGGCCCTATACCCTATAGCTACTGTTTAACAAGCTTGATTTTTTTTTTAAATTTTGCTCGACGTTTTAAAATGCTATATGGGAATCCCTATTTATAAAATATATATAAAAATATCTCCTTAACACGAGACACCATAAACCATCCCTAACCTCTTATTTCCCTCGTGCTCAAAGTATTGTGACAATGACAAAATAAAAGGCTACGACTACAATGAAAATATGACAGCAATATAATCTGTATAATAGATTGTAACCATACAGATAGATTGTGCGTTTGAGAGTGTACAATGGAAAACAAAGAGATTATGCAAAATGTAATATCTGTGTATTATGTGTAATACAATAAAATTTATTCATTGTGCATTTGAGCATTTTAATGACCGACTGAGTCTGTTTCTGTTTCGGCTTTTATACAGCAACTGATGCACATAGTACATAGTTTTAGCAGTAGTGACACGATGGGTAAATGGACGTTTTTTCCTCATCTTCTGCACACTGTACTATACTGTGACTAAAATACAATTGTGTTGATTGCAAATCGTCAATTGTAAATTCTAAATGGTAAATACTGATATCGCATATATTTTTTACGAGATGACCATTGTCCGTACCTACTCACTAGTCAGCCTCGTCGTCTGTCCCACAAAAAGAATAATAACAATATATATATATATAGTACCTAGGTATATATAGGTATATAGTCACGATATATCAGTAGAGAATATCCATGGAAAAGCCAAGAGCAAGAGCGTTACAGATTTGTGTAAACTTTCTATTGTACCTCTGGTCGTTGTCTCTGTCATTTCTGTAACCTCTCTTTATGACGATGTCCACTACATGTCCACCACGCCACGTTCACATCGGATTGCATTGGATTGAATTGGATTGGATTTGGATTGCACTAACTTCTTTAATTTTTTTTTTAAAACTTTTCCTATTTTGGTTGGTTTCATTTTGTGGGCTAACCAGTAGGCAGTGAAGCACAACAGCAAGAGCCAAAAAAGCAAGAGCCTACATATTATCGGCACTGCATTACTGATTGATACTGGCGGCGGTCGGAAAAACAAACAGCTTTTGTCTTTTGTGAAAATAAGACAAATTACGACGGTCCATTTCGATAGATGTTCGAATTTGAAATAGATTTGTATCATTTATTTTAATGAATACCTATAGGTAGTGTAATAGGTATGCCTCCATTTGATCATGTGTATTTTCAGTGTTGTGGCGTCTGGTTCTTGGTGGCAATTTTATTGTTTTCTAAATTCCAAAAATAAAATCCAAAATTACAGTATAGCATATAGCGTACTTAAATGGAATATACCTATAGAACCAGGGTAAGCATACTAATGTACTGCTTTTTTTTCGATTTACTAAATTGACATTGCGCTGTTACTGTAATTAGTCAACTGGTAGTATGATTTAGCAAAGCATATGGTTGGTAGTTGGTGGCGATAAACTTTATTTCCCAAGAAATGAAATTGGTTTAAGGTTACAAAATTCCAACTGCCTCATATATTCGTGTGCACTCTACATATTTAATTTCTGTGATCTTCATCAATCATACGATTGAACAACGATACTGTGCACTATAACGACCCTGGATATGACTGGATAGTTTATTTTTGATGACATTTCTTCACATATTACCGATGACCGATGGCGATAATAATTCTACAAAATTCCCATCTTTTTTGAGACGATTACATAGAATTCAAATTGGATCTCTAAATTATTATTACTCTCGTAATGTTTTACGATCTCGATTTTGTCGATACGAAAACAAATTAAGGAATTTTAAAACTATATACCTAGTACAAAACTGCTGCGATGTGAAGGTGAGAATAACGACAACGACAACGACTGGGAACTATATGCAGGAATATTGCAACTATCACGTCCCAAAGTTACCACAGATTAGCATCCAATGTCATCACAACATAAAGACAAAGCCATTTTGTAGAGATATCATCTTTTCTTTTGTACCTTATTAGTATGTATTTGCATTCTCTTCAAATCACTAAAGTTTCCTTCCTTCCCTCACTTAGACTCACTAAAGTCAGGTATATAGGGTGTAAAAAATAAAAAAAGAATCTCTATAGCCAAAGAAAAGTTTATAAAAATAAAAATATTTGTTTTTATTCGCTTTTCTTTAAATCCATAAATTAATGTGGCATTGAATTGATGATTTTTATTTTTGGGGTTTGATTTGGATTTGGATTTGAATAGAATACATACGAAAGAAGTAGGTATATTGGTATCGCCTTGAAAAGGAGCAAAATTAATAGATGAGCGACCAGGGAAAACGACAACGACAACGACAACGAGCGTCGTCTTGATTTAACGATAATATATATAGTCTTGATTACAATTACGATTATGACTGGGACTCTGTTGATGAGATACTGATGAGATACACTTAAAAAAAAACTTTATAAACATAGCGCAGTCAAAAGTAAGTACAATCATCTGTAACAATTTTGTACGTCGTATTTTGTATTGTATGCAAATCTTCAATAATGTGTCGGTCAGTAGATAATTCGTCCATTTCTGCCATCTACTTATAACGAACGCCAACGCCAACGCCAGTCAAACCACAGCTTAATTAGCCCTTAAAAAAAGTATATACGTAAAAATATACAAAATAGCTACATAGCATAGCAACGAATTCTTACTACCTTTTTTGCTGCAAGTTAATCTTCGAGACTTGGAGTTAAATTGGATCAAAAATCCAAATCAAATCAGACAGAGCTCACGTTACACATACCTACTTAAGACATGGGAGGATGGAATTTTTGGAATGGAATTTCACCTTGAGCTTATTATTTTAGACTGCATGCATATCAATTCCAACTTGGATTGGGGATTGTGATATGGATAAATGAAAATTGCAAAAATGCGTCTACCTATAATAAAATAAATTGAAATCCATTATGCACATTTACAATTATGAAACAATCGATGTATCCCTGCAATAGTAATGATGGACATCTATACTAATATACTATATCGTCGGTGAAGAACCAAAATGACCCATATCCAATTTAAGCTAGAATCAAAATAAACTATGTCCTAAAAAAACAAATTGAAAAACATGCGTAAAATGTTAATTAAGAGTTTTTGAAAAGTGTAAATGTTCTATTTACAAGTTTTTGAAAAGCGTAAAATGTTTTATTTACAAGTTTTCGAAAAGTGCAAAATGTTCTATTTACACGTTTTTGAAAAACTCCAAAATGTTTGAATTACACATTTTTGAAAAGTATAAAATGTTCTAACTCTATGTTTTTGAAAAGTACAAAATGGTCTATTTACATGTTTTTGAAAAGTGCAAAATGTTCTAATTCCACATTTTTGAAAAGTGCAAAATGTTCTATTTAAATGCTGTCAAGATAAATTTGAATATTTTTGTAGATTGTTGATATTTTTTTGGCTAAAAATGGATATGGGTCATTTTGGTTCTTCACAGACGATATAATCCTTCCTTAAAAAGTCAATTCTACTTAGCTCTCTGATTTTGCTATTGGTCCTATCTTGTAGTGCATCGTGTGGTAATCGCTTCATAATTGCAAACGAAATATCCTTGTGTGTGAGTGAATTGATTTGGCCTAGCCTATACAGTGCTACAATTTTTACATAAGGTTTACGGTTACGGCTGCAGTAATGAAAGACTGACAAATGAAGGCTTTGTTCTGGAGACGTTTTAAATTTTTTGCCTGTCATGATGATGTCATAATAAAGGGACGTATAATTACGTGCAGAGCACATATACAGCAACTGACTGGAGGCAGTGTTTAAAATTAATACATCCGTAAATGAAATTGACGGCTATATGTATTTATCTGTAAAGTCCAATTGTAATTTGTAAAGTACATACCCACCCACCCACCTGATAACGATAACAATGCGATTGGTGTTCACATAATTTGGACTGCTGGCCTGGCCTGGTCTGGTCTGGCTTTGACATGATCTTGATTTTTTTTTAAATTCGTGATTCCATTGGATTTTAAACGGGGATATTTTTAGTCTTGGATTAAGATACACTAATTGAATCCTAATGAGATTCTGAAATCAAAATAGTGATAAGTGTAAATCGATTGATTGATTGATTTTCTTCGATTACCTATCCGCATTTTGAAGAGTGGAGGTCATCACAGGTAAATAGTATCTTTGAGAATCGATTTTTTGAGGACCCTTCGTCGTTTGGGTTTTCGTGGTCGCTGCATCGTTATGTCGTTATGCATTGATTAACTATTTAGATTATGGATCTCGCCCCATGATGACGATTATTATTATGTCTTTGATTTGGGGCCCAGCCACAACAGAATTGGCACGAGTGTGACCTCAACAATGCAGGCGATTTTAGAGGCTTAGCGTATCACAATAAAATCAGTTACTTACTTACTGACTGGGACTCCATGGGACTGCGGACATGCATTGTATGGCTATGGTTATGGCTATGGCTATTGTAAGCTAATGTGTGTGGTATCTGATTAGTAATAAATTATTTTCAAATTTCATTCAATTTTCTTTTATTATGTTATACGTAAAGTGTGGTCCGTATCTTGCCTATCTAAATCTGGCTATAGGTATTTTTATGATTATCTTTTTTTGTGTGCAAAAAAAAATTTAGGTAGTTAACTTATCGTTAGGAACAACACTATTGTTATCCTTGTTATTTTGATCACTATTGTTATGCCATGGTGGCCTATATTTAACCTTGCTCTCTTCTATTCATCTCAGAATGTAAAGCCAAAGTTCACACTCATTTTTTTGCCTAGATTGCTTCATTGAGAATTTGATTGAAATTATTTTTTAGAAAAATATTCAATGTGGACTTTGGTCTTTTGGCTTTGGTCTGGCTGAACGTCTGCGTCCCAATCCACCAAATTACCAGTTGCCTTTCGAAAAATGCATCTGTACTGTAAATCTGTACAACTTTCTCATGTTTTTAGCACACAGTATTTTTTATTGAGTCTCCATCTGCGCACCTCTGGATATTGTGTGTATCTCTCGTCATTTAATTTAATTAAATTTTAGGGAAGGCTTATAAAGAATAGAAATTTGAATGAAAATAGGATTATACATAGATGTTAGGCATGATTTAGGAATTTAAATTTTAGATTTAACCAGGAGATAAAAATATTTCTGTCCGATTCATTATAAATGTTTTTGTTGAGCAAAAAAGACATAATAATAGGAATATAATGGTAGGATTTATATCTCTATTTTTTCGGAACTTTTTCTAACAGATGTTTCGTGCAAATGAGACACGCTATTCAAATTATCACTATTTGAAATGGATTAAAATAATTATGATTTTATGAAATGTTCACATTCGGCACATTTTTGTATTTAACCCAGGAATCAGGAAGTATAAAGGAAATCTGCTGAAATTTGCGGGATGGAAATTTATTTTTTTGTCTGAATTTTATGATTTAATTAATTCACATTTTCATCTCTGTAATCTCTATCAGAAAATCAGAACTATATACCGTATAGAATCTATGTTTCTACAGATGAGGAAATTGTCATTACATTTTATATGTGACGATTATAATCTTAATAATTTATACATGTTTTTGCATGTGCATCCTTGGTTCTAGTATTTAGTAGTTTTGTTAGGAAAAATTAATACTAACGATAAGGCTATGAATGAGTACTGAGTGGCTACATTAGCTACTTAGCTATTAAGAATTTAAAATGTTTTAAAGCACAAAAAAAATAATTTTGCAATTAAATATTTTTAATATCAGTAATAAACTTTAATCTGAGTCCAGTGTCCATTTTCCAGATCATATGTTCATTAAAATTCATTATAAAATAATAATGTCCATCCCACGACTCTCAAGGCTTTTTTATTGTAATTAGAAATTGGATTAAATCCACAAACAGACAAAATTACAAAGGAATTTTGAACGAAAAAGTACTATGTACATTTTCTATATGATTTCAATGTCTAAAAATTTTAGCATTTATTTCCGCAACCACAATTACAGCCCTGTAATATAACAAAAATTGGCATTTTTTAGCTACTTCAAAACGGAACTTTTAATTGTTTAAAATCCCTCAATTTCCTATGTTTTCTATTTTTTTTTCAACCTCGCATTTTAAAGCAATTACAAAATTCGTTGCAAAAACTGCAAACTGCAGCTCATATCCCTACAATCGCGGGCCGCTGCCGTGTGTAAGATCAGGCACGGATAATAAAGTGCAGATTTGAATTTTTATGGTTAGTACCTATAGTTTCATTTCCAGCTATTTGTATAGGTAATTCAAAGTACACCAAGACCAAAACCGAAACCGAGACCGACGCATAGACATCATCCACTTGAATGTGGGCTGACAAATGAATTTTAATTCGAAATGATACAGAATTAAAAGGTATACAACAGTACAGGTAAAGTTACGGCATCACCACGAGGTCTATGAACTCTACTGTAAATAAATACACTACAAAATATACTGCTGTGATTGTTGTTTTTGCTTTTGTTGTTGTTGAAACCGCGCACTAATTTCTAATTGTAACGTAAATAATGTGAAGCAAGTATAGCATATCCATTTTGTCGTGTGGTTGAAGTTGAAGTTGGAGTCGTATAGTTTCGGAGTCGTGCCATGCCCATAGAAATTCGTAGAATAGAATTCTGCGTGGTATCAAAAGAAAAATAGTGGAGTGCAAATACACATGTTTCATCTTGTGTGTTTTTGCCATTGTAAAATTTACAATCAAATAAATTTGTTTGGCCCCACTGCAGTGCAGTCGTAGTGTACTGTAAGCAGATCACTCACTGAGTGAGTCCATTTTGGTCCTTTGGTAATTTTTAATTAGCGCTCCTCGCCCTGCACGACGATCAAACATTAAAAATTCAAATGGTAAATAAATGGAATTGCGAGCATAATATTATCTGTTCAAGTTTCATTGCATTCTACGCTTACAAGGGAGATTACATGTGTCATTGATTTACCAGGGATGCGATACACTATTTTCGAAATAAAAAGCTTTTAGCTTTAAATTTTAAATGGAGCATTATTGTATTGTTGTACGTGCCTTCCAATAGCTTGTAACATCTGTCGGCGTCGGCGTCGACGTCGACGTCCGTCTGATATGATGATTTATGGGAACCGACCGACATTTTATCTGTAGAGTCTTGACAGAGCAATCAACAAAAAAAATAAGCTTGCATCTCCGTAGCGAATTAACATTATAGTCTTGTTGTAAAGTACATAAAAATGTGAAGAGGTCGGGATGACGGGGGAAGTCGGGAAGAAGTTTTTTTTTTCATTCATTCATGAGCTTCATGTCTCACGAATTTGATCAGCTAACCTAGTTCATCAGACATTCGAATTCGCTTAAATCCTTTTTAAGTATTTACATCCCATCGCAAATCCTATATAAAAACTCTCCTGCTCGTTTGCGGTCTATATATAATTTTTCCACGCGCGATTCTTACATTAGACTATATTGACTATAGTATTAAAAATGCAAAACTTAACATTATATTAAATATAATTACAAGTTACAAGCAAAAAGGCAAGGGCAGTAACCTCAAATCTAGATTCAAATTACTTATAATGTATTATCAGCATTCAAAAATTATTATTGTAAGGTTAACAATTCACGATCTTTCCTTTCAACGTGGAATTTTCTTCTTTCTTATATCAGTACTGCTAGACTATATTTTTTCAATACAAATTCAACCAGACAAAGTTGAGTGATAGTAACAGTAATAATATCTATGTAGATAAATTATTATAACGATTAAAAATATGAGTACTCTGGTACTTTAGGTGTGAAGAGGTTAATTTTAATTTGACCTATGAGAGAAAGGAAGCGGAAATCATGATTGAGAGGAAATGACCGGCACCGGCTGGAAATTAGAAAAATGTCCATCTGTTTTTAAAAAATTGAGCGGAATTGAAGGAAAATTTTAAATGAAATAATAATACAACAGAAAATTATTTTCAAAGACTATCGCAGCTATTAAATGGCTTTAAACGTAGGTACATAATATGTAAAAGAAAACCGTGATGCTTACTAAAGATATTTTAAAACTTTTTTAAACTGTTTTGCTTACTTCCTTTCATTGATCCCTGTCTAATGCGAAATGGTAAAAATTAAAATAATTGCGAGGATCGCCCTCGTCTTCTTGATCAGCATTAATAATTATTATAAATTTGCTGACCTGGGCCTATGACCTGACTCAGTTATTAAGTCGGCTAATTTTAAACCAGGTCAAAAAGTATGACCTGAACTTTAATTACAAACTGCTTAACTTAAAGGAAAAAAATGACAGGGCAATTACCTATATGTGTCGGTTTCTATTGTGCTATTGTGCACCGTATGGGTTTCCTTCGGAAATACTGATTCCGATCTACAAATCAAAACATCATTATATTATTACCAGTGATTTTTGTGTTCAGGTTTTTTGCAGGGTTTTCAAGCAGTAAAAATAACTTTTTTAAGAAGTCATAATGGTAATGGTAGTGGCAATGGTAAAGGGGCTGGGTACTGACTGGTCATAGTCATAAAGCCCAGTGGTCTTTTACATGATTTAATAATTTATGAGCTTCAAATTTATCAGACCGTGAGACAAGTCTTGTATGGGTTTAAATCTTGGATTAGGATTAACTGTAAAAATTTACACGCTTTACATACAAACCTATTTACTTTTGTATTTTGTAGATACATAATATGATTTTAATGAGTTACCTTCTTTAACTAATTTGTTCACTACATAGCAACTGGCAAATTATTTGCGGAAGGACACGAGGCGATACATAATTATTATTACATTCGTATATATAAAAAAATACAAAAACCAACTTACTCTTATTGTAATACTGATATTTAGCATGGCATGTTTGCAGTATTTAATTTATATCCTAAAAGATTACGATTGGACTGTCTATCTTATACCGTGGATTGTGGATATAAACTCGTACGTACGTACTTTACGGATTACGGATATAGGCTGAGGCTGAGCACGTCCAAGTTTTGTCAGTAGAAATAATTATTATAAATTACAATTTTGTATCTGTAGTATTAATTCGTGCCCCAGCCCCAGCCTCGTTCCGTCCTAAGTCCTAGGCTATACAATTAGAATCTAGCTTAAGATTAATAATTTGTCTGCTGCACCTTACACACAGTAATTAGTCACTATGTAGAGTACCTGTGTTATTTTATAGAACCACATTATATAGTATCTAGTAGAATTACATTATACAGATTATAGCTAAGGATACTTCACGTGGTATGATATAAGGCAGCATATCAGATCAAAACTGATGACTGACTAGTCACACATACATAATATGGTCTGTGAAGTATCAAAATGACCCATCTCCAGTTTTAGCTAAATACAAAATGCTTTGTCTACACACAAAAACTGAGCATTATGATCCTGAAAGCATGTAGATAGAATAATTTGGACCTTTCAAAAACATGTAAATAGAACATTTTGCACTTTTCAAAAACATGCAAATAGAATATTTTGGACCTTTCAATAACATGTAAATAGAACATTTTGCACTTTTCAAAAACATGTAAATAAAACATTACGCACTTTTCAAAAACATGTAAATAGAATATTTTGGATCTTTCAGAAACATGTAAAAATAGATCATTTTACACTTTCCAAAAACAAGTAAATAGAACAATTTGCACTTTTCAAAACCATTTAAATAGAACATTGTACGCTTTTAAAAACTCCTAATGAACATATTACGCATCTATCTCTACTAGAGTTTTTTTTAGCATAGCTCATTTTAATTCTAGCTTAAATTGGATATGGCCCATTTTGATTCTTCATACTATTGCTACCATTACTACTGACACTGAATTAAGCCCAGGCGCTCTAATTTGATTTTAATGCTTCAATTTATAATTTTATATCCCGCACTGTCTGCTTTTATTGTTTCAGTTGAAAAAATCCCTATGCTTTCTGTGCAGCTAAATACACTGACATGCCGCTACTAATAATGACTGAATGTGGACATCACACCTTATGCCTACATATTGATATGCATTAAGAACATTTTACTAGTGTATACAGTTATTCCATTTTGAATTTGTACTTTTATCGTTTTCGTTATTGTTATATAGGGTATCCGGTGCTAAATTTCTTATCGTTCAAAATCACCTACCACTATACAAGTGTGTTCTTTATGCATATCTATAGGTATACTTTTTAATGGTTAGGTTTTGGTTTGATTTCAAAATCATAATCACATGGGAGTAATGTAAAACATTTAGCAGCAGGAGCCGAAAGAAGGTGGTGCTTATTATGTAAGGAAAAAGATTCTGTACACTGTAGAGTATGGAGCAGACAGAGTCAACGATCGTTATCTTTTTGAATAGTCTTTAATTGACCACACACACCCTTCAAGAGCTCGTTTCTCGATTCTCGTTTCTTACAAAAATGCTGATATCACTAAATGATTCAACGATCAAAAATTATGAAAAAGTTTAAACCTGCGAGAAAATGTGAATGACTTCCAAGAAGTTACAATTCCATATTTCGAATATATCAATACTTACATACTAACTACATAGTATAATATAACGTATAGGTATTTTAAATATCACACTTTTGACAGGTGTAGGTATAGGCATAGGTTGGTAATTATATTTTCATAATAATATGTAAGCGCATACATCCTGATGACTGACATATTTTCCATTTTTCATAAAATGATGTAAAATAGTCGTGGGAGTGTGAACTAAGAATTAATGTTACAACTCACACAAATTACGGCTACGGCTACAGAGACGGTCCGGCCATTGCTTACGCTTATATTTCTATTACAGTTAAATCTGAATTTAATAATGGCTTTGTGGGTGGATGTGGATATTTTACACCTGCCATATATTTATTATCTAAATTGCTTTTACAATTTGTTACAAAAAGCAAAGAGAGAGAGAGAGAAAAAAAAACCTCTGCGTTTTTTATTTTGATCGTCAGTCGTATTCGTATTCGTATCGTGCTGACATGTGTAATCCTATAATCCAGTCCATCCTTTGTTGGGCATTGTTGATGATGGGCAATGGGCGAACAATGTACCTACCTAGGCATAGTACACAGAGTAATGAGTCAAGCTGGTGCAGATACCGATGCCGATACCGATATTGATGAGTTACATGTGGTATATTGGGACACATAATATGTATATTAAAGATGCACCCGCTGCATTTTTTATTTTGTATTTTTTGAATGCAATTCCGTCAGATTTCGTGCGATTTCTGTGCCTCTTATTCACATCTGGGTCTGGGTTTGAGCATTTGAGAAGTAGTAGGTGTTGTATAGTACGGATAATAATTCTACTGATAATATCTCACACATTTAATTTATTAATAAATGATGTCACTTCTTGTGCAGCGTGACGTGATGTGCTCATTCATTGAGCATTGTCAATTATGTTATCGTTACAGAATCAGATTTAAAAGAAGAATACTGTCCATATGTAGAAATCAACTATGCAATAATGGCGGTAGAATTTTGAAATTTTATAACATGTACTACGACTACGACTACGCTGATTACCTATAAGGGCTTTTGTATTAATTTTTATATGACTATAACAATAAGCTAATATTGTGTAATGAGTCCACATCATCATTATCATTAGATCAGGAGATGCATAACAATAAAAAAAATGTCGTTCATTAGATTAAAACAATAAAAAATTAAATTATGGCTGTTATGTTATGATCATCTGATTAAATGAGGTGTATTACACTTGCATTAGTTGGTCATTCATTATTAATACTACCTTTACCGCCTATTACAGTGGAGGAATTAAACCTTTCTTAGATAATGTAATCGTGATCGCGGACAGATACACAGTCATACTGTAGAGTAGTATTGCTTCTGCCTCCACAATCGGATGCCCTACTGTGTTTCTGTAATTAAAAAAAAATATACGACGACAAATTAAATTAAATTAAAATTAAATGACCAACTTTTATCCGCAGAGTTTTAAAGCTTTAGTATAGCTTTATAGTTTTGGTATCAATTTTAATGGGGAATTCAACCTGGGACTGGCACTGGATGTGTTACGCAATTAGGATTTCATGTAGTGGCTGTAATAATTATTGTAATTAATAATTTTAATTCACAATAGTTTCTCCTTCCCACTCCCACTTCAAAATATGAGTAGTCGGTGCTAATTATAGAAGTTATTGTCATTGTGTGGTGTGGTACACAATATATAGCTAATTGTATTTGTATTTATGCATAAATTGTGATTCTTTGACTCTGGCTGTGCTATGTGAGTGGATTCAATTGTGCGAGGATTATCTGCATATAAAATCTTGATGACAGGACAGAGGACCAGGAGTGCCGCTCGAATCTGGCTTTGCCGCAAGGTGGAGATGACCAAATATCATTAGCGTATATAATGTAACATTACTTAGGTATTATTAAACTTGCATGATAAACTGGGACAAAACTTTGTTAAGACGGCAAAGACAAAGGCACTCACGAGAAGTGATAAAGCTCAGCTCAAAAGAATTACATTCATAATCATACTCATTAGGTTTTGAAAACAATAACGTAAACAGCACAGAATCTGTAAATAACACAAATTGCATGCAAAGGAGGGAAACGGTACGACTACCGCATTCAGTGCAGTAGTTTCTGTCTTAATTCATTAAGAATTTTTGCAACCATCGCATCGGCTCATGCATTATTTACCTGAAGTATTTCTCCTTAAAGTCAACGGCAACGGCTTTAGTTTTTTACAGAAGAAATTCTTTCACATTCTGATTTCCTTCCACGCCCGAATGATCCCATGGCCTAAAGGCCTCCTCAACACGTTTATTATGTTAACCATTGGTATGGCTGCGTGTGTAAACCACATATAAATCCAAATAAACATTTTACTATAAAGTATAAGGTGTGCTATGGTCCGTCAGATTCCCTACCCCTGCTGCTCTACCAAGACTGATGATGCTTCCCTATTAAATTTGTAAATTAGAATTTTTGTAAATATTTATCATGGTTATAGTTACAATTGAGTATTTCGTACTTTGTATTTTAATAACAAAAATAAGAACAAAGAAAGGGGAATGAAAATCATGGGAGGACACGTTAGTCCTGGTTAGTTCCTCTACATGTCGAAAATTTTAAATGTGACCCACGAAGTACCTATACGCTACACGAGGTAATGTAATGTGAGTATAATATGGGCTCTGTTCTGTCTGTGCAGGTAATCTGCCTTGGTCCTTAGCTAATTGAGGGCTATCATGCCATAGTCATAGTGCCAGTTCACTCATACAAAATTTATTGAGGCAGTAAGAAAAGTTAGTACAAACTGAGGGAACAATATGTGTATTAAAACAATTACAAAATTTACGTGTACTTTTAGACGTAACTATGTAGAATACAATTAAGCTGCTGGCTGTCTGAAACAATGAGGAATTAAAATTAAAGACACTTGGTGTATTTTTAATTTTAATGAAATGAGGACATATTCATCCACATTGCAATTTTGCTACAGTGGATTTTAAATTTTCGAGGACACTACTTGAAATCCCAAAACATCACACATCACTTTTCACACTGACACGTGCAGTCTTTTGTTTTATTTTAGCAAAAATTTTTAATAATAATTTAAATTAAGTGCGACGAGTATAAATATTAATGCCTAAGCTGTTCTACAATTCTACCTATAGATACCTTCGTGGGTTCATAGATCATTGCAAATTTAAATGGCTACGCAGATACACGTATTAGCTGTACCAGCCAAAATGGAGTCGTATTCGTGGTCTTATACTGATAAAATCATTTAGGTTTTTTAATTCGATTATTTAAATATTCGTAAAAATTGGAGTCAAAGTGCAGATTCTGCAAGCGTTTTCGCAACGTTTTGATCAATGAAAATGTAAATTTATTTCAACTGTCATGTCACATGGATGGTGCTGGTGATGGTGCATGATGGAAATGGCTAAGGAAATAAGCTTCCATAGGTTAAATTATTTTTGTAACCTTTTATTTTGACTTAAAAATGTTGAAAAAAAAGCAGACGATTAGAAGATTACATGAGAATCTTGTGGTCGTGTAATTGAGATTTGTTATAATATATCAAGGTTTCTGTGTAAGGATTTATATGATTTTTATTACATCATTATTAAAAAATGTCTTCTGACACTTTCTGATGTCTTTTTTTTGTGTGTACTGTGTAAGTTACACAGAAATAGCAATAATTATTTAAATTGTTTATTAGCACAAGAATGGGAAACATGGATGATGAGATCAAACAGAAATGGAATAATGAAAGTACCTACCTATATTTTATGTAAAGGCAAAGGTCTCCTTTATTACATAAATAATTACACTTTTTTCATGTAAATTAAAAGGTGATAGTGTAAAATTTTTATGAAAATTTCAATTTACATATTTGCGCACTTGTAACAGCGCCAGAATTAACATCATTTTTCAAAATATAATTTAATCATACAGTTGAATCATTATTCCCGTTAAGAAGAATTAAAATCACCATTCATTTATAGCATGGTATAATGTGCTTAAGTGTAATTACATAATTTTATTTTGAGGCTTTAAAAATTACGTGTGGTACCTTACGTATTAAGGTAAATTTAATTAGCATTATAAAATCCACAAAATGTTTATTCAGGAAAAAATCAACATTTATTTTGGCTTATGTAGAATTAAATTTTACGCTAAGACGTCTGTTTTTTTTAAACTATTTGCAATGGATGTAGTAGATACATAAATAGCGTGTACTCTATAATAGACACTATCAATCGGCTTATTAAATAAGATTTCACCTATCATCCCTTCTTGTATTAATAGGATGAGTTTCTTTCTTCATATTTTCTTGGTTATCCCAGTCATCATAATTATCACTAATAAATTATTATTGTGGTGAATTTTATCGCAGTGACATTGTACTATAAAAACTTGAATACAAAATACAAACAGGAGAAAATTTGTTGATGTATTCAAGACGGCCATATCATACACGCGTAACGCTACAACATTCAATCTATGGGTGAATTTTTATGACCGGCACTATTTAAAAATCCGCACGTTATCAAATCTTAAATCGGATCGTGTCTGTGTCTTAAATCTTAATGGTAATCCTAATCGTTAGATCATTCATTTTAATTGTAATCCGTCTGTTCTTAACGTAACAAAAAGGAAAACGACGACGAAACTTGTTAAATATAAATAACAATCGTAAGTTGAACGTGTACAAAGTAAGATGTTGTTGTTAGAGGTTAAAAGATTATAGAACAATTTGCCATTTCCATTATAAAAACACGATAATATTCAGTTTTATGAACTAGAAAGTATTTTACATTCTCAAAAGTACCAAGTATGTAAATGTAAAAGTGTAAAAATAACACCCTGGACTGACTGATGCTGTTGTTGTGAAGTAAAAAAAGGATTATAAATTTTACAAAAAATACAAAAAACCCTAAATGCTAAATCGAGAAAACACAGTGCAGGAAAGCAATAAGCAAGTGCAACGATAATAATAACGATAAGGTTAAAAATTGCCTTGTACTACTAAAGTCTATAATTATAAGAAAGAAGAAGTGCGTATAATTACTAGTGTAGTATTTAATTACATGTTTTCTAATCCGCAAGTTTGCAAACAACTAAATTCAATCTGTCAGCCGTCAGCCATTCAAATTTAAAGATTTATAGATAACATACAGTATTATAGCCATTTATAAGAATTATTACTATTTTATAATCATTTTGCATATATATTGAAATTTCTCCAGTCGTAATCTTCAATCAAATCTGTGTTCTCTGTCTGTCTGAACTTACTTGTGGTGATTACCAGATAATTATATGCACTTGACACAGCACACTATAGTATGAAGCTACAGTAAATTTTACAGCGGCGACATAGCATTCAGTAGGGAAAAACAGAAACTCACTACTAAATTTATTACCTTATGAATGATGAAGCCGTCTGTGTCTGTCTCTGTACACCTATAGCGCTAATTGGCGAAGTAGCAAATTTATCTCAATCTCACAGAAGTGATAGCAGTGGCAGATGCAGTCAAGAAAATCTGTGAACTTCACGCGTAATTGTTTTTGTTCTTGTTGTTCGTATGGTAAATAATGGGGGGATATTTTTAACAGTGACAGCATAGTTTATATTCAGCAGGCAGTATAATATCAGTAGTGTCTAGTGTGTCTACTTACTTAGGACTTTAGGTATACAGGATGCGATATGTGTCTACATTATTACAGTTTAGAGAGAGAAACCACAGCGATCAACAATATTATTAAATGTATTTTTATAATTTATCAAATTCACAACAACAGAGAGAGAGAGAGAGGTATAGATGTGCGTAGTAGGAACAGGAGTCTATATCATAAAAGTTAGTAATAACAGGCGTATATTAAGCCTCGTAATTACAGTGTTATTTTCCTATCAGTTGTCAGTAGTCTGTGTATAGACCTGTGCAGAATTCAACGCAACAGAACAAAACGGCAAACACATTTATATTATTATAAATTGTATACTTTCTCGAAAGCGGTGGACTGAAGTCAATTAATGTGTTTTTGGGCGGAAACAACTCCACTAAATCACATGTGTTTATTTCCATCATTTTCATTTTTAAAATGTGTGAAAACTTAAAGTGTGTAAGAGCGAAAACTGTAACTGTTGTCTGAACTGTTTGTAACTATCACTATCGCTGTTACTATTTTCTTTCGTTTAAAGGTATATAATGCTGTAGTACTACCATATTATGCTCAACCATATAGTTATTTTTGCTGAAATATATATTTTTTTTGACAGTGGTCATTATTACCACTACCAACTGCACCGAAATAAGTATACAAATTAAATAATAATTTGAAACTTCAAGCAAATAATATTAAAAAATGTGGATACATACAAAACTATGCGTGCGTTGACTGAATTTTAAATATATAGACTAGTACTTTGAACGATAAGACTAATAAGTTTAGTATTTAGTGCGTTGATGCGTTTATATGCATTAACCGTTAAATGTTATTTTCTTTTCTGCATTTCAAAAATTCAGTGGTGGGGAATGGTCTTCCTGCAGTCTGTTGAAGCTCTTCCTTTGCAGTACTTCGGACACAGTATAAAATATCCATGGTATTTAGTATTATTCGCATTGCTGTCTCCTAAACACGCTCTTACCATTCCGTTTCAAGTTCTATAACGGATCGGATGTCGGATTGTTTTCTAATAATGAAATAATATCACATCACTACAAGAGAATTTTAAACACGTATCAGATCTTATTACAATACAGCACATGCTTTTATTCGCAGTGTACAGTAAAAATTTAGATTTAGAGCTTAGCCTCTACTTAAGCGTTTTTTAAAAACTAGCTTTGTTATATATATATATATCAGTATCGCAGTTTATTTTGAATTGTACTGAAAGTATTCTGCCTGACCCTGACGACGTGACAATGACTCTGACTATCACGAAGCGAAAGAATGAGGAGACAGAAATTTTATTTCTACAATTTACAATGTATTTACATTTTTTACAGTAATTTATGTCGGTTCCGTACTGAATTCTGACTCCGTGTAGTTTGCACAATCTTAAGATCAGATCATCAGCTTCAGCATCGCATCGCAGCAGCTCCTGAGAAAGTCGTGTTATGAATTGTAAAAATGGTAAATAGTGGACGTGTACAATTAATTTATGGTGAGACATTAACACTTTAATGTAAAAGGAACATTCGAGATGAGAATCATTTCGAGCAATCAGTAATAGCGACGGTGACAATGGTGAAGTACAACTATAGCAAATCATATAGCAACTTACTTACGTTTCACGAGTTTTTCAAGTTTTGGACCAAAACAGTAAACAGCTCTATGTGACTTTGAACCTTAGCAGGGAAATTATTATTAGTTGTATTATGTATATGCACAGGTATTTAGTATGGAGCTATTAAGCATTTAACCCACACCCATCAAAATTCCAAAAACTTTACTTTATTTTACGGGTCTCATGTCAGTGCATTGGCCGGAAGATGTGAGAAAACGAGAATATACAGTGCATTTTCAGAAATGAATACTGACAATGAGAATGTAAAACAAATGTACTTATAATCTGCGTTAAGTGTCTAGTAGCTGTAACAGTACTACTATACACTGCAAAGATGAAATACCTATGCAGATTTCCCCTTCTTCTTCGCGTCTTGGTGTTACTTTTCCGTTTAGTTTTTATCAGTCAGCGTAATCGTTGTCGTCCATCGTCTTCACTGAATGTATGTAGTAATTTACGGTGTTAATTTTATATTTTAGTAGCATCATATCGTAGTGACACCGTGCATCTTCTTATCTACTATTTTCTCGTAGGTATATTTGACTGCACTGACTGACAGACAAGCCTGTTTTCTGTTTTCAGTTTGCATTGTTTACCAGAATATCTTGTTGTATAGATAGTTACGTGGTAGATATCATGAAATACTGATATTGCTTGGCTCTGGTTCTGGTTCTGGTTCTGGTGCTGACTTTCCTCACTGACTGGGGCGGGGGCCAAGCTGTGATTTTTCTCATCGGAAAAATCACTCCATCGCCCCTGTCAATGAGCCTATTTGTACCTTTTACATTCTTAGAAATTCAAATTAATGTTTGAACGGGACAGACTTCAACTTTTAGACAGATATGGGATCTCTTCAATTTCTTCCTATATGTTTCCCCTTGTTTATCCGACACAATGCAAAACTGTCGTCATTGTTGTTCTCTGTAAGTATTTGTTGTCGCTATTCTCTGAAAGTATGTTACTTGGTTTTGAGTTTTGGTGGGGGCCTATAGACTCGTAGGTAATGGAGTGAGTAGTTTCCTACGGTTGGATAAAACAAAATTCTTGAGGACAGGATGGCAGCAGGATATATGCGGATGCCGATGCCGATGCGAACGATGTGATTTCAGTAGTAACCCACAGGCAGGGTTGACAATCTGTTTGCATAAATAGAGAGATTGATATATAGGTATATATAGCTTCCATTCGAATTCTTTTCAATTTTTGAAAGACTGACTATGCAACTGAATGACAGGAGAGTCTTTGACACATTATCACATTGTCACATAATGATGCATCGATGTGGCTTCTTGTTCCTACATCATTTCTGTTTTAGCTCGTAATCTACGGGATCTTTGTTACTTGGATCTTCGTGTTCCTCCTCACTCATCTCCGTAATAGTTTAAATACTACTGATAGAAACTCCTGTAGAAATATGTACCTGGTAGGTAAGTAGGTATTTGTGCAGAAAGTTCAAGAATTGAAATGTGCTGATTCTTGTTTTGGGCTCGCATTTTTTTCTAGCTAGGTGATAATGACATGATTATAATGCTGATTTGTTAAATGCATTTTTAAGAAAATGAAGAAACTTGAATTCAGTTAAAACAGTAAACAAAAAGTTTAGTATTACTTGTGTATGTATTATTATATGAAATGAAATTTAATGAAGTAATAAATTTCATTGACTTCTGTTCTGCAACTAGCAGATAACAGTAAGTAAAGGAACTGAGTGTTTTCTTTTAACAATTTATTGTACAGTTATAGATTTAGATTACGTGCTGGGTGGGTGTGATCGATCAGATCAGACTTTAAACCATAGAATCAAATCCGACCGAGCTATATATGCATCTGTAATTAAATGATGCGTCGATGTCGATGGTGTACCTATGTGTATGAAAATATTTCAGATGTCATCGCCGTGTGTCGTGAATGTTATATAGCATGGGTGTGAACTCTTACCTATACCTATATATAAAGAGCGAATCTGATTTAACTGTTTAAACACATTTACAAATCTACACGTTGCCTCATAATACAGATAATTCACATCTATCTGCTAAAACGATTTTGTTTTTATTACATTTTGAAACTATTTTACATAGAGCAGCTTTAGCGGTTACAGTAGATTCACAGTCAGAAGTCTCGTCAAGTTTTCAAGAAGGCATGAACTTTACATTGGCTATAATAAAGCAACAGTACGAGTTTCAGGACGTACATAACAGTATTAGGAATTACATTTTATAACATTTATATAGCCTCGTATAGAACGCATGACGTATGTACAGTAGCGGCAACCGAAAGTGAGGTCTGGCAAGGATAAATTTTGCATGCAAGTAAATGGCAGCTTTATCCTTGCCAGACCTCACTTTCGGTTGGCCAGATTCCATCTTTTGCTTTAGTTAGAAACTTCAAATTTTGAGCATTTCTGACAGTAATCAACTTTCTTGGGTTCGTTCTCGATTCGAAAATGTTTATTACGTTGTATACCTGCAGATGAAAGATGGTCTAGTATAGTATTTATTTATGGCGCACGTGATTTTGCACGCCATACAATACTTACATATATCACAAACTTATTTGTCCACTCACTAGTCAGTTCATGTTGATTCTATATTTGGTTTACAGATAGTGATTTTGGCAGTATTGTTAAAAACATTTATATTTAATTATATATGTGTACAAGACCTTATATTTGCCAGTTATTTTGGGCACCTGTAGTAGCCTTTTTGGCTAGCAACATTGCCCAAATAGTTTTTTAAATTTTGTACTTGTGATTTCTACTTTTGAAAGCAAAATTTAATTCTGCTGAGAGCCTAATTCTGGCACTTAACTCTGAAATAGTGAAGAGTTATTTACCCTTAAATGGAAGTAGAACAAAAAATGTGACTAATCACAATCACCTTTTTTATTTACCTTTATAGGCTTGGAATTCCAAATTAGAATAAAATACAAGTAATAAATATAATTTATAAGGAAGGATGTTAATTAAATTATATTATTCCTATTAATTATTGAGTTTTGGTTTTGTTGACGAGTCATCCTAAGTCCTTTAGATAAAAAGGTGTGCCTTTTGTCTTGTAATTTTCCTATTCTGTCTCTCTACTGAATTATAATGGGATTAGTTGGTATTTTTAAGTTAAAGCTTTTTGCGTAGTAGCTCTTGGATTCTGAACTTCATTTTTGATTTTTGGGTTAGGTGTGCAGATATTTTTATAGCTAAAGAGTAGGTAGGTTGGTTTATTTCATTTTTGTAATGTCTATATAGGAAACGCATGAAAGCTAAAGTTACTATTTTTTTAGCAGTATTGAAAGCATTTTTTAAAAGTAAGAATAAGATGACGACGACAGCCAATAAGAAAATAATTATTAGGTTGTTAGTAAGTGCCTTATAATTTTAGCACATCCTAATCCTAGTTACCAAGAAGAACTGTCAAATTGCCAGCTCTGGAGACCAACTGCAAATAGGCGTATCTCTGCCTGTTCAACAGTGTTTATCCGTACTGTTTTAGTTAGTTGGAATTCGAGCGTCATGTACGGAAAATTACAATTAGGAGTTGCCATAAGAAGTACATACATACGAGTGACGATAAAAGATAAAGCCATTAAAAAATTAAAGGAACATAAAAAGCGTCTAACGATAAGTTCAGTTTAACTTCAACACAGCAATTCTACTTACATTCTCTGATGAGAGGTGCAAAGAATCAAACTGATTTTCGCTCTAATAATTCTTAGCGACGCATAAGTAAAGATATTATATAGGCATATGCCTATTGTAATACCTTACGTCGTGTAAGTGGATAGTAGCAAGACAGTAGCTACCTATATTATAGGCAAATTTATAATGATATTAAAGACACTTTTTCCATTACGATTCCGTAATGCTATAAGTATTGCCTTCGCCATCTCGTCCTCGTCTGGGTCTACAATCTCAACATATAGGTAATCTGAAGACGTGTTAAACACATACATACCTACATGCAAAAGTTTAAAAATACAAATAATATACCCATCAAGCCTTTCGTCTCTGAATAAAATAGAAAGGTTTTAGTGTGCGTATTTCTGTCGTAGACTTTTGTTAGAAGAACGTGAACTTTTCAAAACTTTCATTTGCTCTGGCTGTGTCAACACAGGAATACTACTCTCAACTATATAACTATAGGTATACATATACACATACGAAATATTTTTTAAACTTTAATTTTTTCTTTACCCCTTGCTACGTAGCTACGTGCCTCCTGAGAGTCTAGTACAATTTATTATAATGTATTTATACTATGTATTAATACTCAAAACTTTTGAAATTGAAAAATTCTCTTCTCATATACATACAAAAATGCTAGTATTATAATGATTGAGTGCGTAAACTATAATGTTCCGCTTCGTTTACATTTTTAAAAACCGAAAGCATTTACTGATATATTCCATTTACATATTTTTGGCTTTGAATTGGAATAATTTAAAATTGAAATTGACATTGGGAAATATTTGACTGTTGTAAAAAATGTGAAAAAATACTGAAACTGAAAACATGGCCACCGTTTGTAGCTGCCTGTAATTGTACATTTATGGGCTAAAAGTAACAAAAAAAAGTGAGATATACATTACATCAATTATGTGGTGTACGCACATTTCGTTGAAACCTGCTCATGTACTTACCTACCTGTGTGTCAACTACGGTAATACGATTAAGATGTAACTATTAATATGTACGCTATCGTATGAGCACTATGTGAATGTCGACTGTCGACGTCGACGTCATGGAAAGTCATGGCTGTAAATCATTTCTCTTTTTTTTATACAGATTTTTTAATTTTAATGTGTATAGCAGATGCCAATCCTGCAGACTGTCTTATTCCTATCCTAATTGCTACCTATATGCACACGCATATAATTTTGATGTCAAATTGAAGCGCATTATGTCTGGCCTGGCTGCTGTTATTAGAGCTGAGAAAACGCCTCGCATTATTATTTTCGAATTAATTTGTGGGTACCTCAAGGCTTATTGGGATTTGGATTTGGAATTGGATTTGACAGTATTTATTTGCTCACACATCCAGATTCTGCGTACACTGTACTTAGCAACACATGTCCCTTTCTTTCGTCTTTCTTTCATCCTCTCCAAGATTATTAATTTCATGAATATACAAATACGAATTTGAACATTTGAATTGAATAACATTTCATCATTAGCATTATGCTCTCATTGTTCTCATTTTAATTGGAAGAGTATATATTATATAGAAAATATTTTACCGAAGAATTACTTTTAGCTATGCATGTTTCATTCGGATTTAAATTTGGATTTCAATGCTCCATATAACCAACACATAAGACTACCCAGCCACCTAACTATGTATGTACTACATAGAATGGAAATCATGGTGAGAAGGCAGGAATTTAAATTTGGAACTGATCGTAAAATCATCATAATAATATGTCAAAGTCAGGTATAGACCATAGACTGATTCACATGTGACGTTCTGAGTAACTCCTATATATACTGATGAATACCCATGTGAAAATTAATGCAGGGATTTACATTGTGTGGATGAGAATTTGTGTTAAGGACACACATCACATCAAATTAAATCACGGATTAAAAAATAAATGGCTTTAATTTACATGTTGATTTTGATCATGGGCCTAATTTTGTACGAGTGAGTAGTGTATTGACTTGTCCTTTTCGTCTTCGCCTTAAGAATTCTTCGTGCTAGTTGACTGAACTTGTTACACGATAAAGATAAAGTTTTAATGATGGGGATGAATAATTGTAGCACTATTTAAATAGATTTAAGTTTTATTGCATTGTCCCACGGTACCTACTTACGTACATTGGTATTGGTATTGGTAGCACTCACTTTACTGATTCGTCTTCAAAGAAACGTCGTTGACTCTTGTGTGTTTTGTCAGATCATGAATTGTTTTTTGCTTGTTGACTACGGTGTCTGGATTTTTTTTTACATATAAAATCCACCATTGTACATTGTACCTATATTATGAGTATGAGGACGATGAGATGAACTCCTGTAGTTACCTACACTGTCTTTTTTTTCGTCCGTTACCTAACGATTACCATTGTCATTAACAATTAATGGGCACTATTTAAATAAAGGCAGTTTGTTTTTGCGTTTGCTTTACATAACAAATCGGCTAAAATTAAAAGTGACAGTGAGCTGGTGGTATAGAGGTGCTGGTGACTGGTTTTGGTTTTATCTTCGGTTTTAGTCTTGGACTCGCTATCGTTCGTTACGAATTGTGAGGACAGATTATTATAGGTACATAATTGTTCCACGTGATTAAGATCTAAGGATGAGGATACATATGATGAGAGTAACAGCAGGGAAGCTGAGACCTGGTTTATTGATCCATGAACTGATGTGAGCTCGTTTGTCATTCGTATTTTGTGCTTTTTTTTGGTTGATTGTTGTCGTGTTGTCAATTTGCCGTTGTCGTTGCCGTTTGTCATCTGTCGTTGTCACAAAGTATATCGTACAAAGTGAAAAGTACAAGTTTGATACATGAGAAGTATTATTCTTCTTACCTACTCCCAAGACGGGATCCATTTTACATGCCCATTCATTTCATTCGCAGTATTAGTAAAAAATCGTAAGCATTAAGTATTGCTCTCTAAAATTCTACCTCTGCCAAGTACCTTACCTCCTGACTTAACTAACTAAAACTGACGTATTAATACTTACGCTACGATTTGCTATGTAGGTAGGTCTAATTTACAATTTAACAATTTACAGGGGTCTGCGTATGCCTTTTAGTTGTTGTTGTTGATGTTGATATAGTTGAGTGTTGTACGCAAGAACTAGTGGAGAGATAATAAATTGTGCACAATAATATATAATAATGGGATGTGAACTGAATTGGAATCTTTCCCAGTGGAAATTACATATACCTGTAGTGCTTGATGGAGAGTGCATATATGGCTATATACACACGGATATTATTGGTGCACAGAAATGGTTCAGACAACAGAGGAGAAAAAGCAAACTAAATCACTTGGCCAAAAAGCTTAATACCTACTTACCTACCTATAGGTATGTGCTGTACTCATTGAAGAAAAATTGGACTGTTGTTTACTGTGCAGGGAGGCTGTAAAAGTCAACAGATGTTTTAGTTTGCAATTAGAAAAAGTAAACAAGGGACGAACAATCATATGGTCGTATAGTACTAGTAGTTTGTAGGAAAAGGATGACTGATATTATTTGTGTTTGCTTTTATCCTTCGCTGTACTGTGCGGTTTACTTCCATATGTCCACAGAATGGAGTACATATATGGATGTGAAACTCGCTCACTATATTATTATGACAGTGCCCTATTGATCTGATATAGTGAACCAATTCTGTAGAAGACTGTAGAAGGAATGAAAAGAATTTACCTTATGCACTTAACTATAGAGGCTTAACTAGCGGACTAGCCTTAACTTTTTTAAGTATACAGACAGTCAATGGGAAAAATTGTAATTGCACATTTTTCTATTGAGACTTCCTTGATTTTGTTTCTGTTTCTGTATTTGTGTTTTGGGCATTCATACAATTATATATAGTTAACGTAAATTGTTGTAATGTTATGAGGAAACCATTGTAATTTACATAATATGTTTATTTTACAGCATGTGAGTCAGCTCGGCTCTGGACAGAGAGACGGGCCCGATCCTTGGAGCCTGCGGATGCTGCGAGTGTGAACATCCCCAAATGTAATGATACTGGGAGCTTTGAAGAGGTTCAGTGTGATAAGGATTCAGGGAGATGTTGGTGTGTGAATAGTCAAGGTTTTGAGAAGCCTGGAACTCGCGCAAGATCCTTGGAATTTGTTAACTGCTCAAGTAAGCAAAGCAAAGCAAAAATTAAATTATTATTATTTTTATTGTTGATTTTGTGTTTGGTTTTATTTTATCCTCATGGTCAATTTTCTGTAATGATAAGTAATACCCTATTATCAATCTAGTTAATTTAAATGCATATCTGTTTGCTTTCGCTATAAATTCTAGGCCCGAGCAGATGCGGAAATCATCAATGCCGAATGCTATGCCCACTAGACTTTGATTTAGATGAAGGGGGCTGCCCAGTTTGTCAATGTCGAGATCCTTGCAAAGGTGTTAAATGCCCTAATTCTCTCGAGTGTGAATTGGAAGAAGTTCCCTGTACGAATGAGCCATGTCCGCCACTACCAACATGTACGTTATTTTTATTTGCAAAGTTGTAATAATTTAATAAATCAACCAACTTCAGGCGCGAATCCAGGGGGGGGGGGACAAGAGGACATTTGCCCAGCCCAAAATGAATTTTTTAACATAGGCTATAACCAGGGTTTTAAAGTGGTAAATACCACTGTGGTATATACCATGGTAAATACCGGTAAATACCAGGGGTGGTAAATACTGTTTATGTGACACTTTGGCACATACTGGCATATACTGGTATAAAGTGGTAAATTGAAAAAAATTTGAATTTCTTCTTGACATATACTGGCATTTATACAAGCACAGATGGGGTAAATTTTTAAAAAACCTTAAAAATTGACAAGGTTCAAAAGTAGCCACCAAATCAAAGCATACAATTCGTGCTATTCTGGCTGCTAATATGGCGAAGTTATTGAACAAAATGTAGAATTGCTCTTTACCAAATGGATCGTTGGAGAGAAAATTTTCTACGTCCGGTTGAGTTTAAACTTATTTAAGAAATAGGCTTTATTTATCATGATGGAATGACGAAACTAACTAACGTTTTGTTTCCGTAAATTCAGGTCAAAGAACAAAACTGATTTTGGTGACTACAATCACAAATAATTTAGATTGATAGTATTTAACCACAAAAATGCACAATGATTTGCTACATCTTGGCCGAGTAATGAGCGCAGTTATTGTGGCATATGCTAAATAAATGTATTTATGTAGCAGCTACACAATTAAGTTCCACCAAATACATGCAGATACAGCACTAAGGTTTTTTCTATTATTAAGCATTACAGATATTTAGTATTATATGCTGTTGAGTTTTTACTCGATTTGGAATTATATTACCATTTTTTTTAAATACCTCAGGCTTCATAAATGAATATACCAGTATTTACCACTTTATACCGGTATATACCGGTATTTACCAGTATTTACCAGTGTCATGGTATTTTCTATAAAAAAGTGGCATATTTAAAACCCTGGCTATAACACATGGGTATTTAAGCCAAGATGACAGGCTTATATCGTGAGTGAAGGATCAAAGTGATCCATATCCATTTTTAGCTAGAAACATTATTCTCTATCTACAAAAACATTAAAATATCATGATCCTAAAAGAGTGTAAATAAAGAATATTTTGCACTTTTCAAATAAACGTAAATAGAACATTTGACACTTTTCAAAAACAGGTAAATAGAACATTTTACACTTTTCAAAAACATGTAAATAGAACATTGTACACTTTTCAAAAAACACATAAATACAACATTTTAAACTTTTCAAAAACATGTAAATAGAACATTTTACACTTGTCAAAAACAACGATGTATTTTGCACTTTTCCAAAACAGGTAAATGGAACATTTTGAACTTTTAAAAAACTCGTAATTAATATTTTGGGCATCTACCTCATGTAGTTTTTTTTTGACAAATCTCATTTTAGTTCTAGTTTAAATTGGATATTACCATTTTGATTTTGCACTGACAATTTGTATAGCCCACCCCAAACAATATTTCTAGATCCGCCCCTATAACCAGCATCTCTGTAACAATCTGCTTTTTCTTATTCTATATTGGTATTTAATATAATGTTTTAGGCAAGCAAGCAAGAACTTTAGAGAGCCTATGCCCCATCGGTGTGCCTTTAATTCTACCCGAGTCCGGCAATCCATACCTGTGCGGGACCGAACCAGGGAAGCCCACGTGTCCACCAGCATTTGAGTGCAGTGTAAAAGCAGGTAAATGATTTTAATAAATTGCTTCCTAACTTCCTATTAAAAGTCATAGGTTATAGTTTAGGGGATGATTAGCTCTGTAATTTTGTCGGCACAAACTTAATGACAGTTGTTGTGCACAGTGAAGGAAAGGACTTTATTTCTTTTTACTTTCGCTTAAATGGTAATTTGTGATACTCATATCAATTTAAGTGACGTACCTACCAAGTGATAATTATCGTGAGGATAAATCGTGTCTTTTTATTTCCAAATCCTTTATTTTTTTTTAAATCTCTATAGCTGTAGTTTCTAATAATTTTCTATGATTTACAACAATGCAACGCAATATCAGTAATGGTTAAAAATTAATTTATCTCGCCTTGTGTCAATACGGACGTAAGGGAGCTGGACACTAAGTATTACGAGAATGGCCATTTTTATAAAGTATACAATTTTCCCTGTATTTTTTTCGTACTATACATGCAGGCTATTTAATGCCGATGCAGTAGTCTCTTCTGTAATCTTTACTCTGCGCACTCAGTCAGAGTACGATTAACGAATATTTAGCATCGAAGCCAGCAGAACAGTGTCCGAGAGCCGAGGCCGAGAGTCCGAGCTCACGCAATGGCATAAATCATTCCAGAGATATCTGTCGAAAGTGTCTGTCTAGATGTCTGAGATTCTTTTTTTTTAATTCTTTTCCTCGTCATGTCCATCTTCCGCAAGGGTTATTCTTATTGTTATTACTACTACTACTACAGCAGGGATGGCCAGAATCCAGAATGGGAATGGTGATCTGAAGGTGTAGCGTCAGTGCATAGGGTGTACAAAGTAAAGATAACAGACTACTGAAAGTAACAGTGTAGGTAATACAATTCAAGAATTTACAATAATATATGAAGTTTTAGGGATATATCAGTAGACCATTTTGTGATTTTGTGATGCAGAAGAAGACGCTATCTACATGAAGGATATATGTATAGAAATCTCTGTTAGTTTGGTATGTGAATGAGCACGATGTGATGATATGGTGGGGAATTTACATCTGTGAACATAAACATGCGAACATGCCTCAAGCTCCAAATCCAAAGAAGCGTGGTTAAGTAAAGGTGCGTGCGTGGTAAAAATGCAGTGCACTCATCCAAGAGGCAGGCATAAGATGCAAAAATGCAACATCTCTAAAAATCTGAACAATGACTATGACGATGAGATGAGACTAAATTTCGTATAAGAGACTTCAGCCTTTAAGTTAGAAGAGCTGTATAGAAAAAACTGACTTTAGGATTATAAATTGTAATTTTTAGGCGAGACAAACGCTAATTTACGCTTCGCTGTCCGTCGTATACATAAACTTGGGTAGTTTTGAATATATATACGAAGTTTGAGTGTATATAGTAGATAGTCCCAGTGTTTAAATTTTTAAACATTTATTTAGTCCCTTATTCTTGCTTTCTTAGGTTGTACAGGTTCTTGTTAAATTATTAAGTAAAAAAAAATAGGAATAATGGATTCTTAGACCATGCAACAAGTGGGCACCTTGCTTGTGGTCGTCTTTCGTAGAAAATTTCCATTGCTTGGCGAGGCTCACCAACAGCGTACATAAATGTAGGTAGGAAGGTAGGCAGACATTACGACGCTGGAATATTCATTTATTTTTCTTCCTGAAGTATTTTTACCAAGTAGTTTGTAACATAGGCGACACGTCTGCACAGTGTATAGTACGAAATAAAAATGTTACTGCCTTAAATCATCTAGTTTGCTGGTTGCTGGTTTGGTAGTATACTACAGTATAGTTAACGAATATATGAATTCATATGGAATTTGTACGGGTGTTATATAAACTGTATGCAATGTATGCATAGGAAATAATGATGCTGTAAAAATAGCTATGTATATCTAGTACGCCAAGGTATAACACCGCAAAGTCAGGATTGTGGTTCATGAATAATTTAAATTTACAAACTTTTAAACATGCTTTGTAATATAATTCGTTTTTGTTTTCATTTAGGAAATGACTACGGTGTTTGTTGTGCTTCGAATTCCCTGATGGAGAAGCCCGGCTCTTGCCCTGTCGTGACCAGTGTGGCTTCCCCATCCTCCAATGATGATGAAAGTGAAATGGATGCTGAGGCTAAATGTGGTCTCTCATGTCGGCTTGATATTGAGTGTCCTCAGATGAACAAATGTTGCATGACCGAGAAATGTGGAAAGAGATGTGCGGAGCCTGCTAATTCAACTCGTAAGTCCTCTAGCTGTAATACCCTCAAATTTAGAACTAATTTGCCGCTATACATTATTTCGAGTGTGCATTAACATTCTGAGCTGTTAGTCGTATTCTTAAATGTACAATATAGTGTAATCTTAATTGTAATTCTTACAAATCGTAACCTTATTTATAATTACGCGTTGAGTTGCGTGCTTGCGGAAGCCTATGAGCATTCATGAGTCATGACGTAAGTATGTGTAGGGATGATAAAACAAAGTCGTGCTTTGACTTTGTTATATACTAATAATTATATGCAAGCATATTTAGTAATGTTATTTCCTTTTGGCTGGTTCTCCTGGTCCTGTCCTGGGTTCTGTTGGTGTTTTAAATGCAAATTACAAACTGACTAGTGAGACCGATGCACATTTAAAAGAACGTGCGTATGCGTTGAAATGTTGAGATAATTTATAACACGACAACACTACTACGAAATGAAAGGTTTTTCTTACGCTCTTATACATATGAGTAGGCACAGAGATTAGTGATTAAACCTAATGGAAGGCAAAAACAAAGAAAACATAAATTACAGAAGAAAAAAATACAAAAAAAAAACATCAATGATCCTGCAATCCTACAGTATTGCCGTTTTGTATTTCGATCTAATTGATTTAAACCACTCATTTTTAATTGAGGAAGTAGATGCACCGAAAACTTTAAAAAAATGATAGTGCATATTATTAAGGTAAGTATGTTCTTAATTGCGAGGGGAAAAAATTCTGAGGGATCAAAAAGACCTATTTGCTAAAGAATGATTACAAAACCAAAGTAGTCGTGTATTAAGTACCCACAAATATATATATATACTAATATTTGGTCTTTATTTTGTTTTCTTAATCTTGTTACTTAATTTTGATAAAATGGATGGGAAGAGTACGCAGTGCAATTAAAAGATTTTTTAAACCAGACGCTTTGATCTCTATTGGAATGCAGCATAGTGCGTATACTGTGCCATGTGTGAATATTGTATACCTAGTATGCTTTGCGTCTTCAGTTTATTAAAAATAATCATTTTTTACATGCTTATCAAAGTATTAAGAAGCCAAGTGGAAATGTACGTGTAGAGTCTACTTAGAGATAATGGAAAGTAGGTAGATCGATATTTTTGTTCTCATTTTTTACATTGTTAGGTTATGAAAAGTATTTAAGTATTTAATCAACAAAGAATACATATACTTATATGTAATGCTGAACGTAGCCTAGTTCTATAACCTAGCCAAAACCATGACTCGTAAGGATATAGCAAGTAGCGAGTTTTAAAAATTGCAAAGACTGCAAATAATAGGATGAGAATTTCTTTGTTCTTGAGGTTGCATGTATGCAAAAGTACGTATTTAATTAGTAATTAATAGATTATGAATAAAAATATCTAGTTCATTTATCATTATTATTCTCGATTTACACGTCTTGAGTCTCGATTTCAGTTGTTAAGACATAGAATTAATTAATGCTGCATACAAAATAAATTTATTTTTACGATGACAGTTTGCCTGCAGCAGAAGAAGATTGCCGAGATTCTCTCCGTCAAAGAAATCGAAGGGAAAGGTTATATTCCACAGTGTGATGAGCACGGTGATTTTGTGACGAGACAATGCAGTCGAAATGGGAAAGTTTGCTGGTGTGTGGATGCTCATGGAAGAAATCTTCAGCAATCCCTTGGACCTGCTGATTCTGTCAACTGTTCTAATATTCATAAACAACGAGGTATGTCTCAAAAAATATAATTAGTTTATAATTAAATTGAATTTTAAAATCCCTTATGTATTATACGATGTATAGCTTAAATTTTAGATTCTAAAGCTTGTTTCATGCTATAAGTCTATTCTACATTCTGTATTCTTTTAATTAGTTATTAAATATTAGTATTATTAAATATATTCCTGTGCAAAAACAAAGTAATTAAATCCGGCTATGTCAAACAAACAAACGAAAAAAAAGGAAAACATGGAATAAAATCAAAAGCACTGTCAACTGTGTCATAAAGCTGTCTTTGTTTTAGGATGTTTTTGTGAGGCGCGAGCGCATTATTTCAAAACTTTGATTTCTCTACTACTAGCCCAAAATCGATAATTAAGTAGGCAGTAGGTGCTAACTTTCAGTTCAGTTTAGTAATTGTAATTAGTACTTCCCCAATGTATTGGCTGTTGGCAATACTTTTTCTACTACAGTTGCCTTTAAATCGTTATTACTTTTCTCCCGGTAGTATGTCTGTGTCCTCTTTTATAATTTTGCAAAATAAAAGTAAAATCGTGTTCGTCGCCTCGCTGTGTAATGTGACAGGTCTATCAAAATCTAAGATCTTTATACATGGAAAACATGATCTTTACTTGCTGACTTGCGACTTGCCGGGCGGTGATGGTATATGGTATAGGCCCCCCTTATTACCTACTTTGTAATACTTAATTATGCATTCACAAATCACAACTTACAATTTTTAAGTGAACTGTTGACTGTGTTCATATAAAACAGCAGTCAGTGCGGAGTGTATATAGTTGATAGTAACTTTTGTATGCAACCTGTGTCACACCACCAAAAGTAAGCGTGATAGTTGCAGATTGCATATTTGCCAGTCAAAGTGTGTAAAAGTAATGTTTTATTCTTTGGTTTTTGAGGCACGTACCCTTTCCAATTTCAATTCCTCTGTACCATAACAAAAATCCAAACCTCGTGTTGTTGTTGTTGTTGTTGTTGTTGTTGTTGTGTGTACAGATCTAAAAGATGAAGAATGATGATATTGTATTGTAAAGTCCGTAATCAATTCATTTGAAAAATGTAAAAAGTTACACAGACTGTATCTGTATGGAAGAAAAAAAAGAATGAGTGATCACTTCAATTCATGACATCGACATGACTGACTAGTGAGACTAAGAGACTCAAATGATATTATTATAAAATTTTATAACCAGTGATTATAATCGTGTTGATGAATCCATATAGCCGTTCAAACCAGCTCTTCCCTGGACTCCTGTGACACCACCATCTGCCTTTCTACCTGTGAATTTGGCTTTAAATTTGATCGAAACGGTTGTCGAACATGTGATTGCGTGGAGAATCCTTGCCATAATTATGAGTGTCCTGCTGGCTCAAAATGTTCTCTCATTCAGAATCCTTCCTGTGATGGACCCTCATGTCTCCTTAAGCCAACGTGTAAGACACTCACTCATATCACACAATAAACAATACAATGCCTAACAATTACAATTTTTGGCCTGTCTCTCTCTCTCTTTCTCTCTGTCTGTCTCTGATTATGTTCATATACCTACCAATATAAGTAATGTGTTCGATCAGTTCAGTCGCGGTGGTCATGCTGCTATTGCTGTGATCGTTTTCATGTTTAAAATTTTCATTATTTTCTCTTTTAGTTGTATATTTCCATGTTTATATTTATTGATGATAGTCGATGTAGATATCGGCATCGATAATGGCACTGCGTCTTTTTCATTGAGTCGATGTACATATTAATATATAATAATTTATTGCGTCTTCTCTATATTTCACTGCAGGCTTGTCCGAAACATTGTATGTGAATCCCTGTGATGTTGGAACACCTTTGACAGATATCGGATCAGGTCAAGTTGTCACGTGCTCAGAAACGTCGACCACCTGCCCAAGCAGTCACATTTGTGTGGTCGTTTCTCTCAATAAAGCTGGATTATGTTGTGTCAATCGTCCCCGAGTTGGTAAGAATTTTGGTTTCTTTCTGTTTTTATTATTAAATGCTGTTTTCTATTTCCTATCAACACTCATCCTTTTCATTATATTCTGCTCAAAATACTGCTATTTTTTTATTGTACAACTTTTTACATCTTCATTTTCAAATGAAGTCACAAGACAACCACAAGCAAAATGGGATGTCATCTATTGTAGTAAATGTGTGCAACATATTCTCTTGGTGTTATGCATAGATGTTGACAATGCGATTTTACATTGTATGAATGGTTAATATTCATATTGTATTCAAAATTCATCTGAAGGAAAAATGATATCGTTGACGTTGGCTTTGGCTTGAGCTTTATGTAACTACCTTTGATTTTCCTTACTTTTGACTTTTGATTTCAGCTTCAGCAGCTCTCAAAATGTTTGACGTTGACTCCTCGTCCATTTAGCATCCTTTGTATCCCTGTCAAAAACTCTTCTTTTTTTACTTGTTATTTCATATTTCCTCATCGTGATTGTTGGTAGTTAGCCTCGTTTAGCAGATGTTGAATGTTGATGTCTAATGTTATGGTTATGGTAGTTCTTGTTAATGATACTGATTTAACAACAGAGGGAATGTATATTATTATTATGTGCATACGTAATTACATATATATAATCTTAAAAAGTAAAGTATGTACAGGTAGGTAGGTGTAATTATATGTAAGCACGTCTACGATTATAAGATTTTAATAGCTTTAGCGCCGAGTCAAACACATTAGACAGAAGTCAAAAATTCTATTCCGTCATAATGATCCATGAGGAACTTTTGTGTTGTTGTTGATGTTATATTTTGAAGATATATTTCAAGTCGCTTATGGTTTCGAGGACTTGAGTTTTGTATTTCTTTTTATTTGTAATGCATATTATACTCTTCATATCACCCCGTCCCATGCATGGTCGTAATTATCCTTGCTTTGCTTTGGTTGGATATTTGTAATTTTTGTAAAATGTAAAGCTAAGTGCATTTTTTTAAAATGTACATAGCTAAATTGAAAAAAAATGAACTGCATGAGTAGTTAAGGCTCGCTAAAAGCTGAGATAAAGTCCATGTCTAATTCGTCTAGTTAGTAGTTCTATTCTAAATCGTAACGGGTTCATAGTTTTACTTTAAGCATTGTTCTAACAACGGCTTCTACATTAAGCTGAGGATTAACGTGTGGGTTTGTTTGTGTTTTGTATCTGGATTATACAGACTGTATTTTAATGGAAATGGACGCCGATTCCACTATCTATATGTCACAGTTTTACATTGTTTTTTGTTTTATTTTACTTGGAAATATTTCTAAAATCTTTTAGAAAATTAAATTTCCCATCTCCCATCTCTGTACTTACCAAAACAAACGAACTTTACAGTGTTGAAGGGCCGTGTGTATTCATTTCTGTCCCGTTTTTGAAAGGCTAGTATAATGCGATTTCATTTTTAAATCAAGTATCTGTAGAGATTCTTATCTCTTACAATATAGCCAACTGAACTGACTTTGATATCAGTGCACAATGTTTGGCAGTCTGATGGCCTATGGCTCCATGTGTGAGTTCAAGCATTTCCAATAAAATCAGGTGCATTGTTGTTATCCTTGCGTCGAGTTCTATTGTAATAATGTGTGCCAATTTAATTCCATAAAAACTTTTCAATTGTGTGATTAGTGTTATAGTGTTATAGTGCTGTTCTTACAGAAACGATGAAGAGGATTTTGACTGCTGCAAACTTACTGCTTGCTTGCCTTGCTTCATTTTTATTTGTTATGATTAGACTGTATTTCCTGCACATGTCTTATGATTATGATATGATTACAGGTCCTATATGATATTTACAGATATTTATGATGAATATAAATTGGCGATAAGCTCTAATGATGATGTTGTATGAACCGTAATAATAATTATTATTTCTCCTTTTTTTTCTCTTATAGAGCCCACAAAAGCCGGAATGTGCCCATTTCTCTCACCTTCTCTCTGCAATGGAACTATGGGTCTTGAGAGCAAGCAATGTACTTCAGATAAAGGATGTGAAGGAGATATGAAATGTTGTGCTGTCGGAGGCTGTGGTGCTGTTTGTGCGGATCCCTTACTCAATGATGCTACAGAAAACAAATTACCAACAAGTAAGTATTAAAAAAACCTCTCAAATAAATGCAAATGAGATGCTTTGATTTTTTATTTCTCGACCTCTTTAACTTTAGTCACATAGAATTGCACTGGCACTGGCAGCAGCATATTATTTTATCTAAGTCATATTGTGGAAGGTCAAAGGTTCAAAACATCCTATCTGTGTATTCGAGGAAAAGAACGTGTTGCTTGTAGATTTTAAAAGATGAAATCGTTAATTGTATTTTCAAATACATTAAAAAAAGTGCAATTTATGATTATGAATTTCCAAAGCTGCGTAAATATTGAACTTTTAACTTTCAAAAATATATGGGAAAGGGAGCGGCAACGTAAAGTGTATTGTAAATAGTTTTCACTTTTCAAACGAGTGTATACAACTACAGCATTTTGTAATTTTCAAAAATGTGTAGAGTTACAACACAACATTCTGTACTTTTAGTGCGCGTTATTAGAGCATTTAGAATATATTTATGATTAAAAAAATTGTCAAGAACAATAATATAATAATAATATGTTTTTAGCATTTACTATAAATATTTCAATATCCCATATAAGAACATTGAGCAGCTATCAGAATCATCGTCATATTGAAATATTTTGCAGTCTCTGAATACAGGACCTACCTACTTCATATTATTTTATCCCTACCAATACCACGATGTGCGTAGTGCGTGTACATTTTATTTATTCCGTGACCAATATTAGCTAAACCTTTTAGTATGTACCAAGTGTGCTGCGTTATGTCAAATTTACACAAATGAAATATGTAATTGCAAAAGGCTTGTTAGTTTTTTCACGCTGTTTAAAATGACACCCATTGTAATATCTTTGTTCCTCCGACAGACTCCGTCTATAGCTGCTAGCTACATGTACTTATTCCATATAGCCTAATTTATATTCTAGGGAGAAAGACACTTGTGACATTTATGACCTTTCTCGCTGTGATATACATACTCGTAAATCATCGTTTACATTCTATTCTGATTCTGATGGTCTATATGAAATTAATGTTACTCAATCATCAATACTATCACCATCACGAAACAAAAAACAAAATTGTATTACTCCGTATATGTACGTACCAGCATACTGTTACCGATTCCCTTTATTGCTTTATTAGATCACATTTCATTCCGATTCAACGAATCGTTTTATTTATTATCAATTACTTGCAAAATCTATAGATACGTATCGACATCATATTTTACAGTAGCAGTCTAGCACATTCCAATTATTATTCTTAAATTAGTCAAGTTGTATTCGGACAGATATTAATATCTGTGTAAGGCTAGTTAATTCTATTTTGATTAATACATTCAGATGTAATTTGAAACTTTGTCCAAGTCAAAGGTAGAAAGGGATGTAATAAATGACAAAAATAATGAATTGCTGTCATTTAATAATAGTCCAATTAACATATTATGCTATCCAATGTCCACTGCAGTATGTTCTCTAAATTAATTTCTAGGAGATTTACATGGCAGCTTTATTGTTATAGTGTAAAAGAAATTAATAATATCACATTTAAAAACATGACAGCTGACCTAATTGTAATTGTCAGTTAATGTAAAAAAAACTAGAATTCATTTAATCTGTATAATATGCCATATGCTCATGTTTTCATTCTCTCTCTCTCTCTTTTTTGCAGTGTGTCAGTATCTGAAAGGAATTAAGGATCACGTTGGAGGGTCTTTAGAAAATTTCAAATTAGCCATCCACTCACCTTCTTGTAAGGACAATGGGGAATTTGAAGAGGTTCAGTGTGATATGGGCTCCTGTTGGTGTGTCGATGAATTTGGGGCGGAAATTCCAGCTACAAAGTAAGTAACGGTAGTAGTTGTATCCAAGCATCGTAATGATATAGTTATAATAATTTCATTGGAAAAAAAAGAAGGAAGAAAATAAAAAAAAAAGGTGAAGAAAAGTAAAAATGGACTGGCAGGGAGTAAGTATGCGATGGAAGAATTATTGTAGAGACTATGTAGGTGGTCACATCACGTCATTCCATTCATTGTAATAAAACGTCATAATAAAAACAGAAAACAGAATGAGATGTACATCCAAGGAAATTGTTATTTGCATTTATGTAGTTTTATTAGGGAAATTTTTCTGTGTCACACTTTTATTGAGGGGGTATATAGTTGTTTATTGTATTGTTATAATTAATCTAACATGGGATGAGAATATGAGAACTATGCAGACCACAGACATAGAAAATGCAGTCTGCAGTAATGCATGAAAATTTGTGTGTGTGTTTTTTTTGCAAAAAATAATTATGTATACATACATATTTGTTTTCATGTCATATGTATGTTGTAAAGTAAACTAATATTACAATGCTTATGATGAGATTTTGCTACATATACTTTAACTTGCACTGTTCTAAATTCGATCCTGAGTGTCCTAAATCCCAAATGAAATGAAATGTTGTTTCCTGTCATGTCCTGTCTTGTGTTTTTTTTTTACTTTGTTGATTTTATAAACCAAAAATTCAAATGTTCGTTCAAACCAAACAAATCACACTGTGTGCCTTTATACACATGATTAAATTTGTTTAGTTTTTAGACCATTTCGTGTTTTGTATTGAATGAAATTCTTGTGTTTCAGTACATGTTGTATGTATTTTTTTATTTTTGTATAATTTTGTATAATTTTTGTTTTCCTGCTTATGCTATTGAAACTTTGAAACCTCCAGGGTTGAGAAGGCAATGACTAATTTGACGTCCACCTCTTGCATGGACAAGCGTCGGTCTCCAGGATGTCTAGGCATGAACTGTCGTCTCGGCTGTGACTACGGATTTGAAACATTGGACGGTTGTCGTATTTGTGAGTGTCGTAATCCCTGCAAAGATTCGAATCTGTGTGATAAGGATCAACAATGTGAAATGGTGGATGTTGACTGCTGGGATGGTCATTGTCCCTCATTGCCTTATTGTGAGTTTAAATTTGAGTTTATGATAATTAATTAATATTTGTATATAATTTACACACAACTATTCCCTACTGTGCATTTTTGTAAGTGTGTGCCTTTCGTTTTCGTCCTTATATATCTCCTTTTGCACTAATACTTTTAGTACGTAGTACGTTACTAATATTCCATATGCCATGAAGTGGATACTGCTGGCTCGCTGTTTGGCTTTGTGACAATATAATTATCTGTACTTTAAATTATTATCCTTTTCCAAGCACACACCACAGCTTTAATAGAATATTTATATATGTTTATTTTTATTTGTTATCCGTGGCTTATTGTAATAATTGTATAGGAATTCGATATGATTCTCATGTTTATTATTTATAATCACTACAACCTTGTTTCCTACCCTTTTTTGGTTGAGTTGAAAATATTTGACAATTGAGATTGAGAGATCAGCCTGTAATTAATTTAAATTTGATTTTCAATAATATATGTACATGTGACAAAATGTGACAATGAAAAATTATAAAATTTCGTAATAATAATTATTACACTAATTTTATTCCCTTTTGTGACTTGACTCTCTTGTAATTTTGATTGTAGGTGTTCCCAAGAGTTTGACAAAAGGGAAATGTCCCAAAGGAGATGCATTTTTGGAACCGACGACGAATGAAACATTGACTTGTAACCCTCGGGCTCGTATGCTCCAATGTCCAGATGATTACTTCTGTCACGATTTGGAATCCTCACATGATTTTGGACTTTGCTGCCCAGTCTTATGTAAGTCAACATTGTACTGTCTGTACTAATGCGTAAATTGAAGTCTCTTGTAATTGTACTCACGTTTTATTACGTTTCATCTCCTTTTTCTAATCCTCGTCGTGGTTCTGCCGTTGGTTATTCGCTACGTGGTATATCCCATGTAATATAATGTGATTACTTTATTTTATTCCAAATTCCAAAATTCATTGGAAAAATGAGCTATATAGTATAAAGTCACTCTTAATCTTAATCATGTCAATTTAAAATTTGACTGTTTATATTAATAATTCAAAGGGATTTGAATGCTACATATATACGTATAAAAAGCAAAAGGGAAAATTAAGAAATTGCGACCAATTTTCGTGCACATTCCCTTTCAATAGAATTGTCAAGAATTTGTGAAAAAAAAGGTTTTTATTTTTTGCTTGTAGTACATAGTACAGGAATATAAATTTGCATATCATTCCCTTGTAAATTATATCAATACGAATGATGGAGCATAGGTAATGTATTATGCCTCCATAATAAAAATTTGTAATCATTACAATTATATATGGAACTTTTTTCCCAGTATTAATATAGACCTAAAGAATAGACCTATAGAAATTCTTATGGCTTGTTGGAGTTCGCCTTAATTTTGTATTATATCTTTATACTAGGCAAATTTAAGGTAGGTATATCTTTTATATATCTGCTATACTCATAGTACAAGCTTTTAGACATTTGCAGTTTTTCTATATTTTCATTTCCATTTTTTTTCGCTCTCATAGATTGTAGATATACTTCGTCTCCCATTGTATTCTAATGGTAATCTGTATTGTTACAGCATATAGGTACCAAATTGAATTTGTACGCATGTAACACACAACACAACACAGCGCAGTCACACAGACAGTACAGTCACACCGTATGTCAACGAATCCGACCACACTCACGTTCGTTCATTCCCTCTTCGTCTTTGTCGTTGTTCCTTTAATTTCAATACATAATGTTCCTCGGTCCTTGAAAGAGCAGTGCCAAAAAAAAACATACCTACATTAAAAGTATCAAAAGGAATCAAGTGAAACTTGTTGTCGCTGTTCGCAGGTTTTATTCTACAATAGTTTCTGTCTCTCATACGGATAAAGCAGCTTATAGACACAGATTTATACAGACTGACTGGGACTGAAGAGATTTTTTTCAAATTAAATGAACGTACATATGAATGAAATGTCAACTAATATGTAGCTCCATACGGCATACTCCGTACCGTACTAATCACTATACATAGAAAATACAGCAGTAGAAAAGATTGTGATTAAATTGTTTTGAAAAATGAAAAGTGATTGTTGTGTTACATGATCACAAAAAAATTATAATGAAAAGGAGCCAAATCTCCATGTTCTATGTGCCTAGGTATGTACTTTGTCATTGTCTTGTTCATTGGAAAGATACCGATACACAGATGGAGATAGAGCGTAGGTAGTTGCGGCAGTCGGCAGTTCCTAAATGTAGATTATAATAAATACATAAATATGTATACCTACACTTTTCCCATCTAGAGATTGTCTAGGCTCATGATGGTTGATAATTTCAATTTCACATTTTCCTATGATACTGATAAGCACTGGGGAATAATACAAGCGTTAATGATATGCAAATTTTGTTTGATTAAGATTAGGAATTTACACAGTAAGTTATCAAATTGTTTTGTTTGTGTTTGTTGTACTTTTTTTCCCCCTTCTTTTGTCTTGCTTACGATTACACGATGTGATATGATGTACTATTTGATTTAATATTTTAACACATTTTTTTTAATTGTGCTTGTGGTTTGTTTTTTGTTTTGTTATCTGTATAAGTAGACGACACAGAGTTTGATCAAACATCCGTGGATGTGGCTGAAAATAGGCAGTCAAGTGTGGATAGTAATGCTCTCCTTGTTGAGACTGAGGACCAAAACGGAAATCGAAGAAGGAAACTTGGTCAATGTCCTTACTTGGTCCCACTGAGCAGTGGTACCTGTGATTATGAGTGCAATCAGGATGGAGACTGTGAGGATGACAAAAAATGTTGCTCCAACGGTTGTGGAACAACGTGCAGTCAACCCGTTGTTTTAACTGGTACGCACTTATTTTTTTTATCTTTTATGCCTTGTAGTTTTTACTTTGCAATTCTAGTTCTGGTTCTATGATGCCATTTTGATACATGGGTATAGGTAAATAATAGTCACAGATCTCGAATTATTGGAATTATAAAACATAAGGAATAAGAAATGAGTTGATAATCAAATTCACAATTTTACTTTTAAGATTTTCGAACGTAAGTAGTAAAAGGAAACATTTTAAATCTTTGTGGAGGTTTGTTGCAGGTTTAGGTACATACGATTAATTTCAATTATTCATTCATCTATAACTCTTATCGTTAGTTAGTTTATGCACAGTGCAGTAATGACGGAAACTTAAATTTAAATTCATTGTCGTGGTTATATCGCCAACGTCCTTTAAATTTGCCTTTACATGTCATGTGTATAGGAACGAGTAACATGTTTCTATTACGGCTGTATAGATTGTATTTAATTGTAAGAAGGAAAGAGTTTTCATCTCTCAACAAATCCACGTCAAACGAACTTTGGCAATTCTCTCTCTCTCTCTCTCACCCTGACAAATTGAATAGAGCGGTTGTGTTGGTTGGGGCGTGTGCAAAATATAAACTTGTTTAATTACGGTTATTACACGTAAATATGATCTAAGACTAATTGTACCCTTAAGTCTTTATTTAAGAACCTGATGTTAGTTTTGGTTTTGGTTGGTAGTGCTACTGGTATAGGATTATTATCGAAATGCCCTACGTCCTATATACACCAACCAGGAGACATAGTACAGATTATACCTATATGCGTTGCTAATTAGAATCTCTTTTAATGTTTTGCTTACTGTAGCATGTCAACATCAAAAAAGTATAATGGAGCACAAGGCGAGAGAAAGCGGAATTCCAGCTCAACGCGTCTTTCTACCTCAGTGTCGGAATGACAATGGTGGGTATGAGGCGGTTCAGTGTCACCCCGTATCTCGCATTTGTTGGTGTGTTAATGATGCTGGGGAAGAGATGGCTGGAACTCGAGGACAGCCTGGCCAACGACCCAACTGTCGAGGTATGTTTTATTTTTTATTGTGTAATAATTCTTATTCCGCGGTGATATGTTCCATTATAAATCACGAGAACTAGGTACGTACCTAATACATACAGATCATTAAATGTTTTCTAAACCGATAATAACATATTGCACACATATTATAGTAAACGATTTTTAGATTCATTTTGTTTTGTTTTTTGAAAGTTGTAAATGAAAAAAAAGAGAAAATACTCAAAAGAAAATGAATCAGAGACAGTGGCAGAGTAGAGCTGTCAGCTTTTACTTGATCATCCATCATACAACTAAATGACCCTTAATTACAAATTATGATTTTCAAAACCAGTTTCCATTCAAAATATTACAGTTTAGATTTATGATTATACATGCTACATGTGCTATGTGTGCGGAATGTTGTGTAGGTCGTTGGTAATTGGAAATAACCATTATGATGATTGATTAATAGAGTAAAATTTTTGATTGCATTTTATTTGTTTAGTGCCTAATGTGTGCCCAGAGCGTAATTGTCACGTCAGCTGTCCACTGGGCTACAAATTAGATGATGCTGGCTGCCCGTCATGTTTCTGCAAAGACCCTTGTGAGGACACCATCTGCAATGGAGGGAATGAAGAGTGCCGCTTAATGCAGGTCAGCTGTCTCAGTGAGCCTTGTCCACCCGTCCCCGTATGCTTACCTCGATTAGACAACCCATGTAGCATTGGGGAGCCATTGAACAATCCAGTCACTGGAGAGCGTGTTGTGTGTGGTCCATCCGGTTCATCTTGCCCATCCTCTCACAAGTGCAGCTTAAGTCCGTTCGGTGACTATGCTGTGTGTTGTCCAAAATCAAGTAAATTGTTATTTTGACTTTTCTAAAACATTAATTAATGAGACAAGCTCCCATCTAGTTTCATATACCCATTCACACATCACAGATATCTGCCCAGACTTGATTTTGCTTCCTTTTACAAGTGACCCGCGTCATGTGAATGAAGGCATTTCAATTTTAGCAATATACCATGGGTTATTGCGGCGAGTCTGGCTGAGTAATGTGTGATGTGATTAAATATGGGACAGTACCTCGTTGTCTAGTAATAGTAATTGCGACTGAGTTCTTACTCACAAGATTGCATATAGACAATAACGACAGTGGAAAGATGGTAGTTTCTCACGTGTTAATTCTAAGTTTTGATTATGACTTATATGTGACTGTGGATGGATTTTTGTAGAGGAAGTTTGTTTTGAGAAGAAGGATGTGGGTCACTGCAAAGCCGCGATAACTAAATGGTTTTTCAATACGGAGTCAAATGCCTGTGAAGAGTTTCATCACAGCGGATGTGGGGGCAACCTGAACATGTTTGACTCCAAGGCGGAGTGTCTGTCTATCTGTCCATGTAAGTAATATAATATAGTATTCTAATGTATAAGTTAATTGATTACAAAAAAATGACGGTGGATCGTGACAGACTTGTGCTACTGTACATGTACGCACGGAGACGAGGCCGATGAGCACTGACTCTCTGGTTATGTTATGTTGTTGTTCACTTAGGTAGTTAGTACAGTAGTTTGACATATTGTGTGAAAAGGAAATTAATTTGCATGTTAATATTCATATTAATATACTATATTCTGGTTACCTATATACCTGATGGTATGGTGGTACCTATGCACTATACATAAATATAATGTAAATATGTGTCGTGGGAGAGGGCGACGGTGCCGGTGCCGATGCCGATGCCGATGAGGGTGAGAGGTGTAGAATAGAATGTGGAAAAAAATTAAAGTACTTTCTGCTCTCATTAAATTGTATAATTATTTTTTTTTCAATAACAACAACAATAAGAAAAGGGAATGTGATGAATTATAGTCGTAGTCTAGTAGTCTCATTCTTCTCATTCATATTCTTATATTTTAATATTTGTCTGTCTGTCTCTGTTTTTCATGTCTGCGTAGCTCTGACGAGTTGTGAGAGAAGTCGTGAGAAGAGTCTTGAGCTCCTCGCTAAATACAAACATTTGAATTATATCCCCAAATGTGATCCCGGAAATGGGGACTGGGAACCAGTTCAATGCATTGAGCAAGTTGGGATGTGCTGGTGTGTTAATAAGAAGGGTGAATCCGTCAAAGGTTCGATGACAACCGGAAAGCCAAATTGTAATTTCCGTCAGTCACGTGGTCGGCATTTCGGGGCTGTTTCTCTTCAAGATGCACCAGGTAAAAGCAAATTAGAAAAATATATATTCTTAGTTAGTAAGGAAGGCGTTCCTTTTTTTTTACAGATAAATGATATGCAAGATGAATTCCCTTTAATCTCTATAGTTCATAAGATTTGCAATTTTTTTCTTTGTCCGCCTCGTGTAAAGTAAAGTTTCTTTTATTTTAATTTAACAACCGCTACAGTTTGCAAAGAAGGTGTGACCGTTCACGTCTGTAACAAGACTCTGTGTGACAACAAGTTTTGCCTGGCTCATCCCCATGCTTCCTGTCGAGTCGATCCATGCGGCGGATGTCGTATCGTCTTCTATGATGAGAACAATGAGGCAGTCAACTGTGAGGCTGGACTTGGGAAATGTCATCGAGACTTGCAAAAAGTTATTAATTCTCCTGCATCCAGTAATTTAATGTCCATCGTTATCAAGGATTTCCCTGGAACCTCCGACGGAGACTCTTTAACTTCCTCGGCCATCTCTGACAATGAGCTGAGTGAATTACTCCGAACCGTGATTTCATCCGTGGAGCAGAAAGTAGGAGGAGGAGGTGGAATTGGGAATACGATGACTCGCACTCAGGTCAAACCAATTTATGCTGACCTCAATGGAGAGAAGATTGTTGGTGTGGCTGCGAGTAGCTTGACAGTGGTGGGAGGTCATGGACATGCACAGCAAGGGAGCGGGGAAGGTCATCGTCCAGGACATATTGATAGTATTGCTGACATTTTGGATGGTATTATGAATATGAGGAGTCTTGGACGGGCAGCCAGTTCCAATGAAGATACATCCCTGCCGGAAGTTGAAGAAGGCGAAGAGGAAAATTTGAGTGATTTTATGGACCTGATGCCGAGCAGCTCACAACTTTACGGAATTGAGTCAATGCCACATCATCCCTTTGGCTCCGCAATGCCTGTCGCTCCTGGCGTTCATTTTGAACTAATTGTTCCTCAAGCCGTCATTCAGTCTCGAGGTATGTAGATACATTCCTTTGTTGCAATAGTTATTATTTATTGTAGAAAATGTTTCAAAAGTACCTCCACTAACTAATCAATATGTAAAATACTGAGTACTGATAGAGCAGCGTGTAGTAGTACTGTAGTCGTATGGTCGTAAACTCGTAAAACGTATTGGTAATGAAAACAGAAACACAATTTGAATTTTAAGTGATTACGGATAATTTGCATTCAAACTATGAAAGAAACATAGTGTATAACTTTCGTTTTGATTGCCATTGGCCTTCACTTACCTCTGAGCGCATAATATCACAAATACATAATAATGTGCACCCATGTATGTATTATACATTATACCATACCATTTGAGTTTTTCCTTTAAATTCTGCACACTATTCGTAATGACTTTTTTGTCGTTGTCGATAACACTAGTGCTTTAGAGCAAAGTTGGATGCGCTCTTTGGTCGGGAAATTATGTATGCCGTCCACACACAAACGTATATGTATTATAATATAATCAGTGTAATGTATGACTGACAAGGATCTAGGATCTTATCCACTTTGGAGGTATTCCTCTTATTATACTTATTATCGTTTGTTTTGTTGTGATGCGGTTAAGCGATAACGTAGATGATTTGACTATGTAGTAGAGTAAGTAGGTGTGTATATATATTATTAGTGTAAATTGGTTGTGTAGTGGTGATCAAAACAACATAAAGCATCGGCATGATGATTATGTTGACGTTGATTTAGACTGACCTGCTCCTGTCGCAGTCGTAGGACGTAGAAGAGTGAGAATAAATTATGATACAGATACGTGGCCTTAATAGATAATTTTTTATTTTGAATTGCAAATGTAATTATGGACATTTAATTTTTTCTAGGTCAACTATCACGGGGAAGGGCCTTGAGAGAAAGTTTGGAAGAAGATGAGGAAGAGGCGTTATCTTCAAATTCGGGCATTTCCTTTTCTATTGTGAGACCAGAGAAAGCCGGGAGATGTCCACCACCTAAATCCTTTGCTTTGTTACATATTCTGAGCGGGGCGTGTCATGACACTTGTCTCAATGACAATCAATGCGGTGAAAATCTCAAATGCTGCATGGGCGACTGTGGTTTTAAGTAAGTGTGAAATCGACGTCAGTTATACTATTTGGATTTTACTTAATTTACATTTCTTATTGTTATTTTTTTTGTAACTCCCACTCCTTCCAATTTTCTGGAAATAGTTTTGAATTCATAATTCATATTCATGTTTTTGCTCAGTCACCAAATTATACATGGATGTAAAGATTTATGGGAGAGAGGGCGTCATAATTCATTTGACGATGAGTGCATTTGTTTTCAATGCATTTTGGTCATGGTTTCAATTTTGGATCATATTTGATAAAATGTATTTTTTTTATAGATGTTTGGAGCCAGTTGGAGATATTACACCCCCAGTTGCAACAACTCCTGAGCCAGCACTGGTTGCTAAACCTGGAGAGTGTCCAAAACCAGAGGAACTCAACTTATCTTGTTTTGGAAATTCTGGTAATAACTACAGATGTCATGCTGACACGGATTGTCCACAGACTGAGAAATGTTGCTTTGATGGATGCTCAACAACTTGCTTAGCACCTAAAGGTACATTACCTACAATTAATAACAATCAATTTTTTTGTCATTTGAGTCCTATGTAAACACATCCGACTTTCCTTGCCAAATTTTTCCTGCAAAAAAAGTCATTTTATTAAAGTTGTAGTTGTAATCATCCTCATGATTTTTTTGCCTATAGCCGAAGATGGAGAACCTATAATAATGGTTGCAACAGCCCCACAGTGTCAGGAGAATGGTGAGTATGAGACGCAACAATCTCAGGGTGAGCTCATGTGGTGTGTTGACCCAGATGGCAATCCTCTTCCACACACGTTTACTCGTGGCCGTGTTTCCTGCACTAAGAACGGTTATTAAAGTTTTTGCACTAGTATTATAATTGTACTATATATTTCTTTTCAAAGGCGGTATGCGTATGCGTGTTTAATTAGTAGGTGCGAACGAACATGAGTCAGATTTCCTCTCGGAGCTGATACGCATAGGATTCGCAAATTTCTTTGACTCATAACTTAAATGCTATTATGTTATCTTATTTATCTTAATTATGTAGATTATATCATTTGATTTAATTACCTACGCGTCTGTTGTATTGTTATAATATGCTATTTGATTTTAAAATCTTAGGAAGTATCGTCGAACGGCATTTAAGAGGGAAACTGTGTCCTTCATCCGAAAAGGAGCCTATGATATGTATCGATCAGTGCTTGACAGCTTCATGCCCAGCTCACCCCACAGCCATGTGTGTTGCTGATCCTTGTAACGAGTGCAAAGTTACATTTTACAAGTATGCTAATCAATAGCTTTTCTTTATTGTGTGATACTTGTTGTTTGAAATTAATTCAATTACATACTTGATAATTTACTAATGTTCTGATTTTTGAAAATATTTGCAGACAATCCGGAGAAAAGGTTGGCTGCGAGGACAAATGTACTCAACCCTCAGAGGCTGGTTTATGTCGAGCTTCCTTCACGAAGTTTTTCCATAACGTCACTAGCGGAAGATGCGAGGAATTTATTTATGGCGGATGTCAAGGAAATGATAATAATTTTGAAACAATGAAAGACTGCGAATCTGAATGCAGGAAACCTGGTAAGTAATATGCGTAGTCTTGTGTAGCCTTACAAATTAATGTAATGACCATAGTATATGCATGCAATTTTTAATCGTGGCATTTTTTATTTTAACAGTGGACGTGTGCAACCTTCCAATGAAACCAGGTTTATGCCGTGCAAGTGTAGAGCGTTGGTACTTCAACCCAGAATCTCAATCCTGTGAACAATTTATCTATGGCGGATGCGGTGGGAACGACAATAATTTTGGAACTAAGGAGCAGTGCGAGACACGCTGTCCTGATGTTGTTCTTTGCCCCCATATCATTGAAGGACAGTTAAATGCCTGTAGCCGTGCTTCTGCTTGTCAGAATGTCACCTGTGGCTCTTTGGACCCTGAGGAATACATGTGCAAGGTTGACCCATGCTCCTGCACTGCAAATGTTAAAGATCTTCAAGGGAACGATTTGGATTGCTCAACTATCGAAATCCCTGTCAGTGTGCCAACAACTCTATCCACCACTACAACCACAACAACGGAGCCAATTCCCTCTGAAGAGATGTCCAGTGAATTCATGCCTGATTTTGAGAAAGCAGAAGTACATCTGAACAAACAACCAGATTTCGAAGATCAAATGCTACGAGTTAATATGGATGTTTCATCAATGAAGAGTCGATGTGTTATGGTTAGCAAAATTCATTTTGCTCAGTGTGATGAGCTTGGACAGTTCCAACCAATACAATGTTCTCAAGAGTCCAAGTCAGCTCCACTGTGCTGGTGCGTGGACGAGGCTGGAAATCAAATTGAAGGAACCAAACCATTCTTAAAAGGATCTCAAAACTGTAAACGAGTTCAAGTGGACAAAGTTGATGTAGTCCTCAATTTTCCAGTGTCTGATGATACGAGCTCAGTTCAGATGGGAGTAGAAATGCAAGATTTACTCCAAAAATATCATGCTTCTCTCCATGAGAACCGTGTGGAAGTGGAAGTTTTACCTGGATCCACCAATTTAAGATTTTCTCTTTTGGGAAATAACAAAGTGGATGTGTCTTACTTATTGGAAGAGATGGTGAAGTTGAATGCCATCGGTGTAACAGAGGACAAGGAATTTATCCCTGCGGATTTATCTCTGTCCAGGTTCCATCACGTTGTCTCCCAATCCTACAAAATTGATGAATCTGATATAAATGAAAATAGCATTGTCCCAGACGACGGCGTCGTTTCCTCAGAAGTACTTGGTTTAGATAATGAGTACAACACCATCTTTATTCTACTGACTGTTGTGGCTGCCATCACAGCTGTCTTATTCGTCATTGGGTTTTTCTTGGCATTCCAAAAGAAAAAGACGACGGGGTCGTACCCAAAGAAGCCATTTGACTCCCTAGCATTTAGCTCGCAGTTATACGAGATTGAAAAGAAGATGCCACTTGAGTATCCCACCTTCAAAGTAACTCCATATGTTCAAGAGTTCCAATCGACTGATGAGAAGCATCCTGACAAAGACGATCACATCAGAGCATAGTTTACCACTTTTATCTATTACATTTAATTAAAAATAGCTGTAGCTAAAGTACGAGTTTATGGAGTTATCATTTTTTTTACGTTTTATACGGAAATCATTTTTTTTTGTCAATCGTATACTTTGCAAAATCTAAAAACTATATGTAATAATTATAGAAAGATAGAAATACAGAATGTGAACGGCCATCATCCATCCATACATCTCCTAACTTTCTGCTCGGTGATTTCGTCTTTTATATTACCAATTTATTTTTATTTAGTTATCATTTTTATTTTTGTAATGTCAAAATATAATTTCTGGTTTGCAATCGTGAGAATTTTAATGTAAATAGGTAGATGAGTCTTTTCTTCTTTTTTTTATACTTCGGTATGAGCCTCATTTTGCATTTGTATGTAGGAATTTATATTCGAATGTTATGGTATGTATGTAATTAATTCATGCATGTCGTTGCAATATAATTTTTTTTTTGTTTTAAATGTGAATAGCGTTAATTAATTCTTCCGCGTAGTAGCTTACGTGAGATAGTTAGATTTTAGATTTATACATTATAGTGTCATGTAATAAGCACAATCATTGCATAGTTAACCTGTAAATGTGTCTGTATCTAAATCAATAGGTTATTTACTTAGAACAGTGTTAGAACTATGAACAATTAATCTTTAATTTTTTGCTGTACAGTGTTGTCCTTTATTATAATTAATTCACTACAAATTATCAACAAAACAGTAATATATACGCAAACAATCATTAATCTTTCTTCGAACAGCTTAGATAAAAAAAACATCTTTAATTTTTTGATTTTTTGTAAGCAGGTACACATAATTAGTAAGTAGTTTTAGTTTTACGAAAATACGAATGCTTTAGACTTTAGATAGGTTATGTGTATCTTCGTGTTGTTAAATTGTGCTTTTAACCACACTGTATACATTTGCTGTTCGATTTTGAGTTAAATGCTGTGATTAATGATTTGAGAAGAATGAAAATTATTGTTGTATGTTGCTGTCTTATCATCATAATGCAAATTTGCATAACTATTTTATAATAATATAAAGTTTAAAATGGGCTTTTTGTAACTCTAAAGAAAATAGTGTGTGCTTACACCACCCCTCCCATCTCCCAATGTCCCAAACCCCTTCCCTCCCCTCCGCCCTCCCCCATTCCCCCTCTTTAAGAGTTCTCCCATTTTAACATTCACCCCAGTAAGTATTATTTTTTATTATGATATTTTTAAATTTTGTAATTTTGTAATTTTAATGTATCTGTAAGTAAGTGTAATAATATAGATGTACAAACTTTTGTGGTGGAAGCCATAATTGTAAACGAGGATTTCGCTGTGAGAATATTATGCTGTAAGTAGTGTTTGTTTTTTTAAAAGAGATATGAATGTTAATTGTAAGAGGTGAATAAATACTTATGTGAGAGAGGTGTCAATGTCAATGCACTGTTAAATTTGTGCATTGTTACTATATATAGAAAAATAGAAAATATTCTACACAGAGATTTAATATATTATTATTAAGTATAATTATTATTTGTATATAGTCTTTACACTGTTTACAATTAAATAAATCAATACGAATTGAGTTTACTGAAACTTTCTTAACCTTCATCTTTTAATTTGTGAAATGGTTTGATTTGAACAAGATATTAGATTAGATTTATTAAGCATTATATATCTCATAAGACAAGTAAGTAGTATATGGTATTTTAGTATTTTTGAAACTACGAACTAATTGGCATGTCACAGGCTGGTCGACTGATCCTAACAATCCTCAATCACTTAAAATATATCTAAAAATATATATTTTATTGTAGATTTCTATATATAGGTACTTTATATTTTAGTATTATTTCAATTTCTACGCTTCCATGTCGTCATCTGGAGAATCTTCATGTTCGTAACAGGGGGGCAATGGGGGTAAAATTTCCAGTTCCAGTTCCAGCCCCTGGACTTCCTGAACTTCATCATTATCATTATCATCATCATCTTCGTTAACATAGGCATCCTCATCGAAAGCTTCAAGTACTAGGTTAAACTCGTCATCTTCATCGTCGTCATCGTCGTCGTCATAATCTTCTCCCTGGCTATCAGGTTCATGTTCCCAAGCATTAAGGAAATTATCAATATCAACAGCAACAGCATTGTCATTACCTTGTAATCCATAAACCCCGATTTCGAGTTCACCATCGTCGTCCTCATCACCATCTCCCTCATTCTCGTTCTCTGAATCTGTATCCGTGTTGTCTTCGCCTTCATTAAATCCCATAAAATCAGCATCGAAAATAAAGTCGTCACCTGGTTGATTGTTCTCCTCCGGAAATGCTCCCTCGCCTACTGGATTTTCAAAGTCTTCATCTTCTACTTCTACATCGTCATCGTCATCGCCATCGCCATCATCTTCTTCATCCTCCAAATCCATATTGTCTTCGTCAGGGGTGTCATACAGAATGAGTGCATCAGGATTTAGAGATTTTAGATTATCATACAATGAAATGCCTAAAGTAGTTGTAAAACAAGCATATTATGTACTGAAGCTTAAGATTAATTTTTTTTCATGGTTCGAAGTTTCAGTTTCAGTAAAAAGTTGGTACGATTAGATCAACGTTGGTTAACTACAAACTCCAAAACTTACTGAGCCTAAATTTGGAAATCCCCTCACACCTTAAAAACTTGAGTCGACAATCAATAGAATTTGTATTATTTTCAATAACATTTAAAACTTGGAGCCAGCGTTCGTTTATATGTGTTGGTAAATTTCGAAATATTTTTGCAACCTCCAGTCCAGCAAAAATAAAATCCGTCCCAAAAATAAGTATAAGTTTCTTGAGTCGCTCCAAATGAACTGTGATGAAATAATGAACTTCCAAATATAGAAGAAAATCAAGTCGAGCTTGAATACAAAGTTCCAGAGTTTCGAGTGCAGGGAATTTTGCATTGGAAAAGAAAGATCGAAGATTTCCATTTTCATCATAGAGAGAAGTAGTGATTTCAAGTTTTTTGAGGAAAGTGTACTTTAGATTTTCATACAATAAAAAGTTTGTACTTGACATATATTTGAGGTGCTCAATGTGTGGGAAGGACTGGAGGAGTACTTGCTTATTTGATCGAATCACACCTTCGTAGAATGTCAAGGACTTGACTTTACTCCGATCGAATGTACAGTCTAAAATCTCATCCGTCGTTGTCGTCGGAAGATTTATGTAGAGACTGGACGTTTTTATCTCTTCCACATGTAAATTACTCCCGATGCTCAGTATAGATTTGGAAGTTATGTCCGTGAGGATAGGTGCTAAATGCAAATACTTTGCTGCCACCAAATTGAAGGATTCGGAAATCAAGCGACTTTCCAGGCGTTCTTTGTGGTTCAATTTTTCGAATATTTTCTCTACTACGTGCTGTATGTTCAACGAAAATAAAGTTTTGGTTCAGAATTAACATATCGTCTGTGAAGAACCAAAATGACCTATATCCATTTTTAGCTAAAAATAATATCAACTCTTTACAAAATTATTCAAATGTGTCTTGAGAGCATTTAAATACAAAATTTTGCACTTTTCAAAAATATATACGACATTTTAAACTTTTCAAACACATAGAATTAGAACACTTTGCACCTTTACAACATTTTGCACCTTTTCAAAACCATGGAATTAGAAAATTTTGCACCTTTTCAAAAACATAGAATTAGAACATTTTGCACCTTTACAAAACATATGGAATTAGAACATTTTGCACCTTTCCAAAAACATGGAATTAGAACATTTTGCACCTTTTCAAAACCATATGGAATTAGAACATTTTGCATATTTTCAAAAACATGAAAATAGAACATTTTACGTTTTCCAAAAACTTCTAATTAACATTTTACGCATGTTTCTCCTTTTTTTATCTTTTATGACATAGCTCATTTTGTTTCTAGCTTAAATTGGATATGGGTCATTTTGGCTCTTCACAGACGATATATTATGAAGAAACTAAAAAAAACTAGCAAAAAATGCACCTATATATTTGACTTTTATTATTTAGCTAAGCTAAAAGCAAGTTTGCTTCCTTTAAAATACAAGCGTTTCTTCAAATTAAACAAGTAATAAGTCATAATGTAAAGTACCGGAATGCTGAAAACAGTCGAAGCACTGGACATTGGTTCAGTCAAAGCTATCCAACGGCTCCAGTCTCGACAAACTAACTTGCAGTTTAATAATTCTTCTTTTTCAAGATAGTTTAACACCAACATAAGAATCTAAAGATGCAATATAGAAAGCAAATATAATTTTCGTTTTGAATGTTACTCATTAAGATTTAAGGTGTGTGCAAAGGATGCAATTATCTGATTATCTGATCGATTTAATTTAATTCAGCTATGACTAATTAACTAACTGACTACTTTACGTAGTACTCACGTACTTCTGGACAAAGGGACGACGGGTGCTGTTGTGGTTTGACTACTGGAAGCAACTTGGTACCTGTAATAACACCGGCACTTGTATCCTTATCCATCATCAGCGACATATTCTTCCCGTATTTAGGATTTAGGCAGGACCTAAGACCTAATGTTTACAGACTAACTCTCTATTCCTCCATCATGACATTCATGACCATGATATTTAATGTTTTAATGACAAATTTCAATGAAGCCAAGGGTTCAACGGTTCGATTATGTTGAGTTGATGTTTCGTGTAGGGAGTTATGATGCCTTCTACTTCTACTGGCTACTGTACAAATTTACAACAAACCTAATAGGTTATCATTCCCTTTCCCATACTCACCGAAAGCCGAAAAATGCTTAAGTCACGGGGTGACCACCTAAAAGCTAGTTGTAAAAATTTTGTAAATTAATTACTATAAAATTACAATCAATAATACCCATCCATACCCATATCAATTTAGGATATACAGTGACAGTCGATGACGTCGATGTCGATATTTGGTTAATTCGGTATAGTAGGGCACCAATGCGTAATGAAAGTGAACGCGTCGCAAATCGCAAACATAAAGAAAAAGAAAACTACCAAAATACCAAAAATTGTATTGTATTTTGCAGCTTGCTTTCGGAGTTCCTTGTAATTTTGCTGTATTTTAAACAAAATTATTAGTTTATTAATTTATTTTTGACTGAAAACTTTGGTGAATCATAAACATCAAGAAAAGTTTACTTAGTTGTTTAAAAAATGTGCATTAATGTTTGTTTACAACGAATACAAAACGTTAAACTTGGCGTAGCCCGTAGTAATGATTAAATGATTATTTTCAATCCCAGAAAAAAACTTTATGTTTGCACAACACTATGGTAATCGAGTTATTAGTTATTATTACAATAACGAGAGGTGGTGTGGTGTTGGTGTGGTAAAATGGTTTATATTTTCTTATGCATTGTAAAAAAAAGGTTGCAATAATCAGTTATTTGAGTCAGCAAGATTACAGAGACATATTTATATACATATTTATGTAATATGTCTCCCATGCCTTCTTTATTGGTCACGATAATATTGGAAGTTCCGAAGTTGGAATACAATAAATTAATAATGTAATTTATGATTATGTAACAATTAATTAGGATGTCAATAACTCTTTACCTACCTATGACCTACCTATTTAAATTAAACTTATTACCATTTATTTATCTACTAGCATCTATAGCCATTAGCTACATGAGAAAGTTTATATGACATTAATTGTACAATTAATTACAAATGACAAATATTATATTATACCTTCTACTTCTATCACTTAATACGTAACATAAACTATTTAATAGTTTCCAGCAATTCCAGCTGAATATAGTGAATATGTTTGCGTACACTGCAATAATAATTTAAAAAATTCTAATAATACAAACCAGTCTGCAATAAATTGGTAGGTCCGTAGGACATCATCATGAATATTAATAAAACATGCATACTGTTTGTAAATTATTAAAGGCTTCAGTTATTTCAGAACCATCACACAACGATATAAAGATACCATCAATTCACACTGATCACACAAATATAAAAACATCACACACAGAACTGTCGGCTGAAGGGCAGCCATCAGTATCAGTCAGACACATATATCGTATTATATTGTTCTATTAGAGATGAATTAGATCGCTCAACAAAATAATGGATCTACACATTCTACTTTCTACGAATACAATGATTTATTCATTCTGCCGATGATTTCTTTGAACTTGTTCCCTTTGATTTTTGGTCGGTTAATAATTTGTAATCAGTCTTTGTCTTCTCGCTCGATTTCCAGAATCCAGACCAGGCGCCAGTTGGTTTGGTGTTGACGTTGGCGGTCGGTGTCGGTATTTATTTTCAGTGCTTAATTATTGAATGTTTGAATGTTACTTGGTGTTGACGTACGAGTCTACGAGTCTACTGCACAAGAATAATTGGAGTTGATGTTTTCTGATAATTATTAAACACCTGTCGATCAATAGACACTTGAAATTTGCCTCTTGAGTCTCCGAGTGTGACGTAGGGTCCCTCTCCACCGTACATAGACTCCATCCGAACGACACCTTTATTCTCCCGGCAGTACTCTCCTATTAAATTGTACTCATGTTTACTCATCTCACAGTTGAACCCGAAATCCACCAATTTCTTCTGGAGATGAAGAATTCCGAGGATGTCTTCCAGCGAGTACTGCTCACTTTGATGACCGTTAAAACAAAATTCGGAGAGCTCCTGATGGTGCTGCATAATCCAGTCAAGTTGAGTCCGCGTGAGTCTGATGCCCACTTTGAGCTTGACAAATGTTGGGAGCCTGGGTAATTGAGTAATGTTGAGGACATCCGAGTCGGAGAACATCATTGGAAATCGCCGATTGTAAGGGACTTCGCCGATCTGCAAGGATTCTAGGAGACGGCAGTCCTGGATGCAAGCACAATTGAAAAGGTAGGGATGAGGTATATTTATGTCCACCAATGTCCCAGCATTGTTGAGGAGGATTGAGTGGAGCGGGAGGAGTTCGTGACGTGTGTAAGTGTACTCTTTGTAGAGCCTCAAGTTTTGTAATTGCTTTTGAGACTCTGCTAGGGCAAAACCTATTCAGATATTTAAATAAATATACAAAGTATTTTAAGCGAAATGAAATTATTCTTGCATATCGTCTGTGAAGAACCAAAATGGCTCAGCTACAAACAATTAATAGCCACTATCTGCAAAAATATTCAAATATATATGTCTTAATGTCTTGGAAGCATTTAAATAGAACATTTTGCACTTTTTAAAAATATATAAATAGAATATTTTGCACTGTTCCAAAACGTGTAAATAGAACATTTTGCACCTTTTATATAAAACTAAATAGGATATTTGCACCTTTTCGAAACATGGAACTAGAACATTTTGCATCTTTTCCAAAAACATGTAAATAAAACATGTTGCATCTTTTCCAAAAACATGTAAATAGAACATGTTGCATCTTTTCCAAAAACATGTAAATAGAACATTTTAAACTTTTCAGAAACATGCAAATAGAACATTTTACACTTTTCAAACACCTCTAATTAACATTTTACGCATATTGCTCAGTTTGTTTTTATGGCATAGCTCATTTTGATTGTAGGTTAAATTGGATATGGGTCATTTTGGTTCTTCACATACGATATGTAACTTTAAAATTACATAAATCATCATAATGTGTAAGCAGCATTAGTACTATATTAATTTTAATTTTTCTTTACGTCTTGGTCTTGACTTCTTTTAAGATTTTGCATAAGTTATCTAATAAAGCTCCTATATTTCTTACCTAGTATAAATAAAGACGTCCCCTCGAAAGGGAGCAAATCCAGAGAAAGGTTATTTAAATGAAGAAGATCAAAGGTAATGTTTGTGAGTTGATGAAGTTGTGAGACTAACTGAGGAGTGAACGTTGCAGCAGTTCCCGAAATTGACTCTGGAGGAATATAATCATGTTTAGGACAAAATGCGAGCGTGACGTCTTTCAAGGTTTTGTGATGATTTCCAATAAAATTGTGTGCTTCAAAGTAGAGTGAAAAATCCCTTCGGAAATAAAAGTTCAAATTTAGAGTTTTAAGAACTGGGAATTTGGCTTTGTGTAGAAATTCAATTAAGTTCCCCAAGTCGTTCGTAGCATCAGCTTTAATCTAAAAATAAAAATGTAAAATAATATATTTAGACCATTTAGGACCATTATGAAAGACTGTGTACTAGATTCGGTCCGTGGATCAAAGACATTCGACATTCTTTGTAGAAGATACCAGGTTATACTCCTGTATTTGCACTACCATATGAGCAATTTTCTAAAGATGCAAAAAGTAGTATCTACTTTAACTACAATATATTAAATATTATATCTCTTTCTTAGCACATCCAACAGATACTCTATTTTGCATATTTAAAAAATGGAAATTGCATCTAAATTACCAGAAAATTAAAAATGAAAATTGCCTAAATCAACAGTATAATCGTATTTATATTTGTATATCGTCTGTGAAGAACCAAAATGACCCATATCCAATTTATGCTAGAATCAAAATGAGCTACATGTCATAAAAACAAAATGTGAAAAATGCGTCAAAAGTTAATTTTGAGAGTTTTTGAAAAGTGTAAAATGTTTTATTTACATGTTTTAGAAAAGTGGAAAATGTTCTATTTTATGTTATATTTTTTAAATGTGTAAAATATTCTATTTAAATGGTATCAATACATGTTTAAATAATTTTGTAGATAGTGGTTATTGTTTTTAGCTACAAATGGATATGGGTCATTTTGGTTCTTCTCTTCACATACGATAATATATTTACTAATAAGCCTGTTGTTTCAAAAAAATTTAAGTTTCAACTGTATAACCTAATCTAACTGCACAACGCACACGGCACTGGCACAAAGTACAAAGCAAAGTACCTAATTTGTCATTTGTTTGCTTTGCAATAGTTTTGCTAATTTTTACTTGGAAATCGAAATTACTTTGCTTTGTTTTTATTTTACTTTTAAATTAAAGTTTCCTTATAAGCAGTCATAGTCTTTCAGTGTCAGTTTCACAGTAAACTTTACACTGTACTGTACTGTGTCAATAAAATTAATCTGAGAAATTTATTAGGTATAAATGTAAATATTAAACTGTAAAGTGTAAACGTGTAATGCAATTATATTGCCTTGCGTTGGACTTCGACGTGGGTCTTACATGTAATTTATGAAGGTACTGAAACTTATTGACATGATCATCATCTTGAAAATAAACAAAAGTGGAGCTTCCAATGTAATTTAATTCGTTGAGTCGCGGGAAGGTGTTCAGTAGAATTTCTTTATTCTTGACTGGAACACCTTCATAGAATAAAATGGAGTTGACCCGAGACGTGTTAAAATGGCAATCCAGCTTCCCATCCTCTGTGAGTGGGAGGGATGAGAAGAGATCTCTCACTACAAGTTGTGACACCTGAAGGTCTTGGTCGATGGACAAAAAGGAGATTACTGTCCAGTCCGTTAGAACGGGTGCGAAAGACAGCTTATGCTTCACAATGTAGTTAAATGTTTGACTTATGAGACGGCTTTGACACTGGAGCTCTTTACTGGGCAAACAGCTAATTATCTGGTCAACAATCTTGATGAAAAAGCAAATGAAAATACAATGCATTGATAGATAAATATGTTTGACTTTTGTAGGTTCATAATAATGCATAAAAGAAATTTAATTAGATTGAACCATTTTTAATACTACTCTTTTACCGGCTCCAACATTATTCCGTCAAACGTTGCCTTGTATTTGTATTTGCATTTATGAGGATGTGAGGGATCTGCAATAATATAGTTAAAACGAGCCAAAGCACCACTTTTCCAAGTCCTACAGACGCGTCTACAACTCAGAAAATCTGTCAAGGGAAGGAGCTGGAAAATCTTTTGTAATATCTAATTATGGAACAAAGAGACAATAGAAAGTTAAATAGAACGTTAGCACTAATTATTGAAACAGTAGGATTAATTTGTTTTTAATTTTATTGTGAAAGTATTTGATATATCGTCGGTGAAGATCCAAAATGACCCATATCTATGTTTAGTTACAAACAAAATCCACTATCTACAAAAATATTGAAATATTTTATGATCTTGAAAGCGTTTAAATAGAACTGATTTTGCACTTCCTAAAAAAATGTGAACAAAACAAAACATTTTGCACGTTTACAAAACATGGAAATAAAACATTTTACTTTTTTCAAAAACATGAAAATAGAACATTTTACACTTTTCAAAAACATGTAAATAGAAAATTTTACACTTCTCAAAAACATGAAAATAGAATATTTTGCACGTTTCAAAAACATGCAATTAGAACATTTTACAGTTTTCAAAAATGTGTAAACAGAACATTTTGATTTTACACTTTCCAAAATCACTTAATTAACATCTAACGCATCTTTCTTATTTAGTGTTTTTATGACATAGCTCATTTTGACTCTAGCTTAAATTGGATATGGGTCATTTTGGTTCTTCTCAGACGATATACTTTTACTATTGGCTTAGAAAGAGATGCGTGGAACGAAGTTTTAATAAGGGAGTCGCCACTGGAACAGACGAGGGTTGCCATTTTTTGTGACCTCGTTACAAGCTAGAATTTTAATTTTCTATCTATATCTATATATAAAGCTATATAGTATGTCTATATAAGCTACACCTTATTTATAGCTGTGACTGCAGTTTATTTTTAAATTAAAGAATTATATTTACTAATATACTAATACAGATAATTTGTTGTTTGTCCATCAATTAATACAAGTTCAGTATTCAATATAAATTTGCACTTTATATTCTACCTAAATAATATAGTTACCTATTGCCCTATCGATACCGATACTCTAACTTTATCTAAATAAACAGAACGGCGTGAGTCCTACTCCTATAACTCCTACATCTACTACCTTATGACTAGCTATAATGAAAGCTAAAGTTAAACTGAAACTGACTAACTTCCTCTTCTCACATTTCCACAATTTATTATGCACTCTCAACTTCCTTCAAGCTTCAAGTCTAGGTCTCTGCTGAATCAATCGACGAATCAGCAGCCATCATTTTATTTTTATTTATGTGGCTTCATTTATTTTTTAATTTTTGTCCCTTATTTTGTACCAACACTATGTTTTACTGCAGTAAAATTTAGAAAGATTTTGTTTATAATATAACTACTAAATTCAAAAAATAAAAAAATCTTTTTTGTTTCTAGCTATAGTGACAAAAACTGGGAAAGTGTACAATAAATAATGTACGTACAACTTTAGATTTCTGTTTTTGGTTTCAGTTTCAATTTCGTTCAATCCGAAACTTTCAGAAGAATATTGTTTTTGTTTTGAACATTTGAAAAATAATACTTAAAGCCAAAGGGTTTGCTTTACATACACAAGATTTATTTTATCAAGATAAATCCATGTGAAGAACTGAAAAGTTGTCAAAAAAGGTCCCATTAAAACTGCTTCAAAGCCTTCCTACCTAAACACTGCATATCAAATATGGTCTGTGAAGTACAAAAATAGCCAAATATGTCTTGAGAGCATTTAAATAGAACAGTTTGCACTTTTCAAAAATATTTAAATAGAACATTTTGCACCTTTACAAAAACATGGAATTAGAACATTGTGCACCTTTTCAAACACATGGAATTAGAACATTTTGCATCTTTTCAAAAAGATGGAATTAGAACATTTTGCACCTTTTAAAAAACATAGAATTAGAACATTTTGCATCTTTTCAAAAACATGGAATTAGAACATGTCGCACCTTTTCAAAAAAATGTAAATATGACATTTTACATTGCTGAAAAACATGAAAATAGAACATTTTACATTTTTCAAAAACTCCTAATTAACATTTTACGCGTGTTTCTCATTTTTTTTATGACATAGCTCATTTTGATTCTAGCTTAAATTGGATATGGGTCATTTTACGATATACTGTATCATAATGTATTTGCATAATAAACTATGGCTTATTGGCCTACTTGCCTCCTTGCTAAATATAATTCTCTTGAGCCGCGGTCGTCTCAACACAACAAAGTTTAATTTAATAACACACAAAAGGAAGGAGACAACGTACGAGTACTAATAATTAGTTATTGCAAATATCGATAAACGTCCACAACTAACACATAGAAATGTGTTTAACTGGAACTTTGAGCATTTAGAAAATGAATGAGATATGTTGACTAACTTAATAGTTTAAGGAAATCTAAAGCCTAAAAAGCCCCGTTGTAGTGTTGGATATTGCTCGACCAAAATCCTATATAAGTATTACGTAAAAAGTTTATCAGCATTGCGTAAATGGGATTTAGCCCGAGCAATTGCGTGCGAAATACAAAACTTTGACACAAACTACCCCATGCCCCCATAGATGGGCAAAAACTCCCCCCTCAGCCTCACCTCATGAGGGATGCCTATGAAGTAGTATGCACTCACCCTCACGCTCACCCTCACGTCACTAAAACTTACCTCTCGCACTCACCCTCATGAGTGCAAATTTTGAAAAGAAGGCACTCACGCTCTCCCTCATGAGGCCCCCCTCATCGCGCCTTTATTTAATGCAGTCAAGTATGTCTAGACGCATATTTTTTTTTAAATTTATTAAAATTGTATTTTTTATTCAACCAAACAGTTCTACGCGGATTGTAGCAGTATAATAAAGCATCGGCACGCAGTATTGTTTCAATTTATAATAGTAATATAAATAAATAAGAGTTCCATCTGCTACTTGAAGATGAGGGATGAGTGCAACTGTCATGCACTCACGCTCACCCTCATGAGGGGGATGGGAATTCAGCAACACTCGCCCTCACCAAATGAGTGCACACAATTTAAATCTGCACTCGCACTCATCACTCGCACTCACGGCAATGAGGGTGAGCGTGAGCGTGAGGGTTGCGCTCATCCCTCGTGAGGCATGCCCATCTATGCATGCCCCATTGACCATGACCATTGCATTTGATTGCATTTGGAAAGTTTATGCCTAAACTTATGTGTGTGGACACTAAACCCTGCGCACCCAGTTTTCTTTGTAGTTGCTATGAAAATTACAGCAACATGCAAGCAACAATTGAAAAATAATATAGGCACTAATAAAAGCGAGAAAACGTAACAAAAAAAAAACAAGTAAACTACTAGTTCTGTTGATAATAAATTCGATTTTACCATGGTTTTTTGTTTTGAAAAAGTTAAGGCAGTTAAGTTTGAAAATAATATCACTACTGTTACAACTGGCTAGGCTGGAGAAACTCACCTGTCATAACTTCAATATTTTATCCCGATTCCCAAAATTAGGAGATCCCTAATTCCGAAACAAGCAGTTGTATTTTGTAAACATGAAAACCACAGTTTGAGATACAGTCAAACCTCGGTTTAATGGCTTCCCCAATAGTGGCTAACTCGATTTAATGGCAAATTTTAAAATCCCCGTCAAAATCCCTATGCTTCGTATAGCAAAATAAGCCGATATAGTGGCTTTCGATTTAGTGGCGAACTCGATGTAATGGCGAAAAAAATATGTCCTTTGAGGCCCAATACCATGATGTTATCTGCCTTTATAGTGGCCAACGATATGTAGAAACTTTAGACTCCATCTAGGTAGTGTAGTTTAAAGTGCATCAGTGCATCCCACATGTTTACACTGCCAGTTTGAAAAATACGTTTCATATCTGACTGTCTATTTCTTTTTTTTTGCCTATTTTTGTGTTACATGTCAGTAGTGGCAGTTTACATTATGTGTTTAGTGGTCATTCACCATTACATATATAGTGGCCATTGGCCATTATAAGAATAGCGGCCATTGGCCACTATACGATTAGTGGCCTAACTTTATAGTGGCCAAAATTTGACCGTCCCTTCAGAAGCCACTATATCGAGGTTTTACTGTAGTTTAAGAGCAGTCGAGTGTAAGTGCAAACAAGTTTTTATTAGTGATTGGTGATAGTTTGCGCAAAGCTCTCATTTAAAACACTGAAAACCCCGATGCCCGAACGACGAAGATCAAGAATGTATCAAAATCCAAGATCAGTCGCCTGCTCTATTTGTTGGGAAAACTTAGAAAGTTCACCAGATGATGAGGCTGGAAGAATGGTTGCATCGAGTACATCGACAAAAGTGGAAGTAAAACTCTCATCTGCTCGTTGCGGTCACGTTTTTCATGACTTCTGTATTAGAAGATGGCTAGTTCGCCAGAGGTAATTAAATTATGCTTATTTTTTCTGATCGTGTTTCGTGCTTATAGTTATAAATGTCTCACTACCAGTGTCAATATAGAAACTATACACCTGACTTTATGTTGTGTGGTTGTGTGAGGGTTATTCTTGTAAGTTCTGAACTTCTGACAGTCAAAAGTTATCGTTGATTCGATTCGATTCATTTTATTTTATTATAAAGGGAAATGAGACAGATGAAGGAATGCCCATGCTGCCGCATCAAAATTGGGTGTTTGAAGACTTTGCACCTATCAATTGACGACGGTAGTGAGGATGAAAATGAAAATATTACAAACCGCAATTCATGTGGAAGTGGAATACTCTTCATCTGTTCGATTTGTTGCGAAAATTTGGGGAATCCACCAGAAGATGTAACAGCAAGAGCTGTTACAGAAGAGCTGGAAGTAAAGTTGTCATCTGCTCGTTGTGGTCACGTCTTTCATGACTTCTGTATTACAAAATGGCTGGCACGTCAAAGGTATGCTTAATTTGTCTCTATATCTACTGACTACTGTAATCAGTGACAAATATAGCACATCAAAATATACAAAAAGGAAAACAGTTCCCTCTAGCAGTTGTAACGCCGCCTCGTGTATCAGTTGAATTAATAAATTTTATTAGGTTAATATAAATTGAATTATTTAATTAATTAGTTTAATGTGTGTCGTGGGCTAGTGGGCCAATCGTATGTATGTATAATTAGACAGTAGATAGCCGTTCTGAATATGGGAGTACGTTGCCAATGCGAGCAAATTAATTTCCTTTGGCCCTTATTTACCTTGGGTCTTATATTTTTTGTGTTAAAAACTGAGCATTTAATTAAAAGCAAATTTTATTAATACTGATGGTCTCATATTAACCTATGGCCATTTTTTTACTTTTTATTATTAAGGGAAACCGGACAGGCCACTACGTGTCCATGTTGCCGTACCAAAATTGGATGTTTGAAGACACTGTATGTTTCGATTAATGACAACGACAATGATGTTGATATGAATCTTACCATTACCATTCCAAATCACTCTGCCATTGTCGCTCCGTCGCCTTCCCCTTCTCCCAACCTCATCTCCAAACCCACTGTTTTGCGCCAGTCTAAAAATAATGTCAACCGTTGTGAACAGGTCAAACAATTGAATTCAAAATCCAGTCATCGTCTTGCATGCCGTAGTACTATATTTAGTATATTTTTAGTTTTGTTAAGTACGGGAACAATCGCGCTGTTCGCCATTTTCCTTAAAAATTCAAAATTATTAGCCATTTAAGCACCGTAAAAGTACTATTTAGTTAATGCTATTTTTTTGTTATGAATTTGCTACAAATGTAAGTACCTTATTAAACCTTGATATACATGTGTATTTGTTGATTGATATATCTAGTATATTATATTCATTTTTTGGATTTTTGCAAATTTTGTTTTGTAATTTATAATTCTACTTACTAGTTAGTAGGTAATGTAGATCATTGCTTACAAAACGTGACAAAGGATCATTCACAAATTATGACATCGGTAGGGTCATTAGGTCTAGTCTAGTCGAGTATTTATTTAATTTATTACATGTCATGTTAAAGATAACCGTTTACGTAACGTTAAAGTCGATGGTATATGGGTGGGTGGGTCCTGAGTTCCTGAGTTTTAACTCGGGGGAAATCATTTATGAACCATCTCCAACGTCTAATTTCTAAATTACCTACCTTCAGCAACGCTGGTTCGGATATTGAATGAAATGGTGAAGATCATTATTTTGTAAAAAATTTATATATAAATGTGCAGCATTTCGAATTTGGCGCACGAACGAGGAAACCTTATTGTTAACCTATTTAAGCATTACAGAACCAAAATTAATTAATTTGTAATAATTGTAAAAATATAATATAGGTAATTATTAATTAATAATTAATGTAATTAATAATTATCGCCGTTGGACGAGACGATAATTATTAAATACATTAATTATTAAAAAATTCAACATTCAAGTTTTAACATAAATATTCGGTATTATTATTTTAGCATTAACAAAAGTATACTTGTATGTATTTTGCATAATAATTTGTACTTATTATGAATCCACAATGTATTTTCATATTACGACGGACTACGACCATTGACCGTATCAAAAATAGTGCACAGTATGCTTATAGTATCTATACATTTTATATCACATACCATTAGGAAATACCGAGTCTAATCCAAAGGAAAAAGCTAGAAAATTCTAGTAAATAGACAATAGACAATTGACAATTTGAATTTGCGTCGCTTTGTCAACAGATGCAGATGCTGATGTGGAAGCATTCATTCGACTTCGACTGCGGTATAGTTTGTATCGGTTTCGGTACAAAAAGATGTAAGATACTTAATCACCTTCGTTATGTACAACCACTACATGTACCCCATATATTATGAGCACTAAACTAACTTGCAATTTTGAAGTCGTGCAGTGTCTTAAAGTCTTTTTTAACTTCCTTTATTATCCTTGTCAAGGTTTCACCGTTTCCCATTTATAGTATAGCTGAAAAAGTCTGTAGTACTCAGTACTCACGATCAGCATCAGTGTAGAGTCTCGATAGTAAATTCCAATAAAGTTGACAATTACAAAATCACAATGTTCGCGTCGCTAAAATATGCGTACCTTGTGAGTTTGTATCACGTACAGGGTGTCATTACTGTCATGTAGCCTTCGCTACCGGACATTTAAAAAAAAACATTTTTTCAAGAGAATTGTACGGCAGATCCAAACTGCAAATAATTTCAAAAATCACAGATTTGCAACAGGATCGTTTGCGTATAGATCCACACATAAAAATTCTGTTTCGATCAACTAAATTAAATATATTTTAAAATTCTGTATGATCATATCAGATTAGGCTATGGAAGTGGGGATAAATTTTGTAGGGCACCCCGTATACTATATGTAAATCGTAAAATGTGCCTCTTTAAGTCATATACGCAAAGTTGTGTAGGAGTGTGGATAATAATGTAGTCAATGTTGGTTCTAGTTGTTGGTTAACTGTCGACTGTGAAAATATAAATAGTATATGTATAATTATAGATGAAATCCTATGAAGCATAATGCAACAGCTTGAGCAATGCTTTCTCATAGTTATTTTTAGCTTTTAATGATCATGAACTTTCAGCTTATTTTAAATTGTGACTTGCAAAAGTTTAGAAGCAGTTGGAATTTTTAAAACTAAAATAAGGTACGCATAGAATTAGCATGCAGATTCCATTGTCAGTGACACAACTGCATAATGATGCCTGCAAAAAAACTGTGTGTACTTATGGCAAATCGTAAGTGAAAAATCAAAATAACCCAAATATCCAGTTGTTGATAAAAACAAAAAGCTACAATATCAAGACCCTAAAAACAAATATAAATAAAGCAATTTGCAAATTTTCAAAACATGAACATGGAAAATTTTGCACGTTTCAAAAACATTAAAATGGAACATTTTGCACGTTTCAAAAACATTAAAATGGAACATTTTGCACGTTTCAAAAACATTAAAATAGAACATTTTGCACGTTTCAAAAACATGAAAATAGAACATTTTGCACGTTTCAAAAACATGAAAATAGAATATTTTGCACGTTTCAAAAACAAGTAAAAATATAGCATTTCACACTTTTTTAAAACTCGTAGTTAACATTTATACGCATCTATCTCATATGTGGTTTACTCGACATAGCTCAATTTAATTCTAGCTTAAATTGGAGATGGACCGTTTTGATTCTTCACTCACAATATTCAGCTACGGATATTTAAGAAGTAGCAATAGTGTAGTAGTAGTGGCTGTAAAGTAACGAATATCACTTGTAAAAGCAAACAATTATAACTGAGCATAATATACCGAATACCGATAGATACATCCCAAACCCCCATATACTACTACAGTGTGTCATATGTAGTGTGGAGTCGAAAGCTAAATGGAAAACTGAATTACAGACAAACTGACAATTAGTAGATAACACACCTAGTCGTGTTCGTTACTCATTCTTTCAGCCTATATCCGTGTATTGCCAATAGATGCAAATCAGCAAAAATTTAAATTATATACACTTTTAAGTTGGAAAATCATTCACTATTTTAAATCTCAAGTTGTCACCCTACTGAGGACTGAGGAGCAGTCAGTAATTCCCTGCTGCATGCAGATTACAAATTGTAAATTCAGCAAGTGATCGCGAAGCTATAAGTTGAAGTAGTAACAAAAGAGACTGTGCGTGTCTTCTGTGAAGAATCAATATGACCCATTTATATTCATTTTCAGCTAAAAACAATACCCACTATGAACAAAAATTTAAAATTTCATAAACGTGCTAGAATGCATACAAACATAAAATTTACATTTTTCACAAACTTATTACACCTTGTAGATAGATCATTTTGCGATTTTCAAAAACATGCAAATGGAGTATTTTGCACGTTTCAAAAACATGTAAATAGAACTTTTTGCACTTTTAAAAAACATATAAATGTAACATTTTGCACTTTTAAAAAACATATAAATAGAACATTTTGCACTTTTCAAAAAAACATAAGTAGAACATGCTGCACTTTACAAGAATCATGCAAATGTTGCGCTCTTTAGAAACTCGTAATTAAAAATTTACTTATAGATCATTTAATATGTTTTTATGACATGGCTCATTTTAATTCTTGCGTAAATTGGGCATGGTGATTTTGATTCTTCAATCACGGTACAGGTACTAAGAACTGCATTTCAGTGTTTTCAGCTTATCTTTTGCACATGATCTACTGCTGCTGCCATGGTTTTCCAGAGAAATAATGATAATAATAGATATATAGAACATATATACATATGAGTCCCGATGCCGATGCCGATACCTACATCGACATGAATACCGATGCCGATAGACACATGTTAATTTCAAAAGGATGGAAGTGCTAATTTCGTCATTTCAAGTTCAAACCCTTCCTGTACGTGAACGTCATTTACAATTATTATTACAAATGGAATAATTTTAATTTAGATATTATTACCTAGCACGGAATGGGAATAATAAATACACAGTATATCTATACTTATAAAATATAAGAACAAAAACTAAAAATAGAATGAATTCCACATCATCATCCTTATACTGTAGAACGTGAGGTAGTGATTTTTATTATATGCTATAACTATTTCCTTTGAATTGTGAGCATTTACAAAATTAGCATTATTACAAAAATTACAACATATTGCATTGTTTTGGTGCAAAAATAAACCTAAAGGTACCGTCTATTGTAATGGTCCTATATCAATTATTCTTCTACACATAATAATTCTACCAGTAAAGTCAGGGCCGGAGGAAGGAATTGATTTTAGGCAGGAATGTGTTTCCATACAAAAACCACCATTTACATTTTATTGATAGTTTTCTTTGGTAAAGCAAAATGTTGTATTTACACGTTTTAGAAAAGTGCAAAATGTTCGTTTTACTTGATTTAGAAAAGTGCTCAATGTTCTTTTTACATGTTTTGGTAAAAGTGGAAAATGTTTTATTTCCATGTTTTTGAAATGTACAAAAACTTTATTTTGCATGTTTCTGAAAAGTCAAAATATTCTTTCTACATATTTTTTTAAATTTGCATGTTTTTAATTTGCATGTTTTTGAAAAGTCAAAATATTCATTTTACATATTTTTGAAAACCGCAAAATGTTTCATTTAAACGTTTTTTGAAAATTCAAGCAGCGGAACTGCCTGCGCTGGCCGCATTATCCGGCCCTGAGTAATGTCTATAGAATTCTGTAGATTATTTTTGTACTTTTGTTTTGGTCATTATAACTATTTAACTCTAGTAAAAGCTTCAGAGGTACATCTATTTCTATCCCACAGTCAACTTAAAGTTACACATCTTTTTAAATTCTGCACTCACTCACTTAGCAGAGTGTGTCTTGTCACGTGACGAAGATGAAATGCGAACTCACGTGTCACGCTTAGCCTTTATTTCATTCTTCACGACATCTTTCATTATTGATGCAGATGAGATTTTGAATGTCAGTGTCATGTTTTCGTCTTGCCTTGAACCACCACGCTTAAATGTAAGAGGACGATTTGCAATAATCATTAGCATCGAAATCAGTATTCGCACATCTTTAAATTGTTCGGCAAAATTCATATAGGACCTGCAGATATATACCTGTGGCCTAGGCTGATAGTCTGTGTTATATAAAATGTTTTGTGTACCTATCTTATTTACATGAATATGAATAGGTGATACAATTTTGACAAGTGTTTATTTTTCCTTTAAAAAAACTAACATATTTTTTTTGGCTATTCCTTGTGTAACATTTTTAATCTTGATTTTTATTCTCGTTTTTACAGCTGTCCCAAACGGAAGTCTTTTGCCTATGAAGTCATAGTAGTCTGTCGTGAATTTAGGAAAGTCACGCAAGGGTTCCTATGGTTGGTTCTGGTTCTGGTTCTGGTTATGACGCTTGTTCTCTGTTCTGACTACCCACCACGCCACGACCCACATCCATGTAAAAACGTAGGAAGTAGAAATAGTACAGTCATAGCCATAGATACTGATAGATACTAAAATGTAATATTGAACGTATACACAGTAAAAAGTCCACCAAGTACTGCGATAATCTAAAAAAGATGTAACTAGATAAAATAGGAGATTCAAAGCAATTTTCCAAAGTACCTACTTTTTACATCTTTTTCCCCATGCCTAAAAATAATACTGATTATAATTTTCTGTTCCACTTTGGGAACACGTTTGAAGGGAATTGAATATTAATATATCTCCACATAGAATCTAAAAAAAAAGCATACTACTACTACTACTACTCGTAGTCGTAGTCGTAGTAAAATTAACAACACGCGTGCAAAAATATTATGTGGGGAACATTAAAGGTGTCTTCAGAAAAAAACTTGGCATATAATGTACCTAGATAGGTACATATAGCTTTGTAATCCCCGTCCTGTCATATGCACATTTAGTGGCAGTATCAGCAATAACAAAAACAAGTGTAAAGCAATTCTTTTAGTAGGCTCTCTGGTTCGACTGGTTCTTGCAAGTGTTAGTACATACAGGTGTAAATAATTAATATGGATACTATGATATATAGAAAGTATACTGCCTGTTTAGCTTAATATAATTGCAGGTGCGGAGCCAGGGGTGGGCGCCAGGGCAGTTGCCCATTCTAAAATGAATTTTGTAACATACGCTAAAACATAACACTTAAATCAAGAAGGGCGGCTTTTATATCGTCAGTGAAGATTCAAAATGATCTATATCCACTTTTAGCTAAAAACAAAATTCACTGTCTATACAATACATATCATGATCCTAATAGCATGTAAATACCTAGATCATTTTGCACTTTTCAAAAACATGTGAATAGAATATTTTGCACTTTTCAAAAACATGTGAATAGAATATTTTGCAGCTTTACAAAAACATGGAATTAGAACATTTTGCACCTTTTCAAAAACATGTGAATAGAATATTTTGCACGTTTCAAAAACATGTGAATAGAATATTTTACCACTTTCAAAAACATGTAAATAGATTATTTAGGACTTTTCAAAAAACATGTAATTAGAATATTTTGAACTTTTTAAAATTACGTAAATAGAATAGTTTACACTTTTCAAAAACATTTAAATACAGAACACTTTTGGCACTTTTCAAAAAACATGTGAATAAAATATTTTGCAGTTTTCAAAAACATGTGAATAGAATATTTTACCACTTTCAAAATCATGTAAATAGACTATTTAGCACTTTTCAAAAAACATGTAATCAAAATATTTTGAACTTTTCATAATTATCCGCCTTTATACAATTGGCTTGTGTCTGGCTCTGGCAATTGCATTTACTCCAAAGCTGTTCAGCACCTACAAACGACACAGGTAGGCACATTATTTTATTATCACCAAAAGTAATAAGCAGTGATCTAGGCATATATGATGATATGACATGCAAAACGGCAACCGCTCTTACCTACTACTACAGGAGAGAGATATAGGACCCTAGACAGCAGTAAAACAGACGAATGAATAGGTAAAGGTGCTAGTTTACAACATATAGCGTATGCTGACTGGTGATTACAATGCATTGAAAACATTGAAAAAGCGTAAGATAATGACATGCATAATTGATGATAGTCTAGAATTATCATGGAATATATGGGATATTATGGACGCGCAAAATAACATAGCCATAATAGCCTTTGTATTTCTGCACGTGGCCGTGGTAGTAAATTCTTCGAGAGTTCGGCCATATGTAGACCAGGAGGTAATATCTGTATGAGATAAGGATATAGACAGACTGCAAGACTGGGACTGGAATACCGTGTACTGATCTGGTTTGGTCTAGTGCTATGGGGCTGGGACTGGGGCTGCATACGGAAGATCAAGGTGAGCGGAGAGCATAGCGCATTCTATATGTACATGCAACATACGTATATCAGTATTCAAATAGGAGGATTTTAATTATCAATCTCAAACTCGAGTCTCGGTCTCGAGGCGCGTCATAAATAATGTCATGTAGAATTATTGATGTTGCTAAAAATGCAATGGTTGCTCCTTCGTTCGTTCCCTCGTTCTTGTGTACAATTACCTCGCTTTTCTCGCACTCTTAATATTTAACTCTACTACCAAGTACCTTCGAGCATTTGTACCAGTAGTATGTAGTATATTATGTACTTTAAACTTAAATATCGTCTGTGAAGAACCAAAATGACCCATATCCATTTGTAGCTAAAAACAATATCCACTATCTACAAAAATATTGAAACATGCCTTGAAAGCATTTAAATAGATTATTTTCCACTTTTCAAAAACATGCAAATAGAACATTTTGCAATTTTCGAAAACATGTAAATAGAACATTTTACACGTTTCAAAAACATGTAAATAGAATATTTTGCACTTTTCAGAACTATGCAAATAGAACATTTTGCAATTTTCAAAACTATGCAAATAGAACATTTTACACTTTTCAAAACTATGTAAATAAAACATTTTGCAATTTTCAAAACTATGCAAATAGAACATTTTACACTTTTCAAAACTATGTAAATAAAACATTTTGCAATTTTCAAAACTATGCAAATAGAACATTTTACACTTTTCAAAACTATGTAAATAAAACATTTTGCAATTTTCAAAACTATGCAAATAGAACATTTTACACTTTTTAAAACTATGTAAATAAAACATTTTGCAATTTTCAAAACTATGCAAATAGAACATTTTACACTTTTCAAAACTATGTAAATAAAACATTTTGCAATTTTCAAAACTATGCAAATAGAACATTTTGCACTTTTCCAAAGCTATGTAAATAGAAAATTTTACACTTATCAAAAAACAAGTAGGCACCTAAATAGAACATTTTACACTTCTCAAAAACTCGTAATTATTATTTTACGCATGTTTCTCATTTTTCTTTTATGACATAGCTCATTTTGATATTAGCTTAAATTGGATATGTACTTGCTACTATGTACTATGGCTATGGCTACGGCTGGAACTGGAAGTGTAGCAAAAGACTTTCTGTTTCTGTTTGTCCCTTTACACCATATAGCACTACAGAATACAGAATCTAAAAGGAGGCAGAGGAATGCAGCTGGACTATATCAGTGTACTTACTACGTACAAAAATACTTCTTTTTTTAATTAAATTCAATATGACGGACGTCATCGTTTTCATTTCTGTATATATTTCTACGGCCACTTTCCACGTCTTCGTCTTCGTCGTCTTCGGCTTCATCTTGGCTCAATTGTTGCATAGGCCTTTTAGTCCTTAGAACCTTTTCTTCCCCATTGTTTTGGCAGTGGCATTGGCTTGGCAAAAAAATTAAGTGGTGTGGTATGGCATGGTATCGCATGGCATGGCGATGGTGATGACGATGGCGTGACGTAAAGTGTTCAGCCAGATCACTTAAATGGTATTTTAATTTTTGAAAATATTCTCTTACAATTCTATATCATAGCTTTGCAGTGGAGAGAAATAATATTTTGGATGCAGTACCACAACAACACAACCATAACTTTCTTCAACTTTCAATGATTTAGATTCTGTCATCTCACAACACAGCCATGCCTTAGCGTATAGCGTGTGTATCCATTTATATTAGTGCATTATTTGCTGTCTGCCCGACGTCCTATACGTATGAATTATATAGCAATAAATTATTAGCGTACAATTAGCCATATGACTATGAAATTATTATGATTAATAAATTATGAAAATTACAAATGAAAATTTACTATACGTAATGTGATATACGACATATTATGGGCATGGGAAATGACATGGTGTGAGGTATAGAATTATTTTAGTATTGTATTGCTGACAGCAGCAGCAGTATAGCTATGGGATCAATACATACACGGGAAAAAGACAAAGGGGGGAAAAGAGGAAAGAGCTGAGTGGTTTCTGCATTGTTCAGCGGAAATTTTAGCAATTAACTCTTAAACTTCCAACGTAGAGTAAAAGTAAGTACAAACTCGGATTTTGATTTGGATAATATATTTAATATACACTCTATAGGAAATTAATTCAAAAATAAATTCTGTGTATGACATTACTCAGCTGACTCAGCATATTACTACTACTGTCTCATATTCTAGGTGCCCTTGCCTGAGCAATTGAAAAATTAAAATATGTACCTAAAGCTCTGCAATTCTAAAGTGTAATTTATAAAATTTAAAATTATGTTGCTATCACGGCTGGATAATGCGGCCAGCGCAGCGCTGGCAGCCACCGCTGCGCTGTCTGAATTTTCAAAAACCATGTAAATGGAACATTTTACATTTTTTAAAAATATGAAAAAAGAATATTTTGCCTTTTCAAAAACATGCAAATAAAAATTTTCGTACATTTCAAAAACATAGAAATAAAACATTTTCCACTTTTCTCAAAACATGTAAATGGAACATTTGGCAGTTTTCAAAAATATATAAAAATAATATTTTGACTTTTCAAAAACATACAAATTAAAATGTTTTGAACATTTCAAAAACATGCAAATAAAATATTTATAACACTTTTTAGAACCCATGTAAATAGAACATTTTGCACTTTTCAGAATCAAGTAAATGGATCATTTCAAACTTTTCTAAAACATGTAAATACAACATTTTTGTTTACCAAAGAAAATCTGTAATGAAATCAAAATGGTGGTTTTGGTATGGAAATAAATTCCTGCCTAAAAGCAATTCCTTCGTCCGGCCCTGGTTCTGGTTGCTGTACTTTCAAAAAGGGGCTATTTTATAAAAATTATTTTTTTAATCTGCTTAAATGTGCTAAGTTACATACAGTAATTTTATTTAACTCCAGTCAGCGTATTATTGGTTACTAATGTTAAATTACTCAGAGAATTCAATTTTATATAAACATTACAGTTATCACCTGCGTGCCGTATATATCTTTGATTTGAACTGATTCAAAAACGTGTAGTTTGAAAAACATTTTACGTAATTTAAACTAAATAAGATAACGCTTTTGTTGTTTGTGTAATAAGTGACATATTTACAAGAGTAAGGTAGGTACATATTTACCTACGATATTCTTTTCGAACTCCGTAGAAAATCTTTCCTTCTCGACAACACTGCTACCTGAGTATTGCCATTATATAATGCAACGTACCATTCAATAGAACAACAACAACAGCTGGATTGTTGGACCTGGATGTTGGAGTTGTTTATTATTTATATAGTGATATGTGATAGGGAAACCCAATGTGTTGATGCAAAATCAGATCAATACCGGTACCGGTATCGATGGTGTCGGTGTCGGTACAGGTAACTAAAATCTGACAACGATCAGAAATTTCTTATGCCTCACAATATTTGTTCAGGTGTCACATTTTTATAGATATTAAAAATTTTGTTTGTTAATTAAATGAATTTAAAAAAGTACAAAAATTACGAAAGCGATGTATTAATGAGAGTGCATTTTATACCTTGTACTGTTCGATCTCAATGTGATTGCATAATTATTATGCAGTGAACTGCATTCATTTTCGCAATTGTGTATCGCATATGCATATATCTACCTGGGGCATTGATTATATAGGCAGGACGTAACATTCTAGGTTCCATCACCAGGTATTGGAATTTTGCATAAAATAATTAATTTAAAGCGCTTAAAGCCTGCGTAATACAAATCATAATCATGAAACTTTCAAGTTTGTATTACTACCGATGCCGACCAGGACCAGAGGACCCAAAGTCCTTTGCAAGCATAAACGTTTTCAGGGCCGGAGAAAGCGGCCAGCGCAGGCAGCCCCCGCTGCTTGAATTTTCAAAAAATATGTAAATGGAACATTTTGCACTTTTCAAAAATATGTAAAAGGAATATTTTGTCTTTTCAAAAACATGAAAAAAAAAGGTATTGTACATTTCAAAAACATGGAAATAAAACATTTGCCACTTTTCTCAAAACATGTAAATAGAACATTTTCCACTTTTCTGAATCAAGTAAAAGGAACATTTTGCATTTTTCTAAAACATGTAAATACAACATTTTGCTTTACCAAAGAAAACCATCTTAAAATCAAATTGCTGATTTTAGTATGGAAACAAATTCCTGCCTAAAAGCAATTTCTTCGTCCGGCCCTGAAAGTTTGCTGTATTTTAACTATATGTATTCACACTACAATATCCAGCACAAGTTCATGTCCATTGGTTTGGTTATGGTTTACGTCGTAAAGTAAAAAGTGGCTACTATTATAGAAGACCACTCCTGACACTGACTCCTGTGTCTGTACTGACACCAACACGAACCACTATGCAATTACATATATACATATACATTATAGACATTTAGAGTAAATATTAAAGCTGCAGTAGTAGCAGTAGTAGTAGTTTCTTGTAGCTGTATTTTCTGTATATAGTTGTAGTTGGAGGCTTGGAAAAGTAAGTAAAGCAAATTGAAATCCATTTCAATTGACGTCACTACTGACTCTCTCAGTCTCTCGAGATGCACTGCATTCTCCGAGTTCAAACCTTCAAACTGGCAAATTGTGTGAGAGCGAGTTTAGTCAGGAGAGGCAACTGCTGCGAATACTCAACAAAACTGAACACTGAACACTGAAGAAGCGGAAGAGAGAGAGAGAGAGAGAGAAGAATTGCAAGTCTTTTTGCTCGTGCCATTTCCCGTTTTTGCATGGCATTGCTAGCTTCAATATAATAAAGGCTACAATATAGTATTGCACTACATACCTATACCATATTACAGGCTTTGAATTTACTCTGAGCAAAAATGAAATGGAAAGGATTGACTATTTTTTTCTTCAGAGGACGAGGACCGAGTATCAAAAGTAAAATTATGTTTATGTCCATGTCCGTCCGCAAAAATCTAAAACCACTTTTACTTACATATACATTCTCCTAGAACATTTTGTTTTGTATGTGCGAAATACCACCGCACCGTCCTATGATGGAAGGACATCATGTTTGATTGAACGAAGTCAACGAAAAACGTGTTAAAAAATGTACATTAATTATGAATTAAAGTTGTATTTTGTATTAGAGCCGCACAGTAAATTGTATAATATATAATTATGCTGTCGGGCAGTCAAGGAGTCGGTCATGTGGTTTAGGTATTACTTAGGAATTAGAACCGGGACCCGACTCTTTATTTTGTTTAAGTGATAATAGGAAAAAGCAATTCATAAATATATTTACTAATACGGATGTCAATTTGTCGGTGTTAAATGTATGGATTTTTTTCCTGGAGCTTCACGATAATATTATTGTGTTAATGCTGCACAATAATATTATTTTTAATTAAAGTTTTACTTAACTAAATGTTTCCGCTTCTGGAAAACTGCTGAGCTGAAAGTTACAAGTTTAAGTACTAACTAAAAGAATTCCACTGGTACTGGTACTGGTACTTGTGACAGTGACGGTCTTAGGAGACGTTCACATATTACACTGCGGGAACTTTGATCGTGGGACAGCTCGACAGGAAGGGTGGGTGGGGGTGAATTTCTCAATCTTATTAAATTACTTATAGTATGTATTCTTTAAAAAAATTAAAATTTTGGAAATTTTAAATGTTTGCAAAAAAATTGGAATTTTGTAACACCAGATTCTAAATTTCCCACCACACCGTTTTTCTGACAAATTCAGACACCAAATTCTGACATTTTTTGTACTTTATTCCTAGAGTGACAGTAGACAGCACCGTACTTTATCGTACGAGGAAGTGCCTTTTGAAATTGCTTTTAATATTACGTTGGAATGAATGAGCTGAGTGTGAACGAATTTGATCTTTTCTGTACCAACGTAATATTTGAACGGCCCCTCACTGGAACATTAAAGGAATGATTTCAGGTTTTCTCTCTTGCCGCAGAGAATACGTTGACGAGTTGCGGACGAAGAGATCCAGTTTTTTTCGACAACTTTTCTGTAGGACTGATTCAAAGTTGTTGAAGTCTCTGACTCTCAAACACACACACACACACTGCTTTTCCTGCTGCTCATACCTTCGTTTCTTGTTCTTGGTTGAAAACGAGTCAGTGTTCGTCAAGTATTTACCATTCGCACTTGTTTTTTTCGAGAGTTTGGAGCCCAGTAGCCCAGCCTGTTAATAGTTCATCATCATAATAATAAATAATATTCAATATTATATAGACTTGATTACTTGATTCAAAAAAGTCTTCAAAATGTATTTTATATTAAGCAACCTACAGTTACAATTCAATAATAATTATTAATCGTTAGTGGACTCAGTCGTGAGTCGTACAATTCACGACTTTAAATTCCAATTTCCAATCGAAAATATATTCAATTCCGAAGCTGAATGATAATTTACTGGAATTAAATTATTATTTATATACACTACTACATGATTATCTCTGATCTGAGATCGAGTTCCGTTCTTCCCGAGTTTAATTGAACGTAATAATTTATTTATTTTTATTCATTCCTACTTTTTGTCAATTCGTGTGCCTATAGATTATTTACTATAAAAAAATATTATGCGCGAGAAAAAGAAAATCTTTTGAATTTAATTTTGAATTGTTTTTTATTAATTGTTGTAATATGTTAATGGTGCGTACAGTCAACAGTGGATTAATTTTTAATTAACAGTTAGAAAAGTACACTCACCATTGCTAATTGTGCATCGAACATCCTATATAGATACATCGGATCCTCGATGCTGTTTTCTTGTTCGTGTTTATTACAACTTGTGATTGATCTAAAATCAATTGGCGGATAAACTTCAATCAGCCCAATTTGTAATTATTCTAGTGTCTATAGTGTTTTTTCTTTTTTTATGAGGGAAAGAAAAACTTGAGAATAGTGAATAAGGAAATTATCCCGAATATATTTTTATATACATCCAACATCATACATTGATATAGTGCTTACGTCAGACGTATAGCATATAGTTGATAGTACATGGTACATTTCTTCATACTTGTTATTGTTGTTGTTGTGTTTAATTTATTTGATTGTTGAGTTTTTTGTGTGTCTGGGTCTAGTGTTCAGAAGGAATTGAAATTGGAGTTGAATAAATTACTTACGTTACTTACTTGTTCGATTCAATAATTGAAATAGGTATATAATATTTACCGACAGACGCAGAGACATAATATATATGTAGTTGTTATTCCATTCGTCATTCGTTCATCGTTTAGTTATTAGCTGATAGTTGTAAGTTTACAACCATCAATATTGTAATTATCCTTATTCCTTATTGTTGGTTGTTCTGAGGAGGAAAATGTAGAGCTGATTGTAAGTACTACATAAAAATAGTGGATTGTAGTTGGTAATATTATTCATTGGAATTATCTCTACTCTCGTTAAATAATTTAAGAGTGTGGGGGTTGTTGTAATATATTGAATATATACAGAAAGGCAGGTGAGGCGGATAATTGATTATTATTTGTAATTAATTTTAAGAATATTCTTCGTTCTTGAAGGTCTATCTCGATTAGTTCAAGATTGTCTACATTCTTTTATCGTATTTAATATTTGTTTATGATAATGATGATTACGACAAGGAAAATGAGAATTGTTATTAAATGTTGTTGAGTGTAACTGTCAACTGTTGACTGTGGCATTGGACTCAAGATAGTTTTTATTATATATTTCTTGCCTCTTATTGATTGTTAGTCAAATAGTTTCTCGGCCTTGATGGTGAATCGTTAAGTTCGATTAAGTGTATAAAATTGGGCTGAAATGAAGTTGGAAGTTGGTTCAACAAATAAACAAATACATCAATAATCAATTTTTGAATTTGTTTGTTTTCCAAAATATCTCCGTATTTTATTTTGTTCTTCTGTAAGTCCAAAATTAGAAAACTCATTTGGTGTAACGAGAACTACATTATAAAAGTGAAAATAGAGTCTAAATTTTAGTTTCAATTGTGTTCTTCGAACTTCTATTCTGGTGGATACTGATCATTCTTTAGTATTTTGTAAAATTAAAAATTTCATAGGATAAATTGTCCTCGAACGAATTTCTATAACCAATTTACTTACAACTTAAAAAATACTCGCAACCTCTAAATATAATACCCTTAAGTACCTAGTTGTACGACCTATGACCTGGTATTCAAGTGTTTTTCGTTGTCAGTGATTTGCAGCTCAGATTCGCCATAAAATTCCTAGTTTAGTTTTACGACAGTTACACAGTACAGTAAATTTATTTTGACTGAATTTCTACATTGAATTTTGGGATTTGTTGAAAGGGAATTTATCAATTATTTTTGTGAATGTGTAAGGCCAGTGTCCCACCTGAATCTGAATGAGGATAATTCCTTTCTAAAAATGAATCAAATATATGTATTCCTCTTGAGAATCCATTCTGGATTCAACATTAAAGTTGAAAACCAATCCGTTTTACGAGTACAATATACCTATGTGCAATAGTTGTTACTGAGGCTGGAACATAATCGGTGTCACGATTTTTTTGTTACCTTCAGAGAATATGGAGTCATAACAGTTAATTATTTACGTTTCCTTTTTGTCTGACACGGTCATAGTGGAGTTAATATTCAATTCTTTGACTGACGGTGTGCTACTGTGCCGGGTCCGGGTGTGTACGTGCTAAGATTCCCAAGCTCCTCATTAGTTCATAAGAACCCAGAGTACATATACTCATAATATCCGATTACCAGGAAGCGGGCAGTAGCTGCCCAAGCTAAAATAAGCCGTAGTACAAAGATATATATATATATATATATATTAAGGCCCTCTGTTTTGAAATGGTTTTAAAAATGTGAAACATTCCCTTCAGAGTATGTCAAAGTGACATTATTTTAACTTATATACTCGCTATACAAATAAATGGATTTAAGTGAAAGTTTTTGATTTTTGTTTGTGTTTGTATATTTCAGTTTCCAAAATTATGGACGATAGTATGAAGAGGGACAGCTGATGATAGGAAAATAGTTGATTGGAATTGGACTCGACTCAGATGTCAGATGCCCTCATCAAGGTTTCGTGGAATCCAAAAAGGGCATTAGACAACAATGTCAGGCCACAAAGTGGAAAGTTTGGTTCGGGTGGGCTACTATGAGCTGGAGAAGACGATTGGCAAAGGAAACTTTGCCGTCGTCAAATTGGCAACCCACATCATCACAAAATCCAAGGTAACTTCACTGTCATCATCATCTGCACGTAGTACGCGGACGAGCGAGGTGCTCAATTATTGCCTCCTATTTTGTTTGGCTTGTGTGCCTGTGTGTGTGTATCTTTCCTACGATGACTCTTTGTTAATTTTTATAGACATAATCAAATCCCAACAACACCTCCTTCCCTCCTTATCTGACTCTGAACTTCTCTGTTGCCTACATAAATATATATATACGTATACCGTATAGTCACACTCGGGAAACCTAGACGATAATACGATACATTCCCTCGTAGTACTCTGTCTGTATACTTTATAGTTATCGTCCTCATGCATTATAATAAATAATGATATCTCCATCTACATGGCTTAGGTAACAAGAAGAACTGACTGACGAAATTACCAAACAAATGCTGTTGCTGGTACATAATGACGACATGACATTTATTAGACTCAAGCCACTCAAATCTGACATCGATGTAGGTATCTGGATTATTCCAGACATGTGTTCCCTCGCAGTCCTGAGCTTCCTTCCACGTTGTTTGTTCGATGTGCAAATCGTGGTGTTGGTGTACCTAGAGATGGTTTGTCAGTTCTGGTTCTGGTTCTGTATCCCATTCGTGTTTGCTTAAAACTCTCTGTCTAAATGTCTATAATGTGTACATCGTACATAAAAAAGTACAACAGCATTTAGAATTAACTAGGTCCAAGGTATTATATTGTTCATGAAGCATTTATTAATGGAGGGGGGAGGGGAGGGATATAATATAGGAACGATTTTTCATAAAGACATACCTAGATATCTAACTACTGCATTATTACAGCATTTTACTTACTTACCAAATCTCTAGTTTTACGAACAGCTGTGGGAGCTGTGGATCTAGATCTAACCATAATTACACCTACATGCTCACAATATCCTTGAAGAAGTAAGAAGCAGCAGAGGTTCATTTACATACAGATAGATTTTCGTGCTGTTTCCTATTAAAAATTCTTAAACTGTTCCAACAGCTCACAAAACGAGAGCATCGGAGTAATAATGGGTAATTTAATAATACGTCCAATTATTTGAGCCTCATCTGTGTTTACCTGTGTGACTACGACTACAGTCATACACCCTATGTGTAGTAGGTAAATGCATACCTAATTAATATAATTATAATTTATACCTGGTATGTAACAATCTAGATTGTCAAAAATTCCTATGCAGGAGCTTCTCAAATTTGCATGTAATTCAGTTTACGGTACTTTGTTTGTTTCATTTCTTGGTATAGTTGAAATGGTTGTTTTTGTTTGCTTGGTTTGCTTGGGTTGGGTTGGGTTTAGTAAAAGTATAAAAAAAAGGAAAAAAGAAATTAATTATTATGATTATTAATAACTCAGAAAGTATGATGGAGTATATAAATGCGGAACGTTTTATTCCGCTTAAACAGTATAACAGTAGATAGATATTACTCAAATTGTTTTCAAACTACTTTGTAACCACGTGAAGATCTCATGCTAAATAACTCAAAGGCGTGTTGATTGCGACGTCTTTTTACACAATGAAAAGATGTGAGTATAGTGAGGTGGTTTCGTCTCAGTCTCGTCCGTCGGTTGTTGGAGTTGGAGTTGTTGTGAAGCAGATACTCAACACTAAACAGCGAGCAATACCAAATCTTGACTTAATCATATGTACCTACCTACCTACCTACCTACCTACCTACCTCCTCGCCCTCGTCTTCGTCACAGTCAGTTGTATTTGTAGTAGTTGTAGTAAAAGGAGCATCCTGATCTATATTGTCTACATATATCCAGTGCATAATATTACGTGCACTGTTGAGTATACTGTTGATTGTGTTCGTATGGGAGTAGTAGCAGTGTTAGTATTAGTAGCTCATGCTCAGTACTGTCTCCATACAACTAGCTTCATTAATACATCTCTACTTTTTTTTAGTTATATCTGTCTTGCTATACACGCAAAAAAAACTGAGGCTATTCTAAACGAGAAAAACGCAATGCAAAATCAGTGTAATGATATAGTGACAAAATGGTACACACCTAAGGTTACGTAAGTACATCGTGAAGGATCCAACGACAACAACTACTAAAGTGACTGAGAGTATACAAATAATCAGTAGGATAAAAAATGTTTCCCTGCTGAACACATTGTTAAGTAAGATCAGCAGATGCAAAAAGGGGGAAATATAGACACATAGACAGACAAGCGGAATGATCTCAAAACAAGTTAATTGGTAATAATGTTAATGTCGGTCCAAGTGTTATAATGCTGTCGATGTTCATGGTGGAGCAGATCTGATCTACTGAACTGTACATGCCTATATGTCTGCCACTGTGCTATAGTATTTTTTGTACAGATAGTATTTTTTGTACTCATTTGCGTGCACGCAAAAAAGTATAGCAACACTATTTAGGTAGTAGGTACGTACCAGTTTTTATAAATCTTGATATACGTGAAAAAAAGAGCATGAACTCTTATTTCTTCACGATGTTATCATCAACATGCCTTTGGGGTCTCCATGCCTATATCCCTATAGAGCGTATAGTTTGTACGTTATTTTTTGCCGTAATAGTATTTTGCCTTTTTTTTGGCTTTGGCTTTGGCATTGGCAAAAGTATATTAATTAATTATAATACCAATGTGGGATACTGATACTGGATACTGGAAACTATATATTTTGTAGAATTTTATATGAGCGCTTCTTATCCTTTCTTCTGATTTTTTTTGTCTGATTCGGATTCTTTGAGCAATTCTCCTGGTGGCTGGTGGTATTGATCCTTGACCCCAGGTGTTTATGTCGCTATATACTTTATTTCATATAACTATAAGTTGCACAATTTTTATTGCATTCTTTACTTTTGTATCCTGTTGTGAGATTATGTCCTTTTGCTCCTGTAATAGTCATACTCTAATTGTATTTTATTTTACTGATGTAAGCTTAGATATGTATATATATTTTTTTTGTTATTTATTTGCATACTTTAAATCATGAGCTATGCTTGTGCTCGTAGCTTTAAATGGAGAAGGGAGAGATGACGAGGTGAATCAGGAGTTCTTTTTAGAGTCTCCTGGCTCTGGCTCTGATTTTGTAATATGCAGTAAAAGACAGTTCATAGGTATCTAATAATTGTTTTGCATATCGTCGGTGAAGAACCAAAATGACCCATATCCATTTTTAACTAAAAACAATATCCACTATCTACTAAAATATTGTGAAATATGTCTTGAAAGTATTTAAATAGAGCATTTTAGAAATAGATATTTTTAAATCATGTGTAAATAGGGTATTTTGCACTTTTCAAAAACATGCAAATAGAACATTTTACACTACTCAAAAACTCGTAATTAACATTTGACGCATGTTTCTCATTTTGTTTGTATGACATAGCTCATTTTGATTTTAGCGTAAATTGGATATGGGTCATTTTGGTTCTTCACAGACGATATATACATTTACACATATCTGAATATGACAGATACACGATCTTCACTCCCAATATCTCATCACATGCAATGTTACTCTATCTATGTTGAATGTGACTGTCGCTATTAATGCACTCTGACTGAAAAATGAGTTGTTACTGTTGCTGCTGTTGTTATTTATTAGTTTTATTATTCCCAGAGAACTGTCGCAATCTCAATTTAAACTACCTACATATATAACTCCTTGTCATTGTCGTTCTCGTTGTGGTTGTTGCTAAAATAAAAATTAGGAAAAAAAGGAAAGTTTTATAAGTTGGCTTGGCCGTATATATAGATAAAGTTGTGTTAACTTTGATTATTCTCACAGATTGGTCGTTGTCGTTGTTGTTGTTGTTGGCATTGGTTTTGGTTTTGGGCCTTTGGGTTTGGAAAGAGCTGGAAAATGTTCCTTGTTGTATCTCTTGTATGTTGTGGGAATTTGATAAACAAATAATATGTAATTGATACCAATAGTAATAATAATAGTAGATTTAATACGTGAAGTTTTGTGTGTGTCTGTGTGTGTATGGAAGGTTAAAACTTTTTTAATTGCTTCACATTTTCTAGTCATCTCCACTGAGAGAGAGTAACTTTGCATTTCCGAACAGGAGCGATATTTTCAGCTACTTAAATTACTCGTACATTTTGTAGTAAACAATAACCATAAAAAAATACGTTCCATCGTCTACGTACTTATAGGTGTATGTAAATCTCTTTCGTAGGTATGTGTTCATTACTTCCGTGGTCTGCGCTATTATTTGTTTTGTTGACTATAATATTATGAAATTATGTTACCAAAGATAGTACATAAATTTATGAAAAAAGAAGATGGTGGTGGTGATGGGGCGGGTAGTAAACAAACAAGAAGTTTTGTAAAAACCGAACTATTGTCACTAACAAGTATGAAATTACATTTATTCATGTTTGTTGTCTGCTCTGGTTCGGCTTCGGTTTCGGTTTCGGGTCCGGGTTTAACCGAGCTCTCCCCTAACAAGTACCTACCTACTATAGTCACGTCACTCCTCCACATTATTGACGATGAAAATGTAGAATACACATTTACGTACAACCCACTAGCTCTGTTTCTGTTTCTGTTCCAAAATGTATTTTATGATTATGATCTCTCTCTCAAAATTCCAGGACGTGTCTTTTGTATGTTTTCTTAAAAACATATTTTTACTTTTTTAATCTACCTACCTACCCACGCTCTATATTTTCTGTACATTTACATTTGGCTGTATGTTGATGACAACTTTCGATTTTCAAATACAATAAATGAATTATGAATTGTCCTATATGCTAACTTTTGAAAACAACAAAATTATATTTGGGACAGATATAGGCTTGACACATACAGTAAAAGTGTGTTGTTGTTCGTTCGCTTTGGTTGCACTTTTTGAGCCATCCGTGTATTTACAGCTTAATAAAGAAGGTGTAAAAAATTCAAAAGTAAAGTCCGCGTAAAGGTAATATTAGCTATAGGCATGCACCTTACCTTATAGGTAGGTTCTTAAGTATAAGGTATAAAAATATGGATTTAGTATTTAGTAAAAAGTCTATGTAGGTAGGTAGGTACTTCTTTCACGTAATATGAGATCTTATCTTGACCGCATCATAAATCTAAATAGTTTACTGAGGAATAGAAATAGAACTACTACAACTAACTGTGTAAGTAGTAGGTCTGGTAGTATTATAGTAGTAGTAGTAGGTGTAGTACTCAGCACAACTTTAAACGCTGTATGTGGAGTTATGACTGTAAATGATATGGAGAAAGCCATGTCATGCCATGCCAGACCAGGCCAGGCCAAGCCAATACATGATTGTTGGTGTTCCCGTGATAAATATAATAAAATCGGATGTATACGTAACTAATAAGAGGTTGGTAGGTAGGTAAAGGTACAAATAGCAAGTGTCCTATATTAGACTGAACATACTTATTTGGAGCGACACGGAAACAAAAAAAGTGTGTGTGTAAAAGTCCTATATAGACATCTCGGTATAGTTGTTTGCTACCGGTACCGGCACCGGCACCCGGAGTCTAAAATTCTGTGTAGATGTTTCCGTGAAAGTAAACCAGACTAGTTTGCTATCAGTGAATTGTGGATAATGGATAGCTCAAAGCTGCGTTCTCCTATAATATGTTATCACCGTACGTATCAGAGTGCTCCAAAAGTTCGGGAACACTGTGCACGTGGATGGCTTGACTGGTACTGGTACTGGTACTGGGTGGAGTGAGTTGATACAAAATATTTTGTGGTTTCTTTCTTCTTTTTCTTCTTCTTCTGGGAGTATTGAGTCCACGCTAAAAGTTAAGACGGTCAGGGTAAAGAAAAAAAGTATAATAATGGGAAAGTAAATGGAAAATGGAAATCTATGGACCTATCTATGGACTACGGAGACTGTGTAGACCGTAGGCCAAAGGCAACCAACCAGCAGACCAGACAACACGGAATTTAAGTTCAAAAAACCAAAAGTCAAAAAAAAATTTCTAAAGATAACATGGGAATTACCTCTACTACTAGTCTACTACCACTACCCTACCACCGATATATGACTAACGTCATACTCTATGTATGTATGAGTATTTTTTTTATGCTGTAATAATTATTGCCAGTGGAATTTCTCCTCTCCTGATCCCTCATTTTATATACATGTTTACAATTTTTTATAACTTGTATTATTTTCATGCGATGAAAGTTATCACATCACATATTCATGAATGAGGTTTATTTCTTACCCGTTTTTTTTCTTTCTCTCTCTCTCTCACTCTGTTTCTGTCTCGATTGAAAATTCTTGAATGGGTGGTACACATGAGAATTATGTTGTGTGTTGTTGTGCGGTAGGTTTTATAGTCTGTTGGTATGAAAATGTTGTGTGTGGAGGTATATTGTGCAGTGTACAGATATGACGGATGGTTGTGATGTTGGTAGACCGGTACCGGACTCGGTACCGGGTCCGGGTCCGGGTCCGGGTTGTATGAAGTTATACTTGTATAGAGAGTATAAAGTACGAGGGAAGAGTTTAGTAGGAATCCTTGAGGAAATAAATGTCGAGATAATAGAGCTAAAAAGGTGTGTATGGAACAAGGATTAGAATGGGAAAGCTTCAAGTTTTCAAGTTAACTCTCTCTCTCGCTCTCGCTATATACACACACATACACAACCGTTTTTTTCACTTTGTTTTGGGCTGACGTCCGTGTGACCGAAGCATGACGCAAATCCGAACCGGTACCTCCCTTTTCTCTCTCACTGTGTAACCGGTGTGGTGATGGTGTGTGTGTGTGTGTGAGTGAGTGAGTGAGTGTGTTCTATGCTAGGGATATCTGTACTAGTAGTATATATTATGTAGTTGCGAGAATCCGAATCCGAATCCAAAACCGAAACCGAATCCGGAGAGAAGTATTATACCTCCCGGGTTTCCACGCTTCCACATTCACCCGCGTCTTTCCCTCCTATTAGGTAAACATTTGTATTATTAGTATATAATTATATATATGTATGTAGTAGGGACAGTGGAGCCTATGTAGCTGTACAAAAAGGAATACGTAGAATGTTACAAGTACGTACGTAAGTTAGAGAGTGAGAGCGTGCTATGGCTGACACACAGCGTCTGGAGTCTGTAGATTGTAGATTATGCATATTCCAATTTCCAAAGCCTTCCCCACATCGTCCTCTGTTTTCCCGTTTGTACTCTGTCTGTACATTATTATTGTGTGCTTTATATTATATAGTTGGTTTGTATATATTTTATAAGGTATAGTTTTTTAGATGTGAGAAATAAAATTGCGGTTTAAAGTCTCTTAAATCCGGAACACGGCTCCGGCTCCATTCACAGGAGTCCACCACCTACTCAAACACAGTCCATGTATATATGTACCTACATATTTATCATTTAATGGTTCAAGTCTCTATGTTACTCCGATAAAAGAAAATTAAGTACAGGGCAAATAATGCGATTAGAAACATTGCTGTACTATGTATATATAAGGCTGACTAGTGAGTCTAGTATTGCGTTCCTTTCGTTTTTTTCTTCGGTCAATGTTGGTGCTGTCTTGCTTTGATTTTTTTTCATACATTTTACAGTACGTCATTTTCTTATTATTTTGACTATGAAAAATATTAATCCACACATTTGGAAGGATTGTATTCCTTAATGGTGAGGACCACGCTTCTTACATAGGTAGGTAGATTATTAATTAAGCCCTGGTTGTGTATGTATTTTATTTAACTTTATATGAAAAAAGGATTTATAATGCTTAAATGTTCCCGTTTTAAGAATCTCCACTCTTCCTAATTTTTTTTTGAAGTAAAACCACTTTTGGAGTATGAGTAAAGTAAAGTAAATTGTAAATTGCTTTATATGCGCATGACATGAGCTTTAAGAAAGAGAGATACATAGATAGAGAGAGAGAGAGATAAATAATTTCTTGTGCTTTCTAGATTCTCTCAAGGGATGCTGCGTGCTGCTTCTGAGGAAAGCTTTATAATAATTATAATGACTGACAGTGCAATTAAACCAACACGCTTGTCAAATTAAGTGATATTAACTGTAGAATTAAGATTATTGTTATTTGGCCAACACGTTTTTGGAGCAATTTAATCTGTATGTCTTTTGTACGGTTATTAGTACTGTATGTTGTTATATGTATTCTGTCAGCTCTGTAATTTCTATCGTGAATGGCTCTAATGCCTCTAATCAAAATTTCGGATGCACAACAAAAAGCTTTACAATTTGTAGGCTAAGTGCATCTTATGCAGATTTGAGGTGGCTTCTGCTTTAATTTATCCCACGTTTATTTTGTCAAACCATTTAAGTGAATCCATTCTCAGAATTTACTGTTATGTTATGGGCTGAGCGGTTGAGTTCATTGGTTTGGTTTGGGTGGTCGCGGTCGGTGTCGGTATAGATTATCTAGTTTTAGGGTAAACGTAATTACCTACGTGTGTCTTGTTTTTCTTCTTCATCATTGTTTTCTTTAGTCACTATGTGCACTGGGTCTGGGAAATGCATCTCTGTCTCTGTGCCTCTGCCCGTACCCTTCCTATTTGTAGTTGGAGGCATTTTAGTCTTCATAATAAACAATAGAAAATCTGTCTATATGAAGTAATTTAATGTATTTGGTGAATTGTCAGGAGCGTAATTAAATATTATTTGGTGAATGCTTATAGCAACGTAATTAAATGTACTGACAACCCAACTAACGGCATTATTTTTGTACCATTTGTGTATATCGAATGTATTGTAATTAATGCTTGTATTATTTTGGTGATACTCGTTATACAATTGAGGCATTTATTTATATATCGGCTGTGAAGAACCAAAATGACCCGTATCCAATTTACGCTAAAATCGAAATAAGCTATGTCATACAAACAAAATTACGAGTTTTTGAGAAGTGTAAAATGTTCTATTTACATGTTTTTGAAAAGTGCAAAATGTTCTAATTCCATGTTTTTCTAAAGATGCAAAATGTTTTAATTTTATGTGTTTGAAAAGTGTAAAATGTTGTATTTACATATTTTTTGAAAGTGCAACATGTTGTATTTAAATGCTCTCAAGACATATTTAAATATTTTTGTAGATAGTTTGTATTGTTCTTAGCTAAAAATGGAAATGGGTCATTTTGTTTCTTCACAGACGATATATATCTGGAGTGTGAAAATAGGAGTATCTAAATTATTTTAGGAGGTAAATTCGGAGATAAAACGGATTCCTTTGGTATGTAAGTAGATCCTGGTTCCCGCTATAAACAGTATTATATGTAACTTACATTATATCTGAAAATACCTTTATATAGAAATTAAATTGGAAGATATAAAGTTAGCTACAATTATTATATAAGGAATGAATGTATGTAGGTACTTAGGAATTAGTAAATGCGTAATTATTATTACATATCCGTCTCTCCTTCTGCTCTGGCGCTGTTGTCATGGCATGAGCCGTTTCTTTCTCAGATCTCTGAGTGACGTCCATAAACGAAAACGAAGAACGGGAGAGGAGAAGATTGAAGAAAGTTCTTAGCTTCTCTCCCTCTTCCCTGTATGCTCATTTAATAATATATGACTGACTGCTCATTGTATAATTATACACTGCGCTCTGTATTGTGCCGTCTGCCGTCGTCGCCGTTGTTGATTGAGGAGAATTATAGACGAAGAAGAAGGAGGAGAAGGCGGACTCTCGTAAAAGAGAAATTTCGTCGACGTTTTACGTCAAATTAATTGATTAAAAAAGACGAGAACTCATAACTCGTAGAATACAGAGCACATATTAGTAATATAGTTAAATAAAAAGGACTATCTGAACACTTGAGGAACAGGAGCTACGTTAACGATGAATATGTTGTCATCCAATCCGAGCCCGAATCCGAATCGGAATGAAGAAAAAAGAATGCGAAATAGTAGAGTACAAAACACATGCTCACGTACATACGTACGTAACTAGTTTAATAATATAATTTACATTCCGCTGAACAGAACCTTTATTGTGGTGTGTGTGTGTGTGTGTGTGTGTGGACCTGGGTTGATGTGATGTTATTAGCTGAATGTCAGGGCCGCCGTTATTTCACCCTTTCCCTTTGTGTATCCATTTTCACTGTATTATGAAATGAAATCACTATAGGATTTTTCTTGAGTGTTTAAATGGAAGTTGAAAGCTAAAAAAACACCTTTTTACATCTACTAGTTTTGACTACAGACGACTTTTAGTTATAGAATAGTTATAGTTAATGCTAGGTTCCGAATCGAAATAGAAACAAAGCAATATTACCTTATAACAAATATATGAATAGGCATATTATGTATAATAAATATTAGTTTAATTCTCACTGACAACACTTTCTTCCGTTCTCAACTCTCAACGCGATTATTATGTCTATATATATGTCGAGTACATGTAGATGCCAATACTGGGAAACTCCGTAAGCATATGGATGGATCGGGAATAAAATTGTATAGTAGAGTGTGGAAAGTGGAATGTAATTATCTCTCATTATGTAGGTTCTTCGTAGGTCATGTACGTGTAATGTGTATAATTTACCAAGGCACGCAAAATTATGTTCATTCTATAATGTACAGTAATTACTTACAGGCGACATTACTAAAGACATGAGTAGGTAAAGTATGATGTAATTTTCTCTAAATTCCCGGAAAAGGCACAGACAAGAGATAATTATATATCACATTACCTATGTAAAAACTGGGAAGCATTGACGTTGACAACAAAGTTTAAATTTGCTGACGTTAGTTTTGGAGTAATGCTCTCTTGGCTGCCCGGCAACCATATTTTGATTTTAATTTTAATTGTCACCTTGAACATCTTCACTTTATGTTAAGAGATTATGTCGTTGACCCTTCTGCGAGTTACCGGTTCCTGGTACCGGTATCGGTACCGGACCGGTATTGACTGGTTATTATATGCATATACATCTTTCAATACATTAATAAGATCCACATTTGAGTGACTGATGACGTGACAGGGACAATGACAACAACGACAATAACAATAACAACTGACAACATATCACGTGGATTTTCCTAGTTTGCGTATATGACGCATTCACGAATTACTTTTATGAATAATTGATTTGCTTCTATTTAAGTACACAATTCTTTTTGTTGTGTTAGTTGTCTGTTTTTGTGTGGACGGATTTAATATACAATTTTGAATTTGCCTTTGTACAAAAGGATAATTTTGGAAATTGTTATTTATGTATACATTTGTAGCATAAAATGGGCATATGTAATTTGATGGGAGAGAGCTCTAATAATAGACTAATTGATGAAATTTTTTTTTGTATGATATTTTTTTTAGGTGGCGATCAAAATAGTAGATAAAACCAAGTTAACACCCGACAATCTAAAGAAAATATTTCGAGAAATCAATATTATGCGAAGAATTCGTCACCCACACATTATACGTTTGTATCAGGTATGTATAAGGAAATAAATTTTTTTAAGTGTGGTATTATGTAATCAATCAATACTTTGTGCTTGTATTTATCTCTGTACATTTATTATTGATGAATATAGTATGAGATGTGACCAAATACCGGAGTCTGTAATTGTGTGTACCTTTACATACATACATAATGTAATGTAGGGATTAGGGATAATTATATATCTCATTATGTGGTTATACGTATATTATACAATATAATTTTTTACGTGTATATATGTATAGCAATTTTTTTTTCTCAATATTTATGTTTGAACAATGTGCACATGTCTGTATAGACTATTGGACTCATAGATTACTAACAGTATATTATTATGGAGTGTCGAGTGTGACCACCAAAAGTGTAAAAAAACTTACATGCTATACATACATACATTTGTATTTAAATGCATTCTTTTTGTGCGAACACACTGAGGCACATCCTGGCCACGGCCACAGCAGCGGCCAGACCACTGGGCATGTCTCAATATGAAATGTATGAAGTGAAGCAATCCATAATTATATACATGTGTATACGGAATTATGCATATAAAATTTTCTTTTAGGAAAATTGAAATATACTTGTTGACAGCCCGTATATATTATCATTTAGGATTGGTATTGAAAACTTAATTTTTCATTGACAATTGATTGTGGTCCTTGATAAGAAATTTGTTGGATTTTTCTAGGTTATGGAGACGGATAAAATCATATATTTGGTGACGGAGTACGCTAGTCGAGGCGAAATATTTGGTAAGCCTGCGTTTGTGTTGCGGTTTTCCATGCACTAAGCTTGTTCTCGTTACGTAACGTGCAATAAAATTTATAGATATACAGAATTGTATTCCTACGTACTCCCTTTTTTTATATTATTACGGTACTGTTCCGTACACGAGCGAATATTATGTGGTATGCACCTATTAAGCTACTATTAAGCAAGGCAAGATGTGTACCAGGTCAGGTTGTACTTACTGTACGTTGTGTAGTTATTTCATTATTATTTGATCGATATGCAGTGCTTTAAAATTCAGTAAGATTGTGCCATGCTGGTCATACCATAATAAAGTAGTGGCTGACCTCGTGCCCGCGTGTCTCGTGCTTAAATCCATAAATTATGTATAAGTATATATATATATATAAGAAAATACATCTAATATTATGCATCGTCTTTGACGCTTGATCCAGATATGTGTATATCCTGGGTATGGTTATGGTTAGGCATGTATTTTCAAATTGCAGTACCGTCTTGCCTGAACGACGACAGGCAATGGGGTTCTGTAGTTTTAAATTGGTATGTATAATATCTGTAAGTAGTAGTAATAAGAAATCGTTTTGTTTTCCCCACTATTTATTTAGAAACAACTCTATCTTTGTCTTTTTATTGTGGAAATTTTGAGAAATAGTAATTAACAATTGATTGTTACTTTTTACGTCACAGATCATTTAGTTTCCAATGGGAGAATGAATGAAGATGAAGCTCAACGGATATTTCGGCAAATATTAGTCGCTGTCGATTACCTTCATCGAAATGGTGTTGTTCATCGTGATCTCAAAGCTGAAAATCTCCTTTTGGATAAAAATAATAACATCAAATTAGCTGGTGAGGGAAGCATGAAGAATTCAAATTTTGAAATACTTTCCTACTCGTGCTTACTATTAGTATTTTAATTATCTTTGCATGGATTGCTGTCAGTTATGTATATTATGACATATTTGTGTGTGTAACATAGCAAATGTCAAATAGAAACTATGACTGACTGTAGGAGCTCTTTCAGACCGTTTGTCAGTGCTTAGTATTTTTACGTAATCTCTACCTCTACCACCCCTATGGGTAAAGTATGTATCAGTTATTATGTAGTTGATTATTTGTAATGATGTTGTGTATTCGCCAGATATGTTGTCTAGTATGGTTTGGTATAACCAGTATTTAGCGTAGGAGTATGTGCACTAGTATGGAGATTAATCTTTGATTTTGTAAACATAGCGAAAGTATTTGACGTAAGACTGGATTTTGCAAGATTTTTCTACTATGCAGTTCTATCAGAAAGTAAATTAGGGCGGGACAGACAATTATAAATATTAATGAGTTATGCTTACCAGTGTATTTACTTGTATGGACATCAACATATCTTTTGTATAATTGTTGGGACGATATTGTCTGCCTATCTTTAATTTGTAATAATTATTGTTATATGTGCGTATTGTATACTATTTAGCTTAGTATTAGTCGCAACTAATTATTAACTAGGGTTTATTCTCGTTTATGTAATTACAAGAAGGCGATTTAATTAAACTGGATATATGTTTGGTTCACAGATTTTGGATTTAGCAACGAATATAAAGAAGGGTCGCTTCTGGCGACATGGTGCGGCAGTCCTCCTTATGCTGCTCCAGAATTATTTGAAGGAAAAAAGTACGATGGCCCCAAAACAGATATTTGGGTAAATTACTTTTGGAATAAATAATGCCTATGCCTATGCCTAAACGTGTTGGGGCCTACTGCTTGTTCCAAATTGGAGCAGAGATGACAGTTAAAGATAGCAACAATAACAAAAGCATTATTGTGATGTGATGACAGATGATGATGAAGAGATTTTTTGTTGTAGTTTTGTTTTTATATAATCTTGGTTTCATTGATAACATTATCAGAGCTCTATCTTTCGTCCCTTTAATGAGAAGTATAACAATTTAGGTCTAGCATAGCTTTTTATGTCGACGAAATTTAAAAAAGTCGTTACCCTAAATTTTTATTAGCTTAGTTTTTGATGTTGATTATATAAGTCTTGAGAAAGTAGACTGGAGAATTTGTAAACTAATTTAACAGAAACAAACTGGTGGGTACGTTTTTTTACTATGTTAGTGAATTGTTGATAAAATCTATTACGACCGAATATAAAATGGGGCTAACCGCTAAATTTACTGTTTTCTTGTCATTTAAGTAGGTACAGTTTTAGTTTATGAATTCTAGGTTTTGAAGCCAAACAAGTTTTTTAAATTTACTTCAGGTCATATAAACACTTCGTTGCATTGAAATATCATAGTATCAGTGTGACGGAATTTGTTTTATCTGAAGAATATTTCAGTTGATTCTTTGTTTGGACTGAATTTAGACTGCCATAATGCGCTTCGTTCCTATTTTATCTTGTTTTTAATATCAAGTACTAATTGCTCGTTACATAAATTTAAAAAATTTTTATGCCTTTACAAATAGTATAGTAGAATGGGTTGGCTTAAAATAACCATATATTTTGCAAATATGTGTTAAATTAAACTCCTTAGGCTTATAATAATACTGTCTCGTGGAATAGGTAGTTAAATATACAATGATTCAAAATTGCATTATATTACAGTTAAATCTCTATATTTTATAAAAGTGCAAAATTATGATGAGTATATTATGTGTATTTGTTGATTGCAGAGTCTTGGAGTTGTTCTGTACGTACTAGTTTGCGGTGCTTTACCGTTCGATGGCTCAACACTACACAGCCTTCGAAATCGAGTGACTGCTGGGAAATTCCGCATTCCATTTTTTATGTCAACAGATTGCGAGCATTTGATAAGACATATGCTAGTTGTTGACCCAACTAAAAGACTGAATATTACCCAAGCCCTCGCTCACAAGTGGATGGCTCAGGCTCGGGTACTAAATTATTATATTTATTAAATCAGCTGTATTATGCAGTTTATGATATTTCAATTCGATTTCAGCTGTTGCCCATAAATACATAATTCAGTTATATTTTGTGGAGAACCTGAGTTATTATCTGTTATTTATTTTCACTTGTAAAGAAATTTCGGATGGTTTATATTTTCCAAGTGTAAAGAGAATTGGTTTAAGTTGTATGTAGGTAGGTAGCTATATATTAGACACGAAAAATATCCTAAGCCGGCTGCCCTTAACAGTTTTGCAATGATGATTTGGGTTTGCTACAATATTTTTATATTTATGTAGCTATTTTTGATGGAAAATTCTTTGTAGGTGATCTATCTTAAAAATATAATAAAATACTTAAAGTATTTCACTTTGCTCGTCTATGCCTAATGGTAATACTGAAAACGTATATCGTATAATTTATGCCAAGTAATGCTTTCTAAATTATTATCAATTTCAAATAAGTAGCGTTTATTTTTGTCATAAACGAACATATACTTGTTTTTTTCAATATTTTGTTTGCTGGTAATGCAATAAACTTCTGCTGTGCAAACGTTTGATGTATTAGTTTAGTTTATTAAAGTTATTGGGAATTACTTAATAACTAATTATTTAAATTATTTTTTATGATTGATCCACTGCCGAAATTCATAAATAGTTAAAACTATTTTATTTAGGCCGATGCACTCCCCATTGTGTCCGTTCCTATGTGTGACGAAATTGTTTGCGAGGCAGTCAATGAAGAAGTTGTAGACCAAATGGCTCTTCTACCTGGGCTTTCCCGAGAAGTCATTCTTGAATCAATAGGAATCAAGCGCTTTGACCACATTAGTGCAATGTATGATCTACTTACTACTCATGACGATGATACACGTGGCCAGTCACCAGTTTCTCCCTTTATTCTTCCACCGCAAAGAAAAGCGTCAATTACTACGGGTGTTGTTGAACGGCCGGAAGTTCCACCTGAAGTTCAACTCTTCCTCAACGATTCTCAAATTTACGAAAAAGTGAGTTTTAAAAGCTGTGCTCTATGCGACTCTGAATTTATTTTATCAATGAAATATCGTTGGTGAAATTTTAAATATCTTCCGAGTTGTTGCCTACGTCTGCATTTTTGCAAAATTTTAGGCATGAAAACATTTAATATTAATAAAGAATTGAAAAATATTTTGTTGTGAAAATACTGCTTCTGTCATCGCCAGTCTGGTTTGTTTTGAACTATATAAAATTATGACAGTTTTATATGTATTTTTTGAAACTCGTTACAGTTTGAGGAGATGAGAGTTGGAGAAGACGATCCAAGAAGACAAGAAAGCTGGCAGTCACATCACGGAAGACGGCACACTGTCGACCTCCCACAAGTAATGCTAAAAGTTTTTGTCTGTACTTGAATTCACATGTTTGGGCATTGGGCATAACCCTAAAACATTTTGGAAAATAATAATTAGCTCGTATAGGGTCAAAATAGTTTTACTTTTGTTCCAAAAGAGAGAAAGATAACTTTATTAAAATAAACTTGACACTGTCCTCCAATGAGAATATCAAAATTTAGTTTTGTTAGTAATAACGTAGTTGATTTTTAGTGTTTGCATGTAAATTGCTAATTTTATCATAAAAAGGAATTCTTTTACATTTTGGTAAGACAGAAGATGGGATAGTAAGTGTTGTAGTTTTATCCATAAACGTACTTTAATTTAGTAACGGTCTTATTTTTATGTTCCTTAGGGAGTACCGGTGGTCACGCATAGCAACGGCGAATCGTCCATTCCTTTAGTAGAAAGTGTCAAAGATCAGCATTTATTAAAGCCACCTCCTAGCATGGAAAGCAGTAAGTTACACTGATAAATAATACAAATATTAAAAAAAAATGCTAATCATGAATGCAATTCTTTTTTGGTCTGCAATTATATTGACTAATGATGTGCTTATAAATAATGATGTATACCATAATTTATCTATTTTACAGCTTGTGGTTTTGGAAGACGTGCGAGTGATGGTGGAGCTAATTTGCAGCAAAAGGAGAAACAACAAACTCCTTGTGAGGGTGGATGGAGCCATCCTTCATCGCGCGAACAACTAAGCACGGTATACAATAAAAGAAAATCATTTGGTTTCATACAGGTAGTATTTATTACACCCAAAATCCCACACACTACAAAACTGTAGCTGAACTAGCTTATCATTTTTGTTTTGGTTGAAATAAATATTCATAAATTAGAAGAATTTGTAACTTATCAATTGGTTTATAATTGTTAGGGGGTTTTAAGGAGAGATGCTGCGTACTTGGGTACTCCTGAAGAAGAGTTTCGAAATGGCCGAAGTAGAAGGACGGGTCTTATCACCGTCGTTGAAAGACCACCGGGTAAGCTTTATCTGATTTTACCAAACTTATTATTGTTATTCTTTTATCGAATTATATTTTTTATCCTGTAATTTCAAAATGTCAAAATTATTATTACAGAAAGGTTTGTGCCTTTGTAAATATGTCAGTTCGGTAACGCTTCGACACAAAGAATTCAGAGTTTAGTAGGAAGCAACTCGATCCGTTAAGTTTTATAATTATGTATGTAGATTCAATTTTTTTTTAAGGGAAGGATCTTTCGTAGGAACCAAATATATTTGGATAAAACTACATATCGAGGGGGTAGGATGACATTGGTTTTCTTACAATGTTTCTGAAAATCAAAATGGCTTCCTTCCAATTTTCTCTTAAAGCAAAACGGTTTCCTTCCTTAGAAATTTCGATGGAAGGAAACCGTTTTGTTTTTAAAGAAAATTGGAAGGAAACCAATTTTATCCTTCACCTTCGATATATTCACTTTCAGTAACTTTCAGTTTTGGTTAAATATTTAATATGAATGCAGCAGGGAACAAGGGAACAACTACATTTAAATATTTACAAATAATTAGGAATAGCGAGGTAGCGGTACAATGTTCTAGGAAAAAGAGGTTTAAATTCAGGGATTATCTGTCATCTAAATGCTAGTTATTGTATAAAAAACAAGTTTAGTGTAGATTTTGTACTACAATTAAAAATAATTGCAGGCACGTAAATAACTGTTTTTCAGCGTCTGAAAATAGTAACTTCATTGATGTTTTTTAGTGAGTCCTGCACGTGAGACTAATGAACTGCATGTAAATTGTAAAAAGTAATTTGTTGTAATAATATAATTGACTTCGTAGCTGTTTGATACATATATTTAAAAGTGTACATAAATACTTAAACTCTACCTATGTATTACTTTAGTGTAGTAAATCAGTTGTTGTACAATGGTTTGGTTTGGTATTAGTTCATTCTTTTTTTTGTTTGAAAGATTTCAAATAATGGTCTTTTACTATATCAGTTTTTAGCATAAGCAGAATTAATGGTTTTAAAATTTTGTAGTAATGAAGGGTGAAAGTAAATAATTTTTGGGTAGTGTTGTGACGGTTTGCTTGCATTTTCAAGTTATTGATCAAGACTCCCAAACTCTTTTCATGGGTGGACCTAATTGCTACCCAACTCCCCCGTACGTGTCCATTCCACAAAATCAAAGTATGAGTTTGCCGTACCCAGCTCATCGTCGACATTTTCATCAAACTTTGTCTCGAATACAGCCAAGGAAATATCGAAATACTTTATATCAGCCAGGTTTTATTTTATTGTTTATTTTTTTCTTTTATTTTATTTTGTATATTTTATTTCATTTGAGCTGTTTATTTATTTTGTTATGTTTACGCCTTGCTACTGTTTTATTTGTGTATTTGAGTCATGTATTCCCCATTCTGTGTTTCTTGTACATTGTCAGCTCTGTTTCTTTCCCTCTCTGTACCTCGTACCTCTTTTGTACATTTTATGTATGAGTATTTCATGTGTGCTTTTACATTATACCGTTAGTCTGTTTTGTCTATACCACTATAGTATTCTTAGAAAATAGATTTGTAATTTTTCATGCTGTATTATTACTAATTATTGTCTTACTTCTATGCTTATTCTATCAATTCTACGTATCATTTATCTTTGAATATTATTAAGTTAGTTTTTTTCTACAGTAGTAGGATACGCAGCATCCTTCTTAAAGGATTTTCGATTTTCTGGTGAATGTTTTAACTTCTGTCTGTTTGCTTCATAAAAATGCGGGGAGGCCGACACTTTAGAGGCACATCTGTGTGGTGTAATTTAAACTGCTTACGTCGACATTTTGGTGCTGGTGCTGATTTTTTTCTGACCTCTCTATTGAGGTTAGTGTCTATGGATATTTGTGGGCTCAGCGAACATAATATAGTACATTGCAACAAGCTATACTTATGCTCTCTCCAGAGAAACTGCAGTGGCTGCCTTAGAACAAAAACAATCCAGGGAACTAAATGAATTTTAATGTATGACATGTCTTATATTTTTATGAATTTGGCAGGTCGTGAAACGTACAAAGAGCTGTGTCATATGAGCTGTGAAAGATATAGCCCAGTTCGAAGAGGGAGTGAAGGCACCTGTCCGCCTTCTCCAAGGCTTGCCAAAACTTTACAAGTAAGCACGTCCATTTCCCATTCTAATCTCTGTAATTTGTAATACTATATTATGCACCTATGTGAAAACTACTTATATATTTCGTTGAATGGTCGCTCGTTCGTTAGTGGTTTATCTGTCGTGTTCTCTTGTATTGAATTGAATTGTAGTAAAATATTGCATGTAGGTATTTACTCATATGTACCAATACTCATCTTTCATCTACATTTCTTGTACATTTCCCTTTTGCCTTGTCTGCATACATTCAATATTGGAAATAAGAAATTATTTTCAAGTAAAATTTTGAAAACTGAAAATTTTAAATCAAAAATTGGGGGTCGGGAAAGACGACATCCGACGAGAGGCGATATTGTGGTTGTTTCGTTGTAACTTTGACAATGTTATAATCTTAAACTACTGTGAGTTAGTGGAGGTGGGCTTTGACTTTTTTGCTTCCCTAAAAGTATTTTAATTCTCAAACAACAAAAAAGTTATTTGATTTGAGAGCTAGAGAAAGTTTGTACAGACCGGGTCTTTATTGCGGGCGTCTTGAAGTCTTGATATTATGAATGAAGTCTGCAAAATATCTCTTCCTCTATTTGTCAGTCACATAGCTGAGGACTTCTTAATACGTAGGTGGGTTACTACATACTATTATGTAGTAGCTACTCCTTCCTTCCTTTCTTCTCACTGACTGGGAAAGAAAATTCTTGAAAGGGAAATAGATACATATACGCATACGGGGACGTACAAAAAGTTGGTTATTTTATTTTTTATCATATCAGTGGTAATGGTAGCGAGAAGGCAATTGTATGGTAGTAGTGCAACTCAAAGAAGTTTCCTTCTCTGCTTACCTTTTTTTGAATAGTTTCCATTTGGAGTGAGTGGTTGGTAGGGGTTGGAAATCTTTTAAAACTTTGACTTAATTTCCCAATTTTCTTATCTTCACAACTTATTCTAACTAAGTTTCACCTAGACTCGACTCAGTCAGTTCACGAATGTACGTACGTGGGTACTTTTCTTTCTGCGAGCGGAACAAATCGGTAAATTCTAGATTTAAAGTAAACTTGGTAAGTTGGTAATTTAACCTATCTACATACTACGGGTGCCGGTACCAGGGAAAAAGTATCGAGAGTAGCATTACCACCAAAGTTAAAGTAACCACCATTAGACTTCTGCCTACACGTAGGTATGCAAATTTTAATTGCAAAAATAGAGAAAGTTAACTAGTTCACTACAGGAACTTGCGGTGTATGAGACGGAGCGGAGGTAGTAGGTATAGTTAGTACTAATGTGTTTCCAGATTCCAGTATTCCAGATTCCAGAGTGCAGCCTTTATTCTTGTTTGCCTTTTTGTCATTACAGAGGAATAACGAAGAAGGGATGTGTAAAAGTCCGTTACTAGGTGGATTACTACGTATATGAAATTGAAAATTTTTTACCACTGGAAATTTAATTATATCGTGTTGGTTTTCGTCCATGTACTTTATACTGCATTATTAGTTATAATGGGCAATCATCATAATAATACAAATATAGCAGCACTGCGACTGCACTCTAGATGGGTAATAGTCTAACGCTAAAATCTAAGGAAACCAAAGTGATTATTTTAAAATTTTGGGTTTTGTCTCGGATGATAGAATTTATTGGCATGGTATGGTATGGTATGGTATAAAAGTAGATATACCGCGACATACAGAGTCCCGCTGAGTCTTATTCTTGGTTGGTACCTAGGTAGGTTAGGTAGTTAAGGTTGATATAGGCACTATAATTATAATAAATTATACATTCCTATAATGCTGACTAGATTTCAAAATCTTGGCAAACTTCAGGTGTTTTGTGGTGATGGGGTCATGAGAGGTTATGTGGTTGTGAGTTTAGCTGAGAGTGCGGAGTTTCTCAAAACTTTTGATTAAACCCGCAAATATCCTATGAGAAGATATATAAGACTGTGTATAGTTTATGAAGGAGGGATTATGAAATGAAATGATTTTGCTCCGAAAATTAGTGGAGAGAGCTCGAGAGTTGATGGGTTTCAAGGCTTGTGAACTGTTTGCATATAAATTAAAGCCTTAACTTGCGGCTACAGAACTACGACCCCAGCATCCACCGTCAACCGTCCATCGCACCCTTGCGTTACCGTTGATGCCCTTATATTCATAGTCTCTTACATACACAGTGTGCTTACTTTCCTTTATTACCAGTCAGCCTCCAAGTGTTCAGGCTTATTTTTCTGAGGGAAACGACGACGACGACGACGACGACGACGACGACGAGAGAAAGAGTAGGATTTTAAATGAGACCTTTGATCCGTTAATTTGTTTAATTCTGAAAGGATAAATTTTACATGAAACTTTGTCCTCGTTTTCATCTTCAATATATATGGGAAATGGGAATGACGTCGTATATTGGTTTTTTCTTCGTGGCTCGTGGTTGTCGTAAACTCTCTCTCTCTCTCCCAAAGTCTCAAACTATCTCAGCACAGTAGACGTGGGAAATTCCTGGCCTTTCTCGTATATAAATTATGAGAATGTAGTGTGTGTGTGGTGTGGTTTGGTGTGGTGGGCTTTGGTGCTTTCATCACTCCACTCGCCGCCCCCTATATACCATTATTTTATACGGTTGAATTTCGGATTTTGGATCCTTGCCTTGTTGTATGTGTAGGTAGGTACATATTTATAAGTATACTATATGTATATATGGCGGATTGGGTAGTTTTCGTAGTGGCTGGTTCGTAAGACGTTGTTGGTAGGACTTTATTCGCGATGACAGGTTTCGTAGTGTGTCTACTTTGGGTGGGACGTGTTTCGTAGGCAGAAGATTTATTTTACATGCATATGCGTTGGTATGAATAATATGTAGGTAAGTATGAATGATTTGAATTTGAGTGTCATAAGAACAGTGCGATAAAAGCGAGGTAACAGTAGTTTAAAAAATATCAGTTCAGTTTGGAATCAGCTACTAGTAAGAATGGATTCTTCTTCAGATACAGATATAAGCGAATTTGAGTTTAAAAAGTCTGAATCTCCAAAGATAAGGATCGCATTTTCTACTGCTGGGCATTTGAAATTTATGTCTACGTGTAAAGTGTGGTTGGCGGATGGTACCTTCAAGGTAACCCCAGATATCTACGTCAGGACCGCCCCATAAGAAACAACGGTAAAAGTAAGTGACGCGATGAGAACCAGTTCTCTCCCCAGTCTGTGGTGCTATTGTAGCTCTATGATCAAAGTGAGTGTTTCTAGTTATAAGTAATGGGTGGTATTTTAGTGCTTCAGTGAAATTTTTGCTTTTCTTCAATGGCGCCTTCATTTGTTTTTGCTATGATATATTTATTTTCATTCAGTGATATTTGACTACTTTTTCCTGCAATCAATAATAATTATCTCGTTGAATTATTCGTGCGTGGGGGGAAGCTAACCTCCAAAGTTAAGTCCAAGTTACCCTCTCTGAGTCTATTTCAATGAACACACTGTATATAAACGCCAGTTTACCAGTTCACGACCTTTATTTTTACTATTCATTTTCGAAAGTTTTATGCAATGACCAACGGCCCTTTTAAGGGACACCATTTACTCCAAAGACCAAATCTTCTGCCTACGAAAAACGTCCCACGAAAAGTAGACAAACTACGAAACGCGTCATTACCTACGAAAACATTCCTACTAACCAGCCACTACGAACACTACCGATACCATATATGGCAATCTGCGGGCTCCACTCTTCTTTGCTTTGCCAACATTGATTCCGTAATTCGGTTTCCGTATTTACATAGTATTATAGCCTGTGGCGCAGTCAACTATAGGGCAAATCTTACAGTGGTACTATATATTATGCTTACGCAAGGTGTAAAGCGTAAAGACATAAGTTGTACCTTCTTTGTAAAGTTCAAAATCGAATATCTTTTGTATTCATTCAGATTGTTGTTCAATTTTAGAAAAGTATAAACACGTAAGTAGCCGGTGTTTTGTTTTTGAACGTAAATGACAAAGCACTTTATTTAGGCATACTTTAGGTACCACATGTGTATTGAAATTTAAAAAAAAATAGGCTCTTCTGATCTTTAAAAGGCTAAACTTCCAACAACACTTTTTGCAGTCTCTATATGATTTGGTCTCTAACCCGCCCTCCCTGTTTTTGTTTTGTTTTGTTTATTTTTGTAAATGTGATTTTTGTGGGTGCTTATAGCGAGGTACTTCAGTGACAACATCATCTCCGTCGTCGCCTGTTCGTTTGTTCCAGCCATTGGACTCACCGTTAGCCTCACATCCACCTCCTCCATGCCCTCTTGACATTTCACAAGGACTTCAAGGCCTTAATCTGTATAGTCATCAACCACAGCCTCCGCCGTCTCCATACATGCTCACCAATAATCCAACTTTGGCCATGATCCAGGAACATCCAGTTCTCAAGCACCTACATGCCTCGGTAAGTCTTTTGCACGAGTCCACACATACGGAATACGGGCAGAGAAAGAAGCTTCCCTTCGATTACTCTCAATGCACCTTCTACTACACACAAAATCTATACAGAATGGCCATGGGAGCTTTCATTCTCATTCCATTGCTCAGTTCAGGCCACGTTTTTTACCCTGTTCAAAATTATATGGAAGATAAAGTTGTCTGACTGTAGAAGGGAAAAAGAAACAAAAAAAAACCCCAAAAAAATCCCCTTTGCGCTAATGGTAAACGTAACATTTTTGGATTTTTTTGGGAGGCGACATTGGTTTTAATATCTGTCGTTGTCGTTGGATGAGGAAGGTACCATGTTGAAGGAGATTTAGGATTTCCTAATGGCTTGTATAAAGTATTCCTTCGTTCCTGCCTCGTATTTGTCAGTCTACTAATTTTTTTACGTTATACTCTGCCTCTTCTTCTTTTTCTTCGTCTTTTTTGTACTGCCGTAATACACACGGCTCTGGAGTCGCCTGGCATGACTTTTTAAGATAATATACGTTTTTATCTAACTTTCTTGTCAACTTGCATGGGATATGGAAATGGAAATGGAAGTGAAACTTAATGGATATTTTTGTCTTCGTCGTCGTCGTCTCTCTTTCTGTACGATGTTGTTATATTGTGTAATTTATGTTGTGATATGAATTATTATTATTATTATTATGTTTTTCTGATTTTGTGTATTTTTTTTGTTTGTATGTTGATAGTCTACATTACCGTACCCAGAGATTTCAGTAACGGATGAATCGGGCTGTTTACCCGTGTTCCTGCTCCAAGAGCAAGACTCGAGTCGAAGACCTTCAATAACTAGAGGAATAGGGAAGCCGCCGCCGGAACCCGAGATTGAGATTCCTCTTGCCACATTGTGATCACTTGAATGAAAGAGAGAAAAAAAACATGGATTTCTCTTTTTTTTTAGTCCTCCTTCATATTATTATATAAAGGAAAAGTAAATACCCCTCCATCATCACTAATATATCCTCTTGAATTTTAAGGTTTCATTAAAATAATTTAAAAAAAAAGGAAATACATAATTATTATTATTATTGAAATATCAAAGATTGTGTGTATGCTGTTGATTCTAATGATGTTACCTTTATGGTATTTTTTTTTTGTTTTTATAAATAGGTCGTTTACTGTGTTGTCGAACTATTCACTTTGTCTTTTCCTTGTTCAACTCAACTGTAAACTACTAGTGATTGAGATGTACTCTATTCAATAATGTGAATATAATCCTGTACATCACTTTTAAATAACTTTCAACATTCAACATTTGTAATGAAAACAAACGAAGAAGAAGAAGAAAGAAAAAAAAGCAGAGAATTTTGTCCTCCATAAATTCTGGCTTTGTAGTCGGTTTCTCGTCTGTACTTGCTAATTATTTTCTACTACTATACACACAAAATCTACTTACCAAATTTGCAAAAACAAAAACAATTATAGAAATGTACTGCAAATTACAGGAGTCCGTGTACACATAAATATAATTATTACAATCACAACACCCACACAATTACCTACCCTTTATGTGAAGCAAAAACCCCACTCCTCAATGCAAGAAAAAATATAGGTATGTAAGTTTTTTTGGAAGTTGGTCGGTTGAAAGACAGAATTGTCCTTAGTGTCATTCTCACTTTTTTGGTGTTCGCCTCCATGTCAAAGTATAAAAAAAAACATCCTCTCTCCTACATCGAAATCAAACTGTAAACTGTACACACACACCCGCAACCCAAACAAATATATAAAGAAAAAAGTCAATAATTTATGTCTACCAGTACCAGTCAGTCATGTTCCTTTCGCTCAGTGTTCCCGCCATATGTTCATAAAAATGAAAAGGAAACAGTTAATTCAGTTATTACAATTTACAATATATGTACAAGAATTACTGAGACAAAACTTTACACAAAACAAAAACACAGATTCTGTCTTGAGTGCTGAACTATAAAGTGCAATTCTCTCTTGTTAACTCCTACAAAAAGTCCGTGCCGCTATATTAATTATATATCCTAGTTTTGTGAATTAACCTTTACTCTTCACAAGAAAGAATCATCAACAATAATAACAGCTATATCGCCACAACCATAATAAACCACAGTGTTACACGTAGAAGACAAGAAAAAAAAGTCATCGGTCTTAATTTTAGACACGCACACGCCGCTCACTGAATGGAAGACATGCAGTTAAATAAATAAAGAAAGTTACTTTGTACCTTACACCTAGAAAGGAATAAAATGGAAAGAATGACGACGACAATGAAGATAAAAGTCCAGTCCCAGTCAAAGTCAAGTGGTCCACCAGCCTGAGGATGACCAAATGAAAACCATCAATCTTCAAATGCCATACATTTTGTCTCTCTGTGTTTTTTTTTATTAAGTTCAACAAGGCTCACAATCTTTTCTTATTTATTGGTCTTCAACTACAACACTACACGGTTACTCAGTTGTAGGATTTTTTTTGAAATTGTGTGGAAAGTTGTCAAGTGTGTGAGAGAAACTACATCACGAAGGTATGGAAAATAGAAAATGGAAACTGCTGCCTGGATATTTTTTTCGCCTACACATAAACTATAGCCATCAACTTTTTTTTATATATGATGCACCACGTACGATATACACATTTCCTTCACGCTGTTCTCTCATAGTTTGTAGGATGGAGTGTTATGGATTTACCTGATGATGTGAAGAAAAACAAGGCAAGACAATGATTTGAGTTCTCTGGTGCTTCTCGTCCTTGGATTTGTTTTCCTATACACACATATAAAATATATAAAGTATAACTATGAAATGAAGAAATGATAGACTGTAAACTGCAAAGAAATTAGTCCAGTTTTGTTTGATCGTTTTTATTTCATTTTTATTATCTTTTCCCCACTCCCTTGAATTGTGAATGGATCTTCCTTTTTTTTAATGTAACAATTTTAGTACGCAGTCCATAGACAGACAGTCCTACAGATATTGTTCACATATAATTTAATAATATGATTATATGTTTGGAAGGTCGAGACTGTAAGCTGTAAACTGTCCTGACTTCAATCAGTGATTGTCTTGAGTTTTGAGTTCTACTTCTTTGAGCAATTAATTCAGAAGCAGACAACAATAATATGTGGATTGGAAGGATTTGGATTTGGATTTTGTTATATGATTAAGAATTATTACTAGTACGATATAATATGACTATGACTCCTTTTACTGGATAATAATTTAGTTAGTAGTACTATATTAAATACATAAATATTATTATGATTATTGTGCTGTGCTATTTAATTATTATATTTGGATTTCTTGGAATTACGCCGAAGGATTTTAAGAATTTATCCAAACTCTTTGTACCTCATTAATCGTCGTCGTCGTCGTCGTCGTCGTAGTCTTCGTCTTCGTCTTCGTGTGTGCAACAATGAAATATCACAAGTCTAACCGTGTAGTTTTTTATTATTTAGAATTTAGAATTTTAGACATTGTATCATCATCTAGTTAGTATATCTATATAGAGTCTTAACAAGCTGGTAATGATTTCCTGTGTGAGAATGAACTTCAGTTTATTACAATCCACTAAGTACGTGGACAAGTTGACATTTTTAACAAATCATCAATATTGTTAATTGTTGGGCCATTTTTATTTAAAGTTTAAAATAAAATCAAATTCCATGGTGGATTTGAAATTCGAATTTTAATTATATTATTACATATAGTAATATTCTAGTTATTATAGAGAAATATTATATTGTACTATGATTATGTAGAATTAAAACATTATAAATTACTCCAACACATTTTTGTAACCTTATTAATTAAAAAAAACAAAAGAAGATATTAGCTGGATTATTGGTAGGCTATCAAAGAAAAATATAATCTTCTAGTAAAAAATGAGTGAATTACTTAGTTAATAAAAATTATACCGGTTTGTTATTCAGTTTGAAGTGCACGAACTGAAGCGGAAGTAAATAAGTGTATCAAAATACCAATACCAATACCAAGGATAAAAAAAGAAGCATTTTTGGCAATATTCGTAAACATGATTATTTGTTATAATATACATTAATAATATATAATTATATCTACCCACGTACCTATTGAAACAGTTAGTTCGGGTGAACTAAGACGAGTACTGTAAAAATGCGGTCATTATATTACTAATTGTAGACATTTTGACTATTGAAACAACTATTAAACCCAAGTTTCCATGTCGCATTCAAACGTACACATCGGACCCTCCTTTCCTCTTACTTAATACGAGCATTTTACTTCATTCTAGGAATCCCGTCTGCCGGCTATTCAATTCTGCACAGTACCTCTTGCAGCCAAACATATGTATGAACTAATTTGACTGCTGGACACACTGGAATTGGCTCATAGCAATTATTGCTTTCAAATTTAAAAAAACGAGATTGCGCTATCCGATCAAGCTAACCCCAATGCAGTATTTAGAATTTTCGAGGTTTGCATTAAATGTAGGTACTATATTATCTGCATCGCTTAAGGATCCAAAGGCATAGCTACTGTTACAAACATCCACGCATAGTCAGGGCCGGACAAAGGAATTGCTCTTAGGTAGCAATTTGTTTTCATATACGAAAACCGCCATTTTGATTTTATTGATGGTTTTCTTTGGTAAAGCAAAATGTTGTATTTACATGTTTTAGAAAGGTGCAAAATGTTCTTTTTACTTGATTCAGAAAAGTGCTTAATATTCAATTTACATGTTTTGAGAAAAGTGGAAAACGTTTTATTTCCATGTTTTTGAAATGTATAAAAAATATTTATTTGCATGTTTTTGAAAAGTCCAAATTATTCTTTTTACGTATTTTTGAAAACTGCAAAATGTTCCATTTACATGTTTTGAGAAAATTCAAGCAGCGGGGGCTGCATGTGCTGGCCACATTATCCCGCCCTGCACATATTTTATTCATTCGTTTGAATTTTGACTTGTAATGTTGTAATGTATATAGTGGATGGGTGACTGTGGTGGATTTACATAGATTTCGGATTCAGTTTGGTGGTGGTGGTGGTGGTGGTGGTGGGGGTGGTGGTGGGGGTGCGGTGGAGAGAGAGCGGGACCATTTCTTTGATATTTTATTGTTCTGTTTGCTATACTTCTATAGGCATTTAGGTAAACTTCTAATATGTGCTTACACTTCTACTTACTTTTTAGTATGTAAGTACCACCACCACCACGACCACCTACCTTTTTTGCTTAATATATCTTGGATTTTGCATACAGCTTTAGCTTCACTCTACAATCTACAATAAAAGCCTCGATATATTTCTATTACTGACTGGCTATGCCTGCTTACAGCGGTTAAAATTTGAATTGGAAGGAAATGAAAAGGAAACCGCAGTACTGTACAGAAAACAGAACGCTGTGAAACACAGCGCGCGCAGTAGTGCACTGTCTTTCAGAATGAAAAGGAAAACACGTTACAGATTTTAATCTTCCTCTCTCTCTCTCTCTCTCTCTCTGTCTACTGTCTGTTTTCTATACAGGATTGAGGGTTTTAAGGATGGGTGAATGGTGAATGGATTTTAAGCCCGGGCCGGGCTCGGTTCTCGGTTTGGGTTTTATATCTGTAGTAGTAGTAGTATATAGTTGTTATGGTGCTAAGTTATACGTCATGAGTTTTGTGGAGAGGAGGGGGGGGGGGGGAAGCCGGAACATTCTTCTAATCTACTATTCTGATTTGTTTATTGTTTAAATTTGTTTTGAAAGCATGGCATTTAAATATTTGAACTTCCCATCTAAACTAAACATTCATGGACTATATGGAGGAGAGTCCTCGTCGTCGTCGTCGGTGGAAATCTTTTATACTCGGGTTTTGGCTTTGGCTTTGGGTTTGGTAAACAACTAACTGGAACTGCTGGACTCGAACTGAGCTGAAGCTGAAAGGGGTGACTACTACTTACGACTGTCGACCGTCTATATCTATCGTATATAGTCTGTGAAGAACCAGAATGACCAGTATCCATATTTAGTTTCAAACAAATTGAACTATCTACAGAAAAAAATTAAAATAACGTTTTCATGAAAGCATTTACTGATAAATGGAACCTTGTGCATGTTTCAAAAAATACGAAAATAGAATATTTTGCACTTTTAAAAAACAATTAATTAGAGCATTTTGACCATTTAAAAAACATGTAAATAGAATTTTTTGCACTTTCGAAAAATATGTAAATAGAACATTTCACACCTTTTCAAAAACATGGAATTAGAACAGTTTGCACTTTTCAAAAACATGGAATTAGAACAGTTTGCACTTTTCAAAAATATGTGAATAGAACATTTTACACCTTTTTAGAAATAGGTAAATAGAACATTTTCACATTTTCAAAAACATGCAAGTAGAACATTTTACACTTGTAATAAACATGTAAATAGAACATTTTACACTTTTTAAAAACACGTAAATAGAATATTTTACACTTTTAAAAAACACTAAATTAGAAGATTTTGAATATTTTAAAAACATAAATACTAATAGAACCATTTGCTAATTTTAAAAACTCGTGATTAGCATTGTAGGCATGTATCTTATTTACGGCCATTTGTTTTTTGACATGGCTCATTTTAATTGTAGCATAAATTGGAAATGGGTCATTTTGGTTCTTCATAGACGACATACAGAGATTGGATGGAGATACTGAACTGACAGAGATGAGCTATTCATGTTTCCAGTTTCCACTCTCAATGCTGTGTGTATGAATGATGAAATGCTACATGAAATGAATTTCAGCTCTACATAAGTATTTCATGGACTACTAATATGTACACTACCATGCATTACTAATAAAGGGAGACAAACATTTCGAGCAGTAAAATAATGTACTCGAGTACTTTCAGTCCTTGTCATCATTCCCTTTATCTTTTAGCAACTGTCTAAGTGTTTTCTAAAACCTTGGTTTATACTTATTATAAATGACACAGTAGATCGTAGGTATAACTGGATTGCAAAATATTTTTCATGTATTATTTAAAGACCTAAATAAAATTCATCACAAATTTTTGAAATGTTCAATTTAAAATCTATAAAATGGAGCCGTATAAAATTGCTTTGTTTTTTTCTGCAGTTTTAAAATGCTAAATTTTTAACCGTGACTGTTGCATAATATTTATATCGTCTGTGAAGAACCAAAATGACCCATATCCATTTTTAGATAAAAACAATATCAACTATCTACACTAATATTCAAATATGTCTTGAGAGCATTTAAATAGAGCATTTTGCAATTTGCAAAAACATGGAATTAGACATTTTGGCATCTTTCCAAATCATGGAATTAGAAGATTTTGCACCTTTTCAAAAACGTGGAATTAGAAGATTTTGCACCTTTTCAAAAACGTGGAATTAGAACATTTTGCACCTTTTCAAAAACATGGAATTAGAACATTTTGCACCTTTTCAAAAACGTGGAATTAGAACATTTTGCACCTTTTGGAAAACATGGAATTAGAACATTTTGCACCTTTTCAAAAACATGCAAATAGAACATTTTACACTTTTCAAAAACAAGGAATTAGAACATTTTGCAGCTTTTCAAAAACACGGACTTAGAACATTTTGCACCTTTCAAAAACACGTAAATAGGATATTTCACGTATATCAAATACTCCTAATTACCATTTCACTCGTTTAACATTTTGTTTTTATAACATTGCTCATTTTGATTGTAGTTTAAATTGGATATGGGTCATTTTTGTTCTTCACACACGATATTGTTAAATGTAGTGATGGACGTGTAATAATTTGAGATTTTACCTAAATGATTTGTACTGTGTGTGTGTACGGTAATAATGATAATAAAGTGGTAATGGTGAATACTGAGAATAGATAAGTATTTAATTGAATTAAACTTGGAATGAATTTAATGATAATTAATTGACTGAAAGAATAAAACGAAAAGTGTTTTATGGAACAGAAGGTTCAAGCTAGTTAGTTTGGTGGTTGAATTGGATATGATTTTACATTTAGATTTATCTACTCAAATCAACTCGGCTTCCTTCGAGTAGTCATTCGATTACATTACACTGTTATAGAATCTCCTTCCTTTGACCTGCATATAACTTAATAGCAAGCTATACAAATTCATAAATCATCTTTGTCAATAATGATTAAAGCCCATTTATAATTTAGCAACTCAATTCGAGTTTCACACAAGAGTATTGCACAATAAATAATTCTTATACAATTGTTTCATGATTTACATCCGTCCTTATTTACATCAAGATTATCTTGCAAATAACATTACATCATCTTACGCAATACTCATCTTGAGATTCGTCTTAATGAATTAACCTTTTATTATTTAAAATGTATAATGAAATAAATTGCTTTTATCCTGTACCGTATAGCTCCTAATAATCGATATACGTAATAATATGTTGCTTTACACATCGTTGGATTTAGAATTTATTAAAGCTGTTTCTTAGAAATTATTCAAGTATTCAAATATTAGTAGCCTGTTTCAGGAATTTTGTAATAATTATTTACAATCGTATTTTGTCACAGTTCGAGCTCACTTCTGCCGCTAAAATCCACAAAAAGGTGAATTATTTATCCATTTATGATAAACACAGCACATTATATTATGTAGATAGCAATTCTAAGGGTGTACACACAAATTACAAATAAGGGCTAAAAACCTATTGTCAGAACGCACACTGTTTACATATAAATTCAATTTTCACTCCGAGTACATTGTTACACTTTTGTGTTTGGTTGTAAAAAGGAAAAGCTGGCTGAGGTGGTATGGGAAATCAAAAGTAAAAATAGTTTATTATGCTGTATACCTTTGCGTATGAGTATGGGAAAATACAAAACTTTTAGACACACACAGGTAGGTAGGTAGGTAGGTACCTACACGTGCGTTCCGACCAAAACTTTTTAGTGCATTCCTATATAATAATATCCATAACGTAATGTCCCACGGGTAAAATTTTCCAAGGCTCCTTTTCTAATGGATAATCGTAATTTAGTACTTTTTGTGCAGTGAAACAAATAAATTCTTTTTTTTTTCTTTTGCTCCCAGTTTTCATCAAAATTGCTTTCGTTTAGCTCGTTTTCCTTATTAGAAATGGTGTATAAATAATACACAGACCCGACGCCCGACGTCCGACGTAATATCATAACTATTTCTGCGTTTTCGAACCGTATTCATTTTACTACCTACTACATACCAGTACCAGTACAAACTACCGTATAAGATTAATACTAAAATATATTTCCCAGTATTTCATTCAAGATCAATGCCACTTCTTTACGTATGTACAGTACAGTATACTCTTACCCTGTGAACATAAATTATACAACCCATACATATTATAATGTCCGCCAAGAAAAGAAAAGAAACCACTTGAGCATTTCTTTGCAAATAACACCACCACCGTATATTTCTCATAGACAGTTTACAATACTAAGCCAATACACAGTATATATAGGAAGGGACCAGGCCAGGGCCGGGCGAAGGAATTACTTTTAGGCGGCAATTTGATTCTATACATAAACCCCCATTTTGATTTTATTGATGGTTTTCTGTGGTAAAACAAAATGTTGTATTAACATGGTTTAGAAAAGTGTAAAATGTTCTATTTAATTGATTCAGTAAAGTGCAAATTGTTCTATCTACATGTTCTGAGAAAAGTGGAAAATGTTCTATTTAAATGTTTTGAGAAAAGTGGAAAATGTTTTATTTCCATGTTTTTGAAATGTAAAAAATAATTTATTTTGCACGTTTTTGAATTGTACAAACAAAAATTTATTTTGCATGTTTTTGAATTGTACAAACAAATTTATTTTGAGCGTTTTTGAATTGTAAAAAAAATTTATTGTTCACATTTTTGAATTGTACAAAAAAAAATTTATTTTGAATGTTTTTGAATTGTACAAAAGAATTTATTTTGCACGTTTTTAAAAAGTCTCAATATTCTTTTTACATGTTTTTGAAAAGTGCAAAATATTTCATTTACATGTTTTTTGAAAATTCAAGTAGCAATGGAGGCTGCGTGCGCTCGCCACATTATCCGGACCTGGAAGGGCCAAAAAGGTTCAAAGTAAAAACCGAAAGGGGCTGAAAACTCCCACGAGTAAAAACAAACGGCTAAAAAAGAAAACTACAAATTCAAATACAGCTACAACTTCAAACTGCATGACTGCCACACATTTCATAAAAAAAATATAGAAGAAACATACTTAAAAAGAAATGAGTAAGGAAAACAAAAGAGAAAAAAAAGTAAAAAAGAATTGTTATTGGGAGAGAAGCATGTCTGTCCATATGTCTGCCTGTCTGTCAAAAAGCAGAAGGGAAAGAAGAAGAAAAAACTAAAGAAAGTTTAGTTTCCCTGATGCCTGATGATCGTCGACATGATCGCATCATGCCATGTCGGACAGTCAGACAGGAGGGACCAACCAAAAGTAAACCAAGTCAAGAAAAAAGGAGAGAAAGTGGAGAAAGTATATGCAATTTCTTTTTCTTTCGTTCCTTTTTTTGTGGTGATGGTAATGGTTGTAATTGTTACACATATAGCGTAATCTTTTGGCGTTGGTATTGGTGTTGGTATTGGTGTTGGTATTGGTGTTGACACCCTTATGTAACGAAAGAAAAAAAACTGAAGAAAAGTCTTGTTCACTGCTCCTCTCTATTGACAGGGTGGATTTGGCCAGTCAAGAACAAAGGGAGAGAAGGAAAGGAACCAGGAGGGGGGGAGGGGGGCAGAGCCGGATAATGTGGCCAGCGCAGGCAGCCCCCGCTGCTTGAATTTTCAAAAAACATGTAAATGGAACATTTTTTACTTTTCAAAAATATGCAAAAAACATATTTTGAAATTTCAAAAACATGCAAAACAAATTTTTGGGTACATTTCAAAAACATGGAAATACAACATTTTCCACTTTTCTCAAAACCTGTAAATGGAACATTTTGCACTTTTCAAAAATATGCAAATAGAATATTTTGACTTTTCAAAAACATGCAAAATAAAAATTTTTGTACATTTCAAAAACATGGAAATAAAACATTTTCCACTTTTCTTAAAACATGTAAATAGAACATTTTGCACTTTTCTAAAACATGTAAATAGAACATTTTGCACTTTTCTAAAACATGTAAATAGAACATTTTCCACTTTTCTTAAAACATGTAAATAGAACATTTTGCACTTTTCTAAAACATGTAAATAGAACATTTTCCACTTTTCTTAAAACATGTAAATAGAACATTTTCCACTTTTCTTAAAACATGTAAATAGAACATTTTCCACTTTTCTTAAAACATGTAAATAGAACATTCTCCACTTTTCTCAAAACATGTAAAAAGAAAATTGAGCACTTTTTTTAATCAAATAAATAGAGCATTTTGCAATTTTCTAAAACACGTAAATACAACATTTTGCTTTACCAAAGAAAAGCATCAATAAAATCAAAATAGTATAGTTTTTGTATGGAAACAAATTCCTGCCTAGAACCAATTCCTTCGTCCGGCCCTGTGGGGGTGGGGAGGGTGGGGGGCGTAAGGAAAAAAAAAGAATTAGGATATTATAGAAGAAAGTATTTGAGCGAGTCTACTTTCCCGTTAACGTGAACATTAACGTGGGGATACTATATGTATATGTTAGCGTTCATGTTTGGAGTTGGAGTTTGGAGTGTTGGCATTACATTGGCACTCAGGGAGGATGGGTCTGGGTATTGGGTGTCGACGTGGACGTTGGGATTGGCATAATGGCGTCATATGGTACGACTTCCAAGCTCCAAAGGATAATAATATGGAGAATGGAGAGGGTATACAAAGTAAAGGAACAATTTTGTTGTCGGTCGGATGTCGGATTGATTTAAACCTGAGGCCCGTTGGTGTTGGTTAGCGTTATGGGAACGCACGAAAGGATTTTTTACTTTGTTTTTTGCTACAATCTTTTTTGAACCAATCTACACCTTATAGGAACAGTACCAGGATATAGCTATAGGCTTGAAATATTTTTGTAACCCAACCAAAAAATTCCTTCTGGCATTTTGACGCGGGTCTCGGTCTCGGTGTTAGCATGGGTACACTTACAACTTTCTTGCACCCGGCCATGTATGTAGTATGTATGTCCAGTAATTACACAGAGATATTCGTTTTTACTTTTAATGCTATACTACTACCATTGTAGCCATTCACTATAGAATTATAGCAGCTCCATAAAGTGCAAAATTTACTACCAAAATTACTGTAATAATTATTTTTTTTTAAATGGTATAAACTAAAATTTGTGCCTTGATTTTTTTGTAATTCAAATCATACGATTGCCGATGGTTGGTTTTAAATTGATATATATATTTGCTGCTTTAAAGTTAAACAGTTTAGGAATTTGTTGCAGTTTATTTTTGTTTTGAAAATGCTATTATTTAATTGATTTATTTTTTAAAAATGCCAAGCATGCGTACAAGATGGTTTACGTCTTTTTAAATGCTCATTTTGCAATTTGCAATTTAAAAAAGAAATAATTACATGATTTATACGCTTTTTTGAAAATGCTAATTTTAAGATATAATTAAATTTCTAAACATAATAAATATACGATTTATCTACTTTTTTTAAATGCCTATTTTATGATTTAAACCTTTTTTGAAAACACTGAAAAAACATCATACACTGAAATCATAAAAAATACTACTGATATCACCTTTTGCAACCAAAGCAAAAGCCAAAAGTTGGAACAGAAGTATCAGTACATAATTATTGCAAATGGTGAGATACGGCACGGCCCGTGCCCAGTACAGACTCGACTGGTATAAGACTTAGGAATTCATGACGATCATAATTATGAGAGACATGTTCAGAGCTTGTAATTAGTGGATCACTTCCCCCGTTTACACTGTAAGACTGTAAGAACTAATCGGTCGCTTAAGATTACGATTTACAGTACACACGGCATGGGTATAGGGATGGTTAATAATGGGAACGTACTGTGAGAAAAAAATTCAATAATACAGACAGACAACCACCAGCAGCCGATGTAACGTATGTAGAACTTCTCAAGACTCACTAGTCAGTCAGTAAGGGATCGTCCATAAATGATGTCATCTAAATATTCCCATTTTTACGATCTTGTTCATCAATTTTAACATTGCGTAAATTCAGGGCTGGATAATGCGGCCTGCGCAGGCAGCCCCGGCTGCTTGAATTTTCAAAAAATATGTAAATGGAACATTTTGCAGTTTTTAAAAATATGTAAATGGAACATTTTGCAGTTTTAAAAAATGTGTAAATCGAACATTTTGCACTTTTCAAAAACATACCAAATAAATAGTTTTGCACATTTCAAAAACATGGAAATAAAACATTTTCAACTTTTCTCAAAACATGTAAATAGAACATTGAGCACTTTTATGAATCAAGTAAATCGAACATTTTGCACTTTTCTAAAACATGTAAATACAACAGTTTGCTTTGCCAAAGAAAATCTTCAATAAAATCAAAATGGTGGGTTTTGTATGAAAACAAATTCCTGCCTAAAAGCAATTCCTTCGTCCGGCCCTGAATAAATGCCTACCTTTAACATGGGATGTCATCAGTATCCAAAGAGACGTCATTTGTGGACGACCCCTACAGCTCAAGTGCGACCAAAAAGTTAAGAAGATTAACTTTGAATTATCGTTGGGATCTGACTCGAGAGAGTTTCTACTAGTTACACACACATACACTCCCTTTCACTCTCTCGCTTGTTTCTCCGATTGACACCATAAGCCGCGGGGGAAAGGGCAGAGAACGTAGACGAGAACGGGATGGGGAGGGGGAGGAGGGGGGGGGCGAAGCACGGATTAAAAGCATGCTTTATTTTCTATCCTCTATTCGTCTCAACATTGTTATAGTAGAAACGTGAAGCTGAAACTCTGGAATCGAAGCCGAACATGGGAAAGTCGATGGAGAAGTACTTTTATTTTTTCTCGTGTTGTCTCCATGTTTCGTCATCATCAATTTTTTTATACAGAATAAAAGCAGAATGAAAATTAATCACTTTTATTTGTCTAATTTCTATAGTTTCCAGGTTCCAGTTACAACTTACAACTCACACAAGCCATATAGTCAAATCAAAACTTAATTATTTATGGTTATGGGATTATTATTTTAATAACGCGATAAAATTCCAAAAAAACAGATGCAAGTAAAGAATCATCCAACAAATGAAGTCATCGGTAGGGTCTGTGGGAAAAGAATCCTATAATTCTCAGCACTACCAATGGATCCGCGGCTGCTAGGGGAGGGCCGGACGAAGGAATTGGTTTTAGGCAGGAATTTGTTTCCATACAAAAACCACCATTTTGATTTTATTGATGGTTTTCTTTGGTAAAGCAAAATTTTGTATTTGCATGTTTTAGAAAAGTGCAAAATGTTCTTTTTACTTGATTCAGAAAAGTGCAAAATGTTTTATTTCCATGTTTTTGAAATACACAAAAATATTTATTTGACATGTTTTTGAAAAGTGCAAAATGTTCGATTTACATGTTTTTGAAAAGTGTTAAATATTTCATTTTAATATTTTTAAAATTTGCAAAAGTATTTATTTACAGCTTTTTGAAATGTGCAAAAAAATTTATTTGCATGTTTTTGAAAAAATTCAAAATATTCTGTTTACGTATTTTTTAAAACTGAAAAATGTTTTATTTACATTGTTTTTGAAAAGTTAAAGTATTCTGCTTACGTATTCTGTAAAACTGCAAAATGTTCTACTTACATTTTTTTTTGAAAATTCAAGAAGCTGGGGCTGCCTGTGTGTTGGCCACATTATCCCGCCCTGGCGGCTGCATATACATGTGTAGATTCCGATTATAGAAGCCCACATTAAAACTTAACGTAAAGTCTGTCTGGAAAAAAAGTATCTCGTGGGAAAATGGGAATTATCAAAAATGTGTACAATATACAGGTAAAGGTAGGTAGTAGGTACGGTATAAGTATGGACCTAAATCTATTTCTATTTGTTTGTATCCCCCATCGTACCTATGTAAGTATTCCCCTAATGATGCCCATCTTCCATTTCCTCTCCTCATTTGACATTGACTTCAACTGGAATTTGAAGCTGAGGCTGAGGCTGGATCTCCAGAACTACCAGATCACTCAAATGCTGAACTACTCGATACAAAAATATACATTGTGCAGTGGAGTACAATGTTCCAGGACTATAATTATATACTAAAAGTGTAGTATACTTTCCTTCCCTGTTGGTGTACATAGATGTGTAGGTGCTAAAAATAATATCACAGTGTATTCTGTAGTACTGCTCATGGGACGGGGGAACGACATGGGAGTGGAGGTAAATAGGAATTTTGAATGGGTGAACAAATACTTCAAATTCACATTCTGTCACGATTACAATGGTAATAGCAACATACTACATTACCTTCATTTCACGGAATACGGACAGGCGAAAGGGATCGTTACCGTTGGAGTTCCAGATCCAGACTTCAGCAGCTACGTACTATGATTCCAGAAAGAAAACGAGAAGCACCACATTCTTCTTCTTCTATCTCTATTTTGAGGTCTGTATAGAATCACATACATCGTACGTTGATATCGTGAGGGAAGAATCAAAATCACCCATTTCCAGAGTAAAATAGAACTAAGCTATGTCAAAACAAACTTCATTGAAGGAGATACAATTATCGTTAGATGCGGTAAATCTTAATTGCGATTTGTTTTTTAAAAAGGTGCAAAATATTCCACTTACATGTGTTTAAAATTGCTCGTTTTTCTATTTGCATGTTTTTGAAAAGTGACAAATGTATTATTTACTACTTTTTCAAAAGTGCGAAATTTTTCTGTTTACATGTTTTTAAAAAGTGCAAAATGTTCCATTTAAGTGTTTTTGAGACGTGCACAATGGGCCATTTAAGTGTGTTTTGAAAGGTGCAAAATGTTCCATTTAAGTGTGTTTTGAAAGGTGCAAAATGTTCCATTTAAGTGTGTTTTGAAAGGTGCAAAATGTTCCATTTAAGTGTTTTTTGAAAGGTGCAAAATGTTCCATTTAAGTATTATTTGAAAGGTGCAAAATGTTTTATTCACATGTGTTTAAAAAATATTCCATTTGCATGTTTTTAAAAAGTGCAAAATGTTCTATTTACATCATTTTGAAAAGTGTAAACAATTTTTTGCCTTTTTTTAAGGATCGAGATGGAGGATTTTTTGGTGTAGATTTCTCAATTTGTTTTGACTGAATAAAACAGATATATGGCTCAATTTGAGTCTTCACAAGCGGTATATTGCACATTCATCACATATATCACAGATGGGCTTGCTATTCTTACGATTAGATATAATATAGGTAAGAAGGTTCTATATCATGGGCTCATATTCGATTCTCATATTGATAGTTTTGGTAACATTTCAAGATCTGAAGACTCTCACGTGCTGCTGGGATGGGGATGGGGGAAATGTGGAGATCGAATATCCAAGTCGCATCTCATCCCACTCATCGCACAGTGACCGTGGAAATGGAGTGAGAGATATTCAATTTCCAGTTCTCGTGAAGGTAAGAGGAATGGAGAAAGTACAAAATGGGGAGAGACGGAGATGAAAATGGAAATATAGGGATAACATGCGCGTAGGTATTCCACACAGATACATACTTAGCTATACTTTGGGAAGACTCTTGGGACGTTCATGTTTTATCTGCCTCAAGACTCAAGATTCCTTCGGGTGGAGGTACGAACAACGAGGGAAGATCGACGCTCAAGCCAAAAACCAAAACTAATGTCAATGCCAAAGTCAAAGTAAAAGTTATAGGAGGTGAAAGCTACGTTAGACGTAGCTAGGGCCAGACAAGTATATCGGCTGTGAAGAACCAAAATGACCCATATCCATTTTTAGCTAAAAACAATATCAACTATCTACAAAAATATTCGAGTACGTCTTGAGAGCATTTAAATAGAACATTTTGTACTTTTCACAAACATGGAATTAGAAATTATTGCACCTTTTCAAAAACATGTAATTACGACCATTTTCATCTTTTCAAAAACATGGAATTAGAAAATTTTGCACTTTAAAAAAAAATTTAAATACAACATTTTGCAATTTTTTAAAACATGTAAACTGAAAATTTTACACTTTTCAAAAGCACGTAAATACAACATTTTACATTTTTTAACACAAGTAAATAGAGCATTTTACGTCTTTAAAAAACATGTAAATAAAACATTTTGTACTTTTCAAAAACCTGTAAATAGAACATTCTGCACTTTTTTAAAACATGTAAACGGGACATTTTACACTTTTCAAAAGCATGTAAATACAAAATTTTACATTTTTTTAACACAAGTAAATAAAGCATTTTACGTTTTTCAAAATCTCTTAATTATCATTTCACGCATGTTCCTCATTTTGCTTTAATGACATAGCTCATTTTGATTGTATCTTAAATTGGATATGGGTCATTTTGGTTCTTCACAGACGATATAGGCGATACCTAAAGCTTTACGTATGTAACAACATCCAACTTAGCCCATCAAGATCCTCAAAGCTCGGGAACCAAAAATGAAAAGTGAGAGGTAGAATTTACTGGAGATTTGGGTCACGTTTGAGGGGCAGATCTCATCGCTCAACAACAACAACAACAACAACCACAGCCAAGTCAACATCACCGCATAGCTCATCGCCACATTAATTTATCTGATCGCCGATCTTCGCTTTAAAAACCCACAAATGTTTTTTTGCGGACAATTCCCATCACTGCCGCTGCCCATAGGTACTGTAACTGATGAAGCACTATTACAAGCAGTTTCATAAATCTGTAGACTGACTGGAATTTTTAAAAACTTTTGGAAAATTTTAATTTGTGGACTTTCTCCGTTTTGCCTCAAAATGCATAACTTAATAAGTCAAAAGTCCGTGGGATGAAATTTTAATCGTTTTGAGTGAAAGCAAACGTTTTTATACTTTAAAAAATTTTCTTGTATAAAACATTTACGCACAGCAATTGTCTTCTACAAACTACGAAAACACTAGAAATCCAAATTTAAATCAGAAATCCATGTTTTAGTTGGACTTATCCCATTTTGCCAGAAGTCATTTAATGGACTTCTGGACTAAATTTTGGCTTTTTTAAAAAATTCTTTGGTTGAACATTGACCTTTAGCATTCAACACAGTAACATATCGTCTGTGAAGAACCAAAATGACCCATTTCTATTCCTATCTAAAAACAATATCAGCTATCTACAAAAATATTCGAGTATGTCTTGAGAGCATTTAAATACAACATTTTACACTTTTCAAAAACATGGAATTAAAAACCTTTTCACTTTTTCAAAAACATGAAATTAGAACATTTCGCACCTTTTCAAAAACATGGAATTAGAACATTTTGTCCGTTTTCAAAAACATGGAATTAGAAAATTTTACACTTTTCAAAAAGATGGAATTAAAACAATTTGCACATTTTCGAAAACATGGAATTACAAAATTTTACACTTTTCGAAAACATAAAAATAGAACATTTTACGCTTTTCAAAAACTCCTAATTAAAATTTTACGCATGTATCTCATTTTGTTTTTGTGACATACCTCATTTTGATTCTAGTACACACGTAGCGCAAGAATTCACTCGACCTGTTTTGCCAAAGCCAAAGAGCTCTTCCCTTATATCTCATATACCGTCTGAACTTCTGATTATACCATCCTATACGCATCTTACGTATCTACCCAGGTCCTTATGCTTTGTTTACTTTTGTATGTAGATTCAGGCGCAATACCTAGGCATGGAATTTTATTGCAATTAAGTACATCTACTGTTTTGTGTCCAAAGGCACTGCACTGGGAGCATCGACCCGGATTTAAGGTGACATCGAATTCGAATTCAATTTCGAATTCGAACTATACTAATGCTTATACCATTACGTTGACTTTAGGTCCTGGCCCAGGCCGGTCTGGAGGGTACTGCACTGTCAAATTGAAAGTATACAGTACCTATAGCTATATAGCTCATACATGCCGATGCCTATATACATATATGCCGTGTACAACTGGAAGATAAAAGGACTGCGATTGAACTGTATGTATAGACTGTATAGTCTATGGGACTGCAGACTACTGGAACTGGAACTGGCAACTGGAGGCAACGCGTTATCTCGAGTGAAAAATAAGAGTTTTCCTCCTATTGATTTCTCCCTTTGAAGTGTCACTGGAATCCCATTTACTCTTTTCCCTCACTCTACTTCCTCTTTCTTTTTTGGCACTGGGAAACTAAAAGAGCGAACGGAATCCTAGAAAAATCCTGACACGAGAGAGCGATTGAGAGAGACACACGGCAACGGCAACGGCACACGCTTCGCTTCACCTTCACTTGGACTCGCTTTGTGAATTCTTTGGGAATTGAACATGGAATTAAGGGGCAAAATAAAAAAAAAATGAGGGAGGGCGGAGAGATGCCAAATGTCTGTATAAATAAACACAAAGCAGAAAATCCCTACTACGAGCCGAGCCCTATATCCTGCTGCACAGGGCCGCATGCCGCTACCGGTACCTCGTATAGTTATGACGAATCTGTAGGACGCGACAAATGAAGCGGGTACGAAAAGTTGCTGGGACGACATTAGCGAACATGTAATTTAATTAGCAACCTTTTTAATAACCTTCGCGTATCTACTGCAGGGCGGGATAATGCGGCCAGCGCAGAAAGCCGAAAACTTGAATTTTCTCGAAACATGTAAATGGAACATTTTGCACTTTTCAAACACATGTAAAAAGAATATTTTGACCTTTTACAAACATGGAAATTAAATTATTTACACATTTCAAAAGCATGTAAATTGGGCATTTTTCACTTTTAAAAAATGTATAAAAAGAATATTTTGACTTTTCAAAAAGTTGCAAATTAATTCTTTTGTACATTTCAAAAAGATGGAAATAAAACATTTTGCACTTTTCTCAAAACATGTAAATAGAACATTGAGCGTTTTCTGAATCAAGTAAATCGAACATTTTGCACTTTTTTATAACATGTACCGTATTTCCTCTAATTGTACGCGGGTCTCTAATAGTACGCGGGGGGTAGCCGCCTCAGTTTGGATAGTACGCGGGTCTATTTAACACACTATTAAAGGGCAGTGCGCGGGTCTCTATTAATGCGCGGGTCTCTAATTATACGCGGGGGGTCGAAGCTCGAGTTTGGATAGTACGCGGGGCGTACTATCAGAGGAAATACGGTAAATACAACATTTTTCTTTACCAAAGAAAACTATCAATAAAATTAAAATGGTGGTTTTTGCATGGAAACAAATTTCTGCCTAAAAGCATTTGCTTCGTCCGGCCCTGATATCCTGAATTTATTGTCTATTTAACTTGGCATTTATCAAGTGAACACTTGAATTGTAATCATATTGGAACATGCATAGTAAGTACTAAACATTCAAAATGTTTTTTCTGAACTTCAATTGATTCCTGCCTCTGCTCTGTATCAAATTATGAAACGCATTACAGCCTTAAAAGACACTTGAGAACGAGCGCAATAAATGTATAATGTGAGATTGATTATTCCAATAGTTATTATATTAGCGCTCAAGAGGGTTGGTTTTGGTTTTGATCGGTCCGAAGGGTAAATCAAAACCATATTAATCTACACCGCATTAAAAATTTTGGTAATGAAAAACAATAATTACAATATTTGCCCTTTTTTTTAAATTTATATAAACCATATATATCCATTATTACCATGTTGAAACACACAGTGGCCCTTTTTGTTTAGCTTCACTCCTATCTTTGCTAGTCCTCCAATCATACGGTTTACCCACACCCGCAGGTACGAGTACGACCATAGTTCAAATTATTTTATTATTACTTTCGATTTTAGAAAATCATTTCGTACTGTTGCGTATTGTTGTAGGAAATTTTTATTCAGGAAATATTACACTAATTTATATAATTAAATAATTTATTATAATTACTAGTGCAAGAGAGAAGCGATGCGGACACAGATTTGATGCTCAACGACATCGAACCTCCAGCAAATGGAGAATCAACAATCAACTCTGGAGTTATTGGAGATCATTTCCGATGGAAGAACAAGGTGCTTATCTTCAAAATTGACGCAGCCTTCAGTAAGTTTCCAAAAAAATGCAAAACATTTTAAAAACTTAACATAATATCGTGTGTGAAGAACCAAAATGACCCATATCCAATTCAAGCTACAATCAAAATGAGCTATGTCATAAAAACAAAATGAGAACATGCGTAAAATGTTTATTAGGAGTTTTTGAAAAAACCTAAAATGTCTTATTTTCATGTTTTTGAAAAGGTGGAAAATGTTCTAATTCGATAGTTTTGAAAATGTGCAAAATGTTCTTATTCCATATTTGTGAAATGGTGCAAAATGTTCTACTTCCATATTTTTGAAATGGTGCAAAATGTTCTACTTCCATATTTTTGAAAAGATGCAAAATGTTCTAATTCCATATTTTTGAAAAGCTGCAAAATGTTCTAATTCCATATTTTTGAAAAGGAGCAAAATGTTCTAATTCCATGTTTTTGAAAAAGTGCAAAAATTTTTAATTCCATATTTTTGAAAAGGTGCAAAATGTTCCAAGTTTCAAAAAATCAAGGCAAACAAATTAAGTTTATAATTTTTAAAATGCACTATAAAGATGTAATTTTATTAGAAATCCTTGACCTTGACACAAGTAATTAGTACATATAGCAGTGCAGTGCTAACACATTTTCAGCGGTTAATTTGAAAATATAGTAAATAATCCAATAATTTTAAATTTTCGCACAGGTCAAGCCGATAAAGATTTAATTAATTCTGCGATGAATGCAATTGCTGCAAAAACCTGTATCTCTTTCAAAGCACACGCAAATGAGGCTGATTTTGTTTTCATTCGGAAGGGGACTCTCGATTCCGGTTGTAACTCATTTGTTGGGAAGAGGGGTGGACAACAGATTTTAAATCTTCAGCCCGCTGCCCCTGGGAAAGGTCATTGTATTTGGAAGGGAACAATCGCTCACGAGCTCATCCACGCCATTGGTTTCTACCATGAACAGTCACGACCTAATAGAGATGAATATGTCAACATCAACTGGTCCAACATCCCAGCAGGTAAATTAGTAATTAGCGGGGTCGTCCATAAATGATGCGACTCAAATTGTCTATATTTTTGAACCCACTCACCCCCGTGTCACCATCTTAACCATTGCATAAATGGCTACCTTTAACATGGGATGTCATCAAATCCGGAAAAGACCCACTGACTTTATTGATGACATCATTTATGGACGATCCCTAAGTGGGGTCGTCCAAAAATAATGTCATAAAATTATCTTCATTTCTAAGATCCTAGAATCAGCTACTTAACCCTTTGCATGGGATGTCATCACAAATTTTAATGTACCCTGACAAGACCTAGTGACCCTATAATGAAGACATCATTTATGGACGATCCCTATAAGTATTATAGTGAAGGGCTCTTTGATCAATATGTAGTTCAGTAGGTTATGATAACTGAGCAATTCTTTAACAATTTTATCTTTCAGGGCTGCAATACGCCTTCGACAAGTATACGACGGGACAGGTGAACGCCTTCAACGTCCCCTACGACTATCACAGTATTATGCACTACAAGTCTAACGCATTTGCAATCAATCCGGCAGTGCCCACAATTACTCCGAAACAGGGTGGGGTAGTGATCGGTGGTGATGTGATCACCGCGTCAGATGCCCTTAAAATTAACAGAATGTATGGTTGCGCAGCATAATAATTTTTTTTACTATTCAATTTGTTAATTTCAAAATAATTGGTTATTAAGTGGAAAAATTTTAAGCTTTGTCGAATTCCGAATTACTATAATATTTAACTATTTCATTATAATATAAAACAGAATTATTTGAGTAAACGTGAGCGCAAATTATTCTACCTTTAAAATTGACCTAAGTGCGTCTATATCCAATTTGATTTCATCAACAATAACTTTTAATACCGTAAAATATAGGTGTAGGACGTACTCTCCATTATAAACATAGTTTAAATGGCATGAAATAAAACATTTTTGTAAACTTTTTAAATGCTTTGTATTTTCTGCTCTAAACGCAAAATGAAACCAGAATGAATGTGTTTAACTAATTCAAAACACGTCACTGCAAGACCTTGATTATTTATGAAATTTGCAAAATAATACAATATTTGCACTTTTTTGAAAGGGCAAAATTTACGATTTACACTGTTTTGGAAGTGGAAAATATTCTATATTTGCACGTTTTTAAAATTGCAGAATTTGCTATTTACATGTTTTTGAAAAGTGTAAAATGTTCTATTTACTTGTTTTTGAAAAGTGTAAAATGTTCTATTTACTTGTTTTTAAAAAGTGTAAAATTTTCTATGTATTTACATGTTTTTGAAAAGTGCAAAATGTTTTATTTACATGTTATTGAAAAGGTGCAAAATTTTCTATTTATATGTTTTTGAAAAGTGTCAAATGTTTCATTTACATATTTTAGAATGGCAAAATACGCTAAACGCGGACGCTAAAAATGTCCGGGGGGAAAATGTCCGTACACCGATTATGATTAGGATAGGAAAGTCCGCATTCATAAAATTATTATTGTATTTGAATCGTATTATCGTAACTGCGTCACGTGCCTCTTAACTGCCCGTAACCAGATGAAAATCTAAATCAAATACTTTATTAAATGACCTAAGCTATCTATCTGATTATTCAGATTAAAGTCTTCTGTCATGGTTTGAATTGTGTTATTAAAGGCAATACTTACTACAGTTAATAGCTTATTCCGATTTTTAGTGACTAAGTGACATATGACTGATCCGTACATGATTATAGATTACCCAATAGATGGGTGGGGAATCTTTTCATGCTTAGCTAAGAGATAACTAATTATCTATTAATACAAATATTTTTGTTGTTCCTGTAAAATTAAGATTTTGATAAACTAGTTCATTTTTGACAAGCAACTCTTGTAAGGGATGGTCCATAAATGACATCACCCAAATTATCCGACTTTTAATTACTTTCCGACTCCCATGTCATCACATTATGGAGACATCTATCTTAAACATGGCAGGTCATCAATACCCTACTTCTACTAGACCCACTGACACTACCGACGACATCATTTATGGACGATCCCTTGTTCGTATTATAAGAGTACTTTCAAAGTTAATTAATAACCTTCCAGCCTGCCTTAGTATCTGATGAATTACCCATATTTCGCGGGCAAAAAGGATCAAATCCGTGTCCTTCCACAATTCGCTGAAAGCAAATCCGCTTCCTTCCACTTTTAATTTAAATTGTTCTAACTACATGGTTTTAAGTTGGAAACTGGTCTAACTGCTTGAATTAAGAAAGTGAAAAATGGTCTAACTATATGGTTCTAAGTTGCAAAAAAATATAAATACAAAAGTTTGAAATGTGCAAAATGTTCTTATTGCGTGCTTTTGAATATTACATGTAGTTAGAGCTTTTTGCAGTTCTCGAACGTTGTATTTAGAGCATCTCGCATTTGTAATATTTTGTAACTAGAACATTTAAAAATTTTCAAAACATGCAATTAAAACATTTTGCACTGTTTAAAATCATCTAGTTAGAACAGTTTGCATGTTAAACCATATGGTTACAAAATATTGCTTTTGAATATCATGTAGTTAGAATATTTTTCACTTTTTAAAATTATGTAGTAAGATTAGTTTTCAGATTAAAAACATGTAGTTAGACCATTTTGCACTTTTTTTAATCATGTAGTTAGAGTAGTTTGCAACTTAAAACCATGTAGTTAGACTAGTTTGCAACTTAAAAGTATGCAGTTAGAACAATTCGCGTTTGAAATCATGTAGTTAGAATCATTTGCAGTTTTAAAATAAATGTAGTTAAAACGTTTTGCGTTTGAGACTATGGAATTAGAGCAATTTGCACTTTTCATAACCATGTTTTTATGAATTGGTCAGCTAAAACGCTTATTTACATTAAAATTGAAAGGAAGCGGATTTGCTTTTAGCTAAAAGTGGAAGGATACGGATTTGATCCTTCGCCCACGATTTATTTTTTTGTCAAGTGCACCATTCACTATTGCAGTGATGGACTTGACAAGTGGCGGATTTAGGATTTTGTCATGATGGGCTAATAATGTTAAGCGTTGGAAAATGGCCGCTCCTATCTCCGCAATGGTAAAGAAAAATGTTTTCCCTATAACCCATCTCCAGGTCCGCCACTGACTTGAGTGGAACATAAGTACATACAATTAATCATGTCATAATCATGTAAAACAACACCTAACTCTGAACTTGAATTCCATTCGCTTCTTACTCCATTTTTAATGATAACATTTTAATCTCGTAGCATAATTATTCTATCGCTAAAAACATGAAACAGTTGTGCGATTAGCAATTAGTGGGATATGACAGATTACAAGTACTTGACGCAGGTAATTTATTTTTTATTTTGTTTATAGACGTCTTGATTCCTGACAATGACAATTATACTCTGCATGGAAAGTAATGATGTAGCTTAAAGCTACTTGAAGTTGAGCAGAAATGTATAAATATGAAATTGATTATGATAAAAGTCATTAGTAGCTTAGCGGTCAATATTGTTTTTTGAATTTATAAGCAGTCTCCATTATTACCATGTTGAAACAAACAGTAGCCCTTTGTTTAGCTTCACTCCTATCTTTGCTGGTCATCCAGTCATACGGATTACCCACACCCGCAGGTACGGCCATAGTAAAAATAATTATTACTTTCAATTTTAGAAGATCATTTTGCACTGTTTGCAAATTATAGTAGGACATTTTTATTCAGGAAATATCACACTAATTTCATAATTCAATAATTTATTACGGCTTCTAGTGCGAGAGAGAAGCAATGCGGACACAGATTTGATGCTCAACGACATCGAACCACCAGCAAATGGGGAATCAACAATTAACTCTGGAGTCATTGGGGATCATTTCCGATGGAAGAACAAGGTTCTTATCTTCAAAATTGACGCAGCCTTCAGTAAGTTTCCAAAAAAATGCAAAACATTTTAAGAACTTAACATAATATCGTGTGTGAAGAACCAAAATGACCCATATCCAATTCAAGCTAGAATCAAAATGAGCTATGTCATAAAAACAAAATGAGAAACATGCGTAAAATGTTAATTACGAGTTTTTGAAAAGTGTAAAATGTTCTATTTACATGTTTTTAGAAAGTCTAAAATGTTCTATTTACATGTTTTTTAAAAGTGTCAAATGTTCTGTTTACATGTTTTTTAAAAGTGCAAACTATTCTATTTACATGTTTTTGAAAACTGTAAAATGTTCTATTAACATGTTTTTGAAATATGTAAAATGTTCTATTTACACGTTTTTGAAAAGTGCAAAATATTCTATTTAAATGTTTTTAAAAACTGTAAAATTTTCTAATTACATGTTTTTAAAATTTTTTAAATGTTCTATTTACATGTTTTTGAAAAGTGTAAAATGTTTTATTTGTATGTTTTCGAAACCTGTAAAATGTTCTATTTACATATTTTTTATTTTTAAAAAGTACAAAATATTCTATTTAAATGCTTTCAAGACATGTTTCAGTATTTTTGTAGATAGTGGATATTGTTTTTAGGTACAAATGGATATGGGTCATTTTGTAGTTCTAGACATACGATACTAGATGTAATATTTTTTCTAGAAATCCTTGACACAAGTAGTGGCTGGGCTAAAAAGTTTCCAGCGGTAAATTTGAAAATAAAGTAATAAATCTAAATCTACTTTTAATTTTTTTCACAGGTCAAGCCGATAAGGATGTAATTCATGCTGCGATGAATGCAATTTCTGCCAAAACCTGTATCACTTTCAAAGCACACGCAAACGAGGCTGATTTTGTTTTCATTCGGAAGGGGACTCTCACTTCCGGGTGCTACTCAAACGTTGGAAAGACAGGTGGACAACAGATTTTAAATCTTCAGCCCGCTGCCCCTGGGAAAGGTCATTGTATTTGGAAGGGAACAATCGCTCATGAGCTCATCCACGCCATTGGTTTCTACCATGAACAGTCCCGACCTAACAGAGATGACTACGTCACCATCGTCTGGTCCAATATCCCAACTGGTAATTATTAGTAGTGGTACAAATTCTTACTATAGATGAATAGGCTTCTGAATTTCAAATTGTAGGTGATAATTATTATTAATTGAGTAATGATTTTTGATCTCATTATAATTAATTCCAGCACAACAGCATAACTTTAACAAGTACACGACTGGCCAGGTAAACGCCTTCAACGTCCCCTACGACTACCGAAGTATCATGCACTACAAGGCCCATGATTTTGCGTCTAATCCCGAACAACCAACAATTATTCCGAAAACGGCTGGAGCAACCCTCGGTGGGGAAGAGCTTACTAATAACGACGCCCTCAAAATTAACAGAATGTACGGTTGCGCAGCATAATACAGATAGTAATTACGGTTACGACTCGAAGCATCTTATGTATGTTATTCTACTAATAAACTTGATGTGTCATTATAAAAAGTGCGCTTGTTCAAATTGATGAGCTTTTAATACGTTAATTTTACCATAAACGTAATACTCACGCACTTAATGATTATCATAATTTATGTAAATAGTAAATAGCATGAAATAAAACATTTGTGCATTTTATCGTATTTTATCCTACTTTACTGCATATTATGCCGCCGTTAATTTCGCATCTGTAAAAGTATTGGTTCGAGCGTCAAAACCTGTAAAATTCTAATACAAATATTACATGACGGATTTAGCACATTGAAATGGATTTATTAAAGATTTTGCAGCTACAACTGACATACGGGGCTAAATATCATAAACAAACAAAGTGCCAATCAGGCAGACTGTTGACTGTTATAAGCGTCAAGCCCATACTGTGTATATTGTATATCATGAAAAATCAAGAAATAAAGATAAGGGCTTGTCCACAAATGACGTCACCAAAAGGATATCAATGGGTCTACTTGGCTACTGATGATATCTCATACTGTCTGTAAACTGTAAAGAAGCAAAATGACCCTTATCCAATTTAAACTAGAATAAAAAAAAATCAAAATGAGCTATGTCATAAAAACAAAATGAGAAACATGCGTAAAATGTTAATTAGGAGTTTTTGAAAAGTGTCAGTTGCTCTATTTACATGTTTTTCAAATGTGTAAAATGTTCTATTTACGGGTTTTTGAAAAGTGCAAAGTGTTCTATTTACATGTTTTTGAAGAATGCAAAATGTTCTATGTACATGTTTTTGAAATGTGTAAAATGTTTTATATAAATGTTTTTTAAAAGTGCAAAATGTTCTATTTACATATTTTTGTAAAGTGCATGGTCTATTTAAATAGTTTCAAGACATAATTAAATATTTTAGTAGATAGTACATATTGTGTTTAGCTAAAAATGGAAATGGGTCATTTTGGTTCTTCACAGACGATTTGCTAAAGATAACCATTTTAACACAATAGTAAGGTGGTGATAGGCAGGGTCAATTGGTCATAAAAATGACCAATTTTTAATGAAGTCGTTTGTGCACGATCTCTAACTCATTCCTTTTTCTACTTTTAATCTTTGAGCACAATCCCTTCACAAGTCATTAGCTTCCCTTTTCGCTAACATATTTTTATTGACAGTATTAATTTGTGATTAGTATTTATTTGCTTGTTAATTCAAATTTACATTATTTATTGTTCAGTGTTTGAAGGTGGGGATTTGGAACATGCTAGTTGGTATGTACATAATATTTAAGTTTGAATTATTTTTGAGTTTGTAGATAAGTCATAAGAAAGCATAAAGCATTTGGCAGAAAATCCTAGACACGTCGTTGTTGATTGGACACGGACTCGTAAATTGGAATATGACAAGACAGAAAATTGGTAGGAATTTAATTAGAAAAGAAAGGCTCAAGGGAGAAGCACATATTGAATGCGGCAGTCAAAGATCAAATCGTCTGTGAAGAACCAAAATTACCCATATCCAATTTATGCTACAATCAAAATGAGCTATGTCATAAAAAAGAAATGCAAAACATGCGTAAAACGTTAATTAAGAGTTTTTGAAAATTGTAAATGTTCTATTTACCTACATGTTTTTTAAAATTGTAAAATGTTCTATTTAAATGTTTTTGAAAAGTGTAAATGTTCTATTTAGATGTTTTGGAAAAGTGTAAAATGTTCTATTTACATGTTTCTCAAAAGTGCAAAATGCTCTATTTACATGTTTTTGAAAATTGGTAAATGTATCTATTTACATGCTTTTAAGACATGTTTCAATATTTTTGTAGATAGTAAATATTGCTTTTAGCTACAAATGGATATGGGTAATTTTGGTTCCTCACAGACGATATTTTATAGATCTAATGTGATAACTTATTCATACTACTGCAATGCACGTAGCTCGTCCTGCTGTTGCTGTTCTGTAATAATTATTTCTATACTGGAAATTGCACAAATGTAAAATTAATGCTTTTGGAAATTCTACATTTAAATAATAAAAGGAGCAGGTTTCCTTTTTTTGATCCTTAATTTGAATTTGAATTGTGTCTATTGACTGATGTTGTATGCGACAATGCGACAGCAAAGTTGTTGACACTTCACTATAAACTTTAGAATTTTGAACGGCTGATTAGATTCAAGTTAAATTTCCGAATCCGAATCCCAATGAATGTGGCTAAAACTTTAAAATACATGATTTGGTTTCCCATTGTCGAAGCTGAAGCTCGCATAGCCCACAGAATTAATTACAGTGAGCAACAGTACATAGAATCAGGCAATCAGGGAAGAAGTGTGAGTAGGTACCCAACGGTACTTGAGTTTGATTGAGTCCAAATTTAATTCTAAAGTTATGAATAAATAAATTAGTAGGTGCACAGAAGACGAGCTTCTTAAATTTTAATTAGACGGTGTTCGTCTCATAGAATTTTAGTTGTGGAAATGATTTTAATTACAGATTGCATTGACTGCAATAGTGTGTGTACTATGAAGGCATCTATTTGATGTTTTGTAGGTTGAATTGACTGAGGGGGCAGGACGAAGGAATTGGATTTAGGCAGCAATTTGTTTCCATACAAAAACCACCATTTACATTTTGTTGATGGTTTTCTTTAGGAAAGCAAAATGTTGTATTTACATATTTTAGAAAAGCTTAAAATTATCTTTTTACGTGATCCAGAAAAGTGCAAAATATTCTATTTACATGTTTTGAGAAAAGTGGGAAATGCTTTATTTACATCTTTTTTAAATGCACAAAAATATTTATTTTCCATGTTTTTGAAAAGTGAAAATATTCTTTTTAAGTATTTTTGAAAAGTCAAAATATTCTTTTTAAGCATTTTTGAAAAGTCCAAAATGTTCCATTTACATATTTTGAGAAAAGTGGAAAGTGTTTTATTTCCACGTTTTTGAAATGTACTACAAATTTTATTTGCGTGCGTTTTAAAAAGTCAAAATATTCTTTTTACATATTTTTAAAAACTGCAAAATGTTCCGTTTAAATTTTTTGAGAAAATTTAAGCAGCGGGGGCTGCCTGCGCTGCGCTGGCCGCATTATCCGGCCCTGTGAATTGTATACGTTAAAGGTGTGGTGAATTATTTTTTGGTAAACGGAAATTTCATACCTGAAGAATCAAGCCTTATTACTTGTTATAAGCTTGTTAAAGAAAAAATAATATAAGGCTTGTACCCAGACAGTATTTGTTTGCATCGGATAGCCTTAAGAAATTAACCGCCAAATTAGTCTTGGAAATTGCAAATTTAGAAGACTAAACGAAGACCAAGACGAAGGTGAGGGAGTAATATTATGACATATGGTTATCTGAGCCTTGTTTCAGTTCCTTTGTTCCCGTTTTAAAGCCTCGAAAGAGACGGAGACGAGAAACAAGATGAAGAAGAATGGGAGACAGCTTTAAATTTCATCTGCGGATTCTGGATTCTGGCCCTGGACTCATATATAATTCGTAAAGTATGTAATTTGGCGCATTGTAGGATTTCTCGTAAATGTCCTATTCGTGGGTGGGCTATCGTACTTCCCTGCAGTGCGGTGAGTTTAAATCCTTCAATCTATCAGTTAAATTAAATTGTTGTAAAAGTTTAATACACTTAAATTAATTCCCTTCAACCGCACATCCCTCTCTATGAATCTCCAACTCGACGTCTACCGGCACCGGCACCGGTACCGGTCTACCTTGTCACTAATCCCGGTTCCGGTTCCGGTCCTATAGGCCTATCTCAAAATTACACAAGCAAAGCCATCTGTATTTCCAGCAAGACTAAAAACTAAAACACCAAAACGAGAAATAGAAAATTGGACTTATGAGACATGTTTAAAGGTGTGTGTGTCGCAGACAATCAGACAACGGACTAAAGACAGATTATACAGACACACACGTGGAGAAAGTTCATAATTCACTCGAGTATTACATCACATTATACAAAATGTAAATACTTTTAAAATAAATTTGCAATTTTACTAATCATACCAATACTGTTATTAAATTCAGGATAATTATTATTTAACCAGTAACCAGTGAAAGTAAAATCGGAAATTATTTAATCTGTATAGACACACTGTACTGTACTGTGACTGTGATATCGATCGATACCAATTACCAAAGAAAAGTGAGCTGTGATACAAACTATTTGCCCATGAGCAAGTAATGTATGACTGTATTGTTTTTTGAATTGATCGAAAAAAAAAATTTAAATTTTTCAAATGGGATTTACAGTTTTCTTAAAAATTTTAAAAATACAAAAATTAAGCTTTTTACACATTTTTGAAAGGGCAAACTTTACTATTTACACTTTTCGAAAGTACTACATGTCATTACATTACTATTTACCTTTTCTGAGAAAGTACAAAACTTCTATAATCAAACTTTTTTGAAAGTGCAAACTTTACTATTTGAACTTTTTTTTTAAAAAGCTGCCTTCAATATTTCCCCGTTTTTGACAATGCAAGTATAATTTGCATATTTTTGAAAATACAAACAAAAAGGTTATATTTACTATTCCCACGTTTCTGAATGTTAAGATTAGGATAATTACACCTAAAATTAGGAGTGCAAAACAATGCAAAACAAAAGTTTCATTTATTAACAACATTTTGATTTTTTTTTCCTGACGATAAGATGGCCGAAGTCAAAGGGGGATCTACGCTCTGGCTTCCAATTCAAACGGTAAATTCCATAAGAAAATTTCAATTTTTTGAGCCAACGAATCAATTATCAACACTTTTTTAGTCAAGATCCGAAACTCTCCATTTTGGTGGGGCTATATCGTTTATGAAGAACCAAAATGACCCATATCCAATTTAAGCTACAATCAAAATGAGCTATGTCGTAAAAGCAAAATGAGAAACATACGTAAAATTTTCTACTAGCACGTTTTTGAAAAGCGTAAAATGTTCAATTTGCATGTTTTTAAAAAGTGCTAAATGTTTTATTTACATGTTTTTGAAAAGTGCTAAATGTTTTATTTACATGTTTTTGAAAAGTGCTAAATGTTTTATTTACATGTTTTTGAAAAGTGCTAAATGTTTTATTTACATGTTTTGGAAAATTGCATTATGTTCTATTTACATATTTTTGAAAATTTTCGTAATGTTCTATTTAAATAGCTATAAGACATATTTCAATATTATTGTAGATATCGTTTTTAACTAAAAATGGATATGGGTCATTTTGGTTCTTCACAGACGATATGCAAGTTAACATTCCAGGTCCCAAGGTAGACTTGTTTTTTGAAATTTAATACAGATTTCTATTATAGAATTTGAAAAATCACACTTTTTAACATGGTTTGGTGTAGCATGCTCAATGTTCCATAGTTTCTCGTCCTTCGGTTCGAATTAGAAATTAGGAATTGGAAGCGTGTTAACGAGGAACTCAGGGGAGCAGGACTGCTAAGCAGTCATCACTCCATATCCGTATAGTACACCCGTCCTACTACAGTCGAAGTAAAATTCAGCTCAACAAACTCTGAGAACTTGCACTACTAATTGTCGTCACACTTGAATAATTTTTTTGACTGAGTGCTCCATTGATTTTTCAATTCTTGACTTCATAGATATATTTATAGCACTGTGAGTTATACATTTTATATGCGTACAGATTTCGAGTTAGAATTCGTAGGGAATTCGTGTTTAGCATTTCAGATTCGGTTCTCCGTACAGTCACATCCAGGGCCGGATGATAAGGCCAGCAAAACATGTAAATGGAACATTTTGCACTTTTCAAAAACATGGAAATAGAACATTTTACACCTTTTCGAAAACATGGAATTAGAACATTTTACACCTTTTTGAAAACATGGAATTAGAACATTTTACACCATTTCAAAAACGTGTTAATAAGACATTTTGCACCTTTTCAAAAACGTGTTCATAGAACATTTTGCGCCTTTTCAAAAACATCTAAATAGAACAATTTGACTATTCAAAAATATGCAAATAAAAGTTTTTGCACATTTCAAAAACATGGCAATAAAATGTTTATCTACTTTTTTCCAAGTATTTTGCAATTTTCAAAATCAATTAAACTGAGCATTTTAAAAATTTCTAAAACATGTAAATACAACATTTTGGTTAAACGAAGAAAACCTTTAAGAAAATTGAAATGATTGTTTTTGTATGAAAACAAATGTCTGCCTAAAAGTAATTCCTTTATCCGGCCCTGGTCACATCTTTTATATGCTTTATTACATGGCTGATATCCACATACTTAAATGCACACACGTGTTTCTTGAAACTCAATTTACGCTATGCCCTATACTCTGTATCCATCGGCCCCTATAGGCAAAGCACCGTAGTAAATTTTAATTTCTCAAAAAATATTCTGTTGACGACGACGACGAGTTCGTCGATATGTAACCGCACATCACCACCTGACGAATTTTTTGCATTTTTTAATACGCAGCGTTATCATTTTATTACTATACCTCGATAAAATTCCATTAATTTTATGTCCATAATTTTTTTTCTATAAAAGTTGTTAAATTTTAAGTCTAAAAGTTACACACACGCATATAGCTACTAATCCGTATCCTACGCTGAAATTTCATGACACATGTGCTTTTTTTGTACGTTACAAGGACACACTATAATTTCTAATATTAGAAGATACTTTTTTTCACCGTGGCATTGACATTTTAAAAAGTGCAAACATAGAAATTTTGCTGTTTTTTAAAAAGATATTTTATAGCCAGGCCTAGGACCAGGACCAGAAAGAGCAAGTAGTATTGAGAAATCAGTTAAAAAAAGAAGGAAATTTCTGCATTTTTTCTCATTTCCTAATTTTATTTGGAATAATTCTGGGAATAAGATTTATTATTTTTATTCGCTCTGCGATTACCAATGATGTAAGGACCTAAGTGCCTATAACTATATACTACTACATACTATATACTACTATACTACTACTTCTTTCTGTGAAGAACCGAAATGACCCATATCCGATTTAAGCTGGAATCAAAATGAGCTATGTCATAAAAACAAAATGAGCAACATGCGTCAAATGTTAATTAGGAGTTTTTGAAAAGTGTAAAATGTTCGATTTGCATGTTTTTGAAAAGCGTAAAATGTTCAATTTGCAGTTTTTGAAAAGGTGTAAAATGTTCTATTTACATATTTTTGAAAAGTGTAAAATGTTCTATTTACATGTTTTAAAAAAGTGTGAAATGCTGTATTTAAATAGTTTTGAAAATTACATAATGTTCTATTTAAATAATTACAAGACATATTTCAGTATTTTTGTAGATAGTAGATATTGTATTAGCTAAAAATGGATATGGGTCATTTTGGTTCTTCATCGACGATATGTACGATCGAATCACATTAGACGACGGCTATGCGGTTATGGTCCAGTAACTTCGTACTTGTATGAAGTATGCAGTAGAAGTCAAAATTAAAGGGAGCCGACGGCGCCTTTATTAAGTACACACACATAGAGTAATAATTTTATTATGAATTTTATTCCATTTATTTTTATTTCAATTCTTCTTCACCCTTCAAATTCAATGTTTGCATAAAATAAAAATCCAAAAGAGTTTTTAATTTAATGTTCTCCTTTTGAAGACGATGATGGCTGAACTGCTGAACTCAGGACCAGGACCAGAACCAGGACTGAAGATGAGAGGGGAGATGCGCTATAAAAGGCAAAAGGAAAACTAAAAAACCAATGCCGAAAAGCCAGCGGCATGGCAGTGGGAGTGGGAGTCAGTATGGCAGTGATGCAGCATTAATAAATCCTTCAATGTTATTTTTTATATGCTTCTCTACGATCCGGAAAGCAGGCCATAAAAACAGTTAGGATCAAAATCAAAACCAGAAGAAAAACTGGAGGAGAAAGAGAGAGAAAGTCATATTAAGTAATGAGAAGTTGAATTGGATTTTTTTTTGCGAGACGAAGAACTTATTGGAAGTTGAAGACACCACGGGCGAAAACAATACCAATACCAGTGTAATGTACAGTAAAGACGAGACTAAAGGAGAAAGTCCAAAGTCACCATCTGAAGGAAGAGTTGTTTGGCAAACGGGATAAGTCAGTTTTTTCATAAATGTGATTTTTTGCGTTATGTACATATACAATTTAACTAGATGCACTTCTGTGTTGAATCGTAAAGGTCAAATTTCATCCAAAGCATTTTTTTAAAATAGTGAAAATGTTGTATTTACATGTTTTTGAAAATTATAAAATGTTGTATTTACATGTTTTGGAAAATTATTAAATGTTCTATTTGCATGTTTTTGAAAATTATTAAATGTTGTATTTACATGTTTTTGAAAAATGTAAAATGTTCTATTTACATGTTTTTTCAAATGTGTAAAATTTTCGATTTACATGCTTTTCAAAAAGTGAAAAATGTTCTATTTAAATGTTTTTGAAAAGTGCAGAATGTTCTATTTACAGGTTTTTGAAAAGTACAAAGTGTTTTATTTACATGTTTTTTAAAGACGTAAAATGCTCTATTTACTTGTGTTAAAAAATGTAAAATGTTGTATTTACGTGCTTTTGAAAAGTGTAAAATTTTCAGTTTACATGTTTTAAAAAAGTGCAAAATGTTGTATTTAAATTTTTTTTTAAAGTGCAAAATTTTCTAATTTTATGTTTTTGAAAAGATGCAAATGGTCGTAATTACATGTTTTTGAAAAGGTGCAATAATTTCTAATTTCATGTTTTTGAAAAGTGCAAAATGTTCTATTTAAATGCTTTCAAGACATGTTTCAATATTTTTGTGGATATAGTGGATATTGTATTTAGCTACAAATGGTTTTTTTGGCAAAACTGGTTAAATCCATTTAATGAGTTTTGGCAAAATGGGATAAGTTCAACTGAAACAGGAATTTCTGATTTGAATTTAATTTTCCAGTGTTTTCGTAGTTTGTAGAAGACAATACCCGGGCGTAAACTTTTAATGCAAGAAACAGTTTACAAGTAAAAAAAAGTTTGGTTCCACTCAAAACGATTAAAATTTCATCCCAAGGACTTTTTCCTCCACGTTAAGTTACTGATTCTGAGGCAAAACGGAAAAAGTCGTTAAATTTAAATTTTGCAAAATTTTCTAAAAATTCCAGAGTTAGTCCAGATTTATGAAACTGCTTGTAATAACGCTTCGTCAGTTGCAGTACCTGTAGTAAAAAATTGAGTTGCAAAAAATAATCCTGTCACTTTTTATCCATTATTCGTTGTTCTACTAAAATTTGCTTTGGAGGACTTGACCTGATTTGCCAAAAAAATCTTCATGCAGCCACGAAAAGAATCGAAAATTGGGAATTGAGAATCATCGAGATTGAGTGTAGGAAAGTATCTGGACTCAAGATAGTAATAGTAAATGTCTCTGAGTCAGTGTGTCTGTCGCCCTGCTCAAGATGTGTTCTAAATTCTAAAATGGTTCACAAGTTACATTCCTATTATACTATTTTGCCATTACTTTCCTGCATTCTGCATCCTCCATGCACATACGCCATGACACACTGCAGGGCTGACTGCATCCGAATTGCTTTAGAAAAAAAGAATAAAAGTAGGTAAAACTATACCGCCGCCACCACCACCACCGCCGTCCAATGCCAATGTCTAAAGGACACTCTCAATTTTTTTAAACATCACTTTCACTTTCTCCATCGCTGTCGTCTTGAGATAGTCAGTGTCAGGAATCAAAATCTGCTCTGTGTTCTAATCGTGAGTTCAACCAGTATAGCTATAGCTATGGACTGGACTCTCAGTCAGTGCTATAAAATAATATATGAGGTCATCAATTTGAAATCATCCCAAGCCTATAGGCATATAGCATAGGCCCAAAATCAATTCTTTATCTTTATCTTCTTTAAGATTTGGAATCGGATTTGGAATTGGGATCCAATGAACAAGTGCTCACACTTTCTTTTCTTTTAATTCTTTCCTGGCCTTCCACTCTGAATCCTGATTGTTCTCGTCGTGTGGCGTGGTTTTGCCACTGACTTTCACTCGGCCTCCAAATTCTATAATATGGCTATAGTCGGTAACGTTAATAAAAATTTACATGTTTTTGAAAAGGTGCAAAAATTTCTAATTCAATGTTTTTGAAAAGGTGCAAAATTTTCTAATTCAATGTTTTTGTAAAGGTGCAAAATGTTCTAATTTCATGTTTTTGAAAATTGCAAAATGTTTTCATTACGAAATTTTAAAAACTGTAACATGTACTATTTACATGTTTTTGAAAATGTGTGCGAAATGTTCCAATTTCATGTTTTTGAAAAGTGTAAAATGTTATATTTAAATATTTTTGAAAATTGCAAAATGTTAATAGTAATAGTAATAGCATAGCCACAAATTGACGTAAAGTTTAATAACTGTGTTATTGGAGAGGCAACGCCAAGGCTGCACAGCTGTACAGCGTAGCACTTTGACTTTCACCAGGGCCGGGACCGGGACCGGAGAGGCCGCCAGCTGAATAAGCCAAAGCCGAAGCCGGAGGATGTACTTGAAAACGGATGTAATAACCCTGTCTAAAAATATCTTGAGATTAAAATGAAAGTATACTACGTGTGGTGGAAAGATGTACAAGATGCTTCTAGCCTTTTTGCGTTGGTGCTAAAGGCCAATGGTGGAGAAATAATATGAGGCAGGTATATATATGATAATAGTTCTGGTTCTGGTGGTGGTGATGGGAAGAAAGAAATTTCTTATTGAATTCAGATTCACGTACAATAAATGGCCCACTCGAACGCTGATGCTGGTGCTATGATGGTGCAAGAGAGTTTCTTTGTAGAACAGCAGTACAGCAAATGCACTGCCTACTTTCACTACTTTCACATATCGTCTGTGAAGAACCAAAATGACCCATATCCAATTTAAGATACAATCAAAATGAGCTATGTCATAAAAGCAAAATGAGGAACATGCGTAAAATGTTAATTACGAGTTTTTGAAAAGCCTAAAATGTTCTATTTTTATGTTTCTTAACAAATGAAAATGTCATATTAACATGTTTTTGAAAAATTGTCTAATTTCATGTTTTTGAAAATGTGCAAAATATTCTAATTTTATGGTTTTGAAAAGTGTAAAATGTTCTATTTGCATGTTTTTGAAAAGGTGCAGAATGTTCTAATTTCATGTTTTTGAAAAGTGCAAAATGTTCTAATTTCATGTTTTTGAAAAGTGTAAAATGTTCTATTTAAATCATTTTGAAAAGGTGCAGAATGTTCTAATTTCATATTTTTGAAAAGTGTAAAATGTTGTATAATCATCATTTATATGCCATAACTCCATCTTAGAATTTTTATCCATGATGTACTATATTACATTGCATTTATGTGTAAATATTTTTTGTAAAACAATGTATGTTTGTTACTGTGTCGTTTAGGCAAGTACGATTGTGTACCAGTGTAAATAAAATTTTTACGTTCTCTCTCATATTTATGAAAAGTGCTCAATGTTCTATTTAAATGCCTGCAAGACATATTTGAATATTTGTGTAGATAGTTGATATTGTTTTTAGCTAAAAAAGGATATGGGACATTTTGGTTCTTCACAAACAATATATAAGCAGACAGTAAAATCTTAGCTACGTACTGCAATGCTCTTGAGTCTTGGAATCTTGGCTTTTACGGAGTAATGTTAGTAATAATAAAGCTATACATAAGAGATACCTTTTGCCTTTTCAATAAGTACCATATATCTCCCTCTATTCTGTGTAGATTGCTCTGCTTCCTTTTTGAGTTTACCTATGAAGAAATTGAAATGGGAGATTAGCTATATATGAGAAAGATTTGGGTCTGTAGAATAATGTTACATAACTTTGGACAACCTTTCTCTTTTCTAGTTCTATTACTACTTCACATTTTTCCATGGATATCTTTTCTATTTTTTGTGTGGATATTTTGCCAGTTTTTTTAGACATAAAATTCTGAGCACCCTCTCGACAAAGTCAGGAAGGACCAGGACCAGGACCAGCACCAATGCCAATGCCAGTGGAATACAGTGCAGTATCCGTGTCTAAAGAAAAAAAGTCGAAAGCTGCGTTATGATTGTGATGATGATGGTAGTGCGTATAGTAGGCTATGGGAAAAAGTAGAAGTCAAAAGGTAGTGTCTCGTACTTAAGAATTTGGGCGAAGACGAAGACTCAATATAAGCCAGGGGGCCAGATAAATTTTTTGAATGCTTTTCAGATTTTATCCAAATACTTAGACAACACCAAAGCCCACGTGTGTATTTTTTATTCTGGATCACGGGGGAAAAGCAGCAATTAGATTGTATACAATTTAAAAAAAATATAGCTATGAATTTTAATTATACAAGTTCAAAATGTAAATTATAGTTGTGTAAGTTCTAACAGTAGGATTTGAAGTGTAAAAATTTGCAACTTGTAATTTATTACTTTTACACTTAAACATACCAAACTTACAAATTAACAGCAGGATTCTAAAATGATTGAGATAGCTTCAAATTATAAGCTTTTAATACAGGCGATTTGAAAAAGGTCAACTTACACATATTATTATGGTTTTAAAACTTATTGTGTTTGAAAAATGCTAAAAATCTTTTAACTACATGTATTTTAAAATAAAAATAAAAATATCCAATTTGCTTGTTTTTAAAAAGTGCAAAATATTCTATCTACGTGTTTTTGAAAAGTGCAAAATGTTTTATCTACATGTTTTTAAAAAGTGCAAAATGTTTTATCTACATGTTTTTAAAAAGTGCAAAATCTTCTATTTGCATGTTTTTGAAAAGTGCAAACTATTTTGTTTACATGTTTTTTTAAAAGTGCAAAATATTCTATTTACGTGTTTTTAAAAATGGCAAAATATTCTATCTACGTGTTTTTGAAAAGTGTAAAATGTTCTATTTACATGTTTTTAAAAAGTGCAAAATAATCAATCTACGTGTTTTTGAAAAGTGCAAAATATTTTATTTACATGTTTTTAAAAAGTACAATATATTCTATTTGCATGTTTTTGAAAAGTGCAAAATATTCTATTTACGTGTTTTAAAGTGTGCAAAATATTTTATTTAAATTCTAATGCTATATGCATAATGATATTTTAATTTTTTGAAGAAAGTGCATTTAACTTTCAGACAAAAATGGATATGTGCATTTTAAATTTTCACCGGAATGAAATAAAATGACATGACATTTTGTGAAAAATACAAAGTATTAAAATTATCTCCAGTTTTGAAAATTTCAAATCTCAGCATTAATTCTGTTGTGAAAATTTCAAAAATTTCAAATCTTTGCTGATCTAATAACTATTTTTTGACATCTACAACAACGCGTACTATTATTGAAATGGTATAATTATTACAAAACTAAAAACAATGGACAATAATTGACAATGTCTTTCGAATATATTATATAAATTACGTACAACTAGTTTTGCTTCTTCACAACAGATAAATACCTGAGAGGCCACTTCACCTCTTTTTATCATGGATGCAATTGAAAGCGAAATATCAATATATGAGTATCTGTAGTTTGATTTTAGTCTTTCGTACTTTCGTTCCTATTCCCATAATTCCTTAGGCGCAAGGGCGGAGCCAAGAGGGGAAAAGCCCCTTTTTAGCCTATCACCCAAAAATAATTTTATTAACATTGCAGAGATAGGAGCAGCCATTTTCCAAGATGGCCACTTAAAGTTTTTAAATCCCCATGACCAAATCCTGGATCCTCCCCTGCATTGATGTAAAAGTAAAATGGCATATGAAACGAAAAATTTAATATGAGTGTACTTACCTTGGTATTTAGTGTGGGTCTTCGTTGGATTTTGGATACATAATGTCGAAAACAGTAAAAATGAATGTCACGGACTCGTGTTGCAATTTTGCATTGTTAGGGTTGAGACATGCCGTCGTTGACGTTCTCGTTCTCGTTATATTCATGGTATAGCTGTACTTACAGGGCTATATGACTGTTTTCTTATTGATTCTAACGATAAGTAGGTTCAGTGTATGTGCTGTTGAGTACACAGTCTCAAAATGCCTTCAGCTTTTAAAAATTGTCTAATGTTCAAAAACATTTTTTATAAAGCATTACCATAAAACAAGTTTTCAAAAAAATTTTTTTGAAAACCTCAAATTGTAAGCACAAATTATTTTGAGCACCGAAAATTCTAACAAAAAATATTTTGAACACTAAACTTTAATTAAAAATATTTCAAACACCAAAATTTTAACAAAAAATATTTCGAACACCAAAACTATTAACAAAGAATATTTCAAACAACACAATTTTCACAAAACATAATTCGAACACCAAAAATTCTAGCAGAAAATAATTCGAACAACAGAACTTCTAATAAAAAATATTTCAAAGACCTAAAATTCTAACAAATATTTCGAACACTAAAAATTCTAACAAGAAATATTTCAAACACAAACAATTCTAACAAAAAATATTCTGAACATCAAAAATTCTAACAAAACTTATTTCGAACACCAAAAATTTTAAACACAAAATATTTGAGCTAGAAAAACTGAATACAGAAAAGTTTTAAAACTCACATTAAAAAAACTTCTTTTTGATTTGAACATAACGTTTTAGACTTTCTACATTTGAACTCAGACGCAGGACCATTTAGAGCATTTTACATATGACTGTAGTAGGATCCGCATCCGTGGAAATTTGTGGCGAAAGTATTAGCTTCATAAATTTAAGAGGAAAGAAAGAGTCGTAAAAGAAGGGAAAGAGAAAGTTTGATCAGAGTCCGGACCTCTTACCTTTTTCGAACACTTTCCTTCTCGTTCCTCTCTCCTTTTCTGGACTTTTAGGAAGCGATATAAATGAAACAAAAACTGTCGACTTGGCTACGCGGCTACGACTACGACTACGACTTCAACTATGACCACGACCAGGAAAATCAGGATCACGTCTAAAAAGGCTGAGAAATGAAAGTTTAAGATGAAGAAGAAGACGAAGCCTCTTGACCTACGCGTGTACGTACATATTAGACGGTGGTTCAAGACGGAAAGAAAGGGGGGAAGCAATGGAAATGCGGTCCCGCGTGATGTATGCGTCCCCCACATCTACATCCACGTTTCTAATCTAAATCTATGCCAAAAACTAACCCACCTATAAGATTGAGTAACATTGTAACTTTGACTTTAAGCTATTTTGGAAGCTATACTTTCTCCTTTCTCCCTTCTTTGAGAATGTTCCCATTTTATTATATTTTCCCCTTCCGAGCCACATATATTTTAAAATTGGTCCCTTCTCTCATTCTTCCCCCTGAATCATTTCCGCTGTCTCCGTAGGCATAAGATCTGGCCTATTTTATAGCAGAGGGATGAAGATCCAAAGTACTTTTAAGTACCTCCACTTCAACTTTTTTACCGCTGGGCATTGATATGAAATTCTTTTCCCCCTCGGCTACTTTAATGTCTTTAATAGCACCCTTTCAAAGCAGGCAGAGAGATCCCCACGAAAATAAGAGGAAGCAATATCATAAGGAAAGTTTAAAAAATTGTATACAGTATTTCCTTGAAGCAATACTAAGTTTTTAATTTATAAAATTTTTAAAATATCTGAAGCAAATTATCTTTTTTTTCAGAACCATCAACTAAAACATTTTCAATTGTTTTAAAGCAATAAAATTAAATAGTTTTGCATCTTTCCAAAACCATCAAACAAAATCATTGTTTATCTTTTCAAAACCTTTAAATTAAATTATTTTGCATTTTTTTTAAATCTTCCAATTAAAGTATTTTGCGTCTTTTAAAAACCATCAAATTAAATTATTTTGCATTTTTTTTAAATCTTCCAATTAAAGTATTTTGCGTCTTTTCAAAACCATCAAATTAAATTATTTAGCAGTTTTTTTAAACCTTCAAATTAAAGTATTTTGCATCTTTTCAAAATTTTCTTGAAAATTTAAATAGTTTGCATATTTTCAAAACCTTTAAACTTAAATATTTTGCATCTTTTCAAAACCTTCAAATTTAAATATTTTGCATCTTTTCAAAACCATCAAATTAAATTATTTAGCAGTTTTTTTAAACCTTCAAATTAAAGTTTTTTGCATCTTTTTAACATTTTCTTGAAAATTTAAATAGTTTGCATATTTTCAAAACCTTCAAACTTAAATATTTTGCAACTTTTCAAAACCTTCAAATTAAAACGTTGTCCATCAATAAACGAAAGTCACATCACAAATTTCCCCTTTGAAAAATCCCATTAATGAAATTAGAGCCTATATTATCAGAACTGAATACCAGACCGCTAAATTTCAAACTAACAGCAAACAACAAACAACATGATATTTTAACACTGTAAAAATTTTGAACATTTTAAAAGGTTTAAATAATTAAAAAAATTATGTGTTAAAAAATTCTACTACACATAAAAGCATAAAACATGTGGGTTCAGGGTAGCTACAATTATTTCAAACTAAATTTAGTTGAAATAAATACCCAATAATTTACTGGGTCACTTTTGGTTTGGTCACCGTTTGAATTTCCAAATTATTTCTTTACAAAATTTAAAATGTATTAGCTATACCATTGGCAATTTGAAATACCATCATTATGTATTTATATCGGTAAACAATTCCCACCCATGCATAAGGCCAAGGCTGAAATAAAAATATGGGAAATGTAATGACAAACAAATTCTCTGTTATTGGGGCAGTTTGTCTTTGTACCGTGTAATAGCCGACCTTAGTTTTCAAATTGAAACAAACACTATATAGGGACAGGAAATAACATATATTAGAGGATCCACACATATACATTAAATTATCTTTCAACAAAAGCCAAATAGCCAGAGAGCCAACCTACCAACTAAAACCAAAACCAACCAGCTGAAAAAAATTTTAAAAAAAAAGAAAGGAGAATCACTTGTTATTTCTTTTATTTCCTTTCTTCCTTCACAAAGCGCTGCTACAACGTTTGTGGTTTTGGCATTTGGTTTTATTTTGGTTGTTATATGTAGTGAGCTTATGGACTGGTAAAATGTTGGACTACTACTGGCTACAAAAATGGAAATGGAAGAATGATTTTGGCACAATTAAATGCACTTTTTGTCCACAATGAATGTAGCTTTTGTTCCACCCTGTCAACTTTCGATGGACTAACGGACCATTAAACTCATGTGTCCAATATTTTTTTCCAAACCACTGCCAAAGAGTAACCTTTTACATTGTATACATGTCTTCGTTACAGTGGCGGATCAAGAGTGGGAACGGCTTTCTTAACATTGCGGCGATAGGAGCGGCCATATTCCATATTCTATATAGAGACCCACGCTACAAATACCTATCGACTATATAGGAAAGTATGTCGTCTGTGAAGAACCAAAATGACCCATATCCATTTATAGCTAAAAACAATATCAACTATCCACAAAAATATTCAAATATGTCTTGAAAGCATTTAAATACAACATTTTACACTTTTCAAAAATTAGAACATTTTGCACCTTTTCAAAAACATGGACTTAGCACATTTTGCACCTTTTCAAAAACATGGACTTAGCACATTTTGCACCTTTTCAAAAACATGGACTTAGAACCTTTTGCACCTTTTCAAAAACATGGACTTAGAACCTTTTGCACCTTTTCAAAAACATGGAATTAGAACATTTTGCACCTTTTCAAAAACATGAAATTAGAACTTTTTGTGGCTTTTCAAAAACATGGAATTACAACATTTTGCACCTTTGCAAAAATATGTAAATATGACATTTTACATTGTTGGAAAACATGAAAATAAAAAATTTTACGTTTTTTAAAAACTCCTAATTAACATTTTACGCATGTTTCTCATTTTGTTTTTATGACATAGCTCATTTTAATTCTTGTTTAAATTGGATACGGGTAATTTTAGTTCTTCACAGACGATATATAGAAGAAGTTTGAAACGAATCTATACACTGAAAAAAGTGCAATCTAAATCCAAGAAAAAAGAATGTAAAATACGGGAAAGGACGCCCTAGAAAATAGCTGCGTTGTTGTTATGTTCAGTGTGGATCAACTTAATGTATTGTGGCTGTCAGTATGTATTTAAACGCTGGAGCAGGTCACCTAAGGCCGCCTATACTACCTACGTATTTTAATGTTCTCTCAAATAATGGATGGGACTTTCACTACAATGGACCTTAGAGTTTCTAGTGGTGGTAAAGTTCCAAATATTCTGCTCTCCCCGCTTTCACCAAAAAATTCACCATACGAAGTCGACCATATAAACTATGTTAAATTGCAATTCAAAATCTCTACCGTGGACATTTCTATTTCTATGTTGGTTTCGGTTTGGGTGTCCGTACATATGTACCTACCTACATTTAATTCCGGTCTGACTCACTCACGATCAGTATTGAGTTTTCAGTCACGAAAACCAATTCATCTCTCGATCCTGTTCCGGTTCCTGTATTGCATCGGTTTAGATTTCGGCTTAGGATTCTAACGAAAACTGTCAACGTCACCAAGTCACCACCAAGAAGTCCTATTATACTGCAAGATTGCAAATTTTCCAAGGCGAGATTTTTTTTAAAGAGTCCAACCGAGTCAACTTTTTTCAGCTTTTTCTAGAAATTTAAAAAACAAATATTTTCTTTTTATTAGCAAAATTAAAAAAAAAATATGGCTACACATAATATTATGTACATAGGAGCTTTACGTACTACACTAAAAGTGTCTATGTAATTATATTTTTATAATATTTTGGTAAATATTTATTGCAATAAGCCGTCAGTATTATGTTAGTATACAAGGCCGCATATCGTCTGTAAAGAAACAAAATGACCCATATCCATTTGTAGCTAAAAAAAATCTACTATCTACAAAAATAATGTGAAACATGCCTAAAAAGCATATAAATAGAACTTTCCACTTTTTGCACTTTTCAAAAATATTTAAGTAGAACCTCTTGAACTTTTCAAAAGTATGCTAATAAAATATTTTGCACTTTTCAAAAACATGTAAATAGAACATTTTACACCTTTTTAAAAACACGCAAATAGAACATTTTAAATGTTTTTCAAACCTGCAAATAAAACAATTTGCAATTTTCATTAACGTGCAAATAGAACATTTTACACTTTTCAAAAACGTGTAAATAGAACATTTTACAGCTTTAAAAAACTCTGAATTAACATTTTACGCATGTTTATCATTTTGATTTCATGACATAGCTCATTTTGATTGTAGCTTAAATTAGATATGGTCATTTTGGTTCTTCACAAACGATATAGGAGAATGCCATATCCATATAAAATCGACTTTTGCTAAACGTCCAAATTTTTTGGTACTTTCTCTTTTTTGATTTGGACTTTCTCTGCTTTCTACTTTCACTGCCACTTTTCCTGTTCCTGTACTGCTCGTGGTCCTATATAGTTGGCCTCGCCTGGCACTTTTGTCAAGCTTCAATAATTCCAATTCTCTGATGGTATGCATGTAATGTGTACGCCAAGTGTACAGATCTCAGCATTTATATTTACAACTTCCTTATGACTTTCTCCTTTGAATTTTTTCCCGTCTTCTGCTGTTGCTGCTGCTCCACATCGACTTCGACATCGAGATCAAGATCGAGACTCTATGCTCGTCGCTGGGCTTTTCTCTGATGTGATTGTGGTTCTCTCTCCTTGAGGCTGTCGAATCTTTTGTGCACACATCCCCATCAATTCTCTCTATGAGCGTTTTGCCCACTTTTCTCCCACCAACTTTTATTAACTTAAACCAAACGATCGAGAAGGAGACTTGAGTAGGAAGTGGAAGTAGGGACGGGAGTATATCAGTACATACTTATTTATCTTATATTCATGTATAGCTATATAGCTATCTTCATTACAGTGTATCAAATATGACGAAAGTTACATAATAAAAATACAGATACAATACTACGAATGCTGACTTTCACCACGTACCTCCAAAATAACACCCAAGTAAAAGTCTCTGTGATGTTCCTTCTTGCAGTTTTTTGTGATGGTTTTGGACTTGGTTCCAAGCTAAAACTACTAGGCGCGGATCCAGGAGTTACCCACTCCCAAAATGCATTCATTAATATATCGTTACTGAAGAAACTAAGTTGCCGATCTCCAATTCTCTATAATAGCAAAATTGCTGTTCTCCAATGCGCGCTAAAAGCAAAGTTGCCGTTCTGCATTTATCGGTAACGTTACTAATAAATAGAGAACGGCAACTTTGCTTTTAGCGCACTTTTGAAGAACGGCAATTTTGCTGTTAGTTAGAATTAAAGATCGGCAACTTTCCTTCTTCAGTAACGATATGTTGGGGTATTTAAACAAAGATGGCCGGCTTCTATCGTCAGTGAAGATTTAAAATAATCTATACACATTTTTAGCGAAAGAAATACACTTCGCTCGTTTCAAAAATGTGTAAATGGAACCTTTTCAACTTTTCCAAAACATGCAAATTAGAATATTTTGCAGTTTTCCAAAACATGCAAATTAGAATATTTTGCAGTTTTCCAAAACATGCAAATTAGAATATTTTGCAGTTTTCCAAAACATGCAAATTAGAATATTTTGCAGTTTTCAAAAACATGCAAGCAGAATTTTTTTGGTCATTACAAAGGCAAGTAAATACAACATTTTGCGCTTTTCAAAAACGTGTAAATTGAAAATTTTGAACTTTTCAAAAACATATAAATGGAAAATTTTTGCTCTTTTAAAAAACATATAAATAGAAGATTTCCAATTTTTAAAAATATGTAAAAGGATATTTTTGCAATTTTCACAAATTTTTAAATAAAACGTCTTGCAGACTTCAAAAACCTCTAATATTCTAATATTAACACATTGTGCATCTACTTCGTGTAGTTTTTTTTTGAAATTGCTTATTTTAATTCCAGCTTTTGGAAATGGACTATTGTGATTCCGCACTCACGACAGGTATATTGCCCAACCCCAAAATACATTTGTAGCTTCGCCCCTTGAAATAAGTAAACATATATTTTGGAATTGGTCTTGGTTCTAAACCTAAATGCATTTAGCTTATATAGCGCCCCAGATATACTCCCAATAATATGCAGCCGCTCAGCACTCGGAGGTGAAAGGTGAAAATTTGGAGAGGAAATTGACATTTGACGCGTTGTCAGCGTCAAAGTTAAAGTCGAGGATGATTGGGGAGGGAGGGGGGGGGGAAGGGAAGCAGTACAGAAGAAGAAAAAAAGCAAATAAATGATTTTTTTGATCGAGTGATTTCATGTTTGATTATCTCCTGAGTTGTGTATCTTTGTGGTTCTTCTCAGGTTTATTGAGCAGTGTGGAGGGGGGGTGGAGGGCGAAAGGTTGGGTGACTAACACCCACGCCACAGAATTGAAAATTGTGTGTCCAGGTCTGACGTAGCACATAATTGTGTAAGTGTATATTGGTATATTCTTAGGGCTTAGAATTTACTTACGTAGGTTCCAGAGATTAAGCCAGGCCGGAAACTAAAAGAAGACCAGGCCAGAACTAAAATGACCCATATCTATTTTTAGCTAAAAACAATATACACTATCTACAAAAATATTCAAAAATGTCTTAAAAGCATTTAAATAGAACAGCTGACACTTTTCATAAACATGCAAATAGAACATTTTACAATTTTCAAAATCATGGATATAGAACATTTTACACAATTCAAAAACATGCAAATAGAACATTTTACACAATTCAAAAACATGCAAATAGAACATTTTACACTTTTCAAAAACATGCAAATAGAACATTTTACACAATTCAAAAACATGCAAATAGAACATTTTACAATTTTCAAAATCATGGATATAGAACATTTTACACAATTCAAAAACATGCAAATAGAACATTTTACACTTTTCAAATACATGCAAATAAAACATTTTACACTTTTCAAAAACATGCAAATAGAACATTTTACACTTTTCAAAAACATGCAAATAGAACATTTTACACAATTCAAAAACATGCAAATAGAACATTTTACAATTTTCAAAATCATGGATATAGAACATTTTACACAATTCAAAAACATGCAAATAGAACATTTTACACTTTTCAAATACATGCAAATAAAACATTTTACACTTTTCAAAAACATGCAAATAAAACATTTTACACTTTTCAAAAACATGCAAATAGAACATTTTACACTTTTCAAAAACATGTTAATTCAACATTTTACACTTTTTAAAAACATGCAAACAGAAAATTTTGAACTTTTCAAAAACTCGTAATTAACATTTTACGCATGTTTCTTATTTTTTTGTATGACAGCTCATTTTGATTGTAGCTTTTATTGGATATAGGTCATTTTGGTTCATCACAGACGATTTCACTCCGCCATGATTTACTTGAGTCTCAAGTATCATCAACAAAATATTAAGCTTAAAAAAATAATCCAGTGAGATTTTATATTTGAAATTCGTTGTTCCTGTAAAATTTGCTTTCATTGACCTGTTTTGCCAAAAACAACTCTTTATGTACATGCGTGGGTGGATTCTTTGTTGCAGATTGTATATACCTAGGTAGATAATCTATTTTGAATTTTTGAATGAGAGGCATGCGGATTTGAATGCGGAATGATGAAATCAGGCGCAGGAGGAAGTGGGACAGTGGGAGATAGGGCAGAAGCTGGTGAAAGCTAATATTCTATTTATGTGATGGTTGGTTTTCATTTGGAATTCTTCTTGTCACCTGAGCGATGTGATGCGGGTGGGAGATGAGATGATGTGGAGACTTAAAAGAGGAGTACCCACGCGGTCCAAGTCTCTTTGCACTTGACATTATTTCCATTTGATATACTTACGTCTTGATTTATTCTACACTAACGTTATTCCCGCAGCAGCTTTCGAAATCTCTCTCAAAAACTTCTTCACAATACATCCATTCAAAGTCAGAGTCTCCATTTTATCATCTTACAAAGACAAGGGCCAAAGGATAGGACCAGCACCAGTACCATAGTACCTACCAACATTTGCATCTCATACTCTTCACATGTCTCACGCCCCCACACACTTAACCAAAACCAGAGCCCAAACCAAGCCCACCCCCATTCATATACCGTATTTTCTGTAATAGGAGACCCCGTATATTGTTCAAATTCCGAACCTCCCAGACCCGTCTTCTATTACAGGCCTGTATACAGCATATTATAGTTTGTTAAGAATTAGACCCATATCGTGAGTGAAGAACCAGAATGACCCATATCCGATTCAAGCTACAATCAAAAAATCAAAATGAGCTATGTCATAAACACAAAATGAGAAACATGCGTTAAATGTTAATTAGGAGTTTTTGAAAAGTTCAAAATGTTCAATTTAGATGTGTTTTGAAAAGTGTAAAATGTTCTATTTACATATTTTTGAAAAGGTGCAAAATGTTTTAATTCCATGTTTTCGAAAAGGTTCAAAATGTTCTAATTCTATTTTTTTGAAAAGGTGCAAAATGTTCTAATTCTATTTTTTTGAAAAGGTGCAAAATGTTCTAATTCTATGTTTTTGAAAAGGTGCAAAATGTTCTAATTCTATGTTTACGAAAAGATGCAAAATGTCCTAATTTCATGTTTTTAAAAAGGTGAAAAATGTTCCATTTAAATGGTCTCAAGACATATTTGAATATTTCTGTAGATAGTGGATATTGTTTACAGCTAAAAATGAATATAGGTCATTTTGGTTCTTCATATTAGTGGACGATATACTGTATAAACTATTTACTCTCCACTTTTTAAAATGTACAATACAATTTAATTGAAAGGATTCTGAAAAATAAAATGTTTTAATCAGATATGTTTGAATCTTGTTCTAATGAATACACATTAATTGTAGTATGTCGAAATAATTCAAATTATTATTGAATAAAATATGTTTTTAAATGTACAAAATTTGTGGCCGGCTTAACCAAAATGTATGTATTACGAAATCCAGATATTTTCAAAATTTGATTCCACACACATTGTACAACGCATTACACGTTGCTTGAATTGCAGCTTCATCGCCGAAATAATTTCCTACCGTAAACATTTCTGGAGTAGCGACTTTGACACAATTCCATAACGGGAACGGGAGAGAGCATTGGAGTGTACACGGGTTTTTATGGTTTGATCAAAAAGGTAGTAAGTAAGGTATCTCGGTGTTGGAGAACGAATCCAGACTGGAACTACAACACTACAAGGCAAAAGTCCATACACATTTCTCCGGAATTTGCTTGTCTTTAAAACGAAGGAACGAGAGATAAATGTCGTGAGAATACTCGTCAAAGCCCAGTGACTTGTGAGGGAAAAGTTTTATGTTTGCGGTAACTTTTCGAATTGAGTGTCACATAGAGGAGTAGTTACGAGAGTACGGAGACTAAATCCTTCCACATCCCTCCACTCCCCATTGTCCCGACTTACTTTACAATCTTAGTTAGTGTGTCAAATATAGACAGAGCACAATATAATAGACCCACCCAACTACCAAAACTAAAACTAAACCACTAACTATATCTCCGCCAACGCCAAAGTAGGTACCTGCCCATCTATCCATAGCTGGGCACACAATACATAATTGCGTACGAGCCGCAGTACTAAGCAAAGTAAGATTTACTTTTTCAATTTTTAAATAGACAACCAAGACCAGGACCAGGACCAAGGCCCACACGTAATAACCTCAGTGAAAAACTCAAATGACCCAATTCCAATTTAAGCTAGAATCAAAATAAGCTATGTCATAAAAACAAAATGAGAAACATGCGTACAATGTTAATTAGGAGTTTTTGAAAAGTTTAAAAAGTTCTATTTACATGTTTCTGAAAGGTGTAAAATGTTGCAGTTCCATGTTTCTGAAAAGGTCCAAAATGTCCTAATTCCATGTTTTTAAAAAGGTGCAAAATTTTCTAATTCCATGTTTTCGAAAAGGTGCAAAATGTTCTAATTCTATGTTTTCGAAAAGGTGCAAAATGTTCTAATTCCATGTTTTTGTAGAGGTGCACAATGTCCTTATTAAATGTTTTGAAAAGTGTAAAATGTCCTAATTCCATGTTTCTGAAAAGGTGCAAAAATTCTGTATTTAAATATTTTTGAAAAGTGCAAAATGTTCTATTTAAATGCTCTCAAGATGTTTAAAAAGTGTAGATAGTTGATATTGTCTTAGCTAAAAATTAAAATGGGTCAATTTGGTTCTTCACTGACGATATGTACAACATGGCCGTTCGGTTTCGGTTTCGGTTACAGAATCTAGTAATACTTTGGTATGTATCTCTACACAACTCGGCGCTACAAAATAAGTAGTAGAAAGTCACTGTATTTTCTGTAATGTAATAATTCAAGCTAGCGCTATTGTATAAAGTTACAACAACAGTACATAACATACTAATCTTACGAGCAAGCCCGCAAGACAAAGGATTATTCATTTGTGTAAAATGATGTAGATATTTGAATTACGCATGCTTGATTTACGAGCAATGCGCATCAATGTATGCGAATATATTTTCCCGCCATATTTCTTTTCGAAAAGAGCATTCAAAATAAGAGTTGCTTAACGCTTAATGAGTTTTGGTTGATAAAAATTGTGTTTGTTGAGAAAACGAAAATGGCCTCAATTTGCATATGCAGCGGTTTTTTCATCCACATTCTTAAATTTCATTGAAAAAAATTTTGAAAATTAACAACCATTTTTCGTACGGTAGTATTTAACATTGGGATTCGTATTGGAAAAAGCACATAAAAAGCCATACAGAGACTCGTGTCTTAAAAAAATCACCATGCCATTTAAATGCCATCAAAATGCCATTAAAAAAATAATGTTTTTATTTCGATGTTTTAACCAAAATTCTATTAATTTGTTTAAAATTGAAAACGGGGCACGGGGAGATGCATTCGACTCATAGGTGTTACACAACTAAATGTAAGTCAAGCATGCAGAATTCGAATATCCGCACATCTTGGTTGATAACAGAAAACTCCCGTCATACCGGTACCGGTGCCAGTGCCGGTCCCGGTTTCTTGTTAGAACATGTATGTACACTGCAAAAAAGTTTAAGACTAAAATTCCAACTCAAAGTTTTACACTGAGTGTATCTGTATAGCAGAGTCAGAAACAGATATCATAGTGAGAGCGAGAGGACCATTCCTCCCATTCTTCTTCTTGTTCGATACAAGAAATCTAAATCTTTTGTCTTTTATTCTCAGTGGCGAGCAATTCTTTGAGAATCTCCTCATCCGCTCACTCAGATCGATAACATTGCTCCCTTTGAAAATATATTGTCACCCTCCAAGAAATTAATAGGACAGATTTTGTACTACTCTGTGTAGATACATAAGGAGGAAAGGTCAAGCATGTCTGCTCAGTGTCCATTAAAAAAAATCCACCCAAGTTACAGTCTACTACTTTAGTCCATACATCCGCTCTGACACGCGCTCGTACATGTTTCTGGAGAGAGCGACAAGGTACTATAAGTACCTACATACTTTTGGATGCACTTGTTCCCAGTACACTATCCAAGACTTTACCGAATCCCAATATCGTCAGTGAAGAACATTACATTAGAACATTTTACACTTTTCAAAAATACGTCAATATCACATTTTGCACCTTTTCGAAAACATGGAATTAGAACATTTTGCACCTTTTCGAAAACATGGAATTAGAACATTTTGCACCTTTTCAAAAACATGAAATTAGAACATTTTGCAACTTTTCGAAAACATGGAATTAGAACATTTTGCACCTTTTCGAAAACATGGCATTAGAACATTTTGCACCTTTTCGAAAACATGAAATTAGAACATTTTACACTTTTCAAAAACTCCTAATTAACATTTAACGCATGTTTATCATTTTGTTTTTATGACATAGCTCATTTTGATTGTTGAATTGGATATGGGTCATTTTGGTTCTTCACAGACGATATCGAACTTCAAAGGCGAGTAAGGCTCCATGTGTCTTCAGAACTCGAGATACATAGAAGTAAAGCCAAGGCCATCCATGAGATGAGATAGGATCCACAAAGTAAAACTAAAGACACGGATAAAAAACAAAGTTGGTGTTCTAAAACAATTGTTCCAATAAGACACATATCTATATCACCCATATCACTCCCACAGTCCCACATCGACATCCACATCAACTCCAACTTTACTCAACAACTGTAGCACTACTACTTACTTACTTACTACCCATGGAGCAAAACCAGAGTTTTTTTTAGCATGTGTCTTGGTGAATTCGGATTTTGGACCCCTACAACAGCAGCACTGCGACAACCTCACTAAAAAAATAAGAAGTTCCTTCAAGTCCAAGTTTTTTATACGTATGTAGTCTGTATCATTTCATACATCGTGAGTGAAGAACCAAAATGACCCATATCCAATTTAAGCCACAATCAAAATGTGTTATGTGATACAAACTAAGTGGGAAACATGAATAAAATGGTAATTAGGAGTTTTTGAATAGTGTAAATTGTTTTATTTGCATGTTTTGAAAAGTGTAAAATGTTCTAATTTCATGTTTTTAACAATGTAAAATGTCTGTTTACATATTTTTTAAAAGGTGCAAAATGTTCTAATTCTATGTTTTCGAATATGTGCAAAATGTTTTAATTCCATGTTTTCGAAAAGGTGCAAAATGTGATATTTGCGTATTTTTGAAAAGTGCAAAATGTTCTAATTCCATGTTTTCGAAAAGGTGCAAAATATGATATTTGCGTATTTTTGAAAAGTGCAAAATGTTCTAATTCCATGTTTTCGAAAAGGTGCAAAATATGATATTTGCGTATTTTTGAAAAGGTGCAAAATGATCTAATTCCATGTTTTCAAAAAGGTGCAAAATGTGTTTTTTTACGTATTTTTGAAAAGTGCAAAATTGTATAATATAATGCGTTTGAAAAGTGTAAAATGTTCTATTTAAGTGCTCTCAAGATGTGTTTGAATATTTTTGTAGATAGTTGATATTGTTTTTAGCGACAAATGGATATAGGTCATTTTGGTTCTTGACAGACGATATCTCCAGCCTACAATAGAGATGTTTTCTGCTGCAGAAGTAGATAACGAAGACGAAGGAACGAAGGAAGCGATGGAGGTGAAGTGAAATAAGAAATAAAGTATTCTTAAAAAACTGTTGCTGTCACCAGTCCCAGTCCAAGTGTCAGTGCAATGCTGGCAGACCGACAGACTTCCTATTCCTAATCTCACATTGTGATATCATCCAGTGTATATGAAGAGTTTTTTGGCAAAACGAGTCCATCAAAGCAAATTTTAGTGGAACAACGAATAATGAATAAAAGGTGACAGGATTATTTTTTCCAACTCACTTTTTTTCTAAAGGTACTGTAACTCACGAAGCGTTATTACAAGCAGTTTCATAAATCTGGACTGAATCTAGAATGTTTTAGAAAATTTTTCAAAATTTTAATTTGTGGACTTTTTCCGTTTTGCCTCAAAATCAGTAACTTAACGTGAAGTCAAAAGTTTTTGGGATGAAATTTTAATCGTTGAGAGTGAAACTAAACTTTTTTGTACTTTTAAACTTTTTCTTGCGTAAAAACATTTACGCACGGTAATTGTCTTCTACAACCTACGAAAACACTAGGAAACCAAATTTAAAACAGAAATCCATGTTTTAGGTAGACTTATCCCATTTTTCCAAAAATCATTTATTGAACTTGATCTGTTTTACCAAAAATCGAAATTTTGGCAATTTAAAAAAATTGCTTTGGCCTTTACCATTCAACATAGTAACGCCTCTAGTTGAAAACCGACTTATCCCGTTTTTCCAAACAACTCTTCATATGTTCGATACACGCTATAGCTCCAGTTTACAGCATAGCATGTAAGGATTGGGTTTGGATTCGGACTCTACTTTGTAATAGTTGTCCAGCTTCCAGACAAGAAAATGGGAAGTCGTCGAAGTTGAAGTCGGTATAAAAAAATGAAGGGAAAAAAACTTAAAATAACAAAGAATGAGAAACACTTGGCAAAATCTTGTGATGTGATGTCCGTAGTCGTCGTCTGCCATCTGTCATTGTGTCTCCCTGGTAATGGCATTTGCTTAATGTTACTTAACAAAGTGTACTTTACAGTTGACAGTTTGTCCCTTGGTCATTGGTCCTGAGTTCCTGAGCATGAGAGTGACGATGCGGATGTGGGAGTGGAATCAATATAGACACAGCAATTGTATCGTACATACATATTTGTCAGTGAAGAACCAAAATGACCCATATTCAATTTAAACTAGAATCAAAATGAGCTATGTATGTCATGAAAAAAATGAGAAACATGAGTAAATTGTTAAAAAGTTTTTAAAAAGCGCAAAACGTTCTTTTATCGTGTTTTTCAACAATGTAAAATGTCCTATTTACATGCTTTTGAACAGGTGCAAAATTGTCTAATTCTATGTTTTTTAAAAGGTGCAAAATGTTCTAATTCCATGTTTTCGAAACGGTGCAAAATTTTCTAATTCTATGTTTTTGAAAAGGTGCAAAATGTTCTAATTCTATGTTTTTGAAAAGTTGCAAAATATTCTAATTCCATGTTTTCGAAAAGGTGCAAAATTTTCTAATTCAATGTTTTCGAAAAGGTGCAAAATGTTCTAAGTTCATGTTTTCAAAAAGTTCAAAATGTCCTATTTACGTTCTTTTGAAGAGGTGCAAATATTTCTAATTCGATGTTTTTGAAAAGGTGCAAAATGTTTTAATTGCATGTGTTTGAAAAGTGTAAAATGTTCTATTTAAATGATTTTAAGACATATTTGAATATTTTTGTTGATATTTGATACTGTTTTTAGCTACAAATGGATTTGGGTAATTTAGGTTCTTCACCGACGATATTATGTATGGATTGAAACTTAAGACGGTAATTTTGAGAATTCCATCTTTACTACTGTAGTAGAAAAAAAAATCTCTACCAAAAGAAAAAAACCGGAAAAAGCAAAAAAAAGCTTGAATGGCAATTAAACAAATTTGGTTCTTTCGTCTTTCGTCTGCAGTTACCGTATTGGAGTATCTAGATTTTGGGCTTGGGTGTTTTTGTTGAATTTCTTTTATAGTTTTAAGATATGCCGGAGCCGGAGGCCTTCTGGCGACGGCGTGACGAGGGCTGTCGCTGTCGACATCGACTGTGTGACCGGGACTGGGACCGACAGTTAATGGAGCCAATTGCAGAAGGAAGAACCATTTAGGATTGTTATCAATGATAAGGTAGTTTCGAAAAGAAAGTCGGAGGAAATAGGAGTTTTGGGAGATACATCCAATACAGGAAGATCCTTTATAGTCTTGCTTTGTTGTTTTCTCACACAATCAGTCCTCCTTCTTCTTGAGGACACACAGTCACACAGTATCAATAGAATAGTGAGATTCTTTTTTGAACAATTCTTCTTCTTGCTAATGGTGGCAACGACAACGGGAGGATGGAAGCGCAAGTCTTAAGCATCACTTGCATTACAGAAAATAACAGAACATGTCACCCAATGAACCAATACTGTGCGGAATTCGGATGGATACATCAGACCAGGGCCGGTAGAAGGAATTACTTTTAGGCAGCAATTTGTTTCCATACAAAAACCACCATTTTGATTTTATTGATGTTTTTCTTTGTAAAGCAAAATGTTCTATTTACATGTTTTTCAAAAATTGCTCAACGTTCTGGTTACATGTTTTGGGAAAAGTGCATAACGTTTTATTTCGATGTTATTCCATGTATTCTTTTTACATATTTTTGAAAACTGCAAAATGTTCAATTTACATGTTTTTTAAACTGAAAAATGTTTAATTTACATGATTATTGTAAAACTTCAAAATTTTCAATTTAAATGTTTTTTTTAAACTGCAAAATGTTCAATATAAATGTTTTTTTTAAACTGCAAAATGTTCAATTTAAATATTTTTTTTAAACTGCAAAATGTTTAATTTAAAACTGCAAAATGTTCAATATAAATGTTTTTTTTAAACTGCAAAATGTTTAATTTAAATGTTTTTTTTAAACTGCAAAATGTTCAATATAAATGTTTTTTTAAACTGCAAAATGTTCAATTTAAATATTTTATTTAAACTGCAAAATGTTTAATTTACATGTTTTTTTAAAACTGCAAAATGTTCAATTTACATGTTTTTTTAAAACTGCAAATTGTTCAATTTACATGTTTTTTTAAAACTGCAAAATGTTCAATTTACATGTTTTTTTAGAACTGCAAAATGCTGAATTTATATGTTTTTTTAAACTGTAAAATGTTCAATTTACACGTTCTTTTTAAAACTGCAAAATGTTCAATTTACGTTTTTTTTTAAACTGCAAAATGTTCAATTTACATATTTTTATTTAAAACTGCAAAATGTTCAATTTACATATTTTTATTTAAAACTGCAAAATGTTCAATTTAATTTTTTTTTTGAAAACTGCAAAAAGTTCAATATGTTTTGAGAAAATTTAAGCAGCGTGGGCTGCCTGCGCTAGCCGAATTATCCGGCCCTGCATCAGACAGATAGTCAATCGGTAACGGTAATACGGTAAAGATGCCACTACCAGTGCCAGTCCCAGTAACGGTAGAGTACTCAAGACAAGAACAAGAAAACAATCTTTTATCTCCTTGAAATTCACTCCCATAATCAGTCCGCGACTCCGTATCTTCTTGTAACATTCGAATGTACGGCATTTAAGTGTAGCTTTTGAGTTGCAGGATATTCACACAGTCAAAATATCATTGAAGAGTTCAACTCTATCTAAACGAAGAAAAACACTACAGATCTCTCGCTCTCTGTCAGTCTACGGATACACTATCAGTAGATCAAGGGCGGAGCCAAGGGGCGCAGGGCGGGGCTAAAGGCGCTCTAGCTCCCTCCCCCCGAAGGATTTTTTTTTAAATTGTGGAGATAGGAGTGGCCATTTTCCAAGATGGCCGCTTAACATTGTTAGCCCCCCAGAATGCTATTCTATAAAATATTTCAGGATCCGCCACTGTGTCTAGGCCACTGGGTTCTTTACTAAGCAAATCTATCAAGTTTCAAGTTATTTACTTTGAGCTTGTACTTGACGCTTTTACTCAACTGATAATATACGGAACGGATCCCTTATATTTTTTTTTCTTTCTGTTGTACTTTTACAAATGTGTATCTTCTTCGACTTGAAATCAATAGGGATTTCTGTAGATTCGAACCGTTCCGGAACCGGAACCGGGCCCGGGACCGGAGTGCTCATTTTTCTCACTAGTTAGTCCATCTTTATGCATAACGACTTCCAAAGGCAGAGAAGATCCACCAACAGAATAACGTCTCTTGTTTTCCTTTATCTGATTACGTCACGTCTGAAGCGAGGACAAGCTCTACATGTAAAATTGTTTAATAACAACCAAGAAACTAAACATGTAATTTGAATTTATTAATGCAAGGCCAAAGGGTAGAGCTCCACTTCAATTAGGGATCGTCCATAAATGATGTCACGGGAAGGTCGTTGGTTCTGCTTTGGTACTGATGATATCCCATGTTAAAGATAACCCTTTACACAATACTTAATCTGATGACGGAGATGTCCCTATAGGGTCCTAGAAATAGGGATTTTTCCATAACATCATTTACGAACGACCCTTTACACGATCTTAACTACTGTACTGTGAATCAAGATTTTGCTAGAATCAAGTAGATAATTAAAAGGAATTGTCCTTTTTTGTTTTTAGATTCTATGATCCTTATTAGCTTATTAGGCACCTATTGAATTGAAATGCTCATGTCTCGCCGGTGCCGGGGCCGGGGCCGGTCTGTCCGTCTGTTGGCCATATGCTCCACAGATTTTGAAGAAAACAGTTTTCTACCAGTTTTATTCACAATAATGTGTTAAACAGCTAAGTCACATATGCAAGGAGGCAACTAAACATGAATTGTTGATTTTGGTTATGATCGGACTGACTATTTTTTCAAAATTAACAGTTGGGTGGACTAGGGATAGCATGTGTAAATAGAACATTTTGTACTTTTCATATGCATGTAAATAAAACGTTTTACAATGTTCAAAAACACAATTAAAACATTTTGCGCTTTTCAAAAAACATGTAATTAGAGCATTTTGCAATTTTCAAAAATACTCAAATAAAGCATTTTGCGCTTTTCAAAAACACTCAAATAAAACATTTTGCGCTTTTCAAAAATACTCAAATAAAACATTTTGCGCTTTTCAAAAACACTCAAATAAAACATTTTGCACTTTTCAAATATACTCAAGTAAAACATTTTGCACTTTGCAAAAACACTCAAAACATTTTGCATGATAAAGAAATCATAATCTTTCATACGGTACTGTCACTTGTTGCTCCCGTAAAATTCGCCCCTACCCACATTACTCGCACCCACATTAATTGCACCCACATTAATCGCACCACCCATGTACTAGTCACCCTCTCGCAACTCGCACCCGTGCATTACTCGCACCCGTCACACCTATGGAGCTTGGAGATTAAATTCATTTAAAATAAAGTGTTTGAATTTTTGGTGTAAGACTTTAATAATGCTAAATTAATTGAATACTGGACGAGACAGGGACATGATTTAGTATAAAGTAGTGATTGATTATTATTTATTGCACATGAAAAGATGGACATTTAAGGTTTAGAGTTCACGGCCGTCATAACACAGGTCAGGTAAGTATTTACAAGTTTTTCTTTCTTTCTTCCTCACTACAATTATTTTTGTTTTTTTTACTTGTTAGATTTATATTTATATAATATGTACAATCACTATTTCTTAATCATTTCTTCGCGCATTATATGTATTTTAATTTTTATGAAATACAAATATATTTTGTACTCAAAAACATTCTTGCTGAACAACGCGTACACGTAAAGATGGAGCGCCAAGCGCACTTTAAATTTTTACGGTACTTCAAGTTCAAACACGTACATTATCCATAATAATAATCATACCTTAATTTAATATGTACAATACGGGTTACGTAGAATGATCATAATTATAAGTATGATAATGTAATAGAATGAATTATTGAATAATTATTGACAAAAACCATCTACTATACAATCTATATGATAGATACATAGACAATAGGAAACCAGCGAGATAAAGAAAGATTTTTTTTACAGAATTTCATAATAATTTATGAATTTAATTTACTCAAGTACTTATCAGTAGCTTAAGTTGTTAGAATTCAAACTCAAATAAAATTATATAACACAACAAATACATATATCGTGAGTGAAGAATCAATACCATCCGCATCCATTTTTAGCTTCAACAAAAAAATTAAAAACTGTAGAAATGGTCTATCTACAAAAACAAATTAAAATCAGGATCCTGATAGCATGTGTAAATAGACCATTTTGGACTTTTCATATGCATGTAAATAAAACGTTTTACAATTTAAAAAACGCAATTAAAGCATTTTGTGCTTTTCAAAAACATGTAAATAAAACATTTTTCATTTTTCAAAAACACTTAAATAAAACATTTTGCATTTTTTAAAAACACTCAAATAAAACATTTTGCGCTTTTCTAAAACACTCAAATAAAAACATTTTGCAACTTTTAAAAAATACGCAAATAAAACATTTTGCACCTTTTAAAAAATGCATTATGTGCACGAAAAAGACTAAATGATAATAATTTTGACAAAATGTGAATAGAACATTTTGCAATTTTTAAAAAGTCGCAAATAAAACGTTTTGCACCTTTAAAAAAATGCATTATGCAAAAAAATTCAATTATAAAAATTTTGAAAACATGTGAATAGAAAATTTTGAACTTTTCAAAAACACGCAAATAAAACATTTTGCATTTTATGAAAAATCGTAATTTTCATTTTACCTAATTATCTCAATTATAGTGTTTTTTTAGACAATTTTAATTTTAATTCAAGCTAAAATTGGATATAGGCCATTTTGATTCTTCTCTTACGATCTATTTTACTTTTTTACTTTATTTACTACGCACGAAAAAAATACAATTAAAATCATACAATGACAATAAACCTCTATACTCTGTAGCTATCAACTACAATATACGAATATACGATTGACGATTATACGAGATTTGTTTTTTAAGATACGATACGATAGAACGTGAACGATACTAAGGTATAGGGTGTCCTACCTCTATATAAGTATATATGTATAATATGTATAATAAATTATGTTTTTTTACAAAGTACAATGATAGTATACAAATACAAATGTTTATATATGGTCTTCTATGATAACATAGAATTCTTTTTAATAAATATTAATATATATTACCAATATAATATGATTATAATAATTAATTAATTAATTATAATTATGAATAATTAATTATAACTCGCATGTAGTATTTTTTTTCATACAGTTAGAGTTTATATAGCGTCATGTTACCCCCTTTATTGTAAGTCTAAATAATATTAGAATTATTAGATAGATATACTATAATTTTTTGCCTTAACTATTTTTTTTATTGTTGTATTACACATGTACATTCATATAATACATAGAAACACATTTTAATTATGTCTATATATATTTAGCATATTGTGAAAATACACGTGCTTTTTCTCTTACTTTTACTACTAAACTAACCACAGTACGAAAATCAACGCACACGCACATCTCTATGTCTGAGGGCTGGAAAACGTCAAAATTCAAAACAAATTCAAAATGGTGGATTAAAATTGAAATCATTACAACTTTAGAGATATTTTAATTTTATAATTTTTTAAAAATCAAAAAAAGAAAAAAAATGTTTTTTAAATTTTGCCTTCTGGCCCATACAACAAATTTTAGGCTGAATTTAAAACAAAACAAATATTTCGTTCAGATGTCCAAATAGACTGTATAATTAGCTTCTCCTAATTAATACCGTTCGAATGGTATGTCACTTGTATACATTTGCACCAAGTATCCGGTCAAAATATTGAATTTAAGATTTGGCGGGAAATTCAAAAAATAAATTTTTTGTTTGTTTTCTGACAGAAATTAATACCAAAAAAAATTGAGTTTTTTAAAATTAATAAAACTTAAAACTAAGAAAAAATTGGAGACACAAAATTCAAAAACTAACGTATTTCTATTCAAAGCAAACTATCTGCGCTATATACTATGAACTATTGCTATGCTATATAGGCTGCTATACTAATCGTATAAATATCAATGCGTCTACAACTTTTTACATTGTGCCTATATAACGTCTATAACACTCATCTAAAACGTCATCTAATTACGAAATACAAATACAATGATTTACATAATATTATTACAATTTACATGATTATCAAATGCTTGTATGTACAAACTCCCTTTGATTTTTGAGTACAGTACATTTATATAAATATTTTTTATTCGCAATAATATTACCTATTACCTAAATTAAGCATACGGTTAATAGCCTATGCATATTGTAATTTAAAAATGTACGATAACATTAAATAATATACATATATTTTTTTAAAATAATTGTAAGATGATATATAAATGCTTATAATATTATTTACATTTTTGTTTGTAAATATTTGTAAATAACAGCCAGCGTTGTTAAGGATACAAATTTTAATATTATATTATAGCTCAATGATATAATAATCACACTATAACCGCGGGATCGGTTAAATAAAAATTATTTACATAAGCATAATAATTATATAGCCGAAGCTGTAACAAGTCTGTCATTTGTCATGTAGGTAGTTTAAGTTTTTATTTTTCTGCCAGCCACACAAACACACGTTGCTTATTTTTTTATTGTTGCCCTGAAGCACTGTGTGCGATCAAAATTAAATGTACTTAATTTTGGTATGTTAATACATATATAGTATAGTGACTAATTTGAATTTCTTGGTAATTTAGTAATTTAGTTAAAATCAAAATATGTCATGTACGCTTTGAATGAAATGATATACCTATAGTTGATAATCTCATATTTAAGTGAATAACTAAATATTATAACTGTATAGTTACTATAGGTATTTATAGGTATTTATTCAAGTAACATAATATTTCTCTGCTGATAACTAATTACATTTTTGATCAGTCACAGGAATTCCCGGTTCCGAGCAGCTTCGAGTGCATGAAACATTATATGTAGGTTCAAATAATGGTTAAAGTAGGTAATATAATATCGTGAGTGAAGACACAAAACGAGCCATTTCCATTTTTACCAAAAAAAACATGAAATTAAAATATTTTGATCCTGAACGCATTATAATAGAGCATTTTGCACTTCTTAAAAATGTATGCAAACAGAACAATTTAATTTTTTTTAAACTTGTAAATAGAAAATTTTGCAGTTTCTAAAAATATTTAATTAATTAATACAATTTGCACTTTTTAAAAACATTTAAATAGTAGACTTTGGAATTTTCAAAACCGTTTAAATAGAACAATTTGCACTCTTTAAAAACATTTTAATAGTGCATTTTGTAATTTTAAAATACGTGTAAATAGAAAATTTTGAACTTTAAAAAATATGTAAACCGACAATTTTTCACTTTTCAAAAAACATGTAAATATAACATTTTGCACTTTTCAAAAACATTTAAATAGAACAATTTGCAATTTTAAAAAATATGTAAATAGAACAATTTGCTCTTCTCAAAAAAATGTAACTAGAATATATTTCATTTCTTAAAAACATGTAAATAGAACATTTTACGCTTTTAAAAAATATGCAAATAGTACATTTTCCTGCACGAGTTTTTTAAAACGTGTAATTAAAATATTTTGCATCTAACCTTTCTTCACATTTTTCCCCCACAGGTCATTGTAATTCTACAGGATAAATTGGACATGGCTCATTTTGACGCTTCACTCCCACGAAATGCAGATAAATAATTAATAGAAAAAAATAAGACCAGATAAATTCAAAGTATAATGGCTAAAAATATGCTCATACTTACATCTTGTTTTTGGCTTGTCAATAATATTTGGTTGAATTACAGTAATTTGTATGTAATTTTTTTAATTTGAAATTTTTTAATTTAACTCTGGATTTTGTAAAGTCTTTTTATTTAATTTATAATTACATGAATAATGAATATATCATGTAATACCTTTATGCTTACTCCTGCTTATGGTTTCGGCACCGGCACCGGTACCGGTTTCCTCGGTCTCGGTCACGGTATTAAAACATTGACTTGACTTTTGTTTGCAAAGTAACACTAACGAACGATGAGACCATTTACAATTTTTACACATTAAAAATTTATACATGTTTCAATTTTGTTTTTGCACGGTATTATTTTAATTTTAGAGGGAATAAAAATTTATTTTTTGGCTCGTATTACATATTTGAGAAAATAGTACAAAGTCTATATAATATAATGAATTTTTAGCTCTATCATTGTTATGTAAATTTTTTTTTAAATTATTTACTTCTACTTTTTACTTCAAAAAATTCTCAGTTTCTTTTTGTCCTCACACCCAGTACCAGTCACATACGTACATATTTCATAACTGATGCCATTACATAATATGCTTCTACCCGCTATACTATATATGCACCTAAATTATTATTTTTTAATTTTATATAATCTTCATTCCCAGAATCAGATATTCGACTTAGGGATCGTCCACAAATGACGTCCTCGGTCGGTAGGTTTACTGACGACATCCCATGTTAAAGATATAGCCATTTACACATAAGCTGCGATTACAGGGCAGAAAGAGCGGGGGGAGGGGTGACCTAAATATTTAGATATTTAGCGATGACGTCATTTATGATCGATTCTTTAACTACTTTTATATGTTTAATAATGCAGTTTTAAATTAAACATTATTTTTAGTTGTGATTCAGTATTCTATACCACACACATTTAAGCACAAACAAAACACGTAAAATATCCTTAGCCTATTGTAAGCTATAGCTACTGTATGATGTAAATTTAAAACCTTAATTGACTTATGTAGTACAAATTTCACCTATTTCTACAGTATAGTCTATAAATTATTATGATTTACATATACAACTCTCTCGTGTGGTTCTCTATAACTTCAGTTTAATCAAGTCTTCTCCAGGATTTGAATTCCCTTCAGAACCTGTGAATAAATCAAAAGAAAAATAGACAAAATTTAGTATTATGCTCCAGATTCCAGATAATTCTGATTTTGCCAGTGGAATTTAAGGACATGGACAGACACATTTTTCATAATTAGTAAGTATACCACACACACATACTAAAACTACTTCCATTAATTACCAAAACCAATATGTATACCTAAACCACCATCCCATTTGGAAGGTTTTAATTGTACGAAATTTCCAGAAAATTATTCCACTTTTGGTTTCGCGCGTAATTTCTAATAAGTTTTGCGGGCCTGAATTACGATAGTTATTTTATGAGGTTTATATTACGATAATGTGTTAATAATCTAATTAAAAGTCTTGGTTGTTTTCATATTGTGTGAGTTAATTGTGTATCTTATGAAGTGTGTATCTTTTGGAAGGAACCAAAATATGAAACATATGTTCGTTTTTAACTTAAAATAACAACCAAAATGTGGACTCTCTAACAATAATTTGATATTTCATGATCCTCCATCCGTGGAAATGAAATATATATTTCATATATTACAATTAAAAACAAACAGACAAATAAACATTTTTGCACGAATAAAGCATTTTGCACTTTCAAAAACATGTACATAAATGGAAAATTTTGTACGTTTAAAAAAACATATGTAAGTAGAACATTTTGCTTTAAAAAAAACATTCAAATACAACATTTTGTACTTTAAAAAAAATTGTATTTAAAATTTTGCGGTTTTTCAAAAAACATTCAAATAAAACATTTTACACTTTTCAAAAACTAGTACTTAAAATTTTGCGGTTTTTCAAAAAACATTCAAATAAAAGGTTTTGCACTTTTGAAAAACTGGTATTTACCTTTTACCCTCTCAAAAAACTAGTATTTAATATTTTGCGGTTTTTCAAAAAATATTCAAATATGTAGAAAATTTTGCACTTACTAAAATAGTATTCAGTATTTTGCGCTTTTTCAAAAAAAATTCAAATAACACATTTTGCACTAAAAAAAAGGGTATTAAACACTTCGCGTTTTTTAAAAAACATTCAAATAAAACATTGTATGGTTATCGAAATGGGTCGTTTTGATTCTTCTTTCAGGATGACGGTGATAATGTTAGCAAACAACTATGCATTTTTTTACTTAAAATTAGTTAGCAATAATATAGGATAACTTTCATCTATTCCAAGAATTCCAAGTTCCAAGTAATAACATTATTGACATTATATGCCACATAGCCACCGCTCAAATTTGAATTGTATTCCCAGTCAAGCATTAAGACGCCACACACCAGATATTTTTAGCCTCAACAAAATAATTCCGAGTACTAAAATTAATTAAAAGTAGGAATCGTTCATAAATGATGTTATAAAAATATCTCCATTTCTAGGGCCCTATGACCCTCCTTTATTATCAGCATAATCATAACTTAAAAGGCTACCTTTTTCATCAATATCCAACTAGATCCATTGACACGATATGTGACATCACTTATGAACGATCCCTTATATGTGTCTAGTACGTATTCCTTGCGGCTTCCCACGTGTACGTACAATATGTATTTGTTAAGAAGTTTCAAATTAGATTTATATTTCATTGTTTTAAAAATTTTGAGGTAGTTGACTTTCTGCATCTGAGAGTTTAACATCTGACAGTGTATTAGGGATCATTCACAAATGACGTCATTGCAAAATGCACATTTTTAGGATCATGCCATCAGTGCCAGCTTAACCATTTTGTAAATTGCTATCTTCAGCGTGGATTGTCATCAGCATTGATCCTACCGATGACGTCATTTGTGGACAATCCCTAAGATAAACATTGCAAAAGACTGAATATTACATTTGAACTTAGTGTGTGCTGTCATTATGGGAACATATTACAGAGACGACGATAGAGTTGAGATTTTTTTCAAATCTGAAACCAAATCGGAATTCAAAGAAGAAGTCGAAATTCGAGACGAAGTTACGTCCTGATCTTCCATTTTCCAGCCACGGAAACTTTCTGATTGTGATTTTGTGATCGATAATATTACAGAATTAATTCGGAATCCCAAGGATTTGACAAAAGTAAAGTACCTCCACTTGAGGAAGATTGTTCTATTTCGTTAGAATCTACCCAGGACCAGGACCGGGACCGGTTCCAGGACCAGGGCCGGTTCCGTTTTAGCAGGGCCGGACGAAGGAATTACTTTTAGGCAGCAATTTTTTTCCATACAAAAACCACCATTTTGATTTTATTAATGGTTTTCTTTGCTAAAGCAAAATGTTCTATTTACATGTTTTAGAAAGTGCAAAATGTTCTTTCTACTTGACTCAGAAAAGTGCAAAATGTTCTACTTACATGTTTTGAGAAAAGTTGAAAATGTTTTATTTCCATGTTTTTTAAATATACAAAAATGTTTATTTTGCATGTTTTTGAAAAGTCAAAATATTCTTTTTACATATTTTTGAAAACTGCAAAATTTTCTATTTACATGTTTTTTGAAAATTCAAGCAGCGGGGGCTGCCTGCGCTGGCCGCATTATCCGGTCCTGCGTTTTAGAAGTCTATGTTGAGTAATAAAAGCGTTGATATGGGTTTTAGCTGTGGAGTTTAGAGTTTTAGAGTAATACTAATGGTGTGTAGTAAATGAATGAGAGTAAATACGGAGGCATGGCCCAGTCAAAGTTCCAGCACCACGCAGTCAAAATCACAATCACAACTCTCACAACGTAAATAATTAAACTCTCCCACTTTATGTGCTGCTGCTGCTGTTGCTGTTATGTGAAAATTTCTACTCAAGTTTCAGCTTCCAAATTCCTGGAGCCTCCATTTGGAAGTTTCCATCTGCAGAAGTGTAGTGAGAGTCAGAAGCCATTAAAATCTGCTCTTGAGGCACTCAGATACAATTTGAAGTCAGTGTAGCTTGTAGGAGACTGATAATGGCTTGACGTATAATTTAGTGGCTGAGTAGTACCAGTACAAGTACACTACTATACTGCACTACACACATATACACTGGAAGTGTAAATTTTAATTTTAATATATGTAGCCGTATACTCTCACATACACGTGTTGGTGTTGTTCAATACATCGTTAGTGAAGACTCAAAATGACACATGTCCAGTTTACCTGAATAATAACCTTATGCACTATCTACAACAAATTAAAATGTTTTGAACACATGAAAATAGAACATTGTGTACTTTTCAAATATATGTAAATAGATTATTTTGGACTTTTCAAAAATGTGTAAATAGAAAATATTTTGCACTTTTCAAAAATATGTAAAAAGTATAATTTTCGATTTTCAAAACCATGTAAATAGAACATTGTGCAATTTTCAAATGTATGTAAATAGAATAATTTTCACATTTAAAAAATGTGTAAATAGAATAATATTTAAAAAATTTTAAAAACATATAAATAGAATGTTTTGCCATTGTTAAAAACATTTAATTAAATAGAAAATTTTGAACTTTTTAAAAGGATGTTTTGCTATTATAAAAAAACATTTTGCAAATTTCAAACACTTGTAAATAGATTATTTTGCACTTTACAAAAATGTGCTATTAGTAAAGTTTTGCTTTTTTCAAAAACACGTAAATGGAATACTTTGTGGATTTAAAAAAAACATCCAAATAAAACAATTTATTGCACTTTTCAGAAAACAAGTAAAAGAATTTATTTTATTATTTTCACCCTTATTTAAAAACTTGTATTCAAAATTTTACGCATCCATCTTAGTTTGTGTGTTTTACGTGTGACATATATTATAGCTCATCATAATTCTAGATTTTTTAATTGGGAATGGACTATTTGGTTCTTCACCCGCCTGACATGAGAATTCACGGGACATAGCTATGAGATCATTTCGCTTGTATTTCTACTTCGATTCCAATGTATCATCTGCACTGCAGTACAGATCTACCTACATTACACTAACTGATAGCAAACGTTTCAACTTTCTAGGTTTCTGTAGTAGGTACTGATCACTGAATGTGAGTTTCAGCTTTATAGCCAATCATATATCGGCATTTGTCATCGGCATCCGGCTAGAGACAATTGACATCATACCTACCTACCGTACATCCTACAATGATGCGCGGGTCTGTAATAGTACGCGGGTCTACGAGGTTTCAGTTTGAATAATACGCGGGTCAATTTAACTCAGTATTAAATGGCAGTACGCGGGTCTGTAATAGTACGAGGGTCTGAGAGGTTCAAATTTGAGTAGTACGCGGGGCGTACTATTATAGCATATACGGTACATGTAATTATAATATGGCAAAAATATCCAGCAGCAGAAACTACTTAAATTTGAATTGAAACACACAGCGATCTCAGCGATGAACTACCACTACCAATATGTGTAGGTAATCTCCTATCTACTTAAATTAAATTTATAAACTATAGGTACAATACACAATTATTGGAATTTAGAATAGTGTTGCAATATGCTTCAAGTACTAAAGCATTATTTCCTTTAGTACTGCTCTAAATTCTACGCTAAGCTTCACCCTGCATTAACTTCAGCAAAAGCCAATGTACTTTTAACTTGTATATCCCCCCCCCACCCCGATTTCCATATAATCATATTAAAAGTGAGCAGTAGGTTAGGTAGCTTAGCTATACTTATATACTACGTTAAAGCAGCTCAATTCTATATCCTATATCAATTACCAATAATATGCTTTTTTATTGGTATGGCGGTAGATATACCATTCCACAAGGGAGCGTGCATAAACTACGTGGTACGTCATGAGGGAGGGGGATAGAGGTTCAAGCTGCCTATCCTTTTACAATGACATACATACCAAAAAATGGGGGAGGCAAGGGGTTGAAAATTTCCCATTTTTGCTCCACGTAATTTATGCACGCTCCCCAAGAGATTACATTTTTAAGTAAATACGCACCGCTTATAGTATATGCGTGCAATTGGGATAATTTGTAGTAAAAAATAAAGTTATAAAGTTAATGTAATTATATAGGCACTATTTTTATAGATGGCTTATAGATCTAAAGACTTATCTTTAGATCTTAAAAGAAAGTAATCAGAGCATTTTTTGCACTTTTCAAAAACAAGGGTTTTAGAAGAATTTGAATATTTAAAAAACATGTAAATAGAACATTTTGCAAGTTTCAAATACATACTTATTGTGTAGGATTTTGTGCTTTTCAAAAAACAAATAAATAGAACATTTTTAATTTTTTTAAAACACATTTTACTGATTTTAAGCCTTTATTTCATTTAATGTTAGAGGCTTTTCCACATAGCCTATTTTATTTCTAGCTTACTGCATGCATATATCTTGTAATAATGCGCGGGTCTGTAATAATACGCGGGTCTGATAGGTCACAGTTTGAATAATGCGCGGGTGTGTAATAGTAGGCGTGTCTTAGAGGTCTCAGTTTGAATAGTACGCGGGTCTGAGAGGTCTCACGATCAGTTTGAATAATGCGCTGGTCTGAGAATTCCAAATTTAAATAGTACGCGGGTCTGTAATAGTACGTGGGTCTGAGAGGTCTCAGTTTGAATAATGCGCGGGTCTTTAATAGTATGCGGGCCTAAAAGGTCCCAGTTTGAATAGTACGCGGGCCTAAGAAGTTCAAATTTAAATAGTACGCGGGTCTGTAATAGTACGTGGGTCTGAGAGGTCTCAGTTTGAATAATGCGCGGGTCTTTAATAGTATGCGGGCCTAAAAGGTCCCAGTTTGAATAGTACGCGGGCCTAAGAAGTCCAAATTTAAATAGTACGCGGGTCTGTAATAGTACGCGGGTCTGTAATAGTACGTGGGTCTGAGAGGTCTCAGTTTGAATAATGCGCTGGTATTTAATAGTATGCGGGCCTGAGAGGTCCCAGTTTGAATAGTACGCGGGTCTAAGAAGTCCAAATTTGAATAGTACGCGAGCGGCGTACCATTATAAGGTGTGACACTTTACACTAATGGAAATAGCTCATTTTGATCCTTCATTCGCAATATGCTTTCTACACATTGAGCAGTCAGGAAGACAGTTTGAGCGTTAGGGAAAAGTGCAACAGCAAAACATGAGCTTGGATGTTGTACAGTTTACTTTCTGACTTTCACTTGGAGCGTCAAGTGTCAAGAGCTTTTCCCAATTCATTCACTTTAAATTTATTATTAATTACTAGTGACTCTGTCTGACGGAGGTTTCACCGCCATTACCATCACCGACGATCTCGAGACCGTCTGATCTTTTAGCGTCCTCCCACTAAAATACATTGAATGGCTTTTAAATTTTACTTTTCCACATAATTTAATTGCTCCCCTCAAGTACTTGGTAATGCGTGCGGCGTGCATAGACTTTCCACAGACATAGTCTCCTAACAATCTACTGTTGCATATAACTTGTACATCAGCTCTTTCTACTATTACAATCCCGTACTATTTTAAGGTTCCGTAAATACTATTTTATGACGCGTTAAAATACCAAAATTTTAAGATTTTTTAAATGACCAAATAGTTTGCAGGTTGAACTTAGACGGCACACTGTGCATTTTAAAGCTCAAACCAAAACCAAGCAAAAGTAGAAACTGCTAAAGCCATAATGATAATGAGTGATAATTTAATTTAATTATTGCGAGACAGCCTACAATTTTTCTTTATGACGAGACGTACAACTCAGTCAGTGAGCTTTTGGATTAACTTTGATATTTTGTTGGGTACCTACCGTGTGTCGAATCTAAAAACTAAGCTTTGGGCATTAGTTCTATCTACAAACAGTTGAGTTGCATAAATTCTGTCTCTGACAGCTTCCTAATTTCATTGCAGTTATGCCCTTTGACCTTTGTCGTCAAGTCGATCAGCTTGTGTGTTCACATTAACTATACAAAATAAAGTATTGGAATTTTTGAATTCACCCCTGTTGGTCCACTACTGCATTCGAATGACGATTAGACTATCATGATCAATCGGCTTGAATCAATTATACAGTTTTTACACAACGCATGTTAGTGCACTAAATGGATATAAAGTGTATTGTATAAAATTTGAACTACGACTTTTTTAAAACTACACACAAATCTATTTGAATGTTTGTAAAAGTTGTAGAACGTTCTCTTTGCATGTTTTTGAAAAGCCCAAACTGTTCTATTTAAATTGTTTTTTTAAGTGTAAAATGTTTTATTTACATAGGTTTGTAAAAATGCAAAATGTTTTATTTACATGGTTTTTTAAAAGTGCAAAATGTTATATTTATGTTTTTTAAAAGTGGTGAATGTTTTATTTACATGGTTTTTTAAAAGTGCAAAATGTTATATTTCCATGGTTTTTTAAAAGTGCAAAATGTTTTATTTACATGGTTTTTTAAAAGTGCAAAATGTTATATTTACATGGTTTTTTAAAAGTGCAGAATGTTTTATTTACGTGTTTTCTTAAAAGTACAAAATGTTTTAATTACATGGTTTTTTAAAAGTGCAAAATGTTTTATTTACGTGTTTTCTTAAAAGTACAAAATGTTTTAATTACAAGGTTTTTTAAAAGTGCAAAATGTTTTATTTACTTGGTTTTTTAAAAGTGCAAAATATTTATTTACATGTTTTCTTAAAAGTGCAAAATGCTTTATTTACTTATGTTTTTAAAAATTGCAAAATGCTTTATTTACACGTTTTTTAAAAGTGTAAAATGTTTTATTTACATGTTTTTTTAGAGTAAAAATTGTTTTATTTAAATGGTTTTTACAAAATGCAAAATGTTTTATTAACATGTTTTTTTAGAGTGAAAATTGTTTTCTTTACATGTTTTTTAAAAGTGCACAATATTCCATTTAAATGTTTTTATAATCAAGATATTTTAATGTTTTTTGTGAATGGTATATTTTGTTATTATCTTCAAATGGATGAATGGTCAATTGGACCCCTCTCGTACTGCGTTATTCCTTTTTAAAAAATTTATATTTGAAGCTGCCTAGTTGTGCCTTGCCAGTTCCCTAACTCAATTCAACATGCTCAAAATGTAAATAACGAGGGCGCCCTTTATTTAATCCGTTTGTGACTTTAGTGCTCTGTACAATCGAGCCTTAACAGCAACAGCAGTGGAATATTGTTTACTGTTTACCCAAAGACCATAGAATGAACCCACTCAGTAATGAGATAAAAGAAGCATCTACACTACAAGGGCACCGACAAGCCAAAACTATGACACCAAAACCGTTCCAAAACCAAGAACAAGGACAGTGAAGTGTCGCTAAGTAAAATGGCTCCGGAAGTCTCTTTATGTTTCCCAGTCAGTTGTTCACCGTGAGTCTCGAGTCTGGAGTCTACAGATATATTACTGCTTCTGTCACCCTTGTAATTTATCGGATAGCTTTCTCTCATTTACACGTAACTCCCATGTTTCCAATAATAAACGAGGATAAGGACTTTCTCTCTGTACTTTCTCCACACTTTCTCCGTACTTTCTCTAAGCTTTCTCTATGGGAAAGTCCCACATAAATTCATAAGGACGACAATTGTGCACCTCCCTCGTTTCATGTCGCAACCAAAACACATAATACATAGTAGATTTTTGAAAAATGCAAAATGTTTTCTTTACAAGGTTTTTTAAAAGTTCAAAATGTTCTATTTCCATGTTTTTTAAAATTGCTAAATGTTCTTTTTAAATGGTTTTTTAAAAGTGCCAAATGTTCTTTTTACATGTTTTTAAAAATTTAGATCAATTCATTGTCTCTCTTTGGGCAAACCCGGGAGTTATTAGAAGCTTTACGGTACGTAGAAAGTTCAAAATCCAACTCAAAATGTTGACATGCTTTTTTGAATTTTTTTTTAAAAGAAATTTGAAAATGTAGTTATTCATTTAAACTTAAAATTCTGAGCACAAACCAAGAAAACAATAGTAATATTAGAACATGAAATTTTCGTATAACTTAATAAGTTGCATAATAGTACGTGAAGTACACTTTATGACTTAAGCTTTATGTACGTATGTCGCTAATTAAATGCATAGTACGTTTTTATCTGTAATTGCAGTCTTACACCGTCGTCCGCCGTTCTTTCGTCGTCCATCGCTGGATTTATTTCAAACCATTTGTCATGGGACAGGCAGACGGCCAGGGAAAGCAGTACTATAAATTGAGCGGGAACGTTTGTTACTTTAATGATAATTAATAGATGGGTGAATTCCAGCTGGTGACGTGGACAAGCCTCCATTTCTGAATAATAGGTTAAAATATTACGAGGCCAAAAATTCTTATTGTGCCTCCCGCAGTAGTAAAAATAGCGGCTGAGAGAGAAATTTAGAGAAAGTCTAACTAACTTTTACTTTTGCATTAACTAATTAATGATAATGACAAAATGACAGAACTACATATATTTCTGTGTTTTAGAGTCAAAGTCACACGTGAGGGCTTCGGAACATGCCTATGTACGCTAACTGTACATATCAAGAAAGCCACATTTAAATTGGAGACATATTAGTGCCTTTGTTAAAAAATCTTGTCATCTCAAGTTATGGTCTTGGTTTGGGCTTTAAAAGTAAGTCGTTTTGAAAGTAATGAATGAATGGGTTGAAAATAGCTTTGGGGGCGTCCAATCATGACGCTTACGATTAGATTCAGGGAAGGGGGAATGTTACATTTGTGAATCAGCTACAGGGCCAGGGCCGGACGACGGAATTGCTTTTGAGCAGCAACTTGTTTCCATACAAAAAAGACCCTTTTGATTTTATTGACGGTGTTTGTTCGTAAAGCAAAATGTTATATTTGCATGTTTTAGAACAGTGCTAAATGTTCTTTGTACTTGATTTAGAAGAGTGTAAAATGTTTAAAAACCATGTAAAACTACATGGTTTTTGAAAAGTGCAAAATGTTCTAACTACATGGTTTTTGAAAAGTGCAAAATGTTTTATTTCCATGTTTTTGAAATGTACAAAAAAATTTAATTGCATGTTTTTGAAAAGTGTAAAATGTTCTATTTGCATGTTTTAGAAAAGTGCAAAATGTTCTTTTTACTTGATTCAGAAAAGTGCAAAATGTTCTAACTACATGGTTTTTGAAAAGTGCAAATTGTTTTATTTCCATGTTTTTGAAATGTACAAAAAAAATTATTTGCGTGTTTTTGAAAAGTCAAAATATTTTTGTTTACATATTTTTGAAAAACTGCAAAATGTTCCATTTACACGTTTTTTAAAAATTCAAGCAGCAGGGGCTGCCTGCGCTGGCCGCATTATCCGGCCCTGATCAGCTAAGCTATGGAGGGTGGGAGGATTAGTTAGTAAAAAATGTGCCCTTTCCCCTAACGTCATTGCTGGATGACCCCTCAATGTGACAAATAAAGACGTATGGCGTAGTTCAGAATGACTCTTAAAAAAATGAACTAAATGAGAGACTTTCTCTCATTCAGCTTTCACCCTCTCGCCTTAATTTTCTCCGCATTTGCTTTTTCTTGAGCTTATGTTCCAGCTTTCTCCTTCCGATTTTCTTCAAGATTCTTCTCCGGAATCCAATTGTAATGAGTGAGGAGTGGGAAGGAGCACGCTCCCACACTTATCATTATCATTCACTGTCAAGCCACTCGAGCCAAATAATAATTTTGTCTAATAATCAAAAGCCCCTCAGTCCTCACTTCTGACATGACTTTCATTCTCACATTATTGTCAGTGTCAGTTGGATTTGGATGGGGGAGACGTGTGGTGTAGTTGCACGTCAGCTAAAAATTAAGCTAGGGAAGTTCCACAATTCCCAACTACCTTCAGATACCAAAGGATTTTGAATGAAATCAAATCATTTCAAATTAATGCAAGGTTTACGATAATGATTACAATTATGACTGTATATACGGCCCTGGCTTTACCTGTTATCTCCTAAGCCCATCCCACTCAGAACACTAGTTACTTTGGACGATGTGACTTGTGTGCTAGTTGAAGTTCAAAGCAGATTTTTTATACTGTCGACCTGTGTATCGCGAGTGAAGAATCAAAATGGCCCATATGCTATATTATGTATAATTTAAAGCTCGAGTTAAATCGAGCTACGTTAAGAAAACGGCAAATGAAATAGATGCGTAAAATGTGAATTTTTAAGAATTTTTGAAAATTAGGAAATGTTTTATTTGTATGTTTTTTGAAAAGTGCTACTTAAGGGATGACCCATAAATGATTTCACCAAACATATCACTCTTTTAGGACCAACACATCCCTTGTCATCACTTTAACATTGCGTAAACGACTATCTTTGATATGATATTTGATTAGTGCCAGAGGCAGACTAGACTCGCACCCACCCTATCGATGACATTATGACATCATTTATGGACGGTCCTTAACCTGTCATCAATGTAAATGTTTTGGAAAAGGACAAAGTTTCCATCTAGGTGCTATAGATAAGTGCAAAATATTCTTTATTTATGTTTTTGTGAACAGCGAAAAATGTTCTTTTTACATGTTTTTGAAAAGTGCAAACTATTATGTTTACATGTTGTTGAAAAGTGTCAAATGTTTATATTTTTGAAAACTGTAAAATGTTCTATTTACACGATTTTGAAAACTACAAAATATTCTATTTGCACGTTTTTAAAAAGCCCAAAATGTTCTATTTACATGTTTTTTGAAAAGTGTAAAATATTCTATCAACACGTTTTTGAAAAGTGCAAAATATTCTATTTATACTATTTTGAAAAGTACAAAATATTTTATTTGCACGTTTTTAAAAAGCCCAAAATGTTCTTTTTACAAGTTTTTTTGAAAAGTGCAAAATATTCTATTTGCACGCTTTTAAAAATTGCATAATATTCTATTTACACGTTTTTGAAAAATCCAAAATGTTCTACTTACATGCTTTTGAAAATTGCAACGTACTTTTTCGAAACAATTTTAGGATCAAAATATTTTTAATTTTTTTCGTAGATAGTGCATTTTACTTTTAGCTTACATAGTGGAAATGGTTGATGTCGACTCTTCATTCACGATTATTACAAACTTCTCCACAGATGCAGGTTTTAAAATAGCGGGAAATATGTCTATTGTTACTGTTAGTACAACACTTGGGCATTAAACTGTATGCATTAGTACCTACAGGTATTACCAAGCGGTTTCGTTTTCGTTTTCCGGCTCTGTAGCCTTGCGTTTTCTCCTCGCAGGATCGTCCTGTAATGATAATAATAATAAACCTAAAGCCAAAGGTTTTAAGACACTTGAGAATTACTGAAGCTGAACTGAATCTCTGGTCTATGTACTACTTTCTCCACTTGTCCCTCTATCCCTGTGTGTGCTTAATTGCGAGTGTACGAGGTACTTTCTCCACTAATTCTAATTCAAATTCTAATAAAAACCAAAGGTTCCACTTCCACCGTACTACCAAACGATCGTGCCTTGCTAAAGCATAGCGATTGTTTTAGGGGGGTTTGGGATACGAGGTCCTAAGGTTCCAGTCCACTGAATGTCAAAGTCAAATTCTAAAGCACAGCACTTGTTTCTGTTTCTAGAGGAGCACAGCGAAATACCTGAAAATGTGTGGAGATGTACGCCTGAGTGTATAAAAGAATATTATCGTTGGTTTATTTGTATGTAAAATTAGAATAATTATAGAGAGATTAATCTCATAGTAACTTAATTATATCAAAAAAGTGCATAGGGATTTCCTTGATATTTGGTGGTATAATTAATTATCTCAAATAGTTTCTAGCATTCTACTATACCAACTGCCACTGATTTTTAGATTTTTTGAGGAAAATTTTTAACGCTGATTGACAGTCATAATTACATAAGTAGCAGACAGATACGAGACACGGAATGCTCCTAAAACGTACTTATCGTTAGGTAATCAGATTGTCATGTGTTATAAGAAAATATATCGTTTAATTATTTTCTAGTATTAAAGAAGCTTATTATCATTTAACTCATATTTGACATGAAAAAGACTGATTTTATCGGTAGAAATGTAAAACTATGTAAACATGGCAGGACGAAGCAGTTGCTTTTAGGCAGGAATTTGTTTCCATACAAAAACCACCATTTTGATTTTATTGATGGGCTTCCTCAGTAAAGCAAATTGTTGTATTTACATGTTTTAGAAAAGTGCAAAATGTTCTTTTTACTTGATTCAGAAAAGTGCTCAATGTTCTATTTACATGTTTTGAGAAAAGTGCAAAATGTTTTATTTCCATGTTTTTGAAATGTGCAAAAACTTTATTTTGAATGTTTTTAAAAAGTCTCAATATTCTTTTTACATGTTTTTTAGAAACTGCAAATTGTTCTATTTGAATGTTTTTAAAACGTGCGAAATGTTTTATTGGCATGTTTTTGAAATGTACAAAAACGTTAATTTGCATGTTTTCGAAAAGTCAAAATATTTTTTTTAAATATTTTTTAAAAACTGCAAAATGTTCCATTTACACGTTTTTTGAAAATTCAAGCAGCGTGGGCTGCATTATCTGGCCCTGACTGTAAAAATTGAAGTCAGGGTTGGGCATAACCATTATGTAATTTTGTAATTAGCACAGAGACGAAGGCTGAGGCCAAGACAGTGACTAAGACAGGATCTTGATTGTGATCGCAGACTATGAGTAATGACTAATGATGACAGACGATGAGCGTAAGTAATGCTCCAAAAATATATGCTCAAGTTAATTTTCTGAACATTTATGATTACTTCTTGTCTAATGAATTTTCATGTCTGATTGCCTCTCGCTGTCTCACTGCCTCACACGATATGCATACTACAATAGAAAAAAAACTGTTTAAAAAATATCTTATGGTAAAGAATGTATAGTTTCTAATTTAGCACAGTGTTTTCATATAGGAAAGTTGCAAAAAAAGCTTACTGTCTGACTGTTTAAATTAAAATACGAAATGCATATCAAGCCTTTCGATCAAAATTAAAAAATCCCTATCACCAGTCACCAGCACCAGAAGTTTCTTCTAGCCTGTATTTTGTAAGTGTTGGAAAAAGGCCATATTTCATAAAAAAATTTCTCAAGGAGGTACTTGACATGTTATCGAACTCAGGGCCGGATAAAGCGGCCAGCGAGGGCAGACCCCGCTGCTTGAATGTTCAAAAAACATGTAAATGGAACATTTTGCAGTTTTTCAAAAAATTTCAAAAGAAATATTTTGGCTTCTCAAAAACAAGCATTAAATTTTTTTGTACATTTCAAAAACACGGAAATAAAACATTATCCACTTTTCTCAAAACATGTAAATAGAACATTGAGCGCTTATCAGAATAAAGTAAAAAGAACATTTTGCGCTTTTCTAAAACATGGAATTAAAAATTGGTACTTTTCAAAAGCATGTAAAAAGAAGAATTTGCAATTTTCAAAAACATGTAAATTGAACATTTTGCACTTTTAAAAAAATGCAAATCTAACATTTTGTAATTTAAAAAAACATGCAAATCGAACATTTTGTAATTTAAAAAAACATGCAAATCGAACATTTTGTAATTTAAAAAAACATGCAAATCGAACATTTTGTAATTTAAAAAAACATGCAAATCGAACATTTTGCACTTTTTGAAAACATGCCAAATAGATATTTTTGAACATTTCAAAATCATGTGAATAGAACATTCATCATTTTTCTGAATCAAGTAAAAGGAACATTTTGCACTTTTCAAATACATGTAAATACAAAATTTTGATTTACAAAAGAATACCCTCAATAAAATCCAAGGTAGTTTTTGTATGGACACAAATTTCTACCTGAAACCAATTCCTTCGTCTGGCCCTGATTCGTGATCGAACTCTCGTTTAGTCTGATGAGCATTCATTTCCTGAACTTTCAGTTGAGTTCACTTTTGAAAATAGAAGAAAACAAAAAACTCAGCAAAGATGAGGGGGAGGTGGTGAGGACCCAATAAAGTAGGTAGGGGTACTATGTATCATGTATGCAAACTATACTAATGAAAGTCGGATATATGCATCTGGGAGTGGGAAAGATAAGAAAATGAAAGACACTCCTTGTTTTTTTCCTTATTTCCGGCCCCTTTCATTCTCACCATCTTCTCGTTTCCATTTGATTACGTCTATTCTTATATATGTGTCGTTTTGTTCTGAGTTTTTATCAGTGTTTTCCTTTTCCCCTTCACGCTCCTCTACGACTTCGACGTCGACGTCGACTTTCACGTTCTACTTATACTTTTAATTGTACAAATAAAGGCTTGTGAATGTATGCTGAATCTACATTGTCCTTTGCATTGTTTTCAGATTTAGACAGACCAATTTTATAGATATTTCTAGAATGGTAGACTTGTTGTAGACGCTATACAGAATACAATCTTAAGACGCTCCCAAGTCTGCGGGTCTGAAGTCTGAAGATGTACATGGGCCTGCGTCGCGACGGTACAATGGGCACTGTAATAGGGTTTTTGTCTTGTCAATTTCTTATTGTTGTCAACACTTTTGTTCGTATTTTGGCATTGTTAGTTAGTTATTTCGTGTTTTCACTCCGCAATTTACACAGTGCTACATACACGTAAATAATGCGGCCAGCGCAGGCAGCCCACGCTGGTTGAATTTTTAGAAATCATGTTAATGGAACATTTTGCAGATTTCAAAAATATGTAAAAAGAATATTTTGACTTTTCAAAATCATGGAAATAAATTCTTTTTTAATTTTAAAAACACGCAAATAAAATATTTTGTAAATTTCAAAATCATGCAAATAAATATTTTGTAACTTTCAAAAAGATGCAAATGAAATATTTTCCACTTTTCTCAAAACATGGAAATAAATGTTTTTGTAAATTTTAAAATCATGCAAATAAAATATTTTACACATTTCTCACAACATTTAAATAGCACATTTTGCACTTTTGTGTATCAAGTAAAACGAAAATTTTACACTTTTCTAAAACATGTAAATAAACATTTTTCACTTTTCAAAAAACATGTAAATAAACATTTTTCACTTTTCAAAAAACATGTAAATACAACATTTTGCTTTACAAAAGAAATCCATCAATAAAATTAAATGGTGGTTTTTCTATGGAAACAAATTCCTGCCTAAAGGCAATTCCTTTTACCGGCCCTGTATACATATGAAGAGTTGTTTAGCAAAACGCGATACGTCCGTTTTTTTTTCAAAAATGTAAGTATTCGTTTTTCCTACGTATTATTCAGTTTTAATTTTTAATCTTTAATCAGTTATGTCTAACTGTAGAATATAAGAAACTTTTTGTTTTTACACAGAAAAGCAAATTTGCACATTTGAAATTTCCCTCCTATTTCGTAGAATATGGCGTAAGATGGCAATTACATTTTGGTGAATTCTGAAAGTTAATAAGCGGGATAATAGTAGGAAGGAACTGGACTTTTGGTTGATTGTGAAAGTTTGAAGTTTTATTTTTCGTGCACGTTTTCTCAAGGACACACCAGACAGCCGTAGCAGAGCTCTACCATCACAATCACGTACACAATTCTCATAATTTCCATATCCCATAATTGATCCCTCAGCGCTTAGGAATTCCCAAAATTTGAATGCCAATAATGAGAATCATCAATCAAATTCAAAACTTTCATGGGCGAGAATCGAGACTTCCAAGTACGGACGACGGACAGAAACAGATATAGAGTATAAAGAGCCGTCTGCCATATGCTGAAATATTTTATGAAGGTACCTAATCTAATTCCAAGCTACGTAAGTGGTATGTTCCTAAATCGAAAATGAAATATACCGCAGTACCAGGTCAGCAGCCAGCGCTTATGTGATTTTACTCGAAAAGATAACAAAATCTGTCAATTATTATTACGAGCAGTACCAGGTAATTTACTCGGATACATTTTAATACTAGAATTTCAAGAATGGGTCGTCCATAAATAATTTCATCGTATTATCACCATTTCTATAGAGCCCTATGACACCCCTGTTATCATCTTAATCATTGCTAAATGGCTACCTTTAACGTGAGATCATCAATATCCAAGTAGACCCATTGACCCCACCCGTGTCATCACTTATGAACGAACCCTAGTATGCAGGATATAGGGGATGGAATAATGCTATCTAGTATCTGTGGAGCCCGTTGGCCATATTAATGTGCGTTTATACTGAGGAAGAGCGGTAACAAATCGTCCATATCCATTTTAGCTAACATCAATAGCACCTATCTACAAAAATACTCAAATATATCTTGAGAGCATTTAAATACAACATTTTGCACTTTTCAAACACAGAATTAAACCATTTTGCACCTTTTCAAAAACCTAGAATTATGACATTTTACACCTTTTCAAAAACAAGGAATTAGAACATTTTGCATCTTTTCAAAAACATGGAATTAGAACATTTTGCACCTTTCCAAAAACATGTAAATAGGACATTTTATATTGTTGGAAAACATTAAAATTGAGCATTTTACTACACGTTTCAAAAACTGTTAAATAATATTTTACGCATGTTTCTCATTTTAATTGTATGACATAGTTCATTTTGATTCTAGCTTAAATTGGAAATAGGTCATTTTGCTTCTTCACAAACGATATATCTAATACGGTCACAGTCACAAGCCATATTTAATGTTCCAGGTAAACATGGATACAGTACATCATATTATGACATATGGAATATGGGGAGTGATTGCGTGTAGAGAGTATTTCCTTATTCTAATTAGAACAAAGACAAAGACAGAGACAAAGACAAATGATTAAATAGAAGGTAGGGGGTCGTCCATAAATGATCTCATCAAAATAATTACAATTCTAGAACTCTATGTCATCAGCTTGACCATTGCGTAAATGGCTTATCTTTAACATAAGATGTCATCAGCATCCGAGAAGATCCATTACTCATTGACCGCACCCGTGACATCATTTATGCTCGACCCCTAAACCTTATTTCAAATCAGCCAAATCTGTCATGGTTGTTCATAAAGGGTGTCACCAATACTATCACTCTTCTAGGACGCACCAGCACCCCCCCCCCCCATCCCCTCCCAAGTCATTATCTTAACATCATAGTTAAGTGGCTATCGCTAATATCGCACGTCATCAAATTAAAAACTAAATCCGCACACCCTCTCTATGGCATCATTTATGAACGATCCCTTGGCAAAAAAAATAGATGTTTAGCTACAGCTTTAAAGAGATGAAGTAAACATTCCCAACAATGTAAATGGTAAGCGAAACCGGTTTGGTAGATTATTTGGTATTTCTACAATGTAATCTTGTGTACACAGACGTTCCTACTTTCACTTTCCACTTTCACCACGTGACGGGAAGCGGAAAGGCGGAATTGCACAGGAACGCGTTTTGCTCCTGGGCTTTAACTGTATTAGGGTGATAATATCATCATTAATATTTCCATATGCAATATTTCAATTTTCAACTTTTCCAATCTCTATCATTGCATCCCCACATCCCATCCGCCCGCTCCCTGTCTCTTCCCTTCCGTCTCCGCTTTCCCAAAAGCCGCAAAATTTCAAATCATATCACTTTTACAATTTCTGGATGAATTCAAATTTCAAGAGCTAACAGGAACGGGAACGGCTACGGGAAATAAGTGTTTTATCCCCAGCTCAACTATTGGGAAACTTCAAACCCACTCTGGCGCCTTAGCTACACTTAACATATTATTCTTGCATTACGATTACCATATATTATTCCGATTATGATTAGGATCCTTACTACACTATTACTGGGATTTTCTCGTACGAACGACTCTACTGCTCCAGACTCCAGGCGTAATTGTTACAATAACAGATTTCGCCCGCTATTTTCTACTCTTATTTTGACAAGCATTTGACTGCACGAATAAGAACCGGTCTGGTTCGAGATCAAACCGAACCGGCTGGGGTTGGCAGCACATCATTAAAACATTGGCCATTGACCATTCTCAAAGGGTATTTCGCTCCTATTTAGTGGTATCTGCGGAACTTTCTAAATTCTTGGTCAGTCCTATGCTTTCTTCTGTGTCAAATCGTCGGTGTAGAGTCATTCTGTAGTAAGTCCATACGATTGGTAGCTACTGTCAAGGTCGCTTTCGCGTTGTCCTATGCATTAGGTGGGGGTGGTATGTTACTGACTGTATTGCACTCATGACGTACACTTAGGTGTCGTCCACACAAGACGTTATCAAAATTCCATTTCCAGAACATTTTGCGCTTTTGACAAACATGTAAATAGAACATTTTTCACCTTTGAGAAACATGAAATACGTCTAGAAACTATTTAAATAGAACATTTTGCACTTTTCAAAATATGAAAATAGAACATTTTGCACTTTTCAAAATATGAAAATAGAACATTTTGCACTTTTCAAAATATGAAAATAGAACATTTTGCACTTTTCAAAATATGAAAATAGAACATTTTGCACTTTTCAAAATATGAAAATAGAAGATTTTGCACTTTCCAAAATATAAAAATAGATAATTTTGCACTTTTCAAAAACAAGTAAATAGAACATTTTGCACTTTTGAAAAACATGCAAATAGAACATTTGGCACTTTTCAAAAACATGTAAATAGAACATTTTGCACTTTTGAAAAACATGCAAATAGAACATTTGGCACTTTTTAGAAATATGTAAACAGAGCATTTTGCAATTTTCAAAAACATGGAAACAGAACATTTAAAAACTTTTAAAAAAGTGTTTTTGAAAGTGGCAAAATGTTCTAGAAATGAAATGTTTATTACATCTTGTGTGGACGATCCATAAGTTTACGCCATGATTACAACACATTCAGTAACATACCACCCCCACCTAATGCGTAGGACAACGCGGTCACGACCTCGACAGTAGCTACCAATTGAATGGACTTGCGACAGAATGACTTTAAGATCGTATGGACTTTTATGGACTTCGAAAAATTTTAGCCGTGTACTGGACTTACGACAGAATGACTCTTCACCGACGATATGCTGCAAAGCCAGGTATAGAAGTACCTATATACATACATTTCAGTCAGAGAAAAATACCTCCTGTTTGTTTTTTCAATGTCATTCAAATCGACGAGAAAGCTCCCTTCTGCTTCCGCTTCTGTCTCTCTCCATTTTGTGCGGGGGAAAAGCTAATTCAAGAGAAAGCAGAACGGGCGGAAAAAACTAGACAAAAAAAATGGAATGCCTTTGGGTAATTTAGCAAAATGGAAGAGGGAATACGGATCTTTTCTTCAATCCATTTAGACTTTGAGAAGAGCCTTGTAGAACGGCACGCAGTGGTGGGCTTTAGCATTCCATTATTTTATACGGTATGTACGCTATACTGTGGGGAGTGGATGGGGATTCCGATTGGGGAGGCTGTTGCAATTTTAATTCGTATTAAATGTATACGTGTACATATTTATGTACAGAAGACACAGCAGAGACGTGTAGGATAGACGTGATTCTGTATAGACTCTATAAATGAAGAGTTTTTTTGGAAAACGGGTCAAGTCCGTCAATCAAATTTTAGTGGAACAACGAATTCAAAATAAAATAAGACAGGATTATTTTTTGCAACTCAATTTTTTCTACAGGTACTGCAACTGAGGAGGAGTCATTACAAGCAGTTTCAAAAATCTGGACTGACTCTGGAATTTTTAGAAAATTTTTAAAAATTTTAATTCGTGGACTTTCCCTGTTTTGTTTCAAAATGCGTAACCTAGCGTGGAGTCAAAAGTCCGAGGGATGAAATTTTAATCGTTTTGAGTGAAACCAAATTTTTTGTAGTTTTTAAACTTTTTCTTGCGTAAAACATTTAAGCACGGCAATTGTGTTCTACAAACTACGAAATCACTTAAATACCAAAATTAAATCAGAAAGCTTTTTCTAGGTTAGAATTATCCCATTTTGCAAAAATTATTGAATAGACTTGACCCGTTTTGCCAAACAACTCTTGCAAAAGATTCTAAAAACATGATTTTGCAAAGTGCAAAATATTCTATTACCGTGTTTCAGAAAAGTGCAAAATATTCCATTTGAGTGCTTTTGAAAAGTGCAAATTGTTTCATCTACATGTTTTTGAAAAGTTTAAAATGTTCTGTCTACATGTTTTAGGTGGACGTATCCCATTTTGCCAAAAATATTTAACGGACTTTACCTGTTTTGCCAAAATGCACAATTTTGGCAATTTAAAAAAATTGCTTTGACCTTAATCATTCAACACAGTACCGTATCTAGTTAAATAGTACACGTCCTATTTTTGTCAAAAATGAACTTTTGCCGTTTTGCGAAACAACTCTTCAAAAATGTAGAATGTAAATATATGGGGGACATGATGTGAAAGTATAGCGTAGCACCCACATGACTTTGAAGACTTGAATTTCGATATACTGAGCGGTACACAATGCATAAGTATATACATAAGTACAAAAGAAGAATGTGTAAGATGTGGGGAAAAAATAGTAGTGTAATCGTAAAAAAAAGTATTGAGTTCTTGAGTCTTCCGCAATTCGATTTGATCCACTTCAATCCAATTTGAGTCTTTTTTTTCTGAGCACAATCAATGACTTGAGCAGCAGAGAACAATTCTTTTCTCTCTCGCTTTTCTTCATTTTTTGTCTCGTTTTGCTCGTCTTCTAATGAATATTCCATCAGAAGACATGATCAGGCTCACGATCACGATCATGGGAACGAAGCCACACAACTATCATCATCATCATCATACGATCTGTTCCGCATCGGTTTCGGCATCGGTTTCGGTTTTAGCTCTTGCATTGTGGTTGATATTCATTTTTTAAAGGAGTTAAACCCAACTTTTATTTCCTAAAGATGGCATAATGCAATGTACTATGCGTTGGGAGTGTCTCGGTCTCGGTATTGTAACTATGCTATACAGCAATAATGTATGATCGGAACGGCACGGTGTGATTCAGTACGGTACGATTCGGTATGGTACGGTACGGGTAAAATGCATTCCATTAATTTAGGGAAAAAGTATTAGAACGGCATCTTATACAGGCCCGTGTACAATAATTACGGAGCCGTGGACTAAAATAGGAAATACGGTTAATAGAACATTTTTAAATTTCAAAAAACAAAAAAATAGAACATTTTGCATTTTTCCAAAACATGAAAAAAGAACATTTTACACTTTTTAAAACATGTAAATAGAACAATTTGCATTTTTCAAAAACATGTAAATAGAACATTTTGCATTTTTCAAAAATTATGAAAATAGAACATTTTGCATTTTTCAAAAACATGTAAATAGAACAATTTTTATTTTTAAAAAACATGAAAATAGAACATTTTGCATTTTTCAAAAACATGTAAATAGAACAATTTTTATTTTTAAAAAACATGAAAATCGAACATTTTGCCCTTTTCAAAAACATAAAAATAGAACATTTTGCATTTTTCAAAAACATGCAAATCGAACATTTTGCATTTTTTAAAAATATGAAAATAGAACATTTTGCATTTTTCATAAACATGTAAATAAAACATTTTGCACTTTTCAAAAACATGTAAGTAGAACAATTTGAATTTTTAAAAAACATAAAAAAAGAACATTTTGGATTTTTCAAAAACATGTCAATATAACATTTTACTCCGCCGGTATCTCCGTTAAAGACCTGATGTAATTTTGACAGAACGTTTTTTGAAATAGTTATACTTTGCAGTTTGTAGATTGTGGCGCGTCTAAATTAATGGTAATTGCACTACTCTTTTTCTATTGTGTTCCCCTTTATGACGATTGACCTTACGCCTCACACTGTAATACAAAAAATCTGAACAAAATAATTTCCAATTCCAAAACCACTGTTTATAATGGGCACTGATGGCGAACCAGGTGAACGGCTTGATTTGATGAGCATAGTGATTTATGGTCTGAGCCTTATTATAATTAATTGGCCATTTGTCTTGAGTGGCTCCCCTTGAACAGTTTCCTGGGTGTGTGTAGTTAAGTATATTTCTTATCTTGTCTCCTTGTCTCATGCTATGCGCGTATGCATAATGAGGCTACATTAAAATTTGCTTTCACTTTTGGTGTATTGTGCTTTCCCTGTGGACTGTAGCTATTGGCTGTCGTTGAAACGCCTCTAGTTTTAGTAGTAAGCAGATAATTATAATGATAACTTGCAACGTTATTGAACTGGTATGTATACAGGTGGGTACTATGGTGCTGGTATATATATAAGTAGTAGCGTAAAGATGTAGAAGAAGATACAAAACTTTCTTTTCGGAAAGCGACTTTCTCCGCGTTCCCATTGTAAACCGTGTTTCTTGAAAGCAGTTTGAGCAGAGGTGAAAGGAAGGAAATAAGTTGTTAATTTCTGAACATCTCAATGCATTTTCATTTTCTCTGAGAGTTGTATCGCATAGAAGTAGCGTAAAGTCGTAGCCAATGTCATGTGTGAAGAATCAAAATAGCCTATTTCGAATTTAAACTAGAACTAAAATGAGCTATGTCAAAAAAAGAGTACTATAAGGGTATAGATGAGGGGAATGTTTGTTAAGAGTTTTTGAAAAGTGCAAAATGATCTTTTTACATGTTTTTTGAAATTGCAAATTGTTATATTTACATGTTTTTTGAAAGTGCAAATTGTTATAATTCCCTGTTTTTGAAAAGATCAAAATGTTCTATTTACATTTTTTTTAAAGGTCAAAATGTTCTATTTACATGTTTTTGAAAAGATCAAAATGTTCTATTTACATTTTTTTAAAGGTCAAAATGTTCTATTTACCGTATTACTCCAAATAGAAGCCCCCGGCTTCTATTAAAAACAGCACCCTTTACCCCCGGCTTGTATTGGAGGCCCGGCTTGTATTGGAGGCCCGGCTTGTATTAAAATTATGTTTTTCGAAACCAAAAATAAAACTTAAAGTTACCTTATTTTTGAAAACTTTTCATTATTTTCAGGCATTACATTCTTTGCTATAATAATATTGTTAGTGCTTTTTAGTGCAAATAACTCCACAAAAATGCTACTACAAAAATCAAATCCAGGCTGTACTTTTATTTGGCAAGTTTCCTCTGAAAAATTTTTTTGCAGCTTGTTCTCCTGAATTTTCGGTTGCATACTTTACTACCTCCAGTTTCTTAGCTACTAAATATGATTTCCGTTTTTTACCTATTATTTAATTGCTTCGTAAACATAAATAGAGAAACCTATGCAACCCATCTACCATGCCTTACCTACCTAGGTACTTACATGCACACAAAATATTTGATCTATTCCCAGACTTTACGTTTGCAAAAGAAAGTTGAGATTTGAATTTTAGGTCTATAATCTCTAATGTGAGGATATCTAGTGATAGTGCATGACTTTTTTACCCCCGGCTTGTATTGGAGGCCCGGCTTGCATTGGAGGCCCGGCTTGTATTGGAGGCCCGGCTTGTATTTATACTTACACCCGTTACCCCCCGGCTTCTATTGGAGGCCCGGCTTCTATTGGAGGCCCGGCTTCTATTTGGAGCAATACGGTACATGCTTTTGAAAAGTCCAAAATGTTCTATTTACATGTTTTTTAAAAGGTCAAAATGTTCTATTTACATGTTTTGGAAAAGTGCAAATTGTTCCATTTACATGTTTTTGGAAAGTGCGAAACTTTCTATTTACACGTTTTTGAAATTTGCAACATATTTATTTACATTATGTTAGGATCAAAATATTTTCAAAATTGTTTTTGTGGATAACTTTTGATAGGTAATTTTTGTGGAAATGGCTCATTTTGAGTCTTCGCTGACGTTATATGTAGCCCACTGCCGGAACCGCAGAATAGCTAATAGCATGGCATGCACTGAGATAACAATATTTGAAATGAATTTTCCAAGTGCCTTTCCCTACTCTCTACGTGTGTAGAATGGCAGGGTCATTCTCCACGCTCTCATTCCCATCCCCATCATGACTTTGGCTCCTTCTTTCTTGGGCTTGGGCATGACTTGACTTGGCTGAACTAAGGACTTTTCCAACGAAGAAAGGTCATAAGTTCCACTAGTTATGTGACTATTATATTATGAAGAACGTAAGCGTATCTATAGAATGTACAAACTTATTTCTGCAAATAGTAAAGAATTCTTTAGCCTTTATAGTGCCTGTGTTTCATGTGTGTGTGTATAATGTGATTCTAATACTAAAATGTACAGAAGTTTCTAAGAAAATCATTCATTTTTGTGTACAATTTACGAGCTTCTTTTTTTTTTTACTCACGATGAGTACCTAACCTACGAAAGTTAGGAAATGCTCGTCATTCTATGTAGTTATAGCAGCGGCGGGTCCAGAATGTTTTTCTTGGTGGGAGCTTATGACCTCCTAGGGGGGATACCAATGTTAAGCCGCCATATTATCTCTGCAATGCTAAAAAAAATCCTTGGGGGGGTGGGGGGCTGACGCCCCCTAATCCCCCCCCCTCTGGATCTGCGGCTGGTTGTTGGTATTTCCCTTATTTGAGAATTTGGTTCGTTGTCGTTGCGGTTCTTTTTCCAATTAGGATACAATCGTGTGGAGAGTAGATTTACAGATATGAGAACACATTAAACATCTTTATTTCCAAATTTGATTCTCGGTTATTTTAAGTAATTTACTTAGGTACCTTAATCCTCTGAAAAGGTGCACAAATACCACTTTTATTTATGAGGTAATATAGTTGCTATTATTCACAAACGTATGGAGTAGAGTTGTGGCTTTTATTGTTTTGCCGTTGTTATATTGCCGTAAAAACACGGAATAATAATATCGCTTTTTTGTATTTTTGCTTCCAAAGGTTTTATTATTTAAACAATAATATATTGCCTATCGCTAGAATAATAAAAACTTTTTAAAAAAATATAGGTAGGTAGAAGATTTTGAAATTTAAAACATGTTGTATGTAGAACATTCTTTAGTATTTTTTTTTGAATTTCTTTCTTTCCTCAACTTTTACAAAAAAATGTAAATAGAACATTCTGAAATTCGTCAGAGAATATAAATACAACATTTTGAACTGTGTCAGAGAATATAATTCGAACATTTTGATTATTCTGAACTTTGTCAAAAATTATAAATAGAGCATTTTGAAATGTGTCAAAAAATCTAATTAGAAGATTTTGAAGTGTGTAAAACAAACTTATTAGAACATTTTGAATTTTGTAAAAAAATAATTGGTAGAACATTTTGAACTTTGCTAAAAACATGAATTAGAATATTTTGAACTTTGTCAAATAAACTACTTATAACATTTCAAACTTTGTTACACAAATATATAAAAATCATTTTGAGCTTTGTCAAAAACACTAATTAGAACATTTTGAACTTTGTTAAAAATAATAGAAATAGACAATTTTGAACTTTGCTAAAAACACTAATTAGAACATTTTGAACTTTGTCAAAAAACTAATTATAGCATTCCAAACTTTGTTAAAAAAATATAAATAGAATATTTTTAAATTTTTTCAAAAACAATAATTAATTAGAAAATTTTAAACTTTGCTAAAAGCACCAATTAGAAAATTTTGAACTTTGCTAAAAACACTAATTAGAACATATTGAACTGCGTTAAAAAAACTAATTCGAACATTTTCAACTTTTTCAAAAACATTTACTGATATTACAACATTTTAACCAATTTCAAAACAAAAATTAGCGCATTTTGAAACTTTAAAAAAAACTTTTAACTTAAAATCCACCTACGTAAATTACATAAATTAGCTAAATAAATTTAATTATTAGAATTTTTAACCTATTTTCCTCTCTAAACCTTCTGACGTTATACGAATATTACATGAGAAACCATTCAAACTTTCCAATCGCTACTTCATATCTGCGGTTCTTTCCTTGTGGGAGTCTTGGAATTTACCCCTTTAGAAAAAGATTAAGACCTGAAAGAGACCTTTGGAGTTTGAAGTAGAGTGAAGAGACCCGAAGGAAGATAGACAATAGAAACGTGTATCAACTTTTGTGAACCTGACTCAAAAAGAAAACTGTATATACAATACCTAAATACAAAACACAAAACACACTCCACTCGCATGTGGGTACATCTACCTTCTTAGAAAAGGTACAAGAATTACAAAGGAAAGCAGAACAATAGACTTTGGAAGCATACAGAAGATGAGGGGAATAAAAGGGAATCAGTGAGTGGAGCCATGCCATGTGTATATGTACTGTCTACAAGAGTCGTCTCCCGGGTTCTGGTTCTGGTACTGGTCCTGGTTTTTCAAAAGCTTGGAAAGACTGAACCGAACCGAAATAGAGACCGAGATGATGACCTGAGATATCCAGTCAAAAAGTTAGAGAGTGAAAAGTATCATGATTATTATGAGATTGTGTTGTGTAAAGAAATAGAAAGAATGAGAATCTATTAAGACATTTTTCTTTTTTAGAAAAAAGGAACCCCAACGCAGACAGACAGACTGTCAGCAGAGATATGGACAGCTTCTTGCATGATTAAGATTATGATCAGAGGACAATACTGTTATTTATATAGATGTATTAAAAGGGAAAGCAAAATAGTGAAAGTAACCCGATAAATTTCTGTACAAAATATTAGACAAAAGCCAGTGACAAACTTTGTAGTGTCGATCCTTATATCGTCTGTGAAGAACCAAAGTGACCAATATCCAATGTAAGCTAGAATCAAAGTGAGGTATGTCATAATAAAATTAGAAACATGTGTAAAATGTTAAAAGAGTTTTTGAAAAGTCCAAAATGTTCCATTTACATGTTTTTGAAAAGTGCAAAATGCTCTGTTTACATGTTCTTCCAAAGTGTGAAATGTTCCATTTACATGTTTTTTAAAAGTGCAAAATGCTCTGTTTACATGTTCTTCCAAAGTGTGAAATGTTCCATTTACATGTTTTTTAAAAGTGCAAAATGCTCTGTTTACATGTTCTTCCAAAGTGTGAAATGTTCCATTTACATGTTTTTGAAAAGTGTAAAATGTTCCACGTACATGTTTTAAAAAAGTTCAAAATGTTTTATTTACATATTTTGAAAAGTGCAAAATGTTCTATTTAAATGGTTTCAAGACATATTTCAACATTTTTGTAGATAGTAGGTATTGTTTTAAGCTCAAGATGGATATAGGTCATTTTTCTTCTTCACAGACGATATATTTCACAACACAAATACATAAATTTATTTTAAATTTTGAATTTTACCGCCTTAGCATTGTAATTAATGAGAATGGTAAAAATGTTCCAGTTTTCAAAAGTGCTATATTGCCATTCCTTGAATACACACGTAATTGGTTGAAGCAATATTAATTTGGCCCTTAAATTGCATATTTAAATACCTACTTTCACTGTACTTTTACCTATGACTTTCACTGTAAAACATTCAAATTTGAGCTGTACCCTTGAATTTAGCGGGAATTGCTACCACCATAGCAAGACGATGAGTTGACACATAGTAACTAAAGTACGAACTTTTTCCACCGACTTTCTATACTTGAACTAAAACTATAGCACTATTACTATGAATTTGGATCTGGATAAAAATGTCAAAGTTAAAAGTGAAATGGAGATGCAAATGAAGATTTGAGTGTTTTAAAATCACGTCTTGAATAATCTAATGAGACTGCGAATAGTAGAAAATGGCTGAATGTACTTAAGTCAAAGTCGAAGTCAAACAGAAGTAGAAATCAAAATCAAAATCATGAATAAGAGAATACTAACAAAGGAAATGGAAATCCAAATCCGTCTTGTTTTGTCTCTATATATTTGCGGGTATTTTCTGTTAGGGCGTTCGGTACGGTTACGGTACGGTGTACTGCTCTAGACTGTGGCTGTGTGGCAGTGTAGCGGGGAACTCCATATGTTTTTGAGTGTTTGGCTAACTAGCATTGAGCGGACGAAGCATTCATTAGTGAGTGAGTGAAAGTCACAGTCACAAAAGCATCAGACTTTCCATTTACTATATTCTCTTGTCACTTTCTCTCTACCTTATCTCAACTTTTACTCTACTTTCTCTCTCTCTACTTTCTCTCAACTTTCCCTCAACTTTCTTTCTTTACCTGGCAAAATTTGACATTTAAATCTGAATTTGATTGTGAGGTAAAGAAGACACGTTTTTGATCTTGATTTGGATCTCTAAGTCGTTTGAAGACCCATTTAAAACTCTTTTAAGTGGTGGGCAGACATGTAACATTTTAAAATTTTACACTTTCTAAAATCACGTAATTGGAGAATGAAAATGCTGCTACTTTTAGATCTTTGTGAATATTTAAATAAAAATTGAATATTGAAAGTAATTAAAAAAGTACTGTTTTAAAAAATAATATTGAATAAAAAACAACTTTGTTTTTTAAGAATTAAATTAAAAAATAATTAAAAATAAAAAATATGCAAAAAATACTTTTTAAAACAGATGCAATTTTTTAATTTTTATAAATTAAAAGTATAGACGTGGTTTTGCCTTGCCCTTAAATTAAAAATGGCAAGTATTCCATGAAAACGAGAAAATGTAAGAGTCCATCAATGTTCTTATAGCCTGTAAATAAAGCAAAATAGGTGAAAAAAGGAGGTTATATAGACAATAAGGGCACTTTGTCCTGATACATTTTACATGATGTTGATGGGAACTGAGCCCTGTTTTCAATCCGAAAGAACCCTAAACAAATTCATAGCTCATCTCGCTTTTCTTTCTCGTCTCCATTGACACCCCAACGCAATAACGTTTTATTTCCAGCTCACTCGCTTTCACTCCCCTTTCACTTTCCAGGTTTCCTATTTAGAGTTTCGTTTACTTTCACTTTGATTTTACTCCAGAGCCGTATAAATGAGGTTTGCTTACTTAAGCCACATCTACAAATTCATAACTACGTTTCTGTGGATATAAATACATACTACATACTACATGCTGCTTAAAGCAGGTGTCGTCAGATTGAAGATCAAATATGGCCGACATGCAATTTAAGCTACAATTTAAACGACATATTGTGTTTAAATACTATTCAAAAAATTTGAATTTGACATAATAGAACAATTAAATGTTACAAACGAGTTTTTGAAAGGTGCAAAATACTTTATTTTCACATTTTTTGAAAACTGCACACTCTTTTTTTGCAGTTATTTTTAAAGATACAAGTTTTGTTTTATTCGCATGTTTTTTTTCAATACAAATTTTATTTTTTTGCATGGCATTTGAAAATTATAAAATGATTTATTTACTTGTTTTTCGGAAGTGCAAGATGCTTTATTTGTATATGGTTTTAGAAATGTACAAAATGATTTATTTGCTTGTTTTTAAAACGTGCAAATTGCTATATTTGCATGTTTTGATAACTACAAAAAAATTTATTTGCTTGCTTTTTAAAAAGCGCAAATTGCTTTATTTGCATATTTTGAAAATTCTGAAGAAATTCATTTACTTGCTTTTTAAAAAGCCCAGATTGCTTTATTTGCATGTTTTTAAAAACAACAAGAAAAAGGAAATTTAATTGCTTTTTAAACGCTGCCAATTGCTTTATTTGCATTTTTTGAAAACTACAAAAAAATTTATTTGCTTGTTTTTTAAAAAGCGCAAATTGCTTTATTTGTATGTTTTAAAATCAATATTTTTTGTTTCGCGAATAGAGAATGTTTTTATTATCTATAAACTAATATGAGCTATTTCTTGTCTTTGTCTTCACATGCAATATGACGCCAATCTAAATTCTAAATCCCTATAGGCAACAACAACAACAACAACAACAAGGTTACTAATATATATAATTATAACCCACTCGAAATTTAACAGGATATATAGCTTACTATTTATATAGTGTTAAATAAATCGTATCAGTTGTGAATTTATATACACAGGATTCGACGCCGCCCAGACGCCCCCTCTCTTGAACTCTAACTATTTCTTTTAAACTTCATTTAATTGAACTGAAAGCTGGATTATCTGCAGTCTACAGAGCTCCATTCACTCTCACTCATAGACTCCCAGTAAATCTACATATCATAAACGTGCAGCTATGGGCTGCCGCATCACTGCACTATGCATACATAACGTCTGTGAAGAACCAAAATTACCCATTTCCATTTGTAGCTAAAAGCAATATCCTTTATCTACAAAAATATTGAAATATGTCTTGAAATCATGTGTATAAAACATTTTAAACTTTTCAAAAATACGTAAATAGAACATTCTACACTTTTTAAAAACGTGTAATTCAAATATTTCGCAGTTTTTCAAAAACGTGTGAATAGAACATTTTACACTTTTGAAAAACATTAAATAGAACATTTTATCCTCTCCAAAAACATGTAAATAGAAAATTTTATCCTCTCCAAAAACATGTAAATAGAACATTTCACATTTTTCAGAAACATGTAAATCAAACAATTTGCAGTTTTAAAAACTATCTAAGTGGAACATCTTACCCTTTTCAAAAACTCCTAATTACCATTTGACGCATATTTCTAATTTTTTTTGTATGACATAGCTCATTTTGACTGTAGTTTAAATTGGATATGGGTCATTTTGGTTCTTCACAGACGATAATATATGTTATCAGCAGTTCCAGTTTTCCACAACCTCCGAGTCCAATGACAAGATTCATGCCTTTCAGCGCTTTTACAAAAACGAAGAAATAAAGAAGAATCCAAAGACGCTGCCGATGAGACCTCAAAGTTTCTTTTTCCCACAGAAAAACTTTTCAAGCCTCTCGCTCTCTCATGATCCACGCGATAACGATAATTTTCTCTTTATCTTTGTCCGAGACAAATCCTTTCTAGTTTATAATATAAACACATGGAGCGTGCATAACTTATGTATGGCACGTCATGGGGAGGAGAGAGGGTAGGCGTTTAAGCTGCTTACTCTTTTTTCATGGGCGTACATACCAAAAAAAAGGAGAAAGGGGTTCGAAATTTCGGATTTTTGTACCACGTATAATTTATGCACGCCTGCAGAGAAAACCAGGGGTGTACTTTGTATACATACAGAGACTACGATAGTTATATATTGAAGGACCATTACCATTGCCATATTGCAGACATATATGCATGGAGTATCTAATCCAAAATTGAATCCAATCTCCTAATTTGCATTTCAACTGGCGAAACTTATTCTCTCTCTCGTGTACATAAATGGACATGAACAAGTGCATTCGTTTAAAAATGAAAATCCACAAAGTTTTAGACATTCAACCGCAATTTACTGAAGACTCAAAATAAACTTTATACGACTTAAGCTAGAATTAAAATGAGCTAAGTCAAAAAATAACGCTAAATGAGGTAGATATACGTAAAACGGTAATAAGTAATAAATTAAGTGCTTTAAAAGGATCAAAATGTCCAATTTACATGCGTGAGGAAAATTACAAAATGTTTTAATTGCAAATTATTTGAAAGCTACAAAATGTTTTAATTACAATTTTTTTGAATAGTACAAAATGCATTAATTAAAACTTTTTGAAGAGTGCAAAATGTTTTAATTGCAAGCTATTTAAAAAGAACAAAATATTGTAACTGCAAACTTTTTTAAAAGTGCAAAATGTTTTAACTACAAACTTTTTAAAAAGTGCAAAATGTTTTAATTACAAACATTTTTAAAAGTGCAAAATGTTTTAATTACAAACTTTTTAAAAAGTGCAAAATGTTTTAATTACAAACATTTTTAAAAGTGCAAAATGTTTTAACTACACACTTTTTTTAAAGTGCAAAATGTTTTGATTACACATTTTTTTTAAAAGTGCAAAATGTTTTAATTACACATTTTTTCAAAAGTGCAAATTGTTGTGATTACAAACTTCTTGAAGAGTACAAAATGTTTTAATTATAAACTTATTGAAAAAGGCAAAATGTTTTATTTACATGTTTTTGAACAGTGCACAATGATCCATTTGCATGTTTTGAAAAGTGTGAAATATTCTATTTACATGTTTTCAGGATCATGATATTTTTTTTTAAGTTCATTTGAGTTTTAGCTGAAAATGGATATGGCTCATTTTGATTCTTCAATGACAATAGGTTACGTATGCTATGCTTATAGGTATATGCATTTAGTGTTAAGTTGAGAATGTTAAAATTTGTAGCACTTCACCACCCCTTTTCAGTTATGCACAATCCACTTCACATAACATCACCCGAGAAAGATTTGAAAACAAAATTAAAAGTAACAAAAACAATATTAGTTTTTTTAATACTATTATCAGAAAAAGGAGGAAAAGTGCTGTACAAATCGATGAAAAGATATTTTGCTTGCTTAAAGTTGTGAGTGAGATTTCTATAACGAGGCTAAATAGCTCAAGTGGGTAAATACGGCCAGGTCAGAGCCGCATTAATATCCATTATATCACGCATATCACGCACGGGGTTATCCATAAATGGTGTTATCCAAATATCTCAATTTCTAAGACCATATGAACACCCTGCAATTATATCATATCATCTTAACCATTGCGTAAATGACTATATATCTTTAACATATAGAATGTCATTAAGAATTTAATGGACCCATTGACCTTACAAGCTACGTCACCTATAGACGATCCCTACCTTTACTGTGCAAATCGTAATATCGTCTGTGAAGAATCAAAATGACCCATATCCATTTTTAGCAAAAAACAATATCAACTATCTACAAAAATATTCAACTATATCTTGAGAGCATTTATTAATAGAACATTTTGCACTTTTCTGAAATATGTAAGCAGAACATTTTACACTTTTCAAACACATGGAATTAGAACGTTTTGCACCTTTTCGAAAACATGAAATTGGAACATTTCGCACGTTTTGAAAGCATGGAATTAGAACATTTTGCACCTTTTCAGGAACATGAAAATAGTACAATTTGCGCTCTTTAAAAATTCCTAATTAACATTTGACGCATGTTTCTCGTTTTGTTTTTATGACATAGCTCATGTTGAGTCAGTTGAGTGTAGCTCAGATTGGATATGGGTCATTTTTGTACTTCACAGACGACGTTAAACTTAAAAATATCTTTACAAGTCAGCGTAACTTCAAAATCTCATCAAAAAAGAATTTAAATTAACCTTATAAAAATGTTTTCCTTGAAATTATAAATCCTGAATTTGCTCAATATAGCTATATAATCTGTTTGTATCTGTACAAGCGTTAAGAATTTATTGGCCATATAGATCAACGTAATACCTATATGCTAATGGATATGCATATAGGCTACTACCATTGTACTATGATTATATTACAGCTTGTTTTTAAATGGGGCAGAGTTGCGTGCATTATTCTGATACAGATTTTATTTTGATCCCTGTAAAAACTTGACTTTTGTTTATTTTTCATTCTCATACAGAAGGAAAAACAGGAGCGATTTATTATTTTTATTGGCAGTACAATTCTTCCCCACTTAAAAAAAATGTAAAAACTGGAAACTTTTAACTTTCGCGTTTTAAGTGCAGATAGAAGAGTTTAAATTTCTTATCTAAATTTTGACTCGCTGTTATTTATTCAAGTATTTTTATTTTATAAATGAATACTTTATTTCCCTGCTTCACAAATTGTCGAATTTTTATACACTAAATTATGACTATGTCAAGATTAGGGCAGATTGGTATATAAATAAAGCATTGAGATTTAAAGTAGTAAATAATCCACGTGTGCTAAACGAGTACACTATAAAAGTCAAATATATGTTTTACAGCCAAAAATTTATTGACTAAGCGATTGCACTTATAAAATGTGAACTCGCGAATGAAGAAACAATGTCAGTCTTTTGTCAATTTTAAGCCAGAGTCAAAGTGTGATATGTAAAACAAATGCTGAGTGAGAAACATGCGTAATATTTTAGTTAAGAATTTTGAAAAAGTGCAATTTGTAATAATTATTTGCAAGTTTTTAGGAAGTGAGAAATATTCTATTTAAATGTTTTATGAACAGTGCAAAATATTCCAATTCCTTGTTTTTCTTAGAATGCAAAATTTTTTATTTACATGTTTTCGAAAAGTGCAAAATATTTTATTTACACGTTTTAAAAAAGTGCAAAATGTTTTATTTGCACGTTTTAAAAAAGTGCAAAATGTTTTATTTACACGTTTTAAAAAAGTGCAAATTGTTTTATTTACATGTTTTCGAAAAGTGCAAAATATTTTATTTACACGTTTTAAAAAAGTGCAAAATGTTTTATTTGCACGTTTTAAAAAAGTGCAAAATGTTTTATTTACACGTTTTAAAAAAGTGCAAATTGTTTTATTTACATGTTTTTGAAAAGTGCAAAATATTTTATTTAAGTGTTTTTGAAAGTTCAAAATGTTTTATTAACATGATTTTTTAAAAAGTGTTAAATATTCCATTTACATGTTTTTGAAAGTGCAAAGTGTTCCATGTGCAAGCTTTTTGAAATAATGATTTTCAATATATTTGGAAGATTTTCGAAGATTTTTAATTTGTAATTTTAGTTAAAAATGGAAATAGTTCACTTTGAGCCTTCACTCACGATATATCTACTAACTACATACAGAATTTAAATTCTAGATACAACAGTTTGCATCTTTAAATACCTCTTTAAATGTTAGCTTTAATCCATTTCAAATTGAACTACCAGATCACCAAAACCACTGCCAATTTAATGGCTAAATTCAATGTCAGTGTCAGTGTCAAGAGGAAATTTTTTCTAACTATTACACTGATAAAGCCATCACCATAAAAACTTAAAACCCTTTAGTTTTTTGAAAGCTTTAACAATTTTTAATGAGAGTGCAAATAAGCATATCAAATCCGTACCCAATACATACATAGATATCCTAATTCAATCCTCTATCGTAATATGGATTATTACTCTGTCCATTTAATCCACAAAAATTCTAAATAGGAATTTCCTCAAGCGTAGAATTGTAGGATACAGAGTGACTATAAGTATACGCTATAAAGCTTAGCTACAAATATCTAAACCTCTCTAGGAGCGTGCATAAGTTACGTGGTACAAAAATCATAAATTTTGAACCCCTATCCTCCCACCTCCATTTTTTGATATGTACGTTCATGTAAAAGGATAGGCAGCTTGAACACTCCCCCCAAAAAAAGAAACTACGTAACTTATGGACGTACCCTCTTGAATTTAGATATGCATCTATACGTCCTATATTTACTATTTACAGCAATTTTATCGTTGGAGCGTTGGTTCGTGGTCCAGCCTTCCGTTTCGTGAGCTCAGTGTTTACAATTTGTCGTCCTTAAGGGGTCGTCCATAAATGATGTTATCAACATATCTCCATTTCTATAGGATGCTTTGACACACTTGCCATCAACTTAACCATTGCGTAAATTGCTAGCTTTATTATGGGATATCATCAATGTCAATAGCCGAATATACCCGACAAGGCCTTCTCATCCTATCGATGACATCATTTATGGACGATCCCTAACTTGAGCATCAATAATTTTTTTCCCTATTCCGCAGATAGATATCTTTGTGTGGACATCGTGATATTTAGGCTCACTCAACTGCATAAATTCCTTCCGCGAAATTTCAATTCCAGGGAGAAATGACAAATTTTGTGGTAAATTTCTTTCGTCTCGGTAAGTGTGACAGCCCCTCAAAATCCTCCAGTAGTTTCAGTAGTACACAGTTTTTAATACGCCTGCTACTACATACCCCTTCCCACGCTGTTGGGATTTTATAGAAATGTTGACTGTGCATATATCTGGACAGACTATAGAGACTGTGGAGTATGGCCGACTTTGAGAATACATTTAGTGGTCAGATCTCAAATCACACAAACCACAAAAATTTCCAAATTTGAAATGCTAAGCTTAGAGGAGAAAGGCAATACTAAAAATACCCTCGAAGGCGAAGCCATGCACTGTGAACTATTTTCGTTGCAAACAATCTAACCTTTTCCTTTATTAGCGGTAACGGTAACGGTGCCGGTACCGGTACCGGTACCGGTACCGTTAAGTTAGCTAATTCGCTATAGTACTAAAAAAGCATGACCTATAGGGTTACATTTATAGCAGAATACCACCACACCACTACTCGAAATTAGAATCATGAAATATGATCATCAACTTATTAAAGTTTGGTTTCGAGTTTCGGTTAAATTCGTTCTTGGAGTTTCCTCTACATAAACTGGCCATTTAGTCCGTGACGTCATCTATAGACGATTCCTAAAATGATGGTTGTTACAATAGTGTCATCGTCATTATTGTCAGGGCCGGACGAAGGAATTAATTTTAGGCAGCAATTTGTTACCATTTTCCTTACAAAAACCACAATTTTGATTATATTGATGGTTTTCATTAGTAAAGCAAAATGTTGTATTTACATGTTTTAGAAAAGTACAAAATGTTCATTTTAATTGATTCAAAGTGCAAAATGTTCTAATTACATGTTTTGAGAAAAGTGGAAAATGTTTTATTTGCATGTTTTTGAAATGCACAAAAAAATTTATTTCACGTTTTTGAAAAGTCTCAATATTCTTTTTACATATTTTGAAAAGTGCAAAATAATCCATTTACATGTTTTGAGAAAATTCAAGCAGCGGGGGCTGCCTGCGCTGGCCGCATTATCCGACCCTGATTATTGTTAGGAAAGCAGCGTCAGCCGATGCCGATGTCGATGGCGGACGACGACATAAGCTAAAACGGGAAACTTTCCTTTTGTCACACACTGCCCATATATTACAGATACAGATACAGATGCGAGAGATGCATCTGCGAATAATTTCATCATTAAATGGCGTCAAACTTTAGTCGAAAGTCAAAATGGACACGAGGCCTCAAGAACAGCGCAAGGATTAATAATGGATGCCTTAGCAGATCCATGGTGTCAATGTGGCGAGTAGTGAGCAAGTTTGAAATGATGCAGTATCTGTGAGGTGAAGATCAGGCCCAGTGCCGTATGAATCATTTGGGATGCGTTGCCAGAGATTAGAAATACATACGCCTTCATATGTAGGTGAATTAAATAGCTATATAACCTATACCTATAGCCTATACTAGTGTAGCGTAGTTATAGTGTAATTAAGCTTAACTGCATAAAGTAACTACTGACATCACTAGGCGGAGTGGTGGCCGGTCCACTCGCTATACAGTGGTGTTGAAACTTTCTACTTTCTACTTTCCCCTTTTATCAGTGTCTGTGTAGGCTGCGAGGGCAACTTTCCACTTTCACTTCTGTTTCAACATTCTGCGCCACCATTACGATCTGGCGATGGACGGAGGAACATTAGTGGCATTGGCACTGACATTGGGATTGATCGCTATGGCGATTGGTGTTGGTATTGGTCCCGGTATTCGTGCTTCTGTCTTTCGAGCTCTACTCGTTGGATCATATGTGTTAGTTAGTGGCTACAAACTCACATATCGTCAGTGAAGAACCAAAATGACCCATTTCCAATTTTAACTACAATGAATATCAAATATCTACGTCTTGAAAGCATTTAAACAGAAAATTTTGCACTTTTCAAAAATATTTGAATACAAAATTTTACAATTTCCGAAAACGAGGAATTAGAATATTTTGCACCTTTTCAAAAACATGGAATTAGAAAATTTTGCACCTTTTCAAAAACATGGAATTAGAACATTTTACACTTTCAAAAACCAAGAATTAGAACATTTTGCACCTTTTTGAAAACGAGGAATTAGATCGTTTTGTACCTTTTCAAAAACATGAAATTAGAACGCTTTGCAATTTTTCAAAAACATGAAGTTAGAAAATTTTACACTTTCAAAAAAATGTAAAAGGAACATTTGCCGTTTTTCTAAAACTCTTAACTAACATTTTACGCATGTTTCTCATTTTGTTTTTACTACATAGCTCATTTTGATTCTAGCTTAAATTGGATATGGATCATTTCGGTTCTTCACAGACGACATAGTATATATCACATTAGTTAAAACTACCTACTGATATCTCCTATCTGTGCAGCCGAGAGACAAGTTAAGGGAAGGATTATACGATTACGGGGAAAAGTCTCATTATTAGAATTTCAATTCACACCTCAGACACTAACACACTGCGTTAGCTACTTTATTACTTAAAGTTGTGGTGAGTTGGGAGTGGAATTGGGATTTGGCGATGCTTCTTTAGATAGTGTTCAAGTGTTAGATTTGGGTTGGGCTGGTCTGACAGATGAGTGGAAGTAGGATGCGGATGCGGATGAGATTCTTTGATGAGATCAGGATGAAGACGAAGGCGGAAATAAGGATTGTGAAAATGTGAAAGTAATAAGATAGGCAGACAAGACAATGCACCCAAAGTATTGATTAACTATATGTGAGTAGGAGGATGGTTCCACATGAAGATGGGTTACGTCAGGGATCATCCGTAAATGATGTCATTAGTAGGGTCAGTATTATAGTAGAACAGAACTACATACCTTGTTACTGTCATTACACATTTTGGCGTACACATTTAAACGTTTTGGCGATTTCTTGTTCTTTTTTTTTCTTTTCAGAAAAGTATCAAAATCTTTAATAGAAAATCTTAGAAAAAAATCTTAGATTCTACTCACTGCGGAAATGGAAAATATAAAGACAGTAACATTAGAGGCATAGAATTCATAGCTGTGCATAATGGTAAGTGAAATTGCATCTGTATTTTGTCTCCTATGATTTGACTTTGCAGCAGCGCACGATCCCGTCTCCGCTAATGTTTAGAGTAACGATACGATTGTCAACTCAAGTTACTGTTACTCAAGTAGAATAAAATACAAATTGCAAATACAAAAAATTATGTCTCATTCCGTCTTCAATTTCCATCCAATCCCCCATACTAAATTCCCAATAGAAATCCTCAACCCTACCCAAATCCCGTTATCTCTAACAAGGGAATGGTTTCACATGGAACTCCCAAATTTCAAACAGTCATGTCTACAAACGTTAGGCTACTTTTAAATAGTAGGGATCCAAAGTAACTCGACTGAATTTTGCGTTTTCTGGTCACAGTAGCCCGCCAAAGTTTAAAAAAATGCAAATTTTAATACTTTGCCACCCTGTAGCTTCTACAGTTTTCTTCCAATTTTAACGGAATTGGATGTTTTCTAACGTTTAGACTATTTTCTGAAAAATAATTTCAGTATTTTTCAAAATTTCAAAATATTTCGTTTTTTCGAAATGATTTGGAAAAAACATTATTTATTTTAAAAAGAAGCCACTATTTGTCACATTTTTAAATTGCAAAAGTCACTATTTGAACGTTTTTTAAACTGCAAGACTCGCTATTTGCACGTTTTTTCAATTGCAAAAGTCGCTATTTGAACGTTTTTTAAATTGCAAAAGTCGCTATTTGAACGTTTTTTACATTGCAAAAGTCGCTATTTGAACGTTTTTAAATTGCAAAAGTCGCTATTTGAACGTTTTTAAATTGCAAAATTCACTATTTGCACGTTTTTTAAATTGCAAAAGTCACTATTTGAACGTTTTTTAAATTGCAAAAGTCACTTTTTGAACGTTTTTTAAATTGCAAAAGTCACTATTTGAACGTTTTTTAAATTGCAAAAGTCACTTTTTGAACGTTTTTTAAATTGCAAAAGTCACTGTTTAAACTTTTTTTTAAATTAACGAAATACACTATAATCAAGTACTGATTACTGAAGTAAAAGTTACAGTTTACTTAACTGTATGGCTGATTCAAACTTTTAGTTAAATAAAATGCGTTGAATTTACTGTAGTGCCTGCTCTTCAGTTTCAGCTTATTTTTTTTCTTCAAATTCACACTGTATTATTGTCACCATGCACGGTGCTGCTACGTAGGTACTTATTGCTTCCTGTTTTACTGCTACACATGTATTTTAGTGTTTTAACCGTTTCTAATTTATTCCTAAGCATTCTTTTCGTAAGGCCCTATAGACATCCTTGAATTTTTTCACAATGCCCATACAGTCTATTTCTATTATGACTTTTTGGCTTTGGAAATTGGAATGGAATTCGGAATGGAAATGATATTGGATTTGCTTGTGGAATTGTGTGTGTGTGTGTGTGTTTGGTATTTCCAAATTCCCATTTTTATTTTTTTGCCTCGATGATAATGGCTGTCGATGGAACAATAACTGTCTCAGTGTTTACTCTTATTCACAATTTATATCCTGTAATAATTTTCTAATCATGACACAGCAGCCAGCGCCGTGCCGTAGCAGCCAACCACTAAATTTGTTTTCTTCAAAAAATATAAAAGGAACCAGGGAACTGCCACCACTACCACCAATAACATACAAGCAGGGACGGTCGAAGGAATTGCTTTTAGGTAGCAATTTGATTCCATACAAAAACCACAATTTGGATTTTATTGAGTTTTATTTTCTTTGGTAAAGCAAAATGTTGTATTTACGTGCTTTAGAAAACTGCAAAATGTTTTTTTTTACTTGATTCTGAAAAGTGCAAAATCTTCTATTTACATGTTTTGAGAAAACTAGAACATTGTTTATTTCCAAGTTCTTGAAATGTACAAAAATTCTTATTTTGCATGTTTTTGAAAAGTCAAAATATTCTATTTACATATTTTTGAAAAGTGTAAAATTTTTTATTTACATGTTTTTGAAATGTACAAAAAACATTATTTTGCATGTTTTTGAAAAGTCTCAATATTCTTTTTACGTATTTTTGAAAAGTGCAAAATGTTCCATTTACATGTGTTTTGAAAATTCAGGCAGCGGGGGCTGCCTGCGCTCGCCGCATTATCTGGCCCTGCACACAAGATTCTTTCAGAAGATATTCCAATTTCAATTGGAATTGGATAGTTCTGTTCCGATGCTAATATATACATAGCACATTGCATTGTATGTTATTTTAATGCGATTGCACTATTTGTGTAATTCTGATTCAAATATGTACAACAATGTGTAGTAAATTAAGGGATCATCCATAAATGATGTCATGATCTGGGCGGGTGGGTTGTAGGCAGCTCTTTATTTAAGCAAATAATGTTAAAAAAGGTGTCATTCTATTTTTTTAAGAGTGGATCGATAATGGGTTTATCAAAAAACTCAATGTCTTGTATGACATCCTTTACAGACGATCCTTTACGTACAATTGCCAAAGAAAGATATTAAATTAATGCATTATGTGTGTGATATACTATAATAATTATGAATTAAATATATGCCAGATGATTTTAACAGAGATTTAATTTAAAATAAAAGTGTACTTACGAGTATTGACTGGAGGGAAGTAAAATAAATTGTGTTTTTTTCTTTGTAGTGAGATGATATCCGCGCGTCCAAGTATATAGCGTAGAGTAATATTATATATAGAAATATTTATGAGTCGAAATAGCTGCCATTGTATATCTCCCCTTTGTAAATTATATAATGAGTTGAGTAGTAGTTGTAGTAGTAGTAGTAGTAATTTATTTGAATATATTTTTTGTAGATTTTTTGTAATATATACTTAATTATATATTTTTTGTTTAAATAATTATTAGACGAAGGACTGCGTGTTATTTTTCCGCGGGAAAAGGAACACACATTGGATAGTCTCTTTGAAAGCATCTCGGAAGTCTCGGTTGAAGTACGCATAGATGACGGGGTTGAGGGTTGAGTTAAAATAGCCTATCCAGAACATGAGCTGCACGAGCCAGTCCGGCCCTTTACACGACGTACACACGGATGACACCAAATACCACGTGAAGAACGGCACCCAACAGGCTATGAACGTCCCCATTATTATACCTGCAATTAGACAAAGAGACACAGTCATGTATTACAGAATATACAATGTTAATTAGTGGGGCAGTTTTATGTTACAAGGCTTTTTAAATGGTTTTAAAAAAAGTGTATTTTGCACATTAAAACATGTGTAAATGGAACATTTTTCAATTCCAAAAACGCGTAAACTGCGTATTTTGTATAATTTAGAATGCGCAAATAGGGAATGCACTCTCAAAAATGTGTAAATAGGATAATTTTAACTGTTATAAACGTGTAATTACCGTATTTTACACTTTTAAAAGTGCGTAAATAGCATATTTTGCACTATACAAAATGTGTAAATAGTATAATGTTTACTTTCAAAGACGTGTAAGTTGCTTTTTTTGTGTTTTCTAAAATATGCAAATTGTGTGTTTTGCGCTTTTTTAAATTTGCTGATATCGTATTTGGCACTTTTAGAAATGTGCAAATATCGCGTTTTGCACTCCTAAAAATGTACAAATATCGTCTTTTGCACTCCCAAAAATGTGCAAATAGCATAATTTTTACTTTCAAAAACTTGTAAATTGCGTATTTTTATTTTCTAAAATGTGCAAATAGCGAATTTTGCACTTTCAAAAAGATGTAAAATGCATATTCTGCACATTCAAAAATGTAAGAATATTTTGCACTTTCAAAAACGTGTAAATACCATTTAAGACTTAGCACTTCTAACATAATTTTTCTAAAAACGTCATTAAATATAATACCACTCACGTACCTTACAACTCCGCTTACAAAACAATACATTCCTAATAATTGTTGTAATCATTAGAAAGTGTTTATAGACCCATATAAACTTAACTACATATACAAATGATGATAATAGATTTTGAATCGATCTCCTAATTATAAGAGCAAAATCAATAAATAAATTTACCTAATGATTAAATAAAATCATACGAGTCAATTAACCGCACGAACAAATAACACCACAACAACACAGCATTATTAATTGCATCTCTCTTTCATCTGTGTTTGTGACCGCAATAATTATATTTCCCTTTCAGGCTTCTGCTTTCACTATACTTTCACTATACTTTCACTATACTTTCACTATACTTTCACTATATTTTCACTGTACTTTTACTATACTTTCACTGTACTTTCACTATACTTTCACTATACTTTTACTATACTTTCACTATACTTTCACTATACTTTCACTATACTTTCACTATATTTTCACTGTACTTTTACTATACTTTCACTGTACTTTCACTATACTTTCACTATACTTTTACTATACTTTCACTATACTTTCACTATACTTTCACTATACTTTCACTATATTTTCACTATACTTTCACTATACTTTCACTATACTTTCACTACACTTTCACTATACTTTCACTATACAGTCTTAGGCTGCTCCTAATTAATAGCAAGATGAATGTGCGGTGTAATTATAAATATTACACAGATGCTTATAGTGAGTGCTGAAAGCTGAAAGGAAATGCTTACGAATTTCTATTTTCTATACAAAGCCCTTAGTATGTAAGATAAGAAAGAAAATTTTCCTGGTTTTGGTTTGAGACTACTAAGGACGCTTAAAGAGAGGAGAAAGTCATTTCTATACATAAATATATAGAAATAGAATAATTGATTTGGTCTCCCAAGCGACTGATAGGAATGTGAAAGGGAAAGGTTTTCACTCGGTCCTTTTATTTCATCAAGAATTAGCTGCTTGACTTCCCTAGTTACTTTCACCGGAACGAAGAAGTGAAACATATACTTCCCCTTGATAAAGTTCCCGAATTCCAATCGGAATTGAACGCCGACTGTAAACATTAACTTTTTCCCCTTGTCTTTACCTGTGCTGTTTTGCTTTTTTTCTTTCACTGGTGATAACAAATCAACCCATTAATTTCGAGTTGGATTTAGTAATTTTTTTAAGAGATAATCAAACGCTAGGAGAGGACCATTGGTCAGGCTTCTGTGCTGTGGACTCCGTATTTATCACACTTTCTCTTGTATATACAATTGTATGTAAGATGCTTTCACTTTCTACTTTCTATTTGCTTTCACCATTTAGACGTGGAACTTGACCGTCTTCTGCTTTGAGCGGTGTGCATTGTGAGACTTTCGTTTTCTTATTATTAGTTTGAATCTCACCAGGGGCACCCTATCTATCATTCCCCTGCTTTCTTTTGGGTAATAAATCTTTAAGAATTGTTTTTAATAAGTTTGTTGTTTACGCCGCCTTTGTAGGTCTGTAAGCACTATGCTCGTGAGTGAAGAATACAATTTGTTTAATTTCGGCCGAAAGTAAAAGTAACTATCGGAAAAACATATGGATAACAAACAAACAAGGATAAATAAAGTCGGTAATGTTTTTTGTGCATGCTTTTTAAACGTGCAAATTTTTTATTGTTATCTATTTTTCATTATCTTTTTCAAAAATTGCAAAGTTTTCTACTTACATGTTTTTTTAAATGCAAAATGTTCCAAGTACATGTTTTAAAAATTGTAAAATGCTCTATTCGCATGTTTTTGAAAAGTGTAAAATGCTCATTTTGCATGTTTTTGTAAAGTGTAAAATGTTCTATTTGCATGTTTTAAAAAGTGTTAAATGCTCTTTTTACATGTTTTTGTAAAATGTAAAATGTTCTATTTGCATGTTTTTGTAAAGTGTAAAATGTTCTATTTGCATGTTTTAAAAAGTGTTAAATGCTCTTCCTACATGTTTTTGTAAAATTTAAAATGTTCTATTTGCATGTTTTTGTAAAGTGTAAAATGTTCTATTTGCATGTTTTAAAAAGTGTTAAATGCTCTTTCTACATGTTTTTGTCAAATTTAAAATGTTCTATTTGCATGTTTTTGTAAAGTGTAAAATGTTCTATTTGCATGTTTTTGAAAAGTGTAAAATGTTCTATTCACATGTTTTGAAAAGTGTAAAATGTTTCAAAAGTTGTATTTAAAATATCAGAATTCTGAAATTAATTCAATTTACAGAAATTTGACATTCATAATGTTTGCACCGTTCTAAACGCTGAATAACAAATCAACGTTAGCATAACAAAAGAAAACTGTGTTTTTTGTATATGTAACAGGGTAACAAGTGCCCTTTGCGAGATTGTTAGAAGGTTTAGTGTAGTTTCCCTCCCACGGATTGGCCTTTATTACCTGGTCATTTCAGCAATATCAAAATCAGCGCGTATAACAGTATCAGCATCATATCTGGCCGACTATGCATAGTGCCTACTAATATATATGTGTATTTATTAGCACTCTGCACATATAACGATATACCACACAGACGACACTTGGTATATGTATATCTCCACACTACCGTTGACTACACTAACCTTTCCTTTGTCCTTGTGCCTATTGCTTTTTCCTGGACAGTGGACTGATGCCCTATCCTCATAGCCTACATTTTGATCGTATATGAAAAAAAAATCAATTTTGAGATAAATCCCCCAAAGAAGAAAGTCCATGACTTTCTTTTATTCAATTTAATCCTTTCTTTTGCCCTCTGATTGCAATTGTGACCGTTATTTCATTTCTTCTCTTCCCTCGGCTTCTGATTGTCAGCAGGTAGTCAGTCATGTTCTCGTATCGGTCACTATATCTATACAAAGGGTATAATTACATACTCTAACCAAAACCATAATTTTTATCTGCAATCATACCTAGCTACCTTTACATTTAGTTATATTTATCCACTTGACCACATTTATGTGCAAAATATTAGGCGGACAGTAAATAATTTTATTAGCCTCACAACAAGTACATCAATACATATCTTATATAGACTGTACATATAACCTGTGGAGAATCAATATGATCCATCTCGATTTTGGGCTAAAACCAGAATGCACTATCTATTTTTTTCGCTCTTTTCTTATTTTCTCTTTCTCTATCACTTTTTAAAATATGCAAAAAAAATATTTTGCAATTTTTGAACACATGCAAATAACATATTTTGCACTTTTTGAAAACATAAGACTTAAATATTTTGCACTTTTTGAAAAAATACATATAAAATATTTTGCACTTTTTGAAAACATGCAAATAAAATATTTTGCACTTTTTGAAAACATGCAAATAAAATATTTTGCACTTTTTTAAAACATGTAAATTAAATAGTTTGCACTTTTTAAAAACATAGAACATTTTTCAATTTTCAAAAAGTCGTGACCTATATGATATACTTATTAGTGTTGTTTATTGTCTCATTTAGTGATTTTATCACATAGCTTATTTTACTGCTATCTTAAGTTGGAAATAGACTATTTTTACTCTTTACTCATGATATGGACATTATTCTATTACAACTGAGACTGGTTGGGTTTTTGAATTGGAAAAATTGGCCTTTTCCCTTGTATTATTGTATTATAGTACTAACCCCACATATACCTATACTTTCTGACTACCCAGGAAGCAACATTTGTACTCACCACGCAAGTGAAAGCAACTTTCTCCTTCAGACTTTCAAAGTATAAGGAAGTAGACAAGAATAAAAAACAAAAAAAAGGCGAAATCAAGTTCTCCTTTTGGACGTGGTGTTTGTGGTGGGGATGCGGTGGGATATATGGTGACTAGTAAGAAACACTGCGTTGTTATACTCTTCGCTATGGACGACTACTCTACAGTCTACAGTCAAATGCCATGACAATGTAGTCATATACAGAATTTTGCTTTCATTGACTTTCGGGCTTTACAGTCCCACGGTTCGGTTCGGTTCGGATCTGGCTGCAATCTAGAGTATAGGAAAACTATACGAAAAATTATTACATTATTTATATAGGTAAGAAAGGAGTTAGTTTTTGAAGGAAACGCGGAACCTTTCCCCTTTTTTTGAGGTCTGTAAACACTCGTCTAGCATCCTCTCCGCGTACACCCACCGAATACGAATGATCTTTGTGGAAGAAATGAAATCAAACGAAATGAAATAAAAACTTGAAGAGACTTTTTTGAAGAGTCTCTGAGCCCACCATTCTATAGACTATATAGAAGACTTGTTTTAAAAAATCCAAATATTATGAAGCTTTGTTTGTTAGAAAAATGGAATAAGTCCGTTTTTTTTAAATGAGATTATTTTCGTTAGGTGTACTACTCAACTAGATATGTAACTGTGTTAAAGGTTAAAGGTCAAAGTTCAACCAAAGGATTTTTTTAAATACACAAAATTTCGTGTTTGTGCCAAAGTCTAGCCCCATAACGATAACCGTCAACTGTGTAGCGTGTACCCACTGGAATTCCACTAAGCGTACGGACTATTGCACACTACATCTCTCAGCCTGCCCGTTTCTGTCTCTCAGAGATGCAGATGTGGTCGTCATTTTCTTCTATCATCACGTCAATTTCATCTCATTCATTTAGTGAAGCATATGAGTGTAGCTCTGGGAATTTTAGCGCTCGGGAAATATATACGAGTAGTAGAAGTGAAAATTGGGGAAAATGGAGAAAGTGGGAGAAAGTATAGAAAGCAGGACAAAATCGAGAAAGCAGAAAAAAGTGGGGAAAGCAGGAGAAAGTGGAAAATTGTGAGCCAAATTGTCCATCGCTTTCTCCCCTTTCCTTCCCTACCCTCCTTTGCCCTTTTAAACCACTTGCATTTCCATTTTGCCATTTACATTTAACTTAATTTCAGCTCTAAAACATACTCACGTAGCAGCATATATAGTCCTAAATCTACATGGCATTGCATGAAAACTTACTAGTAGTACATAATGTATTTTTATATGAAATGCGAAATACAAAAAACAAATGCGACTTTACCACTCACGCCTCTAAAACTTTCATTCCCCAAAGGCATATGGACGCCCAATACTTTTACTACAAATTCAATAAACTTAAATATTAAAACTGAAGACACCAAATGTGCCGTTTTCATTTTTTCTAAAAACAACGTTCTTATAAAATAAACTACTACGATCCACAAAGTACTTATATAAATAGAAAATTTGACTTTTTCCAAAAAAAAATGTAAAAAGAACATTATGCAATGTTTAAAACATGTAAATAGAACATTTTAATTTTTTAAAAACATGGAAATAGAACATTTTACAATTTTTAAAAACATGTAAATAAAACGTTTTACACTGTTTAAAAAACGTAAATAAAAACTTTTACACTGTTTAAATAACATTTAAATAAAAACTTTTACACTTTTTAAAAACTTGTACATGAAATATTTTGCTTTTTTAAAAAACATGTACATGAAATATTTTGATTTTTTAAAAAACATGTAAATAAAATATTTTGCACTCTTCAGAAACATGTAAATTACATGCAATTTTGCTTTTCAAAAATATATGTGACTAGATTATTTTGTAATTTAAAAAAAATATGTACGTAAATAGAATATTTGCCTCGTTGAAAAAAACTTACCATTTCACACATCCATTCCATTATGTAAGTGCTTTTTGACATAGCTCATTTTATTTCTAGCTTTAAAATTATTGGACCTGGGTCATTTTGGTTCTTCACCCACGATCACGATATGATGCTATCCTTATACTTGACCTATCAGAATTCAATACCTTTCTATACTAAAAGCGTGCCAATAATACCGACGTACCATATATGCTGTGACCGTGGCATATATCATGACATTTACTTGGCAAAAGCCTCAGTTGTGGTAGTCGTTGTCTCTCTCTCTCTATGGCTCTGGGCTCGGTCATGCATTTAAAAAAATTGCAATGGTGTCTTGCGCACATGAAAGACGATCCTAAATAATAATTGCAGCGAATGTAAAATTGAGTGAAGTAATATTATGTAGAGGCTGTAGACTGTCGACTAAAAGGGAAATGAAGATTTTAAAGATTTCAATTTCTCGTATATAAACTTACATTATTATTACGGTTACGGTTACGGTTATACGGCCACGGTAATGATTACGGTACGGTCCCCACCATAACCTTCCCTCGATTATCATGATAAATGAGGACAATTGTGTTTTTTACTATGAAGAGTGGAATTTTTCCATTAGAAAAATTTATTTTTTTATATCATTTTTTTCTGGCACTGTGGCTCTCTCTATGACTGGTCCGGAGTAATTCGTATAACTACTTTAGAGTAGTTAGAAATATTTGAAGTTTGAAGGCTCAAGTCCCAAGTAATAATGAGCTGACTTGAATTGAATTCACTTGACAGATGGGCATATAGCATTCGTTCCGACAGACAGTGGCTGGCCATTTATCTATAGTCATAGTTATATCAGTAGGCAATGTATAGCCGCGGATGACGGATATAGCAGAAACATCTGTTCACGATTTTGAAGCTAGGCCTCTCTCTAAATTTTACATATGATTGTGAGTCGTAATGCATTTGAATGGGAGTCGTAATCGTAATTCTAATGGTAATATGGTAGGAATGCCAATAATGCTGTAAGATGTACGATTTGGAGCTTTGAGAAATTTTAGACTAGGAACTGGCGGCAGCAAATGGCAGTGGGACTGCTCGAGATTTTCCCAAGTATGATTAATTTTAATTTTTGATAATAACGTAAAAATAAATTCATAGCTGACTTGGTACAAGTACCAGTGCCAGTGCTACAGAATCTTGACTCGTGCGCCCATATAAGGCGTATGCGGATCAACATGAAAATAGTTATCGTTACTATGATTTGAATATCGTATGTGAAGAACCAAAATGACCCATATCCCTTTGCAGGTAAAAGCAATATATGCTATATGCAAAAATATTGAAATATGTCTTAAAATCATTTAAATAGCATATTTTGCACTTTTCAAAAAACATGTAAATAGAACATTTTACACTTTTCAAAAACATTTAAATAGAACAATTTGCACTTTTTAAAACCATTGAAATAGAAAATTTTGTACTTTTCAAAAATGCGTAAACAGAACATTTTGCACTTTTTAAAAACCTGTAAATAAAAAATTTTGCCCATTTCAAAAAGACGAAAATAGAACATTTACGCTTTTCGAAAACTTCTAATATCAACAATTTACGCATGTATCTTATTTTGCTTGTATGACATATAGCTCATTATATGATTCCAGCTTAAATTGAATATGGGTCATTTTGGTTCTTCACAGACAATATTTTCCTTCATCTCGTTTTATAAACTGTGAGGAGGCACTTCACTTCTGCTTTTGCATGTACACGAATTGAAATGTGGCTCACTGTCATCTCTCTAAGATGTGTAATGTATTTACCATGACGGAGTTGTAGACTGACGCCCACAGTGCAATGGCAGTGCTGACCCAAACCTATTCATCTTCTATCTACAGATCCTAATATTCTATGATATCACCACTGCCGCATAGATACTACTACGGCCACGAAGAAAAAATTTACAGTGTTTTCGTCAGCACCGTAGTAGGAAAACATATTATGAGGAGTTGTTTGGAAAAATGGGATAAGTTCGCACTTAAAACATGGATTTCTGATTTAAATTTGGTTTTTTAGTGTTTTCGTAGTTTGTAGAAGACAACTGCCGTTCGTAAATCTTTTTATGCAAGAAAAAGTTTAAAAGTACCAAGAAGTTTGCTTTCACTCAAAACGATTAAAATTTCATCCCACGGACTTTTGACTCCATGTTAAGTTATGCATTTTGAGGGGAAACGGAAAAAGTCCACAAATTAAAATGTATGAAAATTTTCTAAAAATTCCAGAGTCAGTCTACAGATTTATGAAACTACTCCGCATAACGCTTCGTTATTTACATTACCTAAAACAATTGAATTTTAAAAAATAATCCAGTCACATTTTACTTGGAATTCAATCGTTGTTCCACTAAATTTTACTGTGATAGACTTTACCCGTTTTGCAAAAACAACTCTTCATTTGTAGCCCATATCCATATTATCCATACTATACCGTGACCGTACTTTCCAGTTCCAGACTAGCGATAAACTTACAGTGACAGCCAACTTTTGCTAAGTCTTACGGCAGTGTCACTGGTTTCCTCCTCGAGCTCATCTCATGCTCAAGTGTGTACTTAGATCTAAAAATCGAATTACAAGTATAACTACGGAGCAGGACCAAGACTACAGATATCGTCTGTGAAGAATCAAAATGAACAACATCCAATTTAAGCTAGAATCAAAAAGAGCTATGTCATAAAAGCAACATGAGGAACATGCGTAAAATGATAATTAGGAGTTTTTGAAGTCTAAAATGTTCAATTTACATATTTTTGAATCGTGCAAAATGATCCATTTACAAGTTTTTCAAACATGCAAAATGTCCTACTTACATGTTTTTTGAAACGCGCAAAATCTTCTATTTCCATGTTTTTTGAAACGTGTAAAATGTTCTATTTATATGTTTTTGAAACGCGCAAAATCTTCTATCTCCATGTTTTTTGAAAGGTGCAATATTATTCATTTACATGTTTTTGAAACGTGCAAAATGTCCTACTGACATGTTTTTTGAAACGTGCAAAATGATCCATTTACATGTTTTTGAAACGTGCAAAATGATCCATTTACATGTTTTTGAAACGTGCAAAATGATCCATTTACATGTTTTTGAAACGTGCAAAATCTTCTATTTCCATGTTTTTTGAAAGGTGCAAAATTATTCATTTACATGTTTTTGAAACGTGCAAAATGTCCTACTGACATGTTTTTAGAAACGAATAAAATGTTCTATCTAAACGCATTCAAGATTATAAAATATTTTAATTTTGGGTAGATAGTTGATTTTGGTTTTCACTAAAAATGGATATGGGTCATTTTGGTTCTTCACCGACGATATGTAGCTATATATTTGGAAGTACTGATTATAGTGTATAGCCTTCACAGATATGATATATGCATGCAAGGGTCTAGTACTGGGTCTGTCCTGTCCGTAGCCGTATCATGGACTGTCACTGAGTTACAGTACAGTGCTTTACGTAGACTTGAATGACTCATTACTCTGTGCTTCAAACTTCATCCCAGTGACAGTATCTGTAGTTCCTATAGGGTGACACTATATATGGTATAGTGTCTACATAGCTATGGGTATTTGTACGGCAACGGCAGCGGCAACGGCAGTGCAGTATATTATAGATGGAGTAAAGTTGGTTGAAAACTTCATCTTCTGCCTACACATACAACTTTTGAAAACATTTTCTTTCGGAATTTCCACAGAATGACAAGCCAAACTAATCGTAAGTCAAAAGCTGCAGAGTCAAATCCAGAATCCGGATCCAGATTCAGCAGCCAACCATGGGCATCTCTACACTCAACAGTCTACAGAGATATTATACGGGCACGGCACAAGGCACAAACAACGTAAGACACGTGTGTGGCGTATCAGTGTAAGCTAAGAAATTTTACATTTTTTATATCGGATAGTAATGTAATGTAAAGGTCACATTATATCGGTAGTTAAGATGCAAAGTGGCCCATATCCAGACCATTTCTATATTGCTAAAAACAAAATATGCACTAATAGAAAAACAAATTAGAATTTCTTATAATTCTAAAAATATGTCAAAAAAATATTTTACACATTTAAAAAGAAAGTAAATGGAACATTTTGAAATTTTCAAACAAATGTAAATAGAATAATTTGCACTCATCAAAAAGCATGTAAATTAAATTTTGTGCACTTTTCAAAAACATGTAAACAGAACAATTTGTACCTTTCAAAAACATGTAAATAGAATATTTTGACACGATTTGCAAACAAATATAAATAACAAATTGTACACAATTTTCAAAATCATGCAAATCGAACACTTTGCAATTTTTAAAAACATGTAAATAAAACATTTTGCACTTTTTAAAAACTCATAATTGAAATTTTACAGCATTATCCCATTTAGTCGATTTAGTCTGTTTTTGTCATTACAGATAGCTCATTTTTTAATTCCAGCTTAAATTGGATTTAGATAATTTTGTTTCTTCACTCACGATATGTACTATATATACCTATATGCCATGAGTACAGTATGGTGCATAAGCACTATAGCTGTACCACAGAAGTCAACACTGAACAGCCAGGGGAACGTTCATAAATTACGTGGTACAGAAATCGGAAATTTCAAACTCTTTTTTGGTATGTACGCCCATGTAAAAGGATAGGCAACTCGAACCCCTACACCCCCTCAACGTACCGCGTAATTTATGCACGCCCCCACCCCATCCATATAACTTCCATTTTAGCGGAAAACCAAACTAATAATTTTGGACAAGTCTCAGCCAAAATTCGTAAATAGTCATAATTTTATATTGTGACCGACATTTCTATTACTAACACACAGACACAGATCATGTCTATACAAAAATTCTTTTATATGAATATAACGAGAAAATATGAAAATCCTAAAGGAATAGCCTATACCTATACCACAACCAGAACCAGCGCCAGCCTTAAGTCTAAAGCCGTCCTACGGAGTAAGATGGAGACGAACGAAGGCGGAGGAAGGAAACAACTGCCAAGACGGAGACGATTAAGCTCCATACTCAAAATTACATCTGTACCAAGATATTTGTGTAATAAGCGGGAGTCAACTTGTTCACTTTTTGTTGTGGGCAGGACTGTGTGACGGTGACGGTGACGGTGACGATGATTCGGATCCGGATCCGGATGACTCATCTTGTATAATTTATAGGTATTCCAAAATTCGGATTAGGTTCCCGGTCCCGGGCCCGGTCCTGGTCCCTGGTTCCCGGTTGCGGCTTCAGTCTCTACACTTTATTTTCTAATACAGACTTGTAAGCTGACAGGTCAATCCATATGAAAAGGATATAGCCATGTACGTCCACCTTAGTGTATGGTGTAAGTATTGGTCTTTACATTTTTGGATTTTTGGCCGTACGTAGGATGTATCATGTAGATTGGTTGTTGGTTGTTGTTATGGTAGCATACTCAAAAAATGCCCCAAAAAATTGTAATTGGTTTCCATTTTCTTGGAAATCTAAATCTTTCAAAGTGTCTATAGACATATAGAGTCCCCTATAATATTCGTCAGTGAAGAACCAAAATGACCCGTATCCTATTCAAGCTAGAATCAAAATGAGCTATGTCATAAGAAAAAAATGAGGAAGATGCGTAAAATTTTAATTAAGAGTTTTTTAAAAGTGTATAATGTTCTATTTACATGTTTTTAAAAAGTGTTAAATATTCTATTTACATGTTTTTGAAAAGTCCAAAATGTTCTATTTACATATTTTTGAAAAGTGTTAAATATTCTATTTACATGTTTTTGAAAAGTCCAAAATGTTCTATTTACATATTTTTGAAAAGTGTTAAATATTCTATTTACATGTTTTTGAAAAGTGTAAAATGTTCTATTTACATGTTTTTCAAAAGTGTAAAATGTTCTATATTTACATGTTTTTAAAAAGTGTTAAAAATTCTATTTACATGTTTTTGAAAAGTGTAAAATGTTCTTCTTAAATATTTTTGAAAAGTGTAAAATGTTCTATTTACATGTTTTTGAAAAGTGTAAAATGTTCTATTTACATGTTTTTGAAAAGTGTGAAATGTTCTATTTAAATGCTTTCAAGACATATTTCGCAATATTTTGGATATAAAGGATATTGTTTTTAGCTACAAATGGATGTGGGTCATTTTGGTTCTTCGCCGACGATATGGTTCCGTTACGAAGATTACAGACGACACGGATAAAAAGATAAAAAAATATAAAGATGGACAGATACAGACCGAAATACTTTGCAGCCAACTGGAAATGGTATCAAGATATTTCTCAGAAAATGATCGCGTTCAGATCAGAATCAATCCTACGCCCACACCAAAACCCGAACCAGAACCAGAACCAAACAGAGATATGATCTGTGCGTACTGTGTACACAGAGATACACCAGATATTATGTTCATAAATTATCCAGAATTCAGATCCAGTGGAATGGAACGCACAGGCAACTTAAGCTTATCCACCACAACAACCGCACTGGATCCTCGATCATCCTACGATTACGATCCACCATATCACATGTTCAAAATTCAAATCCACATAATGCAAAAACACCTACACAAAAAAAGGAATCCTGTGTCAATGTACGGTACGGTACGGGATAACGCCGACGCTCGGATAAATTTACAATAGAAAACAGACAAATGCAAATGGGATTTCGAATTCTTGGAATTACTTTATCAATTTTAAATTTATTTCTGTATTCTGTGGTAGTATTGTACAGAGTGCAGAATTCACAGAACAGAAACCAGACCAGGTAGGTACGAAAGAATCACATATCGTCGGTGAAGAACCAAAATGACCCATATCCATTTTTAGCGAAAAACAATATATCAACTATCTACAAAAATACTGAAATGTCTTGCAAGCATTTAGATAAAACATTATGCAAGTTTTTAAAATTATGGAATTAGAACATTTTGTACTTTTCAGAAACATGTAAATAGAACATTTTGCACTTTTCAGAAACATGTAAAAAGAACATTTTGCACTTTTCAGAAACATGTAAATAGAACATTTTGCACTTTTAAGAAACATGTAAATAGAACATTTTGCACTTTTCAGAAATTCCTAATTAACATTTTACACATGTTCTTCATTTTTTTATGACATAGCTCATTTTTATTCTACCCTAAATTAAATATGGGTCATTTTGGTTCTTCGTTCTTCACAAACGCTATAATATGAAGACTTTCAGGGCAAAACTGAATAAATCTGGTTTTTTTTTCAAAAATGAAATTATTTGCATTTTGTGTACTATTCAACTAGATGTTCAACAGTTGGAGCTGGATTTGGGTAAACCCACAATGTATACAAAATTTGACAGTACATAAGATTAAACAATATTTTAATTCCTATCTGTAAAGCAACAGCTGATATTCTACGGGCGCCTTGAATTGCCACTTATATGGTAGTACCCACATACAGGGAGGTAGATTTAAAAATTTAAATCTGTCTAAAATTACTTATGAGATTTTTATAAACCCATAAAAGTTAAACCATGTCGGATTTTGGGTTCGGATTCGGATTTAAAAATTGAGAGTGTCACTTTTGTGTGATTTATACAGGAGATTTTTGGCTTCGACTTTGGCATTGAATTTAAAAAAAGATACTGTAATATACTGATAAGTACTATAACTACTATATGATATAAGTACTATATGATAATATAATGATCAGTACTGTGTATAAATCATGTGACAGAAGTATAAAATAAAACTTCCACTTGGCTCTATTAATAAGATCCTTAATAAATTCCACGGCTTAGGACTCCTTTTAGTTTTTCTACAGATTATTACATAATATTTTTAATTGAGTTGTTTGTTTTCCAGAGCCAGACGAAGGAATTGCTTTCAGGCAGAAATTTTTTCCCATACAAAAACCACCATTTTGATTTTATTCATGGTTTTCTATGGTAAAGCAAAATGTTGTATTTACATCTTTTAGAAAAGTGCAAAATGTTCTTTTTTACTTGATTCAGAAAAGTGCTCAATGTTCTTTTTACATGTTTTGAGAAAAGTGGAAAATATTTTATTTCCATGTTTTCGAAATGTACAAAAATATTTATTTTGCATGATTTTGAAACGTCAAAATATTCTATTTAAATATTTTTTTTAAAGTGGAAAATGTTGCAATTAAATGTATTTTGAAAATTCAGGCAGTGGGGGCCGCATTATACGGCTCTGTTGTTTTCTTACTACTTTAATTTTTTTACGTGTACCTACAGAATTTAAATTCCGTAGGGCAGCTCGTTACTTACTAAAAGTTTAGAGCGTATTTCAAAATCCAATTCCACTCTTGTTAATTAACCATTGTAGTTGGTGTCGGTCCTTGTAGAGTAGTACTACATGGAGATGAGGTCATTATTTTATTTAGTTACTCAATTTGGTTTCACAGGTATGTACATACGAGGAGGGGGAAAGTAGCCCAACTCTGAACAGATGGGTAGATTAGATTTAGATGCAGGCATCTTATTTCATGGGATTTATTACAGTCTCGGAGTAATGCTTTGCTTTTGCTTTGAGGCGATGTACATAGTATATAGGTGTGTGCTTTCATAGTGGGTGTTTGCATTCTTAATAAACTGCTATGTACTAAGCTACGTTTTGTATTCCCAAGTGGCTTCTTGTGAAGAATGGCTACATCTTTTCAAAATCAGGGATTTTCAGGGAAGAATCATATAAACCATATAACCATAGCAGCATAATAACGAAGGCTGTAAAACCGAACCCGAAACCGAGATCAAAACCGAAACCGATCCGCTTCTACTTCTACTTTCCTTCCATCTGGAACTGGAAGTCTCCTCAATTCTTACAAAATATTATGTAAGAATTTCACTCCACATATAATCAGCATTAACGCTAACGGAGAAGGTGCACAATTTCAACATTTCCCTATTTTCCCGAAATATTTTCTATGCATCGCTCTCCCTCCTAATTTCCTAGTATTTGGGTTAGTATTTGGTTTTGGTAAGACAACTGGTAAATGAGGTGAGCTACAGCCGTTCCATGGTGTAAGTTAATAAATTATTGCATAATAAGACATAAGTACAAGACATATCGTCGGTGAAGAACCAAAATGACCCATACCCTTTTGTAACTAAAAACAATATCAACTATCTACAAAAATATTGAAATATGTCTTTAAAGCATTTAAATAGAACATTTTACACCTTTCAAAATTATGTAAATAGAACATTTTGCACCTTTTTAAAAAACATGGAATCAGAACATTTTGCACCTTTTCAATAACATGAAATTAGAACATTTTGCACCTTTTTAAAAAATATGGAATTAGAACATTTTGCACCTTTTCAAAAACAAGGAATCCGAACATTTTGCATCTTTTCAAAAGCATGTAAATTAGAACATATTGCATTGTTGAAAAACACGAAAATAGAAAATTTTAAGCTTTTTGAAAAGTTCTAATATATTAACATTTTATGCATGTGTCTCATTTTGTTTCTATGACATATAGCTCATTTTGATTGTAGCTACAATTGGATATGGGTCATTTTGGTTCTTCACAGACGATATGTACATAGATAGGGTTCTAATTCAAATGCAGTTCAAACCATAAAACCATACCATAGGGTGGGACTAATTAGCTGAAGACAAGAAAGAAGGAGCGAGATAAAAGAGGTTCCCGTGGGGAGTCCTCCAAAAATTAACTTGGTGGATAAAATACACACTTTTGGTTTGCTACACAAGTACAACGTAGAATCTATAGACCAGGACGAGGACGTTCCAGAACCAGAGAACCTCCTTTCATTTCATTCAAGATTCAACATCCAAAATCTCAAGCCTCCTCGAAAAAAAGAGTGGCAAGAGGGAATATAATAACGACGCCCAGAGTCTTAAGAAATTCAGCAATTGAAGAGTTTTTTTGGCAAAACGGGTCAAGTCCATCATAACAAATTTTACTGGAAGGACAAATAAGGAATAAAATGAGACAGGATTATTTTTTCCAACTCAATTATTTCTACAGGTACTGCAACTGACGAAGCTTTATTACAAGCAGTTTCATAAATCTGGACTGACTCTGGAATTTTTTAGAAAATTTTGCAAAATTTGTATTTGTGTACTTTCCCCGGTTTCCCTCAAAATTCATAACTTAACGTGGGGTCAAAAGTCCGTGGGATGAAATTTTAATCGTTGAGAGTGAAACCAAACTTTTTTTTTAACTTTTAAACTTTTTCTTGCATAAAAAATTTACGCACGGCAACTGCCTTCTACCAACTACGAAAACACTGGAAAACGGAATTTAAATCAGAAATGCATCTTTTAGACAGGACTTATTCCGTTTTGCCAAACAACTCTTCAATTCCACATTCCTCAGCTCCAAATTTGAATGGACTCTACCAACCAATGATGTTTGTGATTTTGTGTAATATTACGAAATTACGAGAAGGGTTAATTTTTAAAATCATGACGAAATTTCAAATTGGAGAAGCATTGGCAGAAAATTATACAATTCAACTGTTTTGTAATGATAATACATAGCATGTCGAAATAATACCATCTTTACCTGAATTCAAAAATATCCCGGGTATAGTATAGCATATAGAAATAAAGACCCTAGGGGTTTCTATTTTCGAGATAATACGATACAGTATACAGTAAAAACAAAATTTTCAACGTTTATTAAACAACTTTCTCTCGCCTTTAGGAATTTTACACTTTGGCCATATTTTCATATGACTAATTAATTATCATATTTAAATGTACGTAACTTGTAATTTTTGCGTTAAGACAAAATAGTGTGCATAACTGCATGCCTTTGCCATATTGTATGAAAATACCGCCGGTAATAGTTTATGATTCTTTACGGCATTCCCACTAAATTCCTATTAATGATTTACAAGACGGGAGAAACTACGTCTTAGGATCCTCTAAACACATTGTTATACGATATATGTGCTTTCATTTTCAAAATTAAAAGAAGAAAGGCGGTGGCTATATGCTTCTGTTCTGATCTCTTTGTGAAGGCGTTGGGGTGGTCCATAAATGATGTCACACAAATTATCACTCTTTTAAGGCGAACCCATTCCTATGTGTCATCACTTTCACATTAGGTGAAAGTACATTAGATGAAAGTACACTGCTATATTTAAAATTCCATTAATACTTCGACGTCATTTATGGACGACCCATATCACGCGCGCTTCTTGGTCTCTTACAGTGCATCATACAAATTTGTAGACCATAAATCACTAAAACTTTGAGACCCCTACCAACTCTTTACGCCCCCTCCCCCCACCCCCCTCCCTCCTCCCCCCCTCCTCCCATCTTCTCATGCATTTTGTATGCCCTTAATTCACCAGTCGCCCACAGCTCCTTCTTCCCAATATCTCCACACTCTCGAAAAGCCTCTCTATTATTTAGAACGGGAATGAAATGTAAACACAAATATAATTACAATCCTCATATACAAACACACCAGCCAAGATGATAACCATGTTGTAAGTTTGTTTTTCTCTTTCTTTGAGAGCTTGAGATAGATTTTAGATTCAAGTGAGAAGGGTGAAGAACTCGGAGTGGAAATGAAATGGTGGACACGAACACAATGTTTTTACAGGAACTACTCACTCACTACTCACTCACTGAGAGTGTGAATGATTAATGAAGGATTCCTATTTGAATCTGAACCGTGACCACTTTAGTATTGAAATCGGCTTTCACTTTTCCCTACTAAATCATCAAGGCGCTTGGGCTTTAGCTGGACTATAACTTCCAAAAAGCTGTGGTCTGATTCTGACATGTGGTCAGTACATCTGACGATCTGAATTGTAGTACTGATATAAGTATAAGAAAAAGTGGAAGCAGTGAAAGTAAAAAAGTGAAAGCGGTGAAAGTAAAAAAAGTGAAAGCGGTGAAAGTAAAAAAAGTGAAAGTACGAGTGAAAGTTGAGTTTGTCAATTTTTCACAATTTTTAAGAAAACGCGGGAAAATATTTTTTTAAATTTAAAAAATTTGAACAAAACCTGAGTTCCTGCAGAAAAAGACCTACTACATAATCATAAATAATTGCGAATAAAAGTGTATCACTAATTTTTAATTCTATTATGAAGGATTTGAGTCTGCGTAGTGTTCCCTTAATTCCGTATACAAAAGACCACAGCGACCGAGACCAAGACCAAAACCAAGCTACGGAACTGACCAAAAGAAAATGCCTCAGCCAAAGTTTACTCTGTACTATATGGGGAATTGGAATCTGGTGGAATTTGAATTGAATTTCAAACTGCTGCTAACAGAGAGCACAAAGGGCTCATTTACTTCCATTCAAATTTCGGACTGGTACTCGTACTATGGTGTCCAACTCATTCAATGCGCCGAGAACATAGAGATGAGTGTATGTATATGTGGATGGCTTTTGTGGTCCTGACTGACTGGAGGAAAATAGGAAAATGGGGAATTCAATGTCTATGAGAAAGTAATGAGGCGAGAAAAGGGAGCGAGACAGTAGTGTGGGAACTATGGGGAGAAGAATGAGAATTGTAGACAGTGGAAAGTTTAATGCATATAGGAGAAAAGACTATGAATCCTTAATAGCTCCATTCTACTCCAATCTAGGGCTACGGCTACGACTACTACGGCCATATAAAGGACCAGTCCCCATAGTTTACTAGTCTCCAATTTAGCACACTGTAATAATATTATAGTTGCATTATATATCAGTATTAGTATTCAGTATTGTTCATGGTTCATTGAAATTTCTATCAATCTTATATCACCATTCATATAGCTTTATAGCTTTAGCCATATTAGAAGCATCATAGCAATGTGTGGGACTGGCCACCATCATAATCTTCATCCTAGTTCAACGCCCCAACATAATATTCACATACCAAATTTGAGCAATACGTACAGGGTGGTCTATCCAAATTGATATTATTTTAAATCAGAAAATTTTAAAATGTTGAAGTAATTATATCGTCTGTGAAGAGTCAAAATGACCAATATTCATTTTAAACCTTAAAATAAATGCACCATACCTAGACAAGTATTACAATATAATGATCTTAAACATGTAAATATAGTATTTTGCACGGTTCAAAAACATGGAATTAGAACTTTTTGCACCTTCCCAAAAACATGGAATTAGAACATTTTGCACTTTTCAAAAACATGGAATTAGAACATTTTGCACTTTTCAAAAACATTAAAATAGAACAGTTTTGACCTTTCAAAAACATGTAAATAGAATATTTTGCATTTTCTAAAAACACGTAAATGGAACATGTTGCACTATTTTAAAAACATGAAAACAAAATAATTTTCACTTTTGAAAAAGTCGTTATTAACACTTTACGCAGCTGTTTCCTTCAATATTTTTTTAACATAGCTTATTTTGATTCCAGCAGAAATTAGATATTGACAATTTTCATACTGTATAGCATATATATATATTTACAAAGTTGTATAGATTCCAATGTAAACCATTTACTAGGGATGAGATCCCTGCGCCTTGGGAAAGTAAAAACACATTAGGATAGCAGATACGAAACTTTGCAATTTGATATTTCAACAATCCGATGCCGATGCCGATAATATTTGAAGCCATATATCACACACACACATTATTACAAAACTAAAACAAGAAAGCAAAATCGAAATACTCAATATATTTATTATTTTAAACTTTAGAGCGTAATAAATAATACAATTTGAAAATAATTGGAAAGATCAAGAATCTGGAAAGTTGAGAAAGCTCCCCGCTTTCTCTCCAGGCATTTCCTTGGCCTTCTTCCCCAACGTATATACGTTTTGCTTTTAGGTTTGTATGAGGCATATAAAGGCAATAATGTTATAGGCTATAGCGAATGCACACAAAATTTTTTGTAATAAAAATGTAAATATTCGCTTTCCTTATTGCAGCCTACGCTCTAATATACGCCATTGATTACCAAGTGAAAGTCGACTGCTATAGATTAAAATTGAAAGTTATGCAGACCAATTTCATTCAGAATGCTAAATATATAATGAAAATTTTGTATATTAAATTTCGTATTGTTTTATTTAGTCAAAGACGAGTGCTGAGCCTATAACTATCTATATCCATATCCATACGTATCTTGTGATGGCGTCTGTCTGCCGTCTCGCCTTCTGTAGCCCTGCGTCCCAAATCCGCCTGCATATGAGTAAAGGTTACGTAATAAATTTAGGAGAAAGGACGTCCATTTAAAATTCCTCAGAGGGACTCTTGGGCACTCTAATAATAATAATAAAGGATAATCTCCATAATATAAATGATATGGAGAAGTTAAGAAGCCCACATGACTTTTCCCGTATCAAAAAACGTCTCGCGTTTCTCCCATTTCCATTTCAACTTGAGACCAAAGCTATAAAGCTAACGCCAAAGCCAAAACCGAGGCCAAGACCAAGACGTCGAGATGTCGAGATGTCTTGTGAGGGAAAGTGGAGAAAGTAGAAAGGCGAAGAGAAAGTCAGAACGAGGGGAAGGTGAAAGGGGCAGGCAGGTGAATTGAAGTGAAAGAAATTCAGACTTTCACAAAGCAAATGCTCACTGCACACTATATCGTCTGTGAAGAACCAAAATTACCCATATCCATTTGTAGCTAAAAACAGTATCCACTATCTACAAAAATACCGGAATAAGTCTTAACAGCATGTAGATAGAACAATTTCCACTTTTCAAAAACGTGTAAATAGAACATTTTTCTTTTTTCAAAAACATGTAATTACAACATTTTCCAACTTTCAAAAACATGTAAATAGAACATTTTACACTTTTCAAAAACATGTAAATAGAACATTTTGCACCTTTTCAAAAACATGTAAAATAGAACATTTTCAACTTTTTAAAAACATTTAAATAGAACATTTTCCACATTTCGGAAACTCCTTATTAACATTTCACACATGTTTCTCATTTAGTTTTTATGACATAGCTCATTTTGATTTTAGTTTAAATTGGATATGGGTCATTTTGGTTCCTCACGGACGGTATAATATGCCCAGTGTTCAACACCACAAAAGCCACAGTATATAAATTACTATATCACATATGCTATATACCTATATGTATTAGGCAGTGCATTGATCCTATAGTTCTACACGGCTGTGGTTATGGTGCAGGTACTATGCTGGTACTGGTACTGGTGCTGGTTACTCCTGCCCACAGGACACAAGTCTGTCTGCTGTCATTCTATCATGGTGAAGATAGTATCGTGAGTGACTGGAGTCGTCCTGGACTCCTGGATATCAATTTGCAAGACAGGGGGTGACTGGCGAGTAAACTGTGGTATGTCCATATACATACTATATGTATAGTGTGTATACTAAATATTGCAAACGTGAGTACAGCCGAATTCAGTGCTAGTGCCCGTTTCGATCTCATCGTCAGTAACGGTTTAAGATACAGATTTACAGAGTACCTATGTACGTGCTTTGTCTTTAGTGAAGAATCAAAATTGTTTATATCTACTTTAAGCTAAAAACTGTATGCAACAAAATGTATAAATATCAGGATTCTTAAAATATGTACATAGAAGATTTTGCACTTTTTCAAAACATTTAAATAAAATATTTTGCAATTTTCAAAATTGTGCAAATAGAATAATTTACAATTTTCAAAAACATGTAACAACAGAATTTTACGCTTTAAAAAAACTTGTAAATAGATCATTTTGTAATTTTCAAAGTCATGCCAATAGAATTTTACACTTTTCAAAATCATACAAATAGAATTATTTACACTTTTAAAACTATAGAAATTAAGATTTTACGCATCTATCTCATATGTACCACTGGAAGCTTTCAATAACTCCCTAAAAATAGACGTAAAAACAACAAAATTATTTGAAATCCTCCATTTGATTTAATGCTAAGGACCCCGGGAGTTATTAGGAGCTTTACGTTAGTGTACTTGATATAGTTCATTTTAATTCTAGCCTAGGTAACTTGGATATGGCCAATTTTGATTCTTCACTCAAGATGAATGAAGCTATATAGTACGGAAGTAAAAGTATTATCACTGTGACTATGTACTTGATACAATTGTGAATTGTTTGACTGCATACTGCATATTAAATTAGTAAGAACATTCCAGGTGTAGCACTGGCACACTCCCCGTACAGTTGTCATGCAACTGTTGTCCTTCCATTTCTATGGGATCGTCCATAAATGATGTCATCGGCATCGGTAGTGTCAGAGGGTTTACTTAGGTATCTATGATATACCATGCTAAAGATAGCCGCTTGCGTAGTATTAAAAAGATGACATGGGGTTGGGAGGTTGGGTGGGTGCTATAAGATTGATAATATGGGTGACATCATTTGTGGACCATCCCTATGTACTTACATAGTGAGGGATTGTGTGAGGAGCGCATTAACTTTTTAATATGGCCATAGTTTTCCTTCACAACATTTCCCCTCGCAAAAGAAGACAGGTCCTAGAACTCCTAGAATAAGACCCTAGGATTCTACAACTGTGCAATTCTAGAATTCTAGAATTCTAGACGCAAGAAGAAAGTGAGTCAAAATAAAATGGCGGCTGCCAACTGCCAACAACGCCAACTTTTGTTGAATGTTTTTTCGCTTGACTTGAGAGAGATGTGAAGGGACAGGAAGGATATGGAGCGTTGTCAGTTTAGAGAAGGGGATGGTTATAGCATATAGCATATAGTTCGTACGCATAGGCATATCCTACAGACGAAGCGGAGACCGGTTTGGATTTGGGATTATAGCTTGAAAGTAATGCTGAATGAAGTATATTACGAACTGGATAAAGCGGGATTCGGCTCCATGTAAAGCCTCTATTGGTATTGGTATGTAAGTTAAAAATATACTGTAGACACATATAGCACATATAGTACATATTTAAATATAAAGGCAGTAACTAAGTCACTTCTCCCATTTTAAAAATTCAAACTATTTTTTACTCATTTTTTGTACCGACGCGACGGCCGTGTCATTTAAGTTGTAAGAAATGGAAAGGCTGAGAAACACTGAAATGTACACTGCTACTATTATTACTACATACTACCCATATAAATTTTATATATCGTGAGTGAAGAAACAAAATGGCCTATATCCAATTTAAGCTGGAATTAAAATAAGCTATCTCAAACTAATAAAAAGCATTATTAATTTTAGGTCAGATATAGGATTAATGTTTTTGACGAGTTTTTAAAAAGTGTAAAATTTTGTATTAAAATGTTTTTGAAAAGTGTAAAATGTTTTATTTCCATGTTTTGAAAAGTGCAAAATGTTCGATTTGCACGTTTTTGAAAAGTGCAAAATGTTGTATTTAGATGTTTTTGAAAAGTGCAAAATGTTCTATTTACATGCTTTTGAAAAGTGCAAAATGTTGTATTTACATGTTTTTGAAACGTAAAATGTTCTATTTACCAGTTTTTCAAAACTGCAAAATGTTGAATTTATATGTTTTTGAAAATTGCAAAACTTTCTATTCATACACGTTTTAAAAGTCCAAAACTCTTTATGTACAAGTTTTTGAAAAGCGTAAAAATTCAACTTTAGAATAAATGTAAACTATTTTCAAAACAAAAAGTAAAACCGCATCTTTTTCCACTGAATTTCATTGTGAAAAGATACGGATTTGCTGCTAAACAAAGGACATTGACGATTTGTCTCTTTCACCTTTTTACAATCTTGTATCATCTTATAATTGACCCGTGTGTGTCACAATCCCAGATAGTAAATACCTATTACAAAATATTTTCAGTTCTATCACCATAATCATAACACCCTACTAAGCAAGTTCTGTCGATTCCATTTTTGTTTTCAAAATTCCACCCATGCAAAACTTACCACTTAAATTTAATATTAAACAACATCACAATCTTGATTTGATATGAGCATATATTTCTGTGTACATCCTACAATTTTAATGCACACTCCAGAACAGAACCAGAACCAGAACAGCCAACAGACTTCGCTTATGCATCATCATCATCCCTGTCAACTGATCAACTGTCGTAACGTAATCATAATCATAAAATTTTATATCTGCTGAAGCAGAGGGAATTATTGTGACTTATTTATCTCGTCTACACACGCCCACTAACCACACAATTCAAATTTATGACAAAACACATGGAACTGTATTCAAGGGCGGATCCAAGCGGGAGGGCTACCCTCTTTAGCCCCTCCCTCCTAGAAGGAAATTTTTTAACATTGTGGAGATAGGAGCGGTCCTTTCCAAGATGGCCGCTTAAAATTTTTAGCCCCTTCCGTGAGATATTTCTAGATCCGCCACTGACCATGTTAAACCAATGTATGATAAGGACGAGGACTCGTAAAATTTAAACAGTTGGCTATCAGTATAAAAAACCGCTGATATATCGGCAACAAAATAAAAAGGAAGTAGGTATACAGCACTTACAAACTACATAGATCTATCTTCCAGTAACTAACTGCGGGAGACGTATAAATATGAGATATTTTTCTGTGAGGAACCAAAATGACCCATATCCAATTTAAGCTAGAATCAAAATGAGCTATATGTCATACAGAAAAAATGAGAAACATGCCTAAAATGTTAATTAGAAGTTTTTGAAAAGCGTAAAATTTTCTATTTACATGTTTTTGAAAAGTGTAAAATGTTCTATTTACATGTTTTTGAAAAGTGTAAAATGTTCTATTTACATGTTTTTGAAAAGTGTAAAATGTTCTATTTACATTTTTTTGAAAAGTGTAAAATGTTCTATTTACATTTTTTTGAAAAGTGTAAAATGTTCTATTTACATTTTTTTTAAAAGTGTAAAATGTTCTATTTACATGTTTTTGAAGAGTGTAAAATGTTCTATTTACATGTTTTTGAAAAGTGTAAAATGTTCTATTTACATGTTTTTGAAGAGTGTAAAATGTTCTATTTACATGTTTTTGAAAAGTGTAAAATGTTCTATTTACATGTTTTTGAAAAGTGTAAAATGTTCTATTTACATGTTTTTGAAAAGTGTAAAATGTTCTATTTACATGTTTTTGAAAAATGCAAAATGTTCTATTTGCATGTTTTTGAAAAATGTAAAATGTTCTACTTACATGTTTTTGGAAATATCGTAATGTTCTATTTAAATGCATAAAAGACATATTTGCATATTTTTGTAGATAGTGAATATTGTTTTTAGCTACAAATGGATATAAGTCATTTTGGTTCTTCACAGACGATTCATATTTTTGACGACATATTTACACTATTATTAACATGAAGAGCACGTTTTCAAAAGGAATTAAAATTTCCCAACGCACAGAAGGAAGCATTGGGATATTTTTCTGTCTTTTTATTTCGATATAAATTTCAGGCTCGCCTGGCGATTTGCATTCACTTCCTCACTCATCCCGCCATAAAAATGAAACAAAAACAAAATATACAGACACAGAAAATAAAAAGGCAGCGCATCAAAAAACCCAAAGTGCACCACCAACTTAGCACCTTACAATACACCGTACATGGTAGAAAACTGTGTGGGACTGTGGGCTGAAGGCACAGTGTATTTTAAATGTAATCTCAATAAAAGAAAATGTACATGAAAAACTGTTGAGTAACAAGTTTTTATTCTGTAGTAAAATGTTTAATAGTTTCAGTTTCACCACACTTATATAGCGTACTGACGGAATATCTGTCTGTGATGTGGCTTGTGGTACTTTATATGGGATTTCAGAGGGAGCCAAGTGGCCAAGTCAAACAAACGGATCTCCTATCTTTCTGTTGTATGCTACGATTTACTATGTATCTGCTGACAAATTGTGCCGGTTCTGGTGCTTTAGTACCGGTACCGGTACCGGTTTCAGCCACTATTGAAGTGGACGCTATTTCAAAAAATTAGTAGTATAGTACATAGTAAGTACTGTTAACAGTGTACATTTTTATGACGAAAAAAATTCAAAATGGTTAATTTAATGGCTCAAATTTAAATATTCATTGTGTAAAGGATCGTCTATAAATGATTTCATCGGTGTGGTGAAGGGTTCTACACCGGTATTGATGACATTTTGCGTTAAAGATAGCCATTTTACTTAATGCTAAAGTCAGGGCCGGACGAAGGAATTTATTGCTTTTAGGCAGGAATTTGTTTCCATACAAAAACCTTGTATTTTGAATTTATCCTTGGTTTTTTTTGTTGAAGCAAAATGCTGTATTTACATGTTTTTATAAAAGTGCAAAATGTGCTATTTCCATGTTTTGAGAAAAGTGGAAAATGTTTTATTTTCACTTTTTTTAAATGCACAAAAATAATTTGTTTGCATGTTTTTGAAAAGTGCAAAATGTTCTTTTTACTTGATTTTGAAAAGTGAAAAATGTGCTATTTACATGTTTTGAAAAAAACGCAAAATGTTTTATTTGCATGTTTTTGAAAAGTCAAATTACTTTTTTTTTTTACATATTTTTGAAAATTGCAACATGTTCCATTTACACCTTTTTTGAAAATTTCAGCAGCGCCAGGGCTGCCCGAACTATCCGGCCATGACTAAAGTAATGACATATTTGAGGTGAGTGGGTGGTAATAAAGAGTAATAATTTAGATGACATTCTTTATGGACCATCCCTGAGCTGTTCAAGCTCAAATTAAAGTAAAAGGAGGGGCTAGGGGCTATACACTGATAATTTCTGTAATTTTGAACGGCAGGGACAAGACAAATATTGAGTAAATTATCGGCATCGGCGTGAATGTCGGCGTCGTCGCAAATAGCTATCGTTAATTAATTTCTCGTTCTTTAAGAGTAGTACTATGTACTACACATGATTAGATTTTAAATGACGCCACGAACGACGCACAGTAGTTTTGGTGTTGGAAAATACATAGAAATGCATGTGATTTGAAGGAATGCGTAGTGACAAATCTGTCCTTTGGGGCTCATCAAAAAATTTAGGCAGTGTACAACATGCTAAAAATTCATAGGGAATTCCCTGTACTATTCTGTAGACGTGTAGACAGTTCAAATTAAAATATCACGACTTATCGTTAGACTTTGGTGGTTGAACGCTGCTAAAGAAAAAGGCAGAAGCCTAATCCAATAAAAATAAAAACAAATTTACGAATCTTGACGACATACAACTTACTACAATGATCATTGATCCTCATCCTCATCTTCGTACACACACTACACACAAAAAAAAATACAGTGAAAGGTTTTAAGTTGTAACTAAAATAACAAGTTCCAAAGCAATGAGATTGACTTGACGCCTTGACGTAGTAACAAGTGACACTTACAATGTACGACAACAAAATTTGGCTCATTCCTATATCCAGTGCTGGGCATATACGCAGAGCCAAAATGAAAGCCAAAATCTTAAATCGGAGCTTATTACATTTACTTTTAGTACAAAATCCATTATATATGAGTAGTACACTATGTAATAATACAAAACACAATTCTGAAATATGAAGAAAAATAAATCTTGAGTGAGTGAAGAATTCAAATTGTTCAAAAATCCTATTTAAGCTAGAATTAAAATATGAGCTGTTTCAAAAATTAAAAAACATGAAAAGAAATGAAAAAATAAAATTTTAATTAATTATTAGGAGTTTTTAAAACGATTGAATTGTTTTATTTGCATGTTTTCTTAAAAGTGCATAACGCTTTGTTTTCATGATTTTTAAAAAGTGCAAAATTTTCTTAAAAAGTGCAAAATGTTTTATTTCCATGATTTTTAAAATGCATAGATTAGCTTTATTTACACGTTTTTTTAAAAGTGCAAAATGCTTTATTTGCACGTTCTTTTAAAATTGAAAAATGCTTTATTTGCATGTTTTTATAAAGCACACAATGTTTTATTTTCATGGATTTTTAAAAGTGCAAAATGCTTTATTTGCACGTTTTTTAAAAAGTCCAAAATGTTCTATTTACATTTTTTTGAAAAAAGGAAAACTGTTATTTGCATGAATTTTAAAAAGCACAGATTGCTTTATTTGCACCTTTTTTGAAAAGTGCAAAATGCTTCATTTGCACGTTTTTTTTAAATTGAAAATTGCTTTTTTTGGAAATTTTTTGAAAAGTCCAAAATGTTCTATTTACAAGTTTTTGAAAACTGCAAAACGTTCTATTTACATGTTTTTTAAAAGTGTAAAATGTTCTATTTACATGTTTTTTAAAAGTGCAAAATATTCTTTTTACATGCTTTGGAAAACTGCAAAACGTTCTATTTACATGTTTTTTAAAAGTGCAAAATGTTCTATTTACATGTTTTTTAAAAGTGCAAAATATTCTTTTTACATGCTTTGGAAAACTGCAAAATGTTCTATTTACACACACGTTTTGAAAAGCTTAAAATAAATATGCTAATAATTATACCCTCCTTTTAAAATCATGATATATAATAATTTTTTTTGCAGATGACACATTTAATGTTCATTTTAAATATTCGCAGCGGATATTTAGCAAAATTCTTGTACTCGTAACGACCATGATGTTCACAGATTAAACGAATTTGCTCTCAACTGTTTTAGTCCATTATGCATTTTTCAACATTTTAACCACCGCATACTATATAGAACCTAAAATTAGACTCGCCGTCTATAGCATTAGAAATTTAAAAATTTTGCATAAGCCATACATTATAATTTATAGCATCACCGAACCATTCGAAATTCCCGCTTAGTAACAGGAATAATTATTATGATTTTCCTGTAATTAAAACAATGCTGGTAGAAAAAGGCTTGAAACTTTAAAAAAAAGACTGAATGTAAAAATTGAAAAAAGAATTGGCAATGAAATCAAGTGCAAACTTCAATTTTAAAAGCGTTAATTCGGGACGTTGACGGGATAGGTTGCAAGTCCCACACATTGAACATGATCGTGAAATAAAAATGTGAATAAAAACATAAATAATTCTTTGCGTTACGACTATTTAGATGACAGAATTATTTTCTCTAGCAGAATATGAAGGCCGCCAGTCAACTACAAGTGCAACTACACTACAACGAAAGCGCAAACGCTTCCACCATTAAAAAAATATTCAGTCAATTGCCAATATAATTTGGATTGGAAATGAAAATGGAACCCATAGGGAAAATAAAAAAAATAAAATTGAAAAAAGAATCACATAAACTAAACGAGAACGAGAACAGATCAACTATATATGCAGATTTGGATTTTATAGCCACACTCGAACTACATAACCAGACAACTCCCCAGTCCCAAACGCATTACACATGGCTGAAGGCGTATATAATGGGGACTGAAAACGAGGAGCTCAGATTTATATCTCCGTCTGTCTCCATTATTACCACCACACATTACATCACATCCCATCAAAGCAAATAACATTACATTTCCAAAAATATTATTACAGCATTTCAAATAGCATGAAATCATCCCAAATTACATTGATTGAAAACACTTTTACTGGGACTTGTGGGATTAGGAGGGAAATTGAAATCTTGTAATCATTTCCGCAGTGGCTTTGATCAACTCAAGAAATCTGAATATTGGGCCGAAATAAAAATACAGTAAGGGGTCGTCCATAAATGATGTCATTGAAATATTCAAATATTCAATATGACCCTTCTGCATCACCACATGCATCATGGCTATCTTTAACATAGGGTGTCATAAATTTCCAAGTAGGCCCGTGACGTCATTTATGGACGATCCCTAAGTCGTATCGTAGTAATAAATTTGTTTTAAATTAATTGAAAGAGAGAGATTCATACATGTAAAAAAGCATTTACATTCAGTGTGAAGAAAAAATGAATGTCTTGACCTACCCTTTTTACTTTTTGCTTGGCTAAAATCATAGGCAACTTTGTGAGTATTCAATTGCTTGTGATTGAGATCAAATGATGTCTCGTATTTTTGGATTAAAAATAAACGTGACAAAAAACAAAAATAAAAAAAACGGGATTTTCCAATTTATTTATTAATAGTCATGCGTGATCAACATTAATCCCACAATCCAAAAAGATAATGTCACTTATCGTGTGTGAACAACCAAAATGACCCCCATATCCAATTTAAGCTACAATCAAAATGAGCTATGTCATAAAGACAGAATAAGAAATATGCAAAAAATGTTAATTATGAATTTTGATAGAAGTAAAATGTTCTATTTACATGTTTTTTGAAAAGGTGCAAAATTTTCCAATTCCCTGTTTTTGAAAAGGTGGAAAGTGTCCTAATTCCATATTATCAAAAAGGTGCTCAAGACATATTTGAATATTTTTAGAGATAGTTGGTATTGTTTTTAGCTACAAATGGATATGGGTAATTTTGGTTCTTCACAGACGTTATGACATTATGACTATATCAGTTTGTGTCTTAATCTTAACATAGAGCTACCTATTTACTCACCGTAAATGCTCAACTAGTACACCAGTGTACTATACTTTAAAATTTTCAAAATTGAAAATAATTCGTAAGTAGATGCTTTCATATTTATTCCTCTGTTTTAAATTTCAGTTCCACTTAGGGCTGGATAATGCAGCCAGCACATTGGCAACCTCCGCTGATTGAATGTTTTCAAAAAACATGTAAATGGAAAATTTTGCAGTTTTCAAAAATATGTAAAAAAAAATATTTTGACTTTTCAAAAACATGAAAATAAAACATTTTCTACTTTTCTAAAAACACGTAAATACAAAAAAATATAACATTGAGCAATTTTCTGAATCAGGTAAATAGAAAATTTTACGCTTTTCTAAAACATGTAAATACGACATTTTGCTTTACCAAAGAACACCATCAATTAAATCTAAGTGGTGATTTTGTATGGAAACAAATTCCTGCCTAAAAGAAAGTCCGGCTGTGGTTCCACTTGTTGTCCAGGAATTTGTGGGAGGGGGGGGGGGGGGAATTCCACTATTCAAAACAACAGAAAATGAAAACAGTATGCAGTAGTAGGAAAAACCAAATGGAAATACGGATTAAAAACAATGCTAAATTCAAAGTCCAAGTCTACCGTTATGGGGACGGGGAACTGAACAGGGGACGTGTTGCTATTTTTGTTTTACCTAATTTACAAAATATATTCTAATTCAAATTTCCCACTCAAAATCTTGTGAAGTGTTCAACTCTCTTAAATCTCTGACGTTGTAACAAACCTTTTGAGACTGACAAGGGAACATACCTTACTTGAAACTACAGAATGAAGCGAAACTACCCGGAACGTATACTACCCATATGAGTGACCTCTGCTTGTATAGTCGTTCGACTGCAAAATCCGTTGTTCGGCCGCAATCGCGCGCGCAATTTCAAAAATATCGATTTTTTCGAATTTCACCGCGCTCTAGCTCCCACAGTTTTTGTACAATTTTCATAAAATTTGAAATACAACATCTTTGTATGATTATCTAAAAAGTAATTTCAGGATTTTTGAAAATTCGAAAATTTTAATTTTTTTCGAAAATTTTTAAAAAATAGGTATTTCTGAGGCCCAAAGTTTTGACTATTTTTTTCAAAAAAATTAAAATTTTCGAATTTTTAAAAATCCTGAAATTACTTTTTAGATAATCATACAAAGATGTTGTATTTCAAATTTTATGAAAATTGTACAAAAACTGTGGGAGCTAGAGCGCGGTGAAATTCGAAAAAATCGATATTTTTGAAATTGCGCGCGCGATTGCGGCCGAACAACGGATTTTGCAGTCGAACGACTATACAAGCAGAGGTCACTCATATGGGTAGTATACGTTCCGGGTAGTTTCGTTTCATTCTGTAGTTTCAAGTAAGGTATGTTCCCTTGTGAGACAGAACTTTTGAAACTGGAAGAATTCCTGTAATTGGAATAAATTGGTAGTGCGAGAATAAAGACTAATGTGCATTTTATAAATTTAAAACATTAAATGGAAATATTCTGTTTGTAATACAACAAAGGCAATTTCAGAGGTTTAAATATAACTTTAAAATTTAAAACCTTTAGGACATTTGATATTGGAAATACAAGTTTATTTCCTTCTCGTATTACTACCATTTCGTCCTCAACTATAGTATTGTGACTGTCTAATTATTGTATTGTGCTGCAGTATTGTCTAAACCGCATGTTGTTTACGCAAATTTTAAATCTTGAGCCAGACATGGGAATGGGAACGAATTCAGTTTCAGTTGTTTCAAGTGTGCAAAAGCATTTGCACTGTAAAGGGTTTGTCTGATTAGCATTTTTTAAAAAGTTCAAGGGCGCTGGTAATACACCCCTGTAAAGTATTAAAGTGTAAAGTTATTCTATACACTTTTAGAAAGACACCTTTGACTTTGATCCCAATTTAATGATATTTATGCAGTACTATAATATCGGCAATCCAACACTATTCTGTATTTTATTCCTGCCTTTGAATTTTGAATTACAAGTACTACTACTGCAACTTCATGCTCCCCGCCCAAGAATTTCATTTTCGCAAGGAACTGCTCCTTTATCACATAAATTCATCTCCACTCAGCCCCGTAACCGTAACCGTAACCGTTACCGTAACCATATCTGTAATCGCTATCTTTTAGATAGTAGATTTGAATTCGAATGTGGCTTATAGCATGACATGACATGGCCGCAGGCTTTATTAGCTTCAGCCGTTTCTCAACAACACTATTTTAAATTACAGTCAGAGCAAACCACACCACACCTTTCTCCATGTAATACTCCGACTACTGAAAATCTAAAAAACTTTTTGATGCCATTGTTTAAATTAAATAGCGGATATTCTACTACATAGCATAGTAGTAGACGTAGTGGTTCACTTATTAGAGACATAATTGAAATAGGAATGGCCGTGTGGTGCGATATTGCAATTCCATCCGGCATCCAGGGGCGGATCCAGGATTGAATCATGGGGGGGCTTACAATGTTAAAAAGATAGGAGCAGCCATCTTGGAAAATGGCCGCTCCTATCTTCGCAATGTTAAAAACGCTCCTCATGGAGGGGGCTAAAGCACCATAGCCCCCCCTTGGATCCGCCCTTGCCGGCATCCGTTGACAGATCGCATAGTCTCTGTCTTTTGATTTATTACGGTCCGGTCACGGATCGAGGTTTTTAGTGTTCAAGGGCATATCATCCGTGAAGAGTCAAAATGACCCATATCAAATTGAAGCCAGAATCAAAATCAAACTTTCATAAAAACAAATTGAGAAACATGCGTAAAGTGATAAATAGGAATTTTTGAAAAGTGTGAAATGTTCTATTTTCATGTTTTTGAAAAGCGCAAAATGTTCTAATTCCCATTGTTTTGAAAAGATGCAAAATGTCCTAATCCCATGTTTTTTAAAAGGTGCAAAATGTTCTAATTCCATTTTTTTGAAAAGTATAAAATGTTCTAATTAAGAGTTTTTCAAAAGTTTAAAATGTCCTAGTTACATGGTTTTTGAAAAGTTGCAATATTTTCTAATTCAATGCTTTTGAAAAGTGCAAAATGTTCTAATTCCATGTTTTTAAAAAGTTCAAACTATTCTATTTAAATATGTACTTTCAAGACATGTTTCATTATTTTTGTAGATAGTGGATATTGTTTTTAGCTACAAATGGATATGGGTCATTTTGGTTCTTCACAGACGATATATGCATACACACCGACAACGAGTGGACTGCCGCCGTCCTGAACAGAGATAAAAGTGCAATAATGAAACCAGCAGCGGAGAAAATAAAGTAGCCAAGCAGGAGGTCGTCGAGGTCGAGCAACTTGCTGAATTTCATCTCATTAGATCATTTCCCGTGGACTTTCTTTATTCCAAAGATAAGTCCAAAGAGTCATCTCCAATTTAAATCTCTACTTCTGTTCCTGTCTGTACAAGAGATTTCGGCAAAGCAAAACGGGTCAAGTCCATCAAAGCAAATTTTACTGGAAGGACGAATAATGAATAAAAATAAAAGGTGACAGGACTATTTTTTCCAACTCAATTTTTTCTACAGGTACTGCAACTAACGAAGCACTATTACAAGCAGTTTCACAAATCTAGACTGACTCTGAAATTTTTAGAAATTTTTGCAAAATTTTAATTTGTGGACTTTTTCCGTTTTGCCTCAAAATCAGTAACTTAACGTGGAGGAGAAAGTCCGTGGGATGAAATTTTGATCGTTGAGAGTGATACCAAACTTTTTTTAAACTTTTTAATTTTTTCTTGCGTAAAAAGATTTACACACGGGAATTGTTTTCTACAAACTACGAAAACACTGGGATACCAAATTTAATTCTGAAATGCAGGTTTTAGGTGGACTTATCCCGTTTTGCCAAACAACTCTTCAACACATAGTTTGTATAGTGAAAGGTGACTTTATGGGAAACGGTAAGTAGTGGGTAGGTGATAAGGTACACGAACAATAGTATTTTAATTTTAATTAATTCATTGACATTCCACACATATTTCCCATTTGATATTGGTTATAGCTCGATCTGCCGCCTACACAATTTAACCACCGGACTCAAACTTCAAAATTGAAATTGCACTCCCTCACAATCCGTCAGACTCAGACTCAGAAACGACAGAATTTGATGGGAAATATTAAATTGTTCAAACGGAAATCGAAAATGGATTTATCCCGCAAAAGGCACAAGTTAATTCATTTCCTCACCAGTACCAGTCACCAGATCATGTTTCCTTAATCAAACCCAAGGAACCAAGCGATCTCTGTATACCTATACAACTACAACCTAAATATGTTAATTATTTAAAACCACTGTCTGTCTGTCGTCTGGCGCCTGGTCTGACTATACACTCAACGCTGCACTGTATCGACATCCACTGCCTGCATGGGATACCCTATAGCGCTACAGTCTAAAGTCTAAATCCCTGTCAATAATTTATTTACTTTTCCAGAATTTGGGAAAAATCAATGAAATTTAAACCGGAACCGTAATTTAGTCTGCGGTTTATCTTTCCCAGAATCTCTACTCTCTACTGCATTCAACACTAACCTACACAGACAGTCTTGACTCTCGACAGACTCAGCAGATAGGTACTAATTATCCATTAAATATTTAAACATGCTTTTAATTTTGATTTTGGACAGAACATACTATTTTAAAACGGTACCAGTACCGGTACCGGTACCAGATCTATAGATTTATTTCAGTCAGTAGGTTAAACTATTGTCTCCGGCGGTGGTGTCGTTAGCGTCACGGATAAAAATGCAATAATTACATCAGATGAGACGCAGTTTAAAAACTTTACAAATGTATCACACATATAAGCAAGTGATCCTTATTTTTGTCAAATTTTCTCAAAGTCGCAGTCCATTTCCGTTCCTGTTTCTGAAGATTTGAGTTTGTCTGTGGTTTAGGCTGAACTGGAATGTGGAAATGAAAACTAAGAATTATATATAGAAATATGGAAAAGCTGCGGTCGTTGCCGCGCGTTGCGGTTACAGTTGCCGTTCCCGCAGGTCGCCCAGAGTAGCTGTGGTTAATAAATATATCATCTGTGAAGAACCAAAATGACCCATATCCATTTGTAGCTAGAAACAATATGCACTATCCACAAAAATATTTAAATTTCTTAACAACATGTAAATAGAACATTTTACACTTTTTAAAAACATGTAAATAGAAAATTTTACACTTTCTAAATACATGCAAATAGAACATTTTGCACTTTTCAAAAACATGTAAATCGAACATTTTACACTTTTCAAAAACATGTAAATCGAACATTTTACACTTTTCAAAAACATGTAAATCGAACATTTTACACTTTTCAAAAACATGTAAATAGAACATTTGAAACTTTTAAAAAACTGTTAATTAACATTTTACACATGTTTCTCATTTGTTTTTATGACATAACTCATTTTGACTGTAGCCTAAAGATATGGGTCATTTTGGTTCTTCACAGACGATATATGCATTTGGATTGTAATTTTTAAACGAAATTTAGTTACGATTTGGATTTCAAGTTTTTGCGCGGTTATTTCTTGTGTACGTCGTTTTATTTATCGGTATTTGACAGCATTGCGTCCATTTTCAGTTTCAGCTTTGCTTTGAGTACTGTTTCCTTTTCCGTTAACACATCTTGGCCTCAACTTTTGCTACGATAACGACCACAAGAGCCAGGAGCAAATCACATGCTGAGCGCAAGAATTATTGACAGCGGGATTCCATATGATTGTAAATCCTTCCACGTCATAATAAAATCTCAAATTCATGGGCTGTACCATTTATAAGTATTTTATATTCATAGAGCGTTGACAGCCACTGGAAATAGTATAGTACAGTCTGCCCATTTATTTCTATAGTGACATGACGTGTGACTTGACGTTGACACGTCGGCTAAACTAAATGTTGGGAATTAAATAATATAATTATCTGCAAAAATGACTTACAAACTAATTCTATACAGTACACTATACCCCATTATGTACGTTATATTATTGCCTGCTTGCATATTATTCGATTAATTTTAAAATATGCTCAGGCTGAAGGCCACTGCTACTGTCGGTCGTCGGTGCGGTGCAGGAAACCAAATATCAAAATTCATATCAAATAATTGACGAGCTAATATGGTAATAACTTAATTAATTAGCACTTAATTCAAATTAAGGATTAAATCTAAATCCATACACAGTCGAGAGATTGTCACAGATATGTACATACATAGATTGTGGTTTCAAGTCATGCCTTTTGATATTACTAATTAACTTTGGTAATTTATGACAAATCTGCACGAAAGACGGGGAAACGAGAGTGCAGTGCAATTAAATTCGGCTTCGTGGAGCGTATGATCGATGTGAAATATTATTATAGCAGATGACATTGCGGTGAGAGTGAAGTGAAAGTGGAGAAAGTCAGCTTTTCTGTATGGGTCGGCATTGAAGAATCAAAATGAGCCATTTGCTATTTTAGGTGCAAAAATGCATTATTTATAAACAAATTAAAATAATTTGATCTTGAAATCGTGTAAATAGAACATTTAGACATTTCAAAAAACGTGTAAATAGAATATTTTGCACTTTTTAAAAACATTCAAATCGGACATTTTGCACTTTTAAAAAAGATGTAAATGAAACATTTTGCACTTTTTAAAAACGAGTAAATGGAATATTTTGCACTTTTTAAAAACACACGAATGAAAAATTTTGCACTTTTCAAAATTATGTAAATGAAACATTTTGCACTTTCAAAAAACATGCTTATAAACACAGTTTACACTTTTTCAAAATTCTTAATTAACATTTTACTCACTTATCCCATTTAATTAAAGTAGCTTTAGTTTCAAGGAGTCAAGTGTTTCAAATCATTTAAGATCTGTTCTCCCAACACGGACCCCCGTGTGACTAGCTTACCCCGTACTAACACAGAGCCAAGTAAGCCTTTAAGGATATAGATCGCCACACATGTGGAGAGCCCGGCGTTTAAGATCAACTTTCTCACGAAAGAGATCCGAGGCAAGTGGGAATCGAACCCCCGCCGAGTCGACAGTAATGGAGAGCCTCAGACGCTATGTCTCGCCCGGCACCACTGGACCACCAGGGCTCTCTGAAATTTAATATTTTGTGACATATCTATGACCCATTCTATCTCAAGCATAAGTAGTACCAATGGTCAGTTTTGACTCTTCAGAGGCGCTATGCATATAATAGTATTGCCCCTATAGCCTATATACCCCGTATTTTAATCGGCCCAATTGTACGGGATGTATAGAATAATGCAGAATGAGTGCTAATGTGTAACAAGGGAGAAAGCGAGAGAAAAAAGTGCTAATCCTGCTTTCTCCTTCATTCTACTTTCTCTACTCGGAAGTCCCCAAGTGAAAGCCTGTCGACGGGGGAAATTGTGAATGACGGGATGTTTCCCGCGTGGTCTCAATAGGTGATAAACACCAATTAGTTTCTCAATAAGTAAGCTAAAAATATATTAAAAGGGAGGGGGGGGGGGGTGAAAGTACATGTAGAAAGTCCCATACCTTCACAAAAAACAACTAACTAAAATGAAAATAAAATGGAACATTTGGACTTTACCTAGCGTTCGTGCAGCTTTATGTTCGTGTTTCCATCGTTGTTGGGATCGGTTGTCACAAACTGCGCTCGACGTTGAACCTGTGAAAGAAACAAATATGAAACACAGAGTCAGAATCAGTGGAGGGGAATCATAGTGGGTGAGATATATTTTCATTTTCTGAGTATTATTTTGCAACACATACATAATAATGCACGCACACAATCACAAACACAGATGCTTAAGATTTTTGTTCTATAAATTACTATGTAATTTACAATTTAAAATCAAAATTATAAACTACTACACTACCACGGACCGTTTTATTTCTACAGTGAAAGTTACATAGCAATTGCTATTTACGCAATAGCCTCAGTATATTAAACAGTGCAGCAATACTAACGATATACAAGTATTATAGAAAATGTAAATAGTGCTAAGTGTACATACGACAAATTTCAAACTACAGTAGGTAGCTATAGTAGAAAATAAATCAAAGAATTCAGTCAAAATGAAAGCGCATGCAATTTTGCTATTAACTAAACACAAATATTATTTTTACTCAAAATAATTATTAAATCCTGGTCAAATACGTTGAGTTTAATTTGTGGTGAAAGTGGTGAAAGTCCACCTGTTTTAAATAAGGAAACATAATATAAATAAACCTCAATAGTTATTTTAATTAGATGCGTATTTGTGTACACACTTTGAGTTTCCGTATACATATGCTACAGCTTAAAAGCCCAGTGGGAAGAGATCGTCCATAAATGACGTCATTATCAGGGTTAATGGGTCTATCTTTGGCCACCGATAAAATCCTGTGTATGTCAAAGATAGACATTTAAGAAGTTTTTAATCTGATTATTACATGGGGGTCATGGAGGCCTTAAAAAAAATATTTCTATGACGTCATTTGTAGACGGTTTCTAATATCTTACACTTTTAAAAAATATTTATAGAATAGTTTGGTTAAAAAAGTATTTTGCACATTTAAAAATTCATTTTGAGAATAATTTGCACTTTTTAAAATTACAGTTTTATAATATCTTGGCATTTTTTCAAACATATCATTTTAAAATATTTTTCACTTTTTAAGAATACAGTTTTAAAATATTGTTTTGCATTTTCAAACATGTAATTTCAGAATATTTTGCAATTTTTAGAAGCACAGTTTTAACATATTTTGGCCTTTTTGCAAACCTCATTTTAGAAAGTTTGGCATTTTTAAAAATACAGTTTTAAAATATTTTGGCCTTTTTGCAAACCTCATTTTTAAAACTTTGGCATTTTAAAAAATACAGTTTTAAAATATTTTTTTGCATTTTCAAACATGTAATTTCAGAATATTTTACACTTTTTAAAAACACAATTTTAGACTTTTTTCCAGAAATTTTTGTAGAAATGCTTTAAACACTTTAAAAAATAAACATTTACTACAAAATTTCCGTCTTTTCTTAAATACGTAATAACTAATTTTTAAAATCAACTTTTAATAACTTTAAAGGCATTTTGCTACTTCAAAAATATTCTTTCTGACACAGGATTTTTTTCTCAAAAATGAAAGTCGTCCTGCCGTGTATGTGACTTAGCGTGTGTCTACAAGGTAAAAAGTAAAGTTAGATGAAAACACATTAAAAACACACACACACACATCCGAGCGGTTTATAACTGCACATTAATCAAAAGCTCTGTAGCTCTTACAATACTAATAACAGTATGAATGACCTACATGCAACACCCGCATACATACTGCGCTTTTCTTTCTTCTCTAAACTATTGTTTGGCCGGAAAGTGTGGGCGTACATTTTGGGGGAAAGAATCTATTTTAACTTGAAATGACAAGGCATTGCACGCGGTGCCGTATTAATTGCGTCCATGAACTGAGGTGACGCGAGGTTCAATGAGAGACTTGTAATCGTAATCGTCGTCATATAGATTCCAAGGAAATGTAGTCATGATTTATGGAAAGCTTCTTTGTCCCGCGATAAAAATGGGCTGAGTCAAAAGTCCCAGTCCTATTTCCTCCATTATAATTATATCAAAAATAAAAGTCCCTTTTTCTTTTCTATACTTTTTTCCTCAGATGATTGACGATTTTTTGTAAGATTTCCTTGTTTGGCATTTTCTTTATAATTCTCGCAGTCATTATATACAATATGCACATAAGATGACTGGCAGGTAATAGTGATAATATAGAACCCTGAGTAGCAACCCACGTTTATGTTACGTAAATTGGTAATACTTATAGCACTCTTTCTACTTTCTACGTCCAGAATTCAATAGTATTAAGTTCAGAAATACAAAATACATGATGTCCATAAAGCGCATTAGGTTTAACTGTGTTCAAAACTTGGTTTTAACGTGTTTGTGCCTAATTCTATGTTTCAAATATGTTCCAAATCGTGTTTTAAATTCACTTCAATTTTTTGGTTCCAAAATCTGTGTTGAAAATCTTTTTTTTTCAATTATTTTGTTTAAAATCTGTGTTTAAAATATATGTTCCAAATTGTGTTTGAAATTCGCTTCTAATGTGTTTGTTCTACATTTTTTGCCTTAAAAATCATTTTTATTTTTTGTTTCAATTACTATGGTCGAAATTTGCTTTTAATTTGTTTGCTAAAAAACTGTATTTAAAAAATATGTTCCAAATGGTGTTTAAAATGCGATTCTCCGTTAATTGTTCTAAATTTTGTGCATTAAAATCATTTTTTTCCCAGTTCCTATGTTCGAAATTTGTTTTTAATTTGTTTGCTCAAAAATTATTGTTTAAAATATGTTCCAAATTGTGTATTAAATTTACTTTAATTTGTTTGTTCTAAATGTTTTGCAATAAAAATTGTTTTTATTTTTTGTTCCAATTCCTATGTTCAAAATTTGCTTTTAATTTGTTTTTTCCAAATTTTGCACTCCTAAAATAATTTTTGCAACTTATGTTTCAAGTCAAAAAATTCACCTTTGTATATTTTGAACACTCAGCTCCTTGAACATAGGTCATTTAAATACGAGCCTTTCTATATTAAAACTACCTGCTTATGTTTGGAACCACAACCAGAGAGCCAGCTGCCGCTGCCGTTGTGTTTAGTGTGTTTACCACCACCATGATCTTGAAGCACGAGCTAATGTTTCCTTCCGTCTTTATTCGTAGTTTTTATAATGTATGTAGCTACCACAGAAATAAATGGCGGGTCTAACTATAAGAGGACACTTGTGAATTTCTCCATGGGGGATTTTTCTCAAATACTTTATGAATGAATGGTCTGTCTCTATATACCTTTCACTCAACTGCCGCGCCATAGTCCTCGCAGTCCCAAACTTGTCAGCATAATCTACATTATGAAACGAGCATCGCTCCACACAAACATGTCTTTCTATGGAGACATGGCCTCATAAAAAACTATACTGCAGCGTCCGCACACACACACACGCAATCTTGCAAATTGACAAAAACCATGGCAATGCGGCTACAGGCTATAACATGTTCGTGTTCATGTTCTAAATCAGAATTAAATGAGTCACTCCTTTTTTTTTACTTTCCCTCTACGCTCCACAAGAGAAAGAGAGAGAGAGAGAGACAGACTTCATCAAGGAAATCATAACAGGGAAAAAGTATAGGGACAAAAGTGTGATTTATTCATTCAGGATTTAAGCACTATAACAGTTCTTGTTAGAATCAAGATGATAAATCGAGTGAATTTATTTGATAGGCCCTTATGTATGTAGTCTCCAAGTCGTTTTCGTTTTCGTTTTTAGCTCCCACAGCAGGCGTTGTTGGCCATGGCGACGGCGGCTAAATGCACCAACCTCCTAATCGTGGGAGAGTGAAAGTAGAGAAAGTACATATTATGGGGAAAGCATAACTTTCACCACCATTTCCTTTCCTCCCACACTTGACACACAAGTCTTTTATCCCTTTTTTTCCTGGGCTCCTTTCTTTATTTACATTGGACTTTGGTTCTCTGCATTCACTGGATTCTGGATTCTGGATTCTGGATTCTGGACTTTGAGTTTAAGTTTGAGTTATTTAATTTTATTAAGTCAATTTAAAAGAAATGCGCTCCTTCAAGCAAAGGCTGAAGAGTCTCTCGAGTCTCGACTTTGGTCGAGTTGTCAAGACGTTGAGTTGAAAAGTTTGGACGTTTAGCTGAGTGATTTAACAGAATATTATCACCATTTTAGATTGTACCGTTTTACTTTATACCCTCCAGATATTTCTATGGTTTATTATAGATATCGTCTGTGAAGAACCGAAATGACCCATATCCAACTTAAGCTAGAATCAAAATGAGCTATGTCCTAAAACAAAATTGAGGAATATGCGAAAAATGTTAATTAGGAGTTTTTGAAAAGCGTAAAGTGTTGTACTTAGATAGTTTTAAAAGGTGTAAATATTCTATTTACACGTTTTTAAAAAAATGCAAAATGTTTGAATTATATATTTTTGAAAAGTGCAAAATGTTCTATTTATACGTTTTGTAAAATCTGCAAAATGTTCTATTTATACGTTTTGTAAAATCTGCAAAATGTTTTATTTACATGTTTTTGAAAAGTGCAAAATGTTCTATTTATACGTTTTGTAAAATCTGCAAAATGTTCTATTTATACGTTTTGTAAAATCTGCAAAATGTTTTATTTACATGTTTTTGAAAAGTGCAAAATGGTCTATTTAAATGCCTTCAATACATGTTTCAATATTTTTGTCGATAGTGGATATTGTTTTTATCTAAAAATGGATATGGGTCATTTGGGTTCTTACGATATAATAATTTTTTTATCTGTCTATTTGTATTTGAAAAACAAGCTTCAAGTTAGATATCTTAGAGGGATGTGGACAGAATGAATGGAGTTTGAGATTTAGAAATTAGATCTTCAAACTATTTTACAGATACTTGAATGAACACTCTTAAGAAATTTTGAAAGCAACCTCTCAAAATTTCAAATGGACTCTTTTAAGTAAATTACAAATTGGGGGTGGGTGGGTGTAAGAAATAAAAATGGTAGTCAACATTTGGAATTTCAAATTGATTGTGCTTGTGCAAAGGTAAAGGACGAAGATAGAATTTGGTCTATACTGACCTCAAATTGAATAGGGTAAGTATACGCACATTTCCACTCGTCAGGCCCGGCTTCTATTGAAGCCTCAGCCAAAATATCCAGATAAACACGGTACGGGTCTCATGTTAGAGTTCCGTTTACCTCCAACGTACAAGAATGAATAATATGAATTAATTAAGGCGTTAAACGAAATACCTGTACTTTGTAGTTATGTACTTTCACTCCACTTTCGTTGTTACAAGTTATTTATTTCACACTAACAGTTAGTCTACATTTTAAAGCCTATGGCCAGGGCCGGACGAAGGAATTGCTTTTAGGCAGGAATTTGATTCCATACAAAAACGACGATTTTGATTTTATTGATGGTTTTATTTGTAAAGCAAAATGTTATATTTGCATGTGTTTGATAAGTGCAAAATGTTCAATTTACTTGATTTAGAAAAGGGCTCAATGTTCTATTTACATCTTTTGAGAAAAGTGGAAAATGTTTTATTTTCATGTTTTTGAAATGTACAAAAAAAATTTATTTCCATGTTTTTGAAATTTACAAAATAATTTATTTTCATGTTTTTGAAATTTCCGAAAAAATTTATTTCCATGTTTTTTAAAAAGTAAAACAAAATTTATTTTGCATGTTTTTAAAAATTCAAAATATTCTTTTTACATATTTTTTAAAAGTGCAAAATTTCATTTACATGTTTCGAGAAAATTCAAGCAGCAACGGGGGCTGCCAATGCGCTGGCCGCATTACCGGCCCTGCCTATGCTATGGCGAAGGCCAACACCCCATTTTCTATGCACAATCATTAAATATACATTAGTATATAGACATGTCCATATTTATTTGATTAGTCGTTTACAGAGAGTACATATTTATTTTATTGATATCAACAACTACGGTCTTTATGTACTTGAGTAAATATAAGTAATCACACACAGTACTAAATGTATAATGCCAATATATAGCACAGGACAGTCTATCCCAGATACTCTGACGATGCGGGAAAGACGATGAAGGCACCCGGACTGGACCTGGACTGGGACCGGGACCGGACAAGGATATCCATGTCGCTCTCTGGATATCGATTGCTTCAGTAAATAATACTGCTACCCTCCGGATCGACTCTCTAGTCCCCATACATAAAATAAGAGGCAATTTGCGAGGTAATTGATTCTTTGCTTTGTAGACACAATGTTGACGTGTTAAAAAGGACCAACTTATTTTTGAGCGGGACTGGAGCTCAAGTCAGTTCCAGTGCCGGTACCGGTACCGGTCCTGGTCCCGGCCGAACACTCGACTATTGTACTGTAATTGACATTGTCATTCTCCTATATACCGCCCGGCTCCTCGATTATCTTTTCAAGTCTCGTTGCCGTCACTGCCCCTGTCCCTGTTCCTGTCCTGTCATTGAGATCAATTCAATCCAAAATTGTCCTTTCAACTTTCACCGACCACAATTCTCACGGAGAAAGTTGTATACTGCCTTGATCTCATATCATGTAGTAGTGGTGCTGGTGTCCACGCAACTGAGAATGTACACTTCTATTTGCTTTCACTTTGTAGATTCAGTACATCTATACCGTCTAATATAATTATACTCACATCGCATGGCACGTGTGAGTGCGTTTTACTTTTTCAAAATAAAATACAGAGTTTCATGGTTGACAGCTAGTGGGGAAGGAAGCACGCGATAAGAGAGCGGAGTTTGTTTTATTATGTAAGTGTCTACCCACTTCTTTCACCTGACGTTTGATATTTTCGTATTTTTTATCACAGTAATTGACGGTGTGTGAAACTCGTTCAGTTTGAGCAGGGGAACGTGCATAAATTTTGTGGTACAAATATTGAAAATTTTGGACTGTACCCCGCACCTTGTTTTTAGTATGTACGTCCATGTAAAAGGATAAGGGGATTAAGCCCCTCCCCCCACCCTCTCGTGAGGTATACCGCAGGTAATTTATGCACGCTCCCCAAGGATTTGATATAGGTGTATATAGTATTAACTGTTACTGTATTTTAGTTAGAAGTCCAGCGCCAGCACCAGCACCATATTCAGCACTGCATGCAGCTTTCTACTTTCTACGCGACGACTTTCACACAAGCAATTTCCTCATTTCATATAAAAATGTAAGTATATCATAGGCCCTGAATCTGATGCGGTGGAAAAATAGAATGTATGCCTATATCTCCTTAATTCTGTCACCTGCTATAATTGTACTAGGAAAGTATAGCAACAAAGGAAATACTTAACGAGAGAAAGCAAAAGTTAGACCCCAGGCAAGACCCCGTGTTAAAGGTAATATACGCTTAAAACGACTGCAGTCAATAAACATATATAAGCTTCCCTCTTCTTTCCTACTCCAATCCAGTGAAGACGGTAAGCTATAGGCACGAGTTTATTTATGTGAGTTGAAGGTGGATGACATAGCAACGATGTGACTGGGAGACAGGAGAAAGTGCAGACAAGCTTTCTCCACTTATCCTGAGTTTGTTGATTACTCAAGTTGAGTAATCATTTCTAGGAATCTCTTTCCCCGTGTCTCATCAAAATCAAAAGATTACAGAGCTATATTTGGAGAGGCATTTCATGAGTGATGAAGCAAAATGGGCTATCTTCAATTTAAGCTAGAATTGAAATAAGTTATTTGAAAAAATATACTTAATTAGATAGAAGAGCACAAAATTTATTATTTTACGAGTTTTTGAAAAGTTGAAAATGTTCTTTTTACAAGTTTTTTAAAAGTGCAAAATTTTCTTTTTAAATGTCTTTAAAAAAGTGCAAAATTTTCTTTTTAAATGTTTTTTAAAAAGTGCAAAATTTTCTTTTTTAATGTTTTCAAAAAGTGCAAAGTATTTTTTTAAATGATTTAAAAAAACTGTAAAGTATTTCTTTTACATGAGTTTAAAAAACTAAAATTTTCTTTTTAAATGTTTAAAAAAATGCAAAATATTTCTATTAATTGTTTTAAAAAAGTGTAAAATTGTCTTTTTGAATGTTTGTGATAACGTGCAAAGTATAATTTTTAAACGTTGCTTTAAAACGAAAAATACTTCTCTTAATTTATTGTTTCTTAAACTGCAAAATATTATTTCTAAAGGTGTTTTAAAAAGAGTAAAATATTCTATTTAAATGTTTTTTTAGACAATGCAAAGTCTTATTCGCTTGTTTTTAAAAGGCAACAAAATATGCCATTTACTACGTTATTATCATGATTTTAATTTTTGCTTGTAGATCGTGCATTTTGCTTTCAGCAAAAAATGAACAAGGCTCATTTTGATACTTCACAAATATGCGCTTCTTCTCTAAAATTCTAGATTCTAGGTTCAAGATTCTGAAAGACGCAAAAGTTGTTTATTTGGAGCTGTCGCGTTGTCGAGTCTTGCTTTTCGAAGAAGAAGAAGGAGTCTACCGTATGGTGACAGGTCGTGGAATGACTCCTTGATTCCCTTTATACCCTATGAATGATGGTACTTTGACTGTGACTATGTAGTGTAGTGTAGAGTTGAGTAGTTCATATTGAGACAACCACCTTTTGTTCTTCGTCTTCTTCTTAATGTATAAGTCTCACAATAATAATAAAATACTATTGATTTATGTTTCTGCTTTCTGCGAAATACTTTCACCTTTCACTTTTCTCCATCACATTCTGCACACTCCACAGTATTATCTCAAACCGTGAGCCTTATAGCATAGGAGAAGGTGCAGTTCCATTCAGCTAATAAAACACTACTCGCGTTCTCGGTTATCTTTAACTTTCACTCATTATTGCTTAATCAACATAACAAAGCATTTATTACTCAACTTTCTTTCCTCCTTTCTTTCTTTCTTTTCTACACACAAGAAGGCACACAAATACAAAGGAAAGGAGTCTGGATCGGAAACAATGGGGACAGCACTGGGGCCGGACGAAGGAATTGCTTTTAGGCATCCATTTGTTTCCATGCAAAACCCACCATTTTGATTTTATTAAACATTTTCTTTCAGCAAAATGTTGTATTTACATGTTTTTTAGAAAAGTGCAAAATGTTCTTTTTACTTGATTCAGAAAAGTGCAAAATGTTCTATTTGCAAGTTTTTTAAAAGTGCGAAATATTTTATTTGTATGTTATGAAAAAAGATTTAAATATATTATTGGCATGTTTTTGAAATGTGCAAAAAAAATTATTTGCATGTTTTTGAAATGGGCAAAACAATTTATTTGCCTGTTTTTGAAATGTGCAAAAAAAATATTTGCATGTTTTTGAATAGTCAAAATATTCTATTTACATGTTTTTTGGAAACTTCAGGCAGCGGGGGCTGCCTGCGCTCGCTGCATTATCCGGCCCTGAACGGGAACGGTAACACAGTAGCTCTTCATTTGTTTGAAAGAAGTAGCAGGTACTATTTTAATTTCTGGAGGCTGTACATTTTCTTACAATGTTTTTTAAAAAGTTTGACTCTAAAAATTACCCGCACAAGTTTATAAAATATGGTGACATATTATAATGAAATATGAACTCCACCAGAACCAGAATCAACCTTGAATTTTAAAACAAAAAAGAGATAAAAAAAACAAATTAAAATTGTAAGAAAGACAACTGCCTGAATGACTGACTGACTGACTCACGATGGCTTTACATCTTGCACATACTCTGAGTTCTTTGAACCCAAATTCACTTTCCAGAATTTTCTGGAAGAAAAACACACAAAACTCAGAAAATGAGAGGCTAAAAAATTTACTGGTGAGATATGTACCTTACATGTGTTGGGGTTGGGACCAACCAAACAACCAAGTGCGTGTAATGTGAGCTTTTTTACAAACATAAAATTACACTCACACATTCACTCACACAGAAATAGAAGGTAAACTAGTAAGTCTAATATCTGGAAAGTACCCATGTCAGAAGAGCGACCCAGGGGGTCATCCATAATTGATGTCATCTAAATATGTCTGAGACCTGTCATCGCAGCGTAACCATTGCGCTAACTAACGGCTATGTTTAACATGGGATGTCATCAATATCGTAGTTCGTAGTAGACCCGTTGGAAATACATGACTTGCGACATCACTTATGAACAATCCCTAATAATTTTTTTTACGAGTGTATAGTAGAGTAATTTCAGTTTCCGTAAAAAATGTAATTGAAAAAAAAATTCATGGAGTGTAAAAGAGAGTAGAATGAACTTTAATAATAACGCCTGCCTAAAAAGTATAACATTGAAGTAATAAGGGATCGTCCATAAATGATTTCACGGGTCACACCAAAAATCGAAAAAAAAGTCGGAAGTTAAATTCAGGATCAGAATAAATTTATTTCGAGTGCGAATGTGGAAATGTGAACACACACACACACAAAGTTTGAAAACAATGCAGAGCGAATTAAATGAGAAAATGAAAATACTGTAGTCGAGGAGTTCATAAAGGAAACTGTGGGATGCCAACGCAACGCGAAGAAGAACGAAGGCCGGGGCCGGGCCTTCTCCTATATATTAGATGAGTACCTACATATTATGGTCGTGGCACGCAAAAGCTTCTTTCAAAATTTACGACGTTACTTAAAACTCAAATAAATAGAATAAATCTTGGGAGGCCATTTCGTTCCGCAAATATTTTCAACTCTTCCTTTGTTTACTTAGGCACTATACTCAAGTATATAGTATAGAATATACCAGAGTATATATAGGACCAGCACCCACCCACTTGAATATACATAATAATACAGGCAAAGTTTTTGTTATATTTGCATTACACACACACACACACACACACACAACGAAAAGCCCATTTGTATTCTGTCTGAGTCTGACTTTGCTCTGTTGTCCCGTACACTACTGCACTGTATAGGTCTGTAGGTAATGGTCCTGCAATAATAGGACATGCCAACAACAAACAGCAATAGCGCAAGAGTCTTTCTGGCTTCTGGTCTTGGTTGGTACTGGTCTTATGGGCTGAATAAGTAATTAACGAAGAGTGCTATTGGCCCGTAACCGGAACCGTAACCGTTACCATTTTACGAAGCTCAGTTTTCCATTTCACATATCGTCGGTGAAGAACCAAAATTACCCATATCCAATTGTAGCTACAACCAAAATGAGCTATGTCCTAAGAACAAATTGAGAAACATGCGTAACATGTTAAATAGGAGTTTTTAAAAAGCGTAAAATTTTCTTTTTTTTTCATGTTCTTCAACAATGTAAAATTTCCTATTTACATGTTTTTGAAAAGGTGCAAAATGCATGTTTTTGAAAAGATGCAAAATGTTATAATTCCATGTTTTTGAAAAGTGGAAAATTGTCTATTAACATGTTTTTGAAAAGTGGAAAATTGTCTATTAACATGTTTTTGAAAAGTGGAAAAAGTTCTTATTCCATGTTTTTGAAAAAGTGCAAAATGTTCTAATTTCATGTTTGTGAAAAAGTGCAAAATGTTCTAATTCTATTTATTTGAAAAGGTGCAAAATGTTATAATTCCATGTTTTTGAAAAAGTGCAAAATGTTCTAATTCTATTTATTTGAAAAGATGCAAAATGTTATAATTCCATGTTTTTTAAAAGTGAAAAATTGTCTATTAACATGTTTTTGAAAAGTGGAAAAAGTTCTTATTCCATGTTTTTGAAAAAGTGCAAAATGTTCTAATTCCATGTTTGTGAAAAAGTGCAAAATGTTCTAATTTTATTTATTTGAAAACTTGCAAAATGTTATAATTCCATGTTTTTAAAAAGGTGCAAAATGTTCTAATTCAATGTTTTTGAAAAAGTGCAAAATGTTCTAATTCTATTTATTTGAAAAGGTGCAAAATGTTATAATTCCATGTTTTTAAAAAGGTGCAAAATGTTCTAATTCAATGTTTTTGAAAAATTGCAAAATGTTCTAATTTCATGTTTTTGGAAAGGTGCAAAATGTTCTAATTTCATGTGTTTGAAAATTGCAAAATGTTCTATTTAAATTCTGTCAAGGCATATTTGAATGATTCTGTAGATAGTGGATATTGTTTTTAGCTACAAATGGATATGGGTCATTTTGGTTCCTCACAGACGACATGTTGGCATTGGCATTGGCATGGGTCGTCAGTTGGTTGGATTGACTCCACATGGTCTTGTACCTAATCTACATATTAGATTTCCCATACAGAGACGAGACAATGAGCGTGACGGTTTTAAAAACAACAAAAAAACGCCTACTATCAACTATACATAATAGACTCAAGATTAAAAAAGAGCTAAACAGTAGCCAATGTTCAAATGTATTTGCATATGAAGGGTTTCTTCGCAAAAACGGGATGAGTCCATTTGTTCCTAAAAATGAGATTATTTCCGTTACGTGTCACGTGTACTATTCAAGTAGATATGCTACTGTGTTGAATGGTAAAAGTCAAAGTTCAACTGATGCAATTTTTTTTAAGGTTGCCAAAATTTCTTTTCTTTCAGCAAAACGGGTCAAATCCATAAAATGAATTTTGGCAAAATGGGATAAGTCTAGTCTACCTAAAACATGCATTTCTGATTTAAATAAATTTGTCCAGTGTTTTCGTAGTTTATAGAAGACAATTCCCGTGCGTAATTTTTTATGCGCGAAAAAGTTTGGTTTCACTCGTTACGATTAAAATTTCATCCCACCGACTTTTTCCTTCACGTTAAGTTATTGATTTTGAGGCAAAACGGAAAAAGTCCTTAAATTAAAATTTTGCAAAATTTTCTAAAAATTCCAGAGTCAGTCCAGATTTTTGAAACTGCTTGTGATAACGCTTCGTCAATTGCAGTACCTGTAGAAAAAATTGAGTTGGAAAAAATATTCCTGCACCGTTTATTCATTATTCGTTGTTCCTATAAAATTTGTTTTGATGGACCCGTTTTGCTAAAAAACTCTTTATATGAATATCGTGCAGAATTTTATAAGGGAGCCCATTTTCTAATACTTTTGCGCTTTTTAAGCTAATATTGGTCAAAGTTAAAGGTTTGAGCATTAAAGTATCTGATTTTCCCTATGTGTAGCGTATAATGATCGAAATTCGAAATCGAAGTCGAAATCGATGCGTTAATTTTATTGAGAGCATAATACGTTTCCTTTACAGACTGCTGTCTAAACGTACTGTAGAGGCAACCGAAAGTGAAGGCTAGCAAGGATAAAGCTGCCATTTGTTTGCATGCAAAATTTATCCTTGCCAGCCTTCACTTTCGGTTGCCTCTACTATATCTCCTATTTACCAAGAAAGTACATTTTGCGCTGTAGATAAGACACTTTTTCGTATCAAAGTTCTTTCTTGTACATAAGTGTTTTTTTGTAGTAAACTACATACATGTGGTCTAATGGCAAATGGCATAAAAATTACCACTGTTCTGTAAACTGAAAATAAAATAAAATAAATTGAAGAAGCTAATAATAGAAGACAAAATATGCGATGGCCTCATTCAAATTTCTAAAATCTAATTTAATCTAATCACTAATCGTATTCTCGCCATTCGCTTCCGTTTCGCACTCGCTATATAACTTAAAGCTAACATTTAAATTACTACCTATGCCAGACTATGCATATATTCCCTACTCTGGGATAATAATGTATACATAGTTCCAGTGCACTTGTAAAAATCTACGATTGGATTAAGCATATACTATAGGGAAAAGTACTTGAACATTTGAAGAGTTTTTTTGGCAAAACGGGTCAAGTTCACAAAAGCAAATTTTACTGAAAGGACGAATAATGAATAAAAAGTGACGGGATTATTTTTTCCAACTCAATTTTTTCTACAAATACTGCAACTTACAAAGCGTTATCACAAGCAGTTTCATAAATCTGGACTGACTCTGAAATTTTTTAGAAAATTTTGCAAAATTTTAAATTGTGGACTTCTTCCGTTTTGCCTCAAAATGCCTGACTTAACATGGAGGAAAATGTCCGTAGGAACAAATTTTAATCGTTGAGAGTGAAACCAAACTTTTTTTTACTTTTAAACTTTTCCTTGCATAACAAAATTTACGCACGGGGATTGTCTTCTACAAACTAGAAAAACACTAAAAACCCATATTAAAATTAGAAAAACCGTCTATGAAGAAGAACCAAAATGACACATCAAATTTTAGCTACAATCAAAATGAGCTATGTCATATTAAACACGAAATAATGAAGATGCGTAAAGTGTTGATTTAAGAGTTTTTGAGAAGCGTAAAATGTTTTATTTGCATGCTTTTGAAATGTGCAAAATGTTTTATTTGCGTGTTTTTGAAATGTGCAAAATGTTTTATTTGCATGTTTTTGAAATTTGCAAACTTTTTTATTTGCAAGGTTTTTGAAAGTTAGAAATGATCTATTTACACGTTTTTGAAACGTGCAAAATTCTCTATTTAAACGCTTTTAAGTTCATAAAATATTTCAAAATTTGTGTTGATAGTGGATTTCGTTTTTAACCCAAAATGGACATGGGTAATTTTGGATCTTCACCGACAAAATGCATGTTTTAGGTAGACTTATCCAGTTTTGCGAAAAAGCTCTTCATTTACAGAGCTGCGATTTATAAACAATGAAATTTATACACTGTAAGTCAGCATTGTTATTGTAAGGGCGCTAAAATGTACAGAATACTTTATGCTACTAATCGTTATCGCAATCTTAATCGTAGGACGAATATAGACCGAAGCCGACGCCGACGTCGAACCGAAACCACACCAGGCGGGTAATGCTAATGTACATTCCAACCCCAACTTTTCTACACACAAATTTCCTCCCGTGTTACCCGCAACGGAGAGAGAGAGGAGTTTTGTTATTTTATCTGCGTGTAGAACTGTAGAACTGTAGAGCTGTAGACAGGAGCTTATCGTTAGCTGAATTAGGAGTGAGAAGAACTATGCAACTGGAATGAGAGCCTATAATCCTATATCGCCTGTGAAGAACCAAAATGACCCATATCCAATTTTAGCTAAAAACAACATCCACTATCTACAAAAATATTGAAACATGTCGTGAACGCATTTAGATAGAACATTTTGCACCTTTTCAAAAACATGCAATTAGAACAATTTGCGTATTTTTAAATACATGGAATTAGAACAATTTTGCGCCTTTTCAAAAACACGTAAATAGAACATTTTCACTTTTTAAAAACAACGCAAATAGAACATTTTGCAAATTTTCAAAAATATGGAATTAAAACATTTATCCCCTATATGAAAAGATGAAAGTAGAACACTTTACGTTTTTCAAAAACTCTAAATTAACATTTTACGCATGTTTCGCATTTTGCTTTTATGACATAGCTCATTTTGATTTTAGCGTAAATTGGATATGGGTTATTTTGGTTCTTCCCAGACGATATGGGTGTACACAGGGGCACATCGCTTACTATGGAACTGGGCCCCTACTGATATATGAGCTCTAAATTCTACATCCTCATCCCATGTGAGGAGCCGAAGCCGGAGCAACTATCATCTCCTAAATGTCACCCGGAAAACTAACGATAAGCAACGCTCAATTAAACGTTGTGGTCATTAGACTAAAATAACAAGATTCCGGGATCCTCAGTGCTCATTACCACCACCCGCCTCCAGCATAGCCACAGCCCCACAGCCCCATAGTCGCCCAAATCCAAATCCAGACAGACACAAAGTCACCAATGGGAAATTCGAATCAGAATTAGAAGCTAACAACCATCACGACATAATCTTACGTGCAGGCAGAAATTAATTTGCATACGCTACTACTTCCCTGTGTCACTATATACTGTACTGTAATGTAATTCCCCATTTCCCACAGTTGTACACTAAGTAAGCTAATCCCGTTACTGTTACTCTTTTCGTGAAAGCAGAGCCCATAGACTCAAGCTATGCAAGGGGCCGGACGAAGGAATTGGTTTTAGGCAGCAATTTGTTTCCATATAAAAACAGACATTTTGATTTTATTGACGGTTTTCTGTGGTAAAGCAAAATGTTGTATTTACATGTTTTAGAAAAGTGCTCAATGTTCTATTTACTTGATTCAGAAAACTGTAAAATATTCTATTTCCATGTTTTCGAAATATACTGAATATTTTATTTGCATGGTTTCAAAAAGTAGAAAAAATTTTATTTGCATGGTTTTGAAATGTACTGAAAATTTTATTTGCATGGTTTTGAAATGTACTGAAAATTTTATTTGCGTGTTTTTGAAATGTAATAAAAATTTTATTTGCATGGTTTTGAAATGAGCTAAAACTTTTATTTGCATGGCTTTGAAAAGTAGAAAACATTTTATTTGCATGTTTTCGAAATGTACTTAAATTTTTATTTTGCATGTTTTTGAAAAGTTTAAAATTGCGTAAACGGCTGTCTTTAAAATGCCATGTCATAAAATTCTTACTAAACACCCACTCAACCTACCAATGACATCCTTTATGGACGATTCCTAAGGTGTTAATTACGAGTTTTAAAAAAACGCAATACATTCTATTTACATGTTTTTTAAAAACAAGGAAAAAGTATTTATTCACATGTGTTTGAAGAGTGCAAAATGTTCTATTCACATATTTTTGAAAACTGCAAAATGTTCCATTTACATAAATTTTGAGAAAATTCAAGCCGCGAGGGCTGCCTGCGCTGGCCGCATTATCCGGCCCTAAATCTACACTAAGGGTACCGTGTGTATATCTGTAAATGTAATTACACTTTGGCATTTACACACTTACACAGAGCATATTATAAAGAAAGCTTTTTGAATAGTAATGGATCGGAACCTTTTCCTATTTGTTTTTCCTTCACAATTAAAATAATGGAAGTTCATAAAAGCGCCGGGGGTACAAGAATTGGAAGGTACGACTCGAAATCCGAATTCGGAATTTGAAAGGCGCAGGTAAGGAATTTAAGGAGGCGAGAGCTAATTATCATAATCATTTTTTAAACCCATTAAACAATATAGTGCAGATTGTTGTCAAGGCAGAAAAATAAAAAGGCCACCGAAAAAACCAGACTTGGAAAATTCAGAGACATAGGACGGTAAAAGTAATCGTAGTCTTGATCGTGTATAATGTGACGGTAATACAAATAAATGTAGCTAATGGATTTCCGTCATTGTCACTCTATAGCAAACTCGGTTCGGTTTCGGTTTCGGATTCGGTTTCGGTTTCAGTTAGGAAAGAAAGCAATATAAACACAAAAATTTGAAGAGGCGAGCGTCGTCGTCGTCGTCGTCGTCTCGTATCTATTTACCCAACACTTAACACTCTACCATATTTAACGCGTTTGTAAGATTAGATTTGTAGAATTCGAAACTCCACTATGTTCCACTATACTGACACTGATATTCTACGAGGTAATTTAAATTCAAGATTCAAAATCCTCATTTTCCTTTTAATTTGATTTCCGGCCCACAGCACAGTACCAAAAAGAATACACAAACGACACAAAGGACTACTCATAAAAATGCCTAACGTGTAAAGTCAATTCACTGCAATATATACTGTGCCAATAAAATAATAAAATGTAATAAAATAGACGTCTCATATTTTATTGACTTTGATCCAGTTGAGTTGTACGCATAACTATTGTGCAAACAATAACGATATGTGCTATGTACGTATAATTATAAGCAATATAAATGTTTTAATTGAAATTTTGGGATTCTGTCATCAGGGCTGGGCGTAGGCACTGCTTTTAGGCAGGAGTTTGTTGCCATACAAAAACCACCATTTTGATCGGATTTTATTGATGGTTTTCTTTGGTACAGAAAAATGTTGTATTTACATGTTTTTTAGAAAAGTGCAAAATGTTCTTTTTACTTGATTCAGAAAAGTTTAAAATGTTCTATTTACATGTTTTTGAAATGTATAAAAACATTTAATTGCATGTTTTAAAAAAGTCAAAATAGTTTTTTTTACATCTTTTTGAAAAGTGCAAAATGTTGTATTTACATGTTTTACAAAATTGCAAAATATTCTTTTTAATTGATTCAGAAAAGTGCTCAATGTTCTATTTACATGTTTTTAGAAAATTCAAAATGTTCTATTTCCATGTTTTTGAAATTTACAAAAAAAATTATTTTGCATGTTTTTGAAAAATCAAATTATTCTTTTAACATATTTTTGAAAACTGCAAAATGTTTCATTTACAATTTGTACTTTTGAAAATTCAAGCAGCGGGGGCTGACAATGCGCTGGCCGCATTATCCGGCCCTGCCTGTCATTCTATGTGATGTGATAATGTTTTAAATAAATATAATTTCATTGAGTTCTACATAACCGTGAGTGTAACGCGTAACCGTAACCGTGACCGGAACCAAAACCGAAACCGTTTCCAAAGAGACGGTGGATTTCAAATTTCAAAGTGTCAAACTGAGAGAGAGAGAGAGTAAAGTGCGAGAGGAAAATTCTGATAAAAAAATAGCGCTGCTGCTGCTGCTTCGAAACTACAAATAAAAGTTTGTGTAATGAAAATAAGTATTTATCTGTACTTCCAACTTTTAAGTTGACTGATCCTGATCCTGAGTTGTGTTGTGGGTTGGGTTTGGATTTGGATTTCGGTTCAGATTCGGATTCGGATCCGGATCCGGATCCGTTGATGTGGTTATAGTCACATACAGGTACATGTGTCTATGTTTTCATTTTCACTTTTCACTTTTCAACCTTTGAGATATCATCTTACATGACATGGCTTTTAACTCGTGGCCACCACAGGAAAAAAAAGACGGAAGCTGACAAGGACAGCTAAAGTCATCGTCATGGCATTTCATGCATCAATTCATGAATTCAATTTGCTGTGGGGTTGTCCATAAATGATGGCAGTGAAAAGTTTCCATTTTTAGGACAATATATATAACCCCCCCCCCCTTGTGATCACGTTAAATATTGCACAAATGACCATGTAGCCGACGATAGTCCCACTGACCCTATCAATGACATCATTTATGGACGATCCCTTACTCTTTCGTATGTGTTACGAAACGAAACTCAGCCAGAGAGATAGGGGTTGGAGACTGTTTAGAAGTCTGTGGCTGCGGTATATGGTAATGGTAATGGCATGCTATAGACTTCCTGGTTCTACTTGTATAGTTCTAGTGCTATATTTTATAATAGATTATAGTCACATCTGACCTGTAAGTTACATGAATTTACGTTGCAGAGTTCAAACCAACCATATATAGGCATCGCAGGTTTGTATTATTTCTTTTAAAAAATCAAAAGTAACTATATCTAAAATATAGCTCCTATTTCTTTGGATAGCAATAATTGATTATCAATTTTGCACTTTCAAAAAATTGTAAATAATTCAATTTTGCACTTTCAAAATGTTGTAAATAACACAATTTTGCGCTTTCAAAAAATTGTAAACAACTCAATTTTGCACTTTCAAAAAGTTGCAAATAATTCAATTTTGCACTTTCAAAAAGTTGTAAATAATTCAATTTTGCATTTGCAAAAAGTTGTAAATAATTCAATTTTGCACTTTCAAAAAGTTGTAAATAATTCAATTTTGCATTTGCAAAAAGTTGTAAATAACTCAATTTTGCGCTTTCAAAAAATTGTAAACAGCTCAATTTTGCACTTTCAAAAAGTTGCAAATAATTCAATTTTGCACTTTCAAAAAGTTGTAAATAATTCAATTTTGCATTTGCAAAAAGTTGTAAATAATTCAATTTTGCACTTTCAAAAAGTTGTAAATAATTCAATTTTGCATTTGCAAAAAGTTGTAAATAATTCAATTTTGCACTTTCAAAAAATTGTAAATCATTCATTTTTGCAATTTCAAAAAGTTGTAAATAACTCAATTTTGCACTTTCAAAAAGTTGCAAATAATTCAATTTTGCACTTTCAAAAAGTTGTAAATAATTCAATTTTGCATTTGCAAAAAGTTGTAAATAATTCAATTTTGCACTTTCAAAAAGTTGTAAATAATTCAATTTTGCATTTGCAAAAAGTTGCAAATAATTCAATTTTGCGCTTTCAAAAAATTGTAAACAGCTCAATTTTGCACTTTCAAAAAGTTGCAAATAATTCAATTTTGCACTTTCAAAAAGTTGTAAATAATTCAATTTTGCACTTTCAAAAAGTTGTAAATAATTCAATTTTGCACTTTCAAAAAGTTGTAAATAATTCAATTTTGCACTTTCAAAAAGTTGTAAATAATTCAATTTTGCACTTTCAAAAAATTGTAAATAACTCCACTTTGCACTTTCAAAAATTTGTAAATAATTTTCAATTTTGCACTTTCAACAAAGCACTAAATGCCATGTAAACGACTATAAATTACAAGTGTCGCCACAGACGATAAATTGGTGCAATAAATATTACCACTTAGCGTAGTAGTATTTAAATAAAATAAAAAACTAGCGTTTTATTCAACAGTTCACTTTTCACTATAACTTGACAGAAAATTACAATGCGTTGGAAAAGCATGACCTCTTGTCACATTCCAAATTTCATTGAATTACTTTTTTCACAATAGCATGAGAATCTCAGGTCAGAGGAAAAGCAATGACGTCTGTCACTTTCCAAGCCTCAAGCAGATCTGTCAATATTTTCTGTCGTTCAGTCAATCTTTCATTGCTATTTCCTCCTTCCCTATGCTTCATCATTACATTTCATCAGATTGTACTTAAATTTCACCACTCATCAAAAATTAAATCAATAATTTGTTGATTTAAAATTATTCAAATTAAACAATAAATCTTGAATAATTCTTCACTGGTTTCTCTTGCAACATGCCACAATAGGTAGATTAGGTAATTAGGTTTGTATTTAATTTTTAAAAAAATGCAAATATCTGATTTCGCACTCGGAATTCTAAATAGACTATTACCCGTTCTATATGTATCATAAAAATCGCAGTTTATTTTTCATTTTTGTTTGCTCCAGTATTTAGTTTAGTGGTATATAGTTTGATAAATTGTTTAAATTTTAGTATTTTAGCCATGTACCCCAAGTGACTAGTGAAGCTGTATTAGGTCTTCAACAACGTTATTTGTACACCTTCAACATTTATTTACAATGTCTCTGTTCATATGTTGATCCGCTGTACACTTTAGACTCAGGATGGATGGAGATTCGGTTTCGGTTTGGGTTTGGGTTGTAGTGTCAATTTATATTTGGACGGACAACGGATGCCTCCATTACTTAAAATCATCATCGGATCCGGCGACCAGGACCCGAACCAGACCGCGATCATCCTCCTCACTCAACTCACGATCAGTCTCACAGTCAATTACTGACTTAATGCAATGTGCATACACACGCCTCCGTCCGTCCCTCCGCTATTTTACCTCGACGGTCCCGGCCTCGGCACTATTGCCATTAACAACAACATATATAGGAAATAGATCAATAGATTGTGAGTGAAGTATCAAAATGACCAGGTCGATCACAACCGATTTTAGCTAAAATCAGAAATTAGCTATGACGAAAAGAAACTATCCATGAGACAAGGTGAGACTGATGCGTAAATTTTTAATTACGACTTTTTTAAAAGTGTAAAATTTTGTGTTTATATAATTTTTTGGAAAGTGCAAAATATTTTTTTACATGATTTTTAAAAAGCGTAAAATTCTCTATTTACATGTTTTTGAAGAGTGCAAAACGATCCATTTGCATGTGCAAAATGTTCTGTTTGCATGTCGTAAAAAGTTAAGAATGTTCTATTTGTATGTTTTTTAAAAAGTGCAAAATGTTCTATTTCCATGTTTTTGAAAATTACACAATGTTCTATTTAAATGTTTTAAAAAGTGCGAAATGTTCCATTTACATGCTTCAAAAAGTGCAAAAAGGTTCTATTTGCATGTTTTCGAAAGTGCAAAGTATTCCATTTACTTGTTTTAAAAAACGTGCAAAATGTTTTATTTATATGTTTTTGAAAGTGCAAAATGTTTCATTTGCAAGTTTTAACAAGTGCAGAATATTCTATTTTTATGTTAACAGAAAGTTCAAAATGTTCCGCTTACACATTCTCAAGATCATAATAGGACGCTATAATGTTTGAGTACACAGTGCATTTTATTTTTTATTTATTATTATTATTTTATATATACCGAAAATGAAGATGTATCGTATTGATTCTTCACACAGAACATTATACACACAGACACCGAGGTTTAAAGGTAGCATCGTAGTCGTTTTCGTTTTCGTTTGGAGAATCGAACAAGTTTTGAAAATTTACAAGTATAGAAAAAACATGGACGTCGAAATATGGCTTAAACAACCAGCCCTAACTTTCAAAGTACTCTACGTAAATACATATCCGTATTGTACATACAGTGTATAGTGAAGTAGTGCTGAAAGGGAAGGGGCCATCCATATATTAAGTTTCAAGTTTGTGTGGAACCCCTTCCCCTCCCCTCGTCCCTCCCCGTGAGTTTCAACTTTTTTAATATTACGGTAAATGGAGAGCTTACCCCCCCCCTTCCCCTGCAAAATGAAACGTAATACATGGATGGCCCCGAAGGAGAAAGTAGAAGCAGATTGAAAGTGAAAGGAAGGCTCAAGTACTCGTACTCCAGTTCCTGTTCTGTGTAAGTAAGTATAGGATAGGATAGGAGATTAAAAAAGATCTGTCTCGAATTTCACATATCGTCTGTGAAGAATCAAAATGACCAACATCCAATTTAAGCTAGAATTAAAATTAGCTATGTCATAAAAACAAAATGAGAAATATGCTTAAAATGCTAATTAAGAGTTTTTGAAAAGTGTAAAATGTTTTATTTACATGTTTTTAAAAAGTGTAAAACGTTCTATCTACATGTTTTTGAAAAGTGTAAAATGTTCTATTTACATGTTTTTGAAAAGTGTAAAATTTTCTATTTACATGTTTTTGAAAAGTGTAAAATGTTCTATTTACATGTTTTTGAAAAGTGCAAAATGTTTTATTTACATGTTTTTTAAAAGATGTAAAATGTCCTATTTACATGTTTTTGAAAAGTGCAAAATGTTTTATTTACATGTTTTTTAAAAGGTGTAAAATGTCCTATTTACATGTTTTTGAAAAGTGTAAAATGTTCTATTTACATGTTTTTAAAATGTGTAAAATGTCCTATTTACATGTTTTTGAAAAGTGTAAAATTTTCTATTTACATGTTTTTGAAAAGTGCAAAATGTTCTATTTAAATTCTCTCAAGACATATTTGAATGTTTTTGTAAATAGTTGATATTGTTTTTAGCTAAAAATGGATATGGGTCATTTTGGTTCTTCACAGACGATATGATGTTGACGTGTCCGTTGACTGAGGAGAACGTTGTAGAAAATGCGAATGTGAGACCTACGCCGACACCGACACCGGCCGAGTGGCCATCGCAGCATCAGCTTAAGGTTTAGCATTATCCGTGTAGCTCAGAACCAGAATTCCCTATACTTTCCAACTTACATATTTAAGAAGGCAGCGTCAGCGAAGGCTCAAAGATTCAAAGATTCCACATGCTATCGAATGTGGGGACTGTTGAATTTAAGTCTCTCAGGAAGCCAGTACACAGATAAATCCGACTCGGAATCCAAAGCCTTAGCCACGATGTATGTTTATTTTGTGATATGAAAGCAGATTCTATATTAGTAGACGTTTGAGTCTATATACTTCTACTTTTATTTTTTATATTCTTGCATCGCTATATAAAACTACAGGGCGGGCCGGTTCTTTGTCTGTGAAGAATCAAAAAGACCCACATCCAATTTAAAAGCTATGTGTGTAAAATAAAAGCTATGTGAAAAAATACACTAAATGAGATACATGTGTAACGAATGGTCCACTAATGATGTCACTCAAATTGTACATTTTTAGGATCCATCCACCCGTACGTCATCACTTTAAAATTGCGTAAACGGCTATCTTTAACATGCCATGCCATTAATTCCTTACCACCCATTCACACATCCTACCAATGACATCATTTATGGACGCTTATTAAGGTAATAATTACGATTTTTTAAAAAGTGCAATATGTTATATTCACATGTTTTAAAAGTGGGAAAAATTTCAATTTACATCTTTTTGAAAAGTGCCAAACGTTCTATTTACTTGTTTTTAAAAAGTGTAAAATGTTCTATTTACATGTTTTTAAAAAGTGTAAAATAATCATTCTATTTACATGTTTTTAATAAGTGTAAAATGTTCTATTTACATCTTTTTGAAAAGTGGGAAAATTCACTATTTGGGTAGGTACATGTTTTTGAAAAGTGCAAAATGTTCTATAACTATTTTTTTAAAAGGGGAAAAAATTTCTATTTACATCTTTTTGAAAATTGTAAAATGCTCCATTTACATGTCTTAAAAAGTGGGAAAAATTTCTATTTACATCTTTTTGAAAATTGTGTCAAACGCTCTATTTACATCTTTTCGAAAAGTGCCAAACGTTCTATTTACATGTTTTTAAAAATTGTAAAATGCTCCGTGTACATGCTTTTGAACAGCGGGAAAATTTTCTATTTGACTGCATATTGCAGGAAATTACTTTTGGTTTAGTTTTTAGTCTGGTTTTTGGTTGAGTTTTAGTCTGAGTTCTGCGGTCTCTATTTCCTTACTGGTGTACAGTTGTACAGCAGGTAAAATAATACTGACAAAAAATGGAAATTCGCAGAAAGCAGATAGCAACAGCCCTGTTCAAATGGTAGTACTGTACTAGTGTACATAATATACTTTATGTATTATAATGGGAACAAATGGAGAAATTCAACTGCCCACTGCAAAACCCCAACCCAGTCCACAAGAGTTTTATTGCTATAGACAGTATAGACCTATATACCCATAGGCCCATAGACAGACAATACAAACCGCATATTATGTGATGGAGATGGGGGCATAGGCATATAGCAGGTGAAGTGAGCATCTTGAGCTCAAGTCTCAAAACTTCTCCCATAGGAAGTCAATGAATCTCATGAATTATTTCCTTTTCCTCGGCTCGTTTTCGTCTTCGTTTTCGTCTTCGTTTTCGTCTTCGTTTTCGTCTTCGTTTTCGTCTTCAAGCTACGTATATCTCTCCCCGTTATCTCCCTGTACTAACAATAAGATCGGGCTTCAAACTTATCCATGTCGGTCTCTGCGTATCTGTCTGCCGCAGTCCTGCCACGTCTCCTATATGGCTAGTGAATTGGCTACACAATGTTATTCTTTTCAGTAATTACATATAGTGCTTTCACCGGGACGGAATTAACACACCAACCAAAACCAACGTACCATAGGTACGTATTGACAATACAGGTAAATTATCTTGTAGATTTCAAAATTTCGACATTTTCGAAACGCTCAAAATTTACAAATAATTAAATCAGGGCCGGATAATGCAGCCAGCGCAGGTAGCCCCTGCTTCCTGTGTTATTAAAAAACTTGTAAATGGAACATTTTGCAATTTTTAAACCGATGTAAAAAGAATATTTTGACTTTTCAATAACATGCAAATAATTTTTGTTTGCATATTTCAAAAACATGCGAATAATTTTTGTTGGCACTTTTCGAAAAACATGAAAATCGAACATTTTGACTTTTCAAAAACGCGCGAATAATTTTTGTTGGCACTTTTCAAAAAACATGAAAATCGAAAATTTTGACTTTTCAAAAACGTGCAAATAATTTTTGTTTGCATATTTCAAAAAACATGAAAATCGAAAATTTTGACTTTTCAAAAACATGCAATTAATTTTTGTTTGCATATTTCAAAAAACATGAAAATCGAAAATTTTGACTTTTCAAAAACATGCAAATAATTTTTGTTTGAATATTTCAAAAAACATGAAAATCGAACATTTTTCACTTTTCTCAAAACATGTAAATAGAAGATTTTGCACTTTTGAAAAACATGGAAATAGAACATTGAGCACTTTTCTGAATCAAGTAAAAAGAACATTTGCCACTTTTCTAAAACATGCAAAAACAACATTTTGCTTTAGCAAAGAAAACCATCAATAAAATCAAAATGGTGGTTTTTGTATGGTAACAAATTCCTGCCCAAAAGCAATTCCTTCGTCCGGCCCTGAATTAAATATGTTTTGAGCCTCAAGGTATGAAGTCAAAGTCTCAAAAGTTTTTCCCTACTGACATCATTGATATTTTCCTAATGAATTATTTTCCTCGTATTTGTTTCACACAAATTTAAACAATTCCTTTTGTGTATCTTTTGTGCTTTTGCTTTTGTTGTGTCCTATAGTTTCTTTCGCTCGTGCGTAAGCATAAGAAAACTGATAGACAAATTGAAAGAAAGGGTAACTAATGGAAAACTTGGAAAATGAACAATATATGAGGTATAATCTTACGCATTTTTGCGTACAGGAATTCAGAAAATACAAATAAAACAGGTCTGAAAGCAACATGCGTTTAAAATTTTTATTTTTTATAAATCTTAAGGCTGTAAATTTGGAAACTTTGGCTGACGTATTACGTGTTTTGACAGACGTAATATATGTCCTGCCCCTTTGACTTTGACCACTGTATAATCGAGAATGAAAAAAAGATTAAACCCCAAACCAACCACCAACCGAACCACCACCACGGAAATCGAAAACAACTAAAAAGGAAAACGACTAACGACAACGACATGCTGTGCATGTTATAACAAAAAAGTTGACTCAAATTTCCTCTCTGTGTGACTGGGACCGGGACCGGGACCGGAGAGACAGAGATGAAGACGAAGATAATAAGAAGAAGCTGTGTGTCTGTAAACATGGGAGAGAGCTACATTCTACATACTGCTGCAGAACGATGAGGATGGGATGGGATGCGCAGGGCCGAACGAAGGAATTATTCTTAGGCAGCAATTTGTTTCCATACAAAAACCACCATTTTGATTGTATTGATGGTTTTCTTTGGTAAAGCAAAATATTGTATTTACATGTTTTTGAAAAGTGCAAAATGTTCGATTTACTTGATTCAGAAAAGTGCTCAATGTTGTATTTACATGTTTTGAGAAAAGTGGAAAATGTTTTATTTCCATGTTTTTGAAATGTAAAACAATTTGTATTTGCATGTTTTTTAAAAGTCAAAATATTCTTTTTAAATATTTTCGAAAATTGCAAAATGTTCCATTTTACATGTTTTTTGAAAATTCAAGCAAGGGGGCTGCCAATGCGCTGGCCGCATTATCCGGCCCTGGGGATGGGATTGACAATAGTCCAAAAATATCCAGTCTTTTCATTTATCTCTGTCTCCCTCTGCAAATAAAGAACGTGTGTGTAGTCAAATCTGCCCAAAACTGAGAGACTTGATGTCATTCCCACACCCACTCCCACTGCTACACACACATACAGTATCTGTCCTTTCCAGGCCTCTGCTCTGTGTACCCGTCCCGTCCTTAAAGAATCCCAGTTGACATTACGAATGAATGAGTACAGAAGCTATTAGCAACCATAAGCTTTGAATCCCCCACTAAAATATATTCCACCCTGCTGGACTCTTTCCCTGTCAACTTCCTACAATTGTCATATTATGCAGTCAGAATGAATGGCGAATGGCGAACAGGACCGGATAATGCGGCCAGCGCAGGCAGCCACAGCTGCTTGAATTTTCTCAAAACATGTAAGATGGAACATTTTGCACTTTTTAAAAATATGTAAAAAGAATATTTTGACATTTCAAAAACATGCAAATAAATTTTTTTGTACATTTCAAAAACATGGAAATCAAACATTTTATACTTTTCTCAAAACAAGTAAATAGAACATTTTGCACTTTTCTGAATCAAGTAAAAAGAACATTTTACACTTTTCTAAAACGTGTAAATACAACATTTTGCTTTATAAAAGAAAACCATGAATAAAATCAAAATGGTGGTTTTTGTACGGAAACAAATTCCTGCCTAAAAGCAATTCCTTCGTCCGGCCCTGATGGCGAATGGCGAATGCTGGAGAATGAATTTGAAGCAAAAAGCTATGGAGATTTACATGTGGAGAAGTGCCCTATAAAACTGTTTGGCAGTCACAGTATTTCTAGTAGTTCCAAGTTCTTTCTGTTAAGTACTATAAAACGGGACTTCGGATGGCAGCTCTGCCTCAAAGGAAATGTTTGTTGGCTTGCTAATGACACAGAGTCTCTGTCCCCTGACGACTATTTACTCCCATCTGCATAATAAATAATGATTGCTTCCAGATTCAAAAGACATATGGTCCATATGTGATGCGGAATGATCCTACAAAAGTACAAACGGTACCTACAAAAATGTTTTAACTCAAGGCACATGTAGAGACGTTTATACTGTAATTATAAATACATAATATGCCTGTGTCGTCCTATGGTGGACATTTGATAAATGTATCTGCATTAGATTAATGGTAAAAGTACCTAGGTACGTATCGCATGCTTGGAATTCGGAATAGTGATAACTTAATTTTACATTTTTTATTTGTTGGTCGTTGATCTTTGATCTTGACTTTGTTACAAAATTATTTACCTGTCAATAATTCAAATAGGACCCGCAGTGTCTAGTAGGTACAGCAGGGCCGGACGAAGGAATTGATTGTAGGCAGGAATTTACTTCCATACAAAAACCACCATTTTGATTTTATTGATGGATTTCTTTGGTAATGCAAAATGTTGTATTTACGTGTTTTAGAAAAGTGACAAATGTTCTATTTACTTGATTCAGAAAAGTGCAAAAATGTTCTATTTACATGTTTTAAAAAAGTGGAAAATGTTTTATTTCCATGTTTTTGAAATGCGCAAAAAAATTTATTTTGCATGTTTTTGAAAAGTCTAAAATATTCTTTTTACATAGTTTTGAAAACTGCAAAATGTTCCATTTGCATATTTTTTGAAAATTCAATCAGCGGGGGCTGCCTGTGCTGCTGGCCGCATTATCCGCCCCTGATGTACGTAGCTACCTAAGTATATTTCGAAGCTAATTACTTACAATTTGCAAAGTAAGTTTGGTAATGCTCGGGTTTTGCATTGTGTAATTCTCTGCCCTAAAGACACGAAAATGAGTTGGTGAAAAAATGCGTGTTAAAAAAAATGTTAAAATATTCGTTTGGACTTGACAGTTCGGAGTTCGGCACGAGGCACAGGAGGTTAAAAAAAATAAAAACTTTTGCCCTAAAAATGTAAATACAGGAAAACCTTGGGAGTAAATAATCTTTCACTTTCGTTATAAGGTCCCACGCAATTAACTTTGTTAATGTATTTCTTGATATTTTTAGCATTGGCAGAAACATACATGGATGAGCTATATATATATATAAACTATAAAAATAAAAGACAAAACTATAATTACTATATCAATATGGTCCTAAACTATCTGCCCTACTAATATAATTAATTTACGATTACACAGAGTCCTCCCTACAATCTACAATCTACAAGAACAAGAAGAGCATCATCAACTCTCTCGCTCCAGAACTCCAGACTACACATATATCAACATCTAAATTGTAAAAAAAAATGAAGACATTTCTTGTTCTTCTATTTCTTCCATATTTTTCTTAAGGAAAAGGAAGCAATCAAAGAGCCTTTGTGACTGTCAGTTCTCAGTTCGTGTGTCTACGGTTCTATCAACGGATTTAGTTTTTAGGTTTTAGCCAGAGATAGAAAAAATGTGGGACGTCACAAAAGTCTCGTCTGAATTCGAATTCTCAATCTCAAGTCTCAAGAATGAAGGAGAGATGAGGAATAGTGGATGATTATGAATGCGGGTATTAAGCTCAGTCAGAGGATCTAACATCAACATCTATTTTCAAATCAGAATTATTTCTTTATGTCGATGTGGACGAGCTCGCGTTTTCCCTCAAGTTTTTTCCCCTTCTTTTTTTAGATGTTTTTTGACTTTAGTATTATAAAGTCATTTGGAAGTAGACTTGGAAGACGAAAAGACGAAGACGAAGTCGAAGACAGTTGAAGAAATGAATGAATGAGGGAGAGAGATGTGCTATGTGCGATACACCAAAAAAGTTATCCCAAGTTGATCGCTTTCCTTGACGTTTTTTTTTTGTGTCAGTTTCGTTAGTTTCAACTTGTTCAACTCTTCATATTCATATTACTAAGGATTCCAAGTTAAAACTTCAAAACTCGTAGTTCATATGGCAACAAGTATAATGTAATCTTGCAAAATTCGGCATCGCATCGAAAGAGTATGATAGCGGATCTGCTAGATACTGGCACTGGCAACGGCAACCACACTATCACTACGGACTGACTGACTACCGTGATTTTAAAAAAAAATCTGAATATTTAACTGTCAGCATCAACCTTTTTTCCTTGGTCTTATCTTCTACTTTTGCATTGTAGACTTTTGTAGTCGTCGAGTTGTAAGATTTTTGAGAATTTTTTGTAGAATTCTAGACGTTTTATCTTTGATTTTCTTTCACTTGATTCTACGACACAGTTCCATAGTTTTAGTTTTGTCGGGATCTCTGCTGTAAAATCTGCATATTTTCCATTTTCCTTTACATTTCATCACATCTCTTGGACGGATGACTGAACACTACACAGAAAAGTAGATACTTCTTCTACTCTCAAGTTTAAAGTTATAAAATATGTCAAATTCACATTGCTACAGATGAGATAGGGAGCTAAAAAATCACTAGTCAGAAACGAGAATTATAAGAAAAAGGCAAAAATGTATGTCATTTCTTTAAGAGATGTACAGGAACAGAACCTATAATACCTATACAGATATATCAGTAGTAGAGATATAACATTATAGTATTTAAGAAAAAGCATATGAATTTGTACATATAGGTATTCTAGTAGTATCTACAAAACCTTAAATTTTGTGTCTAATAATAATGTTCGTCATTTTCCCCGTCGCCTGGTCGAGTCGACGTCGACGTCGGTAAAGGCATATGTCTTAATAAAATCGGGAAGAAACACAACTTACAAGAGGAAGTGTGCGGCGGATCCACAACCATAACTATCAAACAAAAAAACTACCTCAGATTCTTTTGTGGCAAAAAATTTGCACAAAGTTTTCAAAAGATTTTTGTTCTCGTGTACGATTTTACTTTTCTTTCTTCTTTCTTCTGTCGTCTTTTTCTATATTATGTCGTGATATATGTATTCCATTTAGATGAATATTCTTGTATGTATGTAAAAGGAACGCGTATTATTGATCTTAAACGAATAAAAGTCCTCTGGAGCCTGCATCAATAAAGTGTAATAATAGGCTTTGAGAGCAGAGTGGTGTACCCCTATTATTTTTCCTACTTTTCGATTTTATAGTAGAATTTGTGAGATCTTAACTTTAAAACTTTTGGGAAATTGTGAGTAAAGAGATACATACCGGATACAGACTGCCATCTTAATTAAAAGTAAGACAATAGGATTTTTAGTGTTCGCATCATATCTGACACATACTAAATATCGATATATTGAAATTCGCGTGTAATAAATACAACGAAGATTTAGCAGAGATTTGTACTTTGTTTGCACCGTAGTTATTGCAGTCTGCCAGTTGCTTACTAGTTAGTTTACTTTGTAAAGCTCTGGTTACTGGTTAGGGGCCATGTACATATTACGTCAACACAAAATTCCAGATTTCCGACTCCCCCCCCCCCTAGGATCGCTGGTCAACATTTGGTCAACATTTCTTGCATACCCCCCCCCCCCCAAAGTGTTGACTCAACATAATGACGTGGCGCCATCTATGAGTACATAGTTGAAGTATTTTTAAACAAACTGAATTTGGTCGTTTTTTTAAAAAATTCGCGAATTCTAAAAGCATGTGAAGAAAAAAAGCTGTTCACAAATGTTGACGTCAAACCGGCTACGACCCCCCCCCCCCTAGGCTCCTTGGTCAACAACTTGGTCAACATTTTTACTAATATCGTCTGACCCCCCCCCCCCTAAGTGTTGACGTAATATGTACATGGCCCCTTACTTTGTTGTGTAGAACACACTGTAATGAAATAAATCTGAAGCAGACAGAAAATTAACAGATCACTGGTCACAACAACACGCTTAGAAAAGATGTTCAGATCACGTTAACAGGTATAGATGTTAACTTTGACAGTTTTGTCCGTAAATGGAATTTTGGAAGATAAAAACTGATATTGCTAACAAAGAATTTAGCATTCCGGAAGCCAGTAATTGGCATTATTACCATTACTACCTAGTCATGAAACTTTAATTATATAGAATTAATTTATCCACTGCTGATCTACTACGACTACGACTACAATCAAAACCGGCAATTCAGCCAAAGTTACCAAGAATAATCATCCGACTCAGTCAAAATATATGTGGTTAAGCATCGTTCACAAATGACGTCACGGGTAGGGTTATTGGGTCTGTTTGGACACTGATGACATCCAATGTTAAAGATAGCCAGATTGCGCAATGGTTAAGTTGATGACGGAGGGATCATAGGGTATTAGAGATGGAGATATTTCGATTAAATTATTTAGGCACAATTCCTTAACAATGTACAAGATTGAAAATATGGATCATCTGTATAATTTTCCCGCCCATGTCGTGTTCAATTTTATTCGGTTTTCTATACGTACCGCTTCCCTCTCACTTCACAAATCTAGTGAGCTCTTTCGCCTTCGCCTTTCAATTCACTGCTGCATTTTTTGGTAAATGCGAAATTCGGTCTGATTTTAACAAAGAATACAACTTTATACAGTTGCTTTGTTGATTGTTGAGTTTCTTCATTTCTAAAGCATCTCCATCCAAGTCAGTAGTCCAGTCTGTCCAGTGCCAGCGGACCGTTTCACATGGTAATAAAATGGCGATGCAAGTTGTGTTTCAGATTTTAGAGTTTCAGTCGTTCAGTGACTCGAGTTTTTCGTTGGCTTAACCAAGCAAACCGACAGCACCCGACTATTTTCCTGTAGATTTTGGATGCTCAAAACCGAAACCTTGTCAAGTTAAAGCTGCGCTTTACCATAATATATACGGCTAATGTGTTTCACAATCCAAATTCGACTACCACTACGACTACCTGTGTAAGTATCTATAATCTAGAAATCTAGACCCCATAGACCTTATACAATATCATGACCATGAATAAAACCGAAAGCCATAATAATATACTTATGCACACGTATTGGTTACTGATGTTATTTCATCCGGATTGCGAGACCCCGTACACCCCGTTGAAAACCAATACAAAAGTCAAAAGGTATATTGTGCACCCTTCTTATGTCTTATGAATGATACATCAGGGCTAAGGTTTGAGAATTCTATTATTCTATTGCAGTTAACCGTTCAACCATATTTCCATTTTAGTAGAATGTCAAGGAAAGAAGAAAAGAACAAAAGGTCGAGGAGACGCAAGATCTTTTCTTGGATTTCAATGAAGGCAAAATTTCCATAAGACCAAGAGACCAAAACTGACTTGGAATTATGTTGATTTTGGTTGATGCTGCTATGGTATGGTGTGGTAGTGGTTACTTTGGTTGTTGGTGTGCGCGTTAGGAAGACTTGGAATTTGGAAGTCGCGTCGACTGAAGAACACGCAAGTCATGGAATTCAAATTGGATTTGGAATTTCAAATTCTGGAACTGAATTGAAATGAATGGGATCTGATCTGATTCAAAGTCAACGGCTTGTTGCTTCCTCATTTCATTGATCTTTAATTCAGTTTCTCCTTCCTGCTGCCTTAGATTAATTACTTGGATGTCGTGCCAATTAAATTGTTCGATTTATAATATATTTAGTGTACATTCAACGCAACGCTTCGGTCTTGGTGCTTGGTTTTTGCAATTATGGCTCAGCTACCAAACCCAAACCAAAGCTGACACCGACACCAAAAACACAGCCAGATGACTTAAGTTGTATAGGAACAAATAGTTCGTTGAGTAACTGATTTATGATTGAAGAAAACCATGAGTTGCCATCTGAATATAGATGTGCAAGATGTTAAGTACAAATCCTGCATCACTGATGAGTATGTTTGCTGTGATATGTACATATTTTGGAAATTGTAAGATGCGACCATCCTAACTAACTAGTAAGTCCATACATTGCATCTCTACTTTTATTTCTATTATTCAGTAATATGTTGTTTTACCCAGAATTGAAATCCTCAGTCAGTCAGTGTTTGTGTGCATCGAGCCAATCAATGCACTTCAATTATGCTCACTACTTTATAGTTTCGTTCGGGTTTTGCAGTCTCTGTTCTTGTTTCAAGTTTTCGTCACACATACTTACATCCTGTTGTTGTTTATTGGTTGGTTGGTTTTGGTTTTGGTTAGTCGACTTAGCCCATGTTGGTATCATTATCGATACATGGTTTTTGGGAGCATTCGTATTCGTCTAGTCCTTTTCAGTTTCAGTTATGAAACTTTGGAGCCTGCTGCAACTATATCGATAATATGTACCAGTAATAACGAAACCGGGACCGCGGTTCTATTGGAATTTGAAATCTTGATACATACTTACAGTGACACTGGATTTTGAGGTATGTCTGACTATAATATTATCTACCTAGTAAAAGTATCCAGTTCCAGTTCCAGCTCAAAGGAATTTATCGCATTGTGTATGATGTACCGGTACCAATGTACAGGAGATCTAGATCTAGGTCTAGGTCCTGATCACGTAATTGTGTTACTCGAGTTGAAGTCACTGCGGAGTTCCAGTTTCTAGTTCCATTCCAAATCCAAATGTACCTACGACGACGGCGATGAACGAGTCACTCAGAAAATAACAAGTAAATTACATAAAGTGAATCTCGTCAGACAATCCGACGATGATCCGTGGACTGTGACAAAGTTTGGGATCCTGTATTTTATCGAGGACATGCGGCTTTGAGAGATGGATCTTTTCAGAATTGTACAGAGTCAGACCAGAGTCATCGTAATTGCAATCGTACAATAAACTGCAGTTCGACAAATAAATACAAATCCGGCCGGAGCCCAGCTACCACCATCAACCATATAGGACCACAACAGCCAAGGAAATAAATAAATATCTTTGTTGAGATATCCCGCACAGTTGGAGCAAATGGTAGCAACATCTGTATTTGCGACAAAATAATTTTATATACATATATTTTGGTTTTACTTCTATATCATTCACATCGCATTGTGAACTTGCAGCGTCAATAATTCTGATAAACTATATATACAGATATGATCGTCCTGTAATAATAAAGCAACTTCCAAATTCCTATTACTCCTTTCGTTTCCCTTTTGATGATTTGAACTGAACCGCAAAATAACTCTACGTAAATACATACAGTGTTAGTATTGATATCAAAGTCAAAATGTGTGTGTAATCTGTTGGTTCTGTTCCGTACATATGTAGATAAGACATTCCAATTCCAAACGATACAGAAATGGCCAACTTTTATAACCATTATTATTAATACTATTACATCCCAAGACGTAGTGAGCCCAACTAATGAGAGAACGACCTCGAGTGTACTTTTGTCTACTAATAATTACTACCTACGTAAGTACTACGAGTATTGATATCCGGAGATATGCACATACAGTATAAATAATATGATTAATTATTACGTAATATACTTATTCTATTAACGATTCTTTTCTTCTTAACTAGGACCGTACTACTATGATGCGATGAATGATGAAGCAAGGTTGCCCGAACTCCAACTCCGCTCCGGTTCAAACTTTGAAATTTAATTTAGATAGATGATTATTAAAAAAAAAATTTTGAATAAAGAAAATTGTTTCATCAATCCCAGACCATCAAAGTTGACGTATGAGCTAAGCTATACGTATATCGTACACCGTATGGTTATGGGTAGCTGTAGCTGGTTACCCGGACCCGGACCCGGCCTCTGGTCCTTATTAGTGCACCACTAGATTCTTCAGACAGTATTGAACGACCTACTACAGACAGGAATAGGATGTAGTATTTAGGCTAAAACAAACAAGACTCCCCTTTTACTTCCCTTTTAAAAAGTTATGCTTCAAGTTTTGGAGGAAATTAAAAAACTTGGAACCCAAGGCTCACCACACGCGGGTCTTCAAAGGGATGATGTCTGTAATAGTTCTCTCTATATAATATGTAAGTAACACTTCCCACCACTACGACTTCCACTACCCATTTCAAAAATGTACATTACGACATGGAAAAATCCTAACTTTATAATTTAAACTACCTTGCCAACAACGTTAACCACCGCGTCGATTAAGGCTTGGAGAGGAATAGTGGAATTCGACAAGGAAAAACTAAAACGAACTATTCTGTGGCTGTGGAGCTAGCGGTTATCGATTTTTTCTCTAGACACCGTTTCAACTCGTTTGCTCTCATAATTATAGTAGAACTCTCAAATTAGTAAATAAAATCAATTCCCCTCTCCTGCCGGAAGGAGGGTCTCGTCGTCGTATCCTACCTACAACTCGTAGTTTTATAAACGTTGTCGGAATTAATTAAGACTAAAGGTTACTCATTTCGTTAAGGATTCAGGGAGTCTCCTATTATACAAAATACAAACCCACTCACATAACATCTGAGATTTGGCTTTGGCGGCCATCTTCCAGAAAGTTACAATTAATTTGAATGCTCCTTCATAATCTTTTTTTTTTACATTTTAGTACACAACCAATGGCTGTAAAATCATACGAAAAAACCGAAACAATTTCAAAATTCCTGATTCTGCTGCTTTGGAGTCTAAACGAAAATTGGTATGTACCTATTCAATTTTATATTTGTAATTTATGAAGTACTTGAGCAAGTTCAAGAATTTTTACTTTATTTTTATAACAAAATTTTAAAATTCTGATTACGTTTCAGCTACAAAGTAGAAATGGACGACATTCCCCCAAAATAATGGTTTAAAAGGGAACACGATGCGTATTGATGTACCCTCATGCTTTTCCCCAAAACATGAGAATGGTGTATTAGTAAATTTGGGAAATTTGAAACCGGCGTGTCACTGAAGGCTAAATGTCTTTTTGGAAATATGTATACGAAACATAAAATGACGGCTCTTTGCTTCCTTTCCCTGGTCATTGAAAGTGACATTGACAATTTGGGTGACGGCTGAATGACTCCCTCAGCTCTCGTTCCTTTCCTGATGCTGACTCTGACTCTGACTCTCAGACTGACTCGTCCATGAGCTGAGCCAGTGAATTTTTTTTTATCAAAATCAAAATGACTGCTTTGCTTTAGACTTTAGATGGAAGTTTTGGCGGATAAGCAGGCTCCCGATGCCAACTGCCAAGACAACAAAGACAAGGACAAGAAGGGAAAACATGAAAACAGTGTTTCCTCCTGAATATCTATTGCCAATTAACTTTTTCCACCGAGACTGAATTGGATCAGAATCAGACTTTTTTTCCAGCTTCCCAAATCCCAGAATTCCGGTCCCCGGTTTCATTTCCAGTTCCAGTTCCAGAGAAACGTTCGCGTTCTACTTAAGTGCATACACATAAATATTCCTGCTCTTCCTCTGACTGAAGCTACCACTACATAGCATTTTTTTGTGCAGTAGTATAGCCATCCTCGAGATCCTGCTGAACTGATCCCGAAAAAAAAGGAACAAGTTTTTTTCACTCATTCTTACTCTTACACAGAATTACTATACAGATACATATAGTGGAGCCTGCAGTCAGCAGTCCCAGTTTTATTTCCTTTAATTTATCTATAATCCATCTCAGGGCAAATAGTTGAACTCGATTACACTGCATATTGTCAATGTTTTTACCATAATAAAATAATAACTGGATTTTGGTGCTGTTTGTCTGTCTTGCAGCAATTCTACCCAGCTATACTCTTACTGTGGACTGTGACTCTAAATTTAGCATTGGAAACTAATCGTCAGTTTCGACGAAGCGCGACCACACGAAAAGTTCCCTTACACTTTCCTTAAACGAAACGAAACAAATCAATTATCTACAAACATATTCAAACATGTCTTGAGAACATTTAAATATGACATTTTGCATTTTTTAAACACATCGAATAAGAACATTTTGCACCTTTTCAAAAACATGCAATTAGAACATTTTGCACTTTTCAAATTCATGGAATCAGGACATTTTGCACTTTTCAAACACATGGAATAAAAACAATTTGCACCTTTTCAAAAATATGGAATTAGAACATTTTGCACTTTTCAAACACATGGAATAAAAACAATTTGCACCTTTTCAAAAATATGGAATTAGAACATTTTGCACTTTTCAAACACATGGAATAAAAACGATTTGCACCTTTTCAAAAATATGGAATTAGAACATTTTGCACTTTTCAAACACATAGAATAAGAACATTTTGCACTTTTTTAGAAACATGGAATAAGAACATTTTGCACCTTTTCAAAAATATGGAATTAGAACATTTTGCACTTTTTTAGAAACATGGAATAAAAACAATTTGCACCTTTTCAAAAATATGGAATTAGAACATTTTGCACTTTTTTAGAAACATGGAATAAAAACAATTTGCACCTTTTCAAAAATATGGAATTAGAACATTTTGCACTTTTCAAACACATGGAATTAGAACATTTTGCACCTTTTCAGAAACATGGAATAAGAACATTTTGCAACTTTTCAAAAACAGGTAAATACTACATTTTACACTGTTGAAGAACATGAAAATAGAACAATTTACTTTTTTCAAAAACTTGTGATTAACTTTTTACGCATGTTTCTCATTTTGTTTTTATGACATAGCTCATTTTGATTGTAGCTGAAATTGGATTTGGATATAGGTTATTTTGGTTCTTCACAGACGATTATGCTTTCCATCATTTTATGTATTAAGCAGAATTGAGAACTGGCTCAGGCACTCAGGTCGTTGCGTCAATTTCAAAATTCCTTTAAACTTTATCGTCTATACTCAATACCCATGCTACACACATCAACAAAATAAGGACATTCACGATTCCATCAACAAACTAAATCCATTAGCTTCAAAATGTCAGTCGTTCAAATCGGATCGAAAATGTGATGTGTGATCCGCAGAATTCAAGAAATTCAGATCAATAATAAGAAGTTAGCAACTGTCATCTGGAACCGGAAAGTAGAAGTGCTCTGCATTATATTGTGACAAAAATAACGTTAATTTACATATACGAATATAACTCAAAATGAAATGGAAATGTAAAAGTGTTCCGTCGGACTGACTTCCTGAAAAAATCAAAGTATCTACTTAGCCGACGTACCTACCTAAGTGCAAGTGTGCAAGTTACTTTCTGCATATCGTCTGTGAAGAACTAAAATGATCCATATCCAATTTAAGCTAGAATCAAAATGAGCTATGTCATGTTAATTACGAGTTTTTGATAAGTGTAAAATGTTCTATTTACATGTTTTTGAAAAGTGTAAAATGTTCTATTTACATGTTTTTGAAAAGTGTAAAATGTTCTATTTACATGTTTTTGAAAAGTGTAAAATGCTCTATTTACATGTTTTTAAAAAGTGTAAAATGTTCTATTTACATTGTTTCGAAAAGAGGCAAAATTTTCTAATTACATGTCTTTGAAAAGTGTAAAATGTTCTATTTGAATATTTTTTGAAAATTGTAAAATGTTGTTTGTATTTAAATGCTCTCAAGACATATTTTTGTAAATAGTGGATATTGTTTTTAGCTACAAATGGATATGGGTCATTTTGGTTCTTCATAGACGATATAACAAAAAAATGCAGTCAACTTTCAACAAAAATACATTGTGACTTAAAAGTAAAAAAAGTTTGATTTTGGAAAAAAGTGGGAGAAAGTCAAAGTGGTGCTCATACTAGGTAGATAAAAGTATACGGAAATGAATTTGATAAAATGTGGGAGTAGGTATACGATATACCTATGCGCTATGTGATGAAAGAAAGTACAAAAAATATCTTTAACATTTCCTTGTTTCCTGAGCTATACAGCCATCTATGTAATACTGTATGTATGTAGCACGGGGGATATCGGTCCGTAGGTGTAGGTAAGTAAGGTGGGTGGTGCATTGAATATTTGGATGGATGCGAGGTCAAAGAGCTTAGTCTAACGATAAGTCTGTTTCTGTTGAAAAGGAATGCATTAGTCGTCATGTCTGTCTGCCTGCCGTAGCCGTAGGACAGAGACTGAACCACTGAACTATAAGCAAGGTACGTAAACTGTTCTAAAGAATTTATTGAATTGCATTCGTTATTCGTATTCCTTTCCCCCCCATTCTTACTCCAAGTCTCATGTTATACACAGATACGTCTCTCTCTCTCTTTTACTTTACACACAGCAGGCGTCTGATGGGGAAGAAAGCCTTTCTTTTGTCATGTGAATCTAACCTCATGCATCATGAATTGCCCGTAATAGGACTCCATGATAATTCTGTACGTCTTCTACACAACGATTACAATATATCTATCGAGCCATGCAGGACCCGGACCCGGCCAGGCCAGACTACATAGCGTGTGCAACTATATAGTCAGAATGTGAACACGGACGGAACACCTCCCACTTTCTCCTCTCATAAATATTGAATAAGCACCTTCTATGAATAACCTTAGAGCCATAGAAGTACGAATTACGAGAAGGAGTAGAAAACACGAACACGAATACGAATAATGTGATCAAAATACATCTCGTGTGTGAAGAACCAAAATGACCCATATCCATTTTTAGCTAAAAACAGTATTTAATGTCTACAAAAATATTCAAATATGTCTTAAAAGCATTTAAATAGAACAGTTTGCACCTTTTTAAAAACATGGAATTAGAACATTTTTCACCTTTTCAAAAACATGGAATTAGAACATTTTGCACCTTTTCAAATACATGGAATTAGAACATTTTGCACCTTTTCAAATACATGGAATTAGAACATTTTGCATCTTTTCAAGAACATGAAATTAGAACATTTTGCATCTTTTCAAGAACATGAAATTAGAACATTTTGCATCTTTTCAAGAACATGAAATTAGAACATTTTGCATCTTTTCAAGAACATGGAATTAGACCATTTTGCACCTTTTCAAAAACACGTAAATATAACATTTTTTACACTTTTCAAAAACTCTGAATTTACATTTGACGCATGTGTCTCATTTTGTTTGTAGGACATAGCTCATTTTGATTGTAGCTTAAATTGGATATGGGTCATTTTGGGTCTTCACAGACGATATATTATGCACCATACCAGGAGCAAGAATTGGCTGTGTAAGTATTTACTACGATATAATTCACACTATATATACACTTAATCGACTCTTGATCAATATATCTTTCACTGCAATACTGATATATGTATACATTACTATAGTAGCTTATTTCAATTTCGATATAATACCTCGAGTAGTCCCAATCCAAATTGCCAATATACTCCCAATCAACCTGCAATGTGCTAAGCATGAAATACCAAGACTCCGACTCCGATATATAGCAATCTCACCAAACCAATATTTCAATTTTCAGTTCAGTACTTTCGGCTTGGCTTGAGCTTCGGTTCGGTTCGGCTTCGGTTTCCAGTGGACTGGACAGTGACCGTGGTGGTCGCCAGACAATAGGAATTTTTTATGCGGGTGCCTTTCGATGATTCCATTTCCAGCCAAGACCGAGAGTCCACCAACAGAACCAGACAAACAACCTTGGCAGAATAACTTATTTGTTACCCTGTGAGTGTCTGGATGCACGTACCTCACGTTCTTTCGATGGACTATATAACCAGTGTCGCGATCGGCGTTTGGTATACATATTTGCCTGGGGAGCGTGCATAAATTACGTGGTACGTCGAGGAGGAATAGGGGTTGAAGTTGCCTATCCTTTAAATGGGCGAACATACCAAAAACGGAGGGGGTAGGGGTTCAAAATTTCCGATTTTTGTACCACGTAATTTATGCACGTTCCCATTTTCACTATATAGACACTCGTAGTCGACGTCGACACTGTCGACAGTGGTGGTCGCAGCCATGCTCGTCATAAATGGGAAAGTGTCCAGGCATTAATATTATTACAGTTATTATTCGTACCTACCTATTTATGTGTAGTAGGTATGGTCAGTTTATTTAGTAGGTATATTTAGTTTGCAGTTTACCTTACCCAGGATTTAGGAAAGGAGTAGAAATATTTGTGTGGAGTGTAAAGCCTTCGTAGATGTAATTAATCGTAGAATTGCCTTCATCCCAATCGCATCACATGCAGTAAGTTTTTGTGATTGTGACACGGGCCATAACCTAGTTCTAGTTCTAATTTACTATCTATTTTTATATGTTATCTTATTATTAGATCGTGCAAAAAAATCAAGTTGCGCATATGGTCGTTGTTGGTGTTGGTATGTAAGATAGTTGACATGATACGTACGATAGTGCTTCCCATATTTCCTTGACATATTCTCCCTTACTTACGTATTCATTGTCTATCAAATTAGTCATTTATCATTAAAGCCTGCGGTACACGAAAAGACATTTCGTCTGTGAAGAACCAAAATGACCCATATCTAATTTAAGCTAGAGTCAAAATGAGCTATGTCATAAAAGCAAAATGAGAAACATGCGTAAAATGTTAATTAGGAGTTTTTGAAAAGTGTAAAAAATGTTCTATTTACGTGTTTTTAAAAAGGTGCAAAATGTTCTAATTCCATGTTTCTGAAAAGTTTAATATGTTCTATTCACATGTTTTTGAAAAACGTAAAATATTCTATTTACATGTTTTTGAAAAGTGTAAAATGTTCTATTTACATGCTTTTAAAAAGCGTAAAATGTTCTGTTTACATGTTTCTAAAAAGTGTAAAATGTTCTATTTACATGTTTTTGAAAAGTGTAAAATGTTCAATGTAAATGCTTTCCAGAAATAATGTTTCCATATTTTTATAGATAGTGGAAATTGTTTTTAGCTACAAATGGATATGGGTCATTTTGGTCCTGCACAGACGATTTAGATGCTTTATACAAAATCATCATTTTATTAGCACATTTTGGAGAAAACATTTTGGTCCTTGAGTGAGGAAACCATAGCAGCTGATCAAATGCTGTTCCAAATAATTTTTTTCTCTATACTTATATTCATGTACTTTTTTTGTATTTCAGTTTGCTTTGTTGTGTGGCTGCGCTGCTCAAACATATACGTTTTCCAAAGGAAATTATCTATTAACAAATCTGTATAAAAAATACCCATAGACTGCAAGAAGTATAAAATATTAATTTGCATTCGTGTCCTGATTTGCCAAGTACACCGGCTCCGGCACCCGCACCCGGGCACTGCCACAAACCACAACCACCAACATCACTGACGCCGACTGGGGAGTGAGGGAGTCTCGAGAATAATTTGCTTCTGATCAGCTAAGTATACTCAGCCAGACAGACTACACTGACACCAGAACGAGAACGAGACTGGAGGGGCGGGGATTGAAAATAAATTACCTTCATATGGAAATGGATAAAGGTACATTATATATTGGAATTGGAATATTGGAATTTGACTTTAGGCTCTACACACGTACCTACCTACATATAGGCACCTTCCCTTGATAGGCAGGTATCTATAGTTACAGAGGTACAGATGAGGATTAGAGTATTTGTGGAAATGCTATTTGAATTGGGATGGGCTTTGAGCTCATCATTCATATTCTCTCTACTATACTTCTTCCCTAACTTGAGCTTCATCTCCAGATCCAGATAAACGTGGAAAATATCTAGCTGCTCCCCATTTATTCCAAATCCAGGTTGTACATCCCTTCCTACCAATAACCAATACCAATATGAACCAGTACCATAATATCGTCTGTGAAGAACCAAAATGACCCATATCCAATCTGAGCTACAATCAAAATGAGCTATGTTATAAAATCAAAATGAAAAACATGCGTAAACTGTTAATTAAGAATTTTTGAAAAGTTTAAAATGTTCCATTTAGATGGTTTTGAAAAACTGCAAAATGTTCTATTTACACGTTTTTTGAAAAGTGTAACATGTTCTATTTGCATATTTAAAACAGGCGTAAAAAGTTCTATTTGCATGTTTTTGGAATGTGTAAAATGTTCTATTTGCATATTTAAAAAAAAGTATAAAATGTTCTATTTGCATATTTTAAAAAGCGAAAATGTCCAATTTACATGTTTTTGAAAAGGTGCAAGATGTTCGATTTAAATGCTTTCAAGACATGTTTCAATATTTTTGTAGATAGTGGACATAGTTTTTAGGTACAAACGGATATGGGTCATTTTGGTTCTTCACAGACGATATAGTATCCCATCTGTAGAAAATTCCAATTCCAATTCCAATTCTAAGAATATAATACCCCAACTTGACTTTTTTGAGATTTTCACATCAAATCGTATATCGTATTATTTGCGGGGGAAGATTCAAACATTGAAATTGTCTCCGTAAGTACTAGATACTTTTAGATACTTGTAGGACCAATTTCACAAATATGAACGTTATATAAATATTTTCAAGTTTACATATTATGTCTCTCCTGTATTCAATAGGAACGATGCGCCCCAGCACAGCAAAATACACAAAAGCAGGCTCACTCAGGATCTAGACCCTTATCAAGTGCCCGTGTTCCCGTATCCTAGATTCTATCCGGGCACTACACTACCAGTACCTTGGTAACAGAGCCAGGCTCCACAACTCCAGACGCAGACCAAGCCTAAGGAAAAAATGGACTTATTTTCGCTATAATTATATAGGTGACTACAATACCTACGCATACATGTATGTAGCTACCATGGGATTTATCAGCTGACTGCACTTACCGCAGTAAATCGTACATCTACAGAAAGAGAGAGAACCTCAAGAAAGTAACAAAGATGGAGAAGGAGAATGAGTGAGATATCGTTTGTGAAGAACCAAAATGACCAATTTCCAATTTAAGCTACAATCAAAATGAGCTACCGTATTTCCTATTTTAGACCACGGGGTGTACTATTCAAATTCCGACCTCCCAGACCCGTGTACTAATAAAGGCCCGTGTATTATTACAGACCCACGTACTACCATATAAAACAATGTTAAATGGACCCGTGGACTATTCAAACTCATACCTCTCAGACCCGTGTACTAATACAGGCCCGTGTACAATTACGGACCCGTAGTCTAAAATAGGAAATACGGTATGTCTAAAAACGACTGTAAATAAGATACTTACTGACGATGCTAGCTAATCACGAGTTTTTAAAAAGCGTAAAAATTGTTCTATTCATGTTTTGTTTTAAGTATAAATGTTCTATTTACATGATTTTTGCAAAGTGTAAAATGTTCTATTTACATGTTTTGAAAAGTGCAAAATGTTCTATTTACATGTTTTGAAAAGTGTAAAATGTTCAATTTACATGTTTTTGAAAAGTGCAAAATGTTCAATTTACATGTTTATAAAAAGTGCAAAATGTCCTATTTACATGTTTATAAAAAGTGTAAAATGTTCAATTTACATGTTTTTGAAAAGTGCAAAATGTTCAATTTACATGTTTATAAAAAGTGCAAAATTTCCTATTTACATGTTTATAAAAAGTGTAAAATGTTCAATTTACATGTTTTTGAAAAGTGCAAAATGTTCAATTTACACGTTTTTGGAAAGTTTAAAATGTTCTATTAACAAGCTTTGAAGATCATGATAATTCAAAATTTTTGGAGACAGTAGATTTTGTTGTTAGCTAAAAATAGATATGGGTCATTTTGGTTCTTCACCGACGATATCTTTTTTTTACTGCCGCAGATACATGTACAGATTTTTTTTATTGCTGCACTCAAGTTTACAACGGGGGGCTCTTGGTGTTCTCTTATCCTTATCGTTATCATGCTCAAGTGTAGGCTGAATGGAACAATGTATTATTATTGCAAATACTCTCACTCCTCCTGCTATGTACTCCTGCCCCTGTATCAATATTTCTATAGAGTTATGTAACGGCAATAACAGTATTACATTACAGTTTGTAATATAATCATAATCGTAATCATGATCATGGTATGGTTAGTGGCTCGCGTATATGAAATGTATTTATATAACCTACAGGTTCGTCTTTCGTCTTCGTGCTCGTGGTGCCTGAGGACAATGGGAGCACAATACAATAGATCGAATGCAATGGCGTACAATGGAATGGAATTGAGCTGCATGTGAAGTTGTAGCTGGAGCTGGTACTGGAGCTGGAACTCTGGATCTTGATCCGAATTGGTTCTTGGCTAAAGGGAAAGCTAAACCGAAAACGGAACAAAACCAAAAGGCAGGGAAAGGCAGTGGTAGTATAGTAGTAGTAGCAGCAGCAGGAGAAGCAGGGCCGGACGCCGGATAATGCGGCCAGCGCAGGCAGCCCCCTTGCTTGAATTTTCAAAAAACATAGAAATGGAACATTTTGCATTTTTCTCAAAACATGTAAATAGAACATTCTGCACTTTTAAAAAATCATGTAATTAAAACGTTTTCCACATTTCAAAAACATGAAAATAAATCCTTTTACACTTGACTCAGAAAATGTAAATGGAATATTTTGCACTTTTCAAAAATATGTAAAAAAAAATATTTTGACTTTTCAAAAACATGCAAAATAAATTTTTTCGTACATTTCAAAAACATGGAAATAAAACATTTTCCACTTTTCTCAAAACATGTAAATAGAACATTTTTGCACTTTTCTGAATCAAGTAAAAAGAACATTTTGCACTTTTCTAAAACATGTAAATACAACATTTTGCTTTACCAAAGAAAACCATCAATAAAATCAAAATTGTGGTTTTTGTATGGAAGCAAATTGCTGCCTAAAAGCAATTCCTTCGTCCGGCCCTGAGGCGAAGTAGCAAAAGGAAGTCAAGTTTCAAGAAGCCGAAGAAGAAAGAAGAAGAAGATCCCAAAGGGAATACTGCTTCGTATTGATTCTCTCTCTCTCTATCTGACAGAACAGAGGAGGTATAGAGACAGAGACGGAGAGACGCTGCGTAAGAAAATACCTTGTGAATAATATGATATTAGAACCTGGATCTGGATCTGAATTCGGAGCCGAAGCCGAAACCGAAACCGAAACCTGCATCGAACCACAAAAGTACAAGACTCCCGACTCAAGAACTCAAGAACTCAAGACAGTTGATAGAATATGATCAAGAGAGATCGAGGATTTGAGAGAGAAGCAAGTATCCGAATCCGAAGCCGAAACCGAAGCTGAATCCGAATCCGAGCCCAAATATGAACAAGTGGAGTATCATCTGTAGAGACACACACTATAAAGTCTCAAGTTGGAGAGAAAAGAGAGAAAAATAGAAAACCTAAGGAGCTTTTGACATGTGACAGCACTTCACAATCTTCTCAACTAGCATCACATCAGACCCCAGTACCAAAGTACAAATACACGTAATGCTTGTTATCCAAGAAAAAAATCCAACTGCTCAGGTTCCACACAGGTAAAGCCTCTGTAATAATGATAACTTATACCACTATCATCCCTACCGGTACCGGTACCGGTACTGTTACCGGTGGCGGTACCCTTGCTACCTAGCTACATAGTACTGATCACCCAGCTCCACCCATACACTGTTTACGTTTGCTTTTTTTTCAATTTTATAGAAGAAGCAGGTGCAGTGATACTCGCGGAGAGTCGGATCGTATCATTATCTCTATTCTACGATATATCATTATAACCTTCCAGCTTGTAAAATCCACGGCTGTGTAAACCTCTAAGCGTAAAACCTCTGTACCAAATCCAGGGCCGGATAATACGGCCAGCTCAAACTCAGACAGCCCCCGCTGATTGAGTTTTCAAAAATAATGTAAAAATGGAACATTTTGCACTTTTCAAAAACATGTAAAAAGAATATTTTGACTTTTCAAAAACATGAAATTAGAACATTTTGCACCTTTTCGAAAACATGCGAATAAAACATTTTCCACTTTTCTGAAAACATGTAAATCGGACATTTTGCACTTTTCTCAAAACATGTAAATACAACATTTTGCTTTACCAACGAAAACAATCAATAAAATCAAAGTAGTGGTTTTTGTATTTAAACAAATTGCTCCCTAAAAGTAATTCCTTCGTCCGGCCCTGACCAAATCTGGACGGATATACCTATGAAGGTTTCCTCTGTCTTGAATTCGAATTCGACGTTGCAGTTTGTAGTTGCCTTTCTCGTAAATATCAATAGGATATCCATATGCCATATAGGCAGCAAGATAGTAATTTAAAGAAATATCTGTAAAATTATTGCAATGTCCCATTTAGAATGAATGCCATTTCAACCCTCTCACATCTGCAGATCTCCACAGATCTGCCCATAGATTTACTATCTTTATTCTACAGTTGTTACGGAGCACATCCGCACCCGCCCTCCGCATGTGATCCAACGCATTAATGAACTAATCCCATAAATCCGACAATTTAAATTAGTCTAGTACGTACGAGTGAGTGTGAGTAAGAAATGCAAGCTTTAGTTTATTTTTTTTTATTAATATTCACACAGGTACTGTATACATACTTTGGAGGACTGCTGTACCAATGCAATGACGACCAAGATAAAAACTACCAAGAACCAAGTACTAAAGACGGCACCGAAACCGAGTTTGAAACCGAAATACCGACACTGACTGACTCAGCACCAGAACCAGAACCAGACCCAGAAATCCAGATCCAGACCAAAGTTCAAATTTAAAATAAATTCCAGAAAAAAGTTTTAGAAAGAAAGAAAAATAGATTAAAGATTTGAATGTCGGTTGTGTGGATTGGATTGTGATGTGAGACTCTCATAATTTATGTTGATGACGATGACGCCAACGCAGTGTGAACGGAGAGGGAGACGCCGAGACGAAAAGACCCAACAGAAAGTGACAGAAACAGACAGAGGGATTTTACATTTGATTTAAAGAGCGAAATTTGGAAAAAAGGAGCGGTTCTATGTAGTTCGTTATCGTTGAGCTCTCCTATACTTAATACTTGACATTTCAATTCTCAATGACACTTTGATTTTTTATATTTGGATATTTCTGTATATCTTCTGTGAAGAAGCAAAATGACCCATATCCATTTGTAGCTACATACGATAGCCACTATCCACAAAATTATTGAAACATGTCTTGAAAGCATTTAAATAGAATACTAAGCACTTTTCAAAAAAATGCAAATACCTACAACATTTTACACTTTTCAAAAACCTGTAAATAGAAAAATTTGCACTTTTCAAAAACATGCAAATAGAATATTTTACACTTTTCAAAAACATGTAAATTCAACATTTTGAACTTTTCAAAAACATGTAAACAGAATATTTTACACTTTTCAAAAACATGTAAACAGAATATTTTACACTTTTCAAAAACATGTTTAAATAGAACATTTTATGCTTTTCAAAAACATGTAAATACAAAGTTTTACACATTTCAAAAACACGCAAATAGAAAATTTTATGTTTTTCAAAAACACGTAATTACAACATTTTACACTTTTTAAAAACTCCTAATTAACATTTTACACATGTTTCTAATTTTGTTTTTATGACATAGCTCATTTTGATTCTAGATTAAATTGGATATGGGTCATTTTGGTTCTTCACATACGATATGCTATACTGTGCAGGAAAAACGATTTCGGATTTTGGAACGGAGACGAGCGACCCACCAGCCAGCGCCAGGACCAGCGCCAGCTCCAGAAATTGCAAGAAGGCATGTCGTGCGGAAGGAAAGTAGTGTGAGATAATCATAATCATATCATAGCCATAATCATAAATCAGATGTGAAGTTGGAATTGAAATAAAATCAAAAATCAAAAAATAAACAAGTTGTACGTAGAAATTGGAATTTAAAGATACATACCATGTACCATATATTTCACTGGGTCTATTTCTAACTTTTTCTTGTTCAATTTCAGAGAGTGCAGCAGCAGATGTGTCGTCTCACTGAGAAGAAGAGGTAATCAGAGAGATATTAATAATAATTTCAAGCCGCGAGGTCAAAAGTTTCAAAGTGCAATTTTCAATTCCACAAGACGAAGAATAAGACATTTGCATTTGTCAAAGGCCCAACAGCCAACAAGTACCTACTTTACTCTGTCGCTTACTCTTGGAATTGCTTTCGTATTGGTAATGCTAAATGGGAGCGGGAGCAATATTGAGCATCTATCTATATGTATATGCAAAAATTCAAAGTGTGTACATTAATTTTCAAAATGCATAAATCTGTCAAGCGAAATCAAAACATCTATAACATAAATGCTGTATTATACACAGGACATACACACATCGTCTGTGAAGAACCAAAATGACCCATATCCAATTTTAGCTAGAACCAAAATAAGTTATGTCATAAAAACCCTAAATTAGAAACATACGTAAAATGCTAATTAAGATGTTTTGAAAAGTGCAAATTTTTCTATTTACATGTTTTCGAAAAGGTGCAAAATGTTCTAATTCAATGTTTTTGGAAAGGGTCAAAAATTTATAATTCCATGTTTTCGAAAAGTGTAAAATGTTCTAATTCCATGTTTTTGAAAAGGGTCAAAAATTTATAATTCCATATTTTTGAAAAGTGCAAAATGTTCTATTTAAATGGTTTCAAGACATATTTGAATATTTTTGTAGATAGTTGATATTGTTTTTAGCTACAAATGGATATGGGTTATTTTGGTTCTTCAAAGACGATTTATGACATCTACACTCTACATACACACACACACACACACATTATAAATCACTACATCATAATCATAATCATGGTCGTTTTCGTTCTCGTGAGTAAATTGGATCAAATTGAAAAGTGTACGAGTAAAAAAAAGAAAATATTCTTTTACTCTCTTGAATTTTCCATATTTTCTTTTTTAAAGAAAAATGACGTGACATCTCTCTGCTCCATCTGTGTTGTTAGGTAATCGTAATAAGTCGTGTCGTTTTCGTATCGTAAAGTAAAGTAAAGTGAAGTGTGATATATATATCAAAATAATAATATAGATTCAACGTTAAGTGTGAGTAAAAGCAAGAAGCGTTATTTTTGTTTTAAATTGCCTACATTTTACATTTAAAAAAAAATAATCAAACAGTACAAACTCAAAAATTTATGTTGCAAAATTTCAATTTTTTTTTTGTTAGTTTTTTTTTTGGTTAAAAAAGTATATACTTGCTGATTTTTTTTTGTTTTTTTTTTAGTTTTTTTTGTTGTTGTATTTTGACCGAAAAAAAATACTGACCATTTTGAGTAATCTCTGATCTGTATGAGCGTCTATGATTACCGGAGTTGCGCGTGTTGTTCACATGTTGAAGGACAAGACATGCTGAAGTGGAAGCTAGTGCGCGCTTCTGTCGGAGTGCTTCCCGGAAGATCTTCGAGTACATTACTATCATTACTATGGCGGGGATCCAAAAAGAGATCGATGATGAAACCAATGCGTACACTGTAAATAGAAAAAAATAAAAATATCTCATGTAAGTTTGATTCATTGTGAAGATAAATATATAGTTGAATATTAATCAATCATCCATTTAAAATGTATAATTAGGCTATGCAAGTACGTGTATGTAACTACAACTACCTACGTACATTTATTTGACAATTTTTTTCTAGTCTAAAATTATACACACACTGTTTTTTTTATTTCAGAACCCGTGTATATTTTATTACACAACTCACGGAACCACCAACCGAACCGCCAACGCAGAAGACGTCAGTAGGCAGTTTACTACTATTCGCCAACGTAAAATTTCTATAACAAATTACAATACAATGCTCTTTACAGAATACGAATACAATGGGAGAGTCAGTGACGTGAGCGTCTTTCTTATAAAAGGTATTGCCGGCAGCCGGCAGGGCCGGAGCCGGACGAAGGAATTGGTTTTAGGGAGCAATTTGTTTCCATACAAAAACCACCATTTAGATTTTATTGTTGGTTTTCTTTGGTAAAGCAAAATGTTGTATTCACATGGTTTACAAAAATGAAAAATGTTCTTTTTACTTGATTCAGAAAAGTGTAAAATGTTCTATTTACATGTTTTGAAAAAAGTGGGAAATGTTTTATTTCCATGTTTTTGAAATGTACAAAAATATTTATTTTGCATGTTTTTGAAAAGTCAAAATATTATTTTTACAACTTTTTGAAAAGTACAAAATGTTCCATTTAAATTTTTTTTGAAAATTCAAGCAGCGGGGGCTGCCTGCGCTGGCCGCATTATCCGGCCCTGATGGCCGGGACCGGTACCGAGACCGAGACCGGGACTGGGAAGGCAGACACACAACTTCTTGAATATTTCTTTCAACCATCTTTGTCCGCCTTCTCTTATTTTGTTTTGGTGTCGGTTTCGGTTTCGGGGAAAGGGCCCATTGTGTTTTTGTATTGTTTTGTAATTATTATACTTTTACAAGAAATTATATCATCGCCTGTAGTCAACTTGGCTTCGGCGTCGGCCTCGGCTTCAGACACTTATCGTGTACATTGTATGCCATGTACCAAACCGAAGCCGAAACCGTTATATTGTGTGAGTGACTACGGGCTCTGCAGTCTCAGTCCGGCAACGACAACGACCACAACTTCTTTTATCAAGCGTTTTCCTGTCTTACTTGGTGAAACATGTGCATAGAATCTTACAGATATTCACGCTCAAGTCGTATCAAGGCAAAGAATCAGCGATCAATACCAGAACCAGAACCAGAAAAACGACGACGACAACAACAACAACAACTGCTATACTGATAGTGCTACTTTTTACTTTCTACCACGACTACAACTACAACTGCGGCTACGGTCTACGGTCTACTAATACAGTGGAAAGTATATTGCAGAGTTGTAGATTTAACGTTGACGTGAGAAATAAAACATTTTACATTATGCAACGTATGGAGAGACCCATAAATGTGCCTTAAATTCGTGTATAGATATGTGGGTAGGTGCATGTTTCAGAGATAAACACGTCCCCACGTCGACGTCGACATCCAAAATGCCACATGGACTTCCTAGTACAGTAAACCACCAAGACGTATAAATCATTCAGAGCGAGGCGAGGTACTTATGAGCCTTCTTTGCCTTTGCCTTTCCCTCGTGTTCCCTACTCTTTTGTTTTTGCATCAACCCGTAGCCCGTAGCCGTAGCCACAGCCACTGATGGGGCTATTGGGGTTGTCAGTAGATGATGTCATCGAAATATCCCGATTTCTAGGACCCTGTCACCAGTACCAGTGCCAGCATAATTATTGCCCAAGCCCAAATGTCATCAGCAGTCTAGTAGACCCATTTGCCGTACCCGTCACGTCATTTATGGACGATCCCTTTTTAGAGATGTGATATGCAAACAGGTGCAGGAGAAGGAGAATGTACCAAGAAAATAATGTATGATTCTGTTTTGTGTTTGTTTTATTTTCTTATGGGCTCTGCTTAAGTATGTACCTACCTAAGTAGAAGGGAGCCATGGGGGCAGAGTACATTGTTTTGCCCTTATGCCGACGCAGCTTTACAGTCCTTGAAAGTGGTAGTTGTAATTTTATCATTGTTTCTTAAAAGTGAAGGCTGTAAATGTAGCATTAATATTAATAGGTAATTAACTTACAAATACAGACAGGGTAGGGGATCGTTCATAAATGACGTGTAGGTTCAATGGCTTTATTTTGGCATTGATGCCAACCCATGTTAAAGAGCCATTTATGCAATCGTTAACCTGAGGGGGTCATAGGCCCTTAGAAATGGGATTATTTGGATGACGTTATGTATGAACGACCCCTAATATATTAGATAGATGGGTTAAAGGAAGGCCTCTTGGAAAGGACTATTGTCCTGCCGTTGCGCGTTGACGTTAACAAACTTTACCAGCGCCAGCGAGTGTTTAAAAATTTTCAGATCATACAGACTACGGACCTAATTACTAAATCATATAAAAATGTATCAACCCCGTTTAGCAACGTCAGTGTAATATATTATGTGTCATTACAGCCTCAGCCAACTGTATACTTAGGTAGGTTCTTAACAACCATTAGTATATGAGAGATGGCTCAAAAATGATGTCACCCACACTGTCACTCGTTTTCGCTTTAGACCCACTCACCATTATCTCATCACTTTAACACTGCGTAAACTGCTATCAGTTCCCCACTGACCCTACCGATGACATCATTTATGGACGACTCCTGAGCTTATTGGGGAAGTATATCGTCTGTGAAGAACCCAAATGACCCATATCTAATTTAAGCTAGAATCAAAATGAGCTACGTCATAAAAACAAAATGAGAAACATGCTTCAAATTATGTTAATTAGACGTTTTTGAAAAGTGTAAAAAATGTTCTATTTAAGTGTTTTTGAAAATGTGCAAAATGGTCGAATTCCATGTTTTTGAAAAGGTGCAAAGTGTTCTTAATTCCATGTTTTTGAAAAGTGTAAAATGTTGTATTTACATGTTTTTCAAAAGTATAAAATGTTGTATTTACATGTCTTTTGAAAAGTGTAAAATGTTCTATTAAAATGTATTTGAAAGTGCAAAATATTCTATTTAAATGCTTTGAAGACATGTTTTAATATTTTTGTAGATATTATTGGATATTGTTTTTAGCTACAGATGGATATGGGTCATTATGGTTCTTCACAGACGATATATAACTTATAAAAAAGGATAAACAAAGGGGAGATAAAAGTTGATGGGATTCGTACGAAACCTCAGACTTCACACACACACACACACACACACGTGCACATTAAAGACTCATAAATAAATTAAAAAGCCATAACGACAAGAAAACTCGGAAGCCCAAAGATTTCCTCTTTATTTATACGCTCGGTCTGTCAGATTCATAATTCATATTGTGTGTGTGTGTCTTTTCTTCCTCAAGTCACAAACACTCGCCGCATCCATCGCCAATTCGCCATCAATCCCTGGAATGGCGGACTTGACACTACTATATGGTGGTATGATGTTGACTGTACGAAGTACGAAGAAGAAGAAAGTTGGCTGGAAACCATGGGGAAACTTGTATTATGAAGTGAGACTGGAGTCGATTTGGCATTTTTTATTTTGAGAATATAATAGAAATGGCTAAGATGATGAGGAATGGAATGGACTAATGGAGAATGCTTCTTGTTTCTATATACACTTCCACACAATAGATCATCCGCATCCACATCTCTATTCTTCACATTCCATTCCTTATCTTCATTCTTTTTGCTTTTGCTTTTTTTGGAACACAGCACTTCATGGACGCTCTTTCTATTGGCTCTGGGAGCACTTGATTTCATTCTTTTGTCGCCCAAATTCCCCACTTTTAACCCATTAAATACTGTGGTACCTACATATTAAACTAGTGATTACCTTTAAATTATGAAGATATTAAGACGATTTGGGAGCGTTCATAAATTACGTGGCACATTAGGGCTCAGTTTTACTAATAATTATCGTTTGAATGGTGATGGTATATCATTTGAATGTGTAGAAAGTGAGTGAGCTTCCGGTCCAAAAATCGTATTTTAGATTTAGCGGCAAATTCAAACTAGGTACGTCACCTTTTTGTGACTGTGACTTAAAAATCGGCTATCTTAAAAATGATTTTACATCGATTATATTAAATTATATAGTTTAATATCGTCTGTGAAGAACCAAAATGACCCATATCCAATTTATGCTACAATCAAAATGAGCTATGTCATAAAAACAAATTGAGAAAAATGTGTAAAATTTTAATTTAAGAGTTTTTGAAAAGTGTAAAATGTTCTATTTGCATGTTTTTAAAAATGCAAAATATTTTATTTACCTACATGTTTTTTGACAAGTGTAAAATGTTCTATTAACAAGTTTTTTGAAAAGTGTAAAATGTCCTATTTACATAATTTTTGAAAAGTGCAAATTGTTCTATTTACACGTTTTTTTGAAAAGTGCAAATTGTTCTATTTAAATGTTTTACAAAAGTGCAAATTGTTCTATTTACATGTTTTTAAAAAGTGTAAAATGTTCTATTTGCATGTTTTTAAAAATGCAAAATATTCTATTTACCTACATGTTTTTTGAAAAGTGTAAAATGTTCTATTTGCATGTTTTTAAAAATGCAAAATATTTTATTTACCTACATGTTTTTTGACAAGTGTAAAATGTTCTATTAACAAGTTTTTTGAAAAGTGTAAAATGTCCTATTTACATAATTTTTGAAAAGTGCAAATTGTTCTATTTACACGTTTTTTTGAAAAGTGCAAATTGTTCTATTTAAATGTTTTACAAAAGTGCAAATTGTTCTATTTACATGTTTTTAAAAAATGTAAAATGTTCTATTTGCATGTTTTTAAAAATGCAAAATATTCTATTTACCTACATGTTTTTTGAAAAGTGTAAAATGTCCTATTTACATAATTTTTGAAAAGTGCAAATTGTTCTATTTACACGTTTTTTTGAAAAGTGCAAATTGTTCTATTTAAATGTTTTACAAAAGTGCAAATTGTTCTATTTACATGTTTTTGAAAAGTGTAAAATGTTCTATTTACATGTTTTTGAAAAGATGCAAAGTATTCTATTTAAATGCTTTCTCAAGACATGTTTCAATATTTTTGTAGATAGTGGATTTTATTTTTAGCTACAAATGGATATGGGTCATTTTGGGTCTTCACAGACGATATATACAACTTTTTGTCTCTTAATTTAATTCGAGTGACAAATGAGAGGTATTAATTATTAGAAAATTAATTCTCACGTGTGAATTCCATTAGATACGATGAGCTGTTCGGAACCAGAACGGGAAAATTTGATTTACTTTCCTTCATTATTTATTTCCATTTAAAAATATTTGCATAAAAATTTAATCTCCTTATATCCTTATATAGTTCCGCTTTATAACTATACGTCCATATATTTGTGATATGAAACCTGCTCAAGTTAAAGCAAAAGCTAAGTACGTTTCTCCTTTGATTTTATAGCATGTGAAGACGTGAAGAGTGAGTGAGTGAGTGAGCGCGAATAAAATTAAAATGATTAAAAAAATCCTTATATACTGGTTGCATTGCAGTCCATAAATGACGTCGTGGGTGGGACAGTGGGATCATTTGGTCTCCTTGGATACTGACAACTGATGAGAACCCATGTTAAAGAAAAGATAGCCATATACGCAACAGTTTAGCTGATGACCGGAATCGGAGGGGTCATATTATAGGGTCCTGGAAATGCGGATATTTCGATGACAATATTTATGGACCACCCCTTACGAATTTTTTAATCTGCTTTTTATTTGATTGCATAATTATTTATATTTAATTGCTATACTCATAGTTATTACTGCTCATACGGAAATATGAAAGTGGAGCAATTAAAATAGCAAAAATAGTCTTGTCGAGATTTTTAAAATGCTCCAATTTTTATCTGTCTCGCTCTATAGCTAAAATTGCATGGAATCAAAATGGAAAGTACGTAGGTAGGTAGGTTTAAGTAATTTCTAAATTGGGGGTATTATTTTAGGGTTCATACTGTGTACTAATTGATTGTTGCTTAATTTTTAGTGCTACAGGGCGACAGCTATATACATACTAATTTAGTGGAGTAACTTCATAACGTAATACTGCCTGGAGGCTATTGTCAGGGCCGGACGAAGGAATTGGTTTTAGGCAGGAATTTGTTTCCATGCAAAAACCACCATTTACATTTTATTGATGGTTTTCTTTGCTAAAGCAAAATGTTGTTTTTGCATGTTTTAGAAAAGTGGCAAATGTTCTTTTTGCATGTTTTAGAAAAGTGGCAAATGTTCTTTTTACTTGATTCAGAAAAGTGCTCAATGTTCTATTTCCATGTTTTTGGTGTAAAAACGATTATTTGAATGTTTTTGAAAAGTCAAAATATTCTATGTGTGCATATTTTTGAAAACTGCAAAATGGTCCATTTAAATGTTTTTTGAAAATTCAGGCAGCGGGAGCTGCCTGAATATCCGGCCCTGGCTATGACAACAATGATTACGAAATTGAAATTAATTTTCCTGTTTTTTTAAATAGCATACAAACTGAAGAAGAATGAGTAATTTGGGAAGGCCTGGAAACTGAAACTGAAGTACTGAAGGTATAGCGGCGCTCTATTGAGCAATAATTCTGAAATTCTGAAGGATGAAGATGCTGACGAAAACGAAGATGCAGAAGGCGTCTTAGGAAAGAATAAGAAGAACCGCCTGAAACCCGTCGAGAAAAGTCGTGGGCCATAATTCAGAGTCACAGTTGTAAGAATTACGTCGAGAAAGCGTTGGCCGTTAACAGAAACTCTCATCGCATAAATATCCTCTTATCTCTCAACATCTCATTTACAGCCACTGCACTCACTCCCACACTCTCGCGTGGAGCAGCACCCGGTCCCAGTCCCGGTCTCCCTGTATCGGTACCGGTACCCGTATCTGTCTACCCACCAAAAACCAAAACTGATGTAGACTCTGCTCTAGTTCCCGCAGGGCCGGATAATTCGGCCAGCGCAGGCAGCCCCCGCTTCCTGAATTTTCAAAAAACATGTAAATGGTACATTTTACACTTTTTTAAAATTTGTAAATAGAGCATTTTGACCTTTCAAAAATATAGCAAATAACAAATTTTGCACATTTGAAAAACATGGAAATAAAACATTTTGAACTTTTCTCAAAACACGTAAATATAACATTTTGCAGTTTTTAAAAATATGTAAAAAAGAATATTTTGACTTTTCAAAAACCTGCAAATAAAAGTTTTTGTTCATTTCAAAAACTTGGAAAGAAATAATTTGCCACTTTTTTCCAAACATGTAAATAAAACATTTTGCTTTGCCAAAGAAAACCATCAATAAAATCAAAATGGTGGTTTTTGTATGGAAACAAATTCCTGCCTAAAAACAATTCCATCGTCCGGCCCTGAGTTCCCGTACTGTATTATACTTACAATTCTACAGACACAGATGATACTGGAGGACCATCTTAATCTTGATCCTGACATGCCCCGATGCCCTATAATGTGTGGTATGCTGATGGTCAACATATAGAACCTAAAATGGCTGACACAACTCTCCCGGTCCCGGTCCTCCCCCCCCCCTCCCCGCCGCTACATGCTGACACGATCACGGTCTATGTACCAATATACTGCATAATCTTTTACACATAGCCTGTAATTACATATACTGCCAGCCCGTCACCGTGAGACCGTCGTTGCCCTGCAGTCCTACAGTTACGGTTACGGTACAACTTGTACAAAAACAAATACAACTTGGGTTTTTTTTGAGCTTGTACTTGCCATGTAATTTATTGCCCGGGCATTTGGAATGTTTTAGCGGAGTCGGGTTTCGTTTTCATTTGGGGAAGTGGGAAGAGGAAGAAAGTGTTTATTGTCCATGTGGACAGACAGAACAGCAGAACGTATAGCTACGTATAAATTGTGCGGAAAGGATTAAAGGATGCCTATTGCAGTTTTTTTTGAGATGTTTAAAAAAATAAAGTACCTACTCGCTCATGTTCGTGATGGTAATATTGTGGATTTTAGTACTTTGTACTGTAGATAGATTGTTTGTAGTTTGTAGATACTTTTAGGAGGCCACTTTAGGATTAGTGGGAACGGAAATGGGAGTTAAATAACGTGCTGGATTTCCCTTGGAGAGGTACTTAAGTTAAATGTCTAGTGGATGGAAATCTGAACCAAGGTCAGTTAAGTACCTATGCATATAGGTTAGGCACTTTGACGTATGTGAGTGTATACCATAAAAATGCGACGTTTAGAAATTTACAAGAATTTCGAATTAAAAAACTTTTCAAAAAGTGTAATTATTATGTTTTGCACTTTCAAAAAAGTGTAACTATCAAGTTTTGCACTTTACAAAAAGTGTAATTATTATGTTTCGCATTTTTCAAAAAGTGTACTTTCTACCTTTCGCACTTAAAACAAATTTAATTATCACGTTTTGCACTTTAAAAAAAGTGTAACTATTATGTTTTGCACTTTTCAACAAGTGTAATTATTACCTTTTGCACTTTTTAAAAAGTGTAATTATCACGTTTTGCACTTTAAAAAAAAGTTTAATTATTAACTTTCGAACTTAAAAAAAATGTAATTATCAAGTTTTGCACTTTCAAGATTGTTTGAATATCACAGGTTTAGCACTTTAAAAAAGTATTCATATCACTTTTTGCAGTATTTCAACTGAGTGCAGCATATGTTATTTTGATAAACATTTTTACAATTTTTGGAAATTATTTCTTCAAAACCAATTCAACTAAATTTAATTTATTATTCTTTGATACCTTTTTTTTAAGCACTCAACTAAAAACATTCATTCTATAATAATATCTTCAAGCAATTTAATAAAGCCCCCTAAATGTTCAATTTTCCAGGACGCCTTCTCTTGAAAAACTGAATAAAAATACCTAATTAAAAAACTATATATTATGTACATGATTCATCTAAATGTTTCCTTTTTACAATCTCCCTGTTAAATTCTAAAGTTAACATTCTGTATTTATTACAAAGACTACACAGAGCCAAGACATCCATCCCTCAGCGTGCACATACATTATAGCAAAAAAAAAGGAACATGTGTGCGTTGTAAATATATAGACAGTAGATTAATATTAATAGCCCTTTGATGTCTTGTTCTACATCTTGAACAACGCAACGATTGCTACAACAACGGCTACGGTTACCGGTACTGTTACCAGTACCGGTACCGTTACCGTTTCCGCTACGACATAATGACAAATTACAAAACCATATAATCATATTCACACAATGCATATGTACATAATCATCCGTCAGACAACATCAGACAAACACACACATCAAAAAGGGGCGTCTATAATTGACGTTTGTATTTTGGTGGGGGGGGGAGGCGAAAATGACCAAGGTAAATTTATAGTATAACGCTGTATATTGTATACACTGTATGGACGAGCAAACTAATGGGAAGAGAGGGGGTAAAAACTTTCCCTTTTTCCAAGACGTTATTGATGGTCGCCTCCTAAAAGTGAAAGTGACTAGATTTGAGATGTGCCTGTAGTCTGTATGAATTTCTTTGGGGCTTCTTGGCGGCTGGGCGGAGTGAGTGTCAAAAAGTCATTTAGGAAGGACTCTTCTAAATGATGAAGAAAACAAGAGGGAGATTGTGTCTAAAAATAAAGTCGTAATCAAAAGACTACCAAAACACAATGGCCCTCCACATGCCACACACACTCATGATACATATCGTCAGTGAAGAACCAAAATTACCCATATCCAATTTAAGGTAGAATCAAAATGAGCTGTCATAAAAACAAAACGAGAAACATGCGTAAAATGTTAATTAAGAGTTTTTGCAAAACTTAAAATGTCCTATTTACATATTTTTGAAAAGTGTAAAACGTTCTATTTACATGTTTTTGAAAAGTGTAAAATGTTCTAATTCCATGTTTTCGAAAAGTGTAAAATGTTCTATTTAAATGTGCTGAAGACATATTTGAGTATTTTTGTAGATAGTTGACATTTATTTTAGCTACACATGGATATGGGTCATTTTGGTTCTTCACAGACGATATGGAAAGTGGAAACCACTCTCACGATCAGACTAAAAAAAATGTGAAACTGAAACTATATGAGAAATTACAATAAGAAAGAAAGACAAAAATAAAGCTGAAAGGTATACGACGGGAAAAACGACGCCTCACGATCACGATTAAAATCAAAACAGGGACAAAAGAAAGGGAAACGCGCAGACGAGCCACCATGTTTGTATGTGTGTGTGTGTCTGTGTGAAGTAAATTTGAGACTAATTGTAAGTGAATATTTTTCCAGCCCCAGGCCATACACACGAGGCCGTTGTATACATCGTCGCGCCGAGAATCCAGACAAAGAAAGATCCTTACTCAGAATTCTTGACTGATTATAAACTACAACTACAGGAAACTTTTACTGTGCGACTTAAGCTCGAAATTTGTGTGTATCTGTATAGTGTCTGTGAAGAATCCAAATGACCCATATCCTATTTAGCTGCAATCAAAATGAGTTATGTCATAAAAACAAAATGAGAAATATGCGTCAAATTTTAATTAAGGGTTTTAAAAAAGTGAAAAATGTTCTATTTACACGTTTTTGAAAAGATGCAAAATTTTCTAATTTCATGTTTTTGAAAAGGTGCAAAATGTTCTAATTCCATGTTTTCAAAACTATGTAAAATGTTCTAATTTCATGTTTTTGAAAAGGTGCAAAATGTTCTAATTCCATGTTTTCAAAACTATGTAAAATGTTCTAATTTCATGTTTTTGAAAAGGTGCAAAATGTTCTAATTCCATGTTTTCAAAACTATGTAAAATGTTCTAATTTCATGTTTTTGAAAAGTGCGCTATGTCCTTTTTAAATGCTTTCAAGACATATTTCAATATTTTTGTAGATAGTTAAAATTGCTTTTAGCTAAAAATGGATATGGGTCATTTTGTTTCTTGACTCTTGACAGACGATATAGTAAAATGCATATGAAAAGTCGTGTTTGTTGCCTGACTAAAAAGTGCTGACATTTCCCTTTCTCTCGGTTTGGTTAAAAATTGGGATATTTCAATGACATCATTTATGGACGATCCCTAATGGTATATATAAACTGGAAGAAAATAGCAGAACAATAGAGTTAGATAAACTCATCTTTTAAAGCTTTACATACGCGGAAAAACCACCCAAGGCGTTAATAATAGATGGAGGTAACAATTCATAACATCAAATGTGGCGTCTTTATACATTATGTATTATTATATAATTCAATCCTACGCTAAGATTTTACGTATGTATGTATGTATGTATGTATATGGCAGTATTGTATTTTCGACCCATTAGGTATAATACACTGCATTACTGTGAGAGGTATGATCCATTGAGCCACTCATGAGATGAGATGGTTCAGTTTGAATCTGCCTCTGTTACATTCAAGGATATCAGGATTTAAGCTTTCTTACCGCTGTACTGATTGCGAGAGTATATTTTTCTGGACTACTCCAGACAGTGCCTGTCATTGTTTTTCCCCGTTAGGGAGGAGAAGCGACAGAGTAGACCAAGTAGCGACAGCTGTCTCACGGCCGCCGCACCTTGGATACGCTCCACCGCCGACCCCACTAGTGGCCGCTCATTTCAACAGAGAGACGGTGGTGATGCTTGTAGTAGTCAGTAGGAGGAAGAGCCTGTACCGTTCTTGGACTTATGTGAAATCACACAGAGAAGGGCAGATAGATACCTATCATTAAGCCATCTGCATCTCCGTCTCAGGCAGAAAACTACCACGGATATATGCAGACAGCACCCAAACTCCTTAAGCCCTCACAGCACCCCACTCAGCTCCCCACTGATCTACCAAGCCCGGTCACCCATCCAACTCTCCATTCAGAGTGCCACCAGCTCCCCGACTCAGTAGTAAGCCATGCCGTAGCTTGTCAGACCACTGAGCCGGGTTTAAGATTTTACGTGACAACATATATGTAATTATAAACAATGCAAATAACACATGTATGTATATAACCTCAATATTTTGAGTGACTAACTCATAAATAGAAAAACAAATGGCGTCCATGGTATCATCACTAAGAATTAAATTATGTCCATAGAAACCAGCGTAGAATCGTCCACAAATAATGTCACTATTAAGGTCAGTGGGTCTATAGTCAGGTACTGATTTCATGCCATGCTAAATATATTCGTTACTACTATCCTTAAGTACTATTGCTAATTTTTTTAATTTATTGTACAACTGGTTTAGTGCTCAAAAGTTATCTACATTTATAATAAGCCTAAATATTACCGTTTGCACATTAAAAAAGTGTGATTATTACGTTTTGCACTTTCAAAATAGTGTAAATATTATGTTTTGCACTTTAAAAAAGTGTAAATATCAAGTTTTGCAATTTAAAAAAGTGTAATTATCAAGTTTTAGACTTTTAAAAAGTGTATTTATTACGTTTTGCTCTTTCAAAATAGTGTAAATATTATGTTTTGCACTTTTAAAAAGTGTATTTATTACGTTTTGCTCTTTCAAAATAGTGTAAATATTATGTTTTGCACTTTTAAAAAGTGTATTTATTACGTTTTGCTCTTTCAAAATAGTGTAAATATTATGTTTTGCACTTTTAAAAAGTGTATTTATTACGTTTTGCTCTTTCAAAATAGTGTAAATATTATGTTTTGCACTTTTAAAAAGTGTATTTATTACGTTTTGCACTTTTAAAATAGTGTAAATATTATGTTTTGCACTTTTAAAAAGTGTATTTATTACGTTTTGCACTTTTAAAATAGTGTAAATATTATGTTTTGCACTTTTAAAAAGTGTAATTATCAAGTTTTAGACTTTTAAAAAGTGTTATTATTACGTTTTGCACTTTCAAAATAGTGTAAATATTATGTTTTGCACTTTTCAAAAAGTGTAATTATCAGGTTTTGCACTTTAAAAAAGTGTATTTATCAAGTTTTGCACTTCAAAAAAATTGTAATTATCACGTTTTGAACTTTCAAGATAGTGTAAATATTATATTTTGTACTTTAAAAAGTGTAATTATCAAGTCTATACATGCATATTGCTAATTTTTGTAATTTTGAGTCTTTAATTATTTTTTACAATAATAATGCAAAAAATTGGTCAATTTAAATTTCCCACCAAATCAAAAATTTACCATTTTGACAATGGACTTCAGGATCTTGTCTAATAAAAGCTCTGACATGTTTGTAAAAAGGATTGGAGCGGATTCTGGCACTCAAGGATATCTTTGTGGACATATGGACTGAAATTAAACCTGTAAAATCCGATTCGGATTTGAATCCGGATTTAACAGCAGTCCAGCCCCTGGCCCGGAACCGGGATCGACTCTCTCCGCGAGCAGTAACTATCTACGCAGTCAGAATGCAGTATAGGAAAAATAAATAAAATTAGTATTTAATTTTGGGGACGGACATTTGTTTTCATTCTCGCTTGGCTGCAGGTGCCATTTGGGATTACAGTGGATTTTAAATTTTGCGTGGCTTGACATATGGATAAGAGCGGGCAAGGGAGGGAGCGACATTGAATTGAATTGTTGAGTTTGAAGAAACCAAAAGACCAACAACATTAACTAACAAGGTGGAGCGGACAAAAATGTCTGAGTCTGTTAAGGGTCTTATCCCTACTTAGCCGTCCAAAAATATAGCACCTACTACGCACAAATGTCAGTAAATCGTGAGTGAAGAGTCAAAATTGCCTATATCTAATTTAGGCTAGAATTAATATGAGCTCCTATACAAAAAAACTAAGTATGATAGATGCGTGTAATTTTAATTTCATGAGTTTGTGTAAAGTGTAAAACGTTGTATTTCCATGTTTTTGAAAAATGAAAAATATTCTATTTACACATTTTTTAAAAGTGCAAAATATTCTATTTACACATTTTTAAAACGTGCAAAATGTTCTATTTTCAAATTTTTAAAAAGTGCGAAACGTTCTGCTTTACATGTTTTTGAAAAGTTCAAAACGTTCTGTTTACACTTTTTTGAAAAGTGCAAAATGCTCCATTCGCATGTTTTAAAAAGTGCAAAATATTCTATTTACACATTTTTAAAAATTGCAAAATATTCTACCTACACATTTTCGAAAAGTGCAAAATAGTCTACTAACATGTTTTTAAAAAGTGAAAAATGTCTCTTTACACAATTTTGAAAAGTACATAAAGCTCGATTTGCATTTTAAAAAAATGCAAAATGTTCTTGCTTAACATGATTTTGAAACGCACAAAATAGTCGTTTTACTTGTTTTTAGGGTCAAGAAAGTGGAAATGGGTCATACTGAGTCTTCACCTTTCGATATGTCTGTAGATGAGTTTCTTATATAATTAAACATTGGTATATACATAGACACATTGAATAGTAGGTACATTTTGCTATGTAGGCAAAGTAACCAGGAGTGATAAGCTCACAAAACATAAACAACAGTTTCACCAAAGGGAAATCCCCACCCAAAAATCCAATTTCAACACGTAAACAGATTTCAAAATACGTCAATGTTTTTGTCATTCTCAATTTTACATCTTTTGGGACAATGCAGCAGCTACGTATTGTGCGGGGTTTTTTTTTGCTCATTAAAAATTCTTAAAGTTTTATATTTTTTATAAGATGCGATGGAAGGAAAACACTTAGCACACTATTTGCATGTCCATGGTAAATGTCAAAGTTCAACTAACTTTAAATAAATTTTCAAAATAATCAATATATCGCATTTTTTTCGAAAGAAATATTGCACAAGTCAATTAATTGTTTTTTCTTGATCCTAAAATGGACCATATTATTCGGGGTCGTCCATTCACGATGTCATAATTTAGGTAAGTGGGTTCTAAAAACATCTTCATTTAAGATAATTTTAGAATAGTTGTCATTCTATATTGTTAGGATGGGTGGGTTTATCATAAAAATCTTAGGTCATCTATGACATCATTTATGGACGATCCCTCATTATAGTTCGAGTGACAGAATACTTTTAGAAAAAGTAGTGGACTGTCAAGAATTCCGGTACCGGAGCCGGTACCGGTCTCAGCCGCCGTCCACATAAAGATGAAAATGATGGAGTGGAGCGGAGGGAAGATGCCGAGAGAATTCAGGTCAAAGAGACAGCGAATTGAAAGGATGCGGAGACGACCGTCGCCATCTTCCCAAGAGGTACACGTGTCATTCCTTAAATCTTTTTTTAAGGGAATCCGAGAAAATGAAAAGCGAACCATATACCATATAATATACGTTCAGAAGGGGAAGACAAAAATAAAAACAAATTGTTTTTACACACAAATACAACAATCCGAAAAGAAATACATTCACATTTCTAGAGACAAGAAAGATGCGGAGGTTGGAGAACTGGAGACAGAGATGCAAATTCATGAATAACGGAATAAGCTATATGACTACAGATTCTGAAACGGTGTTTTATCCTACGTAGTCAAGACGCATGAGGGACACTTGTGGCCCTGCCATGTGTCAAGAGATAGAAGAGCTCAAAGAATTTTTTTTTAAATGTTTTATCGTGAGATAACTATACTTATATGTTTGACAATATTTTTTTAAATTATTAAATAGTAATAATTTTAATTTGTGCTGGCTAAACAGATAAAAATTATCTTATGTAAATTCCCTTATCGTCTATGAAGAACTCAAATCACCCGTTTACAATTTAAGCTAGAGTTAAAATGAGCTATGTCAAAATAAAAAGACAGTAAATATGATACCTGCTTACAGTGCTAATCTCGAGTTTCTAAAATGAGCAAATTGTTCTATTTACACGTTTTTAAAAATGTAACAATGTTTTATTCACATAATTTAGAACAGGTCAAAATGTTCTATTTAAGTGTTTTTTAAAATTGCAAAATTTTCCGTTTGAGTGTTTTTTAAAAGTGCAAAATGTTCCATTTGATTTTTTTTAAATTGCAAAATATTCTACTATTCCACGTTAAGTGTTTTTTAAAAGTGTAAAGTGTTCCATTGGAGTGTTTTTAAAAGTGCAAAATGTTCTATTCAAGTGTTTTTTAAAAGTGCAAAATGTTCCACTTAATTTTTTTTTAAAGTGCAAAATATTCTATTGTAGTGTTTTTTAAAATTGCAAAATTTTCCGTTTGAGTGTTTTTTAAAAGTGCAAAATATTCTATTGGAGTGCATTTGAAAAGTGCAAAATGTTTGATTTACATGTTTTTTGAAAATGAACAAGATTCTATTTAGGTAGGTACATTATTTTTGAAAAGTGCAAAATATTCTATTTACTTGCATTTTGAAAACAACAAGTGAATAGGTTGCACAAGGTTCTATTCACATGCTTTCATGAACATGCTATTTTAATTTTTTCTGTAGATAGTTCATTTTTTAACCAAAAAATGAATATTGATCATTTTGGTTTTTCACAGAAGATATGATTTTAATACGCTTTAAAAAAAATCAAGAATTAAATTACCATGCTAAATCCCATAAGAAAATTTCAAATTTTAGAGTCAATAGCAAAATTTTCAAAAATATTTTTAGCTTCCATAATAAGTACTGTAGCAGAAGACGCCATCACGGATGACAAAAGAAAAAATAGGAGTGTTTTTAAAAAAGACCACAACTTGATGACAGAACTTGGACAGCTGGGTTACATTATGTAGCGTTCCTTGTCAGTGCTCGTTGTCGTTGTTGTCAGGGAAAAGAATATAAAAATAAAGTTGTCACAGATTGAACTTTTTAGGACTTGGACTATCGTACTGTTGTCTGTTGTCTGTTGTGATCCTTATTTTCCCATCCATTCAGTTTGTATTTAGTTCTACCATTCTACAAAAACTCCCTCACTTACTACAGATATTTCCAAACATATATGTACTTTCACTACTGCTTTCACTTTCACTTTCTCCGTACTCCGCACAGTTCACAGCTTTCTCTCCTGCTAAATAACGCTGCATATAGTTACAGTAGCTCTATGTGTTACACGTTCCTAGAAATTGAAACTTTCTATTTAATACTTTTTTGTATATTTGTCTGCGTCGCGTCTAAAAAAATTTCTTTTTTTTTATTATGAATACAAATTTCCTTTTACTTTCCATATCCACCACTACTACTGTCTACTATGTTGTGTACTGAAACAAATCCACTTTTTTCTTATTTTCGTTCAAAAAAATCTAACATGGGGAAAACTTTAACAAAAATAACATATCAATATTGCTAATACTCAAAACACTGACAGCCTATAGTAGAGAGTGGAGAGACACGGCCCTCTACAGAGCTATGTAACATCCCTCATCTTCCTATGTAATTTAATAGTAGAATTTTATGCGGATTCGGAAGGAGGATCAGAATCCTATGCTAATATAGAGTATCATATGCCGTAGGTGAAGGATCAAAATAATCCATGTCAATTTAATTTAATTTAAGCTAACACCAAAATCTATAAAAAAAGTATTATTATTATTATTATTCTAGGTTTTTATTATTCTTTCTTAAAAAACAAATTATAACACAAATTACATACGCAAAAATGACACAAATAATATGTATGCAAAATAATGTCTTGAAAACAATGTTTAAATAGAACATTTTGCACATTTTAAAAAACAAGTAAATAGAAAGTTTTGAATTTTTAAAAATATGCAAATAGAAAATTTTGTACTTTTAAAAAACACATAAATAAAATACATAATACTATTTTAAAATATGCAAATAAAAGTTTTTGTGCTTTTTAAAAAAGTGCAATTAACAGTTTGTGTACTTTTTAAAAATGTGCAAATAACAGATTTTGTACTTTTCAAATACCTGCAAATAAAAGATTTTGCATTTTTCAAAAATCTGCAAATAATAGACTTTGCATTTCTCAAAACTATCCAAATAAAAGATTTTGCACATTTCAAAAATACGCAAATCAAAGATTTTGCACTTATAAAAAACTCGTGAATATATAACGTTTTACGTATCTCCCGTATTTTGTCTACTACCTCCCGGGTCTCTAATAACTCCCGAGGTCTCTGTGGCGTTTTCATTCATATTTTCTCAATTAAACTTGCATGTTTTAAATTACTCATCGTTCAAAAAATGATTATTAGCTTCACATAAAACGCTCGGGTCTTTAAGGCCATCCGGGTGTCTTATACATCTCTATGCAACTCCCATGGGGAGCTATTAGAAGAAATATTCTTCTTAAAGTTGTATCGACATAGCTAATTTAAATTCTAGCCTAAAAATTTGGACATGGGTCATTTTGAGTCTTCACTAACAGCATCACTATAGCCCTACAGTCTCCCGTCTAAATCCAGTTCAGTTCCCAACTTGAAAAAATCCTTGTCTTTCTTTCCGCGCATACAGTTCAGCTACTTTAGTTAGATATTCCTGTCAGGTGAAAAACGTAAATAGAGAAGTTTGTTTCATGGTACTGACGCTGGTAAGTGACTGTCTACCTAAACACAGGGACCCCTTCAGCTACTCGCAGTGTTTATACAAAAACTTTAAAAAAGTGAAAGTGCACACTGCTGATTTAGCTCTATATATACAGCTGATAACATTCTACGTACGCACTTAGACAACGTAGGTAGCTCCGTATGTATACGTCCGAACAAAAATGAAAGGAGATAGAAGATCAAACAGGTCCAATAAATTTCGTCTTGGAGAGTTTTCTAAGAAATCGACTTTTATTTCTATTTTCTCCCTCTGACGCTCCTCTACTCACAGTCACTCACTCAGCCACTCACTCGCTCCAGGCAAAAGTTTATGCGTCGTACAAAAAAAATTGTACACAGGCTCTGCTCGTGTGTACTAGTCCGGGCTCGGGTCCAGGTCCGGGTCTGGTACCGGTACCGGTACCGTTGTTTACCTGAGCGCTCAGTATGTACATCCTCAGGCCATGAAAAGAGAAAGTAACCAGTGTACAGCTTTCTCTCCAGAAACAAAACAGAAACAGAAGTCAACTCCCCCGCAAAAAAACAGTGAAGGTGAAAGTGAAAGTGAAAGTGAAAAGGACAAGACGTCTTTCGCGTTCTTGAGTCAATAGAGTACCGATGAATACACACTTGTGTACGTACTCCATGCTATGGGTTTGGCGGCCTGCATTAGAATGCAATAGAAATGGAAGTACCAACATAACGCATTGTATTTATTTCATATCGGTAGATCGTCGCCTGGTCCTGTGTCCTATAGCCTGTAGCCTGTAGTGTAGCTCTGATTTTGAATCTTTTCTGATCAGATTTTTCCAAACAAAACAATTCTCGTGTAGCTAAAGCTTAGTCACAAAAATGGAAGGCTTCAAAAATGGAACTAGGTACCTATGTAGTCGTAGGGGATTCATTGCTAAAAAGCAACATCAGTATCAGTGAAGAGAGGGAGTGAAGAATCAATATGGCCTATATCCAATTTAAGCTAGGATTAAAATGGTCTATGTCAACATATAACTACAGATAAATGAGATATACAAGTTACAAGTGCAAAATTCTAATAGGTTTTTTTTCAATGTGGCAAACTTTTTATTTCCATGGTTTTTAAAAGTATAAGTTGTTCCATTTGCATGTTTTTTAAGGTGCAAAATGTTTTATTTATATTTTTTAAAGTGGACAATGATCCATTTGCATGTTTTTTAAAAGTAAAAAATGTTCTATTTACATGTTTTTGAAATTTGCAAAATGTTTCATTCACATGTTTTTTGAACAGTGGAAATTGTTCCATTTACATATTTTTGAAAAGTGCAAAATGTTCTATTTGCAAACTTTAAAAATTAGCCAAATACTAACTTGTTCTTTAAAAGTGTAAAATGATCTATTTACATGCTATTGATTCATGTTTTTTTGTAGGTAGTGCATTTTGTTTGTGTCAACAACTGGAAATATGGATAATTTTGAATCTTCAATATGGTGCTGGCAATGCGATAGGTAGCATGGCTTTTGTCCTAGTTATACTGTTTGTAGGAAGCCTACAGATTTAACTCTGCAATTTAAATGTAAACAGAGTAAAATACACAAGGACGGAGGACGGAGAGTACAGTAAAAAAACACAAAACCTGGTACTCGTACCGGTACCGGTACCGGTACCGGGACTGAGCTTATTGACACTGCGCTGGGGGCAAAGTTAATGTTGTTACAGCAGAGCGCTAGCGGCTACGGAAGAAATACAAAAAAAAATGTTATGTGCTTCTGTGTTTTATGTTTCTTATTCCTATGAAATCCAATCTTTATTTTTGTTTTGTTTTCAATTTTGTTTTTCATGCTTTTTATTTTGTAATGGACGAATGCAGATAAAAAGAGTAGGGGAGGGGGAGAGGGAGGTTGGTGTGCGGAACCTGGCTAGGAGACCAGGACCTAATAAAAATCATCCGTCGATGATGTCCCTTTTGCAATAGTAAAGCTGGTCACAGCGGGATATTTTTATGACGCCATTTATGGACGACGTCTTAAACTTATTAATTGCGGGATTATTTGACTTGGAAATTTTAAAAACTGCCTAAATTAGTAAACCTTGAATTTTTCAAAATTATTGTGTTATAAAATATTCAAAAGCAACTTTTAAAAATTACGTTGTAAATTACATTTTACACTTTTCAAAATTGTGGGATTATACAAAAATTTAAACTTTTAAAAAACGCTTTAATTAATTAACCCTAGAGGTTTTAAAAAATTATGTTAAATCATCTTTTTAAAAATTGCTATCTATCATACATTTCCTACTAAGTTTTTAAAGTTGTATAAAATTACCTCTAAAGTATCCTAGTACATGGGGTCGTTCATAAATGATTTTATTGAAACATTATTCCCATTTTTAGGTCTATAACTTGTTACCAATGTAATCCGATTATAATCACTGTGTAAATGGCTGTCTTTAAAATGAGATGTCATGAATATCCAAATACAAGCAGATCTATCCATATTATCAGTAACATCATTTATGGACGATGCCTATATTTATTCGTCGTTAAGTTTGTCTAGTAATTTATTTTGGACCTATTGCTTTCTGACTCCAGCTATGATCAAACTATTAATTTTGGGTGTAGCCCGTGAGCGCTAATACAAAGAAACAGATTTATCTATAGAATCTAGGTCACTAAAAAGTCAAAATTTACAACGGGGTCCTGGCGGTGAAAGCAAAATAAAGATAGAGCGGAAAACGCGGAAAAGAGAAAGTTGATTTTTTGAATTCAAGTGCCAATTAGTGGAAGAAAGAAAGAAAGAATAGAAAAGGACTTTCTTCGTAGATTTCATCTACAGATTTGAAAACGTCTCTAACATCTGAAGATAGCGCATCTTCTAAACTTGCAAACAACAACAACAACAGCTCCATACGACAAAGATGAGAATATGAATAAGGAGGTCATGTTTGTGTGTAATTGGGCTGCGAAACGAAGATTGAATGGTGAATGGAGAAATGAACGGGAAGTATACACGTATTTATTTTTTTGATCTTTAACTCAATTTCTTGAGAGAGAAAGTTTTGATGGTAAAATGAAAAGACTTTTACCCTTTCGTATTTTTAGTCTAGACTCCATTGACTACATGCATGTGCATGCACCCAATACGTAAGCATAATTATTATATAACTTTGAATTTTTTTTTGGATTTGAAAAATGCTATACATTATGTTTTCTCTTTGAAAACTGCCGCTCAATTTGCGCTTTTTAATAAACCTCTTAAGAACTAAGGAGTGATTCTTTAGCCAAATCTTTAAATCGAATGTATTACCTTTTAGTACATAACTAGACAGCTTTTTGCATTCATTTTCATTGAGAAGCGTTTAAGTTTGCTGTGCTCCTGTAAATTACTTAAAATATTTGCTACACAATTTTTGAAATTATGAAGAAGTTTAAGTGCAAAAATGTTCTAAAAGTGCGTGTTTAGAAATTTCAAAATAATCCTTTGTGTTTTTTGGAAAGTGCAAAATGTTGCAATTACGTATTTTTTGGTAAATGCAAAATGTTGTTATTACGTGTTTTTTGGTAAGTGCAAAATGTTGTTATTGCGTGTTTTTGGTAAGTGCAAAATGTTGTAATTACGCGTTTTTCAGAGAGTGCAAAATGTTGTAATTACGTGTTTTTTGGTAAGTGCAAAATGTTGTAATTACGCGTTTTTCAGAAAGTGCAAAACGTTGTTATAACATGTTTTTGAAAAGTAATGATGATTATTTTTTACATATTTTTAGAAAATGCAAACCGTTCTTATTACATGCTTTATTTAGAAAGTTCAAAATCTCATTTATAAATGTTTTTATAAAAAGCAAAATCTTCTAAATACATGTTTTCAGAATGTGCAAAATCTTCTAACTCTAAATGTTTTAAAAGGTGCAAGATCTTCTAAATAAATGTTTTTAAAAAGTGCAAAATCTTCTAATTAATGGAGTTTAGAAAATATAAAATATTTTAATAATTTCAAACTTTTTGAAAAACCAAGCTTAAGATTCATCATTTATGGAAAACGTGCACATTTATCTATCATTTTAAAAATTGGGCAATATTGTCGTATGCATAATGTACCTTCAATAGCGTGAAAATTCTACAAAACATAGGCTTATTATACAAGATAGGAAAATAATACAAAATACTTGTCTTCATGGTATTAATATGATTATAAATATAAAGAGCTACACTACATTCTCGTAAGATACAAAAACACCTATGTCTTATATAGTTACAAAGAATTTGTAAATCCAATCAAGTTTTTTTGGAAATTGTTTCACTACACATAATTGGACGACAAGATAAAATAAAACAAAAAATCAACCCTTGATCATGAATTGATTTTATTTGACAGGTTGACGACGATGCGCCACTATGACTTTGATTTTTCTGCATTTATTCAATTGGCTTAGTTATTGGCTGTTAAGCCTCTGACAGACTTGACGTCTAGATGTGCGTAGCTGCGACTTTAGAGATCGCATAGTATATTGCAATATATTGACGTAGGATATAATTTTCATGCATAAATACTGCGCATAGTATTTCTATACAGAGAATAAAGTCGGAATTGTAGGCGGAATAACAGTAGGCACTCACCAGTATTAGGAACGAATTCACATAGCTCAGAATTCCCTGCACGCTCCTTCTTGTATTCCTCAGTTGTGTAGATGCCTAGGAAGATGGGCGTGAAGGAGAGAAAAGATGGTAGGATCCATATTGAACCTGTGAATTAAAACAAAAGAACAAGATATGTAATTTATATAATATTCTTTATAGCTTTTAGTTTTAAACAAGAAAGACAATTTTTCTATAAATGATTTCATCCAAATAAAATTATTTAATTTCCAGAACCATTTATTATGAGCCTCCCCGCCATTAGCTATGAACCACTACATGTTTTGTCCTATCTTACAAAGTACAAAACAATCCAAATTCAAAATGACAAATTACTAAAAATTAAAAAGGTGAAAGTTGGAGAAAGTTTTTACTTTCACCAGAATTTTTTTCCCTCCAATATTCATAATACGCACAGTACGCACCCACTTGCTACTGCCACTGACGATGTTAGTCATAACTCATACAAATACACTGACGATGAAGACGTGCTGTAGAAACAGATGCCGGGATACGAATTTTGTAAATTTCGATATTGTTTATCAAAATTTAAAAACGAAATGACTCATATGTCATGTCATGGTCTACCGCCATGGTTGGAAACGTATACTAAATTTTTTTTAAAAATATGTACTGCAGAAACATGAGTTAAATTACGTAACATAAAGTCTTTTTTCAAAACTATGAAAATAGAACATTTTGCACCTTTTTAAAAACATGGAATTAGAACATTTTGCACCTTTTTGGAATCATGGAAATAGTAAAGTTTGCACTTTTTAAAAATGTGTAAATAGAAAATTTTGCATCTTTTAAAATACATGGAATTACAACATTTTGCACCTTTTCAAAAACATGGAATTAGAACTTTTTGCGCCTTTTCAAAAACATGTAAAGTAAAATTTTGCATCTTTTCAAACACATGGAATTAGAACATTATGCACCTTTTTAAAAACATGGTATTAGAATATTTTGCACCTTTTCAAACATTAATAAATAGAACATTTTTAAGGTTACATAACGTTAGTTTAAGTCTATAAAGCGTCTAATAGTAGCTGAATATATATATATATATACTGCATATATCAGTTGCTAGTGTATATGTGTATATCCCCCGCGTTTTTTGAACTGTCATATAAATTTAAGCGACTGCAGAATAACAATATAGTAGTGACAGGAGCGACAGTCACATTTCCTTGTGTCTAGGCAGTCTCCACGTTCCGGTAAAATGACTATGAGTTTTTCTTTTAGAGCTTCTCCCATTTCAATTTCCATTTGGTAAGATACAGTGTGTGTGTGTGTGCATAGATATGGGCTTCTGACTTGTGACAAATAAAAACAAAAACGGGAACAAAACAAAACAAACGCAAAGGCATGAAAAAAATGAATAGAAATGGAGAAAGCTTTCACTCGCATTTGTTTGTCCTCTTTTTACTTTTACTTTACATTACATTAGACTGTCTAATATGTTCGAATGTACTTTCTCCACTTTTTCCTACTTTCTTTCTTATTTCTCTATGCCCAAACTTTTTATCTTTTATTTTTCTCCTTTTTGTTTCTATTTCTACTATCTATACAGATTACAGATGTGAATGGGAAGATGTGATGTGTCTTTTCCCATAGTTTTTTTTTGTTCCAATTTCAAATTTCAATTCAAACCCCTGCTCCCCCATTTCCATCTCCATCTTATTTACCTCTTTAAACTTCAACAACGGCGAAGGTGATGGTGAGGGTACGAATATGTTCTATACCTTGTGTACAGCGTGCTATTTACCAAACACCACCCTTCCAGTACTGAACCCCCATCATAACTTTAACAGATATAATATGTTATGTGATTTAAAAAAATTTAAATACCATTTTCTTTTTTAGGAAAACCTTTTTTATTATATTGTAAATCTAACATATCCTCGGCAAAGAACCAATATTTCTTATAGCAATTTTCTAAGCTAAGGCCATATTCCACTATCTACATAAATATGGAAATATATTATTTTTATCTAGAAAGCGTTCAAATAGAACATTTTGGAATTTTTTAAAACATGTAAATGGAACATTTTGCACTTTTAAAAAAATATGTAAATAAGATATTTTGTACTTTTAAAAAATATAAAAATAGGACATTTAGCACTCTTCAAAAATATTTACATAGGATATTTTGCACTTTTCAAAAATATGTAAATAGGACATTTTGTACTTTTCAAACATATGTAGGTAAGTAGGAAATTCTGCACTTTTTAAAAATATGTAAATAGTATATTTTACACTTTTCAAAAATATGTAAATAGCCCATTTTGGACTTTTCAAAAATACTTAAATAGGAAATTTTTTACTTTTCAAAAATATGTAAATAGTCCACATTGCACTTTTCAAAAATATGTAAATAGGACATTTTGCACTTTTCAAACATATGTAGGTAAGTAGGAAATTCTGCACTTTTCAAAAATATGTAAATAGGACATTTTGCACTTTTCAAAAATACGTAAATAGTATATTTTGCACTTTCCAAAAATATGTAAATAGTCCATTTTGCACTTTTCAAAAATACGTAAATAGTATATTTTGCACTTTCCAAAAATATGTAAATAGTCCATTTTGCACTTTTTTAAAGCATGCAAATAAAACATTTAGCACTTTTCAAAAATATGTAAATAGTCTATTTTGAACTTTTTAAAAGCATGTAAATAAAACATTTGACACTTTTTAATGGGGGAGTTTTGGCGGGGGGGGGGGGGCAGGTATTGTTTTTTGAAACCCTTCACATACCAGTATAACATAAATATGATTGGCGCTGGCGCCAGAGCAAAGAATACTGCGTTATCTATGTAGTCCAAGTCCAAGAACGGAAACAAATGCTGGAGACATTTTATACTTATTGTCAGATATATCCATACAGCTATATACGTATATAACCCTTTTCACGCATATATCTGCACCATACAATATGTAGATGTCTCATTGTCAGATCAGATGTAGACGAGGGAGGCTACGGTCGTTCCATTTTCGCTCCCATTGCCACTGCACTGTCATTGTCACAGACGCCATTTTGAAAATTTCGTGGAAAGTGCGAGAGATACAAAGTGTAAATCTTCCCTGGGCATCTCTTATATAGTGTCTTCTCGATTTATTTATGCTTCTCTCCTAGACAGATGTATTATATCTTTTTCTGTTTCTGCACGGGATGTAAATTGGAATCCAAATATCTGAATCTCAATGTGTATCTGAAGCCTTTGTGCTATGTGTTGCCTACGTAAGCGTATATTCGGAACATAATTCTGCGTAGAAATTTTGTACACAAGCGAAAGTCACCAGATAGATTCTTAAGCTCTTGTTGTATTTCCTGGAATAGTAAATGCATAATACGTAGCTGTCACAGCGTACTTCGCACTTTCCATCTTTTTCGTTGTTTTATTACGGTCTTCTGAAAACACATAAATAACTGGTGAAGGCAATGTTTATTTTTCTTCATTTATTTCACCTTTTTTGCTATTTTTAAGTATGTCATCATTACCTGAGTAGACCCATCCACCATATAGCATAGCGATGTCATTATTTATGGATCATCCCTTACAGTGTCTATAGTATTTATTGAAAAAAAATTTAAATTCTACGTTGTAGAACACGTGCATACAGATAATTGAAGTTAGCAGAAAATAAGATATCGTCTGTGAAGAATCAAAATGACCAATATCCAATTGAGGCTAGAATCAAAAATCAAAATGAGCTATGTTATAAAAACAAAATGATAAACATGCGTAAAACGTTAATTATGAGTTTCTGAAAAACGTAATAACGTCCTATTTACATGTTTTTGAAAAGGTGCAAAATGTTCTAATTTCATGTTTTTGGAAAAATACAAAATGTTCTAATTCCATGTTTCTAAAAAGGTGTAAAATGTTCTAGTTCCATGTTTTCAAAAAAATGCAAAATGTTCCAATTTCATGTTTTTGAAAAGCTACAAAATGTTCTAATTTCATGTTTTTGAAAAGGTGTAAAATGTTGTTTTTACATATTTTAAAAAAGTGCAAAATGTTCTATTTAAATACTCTCAAGACAAATTTGAATATTTTTGCGGATAGTTGATATTGTTTTTAGTGGAAAATGGATATGGATCATTTTGGTTCTTCAAAGACGATATATAGAAATATATCCATGGAAAATTTTGAGTTGAATTTTTGCCTGTCATCTAAATTCGAAATCGTCTTATTTTTGGTGTCAGTATCGTCGTTTCTTGGGGGTTGTTTTCAGTGTTGGTTTGGAGGGTCTGTGGTCTTGATATTTTGATGCTCTTGAATCTGTTGTTTATAAAAGTAGGTCAGTTAAGTAAATGATGTTTAGATTGCGTGGTGTTTGTGTGGTGTGTGTTTACAGTTACACGTATCTCTGTAGAAAGAGTCACTATGTATGTGTGCATTTTTATCGTGTGCTAAATCTGTCCGTGTCTGTCATGAGAGTGCATTTAACATGTGACGGCAGTTGCATGTATGTACATGTTAATGAGGCATACTACGCTCTCACTTTTGTTAGTAAAGTTTATTTCAAGTACAGATTACTCAGCACAAAAAAAATTCGGACAACGAGTGTCGAACTAAAAACGTTCGGACAAAAGACGTTCGGACAAAAGACGTTCGGACAAAACACTGTCGGACAAAAGACGTTCGGACAAAAGACTTTCGGACTACGCGTTTCGGACAAAAGACTTTCGGACAAAGGACTTTCGGACTAAATACATAGGACCATATAGGGGTACCTACTATGCTATTCGTAATATCGGGTTATAAACTACAGTATACCGTATACGACAACGACAGTCAACAGTGACGGTGTGATTGTAAAATAGATGCTGTGATATAATGCCATGCATGTGCATGAATTCGAATTTTTTATTACAATGAGGCGACGGTCCCGATTTCACACATTTAAGTACTTATTATATACGGGCAAATAGAAAACTTTTCTATTACGGGATGTCCTTAAATGATGTAATCAAAAAATAAGAGTACTTTGCACTTTCAAAAACATCGTATAAACTTTTCAAAATCGTGTAAATAGAATATTTTTCATTTTAAAAAACTTCAATAGAATATTTTGCAATGTAGAAAAATGCAAAATAGAATATTTTAAATTTTTAAAAAACATGAAAATAAAACATTTTGCATTTTTCAAAAACAAGAAAATAAAAACATTTTGATATTTTTAAAACATAAAAAAAACATTTTGCATTTTTCAAAAACAAAAATAAAACATTTTGCAGTTTTCAAAAACATGAAAATAAATCATTTTGAATTTTTTAAAAACATGAAAATAAAACATTTTGCAGTTTTCAAAAACAAGAAAATAAAACATTTTGCAGTTTTCAAAAACAAGAAAATAAAACATTTTGCAGTTTTCAAAAACAAGAAAATAAAACATTTTGCAGTTTTCAAAAACATAAAAATAAAAATTTTTGCATTTTTCAAAAACAAGAAAATAAAACATTTTGCAGTTTTCAAAAACATAAAAATAAAAATTTTTGCATTTTTCAAAAACATGAAAATAAAACATTTTGAAGTTTTCAGAAACAGGAAAATAAAACATTTCGCACTTTCTAAAAACAATAACTAAACCCTTTACGCAAAAATTCTATTTTATTGTGAGAGTGTGTTTTTTGACATTTAAATTGCGGTTTTATAATTTATTATTCTAGCTTAAATGTATTAAATGAACCATTTTGATTCTTCACTCACGATATGTATTAATTGTGTAAATGTGACTGAATATTTTTGAATCTTTGCGGGTGACTCGCTGTTTCGCCTACCGTTCCAACAACTTTTAACAAAAGTTCTAACATCATTTTCAGGGCCAGATAAGTTCTTGTATCTTAAATACCCATGTCGTTTTCGTTCTCGCGTTATGCATTCCAGATTTCTGAATTTGATTTCATTTGGCAGAAGGGTGGGTTAGGTGCTGTCAACAGACAGTGTACACAAGTATTTATTCAATGAGATGTTTGGTTTGGTCATGAATATGGCCAAAGCCTATATATGGCCCAAGCCAAGTCTATATACCAGTAGCTGTATGCTCCCAGGGAGCGTGCATAAATTACGTGGTACAAAAATCTGAAATTTTGAACTCCTATTACCCACCCACTTTTTTGGTATGTACTCGCATGTAAAAGGATAGGCAACTTGAAACCCTACCCCCATCGATGTACTACGTAATTCATGCACGCTCCCCCATCCCGTGTCAAGGATAGCTATATATAAATCAATATGTAGATTGCCACACTATGTACTATCAACTAGCAAGGACAAAATAGAATTTCAAGATTGCAATGTTCAGCCCAGCTGTCGAGCTGCCAGTTTCAATTCCACTACAACAACAACAAAAACGTCATCAACAACAACAACAACAGCAACGGTAACGGCGGCCGTGAAGAAAGTACACGTAATGTACAAGTGCAAAAGTACTTATGGTACTCGTGCAATGTGCAATACGTACAAATGGTAATGGTACGTTGTTGGATTGAAATCGAAATGGTCCTCAGCGTGTACTGAAAGAGCATGCCATATCATATCATATCAAACTAACTCAATTTATTGTTTTTCAAGGTTTACATGGAAATACATTCCACACTTCAACTAACACGGGAACCCCCTGCCAAATACACACATTTGAATTAAATTATTGAAACTAAATGAGATCCAGTAACACAAATTTACTGGAATGACGCTCAGGCCACTATTAGGCCTATTGCAGACCAAATGTTTTAAGTGCATAACAAGGGGATATTTTCACATGTTCACATTCACACGAAGAAATTGGTTTTAGACAGACAGCAATTTGTTTTCATACAAAACCACCATTTTGATTTTATTGATGATTTTCTTTGGTAAAGCAAAATGTTGTATTTACATGTTTTAGAAAAGTGAAAATGCTCTTTTTACTTGATTTAGAAAAGTGCAAAATTTTCTATTTACAGGTTTTGAGAAAAGTTGAAAATGTTTTATTTCCATGTTTTTTAAATGTACAAAAAAAATTTATTTGCATGTTTTTGAAAAGCCAAAATATTTTTTTACGTATTTTTAAAAACTGCAAAATGTTTCATTTACATGTTTTTTGAAAATTCAAGCAGCGAGGGCTGCGCGCCGGCAGCATCATCCGGCGCCCTGCTACCTGTCAAAATTAGCCTACTTTTAAATAGTGCAAATCCAAAGTAACTCGATTGCACAATTTTGCGTCATTTGATCACAGTGGCGGGCTAAATTTTAAAAAATTCAAATTTCTAAAATTTGCAGCCTTGTAACTTCTACAGTTCTTATCTGATTTAAGTGAAATTTGATTTTTTCTAATTCTATGGCACTTTAAAAAAAATGTTTTCAGGATTTTTTAAAGACTAGAAAGTTTTTATTTTAAAAAAATGTAAATAAAGCTTTTTTTTGAGGCCCAATTTTTGAGGCCAATTTTTTCAAATCACTAACCCTGTTTACTTAAAAAAAACCGTGTAGTATTTTACCTTTTAGAGTTTTTGGTTTTTGGAAGGTTCCCTAGTGAGTTCCCTGAGATAAAATTTCAATAATACCGCACCGCGGTATACCCTTGTAATTGTGACATGTCTGTCTCTGTACTATGTACCGTCCTACTCTTAAATTCTAATAATGCACATTATAAAACCGGGACTACACTACAGAAACGTTATCAGTTATACACATCCAGACATTGTTTTGGTTCGATTTCAAAGCCATTTCTGTCACTTTATCACAGTCACACAGTCACATCACCGCACCAGTACAACGGACAAACGCCAACGCCAACGCCAGCCTTCAACATTTCAAGACGAATTACATAATATGCATTCCATACTTATAATCCTCTTATACTATTTCGTTTACAGTTGGCAATACACACAAAAAAAACTAAAACAATAACAGGAATGGGATGAAAGATGTTGGCGATTTGAGAAATACTGCGGGTTTAGTGCCGAAAAAAACATATAAGAAAATGACGTTATTGTGTCATTCTTTTCTGCCAAGTTTTACACTCGAAACCATAGCCTTATATGTGCATATAAATAGAGTAGAAGCGTAGTATACGTTTGGTAACATATCTACTTTCGCGGACAGAGACAGCGAAAATTGGACAGGCAGAGTGACGTGGAGTGTGATGGGTGGGCATTTGGCATTTCACTCACTTCCAAGAACATGTACAAAAATTATCTAAACTATTATATCTTCACTACTAACTTTTGGCTCATGCTATTTATGCTACTAAAGTCTAATAGGAATTACATGTATCGTCTGTAAAGAACCAAAATGACATATATCCACTTTCAGCTAGAATCAAACTGAGCTATGTATATATGAAACCACGAAATGTTAATTATAGATGCGTGGAATGTTAAATATGAGTTTTTGAAAGGTGCAAAATGCTCTGTGTACATTAGGTTTTTTAAAAGTTGAAATTGGTTTTATTTACATGCTTTCCAAAAGTGCAAAATGTTTCATGTACATGTTTTTGAAGAGTGGAAAATGTTTTAGTTTCATGTTTTCAAAAAGTGAATAATTTTCTGTTTACACGTTTTTAAAAAGTCCAAAATGTTTTATTTACGTTTTTAAAAAGTCCAAAATGTTTTATTTACATGTTTTTAAAAAGTCCAAAATGTTCTATTTACATAGTTTTTAAAAATTTTAAATTTTCGATTTGATCGCTTTCAACATGATGATATTTTATGAATTTTATACGTAGATAGTGCATTTTGTAAGAAGCTTAAACTGGATATGGGTCATTTTGGTTCTTTACAGACGATATACACCGATATAGCAGTTTATGCACCCATGTATTTATTCTTCCTTAAAACACCTTTTGTTTTCCTCAGCCCAGAATCCCATACATTCAATTTAACTCACTGAATTGACTTACTGCACTGTGTTTAAGAGCTCTGCAATCGAAATCTTTAAATTGCACGCTGTATATCCTTATTGATTTCTTGAAAGGTTTCCGCCAAAAACAACAACAACATAACATATTTATTCCCGCCCCATATTTTTGTTTTCCAACTTTCACTTTCACTTTCACAAGTATTTATTTGCCCTCGCACTCTCATTTGAATTCTTACAGCTTTCTTATTCAATTTTGAGATAGCAAGGAATTTTAAATCCAAAAAAGCCTTTTAAATTCTATGCGGAGGATCCAATATGCCCATAACCCAGGGCAGGGAAGGGCTGGGCCAAAGGCGACAAGCAAAAATGAAAAATCTTTGAAATGCAAAGTGGGATTAAAAAAGTGTGCTTAAAGGTATACAGCTTCAAGCCAAACCTAAGGCCAACCAAGGCCGGACGAAGTACTTGAATTCAGGCAGCAATTTATTTCGATACTATTTTATAGAAAAACAGCTGTTTCTAGATTTTATTAAAGGTTTTATTGGGTAAACAAAAGGTTTTATTTACATGTTTTAAAATACTTCAAAAGTTCTATTCACCTTATTCTGGAAAATGCAAAATGTTATATTTATACATTTTTTTAAAGGGAACTGTTTTATTTGCATGTTTTTGAAAAGTCAAAATATTTTGTTTTCATATTTTTAAAAATTGCAAAATGTTCGGTTTGCTTGATTCTGAAAAGGGCAAAATGCTGTATTTACATGTTTTTTAAAAGCGTTAATGTATTATTTGCATATTTTTGAATTGTGCAAAAACAATTTATTTGCATGTTTTGGAAAAGTGCAAAATGTTTAATTTACTTGATTCAGAAAAGTGCTCAATGTTCTATTTACATGTTTTGAGAAAATTGGAAAATGTTTTATTTCCATGTTATTGAAATGTACAAAAACATTTATTTGCCTGTTTTTTAAAAAGTGTAAAATATTCTATTTACTTGCTTCTTGAAAATTCAGGCAGCGGGGGCTGCCTGTGCTGGCCGCATTATCCGGCCCTGAGACCAACCGATGGTGGTGGTGGGAGTGTAGTGGGAGAATGTGTGTTAAAATAACAATAACATGTTACTGCCCAAGGTGTCAAATAGCGTATGCATATCTAATATGTACGTACATTTCATTCATGTATAATATTGTTTCTATCTGTAGACTGACTGTAGAATAGGAGAAAGTAGAAAGCTCTGTCGAATTTTGTTTCGAGTCAAAACAAAAATGGAAATATCTTACAAAAATGTTTCTTTAAAGAAGTACGATTTTTTTTTATTTTACGTGTATGAGATTAAGTAGAAAAGAAAGTAGGTTAAAAAAATACATTTCGAGCATTTTGTTTTAAGTGTTAAGTTTCTATATAAAACAAAATTAGGAGGTACAATTTAAAGTTGATTCTATGTATTTATTTAGCAAAATTCCTTAATTTATTCTTTCATTAGCATTGATTCAATTCAATTGTCCTACTCATAAATTCCCGCAATGTGTTATTTCTTTTCGCCCGCCAATAATCACAATGCTTTTTGGACTAGAAACGTTAATAATATTACAGCTAAAATATATATGTTAATAATGAAAATACGAAGCAAAGTGCTTTATGTAAATGACGGTAACTACAACGACACATCAGCAAACAAAAAATATGCAGAATCTTTACAAATAAAGAAGGGCACTTTTATTGTTAGTGTCAAAAGTCAAAAAAGGCATGGAAAAGCGTAAATAAATTATCATAAAACAAAGATTACAATTTCTGCTTTTAAAATTACTGATTTCTCAATATCCTTTACCAGGGCCAGATAATGTGGCCAGTGCAGGCAACCATTGCTGCCTGAATTTTCTCAAAACATGTAAATGGAACATTTTGCAGTTTTTCAAAATACGTAATAAAAATATTTTGGCTTTTAAAAATCATGCAAAATGATTTTTTTTGTACATTTCAAAAACATGGAAATAAAGTATTTTTCACTTTCCTCAAAACATGTAAATAGAACATTTTGCACTTTTCTGAATCAAGTAAAAAGAACATTTTGCCCTTTTCTAAAACATGCAAATACAACATTTTGCTTTACCAAAGAAAAGCATCCATAAAATGAAAATGTTGGTTTTTGTATGGAAAAAAATTCCTGCCTCAAAACAATTACTTCATCTGGCCCTCCTGCTCTATAAACTAAGTAAAATAAATTTCTATAGAAAATATGTCAATATATCGATCAAAAGTGAAAGTAAAAATAAAAAAAGGTGAAAGCTTACAAAATTTAAAAGTGAGCATTCTTTAAATTTACTTTTACTATGCATTCATATATGGTTGTAAAATAGATAATATATCTGAAATAACTGTATAATTAAATGCATGCCGAACTTAAATCGTTAGACGGGGGTAAAAATTAATTCTATGCAAAAATAAATTTAAACTTTAGGTTTGGGGTCGTGTGAAAGGACAAGTACTTTGTGGCTATAAACATTATGTACACACAGTGTATAGTAAATACATGTAGTAGTTAAGACCGTAAGTGTTGCCCTATGGCACTCCATCCTCATTAATTTCCTAATAAAGGAGCTTAGCCCTGGAGGATGGAACATGGAAAGTGCTTAACTTCGCGCTTCGTGGGTTGTTATACGAGATAGAGAAAGACAGATTTCTGGTTCTGGTCCTGAGGAGAAAGTAGAGAAACTAGTAGATTATTTATATAGCTGTGACTATATAGCTTTCACCTATTATGTGTGGGCAGTTGGTGTTGGTGTTGGTATAGCTTCATGTACAGTTAGTTCCTTGTATAGTTTTGTTGTTAGATAAGTTTTAAGTTTTCATAATTTCTATTTCGCTCCAAGTTAAATCTTTCCAATTAACGTCTCTCTATGTAGATCAGTAGCTACGTTGGGAAATTTTGAAATTCGAAACTACTGTTATAGGTAGATACATGTATTATAGACTGCGAGTGTGAGTAAAAAAACTAATTTCAAACAAGTATATCGTCAGTGAAGAATCAAAATTACACATATCTTTTTCAAGCTGAAATCAAAATGAGTTATGTGAAACAAACACTAAATGAGATTGGAGATTGTTGCGAAAAATGTTAGTTACGAGTTTTTAAAAGGTGCAAAATGTTTGAATAATTTTTTTTTATAAACTCTCAGTTAATCCAATCACTTGGTTTTGAAAAGTGCAAAATGTTCTATTTACATGTTTTTAAAAAGTGTAAAAATTTTCCATTCATACGTTTTTTGAAAGTGTAAAATGTACCATTTACATGTTTTTTAAAAGTGCAAAATGTTCCATTTACATGTTTTTTAAAAGTGTAAAATGTTCCATTGACATGTTGTTTTTTTAAAGTGCAAAATGTCCTATTAACATATTTTTGAAAAGTGCAAAATGTTCTATTTTCATTCTTGTATGATCATGGAGAATTCATATTTCTTTGTAGATAGTGCTTTTTCGATTTAGCTTAAAATGGATATGGTTTATTTTGGTTCTTCACTGACGATATGTTATAATTACATCCAAGCCTATAATATTATAGAGCCCACTAAAACACACCCAATGCCCTGTAGAATATGTAATTATACTTGTAGAAAGCCCAAGGTTTTATGTGTATAGACCAAATGCTTTGCTAATTACTTACGTTTGCATTACATACACTAGTGAGTAGTTTAATTCATTCATCTCTCAAAGTTATCAAGTTTCGTAGTTTATGTGGGAAAATACAGGGACAGTAGCAGCGTTGAGACAGATGTGGAAAGTGAAAGTAGAAAGTGAAGGTGAAAGTGAAAGAGAAAGTTTGTATATGTACAATATAGGTATTTACAAAAAATACATGTATAGGATCAAATATATGCATGTTCTTTAAACTGCAGGACGAGGTTTGGTTAGGGACGTAAGTGTATACATGTATAGACTTTTTACAGGGTGCCCTATGTTATTTGCCCCCCCCCTCCTCCTTTATCAATTTTAAGTAATAAGTAATAATTCAGGAAAGAAAATCTAATTTTTACGACCTGGAAGTTTTTGGTGTTTTTATTCAAAATTTAAAAATCCATTTAGAACAATTACTGTTTTAAAATGGAATTTTAACAATGCCGGACGAATTACATTTAGGCAGGAATTTGTTTCCATACAAAAACCACCATTTTGATATTATTTGATAGTTTTCTTTGGTAAAGCAAAATTTTGTATTTACACGTTTTAGAAAAGTGAAAAATGTTCTTTTTACTGGATTCAGAAAAGTGCTCAATGTTCTATTTACATGTTTTAAGGAATGTGGAAAATGTTTTATTTCCATGTTTTTGAAATGTACAAAACAATTTATTTTGCATGTTTTTGAAAAGCCAAAATATTTTTTTACATATTTTTGAAAACTACAAAATGTGTTCCATTTACATGTTTTTTGAACATTCAAGCAGCAGGGGCTGCCAATGCGCTGGCCGCATTATCCGGCCCTGAATTTTAAAAATCATGGTATTTTAAATTTTCCGCTACATTTTTGTTAACATATGTGTATGCTACGTAATTTTGTATTTTTTAAAATTTTAGTATTTTCAATGGTAGGGGTGGGGGGCGGGGGCGGGGACGGGGGCAAATGTTACGTTTCACCCTTCAGACTTGGTAATAATATAGTACTCATAATGGTAATCGTAAGAATGTATAAGGAGTAGGCTGAGGTTTGAGTTCACTTTCTCTACATCAACTTCAGCTCCGCAGGATATAAACGTCATTAAATTTTGTGTGTTGATTGTCGGCACCGGCTTTGGTTAAATTTTGGCTTCCTCTCTGACCTCTCATTACGGTAATGAACACATGCGCTATTAACTACACCGCGCATTGTCTCTCTCGGCCGCCTCTCTGTGAGCCCTATATAGTTCTATATACAGACTACTGAGAGTTTTCCAGCTTTTACTTGAAGACTGCAGAAACAGGTTTCTTTTCGCTTTCCGTCTCGCTCGTGTGATAATTAATCATTCTAAAATTAGAATTCGAAGAGTGAAAGTCACAGGTGAAAATTATGATATTTACAAACTTTTTTCTTTACAACAGATGTTTTATTTTCCATATTAAAGCTCACAGGACAGGGTTAAGATGGTAATTTAGCTCTTATAGACTAAAAGTAAAGAAAAGCAAATTTTTCACTATATAGAGGAATATTCACATGCACATATTCCTATAGCTTGTTTGGTTTTAATTTTAGTTATGGTATTTATGTACGTGTATGGCTTTGCACGTACGAAGGAAAGAGCCTGCATAAATTAGATGGTATTTTTTTTTGAGGGGAGGGGGGGGGGGTTTAGTCTGCGTATCCTTTTAACTGGGCATATTACATACTAAAAGAGACGCGGTAGAGGTTTTAAATTTCTAAATTTACTTTAATTTATACTTAGTTTTTGTATGATATTATATTTTGCAATATTATATAATATTGTGCATGATAAATTATGCATAATATTATGTGCAGAAAAAGCACTCATAATTCTCCATGAATTTTGTGCATAAACTGACACATGTTATTTGTGCAGGAATAAACTCTGAATTTCTACACACACGGTATTCCATACTTTTTAGGCTGCACCGAAAAGTACATTATGCAGGGATTCCACTGTATAAATATTTTCCCTATTTTGACCTTCTGAAAATTGACAAATACCTAGGTATTTACACTTTTGAGAAAGTTAAATCAATATTTAGCATGGAAAACAAGCTAATATGTACAAGTTATAGAGAAGCGCCAGTTTTTAAAGAGTCCGTTTTTACTTTTATTTGACAATACTTAAAACCCTAAGGCTACAGTTTAAGCAGGACCGGACGAAAGAAATGGTTTAAAGCAGCAATTTGTTTTCATACACAAAAATCACCATTTTGATTTTATGGATGTTTTTATTTGGTAGAGCAAAATGTTGTATTTACATGTTTTAGAAAAGTGTAAAATGTTCTTTTTACTTGATTCAAAAAAGTACAAAATGTTCTATTTACATGTTTTGAGAAAAGTGGATAATGTTTTATTTCCATGTTTATGAAATGTACAAAAACACTTATTTTGCATGTTTAAAAAATGCACAAAAAGTTTTATTTGCATGTTCTTGAAATGCACAAAAAATTCCATTTACATGTTTTGAGAAAATTCATGCTGCCAGCGCGGCCAAATTATCCTGCTCTGAGTTTGAGGCTATAGTTTTCTTTCTTCGCCCAAATATGTATTATACATCGTGTACTTAGCTGCTTCGTTGAAGTTAAGTAATGCTTTCACTCCTTCCATCTCTACAGATATATACTTTGAGAGGAAATAATAATATATTTGTGAGGCTTCACTTGAGACTTCTGCTATGCTTTCTCTTTCCTTTCTCTTTTGCTCTCGAAAAAGTGGAAAACCTCTTTCATTTTCTTTGAATTTCCATTTCATTCGATTTCCATTTCCATTGTTTATGCTACGCCCAAGTATCCTTATACATTCAGATGTATGTCCTCCCGTTCCCGTACTATGTATATAGTGCATGGAAGGGCGATGGCGAGGACCGGAACTGAAGGCTTTCTCTGGATTGGTTTCTAGTTTGGTGCAATATATACTTTGTTCTGGACTCCGACTGCCGCTATATTAGATACACATATACACCTTCCTTCATTTCTGTTTGGGACACGTATGTACATATGTACAGTGTCTGGAGTAATGTATTGGTGGAACTGGCGATTGGATTGAACTCCCACAAGACTCGAAACTATTGGATTGGGGCTTATTTGGAAGGACTATAGGACGTTGTATGACAGACAGTGACGAACTGCTTTACAGTCCAGTGCACGACAAATACATACTCATCTGTCCCTTAGGCTTCCTATTCCTAGCCCGTCAATTTGAGTAGGAATAAACACACATTCTAAAAGGCACTTACATATATAACACACAGCATCCTTTACATTTACTATACATATATAGTGCTTCTTTTATTTAGGTGGAGAATTATTGCTTGGCCGAAATTTCTTGTAAATCTTTAAAACTTTCAAAAAATGGGAAACTTAATTTAATTACTTACAAATTTAGGTTGGAAATTTTGGAAACATACACATTTAAATAGATTGTTTGTGAAAAATCAAAATGACCCATTTACAATTTTAGCAAGAATTAAAATGAGCTATGTCAAAAATAGCTGCTAAAAATATAATTCAAGTGTTTTTGAAAAGTGCAAAACATTTTATTTACATGTTTTTGACGAGTACAAACTCTATTCTTGTAAAAGTGGAAAAAATTCAATTTATTTTTCTAATTAAAAGTGCAAAATATTCTATTTACATACTTTTGAAAAGTGCAAAACGTTTTATTTTCATGTTTTTGAAAAGTCCAAAACGTTTTATTTTCATGTTTTTGAAAAGTGCAAAATGATTTATTTTCATGTTTTTTAAAAGTGTAAAATGCTCTGTTTAAGTGTTTTTGAAAAGTGCAAAGTATTCTATTTACACATTTTTGAAAAGTGCAAAATATTCCATTAACACATTTTTTAAAAGTGCAAAATATTCTATTTACACATTTTTGAAAAGTGCAAAATATTCCATTTACACATGTTTGACAAGTGCAGAATATTCTATTACACGCTTTTCAGAACACCTTACTTTAATTCTTTTTGAATTTTTAAAAATTTTAAAATGAATAAAGGCCGTTTTGAAACTTATCAAAATGATATCAAACCAAACACTAATGTTGCTGCTTGGAATCGAAGATACAAAAACCATACACATATCCAGGTCCAACCCATTACAATAATATTAATAGTAATTTTAAGTTCCAATACTTGTCGTTAGAGATGTCAGCAATTAGTGCTTGAATAAGGCTTATTGTTTTAAATTAGACGAAAATACGAACGTTTGCTTTCACTTGCCACTTTGACTTTGAGTGCGTGGAGTGATGGGATATTCATTTGGAAATTTGGACACATGGCCCATGTATGTAACTACATTTAAGTTGGGAAAATGCGGAAAAGCGTTTCATGATCCGATTCGAAATTTGAATGGTAATACTTTTAGTTATTGCTTCTACTACGTACCTATACTACTCTTACATACTTTTCCCAGGGTGTATTTTTTTTGTCGGCGCTAAACTTCCTTTTTTTCAAAGGCTGCCCACTAAATACAGAATGACAGGAGATATGTAGCTGTATATGTGGAAGTCTCTGAGGATCTATGGAGAAGACATGAATTCAAGGATAAGAATGAAAGTGAAATATTGACAGCTGGAGTACCCAATGGGACATAAAAGTAAGCTGAACCATCTGGAGATGCACTTCCATCATGTTCTTAGGGAATTCATGTTTTTTTTTGGTTTTTTTTATTCGCTTCATCCTCCAGTCCCTATACAGCTTTCCTACACTTCTGTTTTAGTTTACTGTATGTACTCCCAAGCACATAATTTTACGAGGGACACACTCTGGCTGAAAATTTGCTAATTTTCTTATGCGATTTATAACTCAATTTTTTAAAATGGACGTTTAACTTTATTAAATGTGCAGTTCTGGACTCCTGGAATATTTATTTATACGTTTTTTAAAAATTCTGTAAAATTGACTTCTAAAATAATAATGAATATTTTCTTATAGGATTTAATATGGTTTAAATATAAATTTCTAAAAAACCAAGAATGTAAACCATAACATTTGATTTGTGTGTGGGCTTAGGCCCGTAAATGCAATAAATCTATACTACTACTTATGGAATTTAATTTAGAAATTTTTAAAAATGTTTTAAAAACTATTTAAAAAAAACGTAATAAGTGCCCCTTGTGAGTCAAGATGAATTTTTAAAAAATATGTAAACAGAACATTTTGCAGTTTTCAAAAATATGTAAAAAGAATATTTTGACTTTCTAAAAACAGGCAAATAATTGTTTTTGCACATTTCAAAAACATGGCAATAAAACATTTTCTACTTTTCTCAAAACGTGTAAATAGAACATTTTGCGCTATTCTAAATCAAGGAAAAACGAAATTTTGCACTTTTCTAAAACATATAAATACAACATTTTTTACTTTTCAAAAATATGTCAATAGAACAATTTGCGCTTTTTAAAAACATGTAAAAACAACAATCTGCACTTTTCAAAAACATGTAAACAGAACATTTTCCACTTTTCTCAAAACGTGTAAATACAGCATTTTGCACTTTTTTAAATCAAGTAAATCGAACATTTTGCAATTTTCTAAAAACATATAAACATTTTATACAACATTTTGCTTTACCAAAGAAAACCATCAAAAAAATCAAAATTTTGGTTTTTATATGAAAACAAATTCCTATCTAAAAGCCATTCCTTCGTATGGCTCTGTTCTTTTGCTACGAATGCCCTTGCGTTGTATGTGCATACGATTACACAATTGTGTACATTCAAAGCTGTCTGCCTTTGTGGTCGGGGTTCAGGATCCTTGAAAAAATTTGCATATAAATTCAAATTCCAATTCTAGGAATTGTTCTTACAAAAATGACACCATCCACAGTCTATAAGGCTACGGCAATATAAAAAAATCCATTCACAATTTTTGTTTTCAACTTGATTGAACCGAAGCTGAATTTAAAATAAATAAAAACAAAAGAGGACAAAAATACAATCAAATTTTGACTGAAAATTTTAGACAGAATTCAAATTCAATTTATTTTATTCTTAAAAGATCGCATACTTTTTAGTCAGCTAAAGCAAGTCAGCATGCCTTCAACAAAGTGGACTGTCGTGGGCTATTTGTAACTTTTTGTACGTAGTACCTACGGTTCCACGTTGGGCGCGTATTTGTTTTTTTTAAAATTCAGTTTTCGTATGTCTTGTTCATTTCGCACATATAATTAATACATTTATCTAAAAAAACAAACTGAGCAAAATAAGTTAGCCAAAATGTCTTTTACAAAATGTCTAGAATGTGACTATTTTGAATTTATTGATGATTTTCTTTGGTAAACCAAAATGTTGTATTTACATGTTTTAGAAAACCGCAAAATGTTCTTTTTACATTATTCAGAAAAGTGCAAAATAATCTATTTCCATGTTTTTGAAATGTACAAAACCTTTTAATTGCATGTTTTTGAAAAGCCAAAATATTCCATTTGCACATTTTTGAAAATTGCAAAATGTTCCATTTACATGTTTTTGAAAATTCAAGCAGCGGGGGCAGCCTGCACTGGCCGCATTATCCGGCCCTGGGTTCTTGTAAGTCAAGAACTACATAAGAAAATATAGTATACAAAAATTCTTTTCAATCTTGCCTTTAAATTCAAATGTAGGGCAAAATTTCACAAAAGTTCAATTCGCTTCTAATTTTGTTTTTTTATAGAAATTTTTTATTTTCCTTTCAAAATTAATTTTAAGAAAAAAAAGCAAGACTATAGGATTTACAATGGACAAATGGATTGAAGAATTTCTAGCTAATGAATGTATTTTAATTAGGGGGTGGATAAAAATAATTATGAACTTGGCACGATATTTCGTTTTTAAAAAAAGAAATATTTGGACCGTACTCAAGCAATATACTACACAGGAATAAAAATGTTACATTTATGCGGAGGGACGCTGTTAAATAATTCAAAATTTTGTGGGTGTGTGACAGCGTGGCTTTATAGATTGTATTAATATTACTTTTTATAAAGAATACACATAGGGATACTCGGAATACTAGGAATATTACTATAAAATTGGCTGTTTTGTTCTTGTCAAGTTGTAATAAATTGGAAGCAAATTATAATTTTTTTTGGGCGCCATTAATTTTGAGTTATTATTATGAAACTTGCGAATATCTCAATTTCATACTATTTGATGCCGGTTGTCATTGAAGTTTCAAAACAAGCTTCAAGTTTCTAATTAAAATTTAAAAGAGCCAAGACTAATCTTACTGGTGATTTTAACGGATTTAATTTTAATGGAATTTGTACGTATTTCAAAAAGTGATATATATTGACAGATTGAATATTATGTACAAAATTTTGTTTAAAAAATTGAATATATAACCAAGTGCGAAACTTTAAATTAAACTTTTCTAAAATGCATAAACATGACCATTACACTTTTCTAAAAATGCAAAAGCATGATATGTACACTTTTGTTTAAATGCAAAAACATGATAATTACACTTTTCTAAAAATGCAAAACCATGATATGTACACTTTTGTTTAAATGCAAAAACATGATAATCACACTTTTTTAATAAATTAAAAAACATGATAATTACACTTTTCTAAAAATGGAAATACATGGTAATTACACTTTTCTAAAAATGGCAAAAAAATGATAATTACACTTTTTTTAAATGCAAAAACATGATAATTACACTTTTCTAAAAATGGCAAAAAAATGATAATTACACTTTTTTTAAATGCAAAAATATGATAATTGCACTTTTCTAAAAATGCAAAAACATGGTAATTACACTTTTCTAAAAATGGCAAAAAAATGATAATTACACTTTTTTTAAATGCAAAAATATGATAATTGCACTTTTCTAAAAATGCAAAAACATGGTAATTACACTTTTCTAAAAATGCAAAAACATGACAATTTCACTTTTATAAAAATGATAATTATACCTTTGTGAAAATTCAAAAATATACAGTTTTTAAACGTGCAAATAATCGTAATTGCATGTTTTTAAAAGTGTCAATATTTATACATTTAGTTTCTCTCCCTGTACTTATAATAGCGAGCTGATTAAAACGCTTCATTTGATTTTCAAGGCTGTCCAAAACATAAATAGAAAGAAGCACATAATAGATTTAGAGAAACTAAAAAGACAACACACGTATTATAAATTGTGGAGCCACTACTACAGTTCACCAGTGTACAAGGCTCTGAATTTATCATTTCCAAAAGCCCCCTCCTATTCTCTGACAGACAATAACGGGAACGGGAACGCGGGAACGGAAATATCTCTTACCTCATCTCCTCTAAACTCCAAGCCCAAACTCTCAATCTAAATCTCCGCATTCCCGTTCCTTTTTTTTATTTATTAACTCAGCAGCAGCATCTCCAATCTCCAATGCAATAGAATGTAAAAATGTAGTCCACCTCCACACGTAGCAGTTCACGTCACAATTCATTTGTGTCTATGTATACTATAGTACTGACGCTGGCATAAGCAAAGTATGCTGTTGTCTATAGAATTCGGATTCGGATTTTCGGACTTTGAATAATGACCCGGCAAGTATTAATCCGACTCCTGCTTGTCTTCATTGACTGGAGCTAAATTACATTTCCGTCCCTTTCGTTTAGGCGCAAGATTCCAAGTCTATTAGTCACTCCAATAGATACTCACTTGTTACTTGTTGTGGGATGGAGATGACTCACTTGAGTCAGATTCAAGTGGGTTAAGATAGAAGTAACTCATTAGTGACGTCATTTATGGATGATCCCTTAATAATTATCCACATGTGAGAAACGGACTCTGAATTTAAATCCCAAATAATTAATAAACGGTATCTCACACATCACCGGTGAAGAGTCATTCTGTCGCAAGTCCATTCAATTGGTAGCTGCTGTCGAGGTCCCTTCCGTGTTGTCTTTTGCATTAGGTGGGGGTGGTATGTCACTGACTGTTTTGAAATCATGACGTAAACTTAGGGGTCATCCACAAAAGACGTAATAAACATTCCACTTCCAGAACATTTTCAAAAACACTTTTTGAGAAGTGCAAACAATATTTACATGTTTTTGAAAAGTGCAAAATGTTCTATTTACATGTTTTTCAAAAGTGTAGAAAAGTGCTATTTACATGTTTTTGAAAAGTGCAAAATGTTCTATTTACATGTTTTTGAAAAGTCCAAAATGTTCTATTTTCATGTTTTTGAAAAGTGCAAAATGTTCTATTTTCATGTTTTTGAAAAGTGCAAAATGTTCTATTTTCATGTTTTTGAATAGTGCAAAATGTTCTATTTTCATGTTTTTGAAAAGTGCAAAATGTTCTATTTTCATGTTTTTGAAAAGTGCAAAATGTTCTATTTTCATGTTTTTGAAAAGTGCAAAATGTTCTATTTTCATGTTTTTGAAAAGTGCAAAATGTTCTATTTTCATGTTTTTGAATAGTGCAAAATGTTCTATTTTCATGTTTTTGAAAAGTGCAAAATGTTCTATTTTCATGTTTTTGAAAAGTGCAAAATGTTCTATTTTCATGTTTTTGAAAAGTGCAAAATGTTCTATTTTCATGTTTTTGAATAGTGCAAAATGTTCTATTTTCATGTTTTTGAAAAGTGCAAAATGTTCTATTTTCATGTTTTTGAAAAGTGCAAAATGTTCTATTTTCATGTTTTTGAAAAGTGCAAAATGTTCTGGAAATGGAATTTTTATTGCTTCTTATGTGGACGACTCCTTAGTGTAGATCATGAGTAAAATACAGTCAGTAACATACCATCCCCACCTAATGTAAAGTACAACGCGGAAGCAACCTCGACAGCAGCTACCAATTGAATGGAGTTGCGACAGAATGACTTTAAGAATCATATGGACTTACGACAGAATGACTCTTCACCGACGACATACTGAATAAGTTGGGAATAAATTACACCTTTGCTAAGTTCCTTATTTTAAATGGCTTCTCTGTAATTTGTTGACACATAACGTTCAGGCTCAAACACTTCCGCTTGAATTTTTTTTGGATTTTGCATCTCCGCATGGCATCACTATCGTCATCGTCAGCATCACCGGCGTACGTGTCCTCATATAATAACAATGACACAAAGGCCTTCACGCTCGTTATCAATCACTCACACCTTCCATTTCCTTGACTCTCATGTTGTGGCGTTTGGCAGCCTCACTATATTCTAATTTCTACACAGTAATCCAATGCAATCGAGTGAGTCCACTGCTAAAACTTACGACGTACTGTCGCCTATTTTCCTAGTGTCCTCATCGCTAGTTTATAGCCCAGTGAAACGGAGTTTGTTTTCCTTCACACGCTCTTAAATCTTCGTCTTCATTTAAAAACTATGCGAGCTCATGTGTAAAACAAAAAAGTCAAATAGCTCACATGCTTTTGTGGACGTTACACATACATAATAAGTACATACCACTTTCGTTTTTATTCTGACTTGAACCGATTTTGCAAATAACAGTGCAATTTAAAATTCTCGTCGTTTTAAAAAAACAATTTAAAAATGAAAGCTCTGCACATAGTTTAGATACATACAAAAAATTGAAATTAAAGCCGCCATACAATGACACAGTGTACATACTAAAGCTAGTACTGGTACTGGTACTGACACTGGTGATAGCAGTGCTACACACTTGGCACTTCACAATGCACGTCGCTATTTTAATTCAGCTTCTTGATCCCAATTACAAATATAGACTCTTAAAGAAGAATCTTACGTTTTTAATTCCAGTAATTCCACACAGCCAGAACCACCCACTTATACTACGTACTACAAAATAGGAAGTCGACATACCTACCGTTTTTTAAAAAATAGAGCTTTGGAATTTAAAGGTACGTGCAAAATGTTCTATTTAAATGTTTTTGAAAAGTGCAAAGTGTTCCATTTACATGTTTTTCAAAAGTGCAAAATGTTCTATTTCCATGTTTTTCAAAAGTGCAAAATGTTCTATTTCCATGCTTTTCAAAAGTGCAAAATGTTGTATTTACATGTTTCAGAAAAATGCAAAACGTTCTATTTGCATGTTTTTGAAAATTGCAAAATGTTTTATTTACATGCTTTTCAAAAGTGCAAAATGTTTTATTTACATGCTTTTCAAAAGTGCAAAATGTTCTATTTACATGCGCACGACATCAATTATGGACCATCCCTAAGAGAATAGTTTCGACACGCTTAGAAAAATATGGGTCAATTTACAGCACGTTGAACTATGATGTATATGGCCTCTATTTGTGAAAATACGGTAGCTCCGTTTGACTTAAGTAGGTAGGGGAACGTGCATAAATTAGGTGGTGTTAAAAACGCTAGAATAGCACGTTTCACGAGATTTCATAAGTTTCAGTTCAAATAAAGGTAAACTTCCTTTAACAATATGAGTGTACGATTTTATTACTATTTTCTTATAATTAACAGAAATACTCAGACATGTTCATTATTTCCAATAGTTCTCTTTTTCTCTCTTAGTCAGGTTCGTACAGGTCAGTCATGAACCATGACCAAATCGCAACTAATCTTTAATCCGTAGCTTCAGTCTACGCTAGACTAAATAATTCACTGATTTTGTTATATTTTACAATAATTTATAGTAGAAATAATAATAATATTATTTCTATAAAATCACCAATATTCATAGTAAAACCATAGCATTAAACACTAATTATATCTGTAACATTTCTCGCCACCGTTTAATGCTTAATTTACTATTTGTACTACATTATCTTCATCATTATTAGATTTGCCAACTTCAATCTTCAATCTCATTTACTTCAGTAATTCGCAATTCCATTCAAATCCGGTTTCAGCATCAATAGCATTTCCTTCTGGATATCTATTCCAGGATCATAAACCATGCTACTTGATAGCGAAATACAATCAGGACCATTAAACATCCACATCGAAATAAGAATCAGAATTAGCATTTCCTTTATCCATTCACCCCAGTACTTCTCACTCATGCTAGAAATCAATGTTCCGCAATTCTGAATCTTTTCAAACTTCGAATCTTTTCTACAATAATTCCCACAATAATCGATTAATAAGACTTCTAAACAATCAATGTTAATGTCGCAAGGAAAGGTCAACGGTCGGTCAAAAGTCATCATTGGATTAACTTCGAATTCTTCAATCTGCAATTTTTCGAGTGCTTGACTTTCAGCCTTTGTAAAAATATCTTGCTTTAGTTGAAAACAAATATCATTTTGAATCAATTCAAGTGTCCACTTGTCATATGCTGTAGCATTGTACGAGTCATCATTTATTAGTTCAACCGCTTCGTCGGTTAACAGGTCAACCAGTATCCCGGTTGTAGATCCAATTAAATCATTCGCCGAACTTGACAGTACCATCTGACTTTCAGCTCCTGTAATTGTCAATTTATCAGCACTCTTCATATCTGTTTCTGCGATATTGTTTTGAACTTCCATTATTTCATTTGACAACAAAAAACTGTCATATGACACTATTGACAGCGTCCTCTCCCCACCGTCGAAAGAAATAATTCGTGACGCAGTTGTTGGTACACCTGAATGAAGCTTAGCTTCACTGTTGTTTGTCATGTCAGCGCCATCTGGTAGAAAAATTTCAGGCATCAGCGACATCTGACGGCAGATGCCAAAGTCAATACCTGCTTCAATCATGTAATCAACATTAGACTTCTCATTAAAATTAATTTGTGATCGGTCTTCAATTATTTGAATGCTTTCGTGCTCCTTTATTTCGGTCGCCCTCTGGTGGCAATAGTCAAAGACTACATGTTCGTGTAGTAGCACATCAACATAGGACTTTGGTGGACTCGTAGTATGTTGCATGTATTCAGCATTAAACTGAGATGACACATTCGTACTGTCTTCACCTAGTACGGTAGACAGCGCCATCTCGCCACCGTTTATACAATCTGTATCTATTGCATCAGTGCGATAATCACCCAGTAGATTTTCTTCATAAGTAGTTGAGACATCTAGTGTGTCATTCACCATGTCTTCATTTGCCATCATAACTTCAACTTTACTGTTCGACTGTAGTGACATCATGCGCCATAAGATATTTAGTTCAGTGAATTTGATCTTAAGTCTTTCATTTAATGCAGCTAAATATTTCTTATTTGATTCAGGGATCAACACAGATCTTTCAAATTCTTCAACCAAAATATATAACTGAACCGTTTCAAAGTACCATGGTCGCAATAAACGTTGAAATTCTGACTCTTGATTACATAATAAAAATTCAACGACAATTAGAACTTCGCTAGTATAGTAAATTTGTCGAGAATCTCTTGCTGCCAACAATATTTCTGGAATATTCTCAAATTTTGCTGAAGACAAAACTTTGAATAACAGATCTGAAGGTAGCGACATCTCTCGTTTATACTTTTCAATGTTATGTAAACCAGTTTTCAGTTTTCCCAAGTAATTAATGCGCTCATTATCAGCTTCGTTAGATTTGATAGCCTGTGTACTCGAATCTTGCTCCTTTGACAGAAATTGAGTTATTTCAATTTTGTCAGCATCTACTTCGCCTTGATCGATTTGTTCTAAATGCATTAAAAACTTCGCATGATTTATTTGACGTTGTAGCTTTCGCTTTTTAACTTTGAACATCAAATCTTCTATCTTCGTCTGTATAGCATTTAGCTCCCTCTGGCATTGTGACTTTCCCATCATTCAAATTGTTAGGACTTAGAAGTACAGACAGTCAGTCAAATCTATAATCTCATGACATACGTAATTAGATTTTGCTGTCAAAAAATGTAGGAACTTTATAATTGTAATCAGTAATACTACTCTGAATATTACTCTTCACTTCCAATTACAATTCAAATTACTCAAAATAGTAAGTAATATATTTTTTAAAATATTTCAAATTCAAATTAATTATTATCCTAATCCAGAGATAATCAATTTCAGCAGTAGATAGAAATGGCAATGGTGGCGGTGTAAATTCAAATCAGTTAAGGGCTATTTCAAAAATCTTCTAATTAATTCCAGCCCAGCAATTTCTCCAAAGCCAAAAGAAATGAGAAAAAAAACTCCACACGCTATTTTTTGTAGTCCAAAAACCATCTACGCAATGTCAATGTGTCGTAAACGTCTTCCAGCGTAAGCACTTCGCAGTCCGCCAGAAAACTAAACAAATTTCAATCCAAATCCCAATCAGACGAGTTAAAAATGAGAGAAAAATTCCAGAATCTCCAAGTTAACTCCAGTTTGAATTAAAAATAAATTATTTCTCAATTTAAAATTCTGTAACAGTTCCAGTTGAAGTAGAGAACAGTTCTTCAACCACCGAGAATTTTAAAATCTCAAGTTTTTCCAAACAAGAATATTCCATTTGTTGATCGCCTTCACATTCCCTCCATATTTCACAGTTAAAGTAAAGAACAATTCTTTAACCAGTAAGGAATTAGTAAAGGTCCACAGAACTCAGACCACAGATTAGGACAGTAACCAATTGCAACGCTCCCGTTTTCCGATGCCCTCTAATTCCCCCCAGATTCCTCCAGAGCCAGAAAAAAGAGTGGTTAAAACGGGCCTCACAAGTACAGCCAAAATACCGTAGGTCAAAGGTCAAAAAATCCGGTTCGAAGGACCAAATGTTAAAAACGCTAGAATAGCACGTTTCACGAGATTTCATAAGTTTCAGTTTAAATAAAGGTAAACTTCCTTTAACAATATGAGTGTACGATTTTATTACTATTTTCTTATAATTAACAGAAATACTCAGACATGTTCATTATTTCCAATAGTTCTCTTTTTCTCTCTTAGTCAGGTTCGTACAGGTCAGTCATGAACCATGACCAAATCGCAACTAATCGGTAATCCGTAGCTTCAGTCTACGCTAGACTAAATAATTCACTGATTTTGTTATATTTTACAATAATTTATAGTAGAAATAATAATAATATTATTTCTATAAAATCACCAATATTCATAGTAAAACCATAGCATTAAACACTAATTATATCTGTAACAGGTGGTACAAAAATCGAAAATTTTGAACCGCTTCCCCCCCCCCTCCTTTTTTTTGGTATATACGCCCATATAAAGGGATATGCAACTTGAACTCTACTCCCCCGGGACGTACCACGTAATTTATGCACACTCTTTAAGGATTGTGGCGTATTATTAAAGTTCTATGCTATGCCCCGTGTTTGTACACAGACTCCCATTCGAGTTTCGAGAAGGTAAGAGGGACTAATCCGCACATGATTATATAATGCTGTTGCTAAGACGGTTGAAGAACTCAAACGGTTCCCGTGCCCAAACCGGTACCAGTACCGGGACCGACACCACCCAAACGGGAAACACAAAAGAGATCTTAAGCGGGAAGGCTTCCTCAGGCATAATAATCATCCACACGCAAAATACATACATAGCTCCATAGAATTAGAGGAGGACAAGATGAAACCAGGACTGGGACTGAGACCGGTACCGGTACCGGTCCTGGTACAGAAAACGAAAGCTGAATGCGTTAGCTTTACGCTATAACAGCTTTCGGATTTTAATTTGGAGTAGTACTGTTTGGAGCATGGAGTCTGGAATAAAGACCACGCGCTTTTGTTTGTAGAGTGTAAGCTCTCCGGTTTGCCTGTTTTTACACGAGCCGTAAAAACACATTAAGGGGTTTTATTGCTCCAAACCAAAATGTTTAGGGAAATTTAAAACCCATACTCCAATTTGCCTCTGTTCTATAGTCTCTACATATCTGTAGTATGGAGTATTGCTTCTTTTGTAATTTACGGTGGTGAGAGTGAGATGTGCACAGGAAGGACGCGGGCTCATTCATAACCATATAGACATGTAAAACTTAAAGGGAAAAAAGCTAAACAAAATATAGGAAACGACAGCTTAAGTGTCTGTCCAAATCCAAACTGAGTAAGTGCACCATCCTCCACTGTAAAACGGAAATCCATATTTAAATTTTCAATCTAACGCAATTTAATATGCAATGCAGTGGATAATATCGTCTGTGAAGAACCAAATGACCCATATCCAATTTAAGCTTGAATCAAAACGAGCTATGTCATTAAAACAAAATGAGAAACATGCGTGAAATGTTAATTATTAAGAGTTTTAACAAAACGTAAAATGTCCTGTTTACATGTTTTCGAAAAGGTGCAAAATGTTCTAATTCCATGTTTTCGAAAAGATGCAAAATGTTCTAATTCCATGTTTTCGAAAAGGTGCAAAATGTTCTAGTTCTATGTTTTCAAAGTGAGAAACATGCGTAAAATCAGTAAAATGGTAATTAAGAGTTTTTGAAAAGTGTAAAATGTTCTAATTCCATGTTTTTGAAAAGGTACAAAATGCCCTAATTTCATGTTTTTTAAAAGTGTAAAATGTTCTAATTCCATGTTTTCGAAAAGGTGCAAAATTTTCTAATTCCATATTTTTGAAAATTGCAAAATGTTCTATTTAAATGGTTTCAAGACGTTTTAATATTTTTGTAGATAGTGGATATTGTTTTTAGCTACAAATGGATATAGGCCATTTTGTTTTTTCACAGACGATATGATAAAATGGATGGTACAGACGCGGGAATCAATGGAGTTGTACACACACAGGCTTTAAAGTAAAATTAGGCCCCATCAGGATTATGGGGCCGGACACAAATGACGTCACTTAAATCTACCAAATTTTTGATACACTAATTTTTTGTACCCTGGCAATTTATTGGTTAGCAAACAAAAATGATTCGTACGATTTTTTTTGCAGTATAAAACATTCCAATAGCTGGTAGGTACTTTCTTTAATAGCGTAGTTTTAATAGTACGGTCTATGCGTATGCTGAAATGTATAAGGAAGTACTCACCTATCATAACCCGCACTGTTTTGTGTGTCATTTGAAGAGGGTACTCAAGTGGACGACATATTGCATAGTAGCGGTCTACTGAGATGCAACATAGATGAAGGATGGAAGCTGTGCTAAAGTACACGTCCAGCGAGTTCCAAACGTCACACATCACTTCTCCCCACAACCAACGACCTGTTTCAAAAATGAGACAAATATTTACATGTTAAATCACAAAATTAGGCGTAAGTTTATTTACGATACATTTTATACCGAGATATATTTTTCTTGTGTTATATCGTTGTATTTTACTATGTGGCATTTTTATATTTAAAAGTTGTTTTGTCAAAATAAAAGTATTGTCAGATTTGTTTTTTAAATTTAAAAAAAAATTAAAAATTGAAGATTTGTAACTGGTTTGGAATTTCATATGATTTGTCGAATTACACTGTTTTGATTTGGTAGCTCGCACAGTAGCACAACTAGAACAATTTGAAAATTTTAAATGCGCAATATACCAATACAATAGTTTCTTGTTTTTGTAAAGGTTCACATTAAAGTTATTGCATAAAAATCTATTGAAATCTTGATTTTGTTTAGACATATTCACAAGATTTATTTAAATTACAAAATATGTAATTATAGTTTTTTTGAAACGTCCAAACATGAGACTTGCACTTTATGGGAAGATGCAAAACATGATATTAACACTTTTCTAAAAATGCAAATCACAACATTCACACTTTTCTAAAAGTCCTAAACACGATATTTACGCTTTTCTAATAGTGCAAAAAACGATACTTACGCTTTTCTAAAAGTGCAAAAAACGATATTTGCGCTTTTCTAAAAGTGCAAAAAACGATATTTGCGCTTTTCTTAAAGTGCAGAAAACGATATTTACACTTTGGAAAAAAAGCAAATCACGATATTTACGCTTTTCGAAAATTCCAAGACACGATATTTGCGCTTTTCTAAAAATGCTAAAAACCGTGTTTACACTTTTCTAAAAGTCTAAAACACGATATTTGCGCTTTTCTAAAAAGACTAAAAACCGTGTTTACACATTTTCAAAAGTCCAAAACACGAAATTTGAGCTTTTCTAAAAATGCAAAACACGATATTTAAGATTTCCTAAAAATGAAAAACACGGAATATACATTTTTAAGCGTGCAAAAAACCCTATTGCATGTTTTTGAAAGTTTCATATTCACTATTTGTACTTTTCTCAAAATACAAACTACTCTATATTTACGTATTTACGTGTCTTCATGCATATTTATAAATACAGACGAATAAATTCACTTTGCCTCCGACGCAAGGAATGACACTGGGAATCCATTTGTATTTTGCCTTTTGTATGCTCGTGGGTGAAATACCTTCAAAAATTCAAAACGACGCTGACACTGACAAAGGTGAAAGTGTGAAAGTGAGTGTTAAAGTAGGTCAAAAGTGTATTGAAAGCCCGCCGGCGGAAGTGAAAGCCGAGATCGAAGTCGAAGTTGAAGTGTGAATTAGATCATCTCTCAATCATCAGCATTAATATCAATATACAGACAGTGCACAACATGCATCCAGAATCCAGGTGCATTTCCATTCCAACTCCAACAACACTGACACTCACAAAAGGGACTGCATATATATTCATAAAATGCAAATTCTATGTCAAATTCTTGCTTTTCTCTCTCCTACTGCTACTGGTTACTGGTTCACTGATTTAATGTGCACATTTGGAGAAGAATGGAAGAAGATGGAATCTCAATTTGCTTTGTGAATTTATTGAGTCTATACTAAAAAGGTTGTATTGAAAGATCGCCGCATCCTATCCTTTTATTAAGTCATATGCTTACGTGATCAGTTGATATGCTATGCCGACAACTGGCGGTGCTAGTGCCGGTGTCGGTGCTGTGAAGGCTCAACATGGACCATAAATAATTCAAATTTAAGTCAAAATTAACATCAAATATGTGAAGAAACGCATCAACTAAATGTAGTTGAATTTAATTTTAATGCAAAATTTTGATTATTACGAATTTTTTAAAAGTGCAAACTGTGCTATTTAAATGTTTTTCAAAAGTTCGAACTTGCATTACCTCAAGGTTTTTACAAAAGGAAGGTTTTATATTGTTTTTGACAAGCGCAACATTTTCAATTTAGAAGTTTTTAAAAAGTGCAAAATGTTCTATTTACGTGTTTTTGAAAAGCGCACAATGTATTTACCTACATTTGTTTACATAGTGTAAAATATTTTATTTATACGTTTTTGAAAAGCGCAAAATATTCAATTAAGAAGTTTTTAAACGGCGCAAAATTTTCTATTTACATGTTTTTAAAAAGCGCAAAATGTTGTATTTGCATGTTTTTGAAAAGCGCAAAATATTCAATTTAGAAGTTTTTAAAAAGTGCAAAATGTGTATTTACATGATTTTTAAAAGTGTAAAATGTTGTATCTACATTTTTTTGAAAAGTGCAAAATTTTCTATTTTATTGTTTTTAAAAAACGCAATATATCTTATTTACAAGTATTTCGAAAAGAGCATAATGTTCTATTTACATGTTTTTAGAAGTAAGAAATTTAAAATAGTTTTTCGATAGTGCATTTTGTTTTTTGGTGAAATTGGAAATGGCTAATTTTGAGTCTTCACTCACAACATGCGGATAATATACTGCACACGGGTGTAAAATGTAAAGTGACGTTGGAATGACTATGACTCCCCTGTGACACGGAACACATTAATTCAAACTCGTTTCCATGTCCCGACGAATCTACTCATCTCTCCATCTGCATCTCAAAACAATGTGACGTGTCCTACAGACGCCTGGAACAAAAGTTCCACACGTGTCCCATGAAATATTATTGCTATTACGATCCGAACACATTCCGTCTGTCTCTCGTGGGCTGTGGATGAACCAAGACAGACGAAAATGAACAATGCAAATTTTGAAAGTGTACCACCACTGATAGAAGAGTAAGACGTGGATTTATGGAAACGAGTAACGAGTGATCCGAACTTCACATGTTAATGTACTCAGGAAAGGTGTAAAGCTAATTTATTTAAGTTTGAAGTAAATTATTTGAGGCAATATGTGCAGTTGTCAAATAATTTTTATAAAGAAAGTTATATCGATTTAAGCATATTGCACTGCGAATAATTTCTGTTAATAAATTAAAATATATAATTCAAATCCTTATTCAAATTAGCTCATATCCAGTTTAGTAAGCTACAATTTGTATGTATGTATGTATGTATGTATGTATGTATGTATGTATGTGTGTATTTATACAGCTTTGGTTCTTAACCTCAAGGGTATAACCTACTGTTTTTCTATACAACATTGCTATGTGAACCACTAGGAAGGTGCGAGTGTATAGTACACTTGACCAGGTATAGTGGTTCATGTTTTTTCTTAACTCTAGTTCAACTAGTATACTGATATAGACTACTTACTGTCGTACTCCTGGAGAGATATATTTATACTGGTTTTCACCAGGTACCATGAATGTATTTTCCGGCTAGCCGAGGATATGAGACAGAGTAGAACGGAACAGATACAGCGTTCTCAGGACTGCAACTGCTTCGCATTCATTCTGCTCCAACCCGCCAGCAGTCACTCTTATCGAGAGTGGACAGGTGGCGACGGCCTGTAGTGGACGAGGAAGAGAGGAACTTCGAGATGAATCTTGAGTCTATACATTTGAATGTACAGTGTTCAGGCATGTAGTAAACTACTATTAAGCTGACTTGTATCTCTGTCTCAGGTAGGAACTACCACAGATAAATACAACCAGCACCCAAACACTTTAGACTCTCACACCCACCCCGTTCAACTCCCCCAACGCCCCACCAAGCCCCATCCCCCCACTGCCCACAATCCAGAGCACTACTGGCTGGCCCCGACTTGGTGACAAGGCGATGCGTTACATCTCCAAGCCACCAAGCCGGGGTTAGCTACAATTTAAATTAGATATGTCAAACAAATACTCAGCTCTCATTGAGATTGAATTTTAGATCGTTAATTATGTTATTTTTAAAAGTGCAAAAATTTTTATTTGCACGTTTCTAAAACTTGCAAAATGTTTTATTTCCACGTTTCTAAAAATTGCAAAATGTTTTATTTCCACGTTTTTAAAAATTGCAAACTTTTTTATTTCGACGTTTTTGAAAATTGCAAAATGTTTTATTTGCACGTTTTTGTAAATTGCAAAATTTTATATTTGCACGTTTTTAAAATTTGCAAAATTTTTTATTTTCACGTTTTTGAAAATTGCAAAATGTTTTATTTCCCCGTTTTTGAAAAGTTTAAAAAATTCTATTTTCATGTTTTGCAAAATTGCTTAATTTTTCATTTAAATGTTTTTGAAAAGAGCAAAATTTTATATTTGTATGTTTTTGAAATGTAAAAATGTTATATTTACAAGCTTTTAGGAACATGATAGTTTACTTGTTTTTTTAAATAGCACACTTTAATTTTAGCAAAACATGGATATGGGTCAGTTAGAGGCTTCACCGGTCATGCATAGTTTTGAAAAAATGCAAAACGTTCCAAATATTTGTTTGAAATATTGTAACCTTGCCTCAACCAGTTTGTTTTTTCAATCCTTGCAAAAACTTATTTAAAAAAATTACTTTGAAATTTTCTATTCACCATAGCCGTACAGATACATATTACTTTCTGTAATATCTTCATAATGTACAAGTTTCTACTTTTATAATTTAATCTTGTTAAATTTGTATATGATATACCACCAGAAAAAATACTACATGTTGTATACTACAACGACTACGACCGACGTCTACGGGAACTTCCTTTCTTCTTGATCTCTCGTCAAATCTAATATTATGTTGTCATAGCAGAAGGGAAGATCCGGAAAATTCTATAGAAAAATAAAAATGACATGAAAGGCGAAAGGAACATAAAAGATATTTTTGCGCTCAACATCATTTTTTACTAAACAGAAAAATTTCTAGTCCATTTCAGTATCTCCATTCAAAGCTTGAAATGATGACAATTTAAATTAAATATAGAGAACTCTAATTCCTTGCGTAGAATTGTACACATGTCAAAATATCAAAATAAAAATGTCTTTAATGCAAAAAAATGCTGCTTGGATAGAATATCTACGCTTTAGTGGTAGTTGTTGTTATGGTTCTATTATAAGTACCTTTTTTATATAGGGAATACGACGAATCAGCATAAGAATACAAGGAGAAGCTTAAGGGGTCGTCCGCAAATATCTTCATCGATATGGGGTAAATGCGTGTTTTTAAATACGTATAATGACATTCCATGTAATACAGATTTATGCAATGCTTACGCTGGTAGCAAGGGGGGCATTATAGGGCTCTTAAAACTGGGGATATTTCTATTCCATCATTTATGTACGATCCCTGATATTGAATTTTCCCATTGTAGGTAAGGTAGGCGCCTATTGCAGAAGGTTTGGTTACTTATACATTTAAAATGCAGATAATATGAGATACGCACGTTCATCAAAGTAGGAAATTATTAACAAGAAAAAATTTTCCAAATAAAAGTGTAAATCCTACATTTTGTAAATTAAAAAAAAAGTGTAATTAGTTAGTTCCTTTTTTAACTTTAAAAACCTGTAGTTAGACCTTTTTACAAAATATTAAGAAAATTCAACGAATTTTTTAATTTTAACTTTTTAAAATAGTATTTAGCTCATTTTTTGAACTGAGAAAAATGTGTGCTTAGTATATTTTTCAACTAGACAAATCTGTGGTTAGTCCAACCTACTTTATTTTAAAGAACGTGAAATTATTGTAGAGTTTACATTAACAAATATTATGTAGTAAGTATATTTTGTACATTTAAAAATCGTTAGTCCATTTTTAACAATATATTATGAGTATAAGCCCATTTTGAATTTCCATGAACGTCTAAATCTAGTTTATTACATTCAAAAATCTTAATTCTACTTTTAAAACTACTACTACTTTTAAATAATCGTGATTGGTTCATTTTATGTTTTCAAAAATGAGTCCTAGTCCTAAGTTCTGTTTTTGATTATTAAAAATCTGTAGTTAGTCCATGTCCATTATGCATTTTTTAAAATCTATGCTTAGTAAATTTTAACTTTTTTAGCTACAAAATCTGTGCTTAGTAATTTTTTAACTTTTAGTAAATACAAAATCTGTGCTTAGTACTTTTTTTAACTACTTAACCTACAAAATCTGTGTTTAGTTAATTTTTAACTAGAAAATCTGTGCTTAGCTAATTTTTAACTACACAATCTGTGCTTAGTAAATTTTTAACTTTTTTAACCACAAAGTCTGTGCTTAGTAAATTCTTAACTTTTTAACTACAAAACCTGTGCTTAGTACATTTTTAACTTTTAGCAAATACGAAATCTATGCTTAGTACTGTTTTAACTACTTTAACTACAAAATCTGTTTTTAGCTGATTTTTAACTAGAAAATCTGTGCGTAGCTAATTTTTAACTTTTTTAACCACAAAATCTGTATTTAGCACACTTTTAACTTTTTAAACTACAAAATCTGTGCTTAGTAAATTTGTAACTTTATTATCTACAAAATATGTGCTTGGTACATTTAACTTTTTTAACTACAAAAAATGTGCTTAGAACATTTTTCAATCAGCTGTTAGTGCATTTTGTAATTCCTAAGTAGTCTAAAAGTAGTTTCCCCAGTCTTTAATTATAATATCACCAACAGACCTACTTGTTTAAAAACTAAACAAACAAACTAGTTCTTATACATCGACATACATACATATCTGCCTTTGCTTTGATTATGCTCATCATTGGCTTCGGCTTGTAATGTGTATGATACTCCAAAGTTTTTCAACGTATTTCTGTCCTGCTCCCTAATCCATAAAGTACAGTAGCTCTTTTGGCTCGTACTAATGATTTGGAATGGGAAAAGGATGACATGGTTAATTAAATGGAAAAATTAAGACAACTCTGCTCCACTTCTATCCTCTTCACTTCCCCAAAAACAATGACAGTCAGTGAAAATAGATTATAGATTACAACAAACGGACACGAATTATTACACACATATGTATTATGTATCCACACACATCTCCCTTAAAAATATATCGACTACTAATATATAGGTACAAAGAGCCATATTCTGTGTATAACTATAATGCAACAGCAGCACCCACATAACGTCACTGAAGACTCAAAATGACCCATATCTGTTTTTAATTGGAAACCAAATTAGAGGGCATTTATAACACAAATTAAAATATCTTGAACCTAAAAATATGTCAAAAGAATATTACTAACCTTTTAAAAACATTCAAATCGAACATTTTGCACTTTTCAAAAAATGTAAATTGACAATTTTGCACTTTTCAAAAACATGGAATTAGAATATTTTGAACTTTTCAAAAACATGCAAATCGAACATTTTACACTTTTGAAAAAACACGCAAATAAAACAATTTGCACTTTTCAAAAAACACGCAAATAAAACAATTTGCTTTTTTCAAAAAACACGTAAATAAAACAATTTGCACTTTTCAAAAAACATGTAAATAGAATATTTTGTAATTTTCAAAAAAATAAAAATTAAACATTTTTTGCACTTTTCAAAATTTTGTACTTTTCATTTTACGCATTTAACGCATAAGATTGCGTAAAACCATTGTACCTTGTTTTTTTCAGATATATACCTCCTTTTAATTCTAGCTTAGGTAAATTGGATATGGCTCATTCTGATTCTTCCCTCAAGATATACACAATTTTAAAGTAGTGGCAGTGCCCGTGCCGGATCCCATGTCTAAACAGATGCTATGTATTTTTAATCTCATCATAAGTCCAAAATGTAATCTAAGAAAATGTGAACTGCACTCCCGTCTTCCACGTCTTCCTCCCATTTAAATGTAAAAGTAAACTCTCCGCATCCGCATCTTTCCCATTACGTCTACACACACACAACAAATAATAAATGTGCTTTGTATGTTGCTCAGCATCCACAATAATCCACATCGAGATCGCTCTGAATTTCTGAGCTAAATATTTTTAGGCAATCGCAATAGTCGTCGTTGTATTATATAGTATAGGATTGGTCGTATCCGTAGTCGTATTAGTTTTTAACGCTCTACGATGAAACGTGTACGTCCTGGTCCTGCTTTAACTCTTCCTCATCTCACATGTTATTTCAGCTATTTCCACTCCCATTGTTCGACGAAGGAACACGAATAATTTGACTGTCACTGTCATTATATGTATACTGTCTGCAGCATACACTTGTATAGCTTACGTATATCGTCGGTGAAGAACCAAAATGACACATATTCATTTTTAGCTAAAACCAATATACACTATCCACAAAAATACTGAAATAAGTCTTGTAAACATTTTAATGGAGCATTATGCAATTTTCAAAAATATATAAATTGAACATTATGCAATTTTTAAAAATTTGTAAACGGAACATTATGCAAATTTCGAAAATATGCAAATAGAACATTATGCAATTTTCAAAAACTTGTAATTAGAACATTTTACACTTCAAAAACATGCAAATAAAACATTTCAAACTTTTCAAAAACATGTAAATAGAACATTTAACAATTTCCAAAAACATTTAAATAGAAACATTTTACACTTTTTTAAAATGTGTGAATAGAACAGTAAAAAAACGATATCAACTATCTACACAAATATTCAAATATGTCTTGGGAGCATGTTTTGCTGTTTTCAAAAACATGTAATTAGAACATTTTACGCTTTTCAAAAACTCGTAATTAACATTTTACGCATGTTTTTCATTTTGTTTTTGTGACATAGCTCGATTTGATTCTCGCTTAAATTGGATATGGGTCATTTTGGTTCTTCACAGACGATAAAGTTCTATGTACTGTCGTACTGTGCATAAATATACTACAGTCATTTCGCCTTGTGAAAGTCTTGATATAAGTTGAAAATGAAAACTTTCCTACCTACCTACCTACCTACCTACCTACCTACCTACCTACGTACCCACTACCACTACAGACGCCAGACAGATGAGACAGAGGCCTACAGCAAGCAACCCGCATAAAAGAAATGAAAAATGGAAAAACGAGGAGTAAAATAAAAGGTATTGAAATACCAACAAAATTTTATTATAAAGCCGACATGTCCCGCACTCATAAAGTGTAGAGGGTAGACTGTAGACTGTAGACAGACGACGGAGCGACGGAGGCTGTAAACTTGGATCCAAAAATTCAAAGAGAAAAACCAAAACTAAAACCGGAGCCGAGACCGAGACCGAGACCCAAAGCGAAATAAGCGAATCAGACCGAAACCCAGAGAGAAACAGCAGCACTCCGTACGTGAGAGCGTGAGAATGGAAATGAAATAAAGTTTTCGCACGGCGTACGTACCACTTGAATGTACAAAAAAAAAACATAATAAACAGAGAGAGAGAGAGATGCACAGGAAAATTAAACTTGTACTCTACTCATATAGCGAACGAAGGGATCGTTCATAATTGACGTCGTCCGTTAAGATTAAGGGGGTCTACTAATATAGTCAGGATGACATGCCAAGTTAAAGCAACGTTTAATTAATGACTGAGATGGGGGTGGGTTGGTCAAAAAAAGAGGGATAATTTTGGTAACATCATCTATAGACCATCCCTCATCCAGAAATACAGATATTTAGATATACAGTACGTCTATTCCGTGTAAGCATCTATTTCATCGGTGAAGAACCAAAATGACCCATATCCAATTTAACCTACATTCAAAATGAGCTATGTATGTCGTAAAAACGAAATGAAAAACATGCGTAAATTGTTAAGCAATAGTTTTTGAAAAGTGCAAAATATTCAATTTTCATGTTTTTGAAAATTGCGAAATGTTCAATTTGCATGTTTTTGAAAAGTGCAAAGTGTTCAATTTGTATATTTTTGAAAAGTGCAAAATGATCAATTTGCATGATTTTGAAAAGTGCAAAATGTACTATTTACACATTTTTGAAAAGTCTAAAATGTTTTATATTTTTATTTTTGAATTTTCTAAAATTTTCTTTTTACATGTTTTTGAAAAATGTAGAATGTTTTATTTAAATGCTTTCAAGACATATTTCAATATTTTTGTAGATTGTGGATATTGCTTTTAGCTAAAAATTGAAATGGGTCATTTTGGTTCTTCATCTTCACTGACGACTGACGATATATCATACACTATAGCGTACATAAATGTACCTATGTTATTAAACTGGCGACTGCCTGGGGTCCTGGTTACGGTAACGGTTACGGGCTACGTAGTACGTGATTACAGCTGTACAATACGAATGTGCCTGTCTTCTATATACTGTATAGTTGGTCCAGACGAGAACAAGAAAAAGTTTGTCTATTTTTTAAAAACATTTTTTTGCATTTACTTGTACGCTGTACGCTATAGGCATAGGCCTATATGCATTGGTTAGGCAGTATTTTTACAGTGGCGCCTCTTCATATGCGTAGTACGGAATCCCCAGCCTGCCGCCTGCCCTTTACTACTACAGTACTTACTACGCGTCTACAAGAAGGAAACGGGGAGCGAAAACGAAAAGGACAATAAATATGCACAGGAAAATGACTCTCTCTCTTCCCATTCTAAATCATTGCGCCGTGGCTGAGCACAGTACAAAAACAAAACGTGAGTTGAAGTCTGTATAGGCTAAGGAAGATGATGATGAGTTTCATGACGTTGTTATGCAAAAGTTGGGACTTTGGGGAAATCGCAAGGTTTTTGGAGCGAAGTGGAATTGAGGAAGAAGCGCGCTGTTTCGAAATTCCGAAATTCCGACAAGAGTCTATTCTATTAAAATGTGGAAACCGAAAACCGAAAACCGTAACGCAACTATAACGCCAACGCCAAGTCAATTTTGTATCGCGTCGGATCCGGACCCGGATCAGCAGGAGATTCAAATCCAAAGCTAAAGCCAAAGCAGCAAATCCAACGCTGAGGAGATGTAGAAAAAATGAAAAAAAAACTCGAAGAAGACGAAGAAAAGTGAAGCTAAAACTTTAAGCTGAGGAACCACAAGCCAAGATTTTTTATGGCCCACCATCGCCACCAGTACCAGTACCAGTACCAGTTCCAGTTCCAGCACCAGCACCAACCAGCTGTTAAGTCTGTTATCTACAAATCTGGGATGCCAATGCAGCATATTGCAGTTGTACAGGGTATAAGATGCTATGAACAAAAGTCATATGTAAAGTACAAACTCCTATATCTAAATCGACAGCGACAGCTGAATAAACTACTCCTCCCAGCCAGCATTAGTATGAAAAGTTTTTTAAAAAATTTCTTAAATGAAATGGTTTTCTAGTCTAGAACCCACCCACCTATAAAGGGCCGGATAATGCGGCCAGCGCTGGCAGCCCCTGCTGCTTGAATTTTAAAAAAATTTTAATAGAACATTTTGCAGTTTTCAAAAATATGTAAAAAGAATATTTTGCAGTTTTCAAAAACATACAAATAGAATATTTTGCAATTTTCAAAAACATGCAAATAGAACATTTTGCACTTTTGAGAAACATATAAATAGAATATTTTGACTTTTCAAAAACATGCAAAATAAATATTTTGTACATTTCAAAAAAATGTAAATAGAACATTTTGCAATTTTGAGAAATATGTAAATAGAACATTTTGCACTTTTGAGAAACATGTAAATAGAACATATCGCACTTTTGAGAAACATGAAAATAGAACATATCGCACTTTTGAGAAACATGTAAATGGAACATTTTGACTTTTCAAAAACATGCAAATAAAACATATTCCAATTTTCTCAAAACATGTAAATAGAACATTTTGTACTTTTATAAAAACATGTAAATACAATATTTTGGTTTACCAAAGAAAACCATCAACAAAATCAAAATGGTGGTTTTCGTATGGAAACAAATTCCTGCCTAAAAACAATTCCTTCGTCCGACCCTGCACCTATAGATAAGGACATCATTTATGGGCGATCCCTATGGCAACAGTGAATCATTCGCACACTTTCCACGGCCCGGCACAGCACCGAACTTTAATACATGAGCTTTAATAGAATTATTTTTGAAAGTTGTGCAAGAAAATGAAAACAATTTTAAGTAGTACATAGAATATTCCATCACCAAGTGACATTAAGACGAAGCTATAGGGATGAGATCAGAGACGAATTAGAGGAAGAAGAAGAAGAAGAGATCTTTCATTGAACGTAACGACTCTAAAAGGCGGAGGCTCGAGGGACGCCGCGAAGTTACATTATATGAAGCACCGGCCTCGATCCAATCTTTCTTGAGCAATCCATAACTTTCTGATTCTGACAGAGCAACTCTCGGAATGAATAATTAAAGACCTATGTTAAACTTTCCCATTTGTAATGAATCTATTTCCTCAAAATTTAAATACAAACTAAATATATATCACACGACACAAGACACAACAAACTGAACCCCGGCCTCACACGAGCCTATCATATCAAACCCTTAAATCACATTACAATTTAGATACGTATAGGTACATCTTATGTAACAGAGAATACCATATTTTGACGGTGAGGTATCAAAAGGAGTTATCTGTATTTTTAGCTAAAAATAAAATAAAATATTTATTTAAAAAAAATTAAAATGTCTTGAAGCTATAAAAAAAATATGTCAAAGGAAAATTGTGCACTTTTTAAATAGCTTTTAAGTGAAATAATTTAGAATTTATAAATAAAATTTTTGCACCTTTAAAAAAACATGCAAAAATAATATTTTGCACTTTTAAAAACATGCAAATAAAATATTTTGCACCTTCTAAAAACATGCAAATCAAACAATTTACAATTTTAAAAAAACACGCAAATAAAAAATTTCGAAATTTAAAAAATATGCAAATAAAACATTTTAAAATTTTCTAAAAACGTACAAATCAAACATTTTACAATTTTCACGAAACGTGCAAATAAAAAATTTTGCACCTTTTTAAAAACATGAAATTAGAACATTTTGCACTTTTCAAAAACATTCAAATAAAACATTTTGCACTTTTTGAAAACAATCCAAATCCAACATTTTATAACTTTAAAAAAATATTCAAATAAAACATTTTGCAATTTACTAAAACATTCAAATAAAACATTTTGCACTTTTCAAAAACATGCAAATCAAAAATTTTCGACTTTTCAAAAAACATGCATACAAAACATTTTGCACTCCAAAAATAGAAAGAAAATACAATGTTTAACAACTTTAAAAAATAGACTCTAATTAGAATGTTTTGCACTTTTAAAATACAAATGAAAAAAATTTGGCGCTTTTCAAAATCATGAATATAGAACGATTAGCTGTAATTAAATTTTTACGCTAGGTGATATTATATTATCTCATTTAGATTGTTCGTTAACATTCAAGCTAAAATTGAAAATGGGCCGTTTTGATTCTTCACTCAGGATGTGTATCTCAAGGGTTTTCTGCACTGAAGATTAGTCATCGTTTGGAGCCAAGAGCAAAATACTCTGTAGAACTTATAGCGGAGATTTATATGTCAAGATGAAACTATGTCATACTGTAGTTAGCGCGTAGTTAAATGTTTGGTTGTGTAGTGGAGCTTCAGAGTTTCATAGTTTTAATTTGACAGGAGGTTGTCATGTTTATTCTGTGATGTATTTTAATTAATTTTAAGCTCCTACTCCTCTGTGTCCTGCACATAATTACTGTCAAGTCTCTATTATGTGTTTGAGATCCTTCGCTTACTGTTTTCTCAGTTTTCGGTTTTCTGCTTTGTCCAGATGGTTTTAAAGAAGGCAAGCAAGCAATTTTATTTTGCGTTTTTGATTACGTTTAGGTTAAAATAAAAGAAGACCCTAACATCCTCGTCATAAACTGAGTCAATTGCTTTAATTTTTTAACAATTAAATTGACTGAAATTATTTTAAAATTGCAAAACACAGTATTTATGTACAGCTTTTTAATGTTTAAAACGTAAACTTTTTATTTGGAAAAATTCAGGATATTTGCAAGCGAATTGGAACGCAAAAAAATACACAAGTTGCTTTCACATCTTTTTCAAGGTACAAAATAAGAGATTTATGCATTTTTTAATATTTCGAACTGTATTATCTAAAAATTTCCAAAAATCAAAAAATTAAATATTTAATTGTTTTTAAAAACGCAAAATGCTATATTTGATTATTTCAAGAAATGCAGCAGAACTGAAAGTTTGAAAGTTTTTAAAAACAAAAAATTATATTCGTGAAAATTTAAAAATTTTCAAACTTCGACTTTTGAACATTTTAAAATAATACGAAATTCGATTTTTGAACGTTTTTGAAAAAAGACATAATTTGATATTTGAAATTTTTCAAATATGCAAAATTCCATGTTTATTTGAACTCTTTTTTAAAAAACACTAAATTCGATAATTAGGCGTTTTAAAAAGTGTAGAATACGAGTCTTGAACGTTTTTGAAAATGAAAAATTTGAGAACATTGTTCAAGCATTAAAATTCGATATTTGAACATTTAAAAAAAATCAAAATACGTTGTTTGAACGTTTTTAAAATACCAACTGGAATATCTAACCGTTTACAAAGATGCCAAACTCGTTACTTCAGGAATTTTGTATTACTTGTTGTCTAGTTAGACATAATGTACATAAACAAACAAACTAGTAAAACATACAAAAACGCATTTTAAAGAAACAAGGAATCGTCCAAAAATGACTTTATGGAAAAATCCTCACTTTTTAGGACACCCCCTGTCATCAGTTTAACCATAGCGTAAAAGGATATCTTTAACATATCGGGTGTCGGGTGTCATTATTAGCCAAGTAATTCTATTGATCTTACCGGGGACATCATTTGTGGACGATCCCTAAAATTCTCGTGCTATACTATTTTAAATTGAATAATAAAAAACAAAAACCTTGACAGGCTTACCTCCATTAAGGGAGAGTGCAGCGTTGAATGTCATGGCACAGAGAGCCACTAGCATGTCCGCCATTGCTAGGGAAACGTAGAAATAATTTGTTAAAATTCTCAGTTTTCTGTGTCGCATCACGGAGACAATGACCAACATATTCCCGATCACAGCTGCCACAATAATACTCACAAAGATCAGTCCTTTCAGAGAGAGTAACGCCACCTGCGAGGGACACACAATGGAAATGGTGCTATTAACATTCGATCAATTGGAAGTACGGGAGCGCGTGTGTAGATACCCCAATTATTTTCTTCCGCTATTTACTTAAATCGTTAACCTTGAAGGTGCAATATGATTGCAAATCCAAGCAAACGTTTATGCTAACATAGTGTACTAATGGTATTATTATGATTAACAGAATTTTTACAATTAGATTTTGATTTTTTTTAAAGAGTTCATTTAAATGGAATATCCCGACATATTTGTTTGGATCCATTCAAAATTTTATTTTGTAATTTAGAAAAATATAAAACATATTTTAAATTTTTCAAAATACCACAAATTATAACATCTTTTGCACTTTTTTAAAAATCTGTAATTACAGAACTTTTGAAAACTTTTAAACTATAAATATACCATGTTTTTCAAAACCGTAAATAGAACATTTTGCATGTTTCAAAAACAAGTTAAAAGAACATTTTGCACTTTTCAAAAAACCATAAATATATAATTTTGCACTTTTGAAAAACATGTAAATAGAACATTTTGCACTTTTAAAAAACATGTAAATAGAACATTTTGCACTTTTGAGAAACATGTAAATAGAACATTTTGCACTTTTGAAAAACACATAAAAGAAACATTTTGTACTATTCAAAATACCGTACATAACTTTTTTGCAATACCACGAAGATATATACGATGATCTTCACACTTAATGATTGACATTTATAAATTTTCGGCAAATAGTAAATATTTAAATTTTACAACTTCATAAACATGTATTTACTACTGGTGTTAATTAAGAACAAAATTTAGAATCCATAAATCTCACACACATGTGATATTCTAAACTTTACTCTATGCTCCACACAGTACAGCTGCAGGGGTTGTCCACAAATGATGTAATCAAAACATCTCCATTTCTAAGACATTATGACCCTCTGTCATCAGCTAAATCATTGCGTAAATATATGTCTTTAACATAGGATATCATCAATACCCCCTAGCAGACCCATTGACACTTTGACACTACAAGTAACATCATTTATGGACGATCCCTTGCAGATATCCTTGCCAATTGGTATTTATATTTTAGCAGAATTATAACTGCTCTAAAATATAGGAACAATCCCGGAATGATTGCACACAGTGTAAAATAATATGAAAATAGGAAAACGTTGAGTAAAATACTAAAACATAAACTTAAATGGAACAGAGCCACTCTATAAATTCGAGATTTAATCTCGTAAAACAAAAACACAGTTGAATACCGATCCATTGCGCTGGAACGAACCAACAGGCTTCAAAAGACGAGAAGCAGAAATATGATTTACACCATAAACTTGGAGATATTCTGCATCTATGGAATCTCCACATATAATAATAATGATCTCTGGAACGTGGGAGTAACATACTATGAGCGGAGCTCACGGCTACCGCCACACATTATTTCCGCTTCATATATTTTATAGCGTCTCGGACATGATGAAGTGTCCACATATATTTTAACTCTAAGCTTCCCAAACTATTGCAAATATTGCGAACAACAACAATACCATATCGTCTGTGAAGAACCAAAATGACCCATATCCATCTGTAGCTAAAAACAATATCAACTATCTACGAAAGTATTTAAACATGTCTTGAAAGCATTTAAATAGAACATTTTACACTTTTCAAAAACATGTAAATCGAAAATTTTAATCTTTCAAAAACACTGAATTAAAACTTTACGCATGTTTCTCATTTTGTTTTTATGACATAGCTCATTTTGTTTCTAGCTTAAATTGGATATGGGTCGTTTTGGTTCTTCACACACGATATATCACCACGTATCTCGTACGTACTCTATGCAATACGATGCAAAAACAAAAAACAAACTTCAAATGACATGATCCATAAATGATGTCCCCCAAATTTCTACTTTTTAATAACCGCCCCATGGGGTGCACCCCCATTTTATGTCATCCCATTAACATTAGGATTACGGCCACCTTTAACAGTGCATGTCGTCAATACTTACTGACACAATACCGAACCGATAATAACATCATTTATGGCTGACCCCTTATATAGAATTGGCGCCACTTACATATGTTTAGAAACACCCTATAAACATAACAAACTGGGACCAGTACCGGTGCCGGTACCGGTAGAAAGATGCGGATTTAGATACTAGAATGAAGACCGCGTCGAGTGGAGACTCGAGACCATAAACTTTATGATATGATGGATACATTTTGTTATTGTTATGCAACCCTCGTAATGCTGTGCATATGGATCCCGGCCATAGTACATTTGCAGATGGTTAGACACTAGAGACTAGAAATAAAATCGTAAACGTAGCCCCACCACCTGCCTTTTTACTTATTTTTATTCACTATTAAATTATATTAGACGAGTTACTTATCGCTAGATACAAGATTACTGCACTGGATTTTTTTATCTGTAATCTGTATTATCTCTTATTAACTTATTCATTATTGTGCCGCCACACTGACAACGAGCACACACTGCATACCAGAGGTACAATATAAATCTTTAGTTCTTGTCTTATATCGTCTGTGAAGATCCGAAATGGCCTATGTCCATTGTCCATTTTTGACTAAAAACAATATCCATTATCTACAAAAACATTGAAACATGTCTTGAAAGCATTTAAATTGAATATTTTGCACCTTTTCGAAAACATGTAAATAGAAAATTTTGCACCTTTTCAAAAACATGTAAATAGAACATTTTACACTTTTCAAAAACATGGAATTAGAACATTTTAAAATTTTCAAAAACGTGGAAATAAAACATTTTACACTTTTCAAAAACATTTAAATGGAACACTTTGTACTTTTTAGAAAACATGTAAATAGAACATTTTATACTTTTCAAAGTCTCTTAATACAACATTTTACCCATGTTAATCATTTTGTTTTGATGACATAGCTAGTTTTGATTGTAGCTTAAATTGGATATGCGTCATTTTAGTTCTTCACTCACGATATATCGCTACTGAAGCTATATGGAGAAAACCCAGGACCAATATTAAATTTTTTTAAACTTGAAATCAGCAGTACTAGAAACGGAAATAATAGATATTGAAAAAGAACCAGGATCAGCATATAAAACGGGACCAAGCAGCAGCGCGCCCGTAGCTTGTAGGAAACGTGAAAGCTGTACATATTACTTTCACCCACTATTCTAGCCTTGTCGTTCTTCTTTCCTTTGACTTTAGATTCTTAATACCCGGACTCGGACCGAGACCGGGACCGGAACCAGGACCAGGACAACTCATACGCTTTAAGTCCTCTGACTACTCATCGAAGGGATACAAAGAGAAAAGTGTGAAAGTGGAAGAAGTCAAAACTGATGGAGAGTACGTGGAGATACTGCTAATACAAACACTGCCTTTTTTATGTACCTACATATACATGCAATCTACAAACTCCAATCCCAATCATGTGCACACCTACTGAATGTTACAAGATTTTTTTTTATTGTAAATGTGTAAATTTATGAAGACTTCTTTCGCAACACGGGCCGGGTCAAGTACATCAAAGCAAATTTTACAGGAGCAACGAATAATGAATAAAAGGTGACAAGATTATTTATTCCAAATTAATTTGTTTTACAGGAACTGTAACTAACGGCGTTTTTACAAACAGTTTCATAAATCTAGAATGACTCTGGAATTTTTTAGAAAATTTTGAAAAATTTTAATTTGTGGACTTTGTCCGTTTTGTCTTAAAATGCATAACTTAACGTGGAGGAAAAAGTCCGTGGGATGAAATTTTAATCGTAACGAGTGAAACTAAAATATTTTTAAGTTTAACTTTTTCTTGCAAAAAATAATTTACGCACGAAAATTGTCTTCTACAAATTACAAAAACACGCAAAAACCAAATTTCAAATAGAAATGCAGGTTTTAAGTGGACCTATATCATTTTGCCAGCAGTACAAATAACGTAAACAATTTCATTAAAAAAAATAGACTCGACCCGCTTTGCTAAGAAACTCTTCATGTATAGGCAGTACTTATCGTTAGACTGGCCCACATGTGTTTCCCTTGAAGTTGATGTTGATATGCAGGATACATATAGAGCTTATAAGATATAGACTTATGTAGCAATGCGATTAGTTTCCGACATCACCATCCACATCCTCGACAACTGGGCCAATATCAGTGTGTCTATATACACTAACTTATAAAAGTGAAAGCGGGAAAAGTGTGTAGCAATGTTTACAGAAAGCCGAGAGACCGAGAGACATGTATGAAATAACATTAGATATTAGAGACTGTTTTTTCCTGGACGTTCCGCATAGTAACACTGTACAGCGGTCCATGCCAAGGTTTCGACTACATACTATACATATCGCCTGTGAAGAACCAAAATGACCCATATCTATTTCTAGCTAAAACCAATATCAACTATCTCATAAAATATTCAAATATATCTTAAGAGCATTTAAATAGAATGTTTTGCACTTTCTAAAACATGTAAACAGAACATTTTACACTTTTCAAGAACATGTAAATAGAACGATTTTCTTTTTTCAAAACTATCTAAATAGAACATTTTGCACTTTTTAAAAACATGCAAATAGAACATTTTACTTTTTTTGAAAACATATAAATATAACAATTTACACTTTTCAAAAATTTGTAAATACATCATTTTACATTTTTCAAAACAAAAAATGTCAATAGAATATTTTACGTTTTTTAAAAACTCCGAATTAACATTATACGCATGTTTCTCTTTTAGTTTCTATGACATAGCTCATTTTGATTGTAGCTCAAATTGGATTTGGGTCATTTTGGTACTTCGCAGACGATATCTGTGTACCAACATCTATTCTGTATGTAAAGTATACAAAAAAAATTAGGAAAGAGAAAGTTGTGTGTGTGGGAAAAGGATGGGGGGAGGGGAGGGGGTGGAATGGGAGTGAGTGAGTGAGAAGAAAACATTAGAAGAGATCCATAAAGAAACCCATCTAATCATCCAAATTGCCATTCTGAGGGCCACAATTTACGGGATGTGGCCGTCGTGATGGGTGAAGGGAGACGCCCTCAAAAATCATTCCTTCTCAAATCCTGCCAAGTAAAAATAAATGTACTTTTCTCTCCAATGTTTACTATACACTCACTGCAGAAGGATCTGTTCGCGTAAACGTGGAAGTTGAAGGTAAGTTAGATTGGTAGGTAGGTAGTTTAACCACAGCGTCTACTTGCAACGGCAACTGGCACTGATATAAGACTCAGGCCGAGGCACTGCATTTTGGTGATTTGATATTTGCCCTGCTCTTTACATGTCCTCACAGTCCATCTCTTTGAGTAATCCTAAAGTGTAAATTAGTATATCTACTTTTATGGCAGCTCCCACACACCGTATCATTTACAAAAAGGTTCTTTTTTAAGTGCTTAAGCTTAAGTATTAAGTTTGAGATAATATTCCAAGTATAGCGGGTTTTAAATGTTACAAAGCTCCAAAATTCCAACTTTCTCTTTTAGTGTGATTATTTTTCTGAATACTGTATTATTTTTCACTTTAAAAAACGCATAAATAGAATATTGTACAGTTTAAAAAATCATGTAAATAATAGATTTTGCACTTTCAAAAACGCATGAATAAAATATTGTCCAGTTTAAAAATTCATGTAAATAAAATATTTTGCACTTTCAAAAATGCATAAATAGAATATTGTACAGTTTAAAAAACCATGTAAATCAAATATTTTGCACTTTCAAAAACGCATAAAAATTGAATATTGTACAGTTTAAAAAAGCATGTAAATCAAATATTTTGCACTTTCAAAAACGCATAAAAATTGAATATTGTACAGTTTAAAAAAGCATGTAAATCAAATATTTTGCACTTTCAAGAACGCATGAATAGAAAATTGTACAGTTTAAAAAATCATGTTAATGAAATTTATGATTTCTACGAATTACAAAATCTAAATATTTTATAATTATATTTATTGTGTTAAAATATGTATTTGTTCAAAATGTTTAGTTAAAAAACTATGTTTAAAATCTTTAAAATAAAAATTTATATTTATTTAGTCAGTCATATCATTCAATATTTTCCAAATATAAGTCCCAACTTTATTAAAACAAAATTACTTATTTTTTTAACCTAAAGTTTGTTTAACCCAATTGATTGTTCGTTTATTTTCAAGGAATTTTAAACCGTATTAGAAACCATTTTTTAACTTCTTAAAAAAATTATTTAAAACATACAATTTTGAACTTTAAACATTTCAAACGTGGACACAACACTATCCATGTACAGTTACTGCCCTCACAACTCACAGCAGTTCAGTTGCAATGAGGAAAGCTGAGGATGAGATTAGTACATTATAAAAATAGAAGAGGTACTGTGCTGTGTAGATAGGAGAAAGTAGAAAGTATCTACTGTATGCTATGTGCACAAAAACAAACCACTATTGCATTGGAATTTGGAATGCAACTTTTCTACTTTCACCTTGCCTATAAGCATCTCAAGCTTAAGGTAAAAAAATATACTGCTACTGTTTCAAGTACGAGTTTTCTCATTTCTCTCACTCCATTTTCTTTATTCAACGAGCATTCTTACAGATTAGTTGGTTTTCTTTCTCGTTTTTCTTCTCGTTTGCAAGATCCTTTGTCTACATGTTTTTTTTAGATTTTATCAGTAGTTCTTTTGGCCTTGTTTTCAGTTCTTACTTAGTTCTTACTCGTGGCCAATTTAAAGAAAAGTATAGGTACTTCCATTTTTGGTTTGTTTTCTTTTTTGCGTTTCTTCAATCAGACAAATTCACAACTTTCTCCATTGCTTTGAATTGCTTATAGTATAATTTGCCAGTGTACCTATCAGAACTTGAATAACCAAAATACTCGTGATAAAATTAACCTAGTCATGCACAGATGACTCGCATTGTCTTAGTATTGAGTTCATTTAAAAGACGAGCCTTTGAAGGGGGAATGAAAGTACAGAGAACATTGAGGTTATAAGATGGTGGTAATTACATCTTAAGGTATGATAATATGCTGAGACTTGGAGGAAAAGCAACGGTTAAACTCACTTGTATAGCAACAAAACAAAGTAAAGCATTGAAACTTTCACCGCTTTCCCCGTGTTATAATTTCATGTGGGAGTTAAACAACACGAACTTTAATTTTTCTGATTTCTAGCGAGAAAATGACGCAAGATATTTTAATTTCACAAAATTATTTAAATCTACTAACCAAAAAACAAAACCTGCTATAGTCTTTGCTAATAAAGATCCGCAGGATATCTTTGTGAAACGTTGTATCCTACAGTTTTGGTAAAAGATTTAATAAATAATTATTAATCATTTTAAAAGCGTTTTAATAATTGTTTTAATTTTTGATAGGATTACAAAAATTATATTATGAATCTAAACGCATTTACAAAAAAGAGTTGAAAATCGCACATTTCTAAAACCATATAAACAAAACATTTTACTCTTTTCAAAACCATGTGGAAAGAACATTTTACACGTTTCAAAAACATGTCATTAGAACATTTTACACATTTCAAAAACATGTAAATGGAACATTTTACACGTTTCAAAAACATGTAAATGGAACATTTTAAACTTGTCAAAAACATGTAAATAGAAAATTTTACACTTTTCAAACAAATGTAAATAGAACATTTTTTACGTTTTAAAAACATGTAAATAGAACATTTTGCACTGTTGGAAAACATTTAAATAAAACATTTAGCAAGTTTCGAAAACCTGATCAACATATTACTAACTTTCTTATTTAATTTTTTTGACATACCTCATTTTAATTCTAGCGTAAATTAGATAGTAGTTCATTTTGAATCTTCACTTAAGATATGTCACCTCGGCATATTTTATGCTGCTATTTTTTAAAAATTACCAAGACAATTAGATTGAGCAGTATGTACAAAAACAAGCTTGAAGAAACATTTTCCTTTTTTTATCATCAACTTTCCAAGTTTATACTTATCCAAGAATTGCAATACGAACCCTATAGTTAGTATAAAACATCCTTAGATTAAATTCTTCAGGCTTTCACCTTCCCCTTCTTATTAAATTAAATCTTATTAAACTTTCTTTTAGCAGCCAATGCTATAGCTAATAAAGTTTACGTAAATGATGGTCCAGCATTATACGAATGCAAGCACTAGGAATGAAAGTAGTGTAACATTCTACATAAACCGAATATAATATGTACAGCATCCAAGATTGAGCAATATATAACATGTCGAACGTAATTTGTATAGGGTGTGTGTGGTGAAAGCAACCTGATGAAAGTAAAGAATTCATGCTTCATTATAATTTTAAATTACCATAAGACGGAAAACCGACCACTAGTACCGTTACCGGTACCGGTACAGGCACCTGGACGAGCTCTAGCACTTGTTACTTTTTTTCTACTAATTGCCTACATAGCTATACGTTCTCCCTAGATCTTAAAATTTAGGGGCCGACCTAGAAACAGTACCAAAAATGCAAAGTTGGGATCAGCTATAAAATTAGCTAAGGGAGCTGTACACTGTTCTAATCTGTAATTTCTTATGTAGACTAATTTGTAAGCGGATACAGATACAGATAAACCAGGTGCTTATCTAATTTCCTTCCCTTTATCGCTCCTATTATTATTTTGATTATTACACTTACATACACACATGTCGTCTGTGAAGTACCAAGATGACCCATATCCATTTTTAGCTAAAACCAATATCAACTATCTACACAAATATTCAAATATGTCTTGAGAGCATTAAAATACAACATAAAGCACTTTTCAAAATTATGTGAATAGAACAATTTACAATTTTTAAAAACATGTAAATGGAACATTTTGCACTTTTCAAAAACAAAGAATTAGAACATTTTGCACCTTTTCGAAAACATGGGATTAGAACATTTTGCACCTTTTCAAAAACATGAAATTATAACATTTTGCACCTTTTCAAAAACATGAAATAAGAAGATTTTGCACCTTTTCAAAGAGATGTAAATAGAACATTTTACGTTTTTCCAAAACTCGTTATTAACATTATACGCATGCTTTGCATTTTGTTTTTATGACGTAGCTAGTTTTAATCCTAGCCTAAATTGGATATGGGTCATTTTGGTTCTTCACTGACGATATATACTATCTAGCGTCTGGCCTGCTACCAGTAGCGGCATAGTAACTTACCCACCGGGGGCACAAGACTTTCATTTGAATTTTATCCCGCCCAATTCTCGTACTATATAGTAATCCACATAATATCAGTAATTACAAATAGTAAAAGCCTTTCTTCAGGTGCGCGCTGTTGAGATTTTTCCGTCCCTTTAATAGACACCTTCACTATAGAAATCGAGCTAAATTCTCTTATACCAAAAACTTGTTCTCTAGTCCTGGTGAAAGTTGTACTTTCACCCATGTGAAAGTAAAACACTTACTTTCTTCCATGTCATTACGAGTACTGTGTAGCTTTTGGATAGGAGCCGAAGCCGAAAGACATGTTTACAGTACCAAATTAGCCTACCTACTACGCTTTCCTAACGTAGGTACCAACCTACTTTGTAACTATCAAGTTCAAAGAGTATTTTTTGGTCTTCAAAACTTAAAAAGAAACAAGCTCACAATCTCCATTCAAAATTCTACGAATATTCTAAGGAACAACATTGATGATGCTCGTACTCAAAAATATGCCTTTAAGAAACCAGAACCACCGAAACCAAATGCAATAAATTGCTCGCAAGCTCAAACTAAAAGTCACATCACAGTCCATATGTACGTAATGGCTATATGGAAAACCGTGTAACTTTTTAAGGTGTATCGTCGGTGAAGAATCATTCTGTCGTAAGTCCATTCAATTCGTAGCTGCTGTCGAGGTCGCTTCCGCGTTGTCCTTTGCATTAGGTGGGGGTGGTAATTATGTTACTGACTGTATTGCACTCATGACATAAACTTAGGGGACGTCCACAAAAGACGTAATAAAAATCCCATTTCCAGAACATTTTGCACTTTTGAAAAACTTGTAAATAGAACATTTTACACTTTTCAAAAACATGGAAATAGAACATTATGGACTTTTATGAATCAAGTAAATCGAACATTTTGCACTTTTCAAAAACATTTAAACAGAACATTTTACAATTTTCAAAAACATGTAAAACGAACATTTTGCACTTTTCTAAAAACATGTAAATACAACATTTTGCACTTTTCAAAAATATGTAAACAGAACATTTTGCACCATTTAAAAACATGGAAATAGTACATTTTTCACTTTTGAAAAGCATGTAAATAGAACATTTCTCACTTTTCAAAATGTGTTTAATACGAATTGAATGGACTTGCGCCAGAATGATTTGAGCCGTGCACTGGACTTACGACAGAATGACTCTTCACCGACGATATGTTGGTTAGGATTTTAGGATAGGGAGGCTTCACACAGTGGATTGTGGATATTACTTTACATTCGACTTTCGAGAGTCCTCTTTGAATGGAATCCTTTCTGTTTGACACCATAAAGAGACACACTTAAGTATTTCCAAAGCGGAAGAAGAAATGTCATCTCTCTTGAGATTCAAAACTGTACAAAAAAAAGAGAGAAGAAATCCTCTCGTAAAACTATCTCAAGACTCAAGTCTGCATATATACAGCTTACACTCTGCATCCAAATGTTCTTCAAATTCGACACACATTTGAGCCTACAGGTTTAGCTATAGGTGGAGAGTATAGGTGAAAATATCAGAACCAGGACAAGCACCATATCACACAAAGTCTCACTAGCTTTCCACCCCCCCCCCCCCCACTTTTTTCACTACCCCTCTTTCCCTTCAAACATCATCTCGAGGTATAGACTTTCCATCTCCATCAGGAGTAAGAAGAGCTGTAAAGTATAGTAAAAGGGAAGTAGGCACTCGCACTCAAAAACTCACATCAACATCACTTTCCGTATTCGAAAGGGAGAGAGGCATGACATCACGATCACATTATGTAAATTGTAAACTTTTGAAGTTTGTCCTCCTCTCCCCTCAATTTAATATTTTAAGGAACTATATCAGTAGTGCCTATGTGTACAGATGTGGCTATGGTCTTTGGTATATACGGTAGGTACGATTACGGTTACGGTGAAAGCAACCGCCCTATAGCAGGAAGAAGTTTCGATTTCGATTTCGAGAGATGCGTTCCGTTACGGTACGTTTCAGTTTTGGGCTATAGCCTATATAAAGACACTGTCAGGTTTCATGAGTATCTGGGTTTCCGTATATCTTTCTAAAGTGTAGAGCTGCATAACTTTGTACGCCTATATACATACTCATGCATATTTTGGAGAGACCATCCAGACCCAAGCGTCAGGCAAACGTCAGGGCCGGATCCAGATAATGCGGCCAGCGTAAAGGCAGCCCTCGCTGCTTGAATTTTCAAAAAACATGTAAATGGAACATTTTGGAGTTTTCAAAAACATGTAAATGGAATATTTTGACTTTTCAAAAATATGCAAAATAAAAACTTTTATGTACATTTCAAAAACATGGAAATCAAACATTTCCCACTTTTCTCAAAACATGTAAATAGAAAATTGTGCACTTTACTAAAACATGCAAATTAAAGTTTTTGTACATTTCTGAAGCATGTAAATACAACATTTTGCACTTTTATGAATCAAGTAAAAATAAAGTTTTGCACATTTCTAAAACATGGAAATTAAACATTTTCCACTTGTCTCAAAACATGTAAATAGAACAGTTTGCACTTTTCTGAGTCAACTAAAAAGAAAATTTTTCACTTTTCTAAAATTTGTAAATACAACATTTTGCTTTACTAACGAAAACCATCAATAAAATCAAAATTGTGTTTTCTGTATGGAAACAAATTCCTGCCTAAAAGAAATTCCATCGTCCGGCTCTGGGCTCTGGAAAACGTGCAAACCAAACCACATCTCAATGGTCTTCCCACATAATACATAAAACCTATCTGCGTAATGTATCAATGTACAGGGTGCTATGTAATATACCACACCCTCACAATAACAAATTATTAGATTGCGTGCTATTTACAGAAAATGCTACAATTTAAAAAAAAAACAAATTGTCTTCTTCCAGCTTTTTGAATGATACAATTTTAATTTATGCAAGCGGATTTTTAAAAATTTAGGAATAGTTTTGCTGAAATTAAATTATACAGTAAAATACTGTATAAAATAATGTATTGCATTGTGGTTGTTTTAATTTTTTAGTAAACTGTTGATTAAGGGGAAGGTGGGGGGGGGGGGGGGGGACACAGATAACTAAACACACTGTTTGTCTTTTACAAAATTGCAAAATTTTAAAAATATACAAATCTAACACACAAGAAGGTACTTTGTACAAATCGATAATGATCCATATCTGTACCTATGTATTACGTATGATGATTCTAGATAGAATTTCTCTTATCTATGGCTAAGAGTACACTGCATAACTACAGTATGTATGTATATCGAATGTAATTTAGCTATACCTATAGGTATAAGTAGGCTATATACATATTTGCACAACCTAAAATCTACCGTAGCCGTCGCCGTAGCCGTAGCCGTCGCCGTAGCCGTAGCCGTAGCGTACCGTGTAGTCTGTAGTGTGTATAGATAGAGAAGTGATACGTGCTCACCGGGAGAAAAAGTAAACTCTCCTCCCCTCACTTCTTCCCATGGGCATCATCCAACACTTACAAACAATCTTCCAGATCCAGATATGCCCATATACATATTATATCCCCTACAGTATCCTTAGCATCATACACTGTATACCTTATAGCCTTCTAGCGCTCTAGATTTCTGAAAACTATCTGTAGAGCGACTCCAAAAAGATGGTTTGGGGAAAGGGGGAAGGGGAGAGAGAGGGGGGAGTTTTGAAGATGAGGCTAAACTTTTAACTTCCCATCATTTCCTTCAGAATTTATAAAATCCAGTATCCAAGCATCCAAAGAGTTTCTTTCCCGAAATGACACAGAACCTCTGAGGGAAAATTTCCGAATTGTTATTTACACTTTCCACGTGAGTCTTGGTCTTGGTCCTGAGAACACACACTTACACGGGTTTATAATACTAACGAGAAAATCTGAAAGATGCGATGCAGGGAAAAAAACTACTAGAGAGTTCTGTATTGATCATAACGTGGATATTGTCTGCGAAGAACCAAAATGACCCATATCCAATTTAAACTAGAAATCAAAATGAGCTATGTCATAAAAACAAAATGAGAAAAATGCGTAAAATTTTAATTCAGAGTTTTTGAAAAGCGTAAAATGTTCCAATTCCATGTTTTCTAAAAGGTGGAAAATGTTTTATTTCTGTGTTTGAAAAGTGTAAAATGTTCTATTTACATGTTTTTGAAAAGTGTAAAATGTTCTATTTACATGTTTTCGAAAAGGTACAAAATGTTCTAATTCTATGTTTTCAAAAAGGTGGAAAATGTTGTAATTTCATGTTTTTGAAAATTGCAAAATGTCCTATTTACACGTTTTTGAAAAGTGTAAAATGTTCTATTTACACATTTCTGAAAAGTGTAAAATATTCTATTGAAATGCTTTCAAGACATGTTCTCTTTTTTTTGTAGATAGTGGATATTGGTTTTAGCTACAAATGAATATGGGTCATTTTGGTTTTTCACAGACGATATGGTTATATATATGAATTTATATGAGCTTTTTCTGAATCTTGAGTAGGTAGTATAGGAAAGATGAGGAGGGGATCCATGCATGCATAATGTGTATCAATATTAACACGAGCATCCGCATCCGGATCCTTTTCGATGGGATGTGCATATACCATGGTACACGCTATTTAGACTTGTCGATATAGATATGTACCTAACCTACATCGTTACCACAACCTTCCGTCCCATGTATATTATTTATTTACTCTAGAACTTAAATTCCTTCCTGTGGGAAACATAATGTAATTGCTCAAAAAAAACTCAAGTATCTCAAAGAAATGCACAGCTGGTGTGCTTCATACAAATACGGTCATGGTGATAGTCATTCTCATTCAAGAAGGTCTGAAGGCTTCTGAGATTCTGGTATGTACATACGTGGGCTTGACTGGTGCCTGATGATCTAATCGTAAGATACTTATCGAAAAAGATAAAGTTGGTTTTTTAGATGCAAAATTTATTAACATTTTTCCCATTTTTAAAAATTTCAAATTTTTAAATGACTTCACAATCAAAGGATACGAGAAATTAATAATGTATTTTAATACATAAATAATTGCAACTGGTTTGATTGGCATTTAATTAGAAATCGTTTTTAATTTCAAAATATCATATTGTAATAAAGTATTTTGTATAGTACTTGTTTTATTAAAAAAAATATTTCCAAAAACTATAAAATTAAAAATTCTTGATGAGTAATCAAAAAATCTTGGAAAAATCCCTATTAAGCTCCCATGCTGATTACAAAATTCTAACTTGCAGTGTGGGTGTATGTATAAACCTCTGTTTAATATGTAGGTACATTCAAAATCTAAGCCGAACCGAAACCGAACCGATCGAATTTTCTGCATGAGTAATTTTTGAGTTTTTGAGCTTCCAAGTTTTGTCGAGTCGAATCAAATTTAATGAGCAAGTTATTACATTTTCCCGAGCCATAACATTCCTATCTTTTTTTTAGTCTCCCGTTTAGTACAATGATGTCTTTAGGGACACGTCCGACGTCTGACGTCCGACGCATAGCTTTCTCTTCCTACAATATCCCTGTAAAGTTTCTCCAATATCTACAATCTACAATTTACAGCTCCTCCCGTTCCCATCACTACTCACAACATAAACCAAATATCGTCGGTGAAGAACCAAAACGACCCATATCAAATTTAACCTAGAATAAAAATGAGCTATGTGATACAAGCAAAATGAGACACATGAGTAAAATGTTAATTACCAGCTTTTGAAAATTGAAAATTGTTCTATTTACATGTTTTTAAAAAGTGTAAAAGGAACTATTTACATGTTTTTGAAAAGTGTAAAAATTTTCCATTTATACATTTTTTGAAAGTGTAAAATGTTCCATTTACATAGTTTGCAAAATTGTAAAATGTTCTATTTACATGTTTTCGAAAATTGTAAAATGTTCGATTTACATGTTTTTGAAAAGTGTGGAATGTTTTATTTACACGTTTTTGAAAATTGCAAAATGTTGCATCTACATTTTTTTGAAAAGTGAAAAATATTCTATTTCAATTATCTTAAGACATGTTTCAATATTTTTGTAGATATTTGATTTTTAGTATTTAGCTACAAATGGAAATAGATCATTTTGGTTCTTCCCCGACGATATCACGTATGTACCTCCCACATATGAATGGACCTGGACTCCGGATCAAAATCCAAGCAAACAGCCCAGCATCAATGGTAACGGGGACCGTAACGGTAGCTACGTAGCAATATAGCAACATCGAGAGACCAAAACCAATAGAGATAATGATAGGAACTGCAACTGTGTGTCACTGTTTACTTCTCCCTTTCAAATTCGGATACGAATTCTCGGCTATTTTATATTCGGATTCCACTGTACAGCAGATTTTTTGTAGAGAAAATAACTATGTGCAGTGGCATGTATAGAAATATGAGTCGTGAAGTTATCTATTGGAACGGGGACTGTGCATCCGAGGGAAACGAGAACCGAATCTGGGGATGAAGTTCGTGCAAAAAGCTCATCATCTTCCCATTCTGATCCGATCGAATTTAAAATCCAGTGTAAGCTATACAGATTGGCCTAGGGCAGGCAATCCACTATCTCTATGGTATTTTAGAAAGAGATTCCCAGCGTGGTTTTTTGTATGAGAGAGAGAACCGTAACTGTAACGGGAACGGCAGTGCTAACGGTTTCACAAGACGATATACGACGATACGAATGTCACTGATGAGATGTGATGTGGGGAAGATTCGTTCTACAGATAACTAAACTGCCACTAAATACGCGATAGAAAGTAGAAAGTACAGAGTGAAAGTATGCACTACAATAAACCGGGCAATACTGCATTGTGAATTGAAGCTTGTCAGCTAAAAGTTGATCAATGGTACAGTAAGGCACGGATCCGGATCCAGGGGGTGGGCAAACCCCCAAATTAATTTGTTAACGGTGGAATTAAACGAAGTTACTAAACAAAAAATTAAAATAACAATCCTGGAAGCGTGTAAATAGAACATTTTTGCGCTTTCCAAAAACAAGTAAATAGAACATTTTGCAATTTCAAAAACCTGCAAATAAAATATTTTGCACTTTTCAAAAACCTGCAAATAAAACATTTTGCACTTTTCAAAAACCTGCAAATAAAATATTTTGCACTTTTCAAAAACCTGCAAATAAAACATTTCGCGTTTTTCAAAAACCTGCAAATAAAACATTTTGCACTCTTAAAAAAACCTGCGAATGAATTTTTTTGCACTTTTTAAAAAAACACCTAAATGGAACATTTGGTACTTTAAAAAGCTTATAATTAACATTTGACACATCTATCTCATTTGTTTGTTTTATTTTGGCATAGCTCATTTTAAATCGAGTTTAAATTGGTTTAAAACTATTTTCATTCTTCACTGAGAATATATATTGCTCACCCCAGAAAATATTTCTAGATCCGCCCTTGATAGTAGAATGACAGTGGTAGTAGAGGAAGTGGCAATGGTGAATTATAAACTATCTCTGCGCCACAGCGAAATCCAACTTGATCATTTCCGTTTCCACGTAAAATGTGTGGGTTTGGTATATATATATACATATACATTGGTATGGTTGAACATATGGGGAATTTTATGTGTAGACTAGAAGAAGATGTACACCTATGTGAATCTACCTACGCGAGGATTTCCAATAGAAAACCATCTCTGCCTTACTCTAGAGATTACACTTCTTACGGCTTCTCAATAATACTTTCACTTCCCATGAATTTCTCCACTTTCTTCATAACTCTTCAATTCTCCGTCTATATTCACTCGTACTTTCGCAGCTTGACTTTGACTTGGTATAGTTACGAAAAATATGTGCACTCAACTTTTTGTCCAAATGCGTAGTAAAGAACTATTGTACTCTGGATAGCTGTGTAGAAAAGATATATATATATATGGAAAAAGTGGTTTAGCAGAGTCAGAGTAAAAGTAAAGACGGTCAAATCAATTCTTCTGCATAAAAGTTCATCTCTTAAATCCTAGGGTTATGGGTTTCCTTTTTCTTACAGGTAGAGAGGCTAACCCATCGAACACACTAGATATTTTTCTGTTTGAAAATGGAAACGAAAACTACTTCGAAACAGTGTCTACTGAAATATTATATATCTACTGGACCACCATAGTGCTGTGTAAACACATCTAGTTGCATATATGCATGATAATGTCAATTAAATTCCTCACCAGTTCCGATTTTACAGGAGTTTCATTCTAGTTATAAAGCTATGGACCTTATGGTTAAAGTTGAAGTGAAAGTCAAACTGAAATTCATATTTAAATCTAACTTTCACCAGATTTTTTTAACTTGTTCAGACTTAATATGGCAGTATTTTAAAAGTCAAAAGTTGGATGTTAAATGCGGAGAAAGTAGAGAAAATGGTTATAAGAGAAATAATATTGTACTTGACATATTTTTTTTAAACCTTCTTTAGCTAGTTAATGCTTTTAGAGTGAAAAATTCGGTGTAAGGGAACTTTGGTTCAATAAGGTAAGATATTAGGGTACTTTTAGGGACTAGAGATTTAGCAAGTCAAAAGGTTAAACATTTTATAAGTTCAAATCAATACCGGTATTAAAAAATCAAATGTTTAACATATGTACCGTCTGTTAAGAACCAAAATAACCTAAATCTATTTGTAGCTAAATCAAATATCTGCTATCTACAAAAATATTCAAATACGTCTTGAAAGTATTTAACTAAAGCATTTTGCAATAAGACAATGTAAATAGAGCATTTTACACTTTTAAAAAACATGTAAATAAAACATTTTGCGCTTTTAAAAAACATTTAAATAAAACATTTTACACCTTTTCAAAAACGTGTAAATAGAAAATTTTACACTTTTCAAAAACATGTAAATAGAACATTTTACGATTTTCAAAAACTACATTATTAACATTGTACATGTTTTTTATTTTGTTTTTATGACATAGCGCAATTTGATTCCAACTTAAATTGGATATGGGTCATTTTGGTTCTTCACAGACGATATTTTAAGTTTGACATATAGCACCTCTATATTCCCATATTTATTTTGAAAATTCCAATTTCTGCATTTTGTTTACGGATATCTATATATAGGTGTACAGCCCACAAAATGCGGAGAAAGTGATATATATCGTATCATTGGAGTATTTAAATTCAATTACGATTGCCAATATCAATGTTGGCACAAGTCTTGTATGTATACGCCACGCGCTATTATATTGTATTGGATTGTAATTTGACAATCATATCTACGTTATCATGTTGGTGCTGGAAGGCTGGCATAGATATTTGTGGGAAATTGAGAGCGAAAAGCGGAAGGATTATATAGGCTCAAAGAATTTGAATTTCAATATAAAATTTATTTAAATTACAAAATGTATATGTGCATAAATCATATGCGTCATTTAGAATTTTGGAAATTAAAATATTGACGTATTTCCCAGAATTTACGTTTTTCCCTTGCTACACACACACACACACACACACACAGAACTGGAGGAATTCTATATGTTGAAGAGATATATTGTGGTTTGGTTGTATTGCGGTTCAATCTATACATGTATTATGTAGAGAAAGTGAAAAATTTGATTTAAATGTAAATATGAAAGCCTTTGTAATAATACGCATTACTACTTACTATACACTGCTGTTGCTCTCATGACAAAAATTATTATTAGGTACATCAATTTCATATATGATATTTTAATATGGAAATTTGTGAACTATCCCCAACTTCTATGGATTCTATATTCAATTTTTTCAATTAAAGTTCCTAAGCTAACAATAATAATACTTCTTTAGATCTTTATTCTGAAATACAGGAAATATATATTGGAAGGCACTAGAAAACTCCGTATTTTCTAGTCAAGTTTGTAAAGCTTCAAAAATGTATTATGTAATGCATGCGTTTGAAGTAGTTTTAATATTTAAGTACACCAATATAGTACAAACGATTCTCAAAGGTCAACGCTCTGAGGTCAAACTAGCCAACAATGTTTAACAAAATAATAAAAAAACTACTTTGGTTTTTGTTTTATTACTGTATTGTAAAATATTAAAAATTTCTACATTTTAAAATTTTCGAAAACAAAATTCAACAAATTTGAATTAAAAATGCTAAAATTTTAAATAAAATAATTTAAATATTGAAAATGTTTTAAAAATCTTTAAAATAGGGGTTTTCTCTATTTTGTCACTACGCAGTTGCAGCAACGATGGTTGGTATTTGTATTGTATACCGTAACGAAGCTAAATTTCACCCACTTTCACTTTCAAATTCTGTATGTGAGTACCTTCATATTACCGTCAACGTAGATAGGAGACGCCTACGCTTTACGCTACTTCTTGTAAAAGTGAAAGTTAAAATCATTCCGCGATGCACATAGCATACATAGCTTATTTGAGCCTCCTCTCTTTTCAATTGCAGGGCTGTACAATTGCAGACGAACTCGAACCTGACCAGACGCACAAAGCTATAGACGCTTTCCATTTCAAGTTTCGAGTGTGATCGCACAGTCCCATTGGACTTTTCAATACCAATTTGAATTTGAATCCGAATTCGAATTCAAAATTTGCAATTCAAAATCAATTGGGTTCCCAGTGAGGCAGAAGATCTTATCTTTTTACTGTAAACGTAAAAGGAGATAACCTCCGTTAGCGTAGGTTTTCTGTCAATATGCCTAAGTACTTTCACCGGTTCTGCGCTCTACAAAATAGGATATATGTAGCATTGACATGCCATTTGAAATCTCGTATGTACTGTATATACATGATACTGATGAAAGTATAAGTGAAAGTATATCAATAAACGTCCATCCTATACACTTTATACTGCAAGTCCAAGTACGTACCTACTTTCCCCTACCTTTCTCCTGTTTGAATTCATTCATGTATTTTGTATTGAGCCTTTGTACAGAGAATCTGATGGAGACATGTAAAGAAAATAGAAATGTTAGTTGGTCGGGTGGACTGGGACTAGGAGACACAAAGGCGTAAATCGTCAGAAGTAGAAAGAAGTTGAAGTAAAAAGAACACAACGTATAAAGATATAGAGAAAGTATAAAATCGAAATATGATTGACTGCTTTTGTAACATCGTGTGTTATGTGTACTACCCTACATATACTACAAGCGGAATGTATGTTTTGTTAAAATATTACTGTGGGCTTCGGTTTTGTCCTATTTAGTTCTATTTCCATATATCACTATTATTATATTAAATTGACATATCCTTTATTATTATTTAATATACTGATTGAAATTAAAGCTGCTTTCTCCAGCATTTACAACGCGAAACGTTCGATTTCATTTTTTTATGAACTCCATAATCAATAGTAGACTACGTAAAAACTTAAGAAAGCTTAAAATTCACTCACTGTCGTCATATATACTTTTGCAAGGACCAAAATAAAATATAGATAGGTGCTGAGTACGTTTAAAAATTATATAATTTAAGAATGGCTTGTGCAGATTTCTATTTTGTAATTAACTTATTTCTTTTGTCTGAGTTAAAGGTTTAGACGTGAAGGTCAAGGCCTAGCATAATTTAAACTTTTAAATTTGAAAGTTCATGAATAAAAAGACAAAATTGAATTACAATTTTATCATATTAAAACAGCCGAGTGCACATTGTTGTATAACTATAGAGACTTTTCCCTTTATTTTGAAAAGACAAGAAAAAAAATTAGAGAATACAGAAAACAAAAATAAATTCGACAAAGAAAGGAGAAAGTAATGGTAATAATAATGAAGACTGTTGACTTGACTTTGTGTAGTCTATGTGGACTGTTGACGCAGACAATGAGGGAATTGTAAATTAGTGTGATCGTGATCTTTGAGTTAGAATACAAAGGAAAGCGTAGTAGTAGAGAAAGGACAGAAAAAGGTAAGGGAAACTAGGGGTAAGTGGAATAGATGAGAAAAGATGTGAATCTTGAATTCACTCTGTGTATTTATTGGTCTGACTGAGAGTATATGCAGTAGTGTTTAAGAATTCAAGACTTCCTCGGTGCTTTCTCCACTCTCTCCACTTTTCCTATTTTACTCTCCTTGGGGTATTCAAAAAACGTCAGTTGTAAATATCAGTACTTAAAAAAGAAACTCATCGGCTTGAAGGTAGTCTGTGAGCACACTCAGCTCCACATATATCCTATTTGCTGTTTCTATTACAGTACTGCTGTGTATTAAATGAGCTCAATATTTGCATTTTAAAAAAAAACAAAGATAGTAAGCATTCCATATGTCAATGCTATAAATGATAGGCTGATTAAATTTTAAAGCGTTGCTAAAAATAGGGAAAGCAAGATACATGTATTCTTTTACTAAAAAATTAGCAACAGATTCTACATTGCGAGAATAATAATTATTGTTGCTTAGAAAATTTAGGGAATTATTTATGATTGCGCTGGCCTTGGTCATAGTCTATGTAGGTGTTCCAGTTTTATTTTTACTTTTTTTTATTCACATCGATTTTATTTCGTTCTATTTTAAGCTTCTGCCATTCTCAATCTTAATTAGTTATCGTGTGCAATAAATAAATACGCAGTACTCTTGGGAAGAGGATGTTTTAAGGATGAAAATTAGGTCTTTTAAAAATTGTTTTACGTATCTAGATATACCTAGTTAAGATCACATGGCTTTCTAAACAAAACATAAATTAAAAGAAAGTAAAATATCTCCCACAAAATATACTTATTTTGTTCCCCAATATGATTTTAAAAAGAAAGCAAACCTTTTTATTTTGTTTTCAGTCTGGTTCTAGTCTCAATAGAGCCCCATCTTGTAGTTTTATTTTAAATTTAGTCACGTCCAGTGTGAAATAAAATCAAAAATCAAAAATAACTAGAGTGTAAATAAACCTATAAAACTTTCTTCGACCTCCTATTCCTATTCCTGCTGCTCCTGTAGTCTTTAGGGAAGGTCGGGATCGGGAGAGCAAAGCTCAAAACAACAAACTTTCTCATTGCTTTCTCTTCTGTCGTATTTTTAAATTAAAGTAATGAAATTTTTATTAAGGAAGATACTTTGAAACAGACAGAGCAGGAACAAAAGCAGAGTCTGTGCTGAGGATTAAAATTCAAACTTGAAATTTTGGCTGTAAATTCCAAAGGATTTTTGGACCATTTCGTACACCCGGAGTAAAGTAAGTAGTGCTAGTATGTAGCTTGGTTGTTTTTTCTAGCATCAGCAAACTTTGAAATTTATATCAACATAAAAATAAAACTAATGTTCATGCATTACAGAAAGCAGACACCGTCATCCTACCACTCCAGATTATACTTTATGGCAACACACTACCAGGAATATCTTCCACAGAGAGAAAAATTGACTTTATGAGGAGTCTATGTCCTTACATGGCATTGCATTTCTCTGGCTTTTCGGGGGAAAAATACAGAGAAATGAGAATTTTCTTCGTGTTGGGGAAAGTAGAAAGTGAACGTTGTGCCTGGAATACAGAGTAGTACAATCGAGTATCAAGCCAGGCACGCACACATACTAGCACAATGAAGAGACAGCTACATAAGCCTTATATATTTCCTACAGGCCTCTTTTATTTTCTCCGTGTCGTCTGTGAAGAATCAAAATGACCCATTCTCATTGTAAGCTAAAACCCAAACGCTCTATCTATGAATAAATCAAAAACATTATCCTAAAAGCTTTGAAATTGTACATTTTACATGTCTAAGTTAGAAGTAAATAGAAGGTTTTGCATATTTCAAAAGCATGAAAATAAAGCGTTTGACACGTTTTAAAAACATGCAAAAATAACAATTTTACTGTTTTTCAAAAACATGTAAATAAAGCATTTTTAACGTTTCAAAACATGCAAAAACAAAAATTTAACAATTTTTCAAAAACATGAAAATAAAATATTTTGCACGTTGCGTTGCAAAAACATGCAAAAAAAACAATTTTATGATTTTTAAAAAGCATGTAAATAAAACATATTGCATTGTATTAAAGCATTTTATTAACATTTTGCCTCATGTAGCTTTGTTTTTGACATTGCAAATTTTAGTACTAAATTAACTTGGCAAATGAACAACTTTGATTCTTCCCTCTCGATATACTACTTTTGACTTTTACCAAAGCCAGTGTACACCACGTCCTTTTCTTGTTCTGGTTTTGATCTCACTAATAAAAACTACACACTGACTGCAGATCTACCTTCTCTAAGCGCCATCGAAATATCAGAGCTCATATAGCGCAGACAAAAGTGGAAATACGAAAACCGCAAGAATGACAACCCGACGCGACTTTCACTCTACGCAGAGAAAGCAAAAAAAAACGGGCTCGGAAAAATTCAAACTTTGTAGTCGAATCATGATTAAATTTGTGGGACTCTCGCCCAGTTTGGTCACTTTGCGTTCCCAATGTCTTTCAATTTTCTTTTAGTCGCTAAGCGAATCAAGTGACCACTACCATTACAGACTTTGTCACGATTTAGTTATTCTCATTATTGTAAATTTTTATTTTCTATTCCTGTATTTCTACGGTCTTTCACTACCTTTCAAGTTTTACATTTTTTTGTATTATTTTCTGAGCTCATTTTTGCACTTTAACGAGAAGTAAGATTACGTACACAAAATATTCAATCCATGCTTTCACTTTTTATTTGATATTTGGGCTTTCTTCTCAGCTAGATTAATTCATAGCAATATTCTACCTCTATGTTATACAGATAGGATGTTTTGCTTTTAAACATGAAGAGAAAGCTAGTGAAAGCAAATATGTGAAAGCAACGTATTACTTTTTATTACTGTGCCTTTATTATTTTTATCCACCTTAATTTTGTTCTTCTAAAACGAAGGGAAAATAGAATTTGTCACAACACTCAAACCGCTATGGGTAAAATAGACAAAATTGAATACGGCTATGGGCTTAAAATTGGCGTTGATCTAATTCACAGACGAAACCCCCGGGAAAAGTAAAACAATCTATTGAAATGTATTTATATATTTGTATAATTTTATTGAAAATGAAAACAATGCTACGGTTTTGGTATGTGTACAAATAAAGAAAATATAGGGACAATTCTAAAATTATACAACATAGTTCTATACATTCGGCAGTTCACGGACTAAATTCTAAATTCCTTTGTTTTTGTCATACTTTCCAAAGTGTCTATTCAAATTCAAATTTTGAGACAGACTACACATGAATAGTGAAACAGAGAATTTGTATTTGGAAATGTCATTATGTTTTTGGTTGGTTTGGGACTTTGGTACTTTCACTCCCTTATGTACTTTCTCTTTTGCAATCCAAATCAACGAACGCAACTCAACGTCAACCCAAAGTTTTGTGAGTTTGAGGAAAGTTAGAAAGCTTGGGGAAGCGGAACCTTTCTCTCCCTTTCTCTCTCTCTCTCTCTCTTACAATTCTAACCCAATTCTGTAAAAATGAGGCCGAGAAGAGACCAACAACAACAGAAACAGAGTGACACATAACAAGACTGTCACTTGCTTGAGCACTATATACAAACTTTCAAACATTCTACAAAATAGATGAAGGTGATGCAAACTGAAAATATTTCGACGACGACTACTAAGCCACTCCGGCTCCAGCTCCTGCTCCGGGGCGAGGCAATTCTCACACTCTCACAGAACTAGAACCACAACTTTTATCTTGGTACTTTCTATTTTTTGGTTGGGACTGTGTCTAAGGCTACATATGCCTATAAAGCACTTTCACTCTGCCTGAATCCTTGTTAAAATAAAACTATTTTCCTTTTGTTTTCCGAGGCTGTTTATATTTATGTACTTTCCCTTTTGGTACTAGCATAAAATGAAATCGCTTTGATTTTGATTTCAATTTCCAGACTGAAATATTCTGTCTAGTTCTGATCTCTGGTTTTAGATTTTCTTGACCTTGCTCTAAATACAATTTTTGTTTAAACATAAGCTTTGATCCGGACATCTTTATCAATATTGAAACCTAAATTTCCTTCCTATATAAACTGCATTCTTATTATGACATTGTCCCTGCACACACATTTATACAGTTTTGTTTTGAGACTGGACAAATTGACACAAATGCATGCGTTTCAAAATAATTTAAAAAAAAGTTTAAATGCTAATTTTCTTAAAAATAGTGGAATTTTTGAACCACACATATTTAAAATACACCAAAACCTCTTAACTAAGGAGAGTTTTGAGCAGTGAATAATCATGCAATTACATGAATATTTTGAGCTGTAAAATACGATGCAGAAAAGTTTTTAATATTTTTTTAATTGCATATTCTTGAGTAGTTTAAATTATAATCTATACTGAATGGTAAGTTTTATAGATGCAGATTTTCTACTTTCAAGCAATACAGTAGTGACACTTGCAAATCGTGAGTTCAGAATCAAAATGGTCTATATCCAATTTAAGCTAGGATTAAAATAGGCTATGCCAGCCAAACAACTTCTAAATGAGATAGGTGTTAATCGCTGGGAATTTTAAAATGTGGAAATATTTTAATTTGAACGTTTTTGAAAAGTGGAAATATTTCAATTTGAACGTTTTCGAATAGTGGAAATATTTTAATTTGAACGTTTTTGAAAAGTGGAAATATTTTAATTTGAACGTTTTTGAAAAGTGTAAATATTTTAATTTAAATGTTTTTGAAAAGTGCAAAACGTTCCGGTTACGTTTTTGAAATGTGCAAAATGTTCTATTAACGTATTTTTTAAAACATGTAAAATATTCTTTTTACAAGGTTTTGAAACGTGAAAATTTTTTAATTCATCATCTATGTTTTTAGGAACAATAAAAGTTTAAATCTTCGTAGAACATTTAAAATCAACAATGACATTATAGAATAATGCTTTAAAATTATTACAACTGTATACTCTAAACTAAAGCGCTAAATTCTAAATAAATTCAAATGAAAATCAACAACATTTTGAAATGTCAAGGGTGAGACAGTGAAAGGGAGTGTAGAACTCATTTCTGCTTTTCACAATATAATCTCTGATTCCATATGAATACAATCTTCTCACATATCCTACAGCTGACTCTGTTTCTGCCTATTTTTCATATTTAAAATTTAGAACTCTGAATAACCTTCCAAATGTGAGTTGTGAGCTCAAACTCAAACAAAGGACAAAAGACATGGAGGACCAAAATCTAAAAGGAAACAAACTAAAACTAACTATAAACGAAATCTAATCTACAGCAAATTTTGTTGTAATCCAAGGGAAAACAGTGTGCGAAAATAGACACCAAACTTTTGCTATATGGTTATGGTATTTTCTGCCCTGCTTTGTGGCGGGCTGATGTGGTATGGTCGTGGTGTATGGTTCAGGGGAAAATTCAAAAATTAATCCAAAGTCCAAAGTGACAACAGATATACTCCACGTGAGAGAAAGTGAGAGACTCTGACCTTCATTTTGAATTTCATGTAGAAAGCAAACATAAAAAATAATGGGGAAAGCTCAAACTTGAGTAAATCAGAATGAGAGCGAGATCAAAATAGAAATCGAGATCACATCACAATCACACGGCAACTCCTTTCCTCCAAGCTTGATTTTGTGGTTCTGTGACGGATACGTTGTGTGAGAAGTTTGGAGAAACTTTTGAAAAGATTTTGTTTAGATTCCGATTCGAAATGAGTACTCTGCTGTAACTTTTATTGTCATTGCCTACAGAACTTGGGCTTCGTTTTCATTTTCATCTCTGTTTTATAACCCACAATGTAGTCCTGTAAGAAAAACTTTATGGGAATTTTGATCTGATCTCAAAACTAGTATATAACTACACAGATTAGTATCTAACAAGGGATTGCCGACGTATGTACTCTCTCTGTATTGAAAATAATACTCACAATGAATTAGGCTGCACTTGCTTACTACAGATCTAAAGTAACTCGACTGCGTTTTGCGCTGTTCGCTTACAATCACGCGCCAAAGTTCAAAAAAATCGATTTTTTGCAACTTCGCAACGCTGTAGCTTCTATAAATTTTAGTCCGAATTTCAAAAACCTTTGAAGTTTTGTGATCTCTTGGACATTGTTATACAAAAAATAAAAACTTTTATAATTTTGAAATTTTCTATTATTTTCTGAAATTTTATTGTAAATCAATTTTTTTGAACGCGTTCAAAATACCCCAATATTATAAAAAGAAAAATTTTTGAAACTTTAATTTAATTTTTAGGTAATGTTTCAGAGATTATAAAACTACAAATGTTTGGAAAATCTGACCAAATTTGAAGGAGCTACAGCGTTGCAAAGTTGCAAAAAATTGATTTTTTTAAACTTTAGCGCGCGATCATAAGCGAACGGCGCAAAATGCAGTCGAGTTACTTTAGATCTCTAGTAACCAAGCGTAGCCTAAATAATTTTGAGTATTTTTTTTAGTTGAGAGATTACATGCGGCGGCATTCCCTTGTAAGCTACTATTCATTCAAATCCGTTCTCTGACATTTTTCAAGCACAAGGCTTGAGACAGCCCCAGTAACGGTGACGGGAAAGTTAATGATAACGGTAACGATGTGATGGTTTAATCTATTTTAGTTTCGATATTTGCTGATTTTTAACTGCTATTATTTGTTTTGTTTCTTGCCTAGAAGTTTGGTCTGGAGTTGTCGAGTCTGGATTGAATTCTCTCTATTTTCCAATTTTGCTAATCGAATATTCAGATTCGGATAATGTTTCTCTATGGCTCGTGTTTGTTTTAGTAATGCACCCAATTAAAATTGTCATTTATCTCAGGCCTTGTGTCTGATTGTCTGTCTGGAGGCTAAATTTGAAGAATTTGCAATAAATGCTACATCCAGACATACATCAACCACAAGACGCACCCTGGGAGTGAAAGCGTTGACACTGGATTAAATGGATAGAAAAAAAAGTAAGCCCAAGCCCCTAAAGGCACTGTGGCATTTTACTTACTTATGAGCAGGATTTATCTTTCGCATCATTTTTTGCCCAACTTATTTGTTGTTGTTGTCAACGTCTTTAAAGTTTTGAAAATCATTCACTGTCTCATGAGTTGACTCGTAAAAATATATTTTCACCCAAAATGTCTAAATTGGACTATATAGTGGCAATATAGCATGACACAAAAACTCTTTTACCTTTTCAGCTTTAAGAGGTTTTGTTGGTCGTAGTCGTAGCATTTTCTTTGGCTGTTGCTGTTGCTGTAACAGTAATTGCATTGTGTGACGTCTCCAAGTCTAAGTTGATGTCGACTTTATATTACTTACAAACTCATACCCATTGTGCTCCACATTCTCAGTTTCTTGGACACTTGTGCAATTTATTACATAGTCCATAGCGTAACAGGGCCAGCGGCTAGCCAGTCAGCCAAGGTTGTACGCATACTCAGTGTAAATACTTTTCGCTACAAGTACAACACAATATCTACAATCTACGTAGGTTGTATTTTTAAAGTCTAGAATATTGGTTTACCTATATGCCTATGTATAGACTGACCTCGTCCTCAAATTTGATATCTAATAAATGTCAACTAGTAATTCATGTGTAATTCAATCGCAGAAATGAGCTTTGTTTTGTACTTACTTTGTCTGGTGCAGGTTGCTTTCTTTTGTACAGATCCTTATTTTTCCATTATTCTTTCTTGCATTGATAACGGTAATGCAATACAATTACATTTTGACATTTTTAATAATATTGCGTAAAGACTTGAATTTAGAAAAACAAGAAAAGATGTCAAAAATGTCCAGGTAAATTATAATAAAGTTACAAAAGAAACTTATATCGTCTGTGAAGAACCAAAATGACCCATATCCAATTTAAACTAAAATCAAAATAAGCTATGTCATAAAAAATGTGTGCAATGTAATTAGGAGTTCTGAAAAGTGTAATATGTTCTATTTACATCTTTTTGAAAATTGTAACATGTTCTTTTTTTATGTTTCTGAAAAGTGCAAAAATGTTCTATTTACATGTTTTTGAAAAGGTGCAAAATGCTGTTTATACCTATTTTTTAAAAGTGGAAAATATTCGATTTAAATGATTTCAAGATATGTTTCAATATTTCTGTAGATACTGGATTTTGTTTTTAGCAACAAATGCTTATGGGTCATTTTGGTTCTTCACCGACAATATCTTGTACCTGACGATGAGTGTCTTGTTTATTTTATTTGTAATACTTTAGACACACAGTTCACCTTAATATTTTGCACTAAATTCGACTTTAAAAAAGTAGCGGAGAAAGTTAGGAGAAAGTGAAAATAGAAAGCGATTTCAATTTCAAAGTGCTGTGAGAAAAACAAAAAAGGGAAAAATCGAAAGTGAAGAGAAAAATCCAAATTTTAAAAAGGAGGCCTTGCTCCGTCGGAAACAACTCGGTTTTACATACATTATTACATTTGATTATAGGTTTTGACTCTGTGGTGAAGTTGGGAGTTGGAGAGGGGAAAGTGTACATAACCCGGAAACTGTACCAGGACGTAATTGTTTTCGACCCCTGCTAAGCTTGGAAAGACAAAGAGTTTTCCTATTTCTCCCCTTGCTTTCCCTTTCTCCAGGAGTAGACAGTAGACCGAGCTCCAAGAACACAAGCATTTGATTGCTTTAGTTCACGTCCTCTTTTCACTACTTTCTCTCTACATACAATTAAATTGCTCGTGTACCTACACAGACCTTATATAAATATTTTAGACAGTGCAGTCGACGACGCCTCTCTCCGACTCCTTGCTTTCTTCAGTCTTAAGTAAAGCAGAGTCAGCTTGGAGAAAGCAAAGAAAGTCGTGAGCCTCTACCTCTATAGTGTAGATCGTATACCTATACAAGTGTAAACCCATAGTGTGGAGTGTATCTGGAATAGTGGCCTGTCTTGTCTTGTCTAGACTTAACTGAATCCTAACTCATTCTCACCATCACGACCACCACCACCAGCTTGCATCATAGCACTCCCGTTGGCACTAGGTTTAGCTTTTGCCTTACCCTTGCTGGCTACAAGCCTGGGACTGAATCCGGATCTGGCTTCAGGTCCGGGTCCAGGTCCGGATAAAGTCCCCATTTCATCCTGGCACTATGACTTTCACTCTGATTCTGACCGAGTTTTTTTTTCATCCTCTTTCCATTTTAAGCGAATGGCCTGTAGTCCCGTAGCCGTAGCCGTAGCCGTAGTCGTTGTGCTATATGATACACAGTACAGTAGTATACAGTGGCTTATGTAGATGTTCGAGTGTGGACTTGGGAGAAAATTTAGCATCTCCCGATCCTCCTATTCCCGCATTATTCATGGTGAGAGGTTTAGACATTATCCTGTGATACACTCACCATATATAGAGAAGTAGCTATGTAACAATCTAAATCCAATCTAGATACCTACTTCCATATATGAACTACGGACAGTACTTTAAGCGAGAGTGTAGGTTGAGTATAACCTGCATATAGTACATACATGGGGAAAGCATCATCTGTATGATCTAAATGTATATTCGTGAATTGTGAGACTACACGTATATGAATTGTAAGCCAAAGTATTAAAGCTCATTTTGTAGGAGCTTTTCCTGCTTGTAGAAATGGTAAATATAGTGGGAAAAGTAGAAGAGCTCTGCTCCTATATGTGACTGTAAAATCCTACCTAGTTTCACTTCTTGACTTCTGTTCTACAATCTACACACACACTAGTAGCGAGATCGGTACCAGTACCAGTACCAGTGTTCGTGCTTTCACTATAGAGAAAGTTGTTCCCTACTATAGACTATATAGCGAGGATTTTAGAGTCATATATACGTGGGAAGTGTGCAATATATTTTTGTGAGTGAGTTCGCTAGGCCTGCTGTATTTTATAAAATTATAACGAGCTACTAGCTGCTGATTCAGAGGATGATGGAGAAAGCCGAGATGAGCGCTAGCACTTTCTCGCTTGTGGAAAAAGTGGACGCGGACCTGGAATTGGAGCTGGAGCTGGAGCTGGAACTGGAACTGGAACTGGAGCTGGTTTGACTTTCTCTTGCTTTTCCCACTTTCCCTTCAATAATAAGAAACTTCTTATTGTCTCCCATGCGGCTAAATTATTTCTATATTGCATTCAAAGTCTTCCCCCTTATAATACACTTCCACTTTCACTCCCTCCTCTTTTTTGTAAAGCTGGCGTCTTTTCTGCTCTGTTAGTAGTTGAGCCCCTGTCCTCTCACCAATCACCAGTTCGAAGTAAATCAAGATGTATAGTCTGCCCACTTCACATTTTATTCCTACTGTCGCTATAGAAAGTAATTCAGCTCTCATCACCAAAATAAAAATCAATTCAAAAGTGAAAGCAAGGTGAAGAAAGTTGGATACGGATAGACCCGAAGGGATTTAGATATCGTCTGTGAAAAACTAAAATTACCCATATTTACTTTTAGCTAAAAACAAAATCCACTGTATACTAAAATATTGAAACAAGTCTTGTGAGCATTTAAACAGAATAGTTTATACTTTTCAAAAACATGTAAAATAAAAATTTTACATTTTTCAAAAACATGTAAATAGAACATTTTACACTTTTAAAAAACATGTAAATAGAACATTTTACTCTTTTCAAAAACATTTAAACTAAACATTTTACACTTTTCAAAAACATGTAAAATTAACATTTTACACTTTTCAAAAACATGTAAATAGAACATTTTACGCAAGTTTCTCACTTTATTTTCATGACATATCTCATTTTGATTGTTGCTTAAATTAGATATGGGTCATTTTGGTTCTTCACAGACGATATGGTTATTGGCTTCTATATTATTACAAGGGGAGTGCGAGGGGAACGCAAGAACAAAAAATAGAAAATTAAAATTAAAACCAGAAAAAAAGTGAAAGCAAGTGGGAGCAGGTTCCTATCACACAAACTCATAGACATAGAAGCGTAGAGAAAGTAACCGTCCTATATTTTGTATTCTAATCAAAAATATGAATAACAATTACACCAAAACTTTAATCTTCTCGAATGAAAACGAGAATGAGAGTGAGAATGGAAATAAAACTTAAATGTTGCTTCGTCTAATGGCCTATGCCCATCGTCCGTATGTATACTCTGTGTGGAGCTATTAGCTGTATGGAAGGCAAGATTCTAAATTCTGCACTAATAATAACATATGAAAATTAAAATGAAAGTATAAAAAACCTTCCATATATAGTACAGAGTCTATAGGGTCTCTCGAGAGGTCCACGCACTTACTTATAAGGCAATTCATACATTTTCACAAAAGCTATTTAGTGCCTTTCCTTGCACTACACATAAAATATGTAGTCACCCAAGCCTCCTATCTCTTCACCTCATAAGAGGCCCAGACTCCAACAGCCCAGTTTTTCTTATTTCCCTTTCCACACCGGGAGAAAGTTATTTCCCATTTTTTCCCTCTCCCCTTCACTCTAAGAAAAAAAGATTGCTTTCTACGGAGCTGGAGAAGTGAAACTACAGGAGCAGAAGTAGAAATAGAAATGTTATGAATAATACTCAAGACATATATACCGAGAGTCCTGTTCTGTATGTGCGTCAGTGCAGAGTGAATTGTTAATGGTAAGGGCAACTGCGAGTGAGTACGAATCTATTGGAGGCTTATGTACGTGTGTTTCTTATACAAATCCTAATTGAATGACCAAAATGAGCCATTTCTAATTTGAGCTAGAAATAAAATTTGCTTTGTCGAAAACCATACTCAATGAATGGGATTGAACGTAATGTTTCAAAAGTTAATTTCGAGATTGTTAAAAACGCGACAAGCTTTATTTGTATATTTTTGAAAAGTGCAAAGCGTTTCATTGACATGTTTTTTGAAAGTGAAAAATGTTCCATTTATATGTTTTGAAAAGTGCAAAATGTTCTATTTGCATGTTTTTGTAAAAAATGGGCGAAACATTCCATTTGCATGCTTTTGAAAAGTGCAAAATGTTCTATTTACATGTTTTTTAAAATTGCAAATTATTTCATTTGCATGTTTTTGAAAATTGCAAAATATTCCATTTACATGGTTTTGTAAAGTACAATATGTTCCATTAATACGTTTTTGAAAATTGGTAAATGCTGAATTTGCATTTTCTTTAAAGTACAAGATAATGAAAGTCCAAAACGCTCTATTTTCATTTGTTTTTATTAATAGTAAAATTGTTCTATTCATATTCTTAAATAGTGTAGTATATATTCTATTTGAAAATGCAAAAATATTTGTTCTGAAATGTTTTAAAAATATTTTAAGTTTGCGATGACACTGCACATGAATTTTATTAGATTTTGCTAAAATTGGAAATGGGTTATTTTGACCCTTCATTGGGCATGTACATAGGAGGCATAGTTTATAGGACAAAGTGAAAAATAGAAAAGAAAAAAGGATGTAAGGAGGAAGATAACTTAAGAAAGAAGACAGTGCACTGCCACAACTCCTGCTGCTGCGACTACTGACTCTCTGAGAAATAAGTCAGCAGCTGTTGGTCTTATGGTCCCAGATACAAGATACACTTTTGGCTCCTCGCCTTTTGCTTTTTAAACAAGTTGAAGATGGAGTGAGATGAGAGTTGAGAGAGGCTCAAGACTCAAGTTAAAACTCCGACGTCATCCGCAGCACACAATATTTTATCCTTCTCCACAACTCCACAACTCCAGAACTCCAGACGGAGCATGGAGATGAATCTCCAACAAAACTCCAGACAGGGCCGGATATTGCGGCCAGCACAGGAAGCCTCCGCTGCTTGAATTTTTAAAAAATATGTAAATGGAATATTTTGCAGTTTTCAACAATATTTTTAAAAATGTTTCGACTTTTCAAAAACACGCAAAATAAATTTTTTGTACTTTTCCAAAACATGTGAATAGAACATTTTTCACTTTTCTGAATCAATTAAAAAGAAAATTTTAAACTTTAAAAAAAAGTGTAAATAGAACATTTTACACTTTTCAAAAACATGTGAATAGAACATTTTTCACTTTTCTGAATCAATTAAAAAGAACATTTTAAACTTTAAAAAAAAGTGTAAATAGAACATTTTACACTTTTCAAAAACATGTGAATAGAACATTTTTCACTTTTCTGAATCAATTAAAAAGAAAATTTTAAACTTTAAAAAAAAGTGTAAATAGAACATTTTACACTTTTCAAAAACATGTGAATAGAACATTTTTCACTTTTCTGAATCAATTAAAAAGAACATTTTAAACTTTAAAAAAAAGTGTAAATAGAACATTTTACACTTTTCAAAAACATGTAAATACAACATTTTGCTTTACCAAAGAAAATCATCAATAAAATCAAAATGAGAGGTTTTTGTAAGGAAAACAAATTCCTGCCCAAAAGCAATTTCTTCGTCCGGCCCTGACTCCAGAGCCCCAGACACCACTACTCACTCTTTGCTACTTGCCTAAGAATCTGCCCTTCCTTTAGATTTTAGATGTACGGATTTGAAATAATTACGGCTCCGTACTGGTACCGGTACCGGTACCGGTACTGGACCCAGCGCTTACTACTTATCATCAACGTGACCCTAGTTCAATGATCAATGGCAGTGGCAGTAGCAGTAGCAGTGGTACAGTTGTAGTGTTGTTGCTGACGTACATGGTGAAGGTAGGTCGTGCTCTCGGAAATGATAAGATTAATGTTACAATTCCTTGAGCGTAATCCGGACGTCTCTCGTCTCAAATCTAAATCCAGAGCTCACACAGTCCAATGAAATTGAAATATAGAGGGTACTATACTTACGAGCGTATAAGTCTATGTGTAGTTTCAATCTACTGATATATCGGTAGTGTATAATCAATACAAGGGAAAGTGAAGATGTCACTATTAGAATGTGCTATGCATTATTTACTTTGGCCTTTTACCTTTAGAATTTGAAATTTGAATTTACAGATATTCCCAAACGTGTCTTACACTTTACAATGACAAATTCCTGTGTTTCTTTTTAAACCTTTATTTAAATTTAGCTGAATTTTGAATGATTTTTGATATATGTGCCTAACTAAGCCCCCGCTGACTGAATTTTCAAAAAACGTGTAAATGAAACATTTTGCAGTTTTCAAAAATATGTAAAACAAAATATTTTGACTTTTGAAAATCATAAAAATAATTGTTTTGCACATTTCAAACACATGGAAATAAAACATTTTCCAATTTTCTCAAAATATGTAAATAGAACATTTTACACTTTTCTAAAAACATGTAAATAGAAAATTTTCCACTTTTTAAAATCAAGTAAAAAGAACATTTTGAACTTTTCTAAAACATGGAAATAAAGCATTTTCCACTTTTCTCAAACCATGTAAATAGAGCAATTTGCACTTTTCTAAATCAAGTAAAAAGAGCATTTTGCACTTTTCTTAAACATGTAAATACAACATTTTGCATTACCAAAGAAAACCATCAATAAAATCAAAATAGTGGTTTCTGTGTTGAAACAAATTGCTGCCTAAAAGAAATTCCTTCGTCCGGCCCTGTACACAATTATGAATGTACCTCATAAGCAATTAATTATTCTTGATAAAATTATTATCAAGAATCTGGTACTGGTGGAATACCTCATACGGATAACTGTATATTTTCTATTTATACGATTAACAAATAACTTGGAAATAAACTATAAGAGAAATATCAATAAAATACGATACGCCAGTATCACAGCTACTAACTCATATCAAATATATTACCAATTCCCCACTACAGCTTAATAATTACCACATGTGTATTTAATAAGGAACTAGCCAAACTTGAACACAAGCTGAACAGTTTCGGTTTCGGTCGGGAGCGTTGTACTTGATGTAGAAACAAAGAACTCCCTTCCCCCATTCCAATACTCTATTCTTATACAGTGAGAGACTCTGTTGTTATGATTGTAGCTTAGTGAAATTAAGATGTAATATTATTAGTACACATAATAGGATTACGATTACACACTCCTGTCCCTCTCTCCGTCTGTCTGTCTATGTGTCTGTATTTATTTTCCCAATTCGAATTTTCTGCATGAGCAAGAGACACCGAGAATAACCGTATTTTGTTTCATAGCTTCAGTTTCAGTTCCCGTCATTTCCTGACTGAGCGAGCAGTGAGCCTATATAGTCATATAGTGTGGCATGTAGCTTGAAATTTGATGCTACTAATAATGAGGAGTTTCACTACAGTTTAGATTTCTATTTCTATTCCTATAGCTTTCAGGGCCGGACAATGCGGCCAGTGCAGGTAGCCCCCGTTGTTTGAATTTTTAAAATACATTTAATTGTAATTAAATTTATTCATTGAGTCGATTTAGCCGCAGCCCATACAACATTGGTTATTTACGAATTTTACTGTGCAAGGGTTATTGATTCTTGGTTTGATATATGCTTGATTTTGTACATGCATAAAGTTTATTCTTTGATATTTTTGTTTTTTGATTTTTTTTCAGAAAACATTTGTAAATGGAACATTTTGCAGTTTTCCAAAAAATATGTAAAAATATTATTTTTGACTTTTCAAAAACATGCAAAATAATTTTTTTTGCACATTTCAAAATACATGTAAATGGAACATTTTACACTTTCCAAAAGCATGCAAATTTTCTATTTGCATATTTCAAAAACATGGGAATAAAACATTTTGCTTTTTTCTAAAAACATGTAAAAAAATAGAACATTTTGCACTTTTCTAAAAACATGTAAATAGAACATTTTAAACTTTTCAAAAAGATGCAAAATAAAAAGTTTTGTACATTTCAAAAACATAGAAATAAAACATTTTTTCACTTTTCTCAAAACATGCAAACAGAACACTAAGCACTTTTGTGAATCAAGTAAATCGAACATTTTGCACTTTTCTAAAACATGTAAATGCAATATTTTGCTTTACCAAAGAAAACCATCAATAAAATCAAAATTTCGGTTTTTGTATGGACACAAATTCCTGCCTAAAGCCAATTCCTTCGTCCGGCCCTGCTAGCTTTTCAACCTGTCTGTCTGTCTCGTCGGTCAAATGAACATGGGAATGATTATAATTATTCATATGTATGTACGAACTCTCGAGAGAGAATGATCGGTATCGGCATCGGTATCGGCATCGGTATCGGTCATGTGCATGTCATAATACTAATAATCATGTGTAGTAATAATAATAATGATAGGAGCTTCTCTGTGGTGTGTGTAGCGCCAGTAGGCAGAAACGAATGAGGCAGGACTCAAAGTCAAGCTGAGCACTCAATGACTGAACATCATGTAATTTTTTTATTGTGTGTATTAAAACACTGTGAAAAAAAGTGACGTCTTCTTTTTTCTCCGCACACACACAGTTTCTGTTTCTGGCACTTTGCTTTGGTTTGTGTTTTATTACCTATCTCATTACACTATAATAATCTCGAGTTCTGGTTCTGGTTTTCTTACACACACAAAAACGTAGGTAGGTTCGTAGATGGTTAAACACTAATAATATTCCACAAGCAATTTTCCCACTGCTAATCCTGCTGCCTCCCAGCCTACAGCTATATAAAGTACTTTTTTTAGATATATCAGTACCTGTGTGAAAAGCACTATACAGTCGGTAGTCGGTATATTATTACACACTGGCAATAATTAGAGAGAGAAAAAACATGTTTTACTTTTAATATACCCAAAGGTTCCTATGTACCTCCCATGTTTTGAACATATAGCCCAGTGGAAAAACATGGACGCCTGGAATATTATTACCTATGTAAATTCCACACTTGTACTTGTTATGTTGTAGGTACTCGCCATATTCATGTTTAATAGAGCGAACTAACTCATTGTCAGTACTCGAATTAGCGTATTCAGGGCCAGGGCCGGATAATGTGGCCAGCGCAGGCAGCCACCGCTGCCAGAATTTTCTTAAAACATGTGAAGGGAACATTTTGCAGTTTTCAAAAATGTGTAAAAAAGAATATTGAGACTTTTCAAAAACATGCAAATAAAATTGTTTGTAAATTTCAAAAACATGGAAATCAAACATTTTCCACTTTTCTCAAAAATATGTGGATAGAACATTTTTAGTTTTCAAAATCATGCAAATAAGATTTTTGCACGTTTCAAAAACATGCAAATAAGTTTTTTGCACATTTCAAAAACATGCAAATAAGTTTTCTGCACATTTGAAAAACATGCAAATAAAATGTTTTGTACATTTCAAAAACATAGAAATAAAACATTTTGCACTTTTTTCAAAACCTGTAAATAGAACATTTTGTACTTTTCTGAATTAAGTAAAAAGAAAATTTTGCACTGTTCACAAAAAATTTAAATACAACATTTTGCTTTACCAAAGAAAAGCATCAAAAAAATCAAAATGGTGATTTTTGAATGGAAACAAATTCCTGCCTAAAACCAATACCTTCGTCCGGCCCTGAGCGTATTCATATTTCGTATATTATTGTTTAATAATTACAGAGCTAATCGTAAAAGTAGCTGTACTGTTCCTTGTAGAACAGCAAATTACCTTTTCACAATCTCCAATTACTTACGTGCGGCTATACTCTGAGTTCTGGATTCTGGATGGACTAGACCAGAGCAAACCAGTACCGGCACCGGCATCATATAGTGCAAATAAGTGGGCTGATAAATGAATACATGACGGGGTGCAGAATTAAAAATTGTATATAAAAGCAATATTCAACGTTACATGAAGTGGTTGTAAGGGCTCAGGCCAAATATCAACTAGATGAATAAACATATATATATACAGAATTAAAAAATTAGAAAATCAAATTTGCTTTCTTTGAAGTTGAACTTGAGTCATTATTATGCCTTTGGAATTGACTTTAATATTTTTGTGAGTCAACATTACCATTAGTCAATTCACGGTGCGTTAGGGTGTAGTATTAGCAACGAAATATCTGTATTAGCATAGCCTCAGACGACAAGATTTAAGTTGCGTTACAATTACGCGAGTACCACCACGACCCGTGCGTCCTGACAAAAACACCAACTAGTATGACACACACGAGGCAGAAAAAAACGATTTATAATATTAACCTTTAGTAATATATGTAGTAAGGCCTGAGGTACAATGGGAAAAATTTTTTAGAGTTTTTAATTTCACGCTAGATATATGAAATATAGCACGGGTGAAGTCTCAAAATGGCCCATTTCCCTTTTTAGCTAAAAGTAAAACACATTGTCTACAAAAAAAAATTACCATGAACTTAAATTTATGTAAATAGAGCATTTTACAAATTTCCTAATACCTCCAAATGTAACATTTTGCAAATTTCCAAATACCTGCAAATGTAACATTTTGCACATTTCCAAATACCTTCCAATGTAACATTTTGCAAATTTCCAAATACCTTCCAATGTAACATTTTGCAAATTTCCAAATACCTCCAAATGTAGCATTTTGCAAATTTCCAAATACCTCCAAACGTAACATTTTGCAAATTTCCAAATACCTGCAAATGTATAATTTTGCAAATTTCCAAATACCTGCAAATGTACCATTTTGAAAATTTTCAAATACCTGCAAATGTAGCATTTTGCACGTTTTAAAAACATGTGAATTGAATTTTTTAAACTTTTCAAAAACATGGTGATAAAAATATCTGAACAAAAATGGGAAATAGAACATTTTACACTTTTAAAAAACACGCAAATAAAACGTGCTGCACTTTTAAAACCCTCATAATCATTAGAGTTTTACGCATCATCTCACTTAGCAATCTTTGAAATAGCTAGTTTTAATTCTATAGCTTAAATTGGAAATGTGGAAAGGGGCCATTCTGCTCCTTCATTTATGCTACATACTTGATGCCGTATTGTAAAAAATGTAGATTTGAAGTTTATAGATTCGCAGACGGAGGCATTGAGGAGGTTCGTTTCAAAATGAAGGAGTTATACCTCCGTGAAGTCAAAGCCAAAGCCAAGTCCAAGTTAGTTGACTGTTGACTCTGAACTCTCGATTGGGATTCTATATTCAGTGCACGTTCAGTTTGGGAATAAATTAACAATATGGGGATTGCTCTGCCACTCTTCTGGTCCTGGTCCTGGTCCTGGTTATGAATAACATCTCTGCAGTCTGCAGTACAACCATACATACTGTGTACCAGAATCTGCTCTATTTAACGTGCTACACTTTAGTATTTTAGTTTCCTTCCTCGTCACCGGGAATTTTGAGAGAGGACGTGGACACGGACACGGACACGGGATTTTAAAAGCGACAAGCAATTAAACGAGTCTCGCTTGTCAGTGACAGTGAATGGAAATACCTGTGTAGTGTGGAAATAGGCAAGGCCGGACGAAGAAATTGCTTTTAGGCAGGAATTTGTTCCCATACAAAAACCCCCATTTTGATTTTTTTGATGGTTTTCTTTGGTAAAGCAAAATGTTGTATTTACATGTTTTTAGAAAATTGCAAAATTTTCGATTTACTTGATTCAGAAAAGCGCAAAATGTTCTATTTACATGTTTTGAGAATATTGGAAAATGTTTTATTTCCATGCTTTTAAAATGTGCAAAAAAAATTTAAATTGCATGTTTTTGAAACGTCAAAATATTTTTTTTACATATTTTTGAAAAGTGCAAAATGTTCCATTTACATGATTTTTGAACTACTTCAAGCAGCGGCCGCATTGTCCGGCCCTGGAAATCGAAATAGGAGTACGTAACTTATTCACAGGACCAGTTTTGTAACTGACAGAAAAGCAATATTAATGCAATAGGAAATACACGTAGAGCTACTTAAACGTACTACATGATGCAACTATATAGGGAAGCAGGAGGGCATTAAATTTGATATGACTATAAAGGAAAAAGGATATCCCCATCCATTAAAATCTCCCATTCAAATGACAGTTAATTCTTTTGTAACCACACAGGTATTTGTAACGTGTATAAATATTTGGTCAAGAGGTAATTTGTAATTCTCGCTTTATAATATCAGGACAGATTGGTGCTTGACACGGTTTTGATTTGACAAATTATGACACCGCCGCCGCCGCCGCTTATCTTTATTTATTTACTAGCCAAAAAAAAAATATTTACAAGAAGACGCAGTATTGACAATTTGATATTTCATTTTAATCCATTTTAATCACATTAAATAATAATTTCTATTAATTTCCTATTTTTACGTATTGAACCTTCATCGTAGTACATCATTAGCACATTAGTATAATAAAAGCGGCAGGCTTTGATTTTACTATTTAAAGGGAAAGGGTACTGATAACAATTCAGTCATAGTCATTTTTATCTTCCAATTTCATACTTTTAGGGATCATCCATAAATGACGCCAGGGATTTCATTTCAATTTTATGATAAACCACCCCCCCCCCCCAAACAATAGAATGACAACTTGTTTAACGAGGGCATGAATGGAGAGGTTTTTATTTTTGAAGTCCACCCATCATAAATGCTGACATCATTTATGGACGATCCCCAATTTTTAATTTGTGCCCAAAAACAAATACGATTTCGAATTGTAAGTAGTCCATTAAATAGTGTCAAGTGTCAATCAAATTTTCAAAATTAGCACAAGAATGGAAAAAAACCGTTTTTACGAGCGAATTTATTTTTCAAAGTTTTGTTTTGAATTTAAATTAAAATTAAATCTGTATAGTAAGCTATACGCATAATATTTAGTGCTCAGTTTGAATTTTAATTTCGTCGTAATTCGTAATCGTAATCGTAAAAACCTTTTGACTGGTACTGGTGCGTGTTGCAATCTGTCCATTTGACATTTGGTATTTAATTTTTATAAGCCCCTGTGTATATTATAGAATCTGGATTTCTTTCACATGGCATCACTTCTGTTCTGTGACAGCCTCATATGATGTGACTGCATTAATTAATTTATTCATGCAACGAAATAAAAATGTGGACATTTGACGATCTACGTGAATGTCATTACAAATGTACGATGTAAAATATCGTCTGTGAAGAACCAAAATGACCCATATCCACTTGTAGCTAAAACCAATATCCACTATCTACAAACATCTTCAAACATGTCTTGAGAGCATTTAAATAGAATATTTTACACTTTTCAAAAGCATGGAATTAGAACATTTTGCACTTTTCAACAAACAAGCAAATAGAACATTTTACACTTTTCAAAAATATGGAATTAGAACATTTTGCACATTTCAAAAACTCTTAATAAACTTTTACGCATGTTTCTTATTTTGTTTTTTTATGACATAGCTCATTTTGATAGTAGCTAAAATTGGATATGGGTCATTTTGGTTCTTCACACACGATATGTCATAATAAAAATTTTATAGCAGGAAAGTGCTGCGCCTCTTTTTATATTTGTCATTCTGCAATTTTAATTCTGCTATATTATTATGCAATTTTGAAATTCATCTGTACAGGTATAAATACAGTAGTACAAATATACAGAACGTACCTAATACCTATAGACATTAATAAACTGTCAATGTCATCTATGCAGTCAAAATCAAAAACAAAAAACTTGGGCACAGAAAACAAGTTAAAAAAAACATAAAAGAGGGACGGCAACCTTGAGTGCCCGGTATCGGTTGCTACTAACTATTTAAGTAAATAATTTATAATGTCTAAGTATTGAGCCGTCCACAGATCCATAGCTCCGGCTCCAGCGCCATAGCTCAGAAATGGAAAATAACCAACCACATTGCATTGTCAAATGTCAAATGGGGTAATAAAGTGCTACATCCAGGCTTATGTATCTCCATGGTGAAGTATCAAAATAAACGGTATTATCCAATTCAAGAAAGAATTTAAAAATGTTTAAAAACACGCCTCTCAATATGAGATACAATGTCAGGGCCGGATAATGCGGCCAGCGCAGGCAATCCCCGCTGCTTAAATTTTCAAAAAACAAATTGTAAATGGAACATTTTGCACTTTTCAAAAATATGTAAAAAAAAAAATATTTTGACTTTTCAAAAACGTGCAAAATAAATTTTTGTGTACATTTCAAAAACATGGAAATAAAACATTTTCCACTTTTCTCAAAACATGGAAATAAAACATTTTCCACTTTTCTCAAAACATGGAAATAGAACATTTTGCACTTTTCTGAGTCAAGTAAAACGAACATTTTGAAATTTTCTAAAACATGCAAATACAACATTTTGCTTTACCAAAGAAAACCATCAATGAAATCAAAATGGTGGTTTTTGTACGGAAACAAATTACTGCCTAAATGAAATTCATTCGTCCGGGTCTAGCCCTGTACAATGTTATTGTTATTATACATATAAAATTTTGTTAAGAATGTCACTTGTCCCCTGAAAATTTGTCCCTTCAAATTTTTTCCCGTAACATTTCGTCCCTTGTTTCATTTTGTCCCTTCACACATTTGTCTCCGTAATAAGACACAAAATGTATTGAAAGTATGTAGGTGTGTGGGCATGAAAATAAAAAATTTACAGGGTTCTAAAAGTGTAAAATGTTCTATTTGCCCGATTTCAAAACGTGCAAAATATTTCCATTTACATGTTCTACAAAAGTGAAAAATAGTTTATTCGCATGTTTTATTTACCTGTTTTTTAAAATTGCAAAATATTGTATTTTCTTGCAATTTAAAAATTTCAAACAATGCATGGTTTTGAAAAGTATTAAATAAATGAATCTATTTATATCAAGATACATTTTTGAATTCGTTTTGTTTTGCCAGAAAAATGGAAATGTCTCATTTCGATTCTTTACTGGCAAGATAATAAATATGTATTAGTGCTGAGTGCAGAAAACCGGTGGTGGTGCGGTGGTTGTGTAAAAGTAAAATAATTATTTGTGTTATTTTGTGTGCATTATTGTCGGTGCTTAAAGTATTTGTATTTAATGCTCTGTACGAGGACGAATGAGGTTGGGCTTCACAATTGGACATACAATTAAAAACAAGTGCCTATACTTAATGCTCAGCAGTGGGGAACGTAAAACGTAACGTAACGTAGCCAGGTTCCTCGCTATACATAATAATGTGCTAATGTTTACTTTAATAGTCTACCAAGAAAACCATGTAGCAGATCTGTAGCAGGAGGAGAAGCACGAGCACCGCAACCACAAGTAAGAAACTGAATGCAAGAAGCGACAGAGCACAGCCACATAGTAACAAAAAAAACTTGCTTTGAAGATTTACATTGTGAATTCTGTCAGGATTCTGGATGGACTCTTGATCTGCGGTGTGATCTTACTGGAGAGATGTGCTGGACGCACTCTACATTCTACATACGCTATACTTAAATACACCACCACGTTCCGTCCTGTACGCTACGTTTATTTTATTTTTATTTCCTATAAATATCACGTGCACTTGCGTTGTAGTCTCGTTAATTGTAAATTGCAATGTATATAGGAAACCATTACAATCGCCACTTCTACATTTGTACAATTACTATTAACACTTCAGAGCACGTAGACAAGTAACAACTGGTTTCGTCTGTTTTTGTTTTTCTTATTTCTGTGTTCGTCTAGCGCGTCTGTATTACTATACCATTATCAGCTACAGGGCCGGACGAAGGATTTGCTTTTAGGCAGGAATTTGTTTCCATGCAAAAACCACCATTTTGGTTTTATTGATGGTTTTCTTTGGTAAAGCAAAATGTTGTACTTACATGTTTTAGAAAATTGCAAAATGTTCCATTTACTTGATTCTGAAAAGTGCAAAATGTTCTATTTAGATGTTTTGAGAAAATTGGAAAACGTTTTATTTCCATGTTTTTTAAATGTGCAAAAAATTTATTTGGCTTGTTTTTGAAAAGTCAAAATATTCTTTTTGCATATTTTAGAAAAGTGTAAAATTATCCATTTACATGTTTTGAAAAAAGTGGAAAATGTTATATTTCAATGTTTTTGAAATGTGCAAAAAAATTTATTTGGCATGTTTTTGAAAATTCAAAATATTTTTTTTACATGTTTTTGAAAAGTGCAAAATGTTCCATTTACATGTTTCGAGAAAAGAGGAAAATGTTTTATTTCCATGTTTTTGAAATGTACAAAAAACTTTATTTTGCATGTTTTTGAACAGTCAAAATATTCTTTTTACATTTTTTTAAATTTGCAAAATGTTCAATTTACATGATTTTTGAAAATTCAAGCAGCGGGGGCTGCCTACGCTGGCCGCATTATCCGGCCCTGATTATCAGAAGCCTATACTTTATATAGCTAGTGTAAAAATTCAATCTTTGATATATTTTTTTTTATATCTTTACTCTTACTTTTTTTCAATTTATTTTTGTTTTTTTTTTGAATTTATGGACGAAACATATGGAGTGTAAAGTGTAAATACTGATATGGTTTTAATGCTAAGATAGTGTAATCGATAATTACAATTACTGTAGTTACTGTGTGCATTGCTCCTTGTCCTATTGGTTCTGGTCCTGGCATTGTTTTGTTTGGTGTCCGTCCCTCGAATTTCGAATATCAATCCACATTCCCAATTTACGGAATTTACAGTTCCCATTCCAATGAAATGTGAGGGACGGAAGGAAACATTTGAAACGTATCTATTTCTACTCTTGTATGCTAACTATCCCATTCATTAGCTATTTATCGGTGACATTAAGTGTAGACTGTACTGCGGACTACAACGACAACGACAACGACGGCGTTCGTACAGTTCTACAGTTCTAGAGTTCTGTTCTACACGCGACCATATCACCACACTATAGACTGTGCAAACGGCCATGTGCTATATGCATTCGTATGCCTATATAGATTGTACTATGCAACGGCCAATGTCATGGCCATGTGTTTGGTTTTGGCTTGACTGTGGACACAATAACTGACGACGACGACGAGGACGAGGACGACTTAGCTTTAACTGCGTCCACATTATTACGAATGCCTTTTACTACTTACTTGATGTTATAAGTATACCCGCTAATACTAAATACAGTGGACACGTAAATAGACTTGGGAACGTGCATAAATTACGTGGTACAAAAATGGGAAATTTTGAACCCCTACTCCCCCTCCCTTTTTTTTGGTATGTACGCCCATGTAAAACGATAGGCAACATGAACCCCTACCTCCCCCCCCTCTCGACGTACCACGTAATTTATGCACGCTCCCCAGTTGCTTTTACAGCTTAAAGTTCGTGGAGTCTATATTCGACGTTCGAGCGCTTGACGTTCAGAACTGCATAGCGGCAACACGACAACGGTAACGGTCCAGGTACCGGTACTGGTACCGGTAGAAGACCACAAGGGGAGAAAAACAAACATGTAATAATAGATACAACTAGTGAAGAAGCAAAATTGTCAATCTCCATTTTTAATTAGACTTCTTACAGTCAGACCGGCGTAGTATTACAGACCCGGTTAGTATTAAATACCCGTGTGCCTTTTTATATTGTGTTTAATATAGACCCGCGTACAATTACAGACCCGCGTAGTACTACAGACCCTCGCATTATTACAAGATACTATACAGTACTTAAATAAAATGTTTTTTGCTACTCAAAATCATATAAATTAAATTATTTGTAAGTTTCAAAAGCTTGTAAATAGAACATTTTGCACTTTTTCAAAACATGTAAATAAAACATTTTCCACTTTTTCAAAACAGGTAAATAGAACATTTTGCACTTTTTCAAAACAGGTAAATAGAACATTTTGCACTTTTTCAAAACATGTAAATACAACATTTTGCACTTTTTCAAAACATGTATATAAAAAATTTAGTACATTAAATAGGAGAACGGCAATTTTGCAATTAGTGACAATTTTTATGAATGAGAAATTTTGCTCTTTCAGTGCAGCGACATGAGAATTCAACAGAAAATGAAGCTACTCCTATGCATAGCAATTGAACATTGACATTAATTAAATATCATGTAGGAGGACACTGCCGACTGGAATTGAATTTATCGAATCTATAATTAAGTAGGTAGGTACTTCTATGTTCAGGAACAAACCGAGTACTTGCCGGTACCGGTACCAGTAGCGGTATCGGCTATATATCACGGCGGCCTTAGTGGACAAACGATAAGTCGCAATAAGTCTCCCACTCCTACCCTACCACTACCGCATCTACTATACAGACCGATATAAATCAAAAAGTGGTACATAAATTCGAAATCTAAGACTCAAAATCGAAATGGAAAACATAACCCAAATCCACTACCTAACGTCATAAAAATTTTACGAGGAACCCGCGAGTCTGCGGTCACTTTTTTTACAATCACCACCACCCCTCAACATCTGAATCGGACGCTTTAAATACTGTGCATAGAACAAACGGGAAGCTCAAACCCGAAAACCGAAAATGGAAAACCGAAAAGGAAACTATCATAGCATGCGACCGGCGCATAGGTAGTTCCCCGCTGCTTGAATTTTCAAAAAACATGTAAATGGGACATTTTGCAATTTTCAAAAATATGTAAATACAATATTTTGACTTTTCAAAAACATGCAAATAAATTTTTTTTGTACATTTCAAAAACATGTAAATAAAACATTTTCCACTTTTTTCAAAACATGTAAATACAACATTTTGCACTTTTCAAAAACTTGTAAATAAATGCATTGAGCACTTTTCTGAATCAAGTATATATATAAAGATAATTTTATTCAAAAGAACAAACTTAACACTGACCTCCATCGAGGGTAGCCTAAACGACTCAGTATACGTTACACAAATTTGTTATATAGTAAATTTAACTTAGTAAAAATTTAAACTGAAAGAATATTTAATGTAGCCAATCAGGCATTAGAAACTATAGAATACAACTGATGTTGGCACATCTGCACTGATTTCTTCAGCACTGTTGTTACAATATCTTCAATGAGGAATGAAGTTAAGGCTTGAGATTTCATAAAATCTAGGAAAAATTTGGTAATAGTCCCGCGAGCTCCAATGTAAAGTCCTATCACCTCAATCTCATCTAATCCTAGTTTTTGCTGAAAGTACGGAATGCAAGGATCGTAAATATCTTTTTTCTCCCGATTTACTGCCGTAGCTTGCTCGCAGTCATTCTGCTCCATTCTAATAGTTGGATCAAGAATTAAACCTTTTCTTGTTCGTTGGTTGTAAGCAATAATATCAACACGCCTCGAACCGTCTCCTGTACATTCCACCTCTTGCAAAACTTTCCATCCCGACTTTTTCATAGCCTCCGCAATCAAACGCCTTACTGCATGATGTCGGTTATTACGTATTAACTCCCCCCGGGGACACTTTCCAAGGATATGGCCTAAAGTTTCTGTCTCACTGCAGCCATGTCTACAGCGGAATGATCCTTGATCAGGTCGCGGGATTGCATTAACCGGCATAACATTACCAATCATTTTTAGAGCGTTTGTCCATTCAGATGAGGATAGACCATTTTTAGAATTAATCCATTTGTTTGCTTGTGGACATTCAGCAAACTGTATTACTCCTTGTCCTTTCTGAGGAAGTTTGCACCAATTTTCGTACTCCAAACTTCTTAGGTGATCACGGATGGGTTTGCTTTTTTTACCACGCACTGCAAAAACAATTTCTCGAACATCAGGAGGAATATTAAGGAAGTCCAAAGACTTTGCTTGATCAGATTCAAAGTCCTTTATTTCATACAGAATTGCGTGTTGCGATTGGATTAAAATTTCCGTTGCATTAAAATTTTGAATACCAGCTTCCCATTTAGCTCTGATTAGACCCAGCCCTTTAACTTTGGTGCTAGAGTACATCATATTTGTAGGTGTACTAGTTGGTAAATTTAAAATCTCTTTCGCTGACGTCCTAATGATTTGATCAATGGAATCCAAGAACTTAGATGACAACTTTGTTAATGGGGCATTCTGAAACTGATAAATGAGTGTCGGCCAAATGTAGTCTTTAAGAACCTTGAGCTTCTGATCTGGTCTGAGCATTGGCGTGGATACTAGTTTTTCAATTTGGTCATTAAATTTCTTAGCGCATTTTCCTTCGTCAAAAACAATAGAGTCATTAAAATTCACCCCTAAATATTTAATGGTTTCTTCAGATCCAATGCATCTTATGCTAGTATTTCCATCAAAGAACATTTTGCACTTTTATAGTTGGCCATGTTTCATCTTAAGGGGTCGTCCACAAATGACACAACCATCCATAGGGTCCATGGGTCAATATTTGGCATCCCATACTAAATCCCAAGCCCATGCTGACGTTATTTGTGAACGATCCCTAACATAGATATTTCTATCTATATTCTCAGTAATCCAACCAAGTTCCATCTTCACCATTTTAATTTTTAAACATACTGTGATTCTGCCATCTTTTTTTGGTGCGATTTCCTTCTAAATCGGAATCGACATCAAAATCCTGTGAATTCAAACTTGTTTCTGTGTTTAGTGATCGTTATCGTTTTTAGATTTCCTTATAATACCAAAAGACCACTGCCTAACTGACTACTGATAGTCAGAGAACCTTTATGTACTTGTCTGTTATGTATAGCTTATGTACAACTTTTTAAAAGTTTTTTTTATTCTTTCCTACTTTGCACTTCGCAATCTCTTTTCAACTATGTACTACGTGCGATGCACTCTTTTATTTTGACCGTTACCGTTTGAATGTGAAGCGCTCACACACACACTTAAATGTTCAAGTTCTACAACGATTTCTATGACAACGACAGACGAGTACAGATATTCTCCAGGTCCAGCAAGCAGGGCAGGATAATGCGGCCAGCGCATAGGCAGCCTCCGCTGACTGAATTTTCAAAAAATGTTTGTAAATGGAACATTTTGCATTTTTAAAAAATGTGTAAAAACGATATTTTGACTTTTTAAAAACATGCAAAATAAACATAAATTTGTAAATTTCAAAAACATGGAAATAAAACATTTTCCACTTTTCTCACAACATGTAAATAGAACATTTTGCACTTTTCTAAAATTTGTAAATACAACATTTTCCTTTACCAAAGATAACTATCAACAAAATCAAAATGGTGGTTTTTGTATGGAAACAAATTCCTGCCTAAAACCAATTCCTTCGTCCGGCCCTGCCAGCCGTTGGGTTCAGGAAGGAACTGCGCTCGATTGAAATAGTTACTTTATCTGTAGTCCTGTAGTGTAGCACTTCACCTGATTTTTTTGTCTCTAAATTTCGAGGAGATTCGTCGACATTGTAAAATAGTCTACGGTCTGTACGGTCTCCGGTCACGGTCTCCTGGTGTCCAGGGAATTCATATAAACTTTACAGAAACTTACTTATCATAAGTCCATAGATACAGACAGAGATACTGTAGGTGACTACGTATAGATACAGCGCACTTTCAAAACTATTCAGATAGCAATATTTATTGAGGAAATGTATATACTGAAAATTTCGTATATTTTCGTTCGATTTCCAGACAAATATAGTAAGACATCGCGAAGGTTATTATTATTATGAAAGAACAAATATATCGTCTACTTGCGAATTAAAGACACACCAACTCGCAATCTTTACAACACACTTTTGACATAGTCATTTGAAAAATCCTTTGTGGAATTTAACAATATCGTCTGTGAAGAACCGAAATGACCCATATCCATGTTTAGCTAAAACAATGTCCACTATCTACAAAAATATTCAAATATGTCTTGAGAGCATTTAAATGGAACATTTTACACTTTTCAAACATATGGAATTAGAACATTTTGCACCTTTTCAAAAACATGGAATTAGAACAGTTTGCACCTTTTCAAAAACATGGAATTAGAACATTTTGCACCTTTTCAAAAACATGGAATTAGAACAGTTTGCACCTTTTCAAAAACATGGAATTAGAACATTTTGCACCTTTCCAAAAACATGTAAATAGGACATTTCACTTTGTTGAAAAACATGAAAATACAACATTTTACGCTTTTCAAAAACTTCTAAAATTAACATTTGTTAACGCATGTTTATCATTTCAATTTTATGACATAGCTTAAATTGGATATGCGTCATTTTGGTTATTCACAGACAATATTACACCTGTAATTGAACAAGTGTTTAAAAATAAATTTCTCAATTTTCTAGCGGCAACTTTAAGCAACAAAAGAAACGGTCAAAAATATAAAACAACGAAATTATGATTCTCACCTCGAGTGGTGGCGTGATTTGAGGGTTGGCAAATGTATCAGTCGGCATTCTTGTCGTCGGCGTCGTCGTTTCATTTTCTAAATCAGGCTCCACGGACGGAAGTAGGACATCAGTGAAGGTGGGCAGTACACCTGTGTCGTTGTTCATTTCGTCACTGAACCACCACGAGTCAGTTTCATTCTCATTCTCAATACCACAATAAAATAATATTATGTGTCTATATATCTACATGTACAACTATTCACACACACTGTATATCCACAATCCACTCTCCTATATTACTACTATTATTATTATTATTATGACACTATACCAAAAAATAAACACGACACGTGCCACGTCTCACTCACACGGCTCACGTCATCCGTATCCGTATCCGTATCCGTACGCAACGAAGGGCTACTGATATAATAAAAAATCTCGAAAATCCAGTAGCAGTAGTGGAGGAGAGTGAAGAAGAATGTACACAATAAGATTTAAGTTACTAGACGTCTTAGTAATAAATCGTCGAGATAAGTAATTCCAAGGATATCTTCGAACTTCGAGTACACCACTTTACTTCCACAAACAGATTCTTAGATATTTATTACACAATAATAATAATGAATTTATTATTATTTTTAACCACGAGATTCACACAGAAAACAAAAATCACCAAAACAAAATCTTGACTCCGATTCAGATTTTTCAGATTTTCACTCCACCTTCTTTGAGACTTCTGACTCACGCGTATCTCCTCACAAAGATGAACGTATAATTCAATTAATTTTCCAGCTCACGCAGAAACATTATGTGTAACTAGTGGAGATTTTTTTTTAAATTATCCGTGTCGTTGTCTTTGTCGTTACACGCGTCCCCGTGTTCTTCAATTCCCACTAAAAAAGAAATATTTTATTTTATTTTATATCTTGATTTTAGATCAAATCACAGTTGGTTCGTTTTCGTTAGTACAGGAGCGTCGACTGTGTAATTTTGACTCTGGGAAATCTACCCACGACCCAAAAGGAATTCGAGAAATAGCGAGAGAGATAATGGGGATGATAAGAAATGGTGGAGGGTGGGAGGCAAAAGCCCAAGTGCCGGTGTCTGTCTGTCTATGATGACGCGCGATTCGATGGGTTTTTATCTCTGTGTGTGCAATTGTAGAAAATTGTAATAATGGAGACTTCTGTGTGTGTGTGAAGCAAGTGGGAAATATTTTTATTCCCTTATTTTATTTTTTTGACTTGAGTTTGATAGTGAGTCTACGGTGGTGCGGTGGTCATGAGAGAATTCAGAAATAATCTCGTTACAACTATCAGGAAATTTCAGGATATTTCAGGAAATTTCTTGTAAAAATCCTGCTCAAAATTACATAAATTACAGACTCATCATAGTTAGAAAAAAAATACAGGACAGATATGATCGAGGTATTTATTATAGCACACACAACATCACACGGGATTTTGATGAGGATTTCTCATGAGATTTTGGAAAATTAGTTGTATGGTCGATTTCACTTTAAAAATGTCACAATTTTTTAAAACAAATTTGAATTAAATTCCATATGGATTTTTCTGCTTGATTTTTTACACAGAAAAAATTACTAATTTGAATTATCCGTATTTAGAGAGCTTGTGGGATTTTCTGAACAAAGTCAAAGTCCACACACTTTTTCTTAAAAAATGTCGATCCTTACGATTTACGATTTGGAAAAATGTAAAAATGGGGCAAAGTTAAACTTGACTACTTGGCATAATTTCCATGGATTTTGGATCAGAGATTGGGAGCTGTTATTACGCGATTCACATTATAGTTGGTTTTTCCTTTCCTGTAGTATGGTCACTGGGCACTGTATTAATTCTTTAAGAATGATAAATTACTGACAGTTCCTGTCCCTGTCCCTCGGTTTTCACCCGCTTATCTTTCTCACCATCCATATCTCGCTACACACACAACAAAATAAAATGTCCAAAACTTGAAATCAGTAAAATCGAAACGTAGAAATTGATCTCATTATTTTTTGCCACTTGATTTAATTCTCAGCGCCGTCATAATTCAATCTAATCCTGAGTATAGCACACACACACAAAAACAAAGTCTGACGCTAAATATTATCGAGATAAATTGATATTGACTCGATCCGTGTCCGTGTCCATAAGTCCGGTATGGGAACTGGTACCGGTGCCGATACACCGGACTTAAATAGTTGGTTAGTTTTAATTTTAATTGATGTGTCAAAAGTGTGTATTTCTTTGGCGGGAATTTAAATTCGAATACAAAATAAGATTTATGAGCCGCACTCAATTAAGGAAGCGCTCATCTAGGTCTGCTCGCTTCCTTATAGTTGTTGATATATTGTAAACAAATCTGATATATGGAGTGTGATCTTCGAGATGTGTCGTCGAGGGTGTGAGGAGAGTAATGTTAATGAACCACTTCACTCCTATATGATTATCAGATCAGAGTTGGGCAGAAATTACACACAGCCTGGGCATTTAGCGACAGTGACGACGGTCACTGGAAATTGTAATCATTCTATATCTCCATCAGTACCAGTCACCAGTACAATCAAATGTAATTACTTCAATTAAATTTGAACTCACATTCTATGTATGTACAGCCATTTTTTTTTCAAACACATAAATTACACAAATGCTCCGCAGATGCAGTGTGTAAAATCAAAATTTTTTAGGGGCACTAAGATTTTGGCACCCGAGACTCGAGACTCGAGACTTGTTTCTGCCCAGTCAGATAATTCAGTTCAAATTTGATTTAAGGCCTATTAGCAGAGGAGACAGTCAACTGCTGTGGGGTGGGGGTGGGATGGCCATGGCATTTCGATTTGAATTTTTGTTGTTGATGGTAATTGGTAATTTTAATCGATGCCTGCTTAGTGTTTAGTTGTCAGTATTATTTTTATAGTGCCATTTAAAAGTCCTCATAAAAATCTTTATAGTTTTTGTTGGGCGATTTCTGTTTTGAAATCTCAAATTTCCAATGTGTACACTTTTATAGTCAGTTTGAAAATTCCAAAATTCAAATCCAAATATGGCTCTTTAAGAGCGTCCGTATATTCTTATATTCACTTTATCCCACTGCACTGACTGGACTGATCGACTCACTGGGTATAGATTTTGTGTGTGTGTGTGTTTTCAGTGTCAATTTTCAAAAATTCCAAAATTCCAAAAGTGTCAAACCAACAACCAACTGCACTAGAAATATGCTTCGAAAATTTTGAGCAGATTTTTTGTGACAGTGTCTCTGTGTGTGGTGTGTGTTTCTCCGGTTTTAGTCCGAGTCGTTTTTTAAGGAACGGAAAAGTTTCTATTCGCACGACGGCGACGGCAACGGCAGAAGCTTAAGAAGTAGAACTGTAGAACTGAACTGTAAGAGTGTGTGTTTTTTTTTCAGCCTTTACTTTTTGTCAGTTTTGGGCTTTTGGGTTTGGATATTATTTTTTCCCGTGGTTTCTTTTTGGTAGAAGTGGAAGCAATGAAATTTTTGGTGAAGATTGTTTGTGTGTGTGTGTGTGTGGTGAAGAGAAGGCGACTCAAATCAAGTTCACACTCTCAGGCGTCGACTAAGACTGACTCTGCCAGGGAGCAACTTGATGCTGCTCGGTCGGGCTCACTGCTGTGTGCTTCTCACTCGCTTCTCGTTTCTTCTCCTCCTGCAGTCCCAGTCCCAGTCCCTCTCTCTCTCACTCTCACATCACAAGAGTTTCAGAAAATATTGTGAATCGCGAATTCCACCACTCGCACTCTCGTCCGTACCTCGCTCGTTCCTCCTCGTTCCTCGTTCTCTCCGCTATTAAACGTGGGCTAGAACTACTACTACTACTAGTATGGCACGGTATTATTTGCTACAGGAGTAGTAGGACTAGGACCATAGCATGGGAGATGGGACGTATAGGAAAATTGCCGTCGCCGTACCGTACCGTCCCTCGCACTCTGCCACTGTTCGGGATGAAACTGAGTGAGTCACACTTTTGACTTCTGAGAGAAAGAGAGGTACAGGGAAGAGCAAGAGTTATTTTTTTGAATTTGAGTATCTCACAGATTTGATTCTCTTTTAATACGGATATCGTCTGTGAAGAACCAAAATGACCCATGTCCAATATAACCTACAATCAAAATGAGCTAGGTATGTCCTAAAAACTAGATGAGAAACATGCGTAAGATGTTAATTAGGAGTTTTTGAAATGTTCCATTTACATGTTTTTGAAAGGGTGTAAGATGTTCTAACTGCATGTTTTTGAAAAGGTGACAAATGTTCTATTTACATGTTTTTAAAAGGGTGTGAAATTTTCTAATTCGATGTTTTTGAAAAGATGTCAATAGTTCTATTTACATGTTTTTGAAAAGGTGCAAAATTTTCTAATTCCGTGATTTTGAAAAGGTGTCAAATGTTCTATTTACATGTTTTTGAAAAGGTGCAAAATGTTCTATTTACATGTTTTTGAAAAGTGTCAAATATTCTATTTACATGTTTTTGAAAAGGTGCAAAATGTTCTATTTACATGTTTTTGAAAACTGCACATCGTTCTATTTACATGCTCTCAAGACATATTTGAATATTTTTGTAGATAGCGGATATTTTTTTTAGCTAAAAATGGATATGGGACATTATGGTTCATCACAGACGATATGATGTACGCTAAACACGCTTTTTCAATACTTTTAGACTGGGCTAAAGAGAGGATTGTGGGGCATACGCGCTTCTCCTTCGCCATAGGATGGCAGGGACGGGGTACTGCCGTACTAGCCATTTACAATGAGCAATGACATATAGAATCCAAAATTTAGTTTTTCTTGAAATTCAAAAAAGACTACACTCTCAGGGACCGGGGATTTAAAATTTGACGAGAATTGAAACAAACAATCCGAATTCTCAAAAAGCGGGGAGCCCAGCCGCCCAGCGTGTCTTTCGCTTATTGTCCTAAAGAATAAATGATCCGCCGCCGTTTGGCGTTCCTCCCTTTGTGAAGGTATCTCCTGGACTGGACTGTATAGGGCTATGGTCTAATTCTAATATTGGTAGGATGGGGAAATGGGGACTGGGGATTAGGGCACCGCATCAATAGATTCAGAAAGAAATAAATAAAGAGATCCGTAGTTGTCGTTGTCGTTGTTGGGATTCGACACAATATCAAGGATTTGTGTGGAGCTGGAAGCCTGTTCTTGCCTTTTGTGCCCTGTGTTCGGCTGATTGATGTGGCTGTGTGTGTGCTCCGAGTCTTGGTTGGGGAACAAGGCCGGACGAAGGAATTGGATTTAGGCAGCAATTTGTATCCGTACATAAACCACCATTTTGATTTTATTGATGTGTTTCTTTGGCAAAGCAAAATGTTCTATTTACATGTTTTGAGAAAAGTGCAAAATGTTTTATTTCCATGTTTTTCAAATGTTCACAAAATAATTTATTTGCATGTTTTTAAAAAGTCTCAATATTCTTTGTACATATGTTTGTAAAGTGTAAAATGTTTTTATTTACATGTTTTGAGAAAAGTGGAAAATTTTTTATTTCCATGTTTTTGCAATGTACAAAAAAATATATTTGTATGTTTTTGAAAAGTCAAAATATTCTTTTACAGATTTTTGAAAACTTCAAAATGTTCCATTTACAATATGATTTTTGAAAATCCAGTCAGTCCTGTCAGTGGGGGCCGCCTGCGCTGGCCACATTATCCGGCCCTGTTAGGGAAGAACTGGGCTTTGAATTGAAGGCAGCAGTGGGAGACACGGACCCGTCGTCGGTTGGGTCCGGTACCGGTTTTGGCGCGGGTGCTTCATTTCATTCATACTGTACACGATATACATGCATGGTCCGTAGGGATGGAAAATGCAAACGGTAACGGCAGCGGGAACAGGAACGGTAACGGGACGAATGAGGCAATGTCGGTTCTGTCCGGTCGCCTGGTGTAGCATTTAACGTGGCTATGGTTACAGTGACATTATGTGGAATGTGGACGGTCCTTCAGTAGCAGTGGCAGTCGTACGATCCGAAATGCAAAGGAGTAGCTCCTGTATTAATAGTAAAAGAATTCGTTTCGTCCTCCTCAGAGCTACTCACGACCAGACCAGGACACAGTGCAGTGTACGTTGCTTCTACTTTTCCAGTATCCACAAGGCACAATTACAGAGCAGTTCCAGTCCGTTGTTTGTAGTCAAGTACTTTGATAGAAATGGAGAGCAGTATCCACTAATCTACTCTCCACTTGGACGCTCTGTTCTGGCTCCGTATAAAGTGTGCACAATAAAATTCCAGAAAAAGACACAACGAGTCTATATAGTCTGTCCGTAGGCCTGTAGTCTGTAGGTCGTATAAGTAGTATTGGAGTGTGCATACGAATTTTCTTAAAAACTAAAGCTAAATGTATATGATTTAGACCCATCTATTTATTTTGTACATAATGATAGGAGTACATGTCGTGAGTGAAGTAACAAAATGGTCCATTTCCAATTAAAGCTAGAATTAAAATGAGGTTTTGTAAAATAAACTACCTACAAGAGAAAGACGGGTTACATGCTAAATAAGAATTTTTGAAAAGCGCAAAATGTTGTATTTACATGTTTTTTAAAAGTGCAAAATGTTCTATTTACAAGCTTTCTAAAAATTTTAAAATGTTTTATTTACTTTTTTTTCAAAAACGCAAAATATTCTGTTTTTGAAAAGGTGCAAAATGTTTTATTTACTTGTTTTTTGAAAGTTCAAAATATTCTATTTACCTATTTTGGAAAAGTGCAAAATTTTATACTGACGAGTGTTTGAAAAACAGCAAAGTATCCTATTTACATAATTTTGAAAAGTGCAAAATGTTTTATTTACATGTTTTCTGAAAAGTGCGAAATACTCTATTTGCATGCTTTTTGAACAGTGCAAAATGTTTTATTGACATGTTTTTTGAAAAGTGCGAAATACTCTATTTGCATGCTTTTTGAACAGTGCAAAATGTTTTATTTACATGTTTTTTGAAAAGTGCAAAATACTCTATTTGCATGCTTTTTGAACAGTGCAAAATGTTGCATTTACATGTTTTTTGAAAAGTTCAAAATATTGTATTCACATCGTTTTATGATCTTGCTATTTTAATTTTGTGTACGTAGATACCGCATTTCGTTTTCAGCTTTTAATGGACATAGTTCATTTTGATTCTTCACTGAAGATATTCAGCCCTATAACCGAAACTACAACCAAAACCGAAGACCGAAGAAGCAAGTGAGCCGAACCGTAACCGAAACCACGGAGTCGAGCTTCTAAAGTCTGAACTGAGCAAATACGGAGTGAGTGGCAGTGGCCCATGAGTTGGAGTCCTCGTCGTTGTCGTTCGTTTCCCATGTCATTGTGGAGTGGAGTGGAGGAAATGAATGGATAATAGCACTATTATTGCACCAACAGCAAACATAGAACACGCACACACATTATTTCCCGGACCATCCTCCTTTACCAATACCCAGACCGGGACCGAAAACGGTACCAGTTTTGGTGTAGTGAGTTAGGGTATATGGTTCGAGTTCTAGACTAGACGTTACATACATGTTGTTTGAAGTAGATATGCATGTTCGTAATAATTACCACCTAGCTAGTTACCTAGATGTTCATACAGAAACGCAAAGGTTTTCGTTGGGATTTTGGGATGGGATAGACTATTGGGGCTGCTTTAAAAATGTTTTAATGTTAATTATGTTGTGTCTGCACGTCAAATGGAATAAGTTCAAAATAACATCGTATTTAAAACATTTTGTTTAAAAAATAATATTTTTGATACTTCTTATACTCGAATATTCTGAACTCTAAATATTTTGAACATAAAATATTTCTTTGAACACAATATTTTGAGATCAAAATGTTTTTTTAAACACAATATTTTGAAAAATATGTTTTTTGAACACAATATTTTGAACAACAAGTTTTTTAAACACAATATTTTGAACTCAACATGTTTTTTTAAACACAAAATTTTGAACAATACGTTTTTTGAACATAATATTTGGCACACAAAATTTGTTTTGAACACAAAATTTTAAAGAATGCGTCTTTTAAATTTAATATTTTGAACTCAAAATATTTTTTTTGAACACAATATCTTAAAAAATATGTGTTTTGAACAAAATATTTGGCACACCAAATATTTTTTTGAACACAATATATTGAAGTCAAAATGTTTTTTTAAACACAATATTTTAAACAGTATGTTTTTGTAACATAATATTCGGCACACCGAATATTTTTTTGAACACAATATTTTGAACAATATGTTTTTTGAACACAATATTTTGAACAATATGTTTTTTGAACATAACATTTGGCACCCAAGAATTTTTTTGAACACAATATTTTGAACAATATGTTTTTTGAACATAACATTTGGCACTCAAGAATTTTTTTGAACACAATATTTTAAATACAATATTTTGTACTTAAAATTATTTTTGAACACAATATTTAGAACAGTATGTTTTTTAAACAATATTTTGAACTCAAAATATGCTTTTTGAACACTATATTTTGAAAAATATGTTTTTTGAACATAATATTTGGCACACAAAATATTTTTTTCCAAAAATAGTGTCAACACAAATACGGATAAGCAGTTGACAGGTCAAGCTTGCATTTTTTGTTTGTTTTTAAATCCACAACATTAAGTGTAGATAGCATGTCCTGCAATACTCAACCTTGAGTGATGGGACACAGAAATGAATGAATAGTGGTATATGTGTGTGTGTGTCCCTTTGGTTAATGTCAACTTGAGACAAATTATCCAGCTGAACATATAATTTATGTAAAACCCGCGGAGTATTTCTATTTCTATTTCCTACAAGCACTCAAGATTAGATTACCTTTAACTCACATTTTAGACTTGATGTTTTTCTAGGCTGGTTTCTGGTTCTACGATTTCTCGTTTTCGTTCTGTGGTGATTGTGTTTTGAGTACAATTACAATTGTCTGCTTCGGTTTCGTTCACAGTTTTGGTTTCGGTTTCGGTTTCGTGTTCCGTTCCACTTTCAACTGGTTACTTTTGGTTTATTTACTTTTGTTGTATGAACTCCAAGTTAAAATCGTGTCTGAACTTGAATTTGTAGCCAATAATTCAGCTTTACATTCGAATTCCAATAATTTCTAAAATGACCAGTGTATTTCAGCTAGGTTTGTAGAAATGGAAATTGATTTTTAAAAACCTGGAAATAGAATATATTGCAATTTTTAAAAACATGTAAATAGAATATTTTTCAAATTTCAAAAACATGTAAATAGAACATTTTTCAAATATTTAAACATATAAATAAAACATTTTGCAAATTTCAAAAACATGTAAATAGAATATTTTGCACTTTTCAAAAGCATGTAAATAGACTATTTTGCATTTTTCAAAGCATTTTGCGCTCTTTAAAAAGTAGCTAAATAGAATATTTATTACTTTCCAAAAAATGGAACAATCTGTAATTTTCAAAAACATCTAAATTAAACATTTTGCTCTTCTCAAAAGCATCAAAATCCAAAATTTTTGCTCGTTTAAAACAACACGCAAATAGTATAATTTATTCTTTTCAAAAACTGCTAGTAGTCGTTGACATTATACGCAAATATTGTATGTCATTTTAGTTCTAAGATTACTTAAATTTGATATGAGTCGTTTTGATTCTTCACTCACAATTTAACTGTCGAATGTATCGTACACACACGCTCTCACTGAAATACTGAAATTAAATAAAGATTTAAATTCGGAATAGCAATCCATAAGCTGCAGCTGCAGGGCCGGACGAAGGAATTGCTTTTTGTTTCTATACAAAAACCACCATTTTGATTGTATTGATGGTTTTCTTTGGTAAAGCAAAATGTTGTATTTACAGGTTTTGAGAACAGTGCAAAATGTTTTATTCCCATGTTTTTGAAATGTGTAAATAATTTTATTTTGCATGTTTTTGAAAAGTCAAAATATTTTTTTACATGTTTTTTAAAAGTGCAAAATGTTCTTTTTATTTGATTCAGAAAAGTGCAAAATGTTCTATTTATATGTTTTGAGAAAAGTGGAAAATGTTTTATTTCCATGTTTTGAAAATGCACAAAAAAAATGTATTTTGCATGTTTTTCAAAAGTCAAAATATTTTATTTTACATGTTTTTGAAAACTTCAAAATGTTCTATTTTACATGTTTTTTTGAAAATTCAGACAGCGGGGGCTACCTGCGCTGGCCGCATTATCCGGCCCTGGGACTTCGACCACAATAATTTTGAGACTACCGCTGAACTGAGCAGCACAAAGCCAAAGCCAAATCCAAATCCAAGTGACTGTATAATTTGGAGCTACTAATTATTATTATGATGAAATGAGAATGAGAATTGAAAACGCTCACTCATCAAATCTCTCGCAATAAGTGAGCTATTAAATCCAATGCTTATTTCCCCCTTCTAAAAACTCAATTTCAATTCCAGTCCCATTTCCACATATATCTGCGTATATATGCGAACACACAGTACAGCGCAAAATACTACACTCATATCGTCAGAACGCACAGATCGCACAGGAGAGGGAGGGTACCCAGAATTCAGCTGAAGTCAATAAAGCAAAGCAGTGCCATTGTTATTTGATGCTAAAGTCCTTTTCATTTTCAAATTCTACCTATTCACTTTGCTGTCACTTAAAACCCTCAAGTTAAATAACCTGCCTGCCTATCAATACCAAAACCAAAATATTGTCTATGACTGACTTACATGGTTATGGTTATGGTTATTTATACACGCGGTTTAATTTAATACAACCGAAATATACCTACTTATGGCTATGGCCAGGAACAGGAACGTAAAATTAGCCCAAGCGTTTAGTATGTAGTCACTGCACGCGCTATTAATGTATTTTATTTTGGCTATTAAATTTTGAGACATGCCTTTTGGCCTAGGTACGTCATATCCATGCGCTTCATTTTATATAGGCAAAACAAAGCAAAGCATAGCACGGCTAATACGCACAAAACTTGATTTGAACTACACGGATGTAATTAAAGACACTCAAATTAAACCCCACTTTACATTTTTTTCATGATGATGTGACGCAACACAAAAAATAATATAATTGAAATTAGAAGAAATTTAATTACATGTGTAAAACATTTTTATTAAGTGGCAATTAAATTTATAATTAAAATCAAAATATTTTTATTTTGCTCTCTCAACATATACTTTTGAAATAGGAGCTTGTTCTTCTATTGTAATTTTAGTTTGTGTGTGCTTCAAGAATGTTTTACATTATATTACATGCACATCCTGGTACTGGTAAATAATAATATAAGGCGCCACTTAGGAAACGTGCATAAATTATGTGACACAAAAATGTGAAATTTTGAACCCCTATACCAACCCCCCTTGTAGTATGTATAAGTCTAAGATAAATTATAGAGAGTTTGAACTCCTACCCTCCTCCCCTCCCTCCCCTCTCAAATGTACCATGTAATTTATGCACGCTCCCTTATTTATGTAGAATGCACAGAGGAGTTTAGACTATAATATAAGTTGTAAAATATTAAATTAGATAATTAAAATATTGTTTTAGATCTTTCATGTAGGTATGATTCTTTTCGTAATGTGAACTTTTCCCAATATGATTCATATCAGTTTTTCGGTATGTTTAAATGCATATCGTCTGTGAAGAACCTAAATGACCCATATCCATTTTCAGCTGGAATCAAAATGAGCTATGTCATAAAAACAAAATGAGAAACATGCGTAAAATGTTAATTGAGAGTTTTTGAAAAGTGTCAAATGTTTTATTTGCATTTTTTTGAAAAGTGTTAAATGTTCTAATTCCATGTTTTTGAAAAGTGTAAAATGTTCTATTTACATGTTTTAAAAAAGTGTAAAATGTTGTATTTACATGTTTTTGAAAAAAGTAAAATGTTCTATTTACATGTTTAAAAATGTAAAATATTTTATTTACATGTTTTTAAAATGTGCAAAATATTCTATGTAGATGCTTTTAAGTCATGTTTCAATATTTTCGTAGATAGTGGATTTTGTTTTTAGCTAAAAATGGATATGTGTCATTTTGGTTCTTTACAGACGATATAAAAAATAAAACTAATAGCATACCATTACCAATACCATGCGCCATTACTTTTTAAAATGTGCTATCTAATTCAATCTAGGCACATATACAGATATCTGCATTGCTTAGCAATTAGATCATCTTGCATGGCACGTGTGTAAGTAACATAACTCTTTTTGCACCAAATTCCAAATTACATGCAAAACAAACATTTTGTTTTTACTGCAAGTGCCGGAAAATTTTTGAATTTAAAAAAAGGTGATGTTGGATACTATGGGACCATTGACACCATTGGCCTTTGGCCTTTGACATTGACCTGCCCCTTAACTGAAGGATATATGCATAGTTTTAAATTAATTCCCTCCATGCCATGTACATATTTACACAGTTCTCCTGCTATATATCAGTATAGGCTATAGCTGAAAAAAATTAGGGCGTTTTTTTTCTTACTCACAAAAAAAAAGGATTTTTTCTTTCAATCTTGAAAGATATGAAAGCCACGTGCCGTGTGCCTATGTCTATACCTACCTATGGATGGTCCTAATGTAAGTTACAATTTTCATTTGGAAGACACAAAGAAAAAACCTTTGTGTTTTATGTTCCGTCACTCCCACTTTGTTGGTGAGGGACGGGGAAAGCGTGTCTTATTTGCTCCCCTATACTCCTTGTAGACACTTGTGTACAAGGAGAGGAACAAAAACTTTTGCGGAAATCGCATTGCTTCTCAGGGTATAATGGTAATTTGTAATCACGTTTCCGAAATTCCGAGTTAGACTCCATGTTGAATTTGAATGTAATAGAATTTTAAGTTTTGAAGTGGAAGGAGAGAAAAGCCAATTAATCCTGATAGCTTCTTCTTCTTCTTCATCTTCCATTTGGAATTTAGATCGACAGGGATATGTAGCTAAGCTATATTGTAGGTAAGTATAGGCAAACTTATAGGACATAAGGGCTCGTACATAAATGATGTCACGGGCAGGGCCGGATAATGCGGCGAGCGCAGGCAGCCACCGCTGCTTGAATTTTCAAAAAACGTGTAAATGGAACATTTTGCAGTTTTCAAAAATATGCAAAATAAAGTTTTTTGTACATTTTACAAACATGGAAATACAACATTTTCCACTTTTCTCAAAACATGTAAATGAAACTTTTTGCACTTTTCTCAAAACATGTAAATGAAACTTTTTGCACTTTTCTAAAATGTGTTAACAGAACATTTTACACTTTACTCAAAACATGCGTAACTAGAACATTTTGCACTTTTCTCAAAACATGCACAAAAAGAACATTTTGAACTTTTCTCAAAACATGTAAATAGAAAATTTTGCACTTTTCTCAAAACATGTAAATAGAACATTTTGCACTTTTCTCAAAACATGTAAATAGAACATTTTGCACTTTTCTCAAAACTTGTAAATAGATTTTGTGTTTTTTCTCAAAACATGTAAATAGAACATTTTGCACTTTTCTCAAAACATGTAAATAGATTTTGCACTTTTCTGAATCAAGTAAAAAGAACATTTTGCAATTTTCTAAAAACATGTAAATACAGCATTTTCGTTTACTAAAGAAAAGCATCAATAAAATCAAAATGGTGGTTTTTGTATGGAAACAAATTCCTGCCTAATTCGTCCGGCCCTGGTCACGGGTAGTATCTCCTTGGATATTGGTGATATCTCTCATGCTAAAGATGGTTATAAGCGAGAGTGACAAGGGTCCTAATACCATGAAATTATTTATGGACGACCCTAAGTAAGTCTCCCTGTGGATGTTGAGGGTGCTTAAGAACAGAAATGAAAACAGAATTATAGAGACCAAATATCAATACTATTGGGGCAGGAAGAGGAACGAACATAGGGCTCGCGCTGTATAAATAGGAATGGATGTTAGAATTACGATTACGATTACGAAACGAAAAACGCATTGGGGTGGTATAACGAACAACAGAAGTAAACGTGTCTTTAGATAGGCGGTAAGGGTAGACAGACAGAAATGCAATAGAAGCGGAAGGAAGGAAAAGGAGCAGCCGCCATCATATTATTGGGATTTTGCATTTCATTTCTATGTATTGCTATTGCAAATGGCAAAATGGCCGTTGAGACATTAAGCTGAGGAGCTTTATACCATTGAATAACACTCACATTCCCAGTCAACATTTAACATTGTCTTTTAATCATATAGAGTGTACATACCTATAATGCCTAATGCACCTACTTATTGTGAGTGAAGAGGCAAAACCGCACGTGTGTGTGAACAAGCTGAACCTCTGTGTTTGGATCTACGGATCTGTGCTTTAATCAGGGCACAAGCAGCTGCTTGAATTTTCAAAAAAAAAAAGTAAATGGAACATTTTGAATTTTTGAAATATATTTAAATAGAATATTTTGAGTTTTTAAAAACATGCAATTCAAACTTTTTAACTTTTCAAAAACATGAAAATAAAATATTTAACACTTTTCTCAAAGCATGAATATAGAACATTTTTTACTTTTCAAAAATATGTAAAAAGAAAATATTTTGACTTTTCAAAAAGATGCAAATAAAACATTTTGCACGTTTCTCAAAACATGAAAATAGAACATTTTGCACTTTTCAAAAATATGTAAAAAAAATATTTCGACTTTTCAAAAACATGAGAATAAAATATTTAAAACTTTTCTCAAAGCATGTAAACAGAACATTTTTCACTTTTCTAAAAAAAATTTAAATGGAACATTTTGCACTTTTTAAAAATATGTAAAAGAAATACTTTAACTTTTCAAAAACATGGAAATAAAACATTTTGCACGTTTCTCAAAACATGAAAATAGAACATTTTGCACTTTTCAGAATCAAGTAAAAACAACATGCAATTACAATATTTTGCTTCACCCAAGAAAACCATCAATAAAATCAAAATGGAGGTTTTTGTATTGAAATAGATTTCTACCTAAAATTGCAATTCCTTCGTCCAGCCATGAGTTTTAATAAGGAAGAATCTGAATCTGCTGACATGGCTGGAATTGCATCTTCAAAGACGCTCAATTTTACTGTGCAGCAAAGCGACCAAGTTGAAGTGGAATTAAGAAATTCCCTTGGAAGCTTTTCGGATCCTTTTAATTTATTTATTCAACATTTGACTTAAATGCCAAGTGTGGGAGTTATTACACACAGTTTGCTCTCTCACTCTCCCAGTCTGTTCTATTATTATTATTATTACATATATCTTTTCCCATAGACATATGCATAGGAATCGTTCATAAATGATGTCATCGAAATATCCCGTTGTAGGTTTTTAGGATTTAGGACCCGCTACCCTTGTCATCATCAGCTCAAGCATTGCGTAAAACGACTATATCGTCTGTGAAGAAGCAAACTGACCCTTTTTTGGGCAAAAGCAATATCAACTATTTACAAAAATATTTAAATATGTCTTGAGAGCATTTAAATAGAACATTTTGCACTTTTCAAAAACATGGAATTTAAACATTTTGCACCTTTAAAAAACATGGAATTAGAACATTTTGCAAGTTTGCGAAAACATGAAATTAGAACATTTTGCACCTTTCAAAAATATGGAATTAGAACACTTTGCAGTTTTTCATAAAACATGTAAATAAGACATTTTACATTGTTGAAAAACATGAACAAATAGAAACTTTTACGCTTTTCAAAAGCTCCTAACTAATTTTATGCATGTTTCTTATTTTTTATTTATGACATAGCACATTTTAATTCTAGCTTAAATTGGATATGGGTCATTTTGGTTCTTCACAAACGATATTTAACATAGGATGTCATCAATATTCAAATCCAAAGAGACCCATTCACCCCACCACTGATGACATCATTTATGAACGACCCCATAGTACTGCAAATCTCACAATTCCCACTGGTGTCCATATCACACAGTAATCGTGCCCCTATGGCCCCAGCCCTGGCACTACAATCATCTCAATAATGTGGATTCTATTCAACTAGGTACATATAATTAAGTACTTGTGTCACTTGTGTGTTTCCAATCTCAAATTACTCGAACAGAAGATAAAACAGACAGATTGACTTCTTCTTCTTCCTTTTCGGCATCCGCTCTTTTTTTTGAGGAGATACACTCACTTGATGTGATCTTCCATCTGGCTCCCAGTCGTTAATTTAAGTACAAAAGATACATTGAGCTTACATTTACATATACCGCACCATACAATGCTGTTACTACTCTACAGCATAGCATCATTTGAAATGCAATCTTTAGAAAAGTAGATTTTTCCTTTGTGATTTTCTTTAAATTTAAAGTCTTACTTTTACGTCCAAATTATTGTAAAAAACAATACAGTTAATACTTTTTTATTGCTATTACTATAAGTATGCAGATCAAATCAAGTGGCATCTTTTGTACTTGTAATTTTCAATTTGCAGTAACTGTCATTATACTTTGCGTAAGTGTGACAGTTTGATAGGTGACATTTTCTAAAGGGATTTGAAAATACAGGAGTAATAGCTGTTATACACTGGCAGGGCCGGATAATGCGGCCAGTGCAGGCAGCCCCAGCTGCTTGAATTTTCTCAAAACATGTAAATGGAACATTTTGCACTTTTTAAAAATATGTAAAAAGAATATTTTAAATTTTCAAAAACATGCAAAATAAATATTTTTGTACGTTTTAAAAACATGGAAATCAAACATTTTCCACTTTTCTCAAAACATGTAAATAGAACAATTTGCACTTTTCTGAATCGAGTAAAAAGAACATTTTGCACTTTTCTAAAACATGTAAATACAACATTTTGCTTTATCAAAGAAAATCATCAATGAAATCAAAACGGTGGTTTTTGTATGGAAACAAATTGCTGCCTAAAAACAATCCTTCGTCCGGCCCTGTAAACTAGTTTTTATTAGCTGTGTAAATAATTGTCAATAATTGCAACAAAATGATAGTATATAGTATTTATATTTACCGTACAAATGACCGAATAAGCGCCTGGTCTCAAATAAGAGCCAGGCTGTCATAGAGGCATCCGGGTGCATTATTTGTGCAAATTCCGTACACGATTTTAACCCTCATGGAAGAATGTTAAAAACACAGGTAGAAGATACAGCTTTATAGAAATATAGCCTAGAATATTTTCTTAGAAATTTTAAATACAGTTCCGTACGTTGTATAAATGGAGAAAGTACAAAAAGAAAGTCAACCAACATTCAAGTGAAAGAAACCTTTGAATTTTTTGGATTATGAAAATGCTACTCTAAATCGTAAGTAAGAAAACTTGTCGTGTTGCTTTCATAAGTTTTTACATAAGCAAAATAGAAAGTCGTCGTCGTCCTGGACGCTGTCTAGGAGTCCAAGAAATACCATGGAATGTACTGGAATAGGACGCACACACGCGAGTCTACTAAAGATATAAGAAAAACCTTTACAACTCTATAAAGTAATTATATAGCGACTAGTATATAGCCTCTCCAATTCCATTAGCATTCAGTCACTGGACTGGACTGCGGTTAAGACATTCGGCAGGTATCTGCTGCCTTTGGTGCAGTTTCAGTCTTTCAGCTTGAGTAAAAAAAAAAGAACGGACGGACGGACGCCGGACACACATAAACAGACGACGCTTTTTCGTCCGCCTTTGACATTTTGTGTAGAAAATAGGAAAAGGTAAAAGCACCAAGAATGTAGACCTTTCGTGAGTGAGTATTTTTACTTTTTTTTCTACTTTCATTCAGACTTTCTCTTTGAGGATGAATAGGAATATTGAAAAATTACATTGAGAGCTAGTGCAGTATGAATGATGGGTGTTTGTTGTGCACAATAAATCTAACATTCAAAAATGCTAAGTGTTATTTACAAGTTGGATAAATCCAACCACTATAATACCACCGACCTGCATCTTTTTCACTAGCCCTATATATCGTCTGTCAAGAACCTAAATGACCCATATCCATTTTTAGTTTCAAACACAACACACTATCTACAAAAAAAAATTAAATGACCTACATGTTCATGAAAGCCTGTAAATCGGACCTTGTGCACTTTTCAAAGGGCATGTAAGTAGAACATTTTACACTTTTGAAAAACATGTAAATAGAACATTTTACACTTTTGAGAAGCATGTAAATATAAAATTTTGCACTTTTGAGAAGCATGTAAATAGAATATTTTACACTTTTCAAAAACATGTGAATAGAAACTTTTGCACTTTTTTAAAACATGCAAATAGAACGTTTTACACTTTTCAAAAGGCATGTTAGTAGAGTATTTTACAATTTTGAAAAAGCATGTAAATAAAACATTTATCTTTATTAAAAATACGCTTGAATTTTGAATGTGTGAATAGCACAATTTTCTTGTTTTATAAACTCGTGATTAGCATTGTAATCATGTGTCTTATTTACTGTATTTCTTTTTGAGATAGCTCATTTTAATTCAAGCACAAATTGGAAATAGGTCATTTTGGTTTTTCATCGACGATATTACACTCACATTAGTTTCTGGGTCATTGCCAACATCATATCACGCTAATATCACATCACACTGGTGTGTAAAAGTGTCAAACTCAATCTCAAAAGGAGGTCTCTTACCCGGTACCGGATAATGGCTTAAAATTAAACATGTGAAAGAATTTAACGAAGGGGGAGACGCACTTCTACCCCCTCTATTTTACACTATCTCCTCCTCCAAGTGATTTTTTTGTAGAATAAAAAATCAAGTTATGTCGATATATGTACAGTATAGTTGTCATATAAGGTCCATATAAGGCGTACAGCAACTACTATAGACAGCAATTTTAGGCATAGCATCACTACCACCCTTACACAAAGCAATGCTTTCCCCAAGCAAACACTTCATATTCAAGAAGAAATTCAGAAACTTTTTTCTTTTTGACTGAATAGATCATCTGTGAAGAACTAAAACGACCCATATCTATTTTCAGCTAAAAAAAATATGTACTATCTACAAAAATATTCAAATATGTCTTAAGAGAATTTAATTAGAACATTTTGCACCTTTTCAATATATGTAAATAAAACATTTTGCACCTTTTCAAACACACTAAATTAAAACATACGAAAACTTACGAAAACATCGAATTAGGACATTTTGCACCTTTTTAAAAACATGGAATTAGAAAATTTTACATCTTTTAAAAACCATGGAATTAGAAAATTTTGCACCTTTTCAAAAACATTGAATTAGAACATTTTGCACAATTTCAAAAACATGCAAATAGAACATTTTACGTTGTTTAAAAACTCCTAATTAGAATTTTATGCACGTTTTTCATTTGTTTGAAAGGCATAACTCATTTTAATTGTAGCTTAAATTGGATATGGGTCATTTTGGTTCTTTACAGACGATAACTACCTACGTATACTACAGACAATACTCATACAGTGATCAAGTTTTATAGGAAAAAATTCTATAGGAGTCAATAGGATTTTGAAATTCTAGGCTTTGACAATTAGCATTAGGGAACGTTGCTGTAGACTGAAGACTGTAGAGGAGACCAAGTATAAAGGAAAATGTTTGGTTGGAATTGGAATTGGAATTGGCATTGGCATTGGCATTGGGCAGACGCATGTACGTTCCCGTTTTCTTCCCCGTTCTGTAGAAAATAGACCTGCCGCCAGCAAGGAGCCGTAGTCGTGGGAGCCAAAGTGAGAAGAAGTGTATAGTGCCTTATCGCACATTCACAGAATGGAGAAAGTAAAAACCGGAGGAACTCGGGAGGGAGAGCGAGCGAGGGAGGGAGATAGTACAAGAGAGGAAAGAAGGGAAGATGTTCAAGTTCGTGTCCAGGAGTATCTTCCTTGGTTTTGGTTTTGGGTTTGGGTTTGGTTTTTTGGAAGACACGAGTGCAGGAAAAGCAGGAGAAGGAGCAAGCGAGAACAGGATTCGAGTCAAGTCAGGGAGCGAATGGAGAGCAGATGACGAGAGAGAGAGAGAAACCCAAAAGAGCCCTGAAAATTTTCCGAGCTGCCTCTCCTATCCTGGCACATTGTACAGTGTAGGACTCGTGTCTTATATCGTCTGTGAAGAACCAAAATGACCCATATCCATTTCTACCTTGAAACAATATCCATTTTCTACACAAATATCCAAATATGTCTTGACAGAATTTAAATAGAATATTAAACACTTTTAAAAATATGCAAATAGAACAATTTGCACTTTTCGAAAAGTTGTAAATAGCACATTTTGCACTTTTCAAAAAGTTGTAAATAAAACATTTTGGAATTTTAAAAAAAATGTGAATAGAGCATTTTACGCTTTTTAAAACCTCCTATTTAACATTTAACGCATCTTACTCATTTTGCTTTTATGCCATAGCTCATTTTGATTCCAGCTGATATTGGATATGGGTCATTTTGGTTCTTCACATACGATATGGTTCTGGTCCTAGTAAGCAAATAAAAGTGGGACTGGGACTGGGACTGAGCCTGGAACTGACACTGGGACTGGCGTGGAAGGAGGTGAAGGGAAAATCGATAGTAAACGTATAAATATACTCACACATCTCTTAAACTGTATTTATAGTAGCTGAGTGAGTTCTCGTTTCTCGAGAGTTCCACAGTTGGCATTGGCATTGGCAGGAGTAGGAGTAGGAGAAAGCTCTATGAATTTATACACTGACTGCATAGGCTCTGAAGTGTACTACTTTCTCTTACTTTCTCCAACTTTCTCTCCAAATTCATATATGCAGCTACCACCACTGCCACCACCACCACCACCACTCCCGCCGCCAAGGAGCCTTTTACTTCCAGAACTGTAGATTCCAGATCCAGATCCAGAATCCTTACAGAGTTTCCGAGTTGGAGGTTCCAGGAATGTTGGTCCGTAGCCAAAACCTGGAAACCCTTAGCAGATATCTGGACGGGCCATGGTATACAGATGGGAGTTTTACATGGACATTACTCCTTGTATTTTTACCATTAGGGAGACAGGAGATAGCTGACTGTGGGCCGAAGCCGGAGCCGGGTACTAGCAGGAGTAATTGCAAATGCTGGGGACTAAAGAGAAAGTAGAAGGTAGAGACTTGATAGACATATATAGTGCATTTCCATAGACGTACCTTACTTTACATATGGAGACCACGAATAGCTACATAAATATCTGGACGCGGATGGCTACGTATCCCCTTCCTGTTCCTCCCTTATTCGTAGATTTTACTTTTTCTTTCTTATATTTCCTGAGCCGAGTGCCGTGGCTGTCACCGTCACTGGCACCGGCATTCTGTCTATACAGGGCCGGATAATGCAGCCAGCGCAGGCAGTTCCCGCTGCTTGAATTTTCAAAAAACATGTAAATGGAACATTTTGCACTTTTTAAAAATATGTAAAAAGAATATTTAGACTTTTCAAAAACATGCAAAATAAAACTTTTTGTACATTTCAAAAACATGGAAATAAAACATTTTCCACTTTTCTCAAAACATGTAAATAGAACATTCTGCACTTGTCTGATTCAAGTAAAAAGAACATTTTTAACTTTTCTAAAACATGTAAATACAACATTTTGCTTTACTAAAGAAAACTATCATAAAATCAAAATGGTGGCTTTTGTATGGAAACAAAAGGCTGCCTGAAAGCAATTCCTTCGTCCGGCCCTGTGCCTATATGCTGACTACAGCTGTGTCAACTTAGGACTGTGAAAAGTGGAACTCTGGATTTGGATTTGGATCCAGAATAGGGCACTAGAACTCAAGAACACAAGAGCTCTTTTGGATTCTACAACTGTGCTGAGGAGAGAGGGGAAAGTAGGGATGTAGGACGTCCTTCCAAAGATTTTGGAAGGACGGAGCCGGTACCGGGACCGGCACCGATCCCAGTTCTCCCAATGGTCTTGGCAGTTGTCGTGGCTTCTGTGTGACTTTGGCTTCAGCTCAAGTTGAGTGTATGTTGCCGTGAGGACAAGTGTGGGAGGATGGAAATGGGTAAAAGTTACAGATTTTCACAGCCTCTGTGACCGCCTTCCATTCTCTTTTCCCAATTGGCTCATTGTTTGGTTGGTCGTTGTCGTTGGTCTTGGTTTCTGTTGAATTCGAATTCAACTTAGAGAATCTCAAGCTAAAATGTGGAATGGTTCTCGCTTTCTGTTTTTTCTACTTTCACTCTCACTTTCTCGACTACTTTCTCCATCTGTCCATTTTCATGTTCTATGATACGTTGACTGTGTGTACGTTGTTGGTATTTTACCTCTGGTGTTTTTATAGTTTCTTGAGTTTCTATAGTTTTTTTGTTTCCAATATATCATGTGAGTGAAGATTTAAAATGACCCATACCGCATATTTAAGCTAGAATTAAAATGAGCTACGTCAAAATACTTATTAAAGGAGATAGATGAATAAAATTTTAATAAAGAGTTTTTAAAAATAGTGCAGAATCTTTTATGTACATTTTTTTGAAAGTGTAAAATATTCAAGTTACATGTTTTTGAAAAGGGCAAAATTTTCTATTTGCATGTTTTTGAAATGTGTAAAATTTTCTATTAACATGTGTTTGAAAGGCGTAAAATGTTCTATTTACATGTTTTTGAAAGGTATTAAATGTTCTATTTACATAGTTTTGAATACTGCAAAATATTCTATTTACTTATTTTTGAAATGCACTATTATTCAATGTTCCTGGTTTTATAGGATTATGGTATTTATTTTTGTAAATTAGTGCATTTAACTCTGAGCTAAAATTGGATATGAGCAATTTGAAGCCTTCAATTTTATTGTATGTACTTTGCGTTTGTAACTCTTGTGTGTTTTAAAACTTGTGTTGTTTTTGTTTGTAAGATGTTATAGTTATTACTGGGCAATTAAAGCGTGTGCGCGTCTAAACGGTAGCTCATCGTAGTTCTTAAAAATGCTTACGATTAGTTAATTAATTACGTGCAAAAATGTGCAAATTGCTTGGTACTGGGCTATACTGGTGAGTTTTGATTCTTCTGAGCATAGAGTGGCATTTTAATAAAATCCATTTTCCATTTTCATTTTTTATTTTCCTTCATTCAAAAATGATGCACACTGTTGTTGTTGTTACTCTGCACTGCCCATTCTTTTGTGTTGTTTACAGTGTAAGTAAAATGAGGTAGGTAGGTACATGTTTACGTTTTTAGTGCGGACACGGACACGGACACGGACGCAGTGGACGGACGTATTATGAATACTAAGACACGCACAAAATGCATTTCAACTTTAGATCCTTTCTAATTGTATCTATTTACTATTTACCCCTGCACAACACACGATCGCATGCAAATATACGGTTTTACGAAGAGCCATTGTATGTGAAATGAAAACATTTATGGCGGGTATTTATAAACACCCTCATACCCGCATCATCCTGTGCATATTGCAATAAGGAAGAAGGAAAGGGAAACACAAAGACGTTGGTACTGCGCTGCGGTGCGAACTCCTAAATTCAAGGCTCAGGGCATTACAACAGAAAAGCACTGCAGGAAAAAAACAACGAGAAAGTTTTATTATGTACATACAGTATAATTCTATAATCACAATGAAGAGTTGTTTGTATGTAAGGCAAAACGGGTTAAGCCAGTAGTCAGTCGTCGTAGCCAATTTTACAGGAACGATCAAAAGGTGAAAACGAAACTTTGGCAATTTTTAAAAATTCCTTTGGTTGAACTTTGGCCTCTACCATTCAACACAGTAGCGTATCTAGTTAAATAGTACACGCTACGCAAATAATCACATTTTTGAAAACCTGTTTTGTCAAACAACTCTTCATATCGTAGAATACAATAATATATTCTACTTTGTTTATTTTGCGTCTAGCAACAAATATTATATTTGCATATATAAATATGTACTATTGTCGTATATACTATATTTATTTATTTATAAATAACTTTAGCTCTGGGTAATACCTATACGGACTATAATATACTATACGTTAAAAGTACACCTACCTGCCTCATAAAAATATCCCTAATCGTGAGGGCAAATCCAAGTGTAATAATCCTAAGCTTTTGACGAGAGAAAGTTGAGCCATAGTTTCACTGGAGGACTCAAAGTGCGAGGAGAAAATAGAAAACACGAAGGTTGTATTATTTCAATTTTATTTTTGTTTTTGACTTACTTACTTTGTGACTTTGTGTGTGTGTTTGGTTGGTGCATGTGTATAGGAGTATAGGTCGGTAGCCTCGGTCCGCAGAATACAGAATGTTCAGTGTGTGTAATCCAATCAAATAACTTTTACTTGAACATGAATCCAGAAAAACAATCATAAGGTTCTATCAGGACCGGACGAAGGAATTTCTTTTAGGCAGCAATTTGTTTCCATTTACAAAAACTGTATTTTGATTTTATTGATGGTTTTCTTTGGTAAAGCAAAATGTTGTATTTACATGTTTTAGAAAAGTGCAAAATGTTCTTTTTGCTTGAGTCAGAAAATTGCTTAATGTTCTATTTACATGTTTTGAGAAAAGTGGAAAATGTTTTATTTGCATGTTTTTGAAATGTACAAATACAATTTATTTGCATTTTTTTAAAAGTCAAAATACTTTTTCTTCAATATTTTTAAAAACTGCAAAATGTTCCATTTACACGGTTTTTGAAAATTCAAAATATTCTATTTACATATTTTTAAAAATTGCAAAATGTTCCATTTACACGTTTTTTGAAAATTCAAAATATTCTATTTACATATTTTTTAAAATTGCAAAATGTTCCATTTACACGTTTTTTGAAAATTCAAAATATTCTTTTTACATATTCTTGAAAACTTCAAAATGTTCCATTTACATGCTTTTTGAAAATGTAAGCAGAGGGGGCTGCCTGCGCTGGCCACATTATCCGGCCCTAGGTTCTATACTTTTACCCGCCCTATGCTACAACAGCAACAGCACACTGCATCACATACAAAACTATTACTATGGACTATATGGAGGCACTTTCCTATTTGAATTGCCTCGTAAATGGTGAATATAAATTCATGTTTAAGTATTTAGATTTGAATTAGAGGATATTATACTAATGGAAAATACAACCGAACCAGAACCGCTCGGCCTATATAATATGCCTATATAGTGCCATAAACCAAACTCGAAATCGGAATCGGAATAATACTGAATAACTTAAATGTTATTATTACGCTTTCTGTCGAAAAAATTCTGAATTTTCTTGGAAGGCCGAGGTTCAAATTATTATGTATTTTAATGGCGTCCTATTGGATGCTATGGATATGTATGAATATTTTTACAATAAGATATTCATCCTTTATTTGTTTAGCGAGAGTGCTCTATTTTTGTATAGCGTGCGTGTAAATAAATAAAATATAAAATAAGTGGCCTATTTTTTTAATTTAAAACCTTCCGCCAAGGTCTCCATTGTTTTTGTTTATCATGTTATTAGACAGAGTACAAAGTACCTACCTACCTACCTACTTACCTACTTGTGTTAAAATCCTTGTAGAATTTTTTGAATTTATAATACCGGTGCCAGTATATTGAGCGTGGGAAAAAATTAATGGCAATGGTAGTGTTTGCACTTGTCTGCCTGCATTACTAATACTAATTAGAATGTAGGAAACTTTAAATTTTTAAATTGATCTTTGCCTTTAAAGACAACGTCTGTCCTTCTTTATAACGTTGCAACTGCAAAATGTCCTAACTTCATATATCAGGTCAGGTACAGGAGGGTCAAGTAACTTGCACTTTGTTAAAGAAAGATTTTTTATTGAGATGTAATTTCTATATTAATTATTGTTTCTTTATTATTCAAACACAATAATTAGGTATGCATTCCTTATACATAGCTATACTAATTCATTAAAATCAAGGGCCGGACGAAGGAATTGATTTTGGGCAGCAATTTGTATCCAAAACCACCGTTTTGATTTTATTGAAGGTTTTGTTTCGTAAACAAAAACGTTGTATTTACGTTTCTTTTAGGAAAATATTATAATATTTTATTTATACTTGATTCTGAAAAATGCAAAATGTCGTAAAAATGTTTTTGAAATGTGTAAAAATTTTATGTGCATGTTTTTGAAAGTATAAAATGGTTTATTTACAAGTTTTAGAAAAGTGTAAAATGTTCTAATTCCATGTTTTTGAAATGTGAGAAAAAAAATTAATTTGCAAGTTTTTTAATAGCGCAAAATAATTTATTTGCATGTTTTTGAAATGTACAAAATAATTTATTTGCATGCTTTTTAAAAGTGCAAAATGTTCATATTTTTTGGGAAAATTCAGGCAAAGGGGGCTGGCTATATGTGCTGGCCCCATTATCCGGCCCTGATTAAAATTAACGATAGAAAAAATGGCCATAACAAAATATATAATCTCTGCCGCACTCGCACCACGGGAAAGAAATTGATGTTGACTGTTGAATGTAAATTAGAATGTGTCGCAGAAAAGTATTTCTTTGACGGATGCCATAAAATACCAAATACCACATAAAACCTTTTCGAATTGGATTTCATCTGTAATTTTTGGTGAGTTGCGAGTTTTAGAGGTGGTTTGGTGTGGGTGTTGGTGTCGGGGTTCGTTCTTAGTTTGATTGCATGCAACTTTGGATTTATATTCGCAGTAGTTGAAAACGGGAATGGATTACTGTATTGACTGGAGGCGTGTGTGTTTCTGTGTGTTTGGAAAAAAGTAATTCAAATATGGAAAGTGTACATAACCACAATTATTATATCTTGATCTTGATAGAAATCATACATGAGTGTTTTTTTATCCGTGAAACTACAAAACCGATCAGGGCCGGACGAAGCTAATGCTTTTAGGCAGAAATTTGTTTCCATGCTAAAACCACCATTTTGAATTTATTGGGGGTTTTCTTTGGTAAAGCAAAATGTTTTATTAACATGTTTTAGAAAATTGAAAAATGCTATTTTTACTTTATTCAGAAAAGTGCTCAATGTTCTGTTTACATGTTTTGAGAAAAGTGGAAAATGTTCTATTTACATGTTTTAAAAAAGTGTAAAATGTTGTATTTACATGTTTTTGAAAAGTGCAAAATGTTCTATTCACATGTTTTGAGAAAAGTTCAAAATGTTCTATTTACACGTTTTGAGAAAAGTTTCAAATGTTTTATTTTCATGTTTTTGAAATGCAGAAAAATTTAATTTGCAACTTTTTAAAAAGTCAAAATATTCTAGTTACATATTTTTGAAAACTGCAAAATTTTCCATTTACATGTTTTTTGAAACTTAAATTCAACACCGGGGGCTGCCTGCGCTGGCCGCATTATCCCGCCCTGAAACCGATTCATGTCTCATTCACATTTCATGAAATTTCAACACACACGGCTAAGCCATAATATGTATAGTTATCATAAGGCTCTATAATTATTTCTACCTATCTACATAATTTTTCTAAAAGCATACTATGCATTTATTTATTACAGGATTAAAGGCTCTTTATAACTCTCTCCCATAATCCCATAATTCCATGGCCTATACTACAGTATTGAAATGGAATAGAAATTTCCATTTTTTTGTGTACCTCCAATGTTTCATTTCGTGTGATGTAGTGTGGTCCTGTGTTCTATTCTATTATGAATGATTGACTAGTCGAATTTTGCTGGGTGCAATTTACAAAAAACGCGGTACTCTGTTTTTTCCATATTTTGAATTTTGCACTTGTCTGGTTTTTGTCTTTCATAGCTATGTACTGTAGCTCTGGTTCTGGTACTGGTTCTAGTTTCTATGGAGTTACTAAAGAAAGTGTTAGACTATAGCGTTGCTGGAACTGGCGCTGGAACTGGAGCAGAAACTCATCCAGCTGGAGAATGATGTTAGTGAGTCAGTCTCAAAGGAGCTTTGCCGCTCTCATCATAATGATTAAGATGAGGCATTCATAGTCGTATAGTATGAAATGATGAGGGCAATTTCAAGCTGATGCTCAATAGAAATACACTACAAGTACCAACACAGTAATATCGTCTGTGAAGAACCAAAATGGCCCATATCTAATTTAAGCTAAAAACAATATCAATTATCTACAAAAACGTTCAAATATGTCTAGAGAATATTTACATAGAAACTTTTGCAGTTTTCAAAAATATGTAAATACAACATTTTCCACTTTTTAAACGCTCTTTGAAATTAGAACGTTTTGCATTTTTTCAAAAACATTGAATTAGAACAGTTTGCACCTTTTGAAGCACATGAAATTAGGACAATTTGCACCTTTTCAAATACATGAAATTAAAACATTTTGCACGTTTTCAAAAACATGGAATTAGAATATTTTGCACCTTTTCAAAAACAAGAAAATACAATGTATTGTATTGTTGAAAAACGAGTAAATAGGACATTTTGCATTGTTGAAAAATATGAAAATTAAACACTTTACCGCGATTATCAAAAACTCCTAATTAACATGTCACGCATGCTTTTCATTTTGTTTTTATGACATAGCTCAATTTTACTCTAGCTGAAATTGGATGTGGGTCATTTTGGTTGTTCACAGAAGATATTATGTTGCCTTCATTCCTTATGCCATAATATTTGGGGTGTAATCTGTATAGTGCATAATATGAAACGCACCGTCACCGTCAGTTAGTATTTTGTCATAGTGATATTATCATGAGAGTAGCTACACTGACTGCACTCGCTTAATCCCAATGACCGCACATCTCTCGGCCTCGACTCTCGGATGAAATTATGCACATTTGAAAGAGATTTTTATGAGGCTATTCAAGGGAAAAAGACGCGAATTTTTATGACTCATCGTCCACAAGAAGAAATCACTTTTGCTTACACGCTCTTTAATTATTCATTAAAGCCTTAATATCTGCGCTGTATTATTTATTTTTTTCTATACTATATTTATATTCACTATATGGTAGTACCCTGACCATTCGTACCGTAGTTATTCGTACCCCGCAAAGAAAAATTCTATTAAGTAACAACGCAAGCGCATTATTGTTTTTAATTTTGCAATGCTCTATTCTATTTTTACGATTTTATTATGCATATTTAAGGAAAGCTTGGGTTATAAATATGATGGTAGTTAGGTTAGGTTAGTTCAGGTTAGTTAAGGTTAGGTTAGTTCAGGTTTGGTTAGTTTAGGTTAGGTTAGTTTAGGTTTGGTTAGTTTAGGTTTGGTTAGGCTAGGTTAGGTTAGGTTAGTTTAGGTTAGGTTAGTTTAGGTTTGGTTAGGCTAGGTTAGGTTTCTTTTCAAGTTACGAATGACTAGGGTACGACTGGGACCAGGGTACGACTAAGTAGGGTACGACTGGGGCCAGGGTACGAGTGGTCAGGGTACGAGTGGTCAGGGTAAGACTGGCCAGGGTACGAGTAACCAGGGTACGAATGGCCAGGGTACGACTGGGCAGGGTATGACTGGGCAGGGTACGAGTGGCCAGGGTATGAATGACCAGGGTACGACTGGTCAGGCTACGACTAGGTAGGGTACGACTGGGTAGGGTACGTCAGCTATGGCCATTAGACCATGGTCATGGTCATGGTCACAATTAGTACTCGCTCAAATTCAATACATATATACAAAGTACTACATAATGTAGCAGATAAAAGCGTAATTTTGACTGTAAGAAAATGTAATGTCAAAATGTGGAATTATTGTAACTTGTACAAATCCTAAATTGAAAATTATTGTTGAGACAAATTATTTGGTTGTTAGTACAGCAGTAAAAACAGAGATACATAGCAGAACATAGTTATATAAATTACATAGTGCAGAATAAACGCACTAGACTAGAAAAGAGGCTTAATGAGGGTTACAATGCAAATTGCAAGTACAAGTAATTGTGTACGTAAAAATAGTTCGTCGTCGTCGCCGTCGCCGTCGTATAGTAAGTAGCCTCTCATTAATATTTTTTGTTTAGTACGTTTACCTACTCTCGATTTTCCATTCCACTCTAAAAACGTGAACGTGACCAGGCATGCTCAACCACTACAAATATTACAAATTCAGGTGTAGAATTCGCTACAAATTAAGTTCAAGGATTTTTCTTAAATATTTGTCTTCTATTACTACACAAGGATACGAAGTAATCTAGTAACGTTTTAGCAGAAAGAAAAGAAACAGAATTTTCTACAGGATCATAATATGCGATTGGCGATTACAGATTATAGTTTAGTATTAAATTCAACACGTCTATATAGTATACATAGTTACATCACTAAAGGCTAAAGGTACTTAAGTAGATACTTGTAAATTTCTAGATAAAAAAAAGTCAAGTTTCCCAAATGCAATCTTAAGACGGCCATTCAGCACATTATTATTTGTCATTCTCCATTCCAAGTTTATATCAACATTTTTGTCAGTGTTTAGAAACTTTGAAGATCTTTGCAACCATTCTTGGTTCAATTCCCATTTCACTTCTTTTTTTTCTGAGCAGCAGCAGCATAGGCATATCGTATGCTGATCTTATGATTTTTTGTTAAAACTCTTAAAATTCTGTATCACTGAGTAGTCGTAGTCGTAAAGTAAAAGCTAAGGCTGAGTTGAATTTGAAAAAAGTAAAAGGGGGAGTAGGAGTATATAAATAGAAGGAGACGTACGAAGCACTTGTTTCCGTTCCATTGAGAATTTGAACGAACGTTTTATTTCACATTTACCCGAATTAGGCAGGCACTTGTGCTTATGGAGGGAGTCTGCAGTTCCAGTTTTCGTCAGGGTCGGACGAAGGAATTGGTTTTAGGCAGGAATGTGTTTCCATACAAAAACCACCATCTTGATTTTATTGATGGTTTTCTTTGGTGAAGCAAAATGTTGTATTTACATGTTTTAGAAAAGTGCAAAATGTTCGATTTACTTGATTCAGAAAAGTGCAAAATTTTCGATTTACTTGATTCAGAAAAGAGCTCAATGTTCTATTTACACGTTTTGAGAAAATTGCAAAGTGTTCTATTTACATGTTTTTGAAATCTACAAATCTTTTTATTTGAATGTTTTTAAAAAGTCAAAATATTCTTTTTTACATATTTTGGAAGTGTAAAATGTTCTAGTTACATGTTTTTGAAATGTACAAAAAAAATTTATTTGCATGTTTTTAAAAAGTCAAAATATTGTTTTTACATATTTTTGAAAAATGCAAAATTTTCGTTCGGGACGGGACGGGACGGGATTTGAGTTTCCCGTCCCGTCCCGAAAATTTCGGGACGAGAATTTCGGGATTCGGTACGGGACGAACCTCATCCCGTCCCGTCCCGTCCCGAAGAGGCTTTGTCCCGTCCCGTCCCGTACCGTCCCGAACTTTTTGTAACAAATCTAACAGTCCATTAAAAAGAGTAAATAATCACAATTTTGATAGAAAAATGCTAGTTTTTTTAAATTTTAATTTTTGTTTTCTTAAAAAAATCTAAAATTTAATATAAAAACGCGAGAAAAGTTTATAAATTTATTTTAAATTGGCTCCAATATATAACTGCATTTATTGTAATTGCAGGTATGTCAGAAGCAATACTTGCAGACTACATACATAATTACATGTCATTTGGCAACTTAACATTTTATGCAAACAGTTTGTTGACCCACTATCAAGGTTAGCAAGGATTAGTGAATCCATAGGAGAAAATACCAATACAAAGTAACAATGAGTTATGAAATTGAAACTCTACCATTACCTATATGTATATGATATATGTTAACATGTACTGATTACATGTTAAGTTTTAATACCTTTAATGCTTAAAACTTATTAATTTGGCTAATTTTATCATGCAAGGTGTATTCTTTAACTAATAAAAAATTAACTGTAAAATAAAATAATTCCTATATTAGTTCTAGCTTACATTTTCATTCTAACAGCACCAAGTAATGGCAGCTTGGCGATACTCGGGACATCCCGATCGGGACGGGACGGGTTCGGGACGGGACGACGTCTGTCCCGTCCCGAACCCGTCCCGTCCCGAAATTTTCGGGACAGAAAATTCGTGTCCCGTCCCGTCCCGTATCCCGTCCCGGCCGGGACGGGACGGGATATCCCGTCCCGAACGAAACTCTATGCAAAATGTTCTATTTCCATTTTTTTGAAATGTACAAAAAAATTTATTTGCATGTTTTTAAAATGTATCAATATTCTTTTTTACATATTTTTAAAAACTCCAAAATGTTCCATTTACATGTTTTTTGAAAATTCAAGCAGCGGGGGCTGCTACCTGCGCTGGCTACGTACGCATTATCCGGCCCTGGTTTTCGCCCTATGCTTTGCTAATGTATCTTATGTAACATAAGATGAAAATGAAAAAAAAAAACTGTGTGCTACATATACATATTATTCTGAATAGGTTCCAATGCGTCTATAGAGTTCTTAAACCCGAAAGTATTAAGTTCAAAATGTGGTGTCTTTAAAAATCACATTTGTTTAATTTTTCTTGAATTTGAAAACTTTTTAATTTTCTTATGAGAATTAACATGGTATTTTGCTATGAGGACGTGGTCCCCCCTTCTTTGAATTTTAAGTCAGCTTTTTGAAACAAACATTTTTAAACACAATACTTCCAAACATGAAGAATGCATTTTTGAGCCTGGGACATTTAACCTATGCTATACCGCTATACGTAACACACCTCCCTCCATGTAAATCATAGAATGGTAAAGTTGGTAAAGTGTGGGGCGCATAGGGCCTTATGGTGGCCTATAGCTTTTAACTTGAACTTCCGTCGTTGAATGCATTACGACAACGAGAACGAGAACGACTCTGGATTTGGATCTGCATCTTGAACGGCAGTGGCACTCCACTTTTCCCTTCAATTTTCTCCAGGTTCTTGAGACAAAAAAAAATACTCGGGATTTTGAGAGGAATAGATACGGAGAGGAGACTGGGACTGGGAGGGAAGTCAACATCTCAAGATTCAAGAATCCTCGACATGAAATGAAAATATAGAGATCGAACTAAAATGAAAAAAAAAGAAAGAAAGAATGGTTGTCATTGTCAGTGCCATATTGCCATTAGCAGTGGCTTTTCTGCTTCTGCCCATAGGCAGCATCCATTGTTGATCTCTATCTTGTTGATGTTCAAGTTTTTGAGTTTTGTTGTAGTAGTTCTATATTTATTTATTTCTTTTTTTGTTCTTCTTTTCCCATCACAATGTCTATACTGTACTCAATATCGTCTGTGAAGAACCAAAATGACCCATATCCAATTTAAGCTAGAATCAATATGAGCTATGCCATAAAAACAAAATCAGACACATGCGTCCAATGTTAATTAAGAGTTTTTGAAAAACGTAAAAATTTCTAATTCCATGTTTTTGAAAAGTTCAAAATTTTCTATGAACAAGTTTTTGAAAAGATCAAAATGTTCTATGAAAAATTTTTTGAACATTTCAAAATGTTCGCTATTAACACGTTTTTAAAAATTTCAAAATGTTCTATTAACACGTTTTTGAAAAGTTCAAAATATTCGATTAACACGTGTTTGAAAAGTTCAAAATGTTCTATTAACACGTTTTTGAAAAGTTCAAAATGTTCCATTAACAAGTTTTTTAAAAGTTCAAAATGTTCTATTAACACGTTTTTGAAAAGTTCAAAATATTCGATTAACACGTTTTTGAAAAGTTCAAAATGTTCTATTAACACGTTCTTTAAAAGTTCAAAATGTTCTATTAACAAGTTTTTTAAAAGTTCAAAATGCTCTATTAACACGTTTTTGAAAAGTTAAAAATGTTTTATTAACACGTTTTTAAAAATTTCAAAATGTTCTATTAACACGTTTTTGAAAATTTCAAAATGTTCTATTAACACGTTTTTGAAAAGTTCAAAATGTTCTATTTACAAGCTTATGTGTACATGACTACTATTTGTTTTTTGTAGATAGTGAAATTGGGTTTTAGTTAAAAATGGATTTGGGTCATTTTGGTTCTTCACAGACGATACGCATTAAAGAAATAGGGATATTTTCTTACCTACTTTTATTTTTATTATGCTACTTTTGTATTGTGTATATTTTTGTATAGGGTACGAATTCGCGTGTGCCCATTGGCAAAATGCAGTGTGTATTTCTGAATTTCTTTAACAAAAACGTTTTCTTTTTTTCAATAGGGTTCCCTGGATACATTATTTTCTAGTTTGGTTTATGTAATGTAGACTGTAATCTAAACAAATTCAATAAAATTTTGAAATAATAAGCATTTTTAGTATAGCAGATACAGCTATATTTATTTTGACTTAGCTGGTTAATTTCCTAAACATTTTTAAAATTAATTTTGTATTTTAATAAAATTATTGGCTTTGTTGTAAAATCCAAGCCATAACTGTACCAAGAATTTCTAAATTTCAAAAATGTTCTAAACAATTTAACACCATTTTTACTACACAGCAAAACTTAAAGCGTTTGTTAGTGTACTTCCTGTCTGTCCTGATCCTGAATAAATTACATCTTGGAATTTTGAAAGTCACCTGACATTTTAATACAATTAAATCGTACTCGAGACTATTAACTCAAAATAATAGCAATATATATTTAGTATAGAAATTAATTCGCTAAATATTACTAAAAAATATGGCGGAGGCTCATGGAGAGGAACATCATCATCAACATCACGAGCATCACGAGCATCACGAGCATCACGGAGATGGTTCACAAATTCACACGGAAGTGTCTGCAACCCCTGTATTTTGTAAGTTTACCATTTTATCACAAAATAAATTATAATCACTACATTTTTGCAAAAAATTAACAACAAAAAAGCTTTTCTTGAATTATTATGAATTTTCAAAGTTGTGTACAACATAAAAAATTAAGAATGAAAACAATAATTTGATTAATTTTTTTATTGCATTTTTTTCACAGCTACGATTGTGATAGAAAAAACTCGGAAAACAATTCCAATGGACTTTATTTATTGTTGTTTGGGTCTCATTGCAGTCATAGTGGTTTTCTTTGGCATGTTTATTGCACTCTACATGACGGCAAAGAAAAACGGGATTTTAGACTTGTCAAGTAAAAATTATAAAATGTAGAAATAATAGCAGAAATACAATAATAAATGACTGTACAAAAATAGTAAATGATAGAAAACCCGAAACCCGGTCCGGTGAAGGAAACCGGAACCGGAACCGGCCAAAATTTTAAATGTAAATATTATAAAATAATAAATTTTGAAATTTTGATTGGCGATATTAATTTGTAAATAAACTCTTATAAAATTCCTCAAAATCTAAATTAAAGTGAAAAATTATTTTTGTGCGTTTCTAGTTTCTACCAGGGGAACGTGCATAAATTACGTGGTACTAAAATCAGAAATTTTGAACCCCTACCACCACCACCCCTTTTTTGGTATGTACGCCCATATAAACCACGTAATTTATGCACGCTCCTCAGCATAGAAGATATAGAATTAAAGCAGTATATGCTATTTATATCTATCTATATAGGCAAACACCGCTATAGTGTAAATGGCGTTAGTGTTAACTTTTGTGCTTTGCCTTGCGAAAAAAATAATAATTGACCACGACGAAGGATGGGAAAGTTTTGCGTGAGAGTCTCATAAAATATGCATAAAAACTAAAAACACACACAAAGTTACAAATAGCGGGTAAAATAAAAGTAAAAACACAAACTTAAGGTCGGAAATTTACCCAGTTTCGGGGTTTAGTCCCAGTAACAGAACCCGGCTCCAGCTCCAGGTATGTAAGTGTAATGGAGCTTATAAATTTGGATTTAGAAATTTACAAAATTCGTCACTCTACAGCATTATGGTAAAGGTCTACTATATACCACTGTGCTATGTGACGAACTATATAAGTTAAAAAACACTGCGAAAAATATAATACAGAGAGAAAATGGAAAAGTCAAAGTAACTAGAAAAGTTTCGAGTTCAAACTATAAAAGTTATATAGAATTTTGCATTTTTACTCATGTTTTGAACGGTCACGGTCTCAAACATGGTCTCAAGTCAGGCGGATTACGGATTCTAGTATTCTAGGCAAAAAGTACATATACACACGTTCGTTCATATATAGCCTTACTACTGTACTATGTTGTGCATAACACTATATCGTCTGTGAAGAACCAAAATGACCCAATTTAAGCTACAATCAAATTGAGCTATGTCTTATAAACAAAATGCGAAACATGCGTAACATGTTAATTTAAGAGTTTTTGAAAATTGTAAAATGCTTTATTTACATGGTTTTGAAAAGGTTCAAAATGTGCTATTTACGTGTTTTTGAAAAACGTAATATGTTCTAATTCCACTTTTTTAAAAAGGTGCAAAATGTCCTAAGCCTAATTCTATGTTTTTGAAAAGTTGCAAAATGTTCTAACTCCATGTTTTTTGAAAAGGTGCAAAATGCTCTATTTAAATGCTCTCAAGACATATTTGAATATTTTTGTAGATAGTTGATATTGCCTTTAGCTTAAATTGGATATGGGTCATTTTGGCTCTTCACAGACGATATGGCATCTATAAATATAGGGAGAGTGGGAGAGTTAAAAGCTGGATGACTGGATGTACTATTAGTTTTACCACATCCACGTCCAGAAAACTGTCGCTCTTGGTCTCGTTGACATGTCAAGCGCTAAAAATACTAATTTCTAAACCAACCAAGACCGTGTCGTGTTCAATGGTACGGGAACGAAACCGAGTCCAGTACCGGTACCGGTACCGAGAATCTAAAGTCAGACCCATGAATAAAATAAAGCGTTTCTGCCACGACTTTTTTCGGCTTGAATGCTTGAACAGCTCTCTGTATAGCAACACACATGGGGACATTTACAGAATACCGAATACATATAAGGAGACTCGTCGATGTCGATATCGCGTCGCTATATCTCTATATATCTTCAGCGCTATACTAGGAGACACTTATATGTCCTATTACTCTCGTAGATACAGCTAAAATAGGGTCAATCCGAAAACAGAAAATGCAGGGCCGGAGCCGGACGAAGGAATTCCTTTTGAGCAGCAATTTGTTTCCATACAAAAACCACCATTTTTATTTTATTGATGGTTTTCTTTGGGAAAGCAAAATGTTGTATTTACATGTTTTAGAAAAGTGCAAAATGTTGTATTTACATGTTTTAGAAAAGTGCAAAATTTTCCTTTTACTTGATTCAGAAAAGTGCTCACTGTTCTATTTACATGTTTTGAGAAAAGTGGGAAATGTTTTAATTCCATGGTTTTGAAATATACAACAAAATTTTAATTGCATGTTTTTGAAAAGTCAAAATATCCTTTTTACATATTTTTGAAAAGTGCAAAATGTTCCATTTACATGTTTTTTGAAAATTCAAGCAGCGGGGGCTGCCTGCGCTGGCCGCATTATCCGGCCCTGAGAAAATGAAACCATGTGTCAGTTCCAGGTAGTAAGTATTAAGAGACCGCTATATAGCTATAGTGAGAGTATATCTCTGTGCGGGAAGATATAGAGATGATATCGTTTTCATTTTCGTTTTCGTTTTCGTAGCAATACGTACAGGAGTCGGTAAGCATTAAGTATAGAAGGGACATTTCGGGCTAAAACAAGAATTAGAGAGGATGAAATTGAAGGAAAGTTGAGACGGCCAGACAAACGGGAAAGTTTCTATTTCTGTCCTTGTCTAGGAGACTATGCTTCTGTTTTCCACCTGAAATTACTAAATTACGGCTTCGACTACGGCTACGGCAACTGATACGGAACCGGTCATACGGATACGGCTAAGCTACGTTTACGGTTACAAACTTAATTTTACGCTTACCTGTGTGTATAAAACAAAGTTGAGTTAGATCTCTGTTTTTGTAGTAAAAGTTCCATCTCTAATTCTACTCTAGCAATCGTATTCGTAAAGGGTCGTCCATAAATGAATTCATCGGTAAAGTCAATGGGGCTTTTTGGATACTGATGACATATCGTGTGTGAAGAACTAAATTGACCAGTAACCAGTACCAATCAATTTACGCTAGAATCAAAATAAGCTATGTTATAAAAACGAAATGAGAAACATGCGTAAAATGTTAATTAAGAGTTTTTTAAAAGCGTAAAATGTTCTATTTACATGTTTTTAAAAAGGCGTAAGATGTTTCATTTACATGTTTTCAAAAAGGTGCAAAATGTTCTAATTCCATGTTTTTGAAAAGCGTAAAATGTTCTATTTACATATTTTTAAAAGTGCAAAATATTCCATTTAAATGTTTTTAAGACATGTTTAAATATTTTTGTAGATAGTTGACATTGTTTTTAGCTACAAATGGATATGGGTCATTTTGGTTCTTCACAGACGATACCTCATGTTAAAGATATAGCCATGTACGCAATGCTTAAGCTTATGACAAGGCAAGGGCAGGGTCCTACAAACCTACAAGGGAATATTTTTGATGACATCATTTATGGACGATCCCTAATCGAAATTTCAGCAGTATATGTAACTTATGTAGCTTAATGCCGGGGCTGGAAGGAACAAAATCCAAACATTATTTTAGAATGGGACGACACTAAATTCTCATATCAGTTTCTAAACGATGTAAAAAATCTGAAAAATCCAAGACACTAAAACAATTCAAGGTAAATATGGGTAAATGTAAGATTGTGCATGTGCGTCATGTAGAAATACTACGTCTCACATAGGAATAGTAGTAATTCTGTTGACGTTCGTTGGTCCATCTCGATCTGGATCTGGATCTGCATCTCGACAGTGGTGGATGTCATCGACCTACGAATTTAATGTAAGATGCTCAACATTTTTATCAGTTACACCATGTTGTAACACCATGACCAGGGCCATATGGCTATATGCCATACCAATACCAACTATAGTTGTCTACTATAGCCCTGTGTGTACTAATACTAATATATTGCCATTAGCCACAGCCATGCATCTAATTTGGAACTGTCGCATAGGAGCTCCACATGACAAATGTGCAACATGTTTTTTCATTAAAATTCACAAGAAAAACTTCTTCCACATGTGCACTCCGATGACGTGTTAATTTTGACAGAGACACATCTCTCCCTCCAAATTATTTCATTTGACTCGTCGGAAATAGCTCCGCATCTCCCGCATCCCAAATCCCAAGTCCTGCATCCCGATCCCGCCTCTGTACTCTGCCAGTTGCCATACATCGTCTGTGAAGAACTAAAATGACCCATATCCAATTTATGCTACAGTCAAAATGAGCTATGTCATAAAAACAGAATCAGAAACATGTTTAACATGTTAATTAAGAGTTTTTGAAAATTGTAAAATGTTCTATTTACGTGTTTTTGAAAAGTGTAAAATGTTCTATTTACATGTTTTTGAAAAGTGCAAAATGTTCTATTTACATGTTTTTGAAAAGTGTTAAATTTTTTAATTAGGCATTTTAGAAAAAGTGTAAAAATTTTTATTTACATGTTTTTGAAAAGTGCAAAAATATTCTATTTAAATGCTTTCAAGACACATTACAATATTTTTGTAGATAGTGGATATTGTTTTAAGCAACAAATGGGTATGGGCCATTTTGGTTCTTCACCGACGATATCACCCTCCTCGTGTCCTCCATCTCCTTCTCTAATCTGGTTCTGGATCTGGATCTGCTCAATGTGCAAATTTAAATTTTCCTAAATTACCATTTGTATAAAAAAAATATGCAAAGTATGTAGGTAATTCGAAGTGTGTGTGAGAGAGAGAGAGAGAGAGATGATGCAACTTTTTTATTACGTATTTTATTACACGTGGCAGTATATAACTATCACAACTATTTATTACTGTTAGACTATTAGTCGTTCTACACTTTTGGGACTTACAATTAGAACTTGGCCTGTGGGAGCGATGGCGTAACCTTTCCAAGGTGAAACTATTTATGCATTTCTCTTGATAACATTATAAATATCTGTAAGTGTACTGTCAACTGTGGCATCATCCAAAAAACATTTTAAATCAGAATTCGGTCCAAGTCAACGTGTTTTTTTATCTCCTATTTTTTTAAGGAGATTACAAATTTAAATATCTACACGCGCTTAGCCAGGCAAGGGCCGGGCCGGATGAAGGAAATGCTTTTAGGCAGCAATTTGTTACCATACAAAAACCATCATTTTGATTTTATTGATGGTTTTATTTGGTAAAGCAAAATGTTGTATCTATATGTTTTAGAATAGTGCAAAATGTTCATTTTAATTGATTCAGAAAAGTGCAAAATGTGCTACTTACATGTTTTGAGAAAAGTGGAAAATGTTCTGTTTCCATGTTTTTGAAATGTACAAAATAATTTATTTGCATGTTTTTGAAAAGTGCAAAATGTTTTATTTACACGTTTTGAGAAAAGTGGAAAATGTTTTATTTCTATGTTTTTGAAATGAACAAAAACATTTATTTGCATGTTTCTTGAAATGTCAAAATATTCTTTTTACATGTTTTTGAAAACTTCAAAATGTTCCATTTACATATTTTTTGAAAATTCAAGCAGCGGGGGCTACCAATGTGCTGGCGCATTATCCGGCCCTGAGCTTAGCATATGTATTTCTTGGGTGAGAAAATGAAGGCAGGGCAGGGGAGTGCAGTGCAGTGCAAGGCAAAAAAATAACTAAAGAAAAATAAAGGCGATGGCCTGGTGCTAGTACTGGTGCTGGTGCTGGTCTGTCTTTAAGTAAGTTCAAGATTAAGCATTAAGAATCAAGACTGAAAATTAAGTATCTTTGGTGGCGATGTGGCGATGGTGGCGAAGGAGGACGACCAACAAAATGTATAGAGCAAAACTAAAACAGGAAGACAAAGATGAAAACGAAGACGAGCGGAATGAATTGAGTACTAATTCTGAGTAAAAGCCTTTGACATAGCTCGTAGCATTCATTAGTTTTAATCAAAATAAAAGCTTTAGCGTCACCGTATCCGTCACCGCCACACATCAGTCCCAACAACTCCGAACCCAAGAACCTCAGAGCCCGAGTCAAAGATCAAGTTGCTCTTGGCAGTCAGAGCAATGTCAGCACTTAGTCATCTCTTTTAGTTTTAGTTTTGCTTCGTCTAATCGCACTCCTCTCCAGTCCTTCTATACGGTTACCGGTCACGGTTACGGTTACGGTTCTGTTTTATACTGATGTTACCATATGCAATAAACGGAACAACAAATATCTTCTGTGAAGAACCAAAATGACCCATATTCATTTTTATACAAAACAATATCAGCTATCTACTAAAATAATCAAATGCGTATTGGGAGCATTTAAATAAAACATTTTGCACCTTTTCAAAAATATGTAAATAGAATATTTTGCAATTTTCAAAAATATATAAATACAACATTTTCCACTTTTTCAAAAAGATGGAATTAGAACATTTTGCACATTTCAAAAAGATGGAATTAGAACATTTTGCACCTTTTCAAAAACATGGAATTAGAACATTTTGCACCTTTTCAAAAACATGGAATTAGAACATTTTGCACCTTTTCAAAAACATGGAATTATAAAATTTTGCACCTTTTCAAAAACATGGAATTAGAACATTTTGCACCTTTTCAAAAACATGGAATTAGAACATTTTGCACCTTTTCAAAAACATGGAATTAGAACATTTTGCACCTTTTCAAAAACATGAAATTAGAACATTTTGCACTTTTCAAAAATATGTAAATAGAACATTTTACGCTTTTCAAAAACATGGAATCAGAACATTTTACGCTTTTCAAAAACTTCTAACTAACATTTAACGCATGTTGCTCATTTTTTTTTTACAACATAGCTCATTTTGATTGTAGCGTGAATTAGAAATGAGTCATTTTGGTTCTTCACAGACGATATATCTTATACCTCAAGATGCTATGATAAAATATCGTATACTATTAACCAGAACCAGAGCGTATGCCTAAGCTGAATTCTGGTTCTGAATTTCTAAATATGCAGGGTGCATTACATTGCGAAAAATCTACGCATTACTTTGGCTCTGGCTCTTGGGTTCTCTTCTTTTCTTGGGGGAAACTCACTCTTGTCTTAATTATTAAAGTTCAAAGTGTCAGTTACTGTTACACTTTTTCAAATTTGTAAATAGAGGAAATACACTGCATTCTTGCTTTAAATTTACGAAATGATTTAATTCTTTTGGTTGCGAAATCCAAATGTCGTATATTTAAACAGAGCGTTTTGAGAGCGTTTAAAAATTGGAGATAGATAAAATCATATCAATCTTTCATTCAACAATCATTTTGATTTCTGATATTTAAAGTGGCAAAAGTGACATAAAACAGACCAATTCCTCTCTAGGAAATCTCTATAGCCATCCGCCTGCCCATAAAAATCTGGTACATAGAAAGTTTAATGACGTTTAGATACTCAAATTCAAAGTTGTTTGTTTTAATTCCACACACATGTCTTATAGAACTTAGCAGGCACTTCAAACTTGAAATCAAATATCAACGTAAAACCTAAGGTTGCAAGATCGCTATAAGCTATAAGGCCGACCATATTATAACGGGTTTTCAAGTTAAAAATTTGAAATAACATTTTTACTATAGGTATATATTATGTACATCCAATGTAAATTGCTGTGGTTTCATACTGTATACATCGACCAAAATGACCCATATCCAATTTACGCTAGAATTAAAACGATATATCATAAAATGAAAATAAAAAACAGGCGTGAAATGTTAATTAAGAGTTTTAAAAAAGTTCAAAACGTCCTATTCACTTGTTTTTTGAAAAGTGTAAAATGTTCTATTTGCATGGTTTTAGAAAGTTTTAAATATTCTATTTATGATTTTCTAATATTAAAGCGTAAAATGTTCTATTTGCATGCTGTGAGAAAAGTTAAAAATGTTCTATTTACATGTTTTGAGAAAAGTTCAATATGTCCTATTTACTTGTTTTTTGAAAAGTGTAAAATGTTCTATTTGAATATTTTTAGAAAGTTCAAAATGCTCTATTTATGATTTTTTTGAAAAGTGTAAAATGTTCTATTTGCATATTTTCTAAAAGTGCAAAATATTCTGTCTAAATGCTTTCAAGACATATTTTACAATATTTTTGTAGATAGTGGATACTGTGTTTAGCTACAAATGGATATGGGCCATTTTGGTTATTCACAGACGATATGCTTATTATAGTACTGACAGATTCAGAATTCAGATGAGTTTCTATGGAGAAAATCAACGATATTTTTTCTTGTCTTTGTTTTTTCTTTCATTCCTAGAACTGAAAATGAGACGTCTGCGTCTGTGGAACTGTGGAAAGTTTTCAACTTCTCGTCCTCTAATTTGCAAAAATAATCTTCTTCCACGCATCCTGCTAATGATCACGGAAAGAAATTCTGCAAAATCTTGTTATATATGGTACTGGTCCCGGACCCGGTCCCGGTCCCAGGTCCCCGTATACCACGCGGGATTTGTTTTGTTTCGTTTCGGTCTAAGCCCTCCAAAGTCTGCAATCTCTACAATTCTATACATAGGCTTTAAAACAACTGCGAGGCTGACTGTGACAATAGCATTACAACACAGTACACTACTGGCTGGCTACGGATTAGGGATTACGGACTACGGATTACGGATTAAGGGGCGACACAGACAAAACTGGTAACGGTACCGGTACCCGGTACCAGTACCGGTCACGGTGTTGGAATCAGATGCCACCTTGCTTCTATTTGAACCCGTATAAAAAATTTGGTTGTGTTTACGTAAGTATTTTAGCATTAATTGCTCTATGAGTGCGTTCTACTCGATGTTCTACACGATCTACAGTCGACGTCGACAGTCAGCAGCTGTGATGTGTGTGTTTTTTATAGAATTAATCAGGAAGCAGATGCGGAGGTAAACATTGAAAAATCAGCATCACTAGGTCATTTCCAGTCATTCCCATAAGTAAATAGTACAAGTCACATCATTTTTTGGGTCACAGATTCCATACAAAATGCTACAGCATACTAACAACAACAACGGCAATGGCAGTAGTGCAATATCAGTCTATAATAAAGTGCAATGAGCAGGGCCGAAGGAAGGAATTGATTTTAGGCAGCAATTTGTTTCTATACAAAAACCACCATTTTGATTTTATTGATGGTTTTCTTTGGTAAAGCAAAATGTTGTATTTACATGTTTTAGAAAAGTGCAAAATGTTCTTTTTACTTGATTCAGAAAAGTTTAAAATGTTCTATTTACATGTTTTGATAAAAGTGGAAAATGTTTTATTTACATTTTTTTGAAATTTACAAAAGAATTTATTTGCATGTTTTTGAAAAGTGCAAAAAGTTGTATTTACATGTTTTGAGAAAATTGCAAAATGTTTTATTTCCATGTTTTTGAAAATTGCAAAATGTTCCACATAGACGTTTTTGAAAAGTGCAAAAAGTTGTATTTACATGTTTTGAGAAAATTGGAAAATATTTTATTTCCATGCTTTTGAAATGTACAAAAATTTTCAATTTACATGTTTTTGAAAAGTCAAAATATTCTTTGTTACATATTTTTGAAAATTCCAAAATTTTCTATCTACACATTTTTTGAAAATTCAAGCAGCGGGGGCCGCATCATCCGTATCCGGCCCTGGCAATGAGGAAGGGCGCATATAATTAATGGTCGGCTTCTAAATTCTAATCTTGTTGTTGACGGAAGCACTGAGAGTTATGAACATTCCTTTGTTCATTATCTAGGGAGAATAAAGTGTTTAATATTAGAATTTGATTTTGTATCTTTATTTAGCGGAGGGGGGGGGGAGGGGGATTGATATTATGAGCGCATACTTAATAGCGCATTTGAACTGTGAGTTTTTATGTGATTACACGTAGTGCTAATAATGTGTCAAACACACTCACACACATAATATGATGCATTTGATTCGTATTGGCGGTGCACCTGTTCTGGTTCTGGCTCTGTGCTCACTGCTCAGTTATACTATTCATTATGAGCAATAAACTTTCAATGTTGCAAAGCGAGCCCAACTATAAATGTAGTAAATCTGGTATCACTGGAGAAAATGCATTATATATCACGAGGGAGTAATACTCAGCTTGAAGTTGAACGCATAAACATCGTCAACAAAATATAAGCTAGTTTTATTCGCTCATAAAACTTTAATTGAATGAGCCCCCGCCGCGGGTGATTAACATGGATTTTATGGAAACAAAAACGGAGGAGTGATAAGATCATCTTTTAGCCTTTTAGCCTTGCCGGTCCCGGTCCCGGTGCAGTGATGGTGATGGGTGAATTTATATGTGTGCATATACTACATTCTGTGAAGAACCAAAATGACCCTTATCCAATTTAAAATACAATTAAAATGAGCTGTCATAAAAATAAAATTAGAAACATGCGTACAAGAGTTTTGGAAAGTGTAAAATGTTCTATTTACATGTTTTTGAAAAGTGTAAAATTTTTTATTTACAAGTTTTTAAAAAGGTCAAAATGTTCTATTTACATGTTTTTGAAAAGTGTAAAATTTTGTATTTACGTATTTTTTAAAAGCGTAAAATGTTCTATGTACATATGTTTTTAAAAGTGTGAAATATTCCATTTACATGTTTTTGGAAAGGTCAAAATGTTCTATTTGCATGTTTTTGAAAAGTGTAAAATGTTCTATTTCCATGTTTTTGAAAAGTGCAAAATATTCTATTTAAATGCTTCCAAGACATGCTTCAATATTTTTGTAGATAGTGGATGTTGTTTTTGGTTACAAATGGATATGGGTTATTTTGGTTCTTCACAGACGATAATGCACTAAAGTGTTCGTCATGCGTTTATGTGTGGGACATAGAATGCGAATTTTCCTAAACTTAATAGATCACAATTTTCTGAGTAGAACATTGCAACTAAAGTAAATCAAAAAATCAAAAAAAAATCTACAAATGAATTATTAACAAGTTAAAACAAAATTGCTCGCCATGCTATGCATACTTTAACATGGTTCAAATTCTGGAAATTTTAGTAAAAATACGCACTTAAATGTGTAATCAAAGCTAAATGTAAAAGCTTTCTACTACCTACGTAGTTGACGTAAGTAAGTAATTCCAGTGCACTAATTAACTGGACAATGTTACTTCTCGAAGGTAATTTATTACCTGGCTTGGGAGTACTATTGGTCTTTGCCCCCTTTGAACGGTAACGGCCTAATTTAAAAGACCGATTCCTCCAATAATATCATTTTAGGCCATTGCTGGCAGAAGGGGGCTCTCTATGTCCAGCAAGTTAGGGGCGGTGCATAAATGATTTCACCCATATTATCACTCTTCTAGGACCCCCATGTCGTCACTTTTATATGAATTAAATGGCTATCTGTAACATATTATGGCATCTCATCACTGTCTAAATATATAGACCCACGGACACCCTACCGATGACATCATTTATGGACGATCCCTAATTGTACTGCCCATGTTTCTTTAGAACAAAACGACTGTTTTTGTTCAAATAGATTATTTTGTAAGAAGCCTTCTATTTTTGCGCATGCGCTATAGGTTCAATTGGAAATTATCGTCGCTTTTCTCAAACTTTAATAACGTCGGTCGTAGTGCTTCCGTTACAGTAACAAAAAAAATGCCTGGTACTCATTAGCTCAAAAGTGAGTTGAGGATTTGTTCCGGAATTTGGATTCTGGAATCCGTAGCAGTGTTATAGCAGTATCTATTTCCATTACATCTACTACAGTCAATCTTAGATTCCAAATATCATTGTGTTCAATCTATTCGTAAAATATTCAGAATTTCTAGACTTTGGTATAGTGTGGTATTCGTGAGTATCAGTCATAATGAAGACTTCTTCCGGAAATGAAGACGACCTACGGAACAGTCCTAATTCATATGGGACAAATCTGAGTGACGTGGATGGCAGTGATGAGATAAGAGCTCAGTTTCTGGCAGCGTGTAAATCTAGTAAGTAATTTACTATTCCTATTTATTGTAATTTTTATAAAAAGTTTCAAACTTGTCCAAGGGATGATTTTATTGAATTAAATTTATTTTTAACCCAAGTCCAGATGCGAGCTGTTGAGAAAGTCCAGGATTGGCTAGACAACCGATGTGAGGAGGATGTCCTGGGAGTGGAAGGTGTGGAAAATTTTGAAGAAAAAGTGATTGCCAGATTCAAACGCAATCGTCCTGGACGTTTCAAAACATTGAACACTTATTTTAAGGTTCCATCACTGAGTCTACAAATTACTGGGCAGCCCGACAATAATACTCCTACTAAAATCACTAGTTCAAAATTGCCCAGTTCCAATCTGAAGAAGTTGGCCAGTGGACGAGGACGGGGACGGGGAAAGCCGGCGGTTGACTTGCAAAATCACGTGGAGGTGGAACAAATTTTCGAAGAAGTTGTCATCGATTCGTACGAACAATTTTGTGATCCTCCAGTTCTTGAAGAAAACGAGATGGTCTCCGATGCCGATGCCCAAGCTGGTGAAGAGGTTCAATCTGCAGGTGACCTAATTCCACGGATCAGTAACCATTTGCCGTCAGTTACTGGCAGTTCGGTTGAAACTCATCGGTCAATCATCAATACTGGGTCAGTTTCAAACGCGGAGCGGAATCAAAATATTGGGGGCAGTGACGAACGGGACGTGTCCATTGTTGCGGATGAGGTCGAAGTCAATGTCAAAGAAATCATAAACAGTGATTTAAAGCCAAGAAATGAAATGAACGAAGAATCAGTCGCACTGCAGAATTTGAGAAAGTCCATCGCTGCATTTTGGGCGGCTGTTCCAGAAAATTATAAGTGATTTTATTTTTTAATGGACAGGGCAATTGTTATAGGCTGGGCCGGACAAAGGAATTAATTTTAGGCAGCATTTTGTTTCAACTTTCCATGCAAAAACCACCATTTTTATTTTATTGATGGTTTTCTTTGGTAAAGCAAAATGTTGTATTTACATATTTTAGAAAAGTGCAAAATGTTCTTTTTACTTGATTCAGAAAAGTGCAAAATTTTCTATTTACATGTTTTGAGAAAAGTGGAAAATGTTTTATTTGCATGTTTTTGAATTGTGCAAAACTTTTTATTTGCATGGTTTTGAAAAGTCAAAATGTTGTATTTACACATTTTTGAAAAGTGTCAAATGTTCCAATAATTACATAATTTTGAAAACTTAGGCAGCGGGGGCTGCCTGCGCTAGCCAAATTATCCGGCCTGGAAAATGAACTAGAACTTAAGTATTGCGTGCAGATTACTGTTTTATTATATGTCCATTAGCATTAGCAGTTGTGAAAATCGTGAATGAATTAGGTACATATATAATTATGTACAATTACGTTTAGTTGTTTTTTATTGGGGATTTACAGATTAGTTTTGAAGCTCACCACATATCACAATTTTTTATTCGCAAATATTATTATGCTTTAGTATTTGTATTTATGGGGTCAATCAATAAATGAATTATTCAACTAACATTAAGATATTTGCAAATTTTCAAAATTCACTAATTCACTACATTTGCAATCGTTAAAAATATGCGTATTTCATCTACAAACAAAGGGCTTTTATCCTGTAGCCTGTAAGTGATGGGAGTTTGCTTTTGTTTTTGTAGATGGTGACTTTATCCAAACTTTCAGTATTTCTTGAATTTCCAGTCAAACCTTAAAAGAAACATTAAAATAGGTCATAGGCATGCACTTAGGGGTCGTTTAAAAATGGTGTCATCGAAATATTCACATTTCTATTGGACCCCCTGTCATCAGCTGTATAGCATTTGCGTCAATAATGGCTATCTTTAACATGAGATGTCATCAATTTCAAATAAGTAGACCCATTGAGCCTATTGTCGTGACGTCATTTAAAGACGATCCCTTACAACGGGAACATTTATTTCTACGCAATTTTATATTAAAGGTAAATAAATAGGTTAGCATGGCTTTTTTAAAGTAAATTATATTACTTTCAGGGCCGGACGAAGGAATTCATTTTAGGCAGCAATTTGTATCCATACAAAACCCACTATTTTGATTTTATTGATGGTTTTCTTTGGTAAAGCAAAATGTTGTATTTGCATGTTTTAGAAAAGTGCAAAATGTTCTTTTTACTTGATTCAGAAAAGTGCTCAATGTTCTGTTATTTACATATTTTGAGAAAAGTGGAAAATATTTTATTTCCATGCATGTTTTTGAAATGTCCAAAAAAATTTATTTTGCATGTTTTTGAAAAGTCAAAATATTCTTTTTACATATTTTTCAAAACTGCAAAATGTTCCATTTACACGTTTTTTGAAAATTCAAGCAGCTGGGCGGGGGCTGCCTGCCCTAGCCGCATTATACGAATCCAGCCCTGATTACCTTCATATAACATGTGGCCCACCAGTACCAGTACCAGCCTTTATACTTTTCCTTTTTATTCCTACCTATCTACATAATTTACGGGAATTTTGAAACTTTTGCAGTACTGGACCAATTTCATCGAGCCATATATCATTCGAAAGGTAATCACTAGTAGAATTTAAATAACAGAATGCGCCTCCATTATAACAAAACGTTTTCAAAATAACGGTCTTTTAATTTGAAAATGCAGCCAAAATTGTGTTTTATGGGTCACAATCAAAAAACAAAAAAAAATGGTGTCTGCTTATTTTTGAAGAGCTTTCAAATGATATATCACTCGACACAATCTGTTAACTTTTTTTAATTTGCAATTATGTTATTTAAAAACCATTTGAAAACTAATAACTACCGTGCGTGCACACTAAGTTATTTAGATTTGCCAAATTGTCACCGTTCGAATGGTATATCATGTTTGCGTAAGTTTACTGAGTGACCGGTCGAAATCTTCATTTAACACAATATTTAATGTTTTGGCGGGAAATTCAAAAATTTCAATATTAAATTTTTGGATTTATTAAGAATATAAAAATGGCTGTGCGTAAATCGTCACAGCTAACCCGTTTACGGCTTCTTTCCTTTAATTTACAACCTGTTAATTGACAACTAAAATTTGGCGGCAAATTCAAAATTTTTAATCTCGCTGTTAAGGCTGCCATTAAACAAGGGCTTTAGCCCTTGTTTTACAGTTCATATTTCACTATACCTATGTTTAAACTATTAAACATGAAATTAATTAATTTCATAAAATTGTTTTCACATCTGCTCTGCTACGCTACGAGGAGGTTAAAGTTTAATCTAAAATGTTGCTTTGAGGCTAAATACTACATAAGCTCTTCATGTGCGATGCTCTATGCGTCTCTCATACAGCGTAAGTTTATTAAGCCGCTTTTAATTCTAGCACCGGCCAGCAGCATACACCAGCACCAGAACCAAAACGAAAGCTTTATCACTCTCAGATTTGGCATTGGACTTTGGTTTTTACTTTTTCAAGCCTTTAAAAGTAAAAAGAATTAAATCCCCATCCCGTCCCCCCACCCCACTCACTCCCCGTCAACACTTCGTCGTCGTTGTCTGGACTCCATAAGAAACGGAAGACGGGAAATAAAGTGAAGGAAGGAAGGAACGAGCGACGAAGGAACTTGTCCTTGACAATTTCTTCACCTGACTTCCATCACATCACATCACATCACATCCCATCAAATGGGATGACGGGATGGGATTGGGCTGAGAGAGATGCAGAAAATGAAGGTAAAATTTTCAAGATCCTTGAGACTTGAGGGGAAAGTACTAGGCACTAGGAGGGAATTATGACAAGATTAGATTCTGATGAGACATATTACATTATAATCAAATTTCTCGGCTCCACTCATTTCTCAAACCTCCACCTAAGCCCAAACCCAAACCCAAACCTAACCAAAATTTGGACGCACTTGCAGAATTCGAATTTCAAAATTCAAATTGCAAAATTGTCAACGTAGACTTGTCTCTGTCGCTGTCGCCATGTCGTTATCATTGTTGGTAGTGTTGCAAAGTTCCGTTACCTTATGGGTACTGTGATACAGAGTGAGTACCGGTATAAAACTGCAATAGCGGTATGATACTGTACGGTATAGGAACTTCTAAAATTGAAGTCCCAAGTAAGAACTGGAACTGACTGGAACTTGTAGAAAATCATAACAGTAGGAACTGGAACTGACTGGAACTTGTATAAAATCCTAAAAGTAGGAACTGGAACTGACTGGAACTTGTAGAAAATCCTAAAAGTAGGAACTGGAACTGACTGGAACTTGTAGAAAATCGTAAAAGTAGGAACTGGAACTGACTGAAACTTGTAGAAAATCCGAAAAGTAGGAACTGGAACTGACCGGAACTTGTAGAAAATCCGAAAAGCAGAAACTGGAACTGACTGGAACTTGTATAAAATCCTAAAAGTAGGAACAGAAACTGACTGGAACTTGTAGAAAATCCGAAAAGCAGAAACTGGAACTGACTGGAACTTGTATAAAATCCTAAAAGTAGGAACAGAGACTGACTGGAACTTGTAGAAAATCCGAAAATTAGAAACTGGAACTGAGTTAAAATTGTATAAAATCCAAAAAGTAGGAACTGGAACTGAGTGGAACTTGTATAAAATCCAAAAAGTAGGAACTGGAACTGACTGGAACTTGTAGAAAATCCGAAAAGTAGGAACTTGAACTGACTGGAACTTGTAGAAAATCCGAAAATTAGGAACTGGAACTGAGTTGAAATTGTAGGAAATCCGAAAATTAGGAACTGGAACTCATACACCTGTATTCAGTTCTAAAGCACTGACTAAAAACTCCCGCCATTTAATTTTTTTTAAACTTAATTTGTGTAGCACGTTTTTTAAGAGGTTATTTTTAGACCTTCACAGTTTTGCGGAAATTCCCCAGTTTTTAAACTTAGGCTATTGATATTTTGTTTTTAAAGCAGCGCATTCTTTTGAAATGGCGCGGATTTTGAATCTAGGCGCCAGTATGTAATTCAAAGAATTTACAATGTGGAACTGCTGGTATTAGATTTGCATGCTACGAATTCTGACTCACTCATCATTTGTCCGAATCGAATTTGCCTGGAATCGGAACTGGAACTCATAAAACTGAAAGAAAGAACTTTGAAACACTGTCGCTAAGTTGTCGTTTGCGGTCTGTCTTTTATAGGGAATGATGGAAAGTGTGAGGGGGATAGGGGTGGAGGGGGGATATAGAGGAAAGCTTGATTTGATAGTAAATTATGAAATGGTTGCATATGTTACATATAGTACTACATGGAGAGTATAGTGACAGAGTCGCACTGTCGGCGTCGGTTTCATATGAATCAGAATAACTCCAACGCCAACCGAGGACAGAATTGCTATTCCACTCATCTTCATCTGACATGGACATATGACTCACATGCTTGGAATGACTAAAACTGAAACGTCTGACTGGATGGAAGATTACAGAGGAGATGCACACTTTTTATATCGGAAGAGATGGGGCAAAAGAAGGATGAAAATCGTTGTAGAAATTCCTTTTGCTTTTTGGAAGATTGTTAGAATTATTTATTGGTCCTACACCCGCCGACTTTGATTGCGACTGTGACCAAACTACTTTTATATTATTATCAGTATCAGTAGCTTTGGTTAGTTGCAGGGCCGGACGAAGGAATTACTTTTAGGCAGCAATTTGTATCTGTACAAAACCCACCATTTACATTTTATTTTATTGATGGTTTTCTTTGGTAAAGCAAAATGTTGTATTTGCATGTTTTAAAAAAGTGCAAAATGATATTTTTACTTGATTCAGAAAAGTGCAAAATGTTCTATTTACATGTTTTGAGAAAAGTGGAAAATGTTTTATTTCCATGTTTTTGAAATGTACAAAAAAATTTATTTTGCATGTTTTTGAAAAGCGAAAATATTCTTTTTACACATTTTTGAAAACTCCAAAATGTTCTATTTGCATGTTTTTAAAAATTCAAGCAACGGGGGCTGTCTGCGCTGGCCGCATTATCCGGCCCTGGTTGGTTGCTAGTTTTATAGTTGGAATTAGTATGTATAGTGTGAACGCCAAACGAACGTATACGTCCTGCCTATACCTACCTACCTACCTGTGTACCCCTCGCGCATAATAAGAATGTGTGGCCCGGGCGAAGATTGGCTGCTGTAACTACGGCGATTTTAAGAGATGACACGAGCAATGCTCGTTCCGTTTCATAATTAATTTCATTGCGAATTTCAATGAAAGAAAACAGGTTGGTAGTTCATACTTATTGGCATTGTGGGCAGTGGGCACTAAATATTGAATTATTAGTTAGTTAATGTCTTAATTTGAAGTTAAATATAATATATGCTTGCCACTTTAAAGAATTTTTGAAATTTAGCTTGTTCAACATGAAGTTTGGACGTGGGGCTATATGTTTGGTCTTACTTTGTGTAATTTGTTTGAGGTCGCCTATAAATGATGTCATCAAAAACTCCTAATTTTTAGAACTCCGCCTTGTCATCAGCTTAAGCATTATTACGTAAATGGCTATGTTTAACATGGGATGTCATCAATATTCAAAGAGACCCATTGACCCTATATATATAGATGACGTCATTTACGGATAAATTTGCAGATTATTTTTAAAAAACTGCCAAATTTTAAGTTTCAATTTTTTGTTTAAACAGCATAATTTCGCGAGTGAAGATTCAAAATGGCCCATTTCCATTTTTAGCTAAAAACAAAATGCGCTATTTGAAAAAGCTTGTAATAACTTGATCCCAAAGATCTTGTTTAATAAAGATCATTTTGTACTTTTAAAAACAGGGAAATAATACAACTTGCACTTTTACAAAGCAGAAGAAAATAGAAAAGGTTGAACTTTTAAAAAAACATGAAAATAGGACATTTTACACTTTTAAAAAACATGAAAATAAGACATTTTACACTTTTAAAAAACATAAAAATAGGACAATTTACACTTTTAAAAAACAAGCAAATAGGACATTTTAAACTTTTAAAAAACACGATAATAAACTGTTTTGCACTTCAAAATTTGATAAACCCGAAGACTACAACGGTACTAAGTCCAAATCCAAGCACCTGTAGCACCACAAGGCAGTGCCATTTCTATATTTCAGTCCCTTCACGTTTCATATTTTATGCTGAGCTGTCAGTCAGTCCGTGAGTCAGTTGGTTTTGGTTCAAAAACATGCAGAGATTTCAAAAAAATTTAGATTTTTTAGTGCCAACATAAATTTTACGTGCAACTTGGTTCGTTGACTGCAAGTGAACTGCGACTGCACTGCAAGCAAAAAAAAATTACTTTGCTTATAAGGTACTTACACACATGGTATGAAATGACATTGCAATCTTCCCCACCTTCCGACTGTCACGTTTTTCATTTATTTCTTATGCAGTGTAGCAGCATCCACACAATTTTAATAGAATTTCAGAATTTTCTTCTATTTTTATATCATCTTATTTTCGTAACCTGTATCGTACATGACTCCCAACAACAACAACAACAACAACAACCGCAGCAGTAGCAGCAGCAGCAGCAAAAAATCTGAAAAATCTATACATTAAAAATGCACCTCGCAGCAAAACTGTGGGCGATGGCTGACGATTTATTTTGCTGAGACACAATGTAATAGTGTAATACAGTCAATTAGAACGGCGACTGAGCTATGTACATCAGCGTGTAATACGGATGTTGAGACTACAAAGTTGTATGGGGCTGACATTTTGTAGAAAAGATAAATTATTCCTGTCTAAATTCATAATGAAGATCCTCCAATTTCCGGATTTCCGCTTCACGTTACCACACAGAATCTCTGTCGACGTCGCGTCGGCTTTCACTTCCACACACTTTTGGTCTTTTAGTAATTTTGATTTCACTCCAAAAGCTTTAACAATAAGTTGCGGTTCCGGGAATTCCATGTTTCGCCCCACACAGACTTCCGGGGAAATGCCAGTCGTCAGCTTTTTTAATATGGCAGGGTTCATATTGTTATGTAAACATTTATCTATGTAGCATATTGATTTTGGTCCCCACCAAAATTCTTCGCTGAGAAAAGAACGAGAAAGCGGGGGGAAATACGCTTATCGTGGGCGAAGAGTCAAATTAGCCTATTTTCAATTTAAACTAGAATTAAAATAAACTATTTGAAAACAAAACGAATTAAAATACTAAATTAGATAAATGGGTCAAATGTTACGAGATTTTTAAAAGTGCAATATGTTCTTTCTACGTGTTTTTGAAAAGTGCGAAATGTTGTTTACTGATGTTTTTGAAAAGTGCAAAATATTGAACTTACTTGTTTTTGAAAAGTGCAAAATATTCTACTTACATGTTTTAAAGAAGTGCAAAATGGTCTATTTACCTGTTGTTTTATAAGTGCAAAATGGTCTACTTACATGTTTTAAAGAAGTGCAAAATGGTCTACTTACATGTTGTTTTATAAGTGCAAAATGGTCTACTTACATGTTTTAAATAAGTGCAAAATGGTCTACTTACATGCTGTTTTATAAGTGCAAAATGGTCTACTTACATGCTTTAAAAAAGTGCAAAATGGTCTACTTACATGTTTTTGAAAAGTGTAAAATGGTCTATTTACATGTTGTTTTATAAGTGCAAAATGGTCTACTTACATGTTTTAAATAAGTGCAAAATGGTCTACTTACATGTTGTTTTATAAGTACAAAATGGTCTACTTACATATTTTAAATAAGTGCAAAATGGTCTACTTACATGTTGTTTTATAAGTGCAAAATGGTCTACTTACATGCTTTAAAAAAGTGCAAAATGGTCTACTTACATGTTTTTGAAAAGTGTAAAATGGTCTATTTACATGTTGTTTTATAAGTGCAAAATGGTCTACTTACATGTTTTAAATAAGTGCAAAATGGTCTACTTACATGTTGTTTTATAAGTTCAAAATGGTCTACTTACATGTTTTAAAAAAGTGCAAAATGGTCTACTTACATGTTGTTTTATAAGTTCAAAATGGTCTACTTACATGTTGTTTTATAAGTTCAAAATGGTCTACTTACATGTTTTAAAAAAGTGCAAAATGGTCCACTTCCATGTTTTAAAAAATTGCAAAATTTGTATTTAAATTACATGTTTTTGAAAAGTACAAAATGCTGTATTTACATGTTTTGAAAAGTGCAAAATATTCTTTTTACATATTTTTAGAATCCAGATAATTTAATTCTTTGCAGATAGTACACTTTTAGCATTAAAATTATATTTCTTGAATTTTTCAAAAGCGTGTGATAAAGTATATTTATTTAGTCATAAAATTAACGAAAAATAGATCGTGTAATTTGTTTAAAACATGGAACACTCAAGCTATTTATAAAACGCCTTTAATTTCAGATACAACTATTGCATATTTAATTCACTAAACTTTATCTACCATATACTCCGTTTTGATTAGCTATTTAAAAAATAGAATATTGCACTTTAATAACAAGAACAAAATGCAAACGTGTCACTTATAATTCTATCGTGTGTGTGTAGAACTCTAAATCATCAATTTGGCGAAAAAAAACATTTTTTATGATTAACAGTTAAGCGGTCGTAATCGTAAACGAAATCGTCATCGTAAACAGGAAATAAACAGGGACTGAAAAACAAAATTTAATGCGGTGTTTTTAATACTGATCATTTCTGTCTGTCGTTTCATCAGTCTCCTCATCTCAGGATGCTCTCACGATCAGATGATAGTCCGTTGCCGCGTTCCAGTTGCCGTTTGCGTCTTGAGTCATATGGTTAAGTGGGAAATCCAGCGTGTGCTCTATTATGTGTTCAATTTACAAGCTTTTAAATTGTTAAGTACACGCTGCGCGCTGTAAATAAAGGTGATGTGAGCGGAGCTGTAACTTATATTATCCAATGCAAAACGACATCAAATATACGACCAGCACGGGAAATTACGGCGAAGATGTAACATTTTTTCTTATAAATAAAACCATCTGCTGTTCAAAAGTGAAAGCCAATATGTACTTATCATACTCCTGTACCCAAGGGGAGCGTGCATAAATTACGTAGTACGACTCCCCCAGTCGTAGGGGTTCAATCTGCGTCTACCTTTTTACAGTACATGGACCTTCATGCCAAAAAAAAGGAGAGGAGTAGGGGTTCAAAAATTTTCGATTTTTATACTACGTAATTTATGCAAGCTCCCAACTAGCATTGGTATTTGGTATAGCATATGGAAATTCATACATGTGTTGTAAGTACATAGTATAGCATATAGACCTTTGACTTCCTTAACTCAACGAGCCGTTCATCTCTGTTCTGCTGTTGTGTTGTGTACCGTCCTGTTTTCTGCTTTGTTCCTTAGGGATGGTCCATAAATAATGTCACCTAAATTATCGCTCTTTTTGAACCCACCCACCCACTAACACCCATGTCATCACTTTAACATTACGTGAACGGCTATCTTTAAAATGGCATGCTCCTAATACCCGAAATTAAAACCCACCCACTGTACCAATGACATCATTTATGCACGATCCCTTTTTATTGCGTTCTGTTTTGTTTATCCCTGCAGCTAAAAGAGCATGTACTCTGCTGGCTCCGGCTCCGGCTCCGGCCCTTCAAGGTGAAAGTTGAAGGCTTTGCAAATTTGATAGTAAATTATAAATGGAAGATGAAGACTGCATTAATTTACTGCAGGGTGGTGGTAGGTGTAGCTATACACTATTTTTTATTTCCCATTTATATGCACAAATTCTTTAATTTCGGAGTTATTTCGGAATTCGGGAATTTCTAAATTTGTATCGAGATCCGGATCCGGATCCGGGTCGATGTCCGGGTTTGAGTTCCATTGTATATGATGAACTGCTGGTTAATCGGGATTATACTGGTGTGGTAACTAAAAACAAAACTGCATTTTTTTCAGCCTTCAAAACTACCAAGACCAGACAGAGCCGGACGAAGGAATTGGTTTTAGGCAGGAATTTGTTTCCATACAAAAATCACCATTTTGATTTTATTGATGGTTTTCTTTGGAAAAGCAAAATGTTGTATTTGCATGTTTTAGAAAAGTGAAAAAAGTTCTTTTTATTTGATTCAGAAAAGTGCTGAATGTTCTATTTACATGTTTTGGCAAAAGTGCAAAATTTTTTATTTTCATGTTTTTGAAATGTGCAAAATGTTCTATTTACATAGTTTTGAAAAGTGCAAAATGGTCTATTTACATGTTTTGGAAAAAATGGAAAACTTTTTATTTCCATGTTTTTGAAATGTGCAAAATGTTTTATTTCCATGTTTTTGAAATGTACAAAAAAAATTATTTTGCATGTTTTTAAAAATTCAAAATTATTCTGTCTACATATTTTTGAAAGCTGCAAAATGTTCCATTTACATGTTTTTTGAAAGCTCATGCAGGCAGTAAGGGCTACATTATTCGGCCCTGAACAAGATATCTCCTTTTGAATATTTTACAAAAATTTCCATATGGTATATGAAAAGCGCTATAATGAATAATGAATATGTAACGCAATACTATGCCACGTAATAAACCAAAATGAACATAGGGAAATTCCTACCATCTTCATTATACTGTAGGGACTATAGGCTCTCATTTGCATTAAAAAATGAAACTGTATTAAAAGTTGATGATATATTATTCACATGGAGTATGGGGTCCATAACATAGGATTATTTAATAACACATATTTTTTTATTTCCGTAATCGTAATAATCGACAAGGACCGAGGACCTAAAATTCTGGATCTCGAATCAAATTCCTGAGAATTACAGTCATTAAATTTTTATGTCCGTGCATCATTCGCTTTGCCAATGCCAAGCCAATGTGAGCGCTAAGCTCATAAACTGCCTTATATCCATCATAATCCATCGGATGACAAGGAGAACGACCCATTACCCATATACCCATTTGCAACTTGCACTTTTTGCATATAAATGTAATATACACATACGCATATGTTACATATTATGCAGTTTTTGTTTTTAGTTCCGCCCTGACATTCATTAGAAAATAAAACAAATCATTTTTATGACATGTTTCCAAGTTCAAGGGAATTTAATGGGGAAAAGCGAAAGACGAAAAGAAGCAGAAAAATGTTTTTAATGTTTCAACAAAATACCCGTCAAATGTAATAGAAATCAACAAAAAATGCAACATGAAATACTACACTGCATTCAAGTTTAATTGTTTGTTTGGGGAAATTCTACTAATGGACCAAGGGCCAATCAGAACATCAGAAATCAGAGTCGGAAACTAGGAGACCGAGATTTGAGGCTTGATAGGAAATAATTGAAGAATTTTTTGGCAAAACGGGTCAAGTCCATCAAAGCAAATTTTACAGAAGGACAAATAATGAATAAAAGGCAACAGGATTATTTTTTCCAAAACAAATTTTTTACAGGCACTGTAACTGACGAAGCGTTATTTCAAGCAGTTTCATAAATCTGGACTGACTCTGGAATTTTTAGAAAAGTTTGCAAAATTTTAAATTGTGGACTTTTTCCGTCTTGCCTCAAAATCAGTAACTTAACATGGAGAAGAAAGTCCGTGGGATGAAATTTTAAACGTGTTGAGAGAAACAAAACTATTTTTGTAGTTTTAAACTTTTTCTTGCATAAAAAGATTTACTCACGGCAATTGTCTTCTACAAACAACACTGGAAAACCAAATTTAAATCAGAAATGCATGATTAACGTGTTATGTACATGTTTTAAAAAAGTGCAAAATGGTCTAATTACATTTTTAAAAAATTACAGAATGGTCTATTTACATGTTTAAAAAATTACAGAATGGTCTATTTACATGTTTTAAAAATTGCAAAATGGTCTATTTACATGTTTTAAAAAAGTGCAAAATGGTCTATTTACATGTTTTAAAAATGTGCAAAATGGTCTATTTACATGTTTTTGAAAAGTGCAAAAAGTCCTATTTACATGTTTTTGAAAAGTGCAAAATGGTCTATTTACATGTTTTTGACAAGTGCAAAAATTCCTATTTACACGTGTTTTAAAAGTGCAAAAATTCCTATTTAAATGTTTTTGAAAATTGCAAAAATCCCATTTTATATCCCATTTTGTCATAAATCATTTATTGGACTTGACCCGTTTTGTCAAAAATCGAAATTTTGAATATTTTGAAAAACTGCTTTTGGTTAAACTTTGACCTGCACCATTCAACACAGTAAAGTATCTGGTTGAGTAGTACACGTAACACAAAAAAATGGACTTGAACCTTTTTTCCAAACAACTCTTCAAATAAAAATCGAGAAAAAGTGGACCTTGTAGTTGTACTTTGACTTGTTCTACAGTTCTACATTCTATAGTAGTATGTATGCGCACAATGTACAAAGTTGATTGCCATTATGGTTCGTCTCGATTCAATTTAATCCCCTTTGTTTCCTTAAGCATTATCAATTGTAACCAATTTCCAAATTCGAATTTCCTTTAATGTTTACATGCAGTATAAACCTGAAGCAAAATCCCTTGCCTACATTTTTCTCCATTTTTATTGCAGATTGCAGATCAAAATTATTGAGTAAAAAAAAGTCCAAAATTAAGAACAAAAGTTTCGCGGTGTCTTACGCCCTAGTATAATGAACAATGTTCTATCTGTAAAATAAAACATAATATTTTGTAGTATTTACCTAATTTACACACGCTTTTTATTGCCTGGTTTTTTTAATGTCGTGTACATAGCTGAAGATGAAAGTATGTTTTAAATACGGGTAATGGTTAATTGTCAAATAAAATTCCTATATTTCCATTTTTCCATGTGAGCTGAGTTAAACAAAGAAACAATATGATATATGAAGCTTAATAAACAAATAGTATAAATAATTTTCAGGTGAAGAAAAGCTATAGGAAAGGAAAATACGAAGGATTTGCGTATTTGGAAAGTGAAAGTGAACAGAAATACTGGGGAAAAGTAATTAGAGAACTCACTGTAATTAATTCTTAGAAATGAAGGCATTTTGTGTACAAGTACCTATATAGAGATCAAAGGGGAAATTATTTATTTTTCTCCTGTGGGTGGTGTTGTTATAGTGGGACCGGGAGCGGACTGAAATCTAGTTCGAAACCGGTACCAGTACCGGTACCAGCTCCCGTATAACGGTTTGAAATATTTATCATTTTTATTGTAACTCAAAATCCCGTTAATATGTTCATACACGCAAGGCAGGAACTGGTCATACTGATAATTAATACAATTTGAAATATACATACATGTATACCTACATATCAGTTGAACGGTAATTTAATTTACTTATACAGAGAGGAATTATCAAATAATCAGTTCTAAAAGGTGTAGACTGTTTGAATTTCCCGCCAAATGTAGATTTTAAATTTAAAACCGGTATTGCACTGCAAACTTATGACAGTGATAGTCTGTGATGAACCAAAATGGCCCAAATCCAATTTTTACCTAAAAACAAAATGCACTTTCTACAAAAAAATAAATTAAAATATAATGATTTTCAAAGCTTGTAATTTAAAAAATTTTAGCTTTTAGAAAACATCTAAGTACAATATTTTGCACTTTTCAAAAACATGTAAATATAAAATATTGCCCAATTTTCAAAAATATGTAAATAGAACATTTTACACTTTTCATAAAAATGTAAATAGATCATTTTTCACATTTCAAAGGCATGTAAATAGAACATTTCACACCTTTCAAAAACATGTAAATAAAATATTTGGGCCCTTTTAAAATACTCGTAGTATTAACATTTTACACATTATATTCTTATCCATTTCCAAAGAATTTTTAGACACAGTTTCTTTTAATTCTAGCTTAGATTGAATATAGGTCACTTTGTTTCTTCACTGGCGATATTATGTAGGTAGAACATCAATTAAAAGGTAATAAATAGCAAAATCTTATTTTCTTTTAAAATTCTGTCCTGTATTGACTATATAGACGTTTTTTTAAATAAGAAAATAAATTATGTAACAACAAGTAGAAATAAGACAATTTAAAAAGTTTTGGTCCATTTTAATTTCCCGCCAAAAATCCAACATTAAAAAAAACGCTTTCTGTGTATTCGTATTTTTTTGAATAATTAATAAAAAGTATTATGAGTATGTACGTAAATAAAATCATTGAAAATTAAAGTGTCATTATTTACGTGCTAGGACAAATTTAATATGACGTTCATATTTGCTTTTCAAGAGTGTACGGATGTGTCTAATTTTATGACTTTTATGGTAAGTTTTTCAGATATTTTTTCAAAAATCACGGAAAGTGCACTCTGCACAAAATGAAAATAACAAAAAATAAAGTGAAAGAATGGGGCATAAAAATACATACAAAATAAAAGAAGAAACTATGATATTTTTCCTATATAAATGTACTACTCCTTATTTCCTGTTCCGGTTGTTGCTGGTCGAACCGAAATCGGAGTTTTTGAGAGACCGTTTCGGAATTGGGGGAAGGGAGAGTTGGATGTAAGTGGTAAATAGAAATATATATAAAGAATTGTTGGTTGGATGAGCTATTGGAGGAGAAAAATAAATTGATAATGGTTCATTTATCTCACTTTTCTTCACATTCAAACTTGCAATGTCCAGTGGCCATTGCAGTGGGCAACGGGAACGGCAACGGGTCCATAACCATAACCACAACCACTCGAACCTATTATGTACATACAAGGGACAGACAGACGAACACACAGGACATTCTCTATTGATTTTCTACCTCAATTTCTTTCAAAAGAAATGCCATTTCATCATCAAGTTTCATTTACTTTTGTGTCTGTCCCTTCATTGCTATACTCTATACGATATACGATATACGATATACTGTTCGCTATAGGGTCGAGGGTAGCTATAGATACATGTATATGTTACTGCGGTTTATTAATAATTACAGCACAGAAGTATAACTACAACTTCGAGTTTCTACTTCGACCCAAAAGCTTATATCCGCGTAGTTACCGTATTTGACCGCTTAACGTCGGAGCTCAAATAGGCGCCGGATTTCAAACATTATCGTCTGCGAAGAACCAAGAATGACCCATTTCCAATTTAAGCTCCAATTAAAATGAGCTGTGTCATAAAACCGAAATGAGAAACATGCGTAAAATGTTAATAAAGACTTTTAGAAAGGTGTAAAATGTTCTATTTTCATGTTTTTCAACAATGCAAAATGTTCTATTTACATGTTTTTTGAAAAGGTGCAAAATGTTCTAATTCCATTTTTTTGAAAAGGTAGAAAATGTTCTAATTCCATGTTTTTGAAAAGGTAGAAAATGTAATAATTTCGTGGTTTTGAAAAGGTGCAAAATGTCCTACTTACATGTTTTTTGAAAATGTGCAAATTGTTCTAATTCCATGTTTTTGAAAAGGTGTAAAATGTTCTAATTCCATGTTTTTGAAAAGGTGTAAAATGTTCTAATTCCATGTTTTGTAAAAGGTGCAAAATGTTGTAATTCTATGTTTTTGAAAAGGTGCAAAATGTTCTAGTTCTAATTCTCTGCTCTAATTTATGACATATTTGAATATTTGTGTAGATATTGGATATTGTGTTTTGCTAAAAATGGATATGGGTCATTTTGATCCTTCACAGACGATATGGTTAAGCGCAGGTATAATTTTGTGTGAATTAGTTTTAATTCTTGACCGGGAACTTTTAAAAATTAAATATATTAAACTGAAATATTAAACTGAAACACGTCAGTCCAGAAAAATATACAGGCGTCTGGAGGTTATTCGGTCAAATACGGTACGGTGTATCTATAGTAAGTGTTTGTATATGTATAGAATAGTGCAGTATCATTATTACCTGGGCTTCTTTCCTTTTCCCACTTTCTTCTTTTTTCTTGTGCTGTCAGTCAGGTGATTTCTGTCGTGATCTTATCGCTATATAGAGTTGTGTCGATGTGCTTTTTTCTGCCATTGTCTGTTTATTTCTTTTTTTATGATACTACTATTTTATTCCTCCTATGGATTTTATACATTCTACACACTGGACATTTACGTAGTGTGAGAATGAAAAACTTACAACAAAATTTACAAAACGTGTTAAATGCTATGCGTTTAAGTATGTATGCAGGATTCAGATGATTTTAGAAAAGAAATGAAAAATTAAAGAATTATTTATTACGCTGTGACCTTTTGATGAAAATAGAAAAGTGTTCGTGGTGCATTATGTAAAGCGGTGACGATTTCAAAAACATTGCGTTGGAACACATTCAGGAAGCTTTTGAAATAAACCTGGAATTAGATTTAGAATGTGTAGTACTTTTGGAAATTTAGAATTAGAGAAAAATTTATAACTTTTTGAAGAATGCAGGGTTTTAAAGTGGTAAATACCACTGTGGTATATACCATGGTAAATACCGGTAAATACCAGGGGTGGTAAATACTGTTTATGTGACACTTTGGCACATACTGGCACATACTGGTATAAAGTGGCAAATTGAAAAAAAATTGAATTTATTCTTGGCATATACTGGCATTTATACAAGCACAGATGGAGTAAATTTTTAAAAAAACTTCAAACGTAGCTACTAAATCAATCTATACAATCCATGCTATTCTGGACGGACAATATATGGTGAAGTTAATAAATAAAATGTACAATTGCTCTTCATCAAATGGATCATTGGAGAGAGAATTTTCTACGTCTGGTTGCGTTCAAACTTATTTAACAAATAGGCTTTACCATGATGGAATGACAAATGACGACCCTATAACGTTTTGTTTCTGTTGATTCAGGTCACAGAACAAACCCGATTTTAGTGATTACACCGACGAATAATTTTAGATTAGCAGTATTTAACCACAAAAATGCACAATGATTTGCTACATCTTGGCCGAATACTGAACTCGCTCATTGTGGCATATGCTAAATAAATGTATTTATGTAGCAACTAAACAATTAATTTCCACCAAATAGAGTATAGTTTTTTGTATTATTAAGCATTACAGATATTTAGTATTATATGCTGTTGAGTTTTTACTAGATTTAAAATTATATTAGTAACTTTTTTAAAATACTTTAGGCTGCATAAATGTATATACCAGTATTTACCACTTTATACCGGTATATACCGGTATTTACCAGTATTTACCAATGTGGTGGTATTTTCCATAAAAAAGTGGCATATTTAAAACCCTGGAAGAATGTAATAATAATTATTAGAAAATTTATACCTTTTTGAAAAGTGAAATTAAAACATTTTATACAACTTTGAAAAATGTAATTAAAACATTTTATACAATTTTGAAAAATGTAATTAGACAATTTTATACTTTTTTGAAAAGTGAAATTAAAACATTTTATACAACTTTGAAAAATGTAATTGGACAATTTTTTACTTTTTTGAAAAGTGAAATTAAAACATTTTATGCAATTTTGAAAAATGTAATTACACAATTTTATACTTTTTTGAAAAGTGAAATTAAAACATTTTATGCAATTTTGAAAAATGTAATTAGACAATTTTATACTTTTTTGAAAAGTGAAATTAAAACATTTTATACAACTTTGAAAAATGTAATTAGACAATTTTATACTTTTTTGAAAAGTGAAATTAAAACATTTTATACAACTTTGAAAAATGTAATTAGACAATTTTATACTGTTTTGAAAAGTGAAATTAAAACATTTTATACAACTTTGAAAAATGTAATTAGACAATTTTATACTTTTTTGAAAAGTGAAATTAAAACATTTTATACAACTTTGAAAAATGTAATTAGACAATTTTATACTTTTTTGAAAAGTGAAATTAAAACATTTTATGCAATTTTGAAAAATGTAATTAGACAATTTTATACTTTTTTGAAAAGTGAAATTAAAACATTTTATACAACTTTGAAAAATGTAATTAGACAATTTTATACTTTTTTGAAAAGTGAAATTAAAACATTTTATACAACTTTGAAAAATGTAATTAGACAATTTTATACTGTTTTGAAAAGTGAAATTAAAACATTTTATGCAATTTTGAAAAATGTAACTAGAAAAATTTATAATTTTTTGAAAAAAGTAATTAGACAATTTTACAATTTTTTGAAAAGTATAATTTAAACATGGTATACAAGTTTAAAAAATGTAATTAGACAATTTTGCACTTTTTTGAAAAGTGAAATTAAAACGTGTTATACAATTTTGAAAAATGTAGTTACAACATTTTATACAATTTTGAAAAATTTAATTTGAAAAATTTCCAATTTTTTGAAAAGTTAAATTAAAAAATTTTATACAACTTTGAAACATGTAATTAGAAAATGTCATACTTTTTTAAATATGAAATTAAAAGATTTTACATAATTTTGAAACACATAATAATTATTTTAAAACTATATACACTGTTTTGAAACATGAAATTAAAACATTTGACAAAATTTTGAAAAATCTGTAGGAATGTCAGTACAAACATTATAAATAAATATATACATTTTTTTACAACAAATGAAAAGGAAGCACTTCATTTTGTAGATATATTTTGTAAAATTTTTAAAAGAATCTAAAAACAAATCTAATAAATCCATCTAATGAAATAGAAATTGTATCAGTGCATCAGCCATCAATGCACCCACCAGAGCCATCGGCATTGGAAACGGTAGCGGTAACTCTATTATATTACTGTCATGTATTCCACTTTGAACTATCTACACTGATATTGCATTTCATTCACAATTCTTGCTTTGTTTATTTTCAATGAAAAAAATACAGAGTCAAACTTTGAAAGATTTGATTTGAACTTCTTGTGATTTCTTGAATTTCATTTCTATTCTTCATCTTCCAAAAGTAAATTGTACAATTGACAATTCATTCATACGGAATAGTGACACACGCTTTGACTTGCGATAAACAACATTAAGATATCATCGAATTATGTAATATCGTGAGTGAAGAATCAAAATGTTCCATATCCAATTCAAGCTAGAATTTAAAATATTTAACTGTTAAAAGAACGCTAAATTAAAACACACTTAAATACGCTTATAACTTAAATATTTTAATTACGACTTCTTGAAAAGTGCAAAATGCTATGTAATTTCAAGTTTTCAAAATTCGCAAAATTATTTAATTTAAATGCTTGTAAAAGCTCAAATTTTTCTACGTTCGTTTTTTTTTAAGTCTAAAATGTTCAATTTAAATACTTTTAAAAGTCTAAAAAATTTTACATATATTTGATTGTATGTTTTTTAAAAGTGCAAAATGTTCTAATTACATGATTTTCAACTGTGCAACATATTCTATTTGCATGTGTTCTTGAAAAGTGCAAAATGGTCCATTTAGGTGATTTTGAAAATTGCAAAACATTCTATTTGAATGATTTTGAAAAGTGCAAAATGTACGATTTAGATGTTGTTGAAAAGTGCAAAATGGTCCATTTAGATAATTTTGAAACTTGCAAAATATTCTACTTGCCTGTTTTTGAGAAGTGCAAAATGTACGAGTTAGATGTTTTTTGAAAGTGCAAAATGGTCCATTTAGATGTTTTTTGAAAGTGCAAAATATTCTATTTGCATATATATGTTCTTGAAAAGTGCAAAATGGTCCATTTAGACGGTTTTTAAAATTGCAAAATATTCTATTTGCATGTTTTTGAAAAGTGCAAAATGGTCCATTTAGGTGATTTTGAAAATTGCAAAACATTCTATTTGAATGATTTTGAAAAGTGCAAAATGTACGATTTAGATGTTGTTGAAAAGTGCAAAATGGTCCATTTAGATGATTTTGAAACTTGCAAAATATTCTACTTGCCTGTTTTTGAGAAGTGCAAAATGTACGAGTTAGATGTTTTTTGAAAGTGCAAAATGGTCCATTTAGATGTTTTTTGAAAGTGCAAAATATTCTATTTGCATATATATGTTCTTGAAAAGTGCAAAATGGTCCATTTAGACGGTTTTGAAAATTGCAAAATATTCTATTTGCATGTTTTTGAAAAGTGTAAAATGGTCCATCTACGTGTAAGAGTGTAGGATCGTAATATTTTATTTTTTTGTGGAAAATTCATTTTTTTTTTAGCTGAAATTGGATATGGATAATTTTGATTCTTCACTCATGACAATATAAATAATATACGGGGTATGCAATAAATAAATACATTTGTTTGATGCGTTTAAATTTCTACGATATTATGTATCACGCAATTGGATTGAGTTGAAATGAAAAGGTCAGCAGATGCAACAACAACAGCATGTAGCAGAAGTGGTAGTAGTAGTAGTGCGAGTATTTCAATCACATATATTAGTAACATACATAATACAAATAAATGCAAATCTCCACATACGTAATAAAACATCCGAGAACATCTACTGATCAAAGGCAATGGCTTTCTTTGAAGTTGAAGTTCAGAGACATACAGTATGGATTACGGATACCCATGTGTTGTGGGGATGATCCTGTTTAACGATAAAGAAATTGAGATGCGGATGAGGCATCTTCATTTCGTCTGTGGACCGTCGTGGGCCGTGGGCCGTCGTGGATGCCAGAAAGCATGGATCGGAATCTAAAACCAAATACATTTATATGGGAACTGCAGTTGGCAGAATTGAAATATCGTCTGTGAAGAACCAAAATGACCAATTTTCATTTTTAGCTAAAAGCAATATCAACTGTCTACACAAATATTCAAATATCTCTTGAGAGCATGTAAATACAACATTTTGCACGTTTTCAAAAACACGGAATTAGAACATTTTACACCTTTTCAAAAACCTGGAATTAGAACATTTTGCACCTTTTCAAAAACCTGGAATTAGAACATTTTGCACCTTTTCAAAAACATGAATTAGAAAATTTTTTACCTTTTCAAAAACAAGTAAATCGGACATTTTGCATTGTTGAAAAACATAAATATAGAACATTTTACGTTTGCCAAAAATTCCGAATTAACATTTTACGCATGTTTCCCATTTGTTATTATGACATAGCTCATTTTGATAGTAGCTTAAATTAGATGTGGGTTATTTTGGTTCTTCACTGACGATATGTACATTTTTCATTACAGTAGTTGAGTTGTAGCCGGTCGCCCCGCCGGTAGCTCAATAAAATTACGTGTCATTCCCATGAATAAGAAACAAAAACAGAAAACACAAAAGTAAAAGGCGCTTAATTATTTATTACTATTCTCTTGAATGGTGCAAAAAATCCATTACTTTGTTCTTCTTTTCCACGTGTCAAGCCTTTCAAATTGCAGCATCAAAAAGCGAAATCTAAAATGCTTAAATTAGAATAAAATTGGTAGAATTTGGAAAAGTGAGTAGAATTGCAATTGGAGGAAAGGCGAGGCGAGGAGGACACAGATCCTGTTGTATATTTGGCTAATTTAATGATGCAGGTAATTAATTAGTAAAATTGCTATCGCTCAAGATTCAAATTTGATACCTACAATTACTCGGGATCGGAGCCGAGAACAACACTGCAAGGCGTCACTGGATTAAAAAAATAAACACGATCAATTTGATATGCAAGATTAATAACACAATTATTCTATATTCATCCAGCAATTTATTTGGGTTTCCTGGAAAATCTAAATAAACCAAATTTTTAGCAACTCAAATAGACATTTTGGATAATTGTTTTTTGTCAGCTTAACCTACCTAGGGATCGTCTATAAATGATGTCACTCAAATTAATTTGAGACCGCCACCCACCCCCATGTCATCCGCATAATCGCTTTAACACTTCTTAAAGGACTATCTTTAGCACGAGGTGTCATCTATTCCCTACTATAGACCCTCTGACCCAACTGATGACATCATTTATGGGCGATCCTCTATACCTATTATAACCTAGTCTTATTTTGAATTTTAGGAAAATTCAATGCTTTCGATTTTCATTAGCAATTTATTACAATTACACAAGCAAGGAAGGATCCAGATATATTTTCTGGGGTGGGCGAAACATAATGTCCGTGAAGAAACAAAATAGTTCAAATCTAATTTAGCTAGAATTAAAATGAGGTATGTCAAAAAAAATACATGAGATAGATGTGGAAAATTTCAATGTTAATTAATAGTTTTTTAAAATTATTAAATGGTTCATTTAAATGTTTTTGAAAAGTGCAAAGTGTTATATTTAAATATTTTGTGCAAAATATTCTATTTACATGTTTTTTAAAAGTGCAAAATGGTATATTTACATGTATTTGAAAAGTGCAAAGTGTTCTATTTACATGTTTTTTAAAAGAGCAAAATGGTCTATTTACATGTTTTAAAAAAGTGCAAAAAGTTCTATTTACATTTTTTGGAAAAGTGCAAAAAGTTCTATTTACACGCTTTCAGGATAATGCTATTTCAATTTTTGTAGTAAAAAATTGGGCCATTTTAGCTAAATAGCCCCTATGTTATAGTATATGCTAAAACTTCATGCTGGGATGGACAAAACTATGGTGGCCCTGTTGCCCACCCCCTAGATCCGCCCCTGTAAACAAGGATACGTATAAATACTAATTTGAACTTTTAAAAATTTCAAAAATGTCAGCCATTAAATACTGCGAAGTACCCGAAAAAAGATTCATTGTATATTTGGTCGTATGTATAAACAGTAAATACTTAGCAAAAAGTACATAGAATAGAATTTGTAGAAATAACAAAGGAGTCCATGAAAGTGTGTCATATGCAAACAAATGCAAATTTACACTACCTAATAAAAAGTAATAAAATCAGAGGGAATCATAAAAGTCCCATAAATTCAGTATTATTCATAAAATATGTGACAAAATAAAGTTCAAAAGAATATTCAAATTCAATGTAATGTATAAGTAGGTACACATGATAAAAATATGAAAGGTAAATCTTTTAAATCAGAAACGCGCGAGTCTTTTGTGTACTCGACAAAAAATGCAACTTCCCTTTATTTCCTTATTGTTTTCATTTGAAAAATATTTTGCAAATTTTGCATTATTCAAAAATGTGTTTTTGTATTTTATGACTTTTGAACTTTTGATAAACAAAAAACACTTGATTCTATAGTTTTATTTGACGTCAAAAATTCAAATCTAGAAAAATGGGAGAAATATAATAAACACACTCAAACGACAGGATTTCAACCTTTTTTAAATAAATTCACATGAATCAAAAACTGAAGAATACAAAATGACAAAATAGTATTCAACAATTCAACATTTTTACATTAGATTCTGCTCATGGCTTTTTTTTACGGAAGACGAATTTCCTTATTCGCTTGGTCTATTGTGCTACTAAGCATTAGGTAAATTTCCTAGTACCATAATACAGTGTAACAGCGCCCAGCAACGGGAAGAATGACAAAATTAAAAGAAATAGAAAGAAACACAGTAAAAGACACCAAATAGTATTAAAATATACTGTGTTGAATTTTTAAAATTTGAAGCACTAAAAAGTACATACTTACTTACAAAGGATTTTCTTACATTATTTTTTTGAATTCCATGCATGCAAATTTTGCTCAAGTAAGTGGCCGTGTTTCATCCGTTCAGTATTCTTCAAAGGTAAAACTATTTTATTGTTACATTTAAAAATATGTATATTGTGAAATGGAAATTTTTTTTTTCTTTCATATTAGTCAAGATTTCAAGAACAAATCCAGGAGGAGCAATCCAAGGAATTACAGGTAAAACTTTTTAGTTATGCATAAAGGAGAAATTTGAATAGGAGATAGTATAATGAAAAAGTTTGAGCATGATAGTTTAATGTGTGTTACGTCTAGAGTTCAAAATGTTTTAAGTTGCAATCACATGGGAAACATATTTCGATAAAACGAATGTAATAAATTTTTATTATGTGCTATAGTTGTGAGTGTACTTTAACGCCGGAATAATCTAAAATTGCTGCATATATCTGTAAGTAAAATAAAATAAAACCAAAAGAAATAGATGAACAAAATGTTAAGTTACGAATTTTTAAAAATTTCAAAATGTTTTATTTGTATGTTTTTGAAATGTGCAAAATGTTTTATTTGTATGTTTTTGAAATGTGCAAAATGTTTTATTTGTATGTTTTTGAAATGTGCAAACATGTTCTATTTACATTTTTTGAAATGTGCAAACATGTTCTATTTACATTTTTTGAAATGTGCAATATGTTCAACTCATATGTTTTTGAAATGCACATAATGTTTTATTTATGTATATGTTTTTGAAAATTGCAAAAGGTTTTATTTGCAGGTTTTTGAAAAGGGCGAAATGCTCTATTTACATGTTTTTGAAAATTGCAAAATGTTTTATTTGCAGGTTTTTGAAAAGTGCAAAATGTTCTATTAACATGTTTTTGAAAATTGCAAAATTTTTTATTTGCAGGTTTTTGAAAAGTGCGAAATGTTCTATTTACATGTTTTTGAAAATTGCAAAATGTTTTATTTGCAGGTTTTTGAAAAGTGCGAAATGTTCTATTTACATGTTTTTGAAAATTGCAAAATGTTTTATTTGCATGTTTTTGAAAAGTGCGAAATGTTCTATTTACATGTTTTTGAAATTTTCAAAATGTTCTATTTAAATTTTTTTGTATGTGTGCAAATAGTTGCATTTACACACATGTTTTTGAAAAGGGCAAAAATTATTTTATTTGTATATTTTTGAAAATTGCAAAAAATGTTCTATTTATGTTTTTGAAAAGTGCAAAATGTTTTTGAAATTCTCAAATTATTCTATTTACGCGCGTGCTTTTAGGATCATGATGTTTATTTTTTTTGCTTCATAATATGGGCATAAAGTTTTGAATATATAGGGCATTTTTATTTTTGAGCTCGATACTTTTAAACTCTGGACATGGAATTGCATAGTTAACTGTGGACGCATTATGCAGTCCCTCATCCTAATGCAATATTCATAAATACAGCTCACATATATACTGCACAAGGTGCTTAATGCTGTAAGTATATTATAGTCTGTGCTAAAGTCTAAAGTTATATCAGATATTAGTATATATAAGAATCGCAAAAGCAACTGTATAGCAATATATGGAATGTAACTTTGATTGAATAAAGTCGCAGGTAGTCAGTAGTTGAGTGTGTAGTACGTTTACGTTAGTCAGTCTTCCAGCTTTATTTTTTTCTTTCCTCCATCTATATACTTCTAGTTCCCATCTTTGCATCAAGTATAAAGTATTTAGCCCGTAGTTGTGAGATGAAGTCAAACTCATTCCGTATACGTATAACGTCCTTGAAGAACCAAAATGATCCATATCCAATTTAAGCTCGAATAAAAATGAGCTATGTCATAAAAACAAAATGAGAAACATGTGTAGTATGTTAATTAGGATTTTTTTTAAACATAAAATGTCCTATTTACATGTTTTTGAAAAGGCGAAAAATGTTATAATTCCATGTTTTTGAAAAGGTGCAAATTGTTCTAATTCCATGTTTTCAAAAATGTGCAAAAATGTCTAATTCCATGTTTTTGAAGTGCAAAAATGTCTAATTCCATGGTTTTGAAAATGTGCAAAACTGTCTAATTCCATGTTTTCGAAAATGTGAAAAAATGTCTAATTCAATGTTTTTAAAAAGAAGAAAATTTTTCTAATTCCATGTTCTCGAAAATGTGCAAAAATGTCTAATTCCATGCTTTTGAAAAGTGCAAAATGTTCGGTTTATGTTTAAATGCTGTCAAGACATTTGATTATTATTTTGTAGATAGTGGATATTGTTTTGAGCTAAAAATGAATATGGGTCATTTTGGTTCTTCACTGACGGTATGTATCTTCTGTAGTCTGTTCTGTAATAAAGGATTGTGCACTAAGATAATAGCAGTAGTATAGTGCAGAGTAGTTTACTTACCTACAAAATGGTAAATGGGAATGCAATATGCAATGGATCGAGAGAGAGAGAGAGAGAGCGAGCGAACGAGTCAGAGGCTGACGAGGCCGAGGCCGAGGCGAGGGTATCAGGAAAAAATGGAAGTATGGAATTTATTTTTTTTTATGAATACTTTCATATATGGAAGACAAGGATAAAAATAACTTTTGTGGATCACTGGAGGATTGTGAAACTAATGAAATTATGGTAGTTTTTTTATCATCGGGAAATGTAATGGAGAAATGCATGCTACAGGCTATATGTTTCATGAATCCCATGATATTGGATTTTTTTTTCTTCTACTCTTTTTTTCGCGAAAGTTTTTTCCATTTTCTCCAGGACCAGGACAAGTTCACTAAGGATTATAGAGGAGAGATACTTTCGTCCCGATTGACTGACGCTCCAGTTCCATGTTCCATAGCTCCAGTATCAGTACCAGTACCAGTACCAGTGCCCATAATATGCAGCTACATCTTCAAAGTGCAAGTAAATGTATCCATATTATGCTACAAGTATAGCACGTCAGCGTATGACAATATTTTAGTGAATTTCATTGTGAGTATTTTGTATCTATTTCTTTACCCTGCCCTTGTTCGTTTCCCCTTCCCCATATTCAAGATTCCAGCCTTGGAGAAACTATATGTAACTATATAGTGTAGTAAAATTCGGGGATAAAGAAACGCGGGGTGACACGGAGTATACGGTGACGGTTTTTGGTGGTACAAGGATTTCCTATGTAGGTACATATGCATACGCATTTAAGTGCCTGTAGGTATTTGGATAATGTAGAACTTTAGAAGCAACTCAAGACTCAAGTCCCCCGTTTTACTTGTAAGTTGTACGACCAAGGCCGAATAATGCGGCTAGGGAAGGTAGCCCCCACTGCTTGAATTTTCAAAAAAAAAATGTAAATGGAACATTTTGCACTTTTCAAAAATATGTAAAAAGAATATTTTGGCTTTTCAAATACATGCAAATAAATTTTTTTTGTACAATTCAAAAACATGGAAATAAAACATTTTCCACTTTTCTCAAAACATATAAATAGAACATTTTCCACCTTTCTTAAAACATGTAAATAGAACATTTCGAACTTTTCTAAAACATGTAAATAGAACATTTTGCTTAACCAAAGAAAACCATCAATAAAATGTAAATGATGGTTCTTGTATGGAAACAAATTCCTGCCTAAAAGCAATTCCTTCGTTAGGCCCTGCAAATGACTATGACTAATGAAATTTTCTGATTTTGGTAGGTAGGTAGGTACGTATACTTTTACTTTTACTGTACAAAAAAGTTGTGCTGCTAAATCAAACTGGGTTTTAGTTTTATGAATGTTGAAATAAAAATATTCTAATATTTACAAATTTTTAAAAAATCAGAGCTTCCTCTGTGTAAGTCCAACTAAATTAGATACTTTGAGAAAACTTTAAAATCGTCTAACTACTATGGTTAGTAAAAGTTCAAAATGGGATAAATCCACTTATAAGTAGGTAAAAGTTTAAAATACTTTATAAGTTTGGCTATTATAAAAGAATAAAAGCCTTACAAAAACCTTAAGATTTGAATCTTTTCAAGAATCTGCCAGTGCATAATAATATATAATCTACAATGCTACACAGATTTCTAGCCTGTAAATTGGATTATGGGATTATTCAATAATTCGTCACTGTCTGTTCAATTCCGGTTACGGTTTTAGTATTCGTTCATATTTTAAAAAAATACAACAAAATGACATATTGCGTAAATTAAACCTGCTGCCAGAACTTGAGCTGTACAGATACAGAATGAGGACTTAATAATAGACAGTAGAAAACTGCTGACTACTCACGAGAACGAGTCTCGAAACTACGAAAGTAACATGTGTTCATGGAGGTACATTAGTGGAGATTTGGGAAGTTCTGATTCCGAAACCGAATCCAAAACCGAAAACCGGAACCGAAACCGTACCGTTTTCCACACCAAGTGGAAAGCTAAATAGAGGGAAAAGACTTTGGAGGAGATCTTCAGTGTTCTACAATATTTCTGACGTACTTTAACAGGAGGTTCGTGAGATCATGCGATGTGACGATCGATCTCTGGTTGGTCACAAAAGTTGATGGCGGACTGTGACTCCACATTCAAATCCTTCTTCTCAACTCTTCTCTGTTGGATTTGGGTTGGAATTAATTTAATTCCTATTTAATTCCTTCTTTGCTTAACTTTAACTTTCTTCCGGCAGTTCTCGCCCTCCACTCGCCACCTAATTTGATTTTAAGTCTCCCTAAATTTATTAACATCTTTTCAGCTTTACAATGGCTCTAAGTACGTCCCGTTACCAGGTAAGAAAAGACAATATATTTCTTATTTTTTTTCTACTCATATATTTGCTGTGCTTGCCTCCATTTCCATTAGAAAAAATAAGTGCAATTTGAGCAAGGCCTTACGTAATTAAATGTTAAATCACGCTTTTGGCAAATGCTCTATACCTGAGACTAGAATTAACATAATTACTTATAGCATATGTGTATTAAGTAAATGTAACCGGAATCGGCATTAATCTGAGAATTGTTGCTACTAATTTAAATCAAATAATGCATTCAGATTCAGTGTACTGCATTTCTTCAACCGGGCCGTAATATTATGTAGTTAGTCTAGTAACCTAAATATTGATTCGATAATTTCTAATACAAATCTACCGTTTGATGCTAGCAGAGTTTCTAAGTTTGAAGTTACTATTTTTGAAAGTAAAGTGCGATAGGTTTTATGATGGATTGTTTGAACTATGAATGATGAATGATGAACGACGACATTAGATATCTCGAAGATATTTTTAGCCCTATTTCTGTTGCGCCCAAATTAACCTCCATCTCCAATCAAAAAAATGTGAAATGCAATTAGAAGGTAGTGTGTATATATTTAGTATTAAGGATTAAGGTGTGTTAAATTATGTGGGTTAATCATAGTCGACATAGGATGGCTAGCTGTAGTTTATAGAGAGAGAGAGCGTAAATATTTATTTACAACTGACGTTACAATAACGTTTGCCATTAAGACACAGTAAGAACAATATACATTTTTAGGAAAATTAAAAAACTTTAAATTAATTGTAGAAACTGTTTTTTTAGAATTTGTTACTTTTTTTAAAACTAGCTATTACATAAGTTCATATTATATAAATGATTATGGGCAATTCGACAAGAGCCGCGGATAGTAGCAATAGGCAATAGGTGATCAAACCACAAACTTCATAAATAAAATTAATTTAGCAAAGACTAGTAGAATGCATCGAGGTCACTTTATGCTGATATAATTTTTATTTTTATTTCAGTTCCAGAAACTGTGCAGAGAAGCTTTCCGCAGAAATTTTTCAGTGGCGCGAGCGGCTCAAGCTAAAAGTGTAAGTTCATTTGACCTTGACTGTAATATAGTGTGTGAAATAATTATTGTGTGATCACATGGTCAGTCCCAACGGTACGTCCTGTGTTTTTTAGCAATTTGTTATTTTTACGTGTCGTGAATGAATGATTAAGATAAAATCATAAAGTTGCGAAATTACAAAGTTGCTTTTAACTTTTAGTAATTCCGTGTAAGTAGTTTTTATTTTTACAATTTCGTAGTACATTGATGAAGTTAAATTGAAACTTATACCTAAAATATATTTTTTAGTCAATAATCTAAATTATTAAATTTGATTATAAATCGGTGGAAGTTTAGTATTGTGTTTTCTGAACTTGTTACGTTTGTGCGGTTATTTAATTGATTACTTATTTTTAATTTTAAGTCAGGCATTAAGCATATTTTTGAAATCGAGTATTTTTGTATGGATTTTAAATGAGTCAAATTCAAGAATATCATTCAGTGAGTTTAGAAGTAGTTACTGCTTCTTAATTGAAATTAGCTAGATAGAAACCGTGTTCCAGAATATTTTAATTTTTAATTTTTTGTATTTGTAAGAACGTACTTGGTGTGAAACTGGGAAACATAAATATGGTACACGTCAATGCTGGTCTAAAACCCCCTAAAACCAATCACAAATCAATGTGTAGGATTATATTTTGGCCAATTATTTTTCTGTGGCTTGAATTTGCATCGTTTAAACCAAACCACAACAAAAAGCATGTGATAGCATGCTATCTCCTGACTCCGGACACACAGTGATAATGAGTGTAGTTGTATGAACTTCGGTTAAACCGACCTAATTAATATTTATTATTATATATCGTTATAACTGTATGTGCTATAGCATACCCTAAAACCAAACAAATCCCAGGTGGGGGGGGTCAGGGGGTGACCTTTCTATGTTAAATTTGTCAAATTTTGGAGGGGATCTCCGATTTTCCTATGCTTGCAATGTTAAAAAAAATTTCCAGGGGGTCAGCGAGGTGTCAAGGTTTCAGGCTATGTGCAATAGAGTGGAATAAAATTGCAGTAATAATTTGTAACATTTTGAATTTTTTTGATTCTACTTAGGAAACAGAAATGTGTAACTTATTTTCGTACTTTGCTCATTTTAAATCCATATGGCATTACCCCAAGTTAAATTTTTGACTTATCACGAACAGGCAGAAAGTTGGAAGTAGTATATATAGGTGATGTTATTTAGCGGCCTTAACTAGTAACGATTTGACATAGTGTTAAACTCGAACTTTTTTCTGAATGGCCTAAATTTGTATACCCCTCGCCATTTTAAGCTGAATAAACTCTGTTTAAAATTTGATGATAATATGACCTAAAATTTGTATACTCTAACAACAAATATTTTCACATCTAAAAGTACATAATATGTAATGTGACTACTTCTGTTCTGTGTTTCCATTATCCATAGAGCTTTTAGTGTTGGCGCAATAAATTAATTACGTGTCCTAACGAAAGTTGATTTTTTTTAAATATGCATAGGTAACAGTTCGAGATGCCTTGAACTCCGCCATTGATGAGGAAATGGAAAGAGACGAGAGAGTTTTCATTCTGGGTGAAGAAGTAGCTCAGTATGATGGTGCTTACAAGGTAACTTTCTACTTCCCATTATTTCATTTTCTATTAAAGTTTTGTGTTTATAATTAATACAAAACTTCATATCATAAGTGCCTACTAAAAGGTGGAATACCCCGTACACCCAAAGTATATGTATATGAATTGAGGTTCATATTTATGATTGTGATTATTAAATATGAGTAGGCAGATTGAAATTGAAGAATATGTACGCAGGCAAAATACGAAACAAAAGCTGAAAGCATACGTCTACTGGGATTTCTATTAAGTCAAAGACAACAAAAGTGGAAGGCAGTCAATGTGACTAATTTTTAGTTTGGATAAAATGTGGAAATAACATAAAACATAAAAATCCACCAATCCACGTAGTAAACTTCAAAGTTCAAAATAGCTATTAGTGGTCTTAAAACAGAATAAATAATAATAATAATATGTATGGGTGTTCAGAGTACAGGAGCGACAGAGATGAGGATTTACATAAAGTAGCGACAATGTGTAAGTATGTCACTCTAATTTTTCATCTCAAAAGTTATTTAAATTTTACTTTTTAGACTTCAAAGGGTTTTCCCGCACACTGAGTAGTCTGTAAGTATTCACTCATCATTAGCATTATTCGAGTATGGGATGACGCTGAACCGAAACGCTGTTTTATCGTTGTAGTTTCAAGTTTTAGACTCAGAATCAACATTAGAATTGAGTGGAAGAATAAATTTCATTACGGTTTTCTAGACATGCAATTTATTTGAACTTATAGTTTTTCATTAGTTGGTTCTCTCAACTCGAAGTGATGCATCCTTTTAGTAGCTCTTCTACTCATCGTCAGTCCTCGTACTAGGAACGGGAACGTTCCCGTTTCTAGTTTCGAGAAAACTCAAACAAAGTTCCATGGTTATGCTCCAATCACACGACGACAGACGACAGCAAATAATAAGGGCTCCAATCCACATGATTTCGATTCGATGCGATGTCGCCTCGTCCTCAACAATAACTCTTCACACACACACTCTCCGTATATGACAGAGATGTTTAAATTGTGAAGATGTAAAATACTTGAGCTTACAATCTGCACATATGTATGCTCACAGTCTAGTTTATTTGGAAATTATGCCCGGAGCAACGCTTAATTAGTTTGTCGTTCTCTCCCTATATGTATGTACCTACTACCTCCATGTAAAATGAGAGTAATGGTAATAGTAATTAATAGTTTGTCGACTTGGACAATATTTCATACAATTTAAAATGAAACCAAGAACTTTCCTTTCCTTCCTTCCGTCCTTTGAACACCCCACTTACAACTTACGAAAATTAAAGTCACTCATGAAGTTAACCAATAAATTAGTCCTAATTAGCGTAGCAGACATTGTAGACACTTTTGATTCTCCGACCCTTCCTTGGTTTTAGTTTCAGATTTTAATTTGTCATTGACGCGCGCGGTCCGCGTCTTTATCTGTGTTAGTTTTGGCATTATGTGAGGTATGTATCAGGTTAATGAGTCCTTCACAATTAAACTCCCAAACTCCCTAGTGAAAATGAAATCGAGCTACCTAGGCTGGGTAGGTGCAGGCACCTCCATAGTTTTGTAGTACCTACCCTCTGACCTCGTGTTTGTTTTTGTAACTTGTAAATGTAACTAAAACTAAATATAAGCAAAGCGTGGTATTCAATTTAATTAATTTCGTCATAGCTATCTAATGTGGGTACTTGATTACCTATAACCTGTACTCTGTACTACTAGTTGTTTCTCCGTTTGTACTACCTACCTGCACATATACATATTTAGCTGGGGAGAAAAGTAAAAGTTTGGCAAACGGAGAGACGGCGTGAGACAGGTATATTACATTTATTAAATTTATTATATTTATTACATTTATTTTATTTATCACATTTATTGCATTTATTACATTTATAACATTTATTGCATTTATTACATTTATAACATTTATAACATTTATTGCATTTATAAAATTTATTGCATTTATAACATTTATTGCATTTATTATATTTATTAAATTTATTAAATTTATTACATTTATTATATTTATCACATTTATTTAATTTAACACATTTATTATATTTATTACATTTATTACTTACATTTATTACATTTATTATATTTATTACATTTATTTTATTTAACACATTTATTATATTTATTTTATTTATCACATTGTTTACATTTTTTACATTTATTACACTTATTTTATTTATCATATTTATTGCATTTATTACATTTATAACATTTATTGCATTTATTACATTTATTACATTTATAACATTTATTGCATTTATAACATTTATTGCATTTATTATATTTATTAAATTTATTACATTTATTATATTTATCACATTTATTTAATTTAACACATTTATTATATTTATTACATTTATTACTTACTTTTATTACATTTATTATATTTATTACATTTATTTTATTTAACACATTTATTATATTTATTTTATTTATCACATTGTTTACATTTTTTACATTTATTACACTTATTTTATTTATCATATTTATTGCATTTATTACATTTATTACATTTATTACATTTATTGCATTTATCATATTTATTATATTTATTACATTTATAATATTTATTACATTTATTACATTTATTACACATTATATTTATTACATTTATTAAATTAATTAAATTTTTTACATTTATTAAATTTTTTACATTTATTAAATTTATTACATTTATTACATTTATTATATTAACAGTGAAATTCGTGTAAACGAAATTCTGTTACAAGGGAAAACCTTTATATGGGACACGTTTTAAATATTTAGTAGGCTAGCCTATGTTTTAATGTTAAATTTAACCTGTTGTAATGGAACCGCCAAAAAGGGAATATTCTAATAAAAGGAACAGATTTGCTACCATTTTTGGTACTAAAGTTAACCTATAAGGGGGTTAGGAAGAAAAATAATACAAATAAAACAGCCGAACAATTGGATCACTGCTGTGCTTGACAACTAAACTGCACTTAACTTATCTTAGGGGATTTGGTCGGTCCCGTGGAGTCCCTTTTAAGTGAATTTCACTGTTTTCTATTTATAATTACCAACATAAAATAGATTAGAAATAAAAAATGGGTTTAGTTTTATTGAAACGTAATGAGTAGTGAAGCTACGTTTGAAGCCACAAAATCAATAAACAGGAGCGTAGAAACCCTTTCCATTGTGTTGAATTGCCCTACTTCAATGCCGATTTCAGGTATTGACTGTATAACTCGGGAAATGTATTCCATGTTCTTCCCCAATTTGTTTCGTGTATTTTGTGTTAGCTTTGTATTGACCCGCATCTTGTCTAGTATTATTAGTTGTGAGCATTTTAGCACGTGATTTTTACATTCTCTCATTTGTGTCTGGATTTTAAATGCTTTGTTAAACATAATCGAGTATGTCACAGTATATGTCAGTCCTATAGCAGCATTCACAGTGGCCGCCTGTGGCCCGACATCAAAGTATTTAATAGCAAAAAATAAACCAGGGATGCTTAAAAGAAAATATTCAATCTTAATAGTAAATATTGCATTTGCATTGCTTCGATTGAAAAGATGAATTAAAAGCTGAAGTGAGCGAAGTTTTTGAGTTTTTTCTACAAATACGTTTTCTGTAGCAGCTACATCTTTCCTGTAACAAAATTTTCGAGTTTTATTAGGCAGTCATTTAGTTATATTAAATTTTTTATAGACTTAAAGTACACTACAAACAAGAATTACAAAAATTTTTTAAACTTACAACATTGTTTTACTTAGCGCAGTGAATTTGGAATGGCAGTATTCAAAAAATGAGAAAGACAGATATTCAAGGAAATACATGTTTGTAATACTGAACGAGCTGACAAGCAGTTCCAAGAAAGAAAAAAATGCTAGGTTTGCAAGGTTTGTCCTTTGGTCAGGTTTTAGTACATGGATAAGCAACTGTGGCCGCTCTGAGTCACTGTATAATAAAATCAAGCATATAAACAGGACTCCATACAGAGCAGGCGATAATATTATAAGAATCTTCATTTCTGGAGATTTTTTCCAAAATCCGCCGTTAGAACGTAAACGTTGATTGTTTTCACAATGCAGTTGGTTCCAAACGATTGAATTTGTTGCATTTGTCCTTTTTATTTCCAGAGCTAATATGGTACACGTACAGTAACAAGATATCCAGCAGAAATGAATCGAAAAGTGATTAAAATTAAAATTGTGCTCATTACTTGAGTTAACGAGTTGGGCAAATGTCACCCCTACGTAACAAAACCCTAGTAGGTAAATCAAGAAATACAAATTCCAAATCAGAGATTTCCACCACTCCCTAGGTGTTTTAAGTTGGGCCGTTTTTGGGTCAAAGTCAAATGGTATCATGCACAACTTTGACAGAATTGTGAACGTGAAAATATTTGCAGAATTTTCTCGTCGCGTTAACATTTTGTTAAAAACTATATCTCAACGTTGTAAAATGTAATATTTGTAATATAATTACGTGCGTCCTTATTAGCTAATAAGACAGGGTTCTTGAACTAATTGTAAGTTTAAAATTATTTTAACTGTTTTCACTTGGTTTGGTACTTGATGATATAAAATAGCCCACTTGGTTGTTAATAATTTTAAGTAGCAAACTTGCTTTGCTGTTGCTAACTGAAATGTAGAAATATCAATACTGAAGCTACTACTAAATTCCTATTTTCCTTGCTCAATTTCTATTACTTAAATTTAATGCGCAAGGAAAGCTGCTGGTTGAAAACTTTGTACCTAAGTACGTACAGTGGCCTTAATTCCTTAAGTACCAAACGCTGTACCAGCCACACGTCAAATTGTTTTTGAGTGACTACTACACGTCTTATAATTGAATTCCGCCTTTTCTTGGTCAACGGAATTACTGGAACAACTGTGACTTATAATTTATTAACATCAGTTAATTAACTTTTCTGGTTCTAAGAGTTATTATCAGACTGCTTAATTGATTTGCAATGGGGCGATCCTGTTGTGCTTCTGGTTTCGGAATAACCACAGTCCTAAATGTCATTTTTTAAATTAGAAATTTCGTTGAACGTTTAATTTGTGTTTGTAGTTTTTATAACTTTAATGCTATGTGTGTCGCTTCCTGTTGTTCTAAAACCAATGTAGTTTTTGATTATGTGTACCTACTTGTATTTGTTTTACTTTTTTCAAAAAAATCCAATGTTATAATTTCAATACTAAAGCTACTGATGAATCCGTTTTCTTATGAACTTTTTGCATAACCCTGAGTGTGTTGACTAATGACTGCTATAGTATTCAATTACATTTAACAGTTACACTTTAAGATGTTTGTTAAGAACTTGTAAATTACTTTTTAAAATTATGAAACAGAAATTATTCGTGAGATATTTAAATTAAGCTTAATAATGCTACCCTTACACATAGCATAGAATCTAAGCATCCAAATTTAAAACCAGTGGGGACGTTGGGCGCAATATATATTTTAAGACTTTCTTTAAACTGGGCTTTTTATTTTCCTCCCTCATTTATTATTGACGCCACCAAAGTAAATGCAATGGTCTTTGAGTGCAAGTATAGAGAAGTTGAAAGTGGAGATAGAAACTGGGCTCAGATTTCTGTTTCACAGATGAAACCAAAAATAATATGGAATTAAATTCTTTTGTTTTTTTATTGCAGATTTCTCGTGGTTTATGGAAAAAGTACGGAGACAAAAGAGTGATTGACACACCTATCACTGAGATGGGATTCGGTGGAATTGCTGTCGGAGCGGCCATGGTAAGTTTACAACTTTCAAATATATTATGTAATTAGATGTCTATGATATGTCATTGTGTAGGCTAATGCAATCTCATGCGCTGTTTTTGTAGTCTCTGTTTAAAAAAAATACCGCAACGCACTTGTCTTGTAATTTGAAGATATTGCATGACGTATGTATGGAATAATGCAATACATTTCATTAGGCCTGAAATTGCCTGAAAGGCCTGAAATGAAATCATTTAAAGCCTGAAAAACATTTAATTTTAAACATGCAATATTATTGAAGGCGCGACAGACATTTTTTGGAGGGAGTGAAAGACAAGGTGATGGTATTTCCTTCAACCTTTAATGAAATATGTGCGGTTACTTATGTAGCGTACATGGGAGTCGGGGCGTGAAGTTGTTAAATGTCTAAAGTTAAATTGCAAAGGGGATAGTAGAAAAGTTAATTTTAATGTAGCGAGTGACATGAAATAGGTGGTGAGGTTAGATTTGGATTTGGATTTTGGATGAGCTAAATTGTTAAGTTGGGATGTTCTGTGAGTGATTTGTCAGAGTCGATTTATGTGTTAGGCTTGTAGAAGTGGACGGAGGAAATGAAGAGAGTGCGTAACTCACTCAGTTGAATTCAATTCAATTCAATTGGATATTGGATCGAATTGAATCGAATGAGCTTCAAAGAAGAAACTTTTTACGTACTAGCTCAATAAAGTACTTCTTCGTCTTTCCGTTCCAGTTTTCAGTTACATCGAAAGGGTTGGTTTTAGTTAAGGAAGCTTTTACATGGCTACAGATACAGATGTTTTGCTAGTAGGAGCAGACAGTAGGCTTAATTTTACGTACCCGTGTGTGTAGTATGGATTTCTTTCCCATCACTTGAGCTTTTAAATTTTATTATGCGATATAAGATATTACATGTAAAATGTAAACACGTATTTTTGTAGCACCCTGCCTGCACACTAGGCAGATTATTTTTAATCCCATTAAGGGATGACGATGAAATCATGAGAAATGCTTAAAAATTACCATCTAAAAATGTGAATTAGGTACCTACTTAAATTTTTATTTTCGTATCCTACACATTGCTCAGCGAATGGAAATGGTACACACAGAATTATCCCGTTAATGTGGATGTCTTATTATAGACCTATAAAGATGTAATGCCAGTCATAAAAATATTTTTTGAAAGCAAAAAGATTGAAAATCTGTGCTGAAGCGTGTAACTAAATTAATAGATTCACTAGTCAAAAAATCTTGGCTCCTGAGTTGTACGAAAATCCAACCAGAATAATGCATTTTTTTATTCTTGCCCAAGACTTGAAATGAAAATTTTCATTGCATTGCATTGGTTGGGATCGTAACAATTTAGATTTATACTTGTATGTCTACAAAAATGTATAATTCTCTCTGCCTATATAGTAAATTATAGCATTAGTTTTAGTTCTCCTGATTGACATTCTGATTGCACGTACGGCCAATGAACTATGAACTATTCGAATCGAATTCCATTTTGGAGTTCAAATACAATATGTAATTTCCCCTAGTGCAGTGCCTAACTGCCCACCTCTAATTTATGTGTGGCAATTCCAAGTTAGAATTAGCTATGTAACTAACTACTTATATGTGCGCTATGTTCCCATGGCCATGTCACTGTCTCCCGACTACATAGTGAGTGTCCTGAGCTCTGTGAGTGAGTGAAACTGCCGAGACGAGAAGGATCTCTTTTTCGAATACCTACCTTACCTACCTTGTCTACTCTGGCTACTGAATTCGATTTCTCCAGCTCCTCCAGTTCAGTTCCCCAGTACGAATGTTGAATGTTGGATTACCGTAGATAGTAAATTTTGTGTGTTTTATGGTATGTGAAGTTTTCGATTAAACTTGATAGCTCTGGTTGATTTCAGAGTCGAAAGCTCCAAGATACATTGTACAAAAGGTAAAGGTTGAGTTTCCCTCAATTCTAAAGGCCTTTTCTGACTGTAGCCAAACATTGATTTTATTTTGTGCGGCAACGGGAAATGTTTTTTTTTCTATCTCGACTTCCCCGGTATATGTCTCCCGTGTAGAGTGTAGGTCTGTGTCCTTAAGAGAGCCCATATATTTATATACGTATAGCTATATACTTGACATATCATGAGAGCCAAAAGCTTCGTTATCAATAATGTGATTGTGATCCACTGTTTACTCTCACGAATGTTTCCACCCAGCTGACTGACGCTCACTGTATGGACTCCATAGGCGCTTGTAGTCTTATTCGTTTTCATTAGCATTCCTTAGGGATCCAGGGTCAGAGGGTAGGGTAGAATGGAGTGTATTTTTTTGGCAGTGCAATGCTCAAGTGGGTAATGGGAATGGGAATGGATAGTTTGTGCCTTTATTTAGTAATAGCTGTGTATAGTTTGTGTATTTGATGTTGATGTAAAGGTAAACAAATGGGAGGATGCTGATTGCTGATACAATAATGTTGAGCATTGACATAATATTATTATAATGTAAAACTCAACTATATTATTATAGCTTTATGATTATAGTTTGGTCAAAAATGAAATAAAACTGTGCACAATAAGTAAGTTGTTTTGGATGACCTGATCATACTTTAACTTTAACTTAAAATTTAACTTTTGTTTTTTCCAGGCTGGTCTAAGGCCCATATGCGAGTTCATGACGTTCAATTTCTCCATGCAAGCCATCGATCAAATCATCAACTCAGCCGCTAAAACTTTTTACATGTCTGCCGGAGAGGTTTGTTTTTCAGATTAAATTGTTTTGTTTTTAGCATTGGCTGAATCTGAATATTTTCCATGTAAAAGAATTCATGTTATTCATATGGGGAAAAAAAGTTCTTCTCTGTTTAAGTTGTTGAATTGCGTTTTGTACTTACACTTTGCCTATAAATTATGTTTGTTTGCTTTCACTAACTGCTGTAGCTTGAGATAATTTTCCAAGGAACGGAAATCCTTACTTTTCTTTTCCCCAGAATTACACAAAACAGAAGATCACAGTAGGAATGATCATGATTATGGTAGATTATGATTTCAGGTCAAAGTAAGATTTAACACAAACAATAGTGCGTTATTACAATCATCATATCACCGCTATTATCTTAACGACTTAATGAGCTGTAGCCGGAAATGGAGATGTTATTAATAAGAATAATTTTAAATGTATTTCTTAAAAGTTTTTTTTGCTGAAATGCATTATTTCGAAGGGGAAAGTAATTTTTTCGCGCATTCCCTGTACATGCACTATTTAATCATTTAATGCAAGTAGTTTTAATTATTGGTACTGCTAATTATTCTTTGATTATGATTAGGCACTCGTCTACTCATTTGTACTTTTCGTACAGTAGTTTAGATATTTTATTGTTAGTCGTAACTATTTATGTTCATGAATGATTCATGATTAATCAATGTCATTTATTTTTTCTAAAGGTTAATGTTCCCATCGTATTCCGTGGTCCTAATGGTGCTGCTTCAGGGGTCGCTGCTCAACATTCACAGTGTTTTGGTGCTTGGTACAGTCATTGTCCTGGTTTGAAGGTAAGTTGCAGAATGGTGTTGTGGTTGATGTTTGAATTTTATTCATTTGAACCAGCTATCATTGATATAATAATAATTTATTCTAAATTACCGTAGTGTATATGAATGAAATTTTTAATTAGTTTTATTTTCAATTTTTAAATGTCAAGTGAGGCACAGTTTCAGTCGAATTTGTTTTTGGTTTAGCTAATAACTTTATTTGTAAATATTTTAAAGAATTTGTGAGGTACTGCCAATTCATTCTATTAATTGAGAGCCGGGGGTTATCGACATTACGCAAGACAAATATGTCACAAATTGATTAAAAACTTTTCTATATCACAGATATTCTTTTCCTGACGGATTAATGTGTAGGAGGGGGAATTAAAGAATGAGTCTTCTGCACTTTGCAAAAAGATTTTAGATGGGTTGTTACTGCTTTACTATACGCCTACTACCTACCTACATTCTAGTGTAGCCCTACGAAGTACATTAGTACCGAATGCCGATTTAATTAGATATAAAATATGTTGTGCTTGGAGTAGTCCGTCCATATATATTAGTTAACTTACCTAGCTCAATTGTTTGACTTACTACATGGTTTGAATCTTCTTTTTTTAAGCGAAATACATGTATGGATTTTTTTTTGTATTCGAAAAGGTTCTTTCTCCGTACACCGCGGAAGATGCTAGAGGATTACTCAAGGCTGCCATCCGAGACCCAGACCCAGTGGTATTCCTCGAGAATGAACTCCTCTATGGTATCCCATTTGATATGTCTGACGAGGCTTTGTCCAAAGATTTTGTCGTTCCCATAGGAAAAGCTAAAATCGAAAAAGCAGGCAAGTGTAACGAGACCAATGAAAGAAGGCTTTACTTAACAATCTTGTTCCATTTATTCCCTCGCCTATTTCTCAACGGATGTTTTTATATTCCTGTCGTTATATTATATGACTCGAATTTAGAGCAGGTGTGAGGCCTGGGGACCTCTGTACGTGTAACTAGATTTTGTCAAAATGAATCAGTTTCTTTTTATTTGTGGTCAGTTTCCTACTCCTGTTTTCCCCCTGTATTTTTTTGGTTCATTCGTGAGTAAAGTGTGATGGGCGAGAAATAATGTAAAATGTTTATAATTTTTTGTAAATGTAAATACTTACGAGATAGAGACAGAATCAGTAGGATGTAAGTACTTACATACAGTACATTCCAATTATAAAACTAGCGAATTTGAACCCACGCATTGACTTTTTTGATTGTCTATTTCTCAATTCACAGGTAATCATGTAACACTGGTTAGTCATTCAAAAGGAGTGCAGCTGTGCTTAGATGCAGCCAAGGAGCTCTCTGGAAGCGGAATCGAATGCGAAGTCATCAATTTGCGCTCTCTTCGACCATTAGGTTACAAGATACATTACAACACAATACTTTTTTGTTTTAAGAATTGTTTTTTTTTGTTTAAGTACGTATGTAGGTTCGACGGCTGATACTGATGTGTCCATTATTAGTTAGCAGAAATTATTGTTTCACTTCTACTGAAAGTGAAAAGTTGAGCTAGGATTTCTATCGTGCTAAAAGTATATCCTGCCAACTGTGTTCAGTTTGTGTGTTAATCAGTAGAGTTACAAGTTAAATTCTTTGTTTGGTCCTACTTTTATTATTATTTTTTGTACGGACCGATTTGGTTGTTGAGTGTGCGTGACATATTTTTGGGACTGGGGCACATCTCGTATTACATTACTTTCATCCTTGTATGATTATGTAGTATACTATCATCATAATTGAAAATGGAACGTTTTTACTGGTTTCGTCTTCGTGTATATTTCTTTTTCTCGTCAGTCAGATTAATAAATGTATGTAATACAAATGTAATACATTTGGTTTTACAGATATGGATACAATTGTGAACAGCCTTTCCAAAACACATCACATAGTTATGGTGGAGCAAGGCTGGCCTACTGCTGGCATCGGAGCAGAAATCTCTGCACGCATCGCTGAAAGTAAGGACGTGTCTCAACTCTTATTTGAGGAGATTTGTATTAGCTCTGCACGCAAAAACTTTTTCCCTTTCCTCCAAACTACCGAAAAAAAATCCTTGAACTGTAAAGTTGGGCCATCCTGTTCCAAACAAGTCTGTTTGGATTAATTAATGACCGGTCCATAATGGAAATGGAAAGAGTGGAGTGTGGTCTGAACTGCTACCTTCAAAGCTGTAGACATTAAATGTTTTGTGTGTGTGTGTGTGTAGTTCTATCATATCTGTAGCTATAGTAGAATTATTACACAATGTCAAGGTTTATTTACAACATTATTGGATTTATGTGTTTTCTAGGTAGTTCATTTTTCGCGCTGGATGCGCCCATCCTTAGAGTCACTGGTGCAGATATTCCAATGCCGTATGCGAAAAGTTTAGAATTAGCAGCACTTCCTCAACCTCAAGACATTGTGAGGACGGTGAAGACGATGTTGAATGCTAAGTAGACATTTAAAATAACAACTATAGAAAATCAGCAATATATACTGCAGGACGATGAGAAGTATCAACATGTAAAGAGTTTAAAATGAAATTGAATGTATAGAGATGTTTTTTTTTCGCTTACACATATTATAATACGGTCTTTGGCTTTGAGATGGCAATCATTCTTAATTCTTCGTATAAGCACTACCCCCCGTTGAATAGCTCTTCACACACACCATATTATACATTCTGAAATTTCTGCTACAATTTATGTTAGTTTTAAATCCGGTGATTTACTAATCTATGAGGGATAATAGCAGTCCAACCAACTATTAAGAAAATTGAATTTACAAAACTTGTTTAGCTTTCTGAAGGTTTTTGCTATTGTTGGATTTCTTCTTTTTTTGAATTTGTAATTACGTATTTATGCACAAGTGCTGGACATTGTAGTAATATGATATTATAAAATTGTTGCGAGAATTACATATTATATAATTAATTACATGATCTGAAAATTTGGAACTCATGATAATAATCGTCATCGTAATCTCTGCGGTTCCTGTAAACATTTAGTCATTTTACAGTAGTGTGAAATTCCATATTATTGTGTGTTTGAGCTATAGGTGAAGTAATGGAAAATTTAGGTATAATTACATTGTGATGCTTTAAAACGTACGTACTTAAAAGTAAACATGAAAATAAAAGTACATAATAAAAAGAAATACGAAGCTGGATAATAGTATTACCCGTGATATGGTAAAAAGGAATTTATTGTAATAAAGAACCACCTTTTAGATAACTTGGTCTCAATAAATGAAAGTGCAAACGAGTATTTAAAAGAAGCATTTTTAAAATAACACAATTATTGCCCACATATAGCACATTTTGAAAGGGCATGTAGTTTGAACTAGAAGACAAGTAAAAATAGATTTAAAATAAGATTTAACCCTTTAAAATTATGAGCAATACTAAAAAGTATATAACTATGCTATAATATACACTGTAGATGAATAAAATAATTTGAGTAATCACTAAAAAGATAAAAATTAAAGATCTGATTCAAGATAAAGCCGGTGTCCGACCTGCAAGTTGATAACTCAACTCTAAAACTTTTCTACTTAGCATGCTATTATGATCTTTGTAGTGCCGAATCAAATCTGCTTGGCGTTCGAATATTTCGTCATCAATTTGACCCAAGCTGCAATTTGAATAACATTTATTTCATTATCTAATAGGACTAATTAATTTTTTTTAAATTATGCATGGCTTGTCAAAACATTTTGGAGGAAAACTAATACACTTACCCTTTAGAGCCAAAATCGATGGTACCACTACTCATCATATCATCCCGTAGGACATCTGGTAAATCTCTGCTCTTATTGAATTTAAAAACTCGGACTAGAAACAACAAAATTTCAGCATTAAAAAAAACAGATACTAATGCAAACTATTAAGAGCTTGTAAATTAATATGATTTTTATGCTAGCAAGAAAACCACATTCAAACAAAATCCACTTACACAGATAGGAGACGAGCACTCCTAATAATATCACAATTTCGATGCCTATGAATATTGTGATGTAAGCAGCCTTTTTTATCATTAAAATATCATCACAAGTTTCAGCATCCTCGTTACATCGATCGTTAAGTATAGTTGAAATAGTAAGAAGAAGTGTGCTCCCTGTAGGAAATATGTATTTATACAATCTAATTAGTAATTTGGTACTGACAATATTATGCCTTATGATAAGATCAAGCAGTACAAAAATTAAGCATTACATGTTGACACGACCCAAAACGGCATTTGACTCCATGATCGCGTCTCATTGTAAAAATCTAGGTAACCACGACGGCGAACCTTAATATGTTCGAACTGAATATATTGGTCACAGATCTAATAAAAATAAAAATAGCTCATTATAATATATCATACGTAGCCACTAAAGGTATTATATTAGTGAAAACTCTAAAGCTATGATTGGTACTGACACCAAGAAGAAATTGATTTTTACCCTACCAAGAAAATACCCCAAAATAGACAGTGGAGATATAGGAGTATCGACACAGGCTTTATGGCACAGCTTTCACATTCAAACGGTATGACAGCAGATACGATGAACATTCCGATCTACAAAATTTATAAAAAACATAAAATAAAGTGTAGCTCTACAATAAAATAAACTACATAGCTATAATACACAAATGTATGTCAAAGCTAATTTGTTATTAATTAGCATTATTGAAAGTTTTTAAAAGTAATATAAAATTAAATAGAGGGTTCACCGAAGCGCAGATCTGAAAAATTCCAGCAGTTATTGTATCAACAGACTTAAAATTGAACACAGCATTACTCCCGTCTGCTGTTGATGCAATCAACTCATCAACATCCTCTTCATTGCCGATTAAGGCGTCTTCATTATGTGCTTCTTCATCTTCCTCATTCAGTGCTGAATTAGAGAAAGACGTTGACTGCAAATTAAATAAATTGTAAAACCGATTATGGTTTTACACAAACTATTATCATATTCACACATCACCAACACCTACGCCTACAATCTTCATGAATGTAACCTATATTTTTTATAAAACTTTACAACTGGAAATGGAAACTGCTGAGGCTCAGCTAATAAAGTGAAAATACTATAAATAGGTAGGCAACAAGGCAACCAATAAATTTGATTCATCTCATACTACAAGCATTATTGAAACCATACTAAACTCAAACTACAACTTACATTTGACGTCAAGCTAACCATTCCGCCAATTCTGTCACCGTAACTGGTGACAGGGGATGGGGGATCACGTGTGGGCCAAAATTAAAATATAATAATCCACACGCTACTGTTGACGACTGTATTAATATGTATTCTCAGCCCGTTTAGTCAGTCAGCCTACGCCTACATCAAACATTCCAGAATTAAAGAATGTCATTTAATCATTAAAGTTATATTCTTACACTACCAAAGTTAAGCAAAATTGTATTGAATTTATTATTAAAATATCTTCCTTAAAAAGCCAACTCTCTTCCACTCCAACCCTTCGTACAATACATAACACGAGCTTTTTACAAAAATGACAAAATGATTCTCGAAAAATGACAACAACAAATCAAATCTTCAAGGCTATTGTAATATTTTTAATTATCTTGTAGAAACTTACGTCTTTAATACTGGATTTATCATCGCAGTACACGCAGTGCGAGTGTGTCAAGACCTAAGCAGGACACACACCCCTCAATTTCCACAATAATTATTCCACAAGTTCACAGGTGATCTTGTTTATGTTGAATATGGACAAGCAACAAGATAAGATACCAAGATGTAATTGACTGACAGAGACAGATAAAATAAAGAAGAGCACTTCAAAACTTCAAATCAAAACACGGAACGACGGAACACTGATCAGTCGCATTTTTCTCCCACAATACAATTTACTTGTGCATAATATTTGTATCATGTGCTGGGATTGGGAAAGTCGCGCCAATTCCAAATTCTTCTGATTTATTTGATTCACTAAAACTAAAATATACATAGTGTCAGGTATTTTTTGTGAACAGTGCATGATTTTTTCGAATCTTTCCAGTGTCTGACGGTTATACTCCAAATTCAATGTAAAATTATCTAATGAATAGTAATTTTGTATAGCATTGTATTTCAACTAAATTTTTTAATCTCGTCAAGATCTTTAATATCTAAAAATATTATTACTTAAGTCTTGAGTAAACTGCAAACTTGTCAAGTCGTTTGTTTGGAAAATGGCTGTTTTGGTATATACCTCACGATTTTACATTTACACTTTGAGATCATACTTCAAAGGATCATTTCTTTAGTATGCATTTCCAAACCTCAAGCCTTTTTGGCGAAGGGACAAACCACGATGATGAGATGTAACATCTCTTCCTGAGCGTGAGATGGGCCAAGTTTTTCCTTCGGGAAGAATCCGGTCTGCGATGATCGTTCGCCTTAGTTTTTGGACTGAGGAGAGGGAAGGTGATGTAGTCAGAGTGGCTTTGTAAGAATTCAAAAATTAACAATCAATCATCAGATGCAGATAGCTCTTCTTCGTATGTACTGTATTTATTTCAGCTACCTACAACATTATTATTGAATATTTAATGACTGAATATCATTGAAGTTGAATTAATTCCCACAGGTTTTCGCTTTCAGTGAAGTTACCCAGATTCAGAATGTGAATTACTGCCAATAATGTTTCTTATTTTTTCTTGGTTTTCCCCACTTCTGATTTATTACAGTGTAATACGGTAACCGTAGGTAATGTCAAGATTTCATATTTCCTTGCTATTATGTAGTAGTATTTCGATTTTAGTGCATCGGATTTAATTGTACATTGTTCATGCAACTGATGTCATGAATTTAAACCTTACATGGAATTGATAAGGCCTCTCATTTAGTAACCATTAGTAAATCAAACTTTTTTATTCGGATCAAAATAATGCTGTAAGTTCAATGAGGTAATAATTTATTATAGAGGGTTTTATTACTCGGAGTCGGACAGGGAAGGTGTCTGCCATCGTAATTGTGTGTATTACTTTGCGAGGTTGAAAGGATAGTCTTTTGGCGTGATATTTTAAAATCATCAAAAACGCTAGTGAAATCAAGAATAATATTTTAAAATAGTACGATGTTTTTTTATCTCTTACAATTTTGAGCATTAAAACACGATGGTCATGGGATCGTTTAGAGTCTGTTTTTAGGAACTTTAGTGGAGGCTTTATAGGATTATATATGTCCGCTCCGCTGAGGTATATAAATAGTAATAATTTAATTCCTACCTATCTACATAATTTAGAAACGTTAGGAAATTCTAAACGGAATTAGTCATGCAATATGTCATTTTGAAGCTCATTTACAATAAAAAAATACTAGATTCAATAAAAATCTACAATTATTTTATTTACAATTTTTTTAATTATTAACTAAATTTTTAATTGAAGTTCTAGGTGTCTGCGCAAACTTTTAACATATATGATTCTACTCATTTTTCCCGTCATTTTGATGACGTCCATTCTTTTACGAACCAGCATTAGTATTAATTTTACTCCCAACCCTCTACTCTGTAATTTTCCTTGAATTTTTCACAATCCTTTCTCAAATTGTCCAGTAATAAAAATATCAAAATTATATTAAATTATATTAGTTCTAATAAATAACAACAATAATTATTATTACCTTTTAACGTTATTTGCACATTCAAAATTTTACGTGTTAAATGGAAACTTGAAGTTAACGCAACTTTTCGGTTCGAATTATTCCTTCTTCGGTTCCTGTAAACACAAGACCAAAGACTATCAACTATACCTATCCACAAGCAGTCACCCACTATTATACATTGAAGCCTACAGCTAAACACAAACAGTAGGGTAGGTTCGGGTATCTGTCTGTTGTAGTCCAATAACTGTGGTGGTGGAAAACCACTAAGCAACGAAATACAGCTGCAGTCCGAAATTTGTTTCAGTTCACTCAACTACTCATCAAGTACGTTCTGGTTGATTTCCAAATATCATCTTTCGCCACAAGTCATTCATAATGAGCCAGAAAAGACAAAATATGGAACAAAATAACAATCGTGATGATGTTCCAGAAGAAGAGGAAAATGTAGACACCAACATTGTAAACTTAGAGGATGAGGACGACGAAGAAGGAAATCGATCTCCTACAAGGAATGAAGAAGACCCTTGTAATATGGCGTTTATTCACGTCGAAAAAAAAGAAGACAGGCTTGCAAGGGGAACATTATATAAGAAAATTAACGAATTAACCAGTTTAAGGAACCGTCGTCGATTCGTTCTAGAACCAAGTTCAGAACATGACCCACCTGCACTTTCAAAGTCAGTTCCGAAAGAAAAAGAAAAGTTCGAAGAAGAATTACGAGAGGCACTCGGTCCGGTCGATCCATTCATAGATGGAAGCTCAAACCGTGGAGCATTTGTTTCATCTCCAATTGGATTGTATGAACAAGAAGTTTTCATCGCGGAAAAAGAACGGTTGGTTCGAATCGGACAGAACGTACTAGGCCTAGGCATACGATCTCCTGCTAAACCGAAGCGTACAAGAAAACCATCATCACGGCCTTATACAGCACAAGCGCAACAATATCGAGAAGAATTAATTGAGTTTCACAATATCCGTCAACGGAATCAGGATGAAGCCAGGACTGCCCACGAGAAAACTTTATCACCAAATAAACTTGTTGCAATTAAAGCATGGAGGCGCCAACAAGATCGCATACAGTCTGAAGTCGACCAAGCAATTATCCAACGTCGTGTAACTGTCCGTGAAAATGCCAATTATGCAGCAATCCACGAGTTGGAGATGCAAAACATAGAAAAACAGAAGCATCAGCGTGCTAAGGCCAAGGCACAAACAGAGGCACAAGCAGAGCCACAAGAAGTGCAAGATGCGGCTTCAGAACTAAACTTAGACGTTGTAGAATCATTTTTTTCTAGTCCGCAAAAAAGAAAAGTAACGGACGATTGTAACACGCAGATGTATTCAAATCCACCAAAAAGATGTCAACCCATTCGAGACCCGATTATGATTTCACAAACTTCAACAGGTTCAACTTCTTCCTCAACTGAATGCCTTCCGACCACAGAAGCCGCTATCAGGCATAATGATTTAGTTCGTAATCAACAACGTGAAAATAATGCAGGACCACGAATTCTACAAATATCAGATATATCATCAATTTTAGCTGAAGAGGGACAACAAATATTGAATCCGGATGAATCATTTAATTTAACAGCTCAAGATGACTTAACCTTGGATTTATTCAACTTTGGTACCGTGGCCGTAGGGCTCCAAAACAATGCAGATGCGAATCTCGTGTTTCCAGGGGCTAACATGATAAATCACACAATCGAGCAACGTAATATTCGCCGCGATGTCCAACGCAGAGAGGAAGAAATAGAAAAGAGAAATGCAGATAATTGTGCTAGATTTCAAGCTCGAACTAACGAAATGGAAAAAAATTTAAAGAAACAAGCACTTGAAATACGAGAACTCTATAATAAAAACGTTAATCAGGGAAACAAGCAGAGTGTGCACGACTTATTGTCACAATTTTTCAAAGAGCCGCCAACTGCAAATCAAGATGAAGGACGTGAGTTGCTTGATATTTCACCAATACAACCAAACAGGTGCTCCCAAAAACGCCTGAGGAGTCCTGCTGCACGCTGCGCTTCACATTATTCTGATGTAGAAGAACCTAATGAACCAGAACCTTCCGGGGGTCGCATTCAAGAACCAAGACCAGACGATTTTCTTTTACTCCAACGTGAATGCCGTCGAAGATAAAAACTTGAAGAAAATGAAAAAAATCGTGAAAAACGAAGAAAACTTGAAAAAGAAACACAAGATCAAAATAGTAATCAACACCCTCTTTCTAGTTCGCAGAAAAGAAAAGCTAAATCACGTAAACGTCCAAATGATACCCCTGCTGTTGACCCGAAAAAACAGGAAGAAATTCGTTCGAAGCTGTTAAGGAACAAACTTGAAAGGGAAAAAAATGATTCCGTCAGACCTCCCATCGGACCATCAACATCGAGGGTACCTCCTGTACTAGATTCCGTCAGACCTCCCATCGGACCATCAACATCGAGGGTACCCCCTGTACTAGCAGATCCAATTTCTCGTCGACAATCATTGGGGCGGAGAACTGATTCGGACGCAGAATTTTTGGGAAATAAAAGAGATGAAGAGCACTCATGTGATGCTGAAAATGAAGATGATAGTGATGATGACAATTAAATAAAAGCGTATTTCAGAGCACAACTTTAAGCCCACTAGCAAATAACACATATCTGGACACTTCCGCCGCAGGTTTCATTTGTATCGCACACAGAGTTTATCACTACCTTGTGGAAACAAAAAACGTAAATTTTCGTGCAAATTGCCGGAAACTGCATGTATAATTATAAAATAAATAAATATTTTGAACAATTGTCAGTGCATTTATTAAAATCAGTTGAGAACATCGCATTATACATTTAACTAGAGAGAGTAACACTTTATTTACACTGATACACAATCGTACTTGCCAACACGAAACAGTAAAAACAATAAAATTGAAAAAAAAAACAATAAAATTGAAAAAAAAACAATAAAATTGAAAAAAAAAATTGAAAAAAAAAAAATTAAATTGAACAGGAGAATAGATTTTGTAGGGGTTGGACGTGTTTGTTTTTCGCTCCTCCGCGACATTTTGTTTTGCCTTGTCTAGGGTTTTAATCGAAGAATTAGTTCAGATTGTTCATTTTATTTTAATTTGATTTTAAAATTTTTGGAAAATTAATTCTAGTGGGCGGGACTTTTTATTTAGGCACTCTGATTGGTTGTATGACCATATTTTTCAAAACAGAAAAAAGTTTTACAATAAGTTTTTTATATCTAATAATTTATTTTAGGAAGATAAATATTTAAAAATTTCAATGTAAAATAATAAATATTGTACACCGATAAGGTTGTTAGTAGAGATAATGCCCAGTAAAAAGTCAAAGTCTAAGAAGAAAAAATCTCAAGAGATAAATTCTTCTGGATGTGCTGATTCATCTACTCAATTCAATTAAGTTCCATTTATTCAAAATTTGACTGTGCCGACTTCATGTACTTCGCTTCTGCCCAATATCAGCTTGAGCCCATCCACTGACCCACCCTCTTCTAATATTTGCCAGTATTGTAATAAAGTAAGTAAGAGTAAGGCTGGCGTTTCAATACATATATCCCGAAAACACGGAGATGTACAAAGGACGATTATTGCGGATAAGTATGTACCTCCTATGCCAATAAATAATAATGAAGAAATTGAAGCAGACGACCCCAAGCTTGAATCTTAAACTGATTTTTCTGAACAATTGGAGCCATTTAAAATAAAATTGCAAGAAATGGTTGAGAATAGACCTGACCAACAGGAATTTGATGCCGAGGTAGAAAAATTTTCTGATTTCCTACGTGATGTTATTTCTTTAATTCCTGGACCCCAGCACCCGGCTGCAAGATTTTACAAACTTGGAAAGGAAAAAAACTTATTTAGACAGTCTGACAGGAAGTATAGCCAGTCATCTAATCCTATTCGAATGTCGAAGAGAGACAGGGAGAAAAGGAAAGAAAAATACATGTATGACCTGATCTAGCACGAGTTCTATAACCAACGTGGGAAAGTGGTTCATCGATTGTTGAAAAACCAAAATAACCCTGATTGTACAATATCGTCCAATGTCATTCAAGAGGCTTACACTCAGCGTTGGGGAATTCCAAACGATTCTGTTCTGGAGAGTTATCCTGTCGTAAGCAAAGAGGTACAGTTCGAGCTAGATGACAGTTTTAGCGTTACTATTGATTCAGAAACTGTGGAAAGTGTCATTAAAAGTATCCGTAAAGATACATCTGCCGGATCCGATAAAGTTCTGCTAAGGGCTGTAAGGTATACGAAATGCCATCCAATTCTTGCTCTAATAGGTACAGTTATGATAAAGTGGACACTTGTTCCTACATCGTTTCGAAGAGCCCGGACTGTCCTTATTTTTAAAAAAGGTGATGTGATGGATCCAGCAAATTGGAGGCCGATTTCCATATGTTCTATATTGCGCCGAATCTTGGAAAAAGTAATTGACCAAAAATTACGTAATAACATTGCTTTGAATCTAAATCAACGTGGTTTTACTAATTCTCCTGGGACATTTGTCAACACTGCAATATTGGCAGGGTGCCTCAAAAAAGCCAAAAATCATAAGCAAACTTTATTTGTTGCATTGCTAGATGTAGCTAAAGCTTTTAGAGTAGGTCATGCTCACTTACTCAAGTGTCTTGATTCACAGCGGATTCCATCTGATTTACGAAATTTGACAAAAGCACTCATCTTAAATAATCATACTATAATACAGACAAGAACAGTGACTACGCAGCCCATTGAATCCAAGTGTGGGGTTTTGCAGGGGTCTCCGCTTAGTCTGCTCTTGTTTAATCTGGCAATTAATTATGTTTTGGAAGATATTACAGATCCAGACTTTGCAAACGCTTATGGTTTTAGCCTAGATGATAAAGTTCAAAAATTGACAGCTATGAATTTTGCGGACGACACTGCAAATTTATCGGATTCAAAAGAAGGGCTCATCAAAATTGTGCAAAAAACGATTGAGTTATTCAGTTTTTCAGGACTCCAAATTAATCCTGACAAGTCTATATGCATTTGCATTAAAGACGGAGTACTAGTCACAGATGATGTACAATTATCAAGAGACGACTCTATTCCATCTCTACAGGAGGGTGATACTGTAAAATATTTGGGAGTCGACTTTAATTCTGAGCTCACTTTTGTGCCGTCTAAAATTATTGATAATTTAACTAAGATGCTAAATAATCTTGTTTCGACACCTATGCTACAGCCACCTCAGAAAATAATAATTATTAATGATTATATCTGGCCAGTATAAATTATTCCCTTCAAATGGCACCCTTGCATGAACTGCCAAAATCATTTCTAATGGATGTGGATCGAATAATACGAAGTTCTGTCAAAGAAATTTTAGGGATTCCAACAGATACTCCTAATGCTATGCTGTACACCTCGAAAAACCTCAGGGGGCTTTCCATAACAAAAGCAGAATGGGAGGCATTTTTACAACATTATAACATATGCATGGTTTTATTAGGTTCCAATGACATGTATGTCCCATATGCAAAGGATCTTGAAGACGAATTAAATCAGTGTGAAAAGGCATTAAATTTCAGTGATGAAGAATTAGATGAATTGAACAATTCTAAAGCAAAAAGTAAAATTACCAAAAGAATGCGCATCATGCTTCGTGAAAAAGAATTTGAAACGTGGCGTCAGATGCGGTTACGTGGTGCAGGGGTGTGCCAATTTAAAGACAATCCAAATGGCAACAAATTGCTGATGTATAAAAGTGGCCTTACTACTTCTGAATGGGTCACTACTTTAAAAATGAATGCTAATGTCTCTAGTGTAAGAGTAATTCCAGGGAGGAGCCTAGACGGAACCCAGTGCCGGCATTGCGGCGCTGAGAAAGAAAGTCTTGGTCATGTATTAGGTTCCTGTGTCCGGGGAGAACTCATACGCAACAATCGACATCACGGTATTCGTAAAATTCTAGCAAAAGCATTTCTTGACAGAGGATACGTGGTGGAGCAGGAAGTTCATTGTGTTGCTGAAAATGGGTCAACTAGGAGAGTTGATATTATAGCGTATTGCCCGTCTTCTAAAACTGGATATATTCTTGATCCTACAATACGGTTTGAATATGGGGACAGTGAGCAGCAAGCGACTGCAGTGGATTTGGAAAAAAAAGATATCTATGAGCCTTGTGTCAAGTATTTCATGGAAAAATGGAGTTTACGTAGTGTGGAAGTCGTTGGTTTGTATGTAGGAGCACGGGGCACGATAACAAGTTTTTTCAAGTCGTGGGCTAAATCTTTTGGAATAAAACAGACAGTATTGGATGACATTTTACTGTTTGCCCTAAGAGGATCAATTCAGATTTATAATCATCATTTATATGTTTAACTTTAGTTGTATAAACTTACTTATTTAAAAATTTATTCATGTCAATTAAGAAACTGATGGTATGTATACTGAGCTGTATAGCTATTGCAATTGTGCAACAGTGACTTAATAAAGTTTTTCTCTCTCTCTTAACTTGCCTTTAACAACAATTAGTAACCATGTTTTAACATTATTAACCGGAGTCGTCATCACAGGGCAGGGCAGTCCGCAACTCTACCAAGAGTATAAAGATTCCAATAAGTTTCTCTTAAAAATAAATATTGAAAATACTCTTTTCGTTAGAAAGAAGCTTTTATAGGAATTAAAATTAGAATTCTTCGCTTTGGTAAAAATTTAAAGGAATTTCGATATTGCTTGAATGAAATAGCAGGGTCAAATTTTGTATGGTGTATATTTTAGACAGGTTAAAAAATCCTAAAATTATAACTTGTCGAAGTATCCTGGCGTCGCGATTTTGTTGAATTAATTAAAATCAAAGAGAAAGTAATCTTTTTCATAACTTTTCAGTTTTTCTCTGTATTCGCAGTCACGGAATTATTGTGATATAGGGTAGGGTCGGGTAACTGTGGTAGGTCCGATAACTGTGGTAGCGACAGTTTTCACCAGGAAAACATCAGAACTGGCAGTAAAGAAATTTCTTCCATAGAAGAGCGAACCCTGTTCTTCGATGCAAGGTATTCTTTTACTGTCAGTTCTGATGTTTTCATGGTGAAAACTGTCGCTACCACAGTTATCGGACCTACCACAGTTACCCGACCCTACCCTAATGAAGAGAAATAAATTGTATTCGTAGCCTGCGTAATTAGGCTGTTAGTTTTACCGTTTAAGTGTTTGCTGTCAAAATGTATTTCAGAATTTTTCGACAAACTTGAAAAAGTGACTAAACTTACGGTACGTGTTTTTCGTTTCGTGCCTGTGTTGTTATGAATTATATTATTTATCGTAAAACATGGATCGTGCAGCCAATTAATCATGATTGACAAAAAAAATCAGCATATTTTATTTCCTAAGAAATATTGTTTAATGTTGCACAGCATTTACTACATTCCATAATTTGTTATAAGGATATGTGATTCTGGAGAATAATATATTAAGAGATTCACGGAACTAAGCGATCCTTTTTTCAAATCTGACAAATTGCAGTAAACCTCATTGTCATTGGACGCCATTATTGTAGGAAATGACTGTAGACGGAGTTACAACGGTATCAATGAGATTACTGCTGCCGTGGCATATGTGCCCCAAAACTTGGCAACCATAAGGATCTATCGCAATTTGCAATGTAAGCTTTATATTATTTTCACAGTAATTAACTGCATTTATTTTTATTTGTTTAAACCATTATTTTTGTAAATTAATTCAATCAGGGCGACACTGGTGTTGGTGCTGACACGGAGTTGCACCCCAACTGACAATTTTGACAAAAAAATTTTGGCAAAATTAATTGAATCTGAAGGCCACCCACTGTCGCCCTGGTTGAATTAGGCTAAAATGTCTTAAATTCTACTTCAGGTTCAGCTCAGACCACGCAAACATCCTGGTCCCGTCCCACTTTCCCACATGCGAATATTGCCGAGTAACATTTTTCTGCGAGCCTTATGGCTGCTATTTTGTGGCAATTATATTCGACGAAAGCAACCATCGGTTTTTCGTTTTGTCGTGTGGATTGCGATATGAAATTACTATTCTGACAGTTTCCGTGATTCTGCTTATTTCTTCGAATATTTCTGCCTCAGTCTTGTGCTTAAGGAGTCTACCGATAAACGGTCGACAATTTTCGAACGATAGCTTAGCTCCAATTCTAAGGCCATTGCAAATTCCATAGTCATTTACGTCACAAATAACCTTTTGGGCGTCGTCGCGGTTGGTGCACTGAAGCAGTAGCCAAGATTGGTTCCAGAGAAATCCATCATTAACCACAATTCATGGATGGGATGGGACCAATATTAAAGAACAAAGGAAATATTCCCGGCGCAGGCATCTCTTGGCAGCTTCCCAACAAAAATTTGGCATCCGGTCGGGGGCGGTGGTCCTTCCCAATTCCTTGGAGGTCCCAAACACCTTTGTACATTTTCTTGAGCGAAGTGCATATCATGTTGGAGGATGAGGGCTTGCACTTCCTTCGGTATGACTATTCCTCCTGCTTCCGGAGCGTCTCCCTCGTGTGCCACTTACAAATCTCTAATGTGACAAAAATGCCTGTCAAATGTGCTAAAACTAAAAACAAGTTACGGTCAGTGCTGCTTTTATTTTGCTTTTAGTTCTTAAATATTCTTTGTCTTAATTCAGCAAGTCGTTTCCCCCATTTTCCAAAGCGGGCATTAGAGATTTGGAAGTGGCACACGAGGGAGACGCTCCGGAAGCAGGAGGAATAGTCATACCGAAGGAAGTGCAAGCCCTCATCGTCCAACATGATATGCACTTCGCTCAAGAAAACGGACAAAGGTGTTTGGGACCTCCAAGGAATTGGGAAGGGCCATCGCCCCCGACCGGATGCCAAATTTTTGTGGGGAAGCTGCCAAGAGATGCGTGCGCCGGGAATATTTCCTTTGTCCTTTAATATTGGTCCCATCCCATCCATGAATTGTGGTTAATGATGGATTTCTCTGGAACCAATCTTGGCTACTGCTTCAGTGCACCAACCGCGACGACGCCCAAAAGGTTATTTGTGACGTAAATGACTATGGAATTTGCAATGGCCTCAGGATTGGAGCTAAGCAATCGTTCGAAAATTGTCGACCGTTTATTGGTGGACTCCTTAAGCACAAGGCTGAGGCAGAAATATTCGAAGAAATAAGCAGAATCACGGAAACTGTCAGAAAATTAATTTCATATCGTACTCCACAGGACAAAACGAAAAACCGATGGTTTGCTTTCGTCGAATATATATAATTGCCACAAAATAGCAGCCATTTGGCTCGCAGAAAAATTACACTCGGCAATGTTCTCATGTGGGACAATTGCGTTATTTAGAACTTATTGTCAGAGGATTAGTAGCTAAACAATAATAATAAATTGTAGTTATGGCAAGTACCTCGGAATTGATCATTCCATATTATGGGCTCTAACAAAAATAGTTTTCAGGGGACCAGTCTGGTGGCCTGACAGAAAACAAATTACTGTCACTGATCGTCCAAGGAATCACGTGGATATCGTTTCTCGTGGTAGCATACGTTAAACGTAACAGGAAACAACCACAATCGCCACTAAACCTAAAGCTTTCGGGTCCCAGTGACATACTAATAATAGTACACACATCTATGACAAATAGTTGATATAACATGGGAACTCGAAATGATAAAGTATTGGTGCTACATTGTTTGTGCAATATAGACGCCCGACGCTCAGAGAATGCATTATGCAATGCAAAAGGTAAATACTGACCGATAAAAATTCTGCTAATTTGGCTAGACACTATTAGTAAGAGTTAGGAAACCCACACACATTATCTCTAATTTTTGTAACCAAACATAAAATCTTGGCGAGCTCTCCAAAACTGCAATCTTTCATGTGTTTAGAATTCATTCTCAATCACTAAGTGCTGCTACGTAAAAGTAAAAGAACACCACAAGTTTTACAACTTTTCATTAGCTTTTAGCACAGTGTATATTTTTTGAAATTTTCAAAATGTCAAGTAATTTATTTCTAAAGTTTAAACAGTTAGTAGCAAGTGCAACTTACAAGCAAATCCGTGTACTGCAAAAATTCGAACAGTTTCCTCCGTTTCCTCAACGAGGTGGAGCTCGAGGACCACGTGAAAATTATTTCCGTTCGGTAACTACGACCTGCAGTGGGGACATAAGGGACGAACCTGAGAAAAGGCCGAATGGTATTTTTACTGTGATCCCAACTATTGTTATTGGGGTCTTGATTGGAAGTAAAATTAGTCAAGAATTGGCTTATTTTCTCGAAGTAAACGATATATTCGTTCCAGAGGATGACGACTGACGAGACTGACGACTGGCTTAGAATAAAATTATCGATAATATTTTATATATTTAGCCACAAAACAATTCTGCTACAAATATATGAAATGTGGTAAGTTTTTATGTAGTAAAATATTTAAAAATATGCATGTTGCATTTTTGCAATATCTGGTATACCTAAGTATAGGCAGCTACTTGTAGCTTATGTACATATATCGTCTGTGAAGAACCAAAATGACCCATCCCCAGTTTAGGCTACAATAAAATGAGCTATGTCATAAAAACAAAATGAGAAACATGCGTAAAATGTTAATTAGGAATTTTTGAAAAACGTAAAATATCCTATTTTCATGTATTTAAAAAGGTGCAAAATGTTCTAATTCCTTGTTTTTGAAAAGGTGCAAAATGTTCTAATTCCATATTTTTGAAATGGTGCAAAATTTTGCATTTACAAGTATTTTTAAAAAGTGCTCAATGTTCTATTTAAATGCTCTCAAGACATATTTGAATATTTTTGTAGATGGTTTATATTGTTTTTTGCTAAAAATGGATATGGGTCATTTTAGTTCTTCACAGACGATATACGAATTTACGAATAATTCAGTTGTTAATCACGACTCCTGGCGTGAATGGCATATGAAAAAAGAATTAAAGAAAGTCGCTACAGTGTTCAAATTCAATTTTTAACATGTAAATATAATGTGAAATTTTGTAAAATATTATTACAGGCTGGCAAACATTTTGCATTTCCTGAAGCACGCCATATGGAATTTATGAAGATGCATACTACTTAAGTAAACGGAAGTTGAAATAATAGAATAAGGCTGCCACATCTGTACTACAATAATAAATTATTATGTAGTATACCTATCTATATCTATACCTATAGTTACTGTTTTGAAAATATAAATTTATTTAATAAAAAACATTACTGCAGGTAGCCATTGTAAACACATATTTTGTGGGTTAATATAAATTTGTAATAAATGTATCAAGCAAAGCTGATCCTAAACTATACATACGTATTTTTTAAAGATAAAATTAAATATGAATGGATTAAGTAACACGACGCTAGGAACTATAAATTTGTTTTGTAATATGACCTAATTAATAGCGGTACAACTTTACGCTCTTATTAAATTAAATGAGCTCAGAGAAAATTTAAAAAAATCATTATTTAAATTGTTTGTATAATTTATTAAATCTTCATAAAAAATTCAGGGAGCCTCTCGCTAACAAACAGAAGACAACAGTAATTAGAATGACATTTAATTTGCGAACTTAACCAATGTCAGCGCTTCTGCTTCATATTATTCTTGCTGAAGGTGTGAAGTTGTCTCAATTACTATAATTTCAATCATGAATATCGCTTGTCAGGGCCGGAACAAGGAATATCTAATAGGCAGCAATTTTTTTCCATACAAAAACCATCATTTTGATTTTATTGATGGTTTTCTTTGGTAAAGCAAAATTTTGTATTTACATATTTTCGAAAAGTTTAAAATTTTCTATATACTTGATTCACAAAAGTGCAAAAAGTTCTATTTACATGTTTTGAGAAACGTGTTAAATGTTTTATTTCCATGTTTTTGAAATGTACAAAAGAATTTATTTTGCATGTTTTTGAAAAGTCAAAATAGTCGATATTTAAATATTTTTTAAAAGTGCAAAATGTTCCATTTACATGTTTTTTGAAAAGTCAGGCAGCGGGGGCTGCCTGAGCTGGCCACATTATCCGGCCGTGTCGCTTGTCCTACATCTCCAGAAATATTGTTGTTGTGATCTAAACTCGTACTAATTCAGCCGTTTGTTAATCAATGCGAAGTTTAAACAAAATAGAACGTAATACAGATTATGAAATAGAAGGGAATCACGGTCCTCGTGGTAGTCAGTTACATAACAACAACAGTAAACAACCGAAATCACCGATAAAACTAAAGCTTCTGGGTCCCAGTGGCAAACTTTAATAAGAATATACATACATCCATGATATACATAATTGATATGACATAGAAACTTGAAGTGATGAAACTTGAAAAGTATTGGTTCAGAAAATGCGAAACGGAATGTAAATACAGACTGATTAAATTCTGCTGGTGACTATAAGTCGAGACTATGAGACTCACACTTTACTTTATCTCTAATATTTTTAACTGAATAAAACTGTGTGTAAGCTCAGCAATCATGTGTTTAGAATTCACTCAAGAAGCACTGTAAAACAATTGTATATTTGTATTAGCTTTTAGCCCAGTGTATATTTTTGAATTAGGTGAATAATATTCAAAATTTAATATTACTATTTGCAAAAAAATGTCGAGTCATTTAATCCTAAAGTTAAAACAGTTATTAGCAAGTGCAACTTACAAAAAAATCCGCGTACTGCAAAAAACCGAACATTCCCCATCGCTTCCTCAACGAGGACATGAACCCCTTGGAAACTATTTCCCTTCGTTAACCACGACTTCCAGGAGTTGGCCGGGCATAATGGACGAACCTGAGAAAATGCCGAAGAATGGTATTTCTAAAGTGATCGCAACTATGAGTATTGGAATCTTAATTGGATGTGGAATTAGTAAAGAAATGGCATATTTTCTCGAAGTGAACGATATATTCGTTCCAGAAGATGATGATGACTGATGACGATGACTGCATCACGTAGACTAAAATTATCAATAATAGTTTTTTATATTTATCTAAAGAAAAAATATTCTTTGTCTTCTACAAATGTATATGAAATATGGTAAGTTTTTAAAGAATTAAAATATTAATAATTATTATACAAATTCCATTTTCTACAATATCTAATGTAAAATCTTTTAAAATATTATTACAGTCAAGTCATTTTGAAGAAGAAAAGTATGTAAACACCATTGCAGGGCCGGATAATGCAGCCAGCGCATTGGCAGCCCCCGCTGCTTGAAATGTAAATGGAAAATTTTGCACTTTTCAAAAATATGCAAAATAAAGTTTTTGTACATTTAAAAAAACATGGAAATAAAACATTTTCCACTTTTCTCAAAACCTGTAAATAGAACATTTTGCACTTCCCTGAATCAAGTAAAAAGAAAATTTTGTCCTTTTCTAAAACATGTAAGTACAACATTTTGCTTTAGCAAAGAAAACCATCAATAAAATCAAAATGGTGGTTAACAAATATCTGCCTAAAAGCAATTCCTTCGTCCGGTCCCCTACCCTTGTTTTAAAATACTGAATACAATATACAATATGCAATGCGGTGGAAAAAAAACAATTAAAAATATTAAGCAAAAAACAAAATAACACTAAAATCAAACTCTCAATACAGTAAAACAAACTGCACATGAATTAGCAGAATTTCATGATTATTGAGCTGAGCGCAGAGCGCTGAGCTGTAGCAAATATTTAATTTGTCCGAATCATATTATCCAGTATTAAATTGTTGCATACAAAACCAATAATAATAATATACAATGCAAAAGCGGATACACACGCATACTGCAAAATCGGCTCGGCTGATTCTATGCTAAACTAAATATAATTACATGCAATAACCAAAACTGTAGGTATACAGTTTTTAAGTCAAGTGTTTTAGTTTGTAAGGGGCTGTCCACAAACGATGTCACCGAAATATCCCCAGTTTTAGAACCCTACTACCCCCCTGTCATCAGCTTAACCATTGCATCGCGTAAATGGCTCTCTTTAACATGGGATGTCGTGAATATTGGCCCAACACATGGTGTCATTTATGGACGACGCCTACGTGGGCAATACCTATATAGCATTTTGGTTTTTTGGAAATCCTCGCCAGTAGTAGCCGAGAACATTTTAGAGAATATTTTGACTATCTCAAAACTTTCAAAGTGTTGCTGCGTCGTATATCCCTTCAGTCCTGCTCACTAGTCAGCTGTATTGGCAACTCGACAACGAAACGTTTTGAAAAATCCAAGCAGAGCTACGGTCTTTGAACAAATTTTACGTGGAAACAAAGAAACTGAAACGTAGTCATACGGACGACGATCTTGCCGAGGCATTCTGGAATTTTCTAGCGAACTTATAAACACGGACGGACGACCATACTCCGTTTACTGCCTAAGCAAACAGAATGCAGAAGTACGATGGAGTAGCGTCCTCCTACTAGCTACATTATTGGTTCTACGCGTCTTGAAGCGAAACAAAGGATTGACGAATACTAAAAAATACGCATAAAAGGGCCTTGCAAGGAAACTAATCACTCATTCCAAGTTTGCTCCTTGTTCGACTCGGTGAAGTGATATTTAGTGTTCGTTTGGATCCTTTAGATTTTTAAAAAATTATCCTGCTAATCCAAGTATCGATCAGTTCCTTTCCTTCCAAACAAAAACAGGTTTGGATACTTTGAAAAGGACCTGTGACCTGTGAAATTTGACCTGTGACCTGTGAAATTTGACCTGTGACCTGTGAAATTTGACCTGTGACCTGTGAAATTTGACCTGTGTCCTGTGCCCTGTGACCAGGAAATTCTCGACGATGGCATGTTTAAATTCGGACGAGGGTCCTTCACCTTCAGAAGACAGTGCTGAAGAGATATCTGGAAGTGAATTAAATGAGAATTATCTTCCTCGATCAGATTCATCAAGCTCTGAAACGAGTGGTGAGACAGTAATAATGAGACAAACCAAGTAAGTAAAGTTATATCCCGTAGTTTATTCACACATCTTTTTTGAGTGGTGAGTATAGAATTCAAGAATTCATAATTTTATTATAAGTCTCATGAGAAATATAGAAAATAGGAAAATGTTAATGGATTTCAGGGCCGGACGAAGGAATTGGTTTTAGGCAGCGATTTGTTTCCGTGCAAAAACCACCATTTTAATTTTGTTGATGGTTTTCTTTGGTAAAGCAAAATGTTGTATTTACATGTTTTACAAAAGTGCAAAATGTTCTTTTTACTTTATTCAGAAACGTGCTCAATGTTCTATTTACATGTTTTGAGAAAAGTGGAAAATGTTTTATTTCCATGTTTTTGAAATGTAAAAAATAATTATTTTGCATGATTTTGAAAACTCAAAATAGTCTATTTACACATTTTTGAAAACTTCAAAATGTTCCATTTACATAGGTTTTTTTGAGAATGCAGTCAGCGGGGGCTGCCTTCGCAGGCCGCATTATCCCGCCCTGATGGATTTTGTCCCGCCGTTTTCTAATTCGTTCTTTTTTCGGTTGATTTTTATTTTTAGTTTGGAACATAAAATTTTTCGCCTTCCAGATGTAAGGGACATCGCAGAGGCGATGAGGTGCTCTAATTGCGAACATATTGTGGTCCTGTCCTCGACGCTATTGAATTGTTGCGAGATGGGGCACTACATATGCGATTCTTGTTCCCCAGAAGAATTTGAGGGAGATTGTCCAGTTACTGATGAGGCGGGAGGGGAGTGTGTAATCATAGATTATGAAGATGAATTGGAAAATGGAAGACGAAGCGCAGTACTTGTTGCAGGGTTCCCTCTCTACCAGGCCGTATTCAGAGCCTCAGAGTTCACGTGTAAATACACTGTCTTGGGATGCGAGAAATTGGTCACGAGTATCACTATGGAGGGGCATCATAAGGATTGTCCATTCAGGTAGACGAAATTTTGGCTTGTAAATTTTGCAGTCCCACGATTCGATATTTGATTGTGGAAAGAATGACATAATTATTGTTGAGTTTAAAAATGCCATCGAATTTTAAATATTTTTTCTTATTTTCTACCAGACCCACAGAACGATGCATTTTCAACGATTGTGGCTATTATCTGGCATCCCACTTTGAAGATCATTACTACAGTCATCGTATCAAGGTTTTATTCGAAAACTCAAAAGCAGTTGCAGTTCTTTACGATAGACCAGAAGAAGGTTAATCATAAAATAAAATCATAAATAATTAAATAAATAATAAAGACAGTTTAAATCATATCTAATTTGAGCTTCAAAATGAGCTATGTGATAAAAACAAAATGAAAAACATACGTAAAATTTTAATTAGGAGTTCTTTAAAATTGCAAATTTTTCAATTAACATGTTTTTGAAAAGTTCAAAATGTTCTATTTACACGTTTTTGAAAAGTGCAAAATATTCTATTTACACGTTTTTGAAATGTGCAAAATGTTCTATTCACAAGTTTTTTAAAAGTGCAAAATATTCTATTCACAAGTTTTTAAAAAGTGCAAATTGTTCTATTTAAATGCTTTCAAGACATATTTCAATATTTTTGTAGATAGTGGAAATTTCTTGAAGCTAAAAATGGAAATGGTTTAAATATTCTTATCAGTTCTTCATTTTATTCTTTCAGCAGAATTATTGCAAAATCTTTTTACAAATAATTATAAACGAATAGATTTAATTATGCATTTAAAATATTATTAATTTGATTAAATCCCTTTGTTTCAAGGTCGCTTGGATTTAGATTTGAATTTGGAATACAAACTCCGCTGGGTCAGTTGCATCTTTCATTGTTATGATAACTACTTTTTACTGTGTGTGGAAAAGTATCGAGATGACTGGATCATCTGGATGCATATTGAGAATGACCAACCAAATCTTGACAAGTTCAAGGTTCGTATGGAGCTGTACAATAAGGTAAGATTTGGAGTTAATTAATGCAGCTAATTATTTTATACAGTTACGAAGTACGAATTAACTTTCATAATGTAATGATTTATCGATTTTAGCTGTTGCTATTTTTCTATTAATTAATTATTATTGTGTATTATTATGTAGAACACTGGGGACAGTCGCATTGGCCCAAAAATGTTGGATGTTCTTCCAAGATCATTGACGTCGGATGAAATTAGGGAGTCTGGCAAATGCATTAAATTAACTGCGAATGAAATTTTGGCAAATTTGCATCAGTTTGGTCGCGGACGTTCGGATGATCTTCGATATCTGATTTATAACATCACGATTCTGGTAAGTTTTGTTTTTAAAATGTATATAGTCTGTGAAGAACCAAAATGACCCATATCCATTTTTAGCTAAAAACAATATCATAACTATCTACAAAAATATTCAAATATGTCTTGAGAGCATTTAAATGGAACATTTTGCACCTTTTCAAAAACATGAAATTATGTAGAACATTTGGCACCTTTTCAAAAACATGGAATTAAAACATTTTGCACCTTTTCAAAAACATGGAATTAAAACATATTGCACCTTTTCTAAAAATATGAAAATAGAACATTTTACGTTTTTCAAAAACTCCTTATGAACATTTGACGAATGTTTCTCATTTTTTTTTTATGACGTAGCTCATTTTGATTGTTGGTTAGATTGGATATGGGTCATTTTGGTTCTTCACAGACGACATAACGCTGATTATTTAAGTCGAATCTTGAAGGATTAGTCGTCGAAATTACAATTTTAATGCCTACGCTCGCACATGACTTTCGTCGGCAGACTTCTAACAATAGATTTTGGTTTATTTTGTGGAATCATTAGGACAAGCCAGAAGTAGCCGAAGAGAAGGATGAAGAAGCTGAACTTTCTACAATTCTACAGACTGAAAATCCAGAAAGCAGCGGAGCTGGTGGGGATTCTTGGGAGGACCAGATTGAAAGTGTGGATCAGTCCGAGGCTGTTAGTGATACTGCCAACTACGCCCTCGTCGAAGTCGAGGTCGATGTCGATGTCGAACCTACACTTGAGCAAGAAAATGGGAGCAGTGACGATGAATTTGTTGATGCATCTGAAGGCGAAATTGAAGGCTCCTCAGACCTTGAGCGTCCAACGCAGACAATTAAGACTGAAACTAAAGAAGAAAGCAGCAGCGATAAGCCCACAGAGCAAATTCAAAATGCTAGTCACGGATATCCGTCCAGGGGAGTTGCGGTTAGTAATACTGCAGACGCCGTCGGCGAGATTAAAGCGTCACCTAAGGGAGACAAAGGGAGTAGTGACCAAGGCGAATTTGTTTCTGCCTGCTCTGAGGGCGAAATTGGTGTCAGCTCCGAAAATATTCAGCCCCCGACTTGGACATCCGAAACTGCCCGACCCAATTTGGGTGGAGAGCCCAATCGACGCGAACGGTGCAATATTACTTAAATTGGTGAAAAATTCAATTTGTTTCGTCATATATGAATTTGGAAACATATTGTCATAAAAGTATTTCAAACTCTCGTATTTCTCTATTATTGATTTTGTGGTAATTATCAGAAATTTAGGTTAGTAAACTATTGTCATGTCCGGGTGTCGCTGTGAGTGCTCATGAATTGTATATGCTTCAGTTTGACAACGAAAACGAGAATGGTACAATTTTAGATTTAAATCAGATTGATTTTCGTACAATGAATATGCATGGTAGTAATTTTTGCATATTGCAATGGTCAATTGCTATTTAAAACAGACAGGCAATTATTACTATATAGAAATTATATTTGACATATTTTTAAAAAGATAAATATGAAAGAAGTAAATAACGCGACGCTAGGAACTATGTATATTGCCATTTTGTTTTGTAAAATGAAATACTAAAAAGTGGTTTATCATTCTATCCGGATTTTGTTAAAATGTTCTGATTAAATGAACTCGGAACTGTTAAAAAAATGAATTGTTTGTGATAATTTATTACATCGTCTGTGAAGAACCAAAATGACCCACATCCATTTTAAGCTAAAACCAATATCAACTTTCAACTATAAAAATATTGGAACATGTCTTGTGAATATTTAAGTAGAACATTTTGCACTTTTCAAAAATATTTAAATACAACATTTTACACTTTTCGAAAACATGGAATTAGAGCATTTTGCACCTTTTCAAAAACATGTAATTAGAAAATTTTGCACCTTTTCGAAAACAGTTAAATAGAAAATTTTGCACTTTTCAGAACTCCTAAATTAACATTTTACGCATGTTTCTCATTTCGTTTTTATGACATAGCTCATTTTGATTCCAGCTTAAATTAGATATGGGTCATTTTGGTTCTTCACAGACGATATGTGTCTTCATAAAAAAAATTCAGGGAGCCTCGCGCTAACACACCGAAACCACAGACAAAAATAATTAGCATACCATAATTCGCAAACTTCTCGTTCCTATATTATTCTGGCTAAAGCTGACGATGCCTCCATTACTACAATTTCAATCATATCGTTTAATTGTCCTAATACGACTCCAGAAATATTTCTGTTGTCATTTAAATTTTCTGTCATCGTTTACTACTTTTCGGCGTTTTATATCAAGTTGAAACGAAATAGAACAGAACATATTATACAACTGAATTAAGGGGATCACGGACGTGGTTTGGCTCAAGTCTAAAGTATGTTACAAAACAGCGACACAGCAGTATACATACATACTAATAGCAGCAAACAACCGTAATTGCCAATAACCGCAAAGCTTCCGGTTCCCACTGACAAACTAATACACACAGAATGAATAAATAATAATATGGCATATATTTTTGGAAATTTGAAGTGTAAGGCATATTCGTCTGTGAAGAACCAAAATGACGCTAATGACACACATCCAATTTAAGCCAGAATCAAATTGAGCGATGTCATAAAAACAAACTGAGAAATATGAGTAAAATGTTAATTAGGAGTTTTCATAAGGTTTAAAATATTCTATTAAAATGTTTTTGAAAAGTGCAAAATGTTCTATTTACATGATTTTGAAAAGTCAAAATATTCTATTTGCGTAATTTTGAAAAGTGTAAAATGTTCTATTTACATGTTTTTAAAGGTGTAAAATGTTCTATTCACATATTTTTTGAAAAGTGTAAAATATTCAATTTAAATGCTTTAAAGACATATTTCAGTATTTTTGTAGATAGTGGAAATTGTTTTTAGCTGCAAATGGATATGGGTCATTTTGGTTCTTCACAGACGATATCGATGAATTATCATTCATTTGTGTACAATAGACGCTCCGAAAATGCGAAGCAAAATACAAATAATTGCAGATAAAAATTCTGCTAGTGACAAAAAACTATTCATATTCCCTAAATAAACAAATCTGTGCAAGCGTTTTTAGAATTCACTCACGAAGCACTGTCATCTGTTAAAGAATACCATACGGTTTTCGTATTGTGTATATCATACATTGAAAATTTTAAAATGGCAAGTCAACTCCTAAAGTTAAAACAATTAGTAGCAAGTGCAACTTACAGTAAGCAAATGCAGATACTGCAAAATTCAAAACAGTCTCCGCCGTTGCTTCAACGAGGAGGACGAGGAGGACCCCTTCCAAATTATTCCCGTTCGTTAACCACGACTTCCAATGGGGGCATAAGAGAAGAGCCTCAGAAAATGCCGAAAGGTATTTTGAACGTGATCAAAACTATGGTTGTTGGAACCTTAATTGGATGCGGAATTAGTACAGGAATGGCTAGTTTTCTCGAAGCATATGATTTATTCGTTCACGACTTGAATAATGACGACGATGACTGAAATTATCAATAATATTTTCATATATTTAACAAAACAAACAAACAGTTCTTAGCCAAACGTATGAAATATGGTAAGTTTTGAAAGAATTGAAATATTAAAATTTATACAGGTTGAATTTTTTGAAAATATTTAACATACCTATAGGTGCATTACTTGTATGTAATTTATGTAAAGGAATTCGCGGATAATTTATGCTAATAATTATTTTATTTATTAATTTAACAGGTTTTATTCTCCCTCTCCCTGTTTCAAAATACAATTTACTGAAGAAAAAAGGTGGTAAACAGATACTGGCATTTCATGAAGCACACACCCTATGGAATTTATGATGATATATACTACAGTGGAAGTTGAAATAAATAATCGAATTATTAAGTCTGCCAACGTAAAGAAACTACCCCACTACCCCCCCCCCCCCCCTCTGTGTAAAGTGTTGTATTTACATATTTTTGAAAAGTATAAAATTTTCTAATTAACTACATGTTTTCAAAAGGTGCAAAATGTTCTAATTCCATGTGTTTTGAAAAGGTGCAAAAATTTCTAATTCCATGTTTTTGAAAAGGTCCAAAATGTTCTAATTCCGTGTGTTTTGAAAAGGTGTTAAAATTTCGAATTCCATGTTTTTGAACAGTGTAAAATGTTGTATTACATATTTTAAAAAAGTACAAAATGTTCTATTTACATATTTTTGAAAAGTGTAAAATGTTCTATTTGAATATTTTTTGAAAAGTGTAAAATGTTGTTTGTATTTAAATGCTCTCAAGACATATTTTTGTAGATAGTGGATATTTTTTTTAGCTATAAATGGATATGATCATTTTGGTTCTTCACAGACGATATGTAGCACAGTTTTATTACCAATTTCTTTAAAAAGATATATGTGCAGAGATTACTACCTGCAGCAAGACTTTCTATGTTATTTGGTGGTGAATAATAATAATATAAAAATATTACGCACAGTGTATATGTTTTATTTTTATTTATTACACTTGTTTATTACAGACACAATACAAGGTCCATGGCGGGTTAATTTACAATTTACAAAACTAGAAGACATAACTAATAAAAATAATGACTTGATTTGAACGCGGGCGGAAACAACGAGATGGTATATTATAATTTTGGTTGTTTTTTTTGCAACGACTATTGTGTTCGATCGTGTACAAACTCCAGTTAACACACGACAACTATAATATATTATGCTTTCATATTTAAAAAGCAAAACTACTATTCATGCAAAACTAATAGGACTGTTCCATAAGGGATACGGGAAATACATTTGCCATTTAAGTCTGTCAACATGACACTTTTACAATAATTAGAGTTTACATCGTAAAGTTTTAGATTCATGATTTATCCTAGAAAATGAATGAGTAAAATAGGTATCTTTTTACTTCCCAAATCGAAGTCTTTTTTTATTGTGTCTTCGCTTGTGAGGTGGTGCTTGATGGGGAAGGGGAGTGGGAAGGGAGATTATTGGTGGTACGGTGAAGTTCGAATGACTAATAATGTTGTCATTGGTCTCAGGTATCCGTTGAATTGCTGCCATAGCCTGTAAATTAGTCAAAATAATAACAAAATTAAAAACTGCCATTAAAGAACTTAAATTAAATATTACTTAAATAATTATATTCGTTAGTGAAGAACCAAAATTAACTATTTCCAATTTTAGCTAAAGCCAAAATGTACTATATGACTATATCAACAACAGTAGTAAAACATCATAAACCTAAAAGCATATAAATTAGTAGCTTCTGTATTGTACAGAAGCTACTAATTTATATGCTTTTTATAATATATATATAATATATTGATTTTTTTAAATACATGTAAATTGAACACTTTTGCAGATTTAAAAAACATATAAATAGAACATTTTGCAATTTTTCAAAAAGTTGTAAATTGAGCATTTTTATTTTTTTCAAAAACAGTTATATACAGACATTTTGCAGCTTTTCAAAAACATGGAATTAGAAATTTTTGCACCTTTTCAAAAGCAAGGAATTAGAAATTTTTGCACCTTTTCAAAAGCATGGAATTAGAACATTTTGCACCTTTTCGAAAGCATGGAATTAGACATTTTGCACATTTTCAAAAACTTCGAATTAGAAATTTTTGCACGTTTTCAAAAAACACGGAATTAAATCATTTTGCACCTTTTCATAAACATGGAATTACACTATTTTGCACTTTTTCAAAACATGTAAATAGAACATTTTGCACCTGTTCAAAAATATGCAACTAGAACATTTTGCACTTTTCAAAAAGCATGTTAAAAAAACTTTTTTCAAAATCTCGCAATTGACAAATTTTACTCTTCTGTCTGCCATCTTGAGTGTTAACTCACGATATATGTAATAATTATTATGTATATTATTTTCCATGTAAAGCAAAGGTGGCTTACATTGTATTTAGTTTCAATTACTCTGAATATAAATTCAAAATCTTTCGAAGAATAAGAACCCCCCCCCCCCTCCTCGTTTTCAATTTCAAATTTAATTTGGTACTTTCTGCTGGTTTCCGCGTGGAGTAACTCTTGTTGTTGATTCTTCCGTTCTGCAATTTAGTAACAATAATTTCAGACATAAATTATTACTTGTAACAAATAATATTGAAAAATAGTTATTTTTTTTTTAAATGTTAAATTTTACCAGAAGAACTTCCAGACCATTCCAGGGTTGGCATTGGAATTGTTTCTGGGGATGGTATTTGAGCAGCTGAAATAGTAGAAACAGAAGAAGGAGAAGCCAATGGCGGACTGCTAGTGCTAGTAGTGTCCATTACATTTTTAGTAGCTGTAGCAGCACCTTTACCGTTCCCGTTACCGTTACCGTTACCGTTACCGTTACCGTTACCGTTACCGTTACCGTTACCGTTACCGTTACCGTTACCGTTACCGTTCCCGTTACCGTTCCCGCTACCGTTACCGTTACCGTTACCGTTACCGTTACCGTTACCGTTACCGTTCCCGTTCCCGCTACCGTTACCGTTACCGTTACCGTTACCGTTACCGTTACCGTTACCGTTACCGTTACCGTTACCGTTACCGTTACCGTTACCGTTACCGTTACCGTTACCGTTACCGTTACCGTTACCGTTACCGTTACCGTTACCGTTACCGTTACCGTTACCGTTACCGTTACCGTTACCGTTACCGTTACCGTTACCGTTACCGTTACCGTTACCGTTACCGTTACCGTTACCGTTACCGTTACCGTTACCGTTACCGTTACCGTTACCGTTACCGTTACCGTTACCGTTACCGTTACCGTTACCGTTACCGTTACCGTTACCGTTACCGTTACCGTTACCGTTACCGTTACCGTTACCGTTACCGTTACCGTTACCGTTACCGTTACCGTTACCGTTACCGTTACCGTTACCGTTACCGTTACCGTTACCGTTACCGTTACCGTTACCGTTACCGTTACCGTTACCGTTACCGTTACCGTTACCGTTACCGTTACCGTTACCGTTACCGTTACCGTTACCGTTACCGTTACCGTTACCGTTACCGTTACCGTTACCGTTACCGTTACCGTTACCGTTACCGTTACCGTTACCGTTACCGTTACCGTTACCGTTACCGTTACCGTTACCGTTACCGTTACCGTTACCGTTACCGTTACCGTTACCGTTACCGTTACCGTTACCGTTACCGTTACCGTTACCGTTACCGTTACCGTTACCGTTACCGTTACCGTTACCGTTACCGTTACCGTTACCGTTACCGTTACCGTTACCGTTACCGTTACCGTTACCGTTACCGTTACCGTTACCGGTGTTGCTTGTCCTGTTTTCGACTTCGACTTTCTCAACTACTGAAACTGTGACTGCTTGGACGAACTCAATACTGACACTCATGCCTTTGTGCTCTTTAGGATTAGCTGATAATAACTATATTCCGTAAATTAAAATTTGAAATAAATTCGAATTTATTTTTATTATAATTTTTGTATTTCATTTGAAATTATTCAAAACCTTTATATCGAGAGTGAAGAATCGAAACGGTTCATATCCAACTTGAGTTAGAACTAAAATGAGACATGGAAATGTCAACACTGGCATGTATATGTAGTTAAGATAGATGCGTACAAATGTTAATGTCGAATTTTAAAACCTACAAAACGTGTTTGGCAAAATGAAAAATGTTCTATTTACATACTTTTGAACACAACAAAATGTTCTATGCAAATACATGTTTTTGAAAACTGCAAGATATTTTATCAACAAGTTTTTGAAAATTGTAAAAGGTTCTAATTACATGTTTCTGAAAACTGCAAAATCTTCTAATTACATGTTTTTGAAAAGGTATAAAATGTTCTATTTACATGTTTTTGAAAACTGCAAAATCTTCTAATTACATGTTTTTGAAAAGGTGTAAAATGTTTCATTTATATGTTTTTGAAAAGGTGTAAAATGTTCTAATCTTATGTTTTTGAAAAGGTGTAATATGTTCTATTTGAATGTTTTCATATTCATAATAATATAAAATGGATTTGGGTAATTTTAATTCTTCACAGACAATATCAGACTTTGGTTGTAATTACGCTTTAAAAACTAACTCGAAACCTAAACAACGATTATATTAGTTAAAAGTATCACAACATTCCAATATGCTTACATACATAGAATAGTATAGATAGGTGATTAAGTTTTAAAACTTTGTTTACCGCGATAAAATTAGCAGAATCGATGGGAAAGTGAATCATTTCTGATCCAACCATTCTGGAACAGTTGAGATCGCTTTGATTATTTGTACTGCAGTTCCCATTCAAATCTTTCCTGTCGGTGTCCATCCCAATCCCGCCTCGACCAGAATATGTACAAACAATCTTCTGAAGAGTATAGGAAACGTCTCCTTGATCCATATATTCGCCATGTTTGGCTTTAGCATGTAGATTAGGTTTCAAGAGATTTTGGATTTGACACGGATATTCTTTAATTTCCATGGAAACCAAAATAGTAAATAGCAGAATTGTGAGCAGGGCTATGCTTAGAAATAGCATTGCCAAGAAACTTAATTTAGGGATTTTGGAGTTTCTGATATGATGTACCAAAGCCATACGTTGTGCTTTTAAAATGACCATCGATAATAAATAATTTATTACAAAGAGAACTGCTAACTGTCGACTGCCGCTAATTTCTTGAAGGACGTATACGCTACTTTAGTGTAGAAACAGACTAACAAAATATCGGACTTTAACGGCTCAAGATTCAGATCAGAAGAGAGTTTCGGTTTAGGAAGTAGAGATAGTAGACTGGAAATAACATTCGAGATGATCGTGCTTTTATAGGAATGAAAAAAAAAGTAAGGGATCGCCCATAAATGACGTCATCTGTACGGTGAATGGTTCTACTTGGCTTTGGCTATTCATGACATCCCATGTTAAAGATTTAACCATTTACGCAACAATCAGGGCCGGACGAAGGAATTGCTTTTAGGCAGCAATTTGTTTCCATACAAAAACTAACATTTCGATTTTATTGATGGTTTTCTTTGGTAAAGAAAAATGTTGTATTTACATTTAGAAAAGTGCAAAATGTTCTTTTTACTTGATTCAGAAAAGTGCTCAATGTTCTATTTACATGTTTTGAGAAAAGTGGAAAATGTTTTATTTCCATGTTTTTGAAATGTACAAAAAAATTAATTTGCATGTTTTCAAGAGTCAAAAGAGTCTTTTTTACATATATTTTTGAAAACTGCAAAATGTTCCATTTACATGTTTTGAGAGAAATGCAAAATGTTTTATTTCCATATTTTTTAGATATTCTTGATGCTGTATTTACATGCTTTTGAAAAGGGAAAAATATTTTATATACATGTGTTTTGAAAGGTGCAAAATGTGCTATTTACATGTGTTTTGAAACGTGCAAAATGTTCTATTTAGATGAGTTTTGAAAGGTGTAAATGATTTTATTTACATGATTTTGAAAACTCAAAATGTTCTATTTACATATTTTTGAAAAGTGCTAAATGTTCTATTTACATGTTTTTTGAATAAGCTGCCCGCATTATCCGGCCCTGTACGCAATGGTTAAGCTGATGACATTTAGGGAGGTCATGTGCTCCTAAAAATGAGGAGTACTTGATGACGCCATTTGTGGACAATTCCTAACCTTAAAAAAACTGTATTAGCTTATGTATGGATTATTTTGTTCATTAGTTTCTATATTTTGTATCAACCAATTTTTAATCATTGCAGAATACATATTATTTAAAGTGTCGAATTTCGGGATGTTTTGAAACTATTTGGATCAATTGGATTTCCAGTTAGTCGCGTTCCAAGAGCATTTGAACGCGCGTGTATCTTGTGTAATTATTTTTGTTTTTCAAAGTTTTATAATACCAATCATTTCACACCTTGCCGGAAATTTAAAAATTGTCGACGCTGTATTTTTTATATGTAAATTGGAACATGAAGAAACAGGAAAGTTTCACAATAATTAAATGCGCTAAATTTTATAGAGTTTAATTTTCGAGATTTAAAGAGGGATGGTTCATAAATGATGCCACCCAAATTATCACTCTTTTAGGAACGACACATCCACCCATGTCATCGCTTTAACATACCACGTGAACGCGGCTATCTTTAGCATTATGGCATATATGTCATCAATAATTGATTAAACCCGCTGACCAAACCAATGACATCATTTATGGACGATTCCTAAACTTACATGGAAAAATGGATATTCAGGTGTCTTGAGATAGGGCGATTTTGTGTTTATTGACGAAGTCAATTTATTCTTTCTCAACAACTATTCATAAAAGATCGTGTGAACATAAGAAAAAGCCATATTCTTATTTCCCAACAAAAATGCTGAAAATAATTTCAAGGTTCTAATGTTATGCACTTTGAACGCTTAATCACATGAGACTGGGATCTTCAGATTCAGTATTAGTTTTCAGGTGTTTTCACACGGGTGTGTTCTTAGACGATTAAACAAATTGAAAAAAAAACATCTGGTTTCCTATCTCGTGGCGTGGGCGATGACATACACTGCACTGTAACGAAGGCAATTATCATGATGGACTAATCTTGACAAAATATGACCAAAAAAATCGGATTTATTTTTATTTACTATTTCAAAATTGCTAACATTGTTGTTCCAAATTATGTGAATATGTAGAAATGAATGAAATAAATTATGTAGATAGGTAGAAATGAATGGATCGTCCACAAATGACGCCATCGTTATAAGGTCAATGAGTTTACTTGGCTATCATTATTTGATGAACTGAATTCATATTTTTTAAGAATAGAGAATTTTTCCTTACTACTAAAAATTATTGCTTCCTCGACTTTTGAATCGATTTTCATGAAAAAAAAGCATTCGAAAAACGAAGGCAAAATTTAAGTTAAGACCAACAAATTTAATGCTAAAACCACAAAGTCTATTGCAAATAATGCAATAAAAGTAACATTATTTTGATAGGTTTTCCCAAGGAAAGAATAAAGAAGATTTTGGAATGTTGGGTCGCTAATCCAAAGAAGAAGTAACGCAAATAAATTCAACACACAAATATATGGAAGGTAAATAGCAATCATTTCCATTTTTAAAAGTCCTGTTGCTTTTGGTTTCAGTAATCACAACAGGATCACTAAATAATGAATAAAATTAAGTGAGAAGAAAATAATTTTTAAATAAAATAAATTAAGCGCATACGCTTCCACTTAACAAAATTATGCTAAAATACTTTAACAGTCGGCAGTCTGATTCAGACTAAGCTGACACTAATTTTGCACACGTAGGAATAATATTTGATTTAAGTATAAAATCAATTTATCTGTGAAATTAATTTATAAATAATGACATAATTCTTTAGTGGTGTATATTTATTGATATAACACATGGATAGCTGTTCATAATATACTTTTGGATTAATTGAGCCAAATCCTTTCTGAATTCTGAAATCGAAAAATTCAGAATTAAATTTTTTTAATTTCTCGCCAAAACATTAATTATTGTGTTAAAACAAGTGTGTTGTGTTTGTGTGCCTAAAATGAATATAATATCTGCAATAAATGTACTTAAGTAAGAAGAAAAATGATTCTAGCATCGCGATCCAGTCAACGCAAAACGCAACGATCAAGTGTTTTATTTTTATTATAGAAAGCAGTGAAGCACTTGTACGCTATAAAAAACCAGATGTTCTGTGGACTGCCGCCAAATCGACTAATTTAAAAAACATTATCAGCACTGCTTACGTATGTAGTAGTATAGTAAGGCACTGCAAGCGGCAAGGCAAGCATGTGTTTACTAACTGAGGTATGCGTAGTAATTATATAATGTTGGTGTTCCATGGACTTAATATTTAAATTAAACATTCACCCAAACCCAAGTCTAAATTAAATCTAAAATACTAAAAATAATAGCAACTTTTTAAACTATTTTTTGACATTGCAATGCTTAGCATTGTATATTAATTCTTGTGAAACAGTTAAAATTCCAGAACTTTGTCAAAATCAGAGTGGAACAGACTGCAAACTTGTAAAGTCGTTTGTTTGGAAAACGGCTGTTTTGGTATATACCTCGCGATTTCACATTTACACTTCGAGATCATACTTCAAAGGATCATTTCTTTAGTATGCATTTCCAAACCTCAAGCCTTTTTGGCGAAGGGACAAACCACGATGATGAGATGTAACATCTCTTCCTGAGCGTGAGATGGGCCAAGTTTTTCCTTCGGGAAGAATCCGGTCTGCGATGATCGTTCGCCTCAGTTTTCGGACTGAGGAGAGGGAAGGTGATGTAGTCAGAGTGGCTTTGTAAGAAATCAAAAATTAACAGTGATCTATCTTCATGATTGTGGATATGAGTTCCTTCCTACTCCTACACTGAACATGTAAAGTTCCTCCAAATCTGTAAAGTGATATTGGATATTTGCAAGTGTAGAATTTCTTCGTATCGGAACAGGAAGTGAAGACCCAGCGTAGTTAAGGTCCAGTGTATTTAATTTACCTACATAATATTTGCATACTGAATATGACTGCTGAACACTATAGAATAACTTCCGGATATTTTTCCAATTTCATTAGTATTAGCCAGATTATAAAAATTTGACTGCTAATATTTTCGCTATGTTTTTTTCCCATTTACTTCCGCTTTTGATTACAGCGTACAGTAGGTACTGATATTGTACCGAAGGCAATACCAAAATTTAATATTTACTTACAGAGTATTAATGATAATCGGATAATCGATAATGTCTTTTCCATTGACATCTAATATTTTGCTAACGATATTTTTAGTCGCAATTTCGATGGACCGTATTTACTTATGCAGTTGATTTTATGAATTTTTAACCTTACCTGGAATTGATAAGAGCTCCCGTTTAATAACTATTTGCAAATAAAGCTCTTTTTTTACTGGTATAAAAATGCTGCTGCAAGCTGGAAGTTGAAGGAAATAATAAAATAGGATTTATTACTGCAACAGGCACAGGAGGAAAGGTATCTGCCATCGCATCGTGTGTAAATAGCTTTTAACGACGTTGGCTGCTGGCGTGTCATTTTATCATCGTTAAAATATTAATAAAATCGAGAATATTTTTAAATAATAAAAAGTTTATTTTTTTCTCTTATAAAATTTTGAACACTAAAACGCGATGGAGTCATTTAGAGCTCATTTAGGAACTTTAGCAATTATTATAGTGGCTTTAGCATTATACGTATCCGCAGGTAAATAATTATTAGACAAAAAATTTTAAATCGAAGTTTTATAATTTTTTATACAATACATAGGCAGTTATATGCACAACTATTTTGTTGTTCAAAATGAGTGCTGCTATATCGATATCTTGTTTGCTTAGTTAAAAGTTAAAATACATTTTTGAATCAGAACCGTAAAATAGAATTCAAAATTTGTCGATGTGAAACCTAATCGTAATCGTAAATACACTTTTTTTGTCAACAGCTTCCGTAGACTTCTCAGAAAAGAAGGATCTGCCAGAGATTAGAAAAAACGACGTGACTGGGATTCAATCTAAGCAACCTGCCTTTCAATTAATTCCTCATGATGATGACACTGATAATAATAAAGCTGATAATAACGCTGGGGCCGGGGCCAGGGACCGGAACCGGAAAATCAAACCGAAAATCATCAGTGGGGAAGAGGCAAAAGTAGGAGAGTTTCCATTTCAAATCAGCATCCAAGCGGCGAGTGCAGTCGGCGACAGGTGGTATCACATTTGTGGTGGCTCCATTATAAGTGAAACTAATATTTTGACTGCAGCTCACTGTGTCAGAGGTGAATATCCTAATCGTCTCCGAATTGTGGCTGGAGCTCACAATATTTTTGAATATGATGGAAATGAACAAGTCCGGAATGTGTCGTCTTACATCTATAATACACTTTATAATACGTAAGATACAAACAAACTAAATATGAAAATGTACTGATTACTCATAACACAATATTAGTTTATGGACTATAAAATGAACTAATTTGATTTTTGAATGCATCAACAAGAACAACCATAGTAGTACAACTTAAATTAAATTACTAATTACTCATTATTAACATTTATACAGATCAACTTACAACTACGATATAGCAGTCATAACGGTGAATACACCATTTGTCTACAATGCTCGAGTTAAACCGATTAAGATCGCAGTAGCCCATATTGACGCGACGGGTGAGTGTGTGACCAGCGGTTGGGGTCTTACGGATCCACAAGATCCTTATTCCAATCCTGACAAATTGCAGAAGACCCCATTGGACGCCATTAGTAGGAGTGACTGTAGGCAGCGTTACATGGGTATCAATGAGATTACCACTGCTATGACTTGTGCCACAAGACCCGGCGGACATGGATCTTGCAATGTAAGTCAGACGCCCTAATAATATTATTTTCACACTAACGGAATTATCAAGTTTTTTTTTGTTTAACTTAACATTTCGTAAATTAATTCAAACAGGGAGACAGTGGTGGACCATTAGTTTGCACTAATTCTGCCGGCATTTATTTAGCTGGAGTTGTCAGTTGGGGTATATCTCCATGTGGTCAAGGTAAAATTTTACAAAATATTACGTGTTATTTGTTATACAATGAAAATAAAAATGTTGAACATTACACTATAGTTATCTCTTAACTAATGAACTTTAAAATTATAAACTAATACTTTATACTTATACCATTTGTTACGTTACAGATCTGTACCCGACAGTTTTTGCGAATATGGCACATTTTGTTGAATGGACTGAAGAATACGCGCAATAGGTTGAGAGAGAGTATGGCTTTGGAGTATTATTGTTATTATTGGGGTAGCGTGACTGTGTACTATTTTACTAGTACTTATTTATGATAATTTTTTATAACAAATTACAATACAATTTATTACGGTTAATGATTATATTTTAGTATTATTTTTTACAGCAATTAAATAATTTTAGTGCTTTTAATTATTTGAAGTAAATCATGTGATAATAAATAACAAATTATGTATATTAAAGGGCTGTGTGTCTCCTGTTCTTAAAGGCTTTTGGGTTTGAATTGATTTATTATAATTTATTACCAAATTTCTTTACCATGAACGATGCCATCAATAATCATAAAAAATTATTACTAGATATTAGCCTAACTTCTTGAAAACTTTAAAGTAAAACTGTTTCTGCCGAAAGAAAGGTGGTTATAACGATAAAAGATATACACCCATTGAAGATTAATTAAGAGTTGCACAAACTGGTCATTTTAACTACTTTACAATAATAAAATAATGTTACATTTAATTATTCACAAATTAAAAACAAATAGTTCTTTATTTCACTAAAAAAGTTTAAAAAAATGTGGCTGCGCAAAGTTGCGCGAACGCGTCATATTTAATTTTAAAATTAATTAGCTTAAATTTGTAAGGTATCCTCGGGAAGGTGAAAACAATTACGTCAGTCTTTAAATGGGGGAAAGTGAAATCTTCAAAACATGATGTCACTAATCAAATATATAAACATCTCTTAATATTAGGTAGGTTAAGGGGTGATGATATAATTTATACATTTTTACGGGACACAGTGGTTGTTCCCTCGCTCCTTTTTCCGTATGTACCTACCTACATTAAGTACTTCTGTAAAGTCAGTGCAGCAGCCTATGGTAGTTCTGCTGTACCATAAGAGCGATCCAGTGTGCCCTATCATATATTTTTGGACGATGTCGCACTAGTATTAGCACTAGAACTATCGAAATCTTTAAAAAAAAGTTAAAAGGGGCAGTTAATATTAGCACTAGCACTACTACAAAATTGGCTAGTGCCATATCACGGTAAAACGATGGACTGGTTGTTACTCTGCGGTTTGTTTTAAACTGAAGCTGAGTCTTGTCACAACAGACTGTAAAAATAGCGTAGTAAAAAAAGTTTTTTATTTTTTACATTTTACATTTTATTACAATGCAAAATGTTTAATTTCCATAGTTAAATTCAGCTGAAACCGAAACTAACCTTTCTTTAGTATCCAATCCTATGTACTCATAAATAGCCAACTTTTCTTCTCCTTTTAAAATATTTGATTTGAATTGACAAGCTTTAGTGAAACTTTCAACGGACATGGTCGGGAATCGGATTTCAAATAAACAGTCTCCAAGAACTTTTCGGTAGTTTTCCCCTGTAGTTTTCAGTCCTTTAATTGCACACTGATTATCAGCCCATCTATTTGTTGTAATAAAAATGGTTTAATTAAGAATTTTACCACAAATTAATTACATAAAAATTTATTCTTTGCAACATTTACTTGCAAAAAATCAAGGTCTAATTAATATCTAAACTGAACTGTAGATTGTAGATACCTGCAAGCACAATCGAAGACCTCTTCTTCGTCCAATAATGGGAACCGTTCACAAGCAAAGATTGTTTGCAAGTTTTCTTGAGACATTTCCAAAAATTCCGGTGTATCCTTATAGCTTCGAAATGATCTAATGTGTAGGCATAAAAGCAATTTTATTACTAACAACAACAGTGGCCGCGGAACCACGGGGGACAAGGGGGCAATGTCCCCCCCCTGAAATTTTAAATTCCTAATGTTAATAAATGTGTACATAATTTATTATGTACCTATGCTTAACATAGTCTTGTCTTGGAAAATTGACCTTCCGCGGGTACTGAAACTGAACAACAAAACACGTTATGCTATTAAAAAGCAAAACATCAGCGTATTCACTTACTCAAGAAACTCTTTGGCTACCGCTTCCAAATTCTTGATTGCTTTCGTGATTTCGTATCGTCGACAGAATCCGAGCAAACTCAGCTTTGTGTTTGGCGACATATTCAGAGTATTCAGAGCACTCACTGACCATGTGTCTGCAGTAACCAGCTACAGGAAAGATCACACAAAGAAATTACCCGGCACCCGGTAATTACGCATTTACTATATTTTTTATTTTATTTTGAATTCTATGTTTGATGCTGATCCTAGATTATTGCTCTAATTTTAAATATTTCCAAAATATATATTCAAATAACACCATAATTACCTTAACAAACATTTCGAAAATAGTAGGATCAACGTCGGGTAGAGGAATTCCCTCGCCTTCTTTCATGACTCCATTTTCCCAATTGTTATCGAATTCTTTCTGGAAAACGGGCGAAACTGCTTTCAGAATAATCTTGACTGCAGTCACTTTGATTTTGTCTGGACCAACGATGAAGGTGACATCGTAATTTTGAGGCATGCGAACCAAAAGATCAGCCAACTGCTCCCCCAAACTTTTTTCAACTTGTTCAGCATGGGTCATTTTACTGAATTGAAAAGGTATATCAATAGGGGGTAATAGTTAGTATAGTCTGTTGGTACTCACAATTAGTCACTTAGTTTAATTTTTAATCGGTAATTACACTATTATTACGCTACGTACAATGCAATAAGAGTTAGGTATTTATTGTTGTAGCATTATTTATTGTATTTCTTGTCACGGTCACAACTCAACACTGAAAAAGCTTTTACAGCCAATTGCTTAAATGAAATCCGATTTCTGTTGATTGTTTTTAAAAAGTTAAGTATTAAGGTAAAGTATCAATCACCAGTCACCAGTTCACCAGTTGTCAGTGCGCTGTTATGATGACAAATAGCACTAGTTCACTAGCAGTTTGCAGTCAAATAAACACCTGATACTGATGACTAAAAACTATCTGACAAGTGAGTGAGCCCGCCCAAAAATTGAAAGCCACAAGACTGAATAATCAACTTTCTACTTAATTGTCTAATTTTAGATTCTGGTATTTTTCCACGAGTCCTTCCTAAGAACAAGAACGTCAATCGTGATATACATACTCCGAGATTTATTTTTGTATGCTCTTTTTTGAGAAAGGATAGAAAATGACGATGACACCGATGATTAACTAAATGTACTAATACTACCAAGATGTTATACTTGGTAATTTTCTTCTCTGTAGGTAAGTCTCTATAGGACATCGTGGCCTATTGAGTCTACTCTACAGGCTATTAATATGAGGAGAGTTAAGTCCCCTTGTCCCCTATTGTCTGAATAAAAAGTCGAGATAGGTGGATATAGTGCTGTCAAAACAAAACAGTTTCATATCTATGCAACCATCAAGTGCACAAGGGAAAGTGTTTGTTGTTTTTTGTTTACCGTAAATGATGTAATTCATGCTTCTACCCTGAGCCTAATTGGTATTGATTATTTAATTATTGAAGTACTGAACGTTTATCAGTAACTTGTTCTTGTCCTTACCACTCAGCTATTTCTTAATTTGATTTCCCCCACTCTTAAATGTATATTTTCACTCTATCTAAATTTTATGCCATTAATATAATGTATAATATATATTAACTTTAAAATTGGATATCGTCCCTTACAAGAACGTAATTGTGATTTTTATTAGTATTTCCTGATTTAATAATTTTAATTGTAATAACCTGGATGTTAATTTTTCTTTCATTCACATTTTCAGAATTGCCATTTACTACTGCGCTGTGGTTCGAATCAGGTGAGGATTTAGGATTTCGACGTGGTCATCAATAATCAATGTATATTTTGGGGGGTAATTTCTACTGAGGTTTTGATATGTCTTAAACATTTGAAAATTTTGTTTCACATATTATACTATAATTTATAATATAAAATATAAGTGTTGACAGAATGAATTAAAATATTAAAAATCATCATCATGGTTATGGGTGTAAAACATATAGACAACACGAAGGAAGACGACAACAGTCATCTACCGTTTCAACCTTTCTTCTTTTTTATAAAAAGATATCAAATTTATGTATATAATATGTATATATTCTTTTTTTTTTTAAATATTTATATCATTTAATTAACTTCAGCTCTCATATCAGCATTATAATATAAACCATCTGAAACACATCAACTGGGTACAAATATTTTCACTTTTATTTATGAACTTTCATAAATAATTAATTGAATTACACCATTTTGCATAATCATTAGAATAAGTCACGTGATATGTCCAATTTTTCTTTCGTTTTTTGGTGAAAATACAATTTATTTTCAAAAAATGTTATGGCATGATCTTTTTGTTTTGCATAATGTCAAATATCTAAAGCACTGCTAGTTTTGTCTCGTTACTCGTTTGCTTATCCCAAGCTGATGAAAACATGTTATTCACTACTAACTACATGACTACATGTATATATGTATATCGTTTTTGAAGAACCAAAATGACCCATATCCATTTTTAGTTTCAAGCAAAATGCACTATCTACAAAAATATTGAAACATGTCTTGAAAGCATTTAAATAGAACATTTTACACTTTCAAAAACATGTAAATACAACAGTTTACACTTTTCAAAAATATGTAAACACAGCATTTTACAATTTTTAAAACTAAGTAAATAGAACATTTTACACTTTTCAAAAACATGGAAATAGAACAATTTACACTTTTCTAAAACTCCGAATTAACATTTTACGCATCTTCCTCATTTCGTGTTTTTTATGACATAGCTCATTTTGATTGTACCATAAATTGGAAATGTGTCACTTTGGTTCTTCATAGACTATTTGTCTCTGTAAAAAGCATGTAAATGTATTTGGCTTAGGCGAAGCTACTCTCTATATATAAATATATACCTACATAATCACATACACACTCGAGCGTATGTATACCCCTTACGTGTAGAATTAGTTTTTACTTATGCACATCATGGTTTTTGAAAGGTTTTAAAAGCGCTTCTCTAACTTAAATGCCTCATGATTTGTTACGGTTTTAAAATTAATTCAAAACAATAGTAAGACTTAATTCCTTTGAAATTGACAATAAAAATGTGTGACCGACGGCGATTGTAATATATTTCTATAACGAAAACGAAAAACACAATTGTACCTATTAGCAAGAAATGTTGATTAAAAAGAAAAAAAAATATTTTTGTTTTTATTATAAATTTTATTCATTGGGTAAAGCATTTTAAAGTGGAAATAATAATTTATGATTAATATTACATAGTAGGTACTTACTTGCTTATTAATGAATTGTAAATACGTATAGGTAAAAATTCTTAACATTAATGCACACAAAACATGTAAATCATTAAGAAATGGTTGTATTTGTATGAGCTTAGGCCAAATTGACTTGAAGAAATAAATTATATAAATTATAAATCATTATTATTGCATGCAGTTAAGTTTAATACATTTTGCTAACATACCTAATTTAGTATTATTAGCCAATTCTAGCTAACCATATGCAGTGATTCGTGATCAATTGACAAACCGTGTTGTACTGGAGAGGGGCAGGGAGACCTCCATGACATTGTGACTGTGAGTACTGTGACACAGACACAATATTCAATGATATTTTCACAGAGATTGTATCTGGCGGTTGCCATCAGGCTTGGCTACCGGAGTGCACATTTAGTAAACAAACTCGGGTCTTTAAAACAATTAAAATGTGCCACTCCCTACATGTCCCTTTAAATCCTTCATTCATTCATAAAAACGGACTGTTAAATAATCCTGAACCAATTATCTGAGCCCTTATCCGATTTAAAGGGACTTGAAGGGTGGAGCATGTTTTACGCGAACTTGGAGTCGAGAAAAGTTGTAAAAGAGCACTCCGGTAGCCAAGCCTGGTTGCCATGGCTGTATAATATCAATTACGAATGTACAGCGACACAAGACACGACTTGGTTTTGGATAAAATAATAAATTGATTTTTGATTTTCATAATATTGATAAAACAACTTCTGGAATCCCTAAAGTCAAATTTGTTTATTTTCTTGTACGTATGAGATCTTGTCCTTGAATTCCTTACTGCTGGAGCTGGAGTACGCGTCGGATCACGATTACAAATTACAAGATCACAGTAAATTTAATAATAAATCATAGTTGTGCCGCACTACGGAAAGTAAGTATTTAATCTAAACCTCTAATATTGTAATTAATAATAATACTGTCAGTGAAGAACATACCAAAATTACCCATATCCAATTTAAGCTAGAATCAAAATGAGCTAAGTCATAAAAGCAAAATGCAAAACATGCGCAAAATGTTAATTAGGAGTTTTTGAAAAGTGTAAAATATTCTAATTCAGTGTTTTCGAAAAGTGTAAAATGTTCTATGTACATGTTTTTGAAAAGTGCAAAATATCGTATTTACATGTTTTTGAAAAGTGTAAAATGTTCTATTTACATATTTTTGAAAATTGTAAAATATTCTATTTTAATGCTTTCAAGACATGTTTCAATATTTTTGTAGATATTTGATATTGTTTTTAACTAAAAATGGATATGGGTCATTTTGGTTCTTCTTCTTCACTCACGATATATTACATTTTGTCGATTTTGCGTCAGCCTGTGTCAGAATTTAATTGTATTGTTATGTAATGCATATACATGTGGGCATATTAAAAATAATAATTATAAAACAAATTATTATTTACAGACTTTCAGGCGAGTCTGATCTGCTTGATCTGTTGTCAACTCTATTTAAATGGAGCCCTTCGAGCCTAAAGGTGACGGAGACTTTTGGAAAATCCCACACCGTTACATTAATGCCATTGTGGAGGACGAGAACAAATTTGTGAGAAGGAAAACTTTGGACATAATTTTTGCTGAGCTCAACACTCTCCATGCTGAATGGAAGAATTACTTGTCTTCGACGAGTCAAAATGGGGCTGGTGGTGCTGCTGCTGCAGGGATTGGGAGTGGGGAGGGGGACTCATCCGTCGTGTCTCTCCATGATCAAAAACATGGAGAGGTCCTCAAGCTCATTCGACCCTTGATGAAGAGTATTTGTGACCCAGTGGAGCGCTGTCGAGAAACTGCCTACGACATCATGTCCCTCCTCATTTCCCTCATCGATGTGGACGAGCAAGAAGAACATCTGCCCTACATCATTCCTCCTCTTGTCGAGCGTTTTGGAGCAGCAGAAATCGTGGAGAGCTCGGAAGAAGTACGCTTCACAGCCATTAAATTTATGACGACGCTCATGGAGACAGTGGAGAAAAAGAATTTACTCCCATATGTTGAAGATTTGATTTTGATTTTGTCTTACTTGATTGTGGATCCGTATCATTCTGTTAGAATTGCAGCTTGCAAAAGCACATCTTACCTGGCTATGAAAACTAAGGAAGTTTTTCATCTGAGCAGTGACCGACTCCTCAATCCACTCTGCAAGTCCATTAGTCATCAGCAGTTCCGGGTTCGATGTGCAGTGGTTGAATGTCTAGGTAATATAGTTCCAAATTAATCAAATTAGTCAATAAGAAACTGATTACACTGGTTTCACAAGTTTCACTGTACTTAATCAGGGCCGGATAATGTGGCCAGCGCAGGCAGCCCACGCTGCCTGAATTTTGTAAAAAACATGTAATTGGAACATTTTGCACTTTTCAAAAATATGTAAAAAGAATATTGAGACTTTTCAAAAACATGCAAAATAAAAACTTTTGTACATTTCAAAAAAATGTAAATCGAACATTTTCCACTTTTCTCAAAATATGTAAATAGAACATTGAGCACTTTTCAAAAATATGCAAATAAATTTTTTTGTGCATTTCAAAAATATGGAAATAAAACATTTTCCACTTTTCTCAAAACATGTAAATAGAACATTGAGCACTTTTCTGAATCACGTAAATCGAACTTTTTTCACTTTTCTAAAGCATGTAAATACAACATTTTGCTTTACCAAAGAAAACCACCAATAAAATCAAAATGGAGGTTTTTGTATGTGGAAACAAATTGCTGTCTAAAAGAAATTCCTTCGTCCGGCCCTGTACTTGATGTTAGATACGAAAAAAATGCAATATTGGTAAAAACTAAGACTGATCCAGTGTTTTGATTAAATTTTAGGTGATGTGGTCTTGTTTGGAAATCATAAAAGTGCATGTGATGTAATTCCGCACATTACACAACGATTATTTGATTCTTCTCCAAATGTACGGAAGTTAGTCATTGGTGTTGCTGCTAATTGGCTCATGAACTACATTGACCGCTACTCCTATTTTTACAAACTTCTTCCCCTTTTGCTCACAGGGTAAGGGTAATATAAGGAAACTGAACAGTTCCATATACTTCATAACTTCTCTAGATAAGAGTGATAAGTATTCAAATTATTTCGTACACACACAGTTTAACATGACCAACAAAAGTACTAATACTAATGGCTTTAAAATATCATTTTGGTTTTGAAAGGTTGAGTGATGAGTGTCCCGAAAATGCTGAATTAGCTCAATTACTGTGGAATAAGGTGGGAACACAATTTTTGGAAGAAAATCAGAATGAGTACAAGGATGAAGCTGATTTTCCGAAACCAATTGATGTTGTCGAAGGTACGATTAATTAAGATTTAGTTTCGTACAGTCGTATTGTTGTTAGCTAATAATCGAAATGAAATAATGATGCACTTTTGTCATATTAATAATCATGAATAATGTCCAATTTTGTTTTGCATTTATTTAGGACCTTTCAAGACCCTTGAGAGACCAATTTTGGGCTGTCGTTTGCTCATATGGCGACAAATTATAAATATTCTTCCTGGAATTGTAAATGACATCACGGATTGGTCCTTGACGACTCGTATTAAATGTGCTCAAATTCTATACACTCTTATTTTGCACAGTGAAGACAAAATAACTATGCACATGCAGAAGATTCTCAAATGCTTCTTTCTTGTTATTTCTGACGAAAGTCATGTAGTTGTTGATTACGTTAGTTTTTAGCTTTTATCTTCTTTCATATAATATGTGGTATAGGATTTGTTAATTCAGCTAATTAGAATTTTCCGAGTCGGAAATTCCGACACGTCTTTATTTTTATTCATTTCGTCTGTGAAGAACCAAAATGACACATATCCAATTTAAGCTAGAATCAAAATTAGCTATATCATAAAAACAAAATGAGAAACATGCATAGAAATTTTAATTAAGAGTTTTTAAAAAGTGTAAAATGTTCTATTTACATGTTTTTGGAAATTGTGTAAAATGTTCTATTTACAGGTTTTTGAAAATTGTGGAAAATGTTCTATTTACATGTTTATGAAAAGCGTTATATGTTCTATTTGCATGTTTTTGAAAAGGTAAAACGTTCTATTTACATAGTTTCGAAAAGTGCAAAATGGTCTATTTACATGTTTTTGAAAAGCCTAAAATGTTCTGTTTACATAGTTTTGAAAATTGTTAAATGTCCTATTTACATATTTTTTAAAAGTGCAAAATATTGTATTTAAATGGTTTCCAGACATAAATCAATATTTTTGTAGATAGTGGATATTGTTTTTAGCTACAAATGGATATGGGTCATTTGGGATCTTCACAGACGATTTACATAATTTTTGTCGCATAAAAATTTTGATTTTCTTGTAGGTTACAAGGTCAGCAAAGCTAGTGGGCTACTTTGTTCCACTCCCCACGACTTTGCCAGTATTGATGACTGGAGTTACGGGGGGAACGTCTTTGGGGCCTTTAAAAGTACTTCGGAGTGTAGTTGAAGGTGCGAAAGTGATGGAGCTGGAGTCGGAAGCAATGTACATAGGAGAACTTTTGTCTGACCCTGACATTTGCCAGACGCTAAACATTGGGAGGCAAGAAGTTGTTGTGGACATTGCAAATTTAATGGCGGACAGAGCTCCAATTGCCCTTGCTAATATTGAAGAAGCTGGCCCTGGCCGGCATTACTTTCGCGTTGGTCTCAACATTTTAGCTATGACCAAAGATTCGACGATACAGCTCAAAGCAATAAGTAAGTGCTGCGTTTTGAGTTGCAAATTTTAAGTTTAGTAATAACAATAATTAGCTGATTAATAATATATCTTCTGTGAAAAGACAAAATGACCCATATCCAATTTAAGCTATAGTCAAAATGAGCTATGTCATAAAAACAAAATGAAAACATGCGTAAAATATTGATTAGGAGTTTTTGAAAAGCGTAAAATTTTCTAACTTCATGTTTTTCAACAATGTAAAATGTCCTATGTACGTGTTTTGGAGAAAGCGCAAAGTGTTCTAATTTCATGTTTTTAAAAAGGTGCAAAATTTTCTAATTTCATGTTTTTAAAAAGGTGCAAAATGTTCTAATTCCATGTGTTTGAAAAGGTGCAAAATGTTCTAATTCCATGTATTTGAAAAGTGTGAAATGTTCCACTTACATGTATTTGAAAATTGCAAAATGTCCTTTTTACATATTTTTGAATGGTGCAAAATGTTCTATTTAAATGCTTTCAAGACATATTTGAATATTTTTGTAGATAGTTGATATTGTTTTTAGCTAAAAATGGAAATGGGTCATTTTGGTTCTTCACTGGCGATATGCTTTATTATTATGGGTGTGAATAATTTATATGAGAACATTTCCGTTTGTCCAGCCTTACTCAACAAGATAAAAGACTTGACAAGGATGGAGAGCATCGAGCATTTGATTAGCACACTGTGTCAAGATATTTTGGAAGAGATCAAAGGAAATAGTGCAGAATGGACGTCTCTCTCCCCGAATAAATTATTGTTTGAAACCATTCTCTCCCACGGAGGCATGATTATGGAGCATCATAGTGAGCTCATCTTACAAATTATGATTGACAATCTGGGACCAACACGAGACCCAGAAGTTCGGCTCCGATTTTTTGCAATGGTAGCTGAAAATTTGCCACACTGTCAACAAGCGGTGGGGCGAGAGACGCAGCTTCAACAATTTGTCCGACACATCATCGAAGGTGAGAACCTGAACCTGCTCTTCTGTTTTTGCATTAGAATCGTACCTTTTTACACTTGTTTTTTTATTCATTTTTTTTGAAGATGTCCTCACTCCAAATTTGGTCTGGGTGGCTGGGAAAACAGCGGGAGCTCTCCGAACTGCTGCATCTTCTTGCATTCTGGCCATTTTGAATGCAGACATGTTGCCGACTGGGACGCTGCAAGCCATGGCCCCTTCATTGGTTCCAGGAATCTTAAGTCTTTTAGATGATGCCACTTTACTTAGTCGTCAAATTGGTTGCCAGGTCATAGAAAAATTTATTTTGTCTTCTCACCGGAATTTGTCACCGGATTTAATGCACCAAATTTACCCAGGTATACGAAAAGGTTTTATATACCGACCAATTTTGCAATAATCACAACAATAATGCAATAATAACCAATACAATAGCAACCAATCAGGGCAGGACGAGGGAATTACTTATAGGCAGCAAGCAGCAATTTGTTTCCATACAAAAACCACCATTTTGATTTTTTTGATGGTTTTCAATGGTAACGCAAAATGTTGTATTTACACGTTTTAGAAAAGTGCAAAATGCTCTTTTTACTTGATTCAGAAAATTGCAAAATGTTCTATTTACATGTTTGACAAAGGTGCAAAATGTTTTATTTCTATGTTTTTTAAATGTGCAAAAAATTTTACTTGGATGTTTTTTGAAAAGTCAAAATATTTTTTTTTACATATTTTTGAAAACTACAAAATGTTCCATTTACATGTTTTTGAAAAGTGCAAAGTGTTCTATTTACATGTTTTTGAAAAGTGCAAAAAGTTCTATTTACATATTTTGAGAAACGTGTTAAATGTTTTATTTCCATTTTTTTGAAATGTACAAAAGATTTTATTTTGCATGTTTTTGAAAAGTCTCAATATTCTTTTTACATATTTTTGAAAAGTGCAAAATGTTCCATTTACATGTTTTGAGAAAATTCAAGCAGCGGGGGCTGCCTGCGGTGGCCGCATTATCCTGCCCTGAACCAATAACGGTAGAATTATCGTTGAGTAATTTATCACTATGTGCATTTGTAGTACTGCTCAAGCGACTGGATGATGTCAACAATGAAGTTCGACTTTTTGCTTGTCTTGCCATTGAGGCTCTGTTCACCAATCTTCCTCCTGACTACGATGTTGACTTTTACAGAGTTCATATCGAAGCAGCTATATCCGCTCTCATTATCCATTTAGATGACGATGATAAAGACATTCAGGGCTCGAGTTTCAGTGAGTCTATAACAATTAACTTCCTTTTGCATTTAATGGCTTCAATACAACAAAAAATACATTCGTTTTTTAAATATTCATTGTTTTTTTTAGAAATTCTGGCAAGTCTTGGAACTCTCCAGCAAGCAGCTGTGATTGAAACTTGTCAAAAATTCCGATTGAAGCATCGCACTCCTGATTTCTGCGACAAATTACTAAAGGAGGTTTCTGGCTCTGTAAAAGTCTAGTTAAATACTTACTGATATGATAGGCATTCTTTATAACATTGATTAATTAATTGACATCAAGTCAAATAGGTAAAAAAATTCAAGGAAAAGACTTGGTTCGTTTAAAACTGTATTTAAGTTAAGCACCGTATTAAAACTGTATGATGATGTGTGGAAGCAATAATTGAATAATTGTTTGAATAAATTTGTTTTGATACATGTATTTTTGAATAGTCGTAATGTGTGTATTATTGCTAATTTCATTCGCTCATTGCCTTTAAAACGTCTATGTATTTCGTGATTTAGCCAATCTGGATTGTTTTCCAGTGCCTTGTTCAGCAAGTATTTTGTTAGTCTCAATTTAAATTCTAAATAGAATTTCGTCTGTGGCGAACCAAAATGACCCATATCCATTTTTAGCTAAAAACAATATCATCTATCTACAAATATATTCAAATATGTTTGGAGAGCATTAAAATAGAACATTTTACACTTTTCAAAAATATGTAAATAGAAAATTTTGCACTTTTTAAAAACATGATAGAACATTATACACTTTTCAAAAACAGAATTAGAAAAATTTACACTTTTCAAAATCATGTAAATAGAACATTTTGCACTTTTAAAAAATGTGTAAATAGAATATTTTGCATTTTTCAAAAACATGGAATTAGAACATTTTACACTTTTCAAAAACATAGGATTAGAACATTTTACACTTTTCAAAAACATGAAAATAGAAAATTTTACATGTATCAAAAGCTCCTAATTCACATTTTACACATGTTTCTCATTTTGTTTTAATGATATAGCTCATTTTGATTGTAAATTAAATTGGATATGGGTCATTTTTATTCTTCACAGACGACATGTTGAAAGTACATAGTTCCTAGTAGCGACAGGAAAATCCTCATCTGTTTGTAACTGTAATTTAAACAATAAATATTTAAAACAAAATAATTTATTAAAACTACATAGCACAATAATTTTTAAGTGCAGAGTACGCATAAAATTTGACTTATTCTTGACATTATAGGAACGGCCATTTCTTCGTATAGAAATACATAGGACATAAATAAATACTGTGGTGGTAATCTAGCTTTTGCTGTGTATACAAAACGTCTAAAAACAAATTTAAAAAATACCACAGGTTTAATTTCAAGTTTTCAAGTAAATTGTAAGAGACTTACCCAAACCCAAACCTAGCTACACAAATAACTGTATATACCTGCGAATCCGAATCGGATCGGCAGTCTTCGTCTTCAAGTACCAACAAAATACTACTGATAAAAAAAAGTCTATAATAAAACCATCCCTATTACTATGGACGGATATGATACTGAGCTTGAGGATGCTTACCCAGATGAGGAAGAAGAGACGCAGGTTGTAGTGGAGGAAGAGAAAGAAGGCTTTGCAATTGGGACAGTTGTCTTCCCCGTTGAAAAAGATAAGGATTATTTTGATCCAAAAGCAATTCTTGTCAATAGTGTAGACACCTACGTTGGGAACCACATTGGATTTGTAAGAATTATTTTATTCCTTAATCCTGCTTGTATGTATATTAGCAAATTCTTAAATAAAATTAGAATATTATTTATCCCCCCAGCATTTGAGCACCCGAAGAGTGGGAGGAAATACAGAAGAATACGGGGAAGACGATGAATTTGACGAGGAAGACGAGGAAGAGTCACCCAAAAAAGACGAGAATAATTGGAAAATTTTAGGAACATTAAAAAATCCAAGAAGTCCAGATCCCAAATATTTGTGGGCCACTGTCATGTATGAAGATTTTGACTTGTATGTCAAAGAGCTCATCAAGTGTAGTGTGATTATCTATGATGTGACTCACGATGCGAGTCAAGAAAGAATTAATGAGATTCGCAGGGTTTGTGATGGTTGGTAAAGTTATTGCTTAAATATCAAATTAAATAATTCAATATTGTAAAAATTGGCAATTTTAGTGCTTCTATTTCGATTACACATTTTTAATTTATTTGGCTACTCATATTATAGTCTCAATATAAAATCAAAGTAGTGCTTTATGGCATTAGCATTAGCAATAGCTTATATCGTATGTGAAGAACCAAAATGACCTACCTATATACATTTTTAGCTAAAATCGATATCAACTACCTACAAAAATATTCAAATATGTCTTGAAAGCATTTAACAAAACATTTTGCAGTTTTCAAAAATATGTAAACAAGAATATTTTACACTTTTCAAAAACATAGAACATTTTGCACCTTTTCAAAAACATGGAATTAGAACATTTTGCACTTTTCAAAAACATGGAATTAGAACATTTTGCACTTTTCAAAAACATGGAATTAGAATATTTTGCACTTTTCAAAAACATGGAATTAGAAAATTTTGCACCTTTTTAAAAACATGGAATTAGAACATTTTGCACTTTTCAAAAACATGGAATTAGAAAATTTTGCACTTTTCAAAAACATGGAATTAGAACATTTTGCACTTTTCAAAAACATGGAATTAGAACATTTTGCACTTTTCAAAAACATGGAATTAGAACATTTTGCACCTTTTTAAAAACATAGAATTAGAACATTTTGCACTTTTCAAAAACATGGAATTAGAACATTTTGCACCTTTTTAAAAACATAGAATTAGAACATTTTGTACCTTTTCAAAAACATGGAATTAGAACAATTTGCACCTTTTCAAAAACGTAAAAATAAGACATTTTACATAGTTGAAAAACATGAAAATTAAACATTTTAAACTTTTCAAAAACTCCTAATTAACATTTTACGCATTTTCGTCATTTTCTTATTATGACATAGCTCATTTTGATTGTAGCTTAAATTGGAAATGGGTCATTTTGGTTCTTCACAGACAATATGATATAATAATTTATTCATTTGGTCGATTTGGCTTCACAGACAATATGTATTAACTATAAAGAAAATACAATTAAAATTCATTTTTACCTGAAAATTGCATTTTCAGCTTTACGTGAGAAAGCCCCCATATTTACAACTAAGCGAATTTTCATTTTAATTTCTTCTCTCCATTCTTGGTCCCATACAACCAGACCCAAGGTATGAAATAATTTCAATAATTTCAAGGGTACATTCAGTTGTGGATAGTAGATGATTTCACTATTAAATTAGTACTAATAACGTATGTATTTGATTGAAGTCGATTTGACATAAACCCGTACAACATTTAGCTTATTAATGTTTCTATTTTGCGTTCAGTTTTTTTTCGGTATTGTTTATTTAGGACGATCCGGATTATTTCCTCACCGAGCGAGATTATAGAAGGAGACGAACAAAGCCACTGTACCGCGAACTCCAGTTATTGGAGAGGTACGTGGTTGCTTCTGGGAAAATGGTACATATTATTAATATCGTTAATTTTTAATTGGTCATTCAGGTCCATGCAAATTTCATGTTAATCATTTGATAAGTTAGTTAATTCAAACTTTTTTTTCGTAAATTAATACATTATTAACAGACTAAGGGCATGTTGAAATCATATGTGATTGGTGCCGGGGCCATTTATGGGGGTGAGGAGAATCCTTTACACACGTGGTTCAAGTCAGCCTGGCACAATGCACACTATTTGCCTATTTATGGCACTGGAAAGAATCTTATGCCCACAATTTATATTCAGGACCTTGCAGTGTAATTTGAATTTGACTAAAAAGAAAACTAATAGTTATTAAAAATGGCAATAGGTACTATACTTTCTACTAGTTGCTATTTTAATCTTTAAATTTCTCTTCAATTTATAGCATTGTGGAAAATGTGATCAATTCAGCTCCAAAGAAACAGCGTTACATAATTGCTGTCGATCCTGTCTTGTCCCAACAGGATCAGATTGTGAAGGTAATCTTGACTGACACGCATTTGAAATTTTAATTATTAGACCTTATAAAAGGTAAATGCGATTCAAAAATTTTGAATTTATATTTAAATACTGAGCGTGTGTGAAGAACCAAAATTATTACATTACCCATATCCCATATCGCCATATCCATTTTTATATAGCTTAAAACAATAACCACTATCTACAAAAATATTTTAAACATTTCTTGAAACCATTTAAAAAGAACATTTTACACTTTTCAAAAACATATAAATAGAACAATTTGCACTTTAAAAAAATATTTAAATAGAACAATTTGCAATTTTCAAAAACATGTAAATAGAACATTTTACACTTTTAAAAAAAATGTAAATAGAACATTTTACGATTTAAAAAAAATGTAAATAGAACATTTTACGATTTAAAAAAAATGTAAATAGAACATTTTACGATTTAAAAAAAAATGTAAATAGAACATTTTACGATTTAAAAAAAATGTAAATAGAACATTTTACGATTTAAAAAAAAATGTAAATAGAACATTTTACACTTTTCAAAAACATGTGAATAGAACATTTTACACTTTTCAAAAACTCCGAATTAACATTTGACGCATGTTTCTCATTTTGTTCTTATGACATAGCTCATTTTGATTCTAGCTTAAATTGGATACAGGTCATTTTGGTTCTTCATATACAGTTATTAAAGCATATTTGATTTCAGGCTATCAGCAAGGAAATGGGTAGTTCCAAAGTTCAAAAAATTGTAGAGGAAGATATTTATCTGAATCGAGATTTATCGGTAAGAAAAAGTATTTGTAACGAACTCATTGAGTTTGTTAGGATTCGATTTTTGATGTAATTAAAGTATTAAATTTGTATTTACATCGATCCTTGTAATCGATTTTTTTTTAATGTGCAAATATTAATATGTAAAGATATGTAGCACTTGAATCATATATCTGTTTACATGTTGTTTGAAAATTTCATCAAGAACAATATTTTTTTCTGCTTTTGCTTTTTCATAACTTTTTATTTTGTCCATATAGACGTTTCAAGCTGATCAAATAATTCTGGATTTGCCAATACAATCAACTTTTTGCAGGGATAACTTTGATATGGTGTGGACGTCTGAAGCTGGAATGACCTCAATTGTTAAAAGGCTTGTCACTGAATTCCGTGTGACGCGTGGTCTAGAAGTAAAATATTTCAAAAATTTGTAAAACTCCTTAACTATAAATTATAAAATTAAATTAATTAAATTGTGAAACTATTCGTAATTGGTTGGTAAATCCCTATTATTATTCATAATATAATTGGTGAAATCTTCATGTCATATTACAACAGCCTCTCAGATTAGTTCTTAACGGTCCACCTGGAGTTGGAAAATCAACAATAGCCCGACAACTGGCAGATATGTATCATTTCCACCATTTTGACATGAAGACAATGATTGAGACAACTTTAGAACTTTTGGTTGGTATACTAGTAGTAATTATATAGCTTTGAATTTAAGTTGTACTTAAATACTGTAGACTTTAAACAGAGCCAGACGAAGAAATTTTACTTATAGGCTTTTAGAAAAGCTTAAAATGACTTGATTCAGAAAAGTGCAAAATATTCTATTTACATGTTTGGAAAAAGTGTAAAATGTTCTATTTACATGTTTTTGAAAAGTACAAAATATTCTATTTACATGTTTGGAAAAAGTGTAAAATGTTTTATTTACATGTTTTTGAAAAGTGCAAAATATTCTATTTACATGTTTTGAAAAAAGTGAAGAATGTTTTATTTACATGTTTTTGAAATGTGCAAAAAGAATTTATTTGCATGTTTTTGAAAAAATTTTAAAATTTTAAAATTGTAAAATGTCCCATTTACATATTTTTTGAAAATTCAGGCAGCAAGGGCTGCCTTAGTTTGCCCTATTATATTATCCGGTTCTGACTATAGAGGACAATAAACAAACAATTTTAATTTTTTGATAATATTATTGTACATAACATATTTCAATTTTTCTTAAAATCAAAACTGGTAATAATTCTGGTTTAAATACGAAATAGTGTATGTAAATACAAAATTATGAGCTTCGTCTGCTTCGTTTTGCAATATTTAGAGAAAAACGGCTGGAGAGATAGATGCGTATGAAATTGAGCTGGATGATGAGGAAGAGGAGGAAATGGAATTTAATTCTCGGTCACAAGCCAAGGAATTATTAGCAGAGATTGATCCAGTCCTGTCTTCTGGGAATGAACTTGATTTAACAAGCATAGTCAAGTCAGTCGCGACAGTCGCAGTCTATTTTTGTTTTTGTAGATTTTATTTTAAGCTTTATTTTATTTCATCTTGAGTGCATATCTTTATTTTAATGGCTGTGCTACATATGTACGTCGTTTGTGAATCAATCTTACAGGTTGTACCAGTATCGTCTCAAAACTAATGAAGTTCAAAACCAAGGCTACGTCTTAGATGGATTTCCAGAAACTTATGAACAAGCCAAAATCCTATTTGCCATGAAGGCAGGATCCAGTGAGTTTGGTGACGAAGATGAAGGTGAAGATGGGAAAGATATTCTGGACCCTATGATTGCACCTGGTATGTGACACTCGTCAATTAATTATTGTTTCAACAGTTCAAACTTCAAATGCTAATGGTTTTTTCTACTCAAAAAGTTTGCAGTTTTGTAAATTGTATGGATCGAATAGAATTAGTGTATTAATGATCGCATATCGTCTGTGAATAACCAAAATGACCCATATCTATCTGTAGCTAAAAACAATATCCATTATCTACAAAAATATTGAAACATGTCTTGAAAGCATTTAAAAAGAACATTTTACAATTTTCAAAAACAACGAATTAGAAATTTTTGCAACTTTTCAAAAACATGTAAATAGAACAATTTGCACTTTTCAAAAACTTGTAAATAGAAAATTTTACACTTTTTTAAAACATGTAAATAGAACATTTTACACTTTTCAAAAACTCTTAATTAACATTTGACGCATGTTTCTCATTTTTTTTTATGACATGGCTCATTTTGATTGTAGCTTAAATTGGATATGGGTCATTTTTGTTCTTCACAGACGATATCTTCTAATAGTACGCGGAGGTCATATACAAACAAATAACTTTGGCAACCCATTTAAATCAATCAATGCAACGCGACTTTAAAGTTAGCCATTCTATTTGTAAGATCTTTTTATCCGCTGTTTAGACTGGGATTTTAGATTTAATTTTCATATGACATGAAATAAATTCTTTCCTCAAAAACGCTTCAAATTGAACAAGTTTTCTATATTAGTTAGTCGATTATTTAAGAAACGCTAAAAAAATTCAAAAACAAGTAGAATCTAAACTCGGTGCATTAGAAGCCGCGTGCAACAAAAAAGAGAGTTGTTGACTATAGAAAGAAAGAAACGAGATCTCCTCCCGAAAGCCGAAAGCCGAAACCGACCAAGTGAGGGAAGGGTTGAGGAATGAAAATTTGTTTTGAGAGCCAGGTCCTCAACAAAGCGGTCGTGGCCGAGTGGTTAAGGCGTCTGACTAGAAATCAGATTCCCTCTGGGAGCACAGGTTCGAATCCTGTCGACCGCGTTACTATTTTGTACACTCTCTTTAGACTCTCTTCTGTGCAATAATTTAATAATTAGAAATTAATTTAAATAAGTACGAGGGCCCGTCCTACGGACCTACGGACGGCATTAAGCAGCTTTTAGTACTTAATAAATAACCATATTATGTCAGTCCTCGGTCGCAAGGCATTTTGGCCTCAGTCCAGAGAAATTACGTAATGAACGACGGTATACATTTAGTGGAAAATGGAACATGCCTTAAATACATGGACACGGAGTATATACATATCAATATAGTCAGTGAAGAATCAATATGTTCCATCTATCCAACTTCAACTGGAATTAAAATGAGCAATGTCAAAAAACACTAAATAAGATAAAATGTAATTCAATGCATAAAATTTCAATTAAGGGTTTTTAAAAAGTGCAAAATTTTCTATTTAAATGGTTTTGAAAACGGTAAAATATTGTATTTCCTTGGTTTTGAGAGGTGCAAAATGCTCTATTTACATGATTTAAAAAAGTGAAAAATGTTGTATTTACACATTAAAAAAAAGCAAAATGTTGTATTTACACATTAAAAAAAAAGCAAAATGTTGTATTTACACATTTAAAAAAAAGCAAAATGTTTTATTTACATAATATTTTTTAAGAAGTGCAAAATGTTCTATTTAGATGATTTTAAAAAATGCAAAATTTTGTATTTACACATTTTAAAAAAAATTGCAAAATGTTCTATTTAGATGATTTTAAAAAATGCAAAATTTTGTATTTACACATTTTAAAAAAAATTGCAAAATGTTCTATTCACACATTTTTAAAAAAGTGCAAAATGTTCTATTTACACATTTTAAAAAAGTGCAAAATGTTCTATTTACACATTTAAAAAAAGTGCAAAATGTTCTATTTACACATTTTAAAAAAGTGCAAAATGTTCTATTTACATTTTTCTGTTGATAAAGATATTTTAATTTGTTGTAGATTGTGAATTTTTATTTTAGCTAAAATTGGAAATGGTTCATTTTGAATGTTAACTAACAATACGTAAAGTCTACAAATTAGTACAAATAAAATCATTTTTTTTCTTTCCTCCACACAGATCACATAGTGTACTTGGAAGCCCCGGATGAATTTATAAAAGCCCGACTCCTCACAGTCCCCATTGAGCAACTGAAGGAGGAGCACTACGAGGACAACTTCCCTCAACTTTTGGAAGACTACAACAAAAGGCAGGAGGATTTTGACAAGACATTCATTTCATATTTGCACGAGCAAGAGATTGTTTACGAGCCCATCGATGTCAGTACTGACAATACTGAAATGTCCGGGGCGACAGTCACTAAAATATCTCATAATTTAGGAAAACCACGAAACTATGGTACGTAGTGTGTCCAACCAGTTTTTTTAAAATTCCGACTGTTGCTTATACAATTTAAATCAAACTTTAAAAAAATATTTACAAGCGAAACAACGTTTCCCGTATCGTAATCGTTTCCACATGTATGTAATCCCAATTAAATCTCGTATTTCATCGTTTCAAATCAATGCAAAAACCAAGATTGTTTTAATGTTAGTTTTAATTTTTAATTGTTATTTGAACAGGGTTGTCGTTTGAGGAAGAGGAGGCAATCAGAAGCGCACAGCGCTGTGAAAGGGCTGAACTAGACAAAAGAATGAGGGAAGATGTGGATTTTACAAAGACGAAAGTTCTTGAGGCTCGACGTAAACATATTGAGCAATGGGTGAGTGCGCTGTTGCGCAATTATATGTAAATACCGTATTTTCTAGAATAGTACGCGGGTCTCTAATAATGCGCATGCCTTTAATAGTACGCAGGATGTAGCCGCCTCAGTTTGAATAGCACGCGGATCTATTTAACATACACTATTAAATGGCAGTGCGCGGGTCTTTAATTATACGCGGGGGGTCGAAGCTCAAGTTTGAATAGTACGCGGGGCGTACTATAACAGAAAGTACGGTATAACTATACACAAAATAACGAGCGTCGAACTGCCATGTGTTAGTAGTAAAAAGTAGATTTGCAGATTGATTATTTTGCTTCTTCTACTAAGCTGAATCTATCTACTATCAACAAAACAAAAATTAAAATATTAGTGTAAAAATGCTAAAATCATTTAAATATAACAATTTCCACTTTTCTAAAACATGTAATTTAGAAAATTTTGCACGTTTCAAAAAACTTATAAATAGTTAAATAGCACATTCTGCATTTTTTAAAACATGCAAATAAAACTTTTTGCTATTTTCAAAAAAATGTAGCAGAGCATTTTGCACTTTTCGAAAACAAGTATAGGCAGAATAGTTCGAAGTTTTTAAAAGCATGTAAATAAAACATTTTGCACTTTTCAAAACATATGTAAATAAGCATTTTGCAACTTTCAAAACACATGTAAATAAAACATTTTGCACCCTTCAAAACATTTTTAAAAAACACACCTTGCACGTTTAAAAATACATGTAACCTACACAAGTTAAATGTTGGCATTGCATTTAGCATTGCATATTGGTTGTGGTTAGGGATCGTCCACAAAAGACGTCATCAGTAGAGGCAATAGTTCTACTTGGCCACTGATGATATCCCATGTTAAAGATAGCCATTTGCACAATGGCTATAAGATGATGACAATAGGAGTCATATATGGTGCTAAAAATGTTGATTATGGAGTGCCGTCATTTGTGAACGATCCCTTTCAACAGATATTTCAAATAATTGTTTAATATAAATGATACATTTTACACTACATTATGTTACAGATGGAAAAGCTTGAAACAACGAAGCGTGAGGAATTTGAACGAGAAGAGGCGGCCATGATCCCACTAAGGCATTATCTCATGGCGCACGTGGTCCCGACCTTAACAAAGGGCCTCATTGACATTACGCGGAGTAGACCTGAAGATCCCATTGACTACTTGGTAATTTAATTAGTCACATTATTCTTTTCTCTCCTCTACTTTGTTTTTACGACTTGGTTACTTAGTTTTAATTTCAATTTTCAATAGAGGATAACGAACTATAATTTGCATAGTAACCAGTGACAGGCTGACAGGCCAGTGTGTGTTTAGTCTGTCTATTTAGTTTGTACAATAAGTATCTAATTTATTACATGTGCACAGTCACAGTCAGCCAGCAACAGTTTTCATAATATGTGAGTAAATTATTATTTTTAATATTTCAGGCGGAATTCTTGTTTCAAAATAATCCTGGAGGCATCAATCCGTGTGGAGACAAGCTATTTTTTCAATAAACAGTAACTCAACTTGAACAATTTAGTTCACTGAATTTATAACCTACCCAATGTAAAGCAATAATTAATTAAGAAAAAGTGAAAGACAATATATACAAAATAATATTTGAATATTTTTATTCAGTGGATATATCTGTATAGCATTGCATGGAAATTATTACCTGGCTCGGCTGGAGCTCTGTTTAAAATATACCGAGTCTATTTTAGAATATTTGATAAAAATTTCGATTTCGAACAATAATTAGTACTCAAGCGTCACATATATTGCTACTGATTATTGATTTTATTTACTTATTCAGCCAGCGACATATCGTCTATGAAGAACCAAAATGACCCATTTCCAATTTATGCTATAGAATTAAAATGAGCTATGTCAAAACAAAATGCAGTAGATAAGACACTTGCTTACAATTCTATTCACAAGTTTCTAAAATGAGCAAATTGTTCTAAACATGTTTTTAAAAGGCAATGGCAATAACAATGTCCTATTTACATATTTTTGAAAAGTGTAAAATGTTCTATTTAGGTGTTTTTTAAAAGAGATTTGTGCAGTCAAAAAAATTGTGCAATCCCATTATAACATTATAATCATGTACCAGTAATATGGTGCAAGTTAATATTGGGATAGACTTGGGCAGTTATTACACAATAAATTACAAAGTATACCATGAAAATTGAAAATATGTACTGTGTTGGATGTCTATGAAATGTAGGTGTAGTGCTTGAGAAAAATAATTACTACCTCTAACTTTTTATTTTAAAACAAAAAATATGAAAACATCAACTACAAAGGTGTGGTAGTGCCGGATGGATATTCTAAATACAGGGTGGGCCATTTATTTGCTGGGATTCTAGCAGGCTATAAAAGCCAAATTTATTATTTGAATATAACCAACAATATACCAAATTAAAGACAATTTTTAGGAGATTTGTTTGACATCTCATTCTTTCAAATCGGTTAAGAAAAAGTTGCAAAATGGTCTAACTAACAAAAATCACAGGTTTTAGATTTTTTGGTCAATCCTAAAATTACCTTTTAGCAACTTCCATTTAAAATTAAAGCGTAAAACAATGCAGACTAAAAACATTGGACTTCAAATATCCCAACAAAAAAAACCTGAAAAAGGTATAAAAATTTTAAAAATTTCAAAAAATTTCAAAAATTAAAAATTAAAAAATTTTCAAAAAATTTAAAAAATAAAAAAATAAAGAATTTGAAATTTTGAAAATTTAAACGTTTTTAATTTTTAAAATTTTTGTCAGGATTTTTTCTGTTGGAATATTTGAAGTCTCAGTCTGCATTGTTTTACGCTTTAATTTTAAATGGAAGTTGTTAAAAAAAAATCTAAAAACCAACCTTTTTCTTAACCGATTCGGAAGAATGAGATGTCAAACAAATCTCCCAGAAATTGTCTTCAATTTGGTTTATTGTTGGTTATATTCGAATAATGTAAACTGGATTTTCCCAATATCTCCCCTTTTCCCACGTACCACGACCGGGACAGGTGGTTGGAACAGAAATGCGACCGGGTCGGTCTCTGCTGTAGGAGTTCTTCCTCGTCCTCGACCGCGTTTAGTAGACGACGCGGTCCTCGGTGGCCGGGATCGTCCTCGGCTCGCTCTAGTATTTACAGTGAGAGCTACCGGGGGAAGCCGACCGCGCTTACGAAGTTCCTGTTCACGGAGTCTCGCTACGTTGGATTGACTACGAAGAACCCGGTGACTCGGTAGGGAATCCGTTGTGAGGATTGGGATGCACGACTATAATGACCCGGTGTGTAGGTGTCGGTATGACCGTCGACACTCACACCCGGAGTATGAGAATGGTGACCGTTATACTCCGGTACCCGGTGAACTGGGAGTATCACTACAGTACTACCGTGCCGGCTCCAGTAAGCCAAATAATGCCGATGCAATGTTAATGTTACAGCACAAATTTACTGTCTTTGGGAGTGTTCTTTTATTGAGCTCTGGAACTGTTCGCTGATGAACCACACAATGTACATATACTCACTCCACAAGTAATCGTTAATGATCTCTAACTTATAACACAAATTATTCCCGTACGGGTAATTAAAATAAAGATCTCCGAAGGAGAAGAATGAGGAGAAAAATAAATAAATATATATATAATATTATAACACGCAAGATGGCTGACGGGCTAACTATCTTTCCTCACTTACTAGCTTTTCCACCTAGTAGTAGTCTCCTCGGAGTGTAAATAGGAAGTAAAGTCCTGGCTCTGTTCGCCTGCTGAGGAGGACGGCGATCGTACGATCGAGAGAGTGCCTACGTCATACTCCTCAACTCCAACCGTCTTTTCCGACTGCCCTACTTTACCTGCTATACTCCTAGCCCCGCTCCTCTCCTATACCTACATCCTTCTCCTGCTATACGCAGTGGAAAATTACTGCTTGTACCGGCGACGTCGGTTGGTTTTCCATCCCAACCTCCCTTGTCTGTTTCCCGCTACTGCTATTAATACCCTGCAGTACCATTTTCCATATTTACCTTCACACTATCCCCCCCACCTGTTTCAACCGGGTAGTACTTGCTCCAGCATCGTTGGATGCTCCCCAAAGCACGTACCCGTTGAAACAAAGGTGTATAGAGAGTGCCGTACTGCTGTAGCCGGGTCGTCGTCTCACCTAAGCCTCATTACCTTCACACTGCTTTCAAACCTTTGACCGCGACCGCGCTCGTCATCCCGGTCCCGCTATCCTATCTACACCTGCTCGTCTCCTCATAGCCCCCAACGCGGTATCCCGCTTACGTCTCATAATAAAAACATTACCTACGAGCTACTGACTGACCGGGCCGGTCGCCCTATCTCATGCCTAACCTATCCCGCCGCCACCTTAACAAAAACAACCTCTGACGGCTTCATCACATCCATAATACTAACATCATATACAATGTCACGTCACCACACTTAGTCAAAGATTTAATAATAAAAAAATAATAATACCGCACTCATGTGCACAATCATAATTACTAATATACAGATGTAATAAATAGTAGTAAAAACATAAAAAAAATTCATCAATACAAAGTACCAACATATAATCCCGGTTCCTTCCCGAACCTGCCAGATTCTCACCATCTTATGCACTTAATAACGTGCTACGCCTAATAGCTAACATAAAAAAAATGTAAAAAATTCGTATAAAGTACAAAATACAGTCCCGGTTTCTCCCCGAACCTGCCAGATCCTCATCACCCTATGCATCTCATAACGTGATAACTCTTAAAACTAGCATAAAATAAATATAAAAAAAACATATAAAAGTATAAAAATATATTATTCCCGGTTCCCTGAACCCATATACTCACATATACACCAATGGACACATATACACTTAATGCCTCTTCATTCCTGCGACTGTCCCGGCTCTTCATCATCCCGGTCTTCATTCATCCCGGTCGCAGCTTCAGTAATCCCGGTCGAGACTTCAGGTATCCCGGTCGAGGCTTCCTCCTGTCTACTGATGTTGACTTCGCTAAACCCGATCGGCGTCCCATTCTCATCGAACCGTAGAGGCATCCTGAACTGGTTATCATCCGCAAAAAGCGGCATCCCCGACCCGACCGACGTACGCACCACTATCTCTTGCAGAACACTTACTTCTGGCGACTCGGTCACCGTCTGACTACTGCCTAGTCCAATGACTACCGGGTCTTCCGCACCGGGCTCCCTTATATCCACACTTTGAAGGGACGTGTTCTGACTTCCGAACGCGTCTGCTGCTTGTGCCGCTCGCTCTTCCTGCATGGCCAGGACTCGTTCTGCTACTTCCTTATAAAATCTGTCCCGGTCCACCGGGGCCCACACATCAGGATTCGAGTTCCTCGCTCGCAAGTCAGCCACCGACCGCAGCACTCCCGCTACTTGCAGGTATACATCCTGGAGGCCGCGCTCCATCTCAGAATCACGGAACATTGGTTCCCGCGGTGCCCGAACCAGCATCCAAGACTGCTCCTTCAGGAGAGCCTCTATCGCTCTCATCAATTCAAACGCGCCCACTGTCGCTGGCCCCCGCACTAGTCCCAACAATTGATTCTGGAGGACTTCCTTCTCCCCGGCCGGCGCGTCCGCTTCATGGGCCCTAACTTCCACCCGGTTCCATGCCGTTTGCATGACATCCATCCGAAACATGATGTCCTCTTCGCCCGGTGTTCGTAGATAAGGCTGGGATTTATCTACCTATTCCTCCGGTCGCTCTGGCTGATCCTCTTCCGCCGACAAGCACGACACCACCGTATGCCCGATCGCCCGACAGATCAGGCAAACCTTCCCAATCTCGTACATCCCCGGTTGCGTGGGAGCATACACCGGGCCCCTGGTCGTATCCGCCAGCCAGCGCCTTTGCCATTTGATGTGGTTGTCCGGGAGCAGAAGCCAGCCACTCACTGCGTTGAACACGTAGACCCTTCCTAATACAGGATGCCTACTATCCCATACCCGGGTCTCCGTGTCCAACAACAGCTTCATGACTCTCTTCCCTGCGCCCCTGATGGCTTTCGCTTGCGCTCCAACTTTACTCATAAAGCCGGATGCCAGAGTCTTCTCATACTCTACCGTGGACCGCGGCTGCTTCGGATCCTGCTCACCATCCTCGGAATCCTCCTCGCTATCCTCAGTCTCCGTGGCCAAGTTCACTGTTTTCACCTTCTTGGCTGGCGTCCCTTTCGGTGTCCCCTGCTTTCGCTTCACATGCTTCGGTCCCGGCGTGCCTTCCCCGTCTGGTGCTACACCGCCTTTGCTCCTGGTCCTGGCCGGAGCTGGTCTAGTCGTGGTCTTACTGTCCGCCTTCTTCGCTGACTTCGAGCTCGACGCCCCGGTCTGGCCTGCGTGCAACAGCTTATTCGCCTTTGCAATCGCTTCGTCCTGCAACTTCTGATGCTGAGCAGCGATACGCGCTTGTTCAGCTGCCAGTACCGCGGCTGCTTGCCAGTCTTCTTCCTCCTTCCGACGCTGCTCGGCCCGAATCACACTACGCTGTTCATCCCAATCCTTGATAAACACTTCTGGCCGGCAGTCTTCATCCCTGACCGCGGAGGCATTAGACTCACACCCGTTCGGGTCTACCATTTGCACGGTCGAGTCCAACAGACTGATCGCGTCCATGTGCATCAGTGTTTGCACCGGCTTCAGCAATTCTTTAAGCCTGACCCAACCGTCCAGCTTCTTTTTCCCCTGCATCATCCTGCCCGCGTCCTTCTCTTTGACGCCGGTAATGTCCGTTACACTCCACAAATCAACGAACTCAGCAAAGGCACTAAACGCGTCCTTAAAATGTGCGTGCACTTCCCCCTGTTGCGCGCATCGGTATTTGGACGCCCATCTAGACGGGGTATCCTGGGTCTTCAACTTGTTGGACTTGCCCAGGATCAGCGGTACTTGGATCATCCATGCTATGGACCGCATTGCTAGCCATTTCCCCGGTCGTAGATCTAGCCTATACGCGAACTCTCTACGAAGCACTAGCAGGATTGAAAGAAGACCCCTAGGGTCGAATTTCTGCCAAAGGTTGAACTGCTTCTTATCTACTAGACCGCGCACTTCCTTCAGCAGCATTAACACGTCCTGTTTTAGGAGCGCATCCGTATATTGGGGCGCAACTACCGGCATTCGTGCACTTAAAATCTCGATCCTGTTCGGCACTGCTTTCAACCATCGATCGTAACCCATCCGCAGCGACGAATAAGATTCCGCGTACAACCGCCCCAAGTTGATCACTCCTAACACCACTTTCGCCATGAACTCCACTTGCGTGTCCCGGAGTACCACTCTGTCCTCATCTCTTGATGGCCTAGTGTCCTCTGCCATATCAACCCGGGACACCTGTATCCCCGGGAATACCGTGCACATCACTACTTCCACTTGTCGTGGTGCGTCCCGCTTGTACTTTGCTGACCACAGCTTCTGCCACAAGTACTTGACATCCACGGCGTGCCGCGGCCGAGTATCCGCGAAATTCCTCAGCAGCTCAAACTGTGATCCCAGACCGTAGAACCACTTAGTTGCTTTATGCTGTTCCAGCCACTCCATCACGACTACTCTGGCTGGGTGGGGTAAAGTGGCAAACCCCATGATCACCACGTTGTTCCCATCGGTGACCGCGATTACCGATATGTAACCTCTCTTCGTAGTGTGACGGGTGGCCCTCCACACGTGTACACCAACGTGTGTCGCCCCCGCTAACTTATCCAACGCGGCCTTAATTTCCTCTGCTGTGCTGATGTCCGCGTTCACCACCAGCTTCTTCGTCATGGACGGTCTCGTGTTCAATGACTTCTGGTCCCAAGACCCGTCCCGCTCCACAAATGAGTGGATTCGTCTCGCCGGCAGATCTTCCTTCGTACTATATTTGAAGGCTTCTACATCTTCAGCCTGCTGCCGGTAGGCCTCCGTTAACCCCCGAAGGGAGTCATGATCTTGTGGCCGCTCCGCGACCCGAGTCGTGCCTCGTTCGAGCGCCTCCGCCTTGATACTCCTTGAAAGCCACCCGAAATCTACCGGGTTGTCAGGTAATCCCGATATGAACGCTCCATCGTTCAATCCTTCGCTGCATGATGCAGCCGTCCACGACACAGTGCCATAGGCCTGTGCAACGTCCAGCTCCCAATGCGGTGGAGCTTCCATGCTAAAAAAAAATTTAAAACCACAGATTAGACAATGTCTAAGTGAGATTCCCCTCACCTCCGTCTCGCTGTGTTTCCCAAAACTCATGCATGTGGCCGCAATAAAACACAGCCAAAACAAACAAAATCCCATCACCGCGGTACCCCCGGTACCGCAAAGAAAACTTGAAACAAAAACTTAACTAATATTGGTGCGGCGATCCCGGTCGCCCGGTCTCGCCACTATATTCCCCGCTACTTCTGGATGCTCTAAAACCATCCCGGTCGTCTCCTCTACTCTAAGGTGTTCTGGTGCGAACTAAGATGCATTGAGCAAATACTTAACGTTTAAGCGCGTACCTTTTTTGCTTACCCACAGAAAACTTTAAACTGTGACCGTACACCACACCACGGTTTCCGGTATTCGGTCGCTCGCTCCTGAATGGTACCCTTGTCGAGTTCTTGGTTCCGCAACACCTCACTCCGAGCGGTCCCCATTCAGGTTGAGTTTTAATGTTTATACACGCGGCTCTCTACCGGTGATTCCCTCAGATGTCCCTAGTAGGTCTATTCTACCCCGCGCGCCTACCCTTCGCTTCTCTACCTTGCTTATTGATAATCCCGGTCCCCGACTGACCGCGATTACTTCAGTGTCGTGTCATACCTCAGCTCATGACACCCCCGCGCCTGATTCTATTCTAACCTCAGTAATGAATCGATGCGAGCCTCTACGAGTTTATTCATACTCGGGAAGTTCTCGGCGGCTGTTTATTTCAAATCCGACGCCGGCGGGATTGAAGGTTTTGGCCACATCCTCCGCGGTCAGAATGACCGCGTCTCCGATCGTCCCGCTGACTTTTGTATTTACTAACCTATTTTTCACCAGCGTCCTCCAGACTAAGTCTGGGTTAGGCTTAGTTTATACTCACAAAGCTTTGAGTACCGCGCTCGCACCGGGTCTGACTACCCTATCCCCGGTGCCTACTTCTACAAGAACTGAGACCAGACTTGATTGGGAAAGAAAATAAAACTAAGCCCCCTAGTTTTGTTCTGGCCTCGACCCTACCGCGGTCAGTACAACCGCGTCTCTACTCTCCCTATTCTTAACTATGCCTAACTACCCTAGCATATAACAGTGTCCTCCAGACTACGTCCGGGTTAGGCTTAGTTTATCCTCCCAAAGCTTTGAGTACCCCGCTCACACCGGGTCTGTCTATGCTACTCCCGGTGCCTAACTTCGAAAGAACTGAGACCAGACCTGATTGGAAAAGAAACAAACGAAATCCCATCGTTTTGTCTTGTGGCCCCATCCTTACCGCAGTCAGTCCGACCGCGCCTCTACTCTCTCTACTCCTATGCTTAACTGACCTAGCAAGTGACCGCGTCTTCCAGACCGCGATCCGGGTTTTGGCTTAGTTTATCCTCACAAAGCTTTGAGCATCGCGCTGCTTCGGGATTCCATATCTTGACTAGCATCCTTGATGGTCTACGACCTGGACATCCCCCCGACTCTCTCACCGCCGCTACGAGACTCGCCTCTTGACTAGCACCCCTGGTGGTCTACGAGACGATCCCGCTTCCTGCACAACAACCGCGTACCAGGACTCGCTCCTGACTAGCATCCTGAGATGGTCTTCGGAACGGGTACACACCTTACTTCACACTGAACCCCTGGCTAGCAACTCTATAGGAAGGCCTACGGGATTCTTTGGTCTTAAGACCGCGCACCAGGTCTCGCTCCTGACTAGCATCTGGAATGGTCTTCGGAACGGGCGCACACCATATTTCTGACGAAACCCCTGGCTAGCATCTCTACGAAGGCCTACGGGATTAACTTCTTACCACCGCGTACCAGGACTAGCTCCTGACTGGCATCTTACGATGGTCTTCGGAACGGGTACACACCATCCTTCACTCTATCTCGCTCTGTCCTGACCTAGCGCGATTAATGCGGGCCTACGGACTCACCCCTGGCCCTGCCCCTGGCCCTGGACTCAGGGCCCTGGCTAGCATCTATGTTGAAGGCCTACGGGATGTTGGTTTTGCTGATATTTAGATCGCTCACAGCTTAGAGCTAGGCCGACTTTCACGGCATCCCCTGACTAGCATCGTTGGCGATGGTCTTCGGGGTATGGAGCTCCACTCCGGCTGGTTTATGTGCTCCCGCAGCTTTGAGCCCGAGCCTCTTGCTCGCTCTGACTTCCTACCAGCGAAGGTACAAGACCTTCGCCTAAGCTCAGATCTTACCTTCTATGCCTGCCCCTACGGTGGAGATCGGGACAGGCGTGAGGCGCAGTTTAACGTCGTACACACCATAGGACGTGAGGAAGAATAGGTTTGTGCCCGCCAAGACATCCCTATCCTTCCCACCTTAACCTAAAACACACTTTTTTTGAGTTTTGTAAGAATTTTTAAAAGATTTTTTTCGGTTTTTGTAAAATTTTCATAGTATCAATCCATGCAAAAAGACGAAAGAATAAAAGGTGAAGTAAAAAAAATGATTAAAAGTTTGTTGAACTGGGTATCTCAATCATTAACATCGAGAACTCATAGACACTGCCAGTGTCTTCCTCGGTCATCGCGTAGTTGATGCCCAAGCGCACAGGTGGTCTGTGATCCCGACCGGGATAGCGCCTTGGTGGTGGTGGGTCATCAATATCTACTTCGTATTCGTCCGACAGGTCGATAGGTCCCATACCTCCTTTCCAACCTGTGCCCTGGTTTGTACCCCCGGTCGCGGTACCCGCGCTACCGTGACTTCCTCCGGAATCTGGTACAGTCTCGGTATCTGGTGATGGTACAGACTCGGTGACTACCGAGTCTGGCTGTGGTCGTTCATTGGTATCTGGTCCCGGCTCCCCATCTGCACTTATTACAGACTCCTCTACCGGGACCGGGTCCTCGCTCTCTTTCTCGTGGTAAGGTAGCATCAGGGAAGTGTGGAACCTCATGGGATTACTATTGGGTTTATCTGGGTCCTGGATACTGTAGGACCAATCTGAGTGTACTTCTACTACCTTCCACGGCCCGGTGTATCGCGGTCCAAGGGATTTTGCATACTTATCCTCTTTTGAGGACAGTTTCTTATTACGTATCTTAACTAAGTCTCCTACCGCGTACACAACATCTCTCCTGTTTCGGTCGAAGTACTTTTTCTGCTGCAACTGTGCCTCTCTTAAATTATATCGAGCCTGGTCTCTGATGAAAGTCACATCCTTAATCAGTTGCTGCCCGTACTCCTCCTCGGTTACCTTCATTGTCTCTAGCAATTGCATTTTGCGGTCTATAGGCAATAGTATGTCCCTACCTAAGTTCAGTTGGCATGGTGAATACCGGGATGACTTGGATTTCGCGGTATTGAGTGCTACCATGTAGTCGCCTAACTGCTTCGCCCACATAGTTTGGGTTGCCATGCAAAACGCGCGTAGGATACTTTTAATATCCCGGTTTGCCCGCTCCGACTGGTTCGGGTTGGGATGGTAGGGTGCCACATGGACGCATGTAGCTCCCCACTGACGCAGCTGGTCATTCCAGTCATCACCCGAGAAATATGACGCATTGTCGGAGACTATACGCTTCGGTGTTCCAAACTTATTGAACACCTTCTGCAGGAACTTCAAGATTTTTATTGACGATACTGATGTTAAGGGTTCCATGCTCACCCATTTGGAAAACTCGTCTACACAAACGACGATATACTTGAAGCCCGCGCTCGCGGTCAACTCTCCGACAATGTCCACATGGACACACTCAAATACGTTGTTCCGGTACGAGTGAATGCCCATCTTCCCCGGTTGCGCCTGGTTTGAAGCTTTTACTAACTGGCATACCGCGCAAGTCTTTACATATGCCTCTATGATTTTATGCATGTTGTAGAACCAGAACCTTTTTCTAATTCGGTCATATGTGCGCTCTACTCCTTGGTGCCCGGCCATCGTGCTATCATGAAAGTGTGCTATGACATCCCGCTCTATGGACTGCGGTATGACCGGGACTATGCGTTTCCTGGCTGTTACTGACTCCGGATCTAAAAAACTCGCTTGGATTAACGGATGCTGCCATTTAATATGCTTACCTTTCTTCATAAGCATAGACGGTCGCACCCTTATCGGCGGCACTGGTTGCCCGGTCCGCTCGTCCTCCTCCAGTCTCTGTTCCCACAACTTATCCACCTGGTTGCTGTAAAAGCCCCCTTCTGGTGTCCCTTCCTTCAGGATCGACCGCGACGCGGTCTGCACTTTGCACGGGACGTACCTGCAGAGGATTCCTTCTACGATCACGTAGTCGTAGCGATACCTAGACCGCTCACCGACTCGGCTAAGGCTTTTGGTAATAGTAGATAGTGCTTCGCACTCCTTCTGCACACCCCGCAGCATGTCCTTGTTCAGCATGTCCATATCCACTTCCACCCTTTCTCTGGTGTTCGTGAACGTTGCCAGGCATACGCAAGCACTTTCCACACACATGTCTAGCTCATCTGGATTGTCGTCGTATTTGGGGTCCGGTAGCGCGCCGCGAGAGAGAAAGTCTGCCAGTTTGTTATCTTCTCCCTTCACGAAGTCGATGTCATTGACAACATGACCCAACTCTATTGCCCACCTCACAATATGCCGGTTATAGAGGTGATCGTTGATGGCCGCATGTTTCAGATGTGTCAACGCCTGATTGTCACATCTGAAAATCACGTCCTTTTGATACCTAATGAAGGGGTCGAACACTCGGTTCGCAAACCTGATAGCCAAACACTCTTTCTCTCTCGCGTCATACTTACGCTCCGCTGCATTCAGCAGTTTGCTGCGACATTCGATCACCCGGAATCTGTCTTCTCCGGTCAACTCACAGTAGTAGTTTTGAGCCAAGATTGCTCCCAGCCCTACATCACTTGCATCGGTATACACGTATAATGGGTGATCGTAGTTTATCGTGTTTAACGTGATTTCCTTGGCCACTTCCGCCTTAATCGTCTCGAACGCGGTCTGCTGGCTCTTTCCCCACCGGAACGGTAAATTCGGATCTGCCTCCGACTTCAGCTTTAAAAATATCGGCTCTAACTGAGTGGCGTAATGCGGTATGAACCGCATGTACCATCCAATGGCCCCTAAGAATCGCTGCACTTCTTTCTTTGTTCTCGGTGACGGGAAATCTTGGATCGCCGCTACCTTCTTCGGACATTTCTTGATGCCGAAGCGCGTGACGATGTGGCCCAGGAACTCAACCTCCGGTAGATCGAACTCGCATTTAGCCCAGTTTAAGGTTAGGTTAAAGTTATGAAGTGTCTTAAACACAAAATCTAAGTGCCCCTTGTGCAGTTGCTCGGTCTCGCTAAAGATAAAAATATCATCCAGGTACACATGTAGAAAGTCACCCACAAACTTACCAAACAACCTATTCATGAGATCCTGAAAAATCATTGGAGCATTTTTCAACCCCATCGGCATCACGTTCCACTCATAACATGCATTCTGCGTGTGAAACGCGGTGAACTTCTTGGAGTTCTCTGTTATGGGGATTTGCCAAAAGCCTGACTTTAAGTCCAGCTTGGACATGACTCGGTTAGGTGGAAGATGCTCCAAGATTTGATGTATGATAGGCATCGGGTTCTGTATCTTCGGTGTGTAGCTATTCAACTCTTTATAATTTACCACCATTCGCTTATCGCCGTTTGGTTTCGGTATAATTAATACTGGCGAGGAATATGCCGAAGTCGACCGCCGTATCTTACCCTGTAGCTCCAACTCATGCAATGTCTCGTCTTCCCACTTTGCTATTGCCGGTGGTCTTCGAGCAGGTTTACACTGTATCACCGGGCAGTCCTCCGGGATACGCAGATCGTGGATGATCGCGTTCGTAATCCCGGACCTACCATCACTCCGTACTACCCCGGGATACTTTTTGACTAGAGTTTCGACGAACACTTGGACGGACGACGTCCCTAGCTTTGCCCGGTCGTACCTGTCCGGGGTCGACGCTAGTGACAAATCACAGACATCTTTTGCGGTTTTTACTGACAAACCACGGACAAAGTACCCGGCATCTCGCTCCTTCTCTTCCTCGGTAGGGACATCCCATCGCATCTCGCCCTTCACGTCGTCAAAACTCAGGCCATGTTTCCATCGGAACTTGTTCCCGATGAAAATGGGGCACAATAGTCCCTCTTGGACCAGAAAATCCTCTCTAAACCACCGACCCGCGATCTTCATATCTAGTGTAACTACACCTCCCGCTGTCACTACCTTACCATCAAAACCCGACATCTTTACTGAAGACTTTCTTATTACTAACCCTAGTCTATCGCACTCTTTTTTAGAAATGGCGAGCGCGGTGCAGCCCGAGTCTATTAACGCGAAGTACAGAAATAGCTTCTGTTTATGCTTTATATTTACTAGGGCGTAAGGGGCTTTGTTTATCCGGTGTAAAAGACACGGGTCCCCTCGTCTGTCCGTGTCTGAACCCAGTTTAAAGTCGGTGGTAATACCGAAGGCACGAATTTGGCTTCCAACTTGTTTATCGCCTTCTGGACTTGGTCTTCACCGGGACTTGGTTGTTGATCCCGGTCTCGCCTCAGCACGCTGCCTTCTTCTTTATTCTTCGCAGTCCGCAACGCATTAAATAACTGCCTCTCGTCTGGGTCCTCTTCGTTTTCCACCGAGTCTTGTAGGCCTTGCATTCCTTCCGGTGTCCCGGTCGGTGGTGTCCCGGTCTGGTGTTCCGCGACTTCCTCTTCGGCACACGCCTGAGCCAGTATCTTTAACGCCATAACTTTAGCCTTTGCCGACCTGCAATCTTCCGTGTTGTGCGTGTTTCTACTACATACGTGACACCACTTCCCGGTTCTTCGCTCTGGTTGCCTATCCCGACGCGGTGATTCCCGTCTCCCTTGGGGGCTAACTGATCTGTCCCGTCCTGGGCTCGACCGGCCCGGTGAGTTCTGTGTCTGCGGGCTTCGGCTTTGCTCCCTTCTGCGCTCCCCGGGACCGGGATTTCGCTCGTTGCTACGTGGACGATCTCTTGAGTTCCAACGCTGGTTCCGCTGCCCCTGGGACGATTGTCGGTCCCGGCCTCTGCTTCGGTCTTGTTGACTCCACGGCCGATATGCTTCTTTCTCCTTTTCGGCTCGGACCCGGTTTCTATGGAACTCCTCTGCTTGTTTGATGAAGTCATTCAACTTCTGCGGGACCACTGTCCCCGGTGGGAATGCTCCGTACAGCGAGCTATGCATATTCTGCTTAATGCGACTAATGATTTCCCGTTGCTCCCAAGCGTGAGGTTCCTTGATGCTTTTCAGCAGGGTGTAAAAATCGGATGCTCACTGCCGTATCGGTTCGTGAGCTTGCTGCTTCCAGTTGACCACTCTGTTTAATACTGACTGCGCGCTCGACCGGTCGTACGCCTTCAGAAATTCTGCTCTTACCGCTGCCCAAGTGTGGTCTACGTCCAGGAGCGTCGCCTTCAGCCAGGATGCTTCCGCCGGTGTTGTCAAGCACTTCTGGAAGATCTGGATGTATGCCCTCGGCTGGGCTCCGTGGATCTCTAGGTGCGCTTCAAATGCGTCTATGTAGGTTGGTGCAATGTCTACTCTGGGATCAAAGTGCTGCGGTATAATATGTAGCCCGGTCGGAGCCATCATTCCCGCTAACAGTTGTGTTTGCTCTCGCTGTAACTCCTGGGCATGCCGAGTGTTCTAATTCTGTTGGTCCAGGACTTGTAGCAAATGGTCTGCCATGTCCGAAATGTCCGGTGCTGACGTGGTACTACTCGAGCTATTATACGACTGTTGGCTGGGCTGTTGTGAGGGTATCGCGCTGAAGGTGACCCCCGGTGTCGATGGTTGCTTCGTCCCGGTACACATTGACCTTTGCTGTTGCTGTTGGTGGCCAAAACTTGCTGTGGCCTGTTGTAGCAAGTTCCCCTGCGGAACTGCTGGACCCCCCGGACTCTTACCTCCTGCCAACTGGGCTTTGATGCGTCCCTGGTCCGCCTGTATGGACTGGACCACCAACTGCATGGACTGCATATCCTTCGACATCTGCATAACATAATCCAGCATTGTCTTTCCTGAGGCTTCTGCCTTCTTCGGTGCCACCGGGCCGCTCGCTGACGCGGTCGCGATTTGCTTCACCGAGTCTTCCAACTTCTTCGTCTCCGCTTGGCTCAGCTCGGTGACACCGTCGAAGTCGGTTTCTCCGTCAAACTCCGCCGTTATCATTTGCTGCTGGTATCCTGCAAATGCGAGCGCTACTTCCGATGGTGTCATAGGCTTGGGTATTTCCTTGACTTCCAGCTGGTACTTATAGACGTACCATCTCTTCTTCACGTTTAACAGGTCGCATGCTCCAGGTGTCTGCGGGTCTTCTAGCAGGAGCTGCTTTGATATCAGCTCGCCTTCCCGGCTCGTCCACGTTACCCCCTCCGTCTTGATGTCGCATATTGGCTTCATCTCGGTCCCGGTCCCTAGTCTTCGGGCTTGGCCCTTGCTTGTGCACTACCCCCTCTTTAAACTGGGCCGGACCTATACGGAACTTTTTTTCTGCTAACACTTATGGAGTATATCGTGGCTGCCTACGTTACTTTAAACTACCGAGACCGAGTCTGCCCTCGCGACCGAGTCGCGGTCTGCGCTATGCGGCACGTTCCCTGTGGACAAGCTGAATTGGCCTGCCTCGGGGCTCCGGTGTGCCCAACTACTAGCCGCACCAAGACCGTCGACCAAGGTGCTCGCGTCTATGCTCAACTCGGTATTATGCGTGCCTGCCGTATGATGTAGTATGCTCGTATGCTACCCTTCCGACCGAGACAAGATCAATATTGTGTGTCGCGGTCGACTATCAACTATAAACTTAGAAATAAGTTCTTAGGAAAAACAGAAATGTGGAACTGGTGGTTCTCACCTGATTGTGCTGTCTGCGGTACTTGAACAAAACGAAAGTTTTGTGTCCTGCAGGGTCGCCAGTGTAAACTGGATTTTCCCAATATCTCCCCTTTTCCCACGTACCACGACCGGGACAGGTGGTTGGAACAGAAATGCGACCGGGTCGGTTTCTGCTGTAGGAGTTCTTCCTCGTCCTCGACCGCGTTTAGTAGACGACGCGGTCCTCGGTGGCCGGGATCGTCCTCGGCTCGCTCTAGTATTTACAGTGAGAGCTACCGGGGGAAGCCGACCGCGCTTACGAAGTTCCTGTTCACGGAGTCTCGCTACGTTGGATTGACTACGAAGAACCCGGTGACTCGGTAGGGAATCCGTTGTGAGGATTGGGATGCACGACTATAATGACCCGGTGTGTAGGTGTCGGTATGACCGTCGACACTCACACCCGGAGTATGAGAATGGTGACCGTTATACTCCGGTACCCGGTGAACTGGGAGTATCACTACAGTACTACCGTGCCGGCTCCAGTAAGCCAAATAATGCCGATGCAATGTTAATGTTACAGCACAAATTTACTGTCTTTGGGAGTGTTCTTTTATTGAGCTCTGGAACTGTTCGCTGATGAACCACACAATGTACATATACTCACTCCACAAGTAATCGTTAATGATCTCTAACTTATAACACAAATTATTCCCGTACGGGTAATTAAAATAAAGATCTCCGAAGGAGAAGAATGAGGAGAAAAATAAATAAATATATATATAATATTATAACACGCAAGATGGCTGACGGGCTAACTATCTTTCCTCACTTACTAGCTTTTCCACCTAGTAGTAGTCTCCTCGGAGTGTAAATAGGAAGTAAAGTCCTGGCTCTGTTCGCCTGCTGAGGAGGACGGCGATCGTACGATCGAGAGAGTGCCTACGTCATACTCCTCAACTCCAACCGTCTTTTCCGACTGCCCTACTTTACCTGCTATACTCCTAGCCCCGCTCCTCTCCTATACCTATACCTACATCCTTCTCCTGCTATACGCAGTGGAAAATTACTGCTTGTACCGGCGACGTCGGTTGGTTTTCCATCCCAACCTCCCTTGTCTGTTTCCCGCTACTGCTATTAATACCCTGCAGTACCATTTTCCATATTTACCTTCACAATAATAAACTTGGCTTTTATAGCCTGCTAGAATCCCAGCAAATAAATGGCCCACCCTGTATATAGACTGTCTGAAATCTAGAATAGAAGATAGAAGGTGACATAGGCTTCCTATCTACCTAATTATAGTTTCAAATGTTAAACCAGAATCAGTTATACACATCTTGTATAGTACCTTAACTATTATAGTATTGAAAGGCTATGTAAGTAATAAGTAAATATTCCCATTTTTGGCATTTTTGTATTTATTTTTTGTATTTTTGTATTAGTGTTCCCAGTACCCAAAACCACATCATAAACTCATCGTCACTGCATAATTTAGAATTCATTTTCAAAAACTATTATTATTATTATTATTATTATTACTATTATAAAAATACTTAATAGCAATATTAATAAACACAGTATTCGACTCATATTTGTACCGCATTGAAGCACTGCATGTAAAATGGATTGCAATTTGCAATTAAAATCACAGGGCAAGAGAGAAACTGTGCACTGTGCAGGCTTTCTTCATTAGGTAACTTGAGAGATCTCACTATCACATTTCTCTACACTAGTTTAAATAATTTAAAATAAATGAAATTCATTGACTAAAATGACAAAGTTCATAATCTGTCGCAATGTTATAAATATAAGATAGACGGAAATTCATAGAACGAATGAACACTTAATATAAAAAATAATGTCTGTACTATTAGTTAATAATTTATTGCATCATTTTAATGACGATTATATCAATAACCATCACCTATTACCTCTGAAATCAAGTAAAACAAAACAAAAACTAGTTTTAATGAAATTTTTAAAGAAACAATCACTTTTAATTTATTTCATCTCGTAGTATAAAGTAATAACTTAACGTTAACATAAGATTAATGCATTTAATTTATTAACTTGTATTTTGTATTAGTTTGAAGAATCTTCTTTATAAAGATACTCAGCCTGAGCCTGCGACAACTTCTCGCTAGCTTCTTTAGCCCTTTTTTCTGCTTCTTTACGAAGTAACTTGATGGTGGCATTGCTTTAAAAAAATTTAAAAAAAATGGTAACTCTTTTTCTTTTTATTAGTTTAAGACCTTCATTTCAATACACACTTTAATAATTAAGCCTGCCTATGTGTGCATGACTCACTGACATTTTTGGTATGTAAAATGAATGTAAAACCGAGATATCAAACGACGCCACCAAAAAAACAGCTTGAAGCTTCAAGACTTGCTTTATTTAAGTGTCAATATTATGCAATACATAGAACTTACGATTTCCGATTTCTTTAATTGGTCTAATACATTTTGCTGCTCAGCAGCTTTGTTCGCATCGTGTTGTTTGTTTGCTTCTATTAAGTATTCCAGTAGCCTATCGGAACCAGTTTTAGTGGTACTGGGATTGTCCCCGAATATATCACTCCTTTTAAAAATTAAAATAAAAATGGTTACTCTTTTATCAGTTTAAGACCTTGATTTCACTACAGACTATAATAATTAGGCCTTCCGCCTTCCTATGTATACATAAAGCATACTCGCTTGCTTTATTTAAGTGTCAATATTATGCAATACATAGAACTTACGATTTCTGTAATTGGTCTAATCCATTTTGCTGCTCAGCTTTGTTCGCATCGTGTTGTTTGTTTGCTTCTATCAGGTATTCCAGTAGCCTATCGGCACTAGTTTTAGTGGCACTTGAATTGTCCTCGACTTCGACTTGATCACTCCTTTAAAAAATTTTAAAAAAATGGTTACTCTTTTATCAGTTTAAGACCTTGATTTCACTACAGACTTTAATAATTAAGCCTTCCTATGTATACATAAAGCATACTCACTTGCTTTATTTATTAAGTGTCAATACTGTCAATATTATAAAATATAGTACTTACATGATTGATATTTGCAAATTTAATTGCTTTGCTTCCTCCTCAGTAAGTTTTCTTTTAAAATTTCTCAAAGCCTCCAGTAAAGTTTCGAAACTCCTTTTAAAAATTAAAAAAAAATGGTTACTCTTTTATCACTTCAAGACCTTGATATCACTACAAACTTTAATGATTTAGTCTACCTGCCTATGTATACATAAAGCATACTCACGTGCTTTAATATTTAAATGTCAATAATAATATTAAACAAAACATAGTACTTACATCTTTGTTTGATACTTGAAGCTGAAAACAAATCAATACATGATACATTATTAACGATTACATCATACATCATACATATAAAATTTAAAATCAAAGCTTTGAATATTTACGTGAAACTGTTGAGATAGAAAATTCACATTTGAATTTAACTATAGTAACCTTTCTTTCTCTCGCATTATATAAGTTCTCAAAATATTACCATAGTTACGGCTTACAAAATATTTCTCAGAAATTCTCAAAAGTTTGCAATGTTTGCACCCGATAAAAACTACTTGCCATTGTAAAGTGCAGTTACTATTAATAGTAGGACTTGAACGACGTCGAGATTTTACAACAACACAAACAATACGACTGCTCATCTGCTCATCTCCGAATCTCAAAAACATTGAATTCACAGTCCAGTCTCAACTTTGTTAATATGACCGTAACTATGGTAATAATTTAAGAAAAGCTAAAGTGATAATATCACGCATGATACAATATTAAGTCTTTGGACAGTCCTAAATTTTAAATACTCGGTATTTAGATTTAAATACCAAGAAGTCAGTTTGAAATACCTGGTATTTACTTTTTAATGTGTTATCCTTTTATACAAGCTAGTGGACCAAGCAGGGAAGGGAGCTAATTTAATGAACCAAGTTAACGTTTTATGAAAATCATCTAAAAAGCCTGATTTTCGATTTTTCAGTTGGAAAATTGTACAAAAATACAAATAAGAACCTTGGTACTACTGTGAATACACACTATAATATTTCACGACTAATGATATAAATAACAATTTTACCTTGTTACACTGAGAGAAAAGTCCAAAGAGAAAATGAAGATTTTCTTAGTCGAGATTGGAGATTTTGCTGAGCAAGAAAAAATATTTTAGAGAAGTGACACACAAAGAATGAATGAAGTCGAAGTCAGAGGTGAGAAACCGGCAAGGGCAAAAAATGTCGTGGCCGGTCCAATGGGAAATTCGTTTCTATTGGTTATTTCATCTTTAAAACGGTATGATGTACGCCCCATGCTTTACTACAAAGTAATTTATAATTAATCCGACAAATTATGTAATGGGATGTCCGGAGTAGAACTATGACAACATTCAGAACCAAAATCTATGATTTTTTGATAAGATTCTAAAATTTGATTCTAAATTTACGATACTACTACTTTAATACCATCAGTATCAGTATTAACTTAAATGTGTCTCTTTTAATTACAAAGCAATATAGTTAAATGTTGTAGCATTGTGATAGATATAAATAATGTGATGATAAAGTAACTACTTAAATATGTAGCAACAGACGTACATATTACGTACTGTGTGTCTTAAAACACGCATACTAAACACCGAGAGAAATCAGGCTGTAGGTAAAACTATGTTAATAGTAAGCAGCTTGCATCTACGCCTAATTAACACCTAAAAAGTACACCATCACCATCAGCTCAGCCATGACCATCTTCATCTACTATAAGTAGATATAAAGGTGCGCAGCGTATCTAACAATGAACTGTACAGGATGTTCGCAGTAATTATTACCAGTTGAGTTTGAAGCTTCGCCTCGTAGTCGTAGATAGTTATGGGTCATACGTAAATGACGTCATCGGCACGGTTCATGGGTCTACCCGAAGACTTAAGTGTCATCATCAATGTCAGTACTCACAATCGTCTTAAAGTAAAACCAATACAAATTCAATACAAAATCCCTACCTACCTGGAAAATCCAATTCTCGCTTTATAATTTAACTCTACATTCATGTGCCCCAGTATATTGAATTGTATTGATGCCCTTCATTTTATTTTATTTTGAAATTGAAAATTGTAATTAATTATAAATTCTCTTCCAGTAATTATTCCCTGTCTGCGTCTGCGTATGTAGTATGTAATTCCCTATCACAACATGCATTAAGTATTTTCGTTCCAGTGTCAAGCAAATTCAGCTGTACCACGAATGTCAAGACCAACAGACCAATAAAAAGGGATTCGCATCTACATGTTTTGAAGGTATAGAAGCTCTTGGTTCAGCATATGACCATAATTATTATAGGGCATGCCATTATTGTAAAATTATTTTAATGACATACTCTATAGTAAGTAGCAGATACATATTTCTGCATCTCACTTCTTACAATGAATAATTTTTTATATGTATTAATGTTATATGCAATTAAACCAGCACCGAGATTTTGCATCTCTAGCAAAAACGCATTGGAATTTATTTTTACAAAGAGTATAGGCAACACTGAACAGACGCAGAAAATCACAATGAAGTGAGTGCTTGCAAAAACTCGCCTTTAATAAAACCAGCGTTGGTGCAAAATTAATAGGTATGTAGTTTCGCAATAAATACGTGCAAAAAAAAACCAGAGGAGGTCCAGTGAAGCTAAAGGTATTTTTTTAGGGCATTACTTTTTGAGTAATGGCAATTTTGCATTTTGCCATTTCCTTCGTGTTTTATTCACCCGTCAGTCTTTTATATAGAAATCCAGACAAAAAAAATGAGCAAAAAAGATTCTCTCACAATTGTACATAATTTACAGCGTGTCAAAACTATTGCGTTTTTATTAGTTGGTTGGGCTCTGTACAACAGTTTTAGTATTTTAATTTCTTGCATTCAAATTCTAAAAATAATTGATGTGTGACTATTACCATTTTGTACGTAAGTACTTACCCATCGCTTATCGCTACTGAAGAAGCAAAATTGCCAATCTCTAATTATTCACAGTAAAAGTAAAATTGTGGATCTCCAATTTTTGATTTAAATAGTGTATAATTTTTTTTCAGCACAATATGGAATAAGAAATACCTACAGGTACATGCTAATTTTACCACAAAAATATGAACAGTTAAATACACATTAAAAATGAAAATCGACCAAATTTCAACTTCAGTATAGCGATATGTTAGCTTGTCTGCTTACATTAATAAAATAATGTAATTTCATCTTCATGTATAAATACTTAATATACTATAATATATACTATATTAATACTACTATACTAAGTATAGTGCTGCTTTCATTATGTAAAATGACAACCATAATTTGTGTCGAGTGGAGAGTCCTTATCGTCAGTTGTTGAAAGTAACGATGATATTAGTATTTTTACCTTTGTGATGATTGACGTGTGCAATATGTAGCTATGCAGGGCCGGACGAAGGGATTGCTTTTAGGCAGGAATTTGTTTCCATACAAAAACCGCCATTTTGATTTTATTGATGGTTTTATTTGGTAAAGCATGATGTTGTATTCACATGTTTTAGAAAAGTGCAAAATGTTCGATTTACTTGATTCAGAAACGAGCAAAATGTTCTACTTACATGTTTTAAGAAAAGTGGAAAATGTTTTATTTCCATGTTTTTGAAATGTACAAAAAATTTTATTTGCATGTTTTTGAAAAGTTAAACTATTCTTTTTACATATTTTTTAAAACTGCAAAATGTTCCATTTAATTTTTTTTTGAAAATTGAAGGAGCGGGAGCTGCCTGCGCTGGCCGCATTATCCGGCCCTGTTGCTACTTTAAACCCTGCTAAAGCTGTCTTAAGTCTTAAGTACTGGTAATATATAACGACACTTATAGGCGTAAGGGGATTACTCATACAAATAATAAGACATTTGAAATTAAAATTGAAGTATTCTATTTATACACCTATACCTTTATGAATTATTTTTATTTCTGTCCATTCCATTGCATTGGTCAAGCTGCACGTGCTTTTGAATCTGAATATGAACGGCTTAACAACGAACAAAAGGAATCAAGATTTAAACTGGTTGCTACTTGTGGTTTCGACATCGACCTTAGATTTTATTTAAATCGAAAACTAATCACTGTACACCGTGTCCCTGTCCGTGCATAATTACTACATACATACTTCTTTGCACACTTCAAAAGTGTAAAAAAGATAACGAGGTTTCTTAAGTTTCTTTCCCCCTTTTCTTTCCTGGTAGCATCAGACTCTCATCTGTAGTTGTGCAGCGTGTTAGGGATCGTCCATAAATAATGTCACGGGTAGGGTCAATGCGTTTGTTTAGATAAGGATGACGTCTTATTTTGAAGATAGCCATTTACGCAATTATTAAGCTGATGACATCGGGGGTCATATAGGGTCCAAGAAATGTAATTATTTCGATGACACCATTTATGGACGACCCCTGATGAAAAATGTATTTACTGATGGACACAGTAAATCTGTGTGTATTATTCAATGTCAATATTTGCACTACAAACTATTTTAACCATTTCATGGAAATTCTATAATTCGAAAATAGCATGAAGCAAGGCGAATTATTTCTTCTATAAAGTTGTATATATGTAGGTTTGTAATTTATATCAAGAACATAGTAATTCAACATTCAACTAAACTCTCGTACCTTTGGTAGTTATGAGATGCCTTTAAACGCTCTTACACAGTGATTCTATAGCCATTGTAACAAAGTCTAGTAAATACAAGCGCACTATACACTCTAAAACTCCCAAACAGTTAAATGTAAATTGTAAATAGTAAATAGGTAGGTACGCCACAACACAATTCTGTAAAGAAGTGCCACAAATATTTACAACTTGGATTCCTTGGAAATTATTGTAACGCGATATCCGATGCTTTGAGGTTGGCCTTGAAGGCAGAACTTCACCGCAAAATTGGGAATTAACTTTGAAATCTGTAATAAATTATCTGCCATCAGTGAAAAACCAAAATTGCCTTCAACCAATTTAAGCTAGATTTAAAATAAGATATGTCCAGAACAAATAGTAAATAAATGAGATGGGATGTAATTAATGAGTAAAATGCTGATCACGTGTTTTAAAAAGTGCAAAATGTATTATTTTGCATTTTTTCGAATAGTCCAAAATGTTCAATTTTGTATGTTTTTAAAAGTGTAAAATTTTCTACTTTGCATGTTTTGAAAAGTACAAAAGATTCTTTTTACATGTTTTGTAAAAGCTCAAAATGTTCTAATTGCGTGTTTTTGAAAAGTCCAAAATGTTCCATTTGCGTGCTTTAATAAGTGCAAAATTTTATATTTTGGCATATTTAAAAAAAGTCAAGCGAGTTATTTACACGTTTTTGAAAACAGAAAAATTTTCTATTTTGCATGAGTTAAAAAATAAAAAATATTTTTTGTTAGTCAAATTCTGCTATAAGGGACCCTGATATTAAGGGAAACCCGCCAAAAAGGGACTTTAAAATATTTGGTTGGCTATGGCTATGCTTGAAATACTAAAATCATCCGGATGTAAGGGACCCGATGCAATGTAAGGAATAATCGGGTTTAATGGTGAATAAACATTATTTCAGTTGTTCACACAGAAAAGACTTCAAGATAGATACCTATGTGTGTGGCACTGTGATTCAGTTAAAAGCAACGCAATATGCAAAATTACTCAATAAAAATTACAACTGAGAGTCCAGAGCTAAAGCTGGATTACTGGATTTCGAATACGTCATGAAATTTCTTGGAAAGGAGTTCATTGAAAATCTGCTGATGCTGCCGATGAAACAGCTTTAAAAGTTGGATTATGTATCAGTTTCCTAGGATATGTGAGTCTTACCGACCAGACCAAATATTCAACGAAGATGAAACAGGATTTTTTTAGAGCTTTAATAAACAAGGCCATAGATTTCAAGGATGAGAAATGTGCTGGAGGCAAGCATAAGAAAGGCTTTACAATTCTCTTACAAGGGAAATCCGCTCCATTGTTAAATGGAAAATCGGCTAAACGGGACAAATAAGATCGGTCCCACGGCGTCCCTTACCTCCGGATTATAGATTAGTGAGTGCATTCTGTTTTTAGTCTAAATTCGATATGGGTCATATCGTCTGTGAAGAACCAAATTTGTCCATATCCAATTTAAGCTCGAATCAAAATGAGCAATGTCATACAAACAAAATGAGAACCATGCGTAAAATGTTAATTACGAGTTTTTGAAAAGTGTAAAACTTACTATTTACATGATTTTAAAAAGGTGTAAAATTTTCTATTTTGGTGTTTTTGAAAAGTGTAAAATGTTCTATCTGTACTTACATGTTTTTGAAAAGTGTAAAATGTTCTACTTACATGTTTTTGAAAAGTGTAAAATGTTCTACTTACATTTTTTTGAAAAGTGTAAAATGTTCTACTTACATGTTTTTGAAAAGTGTAAAATGTTCTACTTACATGTTTTTGAAAAGTGTAAAATGTTCTACTTACATGTTTTTGAAAAGTGTAAAATGTTCTACTTACATGTTTTTGAAAAGTGTAAAATGTTCTACTTACATGTTTTTGAAAAGTGTAAAATGTTCTACTTACATGTTTTTGAAAAGTGTAAAATGTTCTACTTACATGTTTTTGAAAAGTGTAAAATGTTCTACTTACATGTTTTTGAAAAGTGTAAAATGTTCTACTTACATGTTTTTGAAAAGTGTAAAATGTTGTATATACATGTTTTTAAAAAGGTGTAAAATGTTCTATATACATGTTTTTAAAAAGGTGTAAAATGTACTATTTACATGTTTTTGAAAAGAAGTAAAATTTTCTATTTGTGTTTTTGAAAAAGTGTAAAATGTACTATTTACATGTTTTGGATAAGTTCAAAATGTTTTATTTACATGTTTTTCAAAAGTCAAAAGTGTAAAATTTTATATTTAAATATTTTTGAAAAGTGCAAAATATTCCATTTAAATGCTTCCCCAGACATATTTCAATATTTTTGTAGATAGGAGATATTGTTTTTAGCTACAAATGGATATATGGTTCATTTTGGTTCTTCACAGGCAATACGCTATACAATATCCAACTTCAGCCCCATAACATATTGCACATTAGTATTATTTGTATCTGTATCGGTAATTGAATTAAATGTTATGCTTGCAATAAAATCACAACACAATAATCACAATGGGAAGCGTATTAAATTGGTATTGTAAATTGTAAACAAACAGATACTCAACAGAATGCATAGCTTTGTATAAAACGCATGAATATGTCGACTACATATGTACATCTTAAAGGTTTCATCACAATCTAAACAAACAAACAATTATGTTACTAGTAGAACAGTAGTACAATGTGACATGTGGATGTGCTTTAATCTTAAATGCAGTGTACTGTGTAAATATGCAGTGTTAATTATGAAGGAGATTGGAGATTGAAGTTGGAATTGGGAAACCAAAATCCAAATCCAAGCCAAAGCCAAAGCCAAAGCCAAAGCCAAAGTCGAAGTCGAAGGATGAATGGTAGTGGATGTAAAGTGTAAACATGGAATGCAAATAAATAGAAAATAAATAAAAGAATTTCCTATATGCAATTGTCTACTTCTATTTACATGTGCCATGTAAATTAGCACTCGAAGCATCCCGCTTACACAGCATTACTGTAGTAGGTAGATATGCTACATTCTAATAAATTGCAATAAAATACACAACATAGAAACTGCACAAATTCAAGCATGTATGTCCATAAGCTAAGCAATTGCTCAATAAAAACTACTACTACTGTTTTATATCGCCAAATGTTGTAGTATATTTTCTTTGCCGTATGCGTACGAGTCTATATTTATATTAGTATCTTCAGATCAGCTGATCTGATCACAGTGTAGGTAGGTACCTTCCTTCCAAGTTTTTCAAGATTTTCAAGATTTCTAAAATCTAAACGTGAGATAAGTAGGCTCATATCTTCATATAGTAGCATACATTATACATATTATGTAGATTTTGCAGATAGGTACTTGCCTTGAATTTTTATTTCCATTTTATACACATAATGTGCAAGGTCACCTATCATTTTATATCATCTTTCCTTTTACCATCCGCTCGTCGTCGCCAGCCAAAAATCAGCAGATAAGAATTAATCTTATTTTTTAAAAGAACTATTATTGCGGATTGAGCAAAATACTAATTTTGAAAATTGGTTCAAAAATTAAATTTTTACCATTATAAAAATCTCAAACGGTCAAACTCAATTCAAATTCGTTTGAATGTCAAACTACTGCATTAAAAACATGCAAAATCGACACTGGTATTTTGCTGAAACTGAAAAATCGCAACGTAATTATTAGGTTAGGGATCGTTCATAAATGACGTCATCAAAATATTTAAATTTTATGGACCCTATGACTCCCCTGCCATCAGCTTAACCTTTGCCTAAAATGGCTTTCTTAAACAGGATGTTACCAATATTCGGGTAGACCCATGAACCCCACCGATGACATCATTTATGTACGACCCCTTATTAACTTGCATAGTAAAAGAAAGAATATCGTCTGTGAAGAACCAAAATGACCCATATCCAATTTAAGCTAGAATCAAATCGAGCTATATCATAAAAACAAAATGAGACATGTGCACACATTGCATACAATGTTAATTAATAGGTTTTGAAAATTGAAAAATGTTCTATTTACATGTTTTTGAAAAGTGTAAAATTTTCTATTTGCATGTTTTTTAAAAGTGTAAAATGTTCTATTTACATGTTTTTTAAAACTGTAAAATGTTCTATTTACATGTTTTTCTGCTGTTTAAGCAAATGCTCGCTTCAGGTCTTGGGATCGAGACCAGCGGCGGTGGCAAGTTTTCCCACTGGGTTTTCCTTGTCCACAAGGCAGTGAAGGGCTCGGCGGCTCCGAACGTCAATGTAAAATGAAGTTCGCCATAGAAGTAGGCCCGACTAATGTTGGAAAGACAAAACCTGTGTGATGGCACAGTGCAAGAAGTGAATTCGAGGTCGGGCACCCTGTAAGAACTGCGGTTAAATCGGGGCAACCTCAAATTTATTATTTATTATTTTATTTATTTACATGTTTTTGAAAAGTGTAAAATGTTCTATTTACATGTTTTGAAAAGAGTAAAATGTTCTATTTAAATGCTTTTGAAAAGTGTAAAATGTTTTATTTACATGTTTTTAATAAGTAGAAGGCAAAAAGGCAGAATTCTGAGAATTCCACACAAAAAAGTTGTTAGTCGTCAGAAGAGATTTTTAAAGCGAAGCTTTTAGTTTCAAGATTCTAGTACAGGTTTTTGTCTACTATACCTGCATCAGCATGTATGACCATATTATTATTAGATTATTATAGTAAATGTGTCATGTATCAACCTTTAAGGGTTGGACTCCAAATCTAGCTGCGAATTCCCAGGAACTTGAACATTTTTATTTTTACAGCATCTTCTTCTACTTATCGATTTAATATTGGAAATTGCAGACTGAATTACGAAAAAAACCTCGTAGTCAGTCGCTTGACAATTGTTCAAACTATTTATAAAATCATAATCAATCATTTTGAACGTAATTGTTACCAAATTCTGGGAATTTGCATGAATATTCATGCCGTATGCTTTTCATGAGACAGTGATAAAAAACTGTGCGTAACAAAGAAATGGACAATCACATGCCATAACTAGATGCATATTAGAGAGAAAGACAACTTTATTAAAAATAAATTTGACACTGTCCTCCAATGAGGATAGCCCAAAGGACTCAGCATACGGCTCAAAAACTTGTTGTACATAAATTGATTTGTGTTATAAAGAATGTATTATGATCTTCGAAAATTATTATTATAATTATTTCGTATTATTTCTTAGTCGGCGTTAAACTTAAATTGTTTTTTTAGTTTCTCATTAAATTCTAACATCAACTCAATCAACCACACACTGCTATGTTTACATTAAATATGAGATTATATTAGTTGTAAAAATAATTACTGTTTTTGAATAGGTCAAAATGTTCTATTTACATGTTTTTGAAAAATGCAAAATGTTCTATTTACATGTTTTTGAAAAGTGTAAAATGTTCTATTTACATATTTTTTAAGAGTGCTCAATATTCTATTTAAATGCTTTCAAAGCATGTTCCAATATTTTTGTAGATAGTGGAAATTGTTTTTAGCAACAAATGGAAATGGGTCATTTTGGTTCTTCACAGACGATATAATATGAGAGGAAACAATACGTCATTCAATTCTTGAGAAATCTCGGGTCAAGTTCAGCTAGTTTAAAATTCTCGACAATAATGGGCATATACAAGTACACCGACGCTTATTGGAAGTTTAGAAGGCCGCGATTGGAGGAATATGATCAATTATGCGATGCAGAATCTCTGAATTTTTTACTCGTATAATGTAATAAATTCGAATTTGAAAATCCAATGCAGTTTAATTTAATGCAATTTTTATTGTAAGCGCAAAGACTTGCACTTCAAGTTTCAAGAGGTCACCAACCATTACTGTCTCACTGTCTGTATAGATTACGTAATTATTTGCGACCGCACACCATATATCTACAGATATTGCTACGTCATATACATAGCATGTCCATCTCATAGTTCAGTGCACTTCAGCTTTAGGCACAGTCTGACAGTCTACACCTCATTTTCCACATGATTACATAGATTATCAATAATGTTTCTTGTAAGTTTATGATTATGGCTATAATATGGAGGTGGCATAGTTCACGTACAATTACAAAATTTGAATTGAGGTTTGATTTTGATGTGGTCGCCTTCACATTATGTATAATATGGGGTGGTGGCTGGCAGCGGTATAAAGTACCTATTCTAATTTTTATTAATCGAAATATGGAGAATCGAATAATCTCCTGCGCCTTCTACTTCTTTGTAATAAATAGGTACTTTTACTTTTTTCCCATTTTTCAGGTTTTTTCCCCATCCTTATACTTCAAATTCTCGATTCCAAAGCTAACGCTAACAACAAAGCTATGCAATCACTGCAACTGCAACGCTAATCGTCAACTTTGAAAAAAATGTACATTGCACATACGAACAATGTAAGTGCATCAATAATATCATTCCAATACCTTTGATCTGAAGAGTTGTTTAGCAAAAGGGGATAAGTCAATTTTTATAGAATGAGATTAATTGCAACTATTTAACTAAATACGTTACTGTTTTACATGGTAAAGGTCAAAGTTCAACCAAAGGAAATTTTTAAAAACTGCCAAATTTAGTTTTTTGGAAAAGCAGGATGATTCAGTTAAATGATTTTTGGCAAAATGGAACATAAAATGGGATTTTTTCAATTTTCAAAAACATGTAAATACAACATTTTGCACTTTTCAAAAACATGTAAATAGGACTTTTTGCACTTAAAAAAAAGGAAATAAAACATTTTGCACTTTTTAAAAACATGTAAGTAGACCATTTTGTAATTTTTCAAACATGTAAGTAGACCGTTTTGCAATTTTTTAAAACATGTAAATAACATGCGGTAATCATGCATTTCTGATTTAAATTTGGTTTTCCAGTGTTTTCGTAGTTTGTAGAACCAAATTCCCGTGCGTACATTTTGTATGCAAGAACAAGTTCAAAAGTTGAAAAAAAGTTTGGTTTCACTCAAAACGATTAAAATTTTATCTCAAGGAATTTTTCCTCCATGTTAAGTTATGCATTTTGAGGCAAAACGGAAAAAGTCCACAAATTAAAATTTTTTAAATTATTCTAGCAATTTCCAGAGCCAGTGTGGATTTATGAAACGACTTGTAATAACGCTTTGTCAGTTACAGTACCTGTAGAAAAAATTGAGTTGGAAAAAATAATCCTGTCCTTTAATTCATTATTCCTTGTTCCTGTAAAATTTGCTTTGATGGACCCGTTTTGCCAAAAAACTCTTCATTCGTCAACTGTATAGCTTTTCTTTGAGCCCTTTTAAAACAGTAATAACTTTGGTGCTATTTGCCATTTCTCTTTTCCACCTCAGTTCAAAATTCAAGGATTTATATTTAAAATGAAATTATATGGTTTTTACTTTTTATTGACTGCATCTTTTCGTTTTCATTTTTCAATTTGAAAAAGTTTTGTGTATATCATCAGTCAGCGCACACTGTAGTAGATAATGAGATTGTGATGACGATTACGATTATACACGTGTACAGATAAGATAAGATACACACTATATATTTATTTTGTATGTCAGTTTTTGCTTCGCGGTCCTGGGTCTGCGTCTACTGTGTCTCGCTTTTGTTTAGCCGCACGTATTTATAATAATGTGTTTTAATCATCATATATAATTATAATGCTGTATATATATAGGCTTTACAGGTACACATTGCATTGTGTAGTTGTACTTGGTTTTATTTTAGTTGGGCTTTTGTTCAAGAATATAAAAAGCCCAATTTTGTTTTACTGGTGACTTTGCCCCTGAGCACTGAACTGACTACTGACTGCGTAGTATTTCCACATCACTAACTGAATTAAATCTATGTACATATGCATAGTACAGTGGTGTGGTGTCCGCTCTTCCCTTTTTGTTTCACATGCAATCGCAAAATACTTAGGGATACTTTCCCATGTGCCATATATTATAAATTTAGTAATAATGCTACAAAAAAAGTGGAAAAAAACGAACTAAAATAGAAAATATAAATAATTCGTGGAAAGTCGGTCCCTCATATTCTGTCTCTATAAGGATATCGTACGTCTATCGGTATCGGTATCAAGGCACACACCATGTACCAAACAAGGCAATGACAGAGACAGATGTATTGAATGGTGAATTTAAAAAATGTATAATGCCTATATGCAACGTTGCACTCTGTTTCTGTAATTATTTATAATTTCGATGTCTCGATTTACAATAATTACATTTTTACAGAATTACGCTGGCAAATGACAAGGTATAGGGTAAAGGGATAGCAGAGCAGAATTGTGAAATATGATTTGAATTGGAATGAAAGCATTTTTCTGTGCGGATTCTTCAAGGTAAGGTACATACAAAAATATAGGTGACATGCGACAACAGGAGGGAGGATAATGATAATAATAGTGATGGTGATCATGATCATCCTGCGGTTGCGTGTCTCATTTTTGATTTATTCCCAAACTGACCTCATGACCATACATTGACGAAGCTACACGCTATACTATTATACATTATATAGATGATGATTGTCTGCAACTTTTACCAAAATTTTGGAAAAGCTTGCTCACCTAATCTACAATCAAATTCAAGCTGCAGTAGTTACTAGTTACTGTCATTTTTGCGAGTCTGGCAAACGCGTACTTTTTTTTAAGTCGGCTCAGAAATTAAAATTTTTTGACCAAAACATTGGACCCAAGTCAAATTCTATTTGTGTAGGCTGTCGATGGTGATGGGGATATGGGGATGGGGCAGACTTTTAATACCGAAATACCAAAGTATAAGTGCGTATCTCCTATAAAATAAATAACAATGGCTCCCTTTTTTATTTCCTAAATTGCTGAAAACCTTGAAATTTAACGCTGGCACTATATCATCATCACATACTATCACACGAGAAAAGTCGGAAATGAAAATAAAATAAAATAATGTAATTTCGTCGGTGTACAAATAGTTCTACTGTGTAAATTCACTACTCCGCCAGGGCCCGATACATAATGCAGCCTGCGCATTGGCAGCCCCCGCTGTTTGAATTTTGAAAAAACATATGTAAATGGAACATTTTGGAATTTTCAAAAATATGTAAAAAGAATATCTGGGCTTTTCAAATACATGCAAATAAATTATTTTGTACGTTTCAAAAACATGGAAATAAAACATTTTCCACTTTTCTCAAAACATGTAAATAGAACATTGAGCACTTTTCTGAATCATGTAAATAGAACATTTTACACTTTTCTAAAACATGTTAATACATCATTTTGCTTTACCAAAGAAAACCATCAATAAAATCAAAATGGTGGATTTTATATGGAAACAAATTGCTGCCTAAAACCAATTCCTTCGTCCGGCCCTGTACTACGCTCTGTTCTGTGCAGTCTGTAGATATCACATTTAAATCCCGTAGTTCTGATCTGAACCCGTCAACCTGCTAACTGCTATGAACGTGAACCTATAATATAATTTCCTATCTATCTGTTTCCTTATTCTGACTACAGAACAGCAGAGCACATAGCACATAGGTTTATGAATAAATGATGAATCAAAATCAGGAAAAAACTTCTCATAAATATGGAAAAGAATACAAAGGAATTTACCCTACAACGTGTGGGATTCTAACGGGTCCCAAATCCATAATAACTGTTGCATTTTTATAATTTAAAAACATGGAAATTATCCTTTGTATTTTATTACTCCGCCCGTCCATCCAAGTTCCTCCAAATTCGCACGAATGTTCATTTAAGCCAAATAAAATATCTCCATTTCCACTTCCCTACACAAAGTACAAATGCAGAATACAGAGAATAGCTTCACAATGCTAAGTGAGTACGGACACATCATCCCATTTCCCTCTTAATAATTATACCCTCTCTGAAACTGGTTGTGCGAGGGTGGCTGAAAAATTCTGAAAGTGCATGCAAATACAGATTGTTATATTGACATTCTTCATTTTATAGCTACGACTGTGAGAGCTATCCTGTACGTGATGTGTTGCTTTAAAATTATACAAGGGTAAAGATATCTCCTATAAAGTGGTCGTAAGTAGCAACCACAATGCCGATGATATTGGAACGAATATGCTAGTTTACATATACATATAATATCGTGTGAGTGAAGAATCAAAATGATCCATATCCAATTTCAGCTTTAGAGAAAATTAAAGTGAGCTATGTCCAAAAACAAGTAATTGAAATAGAGGCATAAAATTCTAATAATTACGAGTTTTTGAAAATTGCAAGTATATTTTTTTACATGTTATTCAAAAGTGCGAAAGTTTTGATTTCTGTTTTTTTTTAAAGTTAAAAATAATTTTATTCACATATTTTTTCAAATCGTTGAATATTCTATGTAAATTTTTTTAAAATGTGCCAATTTTGTTCTATTTACATGTTTTTAAAATGAGCAAATTTTGTTCTATTTACATGTTTTTAAAATGTGCAACTTTGGTTCTATTTACATGTTTTTAAAATGTGCAAATTTTGTTCTATTTACATGTTTTTAAAATGTGCAAATTTTGTTCTATTTACATGTTTTTAAAATGCGCAAATTTTATTCTATTTGCATTTTTTTAAAATGTGCAAATTTTGTTCTATTTACATGTTTTTAAAATGTGCAAATTTTGTTCTATTTACATGTTTTTAAAATGTGCAAATTTTATTCTTTTTACATTTTTTTAAAATATGCAAATTTTGTTCTATTTACATGTTTTTAAAATGTGCAAATTTTTTTTCTAACTACGTGGTTTTAGGATCGTGATATATTTTATAATTATTTTGTAGATAGTGCAGTTTGCTTTTAACTGGAAATGGATATGGATAATTTTGAGTCATCAGTCATCACAGACGACACTATACTGTATACATACGAAAAGAATGAAAACTAGAAACATAATAGAAAATTGAGAATAATAATAATAATAATTAGTATGACATGAATGAGCTAAAACTGCAGCAGATGAATAAAAAAAAACTAACACAAAACCAAAGAGTGGCAAATTGGTACACCATATATCATCATACAGACAGTGCAATGTACAACTAATAATAGGTACTGTATCAGCGACACACATAATACACATACTATATAAATTATAACAAAATATAGGCAATATGTACATATAACACAATGGGAAGCTGAAATAAATGAATAAAATGAAATTAAATAATAAAGCATGCGATGAATACTCAACAATATCATCAGCAAGGAATTTCCATATTAAAGCCCCATCCTCTCGCCAAAGCCAACGCAACATGTGATTAAAGCTTTAGTTTAGCTCTATAAAACATTCAGTTTCAACTTTCAACGAGATCTGAGGTCTCATTTCAACTCTAACAATAATAACGAGGCATCCCATCCATCCTTTGTGATGAAGATCAAGTGAGCACACATAGCCAAAGCACATAGCACAGTACAAGAGACACCAGTACCAGTACCAGTACCAGTTGCAGTTTAGCGCAGCAGAATAGCTCAACACAACATCTCACTAGTGAGCATAGGAGCAGAGAACATCCCATTTTCATCCCATGATGAAATTCTGCAACAATCGAAGAATCAGTTGGCGTTGGTCTTCAGTCTTCAGCAGAAGTCTTCAATGATGGATTCGTGCCAGTAGAACAGTACCAGAACCAGAACCAGCAAGAACATTTACCTTACCTACACCCATATCACGAATACAATTGCGATTACCATCATCACTCACGACCAAGACCACGACCAAGACCAAGACCAACCGCAGCTCCTAATTTTATAGTGATAGTTGTTAATTTAATTCAATTCTTTAATTATCCATTGTCCTCACGTAGTATTTCAAGTGTTTGTTCTTTTGCCAATTTCAATAATCATTTAATCATTTCAATTCCAAAATTCCAATGTCAATACTGTGACTGTGAATACTGCATAGCTCCATCACATCGTTCCTTGTTGAGACTTTGAATTTAAAATTTGCAACTTTGAAAAACATGGACATTAATTAATGAGCGATTAATCAAGAATTTCTAATATTTAAATTTATATCACACTGAAATTGTGTGTACGGAGCAATATACCAACCGAGCGTACGGACGGAGACGTTATACGAAAAAGGAAAGAAGCGTTAAAAATAAATACACTTGTTGTGTTATTTCAGTGCATATTAAATTCCTGTGACTGACATAGTAAAATAAAATAATAAAATCAGTCCCGTCGCCAGTCAGTCAGTCAGTCAGTCAAATTCAGAAGTGACTGACATTTATCAGTATCAGTACATGATTAAGTCCCCTCACGAATATTACAAGTTAAATTTTCAATTCAAATTTGAAAGTGCAAAGTCCGCAACATGGAAAATTAGTGGTTACAAAAATGTTCAATGTCTATATATGCGCATAAGGACATAAATTCATGAAAAATTCAATCATTCAAATCTGTGGGAAAGTTTAGACAGCTATATAAATTAGCTATATGTATATACAGTCTAAAATCTACAAATTACAGGTACAAAATGCACTCCAATATTATTAGCGTGCGTATAACTTAGATCTACAATAGAAATTTAGACCTAGTCTCTTGTCGCGTGTGGAATAAGTGATAGTTGAATAAGTTTCTTGTAACGATTTTTAACGAGGCAATATAAGAGGGCTCACAAATTTACAAAAATTAAAAACTTTTTTGTGAATAAGTTTGTTAAATCTGGGACAGTTGAAGTTGACTGCGTGATTAAACTAATATAGGCTCAAGTTCTTAAATTTTGAAAAGGACAGTTACATATAAATATTAGCATACAAAATTACAAGCTTAAACTTTGTTTTGTGATTGTGATTTTAAGCTGAAAATAAACACTGGAAATTGGACTGCCGCTCTCAATATTTGTGTATCTTGTTTTGGTTCCCTTCGTTTTCCCTCCATAATAATATTTAGTATAAGGAAAACCCAGAGTGAGCATAACTGTCTGTGATTGTAGCATATTAAAAACCAACTTTTGAATTTGACACAGTTACAATTCCTATAATAATAAAAACGTATACAAAATTACACATCGTCATCGTTAAAAGTGGACACCGTTGTAGTTGACACATTAATCCCCTTCCCAATTATTGTATAACATCTGCGTGCTAAATCAATAATCGAGCAGAGGAACTAATTACATTAATTATTACTAATACATCTAATACGTCTAACGATAATCAACAAGTAAGTGCGCGCAGTCCAAGAAAATTCAAAAATATCAAAGAACACATATTTTCATATAATTAAATTGAAACAGAGGGCAACAACATAAGAAACAATTTTCAAAATTTTGTGTAGTGGTTTTTACAGTTTTGATAGTTTGATACGTAATACATCTGATCTATGTGGTTAAAATAATAGACCTCGTGTCGCATCTTGTGTCCTTACTCTCGTTAACCAAAAAGGGAAAGGGCTCACACACATATAAGTGCATTTCCACTTATGTCATTATTTACAACGGAAAACTGTAATATAAGACTGACTGAACGAACACAATAAATTTAAGTGTAATGGTGTAGTGATTGTAAACTCAAGCCACAAGACTTGCCTTGTATACAGTATACAGTTGACAGTGTAGTCAATTCAAAGATTTTTGGGATATGTATACCTAACGATAAACGGCGTCTTTAGCCTTCACACAGTTGACGTTATCTGTTTCTGGTTAGCAACAGGAAGACGATAAGAAGTAAAACAAATAGCACTCATGTTAATGTGGCAAGATACCGCAAGACAATAAACTAAAATTACCATTTTCGAACTCAAAAATTCAAAATGGCCAACTACGCAGATGTTTACGAGGCTGGGATTGAAGCTAAAAATGGAAATTTCAACCCAGCTTTCGAACTGAATGAAGCAGACATCCCCATTACCACCGCCAATAACGCGAACAATAATATTATTGACAATAATAAAAATGAAAACGGAAACGGCCAAGCTAATGGTGTGGGGAACGGGACCGGTACTGGTACCGGTACCGGGAACAGCCCTGTGAAAGACATTGATGAGAATGTCCTCTCAATGAAGCACACAACACTGGACAATTTATATTTTGAAGATTCTGACGAGATGAATGACACAAAATGTGGTTTTCTCAACTATCGTCCCCAATTCGCTCAAAGATTTGCCAATAAAACTTATTTCATGATTATTTTCTCACTCCTGGCCGTCATTCAAGGGATGGGTTGGTCGTACATGACCGGGACCATCACCACCATTCAGAAACGGTTCAAGATCAGCTCACAAACTACAGGTAAAAAAAATACGGATATAAAATTCAAGCTCTTCTGCTGAACCAGTACAAGTTTCAGGCCTTCAGGTTTCAGCACAACTGCAGACATTTGGTTCTTAATTCTTGGAAATTGAATATAATTTTAATTTATTATATTATGTAGCTATATGTAATTTATTACTATAGGTAGAAAGCAATAATAAATATACAGTAGTTAAGTCATTACTCAGCTACCTATGTACATTAGTGTATGTGTACTTTATACAAGCAGGAAAGTAGCGTATAGGTAATTTACTTGGCAGCAACATTAATAGATATGCACCTAACCTGCGTAATAATGTAGAACTTTACAGTCACAAAAAATATTCAAGTTTGCGTGAGAGAATTCTCAAAGTACTACTGAAACGTAAATAAGAAAAAAAGATGTAAATGGTTAATAGAGCTGCACACGCATTCCAGGGAAAAAGCTAAATATGTGAATTATAATTCGCGATACTCTTGCACACGTGGCGGACGTCCAATGCAAAACAAATATCGTCTGTGAAGAATCAAAATGATCCATTTCCGTTTTTTAGCTAAAAGCAGAATGTACTGTCTACAACCAAAATTAAATTAGTTTTTTTTCCTAAAAAAATATGTATAAAGAATATTTTACGCTCTTCAAATAGAAGTAAATGGAACATTTTGCACGTTTCAAAAACGTGTAAATAGAATATTTTGAACTTTTCAAAAACACGCAAATAGAGCATTTTACTGTTTTTCAAAAATATGCAAATAGAACATTTTATACTTTTCAAAAACATGTAAATAGAACATTTTATACTTTTCAAAAACATGTAAAAAAAACATTTTGATTTCTTCAAAAACATGTAAATACAACATTTTGTAATTTTCAAAAACATGTAAATAGAACATTTTACAATTTTCAAAAACGTGAATAGAACATTTTGAACTATTCAAAAACAGTAATTATTTTTACAACTAATATAATCTCACATTTAATGTTAACATAGCAGTGTGGGGTTGATTGAGCTGATGTTAAATGTTGGCACTCTCATTCCCACCGGCCAAGCTTTGTCTCGACAGCATATATCCACTTTTCTATGTATGTTCGAATTTAATGAGGAACTAAAAACAAGTTTAAGTTTAACGCCGATTACGAAATATTACTAATATCTGGTTATGACACGAGGTTGTCCATTTCTTTGTTGCGCACAGTTTTTTTATCACTGCCTCATGGAAAGCATACGGCATGAATATTCATGCAAATTCCCAGAATTTGGTAACAATAATTACGTTCAAAATGATTGATTTTGATTTTATAAACAGTTTGAACAATTTTCTAGCGACTGGCTAAGAGTGTTATTCGTACTTCAGTCTACAATTTCCACTATTTGATCGATAAATAGAAGATGCTGTAAAAATGTTCAGGTTCCTGGGAATTCGCAGCTAGATTTGGAGTCCAACCCTTAAAGGTTGATACATGATACATTTATCATAATAATCTAATAATAATATGGTCATATATGCTGATGTAGGTATAGTAGACAAAAACCTGTACTAGAATCTTGAATATAAAGAAGCTACTATATGCTATATGTAGTTACTAATAGGTATTTATCTGTATAGGGGCTAATAATGGTATAGCTAGCCAGACAACGTCGTCATGCATGCATGATTATATAAATCAGATTTGATACCAAAAGCTTCGCATTAAAAATCTCTTCTGACGACTAACAACTTTTTTGTAAGTATGGGATTCTCAGAATTCTGCCTGTAAATAAATGTAAGCATGTACCTATTTTATGCAAATTAAAACACTTACTTTTAGAGATTCAGTTCAGGTCGTGTTGGCGTTGGCAGAGCAGAGCCAATTTTGACTTTGAAATGGAAATACGAGTTGGTCTTTCGTGATCCAGCCTAATCAAATACATACATAATCAAATTTAGTTTTATTTCTCCTTTTTTTGCACCAACATCAAAATTTAAAACTAGACGTCAAGCTCAAACACAAACAAGTGAGCAAGTCAGCCAGTGCAGAATTCCCAAGTATAAACGAGTCTTTTTAATACTATACATACATGTAATATTATATATGTATTTACATTACATAGAATAGTTACAATAAAATGGTAGGTATCATTACCCTATTATCTATAGTATATTGAAGTTAATAATTTAATTCATAATGATCAATTATTGAAAATATAATTATGTTGGTTGAGGTTATGGGATCTATACAGGAAAGATTGGGCAGAATATAACAGGGAAAATTAGAAGTGCATTAGTACAATAATGTATTATTGTCATTCAATACGTCATTGAAATAAATCAAAAATACAATTCCATTGTGCAACAACATTCAAAGCCAAAAACGCTCTGTAATAATAATTATATAACTCCTATTGTAAGTATAGATATTCCTATATTGATTTCTACCTATTTTTCTCTTCATATTATAACCACAAGGTTTCCTCATTCGACGTAAATTGAAATGATTAAATAAAATAATATTACTTAAGTACATTACGTTGTCATGCAATTATGTCACAAGAGGCAGGGCCGGATGATGCGGCCAGCGCAGGCAGCCCCCGCTGCTTGAAATTTCAAAAAACATATAGCAGTAGAGTGCGTATATGTGATCATGCCTTAAGTGTGATCAGTGGCTGGTGCTAAAGCACAAGCTGCATCAGAAATCCTTTACTAGCCGGTAATGATAGCTTGTACTCTTAACTAACGACAGTATAATTTAGGGTGCGAAACTTTGAAAACCTGGGCAGAGTAAAATCGCTGAAGCCCGAATATCAGAATAACTCGTATTCCGAATTTTTTTCCGAGTTTTCAAATTTCAAAATATCTAGTGTTGTACATTTTAGAATTAAACAACGTGTGCAACGTGATTGATACATTCATTACCAACTAGTTAAAGATACTGTTTGAGATTTTCGTACGGAGAGTTCCCACTAAAATAGATGAAAGGTCAAAGTGTCAAATCCGGGAGTTGTGCTATAATGTGATCATTCTATGAGCTCTAAATGTGATCAGAGCTGCAGATGGCTAAAAGCATCGAATCAACTCAGTCAAACAGCTTATTAAAATAAGTTGACAATGCTGTTTTACATCATTAGGGATCGTCCATAAATGATGTCGTCCGGATGGGTGTGGGTCCAGTCAGATTTTGAAGACATATTACATATAGCGGTTTAAGTAATGTTGATGTCATGACAATCATGACATAGAGGTGAATGGGTCCTAATAAATTTTTAATTTGGGTGACATTATTTATGAACCATCCCTTACAGCAATTTTTGATTTTTTGTAAATTAGAAAAATGGGTGGGTAATAAATTCAGTGTATCGTTAGCATTATTGTGGTGTGTAGCTCAAGACAAATCCACTAGTTCAGCAGGAATTCCTCGATCATTTACGCAATTGCTGTTATTACATGTTGCAGATGCCGAATTCTCGTTTATTTTATTTATACCCACCAAGATTTTGACATCATTTATGGGTAATCCCTTAAAAATCGTCCTTAAAGAATGTCATCGTTCGGGTCAGCTGGTCTAGCCAGATATTGATGACTAATGACATTCCATTTTAAAATAGTCGCTTACTCAATGGTAAGAGATCATCCGTAAATGATGTCAGGGGTACGGTTAGTGGGTCAGCTAGGATCTTGATGACAACGTATGTTAAAGATATCCATCTATTCTACACAATGGTTCGGTTGATGACAGGGTAATCATAGGGTTGTAGAAATGGAGATATTTCGATGACATCATTTATGGGCAACCCCTAAAATGATAAAATAGTGGTGGGACAAAATGTCATTAATTTTGTGACGCCATTTGCAGACCACCCCAAAACATGTGATTTTGTATTTTACGCATGTAGTGTTATTTAAACTCTCATAAATGGAACCTAATATCGCATTATCTTTCATTTTCCATCTTATCTGAAAGTTTTCTAGAGTGATCACATAAAAGGCACTAACTTTCACTGTAATATTAATGCAATTTTAACATGATCACATTTTGGGACACGGTGATCACATAAACAGCATTTTTGTAATTTCGAAAATTATCGAAGTTATTTCATACAATTTGGTACAAGTCTTCGAATTTTCAGTTTATCGGTTTGATATTTTAAGGGTACATAGAGAATGAACTGGCTAGTATTTGAGTACATAAACAGTGAATTTGGAGGAAGTACAAAAAAAGTTACAGATTTTCAAAGTTGAAAAAAAATGAACCCGATCACACATACGCACTCCCCTACTACATGGAACATTTTGCAGTTTTAAAAAATATGTAAAAAGAACATTTTAACTTTTCCAAAACATGCAAATAAATTTGTTTTGTACATTTCAAAAACATGGAAATAAAACATTTTGAAGTTTTCTCAAAACATGTAAACAGAACATTTTGCACTTTTTGGAATCAAGTAAAAAGAAAATTTTAAACTTTTCTAAAACATGTAAGTACAACATTTTGCTTTACCAAAGAAAACCATCAATCAAATCAAAATTGTGGTTTTGGTATGGATACAAATTGCTGCCTAAAAGCAATTCCTTCGTCCGGCCCTGACGAGAGGACGAAACATTGTAAACTCTCTGAAGGCTCGCTGCTTATATATAGTTAGTTAATAAAAACCGAGCAGGAAAATCAGATAGGTAATTCAGTTTTTAAGTCAAGTGCATTTCCGTATGTCAAACTTCGTTTAATAAGGAATCGTCCATAAATGATATTATCGAAGGGTCAGTTGGTCTAGTTAGGTCAAGGTTTTGACGACATGCCATGTTAAATTGATGACAGGGGGGTGGGTAGATCCTAAAAGAGTGATAATTTTGTAGTGACATTATTTATGTACCATCCTTAATAATACGAAATATAAACAGTAGACACTATAGTAGACAGTAGGCAGTAACAGGTTTGCCATTGTAAACACTATCAATTATTGCGCATGGGCCGGAGTCAAATTGACGTACTTAATAATTAATATTGTAATTATTCAGCCACCAAGCATGCTATCAAAATGTAGGTATGTAATCTAACGAGCTTTAAAAAAATAGGCGGACGAATTAGTACAAGGACAAACCTCGTCTCTTCCTTATACTTTTTAGTTCGCATATGATGCAATTTATACACGATATTCAATACTATAAAAAAATCAGAATAAATACTGAACATGGATCATTTAGAAATGTATGTAGGTAGTAGGTTTATATAACGAATGCGACTTTACCTATTTAACTACACACTGATAGAAGCACGTGACGCACGTGACGTCGAAATCGAAATGCTGATGTGTCCGGCTCGAACCCATGCATAATTAAACTTAAATACTTGTATTATTGGTATTTAAATATTTCACACATAACTTCAATTCCAATTACCGATATAGTTATGTTATTGAAATTGAAATACATGTCCTTTGTATGTAGGCATGTAGCTCGTAAAGTATGTACTTAAGACTTAATTTAGACGCTGAACGTAATATAGTAATTATTTTCCAGCGTTCACATGTAAAGCACGAAGCACGCGAATAGCATAAACTGTCAACGCTAATTAGCTATAGAGATTTCAAAACGACTGACTGAGTATATCTATCTGGCTGAAGTAGGAATCTTTCAACGTAATGCGTGTACCTAATCCTAAAATAATTATAGTTCGAGTCAGAAGCTATAACGGATGTGTTATCTGTAGTAGGTAATGAATATTAATTTTAACGAATATTTCCAGGAAATTGGAAGCAAATTAATTACATGCTTTTGATAGGAAATCAGGGTTCGTCCTGTTCAACAAAATAACAAAGGTAGAAATGAACTATAAAGATCTTTTGAAGCTTTTGTGCAGTCAGCAGTGAGCGTGAAACAAGTACAATTGAAAATTGAAGGGCAAAAATTATTATATGTAAAAGTGTCAACAATGGAATATATTAACACAGATACTTTCAATGTCATACTGAGTAATATGTTGTACAGATTTAGGTAATTAACTTGTCAATTTGTGGACGAGCTTTTCACTTTTTCCAAAAGTCAACGCTTTGTCCTTGCGTGCTTTGTGTATAATATCTTTTTGAATAATAATTTTCCAGGGATCGTAATTGCGGGAAATGAAGTGAGTCAAATAATCTTTTCGATTGTTCTGGGCTACTATGGAGGGAAGGGTCATCGTCCAAGGTGGATTGCAATCGGAGTTTTATTTTCCGCTGCCGCTTGCTTCCTCCTCGCATCTCCACATCTTTTCTATGGAGCTGGAGAAGATGCTCTCAGTCTCACGGAGGAGTATGCGAACATCCTGGATCTTCCAAACTCGAAATCTTCTTTGCTGAATACAACGCTGAGTATGTCCCCACAAAACCTGTATTATGCACGCAATATTAAATTATGCGTATCGCAGTAGACATGATATTATTATTAAAGTAAAACTAATGAATTATATTATGTAACTACAAAAACTAAGTTTTGCCGCGAAAACGTGTTAAGGCTATTGCTTACAATTTTTAAAAAATGTTAAAATTTTATTTTCGAACCTAATTCCAAAATTATAGAAATTTTGATTTTGACCGCAATGCATTTCTTTACTTACAGGTGCAACTTCTTCAAAACGGAGTAAAGTCCAGCTCTGCACAGCAACAGCCAGCCGACAAAAAGATGACTGTGAGAGCGGTGACACGTCCATTCTTCCGCTAGTCTTCATTTTCATCTCACAGTTCTTGGGCGGTATCGGCGTGTTACTTTTCTTCAGTTTAGGAGGGTAAGTTCCGGTTTTAAAATTCCAACTCTCTGAAATAAATAACAAAGATAATAATTTATTATACTCAATTAAAGTTATTTGCATAATATATCGTCAGTGAAGATCCAAAATGACCCATATCCATTTCTAACCAAAAACAATATCCACTATCTACAAACATAATGAAATATATTTTCAAATGCATGCAAATAAAACATTTTTGCACTATTCAAAAAACATGCAAATAAAACATTCTTCACTTTCAAAAAACATGCAAATAGAATATTTTGCAATCTTCAAAAACGTATAAATACAAAATAGTGTACTTTTTAAAACATGTAAATACAACATTTTGTAATTTTTAAAACATGCAAATAGAATATTTTGCAATCTTCAAAAACGTATAAATACAACATTTTGTACTTTTCAAAATATGTAAATACAATATTTTGTAATTTTTAAAACATGAAAATAGAACAATTTGCACTTTTCAAAACATGAATATAGAGTATTTTACGCTTCTCAAAAACTCTGTAATTACCATTTTACTCATCTTCCTCATTTAGTGCTTTTTATGACATAGCTTATTTTGATTCTAGCTTAAATTAGAGATGGGTCATTTTGGTTCTTCACAGACGATATATGCTATGCGGCGTTACAGCTTATTTAAACACTATTTTTATTTCTATCATGTTATATTTTTGATTCTATTTCACAGCCCATACTTGGACGACAATATTAACAAGTCTAATTCCCCGATGATGTTTGGTAAAAAACTTTTTTTTTATTTTGTGCGCATTTTATTAATACTAGTTCAGTAGGAATTACAATGCAATGCATACTTAGTCATGGGAAAGGGAAAATAATTGAAAAATAAATGTTGACATTGGAATTTTTTTCAGGCATCACAATGTCGCTTCGTTTGGTTGGACCCACGCTTGGATTTCTATTTGCGTCTGCGTGTTTAAAAGTCTTTATTGCTCCTACACTAACGCCCTACATAACGACAGATGATCCAAGATGGCTCGGAGCGTGGTGGTTAGGTACGGGTTTGAGTTTTTGCTACATAATTTTATAATTATGATCTATATTCTGCATATATATATAGGATACAAGAAATCAGAATATCATTAATAGGCATTGTAAAAGCCACATCCGGTAATTTATGTTGAGCTTGAATTTATTCAATTTTTAATGTTTGACTGACGATGATAATTATTATTAATTTACCCATCAAGTGCGACATCACTAAAATCAAAAGCATTTTTAATTCATCCTCTTACAGCATGTATTGTAATACTTACAATTATTTTTACACACACAGGTTGGATAGTTCTTGGATTTTTAATGACCATCACAGCCTTCCTCATCTCCCTGTTCCCAAAACAGCTCCCAAAAGCCGTTGCGAGAGAAAAGAATGCTGAAATTAAAAAACAAGAGTTGAGCGATTTGAAAAAGAAAGCACTGGAATCTAATGGCGGAACGGTTAATACAACTTTAGGCGAGGAAAACGAAAAGGAACGAATGCCGGCTGAAAACATAAAAGGTTCGTGCTCGAAAATTAAAAAAAAAACAAAGGAAACTCCATTAAACAAAAACGAAACTTCTTTTTTGATTTATAACAAATATTCTTTTGGCTTTGCATTTTAATTATGTATTAGGCATATATTAAGCTGTATAAGTATTAATTGGTTTAACATGTCTTTAATTTCTTTGTAGAAATCATGAAAGATGTGAAATCCTTAATATACAACAAGATAAATCTCTACAATAATATATCCGCACAGTTTTACATATTTGCCGCGATTGGCTACTGGACGTACATGCCCAAGTATTTGGAGACGATTTTTCTGCAAACAGCTGTTCAAGCATCTATCATTTCAGGTTTGTTTCCAGCCAGAATCTTTAAATTAAATTTTATATCTCATATTTATATTTGCAGGTGACATGTTTTGATACTGTAAGTCCTGTATGATGTTTCCAGTACAAAAAAAATATTGTATCTATTGTAGGCACATATAACACTTAGCTAAACCGTTAATCTTTGTTCAAATTTCATATTTAAACTATTTTTAAAAGTTATGTCAAGACCTACTGTGCAAATATAAAATGCCGCATACATAATAGATCCTAAAATAATTAATATAGAGTTTTCAAATGTTGTAAAACCAATTATAAAATATATTGAAATTTTTACTACGTCCAAATAAGCATGTAGATTTATTGAAAACTACAACAATTTATTTATTTTGAGATCTCTGTATTTCAGAAAACTGTAAAATCTGCTCAAAAACTATTTCAAAAATATACACTGCGTTTATTTACTAAACCATTTTGAAAAATGAAAAAAAATTTATTCTTAATTTTAAATTCTATATTTGCCATTTTTTAAAAAGGGAAAACACTGCCAATCCGTCATTTTATAAAAGTTCAAATAACATTTTTTGGGAATCAGTTATCAAAAAGTTGTAATTAGCCCATTTACAATTTACAACAACTGTAATAGTTTTTCAATTACAATTTTTGTGTGAACCTCGTCTTACACGTGTCAAAAATTTGTCATCAACCCTTTTAAGTTTTTCGTTGCGTTTAGCATTAAAACAAATACATCTTCAATAAATTAAATGGGTAAAAAACTGTCAGAATTAAAATGCAAGGTATTCAAAACACCGGGGAGTTTATTACATCAAGCTAAGCGACTAGCCCGGAAGTAATAAAAAATACAAGTTTAAAAGCAAAAGCATGAAAAATTCATCGAAACCCCGGGAGTTATATAAGAGACCCGGGAGGTATTAGAAGCAGTACCGTACGTTCTTTCTTACTTGTATCACGCAGTCATTAATTGATTTATTTCTATTCAACTGTTTTCGTTTGTAGGACTCGTTGGTATTGCTTCACAGTCCATCGGTCTTCTCGGGAGTGGCTGGCTCATTTCTAAATTTCAACCGAGTGCCCGGATGCTGGCAGGCTGGAATATTTTCATAGGCTTCCTCTATGTCGCCGTCAAGATCTCCTTTACTCAGATGGGCTGTAATAATGAGAAATTTAATTTCCTTGAGACGAGTTCAGGGGATGGAAATGTGCCTTTGAATTTAACCTCGAGTTGTAATGTGAATTGTAATTGTGGGAATAATAATAAATTCTCACCCGTCTGTGACAAGTCCACAAATCAAATCTACTACTCCGCCTGTCACGCTGGCTGCACAACTTTCGTGAACGGAACCATTGGGAACTGCTCCTGTCTCTCCTCACCTCTCGCCACCCTCACTCAGGGAGTTTGTAGCGAAGGATGCTTCACCACTTTTATTACTTTTTTGGGCATTAATGCCTTCATTAAATTGATCGATGGATCTGGACGGATCGGTAATCTACTTGTGTCATACAGGTACTTCCTCTATTATTTTGTGCATTTTTGTATCTCAGCCGTCTACTACCATTGTTATGTCGTTGTGTGTGTGTGGTTGCTTTTGTGTTATTTTTGGAACTTCAATTTCCAAATCCTAATTCATTTAAGTGAGCTGTGCTTTTACTGACAATTTACTGTATTTTATAAACCTAATTTCATGACTGGATGAACACGCATGTGACGATTCACGACTCCACTGATATGTATGTTGTGTTAGGGTATTCATTCAATCCTGTGACATGTAATTTATTTTCGACGTCTCTTTTCTTTACAGCGAGAAATTAATTCTTGTATTTGAATTTGTCATTGTACTGCTATAGTCATATGTGTATTATTATTACAGTTTTCTAACAATGCACGGTGCTATAATTATTCACAGCAAGGCTAAGGGCAAAAGATACATTCAGATTTTGACATTTGCATTTTTTAATGCATGCATACATATACCTAATTAAGAAACCCAAGCCAAAACGTAAACAACTGAGATCTCACTGCACATGATGCTTGCCATTGCATTTTGACAATTTGAGTTTATTTCTTTTCAGATGCGTACATCCCAGCCAGAAGGCACTGTCCATTTCACTCACAATTGGACTTCTCAGTGCATTTGCCTTGCTACCTGGACCAATTCTGTTTGGATACATTTTTGGTGAGTTGTTATTATTGCCTTTGCTTTTAACCTTCAAACAAAAAACAAGATTAATTAACGTAACAAATAAAGGGGAGCCGACCTTTATAAGCTTATCACTTTAACACTTGAAACATCCATTTTTGCAGATTCCGTATGTCTCATCTGGGGAACTAAATGTGGAGGAAGGGGTAATTGCTGGTTGTATGACGGGGAACGTCTTCGCTACGTATTTAATTTAACCGCTGCAGGTTTCACATTTATGGGTGCTTTCTTTGACTGTTTCGTGTGGTACTACGCCAAGGATCTGGATCTGTACGACGAGCAGAAAAATATTGACAGATGGAACAGGGAGAAAGAAGAGTCTAAGAAAAGCAAAGACACAAACAAGAAATAATTAAACCTCTCACAACAATCTGTATTAAACTCTATATTCATATTATCTATTTACTACAAGAAATATTTTTAACTTTTTAACATTTTCACTATACATGTTTTTTTAAGCGCGCTAATTTCTGTATACAAACAAATAATGTAGGTACCGTAGGTCGTAGGTTCAGATTTGTATTTTTAGCTCTGAACTTTTTTCACTTTGATTTTGACGCTATCTGTCCTGACCATTGACTTTTAAACTTTAAACAAAAATATAATTTCTTATATTATAAAACAAACTACTGGAACTATACCTTCAGCCTACCTTTAAAACTGCTACAAGGCATATAGACTACATTACAAATAGCAATACTACACTATTATTATGTAATTATTTTGAGCCGCCAGCCTTATTGGAGCTCGGATTTTTTAAAATTTTGACTTTTGACTAATTTAAAAATACATTCACAATTATTAGATTAGAAACGCTGGATGCATGGTGTGGTACTCACTTTTGTGATTCGTTAATTAATACGTAGGTATATGTACTTTAAGCAACTGATAGGCACTGGATTACACGGAAATGCACACCCGAATTTATCAATGCCAATACATTTTATATTTATTTGACAGTAATATCGCTTTGCTGCTAATATTAACATTGGTTTAGTACTTTGTAGTTACCGCGTACACAATTAGATTTACAGTTTTAAATATAAAATTTTAGTTTTAAGTATACTTACTTTTAATTTAATTATACAAATAAATAAAAATTCAGATTAAAAACTTATTACTACAACTATACTACACTATACTGATACATCGGTGCTTTTCACTGTTACTGTTGAGCAGTGTGCAGAAACTCCCACTGTGACATTTGCCAATACAATGGCAATTAAATAAAGTAATGAATACCAATAAATTATGGGTACTAGTACAATGTCACTAGTACAAACCAAAACTAAAACAAAGCTACAAATTTTTTGAAAAGAGTTTTGGAAAGAACTTTCATGTTATGTAAATGTTATAATAATAATGTGATTTTGTGATCTTATAAAAATTGAAATACAGTGATAGAAAATATACATAAATATCGGCATATCGTAATTCATAATAAATATGTTTTTTGAAACTTACTATAGAATGTATAAGAATAAGTTCATTTATAAAATACAAACAAAAAGGGAATTGCATAAAATCATATCACAAGTCACAATTTCACATAAGTGAGTTTACCCTTTTAATACAGAAATCACATGTAGGCCTGTGGAATGTTGATCATTTAAATTTGTCAACTGACTCATTAGTGAGATTCTTGACATTTTGCGGAAGTGCTCAAAAACTACAACAAAAATTAACTCAGCAACTTTTACCTACTCCTACCTAATAAAAGGAAATCCCCACACATTCCGAAATCCAAAACAAAAGACAAGTGCAATGTAACGTAACAGTAAACAGTAAAAATTAAATGGTAAATATAGTTTCCCTCCCATTATAAACATTGTCAGTATTGTGGCATTTTTTTGCATGTCATTACATATTACGATTTACAAAATACAACATTTTAACACTTTAAAAGTGTATTGTTATTTTTGTAACCGTACAAGAGGATTTTTGATGTAATACTAATTAGCATAAACCTGTGCAGTTTCTACCAACACATTTATCCTATAGCAAGTCGGAAATGCACTCACAATATACGGAATGTGTAATACGAAACAAATGCAGTTAGCTCATTTTACATTCAAATGTAAGTTACTACGCCAGTAATAGTAAAAGTAATAACAAGCAACTCAATATCACATAACCTTATAGCCTCACCGCACAGCAGACCTACGTAGGTTACCTCCGCAAAAAGCCTAGCTAGGTGCTGTGCGGAGAGCCGTGCCTAAGCCTAAGTGGGCGTCATTTTCTCTAACTCCTTACCTACGTAAAATGCGTTAGGCAAGACCTAAATACCTACCTACGTAGGCCAGACGTGCTGTGCGGGTCTTACCTAACTTAAGGTCCTGCTTTTAACACACGTTATTTTTCCCTCCCCCAACCAAGGATATCTTTGACACTCTCGTTCATTGGCTCTAAGCAAACATGAACCCGCGAGTTGAATTAACCAATCACGTTCGCTCTTCTTAATTTAGGTAAGGCTGTGCGGGGTATCTCTTCGTTGAGGTTACCTACAAGAGGTGACTGTGCGGAAAGCTTGACCTAACTATGCTACCTCCGTAGTTTACCTAAATAAATTGCTGTGCGGTGAGGCTATTATTAGTTGCATTGCCACATTTGGCTCAAGCTATATACGTTGAACAACTGAGCACTAAATAAACTTACCTCGTGCCTCTTTTATCTGTCGACTGTCGTTGTGTGGCGTCAGTTGAGTAAACTTGTTCTTCCGGTTCACCATTAGAATTTACATCTTCATCTAATACAAATTATGAATAAGTTTCATTGGATTTGGTTTTGCTTTTAGCAATGCAATAATCCTCGTAAGTTTTTACTACATCTATACATCTGTTGCCTGTGTCTTGAGTTTCCAACAACGAGCGTCTGCTCCATGTGTAATCTTCATCTGTATATATAAAAGTGTCCAAAGTTGAAAGCAAAAGTATTTATCTGACATGTCACCTAACGACTAACGACGTATCCCATCCCGCAGACATACACAGCATCAAGTATGAAGATGCTTTCTTTGAAATTTACGAGCACTTCGACTTTCCACTTCCACAAAGCCAAAATCAGAGATTCTATTTCTATGAGGTGGTCATCTTCATTTTTACATTTGGTGTTGGTGTTGGTCGAATTTCAGATGCACACAAAGACGAGTCTATCACAGCCCCAGCAAACAGCATAGCATAGTCCAAAATCAAAACCAGCTGTATACATTGGCAATTGTAAAAAATAATCATACTATTCAAATACTATGCTTTTCAACAAGCTATACCCTGCTTTTTCCTTTTTTCACAGCATATCATTACACTATAAGGAAGAAAATAAATACAAAATTCAACTTACAATTAGTAGAGACCACCAGATCAAACACAAAAACAGAATGAAAAGTGCCTACCTACCTATAGTTTTCAACTTTTGAACTACATAAGAATTACCTAGCAATTTGCAAATTGAAAACTCGAAAATTCGTAAATTGAAAATTACCAAGCCGTGCCGGTGTGTCATATCATATCACACGTTAGATTACCAATGGATCCTGCTTTAAATCGCTTAAGCAAATGACCCACTGTGAGATTACCTACAGAGCAGATCTTGTAGATGCACACTTACTTAAGTACCTACAAAAGTGTTGAGTGTACCGGTTGTACACAAGTGGTTTGGTCGAGTGCAAAAAAAAGGCCGTTGTGTCAGCGTCAGCTGTCACAACAGGTACAGTATCTACCGATAATTGTATGCCTAATAATAATGTAATGGAATAATGGAAATATCACCACTGATGAGCATAATCAAATTTCTCTGAAGAAGCGCCTGTTTTCCTTCGCAGCCACTGTCTAGTTTGCTGATATTGATGCTCTTCAAATAAATTGGACTGGATTGAACTAAACGTGGACGACGCTCTGATTGGACTGTGATCCTGAAAATCTTCTTTAGAAATTCCTCTAAAATTAAAAGAAAATTTAATAAAGTATGCACACAAATGGAGACGGATAGGACGGACATATGACAGAGTCACACATGTTATCTGTAATACAAATAGCAAAGAATATATTATTATTACATACCATCATAATATGATTTCTCTTCTCACGTTCACACTAATAATAATAATAATAACAACTGTAGTAATGAACCAACAATCATCAATCAACTGCGCATCTAAAAGACACACACAGATAAACAGTTCACTGACTGATTTGAATTTAAAATTCCAATTGGAAGGGGAAGTCGAAGCTACTTACTCTGCATCATAAGTAAATAAAATAATCAAAGATCACAATCAACGTTCAGAATGATTACATTTTAATGACATATCAGAACAGTAAGTAAGGCAATTTAGCTTAACATGTCATAACATATATATGACTGTCAAGGTTTAGAAGAAAAATATCACTTCTCAAGTAGATGCATCATCTAATAAAGTAACATCCATGTGTAGTATCTTTATAGTTCATATCTTCAGTATCTGTAAGCAATCATTATCCATTTTGGCTTTTACTCTATTATTATTTAACTTAGCACCCTAGCTGGGAATACACCAAATGCGATAGTACGCATACATAGCAAAAAGAAAACAGCCGATTTTAAGAAATTTAAGAAAAAAGATGCTAAACAAATCAGCAGTGGTCTAGTCAGGATTCACAAAAGACAATAAAACTCAATAAGTGCATCTTCACTAAATAACGTTTTCCGCTTTTCATTTAATTTCTTGTATGTATTTTGAATGTGTTTTAATGTCACTGTAAAGAAAAATTTCCATATTTAACGAGCTTTTTTTGCACTAGTAATTGCTATAATGTTCCCACTTTTTTTCAGGCAAAAAAAAACAAAAACACATGCTTCATGGACGATGCTAAGATGAAAACACTTGTTGGATCTACGAACACCGCATGATGGAATTATTTGTAGGTGCAAAAGGTTGTGTAGCACTGTGGTTGCACTGTGTAGTTATCATGATTTTGACGTCTAGTTAACTTGTGAAAATTAGCTCTGCGTCTAACCAACAAGAAAGGGGACGAAACAACCAATCAAAACAAAGGAAACTGTCACAAATATGCCCAGTGCGAGTTCACGACATCACGACACTATTGAATATTATTGAACGAGAAAAAAAAATTGATCCCACAATAAACGATAAAAATATGATGCGATCTCCTGCAAGAAATTTGTTACTACTTTGATTCAACGTCTCTTCCAAGTTTTGGTGGTACTGACTGATTACTGTTACTGATAAAGTGGTATAGTAGTGGAAGTAGTGGCGGTTATTGCTATACGCATATATGCTATAAAGTAAAATTACATTACATTCGAATTTTACAGTACTTTGATACATAATAGTTCGACTGCCCCCAGTAACGCATATGGCAGTCGTGGTCACTGGTCAGTCATCATCTTCGTAAATATCTGTAAACGTCTATGTATATAATAGTAATATGTACAAGCGCAGCAGGTCTGTAGTCATAGTTAAAGTGTATATAATAATATAACTGAAAGAAAAACAAGTTTTCACTTTACCTTGCCATGCAGTATTTACATCTTCATTTTTATTGATGTACATTTTGATGAAGTAAAAATCTTATAGTAAGTACTGTTGTTTATATCAGCAGGTCTGCGACAACATACGTCTGCATCAAAATCTAAATAAACGCAAACCACACATGTACATAGTATTATGTATGAATGAAGTCTGCTGAAGATGAAAGGGTACACACTTATTTAATAGCACTCGACATCATCATCGTCACCGTCTTCCCCATAGATGTAACCGTAACCGGTAGCAGTAAACTTACGTAGTAGATGTGTTGTAGATGCAATAGTAACAGTACACGAACAGAAAAGCACACAGATAATTATTTTGGAGAGTAAAAGTCAAAATTAAAAGTCAAGTAACTTGTTAAAGGAGAAATATATAAACAAACGCCAAAACATGAAAGCGCCAAAATAAAATAGTCTGTATAAACATACGGTGTGCACATAAATCCCTATCGTTGCTGTTCCTGTTCATTTCGTTACTTATGATTGCATTTCTCGTCTTCCTTTAAAAAATGTTGTACTTAGCTTTAATAAACATGGATACCTACCTAGCCTATAAAACAACGAGTGAGACTCTCAAATATTATACTTCAGATCTATCTCTTGAGTTGCTCACATGAGCCTTCTTCCTTCTTCTCAATTCACGAAATCTCAATATTATTATTTTCATAATACAATTTTGAGTGAAATTAAATCTTGACAATTCATTGGAATTTGAATGTGTGGAAGGAGTGTTGAAGCTAAAAATTAAAAATAGCTAGAAAACGTCAGTCCAGTTAACTCTGTACAGTTATTAAGTGCAATTTTTGGTTAAAAACTAGCGAATTTAAAATTTCATATTTTGTAAAATTTGATAATTTGAAATCATCGAAGTGAGACTCATTGAGTAGCTCAGGAGATCCTACCTAAGATAAAATCATGGAGTGGAGAATACTGTTTGTATTATCACTCTACTTACTCAAAACCTTTGCGGAACCGGAACCGAAACCTGGTCAAAATCCTGGATATGGAGCTCCAAATCCATTAATTCAGCAATTGACAGCTCAATCCCAGATTACACCACTAGGAGCTAATTCATACTACGGTAATTAATTTGAACATTTACAGATTTTGGTTAATATTATGATAAAAATAAATGTGAAATTTTGAATAAAACTTAAAGTTGATCATACGTGATTTCTGATTTGATTTAGTAATCCGCCCTCAACATTTAATGCCTGGATCCTTCAGTGCCCAACAACCTCATATACTTTCAGCACTACAAGCTTCCATGCCACAACAATTACCCCAGTCAGCTCCAAGGCCGAATCCGACAGCTGCTTCTGCCCCAGGCCCAGTCCAACCAACACACTTTCAGCTTGCCATTCCTCAAAATGCAGTTCCATTAACCTACAGAGCAATTCCATTAGGAACCATGCCAGTCCACAGTTCTTTTGTGCCCTTGACTACCCCTTTGAACGTGGTCAAGTACGTCTTAGTCCGGGGCCAAAGTCAACAGGTCGAGTCCTCCACCCCATCCCCATCCACGACAGAAGCACCACAAGGCAAAGGCTACGACAATGATGATGAGAATGATGAAATAGATCGGGATGAAGAAGAGGAACTAAACCAAGATGGGGATCGTGATGACTACGACGAATTAAGTCCCAGTGATATTGATGAAACGGTGGCATCCCCTGACGCAGGAAACTCTGCCGTAACCAACAACAACGCAGAGGACGAGGAGCAAAACGGACAAGCTCAAACTCAAACAGATAAACTCCCTTCTAGAAATCGTGGAAATGGACGTACTAGTAGTAGAAACAATAATAGAGCCCAGGCCCAGCCCGTTAATAGCAGAAGAACTAAAAATAGAAGTCGACGACCTTCTCCCAATACTCTCTTTAATGAGGATCAAGAAGACCTAGATGACATTCGTGAACTCAAAGATTCAAATCAAAACCAACAACAGGGAGGAAGACAAAGGAATTCTGCGAGCCGGGAAAATACAAGGGGAAATGGAAACAGTAGTGGCCGCAGGAAGAATAATTCATCAGAGAGAGGTAGTAGCAACAGTCGAGAACAACAGTCTGATCGTACACAATATGGTCCTCCCAAGAAAAGCAGTAGTCGGGAAAGAACCGGAAGTAGCAGTAGCGGTAGTAGCAGTAGCGGTAGTAGCAGTCGGGAAAGAAATAACAGTCGCGGAAGGAATGGAAGTAGCAGTCGGGAAAGAAATGGAAGTAGCAGCCGGGATAGAAACGGAAGTGGCAGCAATCGTAAACAACAAAGGCAAAACAACAACCAAAGAAACAACAGCAATAATAATACAATTTCAACGGTATCCACACGTCGTCCAATATATTTCACTACGAATGTCCCTTGGGTTGGTATTGATGGAAGTGGCTCCAACTCTAATATCCAACAACAACAGCAAAATGTTCAATATCCAAACTCCATCAATAGTTCCCCATTACAAGTTCTCCCTCCCAGAGATTTACAGCAACAAAATGTAAACAATAACAATAATAATAACAACAACAACATCAATAACAATGGTATCAACAATCAAGGCATTACAATTCGTCAAAGTTCTCAACAAGGACCAAATTCTCTCTTCGGACCTACTGATGGTAATGTGAACGTAAATCTTAATGGAGGTGGGAATGGCGTGAGTCAAGATATAGAGTACCGTGTCATCCCATCCCTGAGATATGAAGTTGCAGGTAATGGAAATACTGTAATACCTTCAGCGGATGACAGCTCCCCTCAAATTCAAAACCAAGGAAATTCAGGCGGCTACTTAGGTGGACAAAGTCAAAACGGTGGTGTTTCTAGTAACAACCCATCTTCACAGTATGGCATCCCTCAAAATCAAAACCAAAATCGACCCAATAATGCACAATCTTCAAATCAAGGATATCAAATTAACCAGGGAAATGTCCAGCAGATCCCTCCAAGAACTTTAGTTGAGTATGGTCCACCCCAAAGCACTAATCAAAATAATAATGGAGGCTACCAAATAAATCAAGTTAACGTACAACAAGTTAAACCCAATAGTCCTAATATTCAGTACGGACAACCTCAAAACAGTAATAATGATAACAATAATAATAACAATAATAATGGAGGCTTTCAAGTTAGTCCAGGAAATGAGCACAACCTTATTCAGCTCTCACCTGATTATGGATCCCCTGCAAACCAAAATCAGAACCAGCAGAATCAATATGAATCTCCATCCCTCTCATCATCCGCATACGGTGCTCCATTCATTCCAGGAAAGCCTCTAACAACCTATGGACCTCCCAGTTCTGGAAGTGGAAATGGAAACGGAAATAATGGAATCGGGAACGGATATACCCTTCAATCCATATCCTTAGGTAATCAGGGAGGAAGCAATTTAAATGATGTTCTTAGTCTTGTCCGACAATTTGCAACCTCACAAGTTACCGGTAAGAATTCTGTCAATTTAGGTAATGGACGTCAGAGTCAATTCTCAATTACTCCATCAAATACGAATACATACTCAGCCAGCTCAATCCAAAACCAACAAGCGTCCCCATCCTCAGCATATCAGGCATTTAGAGGAATAAATTCGAGTCCATCACAGCAGACCTATAATATCAAAACTATTCCCATCAGTCATCCAGGATACGGAGCACCAGCCCAACAACTGACTTCAGCTTCCACTCCGGCTGACTTCCGGACGAGCATCACCGTGGCCTATGGAAATGGGGCTCCACAGCTGTCAACGTCCTCTCCTTCTCACGGAGGACATCCCCAGGCCCTCTTTCAAACAATTGAGAATGCCCTAAGAAAACAACAACAAGGATATTAATTCCTCAATAATAATTAATTATATCAAGTAACTCAAATAATTGTACCTGTTGTTTTGCATATTATTGTGGAGCAAAAATTGATATAATTCAATTAACACTTTTACTTTACACTATCTATAGGTAAAGTACCTGTCTGTACAACTTCTTCGTTTGTCCCGAACCTATAGAAGTTAGCAGATAATCCATCACCATGTCTTTTTTAGTTTTTTTTAAATGTCAAATTTCTACTGTTTTATCTTAGTATGGTGGACAATGTTATTGTTATAGTATACATGTATGAAAGTGTGTGTGTGAGTGAAAGCTGTCTTTTTGTCTCTAAGTGATGTTATAAATGTTAATGTACGTGACTGCAAGTTTTGACTGTTGAAACGCTAACCGTTGAGTGCACCCAGATGCTACACTGATATGAATGATAATGACAAGGAAAAATATTTTTTTATATGTTCTATTATGTTTTATATATGTTTTAAAAGATAATAATAATAATACGCGTTGACGTTTAGGAAACAAAATGAGTTACTGTTCAGATTTATTACACATGGCATGACCAACCATAGCCACTATCAACTACAAGACTATTTACTTATAATTATGTAACCCTCACTCATATAATGCATTATCATAACCAATAAACCAGAACCGGAACCGGATTCATAAAATTTATCATTTATTTTTACATATATATAATTACAACAAACCAGAACACACCTGTTGACAAATAGGAACTATCAGTATGTACGTAAATGCTGATTTCCAGTGATAGACATCACAACAAATTTCCCCTTTAATATTAGCCATTTGCTCGATTTTCTACTACCATGTCTATATCATATCCCTAAACATAATTTATACGACTTACCTTGTGAATAGTAAATAGTAAATACTGACGCTGTGTATATCCCAGTCCTAGCCCTAGCCGAATGCTTGATACTCACTCAAACTGAAACCATTCAAAAACCCTTTTTAGCCTAGCCTAAGCTGAAGTCAAAGCCAAAAGTACCAAATGTCAAAAGGGAAAAATACATTCAATATTGCATATAGTATAGATTGAAAAGGAACTAAAGTAGAAATATAAAAGAATACAATATGAAAGCAACAAGTTGCACACAAGGGCGCACAATATAACAACATTATCCTTTTGATTTCTTTTTTCTTGGAAACGAATTCCGATTCCGATTCTCTGAGCTGGAATTTATTTGTGTGAGGAAAGATTTGCATGAAATATTTACGGGGTTCCCTTTCATATAACGTACACCGTTCAAGTTCCCGTATTCCCGTCCCGGGAAAGGCAAAAATAGGCAGGAGGGAGTAGGCAGGTGTCTATTTATGGGAAGAAAGTACGTGACGGCGAACACAAATAATCAATGACTCTATTGAAGGCGAAGACAGGTAAGTAGGGAACTGCTGAGAGCTCCTGTCTGTCTACACTGCCTACAGTCAAAGAAGCCAAACCAGTATAAAGCACTAATACAGCTAATACTTGTAGAAAAAAAACCTGGGTAAAATTGCAACAGGTGAAAACCGATAGAAAAAGCCGAAGACGGAAGAAAACGGATCCGAATCCATTCCGCAGTCAGCATTAAAATAAAGGCGGCAAACTGCGACAAAACGAAAAAAAAGTGACTAAACTAAAAACACAAACAAACGTTGCCCGTTGCCGTTCGCAGTGCCGTGTGAAGATTTGGCTCGACTTGGGATAAAACATTTCAGTTGCTACTCGTGAGAAGCGGCGGATTTGAAGGACATCTCGGAGGGTTTTCTCGCAAATATTAAAAGAACTCGAAACTCAAAAACTTACAATAGACTGCTCACTCACTGGCGACTGCTTCTCCCGTGGAAAACCTCTCTATCTCTCCCTTAGTTTTCGCACTCGCCAAATAAATTCGGACGAAGCAGGGTACAAATAGAATTTGCAAGGAAATTCCTCAAGGTACTGAATTTCATATATTACACATATTTTATAGTAAATAACATAACTATATGGCTTCGGTTAGAGCCACTGCTGCTACTGCTCCGCTGCGACTGCTAAATAGATAAGACTTGGTTTTCGTCCTGTGTCCTGGTTTTGAGTTCTCATGCAAAATGATGATGTGCAACAGAGTGTAAATTGTAGTTGGGTGTTTTTGGAATGAAAATGAGATCATAATATTATAAATGTAATACTGGCGAAAATAGTAGTAGTGCAGACTGTAGAACTGTGTAGTAGCCAGTCGACAATAGTGCAAAAATAGGAAGGAGAGAATCCTGATGGTTGCTGAGATATAAGGCAAGATTTGTGTACTGGTGGTTTGGTTTGGTTCCTGTAATCCCTATATATATATATATATTATGTTTTACAATTTACTGTTGTCTTATACCAAAAAGAACAGTATAATATGGTATGGCTATAGGTACGTAATTGTATATACTACTACTACAAATGTGAATAATATACCTGTACAATATTTTGTTCTTATAATTCGCACATACCTACAACCAACATCATCGTAGATATAGATAGAATATGAGAGGACGGCGGAGACGGAAATGCACTTGAGGCAAGAGAGAACTCCTTGAACTCTTCTTGAGTCATGAGTTGACTGTGTAAATTTTGTCTTATATATATAATATTATGTACTAGACTGAAAATCTGGTGACTGGAGTTCCCCGTGTAAATAATATCTTCCAAATCTACCCACCTACAAAATATATGTACAGACAACAAGAGGCACAGTTTAACTACTCATCTTAAAATCTGTGCACATACCTTCTTATTATTATATAATACTATTATCATCTCATCATCAGTGTCTAATACAACGAGTTTATAACATACATATATTATAAGTGCACCGTCAACGGAGTGAATCACCTCCAGTAATACACAATCCTTCTTGATTCTTTGATAGTTTAATCTTGATCTTGAGTTTTATATTTACGAATTGCACCACTCCTATATGCTGCAGTCTTCGTCTATTGAGCATTGAGTCAAAATTCATTTTATTTTGTGGATAGATTTATTGATAAATTACTACAAACTAGCAACTAGAAGTTGGCGTTTGTATAGTCAAAAGTTTTTTAGCACACACGAACACGAGTTCTTCCAAAGCCAGACTTTCAATTAAGTAAGCACGGTTGGTTGTCGGTCGATCAGCAGTCAGTTGACAGTCAACATAATTTAGACTAACTTATCAGAGAAAAGGTAATTAGCTATCAAGTGTAAATAACCTGCCCTTTACTTAATTTATCCATAGGATTTTGCTTTTTTCTAATCAGTAGTCAGTAAGTGTACTGTGGTGTATGATCACTCATCAAATGACGTCACCCTCTATTGTTTTACTAATTTTGGTTGTCCATTTTCCATCATTTTAAAATGTTAAGAGAATTTCCCATTGCCAGCCAGTATTAACAGATCACATTTTTTGTAGATACACAGTTTTCCATTAGTTATTCACTTTGGTATTCTCGTATTTTTATTACAGCAAACAGTGAAAGACTGCCTTCGTAGTATCAACTCCAATTTAAAGCGCTGACTTACATAGAGTTGACAGTCAGTTGGTCAGTTGACACAGTGGTCTAATTTTTTATTCTCTCGGAAGTGACTTCTCAACCAACAGCTGCCTTTAGTTTCAAACGGGTCTTCTTTGTAAAATAATTGTGTGAAAACTTGTGTAAAGGTGAGTACCTCCTACTAATTATTACATATTTTAATAGATTTTAAGCCAGTGAATTATTTAAGAATTTTTGTAAGCAAAGCGTAAATTAACGAAGACAGGTTTTGATTAGTAATGAATACTGAAAATGAATCGTAAAATATTAAAAAGTTTTAAATTTTGATGATTTTTGTATTTTAAAAGCTCTAACAAAAATAAAATTATTTAGCCGTAAATTGTTTTTATTGCAATATGACCCGTAGAGCGAGTAGAGCCTCACGTTTTCAAAAACCCCGAAAAAGACATTAAAAAAATTAAATTTCAATTTTAAAGGCATTGCGTGTATTTCTTATTTCGTGATTCAAAAAAATTGGTATACCACATGTCGGGATTATGTTCAGAATTGCAAAATGTTAGGTAGAAATATAAAGCAATAAATATTAAAAACATATTTATGTGTTTATTTAATATTAAATAATTTTTATAAAGTACTTATAAAAATTAATTGTAGCTGTCAACATAATTACATGTTATTATTTATTTAAAAAACTGCAGCCTTCAATAAACCGCATGCTAAAAACAAGTTATGAAAAAATCTCCTAAAAGTAATAAGTAGTAAAATTCTACATCCTTGTCCAGATTTTGAAGCAAATTGTTCAAATTAATCAATTAGAAATTATTAACTACGTGTACAAAAATGTAAAATATTAATAAAAATTAACAAATTACAATTTCCCTTGTGTCGTGTAACGTAAAACGTAACTATTTTTCCTAATAATTTCATTCACCCTGATGAATCATACATTACTGGAAATCAATTTGCAGTGACTGTGATAATCAAACAATTAAGTCGAATAAAGAAATCACATAACATTGAATTTACCTCATATTCAAAGAATCCTTATTTTAACAAAATTATTAGAAATTAATTGAACGGAAGCGGTAATGTTATCACATAATAATTTGTCAGTCATATAAAGCCACACTGTGAAACCAACGTCGGTGATTTGTAAAATTATATTCCGCGAACCAATTTGAAATCCATGACTATGATTGAGGGTGGTTTGGATGGTGTTGGTAGGCGTAGTAAACGCTAACGTAATTAATACCTAGACCAACATCGCAGCAACATCGCGTGATTTAATTTTAAATTGGCAGTTAATATTAACAAGTCACATATATCTATATCATAAATAATACAGTATTTATTTTCAGAGTTATAGGTATTGTGTCTGGATAAAAAGTCGAGATAGCTGGGTAGGGGTAGGGCTATTTAAAACCTGCCAGTGTGCACTTGGTTGTGTGGATATAAAACTGTTTGGACAGCCCTACCCAGATATCTCGAATTTTTATCCAGACAATATGCATATATGTGTATGCTATATACCTATACTTTTATTTATTAAAGCTTCATGCTATAATCTATAATAAATTCCTGTAAGTAGCTGTTTATAATTCATACTAATTATTATGACTATGTCATGTCAGTATAAAAGCATATTATATAATTTATAATAATTATTTCGCTATTACCATTGCTGACCCAGAATTTGCATCTAACCTAATCACATGACCGTGAGGTATTAATCATACCTAATTACTTGCATGAAAACGGCTTACATGAAAATAGCGAAGCCATAAAATGTAATCTGTATTTTGTAATTTAAGCATCTAATGCTAAACGTATATGCCTACCCAAAAACTCAACCCTATAAATATGTAAAACAAATCTGGTTTGATTACATTACTGATTCTGTACCCTTTACCAAAACAAACCCAAAACTTCAAACGTCTGCTAATCGTAAGTAATAGATTCTTTTTGTACACTTGGTGTTCGTTACAAAACCATGCAATTATTGACTTAGCACAAAACTGTGTAAATCCTCTGTTGTCTGGTTCTGTATTCCTTTTTGCATCGGCATCGGTGTCGGTGTCGTAAACATTGAGATAAAAATAAAACCTGTAAACCACATAACTCTGTAGAAATTTGAATCCAAACGGTAAATACGAGTACAGCACAGTGTGTTGAAGTGTAGTGTATAGTTGTTGTGTAGACGAGGCAATCAGTCTCAGTGAGTAGCAAAAAGAGACCCACATGATGAATTTGTGTATCAATATTTAATTTTACCAGTCGGTCGTACTTACCTATACTGTGTATCACATCACTATCAGTCAGTTCAATTGACTGAACTGCTTCAATTAGTTCTGTTCCATACTATGGAAACTACGAGGATAAAAGCGCGTCTTTGATCTCCTTTTTTCTTTAGTATCAACCAACCATTTGCTTTTTCCCCCTTAGTTCATTTTATATAACGTTAGCGTAAGTGATTTTTCTCTCAACTTTATTAAGCTAATAAATTTATTGAGCTACGAAATTATCTGTAGGACTGTCAGCCCTGTCACTGTACATAGTCAGTTAAAAGGGAGGCTAGAATCTATTTACAAAAGTAGGAGACAGAAATACATAGAACGGATTATAAAAAATAATGCAATATACCTACATAGCTTATAGAAGAAAAAAACAACAAAGAAATACTTACACAATTCATACTGTCACTGCAGAAAAACATTTTAAATAAAGTCATAACAAGGAATGATATTGTGACATTTTCTGCTGGTTCTGGTTCTGGTCCTGGCCCTGGATGCTACACATGCATTTGTATCTGTCCAGATTTATTATAATTTCCTGTTTTTCTTCTTTAGCGACAACGTCGCTTCCTTAAGAGTATACGAGCCTGTATGTATGCATGTAGGTATGTAATATGCGTAAGTGTGAAACATTTTGTAAAAATGAAATTTTTTTGTAAAGTTTTTCCTGCGCTTCCAAAAGTACATATTAAATTTTGAGTTTGACAGTATACAAGCAGATATTACTGGATAAATATTGCATTGTATACTCATTGTTAGTTGCGTATTGCGAGCAGACATAGTGTTAGTATAGTGTCGTATTTCTCATTGAAGTTGCAACACCTTTAATTTTTAGCTGAATTTATAAAGTTTAAAAAGTTAAGCGTATACCCATGTTATATCTTCTATACTTACTATTTTAAAAGTGGAAATTATTCAAGTTTGTTTTAGAAGGCAAAATCTTTTCTAATTGCAAACCATTTTTAAATCTGCAAATAGTTTCGTCTGCGTATTTCTTACTGCTGTAATTGTATGCTTTTGAAGAACGATAGATAATCTTGCATGAAATATAAAATGTTCTAAGCACATGTAGCACATGAATATACTTATTAACATAATGTTGTGAATGCGTATTTAAAAAATTGCAATATTTTAAATATGAATTTTTGAGAGTGTCAGATATTTGTATAAAAATACAAAATCTTTAAAAACTTTTGCAGCGTCCTTAAATGTAGAATAGTTGAGCTTTCAATGCTTTCTCACGTTTTTGTAAAAACAATAGCATGATGGAAATTAAACTTGTAATGTCGGGAACTGCTTCTTCAACTATGTATGTACCTACTTCTTTTTGTAAAGTATTATAGTGTCACCAAGATCCAAACTATAACACCTCGAAAAAGTACATTATTATCACTGCAGTTGGTCTCTTGCTCGCTCATCCTTTGCCATGCAGTCGACCAGACGGAGAACAGATGTGATAGGATTTTATTCATATCTTTTTATGGTTGTCCGTTGATACAATGGCCTAAAGTTATTGTCACAGAGTACAACTGACAAAATTGAAAATCAAATCCTAGAATACAACTACAGGCTACTATAATAATACGTATACTACAGACTACAGACAACCAAGAGACTTCCTCTATACATTATGTATATCAAGGATTGGCGGGTAGCGTATATAGAGGCACTATTTCATTTCATGATTTTTTTAATGCCTTTGGGATTGACCCAGAGAGTATGTCACTGAATTCTGTTCCTTTCTTCCCGTGCAACATGTGTCTTCAATTAGATTTGTGTTTGTGAGTTATTGTATAGTAGAATGCAAGGTCCTACCTATAGGTACTACATAGGTATGTAGGTGGTGGTTTCTTTATAAAGCTACAGACGCATGCATGTCTTGTGTTTGTGTTGCAAAGTTTCCTCCGTAAATGTCAAGGATATTTGTGAAAGAATCTTCACCCGTTTCCTCGTTTTTGCGAGTATTTTCCTGATGCTTATGGTCTCTGGTTCTGGTTAAGATCTTCACTCTTATTTTTGCAATAATAAAAGGAATCCAAATCCAAGGCTCTCGTAGATTTACCTCTCAAAGAATATGAACAGTCGCGGGGAAAATTGTAGTTTTATTTACACACAGAAATAAAGTGGAGTGCTTTATTACTATGGCACATTAAATGTTGCACATATTATTATTGCAAATTGAACTCCTATCACTGAGCCTACGTAAGGAGATATTCGAATTCTTCCTGATCTGCAGGAATTAATTATCAGGAATCAGTAATTATAAGATAGGTACCTACTTACATGTACCACTACATGTAAATGCGTGTATAGGAAATGACCTAAACAATGTGAAACTTTATATTTACAGATTTGTTTTATGACGTAATATTTTTTTTACAACCAAATGTTTTGAGAATTTATAGGGATTTTAAGCTTTTCACAATAATAATTATTGTGATCCTTTTTTATTATCACGACACCTCATGAAAAAATCCAATTACGTCCGATAATTCAGTGTATTTAGTTTTTACTTAGGTGGTACTACAGTACATGGTCTTGAGGGAATCACCATTCCTAATACCTAGTGCTAACCTCTACTTAGAAAAGGCTCAGCAGAGTTGCAAGAAAGAGAGAGAGAGCTTATGATAACCCGGTTCCGGTACCGGGTACCGGGTGCCGGGTGCTTGGACAAAGAAAGTGTTCATCTTTTATTCCAGTCTCTTTAGGACTGTCAAGTGTACACTTATTTGTAGAAGTAAAGAGAGAGAGGAAGAGTGCAGTAGCCGAACCAGAGTAAACAAACAAGACCAGGAGGAAATTAAAGTAAACAAGTGCTGGAGATAGAGTTGAGAAAAGTGCTCTTTGGTTTTGCAGTAAAGTGTCTTTTATAGATACTTGTTAGGGTATATGTATAAAAGGTTCAGGTAGGAGAGGTAACTATAGGCCCCTATACTGTATAAATTATTACTGAGGCTCTGTGTGATGAAGGTAATGGATTTCGTTGTTCAGAAGTTGAAGTTCAAGTGGATGTCTTTTCTTTTGGGTCCACTGTGACTGTACAAGTTTAAATCTAAAAAAAGTGTGCGTGTAGTCTTCCCCTTGATTTTATATCTCAAAGATTGTTCTGGTTCTCATTTGTACAGATACAGATACAGATATGTGACACAACCGCTACTGGTCTCGGCAGCGGTTTTACATGTGACAGGGCGGTCATTAATGAATATAAAATATGTACATTATAATATTATCTTCTTTTTAGAATAAAGGCTCATTCAACTTTCTAAACTTTTTAAAAACTTGTGACTCTGTAGGGAATTAGGCTTTTTTCATTTAATAATGGTAGTTAAAAAGTTTTGGACAGCCTAAAACAGTTTTGTTTGACATTAACGCAACTAATTATGTTATGTTAATGGAGGTTTTTTAAAAAAATAATTAGTAGTAATTTAAGATATCGTATAATTGCATTAGTTCAAAACAAAATATAAAAGTCATGGGTGCAGAACATTTTGCACTATAGAGAATTTTGTTGTGACTCAGCAAAATTATTATATAACTGAAAAATATTTCCCATTTATAATCATACGTAGTTGAAAATTTAAAAATCATGTAATTAGAACATTTTGCATCTTTAAAAAAAATGATATCAGAAAATGTTTCCACAAAAAAACAAGTTGCGATTTGAAAGTATTAAAAATAGTCATTTTGAAAAAAAATACAAAAGAAAACAAAATAGATTAATTTTCGTCTACACGAACTACATATAATATAAAACATTCTAATAATCCTGAACTGAATTAATATTGGTATTTTAAGAGCAGTATTGGACCTTCAACTTCAGAAACGTCCTGCCCATTACCCCCATTTTCTGTGCATACCTAAATACCACCTTGATTCAGTTCGGATTTGGAGCACTCTTTTGTATTTCAAGCCACTAGTACTAATTGTCCTTTAATGACTTATAAACAACCTCTCAATGGTTGTAATGGCATGTATCTTTATAGAATTCTAGAATACTATAGAATCTATACCAATGCCATTACCATTAGTATGTACCTATACGGATTCGGATGAATGCCAATTCCAGTACCAATATACCCAATACCAATTGGCAATAGGAAGTGAATTAGGAGTGCAGCTGAAATAATTCTGCAATTAATAAATCTATATAGTAATGTAGTATGTAGCCTTCCTATGAACACTATATCTAGTGATTCTCCCTACATTTTGTGTCTATGTACAAATCGGGAGTAGTTTAAGTTGGGAGGAAATTCCAAGTCCACCAAACCAAGTCGGATTTCAATTTCGAGTTCAAGTATAGTAACGTTGCACTGGAGTGTACTGGAACTGGAGAGGTAATCCAACTCTCCGTCTAATTGTGACCATAAGTATATGTATGTACCTGCATGTGTGTGCTTGGAAATTGTTTTTGAACGGAGAAAGACAGACCATAAGGACGAGTCCCATAGCATATTAGTAGGACGAGACAGACGGAGACGTAGCTTGAGATTATATTGGAAATGTTCATTGTTCTAAATTGGAGTGAAAGGGAGACACGGAATCCGTTAAATAGGAGATCTAAATTGTCCATTTAAGCTCTCAAGCCGTTCAAGAGACTCACACTGACTGAGTGAGTGAGACCTAGTTTGCGTTTGGCTTTAGCTCTCCTCCTTTTCCTGGCATGGCATGGCATGGCATGTCATATGTGAATGTGAAGACGATCCCTACAACTGACTGAACTGACTGAGTCTCTGGGTCTTATGGGTGGGTTGCATGTGTTACTTTCTTTGCTTACTCTACTGGCTGACTCTGTGTGTCTGTGTGTCTCGAGTAGGTACCTAACATCTCCTCCCGCTCTCTCGCTCTCTCCTCAAAATATTGATTTTCCTGACTGGCGTGCTGCATTGCCGGACTGGAGGCGCGATCAATGAGTGGGGTTAGAAAAGGCTCCTTTGTTGAGACTTTGAAAGCCAAATTTTGGCAGTAGTGCCCTGATCAAACTTTCACTCTTTTTCTTCTTCGCCTTCTTCGTCTTCTTTTTTTTTCTCCCCATCTTCCTCGTCTTTCCTTTCACACACAACAAACATACACAGAGACACACGAGGCCGACACCGACACCGAGTGCTCAACCAGTACCGGTACCGGTAGCGGGAGCGACCCCGACACCCATGCCAAAACGAAAACGAGCAGAGAGATCACCATCACCACCACACTCAGAAGTATTCGTTGTTGTTGCCCTCATCCTCGTCTCCTCGTCCCTTCCTACTTGTTCTTTAAGAAACGTTCGCTCCAAAAGTAGTCCTTCTCTCTTAACTGAACCTCCAGTGAATACCGAGACCGGGACCGAGACCGACACCGACACTGAGGCCGAGCTGCTGGTGCTGATCACATTCACATTCAAGCCACTCACTATCCCGTCGTCTACTACTGTCTACTGTCTACACGGTCTTCGGTCGACGTAGGTGGAGGTACCTTCAGGAGACCAGACACGAGAGAGTGAGGAACTTTGAGTCCTCCACGAAAACCGAAAACGAAAACGAGCGTAGTCTGTGTTCCTCTTGTCTCATCGTGAGTAAAGGTTAGTCTTTTAGTCTTAGGTCTCTAGTTTGGAAGTTTGGATTGTGGATTCCGGCTCTCGGATTGAATGAGAGATTCATTCGTATCGTAGGTACAGTGAAAGATAGCGCTTTTTCTCTTAAGACTCCTCACAGTCGAAATCGAAATCGAAAATCTGCTGTGGTCTCACATAAAGGTTTACTGGGTGGTATCGGCATTTAGCATAGGGGGATAAAAATCTCAACGTTTGAATTTTTGAATTCTGATTGGAATCGCATGTGCTTCGTCTCCTTCGTTTGTGTATTGTCTATATAAAGCTTTCACCACGTAGTCTCGGTCCTCTTCTTCGTAGTCCAGCTGCAGCTTGCTCAAATTGGGATGCTCCTTGTTTACCTGTGACAGAGTTTTAGAGTGAAGTAGGTGAAGTACAGTATACAGTATATAGTGAAAGATCAAAGCGTGGACTCAAGTGTGCACTCTTCCCTCATCTCACCGCGGGCCTTGTGTATTTACCTGTGAAGGAGAGAACGGTACCTGTTGTATTATTTATTATTTCCTTCCGTGTCTGTGTACCTGTGTGGGTAGACAGACGGGCGCTTTTTGGACTTTGAATCTGTCATCTGTTACGTGGTCCCTATTCAGGTTTGGTTTTTGTGGTGCTAACTGACAACAAGACGCTCGGCTTTGGTAAACAATAATTAATTTTGTTTGAAAATAAAATTACCTACATATTTGTTATGGAGCAGCCTTGTTAAATAGAAAAAGAAATAAATGTAATGATTTATTATTATTAGTACAAGGATTTTAAAATTCTAAAGTCAAAAATGTGGAATTATTCTACTGTCATGTGACTTTGTGTTTTTAGTGGTTTTTTATTATACAAAGAAAAAATACGTGAGAAGGAATAAATTAGATGGATTTCAAGTTCTTTACATTACGCTTTATCTCAACTGCCGTCTGTGGAGCAGCTTTTCTAATTCTTTTTGTTATTCATACGGTAACGGTACTGTTTCCAGTACGGTATTTTTATATAATGTCTACGGTGTGGTTTCAGTTGGAACGACTCTCTACGTTGAAAACAAAGGCAAAATCTGAAACCAAAACCGGGACTGGATTCGGTTTGGTCTCAAAATCGAATTCGAATTCGAAATCCGGGGTCTAACTTTTAAACTATTTGGTGTACTGCTGAGAATGTTTTATACCCCACTTAAGCTAGATATTGTCTTTCCGTGTTGTGAGGTTTTCTTCGTCTTTCCTCTCCTACTACATACTACATTGGAGCAATTTGATTTGATTTCATCTCTCCCAAACTTCAAGGGACTATCTAAGCCAAGGAAACGAAGGAAAACGAAAAAACTTTTTTTGACTTCTTCTTGATCCTTCGTGATAACATTAACATCCAACAATAATTGATACGTTTATTTCCAAGTCCAACTCAGAGTCCAAATACATATGTACTTACGTGTTACGTGTTGTTTTTGTAACGTCTGTTATTTTTGTCATTCGTCTCACATACAGATTTTGGAGGGAGTTGTAGTTTAGTTTAGTGTAGGACGGGGAAAAAAGCAGAATACAGATGTGGGTCTATGGGAAGATGAGTTTAGAAAGTAGAATTAGACACAGACGACGGGGAAATGTAAAGGGTAAAGGTGCAAGATGAGTTTGGGATGAGCTGAGAGATGCGAATGATTCGTTTTTCAAAGAGAATAGTTTCGTTTGTATGGTTAATGCTATCCTCTAACTTTTGTATTGTAATGTAAATTTTTTAGCTTAGACTTGAGAGAGAACTATATAGAACCATAGGCCATAGGACATCACCATAGGACGAGCAGCACTGACTGGAACTAGACCGGGTTTTACGAATTCAATTCCTATACTACAATTGAATAGAAAGTTTATTAGCATTCCTGTGGAAAAGCGCGCTTGTTGTTGCTCCATCAACATTGATCAGATTGTTCAGTGAGGCCTACTTTAGAGCCTTCAGCAACAATTCAATCAATATTTGCGAGAGCAAAGGGTACCTTGTGAGCATTGTGTATTGTGTTGATAGAATATTATAGGTAGGTAGGTACTTTACTTTCCTGTGTACGGGGTGCCATATGTCACCTGCCCACTCCCCTCTATAACATATATATACAGCATACGACTAAAAAATTAACAATTTTAAAATCCAAAAACATTTTGTTTTCAATTAGTTAATAATTTTATAAGCACATCACAACTAATAGTCCAGTAGTCTTTTTTAAACATTTTTGATCAAAAATTATCCTTTATCTTTAAAACAAATTTTTCAACAACAAAAAATTTTAAAAAAAATATCGCGCATTATTATGTATATAAAGACAATTTATTCAAAAATAAACTTGACACTGTCCTCCAATGAGGATAGCCAATAGGATTGAAAATTGGAAAATTTCACTAGTTTAATATAGTAGATATTAAAATGTATATATCGCCTGTGAAAAACCAAAATGACCCACATCCATTTTTTAACTAAATACGAAATAATGTACTATCTACAAACAATATGTGAAAATCGTGTAATCCTTAAGACATGTAAACATAGCATATGGAACTTTTCAAAAATGTGTAATTAGAACATTTTACACTTTTCAGAAATGTGTTAATACAAAATTTTACACTTTTCAGATTCGTGTAAATACAAAATTTTACACTTTTCAGATTCGTGTAAATACAAAATTTTACACTTTTCAAAAACGTGTAAGTACAACATTTTACACTTTTCAGAAATGTGTAAATACAAAATTTTACACTTCAGATTCGTGTAAATACAACATTTTACATTTTTCAAAAATGTGTAAATACAACATTTTACAGTTTTTAAAACCGTATAATTACAACACTATACACTTTTCAAAAACGTGTGAATTCAACATTTTGCAGATTTTAAAACCGTGTAATTACAACACTATACACTTTTCAAAAACGTGTAAATACAAAATACATTGCACTTTTTAAAAACTCATAATTAACATTTTACACATCTAATTAAATTAGTGATTTTTATTAAGTAGCTCATTTTAATTCTACCGTAGGTAAATTGGATATAGGTCATTTTGGTTCTTCATAGGCGATTTATAATAAGTATTTGTCAGTCGATGTTTACGGTGCAGTGATTGACTGGCCAGTTCTGTAATCCCTAATAATACTTTTCTTTAAAATAAAAAGTTATTTCAAAATTTTGTAATACTATTCGCTGAGGTTGTGGATGGATGGATGGATGGGGGGAGGGAGGCACCATGTTATATGGCACACCCTGTATTTCTAATTCTGTAACGTTGTATGTGTATTAAAGCATTACTTCACTATCTCTGTCTCCGTATGTACAAGGTAGTATTCCAAATTGAATTTGCCCATTTACTTCTTAATAGTGTATCCCCACCACTCCACACAGATACAATACATATCTCTATCTCTAGTCTCCAGTCTCTCCAGAACTCCAGACTTAATATAGATATGTAGGTATGTCTATATCTACTCGTGGGGACGTCTACCTACCTAGGCACGTGAAATTAATCATGGGCCTATACCTTAGAGTGAAGCTCCTGCTCCTGGCTCGTCGTCATAAGTAGCGCATATCGCATAATCTTTTCGGATTCCAGCTCGCATTACGGAATACAAATCGGTCCTTGTTGTGTTCGTTTTCATTTTCGTATGATCATAGATTTTTTAGGTATTAGCTGCTCTAATATTATATAAAATATTATTTTTGATATATATATATATAATATAGGTCTAGTAGGTAGTTATAGTTAATCGCCCAATCCATTGTGCAGAGTTTCTCGAGTAGCTCGAGCCCACCATCACCGCCACTGTGCAGGTCCTATTGTCTATGTATGTCGTATGTAGTGCGAGGAGCGTTTGAAACGAGGAAAAGAAATTTAAGTTTTGTGTGTGTTGTGGTGTAATTATACAGAGATCTCTCCTACAGAGAAGTCCCAGCCTGCTGAACAACTGAACAATGCAATTATTTTAAATAACAAAAGAAACGCCTTCTACTTATATATTATGATGCTATAAATTGCGGACAAAGTTATGTTTATATGGACGGGATGGACTCGTACTTTACATAATGCTCCCATTATATAACAAAGTGCCTGCATAGCTCCTGTATGAATAGACTGACTGCATGCCCAGGTAATCCTGAATCTAAATCTAAACGTAAACTAAAAGCGAGGTATAGGTAGGTAGATCCCTTCTTCTGTAGAATTTGAAAGCTTTATGATCCAAAGTTTGTTTCTTCTTTAAAGTATCTCTCTTCTTTGTATAATATTATAGTAGGACGCGCTTTCACGGGCACTGTAGATTTGTGAGGTATTAAAGCAGTTTTTTCAACGGGGATTTAAATTCGCACACGCTGTAATGGGTACTTAACTTTGAACTTTCTATTTTTTCATTTCCAGTGATTTCTTTCCCCACTTTCTCCTACCCTATACAAAATAAGGAAAGTAAGGTGCTACTCTTTATAAGGCCCAAGGTGACGGTGTGCTGTCGCTGTCAGTAGGAGTAGCACCATTAGATTCACTTTGGTTCTGAGATATTTATAGAAAACTGATAGTTTCATTTGATAGAAATATTAATGCACATGTTATGTTATCCTTTTTCGTGTTCACTATAAATATAAACTGCGCTATCCTAACCCAAACCGAACGAACCACTTACATGTTCCAGTTCCAGTTCCAGTTCCAGGGAAAGTGTGCTCTGTCAGGCGAGGTGCATTTACGAGAATTAAAATACTAAAAGGTGTATTTAAGCCTATTATAGAATTTCTTTTCTTTCTATATGCTATAATATATGCTATATGCAAGTCTATGAGTATAGAATAGACATAAAAAAGCATTGATTTAACTATAAAACTTTACTGCACAGTTCATAATCTATTGTGTTTTGTAGCCCCATTGTGTTTTTTTTACAACACGGAGCGGGAACGGAAACCGAAAAATCCGAAAAATCCGAAGCCCGACAGACAAACTGATGTATATATATACATCAAGATAAACCGCCGGGTATGAGAGCGGTATTTGCTTGAGTGAAAGTTCCAGTGTCCCAGTCCCAGTCATCCTACAGCCTTATCCGTATTTAATTAAGATTTTCTGTAGTTGAATTGGACGTGGACGTGGTACTTGTCTTCGTCTTCGCTTTCGTCCCCGTCCTTCTCCTGTTGCCAATCAACTTTCACTTCTCTTGTCAGTTGTCAGTTATGTCATGATGATAGGATTCTTTTGTGATTGTGTGAGAACGTGTATTACGTTATTATTATATTATGTATGAGGAACCCGGCCCGAATTTTGAGAAGGTAACGGTAATGGGAAGGAGCTTTTCTTGTATCGTATTTCTCTTACATATTTTTTACTTTCCACTCTCACCCAAGGTTGTAAAGTAGGAGGTATGGAGTGGAGTTGAAGGGTTGGGAGGGGAAGGGGGGGGGGGTGGGCTGTGGTCGTGGTTTTGGTCGGAGTGAAATAAAAGCTCCCGGACAATGCAATGCTGAGGCAGGGAGAAGCGATAAAAAAGGAAGAATAGATAATCACATTTCTTTTGTTATGATTGCCTCTGCTTCGATTGCGTGGCGTCTCTGGCCCCAGCCGAACATTAGCCCTGGGCAGCTGACTCACTGAGTAGTTTGTATCTATATGTGTAGTTACATCAAGACGTATGAGTTAAATTGATGAGAAGACGGAGAATAAGAATATTTGCGAGCCACGTTGACATGAGGAACAACTTAAAATGAAATCATAAAAAATTTCGTAATTTGCCTCCAATGTTCCACTGCCACTGATGCCAGTGTGAGTGACACTTGAGTGAGGGTGCAATACTGGAAATATGCAGTTTTCAAAACACATATTATGGAAACAAAGCAGTTTCTGATAATTTCTTGGTTCAAATAATAATATTGTGCAAGGTTTGCACTTTTAAGGCAACATGAATTCATCTAGATTTTCTTATGACTAAAAAAATGTATTTAAAATTTAAAACATTGCACTTTTAACGAAGACGTAATTATCAAATTCAAAAGTTGCAACATTTGCATTTAAGACATTCTGCACTTGTTAGCAACACGTTTATTCTAACTACTTTGCAGTTCAAAAAAAAATAAGATATATTTAGAAAATTGTACACTATCAGTTTATGATTTTGTATATTTACCTAGGTAGGTAGGTATATATTTTCTGACATTTGCAAATTGTAGTCGTTTGACTCGTAAATTCAGTGTAGATATGCCGTTTTGAAATATATCAGAGTTACGTGAGCCTCATGCTGGGCCTGTCACTGGTTACTGGTTTTACACCAACTTCAATAAAGCTTGAAGTGCAGAACATAGTTCCTGTAGATTGTATATAGATACCTTGCATTATCTTCACACGGAGTTGTTTTCCCTTCCCGTCATGTCATGTTCTCGTCATTTATTTTCAAGTGAAATTTATCTTTGCATAATCACATGAGGGACTTCTTTTTTTTACCATAAATAAAATATTCTATGACAGCTAAACCATCCAATCAGTCTGATGTACATCGATAATCAGCTATTTGCAGAATTAAAATTGCATGCGTCAGTATCCAAATTTTCCTAGTGTACTTCCTATCTAGGCATTTTTCTTTGGAGTTGTGAATACTTTTTAGTTGCTCAAGGACAGTACTATAATTCTAATTCTAGCACCCATAATAGTAGGAGCGTTCAAAACTTCCGCCCAATATTTATAATAATTTCCGAGCTCCAATTAAATTCAAATTTAGCTGGTGAAACAAAGTGTCGGATTGCAAATAAATAATAATAATGTCTCGCGCCACATTTACCAATGTGGGTAAATACCTGATCCACCATATCGGTGACCAGTGCCGGAAATACATAGGGGGGGGGGTGCATATTTATCATATGTTTTGTAAGCCAGCTTTGTGGTTTACACCGTTGTAGTGGCACTGCGAATTTTAATTTATAGCTTTGAGTGTAATTTAATCAGTTAATTGGTGTGTAGTCGTTATTTCTACACTGCAATACATTACTTGTGGTCAGGCAACTATATTCATGTATTTATCGTCAGTGAATACTCCAAATGGCCCATTCCGATTTTTAGCTAAAAACAAAATGCATAGTCTGCAAAAATTTAAACTAACTTGACCCTAAAACGTGTAAGTAGAATATTTTGCTCTTTTCAAAAACATACAAAGAGAACATTTTTACGCTTTTCAAAAACATGCAAAAAGAACATTTTTACACACTTCATAAACATAAAAAAGAACAGTTTACAATTTTCAAAAAACATGCAAATAGAACATTTTTACACTTTTCAAAAACATGCAAAAAGAATATTTTTACACATTTCAAAAACATGCAAAAAGAACATTTTACACGTTTCAAAAACATGCAAATAAAATATTTTACACCTTTCAAATTCTTGTAATTAACATTTTAGGCAATAAATTCTATCTTATTGAGTGTGGTTTTTGACATAGCTCATTTTAATTCTAGCTTGAATTAGAGAAGGGTGATTTTGATTCTTCACCGACGATATGTATTATTAGGTATAGGATCGTCTTCTTTTAGCTGCACATTGGTAATTATTTCTACTTTTGGTATTATTTCGCCAAATTTTTCTCGTCTACTGTAAATTAAATTGAGATGCAGATGAAGGGTATAAATAGCTATTGGGCTTAAGAGTTTAAATGCACGCATCTCATCCCATCAGTCTAATGGATAAAATATAGGAATCATTATTTAGTATTATAGTGAGAGTGAGAAATTGTTTGGTATAATGATGTGCCATCGCCTAATTAATCAAACTAGGGAAATGCAATATGTAGGTAGGTACTATGTATAACTATATTCAGAAATGCAGAGCGTTTATAAGCTTTGTAGGTAATTACACTGCCATCACTTCTCTACTCTGCTCTGTATTTTTAAGTTGGCAATGACTATAAAATACTTTTTAAAAACAATCTAGGAGATGAAAGAAAATACCTGCATTTGCATAGCTCTGAAATTTCTAGCCATTTCTAGAATAATAGAAAAGATTTATGTGCCTCGAAAATGAAAGTTTTTGTTTGTAGTTTTTGGTTTTGGATGCTGTGGGAAAAACTCGTTGCCTCAATCAGCCGTTTGTGTTTGTATGCACATTTAACAAAAACGAGACAGACTATTTACCTAATTATAAACTTGGGTCAAACTAATTTTAGAAATGTAGAGAAAACCTCATATATGATGACTGTACTTTGTGGTTTAGATTTATTGAATTTTATATCATTAGTTGTTGTAATCAAAAAGTTGAGTTGACCCCGTGCGTCCTTTGTTTAACAATTTGCTTATAAATTAAAATCATTAAAATAGCCAAGTTTACGTTTAAAAAAATGGCGATGTAAATACAACATTTTTACACTTTTAAAAAACATGTAAATACAACATTTTTACACTTTTAAAAAACATGTAAATACAACATTTTTACACTTTTAAAAAACATATAAATACAAAATTTTTACCCTTTTAAAAACATGTAAATACAACATTTTTACACTTTTAGAAACATGTAAATACAAAATTTTTAAACTTTTAAAAACATGTGAAGTAACAATAACTATATAACACACAATCTGTGTCAACATGTAATTAGAATATTTTATATTAAAAAAAACTTTTGCCCTTACTGCTTTGAATAATTATTTCAGAAACGTGTCTGACAATAAGCTTATTTTCTCCGTTTAGAAAATTAGTAGGCAAAAGGCAAGTAATTACGCTCGACTTTGGTACATACATGAATGGCACAGTTTTTTTAGCGACTATTTTGCAAGTTACTAAATGTCCCAATTTACATGTATGCAAGCATAACTTTTCCCCTTATTTAATTTCCTAAAACATTGTACATTATTTTCAAGTTACAATATTGGCTTGTACTGATATTGAAAGTAGCTATACATAATCAGCTAGGAGAAAATGATTCTTACTTTTTTCCCCTTTTTAGGTTTGTACCCGTAATGGCTTTCGTCGCCACTCCACACATCTCCAATATTAATATAAACTGTTTTTATTCTTGCAAACTATGACTATTATATTCAACTTGGACCCAGACCCAGCCAGACACGTAACATACCCACTGCACCTTAAACTATATGAAAAACGGTTGGGGGAATTAGTTTTGGGTTCAAGGGTAACAGATAATATTACAATGCTATATAGTTCTATCTCTGCACAGGGCCGGACGAAGGAATTGCTTTTAGGCAGCAATTTGTTTCCATACAAAAATCACCATTTTGATTTTATTGGTGGTTTTCTTGGGTAAAGCAAAATTTTGTATTTACATTTTTAGAAAAGTGAAAAATATTTTTTTTACTGGATTCAGAAAATTGCAAAATGTTCTATTTACATGTTTTTAGAAAAGTGGAAAATGTTTTATTTCCATGTTTTTGAAATGTACAAAAAATTTATTTTGCATGGTTTTGAAACGTCAAAATATTCTATTTGCATGTTTTTGAAAAGTCAAAATATTCTTTTTACATATTTCGAAAATTCAGGCAGCGAGGGCTGCCTGCGCTGGCCGCTTTATCCGGCCCTGTCTCTGTATATAGTATATAGGGCTAGCATCCCATTCTGTAAATAAATAATCATAATCCTCGTCTGTATCTATGTAGAAGAAAGAGAGAATAAGGATGTTTGTTGCCTTCTAATGAAAAGTTGAAATTGAGCTTTTTTGTCCGTTTGTTTTTAAAATTATACAAGAAAAGTTTCAATGTTCTAACTAAACGCCCCTAACAATAGTTGATGTTGGGACGGCTCGGGGAATGTACATAACGTGCAAATTAAAGCTGAAAGTCTTTGTCACGCCATGTACGGCTCGACCCAGTCAGAGGGTATGCCGAAGCATTCCTCGTGTCTCTGAAAATATTGTAAGTTCCCATCTAGAATCTAGATTAAACATGGTAGGGTTTCACTTAGGAAATTAAATGGTGTCACCCCGTATTGTTTTTCATTCTAAGAAAATACGTCAGTAAATATTAAAGAGGTCTAAAGTACATAAGTAGTTGTTATATATACATAGCTAGGAAGTTTCGAATTTTGAACATAAAACTATTTACTGGTAGTTTATACCATATTATGATGTGTTATATGATAATACACGATTATCACCATTACGAACGATTGGGATCGCAACTCTGATGACGACAACGTTATACTTTTGTCTATATAGGCGTAATAATAATATAAAGTTTCCTTCACTGTTGTTTTCGTTTCTATAAATTGTATGTATACATGTCTGTTTCTGTCAAGCACGAGAGCGTTTATTGTGTTTCCATTTTGTTTTCCGTTGTGCGCCTACATTATTAATGAAAATTCCGTCTCTCCTCCGCTCTCAACTATGCTGTACTGGTACTGGTTTAATTTAGGAGGATCTGAATTAAACTGATGATTTAGATGCTTGCGCATAACGCCGTGCCATACTACCGGTCCCGGTCTCGGTCCCGGTCCTAGTCCTGGTAAATATTATTGCAGATATAACAGTTATTAAAGCGCTGGAATGGTTCATAACCTTTAGACTTGACAGAGTAACTGTGAGTGAATCAATTAATAAATAATTAGGGCAAGTTGTTGCGCGCTCTGTCTCGGATTTATATTATGTCGTGGAGAAAGTTGGTTGTAATAAGAAATTACTGAGCTTTCGCCTCCTACGTCGAATGACTCTATGTCCTTACCTATATACACGGTGTGGTGGTCGCCCTGTAGTATTAAAAAAAACCGTCAAGCTCGTCCAGTCTTCCAGACAGAGGCTGTACAGCTACTATCGGACTGCGTTAGATTAACGATTTGCACTTTACACATTCTCAGCCCCAAGTAGGTGCCTACGTGGGGAAAGTGGAGAGATAGTCGTAGTCGTAATCTGGTCCAATAATGAGCCTATAGTATGACACGTATACAGCGTACTTATGGGAAGGGGGCAAGAATTATTTATAAGTTGAAATGGTACAGTAATAGTATCACAGTTTATTGGCTCAGTGACTGTGATATGTACTCGGAATGAGAAGTGTTTAGTATGTGTAATGTGTACAGACTTCCAGATCCAGAGTCCAGAGTCCGTCTAAGTTACTGCAGAGTAACACACAGGAATATCAGTAGGAAGTCTTGTAACTTGTAGTGTAGTCAAGTTGTAAAGTGTGTACGGAGCAAGTGAAATTGGAGTAGTAGATTTGTAGATTTTTTTTTGTAGACTTGGTTTGAAATTGATGGGCTCGAATGTTATGATTAATTTATAGAGAAGTCGTTGAGGAAAGATGCCTCCTCCACCCCCTCTGGATCATGAAAGTGGAGCACCCCGCTCTGAATTGGCTGACTTGCAACTCCGAGCCAACGCCGTCACCGATGAGGTCAGTCTCTTTTTCTGTCTTTTAAAAAAACCAATTTATTTTTATGGCCAACTACAACCATAAAGGTCGTTTAATGCTTTTCCTTTTCCGAGAAAGTTTCTGCTTCCATGTTTTTCACTCTTTTTAGATTTAGACGGAGGCACTTCCCTTCTTCTTTTCCTTCCCTTGTTTGCTTTCTTTCGCTTCCCTTCCGCTGGCTTGCTACTGTACGTACTTTCCCGTACGTTGTCTAGCTAATAATATAATTTAGTTTAGTGAATGTGGGTATGTTACATGCATACCGATGTAGATACATATATAGACATTTATGTGCATATATTTTGTATAGCTGAAATACAAAAAAAAGTAGTAATACTTGGGTACTTGTCCCTTACTTAAAGATGCATTTCCGCCCTTGTCATTTTTTAGAGTTTAAATTCGACGAAAAATGAAATAGCACACGGTTTGTATTTGGGCATAGCATCCTATAGCATAGTGTAAGTAGGTACTATATATCGTCGGTGAAGAACCAAAATGACCCATATTCATTTTTGGTTATAAACAAAATCCATTATCTACAAAAATATTGAAATATTTTATGATCTTGAAAGCGTTTAAAAAGAACATTTTGCATGTTTCAAAAGCATGTAAATAGAACATTTTGCACTTTCTAAAAACATGGAAATAGAATATTTTGCACTTTTTAAAACATGAGAATAGAACATTTTACACTTTTCAAAATCACTTAATTAACATCTAACGCATCTTTCTTACTTAGTGTTTTCATGATATAGCTCATTTTGGTTCTAGCTTAAATTAGAAATGGGTCATTTTGGTTCTTCACAGACGATATAGTAGTTTAAGCTCTATATTGGCACGGCGAAAGTTGTATAGTGTACGACATGCCTTTGTTTTTGTACTTGGCTAGTTCACTGGTTCTCCCTTTCCCCTCGTCCTGAATTCATGACCTGTAATTATTTATAAGGGTCTATATTTTTCCCGCAAGAGCAAATATGAGTAGGTGCCTAACATAGCATAGCATACGGCATACGGTACCTGAGCCCGGAGTACTTGAGACTGCAGCACAAAATTACTCACATGGTATGGAATGGTATGATATGGTACTGGAGACTGCAGTGGAATTATACTCATATAATTATATCTTCAAAAATCGATACTATATCATATACCAGTCACTATTGACACTTGATTTCCATTTCCCATTCAATGTAGAGTAGGCAGGCCGCTTTCTGGGGATCACTTTAAAATCACATTGTAATCGTAATCAGGAGAGACACAGATAGGATAGTGGAAGAACGCGGAGACCGTTATTTTCCTTTTTGTGACAGTTACTGTAGCTGTAGGTAAGGTTGTTTTTACTAGAGTTATATATACTCTGTATATATCGTCTGTGAAGAACCAAAATGACCCATATCCAATTTAAGCTAAAATCAAAATGTGCTATGTCTTAAAATAAAAACAAAATGAGAAACATGCGTAAAATGTTAATTACAAGGTTTTTAAAAGTGCAAAATGTTCTATTTACATGTTTTTGAAAAGTGTCAAATGTTCTATTTACATGTTTTTGAAAAGTGTCAAATGTTGTATTTACATACGTTTAAAAAGTGCAAAATGTTCTATTTACATGTTTTTGAAAAGTGTCAAATGTTCTATTTACATGTTTTTTAAAAGTTGAAAATATTCTACAGATATTTAAATGCTTTCAAGACATATTTCAATATTTTGTAGATAGTGTATATTTAGCTACAAATGGATATGCGTCATTTTGGTTCTTCACCGACGATATAGCTCCTGGATTTGTACTGTTATTAGGATTTGGTTCAGTTGGGTTCGGGGTCGGGGTCGGGCTCGTAGTCACATCCTTAACTCAAACAGTACCGCCACCCGTAGCCCGTAACCGGTATCGGTATCTTCTATACGGTTCGATTTTATTACCTACAGTGTTACTCTTTTGTGTATCTGTCGAAATCGAAATTTAATGGAAGTTGAGATTTGACAAATCTATGGGCTGTATAATCCTCTATAATATGTTGCCCGCATTTCAGTTTCACAAAAACAATAAACCATAGTATTTATGGACTTGGCTTTTTCCTTGTCATCACCAAGGTTTCAGTCTTTTCCTCCCAATTCTCAAATAATGAATTGATCTTTCTCAATTTTTGTTTGTTTGTTACATTATACGTCACGGCCGACGTGATAAGCTTAAACATATTCACATGAGGTCCGCGGTCTGTTTTTTTTTAGCGACCGCCGAGCCCGAGCCTATGAAACCACCCCCAACGGAATACTGGAACGGTAATGGTAATGGTAGCGGTATATTCACATTCAAATCCCGGATCGAATCCGCTCATCCAATATTTCACAGGGAAAAGATTACCTATGCGCCCGATGCCGATGAAGCTGACATACAGTGGCAATATCTTGTGGAATCCATTACTTTCATATTTTGTGTGTCACATAGTCGGAGGCAAGTAGAATTCTAAAGTGAATGTCTTTCGAGCTCCACACTTCCTACATAATATCTTACAAAAAGTACGTGAAGAATTTGAAGTAAAGTAAAAGTAATAGACTGCTGGAGGTATAGCATCTTCTGACTATATTATACCGTTGGCAGCCGGCAAGGAACAGGGCCGGACGAAGGAATTGCTTTTAGGCAGCAATTTGTTTCCATACAAAAACCACCATTTTGATTTTATTGATGGTTTTCTTTGGTAAAGCAAAATGTTGTATTTACATGTTTTAGAAAAGTGCAAAATGTACAATTTACTTGATTCAGAAAAGTGCAAAATATTTTATTTACATGTTTTGAGAAAAGTGGAAATTTTTTTATTTCCATGTTTTTTAAATGTACAAAAACTTTAATTTGCAACTTTTTGAAAAGTCAAAATATTCTTTTTACATAGTTTTGAAAACTGCAAAATTTTCCATTTAGATTTTGTTTTAAATTCAAGCAGCGGGGGCTGCCTGCGCTGGCCGCATTATCCGGCGCTGGCAGGGAAAGCGTCGTCATCAGAGACTCTCATCCATTGCATTATCATTAGAAATTGACATTAGCCTTGTATTTGGATTAGATCCTAGCCACTAACATGTAAGTTACTTTTTTTCTGGGGTCCTTGGGTGAATGCGAATGTGAAACATACGATTAGTGAAAGTCAGTGAAAGTACCTACCTACTGGTGGAAAAAATGAAGAGTTAAATAAATAAAAAAAAAGGAAAGGCGGAGAGACCCAATAAGGAATAAGGAACGAATGGGAAGTGGCAAATTTGCCCATAAATGCCGCCGCTAATAAATTTTAACTTGTCCATATAGTTGTCCTCAACATTTAACTTGTAGCTTGGAAAACAATTTTCTGTCACATCACACAGAGTCCAGATCCAGAATCCACAGATCCTGCGATCACAGATCCAGAGTACTCTCTGTCCTACCACCACCACCACCGACACCGAAATCGACAAAAGTATCAGTATTAAAGTTGATGGGGCTGAAAGCTGTATGTCGTAATTGCTCCATGTGATTAGGAGGAAGGGATCGGACTCTCTATTACATTTGACAGCTGACTTTCCCTTTCATTTTTAGTGTCAGCCTCCACCACAAGTAACCGGGGCGAGCAGCATACTATACTGACTATACACTTCCCAAATGTTTATTTACGAGGCCATGATGATGACGTCAAGGGATCCTTTCCAGGAGCTGCTATTACTGTCATTGTCAAAAAGTATTTTACTTTCTTCTTATTTTCCCTAAGCAAAAACCTTCTTGTTTTTAACTCGGCTCATGTCGCTTTCTCCCTCCGTCTGTGTCACATGAGAGCGACATCAAAAGGGAACGGGGCAGCCAACTTTGTTTACGATGAGGAAAATTAGACAATGTCCTTATGGCTTTAGTCAGAGTCGAGACCAGGACCGGGATCGGGACCAGTACCGGTACCGGGACGTCGGAATCGGAACGACGTGACGACGATCGTGTTTGTTTGGTCTTTAATGGAAACTTTAACTCGACTAATTTGCTCCCTAAAATAGAATTACGTAAGCTTCGTAGCTTTACTAGAGCGATTACATACAATTCTCCTTAATTCACCTAGCTAATGGATGTAGCGCTCATTCAATGTATTAATAGTATTAAGACTGCAAATAGACAGCCTTGTGAAGGTGTGCCATTTGGACGGTGTCGCTTGAAAATGTCACATCCTTACTATACATTATATGTAGGTAGTTTCGATTTTAGCTAGTATAATTTGTGTGTGTGCATACTCAGCTATACGTAGTAGTGTGCACGGTGCACTGAATTACTCCGGATTATGCATAGCTAATGCTAATGATAATCATTATTAGAATATGGCGAGAGCTCGTTCGTGGTAGTGGTTCCTTGAAGGAATTAGTAATCGTTAATGAGATTTATGTCCTCGTATTGGGGCTATATGGCGCTATGGGACGGGAAGGTAAACATGATTTAAAATCCGCTACTCTTTGTGGGATCAGTTTTGAGTAGAAGGAAAAGAAGAGAAAGCCAGGGACAGAATTAGAACGTTTACGAGTAATTCAGTCAGTCAGAGTCAGATTCTGAGCGTCAAAGCCAAAAGCCATTCCCAGAGCTACAGCTTATATAGCTTCTCAAAAATTCCCTGGTACATACTTTTAATGCTGCGTCGGATAAGATAGAAATAGAAAGACAGGAATTGAATGGATTTGACAACTTAAGGTTTTGAAGCTTTCACTTCCTTGGAACTTTCACTTTTTTTAAAAAGAAAAATTTATATTGATTTGTTTGAAAGTCAAAGTAAATGGTTTTGACGGACTTGTTCTGTGGGAATATTTTCCAGGGACAGGGCTAAAAGATGCCAAGAATATATAGTGTATGACCTGCAGTTTGAGAAGGAGTTCGTGGAAGCTGAAGCTGAATAAGGTGATTTAGTTGGGAGCCTTTAAAGAGAGAGAGAGAGAGAAAGAAATTTGATTACTGTATAAAATACTAGTTTGAGAGAAAGTTAGGAGAGTTGTGTGGACCTGGATTTAGTAAAGTAATGTTGGAAGTTGGAGACGGAGAGTGAGGGTTTAGGTTTAGTCTTGAGACTCTCACTCCAACAACTACAACTCTACTCACGATCAGTGTGGAGAAGAGTGGCATTCAGTTGAGCTCCCGAGAAACTTTCTCTTGAGGCAGTTTTCAAAAGAATGGCTGACTGACGGACTAGGGGAAAGGTGGCGTTCATGACAAATGTTCTTTTAGAAAAGAAAGAAATATGAATTTAGCACTTGGATTTTCTGAGATGCTCTTTCTTGAGTAGTATGAGTGCTCGAAAGAAGCAGTAAAGCAGTACATTGTACAATGAATTCCAATTTTACAACGAACTATTGTCCTGCCAGCTTATGCACTTCCGGTAAATTTGTATATTTGTCGACCAAAATGCGAGAGACCGTTTTCAAGTAAATATTCATGCTGCGTCTACAGTTCCCAGATAAATACATGAAAACGTACCTTAAGTACCTTTACCTACACAGATTTTATCTCCCCTGATGCGTTCTACTGAATCGATGTCGATGATGGATCAGTTTCAATTTTATTTTCAAGAGATTTTATCTTCCGTCTTCCCTACTAGAATAAAGCTATAAGCTGTAGTTCCGATTATTGCTTTTATTCTGCTCCAGCTCCAGCTTACAATTTTAACATAATGCTGCGTCCTTAAATAGAATCAGGCTCTGCTGCTCTATACTGTGCTGTAAACACATGGAAAAACATCCCCTTAGAAACCTTTTCTCCAATTTATAATACATTAAGTAGCGTATTATACGTTTTATTATACGAAAACTAAAACATTTTTTTCAAAAAATGTATATCCTATACGCTTTCTTCAAAAGATTTAACGTTAAACTTGTTTTGATCCCTATAGTTTCATATGCACATATAGTAGATTTGATGTATCATACAATGGGAATTAATTCTTGTTTTAAATAAATGATAAAAGTGGACTTAAGTATACGCTTTTTCATCTTTTTTATACAACGACCATCATCTATTGTACCCATTAATATTTTTACACGTAGGAGGGGCACGTGTTTTTGGCGAAAAAAAAGGAAAAATACTGATAATAATGGTGAAGAGTGAGCTAGTTAAATTTAATGTGAACCAAAATTATAGATATATTGAATAAGAATCATATAGATATTGCAGTACTGTTCTTTTGTAGTGGAGAAACTAAAAACGAAATTTCACCAGTAAGTGACACACTCCTTAACCTAAAGCACGTGTGCAGATCGTGCGTGTAATGTCATACGTGTTGCAGCATGAGGACAATAGTATAGTGTACTCTGTCCAGAAAGGCAAACAGAAATTCGTGATTTGATTTTGGATATAATAATATGTGGTGCAGTGTGGATTTTTTTAAGAAACTTATTTACTACGTCAAAATTCGAGTGGTGTCATATAAACTTTAAACTGCGGCACTGCACTGGCTGGCTACGGTAGTGGTAGCTTGAAATCTTGAAATCTTCAGGCCTTTTTTTAGAAGATGAGGTTAGGTTAAAGAGGATACTTTGTTGAAAATAATATGGTCTCGTCCGTATGTACCTACCTACCCGGTCCTCTGTGAAATGTGGATAAAATAAAAGTCGGCCTTGGTCTTCTCATTTCTGTCTGTGGTCACATAATATAATATAGCTGTAAGATAGAGTATCTGTAGTCTCAAAACGTATCTGCGGGCTACAGAACAACTACACCACATTTATATATACACATAGAAAGTTTAAAAAGTTTAGTAGGTAAGTACCTACTTTAGATGGGAAAAAAAGTAAAGTAGCAGGGAAGATGCCCAAGGATATGCTTTCACTTTCTCAGTGCCAGTGCTATAGGTAGGTACTTTAGTTTAGTTTCAAGACTAGGACCAGAACTACAGACAGGGCACCTCATACTATACGGGGTCCGGGTCTTTCTATGGGTATGGGTTAAGATACGATACGATGAGAGCCTTATACTGCCACTGCTACTTTAGTGGTCGTACTTGAATAATTCTTCAACTTATATCTTCAATGTTTATTTTCATTCCGCGCGCCGACAAGAGCTTTCTACGACAATGTTATGCTTGGTTTCAGCTCATTTTTTTCTTTCCTTCATTTTCTTTTTTGATTAAAATTTAGACAGCGTAGACGCACTCTCCGGCTATAAAACGGCATAAGTGGACGGGTTGTCTTATATTGTATTCACGGGAAATGGCTGCTCAAAATGTTTCACTATTAATTCTATTTGAAACATGTTGCTATTTCATTGTCAATATTTGTCGTATTTTTTCTCTGCTTGTAATACAGCTACTTGTAGGAAGCACGAATGTCCTTTGCTGTTTAATATTCAAGCACTGATATCTAATATCTATGCACAAAAGTGTAAGTTTCTGACGCGTAGTTACATATTATGTAAGTGGGATGGAAAGTTTCTATGAGAATTAGAACGGACTTAAGCTAAGTTATTTGGTGACGAATATTATTAAAATGCTTATTATTCTAAATTCATTATTTATATTTAATTACACGAATTTTAAAAAATTCAATAATTCTAGTCATCAATTTTAGAGGCCTTATGACAATGTGCGTAGCTGTTTCTGAAAATAATGAAATGTGCTGACGTATTTTCAAAATTCAATATTATTCATTCTTTCAATTCAACCAGAACCATATTTTAAACTTGACGCAAACCTGGATAAAAATGATTTTTTTGTCAAATATGCAAAAGGTTATTTGTATTGTTTTTCACTGATGAACGAGCTATACGAAATTACGTGGGTTAAATCAGTGTTTGTGTGTATATGATTGACAATAAACAATAGAGAATCAATATTTAGGGATGTACATAGGCCTAGAAAATGGAATTCTGACTTTTCAAGTGCAGATAAGGTTTCACAGAAGCTTAGATTTTGATGTTGCGCATTATTATCTCTGCCACTCATCGTCATCATCGTCAAACTCTCAGACTTCAATTTCAATTTTGGATCATCTGCAGTAACTGATGTTGCGGGGTTACGAATATGGGATACGTTTTTTTTGTATGTTTCTACTTGTTGCTGCATAGTATAGTATACTACTCACACCTAGATTTGTTGATTTGTATAGATCATATAGGAACTGCTTTGAGGAAATTTAACTCATCGTATCGCTATTTATGTCATGGGATTAAATACAGGAACTGAAAGTAAAATCAGAAAATAATTTCGTATATGCTATATTTTTGCATTCTATTTTTTACATTTGACTCAGGTTGCATGATTTTGGAATCGAAATTGAATGTATATAGTGAAATACAAAACTCAAAACAGTCCCATACAAAACCATGTGTGGGTGCAAATTTTACTGCACACAGTTTGCTAACACCAGAAACCAGAACAAGACTTTGACTGTGAACGTGAACTACATGTGATTCCGCTTAAACAAACTATATGCATACAGCTTGACATGTCATGAATTATTCATACGATGAATAATTTATTCAATTAAATTCATTTCAAAATCCCAATTTCTCCAAATGCTTGGTATTCACTGTCATAGTTATATGCGTATTGAATGGTCCCTAGTCATAATACTACATTCCAATTTCAAATATTTCTATCTGCAATCTTTATACATTTAGAAACCAACAGTTTTTTCAGTTTTCTTTTCATATTTTTGTAATTCGGTATTGGTATGACATCCATATAAATTGTATGCAATATTTCTATATAAAAATATAAGCCCAATTACATACAAAATGTTTCTTTTTTTTCGGTTCACAAAAATGTACCCCACTACATTTGTCATTACTTTAGTGTGTCTAACGTTAGCGTAGGGGTAAAATTGGTTCTGAAAATTATATTAAATTATGTATTACGTATAAAAGTAGGCATTTGGAATTTGGAGTTACGTCTCAAGTTGTCGCTATTTCTATTACATGTGCTGTTCGCACTCATAGGATATTCATGCATTTTTCTCGAGTGTTAGATTTTGTCGTACTTGGGGTAGTTATATAGTCGTATTCTTAAACACTACTTTTTTGGTCCGGTGCCGGTGCCGGTCCGCGGGTCCCAGGTAAAATTCCACTGAAAAATTTAGTAGTGAACTATGTCAACTCAGCTCCAGTTGGAGTATACTGCCTCTCAAGAATTGAATAGACTCTATTAAAATTGAGGAGTTCATTCCTTGTAAAATGTCTAATCGGAAATTTAATTTAAATTTTCAACGTTATATTTTATATTGAAATCCAAAAATGAGGTCAGGTATATAAACGCTGTAGCGCTATCAAGAAATCGCGATCGTTGAACAAAATATGTAATAAATTTTTCGATTATTTATGAATGCCAATTCGTGCTTATGATTAGGTGCCTATTCGTTCCTTGTTTTTGCGGCAGACTAAAATAACGGAACTATTTGAATCTGACAGATTAAGTATAAGATCTGTTTCCGACCATTCATAATATTTTTAATGTTTTTAGTAATAATAATTGGCTTTTATTATTTTGAATTAGATTAATTGCACTGGAACTCTATAGCTTAGGAGTATCTTTATCTTGATCTTGCCCCCTTTAATTTATTTTTGTGTAATACGGCCAAGATGTGCTGACATGCATTATGCATAAGCGTACATACCAGTACATTTAAAGATTACAAAAATGAAAAGCACATTTCATGCTACACCAGCACGATTGTGAGATTTGGACAGCGAGTTTTTTTACGGCTTTATTATCTCAACTTATTTGAGCGGGGAGAAACTTCAAGAGAGAAAACAGTCAAAAAACGTTTTGTTTTTTAAAAAAATTGAAAAAGATGCTACTGGGGGAAGAAACACTGAGTGAGTAATGACTTTGTACTATGTATGAGTGAAGCATTAAATGTAGAACGGATCCAAGTTAATTAAACTAAGGAACAAAGTTTCCAAGTTTGCTTTTCATTTTCTTTACTGAAGGCAGTTGTTTTTACTTTTACTTAGGCAGGGTACTGGTACTGGTACTGGTAGCGATAACTGGTACTGGTACTGGTACAGTATAGCACATACTGTAGGGAGGTACTCCATAATACTGTGTCTTGGAATCGTGATCATGATCATGAATGATCCTGGTGATCATGTCATAAAGCCTGAGCCTGCGAGAGTTTGAGTGTACTCCAGCAAAGGCAGAGAGGCCATAGCAATAGCAACTGCAAAAAGCGATGAATTTCCAGGAAATCTATTTCAGTTTAGCTACCCTACCTACCTACCTACCTGTATGTACGTGTTGTACGACACGACATCCAAAGTTCCAAGCCAAACTAACTAATAACTAACAGCTGATAACTAACTAACTGACTGATAACTCTCAGCTCGTCCGCAAAATATACGAGGCGAAAATAAACAGAGGGGAAAAAGAAAAACTCGAGACTCTATAACTGACTTCATTACCTTGTAATTTATCCGGATTTTTGTTTTGCGTCTTCTATTATTTTTTGTCGTTTACTCTGTCTCTCTCCTTATTTTTTTTTACATTCTGTGTAGACTCTGGAGTTGTACTTTTCTACCGGCACCGGCAAGGGTATATTATATTCGATACGTTTCTTGAAATCGAGGTCGACGTCGGCGTCGCGACCTCAACGTGCGAGTGACTGTGATGAGGGAAGAAAAAACAAAAACAGAGGGAGGATATCATTAAATCTGACATGTTTATAAGGACATATGGACTTTGTATCTCCCTATTGTCATTTGCCCTATATTTTCCATTTTCCAGTGCCAGTGCCAGTTCCAGTTCCAGTGCCAGTTCCAGTAACTGTAGAAGTTAGACGCTCTAGCTGTTGTTCACGTTTCGAGTTTGAGCAGATGTTTTAAGAAGACTTTCTCTCTGCCCCTATATTTTGTTTGTTTTGAAACTCATTTGTTCCATAGACTTTCTATTTTTTCCCTTACCACAGCGTGCCCCGCATGATATTGACATCAGCATTCTTTGTGTTTGCACTATACTTAAAGTACCTATAGGTAGGTCTGTACCACTGTACCTAGGTGCGTATATCGAAATATTTTAAACAAAACTTACTTACCTACGTATTTGTAGTACAAAGGTATTACAGATAGAATTTTGTCCTTGCTTACTTATGACTTATATTTCATTTTTACTTTGATACTCTTTTTAAGGGAAGGATCTACATTGTCATTCCTGTATCGCTTGACACAGCTAGAATTAAAATATGTTACAATTTTGTGTTTTTTAAATATTGTTTTTGTTTATGGTACATCTTTTTATGCATGGCGTATTGGCAAGTGAAAGGGGAATGAAAATGCCACTGCGCCTTCATCCTTAATTCTTCCAATAGCTGGAGAGTGGACAAAGCCATCTTCAGCCAGAAGAAGAAGACAGGATCAGACAGGATAGTACCAAGTCATTCAACTCAGCGCATCCTTCTATCTCAACTGGGAGCAACGTGCGGAACCAACAACAGAACGTATTCGCTACATGTAACGCTACACATTCGATTGCCAAGCCACGCCACGCATCTCTCAGCAAGCAGAAGAAGGAGCACTGCACTCATCAGTCATCAATTCCTACTCGCCACGTTAACATATAATAAATTTTCTTCTCCGCAAATCTAATAATATTTTCCTGGGAAAGATTGCGATGGAGACGCCTAAAAGAATTCGGAATTTGCGGGGGGATCAAGGTAGTGAAGTGATCCTCTGCGAATCGTGTTGGTGCACGAAACCTAAAATTCACAGAAAGAAATATTATAAGTTTGAATTTATTTTATCAATTTGTTTAATAATTTTCTTCCTCTCCATCGTGGTGCTTCCCATATATAATATTTGTTTTAATTGAATCAAAAATAATAATAATCTGAGGTCTTCAACCAAATCAAAATCAGATTGTAAAAGAATATCTGTAATATTTGTGATCAAAATTGTACTCACCTGGAACTCACCTTCGGATCCAAATTGGCTTGTAATCCGTATCCACGGTATCCGTAAGGTCATTGTAAAATTAATATTGATTGTAAAATTGTGTGGACGAAACCAAAAACATGAAACAAGACAAAATCAAAATAATAATTTAAAAGTAAAGTAAGGCTTGTAGTCCCTGCCCTTCTGGCAGAGGAAAACTTTCATATCATTTTCAGTATCGTTTTTCCTTTTTCCAATGTCAATTCAATTTCCTTTTCCGTTTACATTTTCAGTCAGTATCATTTTCCTATTAATATTAAATAAATATTTATCCGTAAAATTATAACTTTAACTGATCTTCGATGTTGACCAAATTCATTCATCGGCTCAAATCCTAATTCGATTCTCATACTATCATTTACTTTATATAATTAAGTATGTATGTAATGGCAAGGTGCACGATTCGCATAGACTAAGTTAAGTAAGGTTTCATGCTGGTCGTAATTCCCATTTACTTAAGTAGTCACTATGTTAGTCACTGGTGAACTTGAAACCCATAGCATTTGCATTTCATACTAATTGATTTATTTATGTTTATGAAAATTATCGGCAAAATTCTTTCCAAAATATAAGGGCTCTTGGGGAAGCGATTCTCTGACCACGGTGGTGGGATTGCTTATTATGTTGCTCAAATCCCTTGGTTGCTCCACCACCGTCATGGTCATTCCGTCCTTTTGGTAAAGAGAATCTTTCTTCTCCGAGCCATAGCCCCACTTATTTAACATTGGCTTAATAATTCACACTTCATTACTTCCAAATTAAATTCAAAATTATTCCGTTACTCAAGCTCAGGTTCTAACTTAATATTTAAATTCAAAATTTCAATTAGGCAAAAGGAGGAGATGACAGCATCGGGAGTCGGGATGGAAGCGGGCCCTGACCGCGTTATTGGCTAACTGACGTCAGCGGTTACCGTGACCATCTCCCCAGTCTCAGTCTAATAGAAATACAGTTGGACGTCTGAGACCCCATTGCTGTCAACCCTCCTTACCACTTCACTGGTTCAAAATAGTATTTCACTCTTTATAAAATTAGGCACTTTAAATAAAATAAAATTTCCATATTTCAAATTTTTATTCAAAATTGAGGATGGACAGGACAAGCTGGGCCGAAGAGGGGGAGGGAGATGGAATGCATTTGTGACTGGAAACTCCCAATGCAAACTATCATATCTCCTTTCTGCCCAGTCCTCTTGAGCTCGTGGGGTGTGGACCATGGGGTGGTTGCACTTCAACCGGTCTTACCTCTGAGCCACTCATCCGCTGAAAGTTAATCTTAAAACTAATTCTATTTCTAGTAATAATCTTAATCTAATTCATGCAAAAATATATAATTTAAATTCATGACTCAAAAGTAAACATTGCAACTCAGTAATCTTTTAGTTTAGGTACATAGGTAGGCATTGGCTCACCGAGCCATGTTCCATCCCTGCCATATTCCCTCGGGAGTAGTTACCCCTCAAATGTAACTTGGTGGCACCCCCAAAGTAAACTCTACCATCTGACCCATCATTTGTAAATATGTAAATAAAATGTAAATAGTAGGTTAAGCTCATTTATCATAAAAATATAATTTATTTATTATTAATTTTATAAAAATCATAAAAGTTTAATTCAAGAAAATTTTGGGGTAGGAGAGTGCAAACTCGGGGGTTGAACCAAGGTCATAGGACACCGGTTCTGACCCTCGTTTCACAAGGTGCGGGGTAGGGATAAAACCCTGCCCCCTCCTCCCCGAATTTTCGGAAAAACCCGGAATGTCCATCCGCAGTGGTGGAAAACTTAAAATTTAATTTTCATTGACTCTTAATAGAAATAATCATACATTTCATTAGTAAGGTTACCCTTACATCATAAACATACTAGGTACATACTAAAATTAATTAGCAGGCATCACGCCTGTACTCGAAAAATTTTCAGTGGTGGTGGAGGGAGTGCGACATCCTTCCGCTACCCGCCCGTTGGTCGCACAACTTAAATCTCGCACACGTGAGCACGCTCACATGCACCGATGCATAAGCATCTCTCATATAGGGTCCGTAACGATAAGATGTGGCGTTTGGGATGGCCACACCCATCGCGCCGATGTTTGCACTATCTCGCATGCACTTGGTGGGATGACTCCGCATCACTGTACGGCCCAGCACCAAAAACACGTTTAGTGGGCGTTTCGCACCCCACAATGTACAAATACGTTTGGTTTTCATCTCCGAAGCCCTAGCACTCCATTTCGCGTGTCTGTGCTTCCTGCTAACAAGCAAGCTTTTCGCTCTCCAAGTTTTCCAAAGTGTTTCTCTAAAAATTCTTCGAAATTTCGAGTTTTGAAAGAATTCAAAGTGTGAATTCGGTCAAATCGATCATCCTCTTTCCGAATAAGTAAGTGTCAAGTCCCCATTTTCTTCAGAAATCAAGGAAAATAGACTTTAGTTTTCCAGTTTTTCCCTTGCCTTGTTCCGGCATAGGGCATAGTTGGCCGTTAGTGGCAACTCAAGTTTTTCAGTGCAAAAACTGTTCCAGTGACCTGAAAAACATCAAAAATACTTACCTTCGATATCAAACTTACCGTGTAGTGAAAATCCGGTTTCCAGATTTCATCGGGGAGTTCGGAAAATCCAATTTTCCAAGTTCTCCCCTCTGCCGACATAGGAAAGGAAAATCCCTTTGTCACCGTTCACTAACATTTAAGGTACATATTTTCGTGGCACCAGCTACCACTTACATACATTGGTGTACATACTTTCGCGTAGTGCACTTACATTCTAGCCATACCGTGGCCGTGTACTTCCTTCACTAAACAATCACACATACTGTATAGTGCAAGTATAAAACTGAACTAGACTGCGGAACTTATTATTCTCAGTTTTTGATTTACGAAATAACAGCAGCCGTCACTTTGGAAATCTTATTATTTCGTCGCGTTTGACTTGACCTTCTATCCCTTCAGTAAAATACAATCCGAAATCGTAAGTGGTAATACAAACATTACATTCCGATTCAAATTTTCCTATATTTTCCCACTATTGTGGCCCTCCCAGAAAATCAGTGAAAGTTAGAAATTTTTGGTTTTTGGTTCTCATATTAATTAAATCTAGGCTTACCTGTCGTACGGCTCACTCCTCATAAAATTAGGGTGTATGACTACAATAATTCTAGCTTTTCCATTGTCTAATTGCCACACTTATTAATGTTGTTCTTTATCTCCTTCTCGACCACCGATATAATTTTATTATTTTTTGTTTTTCTGATTGTTACTCTTATCCATTTCCACAAGGAATTCATTAACACTTACTTTAATTTCCGGATGGTCGCGGAGAGGGATTAATTCAATAAGTAAGTGGGGTAAAATTAATCAAAAATTTAAAATTAAAATTCGGTTGTAGAATCAGTAAGGCTAACAGTCAAGGGAAACAAATAGTTTGTCGGGGCTGTGTAGTGGTTAGGGTAATCGGTTAAAATAAATATATGTAGTTAAGGATTTTATAGTTCAGGTTAGCGAACTTCGCGGGGAAACAAATCCTGCTTTCAACTCTTCACTCGTTGTGTGTGTTGATCGTGGGAAATCTAGTTAAGTAAAAGTTAGAATAATACAGTTGCAGTTTAATAATTCAAATCAAAACTTTTGTTTATGTCAAATTTCACAATTATTTTCAAATTTAAATTAATTTTTCTTTTGAAAAAGCAACTCGATTTAATTCAAAGTTCATAAGTTCGGAGCTAGGGAGACCAACAGTTTCTCGCTCCCGCCTAGGTTAGGAAATAAAATCAAAATCATACATATAAATATACAGTTGAATTAATTGGTATCCGTGTCCAGTTTTCAATTTTCTTTAAGATTCAATGCCTCCTATTATTCCTCGGGAGCAGTATCATTTATTCGTCAAGGACGCTCTTCTCTGGTTTATCTCTGGAGGAAATAAAATAGTAGACAAGGAACATCTCTTCATGCTCCTCATCATCTACATCTCATTATTCGATCTCACCAATCAATTCTTTCCGGAAGTGGAACTTCAAACTTTGAATCGATCGTTGGCTCACCTGGGATTCTGGTATTAGGGGAAAGAGCTTCGCACCGACCTCATAAGCCCAGCAATCCTCCAACGCGATTCAAGGTATTTACACTTCTCGAAAGAAATTTCATATCATTTCATATTATACATAATATTGCAAAATTTCATAAAATTTTATTAAATCAAAAATTTCATAAAAGCAAAGTAAGATCTTCCACTAATCCCACTTTCCGATCTTGAGAACAGGTGACAGTTGCGGTTACTCAACCCGTCTCCGTACCTACTCATTAGCTAACGAGTGTTCTTCAAAGTTCAGAATTTTCTCACTCGTTCTCAAAAAAAAAGAAAAGCGGATTTTCGTGGGAAATCTTCACTTTCCTTTCACCGACTTTCACCACTCAAGAAGTCAACTGCCTGAGGTGAACGGATCCTTCACAGTAATCCGACGCCAACAGACAGAGTCTTCTCTTCGTACCCCATAATTAAGTTTAAGGTCATTCCTCCCTAATATAAGTAGGTCAAAACCCACTCCTTTCGTTTTAGAGAATTCAGGAAGGTCAAGTAGTTTTCTCAGGTATCAATTAAAAGGTCAAATAAATTCATAATTCGATTCATTCCTGAAGCGTTGCTACGGAAGTGAATTCACAGCTAGGTCATAACGTTCATAGAGATCTGAAGCGCTCGCTACGATCCTCTATTCATACCTAGGTCATATCAATATACCTTGAGCGTTCGCTGAGGTTCATCCAACTCTATAGCCATCTAAATCATTAGTCAGAGTCTGAATAAAATTTTCTCAAGCTCTTCTCAATAAAGTCTCAAAATTAAAATTATTCGAAGTCTTCCTCTTCCCTCAACTATGGCAGAAGCTGGAGGGGAGGAGATTTCCTTACAAGATCTTAATAACTCACAAGCCACCGGTTTCTTAGGGAGTCAACCCGATTTAAATCGTACTGTCTTTCCTAACCCAAATCGTGGGGAACCGGGTACTCCACATCAGAATTTATTGGAGGAAGTTGTAGCTTCGACTTCGTCCCAAATTCCTGAAAATGATCTCAATCGAGATGATTCTCGGTCTCGCCCAAGTTCTCGTAGCACTAATAGGTCCGTACGGGGAGGGAGATCAAGGAGAGGGATTGATTTTTCCCGTCAGGGAAATCGAGACCAATCCGCTTCCTCCTGGGCTACCGATAGTGAATCCACTCAACAATCCGAGAGCGAAGGGAATGCGAGTGTCTCTCGTTACCGAATTAAGAGTTTTCTCGTTCAATTCGATCAAGCATCCACAACGGGTTTCATAGCTTATCGCAAGCGTACTCTTCCCCTCGGGGAACAACCCAAAATTGTGTACAAAGAAAATACTCATAAAATCGGATATGTCGTGGAAAAAGACACAATTCGGTCGTGTTCTCGTCCAGCATACCGAGTCGTTCAAGCAGGAGAAACCATTGGTTTCTTCCCAGACAGATGGCCTGATGGCATCTGTGCTTCTAAATCCTTTGGTTACAAGGAAGGTCAATCTTCAGTGACCGAAACTTTCGAGGCCATTGGTCCCGCATCGGATAATTACATGGCTTCTTCGGAAACATTGCCTCAGAATACAGCTCACACCACTCCTCAATCTGTGACTACTGTACTCTCTGGTAATCGTTCTCATAATACTGCTCAGTCATTGACTTATGTTAACATCGCCGCTGATAAGCGAGTCATAAATACTTATCTTGCAGAAAGATTTTCTGCCGAAAATGTTCCGTCAGAACAAATTCCAACTCTCATCGAGGCATTAGATGAGAGATTCTATTTAGAGATCATTCAAATTGCTATTGACACTGGGTCTACTCTGGAAAACACAGTTAATGATTACTTGACTTCCGTTGAGAACGGGTCTGAACGTAATCCTTTCCGTCGTGATACAACTTCTGTAGAATTCCAGCCGGAAGAGGTAGGACGGACCAACCCGTCTGTAGAATTCGTTAGGACTTCGCCTCCACCTACTGGTCATTACCATTCAGACCCAGGTCAATCTCATACTATTTCAGGCCCTCGAGCCGCATCACAACCATCGACGCCTAGCCGTCCTCAGACAAATCAGGCTAATCTAAATTCAGCTTTTAGAAGTTTGCAAATGCCTTCTACTGCTGAAATTCAAAATCCTCCTTTGGGTTCTCAACCAAGAACCACTCAACAACCTCGTACGCAAAGACCAGTCACTGCGCCTGGCACTCGTCCTCAAGCTGCACAATATACAGCTATCGATCCTTCAGTACAAAGTAATAGATCTCGAACTGCTCCGCCAAACCCTCCACCTATAACTCAACCGGTACAGGCTCCAATTCAGCCTCCGCATGCGTGGGAGTACCCTCAAGTACCACCACCACCGCATACCGGGTATCCTCCGACCTCTCATGCATTTGCTCCTCAAACTTTTTATCCGACTTCTCATACACCCATATATCCAACCTATCCTCAAATTCACCAACCAATTCCAACAAATTATTATCCCAGTTATCCTCAAACCCAGCAACCTCAATACACTTTTTCTCATCAGCCACATATGGCTCCTCCAACTCAATTGCCTTCGGGCCCGACATCCACCTACCCAACTTTTCCTCTTTCAAATCCAAATCAGCAACCACAGGTTCAAGCCTCTGTTGCTCATCCATCACGCAGTTCTAGATTACTTCAAATAGAAGCTCCTCCACCTCGAGCTCCTAATTCTCCAGCTCGCACTGCTTCGGCTCATCGCCATCGTTCGCAGTCTCGCACTGCTCCACAACTTGCTCAGGCACAGACGACTCCGAGTCGTCCCGAACCTACTAATCCCTTCCGTCCTCCAGACAGGGAGGAGGAGGAGGATTTCAGTGCCGATGAAGAACTTTTTCTTCCTACTCGCCGTGAGGTAGCTATGATTGCCGGCATCGTAGATCCTATTATGAAGAAGCTACAAAAAGGCATGAGCTCCCAGGGTTATAATGTCTATCATCAATCCAAATGCGCCGAAAAGATGCCCAAATACGGAGGTGAAAAGGAGGCAGAAGAGTGGGCTACTGACTTTAGCTCATACATTCATCTTCTTGACCTTCACCCCTCCGTAGTCCTGACCACTCTTGACAAAATTTTCACTGGGCAAGCTTTACAATGGTGGAATCATAATAAACACTTGTACATGACCGGATTGGATTTTACCGATTACCGCGCATGTGCTCAAGCTTGGAACGATTTAATTGCAGATCTTAAGCGCAAATTCGATAGGTCATACGTCTCCGGACGGGCCGAAATGAATTTAAATGCCACTGCTTACAATAACAAGCAAAACGCAAGCGACTACATCGCCGCTCGCTCCGCCTGTCTTGATCTCATTGATCCCCGAATGGATCCTGAAAAGAAAATCCTGCAGATCATTGACGGTCTGCCTGATCATTACAAATCTAAGGTTGAGAATGAGACCGACATCAACTCTCTCAGACTCATCCTTCAGCGTCACATCAATATAGCTCAGCGCAGCCAGTCGCACCGTGCTCCAAATAATCCTCCTGGTGGGGCTCCGCACGGACAACCTAAAGTTTATTTAAAAGGTCTCGAAGCAACTCCGAGCACCGTTTCAAATTCTATTCATCCTTATCAGAAAAAGCCGAGCGACCTCATTAACCGGGATTATTATGTGGCATGGGACGGTCTGGAATATAGATGTGCTGACACTTCTTCTTTTGCTCAAGCTCAGAAAAATCAGACCAAAAACGATAAAGGTCGTTTTAACTGTCTTAAATGTAATAGTGAATGGCACAATACTCGAAGGTGTCAAATTCTCTTAAAAGATCAGGGGATCCCGTTCCCTCCGCCTAAGCCGAAGGACACGCGATCTGCCCAACAATCCAATAATAATAGTAATAATCGATCTCAAACTCAAAGCAATAATAATGTGACTCAAAATAATTCTGCTCGGAGCATAGCGCCAGCCGAAGAGCAAGCCTATGCCCAAGCATTGCAAAATCTCAATCAAACAATCCAACATATACATACACAATTAGGTACACAACCACAACCTCAATATACTCCTTTACAATTACCATATTCTACTCAATCACTTCCATTTATGCCACAACAGCAATTTCATCCGTCTCTTCCACATCCTTATCAGCAGCCTGCACCTCAATTAATGCAATCGGCGCCTCAAGTCCTAAGAGGCTTAACCACTCAAAATGGGCCGAGCATCTCTTCAGTTGAGCAAGTTCCTCCTCCACAAGGAACATCATTTGCTTTCTCATCCACCAGGAATCCTAATTCGCAGGATCCTTTAAACCCCAAGGGGGGGGTGTAGATACACCTGAGCCCCTAACTGAAGTACTAACAATTGATCCGTGCACGGTTGAATCAAATGATATCGATACAACCATAATAGTTAAACCCGAATTAGTTCCTAACGTAGACTCATCTGAAACCACATTCTTATTTCCAGCGACAGCGCAAAGCATACAAATATCTCCGTATTCGTCAATGCCTAATTCTCCTAAGTGTAAGAACTCAAAACCAGACTCTGAGTCTGATTCTGATACAGATTCGGATTTTCATTCTAGGGTAGCAGCCTGCAATGGCATCCCCAAATATAAAATTATGAAACTCTTGGAACATCCATTTAGTATCCCCGCTGAGGGATCCACTCAATTCGCGCGCACTATATCTCAACCTAATATGGAGATTCGCCGCGAATTTCGAGCTAAAAATAAATATGGATCCGACATCTATATCAAAGTTCTTACCGATACAGGAGCTACAATCAGTACCATTAGTCCCGCTACTATTATTAATTTAGAGCTTCAACACAAGGTTAAACCTTGCTCACCTATTCAGGCTATGTTATCTCTTAACGATGGAAATAAACATGTCATAACTAAATACGTCTACGTAATCTTGTACATCGAAGAATTCCAGCAATGGATTAAATGGGGTTTCTTCGTACTCGACAAAGCCCGCGATAACTTGGTCTTTGGGATGGATCTTCTCAAAGCTTATCGAGCCCGGGTCATGTGCTATGAAGGCACTGTCGAATTCCTCTCTAATCCACACGACGCTGACACTTCATCTTCAAAACAAAACTTAAAAAGATTACACTCACAACCCATAACTCAAAAGAATAAGAAAAAGAAAGTTTCTGAGGAATTAACTCGAACTGATAGTATTGATCCTGAGTCCAACATTAATTCAGATATAATTTATGCCTTTAATCCATTATTAGATGACCCTTTTTATGGTCTCAATATTCAATCAGAAATTATTCCAGGGGACATGGATATGTCGGATGACTCCTCAGTCACCCAGACTATTCGTCCTTGTTATGAATCAGACGATACTCTCGATGAGGACGTTCAAAGTTTTTCAACCTCTACTATGTCCTCTCGAGCAGAAAAATTATTACCTCATTTCAAACTTAGACTTTGTACAGTCGTACCCACTTTCATAGAACATGATCGTCCAAACCCAGTAAATGTTTACGTAGAAGATAGGTCTTTTACTGGGGACATTATTTTAGAACCAAATAATTCTCTTTTTCAAAAATTTGGACTCAACGTCATGGAAACATGCCTCAGCATTGAGGATGGCCAAGGCGTCTGTCACTTAGCAAATTCAGACAATGACGATTTCATTTTGCCCGCTCAGGATACTCTCACTACATATCGAATAATTCCTCAGGACAACAATCATCTCCGATCAATTAGACTTAGTACAGAATTCCAACAATATCCTTCTTCACGTACAATAGTACCTCCTCCTCCAGTCGTTGAAGGGAGCCAGCCTCTCTCCGACGAGGAGTTCGCACAATTCAATATTTATGAGAAATTAGAACCTTCACAGAAACTTCAACTTCGTGAATTGCTAAGTAAATACTACTCCGTTTTCGGGTGGAAACCAGAAGATTTCCATGCCACTGTTAGGGATCCAATTACAGGTGCCACTCTCGAAGTTATGATCGAGATGTTGGACGACTCTCCAATGATCCACCAAGCCACAGTCATGTCCAAGAAATTTCAAGACGTGGTTACCCGCGAAACTGAGGCAGGGATCGCAAGAAAAAGCATAGAACCATGTCAAAGCTCATGGGTCTCCCGTATGTTAGTTGTCCGTAAGGGCACTACCGATTGGCGCCCCGTAGTCGATTTTCGAGATGTCAATAAAAGGGTCAAACCCATTGCAGCTCCAGTTCCAAATACTCATTCCTTATTTGCAAAATTCGAGGGTTGTACCCTCTTCTGTAACGTCGATATGGCTAACTCATATCAACAGATAGGTCTTCACGAAAGTTGCCGTAACTTTCTTGCTTACATAAATCACTTAGGTGTCTTTCGTCCTCTAACTATGCCTTATGGTTTTCTAAATTCTGGTACTTTATTTCAACAGATTATGAACAAAATCTGGTATGTCTTACTCTGTGACTTTCTAGCCTCTTATGTCGACGACACGAGCTTCGGGGGTAAAGATTTTGCTCAGGTGCTCGTGAGGCTAGAGTTAGTTCTTCACATTTGTCTCAGAGCTAATATTAAATTAAAACCAACTAAGTGTTTCTTTGCTTATCCTTCAATTATTTTTCTCGGACATCGCATTAGCGCCGATGGGATAGGCATCGATAAAGAACGTGTCAAAGCCATTGTGGATTATCCGTATCCGAAGAACACCACGGAGATCAGGCGGTTTATTGGAATTTCCAATTTCTTCCGTCGCATGATCAATGGGTATTCCCACGTGGCCAGACCACTCTTCAAATTACTTATGAAAAATGCTCCGTTTAATTTTGACGCGTCCTGTCGTAACGCAATCGACTCTCTTAAAAAGTTGATCATCGATGCTCCGTTATTGGCCTATCCAGTCGAAGAAGGTGAAATGGAATTATGGTCGGATGCATCTGAATACTGCGTAGGCTCGTGCCTCATTCAGAAAATCAATGGGGTTCGTAGGCCTTTAGCCTTTAACTCTCATCTTCTCACCGGTCCGCAGCTCAAGTGGTCTACTCCAGAAAAGGAGTGTTATGCTATCATTCATGGCCTTGAGAAGCAACATAGCTTGGTCATAGGTCGTCCTATCAATGTCTACACTGACCACTCTGCGTTGACCTCCATCCTTAAGACCTCTGAAGTTAATTCCCGCCTGATTCGCTGGAGCCTTAAATTAAGTTCTTATCAAATCAAAATTTTTCATGTAAAAGGGAAGAACAACGAGATGGCTGATAGTCTCAGTCGTCCTCCGCGTGACTTACCCGATCCTTCCGACGCTGAACCTGAAATTGAATCAACCGCGAGACTCTGTTCACTTCGGGCTACGGATTTTTCACCGGCTCGATACTGGATTCTCGAAAATCCCATGTCGCTTTTCAATATTCAAACAGATGATCCTAAATTACTTAAAATTATTATTTCATTACAAAAAGACATCGAAGGTGGTTATGTAGGGGAGAATAGATACCGCAAACTTTTTCAATTAAACGAGAATGGAACTCTCGAACGTATAAATTATGATCCGTTGGGTCCCATGTGGCTCACTGTTTTACCGTACCCCTTTTCGGAGGAAGTGACTAGAGACTTCCACCGGAAATCCCATTTAGGTAACAATAAGATTTTTGCTTTATTACACACTCAATTCTGGTTTTTCAATATGCATCAAATAGTAGTTAATGTATGCCGATCTTGCGTGACTTGCCAAAGGTACGCCAAAATTAATAGGAAAAATAGAGGTCCCTTAAATGTAATGATTACTCCCCAAATTCCTTTTCACAAAATTTCAATTGATCATATGGGACCCCTTCCGAAAACATTCAGGAGTAACGAATATATCATAGCAATAATCGATCAGTGCACCAGATTTCTCTGGTTGTACCCAGTTAAAACCACCGGGTGGAAGGACTTCCTCAAAGTCCTCCGTCCTTTTGTACAACAATATCATCCCAAATGCATTGTCACTGACAATGGGGGTGCGTTCATTGCGAACGAGTACATCGAATTCTGTGAGGAACATAAAATTACACGTGTCACTACTGCTCCGTATCACCCGAGCTCCAATGCATTTTGTGAGCGGGTCAATTCTACTTTTGGGAGCATCTTAAAGAAATTAATATATGATCACCGTCGGGCGTGGGATGAAGCCCTCCCCGAGGTACAAGATCAATATAATCAGGCAAAACACTCAAGTACTCAATTTACGCCATTCTTCCTTATGCACGGCATAAGCCTACCAAATTATGGAGCGAATCTTCTTACTACTCATCTCAATCCCGAGTGGGACCTTGAACAACAGCAAGTTCGAATTGGTGAGCTCTTCCGGGTAAGGATGCAGGCTTTTCACAATTCCTGCGAAAGTCAGCTCCGCCGGAAGCTCGCGTTCGACAAACGCTATCCTGCGATCACATTTGACATTGGCGATCTGGTGTGGAAGCGGAACTTTACTCGCCCCGCCGGAACCCATGCCAAATTCATAATTCATTACACAGGTCCATACAAAGTTTACAGTCTAAATGAAAACATTCACTCATACTTTCTTTGTGACGTCAACGAAGACATCAACGAATGCCTTTCGGAGCGCCACTTACTTCTAGCTCATGGTCACAATCTTAAGAAGTATGTTCATCCACATCCACTACCAGACGAGGAAACACCAGTCGACGTTGGGTGGATTGACCAGGTCAGGCCAGTCCCAGCCGATGACGCCTTCCTCTCTGAACCACATTTGGATCCAACAGCCGATCCACCATACATAAATAATTTACCTATTGTAGATGTTGAGCCGAGGGGGGATTTTACCCACTCAGCCCAACCACCAAATTCCTACACACCAATTCCGCCAAGAGGGCCACTTTCTCGTTATTCTAATAGTGACTCCTCTTTAGCACCTCAACTAAGTATAAGAAGTACAGATCATTCACACTCATCATGGGGTATTCGTGCCCCTGTACTTCAACCACAAATTTCAACTTCACAAATTAATACTCAAAACCCTTTGTATCCAGGCATAATTAATGAGTCGGCGTTCTGCCGAACGCCTGGGGGGTATAAACAGGATGGTAAGATTTTGCGCTCACAAAATCCAGAAGCCTGGACACAAAGAGCCACAAAATCTAAAAACATTTTATCATCTACAGACACAAACACTGATACAGACAAAACAAATACTTCAACCACAACTTCGGAGGGCAAAACACATTCAAGCTCTTCCGGAGGATGTAGAACTTCCAAGTCTGAAAGACCACAGAGTGTAGAGATCGGAATCTTCTCCGAAAGCTCGACTCGGCCGGTCAGACTCACCCAAAATTCCGAGAGTGTAGAGATCGGAAATTGCTACGAAAGCTCGACTCAAAGACAGAATTTTTCCCCACCAAAGAGTGTAGAGGGTGAACCTTTGTTCACAAGCTCGACTCAACTTGAAAAATCTTTCCCTTCCACAAGTGTAGAGGGCAATTGCGCCAGTTCGACTGGGGAAAGAGATTTCTCTTCCACGTTAAGTTCTAAAAGTGGACTAGGTCCACTTACACCTGTAAATCCATTTTTACAGCCTGCGAAATTCATACCACACAAAAAGTTTCAATATTTTCCTAGTAATAAAGATAATTTAGATTTAAGTAAAAATACAAACACACACATAAATAATCAGACACAGAGTGTAGAGATCGGAGCGTGCTCCGAAAGCTCGACTCAAGGTAATGTGATCACCGCTCCGAGGGGTGTAGAACGTCCAGGAACGAGCTCGACCCTGAGTGATCACAGAACCTGTTCAGAATTAATTCCGTTAGATCCTAAGTTAGATAAGATTAACTTAAGCTCGGTCAATGAAATTCAAACTCAAATTATTCCTCTTTCTCCGTACCAGTCCCGGGAATCTGGACTGAGTCCGGGGGAACGAAATAAATCTCCGCGTTCTTCCGCCCAAGGATCCGCCCATTCTCGATCCGGTGGAAATAAAATTTTGACTCCTACATTAGTTAGTAGGAAATCTGAAAAAGTAAAATTAAGCTCAAATAAATTAGTTAATGAAAATAAACATTCAGATTCTCATAAAGGTCAAACTCCTTCGGGAGACAATTCTCAAAATAATTCTGAAAGTGAAAGTGCTGATTCTCAGTCCGAAGAGACTGACTATTACGATACCACCGCGGACCAAGCTTCCGCTATCTCCAAAAATCCTAAGTCTCGCAGGAGACGTCGCGAAGTTACTCCCCGCCTCCTCTCTGACAGCGAAAGACGATCAGGAGCCATCACTAGATCTCGCAGGGCGACCCGAAAATTCTTGGTCCAGAGCCCTCGATCCAAAGCTCCTGGGACTCCCAAAAGCTCGCAGAAAATAAAAAGTAGGGACAGGGAGGAAACTTCTTCCCAAAGTACTCATGAGGAACAGTTAAAACTCATGGGAATAAAAGTAATTGATAATTATATCAACTGTGTTGGATCAATGAATCAGAATATCTCTGCATTGATCCCCAAATTAAATATTCATAAAGATTAAATTAATAATGTTTCACTTACTTTCTGTTGTCTAGATATGGAAAGTAAAGTTCTTTAAAAAGTTGAAAAATTACAATATAAATATGTGAAAAATTTCATTAGTTCCCTTGAACCGAAATTCCCAGAGCTGAAGATCGATCGGAACTCCAACGATCGGAATTCATATCTGGGACTTCACGATTCAAGAGTCCTAAAACAATATGTGGAAATTAAAATTAATAAATAATTCATGATTTGAAAAATTAATTAATTCAGTTAGGGATAGGGTGTAAGTTTAAATTGAAAATATTTCCCATGTATGTCGCAGCAATATGGACATAGATCTAAATGATATTGAGGAGATGGAGATCCCCTCAGACCAGGAAGAATATTGGCTTGGGCCCGACACAGGAGAGTGTGGGTCCACCCCTCAAAGTCCTACCGAAGCTACAAATTGGGATCCAGATCCTGTTTTTATTCCTTCTAAATCATCAGACTTGGACGCACAGATCGCCTCCACCTCTACCCAAAATTCTGCTTCACCCGTCACCGCCGAATGCTCAGCGTTGGGGCGACCTAACTCCAATAAAAATATGGTTATTCAAACTCAGGTTACTTTTAATAATAAAATCAGGGAATGTCCAGTATGTAAATCCCGTCGGGAACCAGGGAACATTCGGCATATCTTTGCCGATTGTCCCTCCCTCCAACCAAAACAGAAAAAGAAAAGAGTGAGGAAATGTAGTAATTGTGGAGGTACACACAGACTTAAGTTATGTAGGCAATCTACGGAAACTTTAACTAGAGATCATTAAAAATAAAATCTAATTAAATAAATTCCGCACCCAAAATTCTTAAAAATTAATTAGAAATTAATATGTGACCAAATTAAAAACAATTAATTAGAACTTTGCAAAGAATGTGAATTCTATTACATTCCTTAACTGTAAAATTTTAGTTTAAGACTCAAAGTGAATCAGAGCGTCAGTTCAGAACCGGCGTCCTTTCAAACCATAACCAAAATTTTAGTGTTACAGTTGTGGGGGTGATCAAAGTTCTTAGGTCAAAACTCTAATTGTCTTGCCCCCATCTGTGATCTTTTTCGGTAGATGCCAGGTTCGTGGCCATCTCCTCCGGCAAGTCCTTCTCCGGGTAGTACGCCACACCGAAGAAATTCGACGCGAACGCCTTCTCCGCTTAAACCTCCGGCTTCTTCTTGGTCACCATCTCCGAAAACTAGTCCGGAAAGTACTCCTCCGAGAAGAACTTCGCCGCGGAAAAATTCGACTCGAACTCTGTCTCCACCAAAAGCTTCATCTTCAAAACGGGATCCGCCAACTTTGAAGCGATTAGTTAAGAAAAAGAAAAAGATGTCAAAATTGGATCCTCATTCTAATATTGCTCGAAAAACATATCAAAATGCTCTTCAGCAGCAACAGGCTAGGGCCGCGGCTACCCAGAAAAAGAAAGAAGAAGCCGATCTGCTTCAACGTAAGAAAGAATTTCTTAATGCTGTCCGTAGACAAAATTATCATATTAAGAAATCGGGAGGATCAGTCCGGCGTAAGGGACGTCCTTCTCTATCTTCTCCTCCACGTCCTCCTCCGCCTCCTCGTTCTACTCCTCTTCCGTCCGCCTCAACTTCCGCTGCTGCTCCGAAGGGGCCCACTCGTTCCTCTGGACGAGTCTTCAAGAAGGCATCTCAAACAAAATTAAAGACCTTCGGCTCCTTTACTGGAGTAGCTCGGAAGCCTCCAATAGATCCAGATCTCCGCCAGTACAAATTGGGGGAAATTGTTAAATTGCATCGGAGTGATGCCCCAGCTACCGTTACGTCAGCAGCTCTGGGAGCTCCTCCTCAACCACCTCTTCCTCAACCTCCTCTTGCCGATGATATTCATCCGGTTCTTCCCGAACCTTCTCCTCGGGAAAACCAATTGGCTCCTAATCGCAGTCTGAGCACAGCTCCTGCCAAAAATAATCCTCAAGCAAAACCGGAAGATTTTTCTGAGGCAGAAAAATTGGCTCTTGTTTCCGCCACACTCAAAATCGGAACTATGTATAATGATTTCGAAATAATGAAGGCATCGGAAAAAGTTGATTTTCCTCGGAAGATTGTTCTCTCTGAGGATCCTCCTAATATCCTCATAATTTGTCCTGGATATAAGAATGACTTCGTTCAGCATGAGGGTGTCAACTCGTACTACAATAAGCTTCGAATCACAGCCAACCTTGTTAACACCGCCCTCCTGCAATATTTTAATCCTCCTCCTCGTTCTGCCTTCATTGATGCTGTCTTCATGCCACGCTTAGAACCGGCAAATCCTTTGCCGTTGCCGCCTATTGAAGTCCGGGGGATGGGTCAACCGGGCCAAGCAGATTTGCCTGCTCCTCCTCCGCCGCTTCTTTCAAAAATAAAGCCAACCAGAGTTCCTCCGAATACACCACGGAATTATCCTCGAACTTTGGAGGTAAACAATATGAACCAAAATACAAGCTTTACGCTTACGCATCGCGAAGATGGTTACATTGTGCTTCACTCCGGATTTCTTTTCCCTCGGGAATTTTTCAACCCGGAAAATTTGCCTCGTGTTAATCCAAATGCTCCGATTCCTGACGCTCCGCGTCCTGGACCGTCTTCAAATCCGGCGAATCCTCCTCCGAATTCATCTCAAGCTTCGTCTTCAAAATCAGCTCAAGATCCAGCTCAAAAGAAGAGGAAGAACCCAAGTGCTTCCCCAAAATAAATTTTTCCCCACTAAAACTTATAATAATAATTAAAATTTTTCTTACCTCGAAGACTTAAAAATTAAAATACTTATGAATTACTTTTCCATCCCTGAAGATCTACGTTAAAATCTTTAAAGCTAATTATATTTCTCAAAACATAAACATATAAAAATTAAAAACTTTTAAAATCTAAAAACATAACTACACTCTTAATAATATAATATAATATTTAATATGTATTAATATAGTATGGTTTCCTCACTCGCAATACCCTATATTCGACGGTATCGGGTGGGAGGGTCTATCTGTAAAAATTAATTGGTCCACGGGGGACATTTCTCGTCGTAGATAGGCCTCCATAATAATCTAATTTATATGCATTTCTTTTTCTCTGTTCTATTTTTAAAATATTTTGATATCATTTATAAGTTTCCTTCATAAGTACTGACTCTATAATTATATGGAATATTTCCCCTTCTGGGGTCCATAATCGTCATGAAATTTACTATTCACTCTGTATTTCGAATAATTAGAAATTTAATAATTTCATGCAAATATGAGTTACATGCACTAATGAATTTTTCGTATTTCAATAAATCAGTTCAAAATCAATTCAGTTTCATTTTAAAGTTTTAAATTTTTCTTTTATTATACAAAATAATTTTATTTCCAAAAACAATTATTCGAATCGAATCTGCAAAATCAAAATACACAAAATAATAATTAATCATTCATTTCAATCAAATCAGGTATGATATAATTGTGTGCGTGCCATTTTCCTTCTCCTTTTGTTACAGCTTCCAGTCGTAGGGGACACTCCTGCTGCGGGGGGATTGTGAAAGGGGAATGAAAATGCCACTGCGCCTTCATCCTTAATTCTTCCAATAGCTGGAGAGTGGACAAAGCCATCTTCAGCCAGAAGAAGAAGACAGGATCAGACAGGATAGTACCAAGTCATTCAACTCAGCGCATCCTTCTATCTCAACTGGGAGCAACGTGCGGAACCAACAACAGAACGTATTCGCTACATGTAACGCTACACATTCGATTGCCAAGCCACGCCACGCATCTCTCAGCAAGCAGAAGAAGGAGCACTGCACTCATCAGTCATCAATTCCTACTCGCCACGTTAACATATAATAAATTTTCTTCTCCGCAAATCTAATAATATTTTCCTGGGAAAGATTGCGATGGAGACGCCTAAAAGAATTCGGAATTTGCGGGGGGATCAAGGTAGTGAAGTGATCCTCTGCGAATCGTGTTGGTGCACGAAACCTAAAATTCACAGAAAGAAATATTATAAGTTTGAATTTATTTTATCAATTTGTTTAATAATTTTCTTCCTCTCCATCGTGGTGCTTCCCATATATAATATTTGTTTTAATTGAATCAAAAATAATAATAATCTGAGGTCTTCAACCAAATCAAAATCAGATTGTAAAAGAATATCTGTAATATTTGTGATCAAAATTGTACTCACCTGGAACTCACCTTCGGATCCAAATTGGCTTGTAATCCGTATCCACGGTATCCGTAAGGTCATTGTAAAATTAATATTGATTGTAAAATTGTGTGGACGAAACCAAAAACATGAAACAAGACAAAATCAAAATAATAATTTAAAAGTAAAGTAAGGCTTGTAGTCCCTGCCCTTCTGGCAGAGGAAAACTTTCATATCATTTTCAGTATCGTTTTTCCTTTTTCCAATGTCAATTCAATTTCCTTTTCCGTTTACATTTTCAGTCAGTATCATTTTCCTATTAATATTAAATAAATATTTATCCGTAAAATTATAACTTTAACTGATCTTCGATGTTGACCAAATTCATTCATCGGCTCAAATCCTAATTCGATTCTCATACTATCATTTACTTTATATAATTAAGTATGTATGTAATGGCAAGGTGCACGATTCGCATAGACTAAGTTAAGTAAGGTTTCATGCTGGTCGTAATTCCCATTTACTTAAGTAGTCACTATGTTAGTCACTGGTGAACTTGAAACCCATAGCATTTGCATTTCATACTAATTGATTTATTTATGTTTATGAAAATTATCGGCAAAATTCTTTCCAAAATATAAGGGCTCTTGGGGAAGCGATTCTCTGACCACGGTGGTGGGATTGCTTATTATGTTGCTCAAATCCCTTGGTTGCTCCACCACCGTCATGGTCATTCCGTCCTTTTGGTAAAGAGAATCTTTCTTCTCCGAGCCATAGCCCCACTTATTTAACATTGGCTTAATAATTCACACTTCATTACTTCCAAATTAAATTCAAAATTATTCCGTTACTCAAGCTCAGGTTCTAACTTAATATTTAAATTCAAAATTTCAATTAGGCAAAAGGAGGAGATGACAGCATCGGGAGTCGGGATGGAAGCGGGCCCTGACCGCGTTATTGGCTAACTGACGTCAGCGGTTACCGTGACCATCTCCCCAGTCTCAGTCTAATAGAAATACAGTTGGACGTCTGAGACCCCATTGCTGTCAACCCTCCTTACCACTTCACTGGTTCAAAATAGTATTTCACTCTTTATAAAATTAGGCACTTTAAATAAAATAAAATTTCCATATTTCAAATTTTTATTCAAAATTGAGGATGGACAGGACAAGCTGGGCCGAAGAGGGGGAGGGAGATGGAATGCATTTGTGACTGGAAACTCCCAATGCAAACTATCATATCTCCTTTCTGCCCAGTCCTCTTGAGCTCGTGGGGTGTGGACCATGGGGTGGTTGCACTTCAACCGGTCTTACCTCTGAGCCACTCATCCGCTGAAAGTTAATCTTAAAACTAATTCTATTTCTAGTAATAATCTTAATCTAATTCATGCAAAAATATATAATTTAAATTCATGACTCAAAAGTAAACATTGCAACTCAGTAATCTTTTAGTTTAGGTACATAGGTAGGCATTGGCTCACCGAGCCATGTTCCATCCCTGCCATATTCCCTCGGGAGTAGTTACCCCTCAAATGTAACTTGGTGGCACCCCCAAAGTAAACTCTACCATCTGACCCATCATTTGTAAATATGTAAATAAAATGTAAATAGTAGGTTAAGCTCATTTATCATAAAAATATAATTTATTTATTATTAATTTTATAAAAATCATAAAAGTTTAATTCAAGAAAATTTTGGGGTAGGAGAGTGCAAACTCGGGGGTTGAACCAAGGTCATAGGACACCGGTTCTGACCCTCGTTAAAATATGTTACAATTTTGTGTTTTTTAAATATTGTTTTTGTTTATGGTACATCTTTTTATGCATGGCGTATTGGCAAGTATATATTATATTATCATAACTATAAATAATGTTCTGTGATATTTTTTCACTAAAAAATTAGAACTCTTCTTTCAGTTTTTTTGTATTTTCCATTCTATTGTAATGTGTGTGTAACCCTTAGACTTATTCTCAACCTTAATTAAGACAATTTTTATTGTTTGTGTCAGTAAAGAAATTTGAAAAGAATGAAGGGTCTATTTGCATACATCAGGGCCGGATAATGCGGACAGCGCAGGCAGCCCCCGCTGCCTGAATTTTTTGAGAATATGTAAATGGAACATTTTACACTTTTCAAAAACATGTAAATAGAACATTTTACACTTTTCAAAAACATGTAAATAGAGCATTTTGCTTTACAAAAGAGAAACCATCAATAAAATCAAAATGGTGGTTTTTGTAAGGAAACAAATAACCTAAACCCAATTCCTTCGTCCATCCCTGGCATACATAATTTTCAGCATTTTGCAGCAAAGATACAGTGATGAAGTAAAAAGTATTGCTTCTGCTGGTTTGATATTAACTTCTGATATAGAGTAACAAGTATTCTTTTACAGCCCATGGAATTTGAAGCTTTCTCTTGCCATGACGTAGAATTTGAACTTTGAGTTTGACTAATTAGTGGTTCATTTTTGCTCATATAAAAACAACTCCACGTGTGGCCCATATTCACTGCAGTTTAAGTTAGCGACATTCTGATATATAATCACAAAGGGCCTAAATCTTGTGTAGGGTATACTGATACTTTTAGGCATCCTAACGATAAGTTGAGTAATACTAATTTCACTAATACCTAGGTACCTATAGTAAGGTTATTCTTGATATGAGGCAGAGATCCTCTTGGTTTTTGTTTTTGTTTCCATAATGATCTATTTTGTTTTTATCCTACACAATTTTTTCACGAGAAAAGTCAAGGAAAACGTGTGTCATTATCATTATGAAGGTTATTATTATTCCCGTAGTTTATTTTTCTGTCTTCTCTGTTTGAATTGATTACACTCACATTCGTTGGTTAAGCTACAGTATCATTTTTGCTGGATATAATTTCACAAAATAATGGCACGTGGAGCTTATAAAGTCCTTGAAAATAAATTTAGAACTTTATACTATGTTCTAAGTAAAGTCTAGTCGCAAAATGTGATTTATACCGTCAAAAAGGAAGTCGTAGGAATGTGGATGAGAGTAGCAAAATTATATACTGAAAAGCATATTTAGGAAACCTCATAAGTACTAACTCCTCTATGATGTCGTAATACAGTCAAGAATTAAATATATCATAAGTGAAGAATCAAAACAGTCCATCTCCAATTTAAGGAAGAATTAAAATGAGCTATGTCAAAAAACACATTAAATGAGATAGAGATAGAATGGAATGCGTAAAATGTTATTTGCGAATTTTTGAAAAGTGCGAAATAGTCTATTTATATGTTTCTGAAAAAACACAAAATGCTTTGTTTGCATGTTTTTTAAAGGTGCAAAATGCTTTATTTGCATGTTTTTGAGAATTGCAAAATGCTTTATTTGCATGTTTTTGAGAAGTGCAAAATGCTTTATTTGTATGTTTTTGAAAGGTGCAAAATGCTTTATTTGCATGTTTTTGAAAATTGCAAAAGATTGAGTTTCTGTTGTTGTTATTCTGAGTTTCTGTTTCTTTGAATATTATAAAAAATTTTATTCTCATGTGTTTTTGAAAATTGCAAATTATATTATTTACATGTTTTTTAAATAGTGTTTAAATGTTCTATTTACATTTTTGTAAAACGCGCTAAATGCGTATACTCCTGACAAGTTTTGATTATCATAATCTTTTTTTAAGTAGAAAATGCATTTTATTTTTAGCTGAAAATAGAAATGGGCCATATTGAGTCTTCACTGGCAATATGCATAACTGACTGCAATCAGAGCATTATGCATTTGTGTAGCATCTGTCTATAGTTAGAATATTACTTTGCATATTTAAAAAATAAAATCGTTGGTGTAATTATTATTATTAACTTTGGTCCTGTTCGATGTCTAGTTAGGCTTGTAAACATGTGTACGTCAATGTTAAATACAAAACCGAAACCATTCAGTCTCAAGCCTGTGGTTGACAGGGATGCGCCCATATCCCAGTCACGTTTGAATAAAATAAAATACGTACCTACCTATGTAGGTAGGTACATACTGCAATGCACTATTAGATGTGCACTGATGAAGGTACTCACTTGAACCTCATACTGGCACCGCCACCGTTACCGGTACGGCCCGGGTAAAAGTAAATTCACACTGAAAAGTAATTGAAGTCTGAAGTTCTGAAGTAGCTTCTAAGTCATACATGAATGGCTCCGTAATCTGTTCTTGGACCAGAACTAATACCCAAGTATCATTAAAAAATCCCGTTGTGTACATGATGTCAGTTTGCCGAGTTTGCTTGTTGGGAGTTGTAGAAGAGTCAAAACAGGGTGGATGGACGTGAAGAGTAGAGATTTGTTGGACTGAGGGATTTGTGTGTCAAGTACATTTTATAAATTGGGTCAAAGTCCAAGTTGAAATCAGCAATCACGTAGCTAAAGACTTTCCGAATCCAATTATCAAGTGAAATCAGTTTGCGGCTGGATTATCTAATTGTATCTCTCTCTATCTATCTATCTATTCCACAACGGTTGACTTGGGATCTTTTCTACTTCTATTTTAGGACCAACTAGGAATGAATAATGAATTTCCGGTTGAGTTAAACCAAAATGGAGATGGATTGAATGTTGATTGTGCAGTAGGCTTTCCGCAGTTTCGTACTTTATATCCTATGTATGTAGTAGGATGCGTATTTAGTACCATGCAAATATTTCTAGTGTAGTTTCTGCCTACTTCTACATCCATTCATCCAATGTGCGATCTTTTTCGAATTCGAGTTCCACTATTACATTTTCCATTTGCATGCTTTATAAAACTGTACAAATATCCTATCCTATCTAGTTTAAATCTCTAAACATGTGGGTAATGTACCTAGTAGAATCTATTGAGCTGGTTAAGACGGTCCAGAGTTCAGGAGTATTAAGTTCAAAACTGCTTCTTGTAATTTATTTTGAAATTAGTGTAAATCTCGAGTGGTGAAAATCCCTTGTTAATTCCACATTCCACATGTTTAAAATCCTTTTTGCTCAATATATTTCTATGTTAAATATTACTTTTTTGATCAACGTAATTGTTTTCAAAATCATTGTTTAAAATTCTGTCAGTTACTAAAAATAAAAATCATATTAATAACTTTAAAATGCAATAAGTATGCAAGATAACAAGAACAAAAAGTTCCATCAGGGCCAGATGATGGAATTGGTTTTAGGCAGCGATTTGTTTTCTTACAAAAATCACTATTTTGATTTCATTGATAGTTTTCTTTGGTAAAGCAAAATGTTGTATTTACATGTTTTAGAAAAGTGCAAAATTTTCTTTTTACTTGATTGAGAAAAGTGCAAAATTTTCGATTAACATGTTTAGAGAAAATTGAAAAATGTTTTATTTCCATGTTTTTGAAATGTACAAAAAAATTTGTTTTGCATCTTTTTTAAAGTCTCAATATTCTTTTCACATATTTTTGAAAAGTTTAAAATGTTCCGTTTACATGTTCTGAGAAAATTCAGTCAGCGGGGGCTGCCTGCGCTGGCCGCATTATCCGGCCCTAAGTTCCATGAGACAATTTTGCACCTAATATTTGCAATTTTGACCTAATGTTTTGCATTAGATATTTTTTGAACTCAAAGAGTTTTGGTCATAAGAGAATTTAAACTCTTTCAAAAAACTATTTTTGTGAGTACAATTTTTACGAAAAATGTGTTTTTTAATTAGACAATTTTAAACTATGGAAATTCCTACTGTAGACACAAGATGAGCCATTGATTGAGACTAGTGACGATTCATAGCAGGTATGGTACATACATGGTTTCAGTTTGAAGGAGCGTAGGTGTACGTACGCGTACAGGGACCAAGTCTGTCTAAGCTTTTTACCGTAGCTCAGCTCTATCAGATTTATGATTACAGATTACAGGTAGAAATGTGATTGTGATTTGAGCTCCATTTCTATGTATTGCAGTAGATTGTATTTGTGGATGTGGATCAAATTCTTTATGTAGGTACATATTATGTGTGTGTGGATTGTGCTCTTGAACAAAACTTGATCTTGGTCTTTTGGTAAGATCTGTTTTTACGCTTGTTTTTCTGTCTTGTCTCTCCATCCACTTTCCACTCAACTTTGTATTTTGTTCAGTAACGAGAACTTGAGAGAGTGACTCATAGACCACTTACCTCTCCTCAAAAACAAAAACAAGAGAAAAAAAGTATTAAATAATACACATACATCTATCGTCCAACGTTGAGCTTTGTGGAAAGCTTCTCTTGAGATTTCTCCAAGTTTGTGATGAAAACTCAACTTGCGAATCTATCCGAAATATAATGTTTTGGGTGGTTTTGGATCTCAAATTCTTTTTTATTTCTGGTTTTTATTTTTTTTTATTATTACACAAAGAAAAATAAAACAAATAAAAGAGAGCTACAGAAATGAAGTTGGGAGGGATCTAGGTATTGATTCTAAAAATATAAATTCCAGTTATTGGTAGTGTGCCTTTATGGATGCTGAAGATAGAGTACCGGCACTGTGACCGTGATTAATTTTTTAAATTTCAAAAATTGCAAAAGTTTTTTCAAAGCTTTTTTTAAATTTACACATTCTGTTGTTTTGACCCTTTTAGAATAATACAGTCAACTAAAATTTAATTTATTTAAAGAGAGTATCGATGCTTACTATGCTGTTTTAATTACGTAGTTTTGAATCTTCCAAATGGTCTATTTACGTGATTGGAATCTGCAAAATCTGCTAATGTGAAAATTATTTTTAGCAGCAAAATCTTGCAATTGCATTGTTTTAAAAGAGCAAAACGTTTTGCTTGCACAATTTTTAAGTAAACTTTTTTTTTAAATACTACTTTCAAAATTTTAGAACGCTGCAGTAAAATGGATATTTTGCAAAAAAATCCAAAAACATTTAAAAGTACTTTTTAAAAATAATCAAATGTGTATATAAGAGTTTAAATTGCTAACAATTATGTATCTCATATATATGTATACAACTCAATGTGAGTGTAACACAATTTATTTTTTCTTTAAAAAAAATCCAAATGGCGAGTATTGCATTTTCTACAACAAACCATGCGGTACAATATGACGTACGTTTAACTAATCTGTACTGGGAGCTCTCTATAGTCTCTAGTAGTGCGGGTGCCACCATATCTACGAAAAATAAAAAGCTAAACAATAAATATAGCACAGGTTTCGAATGTTTTCTAATTGCTATAATTTTTCTCGTGTGTGGATAGGATAGTGTATAGATAAGCTAACATCGTCTGTGAAGAACAAAACTGACCCATATCTATTTTTAGCTAAAACAAACAACTATCTACAAAAAATTTCCAATATGTTTTGAAAGCATTTAAATGTGTACAACATTTTGCACTTTTAAAAACATGTAAATAGAACATTTTGCACCTTTTTCAAAACATTGAATGAAAACAATTTGCACTTTTCAAAAACATGTAAATAGGACATTTTACGCTTTTCAAAAACTCTTAATTAGCATCTTACGCATTTTTCTCATTTTGATTTGATGACATATTATATAGCTCATTTTGATTGCAGCTTAAATTGGAAATGGGTCATTTTGGTTCTTCACAGACGATATATGTACTGTTATAGTCATAATACTTATATTATCAATTAAAACGCATCGAGATTCTACCATCCCACAATATACAATGTGTGGGAACCATCTAATTTTGTTTTGATACTGCAGAGAGGTCAAGTAGTAGAGGAGAAGAAGCGCTTATTGTGAAGAGCTTTTCTTCCCTGCCTACTCAGAGTAATATCTCGGCTATTTTTAGTTTCATACCCGTTTTCACTTTTCTTTTTACTCTTACTGATTATTATTATTGAAAGAAAAAAAAGTAATTAGTTTTGAGGAAATACCTACCTACTACGTCTACGTACTTTGAAAAGACTCAAATAATAAAAATCCATCAAGTATAAAAAGAAATATTGTGTAATTAAATACGGAGCTGCAACAGTTAGGTATGTACATGCAGCAAGGTAATTATAGTACGTACCTACATACTCACATTTCTATAATAACTGAAGGCCCTTTGATAGAAATTGAAATTATACTTTCCATAGAAACATCATGTAACACAGATTTTGTGTGCATTCATAGTAACGCTGTGTGTAGTGTAGGACAGTAAAGGTCTGGGCGGCGGGCGGTAGCAGAAGTAATATACAGCATGTACCTCCAACTATAAATACACATAGTTTGGACTTCTGTACCGTTACCGTTACAGTTACACGGCTACGGTTATACAGCATAGCTATTGACATGTTGCTATATTTGCTAGAGAAGGGAAATACCGGAGCAGAGGCCGAGGCCGAACACACAGCCGCTTACATTTACACAAAATTGTATAGCGAGAAAATTGGATAAACTTTACATGTTGGAGGAGAAGGAGAGACAGGAAATTCAATAGCCACCGGGTCCGGGACCGGGATAATCCGGTCTGGGTCCAGGTCCGAAAACTGTGGCGCTTTTTCTGTTCTGTGAACCGACGAACGAATCTCTGAGGCTCAGCCCTGGCTTAACCTGACTTGACGGGGTGAATGAATTGAGGACGGAAATAAAGATGGAAATAGACATTGACGAAGATGTTGACTTGGACTTTAGCTTCAGCTCAAGTACTCTTGTACTTTCTCCCCCACATTCAGTCCTCGAGTACTTTCACTTTCACTTTGGGGGAGAGCCATCATCATCTACTTTATCCATGTTTGTGTGTGTACCCATCATATGTTGATCATGTTGTTCATAGGCCGAGACGGGACTTCCTTTCTTCACAGTCACACACAGATGAGAGCCCCGGTCCCGGTGAAATGTTGAATGTAATAGTACGTAACCAACATGAGAGCATATTGGTAATTTTACAAATGGTATTGACTAACCTGAGGCACTCACTAGTACTACACAGATAGTCATATCGTCAGTGAAGAACCAAAATGACCCATATCTAATTTAAGCTAGAATCAAAATGAGCTATGTCATAAAAACAAAATGAGAAACATATGTAAAACGTTAATTAGGAGTTTTTGAAAAGCGTAAAATGTTCTATTCACATGTTTTTGAAAAGGTGTAAAATTTTCTAATTCCATGTTTTTGAAAAGTGCAAAATGTTCCATTTACATGTTTTCAAAAAGTGTAAATTGTTGTATTTACTTATTTAAAAGAGTGCAAAATGCTTTATTTAGATGCTCTTAAGACATATTTGAATATTTGTGTAGATAGTGGATATTGTTTTTAGCTACAAATGAATATGGGTCATTTTGGCTCTTCACAGACGATATAGTATACTAAGAATAAGCACTGGTCCTCGTGACTTCAACGTCAACTCTCGCTCACTTCCTCAGTGTCCTCAACTAGTCAACAGGTACAGGGTAAGAAAACAGACAAAATATATAACTTCGGTTTCCACTTTCCGAATTCCCAGTTTTCGATTCAAAAGCCTATAGAAGTAAAAGGAAAATTGTATGTGTAATAATCTACTTACGAAGCTAATAACACACTCTACGTATGACGTAATGTCATGGGACGAAAACGGCTAAAAAGAAAAACTACACAGGGAATATAATATATAGATATCTCGTAGATACTCAGCCACAAAGAAAGACCCCATGCGTTCTGTAGATATGGATTCAGAGCGCGCCTTTTTCTGACTCATAAAATGTCATGTCTTTTTCTTTGTTTTCACGTCGTATCTCAAGTTCTTCCATACAAAAAAAGGTCTGGAGATATTTTGAATTGGAATTGGAATTGGAATTCGATGTCATTCAAGACAGAGACCGAAGCTTGAAGTATTGGCCTTTATACTGTGGTACACATGAGAATGTCCCATCTTTTTTCTTTTGTATGACTTTCTTTTACTTTTCTTTGGTTGCTCATATTTTTGTGATGCGTTAAAAGTAAACAAAATATGTAAGCTGTCAATAAGGGACATGGGCAGCGTGGAGTATAAATTGACTGAAATTATAAGGAACGAATTGAATCTGGTTTCGAAGAAAAATCAGCACGAACTTCTGGGTCCTATGTCCTGCCTTCAAATGTATTAGATTGAAACATGTGTCATATGCCATGCACCAAACTTTATGCTGACATTAGAGTTTGCTCAATAAAGCCGATGTTTAAAACATATTTTTTGTTAAAAATCTTGTTCTTTTGAGAACACGTTATGTATGTACATTACGCTTTAAGCTCAAACTCAGCCATTTTACTGAATTATGAACTGAAAAATTTTGAACTCAATAAGTTTTGAACTAGCAAATTTTGAACCCAATAAATTGAATAAATATTGAAATTTTGAACTAACCAATTTTGAACTAGAAAATTTTGAACTCAATAAATTTTGAACCCAATAAGTTTTGGACTCAACACATTTTGAACCCAATAAGTTTTGAGCTAGCAAATTTTAACCAAATAAATTGAATAAATATTGAAATTTTGAACTAACCAATTTTGAACTAAAAAATTTTGAACTCAATAAATTTTGAAATCAATAAATTTTGAAATCAATACATTTTGAACTCAACACATTTTGAACCCAATAAGTTTTGAACTACCAAATTTTGAACCAAATAAATTGAATAAATATTGAAATTTTGAACTAACCAATTTTGAACTAGAAAATTTTGAACTCAATAAATTTTGAAATCAAAACATTTTGAACTCAACTCATTTTTAACTCAATAAGTTTTGAACAAATAAATTTTGAACTAATGAAACGTATTTTAAAAAATGAATTAATCCCTTAGGTTTGAACTTGTGACATTGTGAACTGTAAGCATCGATGAGCTAGACTCTGGGCAACCACCCGCACGGGATTCAAACCATTCAATGCCGACTTTACAGTTGACTTCCTATATATTTTCTAAAGGACAGATATTATTAGTAGCTCATGCTTTAAATTTATCTCATTGAAGGGTAGTCAGGCACATAATATACAGTTTTTTTTTACTGATCAAAACCTTTAGAATTTTTTTCTTTCCACGAATTCTAAAAGTTGCATATTGTATTGTAAGGAGTCTATAGCGCTTACTTGCACTGGCATTAAAACTTACTTCCGAATCCCGAATCCAACCAAGTTATTCAAATAGAATTTCACTCTTTATCTAGCAGTGCCTTTGGAGATAATACAAGAATATAAAAGCACTCCCGCATTTTCACCAATGTGCATATCACTTTTGTTTCAAAAGAATTCAAGTTATCCATTTACTACCCCTGTAAAACGGATGTACATAAGGAGTCTAGTCTACTAATAAAAGAGCCACGTTTTGCTTTAAAATAAATGGAAAGGGTTGTAACTGTAGCTTAAAAAGTAGAAATCAGGTGAACGTCGACCAACACCCAAACAACTCTAGCGGCTCTTCACACAAAATTGAAAAGTTGAAGTTAAAGGTAGAAAACAAATAAGTCTCAGACTTTGTTTTTGTCTATATTATAAAGCCATGCAGATTCATACTAACAAAAATATACATAGGTACATATATCCAGGGAAACTTTTGTCCCAGTCCAAATTACATCACTCTATTAACTAATGAGCCCGGGTAGGTAGTTTATTTTATCCTTTCCATTATCAGTATTACCTTATGGCAGTCTGAGAAAAATGATTATTAATGTACATCCATGGGTAGCCATACATTTTACCTCCTCATATTTTCAAACACTTCAAAAGTTAATAAATATTTACTGTGCATATGTATGTATTGCTTTTGTTTATTCATGGATTGTATGATAGTTGGAGTACAAAGCGGACAATACATTTCAATTAAACTAATTTTAACAGTCAAAGTGTGAACTTTCATATAGCTTTTTGTTTCAAAAGACAAATTAATATTGATTAGGATAATATTATGCAGTACAATATATTATTATGTACAGTTATTTTTAATTTATTTATACGTAATTTACTATGCGTGCCTATGGTGTGCCTACTTAACTGTAACTGTATATCGTCTGTGAAGAACCAAAATGACCCATATTCATTTTTAGCTAAAAAATATCCACTATCTACAAAAATATTGAAATAGGTCTTGAAAGCATTCAAATCGAATATTTAGCACTTTTAAAAAATATGTAAATTGAATATTTTACACTTTTCAAAAACATTAAATTAGACCATTTCTCAATTTTCAGTAACATGTAATTAGAACATGTTGCGCTTTTCAAAAACATGGAATTAGAACATTTTGCACCTTTTCATAAACATGGAATTAGAACATTTTGCACCTTTTCGAAAACATGGAATTAGAACATTTTGCACCTTTTCAAAAACATGTAAATAGAACATTTTACGCTTTTCAAAAACATGTAAATAGAACATTTTACACTTTTCAATAACTCTGAATTAGCATTTGACGCATGTTTCTCATGTTGTTTTTATGACATAGCCCATTTTGATTCTAGCTTAAATTGGATATGGGTCATTGTTGTTCTTCACAGACGATACACATGTACGACATAGGCCCCAGAATTTACTTTCTTCACTGACACACCAAACTGAAACTGAGCAAATAGTCCTAGACACTCCCCCCCCCCCTCCACCGCACCTCCCGTCTGACGTCTGACAGATGAAAGCATTTTGAAAGAGTAATTTTTCTTTGACAGTTATTTTATTTTAATTGACAGATGACAGGGAGGATGGGAAGAGATTATATAGTCCATATTTATATATTATGGCTTTCATCCCTATTCATTGAGACGAGCTCTATGGATAAAGCGATAATAGGCTCTTCTTCAGCTCACCGTGACTGACTGATATTCGAATATGAACGTTGAGTACTATTGAGTCTACTGCCATTCATTCATAGAGGAACGCTCTGATCTGCTCAACCTGAGTTTTATTTCATTGGTTTGAAGAGTTTGTTGGTTTGGAATCTGTGGAGTCTTTCCCCATACGTCAGTTTCAGTTTTCACCTCGAGCCCTATTTTGTATATCCGTTTCGTTCTTGGGTACTCGGGACTCGCTACTTTTACTAGAAATTGGAAGCGGATCTAACTAAATAAGCGTTTACCTACAATACAGTGGCACATGTATGTACCTATATTTGTATCTGGAATCCGGACCTGGCTCTGCATATGAGACAAATAGACAGGGCCGGATATTGTGGCCAGCGCAGGCAGCCCCCACTGCTTGAATTTTCAAAAAAATATGTAAATGGAACATTTTGCAATTCTCAGAAATATGTAAAAAGAACATTTTGACATTTCAAAAACATGCAAATAAATGTTTTTGTACATTTCAAAAACATGGAAATAAAATATTTTCCATTTTTCTCAAAACATGTAATTAGAACATTGAGCACTTTTCTGAATTAAGTAAAAAGAACATTTTGCACTTTTCTAAGACATGTAAATAGTACATTTTGCTTCACCAAAGAAAGCCATCAACAAAATAAAAATTGTGGTTTTTGTATGGCAACAAAATCCTGCCTAAAATAAATTCCTTCGTCCGGCCCTGCAAATAGAAATAATGTGATCTAGCTTCGTTTCGTTTCCTTTTTACTCTCAGTTTCGGGTTTCAATTTCCTTAGTGTTGACATACGCTGCTACTGATCGTGTGGGATGATGTAGACCAAGCATATCATTATGAAGGAGATACATGTGTGAAGGACTGTGTAGTATGTACATAGTACATAGTGAGCGCGTACAGGCAGTCAAGTAGAATAATTTGGGCTTTTGTGGACTTTCTACAGTTGTACCTGTAGATTGTGAACTGTTCAAGACGAAGGAAATAGTTGGGTACGTAGCTGGAGGACATCAAGTTGTAAAGACGGGAGAGGAGAGGAAGCGTGGATGTGGATGTGAAGGTGGAAGTTGAAGTCAGTTCTGCTGGATACTGGATTGTGAATTGATTGTGTGTGTGTGTGTGTGTGTGTGTGTGTGTGTGTGTGTGTGTGTGTGTGTGTGTGGATGTGGAGCGGGATGCGGATGCTGAGAGTTGAAAGTTGAGAGAGGGTGGGAAGTTGTCGGAGTAGAAACAGAAATAAAGATGGAAATAGAAGAGGAAATGGAATGTGACTCAGAGAGAGAGAGAGAAGCATTTACATTAGGATTTGGGATGAAGGTGAAAACTGACATTTCCTTTTTCAAGTTTGAAGAAGCACTACTAACTATAGTCATGTGCAGTTCTACATATTTAATTATTCAAAGCAGAGAACATGGAATTCAATATTCAGTAGCAAGATGTAATTAAAAATATGTTCTTGCAGTTCTTTTATAAAAGACATATGATATAAGCAAATGGCAAATACTATATGCCCTTTAAAACAAATATTTAGTTGCATAGAAAATTGTTGTCTTTGGTTTAAACTGTCGGAAATTTTTGAACACAAGATAATATGTCATATTATATTGTATGCAATATACCACACACAACTATGTACAGTTTTGGAATATAGCTAAATCATAGAGAGTCAACGCGTTTTAAAATCTTTATTTTGTTAATAGGACTCCACTTTACACAATAGTAGATGGTAGAATAGCATAATTTTGAATTTTTTTTATTGAAAATAAACCATGCAACAACCATGCAAAATGCGGAATATTTAGTTTCAAATTTTCCCCTTTGCGAGGTAGAACCAGTAGAACGGGAGGGGAACATCGCAAAAAGTAGTGCATTGTACACTAATTTTACACAGAATTTTCTGCACAGATTTCAACTAAACTTTTTACACAGACTCACAAAATATGGTAAATATTGGATGTACATAGTTTTGGTTTGTTGGACAAAACTTAGGAAAAAAAGTAAAGGAGTTTTAAAATTTTGAAAACCAAATGTTCAAACATGTATTTTTGCACTCAATCCTTTTAAACGAACTTTGAAAGCTATATAATTTTGAATTTCGTAACTATTTTTAGCGTTGGAAATGCAGATCTAATTGCAGATTTTCTATCCTTATAAAATTTTGATACAAAGGCAAAATTCTTAAAAACATGTACTGAACATGGGACCTGACATAACCATCCCAAATATAATTATTATTTTGCAACATAGGTACTTTGAATTTAAAAGCATTGCATTCTCGTATTGCATCTTCAAAGTCAATGTCTAACGTTAGGTACATGCTGGCTCACGGCCTGGCTATCTCCCTTTCACATGCAAAGGAAAGTTTGAGTCGAGATCTTCTGGTACCGTAGGCTGTAGCTGTAGACTATAGACTGTACCAAATAGATGTAATAGCTGAAGAAAAAGGAAAGCTGAAGAAAGCTACAAGATACGTGTGTGGGTACCGTCGTCGCTCGTCTCTCGTCGCTCAATTGAAGATTTCCCAGATAGTAGAATTGAATGAGTGAGGGACACCTGGCTGAGTTGTGCTGTTAGCTGCTGCCTTTGCATTTGACTGGCTCAGGGCTGAGCTTATGACTCCGATTCTACCTCTACGCCTGTACCTGTACTCTGTACCTGCACAGGTAGAACTTTTGACACAGAAATAATATCTCTCTATGAAATCTTTCTACCTTCCTCCACGAGGATGACGAGCTGAATTCCAATATGACTATATAGAAAACTACTTGTACTACTCCAACTCTTCCCAAATCTCCCTTCTTCTACATACGCATACGTCTGGATAGACACAGAAATAGAGACAGACGAAAATATAAAAATACACAGCACTACAGATACAGATACAGACAAGAGAAATAGAAGAGCAAGAGAGAGAGAGAGATGCGCACTTTGCCCTCAATTCTCACAACACTACGAACCACCTCATCCGCTATATGGTATTTTAGCACAGGAACCATTCATCATTCAGTCTATGTTTACCTGGTGCTGGTGCTCGTCTATGAACTGAGGCCTGCTGACTCGTGGTGGTCTGGTCTTCCTGGGGCTTGTTAGTGAGTAGGGAGGAAGGAGGCTCTATTATTTCGTATTGCTTCAACCACCTCCAGAGCTTTATGGACACTTGTTGTTACACCAGTCTTATCCCGTATCATCGATACTGATTGACTCTCTCTCGAGAATTCATCATCGCACAGTCACTTACCTACCTGTACTTTATTGAGCTGGACTCTGCCATTGACTTTTTACTCTTGAATTTTCAATCTTAATTATAATCTTAGCATTCGCTTCTCAAAAAAAAACAGAAAGAAGCAAAATTAAACAACCTACTACTAAATCCAGAAATTCAAACACACCGTTGCGTTGATGGGAATTTTTCCATTCAGTTTCGAGGAATTCTGTGAATAGAGATTTTAGCCGGACGTATTTTACTTGAAGCTTAAATTGTGCACCGGGCTCTGTTTATTTCGATTCGGTTCAAATGCTCGTTGAGCGTGTGGAGGGTAACGGTAACGGTTGGCTATGTTGGTGAAAGTGAACTAGTCTTTGTCTATTTCTTTGTGTGAGTCATAAATATGTGTAGGTAGGTAGGTATGTTATGTTATGTTGAGTAGTTAAATGGTGGTGGTGGTGGAAGTCGTCCATGTTTCGCAATAAAATTAAATAACGGTGAGATGTAGTAAAGTCAAATTCGAATTCGAGAGTGGCATAAAAAGTGCAGAGTCCTATGGTCTCTATATAGTTCGGCCGCTGTAGTAGTTTAGTGAAGCTGTAAATGCAGATAAGGCGGCAAAGCGATGGACGATGGACTTGAAGTTTACCTTGTGATTCTATACGATTCACTTTGGAATTTGATATACCACATATATAGTTCCTTCACATTTTGTAAACAACTGTAAAATTCCAATTTAAAATCCTGCCATATATAATATGTAGGCGGGGGCGTGAGTGAAATTTTAACTGTTTCAAATTTTGAGCATAATGCGGATGGACGTGAACGTGGTACTGGTACTGTCGTAGATTCAAAAATTGAGAAACGAAAAAAGTTCCGTGTCGATTCAAAGTGTCGCTAAATATTTGAGCTTCATATACTGCGCGGTGCTGTGGGTGTTTACTTTGTTCGTGTTGTAATTATAAATATTTAATTTAGCACTTAAAATCCCAGATTTAAAAACTGGACGATTTCTTCGCTGACATTCATTTTTGTATTTAATTGAAGTACTGTGAGGTTGAGCGAGTGGAAATAAATTAACTTTGGTGTGAAAATAGCAGTACAATATTAATTACTAAATAAATAAATAGTTGCTACTAATATGCATTCGCATCGTCGTCTAAATACATAGTAGCTTTTCAATTTTCAAAAAGATTTTGACTTAATTCGCTATATTGCTATATACAGTGCAGGATACTATACTATGTAATTACATAGTACCCTTTTTCTTGTATGAGATTGATTTTCATCACGATTCCTATTGCCCTATAGTTTGGCTTGTGTGAGTGCTTCAGAAAAAAAAAGTGATATTTGATTGATACTCGAACGTGTTCCAAACGACATTGAGGTGCTAAGTATTCAGTTGTGGGGATGCTGCTGTGGTCCCATTTTTTCCAGTTTGAGAAGCAGCAGACGCCGTAACAGGAAAACAATGGCTGAGAGAAAAATCTATTCTTTCGCAACTGCGGAACACCTTGGAAACCGGGTTGGCCTTTCTTTTTGTTTACAATGTATAATTGAGGCTTTCTCCCCTCCCCCCTCCCCCCTCCCCCCTCTATCCCCCTCATATAATATTTTCCAATCTAGTCTTAATTTACTTTTTAGAAGATTATCCGCCCACACACAGTCCGCTATAGTCTTCACCTCTATACGGATCTGTGTGTACGGGGATATTTTTCACTGTATTCTATTTTGCATAGGTATTTTTGTGAAATATTTTCACTGTGGTTCGCAACGACTGTCACGGTGACGGTTACCGTTATGATCTCAACGTTGTTATTGTTCCCTTCATTTTTGATGAAAACTTTTCCGTCCTTTGTCTCGGCTTGTCTGTCCATGAAAAGGAAAATCGTGTCGGGTTTCTATAGGCATATCTGTAGGGGCTGCTATATGCAGGTGTGGGTGGAAGTGGAAGTGGAAGTTGAAGTGCCAAGGCATAAATTGATACAGTCACACACTCGGCAGATATAATATGCTTACTACTTTTCAAATTGTGAGGTACACATAGGTGTATGAGCGTTCGATATAATAATTTGGTTTTTATTGTTGTTGCTTGAGCTGGGAGCCGGAGCCGGTACCAACGGTACCGTTACCAGTTTAGAAATATGAGCTTTGAGATGTACATCTTGTAGTTGTCTATAGCGTGTGTCGTCTCGATTGTCAGAAAAGTGGGATAAAAATAAATTGTGCTTCTTATCACCATATGGCTTATTTTATATCCATCTTTTATGTCATCGACGTCGTCATGGCTGGAAAAGTGGAAGAGTGTGTGTGTGTGTGTGTGTGTGTCCCTATTGTCTCAATGTATCTTCTTTCACTGTTCTGTCTGCCCTTTATTCTTTCGTGATGACAATCTGAGCGTCTGCTTCCTATATCATACTTTACTTTGTCCCCGAGAATCTCTTTAGTATTTTAACTCTTAATGCTCCTGTAGCTTAGAGGCTTTCGGCTTTAGGAACTAACTTACACTTTTGGAAACTACCAAACAACTTTTAAAACAAGGGGAAATAAAGTCTAGAGAGAATATCATATTGTATTTTTCTCATTTTCCTCAACCGCACCGATCCGGTTCCAAACTTGGTCGTGGTCGTGGCCGTGTGTGTGTGTGTGCGATTTAGAATTTAAAAATCGAAACATGAACTCACAATTTTAGCTATATAGATAAATGATATATTGCCTGTGAAGAACCAATATGACCCATATACAATTTAAGCTAGAATCAAAATGAGCTATGTCATAAAAACAAAATGAGAAACAATTAAAATGTTAATTAGGAGTTTTTTAAAAGCGTAAAATGTTCTATTTATATGTTTTTTAGAAGTGGAAAATGTTCTATTTGCATGTTTTTGAAACGTGTAAAATGTTCTATTTACATGTTTCGGAAAAGTGTAAAATGTTCAATTTACATGTTTTTGAAAGGTGTCAAATGTTCTATTGACATGTTTTTGAAAAGTGCAAAATGTTCTATTTACATGTTTTTGAAAAGTGTCAAATGTTCTATTTACATGTTTTTGAAAAGTGTCAAATGTTCTATTTACATGTTTTTGAAAAGTGTCAAATGTTCTATTTACATGTTTTTGAAAAGTGCAAAATGTTCTATTTAAATGATTTCAAGTATTTGCAAGATATATTTCAATAATTTTGTAGGTACTGGATAATGTTTTTAACTACAGATAGATATGGGTCATTTTGGTTCTTTACTGACGATATCAGTATTCCATATGTAGTATGTAGTTCAGCCAGTATATAAACATTACACTTACTTAGGCATTGTAGCAATTTATTATAGAATACAGAATGACCTTTCACCTTTCCCGCCTTCCTGCAACCAAAATTCATAAGACTACGAAATCTAATAATGCCTGATTTTGAAGATGGCTTTTTCGCCAAACAAAATAATAATTTTAAATTTGGCTTGAAGTGTAAAATTTGTGTAGCCAAAATACTAGGAACAAGAGGTTTTTTGTTACCTCATACAATCAGATAGTATGAAAATTTGTCTCTGGTATTTTTCGTATTGGTTTTCTCCTTTCTACAGATAAAAATATCTGCCATGAAGCATTCTTGAAGAAATTAGTTAAATTGTTGAGCGATTTTGAGTTCTTCCAATTTCTTCATGCGAATACAATAAAGTCAATTTTTTCAAAATAGTATTACGTTGAGATATATTATGACCTTGCATGCTATTGAAATTTGAAAAAAAAAGAAGACTTTACTCGGAATTTGTGGTGGTCATAAATATATGTTACAATAAAACTCAATTTCCAAATTATTTTTTGGTTCGATTTGCAATAAAATATTCTTCAGAATGAGGAACCGCTACAGTGCAGTGTTTTTTGCCAAGTATTTTGTGGTTATGGGAGGAATATGGGGCGGCAAAGGTTAAGGGTCACCCTTTACACTCAGTGTAATAGATATTTTCTGATGGACCTTTAAGCAAGTATGTAGGTTTCTAGTCATTTTACCGTCCACTGCTAAAAGAATTTTCGTGTCTGAATTGGAATTCTATGAATGTCATGTCGTGTGTGTGTGCGTGGGTGGCTGCTCGTATGATTGTGTACATAAAATATTCAGAGCTAATATGTATGTACCTATAGTAGCACTACTATCGTTATCAGAGAAATCATTTTTGTATGGTACTAGAAGTACCTACCTAAGTATGGTACGATTGGGCTCCGTCATTTAGTATAAAGTTCCCTTGTGTGTGCAATTTCATTCGTATAAAAATTCTTTCTCGTTAGTAATTATTATTGGTTTGGTCTTTTTCTTTAGTTTTGGTAATTGGGATATCTCAAAGTAAGTAGCTATTTTCTATTTCTACTGTCTACAAAAAAACGCAATCTCAATCGTGCTAGTCACTTGTCATTGCTATATTGATTTGAGATTGCGTGCTCCTTCATCATCATCATTGATTGATATAATAATAATAACAATAACAATACTAATGTGTTTACTCTTATTTCCGCCTGTTCGTAGTTAGTTCCTATATATTTTTGGACTAACCTTTAAGAATCCATTTCGACATGCTATAATTTTGTAATTTCAAGAACTATACCTTTTAGTTTCTTCGGTTTTTTACTTGAATTTGCAATTCCTAATATCCAGTTTTTCAGTACGTTTTTATATGTAATTAAATTACTAAATTACCTGTTTTCTATTTGTACAATGTTGATCTTACCTGTTTAATTATTCGTATTCCGTTTTGACAGACACATTTGTTTTAAGGAGGTACCTATAGGTATTTTTAGCATTCATTTTAAAGCTGCAAAATTAGGTATTTGCTACTTTTTAAAAGCTGCAAAATTAGGTATTTGCTACTTTTTAAAAAGATGCAAAATTAAATATTTGCTACTTTTCAAAAGATGCAAAATTAAATATTTGCTACTTTTTAAAAGATGCAAAATTAAATATTTGCTACTTTTTAAAAGATGCAAAATTAAATATTTGCTACTTTTTAAAAGATGGAAAATTAAATATTTGCTACTTTTTAAAAGTTGCAAAATTAAATATTTACATGCTTTTGAAATGACATAGAATAGCCTATATATTCAGCGTTTTGTGATGTTGCCAGATTGAAGTTTTAAAGGTTTGCATAAAAGTATGCAAAAAATTATATTTAAATTTACGGGTAATACAGATTATTTATATGATTTTTAGATGTTTCAAAAAGTGCTATTTACACCTTGTTTTAATGGTTAAAAATGCAACTTCGTCAATTCTTTGATTTCAAAAAGAGGTATTTACAAAAGCTTTTAAAAGTAAAAAAAAACGAACAACTTTTTTTGAACGTACAATGCTTAATTTTAAAATGTGCAACAGTCAATATTTTAATTCTTTTAAAGTACAGAAAACTCTAAAATGCACATAGCTATTAGCACGTTTACAAAATTTATAAAAACATTCATATGTACACCTTTGTTACTTGCTTAAAAAAGCGGGGAATAGAATACCAGCACAATTTTTTTTGATGTGGTGTGGTTCATATAGTTTATTGAATTGGCTTTTGATGTAACTTCACACCCCGTGTAATTTAGTAATTTAATTTTCACCTTGAGCGACAACGGAGTCGATCATCACCGACAGATACCAGTTTGTAATTATGTGTTTGTAATTTGTGTTGTTTTTAACTATGTATACAGCTTACATATTTTTATAACCCAGTTTTATCATCCAAAAAATACACATCAGTACAATCATATAGCACAACATGCCCTGTGGCAATATTATTCTGTTTCCGTTTCCGCACTGTTCTTCTATTTGTATTGTTCCATTCCCACGCAGTTATCATTCATCATTCTGGATTAATTCGATATTTTGTTTTACCCTAAATACAAGTGCGCAACTATGACACTGGCTAAATTGACGGAGAAAGTAGAAAGTAGAAATTACAGTAGACAACATAAAACTAGACAGCCGTGACCTTTACCATATTCAGCCACACCAAACCACACCCCCACCCACGCAGCGACATCAAGAGCGACAAAAACTTTAAGCAGTTTTTTTATATGATTAAACAATGTTTTATTCTTCTTGGAATAAAAACAGAAAAATATTCTAGTATCTTGACAAGACTAGAATTCTAGATGCTAGACAAAATTTACTACATACACAGGGCCGGATAATGTGACCAGCGCAGGTAGCCCCCGCTGCCTCAATTTTCAAAAAACATGTAAATTGAACATTTTCCAGTTTTTAAAAATATGTAAAAGAGAATATTTTGACTTTTCAAAAGCATGCAAAATTAGTTTTTTTATACATTTAAAAAACATGGAAATAAAACATTTTCCACTTTTCTCAAAACATGTAAATAGAACATTTTGCACTTTTCTGAATCAAGTAAAAAGAACATTTTGCAATTTTCTAAAATATGTAAATACAACATTTTGCTTAACCAAAGAAAAGCATGAATAAAATCAAAATAGTGGTTTTTGCATGGAAACAAATTGCTGCCTAAAATAAATTCCTTCGTCCGGCCCTGTGCATATAAGGCAATCATTTTGGCAACTTCCTTTTTTACAGTCGCTGACAAAGCATGGGAAATTCTTGTGACAGTTATCTTAATAGAATATCATCATAAGTTTCTTGGTACGGCATAACTTTTCCTTGTAGTTGCGATGCAGTGCGGTACGCGGACACATGGGGGTAGAGGATATTTATAGGGATTGAGTTAATCTTTTGATGGGATAATAAATAAAATACTAATACAGAATAATAACGCTTCATCGATTTTGGTAATCACAATCATAATATGGCTGTCATAATATCATATATCAACCATGACATCTAAATTACTTATCTAATATTTACTTTTCAATTCACACACAGAGAGAATAAATTTGGTCTAAAAATTGTCGGCCATCATTGGATAGGATTATGTCATTTTGTGTTAGTAATACGGTCAAATTTCGTATGATTTACCATGGTATTTTAATGGAAGGACGTAATGTTATGTAATGTTAAATACCTATTGTAGAGTAGACGCTGCTCATTCCATGCATTTTTTTGCTTAACTTGAGAACTACTTGTCTTTGTTTTTGCTTATTCTTTGTCTCCGTTTTCGATGTCTTCCCTCCTATATGGTTTGAATTAGCTTGAAATTCGAAACCCTTTTATCTTTTGAGTGGATTCTTTTCCCTGCGCATACGATATTCCCTCAACACAGGGAATGAATCATCAAATAAAAAGTTGGTTGTATTGCTTAGGTACTTTTGAATATTTTCTTTCATTAATTAATGTGTTTCCATAAATATTAATTTGTTTTATTTTTTTGTTTAATTTACAGTCCTTGGACAGCACTCGGCGTATGCTCACGCTCTGTGAGGAGGTAATGTTACAAACTTTAATTTTCTTTCTTCTATTATACTCTATTTCTGTATCAAAATTTCCATAATATTTTACAAATCAATATATCTAATTAATGCATAATATATTACAATACGACGGTATATAAGCGTAAACTTTGATATTAATGTAGGTTGTAATATTGTAATTAAATATTTTATATTGAGAATTTACCTGAGATAGAAATATTTAATTAGGGTAAAAATAATTAGGTGCTTACGGTCTTACTTAAAGTCAGTGGTAGCTTACTGCATTTATATAGTAGACTATATAAATAGTAGGCAATACTTAAATATTTTAATTATATGGTAGATTTGCATTATTGTAGGTGATTAACAGTTGAAGGAGTGGTTTGCATTAAAATACATTATTTTCGTATTCATATTTTTTGTTCAGTATGACTACATTAAATTGATATGATTTATTTTTTACATTTCCTGAATTTTTCGTCAGTATAATAATCTGTTAGCTAGACTAATCTCAGGCTTATAATCATGGTCTATTTAGCTGCTAGCATAGCTATATACATATCATACATTTATCTCGTGGTACAGAAAATAGAGCTAACAAAAAATCACAATTAAAATTAATTGACCTTATTTTTGTTTCAATCTCCACCCCACCCCCCTCTATTCTTCACTGAAGTAATTAATTATCAAATTTGTAACTCAATTAATTGCCCATATTAATTCGGTTTCGTTTTCGGATTATTCTTCTCGTTTTTATGCTCATGAATTTTCTTCCCCTTTTTTCTACCCCAATTTCTGCACGACATGAGAGAGTCAGGCAGTTGCGCCATTTGAAATTTGAATAATTACTATTATTGTAATTCAGCATCTCCCTCATTGAGATTGACGCATTGAAGCACCTAATTTTCCCAATTTGCCATTTTTCAAACCGTGACCTCCCTTCACTCATATATTATTAATTTTTCCATTGCAGTTACTAAATATTTATATATGTATATTATATAATGCTGGTTCTGGTTTCTGGTTGTGAGATATGTACCTATATATAAAAATGGATGACAAAGTGACCTACTAATTTATTATTAGTTAATACTTAAAAATCTAAAAAACAAAAAAATTATGCATTGTATAATTTGGTATGACGTATGAGAAAGTATGTGTGACATATTTGGTGTGAGATATGGTTTGTGACTGTTACCTTCCTCTTGAATTTTTCTGCTGCCTGTCACATTCACATTGGATTCATGATGATGATGATGATGAGTAGAGCAAGGAAGCGGGTATCCGAACTTTGGTCGCTCTTGATGACCAAGGAGGTTTGTTCAAATTTTCTCTGCCATATACTAAACTCTCACTACAGTTACAGCTCCTGCTATACATTCTACACGCAGAAACAAAGTCTATAGTCTCCAACATTGGAAACATTGTAAAACAATTGACGATTTAACAGACACATAAAGAACAAAAACACACTGAACATACGTTTATACCATATGACAGATCACAGGCATACATAATTACTATTTAATAGGAAAAATATTAGTGTGTAACAATTCCACAGATATTGACATTTTTACTGTCTAGACTCTGTCCAGTACTCAAGTACTCACGAGGGACACTTGCTACTCTATGAAGAAATTTCTTAGCATTGTTTTTCATCCTTAATTGCGTCATTAAACGTATTGCATTTTGCGCCTGGAATTATATAGGTGTTTCTAATTTTTTTTGTGACTGAAAAATTTGATATTTTCTTATGAGATTCATCATTGGATTTGATTGAGAGTATTTTCCGCAGTTTGATCCGCGAAAGTTTAAAACAATTAAAATTTTTAAATTTTGCCGCCCTGTAGCTTGCTCAATTTTCAATCGATTTTGATGAAGTTTGGATTTTCTAATTCTTAGACTGTATTTTACAACAGAAATTTCAAGGGTTTTTAATTTTGTTGAAAAAATGTGTTAAAAATCGGTGCCTTAAAAACATAATTTATTGAATTTTAAAAAAAAACTTAAATTTTTTTAATGTAAAAAAATCCTAAAATAACATATTAGAAACTTACGTAAGAATTAATAAAAATCAAATTTCATCAAAATCGGTTGAGAACTGTAAAAGCTACAGGGCGGCAAAGTTTCAAAATTTTACTTTGTTTAAAATTTTTCAAGTCACTGACCAAATTGATCAAAATGCACTCGAGTTACATTAGGTCTGTGATACGTTCGATAGGTCTTTTTAAAATCCCAGGGGTACATGCGAAGTCGTTCCCAAGTTAGTCAAAATACTTCGGAAATTAATAGTAGCTATCCAAAGTTTTGAAGAATGGAAAACAATTCTTTGTCGTTTCGTCATTTAAAACAAGTGCCCCTCGGCAGTGTCTGCCGTATGAGTACTATTACATATTTGTATTTATAAGGCTGGCGTACCTTTACTGTATTGTATTTTATTTGAAAAACATTATCACCGATTGAAACTTTGTATATATATATTAGGTGTAATTTTATTTATTGTTACCGTTGCTGCGTTCGTTAACCATAAAAAAACCAGGAGAATTGTATTCTTGACATAAATGAATGATTAATTATTGTGCCTTCCTACACACAACGACAGCTGAAACCTAAGCATACATAGATGCAGTTGCAGTACACATAGTTGACTACTACACAGAAATTTATGTATACGCTCAGTCAAGTGTCTTTTTTATTACACGATAAAACTTTGTATATGTAATCAGATATCTCTATAGCTACAGTACAATAATACAATGTAGCAATACAAATATATATATTTATTATATTTACACTTCCAAATATTCATAAGATATTTTTAAATAATGTCCTATATCTATCTATCTATCTATCTATCTCTATACTCTGTACCTTTGTGTGTTAACAAATAATAATCCGTAATAATAATTGACGTTGTTGTGATTCACACTGCTCTGTATCTATTCTCTATATTCTTTACTCTGTTGTGTGTGTGTATATAACCCTATTTCTTGCAGCAAGTATAAACCTTCTACCTACCATACCATACCATACCATTACCATTACCATCACCGCCACCATATACCAAAAAAAATATCTAAAAAACTATTCCATATTGTAGGTAATGTTTTAATGTGCTCATAATATAATTACATTTGCATTGATCTACTCTGTGTACCTCCCCCCTTGGCTTGTCACATGCTGTGTAAGTAACTCTCTGTAATTAAAAATATTCTATCAAATTCTTTCTAAATCTCTCTTTCTTTCTTTCTATATCTAAACAAACAATATAGTACTGTATTATAACCATCCCTGTATTAAGCTTTGGAGTTTTCAGTATTTTTCCTGTTTCCTTTTTGTGTCGTTTTATTTACCTAATTGCCTTTTCCGTCTTACTGACAATCAAATTTTATACCTATCTAGGTACTTATCGTCTGTGAAGAACCAAAATGACCCATATCCAATTTAAGCTGGAATCAAAATGAGCTATGTCATAAATAATACGAAATGAGGAAGATGCGTAAAATGTTCTATTTTCATATTTTTGAAAAGTGCAAAATGTTTTATTTGCATGTTTTTGAAAAGTGCAAAATGTTTTATTAGCATGTTTTTGAAAAGTGCAAAATGTTTTATTTACATGTTTTTGAAAAGTGCAAAATGTTTTATTTACATGTTTTTGAAAAGTGCAAAATGTTTTATTTACATGTTTTTGAAAAGTGCAAAATGTTTTATTTACATGTTTTTGAAAAGTGCAAAATGTTTTATTTACATGTTTTTGAAAAGTGCAAAATGGTCTATTTAAATGCTTTCAATACATGCTTCAATATTTTTGTAGATAGTGTATATTGTTTTTAGCTACAAATGGATATGGGTCATTTTGTTCTTCACTGACGATATATATATATAAGTATACCTACTTGCTTTTGACGGGCCTGTATCATCGGCATGCATGTTTGGTGTTTGGGCCTATATGAGCGTTTTGGATTGCTACATAGCTTTTTATTCGTTCTAATTCAGTGTTAATGTTATTTTGGTACTATTACAACTAATATTGCATGCTACCCGGGTCGCCGTTTTCTTTTGAACATACCTTGGTTTTATTATTTACATTTTAATACTATCTTTGAAGAGGCAATACCGTCAGAAATGTAAACCATCCTATGAAATTAATTTTTAAACAATTCAAACAGAAAAATGTGAGCAGTTTTTGGCGAATGTAACTATATTAAACCGTTCAAATTTATTTTATATAATTTAGTTTTTTTTTGCATTTTTTTAAAATGGTAAAATGCTCAATTTTTTTCAGTTTTTTTTTGAAATTTTAAAAGTTTTTTTTGTAGTGTTTTTATTTCCAGGTTTTGTGTTTGAAAAGTTCAGAAAACGAACTATCTGCAAAATATTCACCTCCTATTTTTTTAACATTTGACAATTTTGCGTGCACACATTTTTAAAAACGTTTGATTTTGTAAGTTTTTGGAAATGTTCTAATAGTTAAATTCATCTTAAATATACTGCATCACGAAAAAATGTTGACGCAGTAAAAAATTTGCAAATGAACATATAGAAATACATATTAGAAGTTTTGTTTTAAAACACGATAAACTGTTAGAAATGTGTATTACGATGATGATATATTAATTGAAATCCGGTATTGTTTCTTCAACTGCTCACCACATTAACAATTAACGGGCTCGTTTTAATTCATACACCCCTCTCCAGTTACGGTATTTTATGAATAGGTTATTTCTGCTAGTAAATCTAGTTCAATTTAAATTTAGTTGGTTGTATATAAATCTCTGATCCGAATTAAATCTCTTCATTTATGAGTAGGATGCATATCATAAATATTACACATAGGTGAATTAAAAATATAAAACTTGACATTTTTGTTCGAAATACACAATTAGATCATTAGATGAGAGCTCTTTATAGCGTTATAATTACTATAATTACCTATATTAAGTCTATTTTAATATAATAGAATACCGCTACCGGTATTGTTAGTTAGTCTACAATGTTTGTAGCATGTATGAATTTAATTTCTATTTTGTTTACGGGTAAAACAAATTTCTAACTTGTGTGTAGACTATAGTATAATTTAATAAAGGAAGCTTTTGCCTTTTTACATTTTACAAAAAGGCGTACTGATAAAACTAGCTCAGTCTTTTTTTTTAACCAAAACCGTTGTTCAAGCAAAATGACATCGACATAGTCAAAGTCAGCGGAATAAACGGTACCGGTTCGTGTTGTCGGCGTTGGGGAAGACGCACGAGTTACGTTTCATCATTTAATTTTATTATTTACCTCTCTCTCTCTCTGTCCGTCTTTCTTCCACTCTGGAGATCTGTCTTAGTCTTATGTACTGTTAATATAATTTTGTTCATTTTTTTTTGATTTTTTTTGATTTTTTTTATCATTTTGTAGAGTCAAGATGCGGGTGCGAAGACATTACAAATGCTCGACCATCAAGGGGGTACATAAATTTATTAATTTATTTTTTTTTATTAAATCTTTATTCTATATAGTTATTTTTTGGTTTACTTTCATCTTTTTCTCTATCATGTGTTATACGTACGTACCTGGAACGAAAGTTTGTCAAAATCCTGCCTTTCACGTATTACTTTTTCAATCTCCAGCCTCGAATCCAAATAACCTACCTACCTACCAACATAATAATCTTTCACGCTCATTGTCATGGTTCATGCTCTCTTTCCCCCCAATTATCCATAATTTCTTTTGGGCCCACCAAGTTTCAAATCCCAGTTTGTTTTTATATTACTCGGATATCTGTATGCACTCATCATAACCCTATATATATTTATTACCTGGCCCTGGCCCTGATTTTGGCCCTGATCCTGGACCTGGACGGGGACGGGGACGGGTGTGCTTTTCCTATGGCAATGGAGCTGTCTCCAACAGACCAGTATCAGGAAATTCTTACATAATCCTTCACTTTTACTTTCCATTTCTACCTGTATGTCGTCGGTGAAGAGTCATTCTGTCGTAAGTCCAGTGCACAGCTAAAATCATTCTGTCGCAAGTCCATACGATTCTTAAATTCATTCTGTCGCAAGTCCATTCAATTGGTAGCTACTGTCGAGGTCGCTCCCGCGTTGTTCTATGCATTAGGGGGGGGGGGGGGCAGGGTGGTATGTTACTGACTGTGTTGTACTCATGCACTTAGGGGTCGTCCACAAAAGACGTAATAAAAATTCCATTTACAAAAACTGCAAAATGTTCTATTTACATGTTTCTCAAAAGGGTAAAATGTTCTATCTACATGTTTCTCAAAAGTGCAAAATGTTCTATCTATTTACATGTTTTTTAAAAGTGCAAAATGTTCTATCTATATGTTTCTCAAAAGTGTAAAATGTTCTATTTACATGTTTCTCAAAAGGGTAAAATGTTCTATCTACATGTTTCTCAAAAGTGCAAAATGTTCTATCTATTTACATGTTTTTTAAAAGTGCAAAATGTTCTATCTATATGTTTCTCAAAAGTGTAAAATGTTCTATTTACATGTTTCTCAAAAGGGTAAAATGTTCTATCTACATGTTTCTCAAAAGTGCAAAATGTTCTATCTATTTACATGTTTTTTAAAAGTGCAAAATGTTCTATCTATATGTTTCTCAAAAGGGCTGAATGTTCTATCTACATGTTTCTCAAAAGTGTAAAATGTTCTATTTACATGTTTATTGAAAGTGCAAAATGCTCTATTTACATGCTTTTCAAAAACGCAAAATGTTCTGGAAATGGAATTTTTATAACGTCTTTTGTAAACGACCCCTAAGTGTACGTCATGGGTAAATCACAGTCAGTAACATTACGTCCTTTGTGGACGACCCCTAAGTATACATCATGAGTACAACACAGTCAGTAACATAACGTCTTCTGTGGACGACCCCTAAGTGTACGTCATGAGCACAACACAGTCAAGAACATTACGTCTTTTGTGGACGACCCCTAAGTGTACGTTATGAGTACAACACAGTCAGTAACATACCACCCCCCCCCCCCCTAATGCATAGGACAACTCGGAAGCAACCTCGACAGCAGCTACCAATTGAATGGACTTGCGCCAGAATGACTTTAAGAATCGTATGGACTTGCGACACAATGATTTTAGCTGTGCACTGGACTTGCGACAGAATGACTCTTCACCACGACGATGTGTACCTTTTTAGCCCAAATGCAGTTGAAGCGTCTACAGCAAAGTCCGCGCGTAGACTCCCTTCAAACTGAAAATTTGATTTTTTCTTGCTTGTACTTTTTACTATGTACGAACATAACGTAATGTGTTTGCCAATGCATTTATTTAATTTATTAAGAGTGGGTGGATGATGTTTAACATAGATACGCATTTAACTCAACTTTTAACTTTAATCATCTTTTTTAAATTCCCAAGGAACCATGTCAGGACGTTTACTTGTTAGAGCTTTTCAAAAATGAAAAATTAACATTGTAGTGGATAAGCAGTAAAAATGTCAGTATTATTTACTTGACTAACGTAGGATCGCTAGGAAAGTTAACTATAGGGAGAAGCTCGACCATAAGAATAAAATTTAAAAAGGTATTTCCAGTAAAAGTAACTCCAGTTCCAGTTAGCCTTTTTTCTGCTCCTCATCCTTTTGAACAGCTGATTCGTTTTGTCAGCTTAAAAGTCTAGAGTAGTCACGAGGGATATGCCTTCCCATCCCGTCACTATTAGTCATAGCCAAACGCTATATCCTCATGATTCTTCATAGCTCAAAAATACTCAAAATAAGATAGAGATTATGATTATATTATGGCTTATAAGTTTACACCTGAGATAAAATATCCACTTTCTATGCTCTATATATATCAGTATATTATTCTGTACTTACTGTACTTATAGTGCAATACACATATCGTCGGTGAAGAACCAAAATGACCCATATCCATTTGTAGCTAAAAACAATATCCACTATCTACAAAATATTGAAAAATGTCTTGAAAGCATTTAAATATCTGTAGAATATTTTGAACTTTTAAAAAACATGTATATAAATAGAACATTTTACACTTTTCAAAAACATGTAAATAGAACCTTTTACACGCTTTTCAAAAATATGTAAATAGAACCTTTTACGTCTTTCAAAAACATGTTAATACATAAAACCTTTTACGCTTTTCAAAAACATGTAAATAGAACATTTTGCACTTTTAAAAAACTTGTAATTAACATTTTACGCATGTTCCTCATTTTGTTTTTATGACATAGCACATTTTGATTTTAGCTTAAGTTGGATATGGGTCATTTTAGTTCTTCACAGACGATATAAAAGTGGAGGTAGAAAATGTCATAGTTTTGAAATTGAAAACTTATGCCAACTCTCAAATCTGAGGATTTCTTGTTTTGTACAAAGTGGAAACAAAACGGACTTTCTGCATATAATATGTATGTGGGAATAGTTATATTCAGTCAGTATAGTCCCGTCTAATGTATTGTATATTTTATAAGCACTTAATACTTTTGTTATGTTACACCCTCCATTTACCCATAGCTTAGGAGAGCACTTAGGATATTACAATAAGTTTTTAGCTCCTGTCCGCCGTCCTCTCTCAAAACATCTCCAAAGATGAGTGCAACTTAATAAAACGGTCGTAATGTGTTACTATATTATACTATGCAGTAAATGCATATTAAACTACATAATAATATGATGATATAAAACCAGAATTCAAATAGTTACATATTTTATCAAATATTTGACCTGAAGAAAATAGAACATTTTAATTCCAAAATGCTGATATTATTTAAGTTAAGTGTTTAAATGGAATAGAGACAGGAGGATTGTTTTTTTTAAGTCAAAACGTGAGGGGGCCATTCAGAGAAAATAAAGTGTAGGCGGATTGCCCATATGCATCTATTTAGGTACGACATGAGCCTTTTAAATGTCAGAGGTCTAACATTTCATTCTCTAATTTGAATGTAAACAGGAAATAAATTGTAATCATATTCATGTCACGGTAGGAATTCTATAGGGAATACAATTACAGTAGTATGTACTAATATTAGAGTTCAAAATATTTTACATAATATATTATTTATAAGTAGAGATAGTGCCATTGAAATTTCAGTGTATGTACGTATGTACTTATATCTACTTGAATTTAATTTTAAATTTTTTTAGCCCCAATCCTGTACTCACAGTCAGTAAAACAAAAATATTTTATGCAGATTTGTTTTGAGCTGTAACAGCTCTATAAAATGAAAAGTTCAAAGGTTAAAAAGTCAGTAGGGACAAAGGTACACTATATCTGCTTACATGCTCCTGTAGCATCTGTGCAGATAAATCTCCCCTTTTCTCATAGGTATAGGGATCAACAAACAAGGGCTAAGCCGCAAAAATTCGTACACAAATTTTTGAAAGGTCAAACCCATGTGCTATTTTACAGTCTATAATTTTACATAAAACATAAGTTATTTGAAACTTTCCATTTTGCAAGGAGGCAAATATGCAACTAACTGAGATTTTTAATTACACTGCTTTGTTACTAAATGTCTTATGTATTTACGTTTTGGAAAATAATGCGTATAATACCACGTGCTTCACTGTCTGTATACTATAATAGTTTATATATTTTGATAATTATTATTACTTGTATCGCTGTGCGGGTGCCGAGGCCTTTGCTATAATATCTCGCTGTAGTATAGAGTGTAGTTGCTATATTTAAATGAAGTGTATGATGCTTTTTGCTATATGAGCTGTGTATATAATGTGCGTATAATATTATGCTCTACTGCACTCTGCATGTTGTTTTTTGAATTACACAAAATACTGCCAGAGGACTGGTAAGTGAAGAGGAGCTTTATTTAAAGACTCTGTGTTTCCCATGGACTATTATACATGGACTGAGATGAGACTCCAAGATGGTAAAGTATGGATTTAATTTCAATATTTACAGAGCAATTGGATAGGATTGAAGAGGGAATGGATCAAATCAATTCCGACATGAAAGAGGCCGAGAAAAATCTGACGGGGATGGAGAAATGTTGCGGCATTTGTGTCCTACCCTGCAGCAAGTGAGTCCAGACAGTTCAAATTTAGAGCTTTCAAAAGAAAATACATACTATAGGGAGCGTTCACAAATGACGTTATCATTTTGGTAGGTAGATGTTCAAAGTCTAAGCACCTATGTTTTTAAAAACAAAATGCAAAATGGTTAGTATCGAAAATTATATTTTAAAGAAAAGTTTTTCTTGAGCCTACCTTTCTTACTGAAGAAATCCATCATCCACGTCGTCAACACACGCTTGTTTGTGTTTTTGATCTGATACTGTATAAAATGGAAACAGAAACTAAATCGAAATAATGTGGATTAGATTTACAAAAATAAAGGAGGAAAACCGTGTCTTCCACGAATTGCAAACAAACACGACAATGGTTTCAATTTTTCAGTATTTGCATTTGATTCTTGTTTTGTGTAAAATCTTCGCGTAAACATTCGCCGAAACCTTAACTATTGCAAATAATTGAAATTGAAAACAAAATCTTGTCTATTTTCTTTTCTTTTATTTAAATGCGTTTAATTAAAATATGATTGTCGGTGTAGGTATATAGTTCACCTTGTGAACATAATAATATGGGGATCGGAAATTCGAAATATGAGATTTAAAAAATAAATTTGTTTTCTTTTCTTTTACCTCTGTTTTTGAAAAGATACACTGAGTGTAAAGTCTAAAATGTATGTAAACATTGATTTTTTTTGTGGGGAAAATAATAGAACTTCAGAATTCAAGGAAGATGCCCACACATGGAAAGGGAATGACGATGGGAAAGTTGTGAATAATCAGCCTCAACGTGTTGTGGACGACCGTAGCAATGGACTCAACTCTACTCAAGTCGGATACATTAGCAAGTAAGTAAAATTGAGTAATAATTAGAGGGAATTAGAGATTAATTACAGAGTTTGTGGCAATGGCAAGGTATGGGTTTTACTGATTATTGTTATTACGTTGTCGTTATGCGGAGATGTGATCGATATAGACTATTGGCATATTTTTAAAAAACATGGTGACTTGTTTTTTTACCAAACTCAAAACGAAATGGTATACTTATTCTACATGCCAAATATTCTGTTTAACTGTATTAAATATTCGCTACTTTTAAATTACAGCTTCACAGATGCTATAGATATTAGATAGTGAGCCAGGGCCGCATAATGCGGCCAGCGGATACGGATACAGCCCCCGCTGTCTGAATTTTCAAAAAACATGTGAATCGAACATTTTACACTTTTTTAAAACATGCAAATAAAAATTTTTGTACTCTTTAAATCATGTAAATAAAAAATTTAACACATTTCAAAAACAGACAATAAAAGTTTTCGTACATTTCAAAATCTTGCAAATAAAAAATTTTACACTTTTCAAAAAACATACAAATAAAAATTTTCGTACATTTAAAAATCGTGCAAATAAAAAATTTTGTACATTTCAAAATCATGAAAATAAAAATTTTTACACATTTAAAAAAACAGACAAATAAAAATTTTCGTACATTTTAAAATCATGCAAATACAAAATTTAACACATTTCAAAAAACATAATAAAAGAAAAAAAGTAAATAGAAAATTTTGCAGTTTACACACTCAAGTCAATGAAACATTTTAAACTTTTCTAAAACATTTTAAAAACAACATTTTGGTTTATCAAAGAAAACCATTCATAAAATTAACATAGTAGCTTTTGCAGTGTAACAAATTGCTGCCTAAATGCAATTCCTTCCTCCGGCCCTATAGTGAGCTTTAATTTTAGGATTTTTAGCCAATTCCGTCTTTCCGTGCCTTGTTATTTTTGTTCCACGTAATAATTAACAAGAGTAATGGTGTGGTTACGTTACGGTCACGGTACGGACAGGAGTAACGTGAGAGTGAGAAGACTTGCGACATGGGGCGGAGCTCCTCCCTTTTAATACATGGTCTTCGTGGTCTTTGTGGTTCACTTTAAATAATATAACACATTGATGTACATAGTTGTAATCCGCAATCTCTCTATCAATTTACATAATTACATAGATAACCCTGTTTGAACCATGTGGTTACAATTTACCTCCAATACACAGCTTAGGTTTATTATTACATAAAACATTGCGTCAATAATTTAAAACCATTACAAAATTACAAAATTACCCAACCACATTAGTACGTAAATTATTACTGGGCTAAAGGTAGAAGTTCTGGGAATAGAAATATGTACACTAGCATTCGGTAAAATTCTTTTAAAAAACTAAAAAATTTCCACGGAACGTATAATAACACATGCATGGTTTTAATTATGGGTGATTGTTATGAAACATTATTTATGAATATAATAATCTTTCAGTTTTGTATGATTGCAATCTGTCTATTTGCAAGAGTGCAAAAAGTGATTAAAAAATAATTTGCAAAGTGTTTATTTTAATTCTTGACTTTGTCGTAGACGAATAATGATTAATTTACTGCATCTGTAGGGCATACAAAATTTTATTGATTTTAATTTTGCCATTAATATCAGCTACCAATTATGCCCAGGCATGCACATGGAAATATTTTAACGTTATAAGAAAAGGGCAAAAGTAAAAGGCGACAGGCGACGCCAGGGCGCTCGTGGTGTCTTTCGAACTTTCGACTTTAGCGTTTTTCTATAGAACGAAAGGGATGAAAGTAAATAGATTTGTCTAAATAGTGCAGTGTGCAGAGTTCAATCTGCTTTTGGCTTATGTAGCTCTGGTTCTACTTCTTTCTTACAATTCTTGCTTTCTTCGGCTTCGGCCAGGCTTATGCCATCATTATTTATGTCAGTGACAATATTGACAGTCTCAATATTGAGCGAGAGGCAAGAAGGAAAAGATATATGTTACATATTATACTACGTCTGTGTTTTGGAGTGGAGAAGCTGTCACCTTTTACCTTTCATGCTTTAGATTATTTGTTTTTGATCTTCTACACAGACTGCAAGGAGAGAGAGCAAGACAGAGTGATTTAAGAATTTAAGCTTGCTCCTGTGTCATGTCTACATTATTTTTGTAGACACAAGTTATTATCATATGGTGAGAATAATGAATCGGGCTTTTTTTGGAATATAAGGAATATATTTTTACTCCACATGATATAGTTTTTCTTTTATCAACTTTTTCTTTTGCTCACTGCCCTGCATTTTTATTAGTGTGAATAAAACCCTTGAACTAAAAGTGCAATCTCACACATCTTTGTCACACACAGCTTCTGAAAATTATAGGAAATAGTAGTGAGACACATTTCAAATTTCAAAAAACAAACAAAAAGCATGCATTCGTTGGGTATATGCTTTTAGAAAACAAATTAATATGAGCACTGCGTATGTCTACTGTGTTTTTGAAAATGCCAAAAGGTTTTGAGAATGTGAGTTTGAAATGTCTAAAATTTCCTAAATACCAGTTTTTGCACAGTTGAAATTCTAATTTTTTCCAACAATTTCCTACTACAACCTTTTTTATATTTTGTTTTGTTTTAGCAGTACAAAATGCTTTAACATAAAAATCCTTCCTTATTAAATTTAAATGGACTGATTTGCATGTTGTGGAAACATAATTGTTGGCTAGTATTGATTCTTCAACAATCCTGTGCATAAAAGCCTTCCCAAGATTATAGGCTTCTTCCTAGTTATGAGATTGTCATGTTTCACATTTCCTCATTTAGTGTACGTTCGATTTCTATCTCTGTCTGTCCATCTATCTCGAGACTAGCAAGTTTTGACGAAGTAAGTTACAGGCTCGTACATTCTTGCGGAAATACAGGATTTGATTGTTTACTACGCAACTTTTTAAAGAATGGATAAAAAGTGTGAAATAATTCCCCGTCTTGTAACTCGCAAATATAATATAAAATTTATCTAATTGCGTTTTCTGCGACGCGACGGGGCAAATATTATATAGATTTGAACGCTAATGCATTATAGTAATATATTTAAAAAAAATTTTTAATTGCTATTTACTACTTACGTCATTCATGTAATTTGACGATTATACAATGCTTTGTGAACAGTGCAGTGCAGTGGGTTCCGTATTCCGTACTCCGTCCGTACCTGTTTGTGAGGATTATTCAAGCATTTGGAATTTTCGTTTTCGATCTCGATCAAGCACGTGATGCGGTTACGGTTACTGTTAAACCTCAGGCTAAAGTAAACCATTGTGTTCATACTATTCATAATATTCATACGTAAGATATCGTCAGTGAAGAACCAAAATTGCCCATATCCAATTTAAGGTACATTCAAACTGAGCTATGTCATAAAAACAAAATGAGAAACATGCTTAAAATGGTAATTTATTAGGAGTTTTTGATAAACGTAAAATGTTCTATTTTCATGTTTTTCGACAATACAAAATGTCCTATTTGCATGTTTTCAAAAAGGTGCAAAATGTTCTAATTCCATGTTTTTGAAAAGATGTAAAAATTTCTAATTAAAATGATTTTGAAAAGGTGCAAAATGTTGTATTTACATATTTTTGAAAAGGTGCAAAATGTTGTATTTACATATGTTTTTATGTTCTTATTCCATGTTTTTAAAAAGCAAAATTTTGTAGTTACATATTTTTGGAAAGTGCTCAATATTGTATTTAAATGCTCTCAAGACATATTTTTGTAGATAGTGGATATTGTTTTTAGCTAATAATGGATACAGGTCATTTTGGTTCTTCACCGACGATATGCATATTGGAGGTATAGGTACCTACCTAGCTAGCTCTGCTGGTGTAGCCGTCTATCAGGGTACTGTACTGTGAATTTGTAATCCCTATAGTTGAGCCCCTTTTTCACTCATTAGCTTGGAGAATACAGAATCTGAATGTAGACTTTGATGGCGCGCGACGCGGCGGCATTAAAATACTATTATACTCCAGTTTCTATTTGAAACTAATGAGACATTAATATCTACCACACTTATCGTTGGATTATGTAATATTATTAGGTAGTATACTTATTACTAAATTATATTTATAGAAGGTATGGGGTTTCATGGAGTGGCTGCTGTGTCTATAGGGCCAGAACCAGAACCCAAAATCCACGGCCTGGCCTAAATACATCATTAGTTATTATTATGCTGTTTTTGTCGTCGACGTAATCAGAGCCTCTGCCATGGCCATCATATATGTACAGTGTATAGAGAAACAGAGGCGGAAGTTTCTGTCGTCTGGTTCTGGTTCTGGTCCTGGTCCTGGTCTTAGTAATCGTAATCATAAGCCTTCTCTAAAATTCGTAGAAAAGATTTCCTTGTATAAATTTTCTTGTTGCTACGGGCAATGGAAAACTTGCCGAAGACGAAAATTTAAATTTATTTATGGAGCAGGAGGAGGAGGATGCTGGGATACCAGGCCGGATGTAAAATGGAGACAGGGAAAAGATTGCTTTGCGCTGTGAGACTTTCAGATTTTGTGTTTAAGTTTAAAGGTCGTTGATATAATAAATTAAATGCTTACAACATTAGCATTATCTGTAGACCTCCTCAAAGTGTGTCTAAGGTTTTTCATCTTGTTTTCTCTATTATCCTTGTAGTCGTAGTGCCCCTTCCCAATATGTATAAGCCGCAGCATAAATGCACAACTATAACAGCAAGAGCCTTAAGCATTATTAGATAGATATTAGGTTATTATTAGATATAATTAAAATGTGATTATAATTCATAGGCATCTACATAATATGTACACCTTTGCCGTATTATCTTAAGTCAATTTTCCTGCTCTTCAACGTTCAAGACTTCTTATGTAATATAAACGAGAAAATATATAAGATAGCCGTCGTAATAATCTAGTGATGGCCGTAGCCATAGCGGGAATATGGCTAAATTTAATGTTTGCCCTAGTTTAGTTTTCGAAAGTTAGCATAGTTATTTGAACCTACCGCCAAACGACTCACTGTAAATATATACATACAACGTATTATCGGATAAGGAATTTTTTCATGTAGTAGAAACTAATTACATATTCAAAATTGGTATAGATGTTTTCGAATACATTTTAAAAAACGGATTTTTTTTATACTGGAAATAGGGTATCATCATTTTAATGCACTACGCAAAATTGTGCCCCTTCCACCTTCCACGTCAACAAAAGCAAAACAAAGGCTTAACCATAACTGCTGAGCTGACTGGAATACTTATCTGTAGTCATGAAGCAGTACATGTACGTGTTATAGAGCAAGCTATTATGTGGCTATGTAGAATTTTAGGGCCGGATAATGCGGCCAGCGCAGGCAGTCCCCGCTGCTTAAGTTTTAAAAAACAATGTAAATGTAACATTTTGCAGTTTTCAAAAATATGGAAAAGAAATATTTGGGATTTTCAAAAATATGCAAAATAAAATTTTTGTACATTTCAAAAACATGAAAATAAAACATTTTCCACTTTTCTCAAAACAAGTAAATAGAACATTGTGCACTTTTCTGAATCAAGTAAAAAGAACATTTTTCACTTTTCTAAAACATGTAAATACAAAATTTTGCTTTACCAAATAAAACTATCAATATAATCAAAATTGTGGTTTTTGTATGGAAACAAATTGCTGCCAAAAACCAATTCCTTCGTCCGGCCCTGTAGAATTTATTTAAGCTTCTATTCCTCGAACAGATGTAATGTTCTGTGAATACTAAAATTAGGTTGCTGGTAGCTACTGTACTGCAATTTAGATCAAACTCACACAGATTTCTATCAAAAATTCAACAGTTCATTTTTGGTTTTATTTTTATGAAGTAGATACGTGCGGTGGTATGTTAAAGATTACAGCGGAAAGAGAATTGCCTGCATTATTATACGGATATAGGATATATTGTGTGCTCCAGCGTTTTACTAAATGTATCTGTTGTGATTGTGATGATGCGATTGTAGTTCGATGTAGCAGGGTAACACATACGTATGACTCTATATAAGGAAGCTTATTGTAAAAAATTTCCCCCATTTATTATGTACGTAATTTATGAAAGACCTTTTTTAGCTCATGAAAATGAAACTGGCTACTACTACACATATAGTATCAAACCATACTCAGCCGTTCAAGGTTACATTATATTATGCTAAAAGTTGCAACTACTGCACACAAACCAAACACAAATTTGTATGTACAAATATCAATAACCCGCATTCTGCCGTAAACTTTATTTACGGCAGAATTCATTTTGTATATAATTGGAAAGTTTCTAAAATGTGTATTAATATCAATGTCCACTTTTTCTAAAGATCAAAACATCCCATATTAACATAAATTTCAAAAGTTACCTTATATCGTCTAATACTACGCGGGTCCCTAGTATAACGCGGGGGTCTACTATGCTTTAAAATTACTACATTAAATGTCTTTAATACAACGCGTAAACCTCCGAGTTGTAATGCAAAATACACCGCGGCTCATTCTATTAGAAGATATATCGTACCTACACAAAGTTTTCTAATATTACTTGATTCTGAAAATTACAAGTTATTCAACTTACATAATTTTAAAAACTGTTTTGAGTTATGTGACTTTGTAAAAAATGTAAATTATTCTAGTTGCCCACCTGCCTTTTTAAAAATTCCAAATCTTTCTTATTTCATATTACGTATTATATATATAAATTTATCTTTAAGCTTCAACTTTTAGCACCTATGCTATATATGTCGTATAGAAGCTTAGACTTGAAAGTATGTATTACAAAAATACACCACGCAACCTACGACCCCGCATATACATATGGAGCATTATGCGGTATGAAATGAACAAGTTTTTCTTTACCTTTTCTGTCTCATATTTAGAGCTTCCCTTTTTCATTCCACTACTAGTTTTTCACCCACAATTTGTATAGGGAGGAAACTATGTACAAAAGTGGATATAGAATAGAGGAACCTAATTAGTTTCATGATAACTTCCTAAGAGGCTTCTTCTTCTCCGAGACTTTTGCTCCTCTCGGCCTCGAACAAGATTGAGATCGAGAGATGATGAGGATGATGATGATGAACACGCAGCATATTCGCTTGAAAACTTGTAACATAACTTCTTCCCATCTAACTTCTCTCGTCGTCCCTAAGGTAACAAGTGGAATTGGAGTTTGATTAGGACCCCGATCGTGATCTATGTACATAGTTTGACATCAAGATCTTGATCGATACAAAGTCTTACGTACCGTACAGGTGTACAGCAGGTAACCGCCGAGCGTAGTTTGTGTGGCAACTTTCTTTCCACTGCCATCCCATATGAACGTAACATTTGTACCTATGTAGAACTTGAATTTTCAAGGTGGACCCGAATTTACTGATGTTAGTATTATTCGTCTAATGCAATTTATTACTGATATAGATGTAGGTAATTTAAAACCGAGTAACTACCTTCGCTTCGTTCATCTACAGCTACGTATATAATTACAATTTACCAAGAAAAATAATCGTTGGCAAAAACTAACAAGTAGGTATTTCGCATTTATACGTATTGAACAACGTGTACCATTAGAATACAAACACGTAGGTACATAAATATTGTTCAATTTCCCCCAGCATAGAGCCGGTTCAACGTTTTCAATTCTAGCAAATAACTTCAGTTTTTAATTATCCAGCAAATGGTTAAAATAATTTCCGCAATTCTACCACAGTTAAAATGTGAGAAAGTTGAAAGATGTGGAAGCCGTTTGCTAGAAATATGCAGTTTTTGTATTATAGGATGTGGTCTTCAATTGGTGAGGCATGTGCCTTAAATTAATGAGTAAGGAAAATATAAAGTCCTGCTGACGCTAGACTATTGTTCCAATGAACTAGCAATTTTTTGAAGGCTCAGGTCGTCCTGAACTTTGACCCCTTGTGGGTTGAGGGGCGGTGCAGCGATCTGCCTATAACCATTTTAAAAGCAGTCATTGGTGGAATTAAAACATAAATAAGTTGATGGTATAAGATAGAAATCAATTTAATTCAAATATTTTGTTTCTTTGCTATTGCTACCACAAATTCTGTATGTAATTAAATTTTATTCTTGAGTGTTGAATTTTGCAATGATAAGTAATGAACATATTTTTAAATGTCTGTTTTTGAACTTTACTCTACAGGATTACGGACGATGCCCGGGAGGATGAGATGGAGGATAATATGGGTCAAGTGTCGACGATGATCGGTAATTTGAGGAACATGGCCATAGACATGGGGTCTGAAATTGAGAGCCAGAATCATACTGTGGATCGTATTAATTTGAAAGTACGTTTTTTTACAATTTACTTGGTTTACAATTTGTCATTAAATATGAAATTACACTTTTGATTACAAAAGTTTGTCTGATTAAAATACGAATTATGTGTGCAATGTTTGGTGTAGCAGAAGCAAATACAGTACTACAACTACTACAGTAAACAGTGCTAGAAATTTGAATATTTTTTTCTGTATTTTTGTATCTTTGTAATCTTCTGTGGTTTTGTGTTTCACTGCCTTAAAGTTTTGTTAAGCTGTAATTTTTTTTAATCCCTACTTAAATTGTAGTCACAATTTTACTTACAATTCTGTTCAGTTCATCCACTCAAGTGCATATTTAATGTACTCCCAACGGATACAATATAATTATTATTTTTTACTATGATTTTTCAGGCCCAGTCGAACGAAACTAGAATATCCATGGCTAATCAACGAGCAAACAAGCTTCTTAAATCCTAAGGAAACAAAATCTACTCCACATTTCCTTTGACTTTCGACTCGACCTAAAACAAATCTTCAAGAAAAAAAGTACTTAAATGAATCACCCTCGTTGAGACAAGAACTACTACTGATACGGACAGAACTACTACAGAAACGGAACTATGTACACATATAATCTACATGTATACAAAAAATTATATATAATTAATTATATCAATCTTGAGTCAGTATTGAAAAATGGTACTTACACTATATAATAATAATTATTATATATCCATGTCGTTTGCACACTATTAATATCTATTGCTAAAGATATGCATTTTCATTTTTTAATATTATGAATGTGCTATATCTATGCCAAGCCAAAGCCTCAATCAAATGTTGGTTCGCGTTGTGACGTACATACTTAACTTAAATATACAGTTTTGCCTTTTTGTTTTTGTTATTCGTTGTATAAGATTATTACTCTGTGGCTATGAACACTTATCGTTAAAATATTTAAATCAATAACGTAGATTTATATTTTATAAATAATAATGAATTAATGAATTTCCGCTCCCGATAAAGAAAATTTCAATAGAATTAAATTTGTTGTACAGATACTACTCTACGCATACATATGGCGCCAATAATATTATTATTATATAGCTATTATTACTGCACATTGTTTTATAAACTTTATTAATGAAATTTTGAGGTGGAAAATTTTCAAAATTTAGCTGATTTTTAGTGTTGTATGCGGATTCGATATTCGTTGAAAAAAAGTTTTGTTAATGATTCACAATCAAAGAGTAGCTGTGACCTTAGTATTTGGAATTTCATTTAAACTTTTTAATTTTATTAACTGTATCAAAATGACGACGCCTAGATAGTTTACAGATAGTTTACTATCAAAGGGAATCGAATGCGCTATTTAACGTAGACAACTATATACGCGTGTATCGTGTATTCAGGAGTATGCTCTGTACTTAATTTATGTAAAATGTGTAGAAACGTGTAGTTGTATTGTGTTGAAGTGTCGACTTAATATGTTGTGTAAACAGAGAAAAACACTCAAAATATAACTCAAAATTGTGGCTGTAGATACTTGTTACCATTAAATACTTATATCAGTACTTATACTTACCTACCCAACCTCACTTACATGTGCAGTCGGCAGTCAAAATGTTTAAATGGACTACAATATGCAAGTAAAATACTTGCCTAGGGTTAAAGTACTTTCTACGTAACATAATGTGTACGTAAATAAAAAATAGTGGAAGCAGGTCTTAAATATAATACTGTAGTGCAGATATGTTTTATGTCGAACATTTAACCAGTGATAAAAAATGTAGAGCGTTTATTAAAAAAAAGTAATAATAATTAAAATTGAAATTGTAGATAAAGTTAAATAACTCTATATATAAAAATTACCATGTGTTATGATTATGATGATCTTTGAGAGATATATGTTTCCGAAATACCGAAATCGAATACTAGAGTTGTGTAGGATGGTGCGAAAGAAATCAATATAATATGTAATGCTACTGTAATAAGCGTTAAGGCACGATAATATTATATATTGTTAATTTTAGTAATTTTACTAGATACAATAATTACCTAATTATAGTAGCGTTACATTCAAATTTTAATTATACTATTATGTTGTTGAATAGAATTCAACTGGTGAGACTTTTTCATTGTTATGCAGGAATATTGGAATTAATTGATTGGATCAAGTTGGATTAATTACTTTTACTAAAAGGTTAAAAGATCAAGATGAGTATACGGTACATAATATGGGATTTTGATTTCCTTTTGAATTTTTGTGAGTATTGTTTTGAAAAGAAAATACAGGATTCACGAAAAAACAAAAGTAAAGATAGACTGATTGACCTTGAGAAGATTATTGAGAAATTGACAGATTATAGAGGATGGTCTGCATCTGTATGTATGAGGGTCTTACCTATAGTTTTGAATTAAACCATATAGTCAGGAACTAGTAGCGTATCTGTCGTAATGTGTAAGTAAGTTAGCAGTATCTAGTATATTAAAAAAAACAGCGTTGCTTCTCGGCGTGTCAATCTTTCTATTTCTACTATGTCCGTACACACTTGTTTACAAAAATGTTATTATGAGTAATTATTATATCTGGCTCGGTTCGTCTTTGTCATATAGAAATTATTCCTATTTATATATTAGTATAGTACATCTGTGCAGATTTGCAGATATAATATGTGTAATTATGTCTATGTTGTCGTTTTGGCCGTCATTTGAGTGTAACGACGACCTTTAGCTATAGATAGATGTGGCTGTGCGAGAAACAGTGCTAATAATGATAACGATGTATTAATCGGCCAAACGCAAACATATATGTATATATATATAAAGAGAGAGGCAAAAGTACTTACCTAATAATTAATACCAGTCTATATATCACTACAGATTACAGACAAATCTTACTACGTAGTATTAACTACAATATTACATGAGTAATTTCAATCCTCGATTGATTACTGTGTATAATTAATTAAACAAATTATTATGGTTATGTATGTAACTATGTGTGTGTAGTTTCACTCGCTATATAATCTGTGCTTAAATGAGTTTTTTTTATGAATGAAAATATTCTCGTTGCCCGTCGTGCTAATAGCTTTGTCTCTGTCAGTATCATCAACACTATCAATACCTACAGTACTTTACACTCTTCATTAATATTCAACTACAATCATACAATAGGAATGTTAATAATAATATATTAATTACACTCACTATCTTTGAACGGTGCAATTTTGTAAAGAAACTATAAAATTAAGAATCGTAGGTATTCTCTGACTGTACAAGCCGTGCTTTGTGGGAGGTCTGTGCTATTTCTATTTCTATTTCTACTGTGACTGTCACTCTCGACTGTATTTTCTATATGGATGCTTCTAAAGCAAAAAAAGCTACCTTACCTTATTACATTACCATTTACGATAAATGATAAAATTCTAAGGGAAAATTCCTAGAAAAAAAGCTTTTGATAGTATTATTTTGTATTATTAGCTTTTACAACATCTCTTCCTACAGAACTTGTACACATCAGTCAATTTTTACTTTGTAACTTTTTTGTAATAATTAAACCACATAATTACGTACATATGGTAAATTAATATGTCACATCATGTTATGTAGTACGCAACCCAAACGGGTTCCTTAAATTATATTAACTGCCGGTACCGAGTACCGGTACCGGTACCGGTACTCGGTACCGAATTTCCTGGTATTTAACTTTTTGGCTCTAAACTTTCGCTCTGACGTACTATGTTTAGCAAACCAAAATGATAAAAAGCTACCTAGAAATATATAATGCTAAAAAATAACTACAAAAAAAGCAGTACTCAAGTTTTGCTTGTGATTACTGCAGCTTCAGGCTTGAGCAGTCTCACTATTGAAATACTTTTGCTTGAACTTTGCTGCTAGTAGCACAATAAAGGTTTTAATTTGTTTGAATTGCGATAATTAAAATAATAATGTGAAACCATATCATAAAAAATAATTACTATTATTGGCGCGTCACTGGAAATTTAAATATAGAATAACGAGCTTACACATATTGTGTAAATAATATTATAGTAGCATTTTGTATTGATGACTATTAAAACTTTACTAGGGAAGTTACTTTTTACTCCGCTATTTTACTCCTATATTTTACTGCTCCATTTTACTGCTCTATTTTTGTCGATCTTTTTTTGGAAGGAAAGGGAATATTAAAAGCTATAAATAAACGTCAATAAACAAACCAAACGGCACAGGAAGTCTCACTTACAAAGCTAACAAAGTTAGTTCACAAAATGTAACATGCTACTCTTATCGCCATTCGCTCGCTTGGCGTTGACAGTATCAGTAAGGCACTTATTAAATGAACGAACGGTTTCCGGTCCGGTGTATAACGTGTATAATTTCCTCAGTATTAATTATTCAAACTCCTGCGAGATCAGAATCAAAACAGCTTCGAGGCATTGGATTGGTCTGCCCCGCTCTGTACTAAATATCTATGAACATAATTATGTGGTGTAATTATTATAAAATTATGTAACAAAAATTAAATTATCAGTATAGAATTTCTAGTTAAGTAAAATCAGATATAGGCTGTAACCGTAACCTGCATCACACAGTGGATCATGTCTGGATGGATATATACTGTGTATATATCAAAAAGTTGACGATGTAAAATCACACATCACAATCACACATATACTTCCTATAAAACAAATATATCAAATTTATACTGCGTACCGCCTATATAATATCATCTATAATTGTCTATATATATATATATTGCTATACCTTTGTAATGAAAAAAATAATGGAACGAACCGCGCAATCAAAACCAGAAAGCAACCCTATAATATACTTATATAATAATTAACTATACCTAGATTAAAAATGAAAATACAAAAACATATTATACTGATACTGATATATCCTTGTCCATTGTAACTGTAGAGCTCTATTACTAAATATAATTATATATATAAAAAAAACGTATATGCATTGAATTACATGGATTATCTATAAATATATGTGGACAATCAGACACATTCTTCTGAAACATTGTAATAATGATTATAATTATACACACACATTTTTGAAATTTACAACACGCTCTAATAATTATATACATCCTACATACTATGCGGCTATCAATAATCACTATCAAAAATACATAAATACATACAACCCTGCCTAAATAAAAATCATTGGACTTGAAAAAATGTAATAAATTCTCTATTCTGTACCAAAAAAAGAAACCAATACCAATTATACCAAAAGTATTATATATCTAACCAATAAGAATGAAATCACACCAATGTATATATATATCAATTTATCAAAAAGTCTAATGCTATACTTCTAACTAACACGAAATCACGCACCGTTATTACTTACAAATTTTCACACTGCTGAGGAAAAAATGACTTTTGAGGAATTTAAATATAGTAATAATACAGTAAGTTGTAAGTTTAAAAAAAGAAAACCTATCAAAACCACACAATAATAATGAAGAAATGAGCGACTCATATATTAATTACTATTATCATATATGGCGAGAATGGAAATAAATATTTAAAAATGAAAAACGAAAAAAAATTAAGAAATATTTTTGCAGTGTTATAAAATGAAAATCTCAATCAACTAAAAGAAAATAAATAAACGCGTTTGTCTTGTGATTCTCTCAGAGCAAAGTGCAGTCAGCAAAAAACCATTTAAAAAATAAAAATCTTTAAAATAATAATATAACATATTATATATAAACAAAAAATAATACACTTAAAAGATACCTAAACAAGGATACGAATATTTCCATTTTAATTTTATCCTTTATAAAAGAATACAAGCTGTACATATATACCACATTAATACTAATAGAACACCTTTATGAGAATAACCAGAGGGGGGCAAAAAGTTGAAAGTATTTTATGAATGTGTAATAAAAGGTGCCAATATGTAAAAGTTATGAACGAAAGTATTATACCTGCGATTCAAATTATATTACGGAAAAACTTGAATATATTTAAAAAATACATACCTATATTAAATAATGTGTGTATGTACGCTAATAAATTACGTAACTACATTACATTACATTCCAGTGCAGTGCAGTACTTATATAATGGAGTACTAAATATTACAGTGTATACACTATATATATACCCCGCAGCCGAATCCGTCTTAAATATGAATAATAAGCTGACACAGCAACAAAAAAAAATTATAATTGTAATGACGCGAAGTCGTAATAAAAAAAAATCATATGAAGCAAAAAAAAAAACCCGCAAAAAGAAAATATGTGAAGCAAGCATTATAAATAAAATAAATAAATAAACCGAATAATAAAGGAAAAAAACTTGTTGTCTTTCCCACACACAAAAATATCTTAACCTATGACCTATTCCTGCCCATCTCATAATCAATAATATTAATATAACATTAAAGAAAAATTAGACTAATTTATGTACTACTGAATATGTATTTGTGTGTAATATAAAAGTTACACAAATTGGCATAATTTATAACGAAAAAAAATTGTCAAAAAAGAAATATTTATATGTCTTGCTTCTATGTCAAATTTCTTGTGCTTCAGACTTTTGCTTCAGAGTCAGATGAAAATGTAAAAAAAATAAAAAATAATCTATTAATAATTACTTAACTACTGATATGTATTAATCTTAATTTAATTTACATATTTACATGTATCAGTGTCTGTATACTTATATGACATGCTAAATGATATAAAAATATTATTCATAAAATTTTTAATATGGTTTCATCAAGCAGTGTAATAATGCAACTGGATAGGAAATGTGCACATGTTATGTGATTAGACTATTGCATTTTTTGCATAACTACTCTGCTAAGCCTAAATCTGAAATAGTGGAAAAATCAATACATTATATGATTGCTATATATAGTAGTTAGTATATGAGGGTATAGTTTAGTTTTTAGAAAGTATATAAAATATTCAGTAAATCAAAAATTTATAATTAAGTATACATAATGAAAGTATAAATAATAGATGATTAAAAAAAGAGAAAAGTGTAGAATTAGAACCGTTGTAAAAGATAGTAAAATTAGCATATTATAGAGCAGATATTAACATATTAAACTATTTAGTTTTTAGTCGCTGAGTGTAACTTATTCAAGCCTAAATAATTAAATGCGGTAACGGTATGGTTATGAAAACGTCTTTAATTATTAGTTAATTATTATGAATATTCATAAAGTTAATTAATTATGATTACAACTTACATTGCGTAATAATAATATGTGATACTCAATTTCGATTTCTCTATTTCTTTTAAGTTTTCAATTAACACGCACATTCTTTGTGATTACATTAATTTGATTTGATTAATTGAAAATGGAAATATTACTAGCAAAATTCTGTCTATAAATATATATATCTTTGTTTATCAATATGTCATCTTATGATATCGTTTTCAATTACACTGCTGCTGAAACCGCCGGACTCAAAAATATTGAGTGTTAAAGGTCTACTACATTTGTTTACTAGAATTTATACGTTACCCATTTCACTTACTTAAGTGGGTGGTACGGTACTGCAGTATGTCATCTGCTGTAATTTTTATTCTTATGTGACTGTCAAAACTGTCAATAATTGTGAATTGTCACCCTGGTTACTTAATTTATTATCAATTACATATGATTATTATTCCTATTATTAATGATTTAATTTTGTGAATTTACAAATAACTACATATAAATGATTATTAATTAAAACATATATAATTATTAATTATTGAATTAGTTTTAATATATTCATGATATAAATAGTAATAATACTACAGATATATAATAAAGTACTTAAAAATAAGCATATAGAGAACTATAGCAAAAAAAACAAATGTACTCAAATAACAATTACCCATCCAATAAATTACTATGAGTAGTACGAAATTATGATGACTTTTAATTTATTTTGGTTTATTTGCATAAAGCTGCATAATTTCTGCATGTGAACGGGCTAATGGGCTTTGACCTTTGTCCTGGTCCCGGTGTTGCTTTTTAATTATAAAGGGTTTCTTTTAAATACATTGATCATAAATTGATCACGAAATTTCTAATTTCAATTCATATTACAGTTTTGGGAAAAGGAAAATGTATAGATATTATGTTTCTAGCTGGAATTATCTGCCATAAAATTTTTAATACTATGCTATGTACGGAATATGCAGAATGCAGATATTTAAATTATTACAAGTGACAAACGAATGAATTTAGGACATTTTTGTTAAATAATAATTTCAAAACGCCCACTGAGGAACACCCATACCATACCGTGACAAGGAAGCAAGTTAAACAGAATTAAATTTGCTGCTTACAAAAATGGGCTAGCGCATTAGTAATTTAATACCAATACCTCGCCTCGCGTACCTCATCGCCTCCAAACACTACACACAGAGAAATAATAGTAAGAATTTGCAGTGGATCCTTTAAATATTTGCCGTATATCTCGTCCAAAAACGTTTTGTGTTTTTCACTTCAAATACCTTTGTTATTGCAAGTGGTAATATTAGTTGCTATGGTAGTAGTAAACAAATGTTTTGCTGTACGACACTGCAAAGTTACACTTGATGGATAACCGTCAATCCTGTTTGTACGAAGTGTAATAAAATAAGGTGTTGCGTTGGCGACGAATGTTTACGCAAGTGATCGGGCAACATCAATATACAGTTTTTGCCCACTATAATGTTACCGTGGACCTACAACAAGTATTACCATTTTTCACGTAATATATTTTACAACATACGTTACAAAATTATTTATATTATTGCCTGTAGCTCGGTTTGGTGGATACCACACTTACAATTAAATCGTACTAATTGCATTTCAGTTGACCGTATGCCATGAAATATCGTATGCAGGGATTCTTGTTACTTTGTATGCATCGCTACAGGTAAACGTTTTGCATGTTTTAAAGGCATCTTAAATGCAAGTTGGTTTGTAAATAATTGTTTTGTAAAACTAAATGGATATCTTTAATTAATCATTTAATATTTTAGAAAATATTTTTATTAAATTTGCTCTATAGTAATTTTAGTTATATTGTTGTAAGACTGCGTATGTACTGGAATAAACATTACTAGTAATTAGAATAACAAAGTTATTATTCACTTATTAATACCTAAAATAAATAAGCGTAGCCTACAATAATACATTAGGTTTAGTTTTCGCTGTATCGACTAGAAAGTGCTAGATTCCAACATGTATTTGTATACATAATTATAACAAAATATACGAAATATAGATGTTAAAATTCATGCACCTAAATACAATACGAACTCATAACGGTAATTATAATTAAAGAAATTAAAAGAAACAGCATTCCATATTTGCAGTATAGTGCTGATGTCTTTAACCATAAACAAGGATCTACTTTTAACATTTTCGGGAAATGAAGTATACAAATATTATGCGAAATAAAATGAACCAAATTATATGAGTTATTTACAACTTAACTTAGAGCCACTTAGATTAAACCTCTAGATAGTGTATTTTATCTGTGGAATGACTTGACCAATGAGCGACATAACTTGGTGTGATATTGAAGTGGAACTATTATATGGACGTTCAAATATTCCAAATTCGATAAACTCCCAGACTGCTTCAGAACCAACAGCGTAGGCCAGGTTGAGGACATGATAAGCTTTAAAGCATGTATCCAGAGCTTGCAAAAACGAAACTTCACATTCAATTATCTGATTCGCAACAATTACGAAGTACTGAATAAAGTCCATGTGCGACAAATCCCCTTTAGCAACAATAAACGGAGGCCGATTTGGCATATCATTTCGCGTAGTACAGACATCATCATTTCGCTGAAATATAACAGGCATACATTTGTATATTTTTGAACAATTAAAATTATTGTTAAATGGAGCATTGCGGAAATATAAAAAGGAAAGAATAAAGTAAGGTAGTTTTCATGAAGTCATACAAAATAAAGTTAAATCAAATGTGATTTTAAATGACTTACTCCAATGAATACAATCAGGTTATTAGAGCCATCCTTGCAACTACCTTTAGTAGTAGCCTGGTACGCAGCACCTTTTGGCGTTGACTTAAGTGTTCGCCTAGGCAGTTCTCCTTTCTTAGAAGCTGCTGCTGTTGGCTTCACTTTACGGATACTGTGTCGCAGTAAGTAAGGAAGAACATAAAAACCAAGGAATTGGTAATTTTCTAATATCCAAAATCAATAAAAACCATATCAAAAGTAACTTTCCACTTTAATCAATAATATGAGGATTCATAAAACAATCACATATTAATTAATATTAAACACGTCGCCATGATTATCCTAATCAAGGAAAGTATGCTAACCAGACAAATCGTGATACAGCTAAGACAACCATAAATTGTAGGTTATACTTAAGTTACGTAAAATGTAATTACCATCAGTCCAATTATCAGGTCTTCGAATAACCCCAATTTCAGTGAAATTGACAGGATAATTTTGTGCATTTGCCACAAGACACTTACTAGCAGCCGGCCAAAAATCGTATAATTTCATTGCCAATCCAGGGAAGATTGTGTTGACGTCAACAGACATCTAAAACGTTGTCCAAAAAAGAAAACGATTGAGCAATGTACAATATACAGTTTAAGCTTAAAAGCATACATAAAAGCTACAAATTCATTTACTTTCTATTTGCTTATTTTGCTCACCATTCCAATTGTATCAAACAGCCGAGGAAATCTGTCACGTATATTGTCCAAAGTATACTTCTTATCTTCATCCTTGATGATTTGTCTTCTATATGAAGATGTTGCAATAATGCCAGCCTTGATATCACTTGAAGATTAAATACATGACATATAGGTAATGTGTTCCTCAACTTCAGTTTCGGTCAAGTCTGTTTAATAAAACAGGCCACATAATTAAAGTATGCATAAAACTATAACATTTTATTTAACTTTGGGTGGTAAATATAAATATTATAAATGTCTAAATAACACTACAACATGCCTGCAGTTTCTTTAACTTCTGTCCAGTCACCGTTATTATTTTTCATCTGTTGAATTTTAGTAGCGCTGCCTTTATGTTTTCTGCGAAGGTAGTTTATACGATCAGAAAGGTAACCAATTGAATGAGCTCCACCAACCGGATGCGAAAACCACATTTGAAAACCTCCTTCTGGTCTGGACTCATCTCCAATATGAGGGAAAAATCCTACCAAATCCTTTGCCACGTTTTTGAGTACTCTAGTTCCAGGGCTACAAATTCAAAATGACAAATAGGAAATATATGGTTAAACCAGGAAATAACTATATCAACAAAAACAATGTAAAATTAGTACTATGATATGCTCAACCTTAACTACAGAAAATAATATTTAAAATAATATCGCGCTTACTACAAACCATGTTGCTTTACAACCGCCGTTATTAAAGCTCTAGATATTTCCCCCCTGTGAGTTTCCTTTACAATTTCGTTGCGATTTTTCATGCTAAGTAATGTATCCGGAGATAACTCAGTCTCTAGCAACGACTCTATATCCTATACAATAAATATGTCGTTATAACGTGTGGAAGGTTTTTAAACATATGCTTTAATTTCAAAACTTACGAAACTATACAGCTTTTCAGGAACATTGACAACAGAACTACGAACACAAAGCCGTTTACGGGGACTGTGGATTGGCAAGATGTTAGAATACTGCATTACTGGCTCGTTTCTTTTATTTATATTTGCCTGGAATGTAAACACAACCATGAGAATGGTATTCGAACATAAATACTACTTATATGAAAATAGATTAACCTGCGATTCGGAAACGATATTCGTTTTTGGTAAAAATGATCCGTCCTCTTGTTGAAGAAACTCAAGCTGAGATTTCCAACTGTCAACGCTTTCTATGTTTTCTTTAGCCTTAAGTTACAAAAAATAATCATTCTAGTATACTAAAAACAGACGCAAATACTTAGACGTACAACTTATCTACAATAGTGTTGTTACCACTAATTCATGTCTTTTAAACTAGCAGGAAAATTTATGACCCAATTATAGCTGGCACCATAACAAACCACCTACTGTCATATTTATCACTGTTGGACATTCTGTCTAACGGCAAATAAAAAGCTAAATCAGAAGGTGACAAAACAGTATAATTTGACATCGTTGTAATCACGTAACTTTGATATTTCGAGTCAAAAATGCCTTCGTGCAATTCTAGCAACAGTAGAGGAACATTTTCATGAATAAAAATCCCTGTAATAAGTCCAAAGTGCAACGCCCCTTCCGCAACATCAACACAAACATACGTACCTGTTCTATAATCGCAACCAGCATACGTTATTTTACTGCAGAATTGAATGGTTTCAGAGTACTGTTTTTTGGTAATGTTGCAGATGTAGTCAGCATAATTAGACATTGCGTTTATTGGTTGTGAAACACAAGCACCAGCCAGTAACGTTTTTATGTTCCAACTATCAGCAGTCATTGCGCGAAAACATTTTCTTACTTGAAACCTAAATGATGTGGTTTTTGGTACGTTCAGAAAACTGCATGAAATGTGCGAAACAGTTGTAAAAAACTTATGAACTGATTCGTACGGCATTGACCAAAAATACTTCATCGGCCCTATTTCACGTATAGCATCTGGATAGTGAAGTAGAAAATGATATTTAGGTTTTAAATGATTACCTGTAACTGACATGTACGTTTGTAAGAATTCCACGATGATGAATTGCAAACGAATAATTGTTCCTTCGGAAACTGAAGGACTTAGGACAATGACCACAATATTTCTCAGAAGCAAAAACATGCTCCAGTAATCATCGTCCTCTGGGATTACGTCAGCTATTATTAGCGGCAGCAAATACATGAGACACAAAGTTTGGGAAGCATGTTGAGCGGATGCAATGCTATTACCTTTTGTGTACGAGTCAGTAAATAACGACGGCTTTGATGAGGAATAATGATAGCCATAACTGAATGCTCGTAACTTATCATTAATTGTCCCCCAGTCAATTATCTTATCTGTCACAAGATGCACTAAAACACATTTTATAACATCAGGCGCAATGCCTTCCAGCAGATCGTGCATGGCGTCCCAACTTTTGAAATCAACAATTTTCAGATATAATAGTTTGTTTAGTCCTGATTCAAATTTAATTCCAGTGGAACTCATATTATTAGTAAGCAAATCTGCGTTATAATTTTCTAGCGTACGATTATATGTTGGATCTAGTCGTATTTGAGATCGCATGACACTTTTTGGTACTTTGCATCGCCGGCAAGAAAAATTTGCCGAAAACGATCCACTGAAACCGAGTATTTTATGCATACCTAAGTTATCCCCTACAACCTCTGCAAGAACAACTTTATATATTTCCGTACCACCACCAACTACTTCGACACAAATCCCATTTAAAGCCAAATCATTTAGTTCTGATGTTATGTGCTGTATAACTGCAACGCCACCATCATCCATATCAGTAGCTTTCAAAGATGCAACCAAAAAATAATTGTCACAACTACTTAGCAAATAGGGCGGTAGGTCGACGACCGTAAAATTAAACTGGGCTAGCGTATGCTTGGAATGCTTTGATCCCAATGCGTTAGCAGGTTCTACATCATCATAATATATGTTAATAAATACAGTATTTTTATCCCAAATACCTCTTCGAAATCGAAGCCCATCCCTGAAATGACGGTATATTTCTGTTTCCGTGGCGGAGGGCTTTTGCTCATTCAAGCAATCTGTAAACCCCTTACTTTGCAACAACTGCTTCATTGTTTTAGCAATAGAGACATATTGCATAGTTATAGGTGTATACGTTTGGACTGTGCAGTGATTATTTAATCGAAACAACAAGTCTTTGTCAAACGTTATGACTTCAGGTGGAATGAAATACCCAGTTTCGTGTAGGTATTTATTTATTAAATGCCGACTTGAAAATTTTTGCAAAGGGTTTTTGAGACTTTCAATGTATGCAACCACTAACTCTTTACTTTCGTTTTCGCGTACAGCGTTCTGACAATAAGATAGCAGAATCTGTATTAGAGAAGTGGTGCTATTTACTATTTCTATTGCTGTTTTCCATGGTAATTTGCCAGAATACAAAAGATTCTGAATAAACGTGAACCCAGCAATGTCTAACGACGGCAACCCTTCAGTACCAACTCCTAGGTTACTGCTCACGTCCTCTACACTATTGCTTTCATCATCCCTAAAAATATCTGCCAAGTCAAATTCATCCTGATACATATTTTCATTTTCCTGAAGTATAGGATCAGCACTACAATTACTTTGCGTGTCTATACTATCGTCGTCACTACATACAGATGAGGGACTACAAGTAACAAAGCAAAGTGAGCACATGCAATTAAGGTGAGCCACAAAAAAATTACGATTGTGTTGTAAAAAACTGCTTTTTGAATAAGCACCTTCACAGTGTACACAAGTAAAAGAATTGAAACTGCAACCTGGTTTTACAGTGCTACACGGACTTTTTAAATGTTTCACTAATAAAGAATATAATTGAAATCCAGATCTACACATAGAACAAAAAAAAACTCTTCCCTCACGAACCAAACGCAGCTGTTTCTTGAGAGAAACCTGCTTCCCAATAAGAGGTACCATGATAGACACGGTGTGATCATCCATCGCAAAAAACGATTCTTCATCAAAGCCTTGCTCTGAAAACCACAAGACAACACCAATTTGTAGTAAATAAAATGAAGTATAAACAAATTATCTGCAGTGTGTAGTTAAAAGCATGTTTAAACGTACAACCAAGCACTAGGAAGAAGCACAATTGTTTCATAATTTGAGATTGCAGCAATAAATGTGAACTATTAATTTATTATAATTACAACACAGCAACACCGACAGAGTAACTTAACAATATGGGACTTACCAATGAATTTCGCTATAAGATCTCCCAATCCAGCCGAAAGAAGACAATTTTTCCACAACTCTGACATTTTACTTTGAAAATAGTACTTACAGTACAATAAAGGCAGTTATTATTAGATAAATACAAATTTAAATCAATATGATAAATTGTTTTATTGTTTTATATTGCTTAATAAACTTTTGAACACCCTCAACAAATTAGTTAGACAAAGGGCACTGAATGTTATGTGAGCAAATATTGATGTCCTGTACGACCGTGAATGGAAAACCCGAAAACTGCGTCAACTAGCCGATGTCTATTAACCGACATGGAAAACCAAAGTGAGAGGAAAATGAAGAAACACATCTAAATTTTGGCGTCTCTGAGCTAACGCATGCGCGCTCCGCAGTTGGAAACGTCACTGCGTTCTCCATTGCCAGTCTTGGAGTAGGAGGGGTTTAGTGAACGATGCACCAATGATGCGTGCTTTACCAATCCGTTTCTCGTAACGTAGATGCAGCACTGCGGCCGTCGCGTTCATTCATCCAATACTAACGTTTCATTGTGAGCACTCACTACATGTTTACGCTTTCCTTAATGTTTTCTACAGAAAATAATGCTTGTCATTCTATTTCATCGAAGAGAAGTAAAATATTTTCCTACTGTCATTGATATTGCAAGGTATTAAATTTATCTCTGTTTTGAAGAGATTTGTTCAAATATTGTTTGCACAACTTGTTTTTTTGTGGACCTACTCAGTAGTATTTTCAAGCTCTAATTTATTTAATATCAATAATTGTAATTATTACAAGCCTAAACTTTGTATAACGAAATTGTACATCGTATACTAAGTCCTTTGGGCTATCGTCGTTGGACGACAGTGTCAAGTTTGTTTTATTAAAGTTGTCTTTCTCTCTAAACGGAAATTAGTCTGTTACATTCAGCAATTCTTTTGTTCGCCTTATACTGACATTGAAATTTGATCGCGTTTGTAAAACTTCGCCAATAACGTTGAAAAAGTGGTTTTAGTGACACTAATAACATGAGTAGATCAAGAAAGGTAATTAAAATACGGGCATTGTGACGTAGTTACAAAATATTTTATTATTACCGCAGTGTATTAAGACAAACATTATTTAAATTATCGCAAAAAAATGTACTGTAGTTCAATGTTAAGTAATTAAAATTAACGCCTCCAAACAAATACAATTTTTCAATTTTAAAGCTTTAATCATAGAAATATTTCAGTACTACATATTAATATACTGGACGTAAGTACAAGAGTATTGTAATTGTGCACCTATCGTAATTATTCAAATTTCTTACAGCCCGTAAAACTTTGGAGGTATCGTCCTTATGGTCCCTATAATCTTCCTGAACGGCAGCGATTTGAGTCAACAACGTTCAAAGGATACGAATTTTGCGTCATCGACAGTATAAGTGATAAAGAAAAACTAGAAGTATTAATAAGCCAGCACGGAGGTAATTTATTTTGGTTACATTTTGCATACAATCAAAGGTAAATATTACTTTATTGTGGAACTAAACAACAATTTGACAACGACGTTGTACTAGGTGAAATAGTGCAAAATCCAAGACAGGCTACTCAATTTGTCGTAGGAGGTACAAGAACCATAAAACTAAATCATGTAATACAAAATAAGAAGTGGAATGTCATGAAACCAAGCTGGATACAAAAATCTATCCTTGAAAATCAAGTTACTTTCAAAGTGACCGAAGACGACTACTTTTATGTTACAAATGAAACGCAGACCAAAATTGAAGAAGCTGTGTTTAGCTTTCCAGACCAAATTAACCAGCCACGCGTTACTAAAGACGAGTAAGTCAATAAAACAACAACAAAGAACAAAAAAATAGTAGACACTATAGGATAAAATAAATTATTAGGCTTTGCGGTAGCCAGTTGTAATTAGCCATTTAAGTATAATAAAAGAAATAAAATCGTATAAAAACACAACAACTATATGAGAATTTAAATAGCAATATCGTTTACCTTTCCTATCATTTTTGGGCATAGATCGTCATGAAATATCAGTGCGCAGTAGTCTAAGGTAGTCACAGCTATAGCCGCAGCTCTGAAAAAGTTTTACCAAGTCCAAGATGTATGCAATTTCACACCCCTAAAAACCGTAATTTCTGAAAAAATAAAGCGAACAACTTTGCCATTTTTGGGCATAGATCGTCATGAAATATCAGTGCGCAGTAGTCTAAGGTAGTCACAGCTATAGCCGCAGCTCTGAAAAAGTTTTACCAAGTCCAAGATGTATGCAATTTCACACCCATAAAAACCGTAATTTCTGAAAAAATAAAGCGAACAACTTTGCCATTTTTGGGCATAGATCGTCATGAAATATCAGTGCGCAGTAGTCTAAGGTAGTCACAGCTATAGCCGCAGCTCTGAAAAAGTTTTACCAAGTCCAAGATGTATGCAATTTCACACCCCTAAAAACCGTAATTTCTGAAAAAATAAAGCGAACAACTTTGCCATTTTTGGGCATAGATCGTCATGAAATATCAGTGCGCAGTAGTCTAAGGTAGTCACAGCTATAGCCGCAGCTCTGAAAAAGTTTTACCAAGTCCAAGATGTATGCAATTTCACACCCCTAAAAACCGTAATTTCTGAAAAAATAAAGCGAACAACTTTGCCATTTTTGGGCATAGATCGTCATGAAATATCAGTGCGCAGTAGTCTAAGGTAGTCACAGCAATGGCCGGAGCTCTCTTTTAGTTTTATGGAGTCTAACATGTGTTTTATTGAACGTGTAACAATAAAACATTATGCGCATTAACAAACTAGTCATTTTTTTTACGCAAACAAAAGCGTCTTTCTCGTCCTCGTTGAAGCATGTCAATTAATCTTGCCTTTAAACCCTGTATCTCACGAAAATGGTACGGCCTTGATGGAATGTTCAGGTTTTGTACAGCAGAAAAAGCGGTGAAAGTGGCAGCCGCTCCACACCCATTCTCGACTCTAAACAATAAGATGATGTTACATTTATTATTTATACAATATTAGGATACCTAGAATCACGTTTGCAAGATTTAATTGGGATGTGTGGCTATACTGTAGCATCTTATTGGTTTGACTTACATGTTTTTGTATTTAACAGGTTCATTAAATTGTACTGACTGTCCAAACATCCTTCTTAGTTTTTTGCTTACTGTGTCTGTATTTATTTTGTTATCAAATAATTTCAGTTTGGATACGGAATCAAAATATGTTGCGGTTGCATTTTGGTTCTGGTCAATGTCAACCACAATAACAGCACAATGATTTTTAAATTTTATATTGGGGAGTGTGAATTTCGTTATCTTATCTTCCTCTGGGGACCAAAAATACACGATTATTACGACTCTGTCAAGTGTTCCCGATTTAATACGGCGTTGTATTTCATTTTCAAAAAAAGTGAACGCAGGGTCCTTGTTCAAGCTTCTGTTTGTACATTGTAAAAAATGGCGCGATCCCAAAGTAATATAAAAATACTTTTGAGGGGCCAATAAAACTCGCCCGTGAATTGGCAGGCTTTCTAAAAAAGTTCGCATTGATGTAGGATAAACTCCCCCTGTCAAATCTTTTTCCAATTTAAATTTAAAGATACGAGTTTCGCGATATAGCATAGCGTTCCTAAAAAACAAGTAAAACAACTGCAAAACGACATCAATGTTTTACTACAGTAACAATAACTAAAAATGTAATTAAATCAACTTACGTTAGTGGTAGACATTTGCAGTGCAGGTGAGTGTGTAGTTTCAAAACATATCCATTCATAAATTTATCTCCACAAAAACTGCATTTGTTCCGGTTGTATTTTTTGCTTTGGAAGTCACGAATTTCTTGACTTGTGAATGAGTCAACTGCGTTGCTCTGGTTTTTTCCATTCTTATTAACAGCTAAAGATGGTCCAGATTTCTTTGGTTTACAAGACCATCCATACCCTCTCTTTCGTTTCCTAGGTGTTATACGAGGAACTGATGAAGCAGGTCCTGATTTGGGAATGCGCGTAGAGCTGGGCTCGGATCCTGACTCTGAAGTAGGGTTAGGCTTCTTGTTTTTAACAGGAGAGCTGGGCTCGGATCCTGACTCGGAAGTTGGGTTAGGCTTCTTCTTTTTTACAGGAGAGCTGGGCTCGGATCCTGACTCGGAAGTTGGGTTAGTTTTCTTCTTTTTAACAGGAGAGCTGGGCTCGGATCCTGACTCGGAAGTTGGGTTAGGCTTTTTCTTTTTAGCAGAAGCGCCGGGCTTGGATCCTGACTCGGAAGTTGGGTAAGGCTTCTTAGTTTTAACAAGAGAGCTGGGCTCGGATCCTGACTCGGAAGTAGGGTTAGGCTTCTTCTTTTTAACAGGAGAGCTGGGCTCGGATCCTGACTCGGAAGTACGGTTAGGCTTCTTCTTTTTTACAGGAGAGCTGGGCTCGGATCCTGACTCGGAAGTTGGGTTAGTTTTCTTCTTTTTAACAGGAGAGCTGGGCTCGGATCCTGACTCGGAAGTACGGTTAGGCTTCTTCCTTTTTACAGGAGAGCTGGGCTCGGATCCTGACTCGGAAGTACGGTTAGGCTTCTTCTTTTTTACAGGAGAGCTGGGCTCGGATCCTGACTCGGAAGTAGGGTTAGGCTTCTTCTTTTTTACAGGAGAGCTGGGCTCGGATCCTGACTCGGAAGTACGGTTAGGCTTCTTCTTTTTAACAGGAGAGCTGGGCTCGGATCCTGACTCGGAAGTAGGGTTAGGCTTCTTCTTTTTTACAGGAGAGCTGGGCTCGGATCCTGACTCGGAAGTACGGTCAGGCTTCTTCTTTTTACCAGGAGAGCTGGGCTCGGATCCTGACTCGGAAGTTGGGTTAGTATTCTTCTTTTCAACAGGAGAGCTGGGCTCGGATCCTGACTCGGAAGTAGGGTTAGGCTTCTTCTTTTTTACAGGAGAGCTGGGCTCGGATCCTGACTCGGAAGTTGAGTTAGGCTTCTGCTTTTTAACAGGAGAGCTGGGCTCGGATTCTGACTCGGAAGTTGGGTTAGGCTTTTTCTTTTTAACAGGAGTGCTGAGCTCGGATCCTGACTCTGAAGTAGGGTTAGGCTTCTTCTTTTTACCAGGAGAGCTGGGCTCGGATCTTGACTCGGAAGTTGGGTTAGGCTTCTTTTTCTTACCAGAAGAGCTTGGCTTGGAATCAGACTTTACAGTTGATATCGGCTTTATTTTAATCGCAGGAGAGCTGGACTGGGAGTCTGAATTTGATTTAGGCTTCTCTTTATTAGCAGGAGCGCTGGATTTGGATTTTTGCTTTAGTTTTGATTGACGTTTGACTTTTAGAGCAGGAGATTTAGAGTCGGATGGTGACTTTGTTTTTGTTGCTGAATGAGAACTAGAATCGGATTCGTTATCATTTCTGTGTGGTGAAAAAATATTAGATGGTGGCTGCTTTGGTCTGCGATCTATTATATTAATTTTTACGCCTCCTTTTAGTTGAAGGATAGCATAAATTGTTGAATTTGGTTTTATTTTGCAGTTGATCAAGGTGTCTGTGTTACTCATACGTTGGTTTAAATAATGAATATTTAAATGTGATGTAGGGCACTTAGTTTGCTGACTCACGTATTCTTGAACCACAGAAAAGGAAGTGTTACCTTCAACGGCCATTATAAAAGTGTTCGCCCATGTCTTGACAAATATTGAATATTCTTGAGAGTCTGTTGGTAAAAAATAATGAGTTTTTAGTATATTTTTGTTAATAAATGTAGAAGCGCATTTTCTAAAAATTTACGTTATGGTCTGCATGTATACTACCTTGTTGTGGTACTAGATTTTAAAAACCAAGGAACAACTCTAGTATATTTTTTGTATGAAACTGACCGTAGACACTTTCACTCGTTTATACACTTGAGTGCATTTTGCGCTTTTCGCGCATAACAGGCGCGCGTATTTTGAAAAAGTAGTCGACTAATCCGTATGAGATTTAAGTTATTTGAGTCGAAGCTGAAACGAAACGTAGGAGAACTTCGGACGAGAATTGTACCAGAGGAGTAACAAACTGAGGAGAAGTAGGATGGAGTAGACATGGGCCTGGGGAAACAGTACAGAGGAGAAGTAGGTAGGGGGAGAAACGAGACGAGGAGAAACGTTGAGGGAGAATTTTTATTACGCCTTTTGTGGACGACCCTTAAGTGTGCGTCATGAGTACAATATAGTCAGCAGCATCTTACCACATAATCCGAAGGACAACGCGAAAGCGACCTTCACAGCAGCTACCAATTGAATGACTTTAAGAATCGTACGGACTTGGGACCATAGACGCACACCTCCCATGCCGGGGTTACCTAGACACCCCTCTGGGGAAGCCAAAAAATTGACACCCCAAGTGGCAAGCCGCAGGCCGGACACCCATTTTCGGTGACCACCCGAAAGCCGGTCACTTGAAGTTTTCAATTTTTAATTTTTAACATGATTTTAATATTTTCAAAACCAAATTTTTTTGAAAAACTTTTATTTTGTACTTACCCTAAGGTAAGGCAAAATGTCAGAGGTGTTATTTTTTATTTTAAAAGGAAGAACAACGCACTTCAAGATCTCCTTTTGGCCCTCAGCAGATCGCTCTGAAAGTCCTACATGTTATTACAATAAGAGAACAAAGTTTTCCGCACGACGTCCAGTGATGACAAAATCACGTCTTTAGTGATTTTTCAGTGACTAATATTGCACATCTTTGTTTTACTATGGCATAAATCAAGTGAGGTATAGTTTTGAAACTGGTTTAACGGAGGTTTTAATAACGTAATATGTAGTCTAATATACTGTTAGTTTACCCTTTTCAGTGAGTTTTCAGTGACACGTGTATAATTATTCACTGACTCTATATAGCAAATGGGGTATCATTTAAAAGGTAATAACTTTCTTAATCTGATGCAAAACATTTTGTGGTCATGCAACTGACGTAGGTGGAGCTGGTGGTCATCTTAAAAAATAGTTAAGCTACTTTCTTTAATGATGTTTATAATCACAAAGCGCATGTTTAAATAACCATAAATGTTTGCGAAGAGAAACTATTTCAACAAAAAACGCCACGTTCTACGTAACAGATACACAAAACTTTATTCATTTTCAAACCTTGTTTTATGCAAAAGTAGCCATGCCTATAAACGCCTAACAGGATACATTAATGTAACAATTAGTGAAAGGGCGTTGTTAATGGGGTAAGGTTTGGGAGACCTCCACGTTGGTTTACCCTGGAAACACTTAGTTGGCTAACATCCCATCGTGGAGCCAACCACGTTAAAAAAAGAAATCCGCAACTAAGTAACAAACAAAAAGTACCGTACCACCGTTTAAGTAGCTACGATGGCTCGCAAATACTTACAGCTACACATCCTAGACCTAGTCTACCTCACGGCGAAGTTAAAGGATTGCATCGACGTGGGGGACGCAGTAACGGCTCCGCGTACCTGGCGTGGGACGTGCCAACGAGGGTTCGTGAAGCACTTTTACCGCGCCCACGCAGATCTCGGAGTGCTGCCTGCTTGGGGAGCTCTTGATCTTACCCCGAGGCCACAAGCCAGATGGGGGTCCTTGCATTCATTGCACAACGGGTGTAGGGATTTGCTTAATTCAACGGGTCTAACTCTCTGAAACAACGCTTTTAAACAATGAATTCAATAATACCTAACTGCTACGTCGACGAAAAACCAATAAAAAGTAAAACCACAAGACGAAGATTAAGCGCAGCACCAGTAGAAGTGCAGGAAGCTGCTAAAATGCACCGGGCGACTCAACAACCGCCATTACAGCCCAAAGTAATAACAGAGGAAGATCGAATCTGTCATAATTGCTTAACTAAAGCAACGAACGCCGCTAGCGTCAATAATGATGATGACAAAGTTGAGTTTAATGTATTGGCTCAACGATCACGAGAGCAATGCTTTATATGCGAAAAAAGATGCAATAATCGTATATCATTTCAAGCAAGAATTAACATATACGTCGAATCAGATGTATTCGTTCCACAAGGTACAAGACTGTGTTGTAATCACTATAATGACGACGGAATATATTTAAGCGAGGAGTTGCTTCAAGGACTTTCCTATGTGAAGCGTAAAATATACGTCCCTTTACCTGAGCTACAAAAGTGGATTGTCGCTTTAGGCAAAGAAGTTCGCACAACAAAAAAAAGACGCTTTAATGACGAAACTGATTTCACTGAAGACGGGTTTAAAACTTTTACAAGCTTAACAAAAAATCAGTTTAACGATCTATTCTCGTATTGTAAGCCTGTTGAGCTGTACCGTGTAAAAAACAGACGCATTTCAAAAAAAGACTTACTTATGTTTATTGCTAAACTGCGACAAGGACTATCGGATGACTTTTTATGCGTCATGTTCAAATATTCTACCCGACAAGCCGTTAGTTTAGCAGTTGCTAAAGTTCGAAAATCGTTAATGGAAAACTTTGTCCCAAATTATTTAGGAGTTGGTGCTTTGACAAGGCAGCAGTATATTGACAGACACGTCACTGACTTTACAAATGAACTTTATAATCCAACTCCTGATATAAAAGCTGCCATAGTATACATTGATGGCACATATATTCGAGTTCCGAAAATGTCGTGCTACAGAATTTTAAGGCAATCATTTTGTACTCATAAAGGATATCATTTAGTTAAGCCTATAATGAATGTAGCGCCAGACGGCTACATTTTAGATGTCCATGGACCGTACTTTTCTGATGGCAAAAATAACGACGCTGCCTGCCTGAAGGAAGAACTTGAAAAGGATATTCAAGGGTTTAGAACTTGGTTGCAAGAAAACGATATCTTTATTGTTGATAGGGGTTATCGAGACGCCATTGAATACCTTGAAACTCTTGGAATTAGGTCTGAAATGCCATCTTATTTGCGCAAAGGAAATAAACAGCATACCACTGAAGAAGCTAACAAATCTAGGCTTATTACAAATACTCGTTGGATTGTGGAAGCACGAAATGGTCATGTAAAAGGTAGGTTTAGGTTTTTTGGACAAATGGTAGATGTCCATCATCTTCCTAATATTGGTGACTTCTTTCGAATTGCATGTTCTTTAATCAACGCATATCACCCTCTTATACATATGCAAGGGGCCACCGTTGAGCGTGCACGTTTAATGTTAGATAGAGCAAACAACGCAGTCAATGTTGTGCAGCAAAGAGTGGAAGAAGACCGTTTACATTTAGCAAGTGGAAGCTGGTTTCCCATGCAGCATGCTCATGTTCCTGCTTTTCCAAGGTTATCCTTAGAGTATTTAAGAGATATAACACTTGGTATTTATCAGTTACGACTTGCAAGGTCGTATGTCCAAGACAAATGTGACAGAGAAAGCGAATACGAGTTTGAAGTAAACCTAGAAATACCAGGTCTCCTTCGAGTCAGAACCTGTTCTAGACACGTTAATAGCGTTAATCATAGATTGTACATTGCTTATGATGAACAAGACTTTGAGCAAAGTATTGGCGAACCACCTCCGCCAATGCCTCTTGAAGAACCGATTCTTGGCTGGTATTGTAAATGTAAGGCTGGAGCACGAACTGTAGGTTGCTGTGCACACGTCGCGAGTGTATTGTGGTATTTGGGGTATGCTCGACATGAGCCGAACATTCGCTACCCATCTCATAAGGGCTTAGAAGTAATTAGAGATGCTGGTAATCGACCCATGCCTCAACTTCTTGATCCACCTAATCTGATAGCTGGTCTAATTCATCATGACGGTAATGCACATAACGACGTCCACCCCGAAAATAATATTCAAAACGAGGAAAATAATGTGGTAAACCCTATGAATGAATACTATGATAATTGGGTACAACAAATGCAGAACAACGTGTTGCATGACGTTCAACAACATAACAACGGTGTAGAAGAAATACAGAATAACATTTTATATCCAGTAGAAAACAACAATAATGGTGTAGAAGAAATACAAAATAACATTTTAAACCCAGTAGAAGATCACAACAACGTAAGGTTAGAAGATAATCAGAATAACATTTTAAACCTAGTAGAAAACGACAACAACGTTGGGTTAGAAGATAATCAGAATAACATTTTAAACCTAGTAGAAGACGACAACAACGTTGGGTTAGAAGATAATCAGAATAACATTTTAAACCCATTAGAACACCAAAACGACATTGGTATAGAAGATAATCAGAATAACATGAACGGTGATGGTCACAATCTTCACATTGAAGATGAATATTACGACTTTTTAGATCACCAAATACCTAACAATGAAGTCGAAATGGATTTAAATGATAGGAGATTTATAAATGATGATGACGAATTAAATATCGACAGCGACCATGAGGATGAAATCGAAGATTCGATATAGTTGTTGCAAAACAACTAAATAAAAGCGACATATCTCCTAATATACACTAAATCTCAACAGCTTAATATCTCTATAATATTAATATTATAAAAGATTTTTATACTACAATAAATAAATAATATACTAGTCTTATTATTCAAACTGCAATTGTTTTACGCATTACATATCTTACCTTATCTTTACCAAAGCTATACACAAATCTAATGTACATACAATTTTCACTATTTAAAACAATTAATCAATCACATACACACTAAAATCACTACTTTCTTTAACATATTACCTTTTTATTTGTAGGTTATACATATACGTTTCTCACACACGCGTTTATTTTAAAATGTTTACAAGTAATCTATGCCTAAGACACTAGCCTTAAGACACTATGTTACATAAAAATACTACTAACATGAACAATAATCGCATAAACAATCACATAAAACACAAACGCCTGCAAAATATCCATTTATTCAAACACTCTACAAAACAAACAGACTCAAGCAGCACACAACATATCTTACAAGGAAATCACATACTCAATGGACACATACTACTTTAAAACGAATATATGCAAACATACAACTCATAAAACAAAGACATATCCTATACATAGCTATATGCGTAGGTTCACATACACACTGCATACATACACATATTATTAATTATAAGAACATGCATGATTAAAATCACAAACATATACGTATTTACACATAAATACACGCACCTACACAGACACACACATACATTCATAAACAAGGATACACGCACATATACATACATTGGCATACACATATATATACATGCATACACAGATTCACATAAATGCACAAGCATACACACATACATACACAAACATACAGACATACATACACATACATACACATAAATACACAAACATACACAAATACATACACAAACATACAGACCTGCATACACAAATATACACATACATTCATACACATACATTCATACACACATACATACACATACACTTACATACATACACACAAAAATGGGGCATATAGTAGTGGCGTCCTCGTCGCATGCCCTGGAAACATTTTTAAGAATGGCTAACACTACTAACACTAAATAATATACCGATGTTTTTCTCAACAATCTTCTAAAGATGAGGGCAAACATTCATACAATATGAGTATAACTCACATTTGTCTGATTCCTAGCGTATAGGCACTACCTATTCTAACATCACTTGTGCCCAGTTAACCCAGTTAACACCTATTATTGTATCAATTCTATGCACAATACTATCACTGCTACATGTTTCTAATGAATCTACAACTAATACTAATACTGAACCTACTCAAACTCAACTTTATCTTGACCATACTGCTTTTATCTGTACTGCGTGTACCGTGAAAACCATTCAACAAGCACGCCTATGCTATAGGTACTCCTACAATGTCCACGTACTTAGGCCTAACTCATTTATATTCGTAATCATCTTACTGAGCAAACGTGCAAGCATCACTTGAACGTATTTTATTTAAACCCACGTGTACCAAATACGCTTGTAGCTACTAACCTTGAGCGTATTTATGCAGAAATCGATATTTTTAAACACAATTGTACCTATACCACTTGCCTTGATTTGAGTTGTTCCAGTTTCCCTCGTATTGACTATTATTTTTACTAGTACTACTCAAGCAAGGACTCAAAGGGAAGGGTGACTAGTGGGGCTAAAATCCCTTTTAAAAGGGAAGTTTTAACATTGTTAAAACAAGTTAAAACGAGCCATTTTGCAAGATTGTCGCCTAATATTGTTATCGTTTCTATGCCTAAATCCTCAAGTCGCTACTAGTACTGTTTGTACAAAGCCAAGCCTTTGTAATCACAACGCGTACGAGGCCTAATTGTACCCAGCACGGTTGTGCTGCCACGTGTTATAAGGTCACTTGTAACGGCACTATTTTTGATAAGCCCCTAAAAAGTTTCTTCTGTTCGTGCCCTATTATAACCCTAAAAACATTTTTTAACTACTAACCCTATTAACTAATAACTTAGCACCTCCTTGGGACCCATAGTAGACAAATCAACTTAATAAGGTTATTAATAAGTTTAGGTTCAGTGGTTTCATAGAAGAAAGTGACAGATAGCTGCGCCACTTGAATAATTCGTACCCACGTTAGGAACGACAAAATGTCCCTGCAGCTATTTTATTTGCAGTTTTCGTTTTCGTCCCCAGAAGCCTAGTTATTTGTGTGGCGTGACAATCTGCTAGTTTTGTTTTGCTAAAGCGAACTTCCATAACTACTTAGATGCTTTTTGTAAATGTGAGCATTATTAGAAAAAATAATTTAATTATTTCATTTAGTGACCGCTAGCTCCCTCTACGTTGATTGAATAACTATAAGATGTTTTGCAATAGACTCAGGACGTTTTTATCTTCAAAATAGTACCTCATTTGTCATATGTTGTCAGTGTTTGAGTTTACATGTGTCACTGAAAAATCACTGAAAACAGAAATATGACAGTATATTCGATAGCATATGACGTGATTAAAATCTCCGTTCAACTAGCTTCAAAAAGATACCTCACTTGATACATGCAATAATAAAACAGTTTTTGTCACTGAAAAATCACTGAAGACGTGGGTTTGACAGCACTGGACTTCCAGTGCAAAACTTTTGGATGTTATTGCAATATATTATAGGGCTTTCAGGATGATCTGCTGAGGGCCGAAAATAGATCTTGAAGTGCATTGTTCTTTATCTGAATTACCCATTCATGTCACATATCTTAATTTTTGAAATGCATAAAGTAGTAGCATGAAAAAAGTCTTGAAGTCGCGACTTTTAAGTCTTACAAAAATCAAGTCTTCACCCTTTTCGAGTTTTGTTAAACAATTCAAAAAGTTGTCTTTTAGAGTTAGTCTTGAAAATCAAGGCTTTGTAACACTAACACTCTTACAAGGGAATGGTCAGTTGAAGTAAAACAAAATGTTTTACTTGAAAAATAAAAATGTTAGTGGATTTTTAAGTCCTTTTAAAATATCATTGTTTCGAAAAACTTTTTTTTGAATTTCTAAAATCCCAGAAATTACTTTTCGAGATATTGTAACGATCAACAATTTTAAATTTTATCAAAATGGGCTGAGAAATGTAGCCTGCAGACACAAGTGAACATTTAAAAATATATTTAAAGTGGTGTTCATTTAATTTACATTAGCAAATTTATGTCTTCAAAAATTCCGGTAGCAAATTAAAACGCCCATTCTAAAATATTAATTATGCTACTCCACTTTTTTTACATGTTCTTTTTAGAAAAAAATAGGTTGGGTGGTTTCGCGTCGCCCGGTTGTGACTATTCTCCTGTTAGACTTTGAAAAAAGCTTGACATTGATTTTTAAAGCTCTAACGATAAGCTATATATGCTTTGACCTGCGATGCAAAATCAGCACAAGGATACAAAGAATACATAAAGATACAAAGAATGCTGACAAAAGAAAAGTGAGCATTGTTATGTAAAACTTGCCCCGTTTTTTAAAATTAAAGTAAACATTTAATTTTTTTTATACCACCAAATAAATGGTACTGATAAGAAAAATTTAATGTTGCTGGTTTATATATAGTTTCAAAAATCCCGTTTTGAAGAGAGCAGGGACAGTCACTCAGGCAGTGCTGAGCTCGACATACGAGGAAATTGACAACCAATAAGATCAAAATTCCCCGCTGCATTTTTTTCTGAAAACAGCATTTAAAAAACTAGGAATGGTGAACAACTTCTGTTAAATTGGCCACCTGACTTACTCTCGAATTTTTTGAAAAATCAAAATAACTGATGTTAATTAAATTGACACTTTATTTAAATTCCTATAGGTCTTCAGTTGTGTCTCTAACCTACAATTTTCATATCATTCCAATAAAATTTGAGGCTTTGGATCGTTATATTATCTCAAAAGTAATTTGTAGGGTTTTGAAAATTTGAATGTCATAACAAATTTATGGTACTTATTTGCTTCAAAACAATATTTTTTTCGAAGTTTGACTAGCCCAGAAGGTAAGTACCTTTACCTTTTTAGATAATAGTGTGAATATCAAAAAGCTTCAAATTTTTCGAAAATCGGATGAAAAGTGACGAAGGCAACAGTGTTACAAAAAAATGAACATTTTTAAACTTTGAGAGCCCCACAACTTACTTTTAAGATAGTATCATAGTGATCAAAAAGCCCAAATTTTGTTGGAATGAGATTACAAATGTGAGTTGCACACACAATTGAAGAAAAAAGCTAAAACTAAGTTTAAAAATGACACCTCCTATGAAAATGTTAAAATTAAGCGTTTGACACCCCCTGGAAAAACTAGGATTTGTGTGTATGCTTGGGATAGAATGATTTTAGCTGAGCACTGGACTTTCGACAGAATGACTCTTCACCGACGATATGTATCGTCAGTGATAGGATGCCTATGACAGGCATCCTTTTCAGACACGTATTCGTAATGTTTTTGCTTAAAACTCGTGATTACAACTTTTTCAAAATGCGCGCTCCTTTTATATGGAACAGCGCAAAATGCACTCAAGTCTATATACTAGTGGAAGTGTCTAGGGTCAGTAGAAGACGTTTTGGTAACAATCGGTTAAATGCTAGAGTTGCATGCAAAATACTTCCCAAGTGAGTCTATTTCAATGATACACATGTAAAAATAATAACAATTTACAGCACTGCGCTAGGCTTTTTGCAGAGGTAACCTACGTGTCTGCTGTGCGGCAAGGGTATCAGGTCACGTGGATTAGGCCAAACAAGCGATGTTGAATCCGCTCTATGAGCTGTACATTGTGTTATACTATTGCACTTACTCGGGAGATGTAATGGCAGCCCTTCATCCTCGCTGTTGTCTCCCAAGGAAAAGGACTCCACAATAGTAGCTAGATCTGAGACAGGAACTGATGGTGGAGAAATATTAGTGATGGGGTGAATATCATCTTGAGGATTCAAAATTCAAACCCGCAATAACAGACTCTTTCAAATCAGATTGGGCTGTTGACAGCACAGATTCTGCCATCATCTCATTCATTTCAAATCCAAATAAGCTTGGGTAGTGAGGCTGTCCGGAAGCATTTTTCCCACTTTGCTGAAGTCGAATATGTCTCCAACCTTGACTTCCATCCCATTTCGTCGCATCCTCATTTGCAACCCCATTTGCTTTCTTGGCATCAGTGTCAGCAAACTGATCCGAAACAAATTTGAGAGCTTTCTCTGTACTCGACACAATTTCCGAATGCTTAGACATCACGTACAAATCTTCGGGAGTGTCATTTCTTCGCATTAGAGGAGGGATGTAAAAGAGCGGTGCTGGTGGTGAGTGATACTATAAAATAAAAGGCATACATACATAATGAATTATATACAAGAGGATCAATGAAATACGTATATATGTAGCTCAACATTACACATACAAAAAAACTCATTATTATACTCACCGCAGTAGGGCCGCCTGGACCAAAGCCACGTGGACAGCCAGGAGGAAGTAAAGGAACTGGGGGACCACGAGGGAACCTAATATCAACCAAATATGAAAATTAAACTTATGTCATACGATAATAAAATAAATTAATTGAGAAATTTCGTTTTGATGGTAAAATGAATTGCCTAGTTTGGTAATTAAGGTAAAACGATAATAAATGCAACTTACGCCTCTGATGGAACCTGAGCTCGTCGGCCAGCCGCTGTACCCCGATTTGCCCGTCGATCTTCAATCTTCTTCTGACGACTGGATGGCTTAACATCCACAATCAAATCAGGATTGACTTTTTTCTTGTACTGAAGTCTATGCCGACGTCCCTTCATGTGCATTTCTTTGGCATTTGGATCATTGAATCGGCACTCACATAACTTACAGTTGAATGAAACTATTTTATTATCCTCACTTCTTATTTCTTCAATATAATCCTGTCCAACGGGTTGAATATCCTTTTCCATGTTTTAAATTAATTTTAACAATTAATAACAATTACAATCGTCAATCGAAGGTTATGTCAAATGTTAAAAGGTCCATGGCACTTTTATATTTGAAACGTTCATGTACATGCACTTTAAACCTACTAATAAATATAAATTAATTAGGTACTTACCTTTTATTAATGTTGGCCATGGTCGGTGTCGTGTAAACGTGTAATTCCATTCTCCATTTCAAAACCATGCCTTAGAGGCTTCCAAATTTTGCCACACCATTGTTGCTGTCACTAACGTTCGCAGCTTGGGGAGTGTGAGTAAATTACGTGGTACAAAATTCAAAAATGTAGAACCCCTACCCCCCATTTTGTGTATGTACGTCTATGTAAAAGGATATGCAACTTCAACCCCTACTTCCCTAAGGTGTATTACGTAATTTACGGACGCTACCTTGATGGTATAGCTGCAAAACTTTTTATGCCTACATGTACTAAATTGCAATACATAAAACACTACATATTAAATAATCGTATGCACAGCATGAAAAAGTGCTACATATACTGCAATTCAGGTTTTACCGCATCTTATAGTAAATTTTTGCTGTATACTTGCAACTTTTACCCGGCCGACGTAACAGTAAGTAGCTGTATTTGGCTGCTAAGTTTTAAATACAATACGCGGTAAAATTTGCCCGAAATACGGGATTCAACAGGGTTGCAGGGCGGGACGACAAAAATTACCGCTAAGAACGGCAACAAATGACGGATCCCCGACAATTCATATTTTGTCGTTTTTAACTACAAAGCGTAATCGATTTATTTCTCTGTGTGTACATACGAACTACTAACTACGATATTATTCTCACAGGCACAATAATTTACTTATAAATATAAGCTGTTTAAAAACCACGTGTTTTTTATATACAGGGCATGCATTTCGTTTCCGTCTGTGAAGAATAGAAATGACCCATTTCCATTTTGAGCTAAAAATGTATTAAACTATCTACAAAAAACTATCATGCGAGGTCCTGAAATCCTGTAAATTGCACATTTCACACCATTCAAAAAACATGTAAATAGAATATTTTGCGCCTTTCAAAAACATGCAAATCGAATATTTTGCACTTTCCAAAAAACATCTAAATAGAATATTTTGTACTTTTCAAAAAACCTGTAAATAATATATTAATCAACGTCAATCGTTATCAAACGTCATCGTTTTTTGACATAGTTCATTTTAATTTTTAATCCTAGCTTACATTGGAAATAAGTCATTTTGATTCTTCACTCACCATTTTCTGTATATTATTGGATTTATTTACAATTCATAGGTTGTTCACTCACTAATACATACTTAGGGCCCGCATACTGTTCAATTTTAGACAGGACCCACGCACTATAATAGACCCACATATTTCTTTTACGTACTTGAATACATGAGCATGTTGACGTAACGTGCTGAACTGCTTTTTCCAAACCAGTACAAACCATTATAATACGTAGGTACAAACAAATATTGTTTAATTTTCCCCAGCATAAAGTATATTCAGTGCTTTGAACTCTAGTAAATAACTCTAGTGGTTGGTCATTTTTAATGCAAGTATGTGCTTAAAATACTTTTTCAAATTTCACTACAATTTACATATAAGAAGGCGGAAAAAAACGGTAGCCGTTTGCAGTACAAATGCAATGTTTTTACTATAGGCAGTGGACTACCTTCAAGGCAACATGTGCCTTAAATTAATGAGTAAGGAAAATAAAAAGTCCTGCTGACGCTAGACTATTGTTTCAATGAACTAGCAATTTTTTGAAGGCACAGGTCGTCCTGAACTTTGACCCCTAGTGGGTTGAAGGACGGTGCAGCGATCTGCCTACAATAACGGAAAAGCAGTAAATAAACGACTTTTGTAAGCACCAAGAGTCTTGATTTAAATTTTTATATGATCATTAATTTATGAATTTAGGTATTTTATATTTACAAGAGCTTTTAAAAATACTAAAGGAACCATGCAAGGAGGTTAAGGAAAATTAATTATACGTTGGGATTGGTTATGTGCTTTTCTCGGTTCTACCTTTAAACTTGGGGTTTTTTGAACCTTCCAAACTCAAATACAATAATTACAAGGTAAATATATGTGGTGAGAGGTGATACAATTTTGAATGTTTGACCTTGAATAAATACATCGACACTAAACCAAAACCAATGCAATATGTTTGTTTTAAGTTTTGAAGTGCACTTGCACTCAGCTTATCACTCCACTACTTTTACTTTCCTTATTGATGTTTTCGATAATACATCTGTAGAGCACTCATCATTACCTGCCCACTATATCATACGTGGCAACGTCAAAACACGCCGGTGATTAACTATCACTATCATACGGATTAAAATGAAATCCCTGATCATATACCGCGTACCAAAGTTGAGCACAGTATTTTTCATTTCATACGTGATCGTTCTCGTTTTCTGCGTTATCTCGTCTACAGTTACAGTTGACAGTTTTACAGAACCAAAACAAAATATCTTATTATGACTATAGCCTCCACCCGTATCCAGTCAAATGCCGATAAGCTGTTGCTGATATCGTAGTACTTAAAACCACATAATTTTACATCAAAATAATATAGGAATGATAACATGATAATGAACAATTTTAAAAATTAATTTACAAATTAATGTGGTATGAAAATCTTGAATTTTTTATTGTAATTTCTGGCTTCATTTTGTACTGAAATCACCATAAAACAATTTGACTATTTATTTGTTATTGAGCTTCCGTGCAAATGCAATTAAATGGGGACGCAGCATATTTAATTGGTCAAGATTTTACATTAATTAGTTGTATAGATTACATCTTTTAAATGAAGAAAGTCCAACAGATTCCAATTCCAACAGAATAAGAAAGAAGAGATTTGAATTGAGGAAGTGAATGTAAAAGGAAAGCACCGTCAGGTGACCCGACGTCTTCCAGGCGTACAATCTCTGTTGTCTGGAAGCTTAAAATCTGTGACAAGTTACACGCTTTGTCTAGCCACTGTAAACACAGATGTTGCGCAAGGTATGCAAATCCGAGTCAATCCCTCACTGACAGTCGGACTGAAATAAAATCTGTAATAAACTGTCGAGTCGACTGTTACTTACTTTAGACGGTAGTGTGAAGTTTTACAGGCTGTTGTTGTTGTTGTTGTTATTGTTTGTCTTTGTGGTCGTGTGCTGTGAAGTCTTTAAAATAGGTGAGAGTGAGATTATTTTCGGTCCACGAAAATTACACGGAACCAGGTCAAAGAATTTGGGTAGTACATTGAACGACTGACAAAGTGACAACTGACTGAATTGTGATTCAATGAGATTTAAAGGATGTAATTTTTCTTCCGTCATCTTCTCGGTTTGGTTAAGTTACGGTCACGGTTTTGGGTATTGCTCACGTTGCACATTACGTTCAATTGAAGATCGGAGTTAATTTTGATGTGATTATTTAGGCAGATAAATATTCATTAGTTAATTCGCGTGGTCTCTTCAGTAATTTCAAATTTACGCAATAAGGGTATTACTTTTTTTATCTCCTTACGTATTAGCTGCATTAGCTAACAGCTATGTGTATACTTAATTAGACATTAAACTTCTGTGCTTTTACACATTTTGTGTTTACATAATTCCTAATTTCGTTTTATTACATGTAAAATCTGTAAGTAGGCAGTAAGGCAGTTGGCAGTGTATAAAATTTGAAGATACAGCATACAGTGTACACATAGTTGATTATGAGGATGATTACAGCTGACTGACTGACTGTGAAAATCTCAAAAGTCACAAGTTCAACATTTAAGTCTGAAGTTCGTCATCATTCGTTAAGAGGTAATTACTTTGAATTTTTAGATTTTTAACTCCAGTTTTCTCTTGTTTTCTCTTGGTTATTGTCAGTTAGACGGAGTGAAGTATAAATAAAGATTTAATTTGACAATTCCCATCATTTGATTTAATTAGCTCTTCCAAAATCGCTATCATCTTATTAAAGTCTTACGGAAATTCAGCATTATTCAACGACGCACCAGTGCTCACAACTATTCAGTATCAGCTATTTATCATTAGCATGTAATTTAAGATTGACTGAGACCAAATAACCCAATGATGCATATTTAGCGTCTAGAGTCTATTAGTAAAGTAAAGGAAGATTCAAGGTAATGGCCGTAATGGGACGTGGGAAACTTGTAAATTAGTCATTATTACACATAGTGGGAGTTAATTTACATAATTATTGCCAAAGACTGACTACTAGTGAGAAGTTATCAAATCAAAACCCGAGAGATAAAATAATAAAATAAAAGTGAACTCCTTCATTCGTTTTATTTTGGATTTTGATGGAAGCAAGGAAACGTGAAATGAATAATTAATGAATGTTATCACTCCATAATTAATCCAGATAATTAGCTTAAGAAAATTACGAAGGGAAATCACTGTGCTGGAAAAAAGACTCCAACGTTCAAAATTAACATTAAACATAAAATAATGTTTAGTACCGTCAAGAGAACAGTTTTAGAAATGTCTCCGACTCTCCACGATCATCACCATCAACAACAGCTTCATCCTCATCAGTGGTCTCATCCTCTTTCAGGGAATCCCAACATCAGCACTAACCATGCCGGGAATTGTATTGTGGGTAAGTGGAAATCATTTAAATTATTACAGTTTAATCGTTATTTAAAAATTGTTGTCACAACACCTACACTCAATATTCAAGGAGTTGCTATAGCTGTAAAGAAAAATTAGGGACTCAATTTCGATTCGGTTGAAAATCCAGCAAATTTTATTAAATTTTGTGTTAAGTTTGAAGTGTGCCAATTATTATACTTGTTAAGTTTTGGATCACAAGTGACGAGTTGCAGTTTATAGTAGACCAAAAACTATGTCAAAAGTATAGGGACCTATATTGTACTATAGATGAATAAAAAATGCTACTACATTGTTTGATATGAAATAGGAAACTAGTAACATTTTTAAGCTGTTAATTTAAACTACAGCTTAAAAATTAAGATTTGCCCCCGTTTCCGTCCTGAAGATTAGTTCAAAACCGTTTGTGATTTGTGACTTACAAATATTTATCTGATTGATTTACATTTAGGGCCCGTGTTTATTGTGGCTAAAACTTTTCACGCTGTAACGTGACTTACTATAAACGTCAGTCGAGAGTTACCTTGTATTTATAGTGATATGTCGAGTTTGCTGAAAGACTATAATACTTTTACTTTTTGTACGATTAAAAAAGCGATGACGAATGACGATGATTAATTAGGTATATGTCATAAGTTGGTTTCTCACAATTTTTACCGGCGTATATCTAATCTACATTTTTGATGCATGTTTCGCTAAGTTTTAAATCGTTTCTACATAATATCACTTGTCACCTTGCTGCATTCACATATTATTATGCTGCTGAAAAAGAACAAATTCTTTTTACTTAAGCAATATTGTGGAAATGAAATATTATGTAGTAGGCAATTTAAACGAAAATGCACACTCCATCCTTAACCGCTACGAATGCATTAGGTATTTATGCCAGTAAGACTAACATTGCCCCTGACCATGACATGTCATGCATAATAGCATAATTATTGCGCAATTCACTTTTCACTATTTAGGTTTACGTAACTTTTTTATCTTTATGCATTATTATGGTTCTTGCATTATGCATTATTTCTAGATTTATTTAAAATACTTGCATGCACTATGTTTAAAGTTTGGGGTCACTGTTAGAAAACTTCCAACCTCAATAATATTCATTTGAATTTTTTTTTTTTTTAAATTTACTAATATTAAGTCAATACTAACTCTATGTCTGCTATCTTTGTTACTTTCCTACCGATTGTTATCTCTTTGTATCTAACTCTCAAATGGTGTCTGTATCATGAATGCTTAAGGACAATAAACTATTATTATTATTATTATTATTATTATTATTATTATTAATACTGAGTGATATGTTAGGAAAATACTACAAATTAATGTGTCAAATAATTAAGTTGATTTCCATGGATCAAATGAGGCTATGCAGTCGAATTTCCAATGACAAATTACATATAAATATGGAAAAATTAGAATATTCTGTTTGCGTGTAGGTAGCTTCATTTAAAAGCAAGACTTAAGCTTCGTTCTATGTAAATATTCAGAAAGGGAAAAAACAGAGTAAATAAGAAGAGATCATTTTGTATCAGCATCAACAACAGCTTCAAGGTTAACGTGTTTCGTTTTATGAATTCTCGCATCTCTAGTGTACCTTGTGTATTCCACGAGCCATACACTATACCAAACCATACCAACTACATACCAAGATACGATACCACCACCACTGTTCAATGGATCTGTTATCTGTTAGTACAGATCTGTACGGAGTCAATCGCACGTAGTACATAAAAATTCATAACATAGTATGTAAGCATATAGGTAATAGATGCATAATTATACAGAAAATAAGTCTGTAACCAAAAGGATGAAAGGTAATGTCCTTTCAATGTTCAAAGTCTTATTATGCACCCCAGCAGACTCTCTGCTCTCATCTAGGCTTATGTATTAAAAGACGCTGAGTCTTTTTTATTATTCTTTTTAGTTTTTGGTTACCATTTGCCAGCCTGCCAGTTTTTGGGTATAGTTGTATAGTAGTCCAGTTGTTGCCATCAGTCGTGAGACGTTGACTGTATTGACTACCATTACAATTTACAATCTTCACTAGTCAGCCAGGTATTAACTGCGGACTGACGATAAAGGGAATCTGTAAACAGTGTGGAAATTGTTCCAGGCAGTCGGCAGACGTAGTACCAGACCAGTGACCGTCAGACATAATAACAGAGCAGAGGGATCTTATTTTTCATGTGATTTGTCGTGTTTGTAATTTATTATTAATGTTGAGAAAATAATTTCAATTTAAAAACCGAACAGTGCAGTCTTCCAGCAAATTTGACGCTAGACTTTGAAAAAGTTAATTTGTATGCTTCAAACAAAAAATTACTGATACGCTTCTTTTTCAGTTTGCATTCCATATTACATAATTTATTAATCACCGCATCATTTGTGGAGGCACGGCGGTACAGTTGACCGTCCTTTTGTTATTTACTAGACACACAAAAAAAAAGTGATAGTTATAGTATAGTATGTATACTTATCTGTAATAGTGACATTTTAAGATTGTATGTGAGATATATATAGTTTCTGAAATGAATAAGCTTTTCAAACAAATAGTTTTCGTGCCCCTAACATGTTTATTTGGATTTTGAAGTTAACTTTGGAAAATGATACCATTGACTTTGACTGGCCGGAGCGGCATTTCATTCGTATGGAACTCATAATACTTTAGAGAACAAATAATACTGTTTGCTTTTTTTGTTGTAGTTTCTGTGGTTGTTTTTGTTCGTACCACCGCACCGGCTGTTCTTATACTGATAAGCAGTATAATTATTTTTTTATGCAATGTTAAGAGTCAACTTCGGTCCTCGTATTATTAAGCTATGTTTATATAAAGTCTCTGCTTTTGTTGTGTAAACATTTCCTTATTAATTGTTAATTGAATGGCGTAAGTATTGTAGTGTACAGTTATATTATAGTGTATTTCAAAAAACTATTTTACTACTTACACTCAATGCCTTTTTCATTGTACTTTCAACTTTTATTATTAGCGTCGAATCTTGGAGTATTTCTGTTTCTGTGTTGCTGATTAGGTATTTAATTTGTATATTTACTCATTTCTTGCATCAGTCTCGCTGTGTCTCTGGCTGGGGTCGTTGGGTCGTTGGTATAATGTTGTCAGTTGTGAAACTGAAAGGCTATATCTCTATACTCAGTAGATAGAAATAGCAGCTCACATCAATCTGTGATCACAGTTTACTTTCCACTTCCCAAGTGTAACCTTAAGTTTTATAGTTTTATATGTATTCGCAATTCTGGTGATTTTTTTACTACAAAACACAATACAAAAATGCAATAACTCTTTACCGAATTAATCGAACCAGAATCGTTTTAAAAATTTCGCTAAATAAATTCTTAACTCGTTTTAACTTTCAAGTTGTCCAGTTGTTCACAAGCGTGGGATCTTAAAATTACTTTCAATCTTTCTTTATCAGTATTCGTGTCACTTGTCATCTACCGAGTGCGTATATTGTAATTATATATAGTGATAGTGATCTAAATGGCATGAGCAATAGTTCAGTGTTGTGTTGTTTTGTTGTAAGCCTTAAATTAGCATGTCTCATTATTTCTATGACAGTGACATTGTGCATGTAAATTTTTTGGATCTTCTTCAAATTTATAGTGGTATGTACTTTGATTTGGTACTGCCGGCACTCTGGGAAATTATATCGTAGACAAAATAACAAAATTTTACTGCTGTTTCGATGTGTAGCCATTCATAACTTATATGTGAATTTGTTCAGTTTTAGTGATACTGTGTACTGTGTGTGAGCGAGTGTAATATTTTTGTGTTTGTTATTAAACGTTGTTTATTTCGTATAGAGCGTCATCTCGCACATCCTCAGATTTTGCCTACAAGGCATTCTATTTTTGATATTTCCATCCTCGTGGAAAGGAGCAGTACAGTTTTTTTGGTGGGATATTCCGTCTCTAGTGCTCTTGTTTTATAAGTCAGTCTTCCAGTATCTGTGTACGATCCTACGGTATCGTGGTAGCAACATGTTGGAAACATCTTTTCTTTCATTGAAACTGGATGAGGAGGAATACGATACCGGTATTGCTATTTTAAATAATTACATTCTTTTATGTACACATATTGCTGCTGAAGAAGCACAATTGATGTTCTACAATTCACAATAAACGCATAAATTGCGGATCTTGAGATGGAGATCCGCAATTTTGCTATTAGTGAGAATTGGACAGGGCCAGGGCCGGATAATGCGGCCAGCGCAGGCAGCCCCCACTGCTTGAATTTTCAAAAAAACGTGTAAATGGAACATTTTGCACTTTTAAAAAATGCTTAAAAAGAATATTTTGACTTTTCAAAAACATGGAAATAAAAAGTTTTCCTACATTTCAAAAACATGGAAATAAAAAGTTTTCGTACATTTCAAAAACATGGAAATAAAACATTTTCCACTTTTCTAAATCAAGTAAAAAAAACATTTTAAACTTTTCTAAAACATGTACTTAAATACAACATTTTGCTTTGCAAAGAAAACCATCAATAAAATCCAAATGGTGATTTTTGTATGGAAATAAATTCCTGCCAATAAGCAATTCCTTCGCCCGGCCCTGGAATTGGAGATCTGGAATTTTGCTACTTCAGTAGCGATATACCATTAGTTGTTTTTTTTTCAATTTGAATGGATATTTTTAACTACCACTGTATCTGTTGACTGTGTAAGTGTAGCATCATCAGTATAGTAACTAGGTACTTAACTATTTTTATTTCCTAAACGATCTTTCTCTGTATATCAGCACCAATACATCTTATATTAGGTAACTGTTTACTACACACTGCACTGTTGAATGTTCGTTCAGTCCAAGTCAAAATGTGCTTATTACGGATGTACGAGCAGTTAATTACAATTCCTAATAATTTTTAAAACTACACATGCCATTTTATAATTTATGAGCAGTCAGGTGAAGCAAAGTGCAACCAGTTTGAATTCCGCACTTTGTTTCCAAATATTTGCAAGGAAAAAAGCTATTAAAAATCTCAAGGTTATGCAAATTCATCTACCGCTCCTGGGCCTGATCTGCTGATCTTCTGATATGATAATATGATGTGCTTGTCTTTTTGTAATCTGTGTGTATAATTTTGTTGAGAGCATGAACAATGCATATTAATTCATATTGTTGTAAAGTTGTAGAGTAAAAAAATTAAAGGAAAACTCACAATGTTTTAATTAATTATTGCATGGACTAACCAGCTCATGTAGGAAAGAATCTTTTCCAGATTTCTTGTTTTAGAACGATATTAAATTTTTATATTTATTCCTATGTTTAAAAAACTATGAAATCAAGTTACAATTTTTAAGTGTTCAGCAATCGACACTTATACAATAATAAAATTACTTCTGCATTGTGTGTATAATTATTGCACATTCTTAATTTTTTATGACATCTTGCTCACGTACTTACGTGCATTTTACAATAAAGATTACAGATGTAGATTTAAATTTTATAGAGGTATATACATATAGGGAGGTGCTATATATTTTCCTTTAGTCATGGTAGAAAATTTTTATTTTGGTTTTTTTTATTTATGTTCAGTATAACTCACTCAGTAGTAATAATGGAGCAGATAAAACAAGAAAAAAAGGAGCTCCATTTTGTATTGTATTTTCCTCTAAAGTTTTGACTGTAATAAATCAAATTTATTTGAGAGCGTTATGGGAAAAAAGTGAAACCTCTCAGCGTCTCAATTCTAAATAAAATTGTTAAAAATATTTTCCCATTGCTCATTAAAGATGGTTGTGTACCTAGTATGCTAGTTTTTATTTGAAGCAATAAGGCGATTATTATTTCGTTCTTTACGCCTAATGCAAAATGCAGGTACATTTAAAAGAAATGAAATACCTCCACTTGTGACGCGCAATGTAGGCAATTTATTATTAAAAAGTTTAAGTAAAAGATTCCAAGTTAAACTTTTGTGGAGTGAGGCAACAGAGTAAAATGAGCTTCATGAGTACATAATATCCCATGCAAAATGGGATATCTACATTCTCAGTGTTTTAAGCATAGGTAGGTATACCAATGCACCTGAGTAGCTATATATACATTATGTTCCTACAAAGAAGTATACTGTAGTTAAATAATAATTTATATTTTATGCCGAGCGTCTTAAATGTTTACAACCAGCAGGAAAATAGTTCGAGTCGTAGACCAAAGACCAACACACAACGCTATCTTTCATTTTCATGCTGTGCTTACGTAGATAGACGTACCCCACGTTATTAATAAAACTTGTTAAGATTAAGACGCCAGGACGAGGCTACAACTACCTTCATTACTTAACTATACTGCCTCCGTTTTATTGCTTTTCGACTCAATCGAACTCGTCGAACAGAGAATTTGTTTAACATTATTAAATTACTATGTTTACACTGGTTTACAGATGCATGCTTGAGCTTGGTTGCAACTTTGTACGTTAAGATTTAATTTTTTGTGTATTTATATATTCTTATTATGTAGAAAGTCATATTTTATTGGACGTATTTAATACAGTGTGCGATATATCCCTTATTTCCCATGCTTTAAGACACGTACACGTCTCTATGTAATTGAATTACCTAGGCAATTAGTAGAATCTGAGGTACCTCATTAAAATTTACTACCTTCGATGTGAACGCAGATCTCATGGGATTTTAATACGCTATAAAGACTATAGAGCACTAGAAGGTAACTAATAAAAGTCCTAATAACCTTTAAGCGTCCTGGGCTGGTATATGGCAAATTGGTATATGACGAGGAGAGTGGACAATATCATTGCGTAGAAATGCGAGATAATTTATGAACACTACTACATATTAGTACTTTAGCACTAGCAGTTAAGGATGCGCAGTTGGATGTAAGAAAATGTCAATAAAACCATTAAATATTTGTCTTTTTTTAGTGAACACAAGTCCGGCCGCGGTCCGTCAACCCCCCGCCATAAACAATGACGTTCATATTACGCAACCATGCAGCTTACCAACATCCCCGTCTTCCTCACCACGACCACTGTCCGCCGTGCCCAATACCATCGCCAACTCGAACAATTCCAACCATCCGTCTCCGACACCTTCTCCACTACTCGGACCTCAGGGCATTTTAAGTGTCAGTCAGTGTCAGACGTCGTCTTCTTCATCTTCCCCACCAGCACAACAACAACAGCAGCAGCAGCAGCAGTCACACTCAAATGAAAGATCAAATGAACGTAATAGTAATAATTCCCAATCCCAGGCCCAGGCCCAGAGTCAGCTCTCCACAATCTACGTGGTCCAGCCGAGTAATGCTAATTCGAATGTTGGGTCTGTTATAAATAGTGGTGGAATTATTAGTAATGTATCATCTTCATCATCTTCATCATTGGGACCATCCGTGGAGTCATCTGACTGTACAAAAGAGTTAGATTGGCAGTCGACAAAGATTTGCGTGCGCGAGCGGAATGCTGCCATGTGCAATAATGAGCTCATGGCGGATGTCTTCTTCGTAGTCAGTAACAATGGTGGAGAGTCAAAAAAATACCCAGCTCATAAGTTTGTCCTCGCGACGGGGAGCACAGTATTCTATGCCATGTTCTTTGGATCATTGGCTGAGACTAAAGCTGAGATTACTGTCGTCGACGTGGAACCTGATGCTTTTCTCAAAATGCTCAAGTAAGGCTACTAAAAAGATTAAGTTTTTAATTGTTTACTTTTTAGGAATTATGAATGATGATTCATTTTTATGCAACAATTACAGAGATTTTTATATAATTTACAATTTGCATGTGGGAAAAATGGTGATGGTCATGCAAATTTTTATACCGTGTACTATGTGTAGGTAGATTATATTGCGAGTAGGTAGATAATTACTTTCGTTTTGGTTTTCGTGTACGAATACTTAGTTTGCAGACGTCATGGACGAGCGTTTATCGTAAAATAAAGAACTTATATCGTTATAGTCATTCTGTGCAATATCATCATAATCATGGTGATTTAAGGGTGACCCACATTTAGTTAATTGATTTTAATTCTGTTTATGAAATAGGTACCTTTACGCGGACGAAATCCGGCTTGATGAAGACTCAGTTCTTGCAACTTTAAATGTGGCCAAAAAATACATGATTCCTTACCTCGCCCGAGCCTGTGTTCAATTCATGGAGGCAAGTTTGACGGCTTCCAATGCTTGTGTTCTTCTCAGTCAGTCCCGGATTTTTGATGAGCCGGACTTGATGCAGCGGTGCTGGGAGGTCATTGATGCTCAGGTAAGGTGCTGACACAAACTTTTTTAAATGTGCATTATATTTATGTGATTTGTATATATTAGTATCATATATTACCTAGTCATATATAGTATGGTTACAAGAGTAAAAGTTGTTTACCCTGTAGTTTGAGTCAAGCATTGAAATTGAAGGACCTGTCTGCCTTCTGTGGCTAAACAAAATGTGTAAATTCCTATGAGTATCTGCATTGTTTGTCTCGTTTCCTTTAATGCTTATGTACGTACAACGATAACTTCCTATTCTATTATTTTGATTTTTATATCTTGGTCATTGATATTGCTGATTATTTTTCAAAGTGAACGTGTGGAACATTTTTAAGGCTGACCACAGGAAAATTGATTAGGATAATAATAATATAAATAAGTTGGAAGTCATATGGCCAGATTATACTGTATATTATGTAAATGGAAATGTTGTGAATTTAAATATAATCAAGTTTGTCTCTGTAGGCGGAAATGGCATTGAATTCCGAGGGGTTTATGGACATTGACCATGCAACACTCCAATCCATTCTATCACGGGAGACTCTCAATTGCAAAGAATTAGATATTTTTAATGCTGCCATGGCTTGGGCTAATGCGGAGTGTGAACGTCGAGAAATCGAGCCGACCCCAGAAAATCTTCGAGCTGCTCTAGGTATTCAGTTTTAAAATGAAATAATGAAGCATGAGTGTCATAAATTGTAATTATATCCGATATGCAAAAAAATTGGGAGAGGAGGCGTTAAATATTTTACATGTTTAGTAGTAGACTATGTAACTGTTACGTAAAGCCCAAGGCAGACTTTATGTTATTGCAGATAATTTATTGTGGTGTCATTGGATTGTAATGATTAATAATTGAATATTTCACTTGTTCAGGCACAACACTAAATCTAATTCGGGTTCCTACAATGCAACTGTATGAGTTCGCCGACGGCCCAGCTCAAACAGGGATTTTCTCTCTTCAAGAATCCCATGATCTTTTTCTTCATTTCACTGCAAGTGTCAAGCCCAAAATTGAGTACTGTGCAAAACCGAGGACAGGCCTGAAACCTCAGGTTGTCAACTTATGTTTCAGATAAAATACATACAATAAGACGATAATTCATTGGAGTAGTTGGCCTCGTGAACACAATTATTGAAATAATAATTCTTTTACTATTACTTAATTAAATTAATTACTGAGGGTTTTAGACATCTCTCCTTTGTAACAAAACAAATTATATTCTTGTCATTTGCACATGCTATCGTCGCTATTAATTTTCATGCATGCAGTTACATAAGGGTATTAAATATTTAATTTTTAGCAAGAGAAAGAAATTGTTTTGGTTGTATTACACAGCACTAAGTATCTGCATGTACTAAAGAAATTATATATGTATATCTAAATATATCTATATACTTTCCATGATATGTTTAGCGATATAATCAGAATCTGCTTTTGAGTCTTACATCGGAACAAAGCATGCATTTGTTAAAAAAACTTTGTTTTACATTCTCTTTTTTTTATGTACAGGTTTGTCACCGTTTTCAGTCTTCAGCGTATCGCAGCAATCAGTGGCGCTACAGGGGAAGGTGCGACAGTATTCAATTTTGTGTGGATCGTCGCATATTCATTGTTGGCTTTGGACTGTACGGTTCCTCAGGGGGTGCATCGACGTACACAGTTCATATGGAATTGAAAAAATCTGGCCGAGTTCTGGCTGAGAATAACACTGAATTCTTTTCGGATGGTTCCAGCAACACTTTTCACGTTTACTTCCAGCAACCAGTACAAGTAAGCTGTAATACTGATATGCAATTATAATGATTTTAAAATATTTTGTTATTTATAATCTAGCCAAGCATGAATTATTACGAATTTTTTCGTATTTAAAACGATTATAATATTTTCATAATCTTTACTCCAAATAGATTGACCCAGATACGTACTACACCGCTTCAGCCATTCTTGATGGACTGGAATTGAGCTTTTTTGGTCAAGAAGGAATGACTGACGTCACAGTGGGGAACGTAGGCTTCCAGTTTCAGTGTTCTACAGAGAGTACGAATGGAACCGGTGTACAGGGTGGTCAGATACCTGAACTTATTTTCTACGGACCTACTACCACCACCGCATCTTCATTAATTTAAATACCATCCTACCTGTAATCTTTTTCTTCGATCTGTGACTATTATGACTTCAATTATGATTACATGACATTCTTTAAGTTAGGTCAACTTTGCTGTCTCTGTGACGTTATCAGTCGCCAGTTTTGTATTTTTACTATAGTATTTGAATTTAGTGTCGACAAATCATAGTCCTTTGTGAAAAATATTCTACATTACGAGATTTTTTTCGAGCAGCTAAAATACGATGGTGCAGTTTCAGTTTTAAATTTTGTCATGCATAACATATGTCGATGTGATTTCTGTGAAGTTTGCAGTGGGTAAAAGGAATCAAAATAAAAAATTATTATTAACTTCGAACTTGTATTAGTTGAGACGGTAGATGAGACGCAAAGAAAATTCAGACAGTTCAAATATTTCCATAGATGAAATTATTTGAATATTTTAATTAACAAATTTTCTTTCCTTATACATTGTGTAGTAGTTCATTGTGAGTAAGCCTGTTTTACTACCTCGCAGTCTTATTTTTAATAGTTTTCGCTGTAAAAATTTCATTTAGATAATATTGCTGTTTAGATGAGTTTGAGAAGAAGTAAGGACTTTACCTATAAGTAGCTATACAAAGCTATAAAAACAATTTCTATTATTTCTCAAATATTTTTGTTTCAGTCCACTGGAATATTGTAATGTATTTGAACTATTGGATGTAGTATTAAGTTTGTGTTGGACGATAAAACCTCTAAAAAATTCAAATTCTTGATAATTCGTTCAGCTAAGTCGTACTTAAACTTATATAGGACTGATTTTAAAATTTTAACGCTAATTTATTGAATAATAGACATATTATTAGTTATAAAACGTACATGTACGGCATGTATGTTCGAAATCGCTATGGGTAGTTCGCGAATTAACAATTAATTAAATAACGTATTTACTTTATTACTTAACTTCTGTAAATATTTTTTATGATAATCGTAATATTCGTAATCCTTTAACTTTGTTACTATTCCAAATAAAGATAACAAATGATGGATACATTTGTTTGTTTGACCACGGTACTTCGGTACATGCTACTAATCGCCTTAATTTACCATACACCCAGTTTAAAATACGTACTCTAATAATTTTTTAAAAATATATTCAAGCACTTAAAAAAGCAAGTGGCAAGTAGATAGCAATGGAATTGCTGCACATTTGAACATCAGAAAACAAGGAACTATGATGAAATTAATTCAGCCAATTCATTTAATATTTTTTAAAGCAAGAAATTCAATTCCTATGCTATATATCTGGACTGTATTATAATATATAACATAATTATTACTCTAGCCTAAAACGAATTGAATCAGTATCCAGAATTTGTAAGCTAAATATTAAACGATGCATGTTTGAATTAAGAAAATGAATAGAACTTAAGAACATATTACAGTTGGTTGGTTGACTAATTGCTGTAACTTTATTGTCATTTCCCTTTGACAATAAATTGAGTTTACAGAAAACACTGATAATTATGAAAAACGTAATAACTCCAACGATTTATATAATTAAAAATAACGGTTAAATCACTAAATTAAAGTTATAACGCGATATTTAATATCTAGTTTGGAGGGGAATCGACATTCATTATTAGAACTTGGGACACTTCATTAAAGGAAAACTTTTCACCGCGATTTAGGTCAATAATTCGAATTCCTGAAAGATTAATGAGACCAGTTCTAATTGGAAAAACAGTTAGATTTAATGCAAGACTTGATGATGGTGAAAGAGGTCCAATTTTCGTTCTCGTAATCCCTAGCCATACGTAGCCATCAGTTGAGGTGGATTCTAGCTCGAGTTGCAAATCCATCTCACGATCACTTGTAGTGTTTATCAAATTACAAGAAGCATCAAAGGGCTCATCCACTGTACAAACACCAGGTATTGCTTCAATCACAAATTTTAGGTCATTCAGTGCAGGAGGTTGTCTTTGTAATTGTGAAGTCTGTAAGCGTCCTTTATCCCCCATGCTGGTCCGCCAAACAATGTCAAGCTTCCCGATATTTGTAGCAGAGCGGGAATTTTCTGCTTTCGGAGTGAGGCGATATAAAAATTGATGTGAGCTGTCAACTTCTAACATGACATTTGGATTTACGCCCATTGGCTGCAATGGAAGCTTGGGCATAGCTTCTTTTAATTTTCTTTTCATAAAACTTGTTTCAAGCCCATTAGTTGTCATTGGAGAGCAATTAAAGTACGCGGATGGATCCAAATTTACTTTTTCTAAACAAATAGCAGTACTAGTGATGTTTTGGACTTGAGCCTCAAGGAAAACTTCATCATTTTCCGCGTTGTAAAGCTTAGTTTTCACGTCTAGAGGCTTCTTGACTTGAAATCGGAAAAAACGTTCAAGAAAAACGGGCTCCGCCGGTATAGCGTTTGGAACAGTGTAGGTCAGAGTGCAGATTAACATGTGCTTCCCCATCTCCTTCACTTCATGATGCATAACAATATCAATTGTTGAACCCGTTTTCATTTCTTCCATAGTTTTATCGTCAGACAACACGAATTTCTGAGTGTTAGTCTGAAGTTCTACCTTGACAGACACATTCGTGACTACCACTGAGCTCTCATTCTGAATGCACACGTAGCTGGAGAATGTTTCACCCAAATACATATTCCCAAATCCTTGTGGTAACCGGAGAAAAGTTCCCAGTGACAAGGGGACTAGACCTGGTGCACTCGTAATATCCGATTTTAATTCCTTATCCCATAAGTCTCCCGGCAGGTCACGGCTGTCTCCACACAATGCTAACGGTCCTATCATTGTGGGTCTCACTAGACGTAGGACTTTTATTGTTAGAAGAGATTTCGAATCCCTCGAGACATCACTCATGTTGGATTGTAAATGGTAAATAATTGATGTGACTTAAGGCAGGCGTTCAGACCAGATCACACAGATCCCTAATGTGTCAAAAAGTATTTATTTTTTAGGCATACTTATACTTACGACAGGTTTCAAGTAATAATAGAAGACTGGTTTGCATGGTTAGAAATTTTAGTAGAATGAAAAACATGTTATTACCTTAATATTAATAGTATGCTTAATAAATCCACTCCAGAGTCCAGAGCCACTTCACATTTAACTTTTTAACCTTAACCTTTTTGACGAACAAAATTATTTTATCGAACTCCAGAACTCCTCAATAAGAATTTTGAAATGACCGCTTTTGGTTATGGCAAGTGGTTGTGGTTGAAGTAAAAAAGGTTTATCAACACAGATTTATACTGAATGCTATGGTCTACTGTCGTACAGGGCTACGTGACTACGTTATACTATACAGTTTCTACTTTCTACAGTTTCTACACAGGTCTGCTGTTATTTAATGACCGATGGCCCTCTCCTTCGGCTTGTTGGGCTAATTATTTGGTTTAAATACTAATTTCAACACGAACGTTAATCATTTTAAGGGGGGGGGGGTATAGCTGCCTTATCCTTTTACATAATGTTTACACACCAAAAACGACTATGTAATATAATATGCAGCTCCTTGATTGCTTCAACTTCAAAATGCAAAATATATTTATTTAATTTCGTAACGTTCTAATTGGAACCTATATACGAGAGTATACACAATACATACGTTAGGTATTTATTGCATTTGCACATTCACGCAATTATAATTGTTTTAGATTTCCTAGTTTTTAAGTTTCTGATGTATCTGTGGTAATCTGAACTATGTATATATGTATATAATACCCACAATATTGTCAAAAATAATTGAGCTGCTGGGCATCAAGCATCGAAGCATCACAGTCCAAATGTAATTATTAACTAGTTTCCTACTCGATTATTAACTAGACATTTGAGATAAATTTTTATTTATTAATTTTGTTATAAAAGAAAAATTCAAACTAAATGCTATATTTTATATACCATTCAATTTTATTACTACGCATAATTATATTGGATCGAATCGCGAAAGAGCTATTTGATCTTGACAGTTATAATTTATTATTATTATTGTTACAAATAATACCGTTTGCTTAGTCTTATAATGAAAATGCCAGCCAATGAGTGTAAAAATACTCACCTAAACCTGGCTTATTATGCGCATCATCAAGGGCGGACGGAGTACACGCTCTGTATAAACATCTCAGGCTGAAGTCTGAAGTTAACTAAAACGCTTTAGAAGTGTATCACGTGGTTTGAGTTGAGTACCAGAAGAATGAAAGATGCATTCGGGGAACTATGGTACATCAAAGGCTCATCTGGGTTTGGAGAAAGACACCAGTTAGCGTTTAGATGTGTATTCAATATTTTTGAAGTTGTTCTGATGCGTTCGAAATTTGAGATGATGTTAATAAAAATAGGTCAGATACCTATTGATTTTTAGAAGCACCGCACATGTAACTCACATGTCGTTCAAAATCTTTTAATAGTATTTAGATGCTGCTCACAATTTAGATGATGCTGTTAAATATGAATAAGTTGCAATGCGGTGTTTAGAAGCAGCGCACATGTAACCTACATGCCCTACAACAATTCTAATGATACTTAGATGCTGCTCACATCTTAGATGATCCTGATAAACCTAGGTAATTTACACGATGGTGTTCAGAAGATCCGCACGTGTTAGTGCTACTTACTAGTTAGATGCTGTTGAAAATTTTAGTGACTTAAAAAACCTTCGTAGTATTCAGCACTATTTATTTCATTACAAATTACAAAAGAGCTATAATAATACAATAATAAATTGTAATAGTCGTATTCGCAAAATTTAATCATTTAAGTTTTCAAAAATGACTGCCCACTCTTCCTCGTTCATCAATTCCTCGGTGCTGTAATACAGCGAACCACAAGACACAACAGTATCAGCATCAGAGTCGGAAAAAACGCTGTAGTTTTCTTCAAACTCCACATTATTTTGCCCCTGAAAATATCAAAATTTCATTTTACGTATTTAAGTAAGTAGTAAGGAGGATTACAATATATTTCAAAACTGCGTTAAGTTTTAGTACATAAATTGTATTTAATAGCATACTAACTTTAGGCTCCTCAAGTGGCTTTCCTCCAACTGCGTCATCCAAATTTGGAACGCCACCCACAGCACCAATCGGAGGGCTGACGTTGTGCATTACGGCACCTTCACCGTCTCCAACTTCATTTTCCATTATAGCCTAAATAATGTAAAGACATTTTAAAAATAATTTATAAATCTTTCAATTATGCACGATGTTTTAATATGGCGTTGCCTAACGTATTAGGGTAGTATGTGGGTTAAAATGTAGCGCTTACGAGCTACGTCTATAGTTCATTAGGGGGTAACACATAATATATTGTGGAAATTATAAAATGTAATCTCACTAAAACATACATTTCCTGCAACGGCTTCCACGCCACCATCAAAATTAGGAATATCATCACTATTTAAGCAGATCATCTAAAACACACTTACATCGCACCTTACATTGACTTACATACGTCACCTAGGCGACTACTAAATATCACAAGTGTAAAATGTTTCCTAGCAACTAAATCGTATTTGACTCCAAAATCTAAAATCATCTCATGATGCACTTCAGAAGAGCGAAATCGACTTCACTTGGTGTTAACATCAGGTGATTTTTAGACGAACTTCAGTTAGGGTTTATACGGAGCGTGTACCTATGCTCAAGGAAATAGAAACGGTCAAACGTCAAACGGTATAGTTAAAGCAGGCACGTATCTACGTACATTATGATAAACTGTACAAATTGGATCATTTAGGGGCGACGTGGTACACACTATTATTGTGTCCTTTCAAAGAAATTAATGATAAAGTATTTAAGTACATACCCACTTTAGGTTTCTCTTAAAGACAGGCATTTCGGTAGAATGTGAGGTTAAAAGTAAAAATACTAATGTCAAACCTTTAGAGGAGGATTATCATAAAAAAGGGCTAAACGCCATATGCCCAGCTTTAGCTCATGGCTCATTGTTAAAATGTTAACAGTGTGCCAACGTAGAGTGTTTACCTTTCTTCAAGTGTTTGAAGGTTCATTGACTTGACCATAGAATTGTATAAATAACTTTTGTACATTTTCGTCTCAATCCTCCCCTTTTCCTATACAAAATTCAGGTCTTCATTAAATTAATTTTAGTTGACATCTGACCATTGCGAGTCGACGACACTCCCAAAATATTGGGCCTTCAATCGAACAAAACTTGTCTTACTTTACTAAAATTCTTCCAGCCACTTTATACAATATTTGATATTTATTGTATAAAGTGGCTGGAAGAGCATCCGAAAATCAAATAACCCAGAGAAACGCACAGGTAATTTCAATTTGTAAGTTCTAATTCCAAGTATTTTGCATAAACATTAAATTAAAATAATGTTAATAATATTACAGGGCCGGATAATGCGGCCAACGCAGGCAGCCCCCGTTGCTTGAATTTTCAAAAAATTGTAAATAGAATATTTTGCACTTTTCAAAAATGTGTAAAAAGAATATTTTGACTTTTCAGAAATATGCAAATAAATTCTTTTGTACATTTCAAAAACATGTAAATAAAACATTTAACACTTTTCTCATAACATGCAAATAGAAAATTTTGCAATTTTATGTATGTATGCATTGATTTATTGCATTTTTGACCAGAAAATTTGCACTTTTCTGAATCAAGTAAATAGAACATTTTGCACTTTTCTAAAACATGCAAATACAACATTTTGCTTTGCTAAAGAAAACTATCAATAAAATCAAAATGGTGGTTTTTGTATGGACACAAATTGCTTTCCAAAAGCAATTCCTTCGTCCGGCCCTGTAATATTAAATTGCAATTTACAAGCTATTGATAGCATTTACAGTAAAAATTTGAAGTTTCAACGTGTGTAACATTCTTTTTATTGCAGACTTTATTACGATCTCGTGTTAGTTTTGAGGTTCTATATTCTTCGGATTTTCTGTCTGTCATTTACACCCGCGCCAGGGCTGCTGAGCCTTGCCATGAAGGTGAGTTTTTATTGCATTTTATATATATAGCCCTTATTCAATCATACATAATGTTTAGTTATTATGAAAAATAGTAATGGACACAAAATAATTTTCAAAAACTTATCAAAACTTCCCCATTGCATTGCTGTAAAACATTTTTACAATAAAGCATTTTTCCTGTGGCTTCTGTAAAAACTATTCATAATTCGTTTCTTTTTTCTGATCCTTTTGACAGAGTAAGAAGCACACGGATTTTTCAAAATTGTCATTCGTTTGAAGAAGATACACACGTGTTGAAACATTTCAACCATTTTCCAATATTGCAGACGTCTTTGATAGAGAGTCGTTACATAAATTCCAAAAAATGGATAATTATTTATGCTTTTTTTGTCATTTATTTAATATTACTCACATTCAAGAGCAGCTATGAGCTCCCTAATTTTAATACTGTCTGCATTTCTGTATAAAAAAAAAGTGCATTAAACCAACACTTCATCAATTACAAACGTAAATTTAAAAATTGCAAAAAATAAATGCTTGACTGCGACTTCTAGTATTTCGGAACTCAATATTTTGACAATTATGTGAATAAACAGCACTTACAGAATAGAATAACAGATTCAGAAGACGTCACTTTAAAGCTCATAAGCAAAGTCAATCAGTCCACAGCATTGAGACTACTGCCATAGTCTCAGGCTCGTGCTGAATATGAACTGTCTCTTAAAATATCCCAAACTGTGCGAGCGTCTTCCTAAAAAATCAAATTAGAGTCAATATTAAAAAGAGGCAATTCTTCTCTAAATTAACGAACTACTTAAGGATTGAACCCTAAACAGTGTCTAGCCCCCGAAGGTACTTAGCCACATTACTAGCCAGTCAAGCTGAAAGTTGGCCTTGCTTCTTTGTTACTTATGGAGATGAAATATTTAGAGTACTAATAATTACTATGTCAAACGTCAAGGCTGTGTCTTATTTTCTGATTGAATATCTTTTCATTTTAACTATTCAAATTCTTATCATAAAGTGTACTGTGTCCAAGCCGAGGCACAACCTTTTTATTTTGAAACAATATAATACATACTAATGTTCAAATAAAATCAAAATTATCTACATAATTATGTAGCAGTTTTCATTGTGACATAATTTTATTCTTATATTCTTTATTAAAGAAATAAACATGCATATTGTATATAGCTTAAGACTGGACTCCATTGAGAATACACCCAGTAAACATTATTGGGACACCGAGGTAAGTAAAATAAATGAACGTGGCCCACAGTAAGGAGGTTAAAGCCACTCTTTAAAATTGCAAAATTGCATATATGTTAACCGGTAGCTTTTACCTGTTTTTCGCATCAGAGAAAAAACCGTAGTAGGCAGGGAAAGTCCATTATTCAATTATATAATTTAATAATTAAGTAATTGCAACATCTGCTTCGCCCAACCAGATTTTGGAAATGAATCTTGAGTTGAATATTACTTACGCATAACATATATTATCATTATGTACGTAATTTATGACGCGTCCGTAAATATGTGTTTTTTTTCGTCTTTCATTACCTATGCTTTCTTCTGAATTGCATGTTACCAAATTGCATATTATTATTATACTCTTTTTTTCAGTCCATTATGCTTTTTATGTTTTTTAAAAACTTTAATTGCTGTTTAAAAAATGTCCAACATGAGTTAAAATAATTAGCAAGAAATAAAAAAAAAATAAAAAAATATATTACTGTAGAAGAAAGTATCTGTATAAGAACTAAATTTTCCTTAATCCTATTAGAATCTCACTTTTTACAATAATTTTATAAAAACTTAATTTTTTGTTAGTACATGACCTACTAATTGGAAATCTGAGTGAAAAAGTGACTCTCGACTGATTTTTGAAAATTCATTGATTAAACTATTTACGGACAAGGGAAAATAAATTGTAATTAGAACCTTCTCAGAAAATTGACGCTACAAGCACTGTTATATCCCTAGTGTTATTAGTGTTTATTGTTATTCTATTTTGTAGTATACCATTATTTTGCATTAGGAATATAGTGGGGACCTTGCAACTATTACGTCATAGAGTTTAGGGGGGATTGGGTCTGGAAAAAATGAAATCCCATCCCTTATATTAATCATGCACATACGGATTTGTATGATATTGATGGGGGTGGGGTAAAATTTGAGAAATATTGTATGACGTAATAGTTGCGAGCTCAAGGTTTGCAGAGGAATGGCAAAAACTCTGGAACGGGGCAAATAGTAGGAGAGCAGGGGTTTTCTACGGACTGTTTGCTCCTTTTAGTGGGCCTTTTGCCCCCTTCCGGACATTTTCCCCCATCGGACTTTTTGCCTTCTCGCCCATTATATATTTTTAAAGAGCATGTCAAAAAAGCAGGATGTAATGTTGCTCTTTAAAATGCGAAATACAAACAGTAGCATGCATTTTTAGGCACTGCAGAAGAAAATGGTAGCAAATAAGCAGACATACAGTTTATGGTTATATAATTTTATACAACATGAGCTTCCCACGTCTTGATTTATTAATTCTTTCATTTCATTGACAGAAGCATTCATATTTTAACAATTTTGTGCATTTTTATTTGTCATCTAGCTATATATTAGAAAAATACTGATGGACTTCGAAGGGAAGGTGCTCTGACGTCTTATTACACTAAATAATTAAATATTCTTTGGATAATTCTTAAATAAATATTCATAATATTTCATATACACAGGTACGCATTATGCTTCCTGTCATCCTAAACCTGATTAATTTTGTATTCGCATAATTTTTTATAGTATTGCAACTAAATATAAATAATTAACGTACATTCTAAAATAAGCACATCTACATATATGCATTTTGAATAAAAAATACACTAAGCATTGAGTTGACTTCAGTGCATAGACTTTGGATGTAAGATAGTCCTGAAACACCCATTAAAATCAGCAATAAATTAAAAGCCTTCACAGAAGTTGTTAGAAAGTAATTATGTATTCTTTAGGATAATCGGAGCAACCGCTATAAAGAGTTAAACATAATATCAATTAGTATTTGTATTTAATAGGACTGCGTACGGTACAACCTCAAAAACATGCAAACTTGTTTAGCTTCTTGGTGAGAATATAAAACGACAAAATTAGGAATTAATTAAAAATGAATGAATACACGGATTGACTATTACATTATAAAACTACTAGCAAGATCATAAACTTAAAAGTAACCGACTGCGGACTGCGTGAATTTACTATACGTTAATAGGAAATAAAGCTGGTATTGTATTATAAATATTATTAAATATTTCTTAGTAGTAGTCATCATAGCCGTCCCCATCATCTGCGTCACCACGGAATTGAGTTAATAGATGATTTGCGGAGTACGAATCTTCCTCTTCTTCTTCACTATCGCTATTGCCTATTAGAATGTAAAAGTAAAAGCAGATATATATATATACAATAGTTAGATTTTGCTAAGTAAGGATGCAGTTTACTCCTAAATCCAAAGTCATATGAAATCAAATTTAACTTACCGGCTTCACGTGCATATTGAATGGGACCAGTCTCAACTACTACCTCCGCAGGTTTCACTTTCTCCGTTCCATCTACTAACGATTTTGTTGAAAGGGGAACTTTAACGTCCATTTCTTCAAGTTTGACCTTTTCTTCTTTAACATCCTCAAGCTCAGTTTTATACGTATGTTCAGCCGATTCACTCTCTTTCCGCCTTCTAGCGGATCTTGACTTCTTTGTGGGAGAAGTACTAGATGATTCCTCTGAATTCGGCACGGCATACCTTTTCATATTTCTCTTTGGAACTATTGGACCGGATTCAATAACAGTTACTAACGGCTTAGATTCATCCTCTTCATTCTTTGGCGTAACGAGAGACCCAGATGCTGACGCTATAGGACTCCCAGCTTGACCAAATAAGTCGTTTGATATTGAAGTCAGTGTTTTAAGAACGTCATAATTAATTTTATTAGACATTTTTCGTTCCAGCAACATAATTTTGATAGCTTCACCTGCAATTTTTTTTAGTTAAAATAAGGTAAAAAAACATTTTAGTTGAACATTCAATGTAACTGACATCGCTGAAATCACAAATTACTATAAAATTAGACATAATCTTAAGATATACACGCACTTGCTGTCTTAGCTTGATAAGTAGAACTGACATCAATTGCTTTCTTTTGAGCACCTTTCTTCTTTTGCTTCTGTTTCTCAGCTTTAGCATCCTTCCGACTTACTTTATTAAGAGATTTTTTCACTAGAAAGAAATACACCAAATTTGTAATAAAAAATACAGAATAAATCAAAATCAAGTACGAACTAGGATATGGGTTGGAAAGGTCTACTCGAGTTCAGAATTTTCAAATCTTACGTTCTTGTTGCTGAATGTAATCAGCATTGATTTGCTCCCACAGAATCGTTTTGGATTTCACTTCATGAGAACTCATGATATATCCGTCAATTTCTTCGTCATCGATACCTTCTAACAAATCTTCTTCAACCATTGATTCAGTGTCTACTGCATTCTCCTCTTCATCCGACGAATCTAAATTTTGATCGATTTAATTACCAAATACAATCATTACTTACACAAACCAAAACTGAATTGACAATTGTCAAAAGAGTGACTTCATTGCTAAAAATCACCTTCACCGTTCTCGGTGTCAGCTTCATGACACGCCAAAGGAACTGTTAATACTGGTGGGGGCATCAAAATTCTGTCAATGTCACAAATACTCATAGCAGTATCACTGTCAGGTTTTAAAGGACCAAGAAGTTGATCTTGGGGTAGTTTTTCCTGCTTAACGCTCTGCATTTTCGGTTTTACGTCGGAGCTGACAGGTTTAATACTATTCTCACTTTCTAAGTCAATGGGATCCTTATCATCTATAATATTATTTATTGCGCTTATGGTTGATTCCATTATAAATTTTGAAGTATCCTCAACTTCCCTTGCTTCAGGCACCGCCAATTCACCACCGGCTGCCAAAAATTCTGCAAAGCAAAGTTTAAAAGAACCAAGTTATAACTTATACTTAAAAATATTTTAAACTACTACTACTCTAATTAATAGTTTTAATCATCAATGATGCATACAGAACTGAAACTTAAAATTAAAAACTCACTTTCTCGCTCAAGCGCTTTAGCTTGTCGCCTATCTAACTCTTCGTCAATTTTTTTTTGTAAATCCAGGAATTCGTCGCTCACTTCGTCTTCCAAGAGCTGGCGAAATTTTAAAAAATAGTATTTACAGTTAGTTTACAAAATAATAGAAATGCATTAAGTGAATAACTTAAGCCTTAAGGTCTATAAGACCTAAAGATATCAGATTGCATCAACTTACCTTTTGTAACTGTTCTCTATCCTTCACACGTGCAGCTTTAAAGGATGGTGGATCGTGTTCTTCTTCAAGGTCAACCGACATGAATTCGTCCAACGTCAGAGAACTGGAGGGAGTTTCACCGAACTCTACAAGCCTGCAGAATACAGATACATATGAACATCAAATAAGTTGAGAAAAATAAAACGTAAAAACTTGAGCTTGAAATTAAAAAAAAACAAATTATATGAACATTACCTTTTCCTTAATGTTGTCTCGTGAACCTTAACAATTTTAATGATATCTTGAACGGTCCTAGAGAAGTTATGCAATCGAGCTGCTATCAACAAAGCTAAAATAAACAATGTTTCGTAAGTTTATACAAATATTAAAAACTTTCCATTAAAGTATCAGATTTTTTGCCAAAATAAATGCACTTGTGAGTAACTGTGACTGACCAGCACCACAGAGGCCCGATGGTCTTCTGCCTAAATGAATCCAATCTCGTTTCATGCGCTGAACAAGACGAAGAGCCGTCATAGCGACTTCATGAGTTTTCTCTCCAAGATCAAATTTATGAGCGAATCGAAGAATGTACATACATGGATCTACTGCGGGAATATTTATAAAAAGAGATCGTGATATTTGAATGTATGCTCGACCCAAAGCATATACATCCATTTGTACTACATCACTGAAGTCAATCAACAAATCTGAAATTAGAACCACAAAATCTTACTTTGAGAAACAATAAATTTCAAAATAAGGGAAGATCAATAATAATAATCAAGACAGAACTTACGTGGAGTTCCTTCAATACGACACGTCATGTAAACACATGCTGCAATAGTCAATGCATTTTTACGACCCTTCGTCAATTGTTTGTGTAATGCCATTTTAAAAAAATTATAGGCAACATCTACACAATGTTGGTTAAGCCTGCAAATAAAAAAACATAATGAATTATTTGGCGTAAAGACAGATTACTACAAAATACACATCAATAATATCATTCATGAAGTCGTAATACAATTAATTTATTTGTGCTATTTAACAACACGTAAAACCAAAAATCAACAAACCAAACCTTAAAATTTGGGCAACCTCTTGAATTTTCTTCTTTCCTGCCCTTAGTGTGATTTCTCTAGACTCTTTGACAGCACCTTGATGGAAACCATTTGGTCCAACAGCCATTCCACCGCCGCCCCGACTTTCAGCGGAAACAAACTGGCCGACAGCGGATGCTCCACCATGTCCATCCTCCTCAAAAGTTACTTCCGATACAATTATTGACTCTTCAAGTACATAACCACAGTTTGTGCAAACTGCGTCTCCTCTTGCAGGATCAGTATCAATTTCACTACACCCACACTGCTTGCAGCTCATTGTTCCAGACATTTTTAAGCGGTTTTTGTTTACTCTCTGTCTCTATATCCCACCTGTAATTCGAAAATGAAAACATGTAATCATTTAAGTTCCTTTATACAAGAAAATTATTACATACACTACGTTTAAATCGCATAACCGCATATTATAAACAATTGATTTTATTTAAAAAACTGACTTTAAAGTAACATACATCCAATAACATACAACATATCTGATATCAAAACTAATCTATTGTCCAATTATGGAATTGCCTGACTTATAGAAAGAGTTGATTGAAAAAATGATTAATAGTTTAACTCACAATTTTCAATCTACCTATGCCTTACAGTAATATCAGTTGGTTAGACCATTGAAATACAAGCACAACACAAATAACTAAGGTTTAAGTAGGTTATGTATCGTATCTATAATACGCGGATTCCAAGAAGACTCATGCATCATTTGATTTTTGCATCATCATAAATTCAAAATTTTATACTTGCAACCTTTGACCTTTGGCAAAGTTTTCGATGGATAATATGAAATATTTTAATCTAAACAACCCTAAAACGCTTAATAATATAAAAGCTAGAATATAACTTTGTATATTAAAATTTATAACGATGTGTAAGCATGAAGTTGGAAGTTAAGTTAAATGTGGTAGGTCAGAACTTGCCGCAAATATGAAATAATACCTATTAAAATGTGGACTTTAATGGGATGGGGGTCCGTCGACAAACTGACTAATTGTGGATTTAAATTATTTAAAACAAATTCCAAGCACAATTTATGATTTATAGGCATGCAGATTTGACATTCCAAACTTTCCAGTTGCAAAATCTCTTTAACATAGTTTCCAATCCCAACTTCCAGCCAATCTTTAACTTAAATCTGTCATCATGTGGCTAAAAAATCATACGAGAACCGGGATATGAACGCTATACACTCTCGCCTCATCTCACACATATCAGTCTCGAGCACAAGATGCAAATGCAAGACCACAAAAAAGTTGCAAATATTATATCACCTGTGTTCATCTAATAAAATGATAATTACATTTCCACTTCTTTACAAGTGTATTCCCTTTACCGAAAGCCTAAATTAAGTTTAACTCACTTCCGAAGATTTAGCGACAAGAAGAGGGTTTTCACTTCTCCCAATATTATAATTATTTCTGAACACGGTAATCGAACACTTCTGAGGAACAACACCATCCACCATGGGTTGGAAACTTCCCAAACCTTTTCTGATTGCTTCGGTTGTCGGCTCAATCGCTGGTGGAATCGCAATTTCAAAGTAACAACAAAAATTAAATTACTTTGCTCATTTTGTTTCAAAACTTAATTTCACTGTCTTAATTATTTTAAGAAAATTTTGATCCTATGTGTTTCGTATTCTACTTCACATCACACAATACACTGAATGTATTCCACTCCTTGGCTAATGGTTGGTTTTTTTGTGGCTTTTAAGATACTCAGTGGCTGAGGGTCGTCCATCAATGACGTTTAGGAAAAGGCAAATTTTTTACCTCCTCCCTTCCCTAGTTTAGCTTACCACTTCCACAATCAACGGTAGCATACTTTAGTAGGTCGTTTACTCCTCCCTCCCTTAAATCCAAACGTTATTGACGGACGCCTTCTTCATCTCCAGAATTGTTTTTCTCATGACAAGTCTGGAATTGCGCCAAATTTAAAATTTACTTAGCTTAATTAATAAAAATTAAAAAATTGAACTATAAAATAATAAATCTGCATTCTGCAATATGAGGATTGACTTTTAGTGAGTGAGTGAGGCTCCAGCAACATGTAACATGTAACTAGTAAATCGCATTCATTGCATGTTAATGATGCAAATTAATTTGAATTAGAACTAGAACTTACAAAGTACAAGTACATAAATAATTAAGCAATGAACAAGCAAAAATGATGGCATCATTGATATGTATACTTCATTGGTAAGTAGCTTTGGAATGAATTAATTGATAGCATTAAAAAAGGCCGCAACCCTATTAAGTATGCATATATTAAGCATACTGTCAAAATTATAAATTGCATGCATGGGGAAAAGTTCAAACATATAAATGTAGATATTTTTAAACCGGTAAAATCTAATTTGTAATGTTATTAAGAATGTAAACATAATAGGGTAGGGTCGGGTAACTGTGTTACCCGACCCTACCCTAATCTGATTTGTGTGTGGGTTTTGGCCCGTAAATGCAATAAATCTATACTACTACTACTACTAGATATTTTTAAACCTATAGGTAGGTAAGTGCCTTATACTTTTACTGACTCAACTTATATGGGTATCTAACACCTAATGAAAATGAATTAAACCTGGTTAGGAATAAAGTAGTTAATTTACAAACTGAATTTTAATGATATTTCACAGAGACTTTGTGTCGGGAAGCGTTCTTAAGTTGAGTCAGGACGTCAAGGCTGATGGGAAAATTGCAATTGTCACTGGATCTAACACAGGAATAGGAAAAGAAACCGTTCGTGGTTTAGCAAAGAGGGGGGCAACAGTATACATGGCATGTCGGAACCTACAAGAATGTGAAAAAGTAATAAATTAAGCTTAATTATATTTTGCTGGTTTCATTGTTATATGCATGGCGTATTGTAATATATTATGTAATGTGCTTATGTAAAACTTTCTTCGAGTCTATGATTTATTTATTGTTTTGTGGTAATGGTAATATTTAGCTTTTGAATACAGTTTTTTATAAATGTTTCTAATGTAGGCATATTAAATGGTTGGTCGTGCTCATCTAATTATCTACATAATTTTTGTTAAAGGCTCGTGAGGAAGTGATTTTGGACACGAAAAATCCATCAGTGTACTGCAGACAGTGCGATCTGGCTGACTTTGACTCAATAAGGAAGTTTGCTAATGACTTCAAAAAAGAAAGTGCTAAGCTTGATATCCTTATTAATAACGCAGGGGTAATGAGATGTCCAAGAACACTTACAAGTCAAGGAATTGAGATGCAACTTGGGGTTAATCACATGGGTCACTTCCTTCTAACTAATCTTTTGCTTGATCATCTCAAGGTACCATATGAATTTAAGTGAATCTTTTATGTGTAAAACATATTCATGAAAACATTTATTTTATAGTATATAATTTCAAAATTTTGAGAATCAACTAATTCGAAATGATATTGCAATAATTTCATTAATTAGAATTCGGCTCCTAGCAGAGTTGTGGTCTTATCAAGCGTAGCCCATGAACGAGGGGAAATAAATTTTGAAGATTTGAACTCTGAAAAATCGTATGACGCAGGAAAGGCTTACAGTCAAAGTAAATTAGCCAATGCACTTTTTGCAAGAGAATTGGCAAGACGTCTTGAAGGTGCACATACATAATTTTGATATCATAGTAATATGTAATAATGATTTTTTTTGTCGGACTTTTTTCCCAGTCGAATCCTTCAAGTGTAATTAAGTACCTACCACTTACATTTTATAATATGTAATGCGTAATTTATTTCTTTGCAAGCGTTTTAAGTGAATACCTAACTTTTCTACGTTATAGGAACAAAAGTTGCGGTAAACTCTGTACATCCAGGAATAGTTTACACTGATCTTGCTCGCCATATGAATGTCAGTAAAAGCATTACGGCAAAAATATTTGTCAACCCTATTTTTAAATTTTTTCTTAAAACTCCATCGCAAGGAGCTTACACATCCTTGTACGTAGCTCTAGAGCCAAGCCTTGAGAATACATCCGGAAAATACTATAGGTAAGGAATCAGTTTAAAAAAAAGTGTGTCTGAATTAATTTAAAAGTATACATACGTTATTATAAACCAGCTATACTGTTTGCATTCGTACAAATTGAATTACCAACGTCAATTTTAAAAAATCTAAAAACAAAGTTATAAGAAAATGCTGTATCTTTTTAAAACAGTGACTGCAAAGAAAAAGCAGTTGCTCCGCAGGCTCAAGACGAGAGTGCAGCAAAACGCTTATGGGTTACTAGTGAAAAGTGGACTGGAGTTAAATACTAGAATACACAAATCTGGCTGCCGGTAGCAGTTTTTTATTTTTGTCGTGTTAGCACGTAGTACGTACGGAGTGGTTTACACTAATTTAACTTTGCCATGTTATATTCTTATAATTTGTTATTAGTTATTTAATAACTAATAGGACTATAAAGTGAAGGCACACGAAGAATATTAATAATAGTAAAAGGAATGCAAAATCACAAGTACCAACTAATCTAGTTCGTATACTCAAGTTTGTTGGTTCCCTGATCCCTGGCTGGCTAAAATGCACTTAATTTAATCCTTAGTTTAAAATTAAGCGAAGTATTATACTATTTATTAATAACCTACCTCAATGTCTTAGAATTTGTAAAATGTAAACAACATGAGAACAAAACTAACATGTAAGTTGTGGAAAGTGAATCACACACGAATTTAAACTTTTTTGAAATAATTTTCAAACCAATTGTCAATACAGGTATTTTAAATTAGCTTCAATTAAAATGTGAACTTGTTGTTTTTGAGTGAAGTAGAAAATACGAAAGTTTCTCGAACACATTTAAAAGGCATACGCCGGTGTTGGTATAGGAATGCACAATAATACTTCCGCCAGAAAGCCACTTTCTTCACCAGATTTACACCAGATTACCTCAGATTATGAGGTACACAGTTCATCCTGGAAATATTTAGCCAATATACAGAATAACATAAAAATGCAAAGGTACCTTAAGTAATCATAACGTAATCTTATAAGTGCAACGAAACATGCAATGATGCAATATGCATTTTTACGGGATTGCTACATGATAATTCGTGGCCTTCAACAACTTACATTAATTTTTTTTCCTTTTTCATCGTCAAAGCCGAGGTCGGTTACTGAGATTCAAGCTCTAAAGTGCCGGTGTGGATTAAACCATAATCTGAACCAAATTCTTCTCACCAGTCCGATCTTTTCATTAAATTTGAATTCCCCGGTAGTAGGCACAATTGTTAATAGAAGTATTTTCTACTACAGAGCCCAAAAATCTTCTTCAGTCATCATTTCAAAAGCATCCCCATCCCCATGAACATCTGCGTGACTAATGTCCGAAAAGGAAAGACTGTTTTCAGAACTGTGCGACTTTTTTTTAACACCCTCTGATTGTGGTTTGGATGATGGCGATGGTACACCACCCAAAGTTCCTAGTTCCAAATCACGATGTGCAACTTTGCTAGATTTTAAAGGCTGGTCTACACCCAGGTCACGACCTTCACTTGTATCCTCCGAAAAAGGTGAAGGGACTTTGTACTGTATCAAAGCACCACTGCTTGCTGCAGTGTCCAAAGTAGGTTTGACGTTTACGTTGAAATCACTCTTAATAGGTATTTGAACCCGTGTCTGTTTTAAAGCCGTTTCTATAGCCGGTTCGGATTTTGAGCCTCCTCCAGACAAAGCTACACCAGGGCTCTCAATAGTTGTGGTATTAGAGTTGTCGTCGTGACTTTCAGGCTCACTTTCCTCTGAGGAAGTGTCATAGAGCTCCTTAGTTTTTTTCTGCGAATCCGTTTTTAAACTTGGAACATGAGATTCCGTGTGCACCAAACCGACAGCTTTGGTCATTCCCTTCTCCGCGGAATCGTCATCACTTTGATTTAAAAAAGGCAGGGAAGATAAACTTTGTGCCATTGTGGCATTAATCATAGCGGAAGCTGTAGATCGCTGTAGTTCCAGCTTTTTCAGTAACGATGGTGACAGTGAGGGAAGCTCCGGAACTTTTGAAGTAGATGGAGGTAATAATACTGTTGGCAACTCCTGAGGATTATTTTCAGGAATATCTGTAGAGGAGGCTGGTGAAGGTTTTTCCAAATGCGTTTGGTTTTGAACAACACCATCTGATTTGATTTTTACTGTCTCTTTATCCATTGCTAACACATTACTTTCATTTTCGGGATTTTCGGGGACAACCTGTCTTGAATTTGAAACTGTTGTGGCTTGAGGTTTTAAACTAATAGGAAAGTCAAGGTTACTTGTACTGTCGTTGAAAAGGCGGACGGACTCAGGCTTACTGTGCTCATCGGTTTCCCCAGCCTGGCTCTGCCTTGAAATGGGAATTTCTATTGGTATTGAAACTGGGTCATCAAATTCGGATGCAGGTGTGGGTATGGAATGTTTTCTCATCTGAGTTTTTTGGTTCTGTACTTTCCGTTTATTAGAAGCTCTGATATGTTCAATACTTTGTATGGTTTGCAACGCATTGGCGATTTTTAAACGACTTACATGTGGAGATTCAGGGATTTTAATTTCAGCTAAAGTTGAACCTGTGTAAATATCTTCCGTTTGATTCATTAAAAATGATTTCAACGCTTGGTCGATGCTACTTGTCGCCGTGCTCATAAATCTAGGGGCTAGTAAAGACTGAGTGACGACTTGTCCCGTATGAGAATTATGCGCTGACTGTTTTAAATTTGAAGGAAGTTTAGGGACCAGTGGAGGAGCATCTCCATCGGCGAAACCAGCCATACGTATGCAAGATGAACTGCTATCCCCAATTCCAGAGTAAGTGCTACCGTTTTTTCGCTTAAAAACTTCTCTCAAACTTGAACCAACCAATTCAGCCTTTTTTTCAATAGCAGCAAATCTGAGCTTAGATTCAGCCAAAAATGTTTCCAAATCAGCATTGTCTTGCGTCGTTGAGGATTTTAAAGCATTTGGTTCTATTTCATTAATAGGTTGAGCTTGCGATTGAAATTCTGTAGGTTGGCTAGCAAATTTATCTGAAGACGTGGAATGATCTTGCTGCAAATGTCGTTTCAATTTTTCAACCTCTGCCGTCTGTTGCTCGACAGTGTATTGGAGAAGTGCTAATTTGTCGTTGTTAATTTCCTTTTGTTTTCGTGAATGGGAATGCCGTCCCTCTACTACTGCTTCTACACTTTGACTCGTATCGTTATCTGTGCTGGAATTATGATTGCTACAATTTCGAGACCTGCTATGCTTATGACTATGACTGACCTGGCCCTGGCCTTGAGAATGAATATAGCTGTATAATTTTCGCTTAAGCCGTTCATTTTCTTCTTTTAGCCTGCAAAAATATTGCAGCCGGTATTTAAAATTTTGGTACTTATTGGTACTAAATCAAAAAACTACAATATACAATATCTAACCCAGTTTTATTTTATTAGAGACTGATTTCTCCAAATTTAAATTTTAACTAACCGATTTATTGTAGACTCTAGTTTAATGCTCTTCATCAAGGCTGGTGCTGGATTTTGGTTTACATTTACAAATTCGCAAAAACTGTTATCTTCGTCCTTTTTAGTTTTTTTCTCAGCACACCGCGACTTTTGTACATCAGCACCAGAGCATTCACTTGACTGGGAGTTACTTGCACTGTTCAATTTTCGGTTCTATTATAATTTAAAATCGTTGATCATTACACATAAGGCTAATCAGCATACAATACATCGTCTGTGAAGAACCAAAATGACCTAAATCCAATTTAAGCTAGAATCAAAATGAGCTACGTCATACAAAAAAATGAGAAACATGCGTAAAATAATGTTAACCAAGTGGTTTTTTAAATGCGTAAAATGTTCTATTTACATGTTTTTGGAAAATGTAAAATTTTCTATTTACATGGTTTTTGAAAAGTGCAAAATATTCTATTTACATTTTTTTGAAACATGCACAATATTCTATTTACATGGATTTTGAGAACTGGAAAATGTTCTATTTACATGTTTTTGAAAAATGTTCTATTTAATTGCTTTCAAGACATATTTAAATATTTTTGTAGATAGTGGATATTGTTTTTAGGTACAAATGGATATGGGTTTATTTTGGTTCTTCAAAGGAAGATATATAAGGTTTGACAGGTATATATATTTGGTGTGTAGATGTATTACTCTAGTATGCGCCAAAGCCTCTTGTAGCTTAACTCGCTTGTGTTGCACATGTTCTGTCAGCTTAATTAAGTCCTGTCTTTGGTCGAATAGTTCCTTTTCTATTTTAGCTTTCTTCAGGGACCAAATTTCTTTTTCCCTATCTAAAAGATGCTTCATATGTTTTACTCGATCATCATAGTTTCGGAGCAATTCTTTTTCTTTGGAAAGGAATTCAAATTTCATGCGATCTATGATTTCGTCGCGAATTCTCCCAGTTTCTTCTTCTCGAAATCTACAAATGAAAAGTTAATGAATTATAGTGAATATAATAGTTTGCTTATTAAAAACAGATAAGGAGAACGAAGCAACTAATTCGTGCCTATGTTATTAACTCGAAACACAATCGTAATTAAAAATAAATGCATACTTACTTGGCCATAGCAATTCTTATTTCAGATTCCTTGTCTCTTTCCATATCTTGCAGCATCAGAAAAAGTCTGTCATCGACACTTTCCAGCTGTGGCAAATTTTCACTTGGTACTAATTTTTCAGCCCTTTCATTGTCCGTTCTTTTCGTTTTAAGGGAAGCATCAATGTAGGAAGAATACAACTGAGCGTTTCCTTGCTTCAAATCTGCCCCAAATGAATCCCACCAACTTGATGTTTCATTTCCATTTCCCCAAGATGCGACGCCAATAACACATTCCAGTAACGATGCGTGCTCCTTTTCAGAATATTGCCTCAAAATTTTTCTGCTTAGCTCAGTACCTTTGTGGATACCCATCTCGCCCAGTAAGGCTTCAGCATCTCTGCTATAAATCTTTCCAAAGTCTTCTGATAATAGGATTCAGCAGAATAATAATAACATTATTATTATTGAAGTATTTTTTAAAATTTTATTATTATAATTGAATTACATCACATGAACTAACGAAATATCTTTAGAAACATTTAGGCTTGTACCAACGAAAACTCAACGATATAGATGAATTATTATGTTATTTATAGTACTATTTCATTTTAATCATCATACGTTTCATTTCCAATTTATTATCCAATTCAGTAACAAGAACAGAATATGTAAAGAGCAATTTGTGGCAGCATAAAAAATCGTCCAGTAGTTTCATCACAGTTGGATTAAAGTTCCCATCGCATCCCGAAACAACCACATGTGGAAAGGATCCTTTAAGGATTTCGACGAGGCGTTGACGCAAAAAAGCATGGATTTCTCGTATGATTCCTCGTTCAGCCAAGCTACAAAGGTTAAATAAATAATAAACCCTCCATTAAGTTAAAATCACTAATACCAATACATTTCAGTGATTTCAGATTTATACTACTGCGCTACTCCTCCGTGAGAGATATCTGTTTTAATTAATACACATAATATATAATATGACAACAAAAAACTGACAGCTACTGAAGTTTTGAAATGTTACCATTGATATAAATTCGAAATAAACTCATCGTCTGGAAGTTGTGGGACCACAATACTGGGGCCTGGGGCCGGGGCAGAAGCAGAATTATTTTTATTAATTTCCTCCTGCTCCTCTACATTTTGTTTTGTACTTTCGTTATCTTTGGAAGAAAGAGGTATTGTCTCATTGAGGAGAAAAGCTCTCACGATTTGCTCAAGTGCTTTTTCCAAATCGTCCATATTTATATTTACAATCCAAAACAAAAATTAAAAAGGATAATGAATTCTTGACATTTATACTCTTGGGGGAGTTATTCATGTCACGACAAATGTATTTTCCGGAACTAAGAGTAGAGATAAAAAGTGACTGTTTAATTCAATACTCATAACCAAAGTTGATTCAAAAATTCTGCAAAAAGGCATTTATGTTGATAAATATGAAAGACAATGATGACTGGCACTGGAGATACTGGAGAAGGCGAATGAACACAACTCAAAAATAGGCGAACTTCACCCATTTTTCGTTAACAAGGACAAAGAAATTCAACTCGGCAATATGACACAATCACAATAATTCATAATTGGCATTAATTGGCAAAGACACAATTGACAGTGCGTTGGCGTTGCAGTATTAGTCATCAGTGTACCGAAAATCCAAGTAAAACTTTGATATTGATGCTGCTACCGCTACCGCTGATATGCTGCTACTATGGCAACACATCACATAACAAAAACAAACGAATGGTAATGGTGTTGATAAATCGTCAATTCACAATTATTATAGCAGCTACTACTTATTAAAGCCTCACCAATTTCAATTAAGTAGCTTTAATGCAGATTTCTAATTTAGTATGTACTTAAGTATGTAATTTTATCAGTAACACTATTACTGAAGAAGGGACTATGTTCTTTTCCCTTTTAATAAATTGTGTAAAGATGCTAAAAATGTTCACTATTTACGAATAATTAAACCAAGAGCTGAACGGTAATTCGAACTCACTATATATATATATATAGCAACCAGTCAGCAGAAAGCAGAACTGTTGGCCGACGACAGATTTTAGTGTTTGTTTATTTCCGATCTAATCTTGTGAGTATCTACCGCCAAACGTCTGCTGCTAATGCTATGCTACTCTATGTTACCGTATTTCCAGTCGGTCAAGTGTGAACTGTGAAGCCAATCTGCAAAACGAAAACATCTACTTACTTACTTTTTACATACTACACAACTATTAATTAACTATATACACTGCAATTTCTTTCAAAGTCACTGACAACTTGACAAGTACTTAATGTCAACTATTGCACAATACATTATTGTAATGCAATAACAATAAAAAAATGCTAATCAAATTGAATTAGGTCGAAGGTGAATAAGCAAGCTTTAGTACCTTTGCTTAAAATTGATTTTCTATACAGAAGTGTTTTGAATGCCTTTAATTACGTTCACGTTTCAGTTCCTCATAATATAAATATAGTAGTCAAAATTTTGTCAAAGTCATAATTCGGCGAATAATAATTATAAGAATATTATATAATTTATTACATAATTAATTACTATATATACACCTATTAAAGGTCGAGGTGGCAGTCAAAGCTTTATGTCAGGTACTTAGGATTTAACGCATATCACATTATTGGTATAACATTAACTGACTATACTAAATAATATTACACCTATGGACTTTAACTAATTTACTACTTGCATACGAAATAAGTGCTAAACTAAGTAGTGTAAAATAAAAGGTTATATTTCCCCACAATTCTCTATACAATTTTCAAGAATATGAACGGAGATTTTTTGCTTAAACTTTATCAATAAATTATTGCTTGCCTAATAAAAGTAATGACACTACAAGGAAGTCTCACAGAACCCCCAATATATACCAAAATATGTGCTGACTAATGGCTATGGCTATATAGTAATAGTATACAGGTAGGTACTTACTTAATTATTTGTTAACTAACTTTGTTGAGCTACTTATACTGAACTATACTCACACAAATATAAACATGCTTAACATTTTTATTGTTTAAGTACAATTAACAGCTTTTCATTTTGACGACTTAACACCAAGTCTACGAAGGACTGCTGAAGAACTCAAAACCGCTAAACTGTAAGTAATGTGGTGATTTCTGTCATCTGCGAATCTGTGTCCATTTCCATTTGCCACTTGCCGATGTTTACTTTAAATAGTTTTACATTTACGTGTTTACGAGATGTTAATTGTGATCATTTTATAAATAACATGACTACATACTAGAACTATATCATTGACTAAAATTGTAGCGGGAAAGTTGTATCTCTGAAATACGTAGCACTTGTGGGATCAGGGATGAATTAGAGATCTAGAGAAGAGAACGAGCTGAGGCTGAGAGGATTCGAATCCTGAAAAAACATTTTTAGCACTAAATAGTAAACGATAAGATTAAGATTAAACAATTAAAGATCAGTTTTATCCTATATCTTTTAAGCCGTTGCTCATCGCTTATATGGAATCTGGTACTGTTTAGTTCAATTTGTTTGTAATAAAGCAACGCACACGGAAGCAGTGTAGTAGTAGTATTTATTTAACAACAGATGACAGAACAACTGTTTCATCACCTCCAACTTCCTGTACAAGGTATATGTGATAAGAGATTGAGAGGATGCAATTTTTATAAAGACAATTACTTGAAAATTGTGCAGTTAATTCTTAATAAAGCCAGCCGAAAAACCATTTCATTTGTGAATTACAACGCGCAACTCATAACTACTTCGCAGCTGAGTGGGAATTAAATATTTCGAATTAGATTTTACTATTGTTGATTCCCGTTTGGTGTTTGGAGTTTCAGACGAGAATTATGGACAGAAATATGAAATAAATAAATAAGTAGTTTAATTTCATCCTATTATTCATAGCCTGGATTGTCGGGAGTTCAACGTAGTTTCACCCTGCCATGTGTCTAATTGGAATCAAACGGTGTCGTAGAAGGCCATGGACAGCTGTTTTAAATTATATCGATGTGGTGATAAATTCTTAAGCTTTCACATTATTTTATGAATTAATTATTTGGGAATTCAATCATCAATATTAAACCGTGATTGGTCGTGTAATCCATTATGGAATGCGTTATCAAATTATTTAATTAGTTCTTCGTTTACAAAACGCCGTCGAACGGGTCGAACCGGTCAACTTGTCAACCATATATATGAGTTGATACTTTTAAATTAATTGCAAATCGTTTAAAAAAAGTGATCAAAAGTCGTGATGTCGTCACAAGTACCGAATGCTGGTCAGAGTAAGAAGAGTTCAGACAATAGACCTGGCTCCTCTGTTCCATCGTCACCTTCAAAGAGCTCATCGCGTTTGTGGAGAAGGGTAATGCTAGGCACTAGCGAAACGTTACGGCTTAATTGCTAACAATTATAAATAAAAAATGATGTTGCTTGCTTATTATGTAGATACTTAATTAACAATAGTAGCAGCAATATCTTTGGTTAATTTTGAATTTGTGCTATGGATGTGCACTATTACTTATTACTATATTGTATATGTTTTATAAATTATTTTTACGTTTTAAAAAACTTTATACAATTTTCATGATTTACAGAGTTTAAAAGATTATGTCACACAAGAACTTACGAGAGGTTATATGCTGGAGCTTGAAGAGGAGCGCTATGCTGCCCGACGTGAAAAAGTGTATACCTTTTTAAGTGTTCCATGTGCGTTGGAAAAGTTAATGGGCTACGGATTTTTACAATGTTTAGATGCATTTCTATTTTTATTTACCTTCTTACCATTACGCGGCTTACTAGGAATACTACGACTGCTTCTAAAAATATTCGAAAACATTATTAAATTTCATTTACCATTTCGAAGGTACAGAAAATGAGAATCTTTTTTTGAATTTTTAAGTATTTTTTCATTCATAATTTTGATTTTTAATTTATTTGCATTTATTATAATATCAGTCTAAACAGTTTAACAGATTTAGGGTTAATTAAATGTTATTTTGTGTGTCTGCTTCATTTTTAGATTAAGAGGATTCTTAAAACCAGCAGAAAAATGTGATCTGATGAAACTTATAATTTTTGTGTTGTGTGTCTACGTCTACTCGTACGTGGACACTTCGGTTTGTTACCATATAATCAAGAGTCAGTCTGTCATCAAATTGTACATCGGTTTTAACATGTTGGAAGTTGGAGATCGCTTAATGGCATCTTTGGTTCAGGACACTCTTGGTAAAAAATTTTGTACCACATATTTTATTATGAACATCTTTGATTGAGCAAATTGTAATTTTTATAAATCATTGAGACGGATAAAATGTCCATTTCATTACTGTACCGACAAGTTTTAAGTTATTTTTCATTTTTAGATGCTCTATTTTTCACGGCAACGGAAAAATCCGATAAAAGAAGTCGATGGGGTGTAACAACGCATCTTTTACTCGCTGTAGTTTGCGTATTTTTGCATGCATTCGTTCTTCTCCTTCAAGGGACTGTCCTGAGCGTTGCTATTAACTCAAGTAATCGTGCTCTCTTGACTGTCATGATGTCCAATAATTTTGTTGAGTTGAAAGGAGCGGTGTTCAAAAAATTTGATAAAATTAATCTTTTCCAGGTAAGAAATCAATCATTGTTTTCTTCGTCACCCCACATAAAAATACCTACTTTGTTTTATATGAGCAACAGTTAAACATCAATCGCTAACAGTTTTAATTTTGTTTGTCACCTTTTAGGTTTCGTGCAGTGATATAAGGGAAAGATTTCATTTATGTGTTTTACTACTGATTGTTTGTATACAAACTATGAGGGAATATTCGTGGGAAGAATCGCGATTTTGGGTGTTGTTCCCAGATTGTCTTATGGTACTCCTTGCTGAGATCATTGTCGACTGGCTTAAACATGCATTTATTACTAGATTCAACGAAATTCCAGATCATGTAAGTGCAGATGTAGAGGAAGTTACAATAATTTAGTTTCACACTAACCCTGCTTTCTAAATAGACAATACAACTGTATTGTAATTTAAAAATAAAACAAATTTATTTTTAGTAGTCGCGTATTATGTATTTAAAACTATTCAAACTTACCGAGATATTTCTAATTGTAATTTCTTTTTTTATAGATATATCGGGAGTACACCTTGAGTTTGGCTTATGACTTGGCCCAGACGAAGCAAAGACGAGCATTTTCGGATCATTCGGATATGATTGGACGTCGGTTAGGATTTGTCCCATTGCCACTTGCTGTCGTTCTAGCTCGAGTGGTCCGACCATCCCTAAAAGGACCATTTCTGGCAACGACTCTCCTTGCCGGCCTGCTCTACATTGCACTCTCATCCTTCCGCCTTCTAGTAAGCATCAACCTACTGGGGAAGGCATGTAATTTAATTGATGAGCACAGGAAAGAGTCCTCCCCCCAACACACAGTTACACAGCAAGCTCCTGCCTCTTGTGATCCCAAAGTATCACCCACCTCCGTTTCAAATGCTGCAGTCGTTGAAGATCTCGTGTCGAAATTTAAAACGTCTAGTCAACCGACAACACGGTCTCCCTCCCCTTCTCGAATTAATAATGGTAGTATTACTCAGCGACAACTCAAAGACTGTAGTAATCAAATGCACAATAATACCAATGATGAAAATAGTCCTTTCTCAAGTAACTTTGATTTCGTTCCACCCAAAAGCAAATTTTCTCCAAAATCCATGAAAAAGTCCTTCTACAATGCACTCAATAGGGGACGAGTCAAAGGGGAAAAGAAAACTGTTTTTAGCCGTTCCATAAGTGCTTCTCATACTCCACGACCAAGTATTGCGGGTCAAGCCGGCTATGAGAATTATTCTCCATCATTTGGAGAAGCTCCCCTATTACCGGATGCAAGTACCGCACTACTTATGGCCAATAGTACTGTGAGTATTCTTAGTGTTAATTTAAATGAGGAAATGCTAAGGGCTGCAGTCAATGGTATTGTTCCGTCAGATTCAAGTTCACAGCCCGAACCCTTAAACTCAGCACCTTCCCTTCATTCCCTTCCTGGAGAGATTCAAAATTCAGGTCCAGACGACTCCAACATAAACTTAAACACCAGTCTGAGCAGTCATTCAAGCCATTCAAGAAAACATTCATTGGGCAGCAGTAGTACCTTTGAATTTTAACCAGTCAGTCCAATATATTTGTCTACTTTGTAAAAATAACTAATAATAAATTATTACGCAGAATTAAATCTTAGAATACTGAAAATACTTTTCCTATATACCTTCTCATAAGTAGAATAGACAACAACTTTCACGTTTTACTTGCTCTGTGCATTGTAGATGATAGTTCAATCATTCTACATTTATTGTATTGTACCGGCACCGGGCTGAATTTGAATTTGTTTTATTTACCTGAAATGTTCGAATGAATATCTGTCAAGAATGTAATGGCCAATCTACTACCTATATTCATGTGTGTTTGTGTGTTTTGCTCTCCAATCTCATCTCTGTCTACAATTTGCTCTATTTTTTGATATCATGATATGACAAAAAAAGTATAATTATTAAATATGAATATAAATACCGTAAAAATCTGTGTTAAAAGTTAAAATAAAAGAGTATATTATATATATTTTATGTTTCGATAAACAAATAGAACACGTACCTCCCGGCGTAAAGTTTAAATTACCTACATTAGGTATATACATACTTTATACTGTATACTAATTTAGCAAACAATGTCTGTTTCAAGTTTCAAATTTCCATTCATATACCTATATTTTATCTTGAACAACTCTCTGTGCCATCCAACCAACAAGTAAGATATAAGTAAATAAAATAAAAACCAAGAAACTAATTTACCAATAGAAAACATAGTATGTGTAAAGCTGGAATAGAAATGTAGAGTAATTAGTGCTGACTTGTGTAGAATTTTTGTTTTGTACTTTGTACTATTGGTGAATGATTTCACCACGTAAGAATAACTCTTCATGCTGATAATTCGAATCATTCTCTAAGTAAGTACATCCTACATTTCCACAGTCCACACGTCTGACTGTGGAACTTTTGACAGAAACGCATGCAAAGATGCCTAAGTATAGGGGTGAAACACATGCTACGATACTGGAATTTTTAATTATTCAACACATAAGTACATTCTTATTACAGATATTACTCAACGCATAAGTCTCAATTCTCCATAATCAGCTCAAGGAAACACATTGAATAATGCATTTATCCATTTCGTTAAAGTTAAACCAGCACTCGTAATACATACTTAAATGCAGAAGTATTAAATTTTCCATCTCTCCTAATGTTGCAATGTCCAACTCTTCTTCCAACGCAAAGTAAGTTGGGCCATGATACGAAGTACGAAGTATAGCGCTGTAATTAGGTAGGTACTTCACTCTGAGCCACACTTTTCAGTTGAACTACAAAATGCAGTGCAATTTCTACGTAATTACATAAAAAGCATTTATGAAGCTTTATTATTTCCAGCTCTGGTCTCAAAAATATCACGAAATTGAGAAGTTGTAAGCTTTTTACTTAAGTAGATGCCCTTACTTATAAATGTAAATTTAGATTTTGATGGTATGCTTTAACTTTAATTGAGCCTACTACGATATTTGCTAGAAAAGGTAGATAGCCAGTATTGCATCCATGGCAGTGATGTAATAGTGGCTATAATAATATATCCACGTAGTGTACATATAAATGACCCAGTCAGTATGCGTAGGTAGAATGGCGGTCCTGCTATTATGCTGGTCCTATATAATACTGGCCCTGGAAGGTGTTTAAGTTTGGAGATTTGGAGGGGTGTAAAAAATCTGGGTGTGCCTTGAAATTGAAATAACTCTGAGCGTATATATAGATATATAGACTCCTTTTTCAAGGCCTCAAACTTGAGGCACTTAATACGTTAGAAGAAGTAGGTAAAATAACTTTATTACCTGCACCTGTTTGGACTGCACAACGAGGAAGATGCGTCGCTATCTTATATATTACGTATAATAGGCAATGGTTAATATAATGACGGAGGCAGTGGTCCCTTTTCGTCCCTTTTTTTCTATTTGTATCAACGTATGTATTGTGTATTCTTACAGGGCTGTAAAAAAATAAGAATTCCAAATCGAAATTCTTTCTTATCACAGTTCATAATCTTTAATACTGGATCCCTGTGTATTGCGTATATCTTCACGTACATTATACTTATACTCTGCATTTAAATGATATTTTAAACTTTTCACTTTGAATTGAAAATCCAGACAGATACAGATATTGCCTAAACCAAGACCAAGAATGTAGAGTACTGCTCCGGCTCTGTCCATTTATTTTATTTCTGTATTATGCTCACTGGTATCACTATGCTATGGTATGGGCATCATACTATTAAATATACTAATCCCAAGTACCTATATATATATGATAGTATAGTACTATATAGTGAGCACTTACTTTTAGATATAACTATATTAAAAATGTAAGCGCATAACATTGCATTGTAATATCATTAGCCCACCCATTCCCATTAGACTTCGTTACTTTTTTCTCTGTCCTTTTTTTAATGCTTGAAGCCAAAAGTTTATTTTGGTATATTTTTATAAGAGTCAACATTTTTTCAGTCCCTTCGTCAGTTTCGGTTCCGCTACAATCACAACATTACATTATAATCTACAATCTACAAGAGCTTCTACGGTTGACGGTAGGTAGGTACTTATAGAGAAGAGTTCAGGGATTTATTTGAAAGCATAACAAGGTATCAACAGTCGTCACGGCTCTCAGTTTCTCACTTTACAACAACACAAACGACTCCCGTCAGCCACGTACCAAATACAGATATCTACAAGCTTGTTTACTTTACTTTACGTTGATAATTCCTACACTACATTTCCGTCCAGAGTGCGTTCCTCCTGCCCTGTTATTATAATTATAATTATTCTACAAAATTATTCAACTGTCTGTCATTGTCATGCTCGCGATCAGAGAGTAAAGACAAATGGGAAAAAGTTTATTTAGTATAGATACATTGACAGAGACAGAGACTGCCGCGCTGCTGGAAGTTTGCTACAGTTTAAAGTACATTATTGTTCCTTCTTTGTTTGCTTGATAAACAGAAAGATAAATAAATTATTTATTGTCTGTCGTTTTCGTTTATATATTGAGGTCTTGTTGAAATAAATGTAAATTGAAATAACAGAGTATTATCCACCGCATTAGTGTATCTAATTACATTTTTTATGCACACCACACCCAGGTCCCATATAACTGAGCCTGCAGGAGTGAAGCAAACTTTTCTTCCAGTTGGTCCTGATTATATCATCACCAGTTATAGAAATATTTGTGTATCAAAGTTGAAAGTTTAAAAGTATAGTAAATACGCGAGGCTCAATCAATCTGTAATCTCTTATCGACAAATTAGAAACAAAACAGCTTAGTATCATCATAGTCTATCAGTTTTTATTCAACATACAAGAAGAGCGGAGATCACAACGCGTACGTGCTTGGCGTTGGCGTGCTTCATCTCATACAAGACTTGATAAAAAGATTACAAATCCCGGACACTTGTCACATTTTTTTTGTTTCACATAAATAATTATTGAATTTACAAAATTTGGACAAAATGGCTGGAGGGAACGGAAGTCCTATTTTCTCCTTGATTTGGCTCCTCATCCTGATTTTCTTAGCATTTTGGGTGGCAGGGATTTGTGCGGGATTCTATATTCTCGTGTACTGTATTGAAGCCTGCATTCCTGATATCAAGGTGAGATATTACGCATATGCTTTACTATATAATTTATATAAAGAGTTTTTTTTCAAAACGCGTTAAGCCCACATCTTATCCACCGATCCAACGCGGCTAACAGACTCTTAATTTTCTCTCTCATAATTTAATTTTTATGTTGTGAGGATTTCGCTTTAGAATATGTCATATTATGTGATATAGTTTTAAGCAGATCTGATTTAAAAGAATATAAAATTATCATTATTAATTAGGAGTTTTTGAAAAACGTAAAATGTTCTATTTTAGTGTTTTTTAACAATGTAAAATGTCCTATTTACATGTTTTTGAAAAGGTGCAAAATGATCTAATTCCATGTTTTTGAAAAAGTGCAAAATGTTCTAATTCAATGTTTTCGAAAAGGTTCAAAATGCTCTATTTAAATGCTCTCAAGACATAATTGAATATTTGTATAGATAGTTGATATTGTTTTTAGCCAAAATGGATATGGGTCATTTTGGTTCTTCACAGACGATGCGTCAGCAATTATAAATAATATAATTATTTTTAATGTCAAATTATATAATTTTGTTGTTGCCATTTTTCTGTAAATTTTTCTTGTTCAAAGTTTTAATGGATCAAGTTTTATTTAATAGCGTCAATTTCAATAGTGTTACGAATATAAATGGTTAATTGGTTTTTCAAATTGATTTTTTTCACTGCATTCTAAAATTTTAAAATCATGCAGTAAATCTATAACAAAAACTTAGACTAATCATTATTGTATTAAATATTCATTTCTATGTTTTAAATACTAATTTATAATGTATTTAATTACAAACTTATGGCGGTGTCTTTTATGTGATTTCTATTAAAATCAACTTTGTGCCTTGGTTTAATTAATGCAAGTAGTGCATAGTAAATCGTTACTTCCGAGATCCGAGGTAGTTATAGTAATATAGTAGCACTATAGCACATTAACCTATATAGTGCAATGAGTGACTATGCGTAACGACTATACGGGCAATATAAGAAAAAATAAACCTAGATACCTACTTAAGACTTAAAGTAATTGGGCTGGGTAGCTAATAGGTTATTTATTTACTCACTCCGTACATATGTTTAGTACTTTCATGTTTTGTACGCAATATCTATTTTACACGAGGCATATACTATACAGCATACAGCTATAATAATATACAGACATTATTTTAGGACACATTAGGGCGCAGGGATTATTAAAAGTAAAGTAATCACGTTCACGTCTTCTGCTTTCTGCCGTTCTCTCATTTCTGGCAACGGCGGAAAGTCTTATTACAAAGGAATTTGTCATGTCTAATTGTAAGTATGTCTGAAAGTTTGAAAATCTGAATGGAATTTTTATCTATGCATTTATACAGGGCTTGTCGGAGATTCTACTAAAGGGAGTTCAATTGCCTCATTTTTGTGCCAAACAGATGTTGGATGGAGCTCCATTATCTTTCGGATAAGAACCACACACACAAAAAATACAACTTTTTCAAATTTTCATAGTACATAATAATATAAACTTTTGAAGAAGAAGAAGAAAACGAAAGCCAAAAGCTTAATTTATCATTTGCAATTTGCTACATTCGTATTTAAGTACTACAAAACAAAGATTAGTTATTTTGTGTAAGTGTTGTATGGGGGATGTTATAGGAAGTTGGGAAAACGTAATTAAAATACTGTCACCCTGTAAATTTAGGTGTAATTTGTAACTTATCGTTCAAAGGTCTCTGAGCTCTCTACTTATATATAGTTATGCCCTCTTGTCATTTAGAATTTTAGAGTTGTGGAAACAAATTTTTGTAGCTTGTATAACATATAAGTTAGCTATACATTCAATTATGCAGATAGGTGAATTATGCACAGCAGTTTATACATTATGTAGTAGTGGAGATAAATACCTCATGTGCAATAAAAATGCATAACTACATAGAAGTACAACCTATAGTACCTAGTACAATATACAATTTAACAAACTGTTTACCTTTAAAAAATTCAAAATTCGAATTTACATTCGAATACTTACTTGAGCTTTGCCCCGTGCCTTCATGTACAATAAAAGCAAAATGTATAATCATAATGTAGTCTAAAACTAAAAGTCAAACCAATAATGCAATGTAACTTGCCTTTTTAGTAGATTAAGATACAAAATATTTAAAACAAATGATGTGTATACTCAGCGAAACTTATAATAAGTCTTCCATCAAAAGTTGAATGAACTACATAGAACTGCCTATATAATTAAGTAGTTCTTTTCTTTGCTAATACAATACAGTGTTCAAAACAAGATAAAATGATTTGTGTACATCTACTGTGTAATACATGCTACAGATTACTTACATTAAAATTTGTCAAAGGCCAAAAGTGTTATCAAAATTCTTTGCTGAATAAAAACAACCAACCTCCAAGATATTTAGAATATAATCGTTCATAGTTGTTAGTTTAATATCATAGGGTGAGCTATACACTAATTTAGAATCGTGTATAATATAAACTGCAGCTTCAAAACGTAAATAAAAAACATTTTTCGGGTAAGTACCTAGATAACTTCAATGATTGATGAAATACCAAGAATATATTTCAGAAATTTCAGATCACGCTAAATATTTTGTGTACGGAAATTGAAATTAAAATTAATTAAGTGACAATAAACAGTTTATAATAAAAAATACTATTAACAAATTAATGTATCTGTACCATTAAAAAAATACCAACACGCCAGCTGTAACTTCAAGGTCTACCCTATCATAGTATTTGGTATACGACGTAAGGAAAATCGTGAACGGAAAAAGTAGTGCCGGAAAAATATTGTAAAAGTAGACAAATTCAAAATACATGTAAGCATATTAGCATTTAATATTACTTATATAATTATTAACAAGAGACTTATATATTGTACAAAGTTAATTTTTGGAAAAATACAAATAAAATGGGGAAATCACAAACATAATAATTCTAAACACAATGCCCTATAAAAACTAGCACCCATATACTTTCTTTATGTAACCAACCTCTGGTATGTAAGCAAGTAGGAAATAATGGACTATTTGGACCTCTACATTTAAATAGTACACATGACACAGACAAGCCATCATCGCGATGACGGGGACGCTAAAATTAACCCCGGATATATAGATTGCATTTTAAACGCTATATGGCTTATACATAACTGCATACTACATGCACATATAGTACCTGCTGCCTACATAAAGATTATATTCCAGATTCAGATTTCAGATTATAGTTTCGGATTATAACAGAATAATAAAACAGAAATGACTTGACATAAACCAAACGCTTAACGATTTCTTAACATTTGCCAGAGTAGTAGATGGTGCAGAGACATCACCTGACAACGTCAACATATCAAAAATTCTGTTCAGCTAAAAGCGTGACCTGTACATACTCTATAATTTATAAGCAGTCCATGTCCCATGTACAGTAAAAGTGCACAGCGCAGCTATATAGGCACTGACACACGCAACACAAAAACTTTTGATTTCAAAGATTTTTATAAATATCATAATATCCTAATATAAAATTTTGTGATGTAGGATATATAACTCTGCAAACTCAAAGGCAACGACATAACGAAATGACGCTATAAAAAATTGATGACCTCAGTCAGCTCAACCTCCTGCCCTGCACGTCAGTAAAGTTTAAATTAACTATGTGAAAAAATGTGTATGAATTCTGATGTCAAAAAAATAAAATTTCGGTGAATGAATCACGTGCATAATAGTAAAGGTGAGAATTCCACATATAGTTCACACGCACCAACCAACGATTACCTAAGTATATATAAATACACTTTTGCCAACACATATATATGTAAGTATTGGTAAGGTACCTTATGGATACTACATTGCATCGTAATTCGTAGCTTTTTAATTAATACACATGCCAGCCTACAAATGCCCTGTGATATAGCCACCTGCCACCTAATAATAAAGTCCAGTTTTAATAAAAAATAATAGCTACTTATTAAAACAAACATTCTATCTATATCCTCTACCTATACCTATACAGTTCAGATATGTAGTACGTATATAACCTATTAAAAACCGTCTAACGTCATGAATTCATTCAGAGTTACGGAAATAGAAATGTTATATTTTTTATCGCTGGCCGCTGGAACTGGAAACCGGAATTAACCTGTCAAAGTCGAAAAATTTAAAAGCATACCATACACAATGAGTCTTGAATTAGGTAAAGAAGATATAGGTAAAAGCATACGCACCTAATTGCATCACATATTTTATATGTCACACATGTGTTAAAAATTTACATTTCAAACAAACCAGTATATATGCATTTTTTCTATAGCTATATAGAAAAGAAAAACATTAATATTACCTCTCGGTAAGTCCTTTCACACAGCCCAGGCACTTTACAACAGCGATGACCATACAAAAATGCTACTATAAAGAATCGGATCAATAATTTTGGACCCGAATATGAACCTAGCTATGGAACAACCGAGACACCAAAACCGACACCGAAACCGAGACCGAAACCGAAACCGAAACCGAGGCCAAGATCCGGATCTGGATTTTCTGTTTTTATCGAATTCTTACATTTCTCCAGGAAATTAAAATTAATAGATATGATATGGATATGATAAATGATACTGCTGCGTCTCATGCAACATTTAACTCGTCCAATAGTTTAATCAATATTCAGTGTTTTCGCTTATTAGTTGAACAAAGTCAGAAATGTTTGAATCTATAAAATAATCAAAACTATGTTAGTTTTATAAAACGGTGTAGTCGGGAGTCAGGCTGTCAGTCAGGTAGTGGTTCACTATCCGTTATCAGCTAAAATATTAACATCAGAGGCAGACCAGGAAGTACCTTGACCCAGGATAGACATAATTATTATTATGTGTTATCAGTGATTACTAAATAAAAAGAAAATAACCCAGCAACTAGCAACTGCCACAATACCAAAACAAGTAAACCAACACCAACAACATCAGTTGTAACGACAAAATCACAATTTCCTAAAACGAAGCGACGGTTAAGGATTAATTAAGCAAAATTCCCTTTGTCAAGAAAAGGAAAATAGTAAAATTCAAGCTATTTTACAGAACATAAAATTTCAGTAGTTAAGTAAGTAAGTGTCAATAATATTAATTTTATTAGTTGGTTTTTTCAATTTCCAAGTAATTCTAGCGAAACACATCAAGGACATCTACAGAGAAAATGGGGAACTAAAATAATTTTTTGTATTAATTTGATTCGACGTCAATTTTCACTTCCAGTAAAAAGAGACCAACCAAACCACACAGAGAAACGAGAGTGAGAGAGAGCCAACGAGTTTTATACACTGACTGAACTGAACGAACATTCAAGGTTCAGGGTTCAAAACTTCCATACAACAAGAGGAGAAGACAGTTTCCTACATAATATAAAACATACTTTAACTTACAATTAGTACAAACATAATAGTATATTATAATAATTATTATAACAGGAATTTTAATTACGATCGTAGTGGTAGTATTATACACAATTGATTTAGTATTACGTCTACTCAAAAACTAAATTGCGTGATTCATTCTCGGATTCAAGTATTATTGTGAATTTAGTTTCGTGCGTTGTTGTTTTATGAATTTAATATAATCCAGTACCAGTGACAGTGACCAGTGAAAAATTAAGTGTTGCGAGTGTAGAATTTAAAAAAATATCAAGTTTTGTACTCTTGAAACTATGAATCACACACCAGAAGGTAAGCTTTTGCACTAACTAGTGTAGTATTCAAAATTTAATTCAGCATTATTATAATAAATTCAAAATTGGTTTTTGATACAAAATTCTATGTAGTATGTGGTATGAAACAGTTCCCTACAAGGTTTGCTATTAAGGCTCTTTTAAGAGCTCATGCTTGTATCAGATGTTTTTTATTGTCGTCAAGCACTTGGATCCTCCCGCCCGCACTCGTCAGTTGTCAGTTTGTCAGTCGTCAGGTCAGAAAGACTATCAGATCAGAATAAATACGAAAAAATATGTCATATTATACTTCTTCTGTCATTCTCAAATAAGTACTTGGAACATAATGTACAAGTATTTAATATCATGCTAAATGTGTATTCTGATGGATGCAGTTGTAAGGATGAAATTATGGTGTTGAGTGTTGCCAGTTTCCTGAATTTATTATGACGTGAAACTTACAACTTGATTATGACTTGCAATATATTTTCTACATTCTAGCATCTAGTTTTTCTAGAACGTCTAGAACGATTATTGTTAATATCATGTTGCTACACTTTTTTTTTACATCCCATTATATTTGTCTTGCTATTGTTTCACCTTTTCATGTGCATTATTATTATGGTGGATGGTGTACTGCAAATATGGCGTTAAAGATTGAGACTGATTTTTTTTTCATTCAGTGATTATTTATGACTCGTTATATCGTTTGAGGATAGAATCATGTGTCAGGGTCAGGAATATTTTTTTGTCTTATTATTGTGTTGTTCTTGCTTGTGAATCACAATCTGTTTTGTATGTAAGTACTTATGACTTACATATATGGAGATCGACGGACAACAGGGAACAGACAAGAGAGTCTCAAGTCTAGTTTGATATCTTTGATCACTATGTTGTACAGTCAATCCACAATTGTTGTGTGTCAGGATGTTCTACTATTCGTTGCTTCAAGTTGAGTTCAGTCAGTCAGTCAGGTTAGCTTTGGCTAATAAATGAACGACACGGTTACGGTGCAATAGTCAGTCTTTGTAATAATATTGCAACTTTGACTGAATACGGACTGCTGAAGGTTGTTTCAGTTGTTTAATGTTATTGTAGTGCAATGGTTTGTGGTCTGTGGGAGTTAGGCAGGGTACGTACAAAATGAGCAAAAATGTTATGTGCTTACAAATGCATTGATTACTTTGATCATGATATTATAATGTACCTATTAAGAAGGATGAGGTGTAACATACTCCATAAATAACAAGGAAAAAAAAATTACAACCTATTAAAATGTGCCATTTCCGTTGCGAATTCAATATGTTCAGAGGAAAGGTTGTTCCCTTAATAATAAAAGAATTATTATTTTAATCGTTTCCTTCTGTCAGAAGAAAAATAGCTATTACTGTTCGATATTGGAATAATTGATGCCCAGTGCCCACAAATATTTCAGCGATAGTTTAGTGATTTTTTTTACTTGCTCTAAAATACACGCGTAATTTTTATTTCATCATTGTATCTTTTTGATACTTTTTTTTAAATTTAAAACGTACAACTATCGACTAGTAGAAAATAGTTTTTCGTAGCTCTTTTTAATAGGTATGGGTATAGTAGACAGAGTTAAGAGTGGGTAGTACGTTGTTCGTGGATCATATAACAGTAGTTAAGTCAGCTGTGAGAGAAGTGACAGGCGACAAACGGACAAACTTGATGTTCGACTTTAGTGTTTGAGAGTTGAGAGTTGGACTTGAAGTTGAGATGAGAGGAGCGAAGGTGTTGTATTCCCACGTATTTCCCCTTTGCGTCTGCCTTTATCAAATATTTGGCAAGAGAAACGGAAGGAAATAAATAGAATAATATCTACTCTTCAAGTATACTTAACCGCAACTTGCTAAATCTACGACTAGGTCTTCTATTAATACGTTTAGCCACTGCGTTTGCTATTACAAAGAAGAAAACTTTGTCACGAACCCGTCGGCAGTTCGAAACTTTTTTTACGATTAGAGGCTTTAGGAAGTTTTAAACTTGATACATATAAATACGAATTAAGTAATTTAAATTGAATGAGTTATTACTGCTCTATCGTTTGTCGCTTATAATTTCCTGTTTTATTTGTTATTTCAACGACGTATTTAGGCTATCAGTCGTCCGTTTAATCCTATAAAAATCTTGTTAATACAAGTAAAGGGCGCCAACGCTAGACTCAGCCAAAGAGTGATTTAAATTACTAACTACGTTGAAATTTGAAATCTATTTAAATCATATTATTATCTGATATTTGAATTCCCTTTCGTCAAAATTCGAAGTCTGTGTGGTGTGTCGTGTTGTAGCTCCACACGAAGTTTTTCATTGTTTTCCAAAAAAGTTATTTAAATGGATAGCGGAAATTTCAGTAGTGAAGAGAGTAAGCTTAAAACTCATGATCTATTTAAAATTTATATTCATACAAGTGAAGTAGGTACCTAATTCAGCAATTTTGGTCGCACATAATCTGTGTAGCTTTGGTTTGCTCTCGTGATAATTCACGAGGACGTATATAATGTCTATTGTCTGCTATGATTATGAATATGATTAATGAACTGAATAAGATATGGAATACAGGATACTATCTATTAATTGATACTCGTGCTGTTGTTATTATTGATTATTAATTGTATTTTTATCTTTATTTTATCATAGCCGCCGGTGGTGATACAGGTGAAGAGGTCCCTACAGACGTAAAGCAACATAAGCCAATTCAGATCGTTTTGAGCGACGATGAACATAATTTTGAGCTTGATGAAATCGCTCTTGAAAAAGTGCTGTTGCAGGAAGATATAAAGGACCTACCGGTAGCAGTTGTTTCTGTGGCCGGAGCTTTTCGTAAAGGGAAGTCGTTTATGCTCGACTTTTTCTTAAGATACTTACGATCAGGGGTAAGATATCGATATCAAATGCCCGCATGGCAAATGAAAATGCAATTTACCTTCCTTTAATCTTGATTATAAATTTTCTTTTTCTTGGCTATTAATGCATTTTAATAACAATAAATCAGTAAGAATAATGTGTGTTTTGTCTACCCTTGCTGTGTATGATTTTCAATTTGAGAAACGTTTTGAAACTTTTTAGGGAAAAGAGGGTTGGTTGGGTGGAAAAGATGATCCCTTGGAAGGTTTCTCATGGCGAGGTGGTGCGGAGCGAGATACAACCGGGATTCTGTTATGGTCTCAAGTATTTAAAGTTGAAACTCCATCCGGGGATAATATTGCTGTGCTTCTCATGGATACACAAGTACTTACTTTACTAATTGAATGAAATTAAATATTGGTGCACTTTAAATGGGACAGTATAGTGATATAGCACCAGCTTCAATGATCACATTAAAAAAACAATTACATAAATATGTTTTCACGCTGAATGTTTTAGGGAGCTTTCGACAGCCAGAGCACTGTTAGAGACTGTGCAACTATATTTGCCTTGAGTACCATGACGAGTTCCGTACAAATTTACAATTTGACTCAAAATATTCAAGAGGACGACCTTCAACATCTCCAAGTAATTTATTTATTTTCTTTTTAAAGTCTAGAATCTCATTAAAAATTAATTTCGGCTGAAACTGGACTACACAATGCTCATGCGATATTTTTGTCCTACTTTCCAGTTATTTACTGAATACGGTAGACTTGCACTGGAGGACTGTGCAGACACTCCATTTCAGAAGCTCCAGTTTCTCGTGAGGGATTGGAGTTATCCATACGAAGCCGCTTATGGTCTTGAAGGAGGAAAGAATATGCTTGAAAGACGCCTTCAGGTAATAAAATCCGTCAGACACGTGGTGGTGCTTAAAATATTGATTTATCACTACTCTCCCTGATTAATTCTAAAACTAAACGAAATCATTATTTTGTTTTGTTAGGCTAATATTGTGAGAATATGTACACTGTCGATATTATGTAAAGTAAAAAATTATTAATTTGTAGACCTATAATAAAATTAATTATTCGTTATGCTTCCAGGTTTCGGATAAACAACATCAAGAATTACAGTCTTTGAGAAAGCACATTCGGTCGTGCTTCAGCGATATATCATGTTTCTTAATGCCCCACCCTGGTTTAAAAGTAGCCACGAATCCTAAATTTGACGGTCGCCTTTCAGGTAAATGTGTAATTTGTTGTTGTTGGATGTAATTCCTTCTTTTCCGCTACTTGCGCATTCCAAACTAGATGTTGGCATCAATTTGCTAAAAAACACATTTTCTTATATCTTATTATTCATTAAGTAATTTATATTCCTGGTAAAGTTCAGATTTGGAATTGATTTCTTTGTACGAGTTTAATACGTGTTTCGTTTTCAGAAATCGAGGAAGACTTCAAGACGCAACTCCTTGAATTAGTGCCTCTAGTTTTGTCTCCCAAAAACTTGGTTGTGAAGCGTATCAATGGTCAAAAAGTACGAGCTAAAGAATTACTTCATTATTTCAAAGCATACACAGCAATCTACAAAGGAAATGAACTTCCAGAACCCAAGTCCATGCTGGAAGCTACAGCAGAAGCAAATAATTTATCTGCTGTGGCTGGAGCAAAAGATGTGTACTCTGTAGCAATGGAAGAAGTTTGTGGTGGGACCAAGCCTTTCCTGTCAACTGCCCAACTCGAAACGGAACATGGAAAAGCCAAAGTGAAGGCTTTCGTGCAGTTCCATTCACGAAGAAAAATGGGGGGTGAGGATTTCTCAGCAAAGTACGTCGAAAGTCTTGAAAAGGTAATTTTACTTCATACAGAATAAAGATGGTTTTTCTTTTTTTAATATGAAAGCTCTGTCATCGAGATAGTCTACCAAAAGTTTTAGAAAGTAGATAACGGCTATAATTCAACTAAGTGGGAATGTTTTACTCATTATTTTGTATTTTCGTAAAATATAATACTCAGGAAATGGAAGATCTATTTAACAACTTCCGTGCTCATAACGAGGGAAAGAACATTTTCAAAACTGCTCGGACACCTGCCACCTTATTTACCGTTGCAGCCGTATTTTATATTCTCTCCGGTGTATTTGGTCTCTTGGGAATGTACTCTTTTGCCAATATGTTCAATTTAATGATGGGAGTTGCCCTTCTAGTTCTTGCAATGTGGGCCTACGTTAGGTAAGAGAACTCAATTTATAATTTATGGATATAGTATAGTGTAAATAGTTTTTGAATCAATGCCAGTACTTTCGGTAGCTCAGGCACGAGAGCGTATTTCAATTTCAACGTCTCGGTCTGAAACACACATTAAACGTTTTTAATCATTTTATTTTGCTTCAATTTCATTCATCTTAGGATAGGTACAAAAAAATGTATACAACGCTAACATGTATCATTTAAAAAAAATCTTTTTCAGGTATAGTGGAGAGTTCCGCGACATTGGTACTCGTATTGATGTGTCAGCCTCTTTTGTATGGGAATACGTAAGTTTTTTAATTCTTACTGTTCCCAATATTCACTTACGCTTATCGTCAGATTTCGTATTTAAGTTCTTTGCATTAACTATTTTAATAATGTTTTAATTAGCTGATATGAATTTTGCATTTTCAGATTCTAAAACCTGTGTATGTGAAGGTAATGGCTAAAGGGCTGGAAACAGCAACTAATGAAATGTTATCAGAAAATGGAATATTTTCACCGAAGATTAAAGGACAGTGACACTAATATATCGCTATTATTTGCCAAAACTATCGACGTTGTGTAGTTTATAGGAATTATTTAAAATATCATCTGTTATTGTGTGTGAGAAATCTTATTGGTAGTGGTAGTTGTTTAGCCATGTAATACAAATTGATAAACGTGTATCACTAAAAAAATCTTAACGTGTAGTTATAATATATCATAGTATTGAATTCGAAATCATGCTACAAATAGTAGATCACTTTGACGTGTAAAAGTTGGATTGCAAACACTTAGTTACATACAATATTACACATCATAAAGCTGGCAAGATTGATGAACGAAAAACCGAAATAATTTTGTGTCCATTAAAAAAGAATATTCAGAGAAAGGTAATTTTTTTACAGTTATGTATATCTTTGTCCCTTCTACAAATTATTGCACGGTGACCTGTATATATATATGAATTACTTTAATTTAATAATTACATGAAAAGACAAATGTACAGGCACAAGCACATTGCACTCGTAAGAAATGCGTAGCTTTGACTCAAAGATTTTCTTGCAGACACATATTGCGTCTTTGTGTACGTATAGGTAACCTGCCACGTCATAATTTTGTGTTCCTTACGAAAATTGCAATTAAATAATGAAAAAGTACAGTCAACAGCAGTACATTTTAATTATTGTGATTAGTGTTTGTGGTTATGCTGGAGTCACATACTAGAGGCATGCACATAATTATGAAATCAAAAGCAACCTGTATATTCATACTCTTAAGTTAGACATCAATTCATTACAAAACACATATTTCAGATGTTTAATAGTTAAATTAAATTAAATGTCGTAATGTCTGTTGAAATTTAAATTTTAAACGTAAAAGTCTTGGTGATTTCTAAAAATTTGAATTTGATTAACAGTAACTCTATAATATTATATTACTAGTTAGAAGAACTTACATCCTAAGAATGTGCATGGATTAACGTGTATATGTACTGTCTAAACACAAACACATTCGCTCGCCCAGCTCTGCTAAAAATCTCGTGGCTTTTTTCCTACCAAAAAAAAGCAATGTGACAAATATTTTTACGAATTATCGTACCTAGTAAGTAACAATATATTACCGCACATTATCTAATATGCATATAAATGTATACACAAATGTAATGTTAAATTAATATTTAAATTTTTGGCTACTATATACTACATACCTACATATTATATAATTATAAGGTGTTTAATGAAAAAATCAAACCTCAAGTTTCTATGTAAAACTTAACGTATTAAATAATAGTAATAATTAACAACTTACATGTAGTTAATTAGAAAAGATTTTTCCCACGTATCAATTAAATGTGTATGTGTACATATTAAAATAATTATTTACCTACAGAGTAAGATAAATTTAGGAAAAAAATGCAGCAAACAGTAATTATATACCCATACTATACCGACATTGTGTTAAGTGGGTGTTTAGGTATATATCGAATATTGAATAATTATATATAAGTACTTAAGTCATAAAAATAGATTTATTATAAAGAAAAATAGAAAAAAAAACAAACATTCACAAAAAGATAAATAATATTATTGCCATCCTGTAGCGTGTAGGATTTTAGAAATGATTAAAATGTATTAAAGTAACAGTGGATGCATAAAGACTTTCAGTCACTTCAGATTATGTGCCTTAATAGAATGCAATGTCATGTCATTGTTGCATCCTTATCTGGACTCAAGTCGGAATTATTATCTTATTATTATATTATATTATATTATGTATGTGTAAGTAATCAGTTTTATTTTACTGCTAAATATGTACATGTGTAATTATAGAATTATAGAATGCTAGGAATGATTTTGGCTTTCGCTTCTTTTGCCAGTGGCCAGTGTGGATGTGAGATTGAATTTATGTAATTATAGAAAAGACTACAGTGACTATATAGTGTACCTTATCTAAAGTTAGCAGTAGCTTCAAATCAACATGTTTTAACAGACTATGATTATTGTCAGAGGATCAAGCTATTAGCTGTATAATTATATAATTTATATATAATTATGTGTCTGTAGTTTCAACTTCCACTTTCAAGGCATTTCAATACAAGAAAAACCTAGTAATACCTAATGTGAGTTTATTTTATGCACTACCATATCTAGTTTAACCTCTAGTTTTACGTTGCGTTAGCGAAAAGTAGTTGCACACAGACATTATGAGAGCGAAAGCGAATTGAGTTCTCCGACAATTTAAAGTTTAAAATAATCGTAAATATTGTATAATAAATTAGATTATATCAAGGAAGAGTAGCGACTAGGTGACCAGTAAAATTCCATCCCCAAATACACCATATATTACTATTGTTGCGTACATTTAAAATGTAAATCCATAAGAAATTAGAGCAAGAATTAGATTCAAGTAGGGAACTACGTATTTTGATAGTGATAAAAAAATACAAATAAAAGAAATAAAACCTTTATTTTTTCTTTGTGTCGTCTGTGGTGTCGTTAATTGTAAATCGTAAATGTTTTTAACTGTCCCGTGGAAGGTATAAAAAACAGAAAAGTTTCTTTGCTCTAATACATAATTATACTATTCTATAATTTGTATACTGAGGCTTCGAGAGTGGATGTTCTACTACCTCTATTTCATAAATTTAATCATTGAACAATAATTTTATAGGGTGTCGTGTCTTTAAAAGTATATAGAACATAATCAATAATATTTGTCTTACTAACTCAAAAATACATAGCTCTATGCCTTCCGGTTGTAAAGCTGTGTAATAAATAATGTATTATCAAAAATGGCTAACATCGTGTAAACACAAGTATTCTCCACAGTACACACACACACACAACATTTATTAAGCCTGCAATAAATTACAACGAAAAGGCTGTAGTATTTTAAGTGAAGGAAGAAAAAAAAACTAACTTTAACCTAGTTTATGAAATTGGAATGTACATGTGACAGCTCAGGATGTTATTTTCACTCAGTCTGTATCTGTTATTTTTCATTCAAGAACCGATTGTATTAATTATTGAAAATATTATAACTTGTAAAAATAATATTTGCTCGGGAACTGATGCACGTCACTTTATGAAATGGAAATAAATAATAATACTATATATCCGGAAGAGTAGTTTTAGGCTGTAGTTACATGGAATTATGATAGGAAATTGATGTCGATAAACACTTACAATTTTCATGTAGAAATTAGAAATTAAAAATTCAGTGGACCTTTCGTGATGTCTGTGATAAACATGTCATAATGTGTAACAATTACTGACGTTGTACGTAATTATTACGATTCCTTATTCGTTTAAATCATTTAATATTGTGAATCCATTATTTGGTTTAGTGAAATAAAAATTCAAGCATAAGGAACTTTAACCTTAAAATTTGAGTGTTTCGTTTACCTTCGCTACATTTCTTGTAAAAGCATAGCAACGTAGATTAAATAAATGTTGATATTATTTTTGTATTTAGTGATAGTTCGTACGCCAGTCGAAAACACATTTTATTATTTATTCCGACAACATTTAGACTTGCCTACTGCCTATATATATATCTATACACATTTATAATTTAATCATTATGGTATATAAATTCAATGTTACAAAATAATTTCACGACACGACAAAGATGTCTATTCTATTGAAACATTTTTTGCATTGCAGCGGCATATTTAGAATTGAGAGATTTTACACGACTTGAAAGAATAGCCAACTTTTGCTTAACCGCTTGATTTGATGGATCGATTTCGAGAGCTTTCTTCAAGTCACACCTTGCCAGATCGTACTCCTTAAATACCGAATTGCAATATAAAATGACTACAAAATACTCTAATTATGATCAAATTATGTAAATACTAGTATTAAAAAAATATAGTCACCTCGTTCTCCAACAATGACCACCCACGGCGGTAAAGAGCTTTGACATTCGCTGGATCAGTTTTAAGAACTGAATTACAGAGATCAATTGCATAATCCCAGTTTCCACGAAGAACATGACAACTAGCCATATTGTTGTATAAAATTAGCAGTAACTCAGATTTAGACTTTTTAAGTTCATCAGTCAATTCTACTCCTCCACGACCGTCGACAAGAATGAGTAATTTGAGGGCCTCACTAAATTTAGTGAAGGCTGGTAACACCGTGTTTTTCTTAAACAGATCAACACCATAGCTCTTTAGATGCAAAGCCAATTGAAACTTTCTTTCATCCTCGATGAGAAATAATTCAGGGTATTCTGCAATTGTTCATAATTGTTATTACACATCATATTAAGCATGTAATTAATACCAATAATTGTTAATTTATTCCTCAGGAATCAGTATGCACAATTTATAAGTTGTTAAATGTCCCCATCCTATTCCCAAAGTTTATATAAAAAACTACAAACCTTCCAAATCAGCCAAGGATTCACATTCATTCATCTTTAAAATTGTAGGGAATAATTTCAGAAATGTAATTTATCATAAAAACACATTCGAGCTAAAAGTTTAGACTCGGACAACTGGCACAGACGTTTATACTCTTGTCACTTGTCTGCAACTCCGAGAAACGATTTTTTCTTATCTGTTGCTTTTACAAGCCAGTCCAAGTACGACTGACTGCCCTGTTCAATCTACAAATCGATAGAAAGTTTCTACTTTTAGTAAACCTGCCCTACCCAAAGAGTAATTTGTAGGCATATTTCATTGGAACTGTGCTGTTTACCGGTACTGCAATGACTTCTGGCACGTCGTAAGGATGATTTTCTCTGTTGAATAATTAAAATTTTTATTACTTACAATGCATACGGAATATCTACACTGAATCCTAGCTTGCTGTAACAACCAATTCGTGGATTGTAAAGATACTTGAAGTTTACGATACTTTATTTATTTATTATGATGTGTATAATTAAACTCTACACAGAACTTACTTTACAAATTTTGATAGATCCTCAAAATGATGCGCTTGGGTTTTGATCATCTGTCCCAATATAAAAAAATAAAAAAATGAAGTAATTTCAGACTTTAAGAAACTTAATTTATGCAGCACTATAATTATCTAGGTACTAATAATTGACAGATTATAATTACGGCGGAAAATAAGGAGCATATAAATACGCAACAATCTAGTTTTGAATATTAAATGTTAGGTACCCAATAGAGTGTTTACTCCAGATTATATAGTTAGATCATATTAAATTTAAATTTCATTGTACTTGTATAACTTTAAAATTACTATCAAATATCAAAAGCTTACCAGCAACAGCTCCGTGTCTTCTTGCACTTTACCTTCCCATTCATACCTGTAGGCAAAAATATCATATTAAATGCTTGTATAAGAGTATGCTTAATTAAATTTTCTGAACTCTATCCGGAGTATATGGTCTACGTTTTTTTAAATTTTCAGTAGAAACGTAGTGCAGAAGACAAAACTTACACTGACAACACTTGTGGAACAATATTAACACAAGCTGCTAACTTCTTGGACACCAGACCACTGTATATACCACAATAAATGAAACACCATAATATGACAATTAAAAATTAAGACAAAATTTCTTTCAAAGAGTGCATCTCGTTAAGTTAAATCACAATACATTTTAGCTAAAAATTAAAATAGTATGTAATACGTATACCACATCCCTTTTACTCTAGGGAAATTAATGTAATTCAAACTTACCGAGCTATAGTCTTTCCTACTTCAATTGTGGGTACAGTAACAAAGACAGCTCTAATACCGCTCATCTCTTCAACTTGGTCCCCAAAAAATGGTTTATTGGTTTCCAAAGCTTCTGACAGTGAGCTTGGTTTCACAAAATGTCCGTGATGGAAAGTTCTTTCATAAACAGCCTGGTAAAATATTGAAAAACCAAAAACGGCAACAAGAGCCCCAAATAAGGTAAAAAATACGCTTCGAGCAGCTTCCAGTTTGAAAAATCTAGAGTAAAATCAATACGACTGGCATCAAAAATCAGAATCTCTATTATATAACTTAAAACTAATTTGTAACTGAAGAATAAACAATCAGTTTAAAGATATAATATTCCCACATACCTCTGATGACTGAATCATCTAATCAAGCAGGTCAAAGGAAATAAAAACACTGCTGAACCCGTTGAACAACGAAATAAACCTAATTACAAAAGCGTAGTTAAATTAAAAGAGGTAAACGTATCTCACACTCACATCACCAGTCACCACCAGTCACTCAAAAAGTCAAAACCTAAACTTCGCCCTGGCTCTGGCTAATGGAGGTTTTTGATTTTCAAGTTTTCGCAACTCACAGTGCAGTACTCCCACTCTACGGCTGCTTTTGCTTTATGTCTTCGCATTCGCATGGTCAAGACTTCCAATTCTAAATTCTAAATTCTACGCACACACACACAATGACACAATACAAGTACAAAAGGATTCCCCCATTACCCATCATTACCATGTTTTTAGTCTTTTTAATCGTAGAATTTATTTGTGAAAGTCATTTCAGTTGAAAAATACCAAAAAATGCATTAACCAAGGGCCTTAAAATGCTAATAAATTCAGTTTTCAGGGTAACGTAGTATATTATGCATGCTGATTGACAGTGATTTAACAATTATAGCACCGCACCTCCTCCTTAGAAATAGAAAATAATAATACCATAGGCCATAGACTCAATTAATTCTAATATAACTTCACTAGGCAGTTTTCCTCACCTAATAAAAATTTGGCTAATTTCAAAATTATAGCGGGATGCCACCTGTAATTTATGAGCAGCCCCTGTTAACACAACAAAATTATATTTTTCAAAAAATAAATTATTTCTAAATGGGGCAAAAACGGGTAGCTATAATGTTTAATTCTTGATTCTGTCTGGTACAGAATGCTTTGCTCTTTTTGTGGTGCTCAAATGCAGATGGGATCCGACGGGACTCTCACCTTCTTGCAGTTTAAAATTTTGCGTTTACTTTTAGCATTGTGGATAAAAGGCACGAATACTTTGCCATTAATTCAAAAGTAGGTACGTCCAACACATTTTAAATTCAAGAATTTCGCCAATATATACCTAATATTGATCAATGATACGCTTTTAAATAGCCACAATAAAACTGCCCTAATTTCATACATCATAGTTACAAATGTAAGACATGTTTTTTCTTCTGCTTCCAATTTGAAAACATGTGTGGTGCATAAGGCATAAAGCGGTCGTTGCCTTATGATTTTATAATTTCCCCCCAAAAAACTACTTAAAATGGTTTAAACTCTAAATCACCATCTGCAATGCTATACTACTTACTCATTACTGGGTACTTTTACAGCCGCAGATTTAGCTCAAGCGTAGCTTTTGCATCCTTAACTGCATTACTTAATTTAACTAGTATGAACGCACTTTTAGCTCAGTATTAATTTACGTCCCCTCCCCAGATTTCTGGTTGTAGCTGCTTGAATTTTGTTTTTTGTTCATCCATTATTACATCTAACTACTTTTGATGTGATTCCTAGTGATCTGAAAGCAGTCGTAGTCATCAGTTTATGCTATATGTAATGCCAAGAACAGTGCGCTGTTCGGGTCCGGTTAAAAACGGAGTCATCAACATTAGTGGTGGCTGATTTTGTGTTGTGGTTTTAATTGATAGGTAAATTTATTTTCCTTGGTAAATGTGCTGTTCCCAAACAGTTTAAACTGTACTTTTGATCACGTTCAGAACACAATAATTACACGTAAAAAACAAAATTAACAAAATAATATTGATAGTTTAATGAGAAAGTGCTATCTGTTAAATTATCGATGGTACAACAAGCACATTGCAAGAGCGAAATATATCGATTCCTCTGTGAAGGACGCAAACTCTAGGAAATTCCAAATGCAGTATAGCTTCAGCGAACTGAAAAGAAACAATTATAGTTTAGTGATAGGCATAATTTGACACAAAAATCTATGTGGCTTGGAACTGTAGAAGCTGTAAATAATTACTTTTACAGCTGAATCTCCACGGTTTCCCACAATTGCTATGACTTTCCCCCGACTTCCGTTTAGACAGTTAGTTTCATGGCAAGGGACTAATGCTCCCTCCGGTGTAAATGAGGAAATGTAAGGCATATTTATACTTGTCTGAATGGCCCCACGATTGTAGCTATGAAACAATAAATGACGTTAATAAAATATCCCCAGAAATATAGGAAAGAAACCCATAACTTCTACAATTAGGTAGCAAATTACATCCAATGTCCAAAAAATTCGGAAAATTAGCTCTATCGATAAGTAAACTTTCAGGAAAATAACTCGAAATCCCGACTGGGTTTTACTTGTATTTAAAGTTGCATTCAATTAAGAGAGACAAAGTAAGAACAGTACTCCCTCGCTTATACGATATTAAATTCCAAGTTACGATACCTCGAAATTATGATATTTTGCGTATATGACAGGGGATTGGAATTAATTATATCGAATAGGCGAGGAAATACGGTAGCCTTAACACTACAAAAGTATTGTGAATTACGATATTCCTAACTACCAAAAATGCTCCTTACTCTTCATGATTTCGAACGTCCACAACAAGAATTTTTGGCCTATTAAATTTAGTTTTATTCAAATCCAGCAAATACAGAAGATCCTCTCCGCTAATTCTTGGACATTTTTCTTTCTTTAAATCCGACAAGGAAATTGCTTCCATTTTCTAAAAAAAATAATTTTTAATGAAAAATAATATGTGTTAATATTTAAGAAACAAGCTTTCAGTGGAAGTCGACATAAATAATATTATTATGCACGTAGAAGAATAATAAACTTTATTTACCAAACCATCATTAGAATTTCTGGATTCCGCGAATGAACTAGTAGTTCCGCCTACATCTAGGTCATAGCTAGTACCTAACTTCGTATTCACCTCAGCAGTTTTTCGCTGCCTTGGAGGAGGATCATGTTTTCGACATAAAGTGCTTTTTGGTGTGCTGCAGTATACTTCTACAGAATCTTTGACACAGCGCTCGATGCTGATTTCTACACAAAATTTAAAAACATCAAAACATTTTAAAAAAAGTCATATTTTTATAAAAATATGACGCCAATACGGCATAAATCTGGATAAAATATGTCAATGAGGTTACAAAATGTACCTGGCATATCAGAAAACAACAATATGCATTCATTAAATCCAGAGCTTAACAAGGACTCGCGCAACTGGAATAAAATTGCAAGTCCTATGCACAACGAAAACGAAGAATCTCCAAGCAGAAGCTTATCCCACAAGTGAAAGATCTTGTGTAAGGGAAATACATCTGTAGAACGTCAAAGTTTAAAACAATATTTTATGTCTAGTACTGCCATTCAAAATAATAATGAGGTTTGTTTAAAAGCAACTAAGGATTATTACATTAATCTTACGTGAAAACATTGTTAGAAACCAAGGAATCGCATACAGTTCAGGAATAAAACCAATACAATCTAAATGATTTGTCAATTGTGGATCGTGGAACGCAATTAATTGAGAAAATTTAGTGAGGTATTCTTGTATGATCATGGAGTTGTCTTTCAAGAAAAAGTTATGCAAATACTTTGGTATGAAGGCTGAAAGACATGAAAACGCCAGCGCTGAAAAAATATAATAGCATTATTAAGCAAATTAACTCTACACGTAGTTGTAAAAGTTAGCATTAATAACGCTATACTTCATAGCTTACCTTCATTATTAAAATTAAGGTAAAGAAAAGGAGCGCTCAAGGAATCTAATCCTTGCCAGTAAACGTATTCCGTGTTGCTAACGACCCAGGCCTTAAGGACGCGCTTAAATTTTTCATGGCCCGTAGGGCTTGAAAGCAATTCATCATACTGATGACAACGAGGAATGTCGACTTCAATCTGTCAAATATTAAATGATATTACTCAATTGTATATAAATACACTATGATAAGAGAAAAAACCTACATTAAATTCAATTTAAAACTACTACATCTTAACTTACCTGTCTATCTGTAGATGTTGGAGTTTCTTTATCTATAGAGCTGTAGATAGATTCCACATCTCCTTCAATTTCCAGAAGACCAGACCAAATTTGAGCGCGATAAAAAGGTGGTATATCCACTAGAGCTTCCCGATGTAGTAGACCTTTAGTGTAGGGGTAGCCCTTTACAATTTAAATTCATTTTTAGTTTTGAAAATCTTCAGTAAAAGCAAGCCTAAATTAGACATGTGTTTTATAAACATTTTTTTTCAAATAATAGTAAATACTTTAATGAGGCGATCAAATAGAAGAATCCGATGAAACTGGTACTCAATATCTTTCTCACGAATAATTAGCGGGAGCTGTGAGGACTGTCTTATAACGTCTGGCGGCAATATGTATTTTCTATAAGGTAAGCACACACAAATTATTTAATTGTTACGCACGCATCAAATCGATCGAACCAATGGAAAAAATAAAGTTAGTGACAAAGTGACAATAAACTGAGGTTCCAGACTTACGACTTTGTTTCTATTAAGGGGTAGTACGCTTCTGGGGAAACATCACTTAACCTTTTTTGCAATTCGATCAAAGGTAAAACAATCACAGTATGGTCCAACAGCAGCCCACGTTCCTTGCTTTCTCCAATAGATTCCCCTTCTAGCGTCAATGAGCTACACACACAAAGAATATAAAATAATTCAGTCTTTCTTAAGTAGGTACATGTAGACGACATTCTATGCTTTAATTATTTGTATCTACAATCTGCAGTCTAAAATTCAAATTACAGAGTAGTATTATAATAGAATAAGTTTTTATTTCTATATCGTTGTTAAATTGTAGCTTATAGCTTGCTTTTAGATTGTCGTACCAAGGTAATGACAGCATAGCAGGTTTTTTACGGGTTAAGCCTTGTCTTCGAAGTTCCGCAAAAACGTCACCTCCAGCCAACTGCCAAAAATGGTAAATTTCCTTCAGATTTCTTTCAGATAAATAGTGAGCAGAAGAACTATTTTTAACAGCTTGAGATTGGGACTCGGGTTTATTTAGACCCAACTCAATTCCCTCAGTATGATTGTCTTTGATGGATCGTAATTCTGTGTCCATAGATTTGCCGTTGTCATTTGTAACTGTATTTTTTATTTCTAATACTGCTGAACGAAAAAATGTAGTTAGCTCATTTGAAATCCGCTCTTTGTCTTCGATTAAAATTTCCCCATTTTTATTATCTTTCATAAACTGAGATTCGAGTTCAAAAACTTCCTTCAGTAAGCTTCTTGAGGATGCTCGCTTGGCTGGATTGATTTGAAGACATTTTTCAATTAGGAGCTTTAGTTGTGGTGTAGCGTCTAAATCCTAATAAGACATTACTTAAAATTATAATTTAAAAATATTAAGATATCAAAACTATCTCTGTTAGCTCAAATCACCTGAAAAATGTGAGGACTGTGATGCTCCTGTAGCAGACGCTGCAAAACACTGCTTTCGCAATGCGTTAGACTCGCTACTTTTCTTATTATCTGGGACAACTTAAGATCAGACCATATTTCTTCCCCTAGAATTAATTCTACTAATATAATTCCTAGAGACCAAACATCACACGAATCGATACCTGGCCCCTTTCTAATTCCAGAGAGAAATACTTCTGGTGCGGTGTATTTTGGATTTCCAACAGGAAACGAAACGAATTTTCCATTGTTCGTCATGTAGTACAGACCATAATTGAAGAGTTTTGTCCGATTTTCCTTATCAAATAAAATATTTTCTAGGCAAAGATTTCTGCTAACGATCCTATTTTAAAAACCATGAGTTAAATAATACAGTGTTAGGTACATAAATAAAAACAACATATCAAAATAGAGTTACTGCAGCACAACGCTCACGCCCACCAACTTTTTGGAAACTTACCCGTGCCTATTGAGGTAGGAGAGACCCAAGAGGATTTCTTTGCCAATTTCAAGAACTCTTTTGGGCTCCGTATTTATATTGGAATTTTTTAGCACTTTTCTTAAGTTGTCTGGATAGTATTCTAGTACCACTATTATGCGTTCTAAAGGTTCGGGATAAACACAAGTACCCCATAAATTTCAATTACATTTATAACCTTAGAAGTTAATGGTGCTCACAATCAGTACGTATCTATAAATATAAAAAATTGATTATACTTAAATTAAATACAGTCAAGACGATATTACCGTGCTTTCCGCGAATAATATCAATGTACTGACACAAATGAGGATGATAAAGCGATTTAAGGTACTGAGAACGTCCTAGTATTCTTATGCTATTTGGTGTCAAAGGTAGCCCATTGGTTCCACAAGTATCTTGCCGTTGGCTCGATGTAAAAAATGTCACCCCAAATTGGGCGTTATTCATTTTACGATCCATGAGATTCACTATCATTGTGGTGGATCAATTAATTATTTGGTCCATATACAATAAGCAATAAATAAATTTGAGTAGCAATTCGTAGATGAATTCAGTATTATCCCCTTGGGTGCTGGTTGGTCAAAGTAATACAAGTCAAAGCGTCGTCTTGTGCCTCCTTACCACAACCTGAAACACATTAAACATTTTAGCATTAAAATTATTATTTTTTGAAAAGCTATATGCTACTTTCAATTAGCCATGTTTTTATGGACAGTAGTTATTTTTCCAATCTCACTCAACAATGAATATCGTAAAATACTAAATTTTAAGTAATCTTATGAAAAAAGGTCAGATACTAAGCCATAAAATAAGATAATTTTGAAACTGGCCAGTCAGTCTGGTCAGTTTCGAGATGAAGCTACTATCACCTAAAATCTTTATCCGTTTGAAAGAATCTAAAAAGAGGAGGACCTTTATACCAAGTTTTAGTTCTACAGCTCGGAGTAGGAGTTCACAAGTGATATATTTTCCAGGACTACCTAAAGAGTAATTTGTGGGCGTTTAAAAATTTGACATTTTCTTTAGAAAAATCCACCACTGAAGTCGCACTTTTGGGGCTCATTTTTTTTAAAATTTGTGCATAAGTTTGTGTGGTTTTGGGGTCAAAAGCCGAGGGAGCAAATGTGCAGCCAAGTACCAAAATGTCCTACAACCGTTGACTTTTACCCGGCCACTTGAACTGGAAAAACTACTTTTTTAGACAATGTTTTAGTGTTTATTCTAAAAATGCAAGATGAAGCAACAGAATACGACGAGATTTATAAAAACTTTGTATTTAGAATTTCAATTTCAATTAGTACTACAATATTAAAATTCAACTTCTAATTATGCTGTCACTGATACTCCTACTTTGACTTTATTTTAGTACATAGTACAAATGAAAACAGCACCAAAGATTACTGGTGACTGATTGTCGATAGTTGATAAAGCACGCATGTTAAAGATCCAATATCCAATGGTTTCACTGGCTAGTGAGGCAACAGATAATCTGTCAAGTGCCGAGCTTAACATGCCTATTAAATGTAAGTAATTATAATTTATTATTCTTTAAAACTGATATACTTATAATGTACTTATGATTTATGATACACGTAAGTTGTAAGTATTAGCAATATGTTATATGAAGTTTCTCTCGTACATTAATGGTAAATGCTTAGGCTTGGGGCTTAAAACAACTAACATCTAATTATTATGTTGACTGTCATATTTAAAATTCATGCGTAATTTTTAAAAAGGAATCCAAATAAACATAAATAAAAATAAAACAAAACTCGAAAATAAAATAGAGATGTACCTAAATTCAAAAACTTCATTTCAAGGTAATAGACTCCTTACAATACCTATGTCATAATTACGAAAAATGTTGAATGTAATACACTCTATATTGAGTAGTACACCTACTATTGACTGTTATTGAACGCATTCAGTATTATTATGATTCTACGTCATTTCCTGGGTTGAATATCAAATATCCTAAAATACAAATCAATACCATAATATAATTGTTTATGTAATAAATATAAATAATATAATAAATAAAATAATAATAATGATATTATTATTATTATTATTAAATGTAATGTTGAATGTATTACAAGGCTTTTACTTACTTACTAGCACTGCTTCGATAATTTGTATTTTAACTGAAGACACATCTTCAATGCTGACTGTAAATGAATTATCCGCAGATTTTGGATTTACATTTGCTGGGTAGTGGGTACTGTACTAGTAGCACAAGTGACAATAGACTCCTGTCTGTGCTCTGATTTGATTCTATGACAGATCTTCCAATAAATCCCACATCCCACCCTCCGCCCTCCACCCTCCAGGCCCTCCACTCAATTTTAATCCAAATATATCTTTTAAACTTAGACAAATTCCCGCCAGCGGGAAAGCAGACTAAAATATTTTTGCACGCAGTCAAAAGTCGACGTCGGTTCGTCGGTATGTGATTTTGGTGGGTCTTTTGTTGACTGACTGATATTAAATTAATTTAATTTTAGATAGTTACTTACTTAACTTAACTTGGTTGTAAGTAGTTGTAACAAATTTCACAGCCGCAGTAGCTTTGCATAGTCGTTCGTACGCGTTCAAAAATACTTTTGGAACCACAGAAGTAAAAATACATTCAATAGTTAAAAGTACTTCAGTGATTGTGTTCTTTAAATCGACAACCGGGGCGGACAAATAATTTCTACTTATTTGCTGTTTCATATAATTATTTCGATATAAAATCTGTAATTGATAACTTGCTACATCAGCGATCAGTAGAAATATTGTTGAGCATTGGAATTGGGGTACACCTCTCGTCTCGTAACTGAGCCTGTGTTATCGAAAATAGTTTAATTGTAAAAGTTATAATTCTTTGCAAAGACTACAGAATTACAAACTACAAACTAAGCTCCAGCCAAACACTGAATAAACGATGCCACCTGTCCGACCTACTCACATTGTTAGCTTTAGCTCTGAAGACCCGGTAAGTAATGAAAGCTGGTTGCTGGTACCTGCATATGACATACAGACAGTTTCTGTTTCTGTGCTGTTGTGGAATTTGTTTTTGATTTATGACTCTATTCTTGGGGTTTGATTTTAAATTTGAAAGATTTAGTACCTAATAAATGTAGGTATACAATTCATCACTATCATATTCGTTAATAGTAATTTAAATTTAAGGCTGAATGTGGAAACCTTGTGTATGATGTATAAATGCAAATACGCGTGTTTGCCCTTCAATGCAAAGCTCATTTCTCATTTCTTATGTCATCTCCTGCAAATTAAACGTTGGTCTAAGTACTGACTATGTTTTGTATATTAAGTGTGCCAAAAATATTCTTTCGTTGTTCGTAGAGCAGGGTTTTCCGCTTACATGCAAACTGACCTTCAACCACGGGCACGGTTGACGGTACATTCAAAGTTGTGCATTGAACTAAACTAATTCTTTCGTCACACCATGTTATGTTATAAAACGCTGCTCCCCGAAAATATTGAAGCCATATGCCCTTCGGGCCTTGTTATAATTTTCGTTTATAATTATTATTATCTGACATTGTTATGATTTTGTGTTTTAATAATTATAGAATCATCCAGCATCAAATCTACTTAAAGGCGAAACATTCCGAAAATGGAAGTGCAAAGAAGCTGGTGAAGATTCTGCATATGTCATTCTGCAGCTAGAAAAGGCTGTTCAAATTACATCTATAGATATTGGCAATGAGCATTCTGCAAATGTCGAAGTGCTGGTCGGGCGTTCTGGGCAAGTTCCCCAAACCTTTGAGGTAAGCTTCCGTATACTTGACTTTGATAAATGTAGATCCCGATTGAGCTGTGGGAACAACCTGTGCGTGTCAGCAATGAAATCGTAGATTTGGAATAAGTTAAAATTTTTATTGAAGCAAATCACTACTGACTGAGGAAGCAAAATTGCCGTTATTCAATTCACACTGAAAGCAAAATTACCGATCTCCTTTTTTTAATACATTTAATAATTGTGTGTAATTTTATTTACGGCAAAATAAGCAAGTAGATATATCTTACGGCTTATTGTGCTGAGAAACCAAATTATACGTTATCTAAATAAAAAAAATGGAGATCGACATTTTTTCTGTTAGTGTGAATTGAAGGACGGCAATTTTGCCATTAGGAAATTGGAACTGGGACTGGAAAATTTTGTTTCTTCGGTAGCAAAGTGTCTTCCTATGTTACTGTTACTATAATGTTTTTTTTGCATAACTCCGTAAGTTTTATTATTATTGTTTTTGCAACAGGTTCTATTAAGTCAGTGCGCCTTTATGCATGCAAAAGAGTCAAGAGAAAGTACTAACACTAACCGAGTTCGAATGTTTGGTCCGGATAAGCTTGATAAAACCATCTCCTCTCAAAAATGGGACCTGGTCAAAGTAGTCTGCGTTCAAAGATTCAATACTCACGTGCAATTTGGCCTATCTTTTATCAATATTAATGCTGCTTTGGATCCTAACGAGAAGCCTAAAATTGGGGGATTTAGTTTACGCCCATCTTTGGGTGATACGGAAGAGAGTTCAGACTCTGTTCGCATTGGAGGTTTATTTGCCAAAAGACTACATGATAAAGGTTAGTTTTGATTTTATTGATAGTATCATTCCACTTCTATTTTGTATTGCGATTTCAATTATTTACCCTGCTGTGTATTTACACATTTTAAGACGGAACATCCTCACCTGTTTCAATAACACCAACAACACCATCATTTGCTATCCGTCAAGCCTCAGCCTCCATAGCTAGTATTGCAATTGCTTCCAGTGACGAGCGTGTAAAGGAGCTTAGAAAGCACAAACTTGGACCTGACGCAGATGATACAGATGTTAAAATTGGTAGAAGTCAATCACCATCGTCAAGGTCAGTTTCACCAACAACGAGAAACAGTTCATGGTATGGAACGTCTCCGATCTCCAGTAAAAATACAAATGCTCAAGATCCTAAAACAAGCCAAGGTCAGACTCCCACATCTACAAAATCTGCACCTGTTCCACAGGCTTCAAAAGCGTCAAAAAATACTCCTACAGGATCCGTCCATAACAAACCCTCTGGGACCTCAGTAAAAAAGTTGCCTACCAAACCAAAACCGAAGCCTAAGCGTCGTACAAAGCCGTTTTCGAAGCTTTTTGAGGGCGTCGTTTTTGTGATGAGTGGCTTTGTAAATCCCTACCGAGCCACTTTACGAAGTAAAGCTATTCAGATGGGAGCTCGCTGTAAAAACGACTGGGATAGAACCTGCACCCACCTAATGTGAGTAATAAGCTTCATAGTTTTATCTCCAGTATTTATTTGTTTTCTTGATTCGAATAGTCATCAGGCGGCTTGGTTTATGTACTTTTAGTACTTACGCCTGGCTTATTTGTACTGCTGCACCTACGCCGCTAGAACACCTCTCATATTTATTGTTTCTGTTTCTGTATCTGTATGATGCCGTGATGCTTTTTTTGGACAGCCATAGAGCTTTCACAAGCACAAAGTAATGCATATCGTCTGTGAAGAACCAAAATGACCCATATCAGATTTAAGCTGGAATCAAAATGAGCTGTCATAAAAACACAAAATGGTGAAGATGCGTAAAATTTTAATGTAAGAGTTTTTGAGAAGCGTAACATTTTCTATTTGCATGTTTTTGAAAACAGTAAAATGTCCTGTTTGTATGTTTTTGAAAAGCGTAAAATATTCTATTTACACAGTTTTCAAAATTGTAAAATGTTCTATTTGCTTGTTTTTAAAAAGCGTAAAATGTCCTATTTACATAGTTTTGAAAATTGTAAAATGTTCCATTGGCATATTTTTGAAAAGTGCAAAATATTCTATTTAAATGCTTTCAAGACATATTTGAATATTTGTGTAGATAGTGGATATTGTTTTAGCTACAAAAATTGATATGGGTCATTTTGGTTCTTCATAGGCGATATGTATTTATATAGTACGTGTAGTATATATAGGTATTCATTTTTATCTTGCAGTCGCAATAACTTTGCATGTAGAAAATATATCGGAAACATTTATTGTGCTTTGCGCTTTTACGTGATCTGAAAATTTCATTGGTTGCATTGATCTGAGGATTTTTTAAAAATCCTCCGTGAACTGCATGGATGCAGTCATGAGCGTCCTATTACGCGATTTCCAATATTTGCATACCGTAGACATTATAAAGAAGGACGAAGGACACATTGCAAATATACAGAAACAGAATGCAGTCACCAAATTGTTTTCACTTGTTCTTGTTTTACCTTTTACCTACATGCATAAATTGTGTACATTTACGAATCGTCAATAAGACTTTATCCTTGCAGTTTTGCATCATTTCTTTCAAATGTGAGCAGAATAGAATTGAATCTAATGTACCTAGGTAGATTGTGTAGAAGGCCTGCAACAGAGGGTATGTGCAAGGTGCAGAGAGACTCCGAAAATAGGAGAAGGCAACAAATGCCCGCGTTTGCAGAAACGGGCAAAATTCCTTATAGTAACTCAACTAGAGAATTGGAGGGCAAATTCTTCACAACGAAATTTGTCGTATTTTACCATGCATTTCTTATCTGTAGATTTTTAATTTCCAATTTCGAAAATGCTTGACGGAATGTTCAACTCTTTTATTTCAATATTTCTTATCCCGCCTACGCAGTTTTACTGAGAAACTAAAAAAGTAGTCCTATACCATTTAGCATTAGGGCTTAGTAGTAATAGTCAGTAGTAGTATCGTACAGTATAGTAGTGCGCCTTTTCCTGAGGTTTAAATTCTCGTACTGCACGGTAATATTAATATTACACCATTGACAGTAGCTACTTTCTGAAATTTTAGAGAATAAATAAAATTTCAATCTATTCTGCAACCTACTGCACAAACGAAACTTGATTCAAAATTGTATTTATAGTTGAATATACTATAAAGTATCTACGATGCTAAAAATGTTTAAGTTAGTATGTAAAATGGGGGGATACGCCTTCTTGTGCACTTACCATGCTTTTTTTTACCGCATAGCTCCTGCCACTGTGTGTAGTTTTCTAGATATTCTAGATAGTATGTTCCTTAGACAGTAGAAGTAGAAGTAAATTGCTGCAGCTTTGACGTATGTAAAATTCGAATTAGGTTTCGTCATGGTTCGTTCTTCCAGTCGTGCGTATATTATGCTCTCATAAATGTTCACCATATTCCGATGCTCGGGGTTCGGGTTCCGTAATTCGGTTCCGGATACCCATGCATGTGTCTGTCTCTGTATCTGTAGTCTAAATTCTTTTTAAGTCCACAAAAGTTTTCTGCATAACTTGTCAGATTAGGTAGTTTCACCCTCCTCCTCCTTCTTTTCCAATTCTAAAACTTAGGCCTATATATAGACTATATAATCTGTACGCTTGAGCTTAATATATATTTGAACTTTGAAAACCTCTCCATGCATCAGAATTAGAATCATTCTGGGATTTAGAGAGCCTCAGTCAAATTAATTGGTAAGGTAATGTATTCCGTTTCCGTTAATGCTAAATAAAGTCAAGAAAAGACTCTGGAGCGGAAATCTCAAGGATCTAAAATAACTAGAAAAATAAATTGATACTGATTGTGAGTGGTCTACTACACCTGTCGAGATTTCACAAGAAATTCTGTCAATGATGAAGAAAACTTTGGGTTCTTACAAAAAATTTACAGAGTAGGAAAACTTGAATGTACATAGTACCTATGCCTGTATATACTTTCCACCAATGCCGCTGCCACTTTCTTTAAAGCTTTCTCTGCTTTCACTATAGATATGATAGGGTATCACTGTATGAGGTAAAAATGCAGGGATGCCGACAGTTTTCTGTAGTCTGTAAATTCTTTGTCTGCCTCCTCAGCTAATTTAGTGACAGCTTTAGAATAAAGTGGTGCTGAAGTATTCGCCGATTACTAATATTATTAATTGATCTCAAACTGCCTCAAAGCATCAAAGCGTTCAGAAGTTTTAAAAAGAACCCTCAATGTCCGTTTCCAATTCGAGCTACGTTAAATGTGCGGTTTTGGGGGATAACGAGAATAAAATTTAGGATAGGAATTAAATAAAGATGTTATTTTTACTTACAACTAATATGGTTTTTCATCACATTAGCTCTAATTTCCTCATGTGCCTAATTAGGCATGTAACCTGTAATAATAATAATTATTGTTGCCTATATAATATTTAAATAACTTTCACAATTTTTTATTTTTAGATGTGCTTTTGTGAACACACCCAAATTCCGTGAAGTAAGGCAAAGCGGACATGGAAAGATTGTAAAAAAAGAGTGGATTGAAGAATCTTACAGTGCTCAATGCCGATTCCCTTGGAGGAGGTAAAGTAAATCGTAATACAGCTTTACCTATATATAAGCTACTTATCTGTACTTACAGTTGTCGTTTAGGAGCAAAGTGTAGTAGAATAGGAAATAGGATTGACTTTTAAATATTTGGGCTTTGAAATGAAGTAAAATGTGCTTCAGCATGATACGATGAATATATCATTACTCAGTACCCAGGTGCCTGCCTAGATTCTGAATTGGTAGGATTCTAGAATTTTAAATCCATGAAAAATTCATAGTTGCTTATTATTCATTTTGCTATCCAGATCTTGTTTGTTTTTGTTGCACTTTGTCTCTGTGGGACATGTAAAAAAGTTATGTCCCCCGTTCCTGCTACTGTATAATGCATGGAATTTTAATAGAATTTTATTATGATTTGGATATGAATTTAAATTCGAATTAGGCTTTATTATTTTTCTTCTTCTTCTCTTTTTTTCTGTTTTTATTCAACCATTAAAATTAACGCACAAGTATATCCGTCTCTACAGATTTTGCGTGGATCGAAATGACCAAGGAAGTGATAGCGAAGAAGAGATTTTCTTGGAAACTGACGATGGCGCGGATAATAACATGGAAGGAGATGATGAAGAAGAAGAGAATCCTTATCTTCCACAATCCTCCCCAAAAAAAGATTCGGATTCGGAAGGTAGACGAAATTTTTTATCAAAAAAATAATTCCCAATGCTTTTGTATTTTATTTATCAAATTGGCTTTGGTATTCCTGTACTGTTACTGGGGACTGGGGACTCTAAGTAGGACTGCTCTTGGTATTCGTTTATGTTTTTTTATTTAAAATGTCCTATTTTATTTTGTATTTGTATTGGTAATGGGAACGCCAACGGTAACGGTAATGGTAGCGGAACTGTGTACACCACTGTCTCTTCCCGGAAGAGATCCGAATTACAAATAATCCTTTGAAATCTTTTTGTGCAGAACGACTACGGCTACGAGCACAGTTGAACATTATACTGCATATGTATATTTCCCCTCTTTATTTTTATCTGTATCCCCACAATTCAGATTCAACGTTATACTTTTTACGTACAGATGACGTAGAGAGAGAGTATGAATTTAGCTCTGTGCTCTATAGAAGGATGCGTATGCAAAAGTGGATAGTACAAGTATCTATAATACAGAGTAATTTGAATTTAGCTCGAGATAATGTGAAAAAAAAAGAATTTGAATTTGAATACAAAATCATTCAGTCTCTCAGGTTCTTACTGATATTCTTATCGTAAGCTTCAAGGCCATTGAAAAAGACAGAGACTCCAATTTATTCTTTATACTTTCGATTTCCAGGATCCGAATGATGTATTCGCTATTTTATATAGTATTTTAGTATTTCCACAATCAATTTTCTTCCTTTCGTTGTGAAGAGCTTGGGAAGATCCGCTTTGACTCACTTTACTCCACAATCTTTATCTTTTTTTAAATAACTAAAATGTAATATATTGATTTATCTATATTTTCTGTATTCTTATCGAATTGTGTGGTGTAGAAGGCTGGGGTTTCATGTTTCAAGCAAGTATCTGACTGTATTCATAAAATGGTGGGGTGTCTACAGTCTGCAGTTCAACTGTTGTAAGTTCAAAATTGCCTCATGTTCAAAACATTTTGTTCACACGCTTCGTGTTAGAAATGTTATAGGACATAAATGAGTATACGGACACTTTCCTTTTGGACATTTTCCTCCCGGATTTGAGTGTTCAAAAAACAGAGTTCAAACGTCGTCGTTATCTCAATAGCAATAGTTAATTACTTTAACAAATTTAACCAATTTAATTCGGTTGGAAGTCGTTCTACAAACTTGAACTTCAATTCATTTTATTTTGAACATAGCAGATAAGCAGATTTTCAACATTCAATTTTTGAACATCCAGTTTTTAACTTAGCCATTTGAGCATAATGATATAGATACTTTAAGAATGAAGTTTTGAACGTGGGTCATTTTTGAGCTTAATAGTTTCGAATTCTGAAGACATGACCTCATAATATTGTAATTTACAGTATTTATAATAATATTAGGGCTGAGTTCCTGAGGTTAGTACAAATGTAAAAGTTTCCTTTCACATCCAATAGAATCTGTATAATTTTGACATTCTACCCGTATAGTATTCCGTAGTACCAAAATCATGGTGTGTGGAGCAGGAGAGTAGTTTTAAGAGTTGATTTTCTATCTATTTATTTCTATTATCATTTTTGATGATGGTCATAAAATGTAACTTTGCAAAAAGTTTCTTAACCGACTTGACAGTGTTGATAAGTATTGGCAAAGGGCGACGGTCGGTGGCGATTGGAGTTGTAAAACTGGGGCTAAGTGTGACTCTCGGTGGTATTATTTGTCTTGTGGTATACCTTCATAATATATAATACGAAATGCAATTAATATATGCATGACTATGTTTGTCCGCACCTACACGATATGTATTACATGAATAACGGACTCAAGAAAAGTAATTTCCAAACTAAGCATGCCGTACATTTTGGTGCATAGTTAGTAATGGTATTAGTAGGTACCTAGGTAGATAGGTATCATGCTTATTTCACCCAAAAGTTTCTCATTTTTTGTTCTAGGTTTTACCATCGCGGAATTCTCGTGTACAATTTATAGTTCCCCTTTTGCACACAGTCTTACCATGCAATTATTAGTAGCTGAACTACTTTACATCCGAGAATTATTGCTTGATGGTTATTCCTGGAGGGTTTCTGTGTCTCTTGTTACGGATCCGGTATTTTCTTAAAGGAAGTTGTTTCAGCTAATGCTAATAGTTAATACCTATGTTGTATGTGATATTTATGTTTGCGTATCAGATTCAAATTTTAGAAATTAGAGTGGAATTCCAGGTAAGATAAAGAAGTGTAGGTACTTGAGGAAAGACGTTTCAAGTTTAGCAGTTAGTTAGTTTGAGAAAATGTAAAAAGGGAGAAAAGGGGAAGAAGACTTTATACTTTCTTAAGGCTCGGATAGTTTCAGTGGGCTATATACTTGGGAAGTATAAAGGCTCACAAGGGTCCTTTTTTGTTTGAGGAGAGAAGACAAATGACCGAGGTGAAGGCTAATGGTAGTAATAACTTCATAATTAGCGGTGGGCTTGGTCACAGAACTGTTGCGAGGAGAATAAATGTTATGGAGAAAAGTATTAGATTAGATGTAGTGTAGACAGATTGGTACGAAGAAGTCTCGTTATGGAGTATGTGGTACAGTGCCTCTCGTTGTTGAAGTAGGAAAACAGTCCTAGCAGTTTTGCTAAAGGTGACACACACTCCAAACTGATCGCTGATATTCTTAATTATCCAAGTACATTTTAAAACTTTTTAACGAAAAATATTTGATTTCTTATGGAATTGTAGAAACACTAGTGGTAAATGTGACAGTGATTAAATCTATATGTATATAGGGACAAAATACATGCATATTTCTAAAGTATAGCAAAATATGCTTGTCATTCGTGAATTTTAAAGTTCTACAATATACACTGTATTTCAGACTGCAGGGAACTGTACTTATACCTTTTCTAAAGTGCTAAATAAAGTATATGCGCCGTGTTTAATTTGCAAAATACGATATGTATTTAAAATTTGTGCATGAAGATAAAAATGTACTATTTACACGCTTTTAAAAGGGTTGATTTTAGTATTTGCACTATTTTTAAAGCACAAAATACGAAATTTACAACATTTTTCCAACTAAAAATAAAATTGTTTACACATTTTTGAAATTGGAGAAAACGATTTTTTTTTACTATTTTTAGAAATTCCTAAAAATACTATTTATGTTTGTGTAAAATAACGAAATAGAATATGGACTTTTTCATGAGGATTACAAAATTCACTATTAAAATTTGTTTGACAGCGCAAAATATTTGTTTAGAATTTTAGTATTACCTACCTATTTTAGGTATAAACGGTAGGTAAATTGTTAGATGTTTAAAATTAGTTAGTTGTACTTTTAAAAGATGACTAAAAGATGAATATTTCCAAACACTGTCACTGGTTTTGATTTTGACAGTATTATTAACTTTCTTGTAAAATTGCTTGTATTCATTCTTCAACAAAGATGTACATTACAGATTCAGATACTTCACCTCTTTCATAAACGGCCCAGAGAGACTTCACGTTTCTTACGTGGGTACTAGTTATTCAGGCCCAGCTCTGAAAGTGGTCCGAGAATAAAAGGCCCAGGACCAGGACTTCAACTCGAGAAAGTTTTCATTATGTTCCTCTTGCCTCCGATTAGTGTGTGAAAAAGAAAGACTTCATGGGGAAACCATATGACGTTATTAAGTTAATCTAAAAGCCTGTCGCTCGGTTAGAAGTTATCAAAAGCCGCCTCCTCTATTCTCATAGGGTAAATTATATTTCAAAAGGCAAATCACATTTTTTACTCCGGGCTGTACCCAGAATTTTAATTGACTGATAAATTTTCGACTTCACACTTTCCAAGTAGGTAGGTTCCTACCCATAAACCCATAGTATGTATAATTGCATGTGTATAAGTAATCCAGAAATAGGTACTGTTTCCTTCAAGTACTTTCGTTTACATAATAATAGCACGGCGGTGGTCGGTATACATAGCACATATAAATATATTCGCTAAGGTTTAGAAATGCTTTCAGACTTTCCGACTCAAAGTCTCGACTTACAATAATTTTATTAGACTTTAATGTATAATCATAATCCAGTATCCTTCTTGCATTTGTTTGTAAGTACCTCAATAGAGAAAGTTGGGTGGCTAATAAGCATCGTATAATTAATCCCACTAGTTTAGACATACATAAAGTATAAGCTTGTCCATATTATATGCACCTAGGCCTAGTTAGTACCTTACACATCGAATTATACAAGTTGAAAACGCCGTTAGATTAGTATTGAAAATTTAAGCTGACTTTACGTAAGGATGTAGGGTACAATATTGCTCTTGTATTGTGCAAAATTGTGAATTAGTAATATTCGAGCGCAGTAGTAAAGCCGTAAAGCTTAGCCAGGTACTTAAAAGTGTCTTATAATTAGTCTGCGCATATAACTGTATCCTCCGCCTCTTAATCTATACATAGAAATTATTTCAAGTTTATTATTAGGTATTATTCCGAATCTGATTTACAACATATTATGCAATGGATGTTGATACCCACAAATGACTCAAATTACAAAATATTACGGTAGTAAACAAGGGCTAAAGCCCTTGTTTTATGGCAGCCTTAACAGCAAAAACCAAAAGTACAATATTGAAATTTTTGAATTTCTCGCGAAAACTTTAAATATTGTGTAAACTCAAGATTTCTTATTGATCTTATTAGGTTATATCAATTTAGTCTGTCATTCATTAAATTTCGATGCTGACCTATACATTTAAATAAATAATGAACATGATTTAGTCGAAAATGCCTTTAGGTGATTTTAAGTTTTGTAGAAGTTTTTGAATTTGCCGCCAAATCTTAAAATCCAAATTTGAACCTCTTACTAAATGGAATCACACATAAACGATATACCCATCAAACCGAAATAAATCAGCGAATCCAATTAACGTAGTGTGGCAGCTCAGATCATGATTAATTTTTAATTGTAATTAAAAAACTTAACTAATTTTTTGTAAAAGTTGGCCGATGTTAATGCATGATACATCATTTTAAAGCCCTTAAAAAATAAGGAAAACGGGTATTTTGTTTTTGGCCTCCGACGCATACAAACAATTTCAGGCGGAATTTTCAAAAAAGTAGCGGTTTTAAAAAAAAAATGGCAAACGTAGGTCGATAAACTCTTCCCTTTTGCGTTATTTGTAATCTACAGGTCATTAGCTTTCGAATGTTATATCACACGTTGAAATTGGGTAAGTATCTCAAAAGTGTGAAAAATCCGGTAAATTATGTAGATAGGTAGGAATAAACCTTGAAACTTCTATACAGAGTGTCATGAGCTTGCACAAATAAGAGGAATTTAGTTTTTTTAGTTGACTATTTGTGTAATATGATGACATTATAACTTTCTAAAATTGCATTATTATGAAAATATTGGGATTTGAAGGAAAAGAAACTTGACCATCATAGTAATTAAAATAGATTAAAAATAGTTCCAGATATCCAGTATACAAAGTGTTCATTAGTCATCTAGCTATGTTCTTTTCTTGACCCTTATAATATAACCTCTTAAATTTTCAAATAATTTTGTACGTGCAATGTTCAAAACTAGACAAAAGTCTGTAGAATGTAGAAGAAAAGTCTTAAAGAAGTCGACGCCGAAGTCTCATCGTAATCGTACTGCGATAGTTTAAAAGTTTTTGGCGTCTTGTAATAAATATTGTATATGAGCTACATACTTCTATATAAATTTCAACACCTACGCCTGTAACACATGTACGGAAAGCGATGCCAATTATACTAGTACCTACTAGTATATCGTCAATATTTGCCAAGAAGGTAATAATTTTTGCTTCGCCACTCTCTTACTGACATGGCTTGGCAATTAATTACATTTATTATTCGTTTGTTGATTATTTTGGCTACAGTATTACCACTCGCCGCTGTTGTTTGCATATTAAATGTTATAGTTTCATAATTTCATCACAGGAGTTGAAAATGTGATGGCAAATAAGCGGAAACGCTACGCGTTGAGTGTGGTTTTAGTAAAACGTTAGATGTGGCGTCAGTCCAATTATTACTACGTGATAGTAAATACAGCTTAATCTGCGTTTGGAAATAAAGGTGCCTCCTTCACTCTTTCAGCATCAGGTTCAGACTATACTGTTACTGATTCAAGCACAGTGCAGTACCCTTAGTAAAATAGTTTATAGCAGGAATTATTTTCCATACTATAGTTACATACCCTAATTGATACAATTTCGTTTTTGATTCGATTTACTTTCAGGTGAGGGATCCACTTCAAAGTCCAAATCAACTCCCAAGAGAGACACAGGCACAGCTTCCAAATCAAAACTGTCATCGTAAGTTATTTTTAATATTGCTGTACGTTCTACTCTACTTTAATTCTGCCGCCTTACAATAATTGCTTAGAATAAATTCGATGATACTTTCTGCAAAGCAAAGTATGCTTTTTAGTTTTTTTTGTTTGAGTTGGAAATTGGATATGCATTTATAAGTGGGTAATTATTTACTGACTTTCTTGTCGGTGTCGGCGTGTTAATAAAGCTTCAGTGCTTTAAAATATAACGCCTGCCTGATACATTTTATATGCTTATAGGATACTGTATATTGTAATAATAGATTACGTAGGTATAGGAAAGTACCTACTTACCTACTTATTTATTACTGTACTATAAACGGTTGTATGGGCTTACTAGTTAGACCAAATCGACTTAATGAATAAATCAAGAAATCTCGTATATATTATTGATAGTTATAGGTATTCCAATTCTGTAAGTTTTCTGAGTCGTTTGTTTTGTTCAACATTTTCAGTACTCTCGTTTGTTTTTCTCTTCATGTTTTGAAGTTCAATCAGTTTCCTTTAATTGGATATTATAATATTGACCTTCTGTGGATGAGTACTACGCAAAAACTTGTGTAATCGAAAAACATAAAAACACGCAACTACTTAGCTGGGAGTGAGTGTGTAATACAAGCTTGTTTTAGAATAAAGTGTGCTATTGAAATTCTCTTATTAGGATGAGCAGTACTGGCACATAATAGTTTTTCAAAAATGATTAGCCATGTTTATTTTGAAATTTTAAAAAGATTTCGAAAGTGAATTTTGAATTACTTTAACCTAATAAAATATTACAAAACACGTTGAGTCACTCACTAAAACTAATCTTTTCACTTTTGATTGATTCGCTAGTCAGTGATCGCTAATCCAAAACCAAAACTTACCTTTAGGATGTAGGAAGTAGGAAATAAACGGCTGGTTTCTTTTTATTCTTAGACGATGAATTAAATTACTTAGCTGCACTGCATGCTGTAACATTCCTGAATATCATTCTGATTATTTTATTCTCTTGTCCTAGATATTTGTTAGACTGACGGCATACGTCATTAGCTTGTCTACTTTTATTGTCATTCCGCCTTTCATTTTTCTCCTATTCTTTGCTAGACATTCATAATATAATACATAGACTGACGATGAGCATATTTTTTTCACGTGGGTGGGTAGATAGTAGGCCTTTTATGGGAAGAAAGAAGAAACGATATTATAATTAACTCACTCTCCTATCATGGATACTGTGTATACCAGCAGTACGAGTACCATAACTATAATGCGATTGCACTCGATCCCGCGATGCCAGTAAAGCTCTATGAAAATTACAAGGTGCATCAATAATACAAATTGACATGGACATTGATATTAAGTAGGGAGCTTCTTCCGTTGTTCCTTCTAGAAATAAAAATGAAAAAAAAAAGAAACCGTTGAATTTGAGAGACTGTCGTTTTCATTCCTACTTAGCTCCAGATGTAGCTTTTAAGTATACATGGCAGTAAATCAGAAACTACGAGAGGATGAAGGGAAAAATGTGATTTAGGTTTTTCATTGGTCGATATTACTAATACTCTTAGTCCTATTCCTATATCGATATGACTGTTTCCGTTCCAAGTCAGGCTCTTAATAGTTTTGCTATGGTAAATTTATCTGAGTTGTCCCTGAGGAGCAATAAATAGCTACTTAAAATGTAATAGTATTCATGTTGAGGTATGCGCGCGGTGGGTTCGTCTCTCTGTGCTGGGTGGTATATGGAGCTATAATATGTATGTATGTAGGTAGTAGTAATGTCATTATGGAAGGATGAGGAAATGAGGAAATGGGATTTCTTGTGCTACGTTAACTTCACGACAATTTCATCCCTGTCGTCGATGTCATTGCCGTTGCCGAGTCGGAAGTGGATTGAGTTCATTGGGAATCCTAATCTCATTCGAGAAACTCAAAACTAACGCAACCGAAACATTTTCAATTTCTCCTTTTTTAGACACACACTCACACACACACACTTTTCCTTCATTGGATGCTAAGTATTTTATTGATATATGGGGCTTAAGTACATAGGTAGGACAGATAGATAAATTTTTTTGTCGCACATGTTGTATTAAAAAAAGTAGCTTCACTTCTCTCACTTCTCACTACACAGTCAGTGTCAGTAAAATCAAACTCAAGACACTTACTTTATGGGATAACCTTCACTTTTCAATTTTTACACGATGATGGTAATCCACTCGAATGAAGTGTACTCACTCAGACAGATTGTAAGATTTCCTCCTTGTGGATGCATGAGCCTATTTTGCTGCAATCAGAAACAGATGTGTATAGTAGTGTTTTCAAAGTGCAGCCTTTTGTCTACATGTCTAGATCTTGGGAAAGTAGAAGTAGGTAGAATACAATTTTTATATAAAGGTTTCGTTTCGGAACGAATATTCTGATCTGATACACATTTGATTTTAAAAGACCTTTGTTATGTTACCTTGTAGAAATATTTTAGACAGTTTTAAAAACATTGTCGTTAGTATAACCAGAACGTTTCGTAGCTTGCAAAGTTTTAGTATGATTTTAGGTAGAACATTTTGCAGCTGAGAAAGATGAAAGATTTAATAATTACAACGTTTGGAAGCTACTTCGAAACATTTCGTTAAAAGCAATTTGGAGATTTTTTGAAACAGTAAATTTTAATGAGTTTTTTGCAGTGTTTTGAAAACAATTGATTCAATATTTTTTGCACATTTTAGACGATGTTTTACAGTATTGCAAAACCAATTTTGAAAAGTTGTATAGTTTTTATACCTAGGTAGGTAGATATGTATCTAAAAGCCACTCACTCAGTAATTTCATCCCACTTTCAAATTTTTGTTCAGGACTTTTCCATTTGTACTCTATGTATTATGTATGTATTTCTTTCCTAAAATTCATATAATAATAGTAACCATTACCATTATTACTTGTCTAATTAGAAAACGAGTCTAATTCAATCTTATTACCTTATTACATGTTTATATAATATAATTGTAATATTATACTTATTATCTTCCTTCTCATAGTTAGTTTTACTCATATGTTTTTGTCTAATCTTCTTCGTCGTGAATGGAATAAATTTCCTCCTGTGGACATGCACAAGGTTGACGCGTGTATGCGAGGGTTTTGTAAAGATTTCTGAATAATACTTTTAATTACAGTAATAATACTAGTAGGATTAATAATCGTAGGTATTGTATGTAAACGAAAGAATATTTCAAACATAATCACTCGGCATTGTGTGTATTTTACATTATAATGACACACTCAATACACGAGGAACGTATAATAATAATGATGATATTAATAAAAGGGATTATTATTTTAGTATTGTATGTATAGTACTTGGAATTCCCAAATGATGCTTTATTAGGTTTAGGTTTTCTAGTTACACTGCATACTACTTAATTTCCCTTCCGCCTTTGGAATTAGTATTATATGATGAGTAGACTTATTAATTTTCTGCTTTGTTGCAAAAATGATAAAGAGCGAGATTTTAGCATTGATTTATAAATTATAATTCAGAGTTGCATAAGTTGCTCTATACTTTTAAGAATTGGTGATGATGTTAATGTATATCTCTTAGTAGTCATACTAGTCATGATCGGTGTAGTGCATTCTATCACTGAAGTAACCCCGCACTCACATCCAACTACCTACTCCTGGTTTATTGTGAGGGTTTAGTTAGATTTTCTGCTCGTTTTCAAGATGTAATTATTCTAAGTACTAATACCCATTAGAGAGTTACATTATAATATATGTAGAGACGTCTGCCTTGTTAACATTGAGTGCCTGCTGAGTGAAGTTGAATGAACCGGGGATTGCTAATATTCGCATACTTATTATCGGGAGCCTTTAGAAATTAAACAGTTCCATATCTTAAATTAGATGCAGATGCAAAATAGGATATTATAAGTACCTACTTCCTTAAATTAGGTAGGTAGGTATATTGAATATTGTCAAATTTTGTTTAACTGGTCCCTGAGAGGGTTTTCCCATCCTTTGCATGTCGTCCCCACCTGTCCCCGCCATCGCCAATTTAAACTAGGATTAAAATGATTGTCAAAAAATGCTAAGTTGGTTTGCCGATGCTTACTTAATATATTAAATTACAAGTTTTTAAAAAATGCAAAATTTTCTATTTAGGTAGGTACATGTTTTTTGAAAGGTGCAATATATTCTATTTACGTGTTTTCTGAAAAGTGCAAAATATTCTATTTACATGTTTTTGAAAAGTGCAAAATATTCTATTTACATGTTTTTGAAAAGTGCAAAATATTCTATTTACATGTTTTCTGAAAATTGCCAGATATTCTATTTACATGTTTTTGAAAAGTGCAAAATATTCTATTTAGGGTCATGAAATTTTGTTTGTAGATAGTGCAGTTAATTTTTAGCTGAAAATGGATATTGGTCAGGTGCTTGAATGCTTGAAGACGATTGTCTACCAAGTAAAATTATTTTTATTCGGACTTCGTGAGTGCGTTAATTAAGTACTAATTTTTTAAAGCTTGGTTGATTTTTGTTGTAAAAGGCTCAGTTTTTGCAATTTTTGGAACTGTGCAAAAAGTGTTCGAACATGGAAGTAGAGAAAGTTTTTACATCCCATTAAAAATGCAAATTTTTGAGATGGAAGTTTCAAGGGCCATCATATCATAAGTATAGAAGCGATGAGTGAGGACATTTAAGCTGTATTTATGTTTAATACACATACAAGTTTCAAAAGTATGTAGCAATAAACATGCTCAAATCGTAATCGCGAGCATGCAGCCTTTCTTTTCCCTTCTGCTTTGTATTGTACACCCTTTCTCGAGTGATAATGTATGTCGTTGTCATTTCAAAGATGAGGATTTGTAAAATTCAGAAACTTCTACCTCAGTGCTGATAGTTTATTCTCATTTACAGCTCTTTGTGTGTGGGTACGATAGAGAGAGAGAGGGAGAGAGGATCAGCAGGATTCGGAAATGGAAAAGATATGATGCCATGGTGCTTTGTGTAATTTGTAATGTGATTTGGGCTATTCAAAGTTGAAAGTTGTATTGTAACTTGATACATACGAGGAGTAGGAAGTTACATGTAGTGCAGTAAATAAAATAGAAATTGAGAGTAGACAAATAGGCACATTGAGTGATTTACGTATTTCATAGTCATTTGATTTGATGCAAATGTGAAGGGTGTACTAAACTATATCTTACAATTCTCTCTATTTTCTTGTACTAGAATCTACTTGATACATAATGTGTATCGTCTGTGAAGAACCAAAATTACCCATATCCAATTTAAGCTAGAAGCAAAACGATGTCTAAAAAACAAAATGAGAAAAATGCGTAAAGTGTTATTTAAGAGTTTTTGAAAAGTGTAAAATGTTCTATTTACATGTTTTTGAAAAGTGCTAAATGTTCTATTTACATATTTTTGAAAAGTGTAAAATGTTCTATTTACATGTTTTTGAAAAGTGCAGAATATTATATTTAAATACTTTCAAGATATGTTTCAATATTTTTGTAGATAGTGGATATTGTTTTTAGTTACAAATGGATATGGGTCATTTTGGTTCTTCATAGACGATATTGTGTGTGTGTGTGTCTACGGAAATGGCAAAGACTTAAATAAGACTCGTCGAGACCCTATCACTCCTACACTGGTACTGGTCTATAAGGGTCTATCTAAATGAACAAGTAAAGAAAATATCCATTTTAATACTTTAGAGGATTTACGGGAGCGAGAAATTACCCAGAGCCAAAAAAGAAATAGAATTTTCCAAACTATATATATCTATAGAAGAATAATCTGAGCAATTTCAATCAAGGATTTATTAGCTTCTGCATGAAAGCTTTTATGATCTAATTTCTCCATGACTTTTTATTCTATGTAGTTTTCTCTCTTCAAGTTTTTCTTCTTCTTTTTATATCCTATGTATAATAACATAATATATGAAAGTTTTTATTTTTATTTTTAAGCAATGGCAAGATATAGTTATGGTATGGTATAGTATAGTAGAACAAAACAAATAAATGGTGTTTTTGTGCACACAGTGGGTAGATATGCGTGTTATAGCTATATAGTGTGTGTTCCAAGTCGGAAAATGGGGCATTTCTCCCCTTTATCCTTGTTTTAGCCTTCATGAAATTCCAATGAAAAAAAAGCGATACATACCAATCTACAGTGCTGTCTGCAGTTCAAAATGTTCCAAGTTCAAAATTGTCTCATGTTCAGAACAGGTTTTTCAAAACGTATTACCTATGAGCTCAAAAAACATCTTAACATTTAATATTTCAAACGCATAAGAAATTTTGAAAACGTCAGTATTTTTTTAAGCCTGAGGATTTGAACATTGCTTTTGTTTTTTCTTGCCAAATTTTTGAACTTGAAACTTTTGAACTTGGAACTCTAGACATAAGGGGACCATGCTTACAAACTTTCAACTTTCCCTGTGTACATCTTTATGTATTCGCTCAGCAGGGAAAGGAACTCCCGGAATGTCCGGTCAGTTTGGCGACAGTTATGGTACACATTGCTATTATTTTCCATTTAGACGATATTCGAAACCTAAATCACCCCTTTATGACACTTTATATTACTTCCTAGAAACCCTTTCTATCAGTATCAGCAGTTCCAGCGTGAACTCAATGACCAGTACCTTTTTATTTTATACTTTCCCCCTATTTCTGTGTAGGGAATACTCCCTTAAAAGTCCAAAAAAAAACCTAGAAAAGTGAGTGTTGTATTTTTTCTTAAAAGACCCATATCGTGGGCGAAGGATCAAATCCGCTAACTTCCAATTTTCGCTGGAAGCAAATCCGCTATCTTCCATTTCACCTTAAAAGCAAATCCGCTATCATCCACTTTTGATTTAAATAAGCGTTTTAGCTGACCAATTCATTACAACATGGTTATGAAAAGTGCAAATTGTTCTAATTGCATATTTTAAAACGCAAAGCGTTCTAACTATATGGCTTTAACAACTGCAAGTGGTTCTAACTACACGATTTTAAAATTCGAGCTGCTCCAACTTCATGATGCAAACAAATTCAAAATGCACTAAATACATGATTTCAAAAAATACAAAATGTTCTAACTACATCGTTTTAAGTTGCAAACTAATCCAAGTGATTTTAAAAAGGGTAGAATGCTCTAATACATGATTTTGAAAAATTCGAAATATTATAATTACGTGCTTATGAATATTACATCTAGTTAGAGCTTTTTGCACTTCTAAAATGTCTTATTTAGAACATTTTGCACTTTGTAATGATGTGCAATTAAAACATTTTCAAATTTTGAAAACATGCAATTATAACATATTGCAATTTTTGAAGTCATCTAGTTAAAACAGTTTGAAACCTAAAACCGTGTAGTTAAAACATTTTGAACTTTTTCAAACCATGTAGTTAGAGCAATTTGCGTTTTGAAATCATGTAGTTAGAACAGTTTGTGACTAAAATAATGTATTTAGTGCAGCTTGAATGTGTTTAAATCATAAAGTTAGAGCCGTCCGAATTTTAAAATCGTGTGGTTAGAACCATTTGCAGCTCTTAATGCCATATAGTTAGAACGTTTTGCGTTCTAAAATATGCAATTGGAGCAATTTTCACTTTTCATAACCATGTTACTATGAATTAGTCAGCTAAAACGCTTATTTAAATCAAAAGTGGAAAATAGCGGATTTGCTTTCAGCGAAAAGTGGAAGTTAACGGATTTGATCCTTCGCCCATGATATACTCCGTCCTATATCCTATAGCACTGGCCTGACACTGGCAATCACTGTGTTATAGTGCTACTTGTGTTGTGAGTATTACGTATTTATTGCCGTGGCGGCGACTCTGGTGCACCATAATATTAAAGTGCCTACCTACCTATGCATAATGGATGCCGTCATGGTACTAGTGGTCAATTTTGTGGTTGTGGCCGTGAATACACGCAAACTGCAAGCCAACCGTAGCACAAACGTACAACGTTACAAGATCCAATGTTTTATAATTTTTGATTTCGACCCTTGCATTCCAATTTTAGTTGCTGATAATGTCTTGATTTAGGAATTAAATCTAATTTATTTGCTTTGTTTGCATTATGTATGTTTTTAGGAGGGCTGAAGAAAGTGATGAAGGAGGAAAGGACGAGGACGACGAAGTAGCAATGAAATCAAAGTCTCCTAAAAGACGTCGGATATTGGAAATACAGTCAAGTGATGAGGAAGAGGATGAAGTAGCTGGTAGTAGTACATCTAAAACCACCACAATACAAAAGCGAGACTCCTCTCCTTCAAATACAAATGTTACTAGTACGAAAAATAGGAAGGGTGAAGACGAGAGTTCGGATGATATATACGATGCTGATACAGATGTTGAGAATGATGGGGGCTCGTCACCGTCCATGCTGGCCGACGTAGGAAGTAGTAATCAAGAAAATTTCTTTGAGGACAAAGTCTTCTATCTACACGGGTCTGAGGAAGGATTATCAGCTGAGATGAGAAATATAGCGAGACTCATACTTATTCATAAAGGGTAAGTTACTGTATAACAATACTGATTAATAATGTCTTTCCTAAAATTTAAAATTTAATTTAAGGCTTCAGAACCAGTGTAGGCTGTTTCATAAGAGATTTACATCTTCAAAATGAGAATTACTTACCTGTCTTGGGTGCTAGGGTGCTAGGTGCTACCTTCCAATGCTGCCGACTGACGACGAGTGTTAGATAGGCGTTAATCATTGTAACCATTATACCACAGCTTTAGATTGTGAACTCCACATTACGTAATTAGTTTTTTGAAGCTTGGGAAAACCTGGAAATGCACTTCAATTACCAGAGCTTTTGAACGGTGACGGTTGCGGTTTGGGTCACGGTTATTACGGTTACAGATGTAGTTGATAATTTGATAATAATATTCATGTCTGTCACGGGTTAATTTTTGGGTCTGCAATCTGCATTAATTTGCCTGAGCGTACAACATTGTTTAAACAAAACTGATATTACAATCCTATTTTTGTTCTTTTAATGGCTACTAATGATAATTGCGATGATTATGATTACTTAAGGTAGGTACCTGGGTAGGTGTATTGTTAGCATTGCAGTTGCAGTTTACGAATAATCGCTGGGCTTACTTTAGTTTAGGTTACTGATATGACGCTCGTGCTGTAAGTCTATATAGCTTCATTATTTTACTGAACTAATCTTCCTGTCTAAAATCCCAAGGAAAATTCAAAGCGTTATCACTATAATAGTACCAAAGTAAAAAGAAAAATATAAAAAATGGTAAAAAATAGAATGAGAGAAATACTGTTACTACTTGTTTAAAGTCAAAGTGTAAATTGAGAATAAAGTGGCATCGTTTTCGTTATTCGTTATCACCATCCTGCTCTAGCTTTACTATCAGGTCTCGTTCTCTTTTTAGATTGATCATGTCAGTCTAAATCTTGTAGCGAATCAGGTTCTTGATCATGACGAGTTCTGGTTGTCTTTTTCGTGTGTGTGTGTGTGTGTTAATGTAGAAATAGAATTGATTGTTAGGAAGGGGAGCTTGACTACAGCACAGAGACAAAGATGTATTAAATACAAAATTTAACGATTATTGTCTCTCCTTTCACCCTTTGTCTTTTATCTCTGTGTAGTAAATGTCAACAAGATATATTTTTACTTTTCCTCTTTTTTTTTATCTTGTAGTGTATCAAATTGAAGGTCGGACAGAAACTAATTCGGAAGAGTGTCTCCCTGTCCCTCTTTTTCTCTTGTTTGTACTGTACACGTATATAGTTTACTTTGTACCTGCCATTTTTCCAAATCCAAGTCGGAATCTAAATCAACACAAGCTGTGTCTTGTAAGTATATGAGTATAGACAATGTGAGTCCGCGTGTAGGGTGTGAAAGTGATATCTACAGATTGATATTGACGTAGGGATTGTCACGCGAGCTGGTTTAAGGAGTGTGTGGGGAAGCACTTATATGGACTTTGTGGGGGAGAAAGGAAAAAGACAAGAGAAAAATCGTGGATATCGTTGCTCCTGAGTTGGAGAGTAAAAACTCGACATAATAATAGTATTACCTATGTTGGCTAATTGTAGAGAATTATTGGGATCGAAACGAAAAATGCTATCTATATGCAGCTTGGCAGGTTTGAAAATAATTGGTGATTGCTGAAAAAAGTGACAGAATTTTAAAATGCGTCAAAATTTATATTTTACACTGTTCACGAAGGTTCTGTTTATTAATTAAAAATATTTACGAACATCAAATTATATGTTTCTAGTTTTCTAGTTTAAATCTAGCAGATAGCGATTTTTAGTACAACGACTGACCTATACTTTTGATTCATCATTGATGATCCAAACAAGGACAAGATATGAACCTTTCTTGGGATTGTTACTTTTATATTCCCCTTCAGTATCTCGCTTTCGATGTGGGTGGATCTTTTGAAGTCCACACCTGTGTTTCAAGACAAAAAGGTGTGCTAAAGTGATGAAGTAGGACACCGTGTATTGGTTAGAACCAGCGGCTCTACTACCAACCAAACCATATGTCAGGAATTAAGCTGATATTGCGATGAGGCTATCAGGTCTCAGTGTTAGACATCAATATACAATTATAGTGCTCTCACTTTCACTTTTTTGTCCGTTCACTAGTAGTAGTTAGTAGTACCTGCTTTTCACAGTTTCTTCTAAAAGGAAGTCAATTAATTGGAGGCGCTTGTGATTTGAACCTGAGAAATCACATATGTAGGATTGTAGATTCTTGTTTTGTCTTATCTCGGCCTCGGCCTTGGTATATTGCTCTTTCGTGTTGCAATTGGTATGTTGGCTATTCAATAGAAAAGGAAAGGATTTGATTTGATTTTAGAAGGAGGAAAATGGCTGAATTTAATTCAGGGAACGTGATACAGCTCTTAATCTAATGAGACTTTGTACTGAGTACTGGGTACTGGGAGAGAAATATTTTATTGATTTTTTCAGTTGTCAGTCTTTGCATTTGGCATATGGAGTTATCGGCTTATCAGCATTAGTTAACAGTAGTAACATAGTGACCGTCTCACCTTAGCTTTCTCCTTGGTCTTTTACTTCCCTCTCCGCCCTTTGTATAGCCTCCAATAATAATAAAGATGTGACTAGGCACTCTATAGCGACGTTACTTCAGATTCTGCTGAACGTGTGAAGTTACAGTAATTGTATCATTGTAATTCCCTCTCCGTACGTGCATCCTTCCAGCAACAGTAGGCTGACCCTTCATCTTCAGTTTTCAGTGCCTTTTTCCTCCTAGATTTTCATTTTTTTTATTTTTGGAGTACCACTATATCAAAGGAAGAAAATTGTGACGGGGAACCAATCCTAAATACAAAATGATAAGAGCGTACAGCTGTTAATCTCTTCATATCAATACGTGACTGTCTATTTATGTCGCATATCGTCTGTGAAGAACCAAAATGACTAATATCCATTTTTGTAGCTAAAAACAATATCCACTATCTACAAAAATATTCAAATATGTCTTGAAAGCATTTAAATAGAATGTTTTGCACTTTTCAAAAGTATGGAGTTAGAAAATTTTGCACCTTCTCAAAAACATGGAAATTGAACATTTTACACTTTTCAAAAACATGGAATTAGAACATTTTACACTTTTCAAAAATATGTAAATAGAACATATTACACTTTCCTAAAACTCTTAATTAACATTTTACGCATGTTTCTCATTTTGTTTTTATGACAATAGCTCATTTTGATTGTAGCTTAAATTGGATACGGGTCATTTTGGTTCTTCACAGACGATATGTTCACTATATGCATCTACATAGTATAAAATGTGTATCGATGAACGTGCTACGTTGCTGCAGGCTTTTGCATTAGCAGTAGTTGAAAGTATAGCAAAAAGTGGTCAACTGTCTTATAACTGTGATCACGTTAGCCATTCACTTATCTTTTTCACCTTTAGGCGGAGTCGCATGACCGGGAGTAGTTTAAGTTGTCTTATTTCTGTCTGGACTTTTTAAACTTTAATAGATATTATATCTCATATATTTTCTATTAACGTCAGTACTATTTTGTTTTTGATTTTTCTGCACCAGTGCTGATGACATCTTGGTATATATGACTGCTTTTAACTGACACTAAAAAGTCGCTTTTTTTCAACCGGTATTTTGATTAAAAGCAGGACTCAGAAATTTTGTTAGTGATGCCAATTAAAAATTTTTCTAAATTAAATCATTTTCAAAAGTCACTTGTACTGGATTTTGACGAATGTGACTGTTATTCGTTTAAACTTGTATTTTTGAAGGTGAAATCTTTAGTCGCGTCTGTGTGATCTGTGTACCTTTACTGATCGTACATATAGTGTCTGATAATCGACTGTCAAGTTGTCTATGCATCACGTTTTTCACGTATAACTGATGAAATTATGTATTAATTGTGTGCCTTAGGTATATCAGTACTTAGGCAATAATATAAAAAGTGCTTGTATAATTGTCGTGATTTAGTTGTATGTAGGATGAGGGAGTGCACACATATGTTATTATTAAGTTATTATTTTGTCGGGATAATGGAGTTACGAAATCAGATTAAAAGATTTTAAATTAGAATTTCAGGGTTAAAATATTTCAAACCCACGCAGGTACGTACTTATATAATATTGAGCTTCTAATTAGAAAGAATTAGTCTCGGCTTACGTAAATTGAATTATGTACCCATGTTTAAATACCTAAGGATTAATATGGCTTTCTTCAAATTTCAAATTCAATGTACCCAAAAGTATGAATACAAATGGTGGTGGAACATACTGCGGAGGATCCGGATCAATATCAATGGTTCCCATTTAGATAAACACTCAGGAAAGACAAAGGGGACAAAGGGACACACGTCATCATTTTAATTTTGAGATTCTATGGATTAATGAAAGCAATTTAGAATTTAAAGGGACAATTACTACCGGCCCGCAATTACACCTGTGCTGTACATAAGGTTTTTGAGTTGTGAGAAAAATGAAAGTGATCTGTGAAGCTTTTGTCTTTATCTTTTCATACCATTGAAATTACTTGGTTGCGTTCGGAGATCCAATTGTGTAATCAAATTAATTATATACTAGTATAATGACAGCCGGGTTTGTTTCCCACACAAACTATGTATGTGTACTGCGTGCACCATTCTGAGCAGATGGCGTTTCATGGAGATGGAGATGAAGCTCGAGTATGATCACAAACGAAGATATTTGCATGTACGTAGGTATGTATATCTCTGACTGGTTGGTCTATTAACATACGCATAATATTTTCGGTGAAGTGTTAAAACAAGTCGTGCGTTATTGCTGTCCTTCAATTAAAACATTATGCTATCTAACAAAACAAAAACAACTGAAAGAGTAAGATTTAAAAAATTCTAACTGTAATAAATTACAGATCAGAAGGCGTGCTAGAAAAGATGTAAATAACTTTTTTTGCTCTTCTAAAAAAGATGTAGTAAATAACTTTTTTTTGCTCTTCTAAAAAAGATGTAAATAACTTTTTTTGCTCTTCTAAAAAAGATGTAAATGACTTTTTTCTGCTCTTCTGAAAAAGATGTAAAAACAATTTCTGCTTTAAAAAGAACTAAAACAGATGTTTTGAACTTTAATAATATCTTTAAAAATTTAGCCTATCAAAATGATGTAAATATCTTTGTTTGCCCTTTTTAGTTACCACTAGGAATCTACTTATGTATAATTATTGTAGCTACGAAAATGCAGATATTTCTTTATTGGCTGATTCTCTCACAGATTCATCGGTGAAAATTAAGCGACATTGTCGAGAGTGTAATGGAGCTTTGAAGGTTTAAAAGGCGTATGGTATGAAGTTGTCTCTCGATCTCGGTCGTTCTGTCTTTCTCTCTCTCTGTCCACACGCATTTATAACTACCTAACTGTGAAAAGTTTCTGCGTGTAAAGTGTAGAGAAAAGTGAGGTTTAATAATGTCATTAATCATGTTCTGCTCTCTCTGTTTTAACAGAATTTTTGAGCGTGTCTTTACAGGGTCTATACTGCCATTCAGTCTATACTTGGGAAGTTTACGCTATATGTGTAGGTATTATAGACACAGAGTAGCTGGAGTAGCAGCTTAAGGTTTATAGAATAAATTAAAAGTATTTTGACTGTCTCATAATTTGAGCGCACACTCTCACAGATGAGCTCCTTTTACATTAAGTACTTATAGGTGTAGGACCCCTTATACTTATACACTAAAGGTATGTGAATACGCAAGAAAAATGAATTTACGTACCTATAGGTTGGTAAATTGAAAATTGACATTGAAATTGGAATTAAGTTCATTACCTTATATAGATTTACCTTTCTAAATCTTTCATTATACTTTGTATTATTTATTATCTGTATATGTCTCTATGTCTGTCCCAATTTCAAAGTTTATTCAAATAAATTTAGAGTTTAAGCTATACAAAAAAAATACTAGTCTATTTATTATATCAATACGGACATCCAAAAATCCATTTGTCCTTTTTTTCCTTTACTTATAAACTTCCCATCCGGATAAATTTTGAATATTTTGATTGGACGAACCATTACCATTGCATTCAAAAATTCCTTCCTGGTAAATGTTTGAAATTGCTCCGATTTGAAATTCGTTTCTCTTCTCAGCTCCTTCTTTGATAGTAGTCTATCAATATATTATTATGAGAATAACAATAATAATAAGCTCGACTGAAATTGAGTGATTGTATCTGCATCTTTTTTTATATTGATATCTTTCAATAGTCACTATATAAAAATATCACATCAGAGTAAAATCAAAATCTTAAACTACACTTCCCTTTACTTCACTTCTCTACTATGTGTCTTGTCAAGTCTTGAGAAATCATATATGAAGTACTATATTGAGTATGGACAGGAGTAGGAGAAGAAAACGGTGAAGGGGAAGAGAAAAAAATTATCTAAATTGTGCTTTTACTTTCTAGAGAGAGAGAGACATACATAAAAAGTTTTGAAGTTCAGTTGCGAACGGAGAAGAAGAATAAGAAGATCGACGAAAAAAAGTTTTTTAGTTTTTACAGGCGTATAAAATTTTGTCGTAAATTCCCTGTTGATTTTACTTCTAGTCAATCTGTGTCAGTCTCGTTCTCGTTCCCGTTCCCGTTCCCGTTCCCGTTTCCAATGTTCAAGTGACTACAAGACTAAAAGGAACTATATAGGCGACTAAATTTAGGGGCTTTACCTACTATTCTAAAATAAACCAACAGGCGAAACGGAACTCCGAAACCCAAACCAACCAACCTACGCAAAAGCAGGGAGACAGAATTCCGAATACCGAAACTGAACCGACAGGGGGGAAAGGAAATGGAAATGCATGTCGGGGATTAGCAAAGTTTCTCTCTGTTGCTCAAATTGATAGATCAGCATAAAATTGGCAAACTTGAACTTGATGAGAGGGAAAATTGTGAAGACCTGGGACTCGAGTTTCTGCCTGTGTATAGTGTGTCATAAACATAAACAAGCAAGTCAGGAGCAATGAATCCTCGGGGTATATAACAGAATAACAGTCCAGAATTTGAATAGGCTTATTGGAAAATTTTGAATTGGAATGTATAGGATGTGAGTGTGAGTAGTACTTAGGGCGTATAGCATAGCATAGGACGTGCTCTCCCTTTTGGTTTTGGTGCCGGTGTCGTCGTCGTCGTCGTCGTCGGGCCCAGGACCGGTTTGAGTTTAAAGAGTGGAACACACACTGGACCGTTGAACCGTAACCGTGGAAATGAGAATGAGAGATGGATAAGAGGATATAGAAAGACATATGTGCGTGTAGATTGTCATTTGCCAAAATAGAAGTAGAGCACAATACACTTTCCGCATGGGGAAACTCATCATACAACTAAGCTAGATTAACACTACTGATTTAGATTATATTCACTAAACTTGAGTACCCGCACCGGGTACTTCCTTCATATTATGTCAAATAGCAGAGCAGTATGGCTCGGTTTCGGTTTCGGCTTTGGTGTTAGTCTGATTGTGAAAGTATTACTAAACTGTAGAGACTGTAGCTCTATTTATTTCTACCTTTAATTTCTATTTCTGGACTGGGAGAGAGTTAGTGTCAAGGATAGTAGTGGGAGGGGGAGAGTGAAAGTGCAGGAGATGTCATGTGTGGCCTGGTCCTGTTGGTGTTGATCTAATGATTGCTTAGCTGGTTAGCCTAATGCTGTCCTAACAAATTGGAATTCAAACACGTCCGTTTAAGTATCGTTCTTCTTTCCGGAAAGAGCGAAACAAGCCTCATGGAATTATTTTGGCGAAATAAAAACAAACATAGGCTGCAAGTGTATCTAAAAATAAAAGTAAAATTTTGAAGTACCTAAGTACACCTACCTGCGCTTATGTACTCAGAGGGTATATTACGCATGTATGATTTCTTGTATTTTTTAAAGTATGCAGGTATTTCCGTGGACACTTTTAAAAATGTGCAGATATCTTGTTTTGCCACTTACCAGGGAATGCCGCCGTATGTACTCTCTCGATTTAAAAAACAATACCCATACTAGATTTGGCTGCACTTCGTTACTACACATCCAAAGTAACTTGACTGCATTTTGCGCCGTTCGCTCTTAATCACGCGCCAAAGTTCGAAAAAATCGATTTTTTGCAACTTCGTAACCCTGTAGCTCCTACAATTTTAGTCTGATTTTCAAAAAATTTGTAGTTTTGTGATCTCTGTAACATTATCTAAAAAGTTAAATAAAATTTGAAAAATGTTCATTTTTTTATAAAATTGGGGTATTTTGAGTGCCTTAAAAAAATTGGTTTTCAAAAACAATTTGGAAAAAAATTATAAAATTTTCAATTTTGATTTTAAGACAATGTCCTAGAAATCAAAAAACTTTAATTTTTTTGAAAATCGGACGAACATTGTAGAAACTACAGGGTTGCAAAGTTGTAAAAAATCGATTTCTTTGAACTTTGGCGCGTGATTGTAAGCAAACGGCGCAAAATGCAGTCGAGTTACTTTGGATCTGTAGTAACTAAGTGCAGCCAAATCTAGTATGGATAATGGATACTGTTTTTAAAATCAAGAGAGTACATGCGGCGGCATTCCCTTGTTAGTTTATTTCGCACTTTCAAAAAGTTTCGATATCGTAGTTTAACATTTTATAAAGCTTCAATTAAGTATAGGATTTAATTCGTACTCTTTAAAATGTGCAAATATTATTATGTTTTGCTCTTTAAAAAAGTCGAAAATATCATATTTTCCCTTTTCAAATAGGTAGGTAGGTACCTTTAAAAAGTTTTTGAATTTCACCATATAAAAAGGTTTTTGATTATTTCTGTGATTGTTTTTTGATGTTAAAATTTCTATGCAGATTGTTTCGGTTTCGGTGCATGCAAAGTGTCTTTTCTTTAACTTCCACTATTTGTAGTGAATTTTACGTCGATATTTATTTTTGTAAAATAATCAAATAATCACTGTACGAGCTGAAAACCGAATCTTATAGGAAACGTGGTGAACTACAAATATGTAGGTGGAACCAACTTAATCTTCTACTAAAATTAGCTGTACACAAATTACGTCATCCGTACACTGCTTACAGTCAGTAGCACAGTTCTTAAATAGCGTTAGGAACGATAATGGGCCAAGGTGGTGGTGGTACTATTTAAATGACGATCTTCATCATTAGATACTGTCTCTGTATACAGATAGTCTGTCCTTTTAGAATTCAGAACGGAGAAAAGTGGAAGTATTGGAGCGTACATTGCGGGATTTAAACCCAGAACCAGAACCAGAACAAGTCCAGTATCAACTCCACCTTGTTTATCTTAGGTTTAGTTTAGTGCTAAAAGTCTACCTTTTGGTTGGCTAGGTTCCGGAGCTCATCTACTTAAGGGCTTACGAGGGTAATAAGAGGACATAGGCGAAGGGTGAGTACTGTACTACTACCCTTTCCGGGTATGAAATCGAAATCAGCGACTCTTGCTTGTGTGTGTCCTTATCTGTGTTATGTACATAAATTGCAAAACCCGGCATCAGTCTGAGTGAGTCTGGGTCTGGGTCTCGCTCCTGATCCTGGTGCGGTTCCCCCGCTGTATACTGTTTACGATTACGATTACGATCCGGGAAAGCAAAATGATTCAAAAACTTGTCCGTAAGTCCGTCGTCCTTTTAGAGTTCTTGAGAGTTCATTTGTTCTCTCTCGCTGTTGTTTTGTGCTTCGATTAAATACACTGTACATAGGAGTATACAGAAATACAGACAGAGACAGACCCGTGATGTGACACTGGCAGTGGGTTGTTCTTTGGGAGTGGAATTTTCATGGTTTCTATACCCAAAGTGTAATCTGTATGTCTGACTGTCCGTCTGTCTGTCTGTCGTGAGAGAGATGTGAATCTGATTCGAATTCGAGTTCTGAATCCAAGTTTATCCTCGTTTGTAGTTTTTGTCTGTCTTGTCTCTTGTCTCTCTGTCTGTGAAAGTCTGGAGTTTCCCAGTTCCAAGCTTTCCCAATTTTCCATAGAGTTGAGGATTGAGTTGAGTTCAGATGGGTAATTTCACATCTACATTCAGGCTTATTTATGTAGTATTTTCTGTATTTCAATGAGGTTCAGCAGATTCAAAGTTAGTTTTGTCGTAGTTTGTGTGGGACCCTTCGTTCCGCTCCTCCTTGTTCTATATTTTCTATTTACTATTTACTCAGCGCCCTTATTTGTCATTGTATGAAGTTTATCTGGTTCGGGTTCGGGTTGGGGTTCTTGAGTTGGGGCTCTATATGCATTCGCATCCTACGTGGGGATCTCCACTCCACTATGTACTTGCACTCACACTCTATCTGCGGAGGAGATACAGAAATGGAAATGGGAAGGAAAATTGCCGAGTTTGAGTCTTTCCAAGAGCGCATATAATATATCCTAAACGGAGTGGTTTGTAAGACTTCTTTTTTGGGGCTTTATTGGGTGGGCTATGAATGAGGATGATGACGTGGACGACTTCTTTGTACTCTGTTTAGTGCCAAGTTCATTTTCTTTGTCGTACAGCTGTATACTGTATAGGGTCTAGAGAAGCGTGGCCGCTGGGAGCGGGAGCAGAGTAGCAGAGGTTTGTTTCGTTTTCGGTTTTCGGTTTCTGTTTGTGTGGCGTTGACGTGGAAGTTGAATCTGTAATTCTTGTAACAATATTTTGATGAAAGTTTGAAAGGTTTCAGTTTAAGACTCTCACGATCAGAGAGTTGTTACCTTTACCTTCCAACGAGGATGAGAGATATACAGGGTGTATCATTATATTCTAAATTCTACTATTACTATTTGCCTTATCTTGAGTCCGTAGTCTAACTCGTCGTCAGTATATCTGAATTGGATTTATTTTGCTTGTGTAGATTTTCAAATATCAGCAAATCCGCTGATATCATATTATCATCAGTATAACCTATAAGCAGTACTAGGGTTGCTACATTTTCTTTTATGTGCATAGGCGGGTATGAGTATAGTAGCTGAAGTAGAAGAAACAAAAAAGATTGAATGCATAAAATGTTGGTTTTGATTTTATTTTTTATTATTGTTTCGAGTTACACAAGGTTTAGGCTCATAATAAATTATGACTGCTATTATTATTAAGTATTTTTTTCAATAGCCCATGGTCCATAATGTTAACTGTGACTTTCGAAAGTGGAATAGGGACTAATTATACAAAAGTGGCATTTATATAAATGTAAAACTTACTTTTAAATTTGCCTTTTAAATTTAATAACTACATAAAACATAATGCTCCAATTATAATAAAGCCATTATAATAATTATAAAGACGCGACACCAAACGCCGCCACTTTTATTAACTCTTTAGCTATAGAAATACACGCACAAAAATGATTCTTGAATGGTACCTTGTAAACCTGGGTAGGTAGGTAGGGTAGGGTGAACAAATTTTCACGCATGAGTTTTTAATGACAGACATGAAAATATGAATTGTATGTAATATATATTATGATTTTGATAGGGTACCTATTTGAATTGAACTTTACCCAACAGCCAACGCCAACAACAGTGTGTTACCTCTAATAAAATGAGCTTGAAAAAATATTTGATTTAAAAAATGATAGAGTATATAGTTACTATGGGATGCTCGGATTAGTTTAAGTAAGGGGCAGCTTACCGCTCTTGTAAACTAAAGGTATGCAATATGCATTTACGCTCGTTGGGCAATTTAGTTTAAGTTCAAAGAAAATTCCAGCTGGTCAGTCTAATGTTTGGTGGCATGCCATGGGTGACTTGACCATGGGATTGGGACGTAGTAGCACACAATGCACACCACAAAAAATATAAACCAGAAGCAAATAAAAAGCTACAAGTAAAAGTGAACGATTACCGGTACCGGTACTGGTACCGGTACCGGTATCGCACACATCGTGTAGCAGTCAAGTTTACGGGTGGGTACATATTGTGTGCGTACCTACTTATTGTAGGTATGGGAAACCTATAGGGATTTTCCTGATTGTTTTCACCGTGTCAGCTAACATGAATTGATTGTTTTTGTTTCTTATGTTAAAGTAGGTAGGTAGGTACCTTAGTTTTTTTTTGCCAGTCTTGTTGTACACTACATTCAGAGTCTCACGGTGTTACTAAATATATGTACTGCTGATTTGTTTTGAAAAAAAGTAGGTAGGTACGTCCTACGAACTTATATAACATGATGCTATGAATACTTCCTTATAGTTGACTCATGTTTAAGCTGAAACTGAAACAGAGACTAAAAGCTTCGGGCTAACAGCCTAATACAGATATATATACATACTTGCGGAGTGAGTTGCATCTAATAGAAGCTTTAAACATATAAACTATGTAATAATACATTTTGATACAGAATCATTCCATCTTATTCACACAAATCATTTCCTGATCTCATCCATCAAAGTCTGAGTAGTCAGCTTACATTTTATACGCCATACCCGCACGGACCATGTATTTTTGTTAGGCATTACAGGCGGTGCGGTAACGCGTTAACGCACGTAGGTACTTCCAACGGCAGTATTATCTGTATCTAGTTGTGTTAAAAAATTAAGTACTGTTTAATATTTATACGCGTCTCCATCAAGTACCTAACCTAGGAAGGCGAAGGTAGGTAGGTAGGTAGGTACGCTGACATTTTCTATATTGGTCACAGATAATGTATTTATAAATGGATGCGTCTTATTGTACTATCCAGTTAGCTTAATGTAAAGTGGGCTGGAATTTAAATTTACCCCACACAATTATTATGTACTGCACAAGGCGAGACGCTTTTAAAGTATCCAAGTAGGTAGGTACATAGTCTGTGGAGTATCACCATTTTCGTGGGGAACCGCGCGAAGACTGTATATATAAAAATATTTAATCGGTTTTAAACCGGAATTGTGCTTTACAGTTTACAGGCATTAGTATAGGTAATTCATGTCATTGTGTACACTAGCTTGATGGCTGTGCTTGTTGTGGTGAGAGTAAAAGTTATAATGTACGAATTACCCTTAAAAAATAAGAATCTAAACTGTGGAAATTTTATTCAAAGTGTCTGTACTAACTAATCGTAAGTTAGAATCTTGAAGGTTTTTCTATATTATTTCTTCGCTGGATTTTTCATGACATTTTTTTATGGAAACAGTGAATGCTCGTAGGTGTAGTAGCAGTAGTAGTGGTAGTGGTAGTGGGTTGGTCGTTTAATTGTTGACAGGGTAGATATAGTGTAAATAGTAAATATTGCATCTCCCAAGCGCAGCGTTTGTTTTCTTCGTGTAATGTAAAATGAAAGCAAATAAAATCTTTTAACATACATGCGTCTGTAGCGTCTTAAAATGCCGCTTTTTTTCAAGGTCAAGACGGTGCTGTGCATGTTGTGGTTTTATCTGTAGAGAGTGTAGCGGGTAAACAAAAACTAACAAGGTGGAACTTTATCTAGTCTAGATCTAGAATAATAATGCCTATAAATTCCTACATTTTGTATTGGTTGTTTCACTGCACTGACTGGAAGAGCTTTTTTCATGCGTGTGATTCATGAAATCGCCACCCTAAGATTTGACTACTGTATGTAAATTACCCTTAAATTATTTATTTTACGCAGTAGATGGTCTTAGCCTTGTTCCTTCTTGTTACTTCTAAGTTCATATTTTATCTCATATCCATTTCCACCCCCGCCTGTCATTTTTGATAAGTCGTCGCGGTCTGTATAGAAAATGCGGTTTCGGTTTCGGTTTCGGTTTTGGTTACGGTTTCGGGAACTGTAAATGTAGTACGTGCCCAAGTTTTCGCACTGTGTCTGTTTTTTATCTCTGACGACAGAAAAAGACATGATCTTGCATAAAATTTGGTTGTACCTACCCACTTGCCTAGATTACTTTATGCTCTTATACACCCATAATAACATTTCTTTTATTTCTTTTCATCACTCTAAATTCATGAGATGAGCGGTGAATTATTTCCTCATCCGTTCTGCTGTCTTGTTTTTACTGGGCATACTTAAACGTCAAGTATTTCCCTTCGTTTGTACATGCACTTGTAACTGGTGGTAGGTGTACTCTCCATTGTTTTTCTAGAGTTTGCAGATGTTTTTATTTGATAATTTATAAAAATGTATTCGGGGTGACTTGTGACCTTTGGACCTTTCCTTATGGTAGTCTTATGTATTTGGCTGTGAGGGGTGCCAATGGTCATAAGTCGAATGTCATGCACCTTCTTTTAGAGAGATAGAGGTTTTCAGGCTTTCAGGAAAGTGAAATAAGCAATATGTTACTACTATACTACTACTACTACTACTACATCGTTTTATTATTTGCCTGACACTGTCAACTGAAGATTACTTAGGCACGTTATACTTATCAGTACAAATATCTGTACAGAGGCAGGCAGGTAGGGAGGTATTTTGAGTTTCATTTTCAATTAAAAAACCCATTGATATTCGTTAGAGCGGAAAGGGAAATATTTTTTTGACGTATGGCATAATGTAGGTAGCATAGTTTGATCTCTATTACTGTTTTATACCGGGACCGGGACCGTTACCATATTTTAATCTCTCGATTAAGGCAGAGACACGAGCCCATTTCGGAGACGGAGGCGGAAGTATGGCGTAAAATTTAATGTCTATTTTACGCAGCTATTAATACTCATAGTTTTGTTGACTGTTTGCATTATCCAACGGAGCGGGTCGGGAGTCGGAGACGGCTGACGGGTTTTATATGTCTGTAATAAAGTGGGCTAAATACTGATGATGGTTACCACTACCGGCAGGGCCAGACGAAGGAACTGGTTTTAGGCAGCAATTTGTTTCCAAACAGACGCCATTATTTTGATTTTATTGCTGGTTTTCTTTGATAAAGCAAAATGTTGTATTGACATGTTTTAGAAAAGTATAAAATGTTCTTTGTACTTGATTCTGGAGAGTTCAAAATGATTTATTTACACGGTTTTTAAAAAGTGTTAAATATTTTATTTTCATGTTATTGAAATGTGTAAAAAAGTTTAATTCCATGTTTTTTGATAAGTCAAAATATTCAATTTGCATATTTAAAAAAAAATGCAAAATGTTCGATTTACATGTTTTTTGAAAATTCAGTCAGTGGGGGATGCCTGCGCTGGCCGCATTACCCTGCCCTGACTACCGGTGCCGGTTTGGATAATATTCGACCGGCTCTGCAGAATTGACTGATAAAAGGAACAGTGTGCGATGGAGTGAGGGAGAGCATAGCGGTAGCGGCATATCCTTAATGAGAGTTGTGTATTTTAAATGCTTATACATTTTTATTATAGCCTCTCTGAAAATGAATCACTTACGCATGAAATCCATTCATTACTTTACTTGGATGGGTTTGACATTAGCATTGGGACTGAACCTATTGGGCATTGGGAGTAGGTAGGTACTTATTGTATTAGCTTGGAGGCAGTGTTGGATAAGGTAGGTAGATTCGGATTTATATTATGAGTTTCCTGCTATGAAGTCAAACACGGTCCCGGTGTCGGTGTCGGTCCGAGTCCCACAGTCAAAGTCGGCGTAAAGGGAAGCTCATTTATTAATCCTTTTTAGTAACGAGCTGAAATCGTGATCGTGATTTGATTCCACTTCTTTTTATATTATAGACTAAAGAAATTTTTCCTGGAGTGTACATAGGGATTATTATAGTGGATATAGTAAATAATTATAGAGTATTACTTTTTTGTTATATAACACTAATATAAAAATATTAAATATTTATTCACGAAGGTATATTTTTGGTAGTTGTGATCGTTGCGTTGGTGTTGGTGTCGGTGGATGAAAAACAGAAAGAAAATGACATTCTCTCATGACTTTCTCCAATTAAAATTTGTACGTGTGCTTAAGTCTTAACTACTTGTCCAATAACTTCTCCTGTTACTAAAAGAAAACATATATTTGTAGGTACTTTGATTTCGAATTTCGATATATTTACCTTAAGTGCTGTGCTTAAGCTTTTTATATACCTTCTTCCTTTGAACATTGGTTAATTGTGATTGTATTTTTTCGTCCCTCATGAGCTCCTCCATTTGTTTTTATTTTGTGTCGCAGAGACATGCAACTCTTTGTTTTTTTTAAGTGGTCGAAATGATCCGGTTTAAGTCTGTGTATAACTTGCGAGTGTAATCTTGGTTATGGTTTATTCATCTGAAATGGTCTATGGTTTGGTCTGGTCTGAAAGTTGGACCAGACCAACACCAGACCATTTTGACCACTAGTTTTTTTAAAGCTCCTTTTCGTGTTGGTTTCGGCTCATAAAAATGAAAAGGATTTGCATGTAGAATGTAGAGGAACTTATATTGAATAATTGCATCTCGTCTCAAATGTCAGTACTTGTACTTGACAGAATAAACGTACACATTACATGCAGGTTGGGTAGTATGATAAAATACAATAATTAGGTTGTAACTATTAGGTACAAGTACCTACCTTTGTGGATGTATCAGGAGAAATCGGAGAGTTTGGTAGTGTAAAACAGATTGATGGCGTTCGTGATAGTGATAGTGTATGCTCGGTTCGGTGTAATAGTTGTTTTAGGAAGTGGATAAAAGTAATAAATTAAAATTCGAACCTATTACCTAGGTACGTTTACTGTGCATATCGTCTGTGAAGAACCAAAATGACCCATATCTATTTGTAGCTAAAAACAATATCGACTATCTACAAACATATTGAAACATGTCTTGAAAGCATTTAAATAGAATATTTTGCACCTTTTAAAAACATGTAAATAGAACATTTTACGCTTTTCAAAAACATTTAAATAGAACATTTTACGCTTTTCAAAAACATTTAAATAGAACAATTTTCACGTTTCAAAAAACATGTACCTAAGTAGAATATTTTACACTTTTCAAAAAAATGTAAATAGAACATTTTACACTTTTCAAAAACATGTAAATGGAACATTTTAGAATTTTCAAAAACATGTAAATGGAACATTTTAGAATTTTCAAAAACATGTAAACAAAACAATTTGCACTTTTTAAAAAACATCTAAATAGAATATTTTGCACTTTGCAAAAACATGTAAATAGAACATTTTATGCTTTTCAAAAACTCTTAACTAACATTTTACGTAGATGTTTCTCATTTTATTTTCATGACATAGCTCATTTTGATTCTAGTTTAAATTGGATATGGGCCATTTTGGTTCTTCACTGACGATATTATTGTCATTGAAGAGAAAAAACAAACCACTTATTATTCATAGGAATGTAAAAATGTCCAATTTGTGTATTTGAATTAAATGAATTTAGAAGGCTCCTGTGTTATGTGAATGTGTATAGTATACTTCGTGTATAATTTTGCAATAATTAACAATAATCGCAAATGTGGCTTATGTTAGCTCTTCAGTGACAATACATCTACTAATAATCTATACCATTACTAATATGTCTACGATATATCCTTTTGTCCTATATACTGTCATGCATAATACCCTAATACCCTGAGCTTTCTTAGTTTTATTTATGACCCTTAAACTGTTCTCTTTCACTGAGCTTTCTCTTTTTTTGTATATAAACAATTAATTATCTTTTCTTTACTTTGCCCATCTTAATCCCTACGTGTTTATTTATTATGTGTCTCTCCAAATTATTAATGTGATCAAACATCCAGGTGGGGATTTGGGGATCTTTCCAAAATGAAACCGTACATATTATGCCGCAGAGTAAGATAATTTTAACTTCCATAATGGAACCATATAGTGTTATCTATATTTCGATTTCCACACCTTTATGGGATTTCTTACCTGGATATAGTGGTTAGGTGGCTGATCGTCCCCCGAAAAGTCGTCCCCCAGCAATCGTCCCCTGAAAATCGGCCCCTGCTATTTGGGCCCGCTATGTAATCGGCCCCTGCTATTTCGGCCCCTATGGAATCGGCCCCTGCTATTTGGGCCCGCTATGCAATCGGCCCCTGCTATTTGGGCCCGCTATGTAATCGGCCCCTGCTATTTAGGCCCCCAAAAATCAAAATCAAAGATTTAATATACATAAGTATGTTTATTCGAATTATTATATTATGCGTACAATCATAAATTTTATATTGTAATACGATGAAATAAATTGATTAGCAATCCTGAGTGAGACAATCGTGAACGTCTTCGGTATCAGTGCGTTGTTGATGTTTGTTGCAATTCCGCTTTGATGACCGTGTTGGTACAACTGGAGCCGGATTGATTCGAGGTGGCTGTTGACTTTTGCGGGGTCGTCCGGGCCCACGCTTACGTATTGCTATGGGAGGAGGACTATCTATCTATCACATTCCAGATCGTATGAGGAAAATATGACGTAAACGAAATAAAACGTTTATGAGCGTAACAGCTCATTATCACGATCAGCCAGAACTTTATCTTGATTTCCTTATCTTGTTACCTTCTTCTTTTCTAATAGTAAGCATAGGCAACATGACTTCTAAAGTCACCGTAAAATTACATCATTGGTGTACATACGCTCTACATTTTCTACAAAAATAAGGTTGTCAAATATAGCCAACAATGGGCATCTGTCCTGCAACATCCATGCTCCTCTTGCCTCTAACTATTATTTTTGGGGGCCTAAATAGCAGGGGCCGATTGCATAGCGGGCCCAAATAGCAGGGGCCGATTGCATAGCGGGCCGAAATAGCAGGGGCCGATTACATACGGGGGCCGAAATAGCAGGGGCCGATTACATAGCGGGCCCAAATAGCAGGGGCCGATTTTCAGGGGACGATTGCTGGGGGACGACTTTCAGGGGACGAACAGCCACCGTACCGGATATAGTAACAAAATAATCTTGCCAAAGTCCCAGTCCCAGAAGAGTTTCTGTATTGAGAGAGCTGCAAACAATTCTGCCATTATTGACTCGCTATGGCTTTACTGTATTATAGATTTATAGGGAAATCAATCGGGAATCACAAATCAAAAATTACTAATCGGGACATGTGTGGTGAAGAAAGGATTCAAGAATTTAATAACAGGATTCAATCCAAAATTCTTTCATTCTCTCCTTTAATTAGCTTCTTAACTGTGGGCTATGGGGTTTGGCTTTGAAATAAGAGTACAGGGTCATGGGTCACCTATCAGCGTCCACCTCTGTAGCCACATATCGTCGGTGAAGAGTCATTCTGTCGTAAGTCCAGTACACAGCTAAACTCATTCTGTCGCAAGTCCATACGATTCTTTAAGTCATTCTGTCCCAAGTCCATTCAATTGGTAGATGCTGTCCAGGTCGCTTCCGCGTTGTCCAATGCATTACGTGGGAGTGGTATGTTACTGACTATATTGTACTCATGAACTATACTTAGGGGTCGTCCACATAAGACGTAATAAAAATTCTATTTCCAGAACATTGTGATCTTTTCAAAAACTTTTTGAAAAGGTGCAAAATGTTCTATTTCCATGTTTCTCAAAAGTGTAAAATGTTCTATTTACATGCTTTTCAAAAGTGCAAAATGTTATATTTACATGTTTTTGAAAAGCGTAAAATGTTCTAGTTACATGTTTCTCAAAAGTGTGAAATGTTCTATTTACATGTTTTTGAAAAGTGTAAAATGTTCTATTTAAGTGTTTTTGAAAAGTGTAAAATGTTCTATTTACATGTTTTTGAAAAGCGTAAAATGTTCTGTTTACATGTTTCTGAAAAATGTGAAATGTTCCATTTACATGGTTTTGAAAAGCGCAAAATGTTCTGGAAATGGAATTTTTATTACGTCTTATGTGGACGACCCCTAAGTGTACGTTTTTAATTTTGAAACTTTTAGTTAGTTTGCCACTTGCGTCCCGAACAAGATCAGCAATGGGCAATGATCAGTCTAGGCCGAAAATCAACCTTGGGTGAAATCAGATTTTCTAAACTGTTTTTGCCCTAAAAGCTATTACTTGAATACACATACACCGACACCGACCGTAAGAAGTGATTACAGGCATAGGCTTTATGTGTACTATAATAATGTTCCTTCAGGGCAGTTCAGGGTTAGTGCCTGACACATTTCTATTTCTATCTTTCTGGATTTCACTCCTGTTGTGTGTCCTATTTACTTTTGAATTCCCAGCTGACTAAGTAAATTAAAATTACTACACAGTACAAAATTTGGACGTAATAGAAAAGTGTACCTGCGATAACGGAACGGACGGTCTACGTCTTCTTCGCGTGCCTTTGTTTATTTCTTTTTGGTAGATAGATATTTGTCGCTGCCGTCATCATTATCGTTATCGTTAAACACTACTTGCTACTTGTCTAGTGTCTCATTATGTGTCATCAACAGTCAACACAAGGGACATGAAAAAGCCGATTTGAGGCTTTGACTTTTGAGACTGGAGAACAAAATCTCATTATAGTATATAGCATATATATATATAGCACCTGGACTTGGACGACAGTGCACCTCTTCTGACTATGACTATATGAGTATTTCCATATATAGTGCGTCGTATTTTCATTCAGAAACTTTCGTCAGTTTCGTCCTCGTTCGTATCCTTGAAAGCTATAATCACGCTTGGTTGGTTGAATTGAAAGAACTCTACCTTAGTAATCAGTGTGTCTTTTTCCTACTACGGATTTCTACGTAATACCAAAGACGGGAACGGTTTCGACTATTTGACAACCGTCAGACTGTCAGTAGTCAGTAGATTTGTATGCAATGGTAATGCTAATGGTAGTAATGTGTATTGGTTGATTGCGGTTTTTAAATGAAGGTACCTACCTACTTATATAAGGAGCCCTAGTTTTCCTATTGGTAACTATATTATTATGTGTGTGGATCTTGAAAGTGTTAAACTATTAGAAATGGATGAGATTCCCTAATTCATCCTTACTTGGATTTCCTTTGATTTTTGTCTGTCAGCGAAAAGTTTTAGTTTAGCGTTGACGGGAGTGAGTCCAGCCAATGCCAAACCATACTTGTAGTTAAAACCTGAACCAGTACCGGTCCCGGTCCGGGTACCGGTCTGTCAATATATGCGTTGATGCTCACTGTATAAATATATATAGAATCAGGAGTGAGTCTTTGATCAATTACCACTACAACCAGGACGTGAGGATGGGAAGATAGGAGATTCCGCAGTGGGTGAGATTATTATTTTATCATTGCTAATAAAAGCAATAAGGCCAAACCAAGACTTAAGACATGCTCTCCACTACTCTTCCCAACTCTCTCCCTTGACGTACCTACATAAATAATTCATTTACGTCAAAGCACGCTTCCAGGCACAAAACTTGCTCTAATTTTGTTTTACTTTAATGCATATATAATTTGTGGGTTAGGCAGGAGTAGGCAGGACCGGACGAAGGATTTGCTTTTAGGCAGCAATTTGTTCCCATACAAAAATCACCATTTTGATTTTATTGATGATTTTCTTGGGTAAAGCAAAATGCTGTATTTACGTGTTTTTGAAAAGTGCAAAATGTTCTTTTTACTTGATTTAGAAAAGTGCTAAATTTTCTATTTACATGTTTTCAGAAAAGTGGAAATTGTTTACTTCCATGTTTTTGAAATGTACAAAATATTTCTTTTGCATGTTTTTGAAAAGTCAAAATATTCTATTTAGGTAACTACATATTTTTGAAATCTGCAAAATGTTCCATTTAAATGTTTTTTGAAGATTCAGGCAGCGGGGGCTGCCTGCGCTGGCCGCATTATCCGGCCCTGGCAGTAGGTATAGACATACAGATAGATCATTTTAGCTCTGTTATCTGTAGTTGAAGGGAATATAGTTATAGATAATTCCGAAAAGGATCAATGACGAAAACAGCCAGAATGTAAATTTAATTGTGTCTTCCGTCATTGAGTGAGATTTACATTTCATGAAAAGGTACCTTACCTAAATCTACTTTTCGTACTCCATTTCTAACACTGGAAAATGTATTGTAGATATTTACATTGTTTGTGCTGTGGGGTAAATAAGAATCTAGGTAGGTACGTGTGTAGCAATTTGTTTTATAAATAGTAATAATAATAATTATATGATTAGTAGATTTGCCACTTTTTGAACATGTTTATTTTACCTGTAAGACTGTAATTGTGTACCTAGCTATTTGTTTTTAAAGCTGGCAATTCTTAAATTAAATACATTTTAAAACAGTTTTATTACATTTTTTTAAGCGTGTGTATGTTGTTCCATAATTTATATCTTATGTGAAGAATCAAATTGACCCAAATCCATTTATTTTTAACTAAAAGCCTAATTCACTATCTACAAAAAAAATAGCATACCATGTTCATATAAGCTTGTAAATAGAACATTTTGAGCTTTTCAAAAACATGGCAATTGAACATTTCACACTTTTCAAAATGATCTAAATACAACATTTTGAACTTTTCAAAAACGTGGCAATAGAACATTTCACACTTTTCAAAACGATGTAAATACAACATTTTGAACTTTTCAAAAACGTGGCAATAGAACATTTCACTTTCAAAAAAATGTAAATACAACATTTTGAACTTTTCAAAAACAAGTCAATAGAACATTTCACACTTTTCTAAAACTCGTATTTAACAATTTACGTACTCTAATCTACTTTGGTTTTTGGTGAGATAGCTCATATTAATTCTAGCTTAAATTGGATATGGGTCATTTTGATTCTTCACAGACGATATGCGTTTTGGAATGTGAATTATGTTTTAAAATAAAAATATTATATAATTATATCTGAATCCATACGATATATTAATAAAGAGAGGTCTCATTCCAAAATCCCCCACCGCCACCCTCTTTGATCATCAATTAATTGACGCCCCCTTATCAATAGTAAACAAATCATAGCCGACCCCTTATGACATATTTAATTAAAGTTAACTATGATCAAGTATATATTAAAAACGCGGCAGAATTCAAATTTCCTACGTCATCAAACTTTAATCACAATCAATTATTTTTATATATCCTTTATTAATCAATGTAAATTCTAAATGCATGATTATAAATACAAATGCATAATGAGAACCTATAATATGAAATTATTTCTTCCTTGTTTTTGCTGCATCGGCATTTTAAGCCAAGGAAAAGATTGGCTGCAATACAAACCAACCACTTTTGCTATCTAGCCTGCATTAAAATTTCAGCTCTATTAACTCTAAGAACACTAGATGTAAAAGTACTAAGAGCATTTATCTGTACAATATAGGTAGTAGGTACATATTAAACTCTTCTTAAGATCTGTAACACTGCGCTGCATATTTTTCATGACCATTCGTAATGTAATGATTAAAAAGTGCAAAATTACATTTTCCTCCATACAATTTGCTAACTATCCCAGACAATGAGGGAAGGAATAATTTTCAAATTCAAAGCCCATTCACTTGGTAGCTTTGTGTCACATAGGGAAACAGTCAATAAACTATTTATAATAAACAATTTTCGATTGTTCTTTAACGATGGCCAGCCAAACGGATGCCCGGCATATAAGATGTTTCATAGAATTTTTTAACAATAATAATAATCAACGTTACCACTAACTTAACTAGAATTATATATATTGATAATATTGAAGTAGTATAACGACAAATTGTGGTATAAAGATAAAATATTAATCTTTCAAGTGTATCCATGTATATATAATATAATATGTACTGAAGGTAATACAATTGAACAACAATCGCATGTACAACGCATTTTTAGCTTGTCAGAAATTGTGCTGGGTCTGTAGTTCTTGACCCGATCTTGAATGTTCAAATCGCTGGGAAGAGAATTATGTGTGTAGTTAATTAGGTAATAGATCATCATAAAGTTAATTAATTCAAAACAAAAGTACTTCAGCTGAATCTGAGTCCATTGTCTAAATAACTGGAAACTGTATTTTTTTAAATCTTTCTCGCGTTACTTAACGTCCAAACCTCAAAAGGCTATACACCTAATTTTACTTACACACGACATAACCCTATAATAAAACCAATTAATTTTAGTAATAAACCAATAATCATTACACACTACTTACTTTAAATTGACGTGCAGTACTTTTGTTTTTTTTATTTGTAGGTTGTGGCTCTGAAGTATAACTAATTAGATGATGGTGGTGGTTGGACTCTCATTCCTCCTCACTAAACCTTACTTCATTTTCCTGTAATGCAAAGACCACAAAATAAAATCTGCCTTGTGCTTAAGACTACCGTATTTCCTCTAACAGTACGCGGGTCTCCAATAATGCGCGGGTCTCTAATAGTACGCAGGGGGTAGCCGCCTCAGTTTGCATAGTACGCGGGTCTATTTAAAACACGATTAAATGGCATTGCGCGGGTCTCTAATAATACACGGGGGGTCGAAGCTCGAGTTTGGATAGTACGCGGGGCGTACTATCAGAGGAAATACGGTACCTTCAAGCTTGTATTAAGTAGCCCGTTACCTTGCCGAATATCTGGATCCACTTTTTTTCTGAGGAATTGGGCGCCTGGTCATCTTGGACCAATCCTTAAGGTTCAAGTCCGGGTTCATCACGGTTCTGACGTCCTCGTCCGTGAATCCTTTTACCTGTCCCCAACACTTAGTTTTCTTATGATCTTTAAAAAAATGAGCGAGTCCAATTTCTTTCTTGCACTCGAAACAAGTGACTAATAAAAAATAAAAAAAACTGTTTAAAGCCCTGGCCGTCACGGGTGTTCATCGGTAGAGCGGTCTACCGATTGTTACTATGCACGACGCACGGTACACCCGCATGCCGATGCCCACCGAGCTACCGCGCCAGGGGCGAACTGGCCATAAGAAATTTACGGAAATTCCGCATGGGCCCCCTGTTTCTTATACATTACATATACAGGAGTTTGAGGCCCCAAGACCCAGTGTGGGCCCCCCTGATCGCCCAACCTGGTAATGGTAGTTTCCGCGGCCCAAAAAGATCCCAGTAAAATTTTAATTCAATTTTAGGAATTACCTTTTAAGCCTCCCTTAAAAGAGTATCGGTATATGAAGTCAGACAGCTTTGCCACTTGCATTGCTGGATGTGGCTGCGGCTCAAAAGGAGGATTCGAGCGTATTGTCCCTCGCCTGAAGATGGGAGGTTCCGGTCCCTCGGGGTCCTTCGTTCTTCGCATTTCTGCTTCCATTCTTTGCTGCCACAATTGAGTAGCCCTTAAGCTTTTTTAACTTCTTTGTTCAGCATTGCTTGCTCAGAAAATTTTTTCGTAAAATTTAGTTTTCACCGAGCCTACAGTTTTTCTCAAAACGGTCGATTCCTTACGTGCACAATACCTAATTCCTCTTGAAATAGGTCATTTTGACTGCGTATAGCAGTCAAGTCGTCATCAACTTTGAGAAAGGAACTTTTCACAAGCGCATATAATTGTTCATTTGAGACTATATAAAAAAAACATGATTATATAAATACTACTGCATTATTTCGTGTTTGAACTTTGTTTTTGGTTATTACCGTGTTAAGCTTTCTACCATAATTAAAGCTTAACACTAATCATATCATTATTATTTTTATTATTACTAACATTTATAGACTATAAATAATGCAATAGGGTTTAGGATAATTGCGATCGGGTGTGTTATTGAACAACTATAAGAAATTCTCTTTTAAAATTTAACACAAACCGATTCATACTGAACCGCATGGTACCAATTTACTTGCCTGACCACTTCAAATTTTCACAAAAGCATTAGGTGTGGAAAATTAAAAGATTTTATAATGGGAAAAAATAAAACTTTT